>CM044008.1:83392910-85907910 GCA_024085815.1 Flaveria linearis | reverse complement strand
ACCAAGCCTCAAAACAGTGAACCATACCTGCCAGGATGGTTCACCATAGTTTCTTAATAAAACCTATTACACGCCACATACGATCACTCAGGATCTCAGTGGGGTACCTCCCTGTAGCGGGAGCCACTGTGTGTGGGGGATTCCCCAAATAGATCTATCCATATAAAACAAGCGGTTCACGAAAGAATTAATGATCATGATATATATATGTATCAGCGGGTATTCATAAATCCCACATTCAAGCATCAAATAAGCACGATCATAGTTCATAAAGCAACAGAGCATGTTTCATCCCAAAACAATAAGTAAAAAGGGGATCACTAGAACTCACCTTAGATATTAAGCAAAAGAAACTCTTCATGTGCCGGGAATATCTCAAGTCTAGCGACCTATCATGCATATATTAAGTGATTAGCTACTACCCTAAAACTAATTTAGGTGAAACAAGAGTGTCTAAGTCTTAGTTTGTCGGATTCGGCTTTGATTCGATTAGGGTTTGCATAAAAAGTTTCCTTTTATGGAAAGTCAAGGTTTCTCATGAAATCAAGGATTTTTACATCATTAAGTCAAGAATATATGGTAAATATACTATTCAAGTGACTAAAAGGGTCATTTGAGTCGGTTGTGAGGTTTGGCAAAATTTTACAGTTTAGCCCCTATAGTTTGAAAATTGACAGTTCCTACCCTTAAGTTTGATTTCTCGTATTAGATGACATTTATAGTCAAAAATCAGGTTCATGACCTTAATATATCTTATTTTTAAGAACATATACCCAAATTTTCAGATTATGTGCTCGGTTTATTAATTACGCGTTTAATGTTCCCGGTTACGGTAAAACCGAAGGGTTTTAAATGGTTACCTATGAGTTTCCATGTTTTTGAGTCTTGGACCAGTAGCTAACTTTTAAAAGACATTTTTATAAGTTTCCTACCTTTTAAATCACCAAAATTTGCCTCTAGTAGTGGAAAGACTCGTTTTTACATTTAAACCGTTAAAACGCGTTTTTAACCGAGTTTGACCATTTTAAAATCTTGTTTGACCAACCTTTCTACTTTATAAGTTATTTAATCATTTATCCTACTGAAATAACATGGTTTTTATAATTTTTAACTTTATACTCATTTTTCTTAGATTTTCCTTAAAAACGTCTCTCGGTTAGTACCCGTTTTCACTTAAAAATCCATTTAAATTACCTTTTGACAACCAAAATTTTCCCATTGACTCCAGAAAACTTTATTAATCCTTAATGAACCTGGAATTCTCTTTAAAAAATTTATAGCCTAAGTTCTCTTGTTTTTAAGTAGTTTTACCATGTTTTCGGGTCCCGAAGGTGACTAAAATGAGTCTAAACACAACATGTCCCTTATTCCAGAGATTAAACATTATTAAAACTCTAAATATTCATCAAAACCTTCTGAAATTTCACTCCCAAATCGTGGCCTAGTTGTTCTACACATCCATAGACTTCAAATATATAGAAAATGTCATAACCGACCATTACACGTGTGTAAATCATTGTAACTTGAGTTTAACCATTACCAAAACTTCATCTAACTTAGAAATCAGATTTTTGGGGTGTCTAAAACTTATTTTTGAGCAGGTTATGACCCTTGTTTGAGAGGGTTTTCAAACAAGTGTTTAAGGTGTGTTGTTACTTGTAGAAAGAAGGATTTTCAAGGTGTTTTTATGCTATAACCTCCCACTCATGGTGTATACCCATTTGCAAAATTTAAAACAAGTTATTAGAAGTTTCATGAACCATTAAGAAGCAGGTTACATGTCTTGCTTCATGGGGTTTCAATATGAAAAAGTTAGATGGTGAGAATCACCCAAAAAGAGGGTTTTCTAGGTGTAACTCGTGTTACACCTATAGATGGACATGCTATACTTGTAGGATACCTTCAAGAACGTGAAAATATCTCCAAGAACAAGGTGGTAGCAGCAAACTTCTGTTAGAACAAGATACGGTAAGGTTCTTAGGTGAAAAATGAAAAAAACATGAGAAATGTTCAAAACCGACAACATGGAGCTTACACTCGAAGTAACTCATGGTTTAGAAGGTGTTGATAGTCGTGGATGGCTTGGAATTCCTTGGACTTGGCTGTAGAATCTTGAACAGGGCTGGAAGCCTCAAGCTTTGGGGGATCCGAGCTCCAAATGCACACCAAACACTCACTTGCTTGCGGTTTAATGGTGGTTTGATGATAGCTCACGGTTTGCTTTGATTGTATGGGAGAAATGGAGAGAATTTTGAGAGGGAGAGATGGGTTTCAGCTGATAGATTCGAGAGAGTGTGGAGGGGGAAAGAATAAGTGTTGGTGAAAGAATGCATGCAAGGTGAATGGATGGTTGTATGGGTGGTGTAGAGAAGAGAGGAGTGGGGGAGGGGGGCGGCCGAAATTGGACTTTAGTGGGGAGTTCTTTTTAAAATTTTTAAATAGATAAATGTGTATTAGGTGGTATTAATTTGAAATGTAGTGTATAATTATTAGTTAGTAGATGATGTTAGTTGATATCATGTGTATGATCATTCATGCATGACCCAAAATTTCCAAGTGTGTGTATGTATGCACACTTTTAAATTGTTTCAATTAAGGCTTTGTATTCTAGCTAGGGTGACTAATAAACATTCCCGGGCACTAAGTTTCTAAAAGTTAAGACTTGAAATAACTAAAATTCATAAAAATCACATAAAATCATAAAATGTAAATAATAGCAATTGATGATTCTAAATTATTGATGTAGTTAAATTGTTTCTACTATTAGTTCTCATAAAATAGGAAATGATGCAATTAAATTAGGGTTTAGAATAGTGACCTTGGGACCGGTTGTCACACCCTTTATTGGAACTAACGAAAGGGCAAAAGAATTATTAGGAATCATACATTCGGATGTATGTGGTCCTTTTAAGCCAATGACTAGGAATGGTGAAAGATACTTCATTACCTTTACCGACGGTTATAGTCGCTATGGGTATGTGTACTTATTAAGGCACAAAGATGAAGCTTTTGAAACGTTAAAAATCTTCAAAAATGAAGTAGAAAATCAACTCAACAAGTCGATTAAAGTTCTCCGCACCGATAGAGGAGGTGAATACCTAAGTGATGCTTTTCAAGATCATCTTAGGAGTTGTGGGATTGTCTCACAACTCACTCCACCTGGAACACCACAACATAATGGTGTGTTTGAGAGGAGAAATCAAACCTTATTGGATATGGTCCGATCTATGATGGCTAGAAGCGTATTGCCTCTATCATTTTGGGGTTTCGCTTTGCTCTCCGCGGCCCGTATTCTTAATATGGACCCAACCAAAAAGGTGGAAAGGACACCCTTTGAAATATGGCATGGAAGAGTTCCATCCCTATCATACATAAGGGTCTGGGGTTGTGAGGCTTATGTTAAGACTCCCACCCCAAACAAATTGGAAGTCCGATCCACTAAGTGTATCTTTATTGGATATCCTAGAGATTCTATGGGATATTATTTCTATGATCCACTTGAACAAAAGGGGTTTGTTGCTAGAAAGGGTGAGTTCTTAGATGCAAAGTTCCTTATGGAAGAAACTAGCAGTAGAATAGTGGATCTTGAGGAGGACAAAGAACCACGACCCGATGCACGTTTGGTTGAAACTAGCACTCAACATGAGGATGTTGAGGATGATCAAGCGGTTGATCAATACACACAAAACATTCGCAGAAGTGGTAGAACTAGTAATCCACCTGAAAGATATGGATTTTTCATGGATGGATGCTATGTGGTAGATTCAGATGAACCAACCACATACCATAATGCAGTGTCCAATTTGGATTGTGACAAATGGCTTGAAGCCATGAACGTTGAGATGCAATCCATCTATGACAATCAAGTTTGGGAACTTGTTGTACCACCTCTTAATTCCAAGGTAGTTGGAAGTAAGTGGGTTTTCAAGAAGAAAACCGATATGCATGGAAACTTAGATACTTATAAGGCTAGACTTGTAGCAAAGGGTTTCACTCAGACTAAAGGGGTTGATTATGATGAAACCTTCTCACCTGTTATGATGCTAAAGTCTATAAGGATATTGTTTACCATAGCTGCTCATTATGATTATGAGATTTGGCAAATGGATGTCAAAACCGCTTTCCTAAATGGATATCTTGAGGAAGATGTCTATATGGTTCAGCCTGAAGGTTTTGTCGATCCAAAACATCCTAATAAAGTATGCAAGTTAAAGAAATCAATCTATGGATTGAAACAAGCATCAAGAAGGTAGAATCACCGTTTTGATGAAGAAGTAATTAAATTTGGATCCATCAAGAACGCTGATGAAGCTTGTGTATATAAGAAACCTAGTGGGAGCATCATCACTTTCCTAGTATTGTATGTCGATGACATACTACTATTTGGAAATGACATTCCAACCTTGGAAGGTGTAAAAACCTGGCTTGGAAGTTGTTTTTCCATCAAGGATCTTGGTGAAGCCGCCTATATTCTGGGAATAAAGATCTATAGGGATAGATCAAGGTGGTTGATTGGTTTAAATCAAAGTGCATACATTGATAAGATCTTGAAAAGGTTCAAGATGGAGAACTCTAAGAAAGGTACCATACCTATTCAAAGAGGAACGATATTGAGTACGACTCAATGTCCTAGCTCAAAGGATGAGCAAGAAAACATGAAGGCTATCCATTACGCATCTGCTATTGGATCCATCATGTATGCAATGATATGCACTTGGCCGGACGTTTCATGCGCATTAAGCATGACAAGCCGATACCAGCAAAATCCTGGAAACAGTCATTGGATGGCTGCTAAGAACATACTTAAGTACCTGAGGAGGACTAAAGATATGTTCCTAATCTATGGATCTGGTGATGAGGAACTCATAGTAAAAGGTTACACGGATGCGAGTTTCCAAACCGATCGTGATGATTCACGGTCACAATCGAGATATATTTTCATTCTGAATGGAGGAGCTGTCTCTTGGAAGAGCTCCAAACAGGATGTGGTGGCTCTATCGACTATAGAATCAGAATACGTCGCCGCCTCATTGGCAGCTCAAGAAGCTGCATGGTTGAAGAAATTCATTACCGATCTAGGGGTTGTCCCTTCCATTCAGGACCCCCTAGAGATCTTTTGTGATAACGAGGGTGCGATTGCTCAAATGAAGGAACCTCATGCTCATCAAAAGACTAGGCACATTGAGCGGAAATTCAACTACATACGAGATGAAGTTGGAAAGGGAAAGATATGTATTCGCAAAGTTCACACGGATCAAAACATTGCGGATCCTCTCACGAAGCTCCTTGAAAAGGCAAAGCATGAAGGTCATACTTGTGCCATGGGACTTCGATATTCCAGTGATTGGATTTGATTTGTAAATTTTGTATTTGGATATATGGAACTTTTATTATTTGAATAAAATTATTTGTTTATAATGTTTCAATTAATGTTCCAATTTAACATGTTTAATCCATGAGTAAATTGTTTACTCTAAATGTCCGTAGTCATTCAGACTTGTTGGAACAAGTGTGAGGGTAAGATTATTATGAACATGGATTGGTTGATATTTATGGGATACAAATATTGGACTAACCCTCATCTCAATTTTACCACATGGAATCTTCTAGATTGATCATAAGTAAGTTTGAGTAAAAGGAGAATATCATTTGTTATCCTCAGACCTGAGATACATATTAGGTTTTGATATTCACCAAGTGTCATGCCTTGATCTGGTTCCCCGCTGTTCTGAAATAATGGACAGTACATGAGACTATGTTCAGGTATGACACAAGGTGATTGTGAGAAACGTATATAGTCAAGATAGATTTGTTCCTCTTATTCGTTGAGAGTTAGATGTCTAAGGCCTGAATAAGTTAAATCAACAAGAAATGATCACTCTGTGTTCTTGGATTTAACATGACATCTGTAACAAAAGGATAGATGATTAATTCACCTAGGTCATTTCAAGTAGGATACTTGAATGGGATGATGTTATTGAATGCTTGTTAGTCATGCGTATTAAGGGTAGTAAACCGTTGTTAGGCGGTATTTATTGCTTGCATCAATCTTCTATGAATCTTGTGCATGTGGGAGATTGTTGGATTGTATATGCCCAAGACACATGGAATATTGATGCGGATAGTGCGTTTTGATCCAAGTCGGGTTATACCCAATAACAAGCTTTGCAAACATAAACGATTACTTAATTGATGATGTGATCGTGCAATTAAATAATAACACACCAAATTTAGAAAATTGGTTTTCTAAACAATTATATGTGAGATGGGTCAAATCATAAGGAAGATTTGTTGATGGGTTTTATTAATCACATTGTTATTTAAAAGGGTTTAAATAACATAAGATAATGTAATGTTAGTGATCTTTAATTAAAATGTTTAATTAAAGATTAGTGCATATAACATATTAGTATGGTTCTTGTACATGTCACACATTGAAAATCCAAGAGGGTCCATAAACTATTAATGTGTCAACAAGACATAAAAATAAGAGGGAATCCCAGCCTTTGTTCAAAACTTTCGGCCACCCCATGGTCCAATGGGGTTCTTTGTTTTCCCTTGGTAACACACACTCTTTATGAAAGAGTGTTGGACTCTCCAACATCCATCACTTTTCACATTTTGAGAAAGAGAGGAAGAGACTTTTTTCTCTCAACCTTCTTCCTCATCTCACGGCTGGAACACCTTTTGGAAGGATCTTTCCACGTTTTGGGTAGTCATCTCCCTAACAAGAAAAGGTGTTTGCAAGTAAGCTTGGGGTATACAAGCTTGAGGGGTCCTTTCCTTTGAGCCTTGGCTGAATTTAGAGCATCAAACATCCACCTTTTTGGTCGACTATAAGCTGCTGAAAGGTAGTTTTTCAAAGCTCAATGTAGCTGTGATTTTATGTACATTTACATGTGTTCATAGCTTGCTTATTCACATAAATGATCCTCTTTGTTCTTGGGTTTTTTTACACTTTAAAACATCAAATAGAACATGAGATTTTCAGCTTATAAACAATGTTATAAAGCTATTATTCTGCTGTGTTTTTCAGAAAGTTTAAATGGTTAAACTTGTTTTGTGTTCTAACAAATCCCTACACGTTGTTCATAAAAGAAAAGGATGGTGATTTATTGATGGTTCAGATATATGTGGACAACATAATCTTCGGTTCCAAAAATGAAGATTTATGCAATGAATTTGAAGCAGTGATGAAAGCCGAATATAAAATGAGTTCAATAGGAGAAATGAAGTTCTTTCTGAGATTACAGGTGGATCCGACACCTACTGGCATTTTTCTGCATCAGACTAAGTATGTTGGACACATTCGAAGTCCGTTTGACATGGAGAATGTCACTGTTGCCGGTGCCACTCTTGCCATGAACCACGATGTGGCACCGGATGAAAATGGGGATTTGGTGGACGCCACCATGTATCGTGGGATGATCGGATCTCTCATGTATCTCACGGCCTCTCGTCCTGATATCATGTACGCCACGTGTCTATGCTCAAGATATCAGTCAAAACCAAAAGTAAATCATCTCATTTGGGTGAAAAGGATTTTTTGTTATCTGAAGGGTACACCTACATTGGGGTTGTGATATCCTCATGATGATGACTTTGAAGTTACTGCATATAATGACTCGGATTATGGAGGCTATAAGATGAACTATATGTCAATTTCGGTAGGGTGTCAGTTCTTTGAAGGCGATTAGTCACATGGTAATGCAAGAAGCATACTTCAGTTTCTCTGTCAACATGTGAGGCAGAATATGTTGCTGCTGCCAGCTGCTGCTCTCAAATCATTTGGATTCAACAGCAAATACGGGACTACGGTTTGCAATTTACTAACACTCCTATTTTTTTTTATAATTCAGCTGCCATTGGTGTCACTAAAAATCTAGTACAACATCCTAAAAGTAAACACATAGGAATTAAGTATCACTTCATACATGACTGTTTTGAAAAACGCTTAATCGATGTGATCAAAATTAACACGGATTTTCAGTGTGCCGACCTCTATACAAAGCCATTTGACAAACCAAGATTCTATTATCTATTAGAGGTTAACGGCATAAAAAAGAAAGAAGACGCAATTTTGGAGGAATCAAGTTCTTAGTCCGCCAAAGCGTCTTTAGTTTTATTAGTTCTTTTAAATTTATTTTTCATTTTTTATGTTTCGTCTAAACTAATTTTTCTCGCATTCGAAAATTTCCAAAAAAAACAAAGATATTTTCTATTTTAAAATTTTAGGGGGAGAATTACAAAAAAAGGGGGAGAGGGCAGGTAAGCTGATAGGCAAAGCCAACAAATCTGAGAAAGAAATTCAATGCTATAGTAAAAGATTGTACACAGGCATCGAATTATTTGTGACACCAAAAAGATTTTCCGTTTTTACAAGTTTTTGATACATTTAAAATCATAGAATATTATAAATCAGAGATGTCAAAGACTAACATGCTGAAATGTGATAGTAAGCTAGACTGTTATCGTGGTTACATGGAGAAAGTAATTCAAGGGGATGCAAGACCATTATATGGTGTGTTGGTAGATTCAACACAAATAGACTAGTAGACATTATTGGTGATTCCCTAAAACTAAAACTATCAACAGGTTGTGGGTTCCCATCTTATCCCTGGTCTGCACAATCAACTAACTTCCAATAAGGGGTGTGGAGCAAATGAAAGCCACAAATGTGTGCAAATGACCAAAAATTTGAGCAATGAATATGACAGATGTCATAAAACTTCAAAATAAAAGTTAAACGCAATCAAGTTGATGATAAAATGTCATTGTTTGCGCCTCTCTGTTGTGCGATGACACTGACCTGAGGCTTGACATCTCTTTGAAAGCTCTTAGAATAGTCTTTTCTTTGCAAAACAATCTTCTTTGAGGTGCATAGCAATGACCTGAAGCTCTGTGTTTATTTACCACTAGACCGCTCAAAAATCTCTTGAGGAATGTTGATTACCATATAAGCTTGGGATACACAAATACTTGTTGATCTAAGATACTTAAACTATCACTGATGGTGGTCAAAAATCTATTTGTGTATTTAAATGGACAAATATACTGACAATCGTTATGGCTGCATTTCCCGATGTTCAAAATCAAAGTGTGCAGCGTAGTTGTTCTGGCATGATTTCCTGTTAGTGCATTTGATTCTTGGATAATAAGAGTCTGTGAATTGTATATAGAAGTTCCTTCTGTTACTGATACGTCTACAAAGTGTCCGAAATAACTGTGTTTTTGTCTGTATGATTCCATATGAATTGTTCTCTAAAGGTAGTTAATGCTTGATGCTGTTTTGTCCAAGGGGAGAATAACTCTAAATAATCTTAAGGTGGTCTCAACCCTCCTCAAATGAAAATTACAAGAAGATAACTTATTTCAGTTTTTTTAAGGTTTCAAAATTTTCTCATTCTAAATTTTGTGTTGTAAGGCCCCGTTCCCGGTCACCTCACTGTTTGTCATTCATAGCACTAAACATACATATTATTATACATTTCATAAAATTTTACAGCAGAAGTCATTGACAAAAACCATTCATTTTATTAATAATTACTGTTGTTATGCAATACAACACTGTTCAACTACAAAAGAAACTTTCACTGATTGAATTACTAAACAATAATAATAACATGCATGAATGGATGCCAGTCTTGCCCTGCAAAGTAGCCTCCCTGCGTGTCATCCTCTGCAACTACCTATCAACTAAAAATACATAAAAGTCAGCGTTGCTGAGTGAGATCTAGTTTTATAAGTATCAAAATACATTATACGTTTCATACGTAAAAATAATCTTTTCCATAACACTTTCTTTACTATCACACATGTTCTTGTGTTATTGTACGTGTTCATTCATTTCGTACTTTATCATTTCATTTGTTATTACTCCTTTCATACTTTATCCTTATCTTTCGTTAATGTTCATCTCGTAGTTTATCAATATCTTTCTTTAATGTTCATTTCGTACTTCATCACCTCGTTCTTTTCATACTTTATCATCTCGCTCGTTTCGTACTTATTCTAGATCCTGTTAGGCTTTTCCCCCATCACGGTCCGAAACTGCCATTCCGAGCGCAAAGCTCCTTTAATAATTGGCATGTAGCCCGTGGCCCGAAGCCACCATTCTAGGCACAAAGCCCCGCTACTATCTGGCACGAAGCCGTATCATATATTGGCACAAAGTCAAGGGTCGAATGACAAGGATCTTGTTTCGTACTATGGGTTCAGTCAGCTAGACCAATCCCCCTGTGTGTGAACCCTCATGGGTTAAAATCGCACGTTATAAAACACACAATTGAGCTATCAACTCACAAAGAGTTGTAATTCTTTCTTCTTTCTGCTTGCAAGCCTTTTCTTTCTTTCATTATGTTTCACTTTTCATCTTTGTTATCTTTCTCTTCATTACGTTATACTTTACGTTCATTCACACATTTATCATGCTACGTAAAGTAATAACATAATACTTAATGTATGTTATATTATGATATAAATACGTTTTGAAAACTAATAAAAGATAACAACTAATACACATATGCATATCATATATTCAACATAATATCATGCAATACTATTCAGACCCTGACTTATTCATACTTAGAATAGTCCAAAACAACCCATAAGTCAAACTAGGGTCAAACCCAGAAATTCTGTTTTTCCTCAAAATTCAGAAAAATTTTCTATGTGTTGGGCGCATGAGGACTATTTGGGCGCATAAGCCCTGTTTGGGCGTTTCTCAACTATGTAGGCCCATCAGCCTACACTTAACCACTTTAACACTTAAGCGCATGAGCCTTTTGGGCGCATGAGCACTATTTGGGCGCTTCATCTTACACTTAGTCATTTCAACCCAAAACTTAGGCGTATAAAGCACTGTTCAGGCGCATGAATTCACACTTAGAAATTCTAAGGCAAATCTTGGCGCATGAGCTACTATTCAGGCGCATCACCTTACTTTGAAACTTTTCTAAGGCAAATACTAGGTGCATGAGCTACTGTTTGGATGCATCATCTCATACATAGACTTTTAAGCCTATTATTCAGGCGCATGGACCCTATTTGGGTGCATGAACACCCTTTTCATATGTGTCTAACATATTTTTAGTCCCAAACAAAGTCTTAACATGTTCTAAGCCTTTCACTACCATTCTAAGCCTTAACATAGCATGTACAACCACAAACTATCAACATACAATCATATACTCATACGGTCATACATATAAGTTTTATAAAAATCAATTACATGCATTTTTAGCCCCAAAGAAGTTTAAAAACATGTAAAACCAGGGTCTAGAAACTCACCTTAGCTGCTTCAACCTCAAACTCTCAGATTCGAACTTTTAAAGAGCTCTGACACCTAAAACATGTCAACAACACATACTCGAACACATGCACACACATAGAAACATGTACAAATCAGTCTTGGTGGTATGGGCGGCCATACCACCTTTTAAACAAAATAATAATAAGATTTTGTCCTTTTACACTTTGCACCCCTCCACTTTGGCCTCTCTTTCTTTCTTACAAAATATATCTCTTTTATTTCTCATTTCTTTTCCTTTCTTTCATTTGACAAAATTTTTCGGGTGATACATGAGTGCAAGGTGTCAGAGTCGGACTATGTGAGGTAATCAAACTCCGTGAATGTCTCAAAATGAACTGAATAATAACAATGAAAAGCTTGTTTCTAAAGGATAAAAATGTTCACGCTTGAGGTGATCAAATGATAAAAAGGGTCACGTCTGAGGTGATAAAAGGATAAAAAGGGTCATGTCTGAGATGATCAAATAGACAAGAAAGTTACATTTGTGGTAACCGCGTGCAAAACTGAGCCTGACTAAGTCAAAACCATGAGTATGGCCCAATTGCATGATTAGATCATGAGCATGGTCCAATCACACGATTAGATTAGGAGTATGGAGCAATCTCATGACTGGATCAAAAGCATGATCCAATCACACGATTGGAAGCATGAGTATGAACAAGACGCACGACTGGAATCCAGTTGCATGAATGGAACATACGATTAGGTTCAGTCACACGACTAAAAGTATTCAGGGTATAAATTGGGTTTAGTCACCCCTCTAAACTTCACTTTTCAAATTTGTCTGAAAAAAAACCGGCGAAGTGAGGGGAGATTTTCAAATTTTTCTTGAGAGCTAATCACACTCTTTCAACCTCTAACCGTTCTGTGAGTTGAAACAGGTAAATGGCAGACTAGTTACAAGATTTAAAGTATGTTAAACCAAATTAAAACTCAAGAAATCGATCACCTCCAAAAACAGAGATTGGTTCCATCAAAATGACCCCAAGATGAGTATCTAAGTAAAATTAAATGATACCTAGTGCTTTGTCGGGATAAGACGCATCTAAGGACACCTAAAACCCACGGTTTTGATACCTATTTGACCAAAATCAACATTTCTTAGACTAGAACCGTCTGTATGCGACTGGACATCTGGAAGAACTTCAATCGTGCGATTGAACCATTCGCATGATTCAATCGCACGATTGAATGAATCGGTAATTCAGTCGCATGAATAGGTCAATTGGGTGTCTAAATGTGCGATTAAGCTCAGTCGTATGCTCATTCGTACGACTGAGTTTATTCGTATGGTCCAATCGTACGATTACCAGTTGCATATGATTAGTTTCAAAGTCAAGTAAACTTATGTGTTAAACTGATCTAACATGTTGAATGGGTGTTTGTCTTTTGTGTTACAGTGAAATGGCAGAGCGGTGAATGATAAGCTCCAACATAACAGCTGTGCTTATCTAATCACAACGTCAAGGAACGCCGCCGAGTTCGTAGGAATTATCGAATTCCTAAACCGATCCTGGATTCACAGAGCCATTTCAACGGCATGTACACCATACAGATCTCTACAGCAAGCATTCTGGGAGGCTGTGGTAGACCGTTCTATTGAGCCTTACCGAATCAGAAGCTCGATTTTTGGAGAGGCGATTCATATTGGTGAAGACAATCTATGAAGGTTATTGGGCTTGGGAGAAGATGGGGATCATCCGACAAAACTACATCCCTTAGTTGTGCGCGGATGTTTTCTGAGGATTAAGTATGTCGGTGACATGAATGCCGGAGTACTTAAAAAGTGCAACATGGAGCGCGCTTAAAGTACCTAGCTCACGTGTTTCTCAAGTGCATTTCTTCACGTCAGGGTAGTTTCGATGAGCTTAGTGATCAGATCCAAAATGCATTCATGGCACGAGTTCTGAACCATCCGTTCAGCTTCTCTAAGATGTTCTTGAACTATATGAAGGAGAACATTCAGATGAAAGGGAAGGAAAGATTCTGCATGTATCCTACATTCCTCCAAATGATGATGAACGAGAAGCTTCCCAACATGCCAAAGAACAAAGATGACGAGGTCATTCTGGAGGTGATGGATGACATGACACTGGGAAGGGTGGAAGTTTATAGGGGAAAGCCATAGAAGCCCCCAGTTCGACGATTGTTTGGGCATCTGGCAAGACAAGACTATGTTGTGCCTAAGGGAAAGAGATGACGTCATGATGATATTGATTCTGATGTAGAGAATGTGGTGATTCCTGATGACGATCAGGATGATGATGATGATGATGACCATGATGAAGGTCAAGATGGTGGTGGTGAAGCATCAAACTAATCCTGATCTGCTGAGACATTCACCGTAGAACCACTTACTCAGTAGGGTGGGTCATCTGCTGCTGGGGGGCTGAGCAGGCTGCCATCAACCCAGATATCCCTATCATTGAGAATATAGGGAACTTTGACTTGAAAGAGGAGGATGTAGACCATGAGGGGGAACCTCTAGTTAGTCAGGTAGGAGGGAAATGGGTCGCCACTAAACGAGGTACAGTGATGGTGGGTGTGCGAGAGAAGAAATCAGCTGGGGTGGATACTGAGTAGGCTGATCCATCCTACACACCTGATCAGCCTATCTCAAAGGAATGGAACCTGCGACTCCCTCTGGCTCAAGAAAGGAGAGAATGGCCAGACCTTCCCATAAGAAGGGTAAACACCAAAGATTAGTACTGATGAGCTCTTTCTTGCCCTCACAAACCTCTCTAGCTACATCCAGTGCTACTACCATAGTCTTACCTACTACCACCATCTCACTCACCACTACAAAAATTCCCATACAAGCCTCACCCAAAAGAACCACAATCATAATTCCTCAAACCTTACCCATTCCCACACCTATATACACAACCTCAGCAACCAACCCATCCATCTCATAAGTTGGCACCTCAACCCATCAAATTCTCCCACTTCAGAGATCTCCTTTACCCACAGTTGGTCTGGAGGAACAGCTGGCAAGCTTTAACAGGTTAGTACTCAAGCTGTTAGCTGCTGATGATCTTAAATCCAACCAGGTCAGCCAATTGATGTCAGTGAATGCAGCTCAAGGACAACATATTGCAAAAATGACCGAGAGAAATGATGCTCATGAGCGTGCCTTAGTTCGAGCACATAAGGCTCTTCAAACTCAGAATCATCTGCTGCTAGCATCCACCAAGAAGATTAATGCGTTGGAAAAGAAAAACAAGAAGATTATGCTAAGATTGAAGGGAAGGAAGGAGGATCCATTAAAGATCAAAGATAATGGAGATGATGATGATGATGATGACGACTCAAGTGATGATGAGTCTGATGTTGATGATGACGATGAAAACACAAATGAGACTGATGAGGAGAAGGAAAAGGATGATAATGATGATGAAGATCAACCAGAGGGTAAAGGCAAAGCTCCAGCATCTCAACAATATGATAAGGAGAGATGAACAAAAAGGAACCAAGATCAGGGAGCTTAATCCTCAGCTCCTCAAGAAAAAGATCATCAAGAGAAAGATACAAGCAATGATCAACATGTTTATGTAATTTGAAATTAAATATAGTGAAATGTATTAAAATTAATGACAAATGAATGTCAAGTTAGATGAATCGCTATGATGTTTGTTAAATGTTGCTGTGTTGATCACTCTATCTAGCAGATAAACCTCACCAGGTCAATGAACATGATGTTACACCTCTCTAGCAAATCGAGACACAGTTTACTATGATTCTTGATTTGCAGGGGATTGTCAGGAGATCAGTGAGTTATGCACTAGAAGAGGGGGAGATCATTCATGACTTATCAGATGAACAAATTGCAGAGATGTTCAGACTAAGTCCCGATGAGATCATCAGAGATGCACCAGAAGTCGATATTATCAGCGATGAGGAATTAAATGGTGTAGATGAGGTGGAAATAGAGGATTTTATATCAAACTATTATCCTCAGTACACAAATGATGATGGAGAAGTCTTACCTGATTTAGGTGAGATGTTTGATAGTGATGCCTTCGACAAGGTAAACGAGAAGCTCACTGAGAAAGAACCGACTGAAAGGACAGCTCAAACTGATGATGCTGATGTGGAGTAGAGAAAAGCTGAGTGGGCTGCATGTCTAGCTGAGATGAGAAGCCAACGTAAACCTCCAAAGCAGAATACCTACGTGAAGTTGTATAAAGTTAGAAGACATCAGAAGGTGTCTGGGAAAATAATCAGCTAGGCTTACTTCAAGGACTCAAATGTGTATGCTGTTAAAAGATAAAGGGGGATAGAGTACGCCAGACATCCTCATGATCTAAAGACTGTACCGGGTTTTGAGCTGAACAGACTAGAAGGTTTAGACCTTCTGTATGCAAACTCAAGAAAGATTTCAGGATGCTTTGAAAGGGCCTTAAGGAAAGAATATCACACTAAGTGGGTGAACTTCAAACCTCAACAACCAAGGAGGTTCATAAGCAAAACTGATGTTGATCCCATTTCAGGAAGACCAAAAGTAGTTCTGAAGTGGAGACCTCCCCGGACCATGACAAAGATTCCATTAAGGAGATTGCCAAAAGACTTCCCGCCTCACTTGAAATGGTGGTATTATGACTGGAGGACAAGTGAAGCCGTTATTGTATTGGATCGGAAAATAATGATTGAGACAATCAGGGTGTTTGACCCGATGTGGCTTACAAACTTGTCTGAGGATGATGTCTACACGTTATACAAGTGGCCACTGTTCTATGATATGCTGGACATAGTGCAAGCTCTACAATTCCAGCATGTAATCAGATTGTGCTTCACGTTCGAGATCCATGCTAGTGTGACAAAAGAAGAAAAGGTGAAGAAGTTTGTTGAGTGAATGAAGAATGTTAAACAATAGAGTGAACTAGGTTCACGGCGGAGTTTGTTGGTACACGATGTCCCTAGTTCACTGCACTTAAAAGTTTATGTCTTTTGTTCTTACATATGTGTAATACAAAGGTATTTTGGTTATATGATATGTGTTTGACTGTATATCTACCATTGAATGTGTTTTATTCTGTATCGTTTAAAATTACATGCTTAAATGAATATTATATATGGGTTGTTGTAGTTTTCATAGTTCTGAGTTAATAATGATTCAGGAATATGTTTGAGTTAGTCTGATGGTCACTCATGGTAATGAACCATGCTTAAGGACCAGTCGCACAACTGAACCAGGTGAATGGCTCAGTCGCACGACTGATACATAAGACTCACTCATTTGCACGATTGAACAAATCATACAGTTCAGTTGTGCGTATGAATGAGTCGTATGACTCAGTCGCACGACTGAACCATACTAATGGCTCAGTCGTATGACTGTACATTGCAACCTATAAATAGCACGTAATTCGTGGAAATACAGTGGACTTCGAATTATCTCCTACCCTAGCTATCCAGAGAGTTCTATCACGTCCATCCAAGTTCATAGTTCGTCTGGGATCATTTTCTATTCATTCTTAACATTGTTCTATCGTTAGATCGATCCGGGTTTACGTTCCCACTGATTGGATCACCAATCAAATAGGATTCCGCACTATTTGATTAGGTTTCACGTTGAATTAGTTAGTATTCCTTACGTACACGGTCCTTACACCTTCTGAGTTTCTGAATTCTCTAGTCCATAATTTCGACTGGTGCCTAAGTGAAATTTAGTTTGTCATCTATACAAACTTCTTCTAGTCAAATAACCAAAGCTTCATCAGCAAAAGACTTCTTCAAATTGGATACATGAGCACATCATGTACTCCACTAAGCTCACGAGGTAACTTAAGTTGATATGCAGCAGGACCGACTCGCGCCACAATTTCAAATGTTCCAATATAATAGGGGCTAAGCTTTCCTTGCTTTCGAAACCGAACAAATCCTTTCCAAGGCGAGACCTTCAGATAAACTTTGTCTCCTACCTAGAATTCCAATGGTTTCCTTCGATTTTTTGCAATACTCTTTTACCGACTCGCAGCGGCTTCTAACCTCTTTCTGATTTAAACAATCTTGTCCATAGTCTCTTGGATGATCTCAGGTCCAGATAGTTGTTTCTCTCCAACTTCCGCCCAGCAATGTGGCGAGCGACACTTTCTTACATATAAAGCTTCAATGGGAACAGCTTTGATACTACTGTGACAACTGTTATTGTAGGAAAACTCAACTAAGGGCAGATGAGTATCCCAATTTCCTCCAGAGTCAACCACACAAGCTCGCAGTAGATCTTCCAACGTTTGAATAGTCCTTTCACTTTAACCGTCTGTTTGCGGATGGTAGGCAGTACTTATGTCCAGACGAGTACCCAAGCATGATGTAAGGATTGCCAAAACCTCGACGTCAATCGACTGTCTCTGTTAGAGATTATTGAGATCGGTATTCCATGACAAGATACCACCTCTTTGAGGTAGATTTTGGTTAGCTTTTCCATCCAATCTGTTTCCTTAATGGGTAGGAAATCAGTAGACTTAGTCAGTCTATCGACTATTACCCAAATAGTGTCATGACCACTTGATGTTCGGGGTAACTTTGTGACAAAGTCCATTATTATCCGTTTCTGTTTCCACTATGGAATCTCTGGTTGTTGAAGAAGTCCTCATGGCTTTTGATATTCTACTTTCACTGTAGAACATGTCGAACACTTCCCTACGTAGGTTGCTATGTCACCCTTCATATTAGGCCACCAATAGTGTTCCTTCATATCCTTATACATTTTATCAAATCCGGGGTGAATTGAATACTTAGATTTATGGGCTTCACCTAAAATCTATTGTTAGAACTTCTTAAAGATTAACATGTTGTCTTTAGTTGCCATTTGTATAAGCTTTGTCATAGTATAGGGACTAGTTTGTAAATAGTAGTTCCTTTGTTTATTGGTTGTATAAATATCTTTGATGTGTTTATGCAGTAGATGAGACTAGACAGACTAGACTTATAACTGCTACTTACACTTGTAATTGTCTTTGCTTTCTATCAATGAACGACTATGAAATTTTCTTGATTGTTTGCATTGATTTGATTGCCTTTGTATGTTTTGATTGAATTATGTTCTAATATCATCACAAATTGATTCACTTTGTCCTATCAAATGGTATCAGAGCTGTTGGTTCAGTGATTGAGCTTGTACGAACTTGCAAACTCACAAATCACTTGAATCTATGATTGATAAGCAATTCGATTAAAATATTGTTGATTTTAGTTGTGTTTCATCATTAGAAACATGAATTGAATCACAATTTGTAGGACAACTAGTTCAAAATCAGTGAATTGAAAGAATTTATGTTTGACACTGTTCATCACGGTTGAACTGGAAATTTGATCAAAAGAGGGATTTGTTATTGTTAATTGAAGAAATTGAAGATTAATGATAGTTAATCGGCATAAAAACTACCTAATTGGAAGTTTTTAGATAAATTAATCAAGTTTTGAAGAATTCATAAGAATTGAGTTCGTTATGTTCATAAGAACTTGTTGAAGTTGGCGCATTATGGTTGAAAAACTACAAAAAATTGCCTAAGTGTTAGGCGATTGACAACTGTTCAGGAGTTTTAGCACTGTTTGGGCGTTTTTTAAGTAGGCGTTTTACAACTGTAGAGACGTTTTTCAACTGTTTGGGCACTTTGAAATTACTCAGAAACCAAGTAATTCTAGGCGCATCACAACTATTTGGGCGCATTTGAACTGTTTAGGCGTTTGACAACTGTTCGGGCGCATTTCAACTGTTCAGGCATATCAAAGTTGGGTATTTTTGAGAATTATTCTAAGGAACTCCCTTAGACGTTTCTAAGTCAGAAGTACCACAACTGTTGAGGCATTTCAGTACTATTCAGGCACATCACATTAACACTTAGAATTTTTTTTTAAATTTTGAAAAAAATCCAAAAAAATTTCAATTCATTTCTTTAATTCAAAAACTTAAAAACAACAAAAATATTTCTTCTTCCTAAAATCAAAATATAAAAAATGGTGAAATCAGAGGATTCTAAAAATAGAGTATCTAAGGTGAAAAACATAGCAGATTTTAAAAATTGGTTGCTAAGGTTAAAACAACACCATAATTCCATTGATACTGATCTTTGGAAATCAATAGAAAAAGGACCACATATTCCTATAACCACTGATGGGCCAGATAGGGGATTTGTTTATACCAAAGATTCACTAGAACGCTACCCTGAAGATGGTCTACAAGGTGATGATCTTAGAAAGGTTAAGAATGACATTAAAGCTTATTCCCTGATGTGTAAAGGACTACCTCTTGATGTCCTAGCCAAGCTTGATGGATATCAAACTTGATACATAATGTATAAAGCCTTAAAGGCAATATGTGAAGGTGGTAACGAGATATAAAATCTCAAAAAGAAAAAATTAAAGAGGCAGTTAGAGCTTTTTCAACATTTATCTCGTGAGACCATCAATCAAATGATGAACAGATATGTGCAGCTTACCACTGAGATGTCAACAGCTGGCATTACAAATGATCTTGAAGATCTAACCATTAGACTTCTTAAAGCTTTACCATCATCTTGGAAACAAATAGTGACACTGTTAAAGCATACGACAAAATTTCCAATGTATCTCGATCTGTTGATTGCCAAGATTGAATATGTTGAAATTGATGAAAGTTCAAGGAATAATGACAGAACATCCTCAATGTCACAGTATCAATTTGTTGCATCTCCTGCAAAAACTGTTGAGAATGCATTCATGGCAAAGAATGAAAGTTCACCTGAAGAAGAGGGAGATCTGTTTGTTGGAGAAGGATTTTTTACTGATTCATCATTCACAAATGCTCCTGCTTATGCAACTAAATCTCAACCTCAGTATCCTCCTAATTCTCAAAGTTCTAAGCCTTAAACAGAGACTCTATCTATTAGCTCTACTAAATCTAGCAAAGTTAAAGATGTCATAAGCATCATATTGAAGGATGAAGAGTCTAAAACTGCCTTTATGTTGGGGTTTGTTAGAACTTTGAACATAGTTTAACCACTTAAACTTTGTAAAAATGCAGCGGAATAATAGCTTTATAACCTTGTTTATAAGCTGAAAATTTCAAGTTCTATTTGATGTTTTAAGATGTAAACAAACCCAAGAACAAAGGGGATCTTATATATGTGAATAAGCAAGCTATGAACGTATGTAAAAGTACATAAAATCACAGCTACAATGAGCTGTGAAAAACTACCTTCCCATCAGCTAAAAGTCGACATAAAAGTGCATGTTTGATGCTCAAAATCGGCCAAAGGCTCCAAGGAAGGACCTCTCAAGCTTGTATACCCCCAAGCTTGATAGCAAACCACTCTTGTTAGGAAGAATCAACACCAAAATCACTCCAAAAACCCTCCAAATGCTGCTGCCTGGCCGTGAGGTTTGAAAGAGAGAAAGAGGAGTTTTGAGTCTTTTGCATGTATTGAGAGTTGAGAGGAAAATGAAGTCCCCAAGACTAGTTGTAATATGTGTTGTTTACAAGGCAAAAGAGCCAATGAAAAACAAGGGGGGGCGGCCGAAATTTTCTTTTAAAAGAGGTTTCCCTCTTTAAATCTAACACACACACATATTAAACTTGTCTTGTAACTAGTTATACAATTAACCATTTAATTGTATAAGTTATATACTCTCATTATTATTTGGTGTTATCTAACTTATTTAAATAACACTTGAAATAATACTTTTGAACAAAATATTCTAATAACTTGTTACTTCTCATATGCATCTTATTTAGAAAACCCATTTTCTAAATTGGTGTAAAATATTTAATTGCATGATCATATCATCAATTAAATATTAATTGGTGTTTGCTAAGCTTGTTATTGGGTATAACCCGACTTGGATCATGACGTACTAACCGCATCAATATTCTACGTGTCTTGGGCATATAGAATCCTACAATCTCCCACTTGCACAAGATTCATAGAAGATTGATGCAAGCAGTAAATACCGCCTAACAAAGGTTTACTACCCTTAATACGCATGACTTATAGCCATTCAATAACATCATCTCATTCAAGTATCCTACTTGAAATGATTTAGGTGAATCAATCATTTATCCTTTTGTTACAGACGTCATGTTAAATCAAAGGACACAGAATGATCATTCCTTGTTGATTTAACTTAATCAGGCCTTAGACATCTTGCTCTCAATGAATAAGAGGAACAAATCCCATCTTGACTACATACGTTTCTCACAAACACCTCGTGTCACACCTAAACATAGCCTTATGTACTGTCCAATATTTCAGGACAGTGAAGAACTAGTTCAAGGTATAACATCTAGTGAATATCAAAACCCAATATGTATCTCAGGTCTGAGGATACCAAATGATATTCGCCTTTTACTCAAACTTACTTATGATCAATCTAGAAGATTCCATGTAGTAAAATTTGAGATGCGGGTTAGTCCAATATTTGTATCCCACAAATATCTATGAACCTTGGTAGCAACTCATTGCTCTATATTCATACTTATGAATATCAACCAATCCAAGTTCATAAATTGGAACATTAATTGAACCACTACGGACATTTAGAGTAAACATTTTACTCATGGATTAGACATGCTAAATTGGAACATTAATTGAAACATTATAACCAAATAATTTTATTCAAATAATAAAAGTTCCACATATCAAAATACAAAATTTACAGATCAAATCCAATCACTAGAATATCGAAGTCCCATGGCACAAGTATGACCCTCATGCTTTGCCATTTCAAGGAGCTTCGTGAGAGGATCCGTAATGTTTTGATCCGTGTGAACTTTGCGAATACATATCTTTCACTTTTCAACTTTATCTCGTATGTAGTTGAATCTCCGTTCAATGTGCCTAGTCTTTTGATAAGCACGAGGTTCCTTGATTTGAGCAATCGCGCCCTCGTTATCACAAAAGATCTCTAGGGGGTCCTGAATGGAAGGGACAACCCCTAGATCGACAATGAATTTCTTCAACCATGCAGCTTCTTGAGTTGCCAATGAGGCGGCGACGTATTTTGATTCTGTAATTGATAGAGCCACCACATCCTGTTTGGAGCTCTTCCAAGAGACTGCTCCTCCATTTAGAATGAAAATATATCCCGATTGTGACCATGAATCATCACGATCGGTTTGGAAACTCGCATTCGTGTAACCTTTTACAACAAGTTCCTCATCACCAGATCCATAGATTAGGAACATATCTTTTGTCCTCCTTAGGTACTTAAGTATGTTCTTAACAGCCATCCAATGACTGTTTCCAGGATTTTGCTGGTATCGGCTTGTCATGCTTAAGGCGCATGACACGTCCGGCCGAGTGCATATCATTGCATACATGATGGATCCAATAGCAGATGTGTATGGGATTGCCTTCATTTTATCTTGCTCATCCTTTGAGCTAGGACATTGAGTTGTACTCAATATCGTTCCTCTTTGAATAGGCACCGTACCTTTCTTAGAGTTCTCCGTCTTGAACCTTTTCAAGATTTTATCGATGTATGCACTTTGATTTAAACCAATCAACCGCCTTGATCTATCCCTATAGATCATTATTCCGAGAATAAAGGCAGCTTCACCAAGATCCTTGATGGAAAAACAACTTCCAAGCCAGGTTTTTACACCTTCCAAGGTTGGAATGTCATTTCCAAATAGTAGTATGTCATCAACATACAATACTAGGAAAGTGATGATGCTCCCGCTAGCTTTCTTATAAACACAAGCTTCATCAGCGTTCTTGATGAATCCGAATTTAATTACTTCTTCATCAAAACGGTGATTCCAACTTCTTGATGCTTGTTTCAATCCATAGATTGACTTCTTTAACTTGCATACTTTATTAGAAATGTTTTGGATCGACAAAACCTTCAGGCTGAACCATATAGACAACTTCCTCAAGATATCCATTTAGGAATGCGGTTTTGACATCCATTTGCCAAATCTCATAATTATAATGAGCAGCTATGGTAAACAATATCCTTATAGACTTTAGCATCACAATAGGTGAGAAGGTTTCACCATAATCAACCTCTTGAGTTTGAGTGAAACCCTTTGCTAGAAGTCTAGCCTTATAAGTATCCAAGTTTCCATACATATCGGTTTTCTTCTTGAAAACCCACTTACTTCCAACTACCTTGGAATTAAGAGGTGGTACAACAAGTTCCCAAACCTGATTGTCATACATGGATTGCATCTCAATGTTCATGGCTTCAAGCCATTTGTCACAATCCGAATTGGACACTGCATTATGGTATGTGGTTGGTTCATCTGAATCTACCACATAGCATCCATCCATGAAAAATCCATATCTTTCAGGTGGATTACTAGTTCTACCACTTCTGCGAATGTTTTGTGTATTGATCAACCGCTTGATCATCCTCAACATCCTCATGTTGAGTGATAGTTTCAACCAAATGTGCATCGGGTTGTGGTTCTTGATCCTCCTCAAGATCCACCGTTCTACTGCTAGTTTCTTCCATAAGGAACTTTGCTTCTAAGAACTCACCCTTTCTGGCAACAAACACCTTTTGTTCCAGTGGATCATAGAAATAATATCCCATAGAATCTCTAGGATATCCAACAAAGATACACTTGGTGGATCAGACTTCCAATTTGTTTGGGGTGGGAGTCTTAACATAAGCCTCACAACCCCAGACCCTTAAGTATGATAGGGATGGAACTCTTCCATGCCATATCTCAAAGGGTGTACTTTCCACCTTTTTGGTTGGGGCCATATTTAGTATACGGGCCGCGGAGAGCAAAGCGAAACCCCAAAATGATAGAGGCAATGTGCTTCTAGCCATCATAGATCGGACCATATCCAATAAGGTTCGATTCATCCTTTCAGACAGACCATTATGTTGTGGTGTTCCAGGTGGAGTGAGTTGTGAGACAATCCCACAACTCCTAACTTGATCTTGAAAAGCATCACTTAGGTATTCACCTCCTCTATCGGTGCGGAGAACTTTAATCGACTTGCTGAGTTGATTTTCTACTTCATTCTTGAAGATTTTGAACGTTTCAAAAGCTTCATCTTTGTACCTTAATAAGTACACATACCCGTAGCGACTATAATCGTCGGTAAAGGTAATGAAGTATCTTTCACCATTCCTAGTCATTGGCTTAAAAGGACCACATACATCCGAATGTATGATTCCTAATAAATCTTTTGCCCTTTCGTTAGTTCCACTAAAGGGTGCCTTAGTCATTTTTCCTTGTAAACAAGATTCATATACATCAAATGATTCACATTCATTTGTTTTTAAAAGACCATTCTTTTGAAGTGTTTGTATACGTTTCTTGTTTATATGACCATGACGACAATGCCAAAGATAGGTATCACTCAAATCCAACTGGAGTTTCTTGGTGTTAGTTTGGTACAATGAACTATGTAAAGTATTTTCATGAACCAATTCATAAATACCATTAATGGGTATAGCTTTAAAATAGAACATATCATTTAAAGAAACATGAATATCATTTTCAACAAAAGATAATACATAATCATAAGGTCTTAATTGGGATATAGAAATAATGTTCCTAGTCAAACTAGGAGCATACAAAACATTCTTCAAAATAACATCTAAGCCACTTGGAAGTTTTAGGATGTAGTCCCCACGAGCTTCAACTTTTACTTTAGTTCCATTGCCCATGAAGAGGCTAACATCCCCTTGATTGAAGTCCCTACTTCTTTTGAACCCCTGCAACAAATTACAAATATGAGTTCCACATCTGGTATCCAATACCCATGTGTTAGAAGATGTTACATTAAGATCAATATGAATCATGTATATTGTACCTGAGGTCTGCCCGGCATCCCTCTTTGCTTTCAACTCTTGGAGATGAACTGGACAATTCCTTGCCCAATGTCCAATCTCTCCACACTTGAAGCATGGGTCATTAGGAGAAACCTTTTGATTCTTTTCTTGTGGTTTGGGTGGCACCCTTGCCACCCCTTTCCCCTTTCCCCAAACGGGTCCCTTACCCTTGGCAACCTTTGCCTTAGGTGCAGGATAAGGCCTTTTCTTGTTCCCACCTTCATTGATGGTGAGAACGGGTAAAACCCTTTTACCCATGGCCTCCTCGGCCGTTTTGAGCATTGAGTGAAGCTCACCAATGCTTTTGTCCCAAGCATTCATGTTGTAATTGAACACGAATGTCTCGAACTTCTTGGTAAGGCCATTAAGGATCAAATCCGTGGCCAATTCCTTTGAGACGGGACAATTAAGCCTTTCGAGGCGGTCAATGTGGCTTTTCATCTTAAGTACATAAGATGAAAAACCGATTGGTTGTCGTCCATACAACATGCATGGAGTGCTCGAACCGTTTCGAAGCGCTCAACCCTTGCTTGTTGTTGGAACGTTTCCTTCAGCTGGGTTATCATGTCATAAGCTCCGTGATGTTCATACCCTTTTGGAGATCCGGAGTCATGCTCGCTAGCATGAGACAAGACACTTGGACGGAGTCCTCAGTCTATTTCAGCCAATCGTTATAGGCCTCCTCATCATCCTCGGTAGGTTGATCGGGGATATGGTCATCTAAAACATACGATCGTCTCTCTTGCTTGAGAACGATTCTTAAGTTTCGATACCAATCAATGAAATTGTTATGATTTAGACGTTCCTTTTGAAGAATCGCTCGTAAAGATTGGGTGGATGTAGATGAGTTATCATGATTATCATTGTTGGTGGCCATCTACAAAATTTAACAAAGATCTATTTTAGTATTTTCGATATTGCTATTGTTAATAATTAATACCTTTTAAGGTCATTTTCATATTAAAATATAGAACCCAACATTACATTAAATTGTCGTTAGGTGACCTTTATTCCACGATTTAAATTATAAAGGTGGTCAACGATTGACGGTTGCAACCGGTTGCAACATCTAGAAGTATGGGATCGACTTTAAACATCATATGTAAAGTCGACATGTTAATCCCATCAACACCATCTGGAAACAATATTGTAGGTGATCCATTTAACATGGTTTTTAAATCAAGTTACCCTACTTGCACACACATGTGAGTTTTCCAACATAGGTGGTTAGGTGATCTTTATCCCACAAATGTGGTATCCCCACCTCACATCACAAGTTCCCTCAAAATGGTTAGGTGACCTTTATCCCATTGAGAGTTTCCAAGTGACTTAAGCGTTGTGCAAAAGGACGGTGTTAGACTTGTTTTAAAATATTTAGAGATTTCTTAATTCTAGTTTAGAAAACTCTATGTACTTGTATTTGCATGCTTACAAATACTTGGTACCCTATGGTTCTTTTAATAAAACCCATTTTATTATGAAATCATTAATCCTTTTAATAACCATTTATTAACACTTAATGATTAAGAACCATTTTTATATTAGCTTTTTAAGATCATTTTTATTAAGATTGTTTATCATATCCAAATATCACATAATCATTCACAAAATCACAATCAAACAAGCATAATATAAACAACCACATGTGCATAACGATAGCTACTATTGTGACCACACTTGTTTGCCATCACAAGTGTGATCTTTTGGTCTTTCCTAAGGGTTACCAAAAACACAAAATGGAGATTACAATGGATCTCCCACTTTAGGTCGCATCTGTATGCTTCAAGTCCACTTTGTGTCTTCCTTTTGTGCTTCCTTCCCGAGCATCTTCTTTTACAAAATATATATCCTAATACATATTTTATAGTAAAAGAAAAATACTCCTAATCTATTATTACATCCCAATGAATAAATAGATAAATTACAAGCACAAAACATTACAACCCAATTGAATGAATATAATCAAATAAATACATTCAATCCAAACCAAACAACACAAGGTCTAAGCTAGGTTATGCACTATCAAATGAACAATCACAAACATCATTCAATAAACAAAATAACCCCATCAAACCCCAATTTTCAGCCAACATAAACTGAAAATTAGGGTTTGTTTGTCCAAACAAACAACAACCAAACATATCAACCAATTGGCATTCCTATCTGAAAGTTTAATCATAAGCATGAAGATATAACTTTGAAAGACATGGGGTTTATTAAATCAACCAAAATCAGCCTCTAATGAGTTGATAAACATCCTTTAAAACCGATTTTTAAAGGGCAAGAACAAGCAAGCTATCCACATAACCGGCTCTAGATGCCATTGTTGGGGTTTTTAGAACTTTGAACATAGTTTAACCATTTAAACTTTGTAAATACGCAGCGGAATAATAGCTTTATAACCTTGTTTATAAGCTGAAAATTTCAAGTTCTATTTGATGTTTTAAGATGTAAACAAACCCAAGAACAAAGGGGATCTTATATATGTGAATAAGCAAGCTATGAACGTATGTAAAAGTATATAAAATCACAGCTACAATGAGCTGTGAAAAACTACCTTCCCAGCAGCTAAAAGTCGACAGAAAAGTGGATGTTTGATGCTCAAAATCGGCCAAAGGCTCCAAGGAAGGACCTCTCAAGCTTCTATACCCCCAAGCTTGATAGCAAACCACTCTTGTTAGGAAGAATCAACACCAAAATCACTCCAAAAACCCTCCAAATGCTGCTGCCTGGCCGTGAGGTTTGAGAGAGAGAGAGAGGAGTTTTGAGTCTTTTGCATGTCTTGAGAGTTGAGAGAAAAATGAAGTCCCCAAGACTAGTTGTAATGTGTGTTGTTTACAAGGCAAAAGAGCCAATGAAAAACAGGGGGGGGCGAAATTTTCTTTTAAAAGTGGTTTCCCTCTTTAAATCTAACACACACACATATTAAACTAGTCTTGTAACTAGTTATACAATTAACCATTTAATTGTATAAGTTATATATTCTCATTATTATTTGGTGTTATCTAACTTATTTAAATAACACTTGAAATAATACTATTGAACAAAATATTCTAATAAGTTGTTCCTTCTCATATGCAACTTATTTAGAAAACCCATTTTCTAAATTGGTGTAAAATATTTAATTGCATGATCATATCATCAATTAAATATCAATTGGTGTTTGCTAAGCTTGTTATTGGGTATAACCTGACTTGGATCATGACGTACTAACCGCATCAATATTCTACGTGTCTTGGGCATATAGAATCCTACACTTTACTTCTTTCATGGCAAGCTTTCAAGCATATCAAGGTAGTCATCTAACACAATCAGATCTTGTTTTGTAGGATCTGTTTGAAATGGATCATGAAGATGTAGAAGAAATTGATCTGAATTGGCAGATGGTGCTAATAAGACTGTTGGATTTGACAAGCCAAAGTTGAGGTGTTTCAACTTCAATAGTTATGGACATTTCTCTAGGGAATGAAAAGCTCCCAGGAATAATAGAGGAAATGCTCAGTTCGGGCAATCAGAGGTTTCAATCATCTCAGGAGACATTCTTCAAAATCTTCCAATGCCTGAGCTTAAAGATGAGTCATTTGTGAAGGATGGATATGACTGGAGTGCATATGCTGAGCAATTTACTAATGATCAAACCTCTAGTTTATCTTTTATTACAGAAATTCAAGGGAAAGATTGGTCAGAGGACTGTGATCCAAAGTTGAAGGTAACAATGAGAATGAAAAAGATAATTATGACCAAGTAATAAATCTGATCCTAAAGAAGATTCAGGTGAAATTTCTTTGATGGCTTAGTCTGATCAACCTAAGGTTAAAACTTCATCCTCTGACTCTAAAACTTCTTCACCAAAATATCTTGAAATACCATCTGAAGTAAGAGAAAAACTGTGCACCAAATCTTGCTTTGAGCATGTTGAATACTTTTGAAGTTATTCATATAAAATCTGTGAGAAACTTAAGCAAGAGGAGTCAATGCACAATAGCCTAAAATCTGTCCACAAAATAGCAGACGAAAATATCATTTCCTTCAAACGTCATGGAACAAAACATTAAAAGAATTAGAAATTGTTTCTAAACAGTTGGAAGAAATGACTAAAAATCTAGAATAGGAGAAGATAGCACATGCTATTACTCATGTTGATCTTGCTAAGGTTAAAAGTTCCAAAATGATTGGTGAAAAACTGGTAAGTGAAAGAAAAGATAAACAAAAAGCAGGATTAGGCTTCACTCATGAACCAATGCCTGAACCTATAACCAACACTCTGCCAGAAAACATTAACACGCATGAACATTCTCCTAAAAACAAACCTAAACTCAAAGCTTTTCTAAACTAAAACAAGAATTCTGAGAACAAAGAAGAAAAAGCTAATATCAAAATCTTTGAAGAAGAGGATGATGAAAAGATAAAAAATGGTCATCCCATAAAAGTCAAATCATATGAACCTAAATAGGAAAGTCAGGAATCTTGTGCTCTAACAAAATCAGTGTTGGATGAAGTAATAATCAAAAGTAAAAAAAAGCAAAACTTGAAGAAGGAACATCAGAAGATTCAAACTCTGTTGATCTTAAAAAGAAAGATAATGAAAAGAATCTTCACCTGAAGATGTGCAATCTCAAATAAAACCAAGTTCATCAAAAATAAAAGAGTCAAAGAAGAAGAAGAAAATCATCTAAAGCAAAAAATGATCAAAACAAAAGTCAATAAAATCTGATAAAACCAACAAATCAAGCAACTAAACTCAAACCAGTAAAATTTGTCTTTGCTGGTTTGTCGAACATGAATTCTCTTCAAGAAATTAAGCTAAGTCCCAAGAACAAATCACACTCTGATCTGAAAACCGGTTCAGATTCTATGTCTTCCGATGTTATTAAAGATTTGTTCCTAAGGAATCAAAGAAGGAAGTTCATGTGCAAAAGCTGAAAAGTAATATGTCAAAGAACAAAATGTCAAATCAAAAGCAAAATTTGACAAATCAAAGACAACAATTTAACTTTTTGACGCCAAAATGTAAGCAAGAATCAAATGTTGTGTCAACATCAAAAGTTAATAAGCAGTTGTTTAAAACTCCACAGAGGTACTGTGAAATTTATGATATGTACAATCATAATATTGCTGAGTGTTTTTTCAATAAGACTTGTCACATCTGTGACATGAGGAATCATTCCACAGCAGATTGTTATTTTAACAAATACTTTACCTACTATGATGAAAGAACTCACAACACTGAAAATTATTACTTTAGAAAGAGTTCACCTAAGAAAGGATTTGCCAATTCAAAAGTGAGCAAAGGTTATGTTAATCCTCTGTATCGGAGAAATCATACTAACGATTTTCAAAGATTAACTAACCAACCTTCATTTGGTTTGAGGTCTTTCCAAAGGAATAATTATGTGAGACCGGAACAAATTCTGAACAATCAATTCATACCACGATCTGTAAGAATGAATAATAAAAATATTGGTAATCAATATTTTTCAAAAGTTGGTCCGTCAACTGGTATGAATGTTTACAAAAATGATCAACAACTAACAAAATTGGTAAATTCACTAAGAACAAGCCAGATTTGAATACTCTTCATTTCAAGCAATTTACCACTGTTGATAAATTTGGAAAATGTAAACCATAGTCGGTTGGACTCACCGGCCTGTCGGTGTTTTGGTTTAATATATGTATTTTGCTTACTTTTGTATTAGCAAACCTACGGGAAAATCTAAGATTCGCCCGGAGTCCAGTCAAGAGTATGTATAGGTGTTCCCGAGCGAACCTATTTTAGGTGACGGGCGATTGTGTAGGTGTCTGGTCAGGCAGATTTGCTGGTGAGCGAATCTGCCAGCAAACCTGAGTCAGACTATATAATGTATTATTTTCTCTTGTTAATGCAAGTTTTTCATCTCTATCAAAACCCTACTGTGCGTTGTGACGGCTTGAGGTGCTAGGACCATATTTTCATCATCATAGTAGCTTTATATCCTTAATATTGCTTCTGTTGATCTAGATTGTTAAATCATTTGGTTATTTGATCATGGTTCATTGATATCAGTGGGATTTGTGTGTTGTTATTGATCAAAAGCACTATTGTTAAGATCATTTTGGACCAACAATATGGTATCAGAGTCTTAGTGCTCTTGATTGTTTGAGTTTTTGAGGTTTTAGTGCAAAAACATTGTTTGATTCATTTTGGGATTGTTTATTGTGTTTTTGGTATGGATTCTGACTGAGGGTTGTAGTTCTTGTTAGTAGGAAGCTGTAGGATCAAACAGATCTTAAATTGGTTGAGTTTTGGGGTAGTTTTGGTTGATTTCGTGTTGAAGAAGGCTATTCCCGTAACCCAGCAAATGTATACATTCATAGAGCGAACCTATATCTTCAAGAAGTGAATCTACGGAGATTTGTAATTTGATGTTTGGTGTTCTGTGACTAGTGAACCTACCTGTTTTTGAACAAAAGTGCACTGTTTGTGCTTGGTTTGTAAGCGAAATTGCTGCCGAACCTAATCTTAGAACGAAAGTTCTGACATCGTCGAGCGAACCTGCTCAAGGAATCTGTGTTCTCAAGCACAAGTCAAAGCAAAACTACTACCCGACTGTCGAGCAAACCTGTGTAGTTTCCCCATCGGCGAATCTTTTCATTTCAGCAAATCTATTATCTGTAATCATGATGTAACAACTGGAAGTTTGACTTTTTGGAGTGATATGCGACTGAGTCTTAGTCGCATGGAATTCATGCGACTGGAGGCCCAATCGTATGATGCTCGGACGATAGAAGGATCAAGCGCATGGAACTCATGCGACTGGAGGTCCAGTCTCATGGTTTTCATGCGACTGAAAGTTCAGTCGCCTGGACCTCGGGCAACTAAGCTGTAGCTATAAAGGAGGGGCAGCCCTCTTTTCCCCACACTTACACATTCAGTCGAGAGAAAGGGCACAGAGAGAGAGAACCGAGAAAAAAGAGAAAGAAAGAGAGAAAGTGGTGTTTCGGGTTCGAGATTTGCCGAGTGACTAGTCCAAACGTAGCTCTTCATCTTCTCCTCGATTAGGTGAGTTCTAGAACCCCTCATTTACTTGTTTTCATACGATTTTGGGGCTGGAACACATTCAAACCCGTTTTTGAGAAAGTGTATGTTTGACCCAATTGGGTGAAATCTTGGTAATGTGTTTAAGGTATGTTTTAGGACTTGCACATGCTTGTATGATGTCCTAATATGAATCCCTGAGGTTTAGGAGGGTTAATTTGGGCTGGAAATGAGTTTAGAGGAGTTTGAAGGTCGTAGGTCACGGCTGCTGTTCGTGATGAACTCCAGTCGCTGCCCAGTTAGGGCTAGGCGACTGAAGGGTCAGTCGTACGACTGAGGAACGGTTGATGTTCAATCGTACGATTGAGGCTCAGTCGCATGACTGGGGCTCAATCGCACGACAGGCCATGCGACTGAGGGTTCAGTCGCATAGGTCCATTCGCATAGCTATACAGTCGCACGACTGAGGGTTAGTCGCATAGAAGCCCATTCGCATAGCATTTATTCGTATGATAGGAAGACCATTCGTACGACTGTATGCCCATTCGCATGGTTGTCCAATCGCACGGTTCAGTCGCATGAAGGCCATGCGACTGGAGTATGTTCAATCGCCCAAATAGGGCTGATGTAAATGAGGAGAGATGCGTAGGTAGGACGTATGCATGATAAGTATGATGTGGCCTTATATGATGGTAATGAATGATGAATTGCAAATATCTATGTTCCTTGTGTTGATTCGTGATTATCTTTTAGTGACTTTACATGAATGAATGAATGAATGAAACGAATGTAATAAATAACGTAAAGTGAAAGATAATGAAAGAGGAACATGATGAATGGATGCATGCATTAATTAATGAACGAATGAAAGAGGAACATGAATGAATGCATGCATTAATGAATGAATGAATGAATGAAAGTCTTGCATGGTCTAAGGGACACGAGATGGATTTGACGGTTAAGAAGTCTTGGAAATGGTGCTTGGTTCTAGTAACTAAGCCTATTACGAGCCTTATGGTAGATTATGGACAGTGAGCCATAGTTGCCTTAAGAACAACGGGGCAGTGTCTTTGTGACCTGTCACGGGGTAGTTGTTACTGCAGGAGCGGTGACGATCACTCATGGGGTTAACGTGACCCCAGAAGAGGTGTTATCGGTCTATGGACAGAGAGCCATAGGGGCAACAAGGTTGTCGGTCTATGGACAGAGAGCCATAGGGGCAACAAGGTTGTCGGTCTATGGACAGAGAGCCATAGGGGTAACCAGGTGTCGGTCTATGGACTGTGAGCCATAGGGGCACCAGTATGTTACAGTATGCTCTGTCGGCTGATGGGTTGGAACCATGAGGGCAGAGAAGAGAGGTGACCCTTATAGATTTGCATGCATGACGAATGACAGTTAAAGAACGAATGATGAAGATAATAAAAATATTATCTACGTGGATGTATGTTGTGTGACCGCATGAATGTAAGAACGTTTTTAATGAAAGAAAGGTATGTTTTTATTATAAACTAGAACTTACTCAGCAACACTGACTTTTTATGTGTTTCTAAGAACGTTTTTAATGAAAGAAAGGTATGTTTTTATTATAAACTAGAACTCACTCAACAACACTGACTTTTTATGTGTTTCCAGTTGGCAGGTAGTATTGCTGGGGATGGCACGAGGCAGCTACTCAGCTCTTTTGGGATGGCATTCTCCTTTTGATAATGCTGCCACACCATGGGATGCGGGTGCATAATGCATGCAACAACTTATGTTGCATGCAAGTGTCAAGTGTTCCTTGAGGATCCCGATAAACGGGATTACTTAAGGAATCTTCTTTATGATGAAAATTTTAATGTTTCTATACTAGAGGTGTCTGTTTGTGACCGTTTTGTAAACAATAGTGATGTAAAAACATTGTAAAAGCTTGTATGATGAAATGAGATGTCTCTCTTGAATGTTTCCGCTGCAAATTTCTATTTAAATGTATGTTTTATGTGTGGTGAATGACCAACTGTGAGGTGCCCGGTAACGGGGCCTTACAAGTTGGTATCAGAGCCAATGTTTAAGTGAAATGGGTAAATTTTCAAAATAAACCTAAACCTAAACTGAAAATGGGACAGAAAAGGGAAGGAATGCCATCTGAGTAGTTGCGTGCCATCAGGTATTTTCTTAAAGTTAACCAGTATTGCGTGCGCATGTTATGTGATGTATGTGTTACTGTTAGAGTTAGATACTAACGTAGTCAGGACAGGTAATGCTCGGGGTACAAAGAGTAAAGTAAGTGGCTAATCACAACTGGCCACTGTAATTAGGGACTTACTATACTTGACATAAACTGAGCTATTCCCTTGAATGACCATGTTGGTGTTTGAATCTTTCAGTGTGATAGAGAATGGCTGGTGGTAGATCTTCTAAGGCCTCACGGGGTGGAGGTGGTGGCGGACATGGTGCTGAACCGCGTGTCACGAGAGGGAGACCTAGGGTAGAGAAAGTGGTTCTTGAGGAAACCGAGACCCCTCATCAGGAGGGAGTAGACGAGAGCGCCAATTTGAGAGCCTCGGTAAAAGAGGCAGTGGTTGAAGAGGTACATCAGGTCATGCAGACGATCTTACCGTCTATGGTGACCGAAGTGATTAAGGCTGTCAGGGAAGGTGAAAGAAAAGAGAGGAACAGGTCCTCAGGAAGATAGGAGCAATCAGGACCGGAAACGGTTCTTTCTGATGAAGAAGATGAAGAGGAGGAGGAGCCGGTGCATGAAATAGCATGATGCTGTAACTATGGGGCGTTTATGAGGTGTAAGCCCCCTACTTTTGACGGTAATGGTACTGCTGCTGCTGCTCATCGATGGGTGAGAGAAATGGAGGGTGTCCTCGATATCAGTGACTGCCGGGAGGACCAAAAAGTGAAGTTCGCTACCCATTCTTTCATGGATTCGGCTTTATGCTGGTGGGATAATGTGGTCCACGCCGAAGGTAGCAGGGCCATTGGGAAGATGAAGTGGTCCGAATTGAAGAAGTTGGTAATCGAGGAGTTCTGTCCTTATTGGGAGATGGATAAAGTTGAGAGAGAGTTCCTGCAGCTGGAGGCGGGGACGATGACCCACCAACAATACACCACGAAATTCAATGAAATGGCACGTCTGGTGCCGGACCAGGTGACACCTCTGTCACGAAAGATCAAGAGGTATATACAGGGTTTGCCGCGGATATTCGCAGGCATATGATCGCCGCCCGACCAACTACCTTTAGGTCGGCGGTGGACCTGGCTGGGAGGTTGTATGATGAAAGGGCGGTGGTGGTGGTGACTTATGGTAATAGGAAGGGTGGTGACTGGAATTGGAACGGGAAGAGGTTTGGTCGGGGTGATGCTTCGATGAGCAACAAGAAGGCCCGGGTGGACGATCGTCGTGTGGCCACACCGGGTACGGGACTGAGGAGGTGTGGTAAATGTGGAAAGGAGCATAGTGGGGAGTGTCGACTGGGGCTGAATGTTTGTTTTAGATGTGGAAAGCCTGGTCATATGGCTAGAGAGTGTAAGGGCATGAGGTGCTTTAATTGTAGGGAAAGTGGCCATATGAGTAAAGATTGCAAGATGCCGAGGTCTGAGAGTTCCGGCGTGAAGAAGACGGGGAATGAGGGATCGAAGGCAAGCGCCAGGGCATTCACGATGACGCAGGAAGAGGCTAGGACGGACCCTGATGTTGTGTCCGGTACGTTTCTGGTGAACCAAACCTTAGCCTCTGTATTATTTGATTCGGGTGCCAGTAGGAGTTTTATTTCTGCTGTGTTCTGTGCCAAATTACCTGTTAGTAGTAGACGTGTGGATGTACCGTTTGATGTAGAGACTGCTATAGGTAAATCTACTAGGATTTCCGAGCTGATAGAGGGTTGTGATGTAGAATTAGAGGGCCACAAATTTCCGGTTAGACCGTTTGCGATGACCATGGGTGGTTTGATTTGGTGCTTGGGATGGATTGGTTGGCGGACTTTGAGGCGAATATAGTGTGTCGAAAGAAGATGATTGGTTTGATAGCGCCTGACGGAAGTTTGGTAACTGTTTATGGGGATCGGGTTTCTACGATTCCAAAGGTGATCTCAATGGCGGTGGCAGGAAAGTGTATGAGGCGGGGGTGCAGCGCCTACTTATGTTATGTGAACGATGTGGAAACGCCAACACCACAACTATATGATGTTCCGGTTGTGCGTGATTTTCCAGACGTGTTCCCGGAGGACTTATCAGGATTGCCACCTAACAGAGAGATCGAGTTGCAGATTGACCTGATACCGGGTGTTTAACCTGTCGCCAAAGCACCATATCGATTGGCTCCGACGGAAATGAAAGAGCTGATGGGGCAGTTGCAAGAGCTGCTAGATAAGGGGTTCATAAGACCGAGCATCTCAGCTTGGGGTGCTCCGGTCCTGTTCGTAAAGAAGAAAGATGGTAGTATGAGGATGTGCATCGACTACTGCGAGCTAAATAAGTTGACAGTGAAGAACAGATACCCCTTGCCGAGAATCGATGATTTATTTGATCAGCTTCAAGGCGACAGTTGGTTTTCATGAATAGATCTTCGATCGGGCTACCACCAGCTGAAGGTGAAGGAGCAGGATATCCCTAAAACAGCCTTTCGTACGCGCTATGGTCACTACGAGTTTCTTGTAATGTCTTTTGGTTTGACCAATGCACCGACTGCTTTTATGGATTTGATGAACCGAGTGTGTCGGTCGATGTTGGATAAATCATTGATTGTATTTATTGATGATATCCTGATTTATTCGAGGAGTGAAATGGAGCATGCCGGTCACATTCGAGAAGTACTAGAAACGTTAAGAAGGGAGAAATTGTACGCCAAGTTCTCCAAGTGCGCATTTTGGTTGCGTGAAGTTCAGTTCTTGGGTCACGTGGTTAATCCGGAGGGGATTATGGTCGATGTGGCAAAGGTGGAAGCAGTAATGCAGTGGAAGTCTCCAAAGACGCCATCCGAGATCCGTAGTTTCTTGGGTTTGGCGGGCTACTATAGAAGATTCATTCAAGACTTCTCCAAGATTGCTTTTCCACTGACCAAGTTGACCGGAAAGATGTGAAGTTTGTATGGGGTCAAGCTCAAAAGAAGGCGTTTGAAGAATTGAAGACGAAGTTGACCCAAGCTCCTGTATTGGCATTACCCGATGGAAGCGAAGACTTGGTGGTTTATTCTGATGCTTCCTACTCGGGGTTGGGGTGCGTATTAATGAAAGGGGGAAGGTGATAGCCTATGCATCCCGACAGCTGAAAGTTCATGAGGTTAACTACCCTACTCATGACTTGGAGCTAGCAGCTGTGGTCTTCGCATTAAAGATTTGGAGGCACTATCCGTACGGGACGAAGTGCACCATTTTTACCGACCACAAAAGCTTGAAATATTTCTTTGAATAGAAGGATTTAAATATGAGACAGCGGCGATGGTTGGAACTGATAAAAGACTATGATTGTGAGATCCACTACCATTCGGGCAAAGCCAACATGGTGGCTGATGCCCTTAGCCGAAAGGAGAGGCCCGAACCGATACGGGTGAAGGCATACCAGCTGATTATGACCTCGGATGTGATGAAGCAAGTCAAAGAGTTTCAAGATGAGGCACTGAAAGAAGATCATCTTAACTCAGAACGAATGAGAGGTCTGGTGGCGGAACTAGGTGAAAACACGTTTGGTGTCAAGACTCGATTTAGGCGGATGTGGATTCCTCGAGTTGGGGATCTACGTATGAAGATTATGGACGAAGCCCATAAAACTCGATACTCCATTCATCCCGGTGTTACCAAGATGTACCAAGACATGAAGAAAGATTATTGGTGGTCGGGTATGAAACGCAATATGGTGGAGTATGTGAGTAAATGCCTTACTTGTTTGCAAGTGAAGGCCGAGCACCAGAAGCCGTATGGAAAGATTCAACCCTTGGATATACCGGAATGGAAGTGGGAGCACATCACCATGGATTTCATCATGAAGCTGCCGTGTACCCCGAAAGGGTATGATACTATATGGGTGATTGTGGATCGTCTGACGAAGAGTGCTCACTTCCTACCGATGCGCAAGACGTATTCATCCGAGAGGTTGGCCGATCTTTTCATCAAGGAGATTGTGACTCGTCATGGTGTATCGGTGTCGATTGTGTCAGATCACGACACCCGGTTTACATCCAAATTCTAGACGAAATTTCATGATGCTATGGGGACGATATTACATATCAGCACTGCCTATCATCCGCAAACTGATGGTCAGTCGGAAAGGACCATTCAGACCTTAGAGGACATGCTCCGGGCATGTGTTATTGACTTCGGGGGAAGTTGGGTTGACCACTTACCGTTAGCTGAATTCTCATACAATAAGCTATCATGCCAGTATTGGCATGCCACCCTATGAGATGCTATACGGCAGGAGATGCAGGACACCCATTGTTGGGGTGATATTGGTCAAAAGGAATTGGGGAGCGTCGAAGTGATCGAGGCTACGACTAAAAAGCTTGAAAGGATCAAGGCCTACATGAAGGCAGCCAAAGACAGACAGAAGTCGTATGCTGACAAACGACGCAGGCCGATTGAGTTCCAGGTGGGAGATCAGGTTATATTGAAGGTCTCACCTTGGAAGGGTATCATTCGGTTCTGAAAGAGGGGCAAGTTGAGCCCGAGGTATATAGGGCCTTTCCAAATCGTTGCTCGAGTAGGAGAGGTGGCCTATAGGTTGGATCTACCAGATGAGTTAAGCGGAATTCACCCGACCTTCCACGTATCTCATCTGAGGAAGTGCTTGGCGGACAAAGATATGATCGTCCCACTGGGGGACATCGAGGTAGACGAACGGCTCAACTATGTAGAGCAACCAGTGGCGATCATCGATCGCAAGGAGAAGAGGTTAAGAAATAAAGTGGTTCCTCTTGTGCGCGTACAGTGGCGGCACAAGAAGGGATCCGAGTCAACGTGGGAAACGGAAGAAGAAATGAGGCAGCATTACCCACGATTGTTCGAGGAATAACAGGTTTCGGGGACGAAACCTAAATAAGGGGGGTGGACTTGTAACACCCGGAAGTTTGACTTTTTGGAGTGATATGCGACTGAGTCTCAGTCGCATGGAATTCATGAGACTAGAGGCCCAATCGTATGATGCTCGGACGATTGAAGGATCAAGCACATGGAACTCATGCGACTGGAGGTCCAGTCGCATGGTGTTCATGCGACTGAAAGTTCAGTCGCCTGGACCTCGGGCGACTGATCTGTAGCTATAAAGGAGGGGCAACCCTCTTTTTCCCCACACTTACACATTCAGTCGGGAGAAAGGGCACAGAGAGAGAGAACGGAGAACAAAGAGAAAGAAAGGGAGAAGGTGGTGTTTTGGGTTCGAGATTTGCCGAGTGACTAGTCCAAACGAAGCTCTTCATCTTCTCCTCGATTAGGTAAGTTCTAGAACCCCTCATTTACTTGTTTTCATATGATTTTGGGGCTAGAACACATTAAAACCCGTTTTTGAGAAAGTGTATGTTTGACCCAATGGGGTGAAATCTTGGTAATGTGTTTAAGGTACGTTTTAGGACTTGCACATGCTTGTATGATGTCCTAATATGAATCCCTGAGGTTTAGGAGGGTTAATTTGGGCTGGAAATGAGTTTAGAGGAGTTTGAAGGCCGTAGGTCGCGGCTGTTGTTCGTGATGAACTCCAGTCACTGCCCAGTTAGGGCTAGGCGACTGAAGGGCCAGTCGCACGACTGAGGAACGGTTGATGTTCAATCGTACGATTGAGGCTCAGTCGCACGACTGGGGCTCAATCGCAAGACAGGCCATGCGACTGAGGGTTCAGTCGCATAGGTCCATTCGCATAGCTATACAGTCGCACGACTGAGGGTTAGTCGCATAGAAGCCCATTCGTATAGCGTTTATCGTACGATAGGAAGACCATTCGTATGACTGTATGCCTATTCGCATGGTTGTCCAATCGCACGGTTCAGTCGCATGAAGGCCATGCGACTGGAGTATGTTCAATCGCCCAAATAGGGCTGATATAAATGAGGAGAGATGCGTAGGTAGGACGTATGCATGATAAGTATGATGTGGCCTTATATGATGGTAATGACTGATGAATTGCAAATATCTATGTTCCTTGTGTTGATGCGTGATTATCTTTTAGTGACTTTACGTGAATGAATGAATGAATGAAACGAATGTAATAAATAACGTAAAGTGAAACATAATGAAAGAGGAACATGATGAATGGATGCATGCATTAATGTATGAATGAATAAAAGAGGAACATGATGAATGAATGCATGCATTAATGAATGAATGAATGAATGAAAGTCTTGCATGGTCTAAGGGACACGAGATGGATTTGACGGTTAAGAAGTCTTGGAAATGGTGCTTGGTTCTAGTTCTAAGCCTATTATGAGCCTTATGGTAGATTATGGACAGTGAGCCATAGTTGCCTTAAGAACAACGGGGCAGTGTCTTTGTGACCTGTCACGGGGTAGTTGTTACAGCAGGAGTGGTGACGATCACTCATGGGGTTAACGTGACCCCGAAGAGGTGTTGTCGGTCTATGGACAGAGAGCCATAGGGGCAATAAGGTTATCGGTCTACGGACAGAGAGCCATAGGGGCAACCAGGTGTCGGTCTATGGACTGTGAGCCATAGGGGCACCAGTATGTTACAGTATGCTCTGTCGGCTCATGGGTTGGAACCATGAGGGCAGAGAAGAGAGGTGACCCTTAGAGATTTACATGCATGACGAATGACAGTTAAAGAATGAATGATGAAGATAATAAAAATATTATCTACGTGTATGTATGTTGTGTGACCGCATGAATGTAAGAACGTTTTTAATGAAAGAAAGGTATGTTTTTATTATAAACTAGAACTCACTCAGCAACGCTGACTTTTTATGTGCTTCCAGTTGGCAGGTAGTGTTGCTGGGGATGGCACGAGGTGGCTACTCAGCTCTTTTGGGATGGCATTCTCCTTTTGATAATGCTGCCACGCCATGGGATGCGGGCGCATAATGCATGCAACAACTTATGTTGCATGCAAGTGTCAAGTGTTCCTTGAGGATCCCAATAAACGGGATTACTTAAGGAATCTTCTTTATGATGAAAATTTAATGTTTCTATACTAGAGGTCACTGTTTATGACCGTTTTGTAAACAATAGCGATGTAAAAATGTTGTAAAAGCTTGTATGATGAAATGAGATGTCTCTCTTGAATGTTTCCGCTGCAAATTTCTATTTAAATGTATGTTTTATGTGTGGTGAATGACCAAATGTGAGGTGCCCGGTAACGGGGCCTTACACATGATGACAACAACGAACATTACCGTGACTGATTTGGAAAGTGTTGCACCTAATAGGCCAACAAGGCTTATCGATGGTGTTAATTTTGAGGACTGGAAACGGTGTTTAAAGGCTTTCTTCTTCTACACTGATCATAGCCTGGGGATTCAATTGTGAAGGGATCTCGTAGGCCAGTAACAGTTGTTGGAAATGTGTCTTGATGAAAACTCAACTGCTGATATTGAACATAAACTTAGAAAGAATGATATTTAATATGAACAGTTGGTTTCTAGAAGGATCTTTTCTATTCTCTCACAAATTCAACAAACACTAAACATGGTGCGGAAACCCATGGTTAATGTGTATGATTTCAGTGTGTGTGTGTGTTTGTGTGTGTGTGTTTTGTTGTGTTTTAATGCACAAGAAACTGAAAATTGCTTGTTTGATTGATAATCATTCAAATGCTTACAAAGGATTAGGGTAGAGTGCTATTTACAGCATATACACAAAAGCTATATACAATTACTATTCCACCCTTATGTAAATGAAAATTACATAAAAATAATCCTAAGTGTCTAAGTCATCCACTATGGGAATAAGTCATCCGCTGTGGAGAAATTCTTCATCCACTGTGAGAACAGTTCCTTCATCCGCTGTGGAACTAGTCATCCACTGTGACACTTGTTCATCCACAGTGAAACTTGTTCATCCGCTATATAAGTAGTCATCCGCTGTGACACTTTGTTCATCCCCAGTAGAAGTTGTTCATCCACTGTGAACACTTGCTCATGCACTGTGAAGTTTGTTCATCCGCTGTGATGGAACTCTTCATCCGCTGTGGAGTTAACTCATCCGCTGTGAATGACTTAGCAAAAATTCTTTATCTACAAATCTGAAAAAGAAATTTTACATAGATGTTAGTGATTGTTATGAATGTCAATGATGTTAATGTGTTTCTAATGTATGAATTGTATGCTGAAACATATTTGGATGATTGTTTTGATAATAGCAAGCATTATACTTTCTTGCATTAATTCTTAATGCACTTTTTGAGTCCAACAGTACTCCCCTAAGTATGATGTTGCCATAGATTTGATGATTGTTTTGTTTGTTAATTATATGTGTGTGTGTTGATTTTGTTTTATTTGATATAAGGAGTCCAACAGTACCCCCTAAACATTATGTACATTTTGTTTTCTATTTTATATTAATGATGTTAATGTGTGTGTTACTTTTGGTTGTTATGCATGATTGATTGCTTGTTATGAATGATTGAATATTCTTATGTATATTGATTGATTACAAGTGTAGCACTTGTCTGTGTTGATTAACTGATTGTTTATAAGATTGCACAAGTGTAATCTTACCTGTATGATTGTTTGACTTGTTTGTTATAATGTATGATTGGTTGTTTGAATGCTTGTTTTATTTGTTCATATATATATGTTTGATTGATTGAATGTTTGTCATTATAATTACATTTGAGTAATTAAACTGATTAATTTTGTATGTTTGTTTGTGCATGATTACATGAGTTTATTTCAACACATGTTTGAAATGATTGATTTTAGTTGTATGATTGCTAGTGTTAAATGATCCTAAGTAATATGAAGGATTGTGTGTGATAATGTATGTATTGGTGTATAAATGTATGATTGCATGAATGTCATGTGTTTATACCAACAACACATGAATGTATGTTTGAATTCATGTATATGTTATAAAACATATGTATGTATGCTTGTATGTTTGTCATATGCATTAAAATCATGTGACATTATGATTGTTTGTTCATAAGAGCATAAGATCTCTTAAATGCATGATTAACTGATTGTATGATTTAATGATTGTATGCTTATCATATGTATAATAACATATGTATGCATGATTGTATGATTGAATGATAAACTAAGAATCATATAGAAGGAAATGTATTGGTTGTTTGTTCTGCCAGTGATGATAAGAACCTCAGGAGTGAGATGGTCCAGCTTCTTCTAACAACTTCTTTGCTTCTTCCATAGCCTTGAGAGTGTCTTCAATGTCTTTCTCTATGCTTTGGTCAACTTCAGCTTCCTTCAATTGTTCTTTGAGTGTTATGGTCTTGTATGCATTTCTGCAATTGACTAAGTGTTCTACAAAGTAGCCACAACACTCTTTTGATCGTCATATTTAAATATATTTTCAAATGAACAAGTTGTTCCAAAGTTGACTGATAAAGGATTTGCACATCAATGTTGCTAACCTGTGTGGTTACAACATGATTGCCTTTCAAAATTTAAAAATTGTTGTTTTCATATGTTCTCATTCCTGTTATTCCCTCTATGTGTGTAAGGGCTGTTGATGTGTTTCCAATATTTGTTTCAATGAAGCATGTACATACACAGCGCCCAAATTCTTAGCATGTGTGTGAAATAGCAGCAATCTCCCTTACACAGCACATCTTCAGTGGCAGGGAATGTCTTGGTTTTCAGGAATGAAACATAGGATGGATGAAGCAGCTTTATCTCAACTGGATCAAAAAGTCTTATTTCTGTTACTTCCCTTCCTTCCAGCTTTCTTTCCAGCACCACTTTAAAATGACTTCCATCATAATACCATCAGGTTATTGGATGCTGATATTGATTGCCATCTATCTTCTTTATGATAAGCTTTAAATCAGATGGTCTTAAAGGGTAACCAACCCTTTCAAGAAGATCAGCATCAATTTCAGAAAAAGCTTCTTCCGTGACTTCTTTTTGTTTGCTTGATGAAGCTTGTTCTCTTCTGAGCTTTAAGATGTGTAGTTTATCCTCTCTGTCTGCTTTAGCTTTCATCTCATGATGCTGTCTGTTCATGTATGCTCTCAGTATATGATAGAAATTTGCACCCCTGGGATTGTTTGTGTGATTACCATCCTCAATTACATCAGGTCTAATCTATCTTCATAGCTTAATGTTCCTAGTTAGGATATGTATGATAAGTACTGAACAAGTCCAGATACTCTCTTGATCAGCACAATATCCCAGATTTCATCATATTTCCATGCCATGACTTTTCTTTCATTGGCATCTGCTGTGAGGGTGATTTTGTCATAGAGCTTGACAAAATTTGTTTTCTACTTATCATCTCCCGAATCTCATCGCCTCAGGCCATAGCCTATGAGGCATGAGTTGTCTTGGTTCCTCTATCTCATGAAGTTTAGGAGGAGCTTGATGATAAGTGTATAGAGAAGATGCCGGATGAGGTCTGAAGACCTGTGGCTTAAGAGCATTGGCTAACATGTTCTTGTATATCTCTTTTGCCATTTCTTTCATTTGAGTTAATGTTCTCCCTGCATATGACCTATATGGAACTCTTGTATGACTCAACCAGCTTTTCACCTAGGAGTAGCTCATCTTCTCTATCTTTGGATCTTTCGGCAGATTCTTTTCAAGTTCTCGTTTATCCTTGATTTCTTTATATCTCCTGTATGTTTGCTCTTTTTCGTTTTGCATGACTTCTTGAAAGTCTTTGAGCAAGTCTTTAACCTCAGACACGTTAAGATGAATGAATGAATCATAAGGGAATCCCCTAGTGGTTAGCTCTATTCCCATCAAGGTTTGAGGATCATCAGTAAAGAGCTCTTGAATGTTTTGCATTATGTCATGCTCATCCCTTTCTTCTTCTTCCTCATCAGAACCACTGAGGATAATAATGGGAATTTGTTGTTGACCAGATTGATCTATCTCCCCGTCTTCTAGAATAGATGCTTTAGATGATGATTGAGGAGCATCTAACTCAACAGGTTCAGTATTCACTTTTAGAAGCTTTAAAGGAGGAGACTCTGGTTTTTCTTGTTCACCCTCAGTTTGTTTGCCTTTGAGTAAAGAGGGTAAATAAGATCTCTTTCTTTTCCTTTCATAGGTTCTGAAAGGAGTTTCCGATGATGATGATGCATGATCTTTAGATGAATCCTTTAAAGCTTCACTAAATTGTTTGATTAACTCCTTTTGTTTGTCTGACAGGGGCTCATGAGGAATACTACCAATTCTTGAGACATTGGATCTGGAGTGTGAAAGTGTTGTGTCAAGATAGGTGAGTAGTGTAAGTTCTCATAAGGATTAGCATCACTGAATAACTGATCCATTGTGTATGATTCTTCAGGAATGATCAGTGCTAAGCTTGGTTGTTCAGTTTGAGGTTCACTTGTTTCAGCTTTATTAGCGAACTTCTCATGATCACTCAGATCTTCACTAAGATCTGCTGAATGTTCTTGCTCATTCAGCTATGTGTCATTGTATTCAAGCTCTCTGTTTAGACTTTGTATTTCTTCCGATTGAGCTTTTATAATCTTTTTAAGCTCATCAATCTCCTATTCTTTAGCTATGGATTGATTTCCCCAGTAGTCAATCTCAGCCTTAGCAACAAGGAGCTCATTGGCTTTCTCATTTAATTCTTTTTTGTTTGGCTTAGCTCTTGCTCCACAACCTTCACAATCAGCTTTTGTGCTTTTTGATCTGAATTAAGCTTTTCAATCTCCTTGTCTTTCTCTTTGATTCTTTCTTTCAACTTCTTAGTTCTTTGATTTGATCTTTCAATGAGTTTATTGTACTCAGTGAATAGAAAGACCTTGGAGTGCTCAATATCTCTTCTGTGAGCATCTCATTGCTTTGTTCACCAAACTCAGTTGCAGTGGCAGCTTGCTCAGTTTCAGGCTCATGAGAAGATGTTACAACATCTTCATTTTCATCTGATTGTTGTGCAAGTGATGAATCTATATTTCTCAATATAGATGAAAGTGTTTGCTGATCTGATAGGTTTGGGCTGTGTGGCGGAGATGGAAAATGTGTTTGTTGAGGACTGAATGATTGAGGGATGAATGTTTGTGGGCTTAGTGGTTGTTGTGGTGATATTGGTTGATCAAGCTGTATGTCTTGAGCTTGGATGACTAGTGGTTGTTCTATTGGTTTAGGCTATATGATTGCTAGTGGTTGCATGATTAGGGCTGGTTGAATGATTGGAGCTGGTTGAATGGTTTGTTGAAACAACATGAATTGTTCATCTTGTCCTGGAATTCTAAGAAATTCCTCAGGAACAGGAATGTCATGGTCAATTATATGAGGAGGCACAGGCACCTCATCCCCTTGATAGATGTTTGATCTTATCCTGTTGAACATATACTCATTAAGATGAGCAGGTTGTAAAATGGCTCCTTCTTTCGGGATGTTGGGCAATAGATCATCTATAATCATCTGCAGAAATCTTGGAAACATTAGAAATCTGTTTCTCACTTCTGTGATGTTGTAGACAAGGCCATTGAGAATTTGAGCACTAAAGTTAAATGGCCTTCTTGCAATAATACTTGCCAATGCACATGATGTCCTTAGAGATGTTGCATCCCATCCTGTCTTTCTGTTTGTCATGGTTTTCTGATAGGTGTGCATCAAGAACCTGAACTGAGCACACATATTTGCCTTCTTGATTTGCCCTCTTTCTATGGTTCCTGTATATACTATTTGCCTGAACACATGTAAAGATAGTGTTCATCAAACTCAACTGGGCATAGAGCATCTTCTTCACCCAATTGCAACACCCTTCTGATCACTTCTTCAGAGATGATGATATCTTGATTATGCACAGTAGATATAAATACTTGCTGATCATCAATCTCTTCAAGGTGTGCATTAGTCCAAAACTAGACAATGTGATCTTCAAACATGTCTGATCTTAAAGTCATGGCATGCACAAGTCTTGCCTGCCTAATCGCTTGGATCATATCTCTGTAGTTCACTGACCTAGGAGAGTCAGGATCAAGAAATGCACATATGTTGTGATCTCTTACAAACACTAAATCAGCCATATATGCAGTAAAGAGATTAAGTGTTAGTATTGAGTATGCAAATAAATTATAATAATGAAATGATGATCAAGTGTATGTTGGTATATTATCTATGTTATGAGATGATTGAATGTATGGTTAAACACTAGTGTATGTATGTTATTTTCAATTTCTATTGAACCAGTTTGACTTTTTAAAAGTCAACATATTATCAAATTTGATTTTGCAAATTTTTGTCTGATTTGTATTGATTTTATCCTGACAGGATCTCAGCCTCTCGTTGATCAATTAGATTATGTTTGCAGCGGATTTAGCACATTAATTAACAATTATAGCAAGAGCATAAAAGATATTGCAATTAAAAGCATAAACATAGAGAGAGAAGAGTTCCGAAAAACAATAAGTGTTCTATTGGTCGCACGTTTCGGCAATTAAAACAGTATGGTTACCCATCCTTTTATAGGCGGCAAAAGGATGGGCAGATGTCCTTTTTCTGACATCACTGAATATTCAAATTACAACTGACAAAAACATAAAACTACTGAAGATGTCAACAATTGACATCTTCTTACAAAAGTTCCTAAGTACTGACAAAAATAAACTACTGACACTATAACAACTGAAGAACATGCTCTTCAGTTGTTGTACAACTACTGAAACAAAATAAACTACTGAAAAAGAAAAACCACCACAACAACTGAAGAAGACATCTTCAGTTGTTATGACAAACTCTGAGTCTTCAGTACTTGGTCTTTAGACTTGGCTTCGGAAGATAGAACAGCTTCGGAAGATGTAACAACTGATGACTTCAGTAGATATCATCAGTTGTTGTCTTCAGTCTTTGTCTTCAGACTTTGTGCTTCGGAAGAAGATCTTCAGTTCTTTAGTTCTTCAGCTTTTGATACTTCAGTACTTGGTCTTCAGTACTTGAAGTCTTCAGTACTTGAATGATCAGTACTTCAGACTTCAGTACTTGGTCTTCAGTACTTTGGAGTCTTTAGCTGTTGCTCTTCAGTTCTTTGATCTTCAATCTTTGTTCTTCAGACTTTGTCATAACAGCTGAGGCTGGGGCTAAGATGCTCTCGAGTCTGACATTCAAGCAAGAGAACACAATAGCTGATGGGAGTCTTCACATATTCTCGAGTCTGACATTCAAGCAAGAGAACACTGTAACTGATGGGAGTCTTCAGCAGTTGTTGCAGTGGCATGTGGGACTTAGAGGTTTTCCTGATCTTGGCTCATTGGTTCTTTTGGTCCAACAAACTCCCCCTGAACCAATGCAGCCAAAACCTCTAATTATTGGATGTCCCACTTATTGATGGCATAATGATTGGTCTATTTCCTTCTAGATCAGATTACAAGTTGACCCAAATAAGCACTGGCCTGAGAGGTAGTCTTAAGTGTTTGTTTGGCTAAGTATGGATGGGAGCTCTGTCTTGGGGAATTGGACACAGAGCTGTTGTCCCATCCATGAGATCTACCTCCCATGTACAAGCCGGTAGGATTCTCGGGTGTAGGCCTGAAGAAAGATCATCTGCTCTTCTTTGGATAGATCTTCAGGCACACCATCAAACAATCCCTCCTGACCGTACAGCTCTGAGATGAACTTGACCTGTCTTCCATTTTTGAGCTCAAGTGTTGTGGTTTGCCTGTATGCAAACTCATCAGGATGTTTACCTTCCAACAACAGGTTGAGCTCATTCCTATGGAAATTCTCAAACCTCTTATAGACCAGACCCTTCCTAACCACCCTATCATCTAGCATTGTAAAGGGTGATTGGCCGGCTCTATAGGCTTTCTCGAATTCCTCTACTATTTCCCAGGGTGTTATTACAAAAGCCACAGAGATCACTTCATCTACGATTCTCTTTAGTTGGCTCTTGCATCTCATAGGCATGTCCTTTTTGACTATCCTGTGAGACACCCTTGGGTCAGGCCAAGTTCTCACCCTCTCCTTTTCATATTGAAAGGTTTTCTTGAGGGTGAATAATCTCAGAGCTTCCTTTTGCATATTCATTATAGAGGTGGAAGCAGCATAGCATTTGTCAATGCTTTTCAGCATTTCCTCATCATGTCGCTTTTGCTGCTCCTCCTCTTCTAATTTTACCCTCACAGTGTCCTGCTGTGAGGTGGGAGTGATGGTTTGTGATTTGGCTTTGGGTAAAGGTATAACTGCTGAAATAGGCAGGCTATCCTCCTCATCCTCCTCTTCTTCTTCTTCTTGCAGCCTCAACACCCTTCTCTTCTTCACCAAGGGTGGATCATTGGCTGCGGGTTTTGATGGTGAAGGGGTTGGTTTTGTGGGTTGTGTTTGGTGGTTGGTGTGGGAATTTTGGCAGGCACTGCTAGCAATCTAGATATTAGAGAAGGCTTAGTCTGTTTTGCTAGAAGTGTCCTGTTCCCAGCACCGGCTTCGGAGAGAGCCTCAGCGACCAGTCCCTTTGTGAAGTCACCAGCTGAACAGATCTTGGCGGCTATAGCCAAGATCCTGTCCCTGGTCCATGCTTTGACATCAAGGACTGGCCTGCCCAGATACTTCGAAATGAATCTACTCATAGCCTCGAGTCTCTTTTGATCCTCTTGGCTATAAGTAGACCATCGGTATTCTATCTCCCTAGTTTCCATTTTCCTGATCTCCTGATCTAGCAGGGCAGTGTCCTTGTCAAAGCCTTGCTTGAACAGCTGAGCAATGGCAGAATCCATTGATTTGCTGTGTTCAGCATCAGCCTCCTTGACAAGGGCTGCTAGATCAGAGTCAGCCACCATCTTTCCCTCCTCTCCCTTTTCTTATCAGTGAAACTGAAATCCTTTTGGATGTCAGCCACTTCTATTTGCTCAACCTCCCTCTCTTTCCTCTTCCCTTTCTCCCTCACCTTCCTAGTCTCCTCAACCAACTCCCTCTCAACCACCACCTCTTTCTCTGCCTCTACCTCCTCCTCATCCCTCTTCCTCTTGACTTGCATTGATGTCTCCCCCTTTTTGGGTGCATTGGTTGGGGTTTGACTATCAGCAAGTGCCTTAGAAATGGCAACCTCCACCATGGGTTGGATGTATGTGGGAAGCCTCTCATCAAGGGTCTGAATGACTAAGTCTTTAAGCATGGGTGTGATGAGAGGTAGGGATTTTTGGAGGATAGCATCCAGCTGCTCAGGGGGGTTCTGACCCTGAGAGTTAGTGCCAGAAGCAGGGGCTGGTGGCCGAGTTTGTGGGAGTGGCTCAGTGTTTATGAGACCTTCGGGTGAAGGTGCCATCTGTGGGGTAGTGGTGGCAGATGGACTTCTATCCTGAGTCATTTGAGCAACCAGCTCTTTGAGTCTGCTTATCTCATCCTCTAGGATAGTGTTTTGAGCTACTACATCATAGAAGAAGCTCAGGTCATCATCAGCATGAGCTGAATCACCTGACCTCCTGACAATGTCAGGATGTACATGCCCTGAGTGTGGCTCAGTAATAGCATGTGCCCCTTGTTCATGGTACTGGGGACTTCTGGCCTCCGGATTGGATCCATCATCGGCCATTGCCTCTGGTGAGGTCTTAGTGATGTTACCAGCTTCACCCTGCTCAGATGTTGATGCAAGGGAAGTGGCAGCCTCACCAGATTGTTCTATCTCCCTAGCCACACTGGGAGATTGAACTGATTCTCTGTTCTGTGGGCTCCCATCGGCACTTGTAGCCACCCCTTCTTCGGTTGGAGTCTCCCTAGGTGTAATAGGTTTCTGGGGAGAGGGTGGAGTGCTCAGATCGGTCAGCACTTTGGCTATTGCCAATGTTGGGCTTAGTGGGGCGGTCTCATCTGTAGATGGGCTCGAATCAGTGTGCACATGGGGAGGACTGTGCTCTTCAATGGCAGTCTTCTCAAGTGAGAAAGACCCCAGTAATGTGGTTGCCCCAAAATTGGTTGCATCAGGCTCCTGTTGAGAGGAAGCCTGTGCGGTTGTGGTGGGTGGAGTCGTGGTACCTGCTGGGAGAATCGAACCAGCAGGCACATCCTGCCTTTGTGTTGCAGGGGCATCCTCAGGGGACTCATCTCCCTGAGTAGCCTTTTTGGGCTTCGTTTTGGCTTTTGGCTTGGTGGGGACTGTGGATTTGGAGGTGGAGGCTGTGGGTTCCTGCTGCGTGGGTTTTCGCAGCCGGCCAGCCTGTTTGAGTGTGTGGTCAGTGTTGTGCCTGGAGTATACCTCGGCTTGAACAGCCATGGCAGGGACCCCAGTGCCAACTAGTCCCTCAGCCTGAAGCTGGTTTTCGATCATGGCCATTATGAACCGTGGATACAAGTTCCAATGATTAGAAAAAGGTTTTGTGGCCATGTCCTTGAGTTCCAAAAATAAAATATCAGTAAAATTTAGAGGTTGTTTCTCAAGGATAGAATACAATACCTGTTGCCACCTTGTGGACATCTGGTCCCACGAAGAGGTCTTGGGAGCCAGACACACGTTCACCATGTGGAAGATCAATCGTTGAAGGTCAGGAAAGTGTTTCTTCAACAAGGTGGAGGCGGAGAGGTTACCCTGGTAGTCATGGGATGTGAATGAGAGATCCAAGGTACCTTTGGGGTAGGAAGTTGGGTGAGTGGCATCCTCCAGCTCTAGGGTTTGGCGTAGGGTAGCTGGAGTGATAACCAAGGGTTGGCCGTTGACGGAGGACCGGAGAGAGACCTCGCCATCCTGCTCTCCGGTTTGGACGGTTACATTTGTCCAAAACTCCGCCAAGGAGTCGGTGTATATAGTGGGGTTCAGGAGAAAAGCCGTTTGGTAGGGTGAGTCGTTCATAAGATCGACGGCTTGGTGAAACTTGGGCCATAATGGCGATTTTGTAAGATGGGCGACACAGTTGTGTCGAGGTTTCAGTTGCATGGTCGCCATTAATGGTGTATGGGAATTTCAGAGGTTTGGAAGGATTAGGGCAAGTGGAGTAAATGCTCTGAAGGTGGGGTATTTATAGGGTAGGCTAAAGGTTGAAAGGAAACTACTGAAGGTTTTGGTGTCAGTTATCAGTTGTTGTAACGACTGATGACGTGGTTTTAACCTTCAGTGGTTGTAACATCTGAGGACTTGGTATTAGTCTTCAGTAGTTGAAACTACTGAGACCTTGGTTTTGTCCTTCAGATGTTGTAAACGTCTGAAGAGTTACTCAGTCGTCAGTAGTTATGAACTACTGATGACCTAGTATTCTTCTTCAGACGTTGGAACAACTGAAGACTTGGTGTTAGCCTTCAGTAGTTGTAAACTACTGAGATCAGTAGTTGTGAACTACTGAAGACATGGTATTGCTTCAGTTGTTGTAAACAACTGAGGACTTGGTGTTAGCCTTCAGTAGTTGTGAACTACTGAAGACATGGTATTGCTTCAGTTGTTGTAAACAACTGAGCACTTGGTGTTAGCCTTCAGTAGTTATGAACTACTGATGTCAGTAGTTGTGAACTACTGAAGACATGGTTTTGTCCTTCAGTTGTTTGTGTATGAAACAGCATCTGTTGTTATCAGCTGATGAGAAATTACTCATCAGCTGTTTCCGTCAAATCAGTTGTTTCATACTAGCCTCCACACTTACTCATCAGCTCTTTGGCTGACTTTCAGATGTTTCATCGACCCTTCAGCTCTTGTGAATATTTATGCCTTCAGCTCTTGTGATCAGATGTTCACAAGTGCTGATGAAATATTCTTCAGAGCTGGTGAACAAATTGTCTTCAGTGTTTGTGTAAGATTACACATCAGTACTTATGAGCAAAATTTGTTCTTCAGTACTTATTTATTTGAAAATCATACATCAGTAGTTGTAATCCACCTCACTACATCAGTTGTTTTTCAATAAATAATGTACATCAGTACTTTGAGTCATTTTAGTCTTCAGTAGTTGTGAAAGAGCTGAAGACTAAATTACTCATCAGTACTTGTATTTGACCTTTGCTCTTCAGTAGTTGTGAACTAAGAGTACCAGCATAGGTCAAATCAATCAAGCTGCAGCATACCAAGCCTTAGTACCAAATTTTGGAATGTGGCACTATCTAGAGGCTTAGTAAAAATGTCTGCAAGCTCATCAGCACTAGGCACAAACTTAGGATCAATCAGACCTTTCTCATAGCAATCCCTGATAAAATGATGTCTGATCTCAATATGTTTGGTCCTTGAGTGCTGGACTGGATTCTTAACAATACAGAGAGCTGAAGCACTATCCATTAATAATGGAGTCTTAGTCTCAGTAATGCCATAATCCAGAAGTTGGTTCTGAAGCCAGAGTATCTGAGAGGTACAACTTGCAGCAGCAATATACTCAGCTTCAGCAGTAGATGTAGCAATTGATGTTTGTTTCTTACTCTGCCAAGAAACTAAACAATTGCCTAGGAATTAGCAACCACCAGAAGTGGATTTTCTGGTGACTTTACATCCTGCATAGTCACTATCAGAGAAAGCAACTAATTTGCAAGAATGCCCAGCTGAATACCAAAGACCTAGTGATTGGGTACCTTGCAGATATCTAAAGATCCTTTTGACTGCAATCAAATGGGATTCTCTAGGTGCAGCCTGAAATCTAGTACAAGCACATGTTGAAAACATGATGTCTGGTCTAGAAGCTGTAAGGTACATCAAGGACCCAATCATACATCTGTAAAGGGTTTCATCAACCGCTTTACCTTTCTGATCTACATCTAGTTGTGTGATGCTGCTCATGGGAGTAGAACAGGGCTTACAGGATTGTAAATCAAACTTATTTAACAACTCTTTGGTATACTTGGACTGATGGATGAAGATTCCATCATCCAGTTGTTTGATTTGCAAACCCAGAAAATACTGTAATTCTCCCATAGCACTCATTTCAAATCTCAGCTTCATAAGCTTTGTAAATTCATCACATAACTTTGGATCAGAGGATGCAAAGATGATGTCATCAACATAAATCTGAACAAGGAGCTTATGTTGCCCCACAGTCTTGATGAATAAGGTTTTATCAATGGTGCCTCTAGTGAACTTATTCTCTAGAAGAAAGGTTGAGAGTGTCTCATACCAGGCTCTAGGTGCTTGCTTCAGCCCATAAAGAGCCTTATCAAGCTTGTACACCCAATCAGGATGTTTATTGTCCTCAAAGCCTGGTGGTTGACACACATAGACCTCTTCTTTTGTTTTCCCATATAGGAAGGCACTTTTGACATCCATTTGATAAACCTTAAGACTGTGAAAGGCAGCATAAGCTAAGAAGAGTCTGATTGCTTCCAGTCTGGCCACAGGTGCAAAGGTCTCATCATAATCGATGCCTTCTTCCTGTGCGAACCCTTGAACAAACAGTCTTGCCTTGTTCTTGACAATTTGGCCCTTCTCATCTGTTTTGTTCCTAAATACCCACTTGGTGCCTATAGCACACTTATCTTTGGGTAATGGAACAAGCTCCCACACTTGCTGTTTCTTGAATTGAAGAAGCTCAAGCTGCATAGCTTCCACCCATCCATTGTCTCTTAAAGCAATATGATAGTTCTTTGGCTCTTGCTGACTGATGAAGAGAGCATAGAAGCAGAAGTTGGACAACTGATTCCTGGTTGAAACTCCAGCATGGATATCACCAATGATTTGTGAAGTGGGGTGATTCTTGAGCTCTTGATAAACTATGATATCTGTGCAAGTGTTTGTAGACCCATCAGCAGCCACAGATGGTGATGGAGATTCCTGAAACCATGTAGAGGATGGCAGCTCAAACGAAGTAGAGCAAGCAGAAGTCTCATCAGCATTTGTAGTGGATGGAGCTGCTGAGGCTACAGGAGCATTAGGTTCAGTGGACTCAGGCAGGTTGTCACTGATCCTGAAGAGGTGAGTACTGACTACATCATCATCAGTACCACCAGGTGGAGATCTGTTGACAGGCTCAACAGATGGAGGTTGATAAGGAACATATTGCAGTATGTCCAGATCAAACAACTCCACAGGGTTTTGTGGAATCTTGTCCTTTGGAGATTCATTGAACTTAACATGCAGAGTTTCTTCAACCCCCTTGGTTCTATAGTTGAAGACTCTGTATGCCTTGCAAGTTGATGAATAACCAACAAAGTACCCTGCATCCACCTTACTAGCAAACTTATGGAGTGGGCTGCTAGTGTTGAGAATAAAACAAGGACACCCAAAGGGTCTAAAGAATGAAATAAGAGGGGCCAAATGATGAAGAACCTCATATGGAGTCTTCATCAACCTCTTATTCACTAAAGCTCTATTATGTACATAGCAAGCTGTATTGACAGCTTCAGCCCAAAAGGTCAGTGGCAACCCTGAGTCAGCCAACATTGACCTTGCTGCTTCAATGAGGGTCCTGTTCTTTCTCTCCACCACTCCATTCTACTCAGGAGTTCTAGGAATGCTAAACTGCCTTCTAATTCCCTTGGACAGGTAGAAGTCATCAAGTGTGTGGTTTCTAAATTCTGTTCCATTGTCACTCCTCACACACTTGACCTGTAGGGAATACTGCTTTTCTACATGTAACACAAAGTTCATTATTGTCTTTGCTGCTTCATCCTTGGAGTGCAAGAAGAAAGTCCATATAAACCTAGAGTAATCATCCACAATTACCAGGCAGTATTTCTTCTTTGCCATGCTCATTACTCTGACAGGACCAAAGAGATCCATGTGCAGAAGTTGTAAGCAGGCAGTGGACTTTGGTTCTTCTATTGAAGGGAATGAAACTTTGTGTTGTTTTCCTTTCAAGCAAGCAGTGCAGTCATCTTCACACTTGAACTCCTTCAGAGGCAATCCTCTTACTAAACCATGGCTTATAAGCTGATTCATGTTCTTGAAATTAACATGACCCAGCCTTCTATGCCATAGTGTAGACTCTTGAGGAGATGCCTTGGAGAATAGGCAAGGATGGCCTTTTAGATCCATCTTTTTGGAAAGATCTAAGGAATACACTCTTCCTGTCCTGTTGGCCTTCAGGAGAGTGTGTTCATCCAATGCCTTGTCAATCAAACTCAGAACTTTGGATGACAGAATCCGACAGTTCTGGCTTGTGAAAAGGGCAACATGGCCTTTGTCACACATTTGACTGACACTCAAGAGGTTGTACTTGAGATTCTCCACATGGTTAACATCATCAAACCTTATTTCCCCATTGGAAACAAAGCCTTTTCCGACGATGTAACCCTTTGCATCATTGCCAAAAGAAACAAATCCCTTCTTTCCTTGAGAGTAGTCATTAAGAAGGGAGCTGCTTCATGTCATGTGCATGGATCCTCCACTGTCTACATACCAGATGCTTCTATGGCATGTTGAAGAACCCTGCAAACACAGCCATGTGTTAGTTAGTCTTGGAGACCCAAACCTGCTTGGTTTTGGGTCTGTTCTCAGCTACAGGTGCAGCACTAACAGGTGTGTTTTGTGTGACAGCTTGAGGTGAAAAAGATGGTACAGAAGAGGAACCCTTTGGCTTGGGCTTCCTTTTCTGTGGTTTCAACACAGGTGCATCTAAGTGGTTGACTCTTCCCACTAGCTGCTGAACCATCATCACCAACTGTGTCTGATTCTGTGATAAAGCTTTCAGCTCTTCAGACACATTGGAGTTTGCTGATGATGAGTTCCTATGTTGTACCATCTTTTTCTGAGCAACCTCAGCTGTTGCCTGAGTTATCCCTACCTTCTTTTTAGATTTAGCTTTGGGCTTAGGGATTTCAGGCTTGGATGTTGCTAGTATAAACTTGGTTTCAAACTTATTCTTCATTTTATTGATGCTCTCAGTAATTTTCTCCTTCTGTTTGAGTTTGGAACCCCTTTTGTACCAGCAATCATCAGTAAGATGATTTAACAAGCCACATATCTCACATGGCTTTTTCTTCATCTCATGCTGATCATCAGCTGAAGAGGATTTAACTGCTGAAGACTTGTTCTTCAGCTGTTTGTCATCAGTACTAACAGTTTTCTTCCTAGTGCCTGCTTTCCTGGTATCCTCTCTAGCTGTCTTCAAACCTTTCCTACTGTTAGTTTTCTTCTCTTTAGTGCTAATAGTATTTGAGGTTTGAACTTCAGATGTTGTCACTTGCTCTCAAGTACCTTCAGTACTTCTAGTGAGAATTCCTGAGTTGATCAGCCTTTTGGTCATGTGACAGTCAGCATTTGAACCATTGTAAATGCTGACATCTATCTCTGAAGATGCTGATTCAGAGGATAGTAGGTCACATGATGAGAAGGATTGGCTATTGCTCTCCTTATCAGACTCAACTTCTGCTCTTGAAGTGAAATCTGAGGGAGGAGCAGTGTGATTATAACCAATGCCAAACTTCACATTGGAAGCTGATTGCTTACTAAGAAGCATTTCAAAACCCTTGCATGACTGCACCCATCGATCACACTCAACTTGGGTGGTTGCAAGAGTTTCCTTGAGGTCTTTGTACTTCTCTAGAAGTACATCTTCCCTAGCTTTATCATCTTTGATTTGGCATTTAAGCTTGTAAATCTCATCATTTTTATCTTTTAGAACAACCTCAAACTCAGCTTTTCTTTTGGAAATAGTGTGCTCAAGCTCAAGATTTTTATCTATTAAAGCTACATTTGCTTCTCTAATAGAAGCAAATGCTGCTATGCATGACTCTGAACAAAGCTTGGCTTTTGCCTCAGTGGATACTTGAGATGAGGCATTGGATGATGACCCTTCAGCAGAATCAAGGGCCATCAGAGCAAGATTTCCAAAAGGTTGGTCACCACCATGTTGACCAGCACCTTGGAGTAGTTGATCCTGACCAGATAGCTCTTCTGGTAGACTACTCCAGTCAATAGCAGTTGGGGTGAAAAAGCTTTGTTGTTGAGGTTGTGTGTGATGATGAGATTGGGAAGATTGGGGCTCTGGAAGAGCATGAGGTGGTTGAGCCGAGGGTTCTTGAGTTTGACCAGACTGAGGCATGTAGTAACAGGGGTAAGGATATGGGATATGACCCTGTGGCACAAAATAAGCAGGTGGTGCTTGTGCCTGAGATGGATGGGAAGAACTGTAGGAAGGTTGCCTTTTGTGCTGTGAGCTATTGCTGGGAAAAGTCACAAAGGGTGCAGATGAGTTAGATCCAGATGATCTACACTCTCTTGCAAAGTGTCCAAGCCTTTGGCACTTGTGACACCTCAACTTGCTCTTGTCAAAACCAACTTTGGTTTTGCCAGAGAGTCCTGGGAATTTCCTACCAGTTCTTTTGTAGAACTTCTGAGAGCGGATATTTATCATTGCCATTTGGTTCAAAATATCCATCTCTTCCAGATCATCATCTGGAATGCCCTTCAAATCCTCCATCAGAAAACACAAGTTGTCACCACCTCCTAAACTACTAACACCAACAAAAGCTTGTTCTGAGTTGGTAGAGAAATCAATATGCTCATCATAAGAACTTTCTGATGAAGCATATTCTGACTCATGACTTATCAAGGCAGCATTACCTTGGACAAAGTCATCAGCGAGCTTGCCAGAAGAGGACAGCTTCCTCTTTTGCTCTATCTCTCTCTCAAAAGTGAGCAACTTCCCATGAAGTTGGGTGAGAGATAGAGTTTCCAGATCAGCACTGGAGCGTAGGACAATGGTATATGTGCCCCATCTCTCAGGCAGTGACCTGAGGAACCTGTTGTTCATCTGGATTTTGGAGTACTCTTGTTTGACCATCTTTAGCTCAGAAATCAAACAAGAGAACCGTTCATATTGCTGGGTCAGAGTCTCACCCTTTCTATATGAGAATGTCTCATATTGTTGGGCGAGGATTTCCCTATTGTTTGCTAAGACCGAATCAGTTCCTCCAAATTGTTCCTTTAGAGCAACCCATAGGTCATGAGCAGACTCATGATGCAAGAGCCCTGAATATATCTCGTTTGGAATGGCCATGGCTAAAATTCCATGGGCTCTAGCATCAATTTCGAACAGCTTTAGATCTTCGTCCGAATATTGTTCAGGTTTCTTCGCAACCTGTTCATTAGATTCCGGGACGCTCACCATAGGCTTGTATGGCCCATGCCCCACTGACTTCCAACAACCAGCACTGTTGACAGCCAAGTGGTGTAGCATACGTCTTTGCCATATGTTATACTCGTTCCTAACCAGCATCGGAGGCTTGGTTGCGGAACCAGTATTGTGAGGATCATTGGTTGGTGTTGTCATCTCAGGTTTTAGTCAAAAACAAGTTTAAACACGACAAACGTAACTCAAAACCACCAAAAGACCTCAAGATTTTGGCCGGAAACAGCAGAAACTCACTCTCTATGGCTAATTCTTGCAAATTGCTAATTCGATCAAACTGAGAGATCAAAAGAGCAGTTTCAAATGATCAATAGTGAAATCGATCAATGATTAACCAGCTCTGATACCATTTGACAGGATCTCAGCCTCTCGTTTGATCAATTAGATTATGTTTGCAGCGGATTTAGCACATTAATTAGCAATTATAGCAAGAACATAAAAGATATTGCAATTAAAAGCATAAACATAGAGAGAGAAGAGTTCTACAAAACAATAAATGTTCTATTGGTCGCACGTTTCGGCAATTAAAACAGTATGGTTACCCATCCTTTTATAGGCGGCAAAAGGATGGGCAGATGTCCTTTTTCTGAAATCACTGAATATTCAAATTACAACCGACAAAAACATAAAACTACTAAAGATGTCAACAACTGACATCTTCTTACAAAAGTTCCTAAGTACTGACAAAAATAAACTACTGACACTATAACAACTGAAGAACATGCTCTTCAGTTGTTGTACAACTACTGAAACAAAATAAACTACTGAAAAAGAAAAACCACCACAACAATTGAAGAAGACTTCTTCAGTTGTTGTGACAAACTCTGAGTCTTCAGTACTTGGTCTTCAGACTTGGCTTCGGAAGATAGAACAGCTTCGGAAGATGTAACAACTGATGACTTCAGTAGATATCATCAGTTGTTGTCTTCAGTCTTTGTCTTCAGACTTTGTGCTTTGGAAGAAGATCTTCAGTTCTTTAGTTCTTCAGCTTTTGATACTTCAGTACTTGGTCTTCAGTACTTGAAGTCTTCAGTACTTGAATGATCAGTACTTCAGACTTCAGTACTTGGTCTTCAATACTTTGGAGTCTTTAGCTGTTGTTCTTCAGTTCTTTGATCTTCAATCTTTGTTCTTCAGACTTTGTCATAACAGCTGAGGCTGGGGCTAAGATTCTCTCATGTCTGACATTCAAGCAAGAGAACACAATAGCTGATGGGAGTCTTCAGATGTTCTCGAGTCTGACATTCAAGCAAGAGAACACTGTAACTGATGGGAGTCTTTAGCAGTTGTTGCAGTGGCATGTGGGACTTAGAGGTTTTCCTGATATTGGCTCATTGGTTCTTTTGGTCCAACATATCCAAAATTGTTATGTTTTGTTTGTTCATCATCAACAAGTTATTTTGTTTAACACATACATATGCTTGATCTCATATCTGTTTGATCATGACTTTTAGTTTGACCTATTAGAGTCAACTATGATCATTTAATACGCATTGAATGAAGATTCATTTAATGTTTTTCTGATGAATGTCATGCCAAATTGACTGATTTTTCATGTTTGTTGTATCATTTTGAACATGTTTACTAAATTATAACACATTTTAAGAAACTTTCAACATTTCCAAAGATCAAAATTCAGTTTTTTGTTTGATTTTGGACATGAACATCCTGTTTGAGTATGAACCCAATGAACATTTAATCAAATTTCATCAAATAACCATTTCAAACATAGTCGACTATGGTCATTTACACCAAATTCAGTGTCTGATTATGTTTTAAAACATCAAATGATTCATGTTCAAGATTTCAGTTCAATTTTGACTTAGGTCAAACAATGTTTGAATCGGAATCTCATAACTTGATGTTTTAATGAATTATTAATTTTAAGAATCATGTTGTTATACCTAATCGATTATGAATCAGTTGATATAACGATCAGACTTATGGTTTTGATGAATAGGGGTTTAAGGGTTTATCGAAGGTTTTTGAAAATTTTACTGATTTTCTCACTTTCACTCGTGGGGATTTGAAAAAGTTACAAGTGTGAACTATATATACAACGTACAATTTGTGTGTGCGCTATGTATACAGTACATTGTCTGTTGTGTAAAATTTTGAATCAAAATTGGTTATCCGTTGCGGGTACAGTGGCCGCTGCGGGCACAGTGTCCGCTGTACAGTTTTGGCTGTGCGCTGTGGACTCGTTTGTGTGTGTACTATTCACAAAGCGGATGAACAATTTTGTTCATACGCTGTGCACAATTGTTGTGCACTGTTCACAAAGCGGACGAACAATTTTGTTCGTACGCTGTGCACTATACTTGTGCACTGTTCACAAAGCGGATGAGCAATTTTGTTCATATGCTGTGTATGACCATTTAATTTCCTCTTTACACAGCGGAAGAACACTTTTGTTCATACACTGTAGATTAGTTTGTGAGAATGATGTTCACAGCGGATGAACACTTTTGTTCATGCGCTGCCTACACTTGTATGATTTGTTTGATATGTTCACAGCGGATGAACAAATGTTCATATGCTGTAAACACTTGTGTATTATTTTTGAATGATGTTCACAGCGGATGAACAGTTTTGTTCATGCGGTCCAAACACTTGTAATTTTGTATGGTACTGTACCTTCAGCAGATGAACAAATTTTGGTTATCCGCTGTATGAACAGTTGTCTATTTTAAGCAAAACTTATTCACAGCGGATGACATTTTACTCATCCGATGTATGAACAGTTGTGAAAATTTTCAAAAATTTAATACACTTTTGAATGTTGTGATTGTTTGATCTGTTTGAAAATTTTTATATTCAAATTAATTTTGAATAATTTAAAAAGTCTTAAGTTATGTATTCAAATTAAATTTGAATATTTTTTTTAAATCTTTTAAATGTATATTAAAATATTGAATTTTTAACACTTCAATATTTGGATGATTTGATATCACTCTAGACCAATATTATGCAATAAAATAAACAAGCAAATATATACATGTCAACCTGCTATTTGTTAGTGTATGCTTTCATGTCTGTTTTCACCTTCTTCTGTTCATCACCAGCTATGTTCTTTAAGCTAACTAGTTTTTGTGTGTTGTAGTCTGGACCCATGTTTACAGTCCATAAGTCTGGGTTCTGAAAGGTGATTCAATTTCTAAACATTATTTTCCATTGTTTGAAATCAACCTTGTTTTTCAGTCTCGGTGGTTTGAGACCACTGTTTGTTCCAGACAATTCGTCAGACATGTTTGTTCAAATTATTAATTTAATGATTTAAGTTATACTTTGTTAAAATATTTAGCTTGATGCTATATTTGATTTTTCCTAGTCACTAGGATTGTTTGTTAATTAATTTCATTTTAATTAAAATATTACCGAATAAAGGTAATTAATTAATTTGAATCAAAATTGGTTATCCCTTGTTTTTAATTAAAATATTTCCAAATAAAAGTTACAAGTGTGAACTATATATACAACGTACAATTTGTGTGTCCGCTATGTATACAGTACATTGTCTGTTGTGTAAAAGTTTAAATGAAAATTGGTTATCCGTTGTGGGCACAGTGTGCGCTGCGGGCACAGTGTCCGCTGTACAGTTTTGGCTGTGCGCTGTGGACCCATTTGTGTGTGTACTGTTCACAAAGCGGATGAACAATTTTGTTCATACGCTGTGCACAATTGTTGTGCATTGTTCACAAAGCGGACGAACAATTTTGTTCGTAAGCTGTGCACTATACTTTGCACTGTTCACAAAGCGGATGAACAATTTTGTTCATATGCTGTGTATGACCATTTAATTTCCTCTTTACACAGCGGAAGAACACTTTTGTTCATACACTGTAGATTAGTTTGTGAGAATGATGTTCACAGCGGATGAACACTTTTGTTCATGCGCTGCCTACACTTGTATGATTTGTTTGATATGTTCACAGCGGATGAACAAATGTTCATATGCTGTAAACACTTGTGTATTATTTTGAATGATGTTCACAGCGGATGAACAGTTTTGTTCATGCGGTCCAAACACTTGTAATTTTGTATGGTACTGTACCTTCAGCAGATGAACAAATTTTGGTTATCTGCTGTATGAACAGTTGTCTATTTTAAGCAAAACTCATTCACAGCGGATGACATTTTACTCATCCGATGTATGAACAGTTATGAAAATTTTCAAAAATTTAATACACTTTTGAATGTTGTGATTGTTTGATCTGTTTGAAAATTTTAATATTCAAATTAATTCTGAATAATTTAAAAAGTCTTTAAGTTATGTATTCAAATTAAATTTGAATATTTTTTTTAAATCTTTTAAATGTATATTAAAATATTGAATTTTTAACACTTCAATATTTGGATGATTTGATATCACTCTAGAGCAATATTATGCAATAAAATAAACAAGCAAATATATACATGTCAACCTACTATTTGTTAGTGCTGGCTTGACTTTGGCTTTGTTTATTTTTCAGATTTTAATGTTAATGCATAATTTTGCTGCCTTTGACAATTTCAATATTCAAATTCTCCCCATAAAGTTTTGCATATTTATAAAAATTTGACAAAAATTTATATTTTGTTAATTTTGAAATTATAAAAGTCTAAATGTTTGTTTAAGAGTGATTTACTTATGATGTATCAGGAATTTGACCCTTTGATCACTCAAAATGCATGATTAATCATAAACCACATGAATCATGTGCACATACGATGAGATCATACTAGTCTATAGTTCTTCACTAAGTTGTTTGTTTGATGTTTAAAGAATAGACATAGACAAGTACAATGTTGATTGTAGATATATTGATCCACTTAAACTCAAGCATGGTATTAATGGTCGGTTGAAACAGTGAGTTATGTGTTGATTGACATGAGTTGTGTGTGTACCCCACATTTGATTGTATGATATGTATGATTCTCCTCAAGATAAGCTAGAAAGAAACTTCAATACTTAAGACCTAGCTACTTGGGATGATAAATGCTCAATCATATTCTTGTTTATTGGGTGATCCATTTTAAGATTCTTTTGCACTTCTCTTTTGGAAGCTAGTCATAAAGACTTTATTGATTGATCATCCTTATAGGATATGTTCCTCATTAGGAATATTTTGTAGATCAAGATTAAGAACATTCAGGTCTGTGCTTAGCATAACAAAGAATGTCTTGGTGTACTCCAGGTCTATGATTATCATAACAGAGGAGACACTTAAATTGAGCAATTTATAGTCTATTTCACTTGGTGTATTGAAGATCGATTTCAAGCTATCTATGTTGAAGAAATCAATACTTACCATAGACTAAGTTGTGTTGTTGATCAGACAATCATGAGAATTTAGTTCTTCACTATTGTATCTGATGTTAGGTGTCCCATGCTGAGCCTATCCACATATCAAACAATGTATCATCAGTCTTTATTATTGGAAAAAGACTCAAGTGAGGAGCTATGCTAGTGTACTATCATTTCTCATGAAGTGTATGTGTGATTCAATGTTAGAAATGATTAGTTTTCATGTTATCTTGATTTTGAAAAAGATAGAAATGGGACATTGTTTTGGACTTTGACAAAATCAAGACTGTTTGATTTTAATGTTTGAAAACTTTAAGTTGTGGTTTCATAGTTGATCATACCAAGTGACTGAACTAGAAATTCAAATCTAGTTAAATCAAATGATTTTGTAAAAAGATCAGCTAATTGATTGTCTGTATGAACTTTGATCAACTAGATCAGACCCTTTTCTGAGCAATCTCTTAGAAAATGATATTTGATCTCTATGTGTTTGGTTTTTGAATGTTGAACATGATTGTTTGTTATAAACATGGTTGCAGAATTGTCAATGTGTATGGGTGTTTTAAGAAAATTAAAGCCATAGTCAAGCATTTGGTTTTGTATCCATTACACTTGAGAACAGCATGCAGAAGCAGCTATGTATTCTTCTTCAGCTGTTGACACAGAGACATTTGTATGTTTCTTGCATTGCCATGAGATCAACCTCAATCCAAGAAACTGACATCCTCCTATAGTGGATTTTCTGTTGTTATTGCATCCACCATAATCACTGTGTGTGTATGCATATAAAGAGAAGTCTCTATCTTTAGGATACCACAAACCAAGTGCTGGTTTGCCTTTCAAGTATCTAAAGATTCTCTTTACAACATTAATGTGTGATTCTTTTGGATCTGCTTGATATCTTACACACATGCATACTGCATACATGCTATCTGGTCTGTTTGCTGTAAGGTACATCGGAGAACCTATCATTGATCTATAGAGTTTCTGATCAACTGATGTGCCTTCTGGATCTGGGCCAAACTTCAGTCCAGTTGCAAAGGTGTTTTGCTTGATGTGCAATCTGCCATGTTATATTTCTTGAGAATCTGATGGACATACTTGTCTTGGTTGATAAAAATTCCATCTTATGATTGATGAACTTGTAGTCCAAGAAAGAAGGTAAGTTCTCCCAATGAACTCATCTGGAATTTGGATTGTATAAGAGTTTCAAACTCTTTGCAAATTTGTGTGTTTGTGGAGCCAAAGATGATGTCATCCACATAGACTTGAACCACTAACAAGTCTTGTCCTTTCTTCTTTAAGAACAATGTCTCATCTATTTTCCCTTGGGTATACCCATTCTATAGTAGAAACTTTGATAAAGTCACATACCACTTCCTAGGTGCTTGATGAAGACCATATAGAGCCTTATCCAACTTGTAGACTGTATGAGGGAATTCTGGATCTTCAAACCCTGGAGGTTGAGCAACATATACCTCTTCATCTATCTTTCCATAAAGGAATGCACATTTAACATCCATTTGAAAGACAATCAAGTTTTTAGATGAGGTATACGCAAGGAACACTCGGATGGCTTCTATCGTGGCTACTGGAGCAAAGACATCATCATCTACCTCTTAATCTATCTTTCCACAAAGGAATGCACATTTAACATCCATTTGAAAGACAGTGAAGTTTTTAGATGAGGCATATGCAAGGAACACTCGGATGGCTTCTAGCCTGGCTACTGGAGCAAAGACATCATTATAGTCAATGCCTTCCTCCTGAGTATATCCTTGGGTAATAAGCCTTGCTTTATTTCTAATTACAATCCCTTTACCATCTGCTTTGTTTCTAAAAAGCTATCTTGTGCCTATGGCATATTGACCTTCAGGTAGATCAACCAGTTTCCATACCACTTGCTTTCTGAATTGCTGTAGTTCCTCCTGCATTGCTTCGATCCAACTGTTGTCTTTAAGTGCTTCGGTGATGTTTTTGGGTACAGTTAGGGATAAGAAACAGGAATACAAGCAAATGTTTGTTGTGTCTGTTTGACTTCTTGTCAGTCGGTATGAAGGTCACCTATGATGTTTTCTAGGGGGTGATCTTTATGTATTCTTATTGTTTCAATCTGATCAACAAGAATTGTTGAATCAATATTGTTGAATGATTGTTCTGGTGTGGTTGGTAGGTATTTGTGGTTGAGGGACATTCTAGCTGTACAGGTTCATTGAATGTTTGTGGGGAATCATGAAAGAAATCTAGGATTTCATCGTCATGATGTGTGTCTGGTAACGAATGATAATCATCATCTTCTTCAACTGTGTGAGGTTGATGTGACATTGGTTAATTAGGTGGTTTGGTTGTCACAGGTGTTGATGAAGATGGTGAAGATGTGTTTGTTTCATTGGATGTTTTGGTTTGTTCCATTGGAGGTGTAACTGTTGTGCTTGAAGGAGATGTGTTTGTTCTCCTTGGAGGATCGACAGTTAGAGGAATATCAATGGTTGGTTAAGGAGGTACCATAGGATATTCAATATCTTCTTTTGTACCTGAAACATCAAAATAACATGTGTCAAATGATTTTGTTATTGAATCAATGTCAAACAACCAGTCTGATCCAATGACTTTCTTTATGAAAGAGTGTTCATTAAAAATAATATCAGTTGTTTCTTCCATAATATCAAGTCTTGGATTGTATACTCTGTAAGCTTTTGAGCTTCCAGAATATCCAACAACAAAGAATCCTTGATCTGCTTTTGGAGCAAATTTAGATAATTGTTCTCTTGTGTTTAAGATTGAAACAGAACATCCAAAAGCTTTAAGAAAACCAATAAAAGGTTTTCTTTTAAACATTAATTCATATGGAGTTTTTGTATGTTCTTTGGTTATTAATGTTCTGTTTTGTATGTTATAAGCTATGTTGATTGCTTCAGCCCAAAAAGATATGGGCAATAGAGAGTCAGCAAGCATTGATCTGGCTGCTTCTATCAATGTTCTGTTCCTCCTTTCAGCTACTCCATTTTGCTGAGGAGTTCTTGCTTCACTGCACTGATGACTTGTTCCTTTTTTGCACAAAAAGAAAAGATACTGTCATTCTTAAATTCAGTGCCATTATCACTTCTTAAAGATTTAACATTAAGATCTAATTGATTCTCAATTTTAGTGATAAATGCGTTGAGTATGTCTGGTGTTTCTGACTTGTGTAGTAGAAAGAATACCCAAGAAAATATGGAGTAATCATCCACTATAACAAGACAATATTGCTTCTTTCCTATGCTTAGGATGTTTGTTGGGCCAAAAAGGTGTAGGATTCTATGTGCCCAAGACATGTAGAATATTGATGCGGTTAGTACGTTATGATCCAAGTCAGGTTATACCCAATAACAAGCTTAGCAAACCCCAATTGATATTTAATTGATGATATGATCATGCAATTAAATATTTACACCAAATTTAGAAAATGGGTTTCCTAAATAAATTGCATATGAGATGGAACAAATTATAAGGATAATTTGTTGATGAGTTTATTGTTATTCTTGTCATTTAAAAGGGGTATAAATAACACTAATAACATATGAGTGTACTTTAATTAAGTTGTTTAATTAAAGAACACATATGTCATAATTATAAAATAAGTCTAGATGGTGACTTTTTAATGTGTGATATATGACTAGTTATAATGTGTTGTGTGTTAAAAATTTAAAGGAGGGAAACTCTTTTGAAACTTTTTTCGCCGCCCCCCCCCCCCCCTTGATATTATTGGACCATTTTGTGTCTTGAGAACACACAACACCTAACTAGCCTTGCACTCCATTCATTCCATCATTCAATACATGCAAAGAACACAAAATACACTCTCCTCTCCTCCTCTCTCTAACTAACGGAAGTTCAGCAGCAGAAAGGGAGTTCCTTTTGAGTATTCTTGGTGTTATTTCTTCCTAACAAGAAGGGTTTTGCAACAAGCTTTGGGTATACAAGCTTGAGGATATCTACTTTGAGCTCTTGGCCGATTTTAAGCATCCATATCCCCTTCTCTTTGTCGATTTTCTGCTGCTGGAAGGAGGTAGTTTGACAGCCTTTTGTGGCTGTCATATTATGCACATTTATGTATATATGTAGCTTGCTTATTCACATATATGATCCTTTGTTTAATGGGTTTGTTTTATACATTTTATGGTCACATAAAGAACATATTTTTCAGCTTATAAACAAGTTTATAAAGCTATATAGCCGCTGCGTTTTTCTGAAAGTTTAAATGGTTAAACTTGGTTTTATGTTCTAACAAACCCATCAAAAGGTCCATGTGAAGCAATTTGAGTGCTGTGTTGTTAGAGTTTACCAATTTTTACTTATGAGACACTCTATGTTGTTTGCCTTTCATACATGCAGTGAAGTGGTCTGTACAAAAGAATTCTTTTGTGATAAACCTATTACTAAGTCACCTTTTACAAGTTGATTCATTCTGCTATAATTAGAGTGTCCCAATCGTATGTGCCATAATTGGGAAACATCTTCTGATGCTTTTGATAATAAACATGTTTCAGGAGTGGTTGTTTGTTTAATGTGTTTTTAAGAATAGGATATTTTCCTTTTCTTATGTTTGTTTGTTTGATAGAAACATTGGAAGATTCAATATTCTTTCCACGAGAGTAGATGTCAAATACTTGAGTCTGCTTTGTTTGTTTTGTTTGACCTTCAACCACACTTGAAACTTTGTGAGTTTTAGTGATTGGTTCTCATCATCCAATAAGTCAGCATCATCTTCATCAGAAGTCTGTTCATCAAATTAATTGTTTTCTCCTTGATAAAAATCTGTTGATTTAGTTTGTGGTGAATCATGACTTTTAACAAATTTTATCGAAGGTTATCTATCATTTAATGATGACTTTGGTGATGTTGATGATGATGGCTTTGAATCATCTGTTCTGTCATGTGGGTCAAGTGACTCACCCTGTTTGTTTGTCATGGAATCAGGTAAAGGAATATAATTATCATTATATGGTGGATTAACTTTGTTATATCCTAAACCTGAAGGATCTTTAAAAGCCCTTTGTTAAGCAAGAAGTTCTTCAAACTTCTTGTTGCTTACCTGGAACTTCTAAAGTTTCACTTAAGTTTCAGCTTGGACTGTTTTAGATTCAGTCAAGGATACAGAGAGTTGCTCAAGTTGAGCTGCAAGAGTTAATTTTTCAGACATCAATTTGTCAAAATCATTTTGTAATGAAAGTATTTTGATGCTATATTGTTTTTTTTCTTCAATATGCAAGCTTGAGTGCATAGGTTCTCCTTTACCTCTTTTGGGATTTCTGAAATTTTATCTTCAATATCTGCCATGAGGGCATGATCTGGAGATTGAATTTCAGCTTCATACATGCTCCAGTCACATTCACCATCCTTCTTAATGATCATGGAAGATGATTTCGATTCTTGACCTGCACTATATTGTGTGATTTGAGGTGGAGTTGGTGCAGCAGGGATACTGATTGGTTGAGGGATCTGTCAGTTTGGATGGTAGCTGCTTGATGCTTTTGTTTGATTGTTGTTTCTGTCAACTCTTGGCTGTTGACATTCTCTTGAAAAATGTCCATATAATTTACAATTGTAGCATCTGACTTTGGTTTTATCAAAACCAACCTTTGTTTTCTTGTCCATGCTCAGCCCTCTGTTTCTTTGTAGAAACCTTTTTGATATATATGCAATCATTGCCATAGACCACTAAAGATCCATTTCTTCAACCATGTCTGGTGGAAGTTCATTCAAATCTTCTTGAATGATCTGAGAAGGTGTGAGATTTGCACCCAAATAAGCATCAAAACTTGTTGAAAAGGCTGCATAAGCTGCCTTCTTCTCTTCACTTTGAAGAATGATAGTGAGAGCATCAATGGGCTTATCAAACTTGTGTATGTTTTGATGCTTTGTTTGTTGTTGCTTGCTTGAGCTTGAAGCATGATGATGTTGATTATGTTTGATTTGAGGAGTTGTTTCATGAGAAGCATGCACACCAGTCTTCTTTGACTTTTGTATGTTGTTGGATGAATCTGGTGCAGAGAAGAATGATGTGTCACTAGTGTCTAGGAATTCTTAACATCTTCATCTTCACCAGTACTTGTCAAAAAAGCATTGTCTGTATGTTGTAGTTCCTTGAACTTGTATGCTTCCACATGTCTGATGGTGTTGTTTTTTCTGGATTTTTCATCAGGTTCTAGTGCCTCCACTTTAGCAACTAGAGAATCTAGGGTCAGTGCTCCCAAATCTAATGTTGCATTCATTAGAGTACTAACTGAGTCCAACTCTCAGGCAGTGTATGCAACATCTTTTTATTCATTTCAACAGATTCATATTTGAGACCATAAACAATCACCTCATTTACTAGTTGTACAAATCTGTGAAGTTGTTGGGGAATGGATTCTCCCTGAACATGATGGAAAGTGTCATACGGGGTCCTCAATTTTTCTTTCTTGATTTCCCTAATTTCATCACTTCCTTCACATATTGTGTGAAGAACTTTCCAAGGTTCATTGGTTGTTTTGAAATTCTCAACCCGTGTTAAGATTTCAAATGGCAATGTCATTGCCAAAATACTGTATGCTTTCATGTCTGTTTTCACCTTCTTCTGTTCATCACCAGCTACGTTCTTTAAGCTAACTAGTTTTTAGTTTTTGTGTGTTGTAGTCTAGACCCAAGTTGTAATGCCCGAAATTTTGATTTTTGGAGTGTCATGCGACTGGAGGTCCAATCGCATGGAGCTCAGGGGACTGAAGGTCCAGTCGCATGGTGTTCGGGCAACTGTAGTGACCATACGCCTGGAATTCGGGCGACTAAACTATAGCTTTAAGGGAGAGGGCAGCCATCTTCCCCTCCCCACACTTGCAAAACTCAGTCAAAAGAAGAGAAGAGAGAAAGAAGAGAGAAAGAAGAGAAAAAGAGAGAAAAGTGGTGATTCGGGCTCGAAACTCGTCGAGTAACTAGTCCAAACGAAGCTCTTCATCTTCTTCTTGTTTGTGTGAGTTCTAGGACCCCTCATTTACTTGTTTTCAACTGATTTTGGGGCTGGAACACATATAAACCCGTTTTTGAAATGTGTGTGTTTGACACATTTGCGTGTAATCGTGTGTAGTGTGTTTAGAGTATGATTTTGGACTTGTGTGTGCTTGAATGTTGTCATAGTATGTTTCCCTAAGGTTTAGGAGGGTTCATTTGGGCTTAGAATGAGTTTAGAAGCGTTTGAGGCCGTATGTCGCGGCTGCAGTTCGGGATGAACTACAGTCGCTGCCCAGTTAGGGCTAGGCGACTGAAGGGCCAATCGGCCGACTGAGGGACGACTGAGTTCAATCGCACGACTAGAGGTCCAGTCGCATAACAGGTCATACGACTGAGAGCCCGGTCGCATAGATGCTCAGTCGCCTAGGTACTCAATCGTACGACTGAGAGCCCAGTCACATAGGTGCTCATCCGCATTGAGTCCATTCGCATGTTGTCCAATCGCCTAATATTCATTCGCACGATTGAGAGTCCATTCGCACGATTGGATGTCCACTCATATATGTTCCCAATCGCATAGTGTTCAGTCGCATGGAGGCCATGCGACTGAAGGTTGCCCAATCGCCCAAGTAGGGCTGTTGTGTACGAGAAGAGATATAGTTCAATTACTGGCCTTCAGGAAAAAAGGCAAGGGTAAGTAATGATGTGATAACTCCCGTAGGTACATGTGTGATAACTGTCGAGGCTTAGAAGTTACGTTGGGCACGATGGTGATAGTATTGCAGGTATATGTATGATGTATGTATGATAAGTATGATGCAGCCCTATATGATGGTAATGACTGATGATTTGTAAATATCGATGTTCCTTGTTCCGATACGTGTTTATCTTTCCGTGACTTTACGTGTTATGATTAATGAATGAAACGAAAGTAATAAGAAACGTAAAGTGAAAGATAATGAAACGGGAACACGATGAATGAATGCATGCATTAATGAATGAACGAATGAATGTAAGAAATGGCTTACAAGCAAATGAATGGAGGTGCACACCCAATGAAGGTGTTAGCTCAACGGTGTGCGGGTTAGCTACCCCGAAGGATGCACACTAGGGTTCAGTCTTTGTGATTGACCATATGTATGGGATCCTTGCCGCTTACCCTAGGTGACTGGATCAGCAGTAGTGCACAACATTCGTGATTGATTATAACAGGTCCAGCACCAGCAGTAGTGCATAATGTTTGGGGTATAGCGCATGGCATTGATCCAGAATGAAAGAGGAAAGATAAGTGATGCATGTACTTAGCCTAGGTGACTGGATCAGCAGTAGTGCATAACGTTCATGATTGATTATCACAGGTCCAGCACCAGCAGTAGTGCACAATGTTCGGGGTATTGTACATCTCACCGAAAGTAATAAACGTATGAATGAATGTAACGAACGTATGAATGAACGTATTAATGTACGGACGAATGTAATGAATGTATGAATGTATGTAAGAGACGTACGAACAAAAGAAAGAATGTGTATGGTAACGATGAACGGTACACGAACGAAAGCTAATGAATGAATGATCAAGATAATAATAATATTATCTATGTGTACGTATGTTGTGTGATCGCATGTATATAAGAACGGTTTGACGAAATAAAGGTATGTTTTATTATTATAAAACTAGAACTCACTCAGCAACGCTGGCTTTTTATGTGTTTCTAGTTGGCAGATAGTATTGCTGAGGATGGCACGAGCAACTCACTCCGCTCTTTTGGGATGGTATTCCTTTGTTAATAATAAAGGTATGTTTTATTATTATAAAACTAGAACTCACTCAGCAACTCACTCAGCTCTTTTGGGATGGCATTCCTTTGTTAATATTTTTGCAATGTATTATGTTGCATGTATTTATAAAACAAAATGGTGTTTGTAGAGGATTCGGATAAACGGGATTACCTAAGGGATCCTCTTACTTCTAAAAGTCACCGTTTATGACTATTTTGTAATCGATTAATGATATTACTTTGCAAAAGCTTTCATGATGAAATGAGATGTCTCTTTTGAATGTTTCCGCTGCAATGTTATTTAAAATATCTGTAAATGTATGTTTTATGTGCAATGATTGACCAGCTGTAAGCGTCCCGGGAACGGGGCCTTACAAGTTGGTATCAGAGCCAAAGTTTAAGTGAAATGGGTAAATTTTCAAAATAAACCTTAACTTAAACTGAGAATGGGACGGAAAGGGAAGGAATGCTAGTCTGAGTAGCTGCGTGCCATAAGGTATTTTCTTAATGTTAACCAGAATTATGTGCGCATGTTATGTGGTTTATGTGTTACTGTTAGATTTAGATACTAATGTAGTCAGGACAGGTAATGCTCGGGGTACGAAGAGTAGAGTAAGTGGCTAATCACAATTGGCCACTGTAATTAGGAACTTACTATACTTGACATAAACTGAACTATTCCCTCGAATGACCGTGTTGGTGTTTGAATCTTTCAGTGTGTGATAGAGGATGGCTGGGGGTAGATCATCCAAAGCTTCACAGGGTGGAGGTGGTGGCGGACGTGGTGCTGAACCACGAGCCACAAGAGGAAGACCTAGGGTGGAGAAAGTTGTTCATGAAAAACCTGAGACCACTCATTAGGAGGGTGTAGACGAGAGCGCCAATTTGAGAGCCTCGGTAAAAGAGAAAGTGATTGAAAAGGTGTATCAGGTCATGTAGACGATCTTACCGTCTGTGGTGATCGAAGTGATTAAGGTTGTCCGGGAAGGAGAAAGGAAAGAGAGGAATAGGTCTTCAGGAAGACAGGAGCAACCAGAGTCGGAAACGGTTCTTTCTGATGATGAAGAGGAAGAAGAGGAGGAGCCTGTGCATGAGTCAGCACGAGGCTGTAATTACGGGGCGTTTATGAGGTGCAAGCCCCCTACTTTTAACGGTAATGGCACTGCTGCTGCTCACCGATGGGTGAGGGAAATAGAGGCTGTCCTTGATATTAGTGAGTGCCGGGAGGACCAAAAGGTGAAGTTAGCTACCCACTCTTTCACGGATTCGGCTCTATGCTGGTGGGACAACATAGTCCAAGCCGAGGGTAGCAGGGCCATTAGAAGAATAAAGTGGTCTGAGCTGAAAAGGTTGGTGATCGAGGAGTTCTATCCTGCAGCTGGAGGCGTGGAAGATGACCCACTAACAGTACACCACAAAGTTCAACGAAATGGCACGTCTGGTGCCGGATCAGGTGACCCCTCTGTCACGAAAGATCAAGAGGTATATTCAGGGTTTGCCAGCGGATATTCGCAGGCATATGATTGCCGCCCGACCGAGCACCTTTAGGTCGGCGGTGGACTTGGCGGGAAGACTGTATGATGAAAGGGCTTTAGTGGTGGTGGCTGAAGGTAGTAGGAAGGGTGGTGGTGACCGGAATTGGAATGGGAAGAGGTTTGGTTGGGGTAATGCTTCGACGAGCAACAAGAAGGCCCGGGTGGATGATCGTCGTGTAGCCACACTGGGTACGGGACTGAAGAGGTGTAGTAAATGTGGGAAGGAGCATAGCGGGGAGTGTAGACTGGGGTTGAGCGTCTATTTCAAGTGTGGAAAGCCTGGTCATATGGCTAGAGAGTGTAGGAGCATGAGGTGCTTCAACTGTGGGGAGAGTGGTCATATGAATAAAGACTGCAAGAAGCCGAGGGCTGAGGGTTCCGGCGTGAAGAAGACGGGGAATGAAGGACCGAGGGCAAACACCAGGGCATTCACGATGATGCAGGAGGAGGCTAGGATGGACCCTGATGTTGTGTCCGGTACGTTTCTAGTGAAACAAACTTTAGCCTCTGTATTATTTGATTCGGGTGCCAGTAGGAGTTTTATTTCTGCTGCTTTCTGTGCAAAACTGCCTGCTAGTGGTAGACGTGTTGACGTACCGTTTGATGTAGAAACTGTGATAGAGGGTTGTGATGTGGAATTAGAGGGCCACAAACTTCCGGTTAGACCATTTGCGATGACCTTAGGTCGTTTCGATTTGGTGCTTGGGATGGATTGGTTGGCGGACTTCGAGGCGAATATAGTGTGTCGAAAGAAGCTGATTCGTTTGACAGTGCCCGACGGGAGTTCGGTAACGGTTTATGGGGATCGGGTCACGACGTTCCCGAAAGTGATCTCGATGGCGGTGGCGGGAAAATGCATGAGGCGTGGATGTAGCGCCTACTTATGTTATGTAAGGGATGTGGAAACGCCAACACCACAACTATCCTATTTTCCGGTTGTGTGTGACTTTCCAGACGTATTTCCTGAAGACTTATCGGGAGTGCCACCCGACCGAGAGATTGAATTTCAGATTGATCTGATACCAGGCGCCCAACCTGTTGCCAAAGCACCGTATCGATTGGCTCCGATGGAAATGAAAGAGTTGATGGAGCAGTTGCAAGAGCTGCTAGATAAGGGGTTCATTAGACCGAGTATCTCACCTTGGGGTGCTCCAGTCCTGTTTGCAAAGAAGAAAGACGGTAGTACGAGGATGTGTATCGACTACCATCAGCTGAAAAAGTTGACGGTGAAGAACCGATACCCCTTGCCAAGAATCGATGATCTGTTTGATTAGCTTCAGGGTGCCAGTTGGTTTTCAAGGATAGATCTTCGATCGGGCTACCATCAACTAAAGGTGAAAGAGCAGGATATCCCTAAGACAGCTTTTCGCACGCGCTACGGTCACTACGAGTTTCTTGCCATGTCTTTTGGTTTGACCAATGCGCCAGCTGCGTTTATGGATCTGATGAACCGAGTGTGTCGGCCGATGTTGATAAATCAGTGATTGTGTTTATTGATGATATCCTGATTTATTCAAGGAGCTAGATAGAGCATGCCGGTCACATTCGAGAAGTGTTAGAGACGTTGAGAAGGGAGAAGTTGTATGCCAAGTTCTCCAAGTGCACGTTCTGGTTTCGTGAAGTTCAGTTCTTGGGTCACGTGGTGAATCCGGAGGGAATCATGGTTGATCCGGCAAAGGTGGAAGCGGTGATGCAATGGAAGCCTCCAAAGACGCCATCTGAGATTCGTAGTTTCTTGGGTTTGGCGGGCTATTATAGAAGATTCATTCAAGACTTCTCCAAAATCACTTCTCCATTAACCAAGCTGACCCGGAAAGATGTAAAGGTTGTATGGGTTCAAGCTCAAGAGAAGGCGTTCGAAGAATTGTAGGCGAGGTTGACCCAAGATCCTGTTCTGTCATTACCCAATGGAAGTGAAGATCTGGTGGTTTATTCTGATGCTTCCTACTCGGGATTGGGGTGCGTGTTGATGCAGAGAGGAAAGCTTATAGCCTATGCATCCCGGCAGTTGAAAGTTCATGAGGTTAACTATCCTACTCATGACTTGGAGCTAGCAGCTGTGGTCTTTGCATTAAAGATTTGGAGGCACTATCTCTACGGGACGAAGTGCACCATCTTCACCGACCGCAAGAGCTTGAAGTACTTCTTCGAGCAGAAGGATTTGAATATGAGGCAAAGGCGATGGTTGGAGCTTATAAAGGATTATGATTATGAGATCCATTACCATCCTGGCAAAGCCAATGTGGTGGCGGATGCCCTTAGCCGAAAGGAGAGGCCCGAGCCGATTCGGGTGAAGGCGTACCAGCTGATTATGACCTCGGATGGGATGAAGCAAGTCAAAGAGTTCCAAGATGAGGCCCTGAAAGAAGATCATCTTAACTCTGCAAGAATGAGAGGTCTGGTCGCAGAGTTGGGTGAAAACACATTTGGTGTTAGAACCCGGTTTAGACGTATGTGGATTACTTGTCTTGGGGATCTACGGGTGAAGATTATGGATGAAGCTCACAAGACTCTAAACTCTATTCATCTCGGTGCTACAAAGATGTATCAAGACATGAAGAAAGATTATTGGTGGCCGGGTATGAAGCATGACGTGGTGGAGTATGTGAGTAAGTGCCTTACTTGTTTGCAAGTGAAGGCCAAGCACCAGAACCCGTATGGAAAGATTCAACCTTTGGATATACCAGAATGGAAGTGGGAGCACATCACCATGGATTTTATTACGAAGTTGCCGCGTACCCCGAAAGGGTATGATGCTATATGGGTGATCGTTGACCGCTTGACGAAGAGTGCTCACTTCCTACCGATGCGCGAGACATATTCATTATAGAGGTTGCCCAATCTTTTCATCAAGGAGATTGTGACTCGTCATTGTGTACCAGTGTCAATTGTGTCTGATCGCGACACCCGGTTTACATCCAAATTCTAGAAGATATTCCACGATGCGATGGGGACGAGGTTACATATTAGCACGGCTTATCATCCCCAGACTGATGGTCAGTCCGAAAGGACCATTCAGACATTGGAGGACATGCTTTGGGCATGTGTGATTGATTTTAAGGGAAGTTGGGATGACCACTTACCGTTAGCTGAATTCTCATACAACAACAGCTATCATGCCAGCATTGGTATGCCACCCTATGAGATGCTATATGGTAGGAGATGTAGGACACCCTCTTGTTGGGGTGATATTGGTCAGAAGGAATTAGGGAGCGTCGAAGTGATCGAGGCTATGACTGAAAAGCTTGAAAAGATCAAGGCCTACATGAAGGTAGCCAAAGACAGACAGAAGTCGTATGCTGATAAACGATGCAGACCGATTGAGTTCCAGGTGAGTGACCGGTTTATGTTGAAAGTCTCACCTTGGATGGGTATCATTCGGTTCAGAAAGCGGGGCAAGTTGAGCCCGAGGTATATAGGCCCTTTCCGAATCATTGCTCGAGTAGGGGAGGTGGCCTATAGGTTGGAGTTAAGAGATTAGTTCATTTGAATTCACCCTACCTTCCACGTATCTCATCTAAGAAAGTGTTTGGCAGATGAAGATATGATTGTTCCACTGGAGGATATCAAGGTTGACAAACGACTCAATTATGTGGAGCAACCGAAGAAGAAATGAGACAGTATTACCCACGTTTGTTCGAGGATTAACAGGTTTCGGGGACGAAACCTAAATAAGGGGGGTGGACTTGTAACGCCCGGAAATTTTGATTTTTGGAGTGTCATGCGACTGCAAGTCCAATCGCATGGAGCTCAGGCGACTGAAGGTCCAGTCGCACGGTGTTCGGGCGACTGGAGTGCCCATACGCCTGGAGTTCGGTCGGCTGAACTGTAGCTTTAAGGGAGAGGGCAGCCATCTTTCCCACCCCACACTTGCAAAACTCAGTCAAAAGAAGAAAAGAGAGAAAGAAGAGAGAAAGAAGAGAAAACTAGAGAAAAGTGGTGGTTCGGGCTCGAAACTCGTCGAGTAACTAGTCCAAATGAAGCTCTTCATCTTCTTCTTGTTTGTGTGAGTTCTACGACCCCTCATTTACTTGTTCTCAACTGATTTTGGGGCTGGAACACATATAAACCCATTTTTGAAATGTGTGTGTTTGACCCATTTGGGTGTAATCATGTGTAGTGTGTTTAGAGTACGATTTTGGACTTGTATGTTCTTGAATGTTGTCATAGTATGTTTCCCTAAGGTTTAGGAGGGTTGATTTGAGCTTAGAATGAGTTTAGAAGCGTTTGAAGGCCGTATGTCGCGGCTGCTGTTCGAGATGAACTACAGTCGCTGCCCAGTTAGGGCTAGGCGACTGAAGGGCCAATCGGCCGACTGAGGGACGACTGAGACTCAATCGCACGACTGAGATTCAATCGCACGACTAGAGGTCCATTCGCATGACAGGTCATGCGACTGAGAGCCCAGTCGCATAGATGCTCAGTCGCCTCGGTACTCAATCGTATGACTGAGAGCCCAGTCGCTTAGGTGCTCATCCGCATTGTGTCCATTCGCATGCTGTCCAATCGCTTAATATGCATTCGCACGATTGAGAGTCCATTCGCATGATTGGAGGTCCACTCGTATAGGTTCCCAATCGCATAGTGTTTAGTCGCATGGAGGCCATGCGACTGAAGGTTGCCCAATCGTCCAAGTAGGGCTGTTGTGTACGGGAAGAGATATAGTTCAATTACTGGCCTTCGGGAAAAAGGGCAAGGGTAAGTAATGATGTGATAACTCCCGTAGGTACATGTGTGATAACTGTCGAGGCTTAGAAGTAACGTTGGGCACGATGGTGATAGTATTGCAGGTATATGTATGATAAGTATGATGTAGCCCTATATGATGGTAATGACTGATGATTTGTAAATATCGATGTTCTTTGTTTCGATACGTGTTTATCTTTCCGTGACTTTATGTGCTATGATTAATGAATGAAACGAAAGTAATAAGAAACGTAAAGTGAAAGATAATGAAAGAGGAACATGATGAATGAATGCATGTATTAATGAATGAACGAATGAATGTAAGAAAAGGCTTGCAAGCAAATGAATGGAGGTGCACACCCAATAAAGGTGTTAGCTCAACGGTATGTGTGTTAGCTACCCCGAAGGATGCACACTGGGGTTCAGTCTTTGTGATTGACCATATGTATGGGATCCTTTCCACTTACCCTAGGTGACTGGATCAGCAGTAGTGCACAATGTTCGTGATTGATTATCACAGGTCCAGCACCAGCAGGAGTGCACAATGTTCGGGGTATAGCGCATGGCATTGATCCAGAATGAAAGAGGAAAGATAAGTGGTGCATGTACTTACCCTAGGTGACTGGATCAGCGGTAGTGCATAACGTTCATGATTGATTATCACAGGTCCAGCACTAGCAGTAGTGCACAATGTTCGGGGTATTGTACATGTCAGCGAAAGTAATAAACGTACGAATGAATGTAACGAACATGTGAATGAACGTATTAACGTACGGAAGAATGTAATGAATGTATGTAAGAGACGTACGAACAAAAGAAAGAATGTGTATGCTAAAGATGAACGGTACACGAACGAAAGCTAATGAATGAATGTTCAAGATAATAATAATATTATCTATGTGTACGTATGTTGTGTGATCGCATGTATATAAGAACGGTTTGATGAAATAAAGGTATGTTTTATTATTATAAATCTAAAACTCACTCAGCAACGCTGACTTTTTATGTGTTTCCAGTTGGCAGGTAGTATTGTTGAGGATGGCACGAGGCGGCACTTAGCTCTTTTGGGATGGCATTCCTTTGTTAATATTTTTGCAATGTATTATATTGCATGTATTTAAAAAACAAAATGGTGTTTGTAGAGGATTCGGATAAACGGGATTACCTAAGGGATCCTCTTACTACTAAAAGTCACCGTTTATGACTATTTTGTAATCGATTAACGATGTATTACTTTGCAAAAGCTTTCATGATGAAATGAGATGTCTCTTTTGAATGTTTCCACTCCAATTTTATTTAAAATATCTGTTAATGTATGTTTTATGTGCAATGATTGACTAGCTGTAAGCGTCCCGGGAACGGGGCCTTACACAAGTTTACAGGAATATATGGTCCTTCTTTTATACAGGTCCACATGTCTGGTCTTGAAAGGTGATTCAATTTCTAAACATTATTTTCCATTGTTTGAAATCAGCCTTGCTTTTCAGTCTCGGTGGTTTGAGACCACTGTTTGTTCCAGACAATTCGTCAGACATGTTTGTTCAAATTATTAACTTAATGATTTAAGTTATACTTTGTTAAAATATTTAGCTTGATGCTATATTTGATTTTTTCTAAAGTCACTAGGATTGTTTGTTAATTAATTTCATTTTAATTAAAATATTACCGAATAAAGGTAGTTAATTAATTTTAATTAAATTAATGGTACGAGGATGTTTCACCTCGCTAATAGAAAGAATATTCTATTAATTAATGTCACACCGTGACAACTTGGTCAAAACCCTAAAATCAAAATGTCAAAACCCTAAAAACAAAAGTTTTGTTTTAAAAAATTAACTTTTTGAATCAAAAAGTGACTTTTTCAAAAATTCAAAAGAAGAATAAAGTTCTTCTTTGATTTTGATGAGGAACAAACACAATCACCGTAGATTGTGAGTGTTTGTGATTGATCAAACACTAGGGTTTATCCTAGGGTTTTTGTGCAGCGCAAACAACTTGTTAAAAACAACCATCGGTTTGTTGTTTCAAACAAAGTTATGATCTGATGTGAGTGTTTAACAACTCAAATACGATGATTCAAACACAACGAATGATTTAAATGTGTTTATGTGAGTGATTTGTTTGATGAAAATGAATAGAATAGTACTCGTGTTCCGTTTTATCAAGAAAAATAGTAGAAATCGATGGGAATTCTATGATTTTGCAATGTATCTGTTTCAAAACAGTGTGTGAATGATTTGAGAGATTTTCAAATCACAAAAACACAAAACTCTTCTTCACAATATACAAAAACAGAAGATTAACTCATGTTTTGAACATTTGTTGAATATATGATGTAGAAGAAGAAGATGTGATGATTTAAAGCTCAAAATATATGTTATGAAGCTAATAAACCACTGAAAATCATGTTTGTTGAATGAGAGGATCAAAATCCATGTTTGATTGAGCGAATCCTCTGATACGACCTGATGAAAACTCAACTTCAGTCAAGCATATTGAACATAAACTTAGAAAGAATGATATTCAATATGAACAAGTTGGTTTCTCCAAGGATCTTTTCTATTCTCTCACAAATTCAACAAATAGTAAACATGGTGCGGAAACCCATGGTTAATGTGTATGATTCCAGTGTGTGTGTGTTTGTGTGTGTGTTTTAATGCACAAGAAACTTAAAGTTGCTTGTTTGATTGATAATCGTTCAAAAGCATACAAAGGATTAGGGTAGAGTGCTATTTATAGCCCATACACAAAAGCTATATACAATTACTATTCTACCTTTATGTAAATGAAAATTACATACAAATAATCCTAAGTGTCTAAGTCATCCACTGTGGGAATAAGTCATCCGCTGTGGAGAAGTTCTTCATCCGCTGTGAGAATAGTTCCTTCATCCGCTGTGGAACTAATCATCTGCTGTGACACTTCTTCATCCGCAGTGAAACTTGTTCATCCGTTGTATAAGTAGTCATCCGCTGTGACACTTTGTTCATCCGTAGTAGAAGTTGTTCATCCGCTGTGAAGACTTGCTTATGCGCTGTGAAGTTTGTTCATCTGATGTGATAGAACTCTTCATCCGCTGCGGAGTTAACTCATCCGCTGTGAATGACTTAGCAAAAATTCTTTATCTACAAATCTGAAAAAGAAATTTTACATAGATGTTAGTGATTGTTATGAATGTTAATGATGTTAATGTGTTTCTAATGTATGAATTGTATGTTGAAACATATTTGGATGATTGTTTTGATAATGGCAAGCATTATACTTTCTTGCAATAATTCTTAATGCACTTTGTTGAGTCCAACATGTCTACACCAAATAATAACCAAAGTACTTTCACTGAGACTGATATCAAGTTACTAGACCGGGGCAAGAAGGCTCTTGGAGCTTTGATTCTTTGTTTGCATTAGGACATTTACAACCGATTTGCTGAACACACAACTGCTAAGGACTTGTATGATGCATTGTGTGAGTTTTATGATGGTAATGAGTATCTGAAGAATGACAAGAAAGCTCAAGCTGAGAAGGAGTTCAATTCATTTGTAGGATATAAGCATGAGAACCTTATGATATAACAAACTGCTATTTGTCAGTTTCAAGCTACCTTAAGAAGTATGATGAGCAGTTGGGAAACCATGAGCAGGTTACAAAGCTTCTAGACTCACTTCCTTCACAGTGGAGTCTACAAATCAAATTGCTGAAGCAATAGAGAAACTTTGCAGATTACAAGGTTACGGATGTGATAAATAAGCTAAAATCCTTTGACATTGATGTGAAAAGAAGAGAATACAACCAGTCAATGGTATCGGTTAATGTTTCTCCTCAGAATGCTGCATTGATATCATTCGCTGCAAACTCACAGTTTTATGGGGCAGCTTATGGGGGATCAACAAGTTATGGTGCTTCTATTAAATCCGATGGTGGTACTCCAAGTGTTGGTTCAAGCTCAAATGCTTTAAGCACTACTCAGATTCCTCCTCAGAATGTTGCATTGATATCATGCCCTCATTTCTCTCCCTCTCCTCTTTCTCTCGAATTCATAGCTTAACACACACCCTATCACTCGCAAACTCTCTCTAATCCTCTCCACTTCAGCTCCAAAATCGTGAACCATAACATCTCTAGCATCAACCAAGCTCAAAACAACCTACAAAGTGAAGTCTTGTGAGCTTTGGATACACCTCTTCATCTTGTTCGACTTTTCCAGCCTTGTTCTAAGGTTCTCTAGCTTGTCCAAGGACTTCCAGACCATTCTTTACCATCTACACTCTCCTAAACATGAACAATACCAAGGGTAAGCTTCATGTCACCCGAAATTGAACATTTCATGTGTTTTCTTTACTCTTCATTTACAAACATCTCCTCTCTTTGTTGTAGCAGAAACCCGACACCATCATCTTGTTCTTGAGAAAATTTTAACTTCACAAAAGGTATCTCATATGTTATATTGGTCATTCTTGAGGTGGAAACCGATTTCCACCATGAAAACCCTCTTTTTGGGTGTTTTGCACCATCCAACTTGTATATATTGTAACCCTTCAATGCAAAACATGTAACCTGCTTGTTAATGGTCTATAAGACTCCTAATAACCTGTTTTGGAAGTTACAAGGGGTATATACCATGAACATGCGTGATAGCATGAGTTACACCTTAGAAAACCTTATTTTTAAATGAAATAACACTATTTAAGCACTTGTTTGATAACCCACTCAACCAAGGATCATAACCTGCACAAGAACAACTTTGAAACACTTTAATAATCTGATTCTAAAGTTAAATAAGGTTTTGGTAATGTTTAAACTCAAGTTATAATGATTTACACATGTGTAATGGTCGATTATGGCATAATCACTATGTTTATAGTTTGTTGATGTGTTGAACACCTAGTCCGAGAGTTTGGGAGTTGATTTCAGAAAGTTTTGATGAATATTAAGTGTGTGATAAATGGTTAATCTCTGGAAATTAAAGACATGTTAAAATTAGACCATTTTAGTCACTTTCGGGACTCGAAAACATGGAAAAACCACTTAAAAATAAGAGAACTAGGAATTTAACTTTTTAAAGAGAATTCCAGGCTCCAAAATGGATAATAATATGTTCTGGAACTAATGGGTTGATTAAATGGTCAAAAAGGTAAGTTAAATGGGTTTTTAATTAAAAACGGGTATTAACCGTGAGACATTTTTGAGAAAAATCTAAGAAATGTGGGTGTAGAGATAAAATTTATAAAGACCATGTTATTTCAGTAGGTTAAGTGGGAAAATAACTTGTAAAGGAGAAAAATTGGTCAAACGAGCTTTTAAACGGTCAAATTTGGTTAAAAACGCGTTTAAACGGGTTAAACGTAAAAACGAGACTTTCAACTATTAGAGACAAAATTTCATAATCCAAGGACTTGAAAGTTATAAAAATGTCTTTAAAATGTTATCTACTGGTCTAATACTCAAAAACATGAAAATTCATACTCAACCGTTAAAACACTTCGGTTTTACCGTAACCGGGAACGTTAAACACATGTGTATTAAACCGGACCTATATTCTGAAAATTTGTATACACTTACACATATGTAATAAACCGGACCTATATTCTAAAAATTTGTATACACTTACTTAATAATAAGTTAATTTAACTTCAAGAACCAGATTTTTGGTCATAAAAGTCATTTAGTACAAGAAAACAAACTTGAGGGTAGAAACTGTCAATTTTAAAACTTGAGGGACTGAAATTGTAAAATTTTACCATATTTCACAACCGACTCATATGAGGCTAATAATCACTTGAACAACATTATTTAGCCTATATCATTAACTTAATGGTATAAAATCCTAAATTACATAAGAAACCATGACTTTCCATAAAAGGAAACTTTTTATACAAACCCTAATCGAATCAAAGCCAAAGCCGACAACTAACTCGTTGGCACACTTTATACACCTTAATTGAGTTTACAACAGTAGCTTACCACTTAATATTGATGCCAGGGTGCTAGGCTTGAGACATTCCCGACACACGAAGAGTTATTTTTGCTTAACCCCAAGGTGAGTTCTAGTGATCCCTTTTTACTACTGCTTTGGGATGGAACATGCTCTGTTATTCATGAACTACATTTGTGCTTTACTTGATGAGTGTATGTGGGATTTATGGTTACCTGCTGTTTCTTATATCATGATCATTAATTCTTTCATGAAACGCTTGTTTTATATGGATAGATCAATTTGGGGAATCCCCCACACACAGTGGCTTCCGGTTAGGAAGTGTACCCCACTGAGATCCTGACGGGTCATTTGTGGCATGTGACAGGTTTTGTTAAGAAACTATGGAGAACCATCCGGGCAGGTATGGTGCATTGGTTTGGGGCTCAGTTCTTCCTTCAGGAACAACCGGTTAAACACAACTTTAGAAGAGGCTAACTGGGACTGAGTGCAGGGTTGATTATGATACTCCCACAATGTTGAAACTATGATTCTTTCCTTTTTATCAAATGAGGATTTTGTTAAGTCCTTTTTGTTTTTAAATTTTAAGCACTTGAATTCACCAACTTTTTAGTTGACATAATTTCTTTTTGAGCATGTTTCAGGTAATCCATGAAGAGACTCTACCTGTTGTTGAAGACCTAGACTTATCCCCGTGACCATGGCATTGGCTCATTTGACCTAATGAACAATTTGAACAATTTAAAATTTCTGTTGAACAATACAATTTGTTTCTATGTTGGTTGTATAACTCATTTGGGTGATAGATCTGTTTCTAGCCCGGTATCTTTTAAAACTTTTAATGCCATGTGATATTCTCTCCTTTGAGCTCTTGAATTGGTTTGTTTTCACTACCATATATTGTTTCTAGTCTATGACATCCCACCCTACCTGGGCCCGGGGTGTGACATCAGAAGAGTTGCGCTTGGGATATGCAAGATAGGCTCAGCCCGAAAACAATGTAAACGGTGATCATGTGGCCAAACATAAAGTTCAAGAACTCAGTGGTAAGGATTATCTCCATGACATGATTGGCTTTCACAAAGAGATAAGTCCTTGCTAAAAAAAACGGGTTGAGAGTTTCAAATCTTTGCTTTGATTTCCCCAAATATCCTAAATCACCCTAACCCTAGCCCTGAATCGAGCTTCTAGTTAGCATAACAAAATTGCTTCTAGTGTTGTTCTTCAGAAAAACCTCTGAGTTGAGCTTCTTGTTAGTTCCTTGGAAATTATATCTTGTGCTTATCTCCTCTGCCATGTGTGAACATTGACCTGGAGTGATGGACTTCTCTGTTATATGTGAGTATAGACCTGAAGCTTCATCAGCACGCTCAGATGATCATCTCCTCTGCTTTGTGTGAACAATAACCTGGAGCTCTTATCATCTATTCCCTATTAAAAGTCACAATGTTTCCAACAATCAAAAAGGATCATTGTCGAAAGCTCCACTCCAAAAAGTTCATTAAGGCACTCACAATGGTTCTCAATTGATCATTGTCTTTGCCAAAGTTCAAAGAGCATCAAATATCATGAAAAGAACAATATTCAAAATTGTTTCTCCAAGAAAAATCAAGCAAAGTCAATTATATTGCCCAATAAGCCATGATGACGGGATAAATTCTTTGCCAAATGTCTATGGGGACCGAGTTGCCAGAGTTTCTTTAATCAAACCAAAAACATGATAAAATAAGTTGCAGATTGCTCATTGAAAAGAATAAGGCATGGGTTTAAAATGGACAAATATATTTGCAATCTCGCCAATCTATGACTCTCGGGATATTTCTCGAAAAAGATCAAAATATATCCTTTTATTTCATTTTATTTTATTCTATTTTACTTTATTTTATTTTGATTATTTTTTATGACTGTTGGCTTTGTGGGATGGTAAAGCATTAAAAAGGCTTTTGTTTCTTTGTAAAAATTATAAAAACTATAAAACTATTAAAAATCAAAAAGTTTCAAAAATATCTCAAGTTTAAGTTTGAGTGAATCTGTGGGCGAAACAATAGATTCGCCTGGCACAGCATAGCTTGATTTGTGATCTGCTTTTGAGTTGGTGTGTCGAGCGAACTTATAGTTTCGCTGCCGGGCGAATCTAAGGGGTATTTATATGCATCAGCATCGAACCAATTCAGCATATTCTCTGAACGGTTTGAGCCTGTTTTTCAATCACCCTGAGATTCGATCTGCTTTTCTTGTGTTTTCCATCGGTTTTTCTTGTTTCTTTTCCTTAAGGTAATGATTTTTAACCTTTTCCATGCTTTTAATCAGTTGTTTATCATATATATTGCTAGATTAGAATCCCTGTGTCGTAGATAGGTTTTTACATCTATGAACAGATCATTGAAATCATGTATCGACCCCTCTCAATGTGTTTAATTTGTTGTTTTCTCGTTAATATGTTAGATTAATTTTCCCCAGCCATAGTATGGGTTTAAAATGTTCGAGCGAATCTATGGATCATGGAGCGAAACTGAACGAAAGTTCAAATCATCAAGTAAATCTGTAATGTTGTGCTGTCCGCACACATATTGCAGATTTGCCTGACGTTGTGTGAGCGAATCTATAAGTTCGCTCGGACACACACATGTTGTGTCCGATAGGCAGCGAATCTGTAGTTTCTCTTATTCAAATGTTAGTTTCGCTGTCAATGAATCTATGTCTTTCAAGCGAATCTAGAAATTTTTTAGAATTTTTAATTTTTCTCCGTTTCAAGTGTCGTATATTAACTAATCAACTTTCATTTGTGTTTCAGTTATTACGTCGACTTTCTATTTCCAGGACAACCATAATATTTATGTCTTGCTGAATGAGAACCACTCAAAGGCCACTGCATTCAAAGATTGTATCAAGTGGCTAAAGGCATCAAAGATCCACCATGCCATATCCTGCTCTCCGACTATTTTTGAGCTCCAGATTCGAGATTTCTGGAGAAATGTTGTTCTGAATGTTGGTGTTAATCCTCAGCAGATCTGTTCTAAGGTGCATGAGCAAATTATTGGTTTCTCTGAGGCTGATCTGGCCAGAATATTACAGTTAGAGGAGGATTGTGGGGATGAGATACCTATGTCTGAGGGTGAAATATTCAGGGCATTCAGGTCTGCAGGATATGAGGGACCTCCTCTAGATTCTAAAAAGGAGTTTAGGAAGTCATATCTAATTAAAGAATGGAGGTATATGGCACACATGTTTATCATGTGCTTAGACCATAGAAAAGGTGGAACGGGTGGGTTGAATTTAGACTGGGCCAAGGCCATGATATTATTCTGCAAAGGTGAAAAGGCGAATATTGCTAAGTTGATCTTTAATTACATGATAGAGAACATAAATGCAGCCAAAAAGGAGAAATGGTTGTTATATCCTCGATTTGTGCAGATGATTCTAAATGACATCAAGCCTGATTTAGCTACACATGGGGATACTTTGAGGATATGGCCTATGAATTCAAGAATTTTTGTTGACTACAAATCTGCTAGATATGATTGTGTGGGAAAAATGACATCTCTGGCAAAACATGTATCCTGAAGAAAGATGGCCACACATTCAGAGATTAATTGAGTTGCAGGACAAGAGAACTGAAGATACAGAGAGGAGACTCAGAAACAGATCAAAAAAAGAAAAAGGTATGTTAATGATATAGATTACTCCTTTGAAGCCGAGGTTGATGAGATTGCGGAAGAGGTGCACAGGGAAAGAAAATCAAAGGAAAGGGCCGAAACAGGTCAGCTGCTGAAACTGAAAAGAGAACTAAGTAGAGGCATTAGACATTTACTGAGCCTACTCAAACTTCTGGTGCTAGAGCTAGTGGAAATGTTGAATTAGCTCACCTAAAAGCTAAATGTGCAGAATTAGAGAGGAAGGATAAAGTAAAGGGTGATGTGATCAAAAGGCTGTCAATGATGGTAAAGGATCAATACTACTTGCTGATTAGGTTGTTCAAGGAGGTGAAAGAATTAAAGGAAAAGGCTGCCCTAGAACACTCTATGTCTGGGACTGAACTAAAGAGTTTGTTGGATGCTAACAAATATCCTCTGATGCAAGTTAAAGGTATATCTGGGCTAGGAGAAGGTTCAAGTGGTGTCACACGATTAGATGAGGTGCATGAAGCAGAGTTTGTGGAGGTTGAGAGGTCTGATGGCAATGAGAAAGAAACAGAGGATCTAGATCAGATAGGAATTGATATGGATACATTCACCGGTCCAGAGATTACTGTTGGATTAGGTCAGAGGTTCGATCTTGTTGATGAACCTGATGTGGATGTTGATGTTGGTAGTGAGAAAGAAGTAGAGGATGATCCCAAGGAAGAACCTGAAGCATACAACACTTCTGAAAAGAAGGTGACTTACTTGTATTTCAAAGAATAAAAAGGAGCGGATTATGTTGATTTAGATAAGTCAAATTTGTTTACTAAGGAGGATGCTAAAGAGAAAGAGACACCCTTATTCTAGCACTTGGACAAGCCAAACACAAAGGTGCTGGATAAGAAGATTATTGCTTGGAAATACAATGGGTTGTTGGATGCATACGTTGTTAAGAGAAGAGGTGGAGACATAAGTTACTTTAAACCCTAAAAGCACTTTAAAACTCTGCCACGTTAGTATTTGAGGAGGTTGTCTGAGCTTCCGTTGCTGAATAAGGAGGAAAGCCCAAGGGCCAAGGCACTGCAACTTGAGATTGAGAGGGCAGCCAGTGACAACTTCGTTTCCTTTGGTTTCCAGAAGCCGATGAAAAGAAGATACAAGAAAGATAAACAATACGTATCCTGGAAAGGAAAAGTGGTGATGAAAGTTAATCTGCCAAAGATCATGAACTGGGTTTGGGTCCCAGATACTCAGCCTCCTAGATTGCAAAAATTCTGCAAATGGTTGTATGATAACAATACTGGGGAAGTAGTGATCAGATTACAGGGAAAGAATAGGCCAGAGATTCTCCTTTTTGATCCTATGGAGGTATTCTCATTTGCTGACGATGATCTGAAGGTGTCGTGTGAAAATCCAATAAACCATGCGGCCGGTGAGGACACAGAGGTAGAAGCCAGACTGTTTATGAGGGTGGCTAACAACACTAGAGGCGTTCGGGCTGAGATCAGGAGAGTGGCGGAGATTGTGAGGAAGGATGATGAACAAAGGCTGGATATGGATGACTTGGCAAAGGAAATGGATAAGACAATCACCAAGAGGTTTGGAAAGGCAGTTGAAACAGAAGATGGAAGTTCAGGAGCTGAAGCCGTATTAGAATCAACTACTGAGGAACAAGTTGTGTAGGAAGTTGTTAGTGTTGATGATATTATTGTAAATGTGCCAGAATCTGAGAATCAAATTCAAGAGGTTACAAAACTAGTACACGAAACAGATACTGTCCTAGAGACTGTAGAAGAGGTTCAAGAGGTTGTGTAGGAGGTTGTAAAGGAAAGGGATCAAGAAGCAGGAACTGAAGATGCAAATCCATTGGCTGAAAAAGACGTTGCAGGAGCAGTTCGTGTTCAAAATCCCAAGGTAGAAGTTCAAGACAAGACAGGAGCTTCAACAAAAGTCATTCAAGATGCCGGAGCTGATTGAAAAGACTCCCATAGGTGAGGTCCAACTGAGGGAGATTGTTGTAAACCATAGTAGGTTGGACTCACTGGCTTGTTGGTGTTTTTGTTTAATATATGTATTTTGCTTACTTTTCTATTAGCAAACCTGCGGGCGAATCTGAGATTCTCCCGGAGTCCAGTCAAGAGTCTATATAGGTGTTCCCGAGTGAACCTATGTTAGGAGCCGAGCGATTGTGTATGTGTCTGGTGAGGCAGATTCGCTAGTGAGCGAATCTTCTAGTGAACCTGAGTCAGACTATATAATGTATTGTTTTCTTTTGTTAATGGAAGTTTTTAATTTCTATTAAAACCCTACTGTGTGTTGTGACAGCTTGAGGTGCTAGGAGCATATTTTCATTAACATAGTAGCTTTATATCCTTAATATTGCTTGTGTTGATCTAGATTGTTAAATCATTTGGTTATTTGATCATGGTTCATTGATATCAGTGGGATTTGTGTGTTGTTATTGATCAAAAGCACTATCGTTAAGATCATTATGGACCAATAGAAAACCTAAGACCATCTCAGCTTAGGTAGATACCTTAACTTAATTTCTTTGTTGTGCGGGTACGCCCAAGAAGACCACTCAACACTTGGTATGTGGATAGCGGGTGTAGCCGGCACATGACAGACAATCATGCCTTACTGGAAGACTATAAGTTAAAGGATGGAACGCATGTCACCTTTTGGTAGTGATGCAGGTGGAAATATAACAGAAGAAGGAACAGTATCCTATGGGATAATAAGATTTCATAAAGTCAACTTCTATTCTCAGTTGAACTTTATTATGTTAAGCGTATCCAAAATCTGTGATAAATCATATTCTGTTCTATTTGATGATTCTTTTTGTTATGTGTTGAAGCCAGGATTTCAGATTAGCAAGGATTGGGTGATTGTTAAAGCTGTTAGGGATCAAGATGTATACAAACTGGATATCTCTCAAGTTGATCCATCCACAGAAACAGCATGCCTCATTGCTAAAGCATCAAATGATGAAAGTCAGCTTTGGCACAGACGTCTCGGGCATTCCAACTTTAAGAACATGAACAAGCTTGTTGCAGGAAATCATGTTATTGGACTTCCATCCAAGAAGTTTGCAACTACTGATCATTGCTCAGCATGTTTGAAGGGAAAGCAACATAGAGCGTCTTATAAGACCAAGCCAATAAACTCAAATTCCAAACCACACAAGATGTTGCACATGGACCTTTTTGGACCAACCAACGTCAAGAGTATTGGAAGAAAATCTTATTGTTTACTTATCATTGATGACTATACAAGATTTTCATGGGTTTTCTATTTGAATGCTAAATCTGAAATGGCTAAATTATTAAAAGAATTCATCATAAAAGTTGAAAATCAATTAGATCAAAAAGCGAAGATAATAAGAAGTGATAATGGTACGGAATTCAATAATGCTAATATTGACAAGTTTTGTGCAGAGAAAGGAATAGCTCATCAGTTTAGTGCTCCCAGAACTCCTTAACAATATGGAGTTGCTGAAAGGAAGAACAGAACTCAAATTGAGGCTGCACGATCTATGTTAGCAGCCATGAAAATTCCGATCACTTACTGAGAAGAAGCTATATCAACTGCATGTTTCATACAGAATTGAACGTTAATCGTGTAAGATAAAATGAAAACTCCATATGAGTTGATGTTTGGCAGGAAACCAAACATAGATTCTTTTGGTTGTCCAGTTATGATTCTAAATTCAGGTGATCATCTATGAAAATTTGAAGCAAAATCTGATAATGGAATTTTCATTGGATATTCATCTGTTTCAAAAGCCTATCGAGTTTATAACTCTAGGACTAATGTTATAAATGAAACACTCATTGTTAAATTCTTGAAAAATTCATTTCAATCAGTTTCAAATGGTCCAACATGGTTATTTGATTTTGATTCATTATCAAACTCTTTTCAATCTAACTTGTTTGATCAATCTAACTTGATTGATTCTATAGGTAAGAAGAAAGCTCAAGGAGATCTTGATCCTTTCAGTGATGACCTAGATTCTGACGACCCAGATGATCAAAGCCCAGATTACCCATTCTTCTCTTTTGTCAAGGATTAAACTGATCGATTTAATGAAAATGATCAATCTAATCAAGATTCAGATCATTCAGTTTCAGAAGGTCAAGATGTTTCTCAACCACTTCCTAATGATGGTACTGAATTTGTACAACCTGAGTCTAGAACATCATCCATTTCTAGTGAGGCAATTGAATCTGGTAATCTTGACTACTTTATTAACTTACCAACTTGACAGGATCTCAGCCTCTCGTGTTGATCAATTAGATTATGTTTGCAGCGGATTTAGCACATTAATTAGCAATTAGAGCAAGAACATAAAAGATATTTCAAATTAAAGCATAAACATAGAGAGAAGAGTTTCTGCAAAACAATAAATGTTCTATTGGTCACACGTTTCGGCAATTAAAACAGTATGGTTACCCATCCTTTTATAGGCGGCAAAAGGATGGGCATGATGTCCTTTTTCTGACATCACTGAATATTCAAATTACAACTGACAAAACATAAAACTACTGAACATGTCAACAACTGACATCTTCTTACAAAAGTTCCTAAGTGCTGACAAAAGTAAACTACTGAAATCCTACAACGACTGAAGAACAAACTCTTCAGTCGTTTATAACTACTGATACTATAACAACTGAAGAACATGCTCTTCAGTTGTTGTACAACTACTGAAATGAAATAAACTACTGAAAAGGAAAAACCACCACAACTGAAGAAGACTTCTTCAGTTGTTGTGACAAACTCTGAGTCTTCAGTACTTGGTCTTCAGACTTTGCTTCAGATGATATAACAACTGATGACTTCAGTAGATATCATCAGTTGTTGTCTTCAGTCTTTGTCTTCAGACTTTGTGCTTCAGTAGAAGATCTTTCAGTTCTTTAGTTCAGCTTTTGATGCTTCAGTACTTGGTCTTCAGTACTTGAAGTCTTCAGTACTTGTAAGATCAGTACTTCAGACTTCAGTATTTGGTCTTCAGTACTTTGGAGTCTTCTTCAGCTGATGTTCTTCAGTTCTTTGATCTTCATACTTTGTTCTTCAGACTTTGTCATAACAGCAGAAGGCTGGAGCTAAGATGCTCTCGAGTTTGACATTCAAGCAAGAGAACACAATAGCTGATGATAGTCTTCAGATGTTCTCGAGTCTGACATTCAAGCAAGAGAACATTGTGACTGATGGGAGTCTTCAGCAGTTGTAGCAGTGGCATGTGGGACTTAGAGGTTTTCCTGATCTTGGCTCATTGGTTCTTTTGGTCCAACAAACTCCCCCTGAACCAATGCAGCCAAAACCTCTAATTATTGGATGTCCCACTTATTGATGGCATAAAGATTGGTCTATTTCCTTCTAGATCAGATTAGAAGTTGACCCAGATAAGCACTGGCCAGAGAGGTAGTCTCAAGTGTTTGTTTGGCTAAGTATGGATGGGAGCTCTGTCTTGGGGAATTGGACACAGAGCTGTTGCCCCATCCATGAGATCTACCTCCCCCGTACAAGCCGGTAGGATTCTCTACAGTAAGCCTGAATAAACATCAATTGTTCTTCTTTGGACAGGTCTTCAGGCTCACCTTCGAACAATCCCTCCCGACCGTACAGCTCTGAGAGGTACTTGACCTGTCTTCCATTTTTGAGCTCAAGTGTTGTGATTTGCCTATATGCAAACTCATCAGGGTGTTTACCCTCTAACAACAAAGTGAGCTCATTCCTACGGAAATTCTCAAGCTTCTTATAGACCAGACCCTTCCTAACCACCCTATTATCTAGCATTGAAAAGGGTGTTTGGCCGGCTCTATAAGCTTTCTCGAATTCATCCACTATTTCCCAGGGGGTTATTACAATAGCCACAGAGATCTCTTCATCTACGATTCTCTTTAGTTGGCTTTTGTATCTCACAGGCATGTCCTTCTTGACTATCCTGTGAGCCACCCTTGGGTCAGGCCAAGTTCTCACCCTCTCCCTTTCATATTGAAAGGTTTGTTTGAGGGTGAATAATCTCAGAGCTTCTCTCTGCATGTTTATTATAGAGGTGGTAGCAGTATAACATTTGTCAATGCTTTTCAGCATTTCCTCATCATGTTTCTTTTGCTGCTCCTCCTCTTCTAACTTAACCTTCACAGTGTCTTGCTGTGAGGTGGGATTGATGGTTTGTGGTTTGGCTTTGGGTAGAGGTATAACTGCTGAAAGTGGCAGGCTATCCTCCTCATCATCCTCTTCTTCATCTTGCAACCTCAGCACCCTTCTCTTCTTCTTCAAGGGTGGATCATTGGCTGCGGGTTTTGGTGGTAAAGGAGTTGGTTTTGTGGGTTGTGGTTGGGTTGTTGGTGTGGGAGTGTTGGCAGGCACTGCTAGCGGCCTAGAGATAAGGGCTGGTTTGGTTAGCTTGACTAGCAGTGTCCTGTTCCCAGCACCGGCTTCAGATAAGGCCTCTGCGACCAGTCCCTTTGTAAAATCACCAGCCGAACAAATCTTGGAGGTTATTGCCAAGAGTTTGTCCCTGGTCCATGCCTTAACATCAAGGACTGGTCTGCCCAGGTACTTCGAAGTGAACCTACTCATAGCCTCAAGTTTTTGTCTTTCCTCTTGGCTATGAGTAGTCCATCGGTACTCAATCTCTCTCCTCCCCATATTCCTGATCTCTTGATCTAGCAAAGCAGTGTCCTTGTCAAAGCCTTGCCTGAACAGCTGTTCAATGACTTTGTTCATTGAACGGTTATGCTCAGCATCAGCCTCCTTGACAAGGGCTGCTAGATCAGGATCAGCCACCTTCTTTCCCTCTCCCTTATTCTTATCAGTGATACTGAAATCCTTTTGGATTTCAGCCACTTCTATCTGCTCTACCTCCCTCACTTTCCTCTTCCCCTTCTCCCTCACCCTACTACTCTCCTCAGCCAACTCCCTCTCTACCACCACCTCTTTCTCTGCCTCTTTCTCCTCCTCTCCCCTCTTCCTCTTGTCTTGCACTGATGTCTCCCCCTTTTTGGTTGCATTGGTTGGGGTTTGACTATCAGCAAGAGCCTTAGATATGGCAACCTCCACCATGGGTTGTATATATGTGGGAAGCCTCTCATCAAGGGTTTGAATAACTATATCTTTAAGGATTGGTGTGATGAGAGGCAGGGATTTCTGGAGAATAGCATCTAGCTGCTCAGGGGGGTTCTGACCCTGAGAGCTAGTGCCAGAAACAGGGGCCGGTGGCTGAGTTTGTGGGAATGGCTCAGTGTTTGTGAGACCTTCGGGTGAAGGTGCCATCTGTGGGGTAGTGGTGGCAGATGGACTTCTATCCTGAGTCATTTGAGCAAGCAGCTCTTTGAGTCTGCTAATCTCATCCTCTAGGATAGTGTTTTGAGCTACTACATCGTAGAAAAAGCTCAGGTCATCATCAGCATAAGATGAATCACCTGACCTCCTGACATTGTCAGGATGAAGATCTCCTGAGTGTGGCTCAGTAATGACATGTGCCCCTTGTTCTTGGTACTGGGGACTTCTGGCCTCCGGATTGGATCCATCATCGGCCATTGCCTCTGGTGAGGTCTTAGAGATGTTACCAGCTTCACCCTGCTCAGATGTTGATGCAGGGGAAGTGGCAGCCTCACCAGATTGTTCTCTCTCCCTAGCCACACTGGGAGAGTGAACTGATTCTCTGTGCTGTGGGCTCTGATCAGCACTTGTGCCCACCCCCTCTTCGGTTGTAGTCTCCCCAGTGGTAATAGGTTTCTGGGGAGAGGGTGGAGTGCTCAGATCAGTCAGCACTTTGGCTATAACCAATGTTGGGCTTAGTGGGGCGGTCTCCTCTGTATGTGGGCTAGAAGCAGTATGCACATGGGGAGGACTGTGCTCTTCAATGGCAGCCTCCTCAAGTGAGGAAGACCCCAGTAATGTGGTTGCCCCAAAATTGGTTGCATCAGGCTCCTGTTGAGAGGAAGCCTGTGCGGTTGTGGTGGGTGGAGTCGTGGTACCTGCTGGGAGAATCGAACCAGCAGGCACATCCTGCCTTTGTGTGGCAGGGGCATCCTCAGGGGACTCATCTCCTAGAGTAGCCTTGGTTGGCTTCTTTTTGGCTTTTGGCTTGGTGGGGACTTTGGATTTGGAGGTGGAGGCTGTGGGTTCCAGCTGCGTGGGTTTTCGCAGCCGGCCAGCCTGTTTCAGTGTTTGGTCAGTGTTGTGCCTGGAGTATACCTCGGCTTGAACAGCCATGGCAGGGACCCCAGTGCCAACTAGTCCCTCAGCCTGAAGCTGGTATTCGATCATGGCCATTATGAACCGTGGATATAAGTTCCAACGGTTAGAAAAAGGTTTTGTGGCCATGTCCTTGAGTTCCAAAAATAAAAGATCAGTAAAATTTAAAGGTTGTTTCTCAAGGATAGAATACAATACCTGCTGCCACCTTGTGGACATCTGGTCCCACGAAGAGGTCTTGGGAGCCAGACATACATTCACCATGTGGAAGATCAATCGTTGAGGATCAGGAAAGTGTTTCTTTAACAAGGTGGAGGCGGAGAGGTTACCCTGATAGTCATGAGATGTGAAGGAGAGATCAAGGGTACCTTTGGGGTAGGAAGTTGGGTGAGTGGCATCATCCAGCTCTAGGGTTTGGCGTAGAGCAGCTGGAGTGATAACCACGGGTTTGCCGTTGACGGAGGACCGGAGGGAGACCTCGGCATTCTTCTCTCCGGTTTGGACGGTGACATTGGTCCAAAACTCCGTCAAGGAGTCGGTGTATAGAGTGGGGTTCAAGAGAAAAGCCGTTTTGTATGGTGAGTCATGCATAAGGTCGACGGCTTGGTGAAATTTGGGCCATAATGGCGATTTGGTGAGATGGGCGACACAGTTGTGTCGAGGTTTCAGTTGCATGTTCGCCATTAATGGTGTATGGGAATTTCAGAGGTTTGTAAGGATTAGGTCAAGTGAGGAGTAAATGCTCTGAAGATGGGTATTTATAGGGTAGGGCAAAGGTTGAAAGAAAACTACTGAAGGTTTTGGTGTTAGTTATCAGTTGTTGTAACAACTGATGACGTGGTTTTAACCTTCAGTGGTTGTAACATCTAAGGACTTGGTATTAGTCTTCAGTAGTTGAAACTACTGAGACCTTGGTTTTGTCCTTCAGATGTTGTGAACGTCTGAAGAGTTACTGTCAGTCGTCAGTAGTTATGAGCTACTGATGACCTAGTATTCTTCAGACGTTGGAACAACTGAAGACTTGGTGTTAGCCTTCAGTAGTTGTAAACTACTGAGATCAGTAGTTGTGAACTACTGAAGACATGGTATTGCTTCAGTTGTTGTAAACAACTGAGGACTTGGTTTTAGCCTTCAGTAGTTGTGAACTACTGTTGTTAGTAGTTATGAACTACTGAAGACATGGTTTTGTCCTTCAGTTGTTGTAAACAACTGAGGACTGTGTTAGCCTTCAGTAGTTGTGAACTACTGATGTCAGTAGTTGTGAACTACTGAAGACATGCTTTTGTCCTTCAGTTGTTTGTGTATGAAACATCAGCTGTTGTTATCAGCTGATGAGAAATGACTCATCAGCTGTTTCCGTCAATTCAGTTGTTTCATACTAGCCTCCACACTTACTCATCAGCTCTTTGGCTGATTTTCAGATGTTTCATTGACCCTTCAGCTCTTGTGAATATTTATGCCTTCAGCTCTTGTGATCAGATGTTCACAAGTGCTGATGAAATATTCTTCAGAGCTGGTGAACAAATTTTTTTTTCAGTAGATTACACATCAGTACTTGTGAGCAAAATTTGTTCTTCAGTACTTATTTATTTGAAAATCATACATCAGTAGTTGTAATCCACCTCACTACATCAGTTGTTTTTCAATAAATAAAGTACATCAGTACTTTGAGTTATTTTAATCTTCAGTAGTTGTGAAAGAGCTGAAGATTAAATTACTCATCAGTACTTGTATTTGACCTTTGCTTTTTAGTAGATGTGAACTAAGAGTACCAGCATAGGTCAAATCAATCAAGCTGCAGCATACCAAGCCTTAGTACCAAGTTTTGGAATGTGGCACTATCTAGAGGCTTAGTAAAAATGTCTGCAAGCTCATCAGCACTAGGTACAAACTTAGGATCAATCAGACCTTTCTCATAGCAATCCCTGATGAAATGATGTCTGATCTCAATATGTTTGGTCCTTGAGTGCTGGACTGGATTCTTAACAATACAGAGAGCTGAAGCACTATCCATCAATAATGGAGTCTTAGTCTCAGTAATGCCATAATCCAGAAGTTGGTTCTGAAGCCAGAGTATTTGAGAGGTACAGCTTGCAGCAGCAATATACTCAGCTTCAGCAGTGGATGTAGCAATGGATGTTTGTTTCTTACTCTGCCAAGAAACTAAACAATTGCCTAGGAATTGGCAACCACCAGAAGTGGATTTTCTGGTGACTTTGCATCCTGCATAGTCACTATCAGAGAAAGCAACTAATTTGCAAGAATGCCCAGCTGAATACCAAAGACCCAGTGATTAGGTACCTTGCAGATATCTAAAGATCCTTTTGACTGCAATCAAATGGGATTCTTTAGGTGCAGCCTGAAATCTAGCACAAGCACATGTTGAAAACATGATGTCTGGTCTAGAGGCTGTAAGGTACATCAAGGACCCAATCATACATCTGTAAAGGGTTTCATCAACCGCTTTACCTTTCTGATCTACATCTAGTTGTGTGATGCTGCTCATGGGAGTAGAACAGGGCTTACAGGATTGTAAATCAAACTTATTCAGCAACTCTTTGGTATACTTGGACTGATGGATGAAGATTCCATCATCCAGTTGTTTGATTTGCAAACCTAGAAAGTACTGTAATTCTCCCATAGCACTCATTTCAAATCTCAGCTTCATAAGCTTTGTAAATTCATCACACAACTTTGGATCAGAGGATGCAAAGATGATATCATCAACATAAATCTGAACAAGGAGCTTATGTTGTCCCACAGTCTTGATGAATAAGGTTTTATCAATGGTGCCTCTAGTGAACTTATTCTCTAGAAGAAAGGTTGAGAGTGTCTCGTACCAGGCTCTAGGTGCTTGCTTCAGCCCATAGAGAGCCTTATCAAGCTTGTACACCCAATCAGGATGTTTATTGTCCTCAAAGCCTGGTGGTTGACACACATAAACCTCTTCTTTTATTTTTCCATATAGGAAAGCACTTTTGACATCCATTTGATAAACCTTGAGACTGTGAAAGGCAGCATAAGCTAAGAACAGTCTGATTGCTTCCAGTCTGGCCACAGGTGCAAAGGTCTCATCATAATCGATGCCTTCTTCCTGTGCAAACCCTTGGACAACCAGTCTGGCCTTGTTCTTGACAATTTGGCCCTTCTCATCTATTTTGTTCCTGAATACCCACTTGGTGCCTATAGCACACTTATCTTTGGGTAATGGAACAAGCTCCCACACTTGCTGTTTCTTGAATTGAAGAAGCTCAAGCTGCATAGCTTCCACCCATCCATTGTCCCTTAAAGCAATATGATAGTTCTTTGGCTCTTGCTGACTGATGAAGAGAGCATAGAAGCAGAAATTGGACAATTGATTCCTGGTTGAAACTCCAGCATGGATATCACCAATGATTTGTGAAGTGGGGTGATTCTTGAGCTCTTGATAAACTATAATATCTGTGCAAGTGTTTGTAGACCCATCAGCAGCAACAGATGGTGATGGAGATTCCTGAAACCATGTAGAGGATGGCAGCTCAAATGAAGTAGAGCAAGCAGAAATCTCATCAGCATTTGTAGTGGATGGAGCTGCTGAGGCTACAGGAGCATCAGGTTCAGTGAACTTAGGCAGATTGTCACTGATCCTGAAGAGGTGAGTACTGACTTCATCATCATCAGTACCACAAGGTGGAGATCTGTTGACAGGCTCAACAGATGGAGGTTGATAAGGAACATATTGCAGTATGTCCAGATCAAACAACTCCACAGGGTTTTGTGGAATCTTGTCCTTTGGAGATTCATTGAACTTAACATGCAAAGTTTCTTCAACCCCCTTGGTTCTACAGTTGAAGACTCTGTATGCTTTGCAAGTTGATGAATAACCAACAAAGTACCCTGCATTCACCTTACTAGCAAACTTATGGAGTGGGTTGCTAGTGTTGAGAATAAAACAAGGACACCCAAAGGCTCTAAAGAATGAAATAAGAGGAGCCAAATGATGAAGAACTTCATAAGGAGTCTTCATCAACCTCTTATTCACTAAGGCTCTATTTTGTACATAGCAAGCTGTATTGACAGCTTCAGCCCAAAAGGTCAGTGGCAATCAAGAGTCAGCCAACATTGACATTGCTGCTTCAATGAGGGTCCTATTCTTTCTCTCCACCACTCCATTCTGCTCAGGAGTTCTGGGAATGCTAAACTGCCTTCTAATTCCCTTAGAGAGGTAGAAGTCATCAAGTGTGTGGTTTCTAAATTCTGTTCCATTATCACTCCTCACACACTTGACCTGTAGGGAATACTGCTTTTCTACTTGTAACACAAAGTTCATTATTGTCTTTGCTGCTTCATCCTTTGAGTGCAAGAAGAAAGTCCATACAAACCTGGAGTAATCATCCACAATTACCAGGCAGTATTTCTTCTTTGCCATGCTCATTACTCTGACAGGACCAAAGAGATCCATGTGCAGAAGTTGTAAGCAGGCAGTGGACTTTGGTTCTTCTATTGAAGGGAATGAAACTTTGTGTTGTTTTCCTTTCAAGCAAGCAGTGCAGTCATCTTCACACTTGAACTCCTTCAGAGGCAATCCTCTAACTAAACCATGGCTTATAAGCTGATTCATGTTCTTGAAATTTACATGACCCAGCCTTCTATGCCATAGTGTAGACTCTTGAGGAGATGCCTTGGAGAATAGGCAAGGATGACCTTTTAGATCCATCTTTTTGGAAAGATCTAAGGCATACACTCTTCCTGTCCTGTTGGCCTTCAGGAGAGTGTGTTCATTCAATGCCTTGTCAATCAAATTCAGAACTTTGGATGACAGAATCCGACAGTTCTGGCTTGTGAAAAGGGCAACATGGCCTTTGTCACACATTTGACTGACACTCAAGAGGTTGTACTTGAGATTCTCCACATGGTTAACATCATCAAACCTTATTTCCCCATTGGAAACAAAGCCTTTTCCGATGATGTAACCCTTTGCATCATTGCCAAAAGAAACAAATCCCTTCTTTCCTTGAAAGTAGTCATTAAGAAGGGAACTGCTTCCTGTCATGTGCATGGATCCTCCACTGTCTACATACCAGATGCTTTTAAGGCATGTTGAAGAACCCTACAAACACAACCATGTGTTAGTTTGTCTTGGAGACCCAAACCTGCTTGGTTTTGGGTCTGTTCTCAGCTACAGGTATAGTACTAACAGTTGTGTTGTGTGTGACAGCTTGAGGTGAAGAAGATGGTACAGAAGAGGAACCCTTTGGCTTGGGCTTCCTTTTCTGTGGTTTCAACACAGGAGCATCTAAGTGGTTGACTCTTCCCACTAGCTGCTGAACCATCATCACCAATTGTGTCTGATTCTGTGATAGGGCTTTCAGCTCTTCAGACATATTGGAGTTTGCTGATGATGAGTTCCTATGTTGTACCATCTTTTTCTGAGCAACCTCAGCTGTTGCCTGAGTTATCCCTACCTTCTTCTTAGATTTAGCTTTGGGCTTAGGGATTTCAGGCTTGGATGTTGCTAATACAAACTTGGTTTCAAACTCATTCTTCATTTTATTGATGCTCTCAGTGATTTGCTCCTTCTGTTTGAGTTTGGAACCCCTTTTGTACCAGCAATCATCAGTAAGATGATTGAATAAGCCACATATCTCACATGGCTTTTTCTTCATCTTATGCTGATCATCAGCTGAAGAGGATTTAACTGCTGAAGACTTGTTCTTCAGCTGTTTGTCATCAGTACTAGCAGTTTTCTTCCTAGTGCCTGCTTTCCTGGTATCCTCTCTAGCTGTTTTCAAACCTTTCCTACTGTTAGTTTTCTTCTCTTTAGTGCTAACAGTATTTGAGGTTAGAACTTCAGATGTTGTCACTTGCTCTCCAGTACCTTCAGTACTTCTAGTGACAACTCCTGAGTTGATCAGCCTTTTGGTCATGTGACAGTCTATCTCTGATGATGCTGATTCAGAGGATAGTAAGTCACATGATGAGAAGGATTGGTTATTGCTCTCCCCATCAGATTCAACTTCTGCTCTTGAAATGAAGTCTGTGGGAGGAGCAGTGTGATTATAACCAATGCCAAACTTCACATTGGAAGCAGTTTGGTTGCTAAGAAGCATTTCAAAACCCTTGCATGATTGCACCCATCGATCACACTCAACTTGGGTGGTTGCAAGAGTTTCCTTGAGATCTTTGTACTTCTCAAGAAGTACATCTTCCCTAGCTTTAGCATCTTTGATTTGGCAGTTAAGCTTGTAAATCTCATCATTTTTATCTTTTAGAACAACCTCAAAATCAGCTTTTCTTTTGGAAATAGTGTGCTCAAGCTCAAGATTTTTATCTATTAAAGCTACATTTGCTTCTCTAATAGAAGCAAATGCTGCTATGCATGACTCTGAACAAAGCTTGGCGTTTGCCTCAGTGGATACCTGAGATGAGGCATTAGATGATGACCCTTCAGCAGAATCAAGGGCCATCAGAGCAAGATTTCCAAAAGGTTGGTCACCACCATGTTGACCAGCACCTTGGAGTAGTGGTTCCTGACAAGATAGCTCTTCTGGTAGACTACTCCAGTCAACAGCAGTTGGGGTGAAAAAGCTTTGTTGTTGAGGCTGTGTGTGGTGATGAGATTGGGAAGAATGAGGCTCTGGAAGAGCATGAGGTGGTTGAGCCGGGGGTGCTTGAGGTTGACCAGGCTGAGGCATGTAGTAACAGGGGTAAGGATAAGGCATATGACCCTGTGGCACAAAATAAGCAGGTGGTGCTTGTGCCTGAGATGGATGGGAAGAACTGTAGGAAGGTTGCCCTTTGTGCTGTGAGCTATTGCTGGGAAAAGTCACAAAGGGTGCAGATGAGTTAGATCCAGATGATCTACACTCTCTTGCAAAGTGTCCAAGCCTTTGGCACTTGTGACACCTCAACTTGCTCTTGTCAAAACCAACTTTGGTTTTGCCAGAGAGTCCTGGGAATTTCCTACCAGTTCTTTTGTAGAACTTCTGAGATCGGATATTTATCATTGCCATTTGGTTCAAAATATCCATCTCTTCCAGATCATCATCTGGAATGCCCTTCAAATCCTCCATCAGAAAACACAAGTTGTCACCACCTCCTCCTGAACTACTGACACCAACAAAAGCTTGTTCTGAGTTTGTAGAGAAATCAATATGCTCATCATAAGAACTTTCTGATGAAGCATATTCTGACTCATGACTTATCAAGGCAGCATTACCTTGGACAAAGTCATCAGCAAGTTTGCCAGAAGATGACAACTTCCTCTTTTGCTCTACCTCTCTCTCAAAGGTGAGTAGTTTCCCATGAAGTTGGGTGAGAGATAGAGTGTCAAGGTCAGCACTAGAGCGTAGGACAATGGTATATGTGTCCCATCTCTCAGGCAATGACCTGAGGAACCTGTTGTTCATCTGGCTTTTGGAGTACTCTTGTTTAACCATCTTCAGCTCAGAGATTAAACAAGAGAACCGCTCAAACTGCTGGGTCAGAGTTTCACCCTTTCTATATGAGAAAGTCTCATATTGTTGGGCAAGGATTTCCCTATTGTTTGCTAAGACCGAATCGGTTCCTCCAAATTGTTCCTTTAGAGCAACCCATAGGTCATGAGCAGACTCATGATGCAAGAGCCCTGAATATATCTCGTTTGGAATGGCCATGGCTAAAATTCCATGGGCTCTGGCATCAATTTCGAACAGCTTTAGATCTTCGTCCGAATATTGTTCAGGTTTCTTGGCAACCTGTTCATTAGACTCCGGGACGCTCACCATAGGCTTGTATGGCCCATGCACCACTGACTTCCAACAACCAGCACTGTTGACAGCCAAGTGGTGTAGCATACGTCTCTGCCATATGTTATACTCGTTCCTAACCAGCATCGGAGGCTTGGTTGCGGAACCAGTATTGTGAGGATCATTAGTTGGTGTAGTCATCTCAGGTTTTGGTCAAAAACAAGTTTAAACACGACAAACGTAACTCAAAACCACCAAAAGATCTCAAGATTTTGGCCGTAAACAGCAGAAATTCACTCTCTATGGCTGATTCTTGCAAATTGCTAATTCGATCAAACTGAGAGATCAAAAGAGCAGTTTCAAATGATCAATATTGAAATCGATCAATGATTAACCTGCTCTGATACCATTTGACAGGATCTCAGCCTCTCGTGTTAATCAATTAGATTATGTTTGCAGTGGATTTAGCACATTAATTAGCAATTAGAGCAAGAACATAAAAGATATTTCAAATTAAAGCATAAACATAGAGAGAAGAGTTTCTGCAAAACAATAAATGTTCTATTGGTCGCACATTTCGGCAATTAAAACAGTATGGTTACCCATCCTTTTATAGGCGGCAAAAGGATGGGCATGATGTCCTTTTTCTGACATCACTGAATATTCAAATTACAACTGACAAAACATAAAACTACTGAAGATGTCAACAACTGACATCTTCTTACAAAAGTTCCTAAGTGCTGACAAAAGTAAACTACTGAAATCCTACAACGACTGAAGAACAAACTCTTCAGTCGTTTATAACTACTGATACTATAACAACTGAAGAACATGCTCTTCAGTTGTTGTACAACTACTGAAATGAAATAAACTACTGAAAAGGAAAAACCACCACAACTGAAGAAGACTTCTTCAGTTGTTGTGACAAACTCTTATTCTTTAGTACTTGGTCTTCAGACTTTGCTTCAGATGATATAACAACTGATGACTTCAGTAGATATCATCAGTTGTTGTCTTCAGTCTTTGTCTTCAGACTTTGTGCTTCAGTAGAAGATCTTTCAGTTCTTTAGTTCAACTTTTGATGCTTCAGTACTTGGTCTTCAGTACTTGAAGTCTTCAGTACTTGTAAGATCAGTACTTCAGACTTCAGTATTTGGTCTTCAGTACTTTGGAGTCTTCTTCAGCTGATGTTCTTCAGTTCTTTGATCTTCATACTTTGTTCTTCAGACTTTGTCATAACAGCAGAAGGCTGGAGCTAAGATGCTCTCGAGTTTGATATTCAAGCAAGAGAACACAATAGCTGATGATAGTCTTCAGATGTTCTCGAGTCTGACATTCAAGCAAGAGAACATTGTGACTGATGGGAGTCTTCAGCAGTTGTAGCAGTGGCATGTGGGACTTAGAGGTTTTCCTGATCTTGGCTCATTGGTTCTTTTGGTCCAACACAACTCAAGTTCCAAATTTCAATCCACATTCTTCAAGCCTATTGCATCAACTCTCCAACTTGAATCAAATAAATCTAGATGTTCATGTTAAAGGGAATGAGATTCTGATATCTCGTATTCATTATTGGTCCTTTGAATGAGAGAATGACGGGAAGCAAATCAGAACAAGCAAACCTTCGGTTATACTCACGTTTTCTTTCTCAAGTTGTTCCTAAAAACGTTACAGAAGCGTTAAAGGACAATGGTTGGATTGAGGCTATGCAAGAAGAATTATTGCAATTCCGCAAACAAGAAATGTGGAATCTTGTGGATTTACCTGAAGGAGAAAATGCCATAGGCACAAAATGGTTGTTTAGAGACAAAACAGATGATCGAGGAATCGTCATTCGAAATAAAGCGAGACTTGTTGCATAAGGATACACACAAGAAGAAGGTATTGATTATGATGAAGTATTTGCTCCAGTTGCAAGACTTGAATCCATTCGTGTCTTCCTAGCTTATGCATCATTCATGAACTTGAAAGTGTATCAAATGGACGTTAAAAGTGCATTCTTGTATGGTCCAATCACCGATGATGTGTATGTGAAGCAACTCCGGGGTCTGAGGATTCAGAATTTTCATATCGTATGTATAAGCTTAGCAAAGGTTTGTATGGACTTCATCAAGCTCCAAGAATCTAGTATGAAACATTGTCACAACACTTAATCCAACACGGATACACGAGTTGGAAAATTGATCCAACTTTATTCATAAATAAGGATGCTGATGATCTCTTATTGTACAAGTGTATGTTGATGATATAATATTTGGCTCTACAAGTCCAAAACTGTGCAATGAATTTGAAGAAATCATGAAGTCTTGATTTCAAATGAGTTCTATGGGAGAAATCAATTTCTTTCTTGGACTTCAAGTTCAACAATCTGTATATGGTATTTTTATTAATCAAGAGAAGTTTATTGATAAGCTCTTGAAGAAATTTTGAACTGCAATATTGTCAGTCCATTTGAACTCCACCTGACGTAAACTTGAAGATTGAGCCTGATCCAAAAGGAAAATCTGTTGACCAAACCTTATACAGATCTATGATTGGTTCATTGATGTATCTTACTGCATCTAGACCAGACATAATGTACGCTGCTTGTGTCTGTACTAGGTATCAATCAGACCTGAAGGAATCCCACTTAATTGTTGTCAAATGTATATTCAGGTATCTCAAAGGTAAACCAGGTTTAGGGCTATGGTATCCTTACAAGGGAAACTTTGAGTTACATAGATATACAGATAGCGATTATGGAGGATATTGTCAAGATAGAAAATATACTACGGGTTGATGTTAGTTTTTAGGTCCCAGATTAGTCTCGTGGCAATATAAGAAACAAACAAATGTCTCCGTTTCAACCGCAGAAGCTGAGTACATAGCTGCTTCAGCAGGATGTTCTCAAATCCTTTGGTTACAAAACCAACTACTGGATTATGGGTTTAATTTTCTTAAAACCCCAATTTACATTGATAACACTACTGCTATGTTCATCACAGCTAATCCTGTCCAACATTCAAAAACAAAACATATCAAGATTCGATATCATTTTCTTAGAGATAACTCTGAAAATGGTTTAATTATTTTGATTCAAATTGCAACTGAAAAATAGTTGGCAGACCTATTTACTAAAGCTTTCTTACCAGGACGGTTTGAGTATTAATAGAGTCAATTTGTCTTATTAACAATGTGTAAAAACTGGTTTTTAAGCTTTTTAGTTCTTTGAGTCTTAACATGATCAGAACCCTCCCTTATTAAAAAGGTCATAGTAAGAGCAACTGCCAGAGTTAATTGCCTGACTGTAGTTTGTGTATGCTTGTTTTCTTATTAAAGAAAAATCAAATACAAAAATTGAAAATCCAAAATCAAAGATTAAAGGGGAAAAGCTTCTTGCAACATTTTAAATGAGATTTTTTGTTTATATTTAGAGACTAAAATGAAGGGAAATTAATATTGTTTGTTGAAAATTTTAATAAAAAAACGAAATGTCAAAAATTAAAAAAATTAAGGGTCAATTATTAAAATTTTGAGTGAAAAGTAAAAAAGTTTGACAAATTGTTTAAATATTAGTATGTGAACAGAACTAATATGTCTAAACAGTGTTCAGGTGGAAGATGTCAAAAAATACAAGTGTAAGAATTCTCATGCCCCTAAATAGTGGTCAGAAGTCCAAACAGGATCATGTAGAATTTCAAAAAATTTACAAGCGTTTTAGGCGTTTCAAACATCCTCATGCACCTAAACAGTGTTCATAAGTCTGAGAAGTTGGTTAAGTGTTGGGCGTTTCATCAACTCTCATGCGCCTAAACAGTACCAGGCTTTTTAAGATTTGGGCATTTCAAGTAAAGTTTCCAAGTGTTGGAAATTTCAGCTAGTCTCATGCGCCTGAACAGTGCAAAAGCACCTAAACAGTGCATATGCGTCTGAACAGTGCTCCTGCGCCTAAGCCCATGCGCACTAACAGTGCTCATGCGAAACAGTGCTCATGCGCGTAAATTTTTATGTTATTTTCAGTCTCATGCGCACAAACAGTGCTCATGCGCCTAAAATTTCACACTTAGTATAAAAAGAACACTTCATTTTTTTCACTCATTCATTCACCAAAATCCCCTGAACTCACTATCACTCTCGACTCTCGGTTACTCATATCTTACAAAGATTGATTGTTGTGTTAGATTCAAGTTATTGATAGTTTCATTCTAAGATTCTAAAGGTAAGTTCATCATCTAATCAACATATTTTAAAGATTCAAAGTTCAAATTGATTAGGGTGTTTCAAAGCTGTTAAGGCGTATGAACCCTAAAATCATCTGAAATTTGAATTTCATGATCTGAATGTTAAACAATAACTGAAATTGAGATTAAAATGTTGATATTGGACTGATTTCGAGCATGTTAACACACTAAACATCAATTTTCATCAACATTGTTCAATGATGATGAAAGATTTGGTCTACCCAAGATACATATAAAATTGATGTGGCTAGTGTGATATGATCCAAGTCGGGTCATACCCAATAACAAGCCAAACAAACACCGATAAATATTTATTCGTTGATGATATCATACAAATAAATATTGACACCAATTTAGAAAATAGGTTTTCTGAAACATTGCTTTTGTAAATGAACAACATTATATGGATAATTTGTTCATGAGAAATTATTTGCTTTTTTTTAACGTTAAGTAATATCTAATAAAAGTGTGCTATTTTATAAAATTAAGAGTAGCTTTAATTTTATAAAATTAAGAGATGGGAGTGTCATATTTTATAAAACAAAATAGGGGGGAAAACCCATTTAGGATGGGTAATTCGGCCGCCCCCTTGGAAAAAGAGTCCCACCCACTTTTGTCTTGTAAAGTGCAAGACTTCAAGTCACACACACACTCTCCAATCTAACACTCTCTCTCTTGCATGCAATAGCTCATCTTTTCTCTCTAATCTCTCTCTCAAAATTCGATTTTGGGGCTGATTATTAGAGCTTCTTTTGGCTGAAAAATCAGTTTTGTGAGCTGAAAATTCAGCCTTAGTTGTGTAGATTCGGATCTACAAGAAGAGAAGGAAGTTAGTGTCCTACAACCTAGCAACTGGGTGTAGGGAAGTGCTTGTGGGTATCATCTGTTGAGGGCTTCTACATTGGAGTCTTGGCTTTCAAACATCATCATCTACACCTCTATATCCACGATTTCTAAGAGGTAGTTTGTATGGTTGTTATATGTTTATGATGGCATGTTCTTTCATATAAATAGATCCTTGTCTTGGGTTTTGTTTTAACAAGTGTATATGATACATAAACTCACGTTTTTGATATAAACTCCGCTACGTTTTACATGTTAAATGGTTAATATGACTTTGGTAAACAACTACAAAACCCATCAATGACATTAAGAGCCGGTTATATGGATACATGCTTCAAAATTGAAATTTTCGGGTCCTTTTTAATAAAAAGTGGGCTGGAAATTTCTCTCATAGAAGTCCCTTTGTTTTTCAAGATATTACTTTTATATGCATGTAAGGATCTTGAAAAATTAAAATCATGAGATGGTTTGTTTGTTTGGACAAAAACCCACTTGTTCTTGGTTTGTGTTGGCCGAGAATTTGGGTTCAAAAAGGGGCTGCCATTTTCGAATTTTATATACATATTTGGATGTGTTTTTAGTGCATAAAACCTAGCCATGACCTTGTGTTTGATTGTTTGTGGCTGTGATTTCATTTGGTTGTAATAAAGGCTATGTAATTTATTTTATTTCATTTGGTATGTAATAAGTAGATTAAGTTTGCACTTTATTTTCCTAGAAAAAATGTATTAGGATTTTTTCTATGTAACAAGCATTTAGGGGCTGATTTGTAAGACAAAGAAGGTGCCTAAAGATGGTGGTGGAATCACAACACAAAAGGAATACTTGAAGCATTTGGATGCAAGTTCAAGTGGGAGTTCATCAACACAACATTGTGTCATGTTTTACCCTAGAAATGACCTCTTGACACACTTGTTATGGCAAGCAAGTGTGATCAAAATAGTTGGCTATGGTTATGCACTTATTTTTTTATGTTTGGTTGATTAATTGGTTGTTTGGTTGTGTTTGATATTTTAATTGAAAATAGATAAACTAGTTAAACAACTATGATAAATCAAGCATAAAATTGGTTCTTTAATACAATTAAAGGAATTAATAAAATGTGTTTATTAAGGGTTAATGATTTAATAAAAATGGGTTTTATTAAAAGGAACCATGAAAATAGTTTTTCAAATAATACCATGCATTTGAATGCATACAAATTGTATGGTATATAAGGATTTTTCTAAAAACTAGAATTTTAGAAACTACAAAAACCTTTTCAAAACAAGTATAACACCATCCTTTTAAACAACACTCAATTCACTTGCAACATAATTATGGGATAAAGGTCACCTAACCATAAATATAGAAACTTGTGAAGTTGAGGTGAAATTACCATATTTGTTGGATAAAGGTCACCTAACCACTTATATTTGTAAAATCACACGTGTGTCTAAGTAGGACGACTTGATTTGGAAATCATGCATTAGGATCACCGAAGCATGACGTACAAACGGTGTTGATGGGATAAACGTGCCAAAAAAACATAAGATGTTTAAAACGATCCCATATTACTAGAAATTGTAATAGGTTACAATTGTCAAACGTTGACTACCTTGTTAATTTAAATAAAGGGATAAAGGTCACCTAACCGATATTTAAATGTAACGTTGGATTCAAGATTTTAATTATTAATTGTCTATGAGACATAAAAGGGTATTAATAATTAAAATACTTTGATATAAAAATACTAAAAATTGAACTTTGTAAAATTGTAGATGGCTAACAACAACAACTCAATCCCGACCATCCATAACCTATCACTAAGAACTATCCTTGAAAAGGAACGTCTAAACCATGGGAAATTCATGGATTGGTACCAAAACTTGAGAATTGTTCTCAAGCAAGAAAAGAATTCCTATGTGTTAGACGATCTCATTCCCGATCAACCCGATGAAAATGACGTAGAGGCCTTTGCCGAGCGGGTCAAGTACACCAAGGACTCCGTGCAAGTATCATGTCTCATGCTAGCATGTATGATTCCCGATTTGCAAAAGGACTTTGAGAACCACAATGCCTATGACATGATCACCCAGTTGAAGGAAATGTTCCAACAACAATCAAGGGTGGAGCGCTTCGAAACGGTTCGAGCACTCCATGCATGTCGGATGGACGATACCCAATCGGTATCATCTTACGTTCTTAAGATGAAGAGCCACATTGATCGCCTTGAAAGGCTTAACTATGACAACCGGTCCCAAGGTCACTATTCTAAACCCTAATCCAATTGCATCATATCCCGTCTTATGAGTACTAATAATGGAAACAATTCAATTATATCAAGAATGTTAGAATCACTAATTTTTATTTGATCCATTTTCATGATTCTATGTGATTTATGTGAATTTAGTCATTTAAAGTCTTGCCTTTTTAGAAAATTCGTGCGTGGGAATATTGATTAGTCATCCTAGCTAGAATACAAAGCCTTAATTGAAACAATTAAAAATATGTGTACACACCCACACACTTGAAATTTCGGTTCTAGCATGCATTATCATGCATAAGACAATTTACTAACTAACAATTTTAAATACTACACTACAAAATAACACCATCTAATAACATTTTTGATTAAAATCTAATCTAAAAAGAGCCCATAACAAGACAAATCGGCCGCCCCCCATGTCCACCAATTGACACTCTTGCTTCCCACTACACACAACTCATTCTATCATCCATTCACTATACATGCATTTTTCAATCTTGCAAGACACACTCCATACTCCTTCTCTCTCTCTCATTTCGAATTCTCAGCTGAAGAAACATCTCTCACTTTCAAAATTCTCTCCATTCCAGCCCCTTTCCAGCCCCAAAATCACAAACTACAAGCATGCAACCATCGGCCAACAACAAACCGCAAAGAAGGTGACCTTTTGGTGAAGTTTTGAAGCTTGAAACTTGCAAGACTTGTGGTTTCCAGCTTGTGTTCGACTTCTACATTCAAGTCCAAGGAGATTACAGCCATTCACGACCATCCAAACCTTCCAAATAACGAGTTACATCAAGTGTAAGCTCCATGTGCTCGGTTTTGGACATTTCTCATGTTTTCTTCATTTTTCACATAAAAACCATACTTTTTCTTGTTGTAACAGAAACCTCTCACCCTCACCTTGTTCTTGAAGAGTTCCCAACGTTCTTGAAGGTACATCACATGATATAATGGTCATTCTAAGGGGTAGAACCCGATTTACCCCTTAAAAACCCTATTTTTGGTGTTTTTGGCACCATCTAACTTGTGTATCTTGTAACCCTTCAAAAAAAACGTGTAACCTGCATATTAATGGGTTTTAAGACTACTAAAAACCTGTTTTTAAAGTCTCAAAGAGTATACACCACCTACATGTGTTAAAAACAAGCATTACACCTTGAAAAACCCCTCTTTCTACTAGTAACAACCTCTTTTAGACACTTGTTGAAAACCCTCTCAAACCAGGTTCATAACCTGCTCAAAATGACTTTTAAGACACCCCAATAATTTTATTTTTAAGTTAGATAAAGTTTTAGTAATTGTTAAACTCAAGTTACAATGATTTACACATGTGTAATGGTCATTTATGACACTTTCTATATATTTTAAAGTCCATGGATGTGTAGAACAACTAGGCCACGATTTGGGACTGTTATTTCAGTAGTTTTTGATGAATATTAAGAGTTTTAATGTTGTTTAATCTCTGGGACAAAGGACATGTTGTGTTTAGACCCATTTTGGTCACTTTCGGGACCCGAAAACAAGCTAAAACTACTTAAAAACAAGAAATATTGAACTATAAACTTTTTAAAGAGACTTACATGTTCATTAAGGATTAATAAATTGTTCTGGAGTTAAAGAGAATTTTTAGTGGTCAAATGGTATTTTAAATGGATTTTTAAGTGAAAACGGGTACCAACCGAAAGACGTTTTTGAGGAAATTCTAAGAAAAATGAGTATCAAGTTAGAAACTATAAAAATCATGTTATTTCAGTATGTTAAATGATAAAATAACTTATAAAGTAGAAAGGTTAGTCAAACAAGCTTTTAAAATGGTCAAACTCGGTTAAAAACGCGTTTTAACGGTTTAAACGTAAAAACGAGTCTTTCAACTACTAGAGGCAAATTTTGTGATTTAAAAGATTGGAAACTTATTAAAATGACTTTAAAAAGTTAGCTACTGGTCCTATACTCAAAAACATGAAAACTCATAGGTAACCATTTTAAACCCTTCGGTTTTACCGTAACCGGTAAAGTTAAACGCGTAAATTATAAACCGAGCCCATAAACTGAAAATTGGAGTATACCTTCTTAAAATAAAGTTATATTAAGTTCTTGAAACTGATTTTTGATTATAAGGGTCATCTAATACAAGAAACCAAACTTAAGGGTAGAAACTGTCAATTTGGAAACTTTAGGGGCTAAACTGTAAAATTTGGTTAATCTTCATAACCGACTCCAATAAGAAAATTAGTCACTTTATTAGCATATTTATCATATATTCTGAAATTAGTAATGTAAAAACCCTTAATTGTATGAGAAACCTTGACTTTCCAAAAAAGGAAACTTTTATACAAACCCTAATCGAATCAAAGTCGAACCCGACCAACTAAGGCTTAGACACACTTGTTGCACCTTAAATAGGTTTAGAGCAGTAGCTAATAACTTAATATACTCATGTTAGGGTGATATACTTGAGACATTCCCAGCACACGAAGGATTTCTTTGCTTAACGTCTAAGGTGAGTTCTAGTGATCCCTTTTTACTTACTGTTTTTGAGATGGAACACGCTCTTTTGTTTAATGAACTATGATTGTGATTTATTTGATGCTTGTATGTGGGACTTTTTGGATACCTGCTGATACTTATGTCATGATCATTAATTCTTTTGTGAACCGCTTGTTTTATGTGAATAGATCTATTTGGGGAATCCCCCACGCACAGTGGCTACCGCTACAGGGAGGTACCCCACTGAGATCCTGAGGGGTCGTTTGTGGCATGTAACAGGTTTTGAATAAGATACTGTGGTGAACCATCCTAGCAGGAATGGTTCACTGTTCTGAGGCTTGGTTCTTTCCTACGGGAATATCAGGTTAAACACAAGTTTAGAAGAGGCCAACCGGGGACCAAGTGCAGGGTTGGTTGTGATACCCCACAATGACTGATACTAAAAATGATGCTTTTAAAATCAAACGAGATTTTTATAAACTTTCACACTTGACTCTAAAACCTTTACTGTGGACTTTAAGAGTTTCTTTTTATTGTTTTGAAACTTTAAGCACTTGAATTCACCAACTTTTTAGTTGACACAATTTCCATTTTGAGCATGTTTCAGGTAACCCGTGAGGACTCTTAGCTGTTGTGGAAGACTTAGACTCAACCCCGAGACCATGGCATTTGTTTGTGTGACCAAAATCATGACTTGAACAATTTGATTTAATGACTATTTTATTTTGTTGAACTATGTAATCATTTGGGGCTGGATCTGTTTCTAGCCCGATGTCTTTTAAAACTTTAAATGCCATGTGATGTTCTCTCCCTTTGAGCTCCTATATTGGTTTGTTTCCACTGCCATGTATGTTTGTTGCTAATCTGTGACGTCCCACCCTACCGGGGCCCGGGGTGTGACATTAACTGTCGTGTGTCCAACGAGTATTGGATACCAGATGTGATGTTCTCTCCCTTTGAGCTCCAAAGAGTATTGGATACCATGTCCAACGAGTATTGAATACCATGTGATGTTCTCTCCCTTTGAGCTCCTATGTTGGTTTGTTTCCGCTGCCATGTATGTTTATTGCTAATCTGTGATGTCCCACCCTACCGGGGCCCGGGGGTGTGACATTAACTGTCGCGTGTCCAACATGTTGAGCTAAATGTTATTTCTTCTAACACATGGGTATTGGATACCAGATGTGGAACGCATATTTGCAATTTGTTGCAGGGGTTCAAAAGAAGTGAGCATTATGCAAAGGGGAAATTAGTCTCTTCATGGGCAATGGTGCAAAGGTTCACGTGGAAGCCTAAGGAGACTACATTTTGAAGCTTCCAAGTTGTTTGGAAGTTATTTTAAAGAATGTATTGTATGCTCCTAGTTTGACTAGGAACATTATTTCTGTTTCCCGTTTAAGACAATATGATTATGAGTTCAAGTTTGTTGACAATGATATTCATGTTTCTTTAAATCATGTGTTTTATTTTAAGGCTATGCCTTGTAATGGTATTTATGAATTGGTTCATGATAACACAACATATGATAGCTCAATGTACCAAGCAACAACCAAAAGGCCCAAATTAGATTTGAGTGATTCCTATCTTTGGCATTGTAGCCTTGGTCATATAAACAAGAATCGTATGAAAAAACTTCAAAAGAATGGTCTTTTGAAAACTAATGAAAATGATTCATTTGATGTATGCGAGTCTTGTTTACAAGGTAAAATGACAAAGGCCCCTTTTAGTGGGACTAATGAAAGGGCAAAAGATTTATTAGGGATCATACATTCGGATGTATGTGGACCTTTTAAACCAATAACTAGGAATGGTGAAAGATACTTCATTACCTTTACCCATGACTATAGTCGTTATGGGTATGTGTACTTGTTAAGACACAAACATGAATCTTTTGAAATGTTCAAACTCTTCAAGAATGAAGTAGAAAATCAACTCAACAAAACGGTCAAGATTCTTCGTACAGATAGAGGAGGTGAATACTTAAGTAGTGAATTTCAAGAGTATCTTAGGAGTTGTGGGATTGTCTCATAACTTACTCCACCTGGAACACCACAACATAATGGTGTGTCCATATGGAACAACCTGAAGGTTTTGTCGATCCAAAACATCCTAACAAGGTATGCAAGTTAAAGAAGTCAATCTACGGATTGAAACAAGCGTCGAGAAGTTGGAATCACCGTTTTGATGATAAAGTAAAGAAATTTGGCTTCATCAAAAACGCTGATGAAGCTTGTGTATACAAGAAAGCTAGTGGGAGCACTATTACTTTCCTTGTATTATATCTCGATGACATTTTACTACTTGGAAATGACATTCCAACATTGGAAGGTGTAAAAGCCTGGCTTGGAAGCTATTTTTCCATTAAGGATCTTGGTGAAGCCGCCTATATTTTGGGAATAAAGTTCTATAGAGATATATCAAGACAGTTGATAGGTTTAAACCAAAGTGCATACATTGAAAAGATCGTGAAAAGGTTCAAGATGGAGAATTCTAAGAAAGGTTTGGTACCTATTCAAAAGGGGACTATATTGAGCTCATCTCAATGCCCTAGTTCAAAGGTTGAACAAGAAAGAATGAATGGAGTCCCATATGCATCTGCTATAGGATCCATCATGTATGCAATGATATGTACTAGGCCGAACGTGTCTTGTGCTCTAAGCATGACAAGTAGATATCAACAGAATCCTGGTAATAGTCATGGGATGGCTGTTAAGAGTATTTTGAAATACTTTAGAAACACTAAGGATAGGTTCTTAATATATGGATCTGGTGAGGAGGAGCTCGTTGTAAAGGGTTACACGGATGCGAGTTTCCAAACTGATCGAGATGATTCTCGATCACAGTTGGGATATGTCTTCTTTATGAATGGAGGAGCGGTCTCTTGGAAGAGCTCAAAGCAAGATGTAGTGGCACTATCTACAACAGAATCAGAATACATCGCCGCTTCATTGGCAGCTCAAGAAGCTGCGTGGCTTAGGAAGTTCATTGCTGATCTAGGGGTCGTTGCTACCATTCAAGACCCCTAGAGATCTTTTGTGATAACGAGGGTGCGATTGCTCAAATCAAGGAACCTCGTGCACATCAAAAGACTCGGCACATTGAACGGAGATTCAACAACATAAGGGATGAAGTTGAAAAGAGAAAGATATGTATTCGCAAAGTTCACACCGATCAAAACATTACGGATCCATTCACGAAGCTCCTAGATAGGTCAAAGCGTGAAAGTCATACTTGTGCCTTAGGACTTTGATATTCTAGTGATTGGACTTGATCAAATTTTGTATTTGGATATTGGAACTTATGTTATTTGACTTAATTATGTGGTTATAATTTTCATTTGTTCTTCTATTTTAGCATGTTTAAATCCGTGGATAAGTAAGTTATTCTAAATGTCCGTAGTCGATCATACTTTTGGGAACAACTATGAATGTAAGACTATAATGAACTTGGTTTGGTTGATATTCATAAAGTATGAATATAGAGCAAAAGGTTGCTACCAAGGTTCATTGATATCTATGGGATATAGATATAGGACTGACCCGTACTCAATCATTTCTGCATGGAATCTTTATGATTAGTCATAAGAGATATTGAGTAAAGGTGAATATCATTGTATCCTCAGACCTGAGATACATATTTGGTCTTGATATTCACCAAGTATCGTACTTTGACTTAGTGCTTTGCTGTTCTGAAATATCGGTAGTACGTAAGGCTGGGTTCAGGTATGATATAAGGTGATTGTGAGAGACGTATGTAGTCAAGATGGAATTTGTTCCTCTTATTCATTGAGAGTTAGATGTCTAAGGCCTATTAAAGTTAAATCATCGGAGAATGACAATTCTGTGTCTCTGGGTTTTAACATGACATCTGTAACAAAAGGATAAATGATTGATTCACCTAAATCGTATTCAAGTAAGGTACTTGAAAAGGATGATGTTATTGAATGGCACTTAGTCATATACATTAGGGGTAGCAAACCGTTGCTAGGCGTCATTTGCTGCTTGCATCAATCTTCTATGAATCTTGTGCAAGTGGGAGATTGAAAGATTTGGTCTGCCCAACATACATATCAAATTGATGTGGCTAGTGTGATTTGATCTGAGTCAGGTCATATCCAATAACAAGCCAAACAAACACCGATAAATATTTATTCGTTGATGAGATCATACAAATAAATATTGACACCAATTTAGAAAATAGGTTTTCTAAAACATTGCTTTTGTAAATGAACAACATTATATGGATAATTTGTTCATGAGAAATTATTTGTTTTATTATTTAAGTTGGTTAACTAATATCAAATAAAAGTGTGTTATTTTATAAAATTAACAGTGGCTTTAATTTTATAAAATTAAAAGAAGAGAGTGGTATATTTTATAAAACAAAATGGGGGGGGGGGAACCCATTTAGGATGGGTAATTCGGCCGCCCCCTTGGAAAAAGAATCCCACCCACTTTTGTCTTGTAAAGTGCAAGACTTCAAGTCACACACACTCTCCAATCTAACACTCTCTCTCTTGCATGCAATAGCTCATCTTTTCTCTCTAATCTCTCTCTCAAAATTCGATTTTGGGGCTGATTATTAGAGCTTCTTTTGGCTGAAAAAATCCGTTTTGTGAGCTGAAAATTCAGCCTTAGTTGTGTAGATTCGGATCTACAAGAAGAGAAGGAAGTTGGTGTCCTACAACCTAGCAAGTGGGTGTAAGGAAGTGCTTGTGGGTATCATATCTTGAGGGCTTCTACATTGGAGTCTTGGCATTCAAACATCATCATCTACACCTCTATATCCATGATTTCTAAGAGGTAGTTTGTATGGTTGTTATATGTTTATGATGGCATGTTCTTTCATATAAATAGATCCTTGTCTTGGGTTTTGTTTTAACAAGTGTATATGATACATAAACTCACATTTTTGATATAAACTCCGCTGAGTTTTACATGTTAAATGGTTAATATGACTTTGGTAAACAACTACAAAACCCATCAGATGATTCATCATCAGTCGTAATATTGAAGATGAACAGTCAATAAAAGTTGAATTTTTAATTAAAAATGAAATGTCATAAAAAATTCAAATTGTTAATATTTGCTTGATAACTTTTGATGAATTGATATGTTTAAAACAATTAAACCCTAACTTGAGTATGTTATGTTTTTAAACATAATGTATGAACACTTAGTAATTTTCTATGTAAAAGTTAGATTAAAATTTATCAAACATAATAATTCATTAAAATTCAATCAACATCTATTAAATTCAACAAGTTTAAATTCAAATTGATTAAAGTTTTTATTTTCAGTTGTGCATATGAAAGATTTAAAGTTTGAGCCAAAGCATGTTGCATTACTAAACCGCATCAGTTGAGCTGAATGATGAAGGAAGGAAGGTGTTAAGAGGGTTTGTAATCAATGACAGAATGATAGAAGTCTCTGAAGATTCTATCAGATCATCTTTGAGATTGGGTCGTAATGATCCAGAAGATCCATCCGTGCTAACATTCAATGAATGCAGAGAAACATTTATTGAAATGGGTCACCCAGATCATTTTCCTAAAAAGCAATTCTTTAGAGCCAGAGTCTTCAATCACTGGAAGCTCTTGTGCTATATCTTTAAACATTGAATGTCTAAGCAAATTGCTGGATGTAATTCTTTTCCATTAGACATTGCATCTCCGATAGTGGCACTTGCTACTAATATAAGGTTTAACATGGCAAAAAGGATTATGAATGGATTCATATTCAACCTTGAAAAAGGCATTAGGAATAGATATCTAATGTATCCAAGGTTTTTGCAAATGATCATCAATGAAGAACACGCAGACTTTCATTATATGGTGCTCGTGGAGATATTATTGAGTTTGAGCATATGTCTGAGATATCATACAAGCGATTAGCTATGATCACTGGTGCTTAAAATGTACCAATGTTTCAATACATGAGGAACATTGCTAATGATGATGTTGATATCAACATAGATCACTTCCACTTAATTGAAGGTGAACAAGTGGATCTAGATGATCTTGTTGATGAAGTTCGTCAAGTGATCTCTGTTGATGATGATGAAAGTAATGATGATGATAAATATGGTGATGATGATAATGAAGATGATGAAGATGATGATAGTTCTAGTAGTGATGATGATGATGCTGGTAATGTAGCTGAAGTTCATCAATCAGAGAGCAGTGAAATGACTATCTCTGATCATGCTGATGGGACACATGATATTGATGAAAGAACTTCTGCTGACATTGCTCATGATGTAGAAGTGACTGAAGCTCATGTTGATGATGAGATAGATGTAAATGTTCATGAAGAAGATGTTAAAAATCAAGAATTTGGATTTGATTTTATAGATGCTATGATTTCTGAGCCTATCTTTCAAAGTCCTACTCCAATAGAAGCTGAAGAAACACCAGTTATTACAGCACACAATGTGCATGTACAAACTGAAGATGTGATTGATTTGGAAGAACTTGAAACTTTGAAGGAATCAAATAGTGCTCAAGAATAGATTATTGTTGATTAGAAAGAAGAGAATGTGAAGTTGAAAGAGATTATTCAAAAGAAAGATGCTAAGATTGAGGCTCTTGTAACAGATAAAGATGAGAATATTAAAACTTTTGAAGTGATGATTAGAGATTATGATTTGATGGAGGAAAGGTATAATAAGATAAAAGAAGAGCATGAAGTTATGAAAGAGGAGCTGGCTAAATTGAAAGAAATACAAAAGTCTGATTCTCCAGAGTTAGTGATTGTATCTGAGATAACTCCACTTGAGATTCAGAAAATTTCTGAAGCTGATAAAGGTAAGAGAAAGATTGATGATGTGGATATTTTAGTTACTTAAGCCATCATCTAAAGTACGAAATATTGTTAAAATGCAAGAAGAAGGTGATAAATTTGTTCAAGAGACAATTGAAGCTCTTGATGATATTGAGGATGAGTTTGATGACGATTGGTATAATAAAGTACTAGAAGATGAAGATATTGCTAAAGCCAATATTGGATCAACATTTTCACCAATAGAATTTGCTCATGAAGAGACACCAGTAGACTTTGAAGATAGGTATAACTATCTGGTGAAAACGAAATATAATAGTGTTTTTCTGGATGGCTTGACTGTTTCTAAAATTAATGAAAAAATATGAGAAATGCATTATTGCAGAGTAAGTCACCCCAGTTAATCCAAACGAAATTGTTGTTGAGCATGGTTAATGGAATCCTCTCCAAGAAAGTATAAACGTTAAGGAAATGCCATCTTCTGAATTGCACCATCCGGATCCTGAAGACATGAATGTTGTTGCTTTAAGATCATGGTTGCAAGAAAGAAGTTATCCTTGGAAGAGACAAGTAATTACAATCTGAATCTCTATCAAATATAGTAAGAAGCTTCCAAGAAACTGAGAAGCAAACAAACAAGATGATTGTGCTTGACACTGCCAATCCTCAAAACCTCAAGAGATAAAGTCAATGGCAATGAAAATATTAGTTTATGAAAAGAGGAAAGAGTTGATGAGAATGTTTCATGAATCTGAGCAACAAGCGTATAAAGTTTCTCTTGATCAAAAACAACTTTTCAACAAAGATAGATCTGCTGGTTACTTGGTGCGAAATGTTTTACAAAAAGGACAATCAATCTCTGAGTTGCTTAATGCCATGATTGGTCTTGACACCACGAACACAGTAAAGATCATAGCGTGGAAATATGATGAGATTTTTTATGCATTTTTGATTAAACGAGTTAATGTTGTATGTGATGTCTACAACTTCTTCTCAAGCATTATAAAACTTCCAGTTCTAGACTTAAAGGAGTTAAACAAACTACCTTTGATCAATCCAACAGGAGCCAAAAGAGGTGAAATGTTTGTGGAATTATTAAACAAAGGGATCACAAGGGCAAGTTCATTTCTGCAAATCAGGTGCACACCAGAAGATAAGGAATACTTCAATACTCTGAAAAAGAATAGGAAGTATAAAGGCAAACAAGCATAAGATGAACATTTTCTTATTGATTTTTGTAATCAGTAGTTTGAAAAGGTCACAACTCCAGGATTGAAAGTAATCGAAGAGGCACAAAAGTCAAAACAAATCCTGCGATGGTTCTACAATTCGGATACATTTGAGCTTAAATTGGTCCGAAATCTCGAAAATTAGGATGCGAACATGATTACTCTATTTGGAGTATTTGAGCTTAAACTGCTACATCCGAGTTATATTTCTTTCTTATCTATACAAAAGTTTGAAAGAGTTACTCCAGAGATAGCTGAAAATGATAAGAAGTATTTTCTATAGATTATCAAAGTAATTGTTGGATTCTTTATGCCTAAGACACATAGAACATTGATGTGGTTAGTACATGATGATCCAAGTCGGGTCATACCCAATAACAAGTTTAGCAAACACCAATTAATATTTAATTGTTGATATGATCATGCAATTAAATATCAACACCAATTTAGAAAATGAGTTTTCTAAATAAGTTGCATTTGAGATGGAACAACTTATATGGATATTTTGTTCATGAGGATTATTGGTGATATTATTTAAGTTCGTTAAATAATGCCAAATAAAATAGAGTGTGTGTGACTTATGTAATTAAATGATTAATTGCATAACTAATTAATTAACTAGTGACTTGTTTTAAAAGGTTAACAAATGTAAAAGAGTTTTTGGGGGGAAACCCTAAAACTCTTTTGAGTTTCGGCCGCATCCTTTGGGGGTCCAAGGCCTTGGTTTAATTCATCCTTTTTCCTAGAGAACACACACACTCAACCTCCCATCTCCCACTCTCTCTTACATGCAAAGGTCAAGAACACAAATTTTTCTCTCTACATTTTGAAGAATAAAGAAGGCTGAAAATCAGTTTTTCAGCAGCACCTTGGTCCGATTTTGGTGTCAAAAATCCTAGCAAAAGGGTGTTTGCTTCACACTTGTGGGTATGCAAGCTTGAGGATACCTATCCTTGGTGTTTTGGTCATTCAAGAGCAGCTCAATCTTCATCCAAATCCATGATTTTGACAGCTTATGGAAGGTAGTTCCATTGTGTTGCTTTGGTTGTTTCTTTCATGTTGATGGCTAGTTCAAACACATATATTCGATCCTATGTTCTTGGGTTTGTTCATATTAAGTTATAAACCTTAATTTTCAGATTACGAATCTATATATTAAGGCTTAAATCCACTGCGTTTTTCATGTTTAAATGTTAAACTACTTTGATAATGGTACAACAAACCCAACATTGGCATCTAGAGCCGGATATGTGGATGAATAGCTTCATTTGTCCTTGTAAAATTGGTTTTATAGGACTTAATTAACAACCTAATAGGGGCTGTTTTGTGATGTTATGATGAATCCCCAACCTTTCAAGGTTATATCTTACATGCTTATGATTAAACCTTGAAAGAAAGATATCAAGTGGTTGATTATGGTTTTGTTTGGACAAAAGACCCTAAATTCTTGGTTTATGTTGGCTGAAAATTTAGGTTAGGGTCAAATGGGGTTCATTTTGGTTCTTGAAATGATGTATATGGATATATATTAGTGCATAACATAGCCTTGACCATGTGTGTTTTGGATTTGGTTGATTGTAATCTTGTCATGTTGGTTGTATTCATTCTTTATGGGTTGTAATAATTTCTTTTGTATTTCTATTTGGGTTGTAATTTGTTTATTCATTTGGTTATGTAATAAATAGAATAGGTGCATTTCTTTTATTAAAAAATTGTATTAGGATATAATTTTGTAAAAGAAGATGCACAAGAAGAAGACCCAAAAGCAAGGACACAAAAGACATGGACACTTGAAACATACGGATGCGGGTTCAAGTGGGAGTTAATGGACACTTTGATGTGTCAATTTTAAACCCTTAGGAATGAGCTTATGACAACAGTTGTGATGGCAAACAAGTGTGGTCAACATAGTAGCTATGGTTATGCACATATGTTTGTATGATTATGCTTGTTTGGTTGTTTGTTCTATGATTGTTGTTTGATATTTGGATATGCATAACAAACTCATTAGCCAACTTAACAAGCAGAAAATTTATGGTTTCTAATCATTAAGTGGTTAATAAAAGGTTATTAAAAGGATTAATGATTTAATAAAAGAGGTTTTATTAAATATAAACCATAGGATACCTTGCATTTGAAAGCATGGAAATACAAGGTACATAGAGTTTTCAAAACTAGAATTAATGAAAACAAAAAAAATCCCTTTTCAAACAAGTTTAACACCATCCTTTTACACGACACTCGAATCACTTGAGAACTATTTGTGGGATAAAGGTCACCTAACCACTTTTAGGGAACTTGTGTTTTGAGGTGGGCTTAACATATTTGTGGGATAAAGGTCACCTAACCACTTGTATGAGTAAACTCACACATGTGTGTAACTAGGACGACTTGAATTGGAAACCATGTGCATAGGGTCACCAAAGCATGGCGTACAATGGTGTTGATGGGATTAAACATGCCAACCAAACATAAGATGTTTAACCGATCCCATAAAGGCTAGAAGTTGCAAAAGGTTGCAATTGTCAAATGTTGACTACCTTGTTAATTTAAATAATGGGATAAAGGTCACATAACCATTATTTGAATGTAACATTGGATTCTAGATTTTAATTATTAATTGTCTCTGAATCATAAAAGGGTATTAATAATTAAAATGAAATTTTTCAGAAATACTAATAAGAACTTTGTAAATTTTGTAGAATGGCCGCAAACAATAATGCTACCACCCCGACCATCCATACCCTATCACTGAGAACTATTTTAGAAAGGGATCATCAGAACACAACAACCTAATGGACTCAATTTTGAAACTTGAGAATCGTTCTCAAGAATGAGTAAAGGCCTATGTCCTTGACGATCCCATGTCTCACCAACCAACGCTGTTGATGTTAAGGCTTTTTGACGATTGGCTTAGGCACATTAAGGATTCTGTGCAAGTTTCCTACCTCATGTTGGGAATATGATTCCCGAACTCCAAAAGGGTTTGGAGCATCATAGGGCATATGACATGATAATCTAGTTGAAGGAAATGTTCCTTCAACAAACTTTATTAAGATTGCTTCGAAATGGTTCAAGGACTTTATGCATGTCACATGGAAGAAACCCAATCGATATCATCTTATATATTCTTAAGATGAAAAGCCACATTGATAGCCTCAAGATGCTTAACTTTCCTGTCTCAAAGTAGTTGGACAAGGATTTGATCCTTGATTACCCAACTAAAGGTTTGAGACAATCATAATAAACTGTAATATGAACGGGTGGGACAAGAGCATCGGTGAAATTCACGCAATGCTCAAAGCAACCGAGGCAGGGATGGGTAGAGAGGTTCTACCTATTCTCTCGATCAATGAGCGAGGCTATAAGAAATGGCCAATCCCGATCCTAAGTCAATTATTGCCAAAAGAAAAAAATACATCAAAGCAAAGGTTAAAGCGAAACCTCAAAACCTAAGCTTATGAAGCCTAAGGTAAAGGAGAACGATCCATGCTTTGAGTATGGAGAGATAGGACAATAAAAGGGAATTTTCCCTCCTATCTCAAGGAGTTGAAAAATAAGAGGGATGCTGGGCAAACCTCAAATACAATTTTCATGATTCACATTGTATTAAATGTCATTTCTTCAAACACATGGGTATGGGATACCGGATATGAGACTCATTCTTGCAATTGTTGCAAAGGGGTTCAAAAGAAATGTGCGCTTCAAGGAGGGAAACTCTATTTTGAGACTTTCAAATGGTTTGGAAGTTGTTCTCAAAACATTTGTATGCACCTAGTTTGACTAGGATCATAATTAATGTTTCCTATTAAAACAATATGGTCATGATTTAAAGTTTGTAAATAATGGTATTAAGTTTTATGGATGATGTATTTCATTTTAAGGATATGACTTTTAATGATTTTCATGAATTAGTTCATGATAATTCGTCCTATAATGACTCATTATACACATTAAGCACCAAGAAACTTAAAATGGGTTTAAGTTATTATTATCTTTGACATTGTCATCTTGGTCACATAAACAAGAATTGGATTGAAACACTTCAAAAGAATGGTCTTTTGGTAACAAATGAAAATGTTTCATTTGATAAGTGTGAACCAAAAGACTAATTAAGAATGATACATTTGGATGTATATGGTCCTTTTAAGACAATGACAAAGATTGGTGAAAGATACTTCATTACTGTTACCGACGATTACAGTCGCTATTATTGTGTGCACTTGATGACACATAAGAATGAAGCTTTTGAAATTTTCAAAATCTTCAATAATGAAGTAGAATATCAACTCTACATAACTATCTAAGTTCTTCATTTTGATAAAGGAGAAACTGAACCCTATTTGGATATGGTTCAATTCATTATGGCTATGAGCTTACCACCTTTATCATCTTGGGTTTTCACACTACTCTCCACGGTTCGTATTTTGAATATGGACCAAACCAAGAAAGTGGGTTCGACACCTTTTGAAATATGGCATGGAAATAGTTCCATTGCTATCATATTCAAAGGTATGGGGTTGTGAAGCTTATGTTAAGCTTAACACCCAAAACAAATTGGAAAGTCGATCCACTAAGTGTATATTTGTTGGATATCCCAAAGACTGTATAGGATACTACTTCTTTGATCCAACAGAGCAAAAGGAATTTGTTGCTCGAAGGGCAGGGTTCTTGGAAGCCAAGTTCCTTATGGAAGGAGTGACGCATAGAACAATGGAATTTGATGAGGATTAAGATCCACAAGTCGATACACGTTTGGTTGACACTAGCTGTCAATAAGAGGTTGTTGATGATGATCAAGAGGTTGATCAATACACACAAAAAGTTCATAGATCTGGTAGAGTTAGTATTCCACATGAAATATATGGATTTTTCATGGATGGATGCTATGTGGTTGACTCCGATGATCCAACTACATACCATGATGCAATGTCCAATTCGGATTCTGACAAATGGCTGGAAACCATGAACATAGAGATGAAATCCATGTATGACAACTATGTTTGGGAATTGGTTGACCCTCCACTTAACTCCAAACCGGTTCGATGCAAGTGGGTTTTCAAGAAGAAAACAGACATGCGTGGAAATTTGGATACTTACAAGGCAAGACCTGTAGAAAAAGGTTTCACTCAAACTCAAAGTGTTGATTATGATAAAACCTTCTCGCCTGTGACAATGCTAAAGTCTATTAGGATATTGTTTGCCATTGCTGCTCGTTATGATTATGAGATTTGGCAAATGGATGTCAAAACCGCTTTTCTTAATGGACATCTCGAAGAGACTGTCCATATGGTTCAGCTTGAAGGTTTTGTCGATCCAAAACATCCTAATAAGGTATGCAAGTTAAAAAGATCAATCAATGGATTGAAACAATCATCGAGAAGTTGTGATCAACGTTTTGATGAAAGATCAAGAAATTTGGTTTCATCAAGAACGCTGACGAGAATTGTGTGTACAAAAGGGCTACTGGGAGTGTAATTACATTCTTAGTATTGTATGTTGATAACATACTACTATTTGGAAATGACATTCCAACCATGGAAGGTGTTAAAACATGGCTTGGAAATTGTTTTTCCATGAAAGATCTCGGTGAAGCCGCCTATATTTTTGGAATAAAGATCTATAGGGATAGATCGAGGCGGTCGATAGGTCTAAACCAAAGTGCATATATTGATAAAATCTTGAAAAGGTTCAAGATGGAAAACTCTAAGAAAGGTATGGTACCTATTCAAAGATGGACAATATTGAGTGCATCTCAATGTCCAAGCTCAAAGGATGAGCAAGATTGTATGAACGACATCCCATATGCGTCTGCTATAGGATCCATCATATATGCGATGATATGCACTAGACCGGACGTGTCATGCGCGTTAAGCATGACAAGAAGATATCAGCAGAATCCAGGTAATAGCCATTGGATGGCTGTTAAAAGTATATTGAAATACCTTAGGAGGACTAAGGATATTTTTCTAATATACGGATCTGAGAAAGACGAACTCGTAGTAAAGGGTCACACGGATGCGAGTTTCCAAACTGATCGAGATGATCCTCGATCATAATCGGGGTATGTCTCCATTATGAATAGGGTATCATTGTCCACTACAATACACGAATACATAGCCACCTCATTAGCAGCTTTGGAAGCTGCATGAATAAAAGGTTTATCGCAGATCTAAGGGTGGTCTCTACCATTCAAGACCCCTTAGAAATCTTTTGTGATAACGAGGGTGCGATTTCTCAAATCAAGGAACCCCGTGCACATCAAAAGATTAGGCACAATGAGCGGAGATTCAACTACATAAGGGATGAAGTTGAAAAGAGAAAGATATGTATTCGCAAAGTTCACTTTGATCAAAATATTACGGATCCACTCACGAAGCTCCTCGAAAGGGCAAAGCATGAAAGTCATACTTGTGCCTTAGGACATCGATATTCTAGTGATTGGAATTGATCTGTTTTAGTATTAATATTAAAAATATGGAACAATTGTAATATTTAACTCATCTATATATTTATGATATTTTGAGTTATGATCCTTTTAGCATGTTTACATCCATGAATAATTTCATTATTCTAATTGTCCGTAGTCGGTCATATTTGTGGGAACAACTATGAATGTAAGACTATTATGAACTTCGATTGGTGGATATTCATAAGGCATGAAAATAGAGCAATTGGTTGCTGCCAAGGTTCATAGATATTTGTGGGATACAAATATTGGACTGACCCGCATCTCAATTTTACTACATGGAATCTTCTAGATTGATCATAAGTAAATTTGAGTAAAGGCGAATATCATTTGGTATCCTCTGACCTGAGATACATATTGGGTTTTGATATTCACCAAGTGTTATACCTTGAGCTAGTTCTTCGCTGCTCTGAAATAATGGTCAGTACATAAGGCTATGTTTAGGTATGACATAAGGTGATTGTGACAAATGTATGTAGTCAAGATGGAATTCGTTCCTCTTATTCGTTGAGAGCATGATGTCTAAGGCCTGATTAAGTTAAATCAACAAGGAATGATCATTCTGTGTCCTTGGATTTAACATGACATCTATAACAAAAGGATAAATGATTGATTCACCTAAATCATTTCAAGTTGGATACTTGAAGGGGATGATGTTATTGAATGGCTTCTAAGTCATGTGTATTAAGGGTAGTAAACCGTTGTTAGGCGGTATTTACTGCTTGCATAAATCTTCTATGAATCTTGTGCAAGTGGGAGATTGTTGGATTCTTTATGCCTAAGACACATAGAACATTGATGTGGTTAGTACGTGATGATCCAAGTCGGGTCATACCCAATAACAAGTTTAGCAAACACCAATTAATATTTAATTGTTAAAATGATCATGCAATTAAATATCAACACCAATTTAGAAAATGAGTTTTCTAAATAAGTTGCATTTGAGATGGAACAACTTATATGGATATTTTGTTCATGAGGATTATTTGTGATATTATTTAAGTTGGTTAAATAATGCCAAATAAAATAGAGTGTGTGTGACTTATGTAATTAAATGATTAACTGAATAACTAATTAATTAACTAGTGACTTGTTTTAAAAGGTTAACAAATGTAAAAGAGTTTTTTGGGGGAAAACCCCAAAACTCTTTTGAGTTTCGGCCGCCCACTTTGAGGGGTCCAAGGCCTTGGTTTAATTCATCCTTTTTTCCTAGAGAATAGACACACTCAACCTCCCATCTCTCTCTCTCTCTCTCTCTCACTCTCTCTCTCTCTGTTACATGCAAAGGCCAAGAACACAAAGTTTTTCTCTCTACATTTTGAAGAAGAACAAGGCTGAAAATCGGTTTTTCAGCAGCACCTTGGTCCGATTTTGGTGTCAAAAATCCTAGCAAAAGGTTGTTTGCTTCATACTTGTGGGTATGCAAGCTTGAGGATACCTATCCTTGGTGTTTTGGTCATTCAAGAGCAGCTCCATCTTCATCCAAATCCACGATTTTGACAGCTTATGGAAGGTAGTTCCATTGTGTTGTTTTTGTTGTTTCTTTCATGTTGATGGCTAGTTCAAACACATATATGAATCTATATATTAAGGCTTAAATCTGTTGCGTTTTTCATGTTTAAATGTTAAACTATTTTGATAATGGTACAACAAACCCAACAGTAATGAATGCGGCTATGGAGAGAATCTCTTTGAGGAAAGCTTTAGCTTATGCTAACATCATGAAGAAAGATATAAAGGAGATAAAGTTCATGAGTATATCTAGCAAAGGAGTTTTGGAAGTATACTCAAAAGGAAGTTCAAAACCTATTGAGTTATATGCAAACATTGATATCACAGGTTTATCAATGGATACACTAAAGGTGATGAACAGACTTGAGATCAAGACCAATGAGGCAAAGCCAGAGCAAGGTATCTTAGCGAGCAAGTTCAAGTCTGCAATAGCTAAGGCCTTGAATAAACAAGAAATGTATAAGGAAAAGCCTATGTTCAAGATCAAAGAAGAGCCTGAAGACTTCTTTGATGCTTGAAGATGATAGAGAGAGAAGACAAAGGATAAAAAGAAGAATGTTGAGTGAAGAAAAAGGAAAAACAAAGCTATGAAGACAGAAGATTTTGAAGACCAACGACCATGTAAATCTTAGGGGGAGTATTGTTAGAACTTCTTAAATATTAACATGTTGTCTTTAGTTGTCTTTTGTATAAGTTTTGTCATAGTATAGGGACTAGTTTGTGAATAGTAGCTCCTTTGTTTATTGGTAGTATAAATAGCTTAGATGTGTGTATGCAGTAGACGAGACTAGACAGACCAGACTTGTAACTGCTACTTACACTTGTAATTGTCTTTGTTTTCTATCAATGAACGACTATGAATTGTTCTTGATTGTTTGCATTGATTTGATCGCATTTGTATGTTTTTGATTGAATTGTGTTCTAATATCATCACAGATTGATTTATTTGATCCTATCATCAATTCATGTAGGTTTCCGAAACATGGAACCAAGATTCGATCCATGAAGTACATCACATATTGGTTTTAGGCACTAACTGCTTGACCATGCCTTTCAATACCTCAGTCTTCAAATTCTCATCTTGCAAAGCTTCAACTTGAGCATCTCGGACTTGTGTATAATGACCTGAATGAATAGTTAGCTCCAAAGCATGAACACGCTTAGGCTTATCATTGTCCTTTCTACTCAATGCATCAGCCACAACATTGGCCTTACCCGGATGATAGAGGATCTCACAATCATAATCATTTAGCAACCTACCCACCAATGTTGCTCATGTTAAGCTCTTTCTGATCGAAGATATGCTAAAGATTCTTGTGATCCGTGTAAATATCAAACTTCATTCCATATAGGTAATGCGTCCAAATCTTGAGTGCAAAAACCACTGCTCCTAACTCTAAATCATGAGTGGTGTAATTCTTCTCATGCACCTTTAATTGTCTGGATGCATAGGCTATGACCTTATCCTTCTGCATGAACACACAAACAAGACCTAAACGGGACGTATCACAGTACATAACGAACCCTTCTGTTCCTTCAGGAAGAGATAGAATAGGAGCGCTACATAACTTTTGCTTCAATAACTGAAAACCTACCTCTTGCTTATCAGTCCAATCATACGTCCTATCTTTTAAGTCAACAGCATCAACGCATGTGCTATTTTTGAGAAATTTTCAATGAATCTCCAATATTAACCAACCAATCCAAGAAATTGAAGCACCTTGATCAGGGCTTGGGTGCCTTCCAGTTCTTGATTGCTACAATCTTCACTTGATCTACATGTATGCCTTTCTCATCAACAACATGTCCGAGAAAATGAAGCTCTCGAATCAAAAATTTGCATTTCGAGAACTTTGCATACAGTTTCTTTTTCGTCAACGTCTCTAAGATGTTCTTTAGATGTTGTTCACGATCTTTTTTGGTTCTTGAATATACTAATATATCATTGATAAATACTATTACAAAATTATCTAAATAAAGTTTGCATACTCTATTCATAAGATCTATGAACACACCAGGTGCATTTGTCAGACCAAATGCATAACCAGAACCTCATAATGGCCGTAACGTGTCCAGAATGTTGTTTTTGGAACAACTTCCTCAGCTATCAATAGTTGATGATAACCCGATCTCAGATCAATCTTACAGTAGAAACTGGATCCTTGAAGCTTATCAAAGAGATCATCAATTCTTGGCAATAGGTATCGATTCTTGATAGTGAGTTCGCTCCACTCTTGGTAGTCAACGTACATTCTGAATGACCCATCTTTCTTTTTGAAAAATAATACAGGTGGGCTTCATGGCGACAAGCTTGGTCTTATAAATCCGTTATCCAATAATGCTTATAATTGCTTGGAAAATTCTTGCATCTCCAAAGGCGCTAATCGATATGGTGTCGGGCAATAGGAGCGGCTCCAGGTACCAAATTGATTTGGAATTCAACCTGTCTAGACGGAGGTAATCCAGGCACATCATTAGGAAAGACATCTGGATAGTCTTGCATTATCAGTATGTCCTCAAGCTTTCGCTCTTCATTCTTAGTATCCACCAGCTTGGAAAGAAACGCTGGATATCCTTCACATAGATACTTGCAAGCCTCCATTACATTTACATTCTTCAAGGTAGGATTCCCTTTATCACCTTCGATAGTCAAAGTTCCACCGTTTGGAATAGGGAGACGAATAATCTTCTGATAGCATATCACTTCAGTATGATGCTTTGACAACCAATCCATGCCTACGATAATATCGAAACTACCAAGCACAGCAGATAGACGGTCGATGCTAAAGGAATGTTCTTCTAACTGCATAATGCACCCTCTAACTACATCATGTGCTTCGATTATCTTTCTGTTGACTAGCTCGACATTATATTTCTTATCTAATTTACTAGATCTAAGCCAAGTAATGGTTTAAAGTTCTTTGACATAAAACTCGTATCGGCTCCAGTATCAAATATTATAGATGCAAAATGGTTGCTGACAAGGAATGTACCAGTAACGATGGACGGTTCCTGCCTTGCCTCTTTGGCATTCATCTCAAATGCCCTGCCCCTTGTACTTGATCCTTTCATCTTGGGGCAATCCCTCTTGTAGTGACCTTCAACTCCAGATTCAAAACACCTTCGCCCAGTTTTCTCGGGCTTCTCAAACAACCTCACTCAACAATTTTGAGATTGATTCTCACATTTGTTACACCTCGAACACACATATATATAGCAGTTACCAGCATGATAAAGATTACACTTGCTACACCTCGGTTGTAAACCAGCTTGCCTCCTTGCCTCTGGTAAGTTTGTAGCATACATATTTCTCGATCCAACCCTCCGATTCTTTTGATTCTCTTGTCGGTTCTTGAAATTTCTAGTCCACTTCCTCTTACTCTCCACATACCTCTTACTAGATTCCACAACCTTTCTTTCATTCTCCATCGGGTTTTTACAAGTATCCCCTTTCTTAACCAACACATCTCTGAGAATAGCATCATCAATCAATGAATTAGCTAGTGTACTGCCCTCTGCATTGTGGTCGGGTTTGATGCAGTAACCGTGCCTCTGATTTGGGGTGCCAATCCCCAAATATGTCTCTCAATTCTGACATAGTCTGGAGTCATCATTCGGGGTACAAGTCTTGTGAGATCATTAAAACTGGAAGTATAGGCTCTAACTTCCGCACCTTCCATAGTCAGATTCCAGAATTCAGTCTTGATCTTTTGAAGTTCATTGCGAGGACAATACTCCTTAAGCAACATTTCGTTTAATTGATTCCAAGAGGGACCAAACTCAGCTTCCTCTCCTAGGTTCTGAACTTGTGAATTCCACCAACTCAATGCTTCATCTTGGAATGAACATGTGGCAATAGAATAGTTGCTGATTGCCATCATAGATTCCATCTTCTCTATCCATATAACAATATGAAGATGACCTTTAGCTCCTAAAAAGAATTTTGGATTACAAGCTTGGAATGTCTTGTAGGTACAACCCTGAGCTTGACTCCTAGAGGGATTTCCAATGGAAGTGCCTCAACTCGAACCACCCATGGAGCCACGTCCTCTACCACGCCCAGTATTTGCGTCATGTTGCTCGAGTGCAGAGTGGACATGTTGGGATATCAATTATGCTAACTCTTCAGCAGTTGTAGGTAAACTACTACCTCTAGTCTTAGCGGTATTTCGTGTGTTAGGTGCCATGATAATTCTGTTATGGATGAAACAAAAGAGAATAAATGGCATACATGAAATAATATCACAATGCATAATAATAATAGGTATACAATCACAACATTTCGATAATCATATCGTTCATTAAAATCATCAATATGATTTAATGAGAGAAATAATTAGTTCAGAATACATGTCTAAAAAAACCCAAAATAGATGTTACAGTAGCATCAACATCATTACAAAATAGTAGTTTTAATATTCCAAATACTAACGTTATAAAGATCCTACAAATTTAACGAGAGAATCATGCCATCACATCGGCATGCTCCACCACCGAAGGCATCATCATGCAAACCGTCACCAACCCTAATGCTATCTCTACTTGCTCCTCAAGAGAAGTCACTTGCTGCTGTGCTGCTACCAATCCAACCTCTGTAGCCTCAACCTTTAGTTCTGCCACCTCCATATTCTTCTTTGTCTCTGACAGTCCCGTCTCCAAGTCACAAATCCTGAAATGTAGCTGGTTCAAGATGTCGTTGTCAATCACTGTCTCCCCCTCGAATGATTATGACTCATTGGAGACTGACCTAGTATTTCATTGGATTGCCATCAAAATTTTGTTGTGCTACTAGGTTAGACATTTGATCTGGTCGACTTGAGAATCAATTAGTTGTTTGAAAGATAAGAAAGATGTAAAGTGAAACATAATGAAAGAATGAAAAGGCTTGCAAGCATATCTAAAGGAGGATCACAACTCTTTGAGCGTTGTTAGCTCAACTGTGTGTCTTATAACATGTGATTTTTAACCCATGAGGGTTCACACACAGGGGGGTCAGTCTAGGTGACTGGACCCATAGTACGAAACGGGATCCTTGTCATTCGACCCCGGAGATCGTGGCTTCATGCCACGATGGGGGAAAAGCTTGACATGATCTAGAATTAGTGAAAGATAATAATAAAGTACGAAATGAACGAAAGGATAAATTACAAAACGAACGAATACGTTTGAAAATTAATGAACATGTGTGAAAGTAAAGAAGAGTAGTTTAAGGAAAAGAGTATTTTTATGTATGAAACGTATAAAGTATTTTGATACTTATAAAACTAGAACTCACTCAACAACGCTGACTTTTATGCATTTTCAGTTGGCAGGTAATGGTTGCTGAGGATGGCATAGGGAAAGGCTACTTGGCGGGCAAGCTAGCATCCATTCACACATATTATTATCGTTGTTCTGTAATGCAATTAAAGGATGTTGTCTTTGGTGGTTTAAACAATGTTGTATTGCATAATAACAGTAATTAATATTAAAATGAATGGTTTTTGTTAATGACTTCCATTGCAATATTTTATGAAATTTATTATATTATGTATGTTTAGTGTTGTGATTGACCAACTATGAGGTCTCTGGGACCGGGGCCTTACAAGTTGGTATCAGAGCCAAAGTTTAAGTGAATTAGGTAAATATTTTCAAAAACCTATTCTTAAACAGAGAATGGGACTCAAGGAAAAGGATGTCAGCCCGAGTAGCTATGTGCCATCAGGTATTTCCTTTTCTCAAATGTTAATTGAAGTTATGTGCATGTGCTATATGATTATATGGTATTAGTAGATTTAGATACTAATGTAGTCAGGATTGGGAATGCTTAGGGAGTGAAGAGTAAAGTAAGTGGCTAATCACAACTGGCCACTGTAATTAGGGACTTGCTATACTCAATATAAACTGAGCCATTACCTTGAATAACCATGTCGGTGTTTGAATAATATAGTGCTTAGGATGGCTAGTAAAGGATTCCAGAAAGTTGCTCGAGGTGGAGGTAGTGGTGGACGTGGTGTTGGGTCACGTGTTATGAGGGACATGGCTTTGAATGCCGAAATAGTGCCTGAAGGGCTCGGGATTCACCACCATGTAGGTGGGGATGGGAGCCATAATCTGACGGCCTTAGTGAAGGAGGCCATAGCTCATGGGGTGCAACAGGTCATGCACACGATACTGCCGGCGGTGGTGACTGGGGTCATAAGAGTCGTAAAGGAAGATGAACGGATAGAGGGCAACTGCTGTGGGAAACATTCTGGTAGTGATGGTTTCACTCCCATGGCCAAAGAGACGAAGGTCGAGAGTCATAAAGTGACCGTAACCGGGGGAAGGGCGAAGGTGTGTAGCAAGTGTGGGAAGAACCATGCGGGAGAATGTAGGTGGGGGTCAAACGTCTACTTCAAATGTGGAAGGAATGGCCACATGGCAAGGGATTGTCATGTGGTGAAGTGTTATGCCTGTGGGAAGAAGGGGCATATGAGGAGGGACTGCAAGGAACCAAGGGTGGAGAGCTCTAGGCCAAAGGAGGGAATCGAGCCGGGGAATGAGAAGAGTAGGGCCGATCTCGACGTCATGACAGGTATATTCCTAGTAGACTAGATTTTTGCCTCTGTATTGTTTGATTCTGGTGCTAGTAGGAGTTTTATTTCTACAACTTTCTATGATAAGCTGTCTGTTAGTAGTGGAAGTATTAGCGAGTCATTTGATGTAGACACTGCTATTAGTAAGTTCACTAGAACTACTGAGATGATATAGGACTGTGCCATAGAACTAGAAGGTCATAGGTATTCTGCTAAATTATATGTAATGCCCTAGGTGGATTTGATGTAGTACTAGGGATGGATTTGCTGGCAACCTATAAGGCAAACATTGTGTATCGCAAGAAGATGATTCGATTAGTTGCGCCCTATGGAAGTCAGTGATGGTCTACGGTGATCGCGTCACTATGGTTCCGAAGGTGATTTCGATGGTGGTGGAAGAAAAGTGCATGAGACGTGGATGTAGTGCCTACCTGGAGTACGTGAAAGACGTGAATGCTTCAGTACCACAATAGTCGGATGTACTAATGGTACGTGACTTTCTAGACGTGTTCCAAGAAGATTTACCAGGTGTGCCACCGGATCGCGAGATTGAGTTCCAGATTGATCTGATACCCGGTGCTCAACTTGTTGCTAAAGCATCGTATCGATTAGCTCCTACCGAGATGAAGGAACAAATGGATCAACTGCAAGAGTTGATGGATAAAGGGTTTATCCGACCGAGCATCTCTCCTTGTGGTGCTCCGGTATTGTTCATGAAGAAGAAGGACAGTAGTATGCGGATGTGCATCGACTTCCGAGAGCTGACTAAGCTGAAGGTGAAGAATCGGTGCCCGCTACTGAGGATTGATGATTTGTTTGATCAACTCCAGGCTGCCAGTTGGTTCTCGAGGATAGATCTTCGATCTGGTTACCATCAGTTGAAGATGAAGGAGCGGGACATTCCTAAGACAGCTTTTCGCATGCGTTATGGACACTACGAGTTTCTCATTATGTCTTTCGGGTTGACTAACGCGGCGGCTGCTTTTATGGATTTAATGAACCAAGTGTGTCAGCCAATGTTAGATAAATCAGTGATCATGTTTATTGATGATCACCTTATTTATTCGAGATGTGAGGAAGAACATGCCGACCACATACGTGAGGTGTTGGTGACACTTAGAAAAGAGAAGTTGTACGCTAAATTTTCTAAGTGTGCTTTTTGGTTACGTGAGGTTCAGTTTTTGGGCCACATGGTGAATTCTGAGGGAATCATGGTGGACCCGGCAAAGGTTGAGGCAGTGACGCAATGGAAAAGTCTCCAAAAAGCCATCCGAGATTCGCAGCATCTTGCTGTTTATTACAGGAGATTTATCCAAGACTTTTCTAAGATAGCCTCACCTTTGACTAAATTAACTCGCAAAGACGTGAAGTTTCTGTGGTGTCGGGAATAGGAGGATGCTTTCGAGGAGTTAAAGGTGAGATTAACTCAAGCTCCTGTCTTGACATTACCCGAAGGGAGTGAAGACTTAGTGATGTATTCAGATATTTCTTATTCGGGACTGGGTTGCATGCTGATGCAACAAGGAAGAGTAACAGGCTACGCATCCCGATAGCTGAAAACCACGAAGTCAACTGCCCCAGTCATGACTTAGAACTCGCAGCGGTGGTCTTCGCATTGAAGATTTGGAGGCACTACTTATACGGGACAAAGTGCACCATCATCACCGACCACAAGAGCCTGAAGTACTTCTTCGAGAAGAAGAATCTCAACATGAGACAGAGGAGATGGTTAGAGCTTATCAAGGACTATGATTATGAGATCTGTTATCATCTAGGTAAGGCTAACATTATGATCGATGCCCTTAGCCAAAAGGAGAGACCCGAGCCGATACACGTGAAAGCTTATCAGTTGGTTATGACCGCTGATGTGATGACCCAAGTTAAAGACTTTCAAGATGAGGCGTTGAAAGAAGATCGCCTTAATTCTGAGCGAATGAGAGGTCTAGTCACAGAATTGGGTGAAAACACTATCGTTGTTAAGATCCAAAATGGACGGATATCGATCCCTCGTTACGGCGATCTACGGGGACGAATTATAGATGAGGCTCATAAGACTCCATACTCGGTTCATCCTAGTACCACAAAGATGTATCAGGATATGAAGAAAGACTATTGGTGGCCAGGTATGAAGTGTGATGTAGTAGAGTACATGAGCAAGTGCGTTACTTGTTTGCAAGTGAAGGCAGAACATCAGAAGCCATACGGGATGATCCAGCCGTTGGATATACCCGAGTGGAAGTGCGAGCACATCACCATGGATTTTATAACTAAGCTACCTCATACAGCGAAGAGGTGCGATACCATACGGGTGATTGTTGATCGACTGATGAAAAGTGCTCATTTTCTACCGATCCGCGAGACGTATTCTTCTAAGAGATTGGCGGATCTGTTCATTAGATAGATTGTAGCTCGTCATGGTATGCCGGTGTCTATTGTGTTGGATCGTGACACTCAGTTTACATCGAAGTTTTGGAAGAGATTCCATGATGCGATGGGGATGAGGCTACACATTAGCATAGCTTATCATCCTCAGACGGACGGTCACTCTAAGAGGACGATCCAGACACTTGAAGATACGCTTCAGGCATGTGTGATCGATTTTGGATGAAGTTGGGATGATCACATACCGTTAGCTGAATTCTCGTACAATAATAGTTATCATGCCAGTATTGGTATGCCACCATACGAGATGTTGTATGGTAGGAGGTGTTGAACACCCGTATGTTGGGGTGGTATTGGATAGAAAGAGTTGGGAAGCCTTGAGGTGATAGAGGCTACGACTGAGAAGTTAGAGAAGATCAAGGCTTTCATGAAAGCGGCGAAGGATTGACAAAAGTCATATGCCGAAAGGAGGCGTAGACCAGTCTAATTCAAGGTGGGCGACCGAGTTATGTTGAAGGTCTCACCTTGGAAAGGAATCATTCGGGTCCGAAAGTGAGGTAAGATGAGCCCGAGGTACATAGGACCTTTTTGAATCATTGCACGTGTAGGAGAGGTGGCCTATCGATTAGAATTGCCAGATGAGTTAAGTGGAATCCATCCGACATTCCATGTATCTCATCTGAGAAAGTGCTTAGCCGATGAAAATATGATTGTACCACTGGATGATAACAAAGTGGATGAACGGCTCAGTTATGTAGAGCAGCCAATGGCAATCATTGATCAGAAAGAGAAGAGATTGAGGAATAAAGTGGTTCCAGTGGTGCGAGTACAGTGGAAGCACAGAAAGGGTTCTGAGTCCACATGGGAGACTGAAGAGGAGATGAGATAGCACCACCCACAGTTATTCGAAGAGTGACAAGTTTCAGGGATGAAACCTCTTAAAGTGGGGGTGGACTTGTAACACCCGGAAAATTTTGTCAAATAAATGAAAGGAGAAGGAAGTGAGAAACAAAAAGAAATAGATTTTGTAAGAAAGAAAGAGAGGCCAAATGTCACACCCCCGGGCCCCGGTAGGGTGGGACGTCACAAATTAGCAACAACCTACATGGCAGCGGAAACAAACCAATTTAAGAGCTCAAAGGGAAAGAACATCACATGGCATTTCAAGTTTTTAAAAGATACCGGGCTGGAAACAGATCCAGCCCCAAATGTTTACATGTTTCAACATAAATTAAATAGTTATTGTATAAAATTGTTCAAGTCATAAATTTGGTCACACAACTAATGCCATGGTCTCGGGGTTGAGTCTAAGTCTTCCATAACAGCTAAGAGTCTTCACGGATTACCTGAAACATGCTCAAAAGAAAATAGTGTCAACTAAAAAGTTGGTGAATTCAAGTGCTTAAAGTTTCAAAACAATAAAGGAACTCTTAAAGTCCACAGAAAAGGTTTTAGAATCAAGAGTGAAAGTTTACAAAGATCTCATTTGATTTTAAAAGCATCATTTTTAGTATCATTCATCATGGGTTATCACAATCAACCCTTCACTTGGTCCCCGGTTGGCCTCTTCTAAACTTGTGTTTAACCGGATATTCCCGAAGGAATGGACCAAGCCTCAGAACAGTGAACCATTCCTGCCAGGATGGATCACCATAGTTTCTTTTTCAAAACCTGTTACATGCCACAAACGACCCCTCAGGATCTCAGTGGGGTACCTCCCTGTAGCGGGAGCCACTGTGCGTGGGGGATTCCCCAAATAGATCTATCCACATAAAACAAGCGGTTCACAAAAGAATTAATGATCATGATATAAGTATCAGCAGGTATCCAAAAGTCCCACATACAAGCATCAAGTAAAGCACAATCATAGTTCATAAAACAAAAAAGCATGTTTCATCTCAAAAACAGTAAGTAAAAAGGGATCACTAGAACTCACCTTGGATATTAAGCAAAGAAACCCTTCATGTGCCTGGAATATCTCAAGTCTAGCACCCTAACATGAATATATTAAGTGATTAGCTACTGCTCTAAACCTATTTAAGATGCATTAAGAGTGTCTAAGCCTTAGTTGGTTGGATTCGGCTTTGATTCGATTAGAGTTTGTATAAAAAGTTTCCTTTTATGGAAAGTCAAGGTTTCTCGTACAATTAAGGGTTTCTACATTACTAAGTCCAGAATATATGATAAACATGCTATTAAAGTGACTAAAGTGCTTATTGAAGTCGATTATGAAGTTTAACAAAATTTTACAGTTTAGCCCATGAAGATTCCAAATTGACAGTTTCTACCCTTAAGTTTTGTTTCTTGTATTAGATGACCTTTATAACCAAAAATCAGTTTCAAGAACTTAATATAACTTTATTTTAAGAACATATACTGAAATTTTCAATTTATGGGCTCGGTTTATAATTTACGCGTTTAACGTTGCCGTTTACGGTAAAACCGAAGGGTTTAAGATGGTTACCTATTAGTTTTCATGTTTTTGAGTCTAGGTCCAGTAGCTAACTTTTTAAAGTCATTTTAATAAGTTTCCAACCTTTTAAATCACAAAATTTACCTCTAGTAGTGGGAAGACTCGTTTTTACGTTTAACCCGTTAAAAAGCGTTTTTAACCGGGTTCGACCATTTTAAAAGCTTGTTTGACCAACCTTTCCACTTTATAAGTTATTTTATTATTTATCCTACTGGAATGACATGATTTTTATAATTTCTCACCTTATATCCATTTTTCTTAGATTTTCCTAAAAACGTGTCTCGGTTAGCACCCGTTTTCACTTAAAAATCCATTTAAATTATCTTTTGACCACTAAAAATTCGCATTAACTCCAGAACACTTTATTAATCATTAATGAACTTGGAATTACCTTTAAAAAGTTTATAGCTCTAGATTTCTTGTTGTTAAGTAATTTTAGCATGTTTTCGAGTCCCAAAAGTGACCAAAATGGGTCTAAACACAACATGTCCTTTGTTCCAGAGTTTAAACAATATTAACACTATTAATATCCATCAAAACCTACTGAAATAACAGTCCCAAATCGTGGCCTAGTCATTCTACACACCCATAGCCTTCAAATACATAGAAAATGCCATAACCGACCATTACACTTGTGTAAATCATTGTAACTTGAGTTTATTCATTACCAAAACTTCATCTAACTTAAAAATCAGGTTGTTGGGGTGTCTAAAACTCATTGTTGAGCAGGTTATGACCCTTGTTTAAGAGGGGTTTTCAAGAAAGTGTTTAAGGTGTGTTGTAACTTGTAGAAAGAGTGGTTTTTCATGGTGTTCTTGTGTTAACACATTCCATTCATGGTGTACAACCATTTTTAACATTCAAAGCAGATTATTAGAAGTTTATTGAGCCATTAGAAAGCAGGTTACAAGGTTGTTTCTCAAAGGTTACAAGATGCACAAGTTGGGTGGTGAGAATCACCCAAAAAGAGGGTTTTCTAGGTGTAACTCTTGTTACACCTATAGATCGACATGTTATACTTGTGGAATACCTTCAAGATCGTGGAAAGCTCTCTAAGAACAAGTTAGTAGTGAGAAGTTTCTGCTACAACAAGAAAAATAGGGTTTTTAGGTGAAAAATGAAGTCAAACTTGAGAGATGACCAAAACCGAACATAGTGAGCTTACACTTGATGTATCTAACGGTTTAGATGGTGTGGATGGTCGTGAATGGATGAAATATCCTTGGACTTGACTGTATAACCTTGAAAAAAAGCTGGAACCTCAAGTCTTTCAAGTTTCAAGTTTCAAAACATCACCAAATGGTCACCCTTCTTGCGGTTTGTTGCTGGCCGATGTTGTTGTTGTTGTTGTTCATGATTTGGAGCTGGAAATGAGGAGGATTAGAGAGTGTTGTGTGTGTTTTCTGGTGTGAATAAGCTGATAGAGAGAGTAGGGAGTGGAATGGAGTGAGTGGTCTTGCAAAAGTTAGATGCATGTGTGTTGTATGGGTGAAAGGAAGGGTGGATTGTTGTGGCAAGCAAGAGTGGTGATTGCTGGTTCAAGGGGCGGCCGAGATTTGTCATCTTGTGGGGATTTGACTTTTAATTTTAATTAGAATTTGATTTTATGTAGTATAATGTGTTGTATAATGTAGTATTTTAGGTGATTAATTTTGTTAGTTGATTAAGTGTCTTGTGCATGTCCATGCATGCAAGGACCGAAAATTTCAAGTATGTGTGTGTGTGTGCACACATCTTATATGTTTTAATTAAGACTAAGTGATTTCTACTTAGGGTGACTAATTATTATTCCCGGGCACAAATTTTCTAAAAAGGCAAGACTTAAAATGACTAAATTCACATAAATCACATAAAATCATAAAAATGGATCAAATAACAATTGGTGATTCTAATATTATTGATATAATCAAATTGTTTCCATTATTAGTACACATAAGATGGGATATGATGCAAATAAATTAGGGTTTAGAATAGTGACCTTGGGACCGGTTGTCACATTCTCCCACCGTTTAGGAAATTTCACCCCGAAATTTTAGCTTCGCTTAGAATTGGTACGGGTGGGTTTAAAGAGATGCGGGTAGTTCTTCCCCATCTTGTCCTCACTTTCCTAAGTGAATTCCGGCCCTCGTCTCGAGTTCCATCTAACCTTAACCTTGGGTATGCGGCTTCGCCTGAGTTGCTTAACCAAGCGGTCCGTGATCTCTATGGGTTCTTCCACGAAGTTCCGCTTATCATTGATTCTTGTCTCCTTCAACGGTAGCTCCAAGGTTTTTTCTACCAGGCATTTCTTCAAGTTTGACACATGGAAGGTGTCGTGTATATAACTCAATTCTTGAGGTAGTTTCAACTTGTAAGCCACAGGACCAATTCTTGCAAGTATTTCAAATGGTCCAATGTATCTTGGGCTTAACTTGCCTCTTTTTCCGAATCTCACGATTCCCTTCCATGGTGCTACCTTCAACATTACTCTATCACCTATCTGGAACTCTAATGGTTTTCGTCTTCAGTCAGCGTACTTCTTTTGACGATCCCTTGCTGCCCATAGTCGTTCCTTGATTTTGAAAATCTTATCGGTGGTCTCCAATACGATGTCGGGTCCCAACACTTGGATATCACCAATTTCATTCCAACTCAATCGTGACCGACATTTCCTACCATAGAGAGCCTCATACGGAGCAGCATTGATACTTGCATGGTAACTGTTATTATAGGAGAACTCCACCAATGGAAGATGGTTATCCCAGTTCCCACCAAAATCAATCACGCATGCTCTCAGCATATCTTATAAAGTTTGAATAGTCCGTTCGCTTTGACCGTCAGTTTGCGGGTGGTAAGCCGTGCTTAAGTCCAGCCGGGTTCCTAAAGCTCGTTGGAATGATTTCCAGAAACGCGAAGTGAAACGACTATCACGGTCGGAGATTATGGATAGTGGCACACCAATGCCTAGCCACTATTTCATTGATATATAGTTGAGCCAGTCTTGGCATGTCATAGTCTTCCCGAATTGGTAAGAAGTGAGCTGATTTGGTTAGTCTATCCACTATTACCCAAATAGCATCATGACTCCTAGACGTTCTGGGTAACTTGGTAACAAAATCCATCGTGACGTTATCCCATTTCCATTCTGGGATTTCTGGCTGTTGTAACGTCCTTGACGGTTTTTGGTTTTTCAGCTTTTACCATGGCACAGGTTAGACATTTTCCGACATACATAGCGATTGATTTCTTGATTCCAGGCCACCAGAAAAGTGCCTTCAAATCCTGGTACATTTTATCACTTCCACGGTGAACTGAATACCTAGATTTGTGAGCTTCATCAAGAATTACCTCTCGAATTCCCCCATGCTTTGGCACCCAAGTTCTCCCTTCCCACTTATATGTACCATCATTTCCTGTTTCAAATCACTTTTCCATTCCAGTTAATCCTTCTCCCGTTAAGTTTTCCTCCTTTAACGCTTAACTTTGAGCTTCTTTTAGCCTTGCAATTAGGTCAGTATACACACTTATCCTTAAAGCTCGTACACAAAGTGGATTTTCTCTCTCCATTCTGCTCAAAGCGTCTGCCACCACGTTGGCCTTACCCCGATGATAATGAATTTCACACTCATAGTCGTTTAACAACTCAACCCATCTTCTCTAGCGCATGTTTAGCATCTTTTGGTCAAGAATGTGTTGCAAACTTCGATGGTCAGTGTAAATGACGCACTTCGTGCCATAGAGGTAGTGCCTCCACATTTTGAGAGCGAACACCACGGCACCTAATTCCAGATCGTGCGTAGTATAGTTCATCTCATGATCTTTTAGCAGTCTAGATGCATAAGCAATGACCTTGTTGCGTTGCATTAGAAGACATCCTAACCCCTAATGTGAGGCGTCACAATAGACTACAAAGTCTTCGACTCCTTCTGGGAGGGCTAGAACGGGTGCACTGCATAACTTTTCCTTGAGCGTCTTAAAGGCTTCATCTTGCTCTGGTTCCCACACAAAGGTTTTGCTCTTCTTAGTCAGTGCGATCAAGGGTTGCACAATGCGTGAGAAGTCCTTTATGAATCGTCGGTAGTATCCGGCCAATCCTAGGAACTACCTAATCTCAGTGGGAGTCTCAAGAATCTTCCAATTCTTTATAGCCTCAATCTTGGAAGGGTCACTTGAATTCCATTCTCATTCACTACACGCCCTAAAAATTGGATCTCTCCCATCCAAAATTCACATTTTGAAAATTTGGCATATAGTTTCTCATTCTTGAGTAACTCAAGAATTAGTCCAAGATGTTTCTCGTGCTCTTCCTTATTACTAGAGTAGATCAGAATGTCATCGATGAACACGATCACAAACTTGTCGAGATATGGGCGGCATACACGGTTCATGAGATCCATGAATGTTGCTGGTGCATTGGTCAGCCCGAAGGGCATGACTAAGTACTCGTAGTGCCCATACCTAGTTCGGAAAGCCGTCTTGGGTATGTCTTTTTCCCTTATCTTCTGTTGGTGGTAACCAGATCTTAAATCTATCTTGGAAAAGTAGCTTGCTCCTTGAAGTTGATCGAATAGGTGGTCTATCCTCGGATGTGGGTAACGGTTCTTTATGGTCAACTTATTTAACTCCCGGTAGTCAATGCACATGCGTAAGGTTCCATCCTTCTTTTTCACAAATGACACCGGGGCACCCCATGGAGAGACACTCGGACGTATGAATCCTTTGTGCAATAGTTCTTGGATTTGCGTCATCGGTTCCTTCATCCCAGGAGGGGCGAGTCGATACGGCGCTTTGGCTACCGGTGCAGCGCCAGGCAGCAAATCTATTTGGAACTCAACTTGTTGATTCGGGGGAAGTCCCGGTAGGTCTTCCGAAAATACCTCAGGGTATTCAAAAACTACTGGGATATCCAAAATCTTCTTCTCCTCTTTGGTCTTCATCACGTAGATGATGAAAGCTGAGCATCCCTTCCTTAAGCTCTTGGTAGCTTTTAAATGGGATATCATGGGGCATAAAGTGTTACTCCTTTCTCCTTGCACCACTAACTCTTCCTTGTCGTTCAACGGTATCTTGAGTAGGCGTTCATCACAAACAATTTCGACTCTATTCTTAGCTAACCAGTCCATGCCAACAACCACATCAAATCCTCCTAACTTAATGGGCATCAGATCTATTTTAAATGTATTTCCATTTAGATTCATTAAACAATCCTTTAGGATTTCATTAGTTTCTAAAATGTTGCCATCAGCTAATTCGACGGTAAACGTATCGGCTAAGGTACACGTAGCTAGGTCAATCAAGGATCTAAAAGCACTAGAGATAAAACTAGCAGTCGCTCCAGTATCAAACAAAATGGTAGCAGGATGATCGTTTACAAGAAACGTACCATTAACCACATCAGGTTCCTTTCGGGCTCCAGCGGGTCCATCACAAAAGCTCTTCCCTTGGGCTTGTTGGGTCGGGTGTCCTTGTTTCTTGCTAGCTTGGGGCATTTGTTCCTCATATGTCCTGGATCTCCACACTCATAGCATTGTTTTCCAGGCTCGTAGGTACAGTCTTTAATCAGGTGACCAGGTTTCTTGCACCGAAAAAAAGGCATGGGATTGCACTCCCCTTGGTGATGAAGCTTGCATTTATCGCAGAAGGGGCTTGTGCCTAGATACAACCTACTTGCCTTTCCACCATGGTCACTTCGTCTCGCTTCTTCTCTAGGTCTCTTGCTTGAACCGCTACTGCTGTCGACCACCTTCCTAGTATCAAACCACTTCCTCTTTTCTTCCACAGCCTTGTTCTCATCCTCGGTTTCCCATGTTCAGTCCACCCAGCTCTAACTAGGTCGTCGGTCAGACTACTGGTAAAGTCGACCGCAGCCTGTATGGTTGTAGGCCTGGATGACCGAACCATGCCCCTCACCCTTGGGTGTAACCCCCAGATGAAGCGGGCCACGCCCTTGGATTCTTGCATCACCAAGTGTGGTACCAGTCGGGACAATGCAAGGAACTGGTTGATGTATTCTGTGTAGTTCGGGCCCCTCATCTCCAAAATTCAGAAATCTAGCCTCCAGTTTTTCTAGCTGGTTGATCGGGCAGTACTTGTGGTGATTAGTTCCCTACACTCAAACCAGTTCATCCTACCAATGGCATCCCGGCCTCGAGGCTGAATGATGGTTTTCCACCATTCAAGTGCTGGTCCCTTGAGAGATTGAGAAGCAAACATCACCATGTGTTCCAACTTGCATTCACTGATGTCTAACACAGCTTCGATTTCGTCCAGCCACCTATATGTTTCAATTGCACCCTCGGTGCCATGGAAGTCCTTTGGCTTGCAAGCCATGAATGTTTTATAGGAGCACCCCTTCCTCATAGCTTCAGATTCCTCATTGTTTTCAGTCCCAGTACCACCTCCGGCGACGTTCCGGTCAGCACTGATCTAAGCAATGATGGTTGGTATAGCGTGAGCAGTTTGCTGTGCCACGAGATTTGCCATCCTCTCATCATTTCCTGAGTTAGCATTCTCCCCGATGGGAGTCCCTGGAGGAGTAGGAGGTTGGTTTCTGGTTCGCTTTGTTCCTTCGTGACGACCTCGGTATGCTCCTTGCCTTCCGATGCGTGTTCCTCTTCTGGTAAGCATTCTGATAGTACCACAGATAAAGTCATTTAGCGTCTCATAATTTGTTTCAAACACTCTATGCATCAATTCCCTATAAGGCTCCCTCTATACGAGGAGAGCATACGGTGTATAATTATACACAGCCTTTCAAATTCCCACAGATTACCAATTTAAACAGTTTAAACAGTCATCAAGAATGGCATGGCCCAACACCTTGAATACACAACACATGACAGATAATCATAAATGTTTCAACAGCATTGTATCATAGAAATCAGTTCAAAATAAGACAAAGTCCATAGTATCAGAGTCTAGCTCTTACAAAGTGGAAGGTGCCATCAACCCCATGAATAATAATAATAATAATAATAATGTCAGATAATGATAAGTTTGTTTCTTTCAACTGTTCAAAGACAGATATTTCTTCCCCCTTCCACCTGTCGCCTTCACATCCACTTCTTTTTCAGCCATCCCATCCATCCAGAGCTCTTCTTCCTCTGCTCCTGCTCCAACCTCTGCACCCTGTGTGACGCCATCATAGCTTGGAATTGAGAGACTGGGAGGTCCGGGTATCGTGCTGAAGAGTTAGCTCGTGGCGACGGACGGTCTTCAGGAGCTCCTCTAGTGCTGCATCAGTGGGTCCTATGTCACTAGCCCAGCGGCTGGATTGTGAATACCTATCCCCTACCAGTACACTAGGGCCGTCGTACATGTTGTGCCTCGGAGGCATCCAGGGCTCCTCCTGTGGGTGGCGTCGGTGTGGCTCGAACGGCGGTGGTGCGGGTATAGGAGTCCTAACCGATGGTGGAGGAGGAGGCGGCATCCTAAATGAGACCGAAGGTCCAGGTCTAGCACTCATTCATGGACGAGTGATGGTACGTGCTCCCCTATTCCCAATAGGATGGATAGGTGAGTGGGATGGAGCGGCAACATGCGGCGAGTGGGAGCGCATCCGGCTCCTGGAAGGTGTCGTCGAAGAAGAGTCCTCGGAAGCTTCAGTGTCCTCTGACGTGACGGAGATCCAACCCAGGTGTCCACACCTCCTAACGTATTCCTCATACTCAGTGTGCGGTTTTGCCTTCTTGGTGTCCCCCGTTGGTGCACTGCTCTCAGTAGGGTAGGCAGGCGCTTTTCCCTTGTTAGCCATAGTTGTTTCCTGTAAAAAGACATCATGAGTAATTTGGTTTCTCATAGCTCATGATAATCTTACTAATAATAATATACTCATAGTACTAGTGATGGCATTAGTATCAGGAATCTCTATGTATTTCTCATCAATGATATTAGAATCAATTGTTTCTCAAAATAATGTCAGGCAAAACAGTTCATCTTTAAAAATCAATTTCAAATCCCCAGTCAAATTAATTTCAAAGTTAATTAGCATTAAACAGAAAGCTCCAAACATAACTTAGAGGTCCGTGATGGAAATTACGCTTCAGTAAATTCATGATTACGTTGATCAAGTGTAATCATCAATTTACCCAACCCGATCATTCCAACACTTTCCCACAAGGACAGTCCTAGGGTATCGGGGTTGTAGCCTAGGGTCTACTATGGTATTCCCAACTTCTCTATAACCTGTGGCTCTGATACCAATCTGTCACACCCCCGGGCCCCGGTAGGGTGGGACGTCACAAATTAGCAACAACATACATGGCAGCGAAAACAAACCAATATATGAGCTCAAAGGAAGAGAACATCACATGGCATTTCAAGTTTTTAAAAGACACCGCGCTGGAAACAGATCCAGCCCCAAGTGTTTACATGTTTCAACATAAATTAAATAGTTATTGTATCAAATTGTTTAAGTCATAAATTTGGTAACACAACTAATGCCATGGTCTCAGGGTTAAGTCCAAGTCTTCCATAACTGCTAAGAGTCTTCACGGGTTACCTGAAACATGCTCAAAAGAAAATAGTGTCAACTAAAAAGTTGGTGAATTCAAGTGCTTAAAGTTTCAAAACAATAAAAGGAACTCTTAAAGTCCACAGTAAAGGTTTTAGAATCAAGCGTGAAAGTTTATAAAAATCTCATTTGATTTTAAAAGCATCATTTTTAGTATCAGTCATCGTGGGGTATCAGAATCAACCCTTCACTTGGTCCCCGGTTGGCCTCTTCTAAACTTGTGTTTAACCGGATATTCCCGAAGGAATGGACCAAGCCTCAGAACAGTGAACCATTCCTGCCAGGATGGTTCATCATAGTTTCTTATTCAAAACCTGTTACATGCCACAAACGACCCCTCAGGATCTCAGTGGGGTACCTCCCTGTAGCGGGAGCCACTGTGCGTAGGGGATTCCTTAAATAGATCTATCCACATAAAACAAGCGGTTCACAAAAGAATTAATGATCATGATATAAGTTTCAGCAGGTATCCAAAAGTCCCACATACAAGAATCAAGTAAAGCAAAATCATAGTTCATAAAACAAAAGAGCATGTTTCATCCCAAAAATAGTAAGTAAAAAGAGATCACTAGAACTCACCTTAGATATTAAGCAAAGAAATCCTTCGTGTGCCAGGAATATCTCAAGTCTAGCACCCAAACATGAATATATTAAGTGATTAGCTACTGCTCTAAACCTATTTAAGATGCATTAAGAGTGTCTAAGCCTTCGTTGGTTGGATTCTGCTTTGATTCGATTAGGGTTTGTATAAAAAGTTTCCTTTTATGGAAAGTCAAGGTTTCTCATACAATTAAGGGTTTCTACATTACTAAGTCCAGAATATATGATAAACATGCTATTAATGCGACTAAAGTGCTTATTGAAATCGATTATGAAGTTTAACAAAATTTTACAGTTTAGCCCCTGAAGTTTCCAAATTGACTGTTTCTACCCTTAAGTTTGGTTTCTTGTATTAGATGACCTTTATAACCAAAAATCAGTTTCAAGAACATAATATAACTTTATTTTAAGAACATATACTCAAATTTTCAGTTTATGGGCTCGGTTTATAATTTACGCGTTTAACGTTGCGTTTACGCGTTTAACGTTCCGGAAGCAGTCTCTCTATCTGCCAATATAGAGGAAAGACTTGTCACCACCTACCCCTCCAAGACCCTGCTCTTGAGTGGGACTTACTGGGTATGTTTGTTATGTTTGTTTGTTTTAGTTACGGTAAAATCAAAGGGTTTAAGATGGTTACCTATGACTTTTCATGTTTTTGAGTCTAGGTCCAGTAGCTAACTTTTTAAAGTCATTTTTATAAGTTTCCAACCTTTTAAATCAAAAAATTTACCTCTAGTAGGGGAAGACTCGTTTTTACGTTTAACCCGTTAAAAAGCGTTTTTAACCGGGTTCGACCATTTTAAAAGCTTGTTTGACCAACCTTTCCACTTTATAAGTTATTTTATTATTTATCCTACTGGAATGACATGATTTTTATAATTTCTCACCTTATATCCATTTTTCTTAGATTTTCCTAAAAACGTCTCTCGGTTAGCATCCGTTTTCACTTAAAAATCCATTTAAATTAACTTTTGACCACTAAAAATTTCCATTAACTCCAGAACACTTTATTAATCATTAATGAACCTGGAATTACCTTTAAAAAGTTTATAGCTCAAGATTTCTTGTTTTTAAGTAATTTTAGCATGTTTTCGGGTCCCAAAAGTGACCAAAATGGGTCTAAACACAACATGTCCTTTGTTCCAGAGTTTAAACAATATTAAAACTCTTAATATCCATCAAAACCTACTGAAATAACAGTCCCAAATCGTGGCCTAGTCATTCTACACATCCATAGCCTTCAAATACATAGAAAATGCCATAACCGACCATTACACTTGTGTAAATCATTGTAACTTGAGTTTATTCATTACCAAAACTTCATCTAACTTAAAAATCAGGTTGTTGGGGTGTCTAAAACTCATTTTTTAGCAGGTTATGACCCTTGTTTAAGAGGGGTTTTCAAGAAAGTGTTTAAGGTGTGTTGTAACTTGTAGAAAGAGTGGTTTTTCATGGTGTTCTTGTGTTAACACCTTCAATTCATGATGTACAACCATTTTTAACATTCAAAGCAGATTATTAGACGTTTATTGAGCCATTAGAAAGCAGGTTACAAGGTTGTTTCTCAAAGGTTACAAGATGAACAAGTTGGGTGGTGAGAATCACCCAAAAAGAGGGTTTTCTAGGTGTAACTCTTGTTACACCTATAGATCGACATGTTATACTTGTGGAATACCTTCAAGAACGTGGAAAGCTCTCCAAGAACAAGTTAGTAGTGAGAAGTTTCTGCTACAACAAGAAAAATAGGGTTTTTAGGTGAAAAATGAAGTCAAACTTGAGAAATGACCAAAACCGAACATAGTGAGCTTACACTTGATGTATCTCACGGTTTAGATGGTGTGGATGGTCGTGAATGGATGAAATCTCCTTGGACTTGACTGTATAACCTCGTACAAAAGCTGGAACCTCAAGTCTTTCAAGTTTCAAGCTTCAAAACATCACCAAATGGTCACCCTTCTTGCGGTTTGTTACTGGCCGATGTTGTTATTGTTGTTGTTCATGATTTGGAGCTGGAAATGAGGAGGATTAGAGAGTGTTGTGTGTGTTTTCTGGTGTGAATAATCCGAGAGAGAGAGAGGAGAGAGTGGAATGGAGTGAGTGGTCTTGCAAAAGTGAGATGCATGTGTGTTGTATGGGTGATAGGAAGGGTGGATTGTTGTGGCAAGCAAGAGTGGTGATTGGGGGTTCAAGGGGCAGCCGAGATTTGTCATCTTGTGGGGATTTGACTTTTAATTTTAATTAGAATTTGATATTATGTAGTATTATGTGTGGTATAATGTAGTATTTTAGGTGATTAAGTTTGTTAGTTGATTAAGTGTCTTGTGCATGTCCATGCATGCAAGGACCGAAAATTTCAAGTATGTGTGTGTGTGCACACATCATATATGTTTTAATTAAGACTAAGTGATTTCTACTTAGGGTGACTAATTAATATTCCCGGGCACAAATTTTCTAAAAAGGCAAGACTTAAAATGACTAAATTCACATAAATCACATAGAATCATAAAAATGGATCAAATAACAATTGGTGATTCTAATATTATTGATATAATCAAATTGTTTCCATTATTAGTACACATAAGATGGGATATGATGCAAATAAATTAGGGTTTAGAATAGCGACCTTGGGACCGATTGTCACTCCAAAGTGGAGGGGTGTAAAGTGAAAAAGGGGTAGAATCTTTTATTATTTTGTTTAAAAAGTGGTATGGCCGCCCACACCACCTGCTACACCCTACTGCTTGATGTTTTAGAGAGGGAAAGCAGCAAAGCTTCGGTTTTAGAGAGAGAAAAAAGCTGAATTCGCAATGGTAAGTGTTATTTGTGTTTTTAGTTTGGTTTTATGGTTTTTGACCGTGAAAATGATTTCTACATGTTCTTATGTGTGTGCATGTGTTTGGATTTGTGTTTTTGGAAGTATTTAGGTGCCTGAAACGTCTACCAAGTTTGCTTGGAAAAGTTTAAGCCTGGAAGCAACAAAGGTGAGCTTCTAGACCCCATGTTTTACTTGTGTTACAACTTTTCAGGGCTTGAAATGCAAGTAAATGATTTTTATGAAATATATATGTATGACCGTACGAATATATGCTTATATGTTGGTGGTTTGTAGTTGTACATGTTATGTTAGGGCTTAGAATGGTAGTGTAAGGCTTAGAACATGCTAAAATATTGTTTGGGACTGGAAAAGATGTTAGAAACATATGAGATGGTGTTCATGCACCCAAACAGGGCCCATGCGCCTGAATAATAGGCTTAAAAGTCTAAGTATAAGATGATACGCCCAAACAGTAGCTCATGCGCCTAGAAATGCCTTACAAATTTCTAAGTGTAGGTTGGTGCGCCTAAACAATGCATCATGCGCCTAAATACAGGGTCATGCGCCTAAATAGCGCTTATGCGCCTTAACAGTTCATGCACCTAAGTGTGAAATGGTTAAGTATAGGCTCATGCGCCTGCATAGTGGAGAAACGCCTAAACAGTCCTCATGCGCCTAAATAGTTTCCATGAGCCCAACACTTAGAAAATTTTCTAAAATTTTGAGGAAAAATAGAATTTTAGGGTTTGACCCTAGTTTGACTATAGGACTGTTTTGGACTATGCTAAGCATGAATATGTGAGGGTTTATGATTAGAACATGTATGATGTGATGATGAATGTGTGATATGTATATAAGTGTATAGTGTTATCTTTTAATGACTTACAAAACGTATACATATTATAATATACGTTAAGTATTATGTTATGACTTTACGTAGTATAACGTATGTGTGAGTAAACGTAAAGTATAATGTAACGTAGAGAAAGATAACAAAGATGTAAAGTGAAACATAATGAAAGAATGAAAAGGCTTGCAAGCATATCTAAAGGAGGATCACAACTCTTTGAGAGTTGTTAGCTCAACAGTGTGCCTTATAACGTATGATTTTTAACCCATGAGGGTTCACAAACAGGGGGGGTCAGTCTAGGTGACTGGACCCATAGTACGAAACGGAATCCTTGTCATTCGACCCCGGAGATCGGGGCTTCGTGCCACGATGGGGGAAAAGCTTGACAGGATCTAGAATTAGTGAAAGATAATTATAAATTTCGAAATGAATGAAAGGATAAAGTACGAAACAAATGAATACGTGTGAAAATTAATGAACATGTGTGAAAGTAAAGAAGAGTTGATTAAGGAAAAGAGTATTTTTACATATGAAACGTATAAAGTATTTTGATAGTTATAAAACTAGAACTCACTCAGCAACGCTGACTTTTATGTATTTTCAGTTGGTAGGTAATGGTTGCTGAGGATGGCACAGGGGAAGGCTACTTGGCAGGCAAGACTGGCATCCATTCATACATATTATTCTTGTTGTTCTGTAATGCAATTAAAGGATGTTGTCTTTGGTGGTTTAAACAATGTTATATTGCATAATACTTGTAATTAATAATGAAATGAATTGTTTTTGTTAATGACGTTCGCCGTAATGTTTTATGAAATGTATTATATTATGTATGTTTAGTGCTGTGAATGACGAACTGTGAGGTCTCCGGGAACGGGGGCTTACAAGTTACTTTAAACACAGGAAGTAGTTTAAAACACTGCAAGTTGAGATTGAGAGGGCAGCCTGTGATAACTTCGTTTCCTTTGGTTACCAGAAGCCGATGAAAAGAAGATACAAGAAAGATAAACACTGGGTATCATGGAAAGGAAAAGTGGTGCTGAATGTGAATCCGCCAAAGATCATGAACCTAGTTCGGGTCCCAGATACTCAGCCTCCTAGATTGCAAAAATTCAGCAAATGGTTGTATGATAACAATATTGGGGAAGCAGTGATCAGATTATATGGAAAGAATAGGCATGAGATTCGTCTTTTTGATCCTATAGAGGTATTCTCATTTGCTGGAGATGATATGATGGTTTAGTGTGAATATTCAATAAACCATGGGGCAGGTGAGGACACAGAGGTAGAAGCCAGTCTGTTTATGAGGGTGGCTAGCAAGGCTAGAGGCGTTCGGGCTGAGATAAGGAGATCAGCGGAGATTATGAGGAAGGATGATGAACAGAGGGTGGATATGGATGACTTGGCAAGGGAAATGGATATGACAATCACCAAGAGGTTTAGAAAGGCAGTTGAAACAGATGTTGGAAGTTCAGGAGCTAAAATCATATTAGAATCAACTACTGAGGAACAGGTTGTGCAGGAGGTTGTTGGTGTTGATGATGTTATTATGAATGTGCCAGAAACTGAGAATCAAATTCAAGAGGTTATAGAACTAGTACAAGAAATAGATACTATCCCAGAGACTGTAGCAGAGGTTCAAGAGGTTGTGCAGGAGGTTGTAAAGGAAAGGGATCCAGAAGCAGGAACTGAAGATGCAAATCCATTGGCTGAAAAGACGTTGCAGGAGCTATTCATGTTTAAAATCCCGTGGCAGAAGTTCAAGACAAGGCAGGAGCTTCAACAGAAGTCATTCAAGATCCCAGAGCTAATTAAGAAGACTCCTACAGGTGAGGTCCAACCTAGGGGGAGTATTGTAAACCATAGTAGGTTGGACTCACCAGCCTGTCGGTGATTTGGTTTAATATATGTATTTTGCTTACTTTTGTGTTAGCAAACCTACGGGCGAATATGAGATTCACCCGGAGTCCAGTCAAGATTCTTTATAGGTGTTCCCAAGCGAACCTATGTTAGGTGCCGGGCGATTGTGTAGGTGTCTGGTCAGGAAGATTCACTGGTGAGCGAATCTGCCAACGAACCTAATTTAGACTATATAATGTATTGTTTTCTCTTGTTAATGGAAGTTTTTCATTTCTATAAAAACCCTACTGTGTGTTATGACGGCTTGAGGTGCTAGGAGCATATTTTCATCATCATAGTAGATTTATAACCTTAATATTGCTTGTGTTGATCTAGATTGTAAATCATTTGGTTATTTGATCATGGTTCATTGATATCAGTGGGATTTGTGTGTTGTTATTGATCAAAAGTACTTTTGTTAAGATCATTATGGACCAACAGAAAACCCAAGACCATCTCGGCTTGGGTAGATACCTCAACTTAATTTCTTTGGAAAGATAACAAGAGAATGAACAGTATCCAATGGGATAATAAGATTTGATAAAGTGAACTTCTATTCTCAGTTGAACTTTAATCTGTTAAGCGTATCCCAAATCTGTTATAAATCGTATTCTGTTCTATTTGATGATTCTTTTTGTTATGTATTGAAGCCAGGATTTAAGATTAGCAAGGATTGGGTGATTGTTAAAGCTATTAGGGATCAAGATGTATACAAAGTGGATATGTCTCAAGTTGATCCATCCATAGAAACAACTTGCCTCATTGCTAAAGCATCAAATGATGAAAGTCAGCTTTGGCATAGAGGTCTCGGGTATTTTCCAACTTCAAGAACATGAACAAGCTTGTAGCAGGAAATCATGTTATTGGAGTTTCATCCAAGAAGTTTGCAACTACTGATCATTTCTCAGCATGTTAGAAGGGAAAGCAACACAGACGTCTTATAAGACGAAGCCAATAAACTCGAATTCCAAACCACTCAAGATGTTGCACATGGACCTTTTTGGACCAACCAACGTCAAGAGTATTGGAAGAAAATCTTATTGTTTAGTTATCATTGATGACTATACAAGATTTTCATGGGTTTTCTTTTTCAATGCTAAATCTGAAACGGCTGAATTATTAAAAGAATTCATCATAAAAGTTGAAAATCAATTAGATCAAAAATTGAAGATGATAAGAAGTGATAATAGTACGGAATTCAAAAATTCTAATATTGACATGTTTTGTGCAGATGAAAGGAATAGATCATCACTTAAGTGCTCCAAGAACTCCTCAACAAAAAGGAGTTACTGAAAGGAAGAACAGAACTCTTATTAAGGCTGCACGATCTATGTTAGCAGACGCGAAAATTCCGCTCACTTTCTAGGATGAAGCTATATCAACGGCATGTTTCATACAGAATCGAACTTTAATCATGAAGGATAAACTAAAACCTCCATATGAGTTGACGTTTATGTCCCATCCCAGCGGAAGCGTGAATGATACGGGTGGAATGTGACTAGCTTTTATCAGAGTGCATTGTTTATAGTAAATAAACACAGTTATAATAGAAACATAATACAGACATGCTTTTATTTATACGAGAGGAATTACATCTTTTACATTAGTACAAAATTAGATGTAATTAGTTAACAACTAGATTACAGCATGTCTAAAACCTATGAAAATGAGCGTCAACATACACGCTCCCGTCAACTATATTGACGGTTAGCGTGACGCAAACTCTTCCTACAACGTCACCCCATCCATCATGAACTTTAAAGCTGAAATCAAATGAGTAACTCATTTCCTGAAAAAGTACATTTAAACCAGTCAACAAAAAAATGTTGGTGAGAACATAGGTTTATAGCCAGACAAATATTTTGTTGATGTAACAATTACAACCAAACCTGCTCACAACATAATCATACTGTCACGAAATAATTCACAAAATCAGATAATATTACATCCTAACACCCATTCGGTTAGATGCAGGAAAATAGTAGCAACCCTCATTCGGTTGGTACAAATATTCTCCTAAGTAGCGCTACTAACATTATCGGACGGTTCCTCATTCGAATTAATGGTTGTATCATAAATGACAGTAAGCAACAAAAATATTTTCAAAAATAATACATCAATCCAAATAGTATACTTTTTCCCCCAAAACTTTAATGAATACCAAACGGTTGAAAATGGGGCTATGAACTCACCATGTCTTCCCACTTGAACCTAACAAAATAGTTCACAGTGTCAGACAATATTTTCTTTAAAATTTTCAGAACCTCAGATAGAAGTACCTTCTGTAAGTTCTGCCAATAATGTTATCAAAAAAATTTCCAATTAATTATTATATATAATTTGCTCACAATTAGTACAATTTCATCATAAATTTATCAAAAATACCTACTATTGTCCAAAACTCCTCAAATATTCACAGAATCTTATCCCAAAAATCAGTAACATCTCATAATTTTTATAGCATCCAAATTCAAACAGATTATTTTCTATAAATTTTATAATATTCCCATAATCGGTTAAAATAACAGCTTCTGTTCTTCATAAATTCCTAAAATTTTACAGATGATTTCTTATATAAAATTAAGCATCATATAATTATCTCAAAGTCCAAATCATAACAGGTCAGTTTCTGAAATTTTCACAATAATTGTAATATTTAGCAAAAATACTTATACTACTTGAAAAATTACAAAAATTATATATTATATAGTCTCTGATTTAATATTGCATTTGTGATTTTTTTCAGAATTTATTATTTACGTTAAGTATTTATGATGATTTATTTACTATAGAACATATAAAAATTCATATCTTAATTATAATAAGGAATAAAATTCTGAAATATTTCCAGAGGCTTTTATACCTCAAAAGAATCATTCTGTGATTCTATCAGAATTTTTTCAAATTTATTCTTATTTTTGATATTTTCTTTTATTTTTCATTTATAAAATAATTTATAAATTATTTGTTTATCAAAAACCTTGTCAAAATTTCTAGATCAATGTTTCAGTATAAAAATGAGAATTTTTCAATGTTTATTCCCACAATCACATTTATTTAGTATTTATTTGATTTTTCTTAAATAATTACAAAATCAATTTTGTAAATTCAAAATATATCTTTTAAATCATAAGTTTCTGAGTTTTTGCAACTCATTACTTATGATTCATGAACTAAAACTTTAAAAATTGGTTTTGATGTTTAAACACCAACTAATATGTATATATATAGATTTTGTTACATATATGTAACAAGAATCATTGTTATCACCTTATGATGATGAGTTTGATTGTATCCTAGCTTTTTGAACCCGAGAGAAAGGTTGTGGAGGTCGTGAATGGTGATGGTGGTAGCAAGTCCACGGGTGGTATTGATGATGGTGTGGTGGTTAATTGTTCGAGAGTGAGAGAGACAAGGTGGTGCTCGGTTGTTGTTGGTTGGTGATGGGAACCGAGAGACACAGAAGATGTGGTATGAAGATGGTGGTGTAGGTGGTGGTTTGTGCTTGCGGGTGGAGATGATTGCGGTTGTTGGTTGTTTTGTATAGTAATCGAGAAGGAAGAGCAAAGGTGGTGGTGTTTGTTTAGGAGAATTAGAATTTTATATGTGAATGTTCAAAGGACCCGAGGTTTTAATCAATACCTGAGGCGGTTTAAGGGTGGTGATTTACCAAGAATCTAGAGTGGAGGTGGCGGTTTCTTAAGCCTTTAAACCGAGAGAATGCCACCTCATTGTTAAGGTGGTGATAGGTGATGATCTAGGGTACTAGAGTTTGACTCAAGTAATGTGAATGCATGGATAGTGGCGGTTTATGGCAATGAGGATGCAAGACATAAGGTTTGGGGAGGACTACCGAGGCTGGCTTGCTAGATGGCAATTAGGGAACCTCCATGGTGTGAACATAAGGTTTGTAAGTCAAAGTGGATGTTTAGGTGGCGGATGGTGGTGATGGTAGAGTATGTGGTGGCGGTTTTAAGGAGAAAGGTTGCATGGAACCGAGGGGTATAGTGGTTTCGGGATATTGGTTTTGGGTTGGTGGTTTGGGTTTGATCGACCGTGGGTTGGGAGGGTGGTTTGAGTGTTAGTTTTAGGTTTTAGGTTTAGGTTTTTAATTTAGAGTTTGATTTAGTTTAGTTTTAGTATGTATATATATATATATATATATATATCTATAAATATACTCATAGATATATACATAAGTGTGCTTTATATCTTAGATTACTCGTATACATTCAAAACATATATACTTTGATGTTTTTAATGTGTATACACATATATATGTATTTATAATATATACCCGTACAAATAAGTAAATGTTTATATATACATACTAATCGTACATATATCTAAGCATTCAAGGGAATTTTTTTCCATGTATGCCAACATGCACACGTAAAGTTTTGTATTTATATACACGTAGGTGTGAGTTTCGGGTATATGTATGTGCATGCATACGTAAATTATCACTATATAGACATTCATGCAAACATGCACATGTATATCCATAAGGTATACATACTAAACAATGCATTAATCGTGTTCATAATATAATGTAATAAAAGAATTTTTAGGGTCGTCACATTCTTCCTCCGTTAAAAGAATTTCGTCCCGAAATTCATGAGTGTATGCTTTAGAAAACTTAAATAATTATTACCTCTGAAAGGTGGGGGTACTTTTTCTTGATCTCATCTTCTCTTTCCCAAGTGTACTCTAGTCCTCTCTTTGCATTCCACTTAACTTTTACTATAGGGATTCTATTTCTTCTTGACTGCTTTACTTCTTTTCCCACAATGGCTACTGGTTCTTCAACAAATTGAAGTTTCTTATCTACTTTGATTTCTTGAATTGGTACTTCTAGGGTTTCATTGGTTAAGCATTTCTTGAGGTTGGACACATGAAATATGTTGTGTACTTCACTTAATTCCTATGGTAATTCCAACTTATATGCTACAGGTCCTATTCTATCAATGATCTTGAATGGACCAATATACCTAGGGTTTAGCTTACTGGATTTTCCAAACCGAAAGATACCTTTAGAGGGTGATATTTTCAAATAAACTCTGTCTTCAATTTGAAATTCCAGTGGCTTTCTTTGTCTGTCTGCATAACTCTTTGTCGATCACGAGCTGCTTTCAACCTGTTTTTAATCTCGGTGATCTTATCTGTGGTTTCTTGGATTAGTTCAGGAACTGTGAGTTGTCTATCACCTATTTCATTCCAACATAGGTGTGACCTACATTTTCTTCCATATAAAGCTTCAAATGGAGCTAATCCAATACTAGAATGATAACTATTATTGTATGAAAATTCTATTAAAGGTAAGTGACTATCCCAATTTCCACCAAAGTCTATAGCACAAGCTCTTAACATATGTTCTAAGGTTTGTATTGTTCTTTCACTTTGTCTATCAGTCTGTGGGTGATAAGCTATACTTAAATTTACTTGGGTCCCTAAAGCTTTTTGTAAAGTTTGCTAGAACCTAGAAGAAAAATCTACTATCTCTATCTGATATAATGGATACAGGTATTCCATGCCTAGACACAATATCTTTTATGTAAATCCATGCTAACCTCTCAATCTTGTGATCTTCTCGAATAGGTAAGAAATGAGCAGACTTAGTTAGTCCATCAACTATAAGCCAAATTGTGTCGTATCCATTTCTGGTCCTAGGTAACTTAGTTATGAAATCCATTGTAATTTGATCCCATTTCCATTCTGGAATTTCTGGTTGCTGTAAGTATCGTGAAGGTTTTTGATACTCAGCTTTTATTCTTGAGCAGACATCACATTGTTCCACAAGTTCTCTAACTGATCTTTTCATGCCTGGCCACCAGTATTGGCTTTTCAAATCTTTGTACATTTTATTGTTCCCTGGGTGTACAGAATACCTTGACTTATGAGCTTCTTGCAGTATAGTTGTTCTAATTACGTTGTTGTCAGGTATCTAGATTCTTCCTTTAAATCTTAGAATTCCATCTGCTTCCTCTTTCACGTCTTTTAATTGCCCTTTTAATTTTACCATATCTTTTTGTTGAGCTTCCCGGATTTGATTTAACAAATCTGAACGTAATTCCATTCTCATTGCTCGTACCCGTAAAGGTTTTGTCCTTTCTTTTCTGCTTAAGGCATCAGCTACTACATTTGCCTTGCCTGGGTGATACTTAATTTCACAGTCATAATCATTTAGTAACTCTACCCATCTTCGTTTCCTCATATTTAACATTTTCTGGTCAAAGATGTGTTGCAAACTTTTGTGGTCCGTATATATTATACACTTAGTTCCATACAGATAATGCCTCCAGATCTTTAGTGCAAATATTACAGCTCCTAATTCTAAATCATGGGTAGTATAATTCTTTTCACTTCCTCTAAGTTGTCTAGAAGCATATGCAATCACCTTATCTTTCTGCATTAAAACACATCCAAAGCCTTGACGAGAAGCATCGCAGTATACTATGAAGTTATCTTTACCTTCTGGTAAAGCTAATATGGGTGCATTACATAATTTACTCTTGAGAAGTTCAAAGGCTTCATTTTGTTTTTCTCCCCATACATACTTTTATCTTTTTGAGTCAATTCTGTCTACGGTTGGGCTATCCTTGAGAAATTTTCTATAAATCTTCTGTAGTATCCCGCTAAACCTAAGAATTGACGTATTTCAGTTGGGGTTTTTGGAATTCCCATTTCTTAACTCCATCAATTTTTGTTGGATCAACCTGAATTCCATCTTGGTTAACTATGTGCCCAAGGAATTGTACTTCTCTTTTCCAAAATTCACATTTTGAAAATTTTGCATATAACTTTTCTTTTTGTAACAATTCCAAGGTCAACCTGAGGTGTTGTTCGTGGTCTTCTTTATTCTTAGAATAAATTAGAATGTCATCAATGAAGACTATAACAAATTCATCTAGGTAAGGTTTACACACTCTATTCATTAGGTCCATAAATACCGTAGGAGCATTGGTTAATCCAAATGGCATCACAAGGAATTCATAATGGCCATATCTAGTTCTAAATACAGTCTTAGAAATATCATCTTCCTGTACCCTTAATTGATGATATCCAGATCTTATGTCTATTTTTGAGAAATAACTAGATCCCTGTAGTTGGTCAAACATATCATCAATTCTAGGGAGTGGATACCTATTCTTTATGGTAATCTTATTAAGTTCCCTATAGTCAATACACATTCTAAAGGTTCCATCCTTCTTTTTAACAAATAGAACTGGTGCTCCCCAAGGTGATACACTAGGACGTATGAATCCTTTATCCAATAATTCCTGTAACTGAGTCATGAGTTCTTTCATCTCAGTCGGTGCTAAACGGTAGGGTGCTTTAGCAATAGGGGCTGTTCCTGGTATCAATTCTATTTTAAATTCTACCTGACAAGGAGGTGGTAGTCCAGGTAGTTCATCAGGAAAAACATCAGCATATTCATTTATGACGGGAACACTTTCCAAATTTTCCTTATCAAGTTTGGTATCAACTATATGAGCCAAGAATGCTAAATGATTTTTGTTAAGGCATTTTTGTCCTTTTTCACAAGTAATCAGTTTCACAATATTATTTGGTCTATCACCATATATTCAGAGAGTTTTGTCTTCCTTAATCAAAGGAATCTTAATTATTTCTTATCATAAATGATTTCAGCATGATTTGTACTCAACCAATCCATTCCTACTACGATATCAAATCCTCCTAACTTAATAGGTATCAGATTTATATCAAAATAGTATTCATCTAAATTCAAGATGTAATTAGAAATGATTTCATCAACTTTAATTATTTTACCGTTAGCTAATTCTATCACATAGGTGTCACGTAATTTCTCAGATGTTAGACTAAGTGATGGTCTAAAAGTATGTGAAACAAAACTACGAGTTGCTCCTGTATCAAATAATATTTTAGCGTACTGGTTATTGATAAGGAACGTACCCGTGACTACTTCTGGTTCATGACGAGCTTCGTCAGCTTGTATCACAGAAGCTCTTCCACGAGGGTTGTTCTTGTTAGCTGGAGCCTTACCCTTTCGTTGTGGACATTCATTACGGAAATGATTTTCACTACCACACTGAAAACAGACTGTTTTTGTGCTGGTAGGGTTTTTGCAGTCTCAGGAATTGTGTCCCTTTCTTTGGCAGTTATAACAAACCACTGTCATACAGTTTCCTGTGTGATATCTTTGACAGATATTACGCTGGGGTGGTTTTTCTACTTTCTTCCCTTGAGTTGTTCCCAAAAAGTTCTTGGTGGAGGTCGGGTTAATCTTTTCTGGGAACTTTCTCCAAATCTTCTTCCAGGTTGGTTTTCAGTCCATTTCCTTTTCTCTCCTATCTGTTGATGACTTAATGATCCATTCCTGATCATTTCATCTGTTAGACTTCCTGACAAGATTACTGCTTCCTGGAAGGTTTTGGTTCTAGCAGATTTCACTAGTCCTCTTATTTGTGGCACTAATCCCCAAATATACCTTCCTATTCTTTTTAATTTCGGGGTTATCAGATGTGGTACTAATCTGGATAATTCATTATACCTATCAGTATATTCTCGGTGTGCAGACCCTTTCATCTCTGGTGCTAAAAATTCAGCCTCTAGCTTTTCTATCTCATTATATGGGCAATATTTTTCTATCACTAGATTTTTAAATTCTTCCCAACTCAGTTTATTCAAAACATTTCTACCTCTAGTGTGTACCTCCATTTTCCACCAGGACTGTGCTTCTCCTTTAAGGGAATGGGAAGCAAAGTGTCTTGAAGTTTTCAGCACAGTTGCTGATTTCCAGGACTCCTTCCATGTCGTCTAGCCATCTTAAAGCTTGTACAGCTCCACCTTTTCCATCAAATTCCCGAGGTCTACAGGACATAAAAGTTTTGTAGGAGCATCCCTTTGAAATTCCATTTAGAATCTCTTCATCCTGTTGTTCTTCTGGGATAATGTTTTCAGGCTTTATTAGTGGATGTGAGGTAGCTCCAATATTTAGGTATTGCTGGAGTTGGGTAATTAAGGTAGGTAGGGTAGCTTCTAATTGTTGTGCTACTATCTGAGATATCCTATCGTTCTCAGTTATATCAGGGTTCACGGGTGTTTCTTCCCCAAGTCTGGTCCTGGGTCGTCCCACTCGAGCTGTTCTCCTGACAGGCTGACTGTTTCTTTTTGGCGGCATGATTCACTATAGTGAATTTCAATGTTAGTATTGCAAATAAACATCTTAACACAAAAATTATTTAACACAAATCAAATAAACATGTTGTCACAAAAATACATATAACAATTAAGCTCTTATTTCTTTTATTCTAAAAAAAATTAAACTATAAACTTTCAGTTTCTGCTAAGCCATTTCTAGATCCTGGTGAAGATACTTTTCTTGGGTGTCTTGAGCTTTTTAATGTCAATATGAATTTTTCAGATTCCCAGCTGTAATTTCTTAAGCTTCCTAAGAGTCTGTCGGGTTGTCATCACCTGATCCAACTCTTGTCTCTTAGTAACCTTACTTTCATCTTTAGGAGAATCAGAAGGTTGTTTTTCTAGATCCTCAGATTGCTTAGCTTTAAGTCTATGTCCACGTAGTATCTTTTTCCTAGGAGTCTTAATTGTATATCCTCCCACGTGTACTGGTGCACGTCTAACATAAAATTTTGTCTTATTCTCCATTTCTGTTGGGGTAACATCCATAGCTTGTTGAGGTTCTGGTTAAGGTATTATTTCTTTAGGACTGCTATGGTATGAACCTTCGGAAGGATCAGTCTCGTAGTGATAACTATCTGAAATTCATAGCTGCACAGATCTCTTAACAATATTTCACAAAATAGTTAGTCAAATAACTTATTAAAATTTTGTTAGAATCTTAATCACAAAATCACATAATTTCACATAATTCACATATTTCACATAAAATCATGAAATATCTCCAGATATATATATATATATATATATATATATATATATATATATATATATATATATATATATATATATATATCAAGCTTATGGTTATAGTCTAGATATCTTAAAAATATCTAATTCTCTATAACCAATGGCTCTGATACCAACCTGTCACATCCCGGCGGAAGCGTGAACGATACGGGTGGAATGTGACTAGCTTTAATCAGAGTGCATTGTTTATAGTTAATAAACACAGTTATAATAGAAACATAATACAGACATGCTTTTATTTATACTAGAGGAATTACATCTTTTACATTAGTACAAAATTAGATGTAATTAGTTAACAACTAGATTACAGCTTGTCTAAAACCTATGAAAATGAGCGTCAACATACACGCTCCCGTCAACTATATTGACGGTTAGCGTGACGCAGACTCTTCCCACAACGTCACCCCATCCATCATGAACTTCAATACTGAAATCAAATGAGTTACACATTTCCTGAAAAAGTACACTTAAACCAGTCAACAAAAAAATGTTGGTGAGAACATAGGTTTATAGCCAGACAAATATTTTGTTGATGTATCTATTACAACCAAACCTGATCACAACATAATCATATTGTCACGAAATAATTCACAAAATCAGATAATATTACATCCTAACCCCCATTCGGTTAGATGCAGGAAAATAGTAGCAACCCTCATTTGGTTGGTACAAATATTCTCCTAAGTAGCGCTACTAACATTATCGGACGGTTCCTCATTCGAATTAATGGTTGTATCGCAAATGAAAGTAAGCAACAAAAATATTTTCAAAAATAATACATCAATCCAAACAGTATACTTTTTCCCCCAAAACTTTAGTGAATACCAAACGGTTGAAAATGGGGCTATGAACTCACCGTGTCTTCCTACTTGAACCTAACAAAATAGTTCATAGTGTCAGACAATATTTTATTTTAAAATTTCAGAACCTCACATAGAAGTACCTTCTGGAAGTTCTGCTAATAATGTTATCACAAAAATTTCCAATAAATTATTTATATATAATTTGCTCACAATTAGTACAATTTTTTCATAAATTTATCAAAAATACCTACTGTTGTCCAAAACTCCTCAAATATTCACAGAATCTTTTCCCAAAAATCAGTAACATCTCATAATTTTTATAGCATCCAAATTCAAACAGATTATTTTCTATAAATTTTATAATATTCCATTAATTGGTTAAAAAAACAGCTTCTGTTCTTCATAAATTCCCAAAATTTTACAGGCGGTTTCCTATATAAAACTAAGCATCATATAATTATCTCAAAGTCCAATCATAACAGGTCAGTTTCTGTAATTTTCACAATAATTGTAATATTTATCAAAAATAGTTATACTACTCCAAAAATTATGAAAATTATATATTATGTAGTCTCTGATTTAATATTGCATCTATGATTTTATTAGAATTTATTATTTACGTTAAGTATTTATTATGATTAATTTACTGCAGAACATATAAAATTCATATCTTAATTATAATAAAGAATAAAATTCTGAAATAATTCTAGAGGCTTTTATACCTCAAAAGAATCATTCTGTGATTCTATCAGAATTTTTACGAATTTATTCTTATTTTTGATATTTTCTTTTATTTTTCATTTATAAAATAATTTATAAATTATTTATTAATCAAAAACCTTGTCAAAATTTCCAGATGAATGTTTAAGTATAAAAATGAGAATTTTTCAATGTTTATTCCCACAATCGCATTTATTTAGTATTTATTTGATTTTTCTTAAATAATTACAATATCAATTTTGTAAATTCAAAATATATCTTTTAAATCATAAGTTTCTGAGTTTTTGCAACTCATTACTTATGATTCATGAACTAAAACTTTCAAAATTGGTTTTGATGTTTAAACACCAACTAATATGTATATATATAGATTTTGTTACATATATGTAAGAAGAATCATTGTTATCACCTTGTGATGATGACTTTGATTGTATCCTAGCTTCTTGAACCCGAGAGTAAGGTTGTGGAGGTCGTGAATGGTGATGGTTATAGTATGGCCACGGTGGTGTTGATGATGGTGTGGTGGTTACTTGTTCGAGAGTGAGAGAGACAAGGTGGTGCTCGGTTGTTGTTGGTTGGTGATAGGAACCGAGAGACACAGAAGATGTGGTGTGAAGATGGTGGTGTAGGTGGCGGTTTGTGCTTGCGGGTGGAGATGATTGCGGTTGTTAGTTGTTTTGTATAGTAACCGAGAAGGAAGAGCAAAGGTTGTGGTGTTTGTTTAGGTGGATTAGAATTTTATGTGTGAATGTTCAAGGGACCCGAGGTTTTAATCAATACATGAGGCGGTTTTAGGGTGGTGATTCACCAAGAATCTAGAGTGGAGGTTGCGGTTTCTCAAGCCTTTAAACAGAGAGGATGCCACCTCATTGTTAAGGTGGTGATAGGTGATGATCTAGGGTACTAGAGTTTGACCTTAGTAATGTGAATGCATGGATAGTGGCGGTTTATGGCAATGGGGATGCAAGAGATAAGGTTTGGGGAGGACTACCGAGGCTAGCTTGCTAGATGGCAATTAGGGAACCTCCATGGTGTGAACATAAGGTTTGTAAGTCAAAGTGGATGTTTAGGTGGCGGATGGTGGTGATGGTAGAGTATGTGGTGGCGGTTTTAAGGAGAAAGGTTGCATGGAACTGAGGGGTATGGTGGTTTCGGGATATTGGTTTTGGGTTGGTGGTTTGGGTTTGATCGACCGTGGGTTGGGAGGGTGGTTTGAGTGTTAGTTTTAGGTTTTAGGTTTAGGTTTTTAATTTAGAGTTTGATTTAGTTTAGTTTTAGTATGTATATATATATATATATATATATATCTATAAATATACTCATAGATATATACATAAGTGAGCTTTATATCTTAGATTACTCGTATACATTCAAAACATATATACTTTGATGTTTTTAATGTGTATACACATATATAATATACCCGTACAAATAAGTAAATGTTTATATATACATACTAATCGTACATATATCTAAGCATTCCAGAGAATTTTTTTCCATGTATGCCAACATGCACATGTAAATTTTTGTATTTATATACACGTAGGTGTGAGTTTCGGGTATATATATGTACATGCATACGTAAATTATCACTATATAGACATGCATGCAAACATGCACATGTATATCCATAAGGTATACATACTAAACAATACATTAATCGTGATCATAATATAATGTAATAAAAGAATTTTTAGGGTCGTCATAGTTTGGCAGGAAACCAAACATAGATTTCCTTAAATCTTTTGGTTGTCCAGTTATGATTCTAAATTCAAGTGATCATCTAGGGAATTTGAAGCAAAATCTGATAATGGATTTTTCATTAGATATTCATCTATTTCAAAAGTCTATCGAGTTTATACCTCTAGGACTAATGTTATAATTGAAACATTCAACATTAAATTCTTGGAAAATTCATTTCCATCAGTTTCAAATGGTCCAGCATGGTTATTTGATCTAGATTCATTGTCAAACTCTTTTCAATGTAACTTGTTTGATCAATCTAATTTGCTTGATTCTACAAGTAAGAAGAAAGCTAAGGAGATCTTGGTTCTTTCAGTGATGACTCAGATTCTGACGACCCAGACGATCAAAGCCCAGATTCCCCATTCTTCTCCTTTGTCAAGGATTCAACTATTCAATTTAATGAAAATGATCAATCTAATCAAGATTCAGATCTTTCAGTTTCAGAAAGTCAAGACGTTTCTCAACCACTTCCTAATGATGGTACTGAATTTGTACAACCTGAGTCTGGAACATCATCCATTTCTGGTGATGCTAGATGATTAGAAGTGTGGATTGAGGCTATGCAAGAAGAATTATTGCAATTACCCAAACAAGAAGTGTGGAATCTTATGGATTTACCTAAAGGATAAAATGCCATAGGCACAAAATGGTTGTTTAGAAACAAAACAGATTGTTGGGTGTTCTACCTTTGAAGAAATTGAAGATTTCAATAGTATTGAAGTTGAAGACTTGAAGCACGAAATCAACAAAAATATTAGTGTAGGGTTTATATTGTAATTATTTGTAATGCTAGACTTGTATATATTTTAGCACATATCATCCTTGTAATGCGTGACTAATTCACCAATTTAGGGTGAATTAGGTTTTATCACCAACAACAATATATCATCATCCCTCATGGATGATGATTTCAACATTATATGATCATTCTTATGAATGATGATTTCAACAATATATCAATAACATCAAGCATTAATCATCACTGTATGTGTTCTTCATGTTCATCATCATCATGATTTATTATATTTTAGCACCTAATCATTGAATTCTTGCTATCATCAATATGAATCCTAATCTCCAAGCTCATGTTCATGTTCAAATCTTGAACTCACAATTGGTATTAGAGCCAGAGTTGTGGATTCCTATTGATTTTGATGAGATTCAATGGTTAGGTTGTCAAAAGTATTGATTGAATCTAATCAAAATTGGTGTACGGCTGCGGATTCTACATCAACTTTTGTATTTGATTGAAACACTATTATTCTTGCTGCACATGGCTCATCAAAAAGGAATCATTCGAAGCTATTCAATGTGTCTTGTGCGAATGGAATAGGGCGACCGATTGGGGATAGTTGCGGACCAAATTGGGCGGCAAAATGTGGTTGCCTATTGGTGTGTCATGTGACTAAAAAGCTGTCGAATGATCAGAATCAATCAGCCGAATGAAGGCTACAATATCCGAATGAATGTTTCCGAAACCAAATGCGGCTGCCCAAGTTTCAAACAACCCTTCACCATGGTTCAATCATATGTCAAATACGGCTGCCAATTAGGGTTATCCAACCGATTGAAGGCTACCAAAGTCGAATTGTGGCTGCCCAAAGAGGCTGCCGAAACATTGAAGGCTGCCGTGTGCAACTCACTTGGTTAAGGCTGCCGTTTTTGTGATTAGGGATGCCTAATTAGGGCTGTCCTAATTAGGGTTCATCAGCCAAAACAACAATTTGCAACCTAGTGTTGCAAATGGGCTCGATAAGTCCATTGGATTTGTTCCTTGGGCTCCATCATTAAACAAAATAAAAACAATCGGACTTGGGCTTCATCGTTAAACAAAAACAACAATTGAAGATTGAGCTCAAGTGTTGAAGATTGGGCTTATGTACAACAAAACAAAATTGGGCTTCGTATTTGGGCTCTCAACAACAAAAACACGTGACATTGAGTTACATAATATAGTTGTACCAAAGTTTTGAAGACCACGCTTCCGCATCAACGACATATTTCTCGACTTTGGATAACTATTCAACAAAAAGAAGTTCAAGCTTCAATTCACATTGGAAATCTACAATTTAGAGGGAGTATTGTTGGGTATTCTACCTTGGAAGAAATTGAAGATTTCAATGGTATTGAAGTTGAAGACTTGAAGCACGAAATCAACAAAAATATTAGTCTAGGGTTTATATTGTTATTATTTGTAATGCTAGACTAGTATATATTTTAGCACATATCATCCTTGTAATTGTTGGGTTTGTTAGAACATAAAATCATAGTTTAACCTCTTAAACTTTCTGAAAAACGCAGCGGAATTACAATTTTATAAACCCTTTTATAAGCTGAAAAATATGTTCATTAGGTGACCATATTAATGTATAAAACAAACCCAAAGAACAAAGGATCATTTATGTGAATTAGCAAGCTATGAACATGTGAAAAACTACATAAAATCACAGCTTCATTGAGCTGTGATATATCTTACTGCAGCAGCAATAAAGTCGACCAAAAGAGATGTTTGATGAAGATGGAGATGCCCAAAATGCAGCCAAGACTTCAAGGATAGAAGTCCTCAAGCTAGTATACCCCAAGCTCCTTGCAAACACACCTTCTTCTTAGGTAGAAAACACCAAAATGCAGCTCAAAACTCAGCTAGAAAACCCTCTTTTCTTGCTGAAATTTCGTGACTTCTTAGAGAGAAGAGGAGAGCTTGTTGTGTTGCATGCAAATGAGAATTGTGATCATGGAATGCAAGAACCTTTCTTGTTATTAGAACATTCCAAGAACAACATAAGAACACTTCAAGAACCTCAAGAACCAGCTCAAAATTCTGCTATATGCTGCTGAAAATCCGTAAGAAATAGAGAGAGATAGAGCTGATTTTGTTCTTGTTTGCATGTGTGTCTTTTTTATGAGGAATGAGAGTCTTTCTTTTTAACTTGTTAGTGGAGTGGAGACAAGCCTTGCATGTGTTCATTAACCAAGAGAATAACTTGGTTAAAACAAGATGAGCATGCATGTGTGTAGTGTTCAAGAGAATAAGATGCTAGTGGAAACACATGACAAGCATGTGTGTTTTCCACTCACCAAGTCACATGGACGGTTTTGGCTTTTAAAAAACAAAGATTTCCTTTATTTTTATTCTCTTAAATATTAATACACACATGTATATATTGCCTACTCTTTTAACTAGTTTATACAATTAACCAATTAATTGTATAAGTAGTATACTCTCATTATTATTTGGTGTTATACAACTAATTTAAATAACACTTCAAATAATATTATTGAACAAAATATCCTAATAAATTGTTCCATCTCATATGCAACTTATTTAGAAAACCCATTTTCTAAATTGGTTTAAATATTTAATTGCATGATCATATCATCAATTAAATATTAATTGGTGTTTGCTAAGCTTGTTATTGGGTATAACCCGTCTTGGATCATAACGTACTAACCACATCAATATTTTATGTGTCTTGGGCATATAGAATCCTACAATCTCCCACTTGCCCAAGATTCATAGAAGATTGATGCAAGCAGTAAATGACGCCTAACAACGGTTTACTACCCTTAATACGCATGACTTATGGCCATTCAATAACATCATCCCTTTCAAGTACCCTACTTGAAATGATTTAGGTGAATCAATCATCTATCCTTTTGTTACAGATGTCATGTTAAATCCAAGGACACAGAATGATCATTCCTTGTTGATTTAACTTAAGCAGGCCTTAGACATCATACTCTCAATGAATAAGAGGAACAAATCCCATCTTGACCACATAAGTTTCTCACAATCACCTTATGGCATACCTGAACATAGCCTTATGTACTGACAATTATTTCATATCAGTGAAGAACTAGCTCAAGGTATAAAACTTGGTGAATATCAAAACCCAATATGTGTCTCAGGTCGGAGGATACCAAATGATATTCGCCTTTACTCAAATTTACTTATGATCAATCGATAAGATTCCATGTAGTAAAATTTGAGATGCGAGTTAGTCCAATATTTGTATCCCACAAATATCTATGAACCTTGGTAGCAACCCATTGCTCTATATTCATCCTTATGAATATCAACCAATCCAAGTTCATAATAGTCTTACCCTCACACTTGTTCCCACAAGTATGAACGACTACGGACATTTAGAGTAAATAATTTACTCATGGATTAAACATGCTAAATTGGAACATTAATTGAGACATTATAACCAAATAATTTTATTCAAATAATAAAGAGTTCCACATATTCAAATACAAAATTTGATCAAGTCCAATCACTAGAATATCGAAGTCCTAAGGCACAAGTATGACTTTCATGCTTTGCCCTTTCAAGGAGCTTCGTGAGTGGATCCGCAATGTTTTGATCAAAGCGAACTTTGCGAATACAAATCTTTCCTTTTCAACATCATCCCTTATGTAGTTGAATCTCCGCTCATTGTGCCTAATCTTTTGATGTGCACGGGGTTCCTTGATTTGAACAATCGCACCCTCGTCATCACAAAGATTTCTAAGGGGTCTTGAATGGTAGAGACCATCCTTAGATTGGTGATAAACCTTTTATCCATGCAGCTTCCTAAGCTGCTAATGAGGCGGCTATGTACTCTGATTCTGTAGTGGACAACGCTACCCTATTCATAATGGAGACGTACCCCGATTGTGATCGAGAATCATCTCGATCAGTTTGGAAACTAGCATTCGTGTAACCCTTTACAACTAGTTCCTCTTCATCAGATCCGTATATTAGAAACATATCCTTAGTCCTCCTAAGGTATTCCAATATACTTTCAACAGCCATCCAATGGGTATTACACGGATTCTGCTGACATCTACTTGTCATGCTTAACGCGCATGACATGTCCAGTCTAGTGCATATCATCGCATTCATGATGGATCCTATAGCAGACGCATATGGGATGTCCTTCATGCGATCTTGCTCATCTTTTGAGCTTGGACATTGAGATGCACTCAATATTGTCCCTCTTTGAATAGGTACTATACCTTTCTTAGAGTTTACCATCTTGAACCTTTTCAAATCTTATCAATATATGCACTTTGGTTTAAACCTATCAACCGCCTCGATCTATCCCTATAGATCTTTATTCCCAAAATATAGGCGGTTTCACTGAGATCTTTTATGGAAAAACAATTTCCAAGCCAGGTTTTAACACCTTCCATGGTTGGAATATCCTTTCCATATAGTATTATGTCATCAACATACAATACTAGGAATATGATTACACTCCCACTAGCCTTTTTATACACACAAGCCTTGTCAGTGTCCAAGTTTCCATGCATATTTGTTTTCTTCTCGAAAACCCACTTGCATCCAACCGGTTTGGAGTTAAGTGGAGGGTCAACCAATTCCTAAACTTGGTTTTCATACATGGATTGCATCTCTACGTTCATGGCTTCCAGCCATTTGTCACAATCCGAATTGGACATAGCATTATGATATGTAGTTGGCTCATCGGAGTCAATCTCATAGCATCCATACATGAAAAATCCATATATTTCAGGTGGAATGCTAACTCTACCAGATCTATGAACGTTTTGTGTGTATTGATCAACCTCTTGATCATTTTCAACAACCTCTTATTGACAGCTAGTGTCAACCAAACGTGTATCGGCTTGTGGATCTTGATCCTCATCAAATTCCACTGTTCTATGCATCATTCCTTCCATAAGGAACTTGGCTTCCAAGAACTCTGCCTTTTGAGCAATAAATACCTTTTGCTCTGTTGGATCAAAGAAGTAGTATCCTATACAGTCCTTTTGGATATCCAACAAACATACACTTAGTGAATCGACTTTCAGTTGGTTTGGGTGTTAAGCTTAACATAAGCTTCATCACCCATACTTTTAAATATGACAGCGATGGAACTATTCCATTCCATATTTAAAAGGGCATCGAATCCACTTTCTTGGTTTGGGCCATATTCAAAATACGAGCCTCGGAGAGTAGTACGAAACCCCAAAATTATAGAGGTAGTGAGCTAGCCATCATAGGTCGAACCATATCCAATAGGGTTCGATCTCCTTTCAGACACACCATAATATTGTGGTGTTCCGGGAGGAGTAAGTTGTGAGACAATCTTACAATCTTCCTAGATGATCCCAAAAAGTCTCACTTAGGTATTCACTTCCTCTATCTAAACGGAGAACTTTGGTAGTTCTATCGAGTTGATTTTCTACTTCATTCTTGAAGTTTTGAACATTTCAAATTCTTCATGTTTATGTGCCATCAAGTACACATGACCATAGCGACTATAATCGTCGGTAAAGGTAATGAAGTAAGTTTCATCATACCTTGTCATTGTTTTAAAAGGACCTCATACATCCAAATGTCTGACTCCTAAAAAATCTTTTGCCCTCTCATTAGTACCACTAAAGGGTGTGTTGGTCATCTTACCTTGTAAACAAGATTCACACTTATCAAATGAACAATTTTCATTTGTTTTCAAAAGATCATTCTTTTAAAGTGTTCAAATCCGATTCTTGTTTATGTAATCAAGATGACAATGACAAGAATAAGAGTCACTTAAACCATTTTAAGTCTCTTGGTGTATGATAGGTATAATGCGTTATTATAGGACGAATCATCATGAACCAATTCATCAACATCATTAGAAGGCATAGCCTTGAAATAATATACATCATCCATATAAATATAAATACCATCATTTACTAACTTTAAATCATAATCATATCGTTTTAAAAGGGAAACTTAAATCATGTTCCTAGTCAAACTAGGAGCATATAACATGTTTTGAAGAACAACTTCCAAACCTTTTGAAAGTTTCAAAACATAGTCTCCTTTCTTAAGGTGCTTATTTCTTTTAACCCTCACAACAGATTGCAAAAGTGAGTTCCACATGCGGTATCCAATTACCCATGTGCTTTGAAGAAATAACATTTAAGTCAATATGGATTATGAAAGTTGTGCTTGAGGTTTGCCCAGCATCCCTCTTATTTCTCAACTCTTTGAGATAGGTTGGACAATTCCCTTTCAAATAACCTATCTCACCATACTCAAAGCATAGATCGTTTTTCGTTACTTTAGGCTTCATAAGCTTAGGTTTTGGAGGTTCCGCTTTGATCTTTCCTTCCCTTTTGCCTTTGATGTGCCCTTCTCCTTTGGCAACATTTGCCTTGGGATCGGGAATGGCCTTTCCTTATTGATCTAGAGAATAGGTAGAACCTTTCTACCCATCCCTGCCTCAGCTGTTGTGAGCATTGCGTGAAACTCACCAATGCTCTTGTCGTATCCATTCATATTGCTTTTCATTATGAATGTCTCAAACTTTTAGTTAGGCCATTAAGGATCAAATCCTTGGCCAACTCCTTTGAGACAGGACAGCTAAGCCTCTCGAGGCAGCCTCAACATCGTCAGGGTCGGGTTGGTTAGGAATAGGATCGTCAAGGACATTTGCCTTTGCTCTTGCTTGAGAACAATTCTCAAGTTTCGAGACCAGTCCATAAGGTTATTATGGTACAGACGATCCCTCTCTAAAATAGTTCTCAGTGACAGGGTATGGACGGTCAGGGTGGTAGCATTATTGTTTGCGGCCATTCTATAAATTTTACAAAGTTCTTTTTAGTATTTCTTAAAATTTCATTTTAATTATTAATACCCTTTACGTCTCATAGACAATTAATAATTAAAATCTAGAATCCAACGTTACATTCAAATAATGGTTAGGTGACCTTTATCCCATTATTCAAATTAACAAGGTAGTCAACATTTGACAATTGCAACCTTTTGCAACTTCTAGCGGTATGGGATCGACTTTAAACATCATATGCAAAGTCGGCATGTTAATCCCATCAACACCATTTGGAAACCATATTTTAGGTGATCCATTCAACATGGTTTGCAAATCAAGTTACCCTACTTGCACACACATGTGAGTTTCCCAACACGAGTGGTTAGGTGACCTTTATCCCATCAATGTGGTATTCCCACCTTAAGTCATAAGTTCCCTCAAAATGGTTAGGTGACCTTTATCCCATTAAGAGTTTCCAAATGACTTAAGTGTTGTGCAAAAGAACGGTGTTAAACTTGTTTGAAAAGGGATTTTTAGTTTTCATTAATTCTAGTTTTGAAAACTCTATGTACCTTGTATTTGCATGCTTTCAAATACAAGGTATCCTATGGTTCATTTTTAATAAAACCTCTTTTATTAAATCATCAATCCTTTTAATAACCTCTTATTAATCACTTAATGATTAAGAACCATAGATGCAAGGTATCTTATGGTTTATTTTTAATAAAACCTCTTTTATTAAATCATTAATCCTTTTAATAACCTCTTATTAACCACTTAATGATTAGAAACCATAAATTTTCAGCTTGTTAAGTTTGCTAATGAGTTTGTTATGCATATCCAAATATCAAACAACAATCATACAACAAACAACCAAACAAGCATAATATAAACAACCACAATGTGCATAACCATAGCTACTATTGTGACCACACTTGTTTGCCATCACAAGTGTGGTCATTTGGTCTTTCCTAAGGGTTGAATACAACACAAAATAGAGGTCTTCATAGACTCCCACTTGAACTTGCATCCATATGCTTCAAGTCCCTTTTTTTGTGTCTTTGATGTCCATATTTGGGTCTTCATCTTGTGCATCTTCCTTTTACAAAAATTATATCCTAATACATTTTTCTAATAAAAGAAATGCACCTAATCTATTTATTACATAACCAAATGAATAAATAATTACAACCCAAATAATAAACACAAATATTACAACCCAATTGAATGAATTAAAACAACCATTTGAATCATCCAAACAACACAAGGCCTTAAGCTAGGTTATGCACTATTATATGACCAATCATAAACATTATTCAACAAACTAAATAAACCCCATTAAACCCCAAATTTTCAGCCAACATAAACTGAAAATTAGGGTTTGTTTGTCCAAACAAACAACATCCAAATATATCAACTAATTGACATTCCTATCTTTCAAAGTTTAATCATAAGCATGAAGATATAACTTTGAAAGACATGGGGTTTATTGAATCAACCAAAATCAGCCTATTATGAGTTTAAAATCATCCTCTAAAACTAATTTTTAAAGGACAAGAACAAGCAAGCTATCCACATAACCGGCTCTTGATGCCATTGTTGGGTTTGTTAGAACATAAAATCATAGTTTAACCTCTTAAACTTTCTGAAAAACGCAGCGGAATTACAATTTTATAAACCCTTTATAAGCTGAAAAATATGTTCATTAGGTGACCATATTAATGTATAAAACAAACCCAAAGAACAAAGGATCATTTATGTGAATTAGCAAGCTATGAACATGTGAAAAACTACATAAAATTACAGCTTCATTGAGCTGTGATATATCTTACTGCAGCAGCAATAAAGTCGACCAAAAGAGATGTTTGATGAAGATGGAGATGCCCAAAATGCAGCCAAGACTTCAAGGATAGTAGTCCTGAAGCTAGTATACCCCAAGCTTCTTGCAAACACACCTTCTTGTTAGGTAGAAAACACCAAAATGCAGCTCAAAACTCAGCTAGAAAACCCTCTTTTCTTGCTGAAATTTCGTGACTTCTTAGAGAGAAGAGGAGAGCTTGTTGTGTTGCATGCAAATGAGAATTGTGATCATGGAATGCAAGAACCTTTCTTGTTAATAGAACATTCCAAGAACAACATAAGAACACTTCAAGAACCTCAAGAACCAGCTCAAAATTCTGCTATATGCTGCTGAAAATCCGTAAGAAATAGAGAGAGATAGAGCTGATTTTGTTCTTGTTTGCATGTGTGTCTTTTTTTATGAGGAATGAGAGTCTTTCTTTTTAACTTGTTAGTGGAGTGGAGACAAGCCTTGCATGTGTTCATTAACCAAGAGAATAACTTGGTTAAAACAAGATGAGCATGCATGTGTGTAGTGTTCAAGAGAATAAGATGCTAGTGGAAACACATGACAAGCATGTGTGTTTTCCACTCACCAAGTCACATGGACGGTTTTGGCTTTTAAAAAACAAAGATTTCCTTTATTTTTATTCTCTTAAATATTAATACACACATGTATATATTGCCTACTCTTTTAACTAGTTTATACAATTAACCAATTAATTGTATAAGTAGTATACTCTCATTATTATTTGGTGTTATACAACTATTGAACAAAATATCCTAATAAATTGTTCCATCTCATATGCAACTTATTTAGAAAACCTATTTTCTAAATTGGTGTAAATATTTAATTGCATGATCATATCATCAATTAAATATTAATTGGTGTTTGCTAAGCTTGTTATTGGGTATAACCCGACTTGGATCATAACGTACTAACCACATCAATATTTTATATGTCTTGGGCATATAGAATCCTACAGTAATGCGTGACTAATTCACCAATTTAGGGTGAATTAGGTTTTATCACCAACAACAATATATCATCATCCCTCATGGATGATGATTTCAACATTATATCATCATTCTTATGAATGATGATTTCAACAATATATCAATAAAACCAAGCATTAATCATCACTGTATGTGTTCTTCATGTTCATCATCATGATTTATTATATTTTAGCACCTAATCATTGAATTCTTGTTATCATCAATATGAATCCTAAGATCCAAGCTCATGTTCACGTTCAAATCTTGAACTCACACAGATGATCGAGGAATCATCATTCGAAATAAAGCGAGACTTGTTGCACAAGGATACACAAAAGAAGAAGGTATTGATTATGATGAAGTATTTGCTCCAATTGCAAGACTTGAATCCGTTCGTGTCTTCCTAGCTAATGCGTCATTCATGAAATTCAAAGTGTATCAAATGGACGTTAAAGGTGCATTCTTGTATGGTCGAATCACCGATGATGTGTAAGTGAAGCAACCTCCGGGGTTTGAGAATTTAGAATTTTCACATCGTGTGTATAAGCTTAGCAAAGCTTTGTATGGACTTCATCAAGCTCCAAGAATCTAGTATGAAACATTGTCAGAACACTTAATCCAACATGGATACACGAGAGGTAAAATTAATCCAACTTTATTCTTATAGAATGATGCTGATGATCTCTTATGTGTACAAGTGTATTTTGATGATATCATATTTGGTTCTACAAGTCCAAAACTGTGCAACGAATTCGAAGAAATCATGAAGTCTCGATTTCAAATGAGTTCTATGGGAGAAATCAATTCTTTCTTGGACTTCAAGTTCAGCAATCTGTAGATGGTATTTTTATTAATAAAGAGAAGTTTGTTGATAAGCTCTTGAAGAAATTTAAACTGCGAGATTGTCAGTCCATTAGAACTACAGCTGATGTAAACTCCAAGATTGAGCCTGATCCAAAAGGAAAATCTGTTGACCAAACTTTATACAGATCTATGATTGGTTCATTGATGTATCTTACTGCATTTAGACCAGACATGATGTATGTTGTTTGTGTCTGTACCAGGTAACAATCAGACTTGAAGGAATCCCACTTAATTGTTGTCAAAAGGATATTCAGGTATCTCAAAGGTAAATCGGATTTAGGGCTACGGTATCCTTAAGAGGGAAACTTTGAGTTACATGAATATACTGATAGTGATTATGGAGGATGTTGTCAAGATAGAAAATCTACTACGGGTGGGTGACAATTTTTAGGTCCCAGATTAGTCTCGTGGCAATGTAAGAAACAAACAAATGTCTCCGTTTCAACCGCATAAGCTGAGTACATAGCTGCTGCAGCAGGATGTTCTCAAATCCTTTGGTTACAAAACCAACTACTGGATTATGGATTCAATTTTCTTAAAACCCCAATTTACATTGATAACACTGCTGCTATGTTCATCATAGCTAATCCTGTCCAACATTCAAAAACAAAACATATCGAGATTCGATATCATTTTCTCAGAGATAACTCTGAAAAAGGTTTAATCGTTTTGATTCAAATTGCAACTGAAAAACAGTTGGCAGACCTATTTACTAAAGCTTTCTTACCAGGACGGTTTGAGTATTTGGTAGAGTCAATTGGTCTTATTAACCATGTGTAAAAACTGGTTTTTAAGCTTTTTAGTTCTTTGAGTCTTAACATGATCAGAACCCTCCTTATCAAAAAGGTCATAGTAAGAGCAACTGTCACAATTGATTGTAGTTTGTGTGTGCTTGTTTTCTTATTAAAGAAAAACCAAATACAAAAATAGAAATCCAAACTCAAAAATTAAAGTGGAAAAGCTTCTTGCAACATTTTAAATGAGATTTTTTGTTTATATTTAGAGACTAAAATGAAGGGAAATTAATTTTGTTTGTTGAAAATTTTATTAAAAAAATGAAATGTCAAAAATTAAAAACAATTGAGGATCAATTATGAAAATTTTGAGTGAAAAGTAAAAAATTTGACAAATTATTTAAATATTAGTATGTGAACAAAACTAATATGTCTAAACAGTGTTCGGGTGGAAGATGTGAAAAAATACAAGTGTAAAAATTCTTATGCGCCTAAACAGTGGTCAGAAGTCCAAACAAGAGCATGTTGAATTTCAAAAAATTTACAAGTCTTTTAGGCATTTCAAACATCCTCATGCACCTAAACAGTGTTCATAAGTCTAAAAAGTTGGTTAAGTGTTGGCCATTTCATCAACTCTCAAGCGCTTAAACCGTACCAGGCTTTTTAAGATTTGGGCGTTTCAAGTAAAAATTTCAAGTGTTAGGCATTTCAGCTAGTCTCATACGCCAGAACAGTGCAGAAGCGCCTAAACAGTTCTTATGCGTCTGAACAGTGCACATGCGCCTAAGCCCATATGCCCAAACAGTGCTCATGCGCCTAAATACTTGGTGAAATTTTCAACATCATGCGCACAAACAGTGCTCATGCACCTAAATTTTTATGTTATTTTCAGTCTCATGCGCCTAAAATTTCATACTTAGTATAAAAAGAACACTTAATGTTTTTAACGCATTAATTCACCAAAATCCCCTAAACTCACTAACTCACTCTCGACTCTCGGTTACTCATATCTCACAAAGATTGATTGTTGTGTTCGATTAAAGTTATTAATAGTTTGATTCTAAGATTCTAAACGTAAGTTCATCATCTAATCAACATAATTTAAAAATTCAAAGTTCAAATTGATTAGGGCGTTTCAAAGCTGTTAAGGCGTATGAACCCTAAAGTCATCTAAAATTTGAATTTTGTGATCTGAATGTTAAACAATAACTGAAATTGAGTTCAAAATGTTGATACTGGACTGATTTCGAGCATGTTAACACATTAGACATCAATTTTTATCAACACTGTTTAATGATGATTCATCATCAGTCGTAATATTGAAGATGGACAGTCAATAAAATTTTTATTAAAAATGAAACTTCATAAAAAATTCAAATTGTTAATATGTGCTTGATAAATTTTGATGAATTGATATGTTTAAAACAATTAAACCCTAACTTGAGTATGTTATGTTTTTAAACATAATGTATGAACATTTAGTAATTTTCTACGTAAAAGTTAGATTAAAATTGTTCAAAACATAATAATTCATTAAAATTCAATCAACATCTATTAAATTCAACAAGTTTAAATTCAAATTGATTAAAGTTTTTGTTTTCAATTGTGCAGATGAATGATTTAAAGTTTGAGCCAAAGCATAATGTTGCTGCATTACTAAAAAAGATGTTCAAGATGCAGTTAGCTATGAAGAGATGATAAGATTCCTTCTAAGGACTAAATATGTATATGCCATGTGTTATCAGCCTGTTGTTTGTGCAAGACTGATCAGAAAGTTCTGGAACACTTCATTAGTTGAGCTGAATGATGAAGGAAGGAAGGTGTTAAGAGGGTTTGTAACCAATGACAGAATGATAGAAGTCTCTAAAGATTCTATCAGATCCTCTTTGTGATTGGGTCACAATGATCTAGAAGATCCATCTGAGCTGACATTCAATGAATGCAGAGAAACATTCATTGAAATAGGTCACCTAGATCATTTTCACAAAAAGCAATTCTTTAGAGCCAGAGTCTTCAATCACTTGAAGCTCTTGTGCTATATCTTTCAACATTGCATGTCTAAGCGAACTGCTGGATGGAATTCTTTTCCATTTGATATTGCACCTCCGATAGTAGCATTTGCTACTAATAGAAGGTTTAACATGGCAAAGTGGATTATGAATGGATTCATCTTCAACCTTGAAAAAGGCATTAGGAACAAATACCAAATGTATCCAACGTTTTTTGCAAATGATCATCAATGAAGAACACCCAGACTTTCATGTATACGGTCTTGGTGGAGATATTCTTGAGTTGGAGCATATGTCTGAGATATCATACAAGCGATTAGCTATGATCACTGGTGCTCAAAATGTACTAATGTTTCAATACACGAGGAATATTGCTAATGATGATGTTGATATCAACATAGATCACTTCCACTTAATTGAAGTTGAACAAGTGGATCTAGCTGATCTTGTTGATGAAGTTCCTCAAGTGATCTCTAATGATGATAATGAAAATAATGATGATGATAAAGATGGTGATGACGATAATGAAGATGATGAAGATGATGATAGTTCTTGTAGACATGATGATGATGCTGGTGATGCAGCTAAAGTTCATCAATCAGAGAGCATTGAAATGACTATCTCTGATCATGCTGATGGGACACATGATATTGATGAAAGAACTTCTTGTTGGATTCTATATGCCCAGGACACATAGAATATTGATGTGGTTAGTACGTTATGATCCAAGTCGGGTCATACCCAATAACAAGTTTAGCAAACACCAATATGTATTTTATTGATGATATGATCATGCAATTAAATCACAACACCAATTATGAAAATAGGTTTTCTAAATAAGTTGCATATGAGATAGAACAACTTATAAGGATATTTTGTTTAAGGGTATTACTTGTAATGTTATTTAAATTAGTTAAGTAACATCAAGTAACAAAGTGTGTATGTGTTATAAAATTAAAAGGGTTAATTTTATAACATAACTAATGACTAGTGAAATTAATTAAAGAGGAACAATTTTGGGGGGAAACCCTTTTTGGGCATCCATTCGGCCGCCCCCTTTGAAGGGGCTGTGGATTCCTTTTCTTGGTATTAGTCATTCCTAGATACACACACTCAACTTTCTCTCTCTCTCTCTCTCTCTCTCTTACATGTAAAACATCACCAAGAACATTTTCTCTCTAGCTTCTTGAAGAAAATGGAAGCTGAAAATCGGATTTTCAGCACATTCTTGGTTCAATTTTGGTGTCAAAAATCCTAGCAAAAGGGTGTTTGCTTCACACTTGTGGGTATGCAAGCTTGAGGACACCTATCCTTGGTGTTTTGGTCATTAAAGAGCAGCTCCATCTTCATCCAAAACTCAATTTTCCGCAGCCCTACAAAAGGTGTTTTTGTAAGTGTTGTTTTGGTTGTTTATTATTCTTGATAGCTTGTTCAAACACATATAACGATCCTATGTTCTTGGGTTTGTTGAAACAAAGTTATGAACCTTGTTTTTCAGATTATGAATCATAATATTAAGGCTTTAATCCGCTGCATTTTCATGTTTAAATGGTTAAACAACTTTGATAATGGTCCAACAAACCCAACACTTCTGCTGACATTGCTCATGATGAAGAAGTGACTTCTGCTGATAATGGTATATAGGCCCTTTCCGAATCACTGCTCGAGTAGGAGAGGTGGCCTATAGGTTGGATCTACCAGATGAGTTAAGTGGAATTCACCCGATCTGAGGAAGTGTTCCACTGGGGGACATCGAGGTAGACGAACGGCTCAACTATGTAGAGCAACCAGTGGCGATCATCGATCGCAAGGAGAAAAGGTTAAGAAATAAAGTGGTTCCTCTTGTGCGTGTACAGTGGCGGCACAAGAAGGGATCCGAGTCAACGTGGGAAACTGAAAAAGAAATGAGGCAGCATTACCCACGATTGTTCGAGGAATAACAGGTTTCGGGGACGAAACCTAAATAAGGGGGGTGGACTTGTAACACAGGTTTCGGGGACGAAACCTAAATAAGGGGGGTGGACTTGTAACACCCGGAAGTTTGAATTTTTGGAGTGTTATGCGACTGAGTCTCAGTCGCATGGAACTCATGCGACTGGGGGACCAATCGCATGATGCTCGAACGACTGAAGGTTCAACCGCATGAGACTCATGCGACCGGAGGTCCAGTCGTATGGTGTTCATGCGACTGAAGGTCCAGTCGCCTGGACCTCAGGCGACTGAGCTGTAGCTATAAAAGAGGGGCAGCCCTCTCGTCTTCCCCACACTTACACATTCAGTCGGGAAGAAAGAGCAAAGAGAGAGAGAGAACAGAGAAAGAAGAGAAAGAAAGAGAGAAAGTGGTGATTCGGGCTCGAGAATTGTCGAGTGACTAGTCCAAACGAAGCTCTTCATCTTCTCCTCGATTATGTGAGTTCTAGAACCCCTCATTTACTTGTTTTCATATGATTTTGGGGCTGGAACACATTCAAACCTGTTTTTGAAAAAGTGTATGTTTGACCCACTTGAGTGAGATCTTGGATAATGTGTTTAAGGTATGATTAGGACTTGCACATGCTTGTATGATGTCCTAATATAAATCCTTGAGGTTTAGGATGGTTAATTTGGGCTGGAAATGGGTTTAGAGGAGTTTGAAGGCCGTAGGTCGCGGCTGCTGTTCGTGATGAACTCCAGTCGCTGCCTAGTTAGGGCTAGGCGACCGAAGGGCCAGTCACACGACTGAGGAACGACTGATGTTCAATCGTACGATTGAGGCTCAGTCGCACGACTCGGGCTCAGTCGCACGACTGGGGCTCAGTCGCACGACTGGGGCTCAGTCGCATGATAGGCCATGCGATTGAGGGATTCAGTCGCATAGGTCCATTCGCATAGTAGTTCAGTCGCACGACTGAGGGTTAGTCACATAGTAGCCTATTTGTATAGTGTTCATTAGCACGATAGGAGGTCCATTCGCACGATTGTATGCCCATTCGCATAACTGCCCAATCGCACGACCCAGTCGCATGGGGGCCATGCGACTGAAGTATGTTCAATCGCCCAAATATGGCTGATGTGAATGAGGAGAGATGTGTATGTAGGACGTAAATATGATAAGTATGATGTTTCCTTATATGATGGTAATGACTCATGATTTGTAAATATCTATGTTCCTTGTGTCGATGTATGTTTATCTTTTCGTGACTTTACGTGAATGAATGAATGAATGAATGAATGAAACGAATGTAATAAGAACGTAAAGTGAAAGATAATGAAAGAGGAACATGATGAATGAATGCATGCATTGATGAATGAACGAATGAATGTCAGAAAGGCTTGCAAGCAAATGAATGGAGGTGCACACCCCTGGTAGGTGTTAGCTCAACTGTGATGCGGGTTAGCTACCCCGAAGGATGCACACTGGGTCAATAATTGAGATTGATAATGAGGTGAGCAACTTTGTGTTGCAACAGACTCAGTTAGCGGGAAATCGTGAGATTGCCAATGAGGTGAGCAGCCATGGGCTACAACAGACTCGGCTAACGTACGATCGTGAGAGATCGATATGGAGGTGAGCGGCCTTGTTGTCGCAACAGACTTGTAAGAATGAATGTAAAGACTGAAAGAGTTAATGAACGAACGTGAATGATGACGATGAATGTTACACGAATGAAAGCCAATGAACGAATAATGAAGATAATAATAACATTATCTACGTGTACGTATGTTGTGTGATCGCGTGTATGTAAGAATGGTTTCTAATAAATGAAAGTATGTCTTATTATAAAACTAGAACTCACTCAGCAACGCTGACTTTTTTTTATGTGTTTCCAGTTGACAGGTTGGGTTGCTGAGGATGGCACGAGGCAGCTACTCAGCTCTTTTGGGATGGCATTCTCCTTTTGATAATGTTGCCACGCATTATGTTGCGTGCAAGTGTTCCTTGAGGATCCCAATAAACGGGATTACTTAAGGAATCTTCTTTATGATGAAATTTTAATATTTCTATACTAGAGGTCACTGTATATGACCCTATGATTGTTGAGGATTAAAATAAAAGGGATTACTTAAGAAATCTCCGGTTTCATATGCTTCCGCAGCAATCATAGTAAAGTTAGGCAATGTAAAGAAAGCTTGTATTTTGTATTCAAGTCAACGATGTAATGTATTGTAAAAGCTTTTATGAGGAAATGAGAATGTACTACTTTTCAATTCCGCTGTGTTATTTTACTTAGTATATGTAAATTATATGTTGAAGTGCGATGAATGACCAACTGTAAGCGTCCCGAGAACGGGGCCTTACAAATTATTTTAATACTGATAATTCCTGAATTGAGATCCTTGGATTCACATATGCACTAGACCGAACGCGTCATGCGCGTTAAGCATGACAAGCAGATATCAGTAGAATCCAGGTAATAGCCATTGGATGGCTGTTAAAATGTATATTGAAATACCTTAGGAGGACTAAGGATATCTTTCTAATATACGGATCTGATGAAGAGGAACTTGTTGTAAAGGGTTAAACGGATGCGAGTTTCCAAACTGATCGAGATGATTCTCGATCACAATCCGGGTATGTCTCCATTTTGAATGGGTAGCATTGTCCACTACAGAATCTGAATACATAGCCGCCTCATTGGCAGCTCAGGAAGCTGCATGGATAAAGAAGTTTATCACCGATCTAGGGGTGGTCTCTACCATTCAAGACCCCCTAAAAATCTTTTGTGATAACGAGGGTGCGATTGCTCAAATCAAGGAACCCCGTGTACATCAAAAGACTAGGCACATTGAGCAGAGATTCAACTATATAAGGGATGAAGTTGAAAAGGGAAAGATATGTATTCGCAAAGTTCACACTAATCAAAACATTGCGGATCCAGTCACGAAGCTCCTTGAAAGGGCAAAGCATGAAAGTCATACTTGTGCCTTAGGGCTTCGATATTCTAGTGATTGGAATTGATCTGTTTAGTATTAATATTGAAAATATGGAACAATTGTAATATTTAACTCATCTATATTTATGATATTTTGAGTTATGTTCCTTTTAGCATGTTTACATCCATGAATATGTTTATTATTTTAAATGTCCATAGTTGGTCATATTTGTGGGAACAAATATGAACGTAAGACTATTATGAACTTGGATTGGTGGATATTCATAAGGCATGAATATAGAGCAATTGGTTGCTGCCAAGGTTCATAGATATTCGTGGGATACGAATATAGGACTGACCCGCGTCTCAAATCTTACTACATGGAATCTTATTGATTGATCATAAGTAAATTTGAGTAAAGGCGAATATCATTTGGTATCCTCCGACCTGAGATATGTAGGATTCTATGTGCCCAAGATACGTAGAATATTGATGCGGTTAGTACGTTATGATCCAAGTCGGGTTATACCCAATAACAAGCTTAGCAAACACCAATCAATATTTAATTGATGATATGATCATGCAATTAAATATTTACACCAATTTAGAAAATGGGCTTTCTAAATAAGTTGCATATGAGAGGGAACAACTTATTAGGATATTTTGTTCAATAATATTATTTGAAGTGTTATTTAAATAAGTTAGATAACACCAAATAATAATGAGAAATTATAACTTATAGGTTAAATGGTTAATTATATAAGTTATACAACTTGAACATACAATTAAATGTTAATTACATGTCTAGTTACAAGACCATTTTTAATGTGTGTATGTGTTTTATTTAAAGAGGGAAAACCCTTTTTGAATCAGTTTTGGCCGCCCCCTTTTATTATCATTGGACCATTTTTGTCTTGGATACACAACACACATTAACTTGTCTTGATTTATCCCATACTCTCCACCATTCTCATTACATGCAACACACACAAACATCTCTCACTCCCTCAAGAAACTCACGGCCAGGCAGCATTTTTCTTTAGAGTTTTTGGAGCTCTTTTGTGTTGTTTTGGTGTACATCTACCTAGCAAGAAGAGGTGTTTGCAAAGAGCTTGGGGTATACAAGCTTGAGGGCTTCTTCCTTGAAGTCTTGGCCGTTTTCTTGCATCCATAATCTTCCTTCTTTGGTCGGTTTTTTGCTGCTGAAAAGGTAGTAATCACAGCTCATTGTGGCTGTGATTTTATGTGCATCTACATAAGTATATAGCTTGTTTATTCACATATTGAAGATCCTTTTGATTTAGGTTTGTTTTTCTATCTTAAAACATCATTTAGAACATGAAATTTTCCGATTATAAACATGATATAATGCTAAACTTCCTTTGCGTTTTTCAGAAAGTTTAAAGGGTTAAACTAGATTTTGTGTTCTTGCAAACCCATCAAGATACATATTGGGTTTTGATATTCACCAAGTGTTATACCTTGAGCTAGTTCTTCGCTGCTCTGAAATAATGGTCAGTACATAAGGCTATGTTTAGGTATGACATAAGGTGATTGTGAGAAACGTATGTAGTCAAGATGGAATTTGTTCATTTTATTCATTGAGAGCAAGATGTCTAAGGCCTGATTAAGTTAAATAAACAAGGAATGATCATTCTGTGTCCTTGGATTTAACATGACATCTGTAACAAAAGGATAAATGATTGATTCACCTAAATCATTTCAAGTTGGATACTTGAAGGGGATGATGTTATTGAATGGCTTCTAAGTCATGCGTATTAAGGGTAGTAAACCGTTGTTAGGCGGTATTTACTGCTTGTATCAATCTTCTATAAATCTTGTGCAAGTGAGAGATTGTTGGATTCTTTATACCCAAGACACATAGAATATTGATGTCGTTAGTACATTATGATCCATGTAACATCTCGTACTTTTGTTAAGTAAAAGTTAACTTCATTTATTCTTGTAAGGGGCATTATTATCATTTACGAAACTTAGGGGTTAATTATGCTTATTTATTTGTTGTCTTTAATTATTTTAGTTTAGGTGTGCATAATAATAATAATGAATAATAATGCTAACTGTAATACTAATAATATTAATAATAATAATAATGATCATATTCATAACAATAATAATAATAATAATAATATTAATAAAAATAATAATAATAATAATAATAATAATAATGATTTATAAAAGTTATCTAACTCAAAAAAAAAAAAGAATAATGATTAAACTTAAAGTTTATTTAAGTCCAGGGGGTGTTTTTGTTAAATTTGAAACTTCAAAAGAAAGTTTTAACATAAAATATCAAAATGTAAACCACAGGGACCAAATGAGTAAATTTCGAAACCCAAACCAAGTTTTTCCCCTTTTCCCCCCATTTTTCCGGCGGACCATTCCGGCCACCCTCCGGCCGACTCGGGCGAGCCCTAAAACCCCATAAAACCACTCGAAAACGTTACCAAATCGTTCCAAATGCAACTGAGTACATGTTTCGAACTTGATGGTATCATTTAATCATGTTTATGAGACGGTTACAACCCGCAATCGATCAAGTAACCGGCGACGTAAACCGCACGACCGTTCGAGCATTAAACGCTAATCATAACCAAATTAAACGAACATAAACAATCATCTAACCAATACTAAGCGTTCACAACTATCAATTCCATCTGATAACACACAAACAAAGCAAATCTGATTCCCTCTCGTCGCGAACCTGCTCGATACTAGAACACCATTCTCCGAACTTCAAGACTAGAGATTTACACGGGGCTTTCCATCCTTAAGACCATTACAAGCTACTTGTGCAACGAATATCGGGTAATTGAAATCACCTACCTACTCTAATTTACATGGGGAACAAAAGCCCCATGATCTTTAGCATTAACAACAACGAATTGACCTTCAATTTGGTGCAAATTGTATTAGGGTTCTTATGAATTTGGGGAAACTTTTTTAACTTGGGTTTAAAAGCAATTGGAATACAATAAAAACCGCGGCTGTAAGCCTTGGTTAACTGGTTCCATGTTCACCTTCCAACTTAGAGGTCACGGGTTCGAACCCGGTGACCTCCGACATTGTTTTTTTTAAACATTTTGCAACTTTTAAAATATATAAAAACATTCTAAAACTTATAAAAGATTTTTATGAACTTCTTGTATTTTAAACCATGTAGATATTTTCTGTAAATTTATTTATATAAATAACCTTATATTTTATTTAAAATTTTAAAGGGAAGGTAATAGTAAATATATTTATAAAATTTAGACTTAAAATACTAGTTCAACCATTGTTTATTTAGTTGTCGATTAAATCGTGTTCATTTTTATTTCAAAACCTTAATTTAACTTTATGAATAATACTAAATTTTTATAAACGTTATTCTTGTCCCATATTTTATAATATAAATAAATCGTTTCTATGAAAATATAATTGGTATCGTTTGTTAAATATAAATGATAAAACCTCAAACCTCAAATAAGACCCTAGCCCATAATAATTCATTGAACTTAATATTAGACTTTAATCTTGTGCTTAAATTTATTTAGGTGTCTTGTGACGATACAACTTGGAACGACGTTTATTATTATTTTTATTAATCTTCATTGCATACTTATTGACCAAGTGAGTTTTCCTTGCCCCTTTTTACATTTTCCACACTATTTTGGGGTGAAACATGATACTTATACATCATACACTTATAAACGTTTGAGACTTGTAAAGCACTTGCAATTCATCTTATTATTTTGTCATGGTTATTTGTGTGTTGTAAGTGTTTATATGAGATACATAGTTTGTTTACAATCATTAACTATTGCTAGCCTGGCGACGTCTTAGATCTTTGGGCCTGACAAGACTATTTGGTGCTAAAGTCGATGTACTGCCGACTCCTAGGAGCCGTATGCTTGTGCACTAGGGAACCAAATACACTTAGCTAATCTTTTATACTTCTAATCAAGTCGAGGTTTGGTTGTAACGATATGTGTTCTATAACCTTACTAGCTTATAACCTATGGCATGAATTGCTACTTGTAACTTTATCATATTATGTATGAAAATCTTGGAAACTCACCAACTATTTTTAGTTGACCTTTTATTTTTATCATGTTTCAGGTAACCCCCAAGTTTAAAGTGGTCTTTTGAAGCTTGCAATAAAACTAGGACGTGGACCTAGTTAAATAAATAAAATGTTATGTTATGTTTTGGATTTATGTTTGAACTTATTTCATATTTGAAACTTATGAATGTATTTCATTTGGAACTTATGATAGTATTATTTTCATTTAAAGATAGCGTTATGTGGCTGTGAATAATCTTAACCCTCACATCTCGACGATTCCGCCGTCAAGGTTGGGGTGTGACAGATTGGTATCAGAGGCCATAACTATAGGGATTTAGGTTATTAGAAATGGTGACCAAGACTATAGCGTATGCATGAACCTATAGAATAATATTTATAATTCTTGTGATTATATATATTGTTTGCATGCTACATAATGCTATGCCCTCTTATGTGCAACTTGATGCCTTAGCATAGATTTGCCTTATAATTGTTTAAACGTAGTTACTTGTCTCCCTAAACTTAACTTTGACTCTTTGATTTTTCTCGATAAATGAAATTTTCTTAATCTTATTCTCGACGACGCGTGGAATCTTATGCTTATGCTTATGACTTGGATCTTTAGACGATATGTCTAATCTATATAAATCTCATCAAGGTTTTGATTTCATGAACCTAAGAAATATTGTGTGACACATAGACACCTGTATTCTGGTTTTCCTGGAAAAAAGCCTTCGGGCTAAGGTAAGCGTTTCGCATAAATCCTACGGCACTAGTTACGCTTACCTGGGGATTTCTAGGATGAGTGATAAACTGTGGTCAACATACACAAGTTTCTAAGGCGAATGGGTCAATTTACCTTGACGTGTCAACATTTCCAAATGGTAATGCGTTACCAAATGGAATCATTCCATATACCTTATAACTCTTGACTTATCCTTGTTTAAATTATAACCCTTGTTATTCTCTTTTTTTGTGTTTAACTCATTTTGCATATTCCAGCATGTCTCGTCATCATGGAAAGTGTGGAAGTTCCGATCGTAAGCTAGCCGCCATGATTGCTCGACAAATGGCTGCTGTCATCCCGACCATGGTTGCTGAACTCAATAGCACTTTGATGACCAACTCTAGCAATAATAGAAATGGTCAAGGAGAGAATAGTGCTAACCAAGGGCGCAACTACCAAACTTGCACTTTCAAGCACTTTAGCTCTTGCAAGCCCACTAGTTTTAGTGGCAAGGAAGGAGCCACTGGTCTCCTTGAGTGGTTCGAGAGCATGGAGAATACTTTTGTCAACTGTGAGTGTCTCGAGGCACTCAAAGTTTGTTATGCCACTAGCATGCTCCAACAAAGGGCACTTACCTGGTGGAATAGCGAGAAGAGAAATCGAGGAGCTGATGCTATTTTGGCACTTACTTGGGAAGAGTTCAAGAACATCGCCATCGCAAAGTTCTGCCCGTGAAGCGAGTTACAAAAGTTAGAAGAGGAATTCTGGAATTTGAAACAAAACGATGGTGATCATTTGGCCTACTCAACTAGGCATCATGAGTTGAATTTATTGCTGCCTCACATGGTCAATACCGTTCCCCGCAACATCAAGAAGTTCATTAAGGGTGTACCTCCCAAAATTCAAGATGCTGTAGTGGGTAGCCGACCCACAACTTTAGAAGAAGCCATTACTATCACCGTTCAACTCACCGAGAACCATATACGAGCGGGCACCATGTCTGTGAAAGGTGCAAATAAAGTGGAAAAGATGGCTACTGAGGCCGCTAAGGAGACCAAAGCTGAACCGTCCAACAACAACAACAACAACAAGAAGTGCAAGTTTACACCGGCACGCAACTATGCTGTGGCTGCACCCAAACAACCCCAAATATAACTTGTACATACGGCTACACCTGTGGCACAAGTGCCTGGGGCTAGGGCCTATGCTGGTCCTCAGCCGATGTGCAACACTTGTAGGTATCATCATCCGGGGAATCAACCATGCCGTATCTGCACCTTATGCGGTAAATATGGTCATTTCGTGGCGACTTGCAACCGTGCACCTAACAATGCTGCCTTGGTCACAAACTATGTTTGCTACAACTGTGGGGAACCTGGTCATTTTCACCCACAACGCCCTCGTCATGTGGGTAATGTTACACAAGCCCGAGGACGTGCTTTCAACATCAACGCTAACCAAGCACAAGCAAACACCGATGTGGTGAATGGTATGTTAACTTACCTTTAACTTTTGTGATCCAATTCTTTTCATACATTACCTATATCGTTAAATACCTTAAAAATTGAACAGGTATGTTTCTTATTAATAAGACTTATGCCTATATCCTATTTGATTCTGGAGCTGATAAGAGTTTTGTTTCGTTAGAGTTTGAACCCATACTTACTAAGTCACCTACGAAACTAGAAAGACCTCTCACCGTTGAAGTTGCCGATGGAGAGCCGATCACCGTGGATGTCGTTATCCATGATTGCATCCTAAGTCTTGACGCGCATGATTTTCTTATCGATCTTATACCTATGAAACTTGGTAGCTTTGACGTCATCATTGGTATGGATTGGTTAGCCAAACACCATGCCGAGATCGTTTGTTTCGAGAAGTGAATCCGTATACCGTTATCATCTGGGGATACTTTGAAAGTGTTCGACGAAAAATCTTCCAAAGGGCTTAAACTCATGTCTTGCACTCAATCCCGAAAGTGCTTAAGTAAGAACTATATGGCGTTCTTGGCTTAGGTGGTCAACATGAAAGTCAAAGGGAAAGAACTTAAGGATGTCCCTATCGTACGAGACTTTCCTGAAGTATTTCCCGATGACCTTAGTGGTTTACCTCCCGTGCGTGAAGTTGAGTTTAAAATTGACTTGATACCGGGAGCAAACCCCGTGGCTAAGTCACCGTATCAGCTTGCACCATCGGAAATGCAAGAACTCTCTAGTCAACTTCAAGAGCTAACCGAGAAGGGTTTCATTCGTCCTAGTTCTTCTCCTTAGGGTGCACCTATCCTCTTCGTGAAGAAGAAAGATGGATCGTTTCGTATGTGCATCGACTATCGTGAGCTTAACAAGCTTACCATCAAGAACCCCTATCCTCTTCCTCGCATTGATGACTTGTTTGATCAACATCAAGGAGCTGCTATATTCTCGAAGATTGATCTACGTTCTGAATATCATCAATTACGAGTCCATGATGATGACATCCCAAAGACCGCATTTTGTACTCGTTATGGGAACTATGAGTTTATGGTGATGCCTTTTGGTTTTACTAATGCTCCTGCTATCTTCATGGATCTCATGAACCGAGTATGCAAGCCTTATCTAGATAAGTTTGTGATCGTCTTCATCGATGACATACTTATCTACTCCAAGACCAACACCGAGCATGAACTACATTTGCGACAAGTTCTTGAGTTGCTAAAAAAAGAGCAATTGTACGCGAAGTTCTCGAAGTGTGACTTCTGGCTCGAGGAAGTTCAATTTCTAGGACACGTGGTGAATAGTCAAGGAATTCACGTTGACCCTGCAAAGGTGGAAGCTGTGAAGAATTGGTGTGTTCCCACGACTCCAACCGAGATACGTTCTTTCCTTGGTCTTGCTGGTTATTACCGACGATTCATCGCCAACTTTTCAAGGATCGCGAACCCGCTCACTTCCTTGACACAAAAGAATAAACCATTCGAGCGGGGGCCCGAGCAAGAAGAAGCTTTTGAAGCGTTAAAGCACAAACTGTGCAATGCTCCTATCTTGACCCTACCCGATATAAACGATAATTTCACCATATATTGTGATGCATCAAAACAAGGGCTTGGTTGTGTTCTTATGCAACGAGGAAAGGTCATAGCATATGCATCAAGACAACTGAAGGTTCACGAGGTGAATTACACAACACACGATCTCGCTCTGGGTGCTGTTGTTTTTGCCTTGAAGATTTGGAGACATTACCTTTATGGTACGCAATGTATAGTCTACACCGATCACAAAAGCCTTCAACACGTTTTTAATCAAAAAGATCTCAATATGAGACAACGTGGTTGGGTTGAGTTGATTGGTGATTATGACTGTGACATTCGTTACCACCCTGGGAAGGCAAATGTCGTAGCCGATGCACTAAGCCGTAAAGTCCATAACAAGATGACCTCATTCCAAGAAATTCGCGATCGACGACAATGGTTTGATACTTTGAGAGAATTCGATACTGAAATTCGACTAGATGTCACCGAGGCTACTGTACTGCTACAAAACTTGAGAATAGATAGTGACATCGAGTCTAGTATCTTGGAGGCTCAATAATTAGTTCAACGAGAAGGGAGAATGAAGGATGAACTGGAGCATAACCTTCTAACTCAATTGGAGACGAAACCTAATGGGTTGATGTATTTCGCGAACCGAATTTGGGTTCCAAATCTTGATAATCTTCGTACTCTTGTCATGAACGAAGCTAATCAAATTCGTTATTCTATTCATCCTGGCTCCGATAAGATGTACATGGATCTGCGTGGTCAATATTGGTGGCCTGGAATGAAGAAAGACATAGTGACTTATGTAGCTAAGTGCCTCACGTGTACTAAGGTTAAAGCCGAACATCAACGTCCAAGTGGATTACTTGAGCAACCCGAGATTCCTATGTGGAAGTGGGAGCACATATCGATGGACTTCATAACCAAGCTACCCCGAACCTCTCGAGGACATAATAGCATATGGGTGATCGTTGACCGATTGACCAAAACGGCACATTTTATACCCATACGTGACACTTACAAGACATCAAGATTAGCTCGTATATACGTTGATGAGATTGTAAGTCGTCATGGGGTACCTCTGCACATCATATCCGACCAAGACGCTCGTTTCACTTCACACTTTTGGTCGTCTATGAAAGAACTCTTAGGTACTCAATTGGACCTAAGCACGGCTTACCATCCTCATACTGATGGTCAAACCAAGCGAACGATCCAAACCTTGGAGGATTTGCTACGCCTTTGTGTCCTTGACTTTGGTGGTGATTGGGATACACATCTACCGCTCGCGGAATTTTCGTATAACAATAGTTATCACTCGAGTATCAAGATGACACCGTTCGAAGCACTTTATGGTCGTAAATGTCGTTCACCGATCTGCTGGACCGACATTGGTGAAAACTTCACCACTGGTCCTGAACTTATACAAGAAACGACCGATAAAGTTTCTATCATCCGAAAGAACCTTGAAGTGGCAAGAAGTCGACAAAAGAGCTATGCCGATAAATGACGTAAACCATTGGAATTCCAAGTTGGGAAGATGGTTCTTCTTAAGGTTTCACCATGGAAGGGTGTTGTTCGCTTTGGAAAGAATGGTAAACTGACTCCAAGATTTGTAGGACCTTTCAAGATTCTAAAAAGGATTGGGAAAGTGGCTTACAAACTGGAATAACCTTCCAACCTTAGTGGAGTTCATCCTGTGTTCCATGTCTCGAATTTGAGGAAGTGTCTGGCTGACGAAAGTCTGCATGTTCCGTTGGATGACATCCAGATCGACGAGTCATTACACCTTGTTGAGAAACCCGTTGAAGTTATGGATCGCATTATGAAGAAGACTAGAACCACCACTACCCTAATCGTCACGGTTCGTTGGGACAATAAGCGTGGCACTGAATTTACCTGGGAACGTGAGGAACATATGAAGAAGAAATACCCGTTTTTATTGGTATAGTTTCATTCTTAATTTCGGGACGAAATTCTTTTAAGTTGGGGAGACTGTAACATCTCGTACTTTTGTTAAGTAAAAGTTAACTTCATTTATTCTTGTAAGGGGCATTATTATCATTTACAAAACTTATGGGTTAATTATGCTTATTTATTTGTAGTCTTTAATTATTTTAGTTTAGGTGTGCATAATAATAATAATGAATAAAAATACTAACTGTAATACTAATAATATTAATAATAATAATAATGATCATATTCATAACAATAATAATAATAATATTAATAATAATAATAATAATAATAATAATAATAATAATAATAATAATAATAATAATAATAATTTATAAAAGTTATCTTACTCATAAATAAAAAAAAGAATAATGATTAAACTTAAAGTTTATTTAAGTCCAGGGGGTGTTTTTGTTAAATTTTAAACTTCAAAAGAAAGTTTTTAACATAAAATATCAAAATGTAAACGACAGGGACCAAATGAGTAATTTTCGAAACCCAAACCAAGTTTTTCCCCTTTCCCCCCGTTTTTCCGGCGGACCATTCCGGCCACCCTCCGGCCGGCTCCGGCGAGCCCTAAAACCCCATAAAACCACTCGAAAACGTTACCAAATCGTTCCAAATGCAGCCGAGTACATGTTTCGAACTTGATGGTATCATTTAATCATGTTTATGAGACGGTTACAACCCGCAATCGATCAAGTAACCGGCGACGTAAACCGCACGACCGTTCGAGCATTAAACGCTAATCGTAACCAAATTAAACGAACATAAAAAATCATCTAACCAATACTAAGCATTCACAATTATCAATTCCATATGATAACACACGAACAAAGCAAATCTGATTCCCTCTCGTCGCGAACCTGCTCGATACTAGAACACCATTCTCCGAACTTCAAGACTAGAGATTTACACGGGGCTTTCCATCCTTAAGACCATTACAAGCTACTTGTGCAACGAATATTGGGTAATTGAAATCACCTACCTACTCTAATTTACATGGGGAACAAAAGCTCCATGATCTTTAGCATTAACAACAACGAATTGACCTTCAATTTGGTGCAAATTGTATTAGGGTTCTTATGAATTTGGGGAAACTTTTTTAACTTGGGTTAAAAGCAATTGGAAAACAATAAAAACCGCGGCTGTAAGCCTTGGTTCACTGGTTCCATGTTCACCTTCCAACTTAGAGGTCATGGGTTCGTACCCGGTGACCTCCAAAATTGTTTTTTTAAACATTTTGCAACTTTTAAAATATATAAAAACATTCTAAAAATTATAAAAGATTATTTTTATAAACTTCTTGTATTTTAAACCATGTAGATATTTTCTGTAAATTTATTTATACAAATATCCTTATAGTTTATTTAATATTTTAAAGGGAAGGTTATAGTAAATATATTTATAAAATTTAGACTTAAAATACTAGTTCAACCATTGTTTATTTAGTTGTCGATTAAATCGTGTTCATTTTTATTTCAAAACCTTAATTTAACTTTATGAATAATACTAAATTTTTATAAATGTTATTCTTATCCCATATTTTATAATATAAATAAATCGTTTCTATGAAAATATAATTGGTATCGTTTGTTAAATATAAATGATAAAACCTCAAACCTCAAATAAGACCCTAGCTCATAATAATTCATTGAACTTAATATTAAACTTTAATCTTGTGCTTAAATATATTTAGGTGTCTTGTGACGATACAACTTGGAACGACATTTATTATTATTTTTATTAATCTTCATTGCATACTTATTGATCAAGTGAGTTTTCCTTGCCCCTTTTTACATTTTCCACACTATTTTGGGGTGAAACATGATACTTATACATCATACACTTATAAACGTTTGAGACTTGTAAAGCACTTGCAATTCATCTTATTATTTTGTCATGGTTATTTGTGTGTTGTAAGTGTTTATATGAGATACTTAGTTTGTTTACAATCATTAACTATTGCTAGCCTGGCGACGTCTTATATCTTTGGGACTGACAAGCCTATTTGGTGCTAAAGTCGATGTATTGCCGAATCCTAGGAGCCGTATGCTTGTGCACTAGGGAACCAAATACACTTAGCCAATCTTTTATACTTGTAATCAAGTCGAGGTTTGGTTGTAACGATATGTGTTCTATAACCTTAATAGCTTATAACCTATGACATGAATTGCTACTTGTAACTTTATCATATTATGTATGAAAATCTTGGAAACTCACCAACTATTTTTCGTTGACCTTTTATTTTTATCATGTTTCAGGTAACCCCCAAGTTTAAAGTGGTCTTTTGAAGCTTGCAATAAAACTAGGACGTGGACTTAGTTAAATAAATAAAATGTTATGTTATGTTTTGGATTTATGTTTGAACTTATTTCATATTTGAAACATGAATGTATTTCATTTGGAACTTATGATAATATTATTTTCATTTAAAGATAGTGTTATGTGGCTGTGAACAATCTTAACCCTCACATCTCGGCGATTCCGCCGTCAAGGTTGGGGTGTGACAATCCAAGTCGGGTCATACCCAATAACAAGTTTAGCAAACACCAATATGTATTTATTTGATGATATGATCATGCAATTAAATCATAACACCAATTGTGAAAATAGGTTTTCTAAATAAGTTGCATATGAGATAGAACAGCTTATGAGGATATTTTGTTCAAGGTATTACTTGTAATGTTATTAAAATTAGTTAAGTAACATCAAGTAACAAAGTGTGTATGTGTTATAAAATTAAAAGGGTTAATTTTAATAAATAACTAATGACTAGTGAAATTAATTAAAAAGGAAGAATTTTGGGGGGAAACCCTTTTTGGGCATCCATTCGGCCGCCCCCTTTGAAGGGGGTGTCGATTCCTTTTCTTGGTATTAGTCATTCCTAGATACACACATTCAACTTTCTCTCTCTCTCTCTCTTACATGCAAAACATCACCAAGAACATTTTCTCTCTAGCTTCTTGAAGAAAATGGAAGCTGAAAATCGGATTTTCAGCACATTCTTGGTTCGATTTTGGTGTCAAAAATCCTAGCAAAAGGGTGTTTGCTTCACACTTATGGGTATGCAAGCTTGAGGACACCTATCCTTGGTGTTTTGGTCGTTCAAGAGCAGCTCCATCTTCATCCAAAACTGGATTTTCTGCATCCCTAGAAAAGGTGTTTTATAAGTGTTGTTTTGGTTGTTTATTATTCTTGATAGCTTGGTCAAACACATATAAACGATCCTATGTTCTTGGGTTTGTTGAAACAAAGTTATGAACCTTGTTTTTCAGATTATGAATCATAATATTAAGGCTTTAATCCGCTGCGTTTTCATGTTTAAATGGTTAAACAACTTTGATAATGGACCAACAAACCCAACACTTCTGCTGACATTGCTCATGATAAAGAAGTGACTGAAGCTCATGTTGATGACATATAGATGTTAATGTTCACGAAGAAGATGTTCAAAATCAAGAATATGGATTTGATTTTATAGATGCTATGATTTCTGAGCCTATCTTTCAAAGTCCTACTCCAATAGAAGCTGAAGAAACACCAGTTATTACAACACATAATGTGTCTGTACAAACTGAAGATGTGATTGATGTGGAAGAACTTGTGTAACACCTCTGAAAATCTAGCCCAATTAGAAAGCTTAATGCATTATAGGACCCAATAAAGGTGCAGATTGATTTGGGCTTACCAAAGAAATCTTGCAAAACGAAACTAGCCTTTTGGGCCCAATAAGCCCAATAAGGGCCCGAACATAAAAACAAGGCCCATTTAAGGCCCAAATACATGTTTAGGAACTAATTAAAAAAAACCATGAAACAATGAATTATTAGGTGATTTGAAATAACTATGGAAAGATCCAAACTAAATACAGATTCAGAACCCATACTGGGTAAAATCCGGCAATTTAACGCGCACTAACGTCTGAATTCCAACAGAAATCCTTAAAATGGCTTGTCATCCAATCTAAATCATTTCTAACCTTAACTAATTTTATAAATAATGCTTGCTAAAAGATTTTTCATCAATCATGCATAAACAACAGAATTTCGTAAGTGAAACACGAATACCGGTTTTCCCGGCATTTAACTGACGTCTGTTATGACAACCGAGTCTCGTAACTCCATAAATATTCATCTAATCATTGTTTATTATCATAACATAGTAGATTTGGTGAGTGATACGTTGTCCGGAAGAAATGCGTTCCGAAACGCAACCGTGACGCGAACCGGGTTACGATCAGGTCAAACCCGAGAATTCATCAGATAAGGATTTAATGCGACTAACATAGGAAGTTAACGCTCAAAATATCATTTAAATACTTAATTACATATATTTTGACAGCAAAATGTTAATATTAACGCTCGTTCGAGGAAAACGCGTAAAACCGTTAACGTGTCGATTTCGCGGTATCATTTAACTGTTCGGTATGTTTTTAGTGCAATAAAATTCATAATCCCGGAATACTTATAATGTTTCGTATAATTGAATCAAACGGGTAGCGAAATTATAAAGTCGTGCGAAAAACTTAATCGAACGCGTTACGAACTGACCCATTAACGAACCCATCACTAAACCCACTATATAAATAAATGTCCTCTCATTTTTAGGGTTTTAGAAGAAAAATTAAAACAGAGAAGAGAGGAAGAGAGAGAGAGGGTCGCGGCTCCCCCATCCCCTCCCCCGCGACTTCCGATTCCGGCCACCGGCGACGTAGTCCGGCGAGTGGCATGCAATTCCGGACCTCCCTTGGCCCCTAAAACCCGATGGTGGCTTTGATTTCTCCTAAAAAAGAACCAGATGACACGAATCGAAGGCAAACAGATCGGTTGCAGGTCGGTTCGATGGAAATGATGGTTGTCGTTATCTGTGGAGATTGACCGTGACAGATGGCTGTGGTGGTGAAGGTGATAGCAGCAGTGGTGTCGGCTGTGGGTCGGGACCTTAAATGTTTCTGTGATGGTTGCGGATTGGTTGTGATTGTGGTGGCTGCCGGCGGTGAGGATGCCCACCGCCCGCCGAACAGCAGCAGTTGTAGTATGTGGTTTAGGTTATTGTGGTGGTGGAGGTCGACGGTGTAGGGTCCGACGGTGGTGGTTTTTGTGGGTATTTAGGCAGTGGGTGCAGGCGGTGGTGTTAACTGTGGTGGTTGTAGTTCGTGGTCGGAGACTACTGGCTGTTGTTGATCGTTGACCATGATTATGGCTCTGGTTGATATTGGTCGATTTAGTGTCGGTTAGGGCTGTAAATGTTGATGTGGTTGTGATTTGGGGCTGTTGATGGTGGTGTATCAGCGTGCATGTCGACGTGGTTGTGATTTGGGGCTGTTGATGGTAGTGTATTGCATGTCGACTGCGTGTTCATGACTGTGGTCGTGTTGTTGATGGTTGTGGTGATGGTTGTGGCCTGTGCTTGCGGCTGCGTTGTTATTGGTTGGGTGATGGTGGTCGATGGTGGAGTAGGACCACAAGTAGACGAAAGAATGGTGGTTGTGGTGGTGTTAGGCAACATGGATGGTGATAGAGCAGCAGCTATGGTGATGGTGGTTGTCGGTTACATTGGGGGGTGGTTGTCGGGTCGATGGTGGCCGAACCGGTTGTGGTGTGTTGACTGTTGGGTTATAGGTGGGGGTGGTTTTGGCTGTTTAGTTATAGTTGTGGACCTAGGCGACGATCGAAGCTGGTTGTCGTTGTCGGTCATGGTGGTGGCTGCGTTGGTTCTTGGTCGGGGTGATGGTCTGATTTGGGGGCAGTCGGCGGTGGATATAGATTAGAGGTTATAGTGGTGACTAATGCTGATAACTAAGGCTGGTTTGATGGTTGTTACGATAGTGGTTGTTCCGGTGGTGGATAAGGTGATGGTTATGTTGACCATGCTGATTTGTATCGGTTGTGGTCGAGTTAGTGGTGGTTGTTAGCTGTGGTTCATGTAGTAGCTTGCGATAGTGGCATGTGGTGATTATGGTCTAGGCTGTCGGTTGTAATGGCTGCATGTAGCGGGTAGTGATTGTAAAATTCATAACCAAGGAGTATGGTGACGGTAAAAGTTATAACTAATGGTGGTGATGTTGGAAAAGGCTAGTAGTGGTAATCTAGGGCCTTGATTGTGGTTGCATGCGGTAATAATGGTGGTAAGTGCTGCGACGAGGTTGTTTGGTAACGTGCCTTGCGATTTTGGTTGCGTTTAGGTAAAAGTCTATGTTGTTTTAGTGCTTATAAATGATTTTGGTACGTTTTGGTTAGGTAAAACGTCGGTCAAAGCTGGTCAAACTTTGTCAACGAGTGGACAACGGAACGCGAACACGATTAGATCAGGAGCAACTCGAGTGGGTTAGTGAACGTAACCGAGTGAAAGGTATAATCGCACGCGCAACGCAATTAAAATTGAATTATAAATTGCATGTGTGTTGGTTGAGCTTTAATTATATAAAATACGCGAATTATAACGAAAATGAATAATCACTTGATATAACTATCTGATTTAAATGGATCGTTCGGGCTCAAGATTTGGATAGCAACGTTAATTATTAGAAGTCATCTCATTGTTATTGAAATAAATATTATAACGCTCTTTTTATACAAAATACCGTTAACTATCATCAAAATTTGGATTATTTATCGTCAATCAAGTTAACTAATATGATGTGAACGTGAACATTATAAACATCGTTTGAAACATTATGTATTACTTACATCGTCAATGCGAGTTATTTTTAAAGATTTGGAATCCATGATATAAATTGGTTTTTCTACATTATTTAAGCTAAGACTCAATTCTTGACTAAATGCATTAATTAACCTAATGTACACCAGTTAATTCATGACACTTAACAAATACACAAGAAGCTAAGATACATTAAGGATACTAATCACCAACTTAAATTTAACTAAAGAGCTCAACTGCACACATGTAATAACATCGTGCTAATTCTAAACGTGAATCTTATATGTTCTAGTTAGGATTGCTTTGTTGGTGATCATCACTTTTCTTTATCAAGCTCTGAAATTATATAAGGAAACCAGGTGAGTTCTCTTGTTCCCCTTTTTACTTTGGTTTTGGGGATGATGCATGCTCTTTTAAACTGAAACTTTCATATTGTGCTTTATTTGATGCTTGTATGTGGGACTTTTTGGATACCTGCTGATACTTTTGTTATGATCATTAATTCTTTTATGAACCGCTTGCTTTATGTGAATAGATCTATTTGGGGAATCCCCCACGCACAGTGGCTCCCGCTACAGGGAGGTACCCCACTGAGATCCTGAGGGTTCATTTGTGGCATGTAACAGGTTTTGAATAAGATACTGTGGTGAACCATCCTAGCAGGAATGGTTCACTGTTCTGAGGCTTGGTTCTTTCCTACGGGAATATCCGGTCAAACACAAGTTTAGAAGAAGCCAACCGGGGACCAAGTGCAGGGTTGATTGTGATACCCCACAACAGCTATAATAGATACAAAAACTTTAACTTGTGGACTTTAAGAGTCCCTTTAATCTTCTGAAACTTTAACCACTTGAACTCACCAACTTTCTGTTGACATAATTTTCTTTTGAGCATGTCTTCAGGTACAGCTAGGGAGAATTGTTGAGCTATAGAAGTTACCCAAATCCGAAGCAAGATACGAGGGTAGAGGTTAAAGACAAAGGTTGAGCCTAGGAGCCTTAGTTACTGAAGCTTCAAGAAATATTTCCCGAGAGATTAATCACGACACCTATAGATTGTAGGTTGAAGCACCTTTTGAATTGGAAGCAAAGCCAATATTTTAATGTAAACATCATGTGACACTTTGTAATAAACCATTTAGTTTCCGCTGCATTTTGGTTGTTGTTTACTAATCGTGACGTCCCGCCTCTCTGGGCCCGGGGTGTGACAACTTGAAAATTTGAAGGAATCAAATAGTGCTCAAGCATTGATTATTGTTAATTTAAATGAAGAGAATGTGAAGTTGAAAGAGATTATTCAAAAGAAATATGCTGATTGAAGCTCTTGTAAGAGATAAAGATGAGAATATGAAAACTTTTGAAGTGATGATTAGAGATTATGATTTGATGGAGGAAAAGTATAATAAGTTAAAAGTAGAGCACGAAGTTATGAAAGAGGAGTTAGCTAAATTGAAAGAAACACAAATGTCTGATTCTCCAGAGTTAGTGATTGTATCTGAGATAACTCCAATTGAGATTGAGAAAATTTTTAAAGCTGATAAAGGTAAGAGAAAGATTGATGATGTGGATATTTCAGTTTTACCTAAGCCATAATCTAAAGTACAAAAGATTGTTCAAATGCGTGAAGAAGGTGATAAATTTGTTCAAGAGACAATTGAAGCTCTTGATGATATTGAGGATGAGTTTGATGACGATTGGTACAATGAAGTACCAGAAGATGATGACATTGAAGAAGCCAATACTGAATCAACATTTTCACCAATAGAAATTGCTCATGAGGAGACACCTATAGACTTTGAAGATAGGTATAACTATCTGGAAAAAATGAAATATAATAGAGTTTTTCTGGATGGCTTGACTGTTTCTCAAATTAATGAAGAATACAAGAAATGCATTACTGCTGAGTCAGTCACCCTAGTTGATCCAAACGAAATTGTTGTTGAGCATGGTGAATGGAATCCTCTCCAGGAAAGTATAAACGTTAAGGAAATGCCATCTTCTAAATTGCACCATCTGGATCTTGAAGACATGAATGTTTTTGCTTTATGATCTTGGTTGCAAGCAAGAAGTTATCCATGGAAGAGACTCAAGAGATTACAATCTGAATCTCTAAGAAATCTAGTAAGAAGCTTCCATGAGACTGAGAATCAAACAAACAAGATGATTGTGCTTGACACTGACAATCCTCAATATCTGTAGATCGCCAAAAGAACAAGAATACTAAAACCTCAAGAGATAAAGTCAATGGAAATGAAAAGCTCAGTTTATGAAAAGAGGAAAGAGTTGATGAGAATGTTTCCTGAATCTGAGCAACAAGCGTATAACGTTTCTCTTGATCAAAAACAACTTTTTCAACAAAGCTAGATCTGCTGGTGACTTGGTGCGAAATGTTTTACAAAAAGGACAATCAATCTCTTAGTTGCTTATGCTCCTGAGACCACCAAAGCAGTAAAGATCGTAGCATAGAATTATGATGAGATTTTCGATGCATTTTTGATTAAATGAGTCAATGTTGTATGTGATGTTTACGACTTCTTCTCAAGCATTATAAAACTTCTAGTTCAAGACTTAAAGGAGTTAAACAAACTGCCTTTGATCAATCCAACAGGAGCCAAAAAAGGTGAAATGTTTGTGGAGTTATTAAATAGAGGGATCACAAGAGCAAGTTCATTTCTGCAAATCAGGTGCACACAAGAAGATAAGGAATACTTCAATACTCTGAAAAAGAATAGGAAGTATAAAGGCAAACAAGCAAAAGATGAACATTTTCTTATTGAATTGTGTGATCAGTACTTGGAAAAGGTCACAACTCCAGGATTGAAAGTAATCGAAGGCACACAAAAGTCAATACCAATCCTACGATGGTTCTACAATTCGGATACATTTGAGCTTAAATTGGTCCGAAATCTCGAAAATTGGGACGAGGACATGATTACTCTATTTGGAGTATTTGAGCTTAAACTGCTACATCCGAGTTATATTTCTTTCTTATCTGTATAAAAGTTTGAAAGAGTTACTCTAGAGATTGATGAAAATGATAAGAAGTATTTTTTATAGATTATCAAAGTAATGAATACGGCTATAGAGAGAATCTCTTTGAGGAAATCTTTAGCTTATGCTAACATCATGAAGAAAGATATAAAGGAGATAGAGTTCATGAGACTATTTAGCAAAGGAGTTTTGGAAGTATACTTAAAAGGAAGTTCAAAACCTGTTGAGTTATATCCAAACATTGATATCACAGGTTTATCAAAGGATACACTAGAGGTGATGAACAGACTGGAGATCAAGACCAATGAGGCAAAGCCAGAGCAAGGTATCTTAGCAAGCAAGTTCAAGTCTGCAATAGCTAACGCCTTGAAAGAACAAGAAATGTATAAGGAAAAGCGTATGTTCAAGATCAAAGAAGAGCCCGAAGACTTCTTTAATGGTTGAAGATGATAGAGAGAGAAGACAAAGGATAAGGAGAAGAATGTTGAGTGAAGAAAAAGAAAAGATAAAGCTATGAAGACAGAAGATTTTGAAGACCAACGACCATGTAAATCTTAGGGGGAGTATTGTTAGAACTTCTTAAAGATTAACATGTTGTCTTTAGTTGTCTTTTGTATAAGTTTTGTCATAGTATAGGGACTAGTTTGTAAATAGTAGTTCCTTTGTTTATTGGTAGTATAAATAGCTTAGATGTGTGTATGCAGTAGACAAGACTAGACAGACTGCACTTGCAACTGCTACTTACACTTGTAATTGTTTTTGCTTTCTATCAATGAAGACTATGAACTTTTCTTGATTGTTTGCATTGATTTGATTGCATTTGTATGTTTTTGATTGAATTGTGTTCTAATATCATCACAGATTGATTCATTTGATCCTATCATCAATTCACGTAGGTTTCCAAAACATGGAACCCAGATTCGATCCATGAAGTACATCGCATATTGGTTTTAAGCACTAACTCCTTGACCATGCCTTTTAGTACTTTAGTCTTCAAATTCTCATCTTTCAAAGCTTCGACTTGAGCATCTCGGACTTGTGTATCAAGACCTGAATGAATAGTTAGCTTCAAAGCGTGAACACGCTTAGGCTTATCATTCTCCTTTCTACTCAATGCATCAGCCATAACATTGGACTTGCCCGGATGATATTGGATCTCATAATCATAATCATTTAGTAACTCTACCCACCAATGTTGCTCATGTTAAGCTCTTTCTGATCGAAGATATACTGAAGATTCTTGTGATCCGTGTAAATAACAGACTTCATTCCGTATAGGTAATGCATCCAAATCTTGATTGCAAAAACCACCACTCCTAACTCTAAATCATGAGTGGTGTAATTTTTCTCATGCACTTTTAATTGTCTGGATGCATAGGCTATGACCTTATCTTTCTACATCAACACACAACCAAGACCTCAACGGGACTCATCACTAGACATAACGAACCCTTCTGTTCCTTCAGGAAGAGATAGAATGGGAGCGCTACATAACTTTTGCTTCAATAACTGAAAACCTACCTCTTTCTTATCAGTCCAATCATACTTCCTATCTTTTTGAGTCAACAGCGTCAACGGTTGTGCTATTTTTGAAAAATTTTCAATGAATCTCCAATAATAACCAGCCAATCCAAGAAACTGACGCACCTCGGTCAGGGACTTCGGTGCCTTCCAGTTCTTGATTACTAAAATCTTCACTGGATCTACATGTATGCCTTTCTCATCAATAACATGTCCTAGAAAATGTACCTCTCGAATTAAAACTTCGCATTTTGAGAACTTTGCATACAGTTTCTCTTTCTTTTACGTCTCCAAGATGATCTTCAGATGTTGTTCATGATCTTTCTTGGTTATTGAATATACTAGTATATCGTTGATAAATACTATTACAAACTTATCTAAGTAAATTTTGCATACTCTATTCAAAAGATCCACGAACATAGCAGGCGCATTTGTCAGACCAAATGGCTTAACCAGAACCTCGTAATGACCATAACATGTCCGGAATGTTGTTTTTGGAACATCTTCCTCAGCTATTAATAGTTGATGATAACCCGATCTTAGATCAATCTTTGTGTAGAAACTGGATCCTTGAAGCTGATCAAAGAGATCATCAATTCTTGGCAATAGGTATCTATTATTGATAGTGAGTTTTAAATAGATCATCAATTCTTGGCAATAGGTATCGATTCTTGATAGTGAGTTTGCTCCAATCTTGGTAGTCGATGCACATTTTAAATGACCCATCTTTCTTTTTGAAAAATAATACAGGTGCGCCCCATGGTGAGAAGCTTGGTCTTATAAATACTTCATCCAATAACGCTTCAAATTACTTGGAAAATTCTTGCATCTCTAAAGGCGCTAATCGATATGGTGATCAGGCAACAGGAGCAGCTCCAAGTACCAAATTGATTCGGAATTCAACCTGTCTAGACGGAGGTAATCCAGGCAGATCATCAGGAGAGACATCTGGATTGTCTCACATTATCGGTATGTCCTCAAGCATTCGCTCTTCATTCTTAGTATCCACCGCCTTGGCAAGAAACGCTGGATACCCTTCACATAAATACTTGCAAGCCTTCATTACATTTATAATCTTCAAGGTAGGTTTCCCTTTATCACCTTCGATAGTCAAAGTTCCACCGTTTGGAATAGGAAGACGAATAATATTCTCATAGCATATCACTTCAGCATGATGCTTTGACAACCAATCCATGCCCACGACAACATCGAAACTACCAAGTACAACAGGTAGGTGGTCGATGCTAAAGGAATGTCCTTCTAACTTCATAGTGCACCCTCTAACTACATCACGTGCTTTGATTATCTTTCTGTTGGCTAGCTTGACATTATATTTCTTATCCAATTTACTAGATCTAAGGCCAAGTAATGGTTTGAAGTTCTTTGACATAAAACTCTTATCGGCTCCAGTATCAAATAATATAGACGCAAAATGGTTGCTGACAAGGAACGTACCAGTAATGACGGACGGTTCCTGCCTTGCCTCTTCGGCATTCATCTCAAATGCCCTGCCCCTTGTACTTGATCCTTTTAGCTTGGGGCAATCCCTATTGTAGTGACCTTCAACTCCATATTCAAAACACCTTCCTCCAGTTTTCTCGGGCTTCTCAATCAACCTCACTCAATAATTTTGAGATTGATGCCCATACTTCTTACACCTCGAACACACATATATATAGCAGTTACCACCATGATGAAGATTACACTTGCTACACCTTGGTTGTAAACAAGCTTGCCTCCTTTCCTATGGTAAGTTAGTAGCATACATCTTTCTCGATCCAACCCTCTGATTCTTCTGATTCTCTGCTCGGTTCTTGAAATTTCTAGTCCACTTCCTCTTACTCTCCATATACCTCATATTAGATTCCACAACCTTTCTTTCATTCTCCATGGGCTTTTTACAAGTATACCCTTTCTTAACCATTCACCTCTCGGAATAGGATCATCAATCAATGAATTAGCTAGTGCCACTGTGCTAGGTTATGCACCATAATAAACAATGATCATATCATCCAAAGTAACAATGAATCCCCACTAAAACCACGAAATTTAAGCCAACACAAACTGAAATTTCGGGTTTTATTTTTGTCCAAACAAAACAAATAATACAACATTCACGTCTTTCAAAGTTTAATCACAAGCATGTGTAATATAACTTTGAATGTTTGGGGATTCATAATACAAGAACATAGCAGCCCCTAAAGGGGTTTTAAGGTCACTTAAAACGAATTTTCAAGAACAAAACAAACTAGCTATCCACATAACCGGCTGTAGATGCCAATGTTGGGTTTGATGGAACATTAAATATAGTTTAACCATTTAAACATCGTGAAAACACAGCGGAAATAAACTTTATAAGATGATTTATAAACACAAAAATTCGAGTTCAAATGATATTATAAAGTTCCAAAACAAACCCAAGAACAAAGGACCTTTTATATGTGAATAATACTAGCTATGTGAACACAAAACAACACATTATGGACAGCCATAATGAGGCTGCCATAAACTACCTTTCAGCAGCCCAAAGAGGGTCGAAATGGATGAAGATGATGATGTTTTGAGTAGCAAGCCTTCAAAGTAGAGGACCTCAAAACCATGATACGCACAAGCCCTCCAGACACTTACTTGCTAGGAAGTATAACACCAAGTCTTGTCCCTCTTCTTAGACCCAAAAATCAGCCAAGAACAAGCTTCAAATCCAGCCAAGAATCTTGAATTTTAGAGAGAAGAATGAGAGAAAAACACTTTTGCATGTGTCAGAGAGAAGGGGAGTGTTAGTTGGCTAATGATGGAAGAGTGTAAGTTTTATTAAGTCTTGCAAGAAACAAGACAAAATGGGTGTTCCCTAGGCCCTTAGGCGGCCGAATATGTGGTTGTTCAAATGGGTTTCCCACCCATTTGATATTTTATTAAATCACACTCTTTAAATCATTAGAATTATAAAATTAAAGCCTAGTTTAATTTTATAACATAACACATTTTTATATGTCATTATTTAACCAACTTAAATAATAAAACAAATAAATATCTCATGAACAAATTATCCATATAATGTTGTTCTATCACAAAAGCAATATTTAGAAAACCAATTTTATAAATAGGTGTCAATATTTATTGTATGATCCTATCAATAAATAAATGTTTATTGGTGTTTGTATAGCTTGTTATTGGGTATGACCTGTCTTGGATCATAACATACTAACCACATCATTCTTGTATGTGTCTTGGGCATATAAGATCCTACAATCTCCCTCTTGCACAAGACATATAGAAGATTGATGCAAGCAGTAAATACCGCCTAGCAACGGTTTACTACTCTTAATACGTATGACTAAGTGCCATTCAATAACATCATCCTCTTCAAGTACCATACTTGAAATGTTTTAGGTGAATCAATCATCTATCATTTTGTCACAGATGTCATGTTAAATCCTAGAGACACAGAGTGATTATTCTCCATTGATTTAACTTTATCAGGCCTTACACATCTTACTCTCAATGAATAAGAGGGACAAATCCCTTCTTGACTACATACGTCTCTCACAGTTACCTTATATCATACCTGAACTCAGACTTATGTACTGCCATATTTCAGAACAACGAAGAACTGAGCCAAGGTATAATATTTGGTAAATATCAAGATCCAATATGTATCTCAGGTCAGAGGATACCAAATGATGTTCGCCTTTACTCAAATTTACTTATGATCAATCATGAAGATTCCTTGTAGTAATATCTGAGATGCAGGTCGGTCCAATATTTGCATCCCACAAATATCTATGAACTTTTGCAGCAACCAATTGCTCTATATTCATCCTTATGAATATCCACCAATCCAAATTCATAATAATCTTTCCCTCATATTGTTCCCACAAGTATGAACGACTACGGACATTTAGAGTAAACAATTTACGCATGGATTAAACATGCTAAATTGGAACATTTATTGAAATATTATAACCAAATAATTTTATTCAAGTAGTAAGAGAGTTCCAATTATCCAAATACAAAATTACAGATCAAATCCAATCACTAGAATATCGAAGTCCCATGGCATAGGTATGACCTTCATGTTGTGCCTTTTCTAGGAGCTTCGTGAGAGGATCCGCAATATTTTGATCCGTGTGAACTTTGCGAATACATATCTTTCCTTTTTCAACTTCATCTCATATGTAGTTGAATCTCCTCTCAATGTGCAAAGTCTTTTGATGAGCACGATGTTCCTTGATTTGAGCAATCGCACCCTCATTATCACAAAAGATCTCTAGGGGGTCCTGAATGGAAGGGACAACCCCTAGATCGGCAATGAATTTCTTCAACCATGCAGCTTCTTGAGCTGCCAATGAGGTGGCGACGTATTCAGATTCTGTAGTTGATAAAGCCACCACATCCTGTTTAGAGCTCTTCCAAGAGACCGCTCCTCCATTCAGAATGAAAATGTATCCCGATTGTGATCGTGAATCATCACGATCAGTTTGGAAACTCGCATCCATGTAACCTTTTACAATGAGTTCCTCATCACCAGATCCATAGATTAGGAATATATCTTTTGTCCTCCTTTGTACTTAAGTATGTTCTTAACAACCATCCAATGACTGTTTCCAGGATTTTGCTGGTATCGGCTAGTCATGCTTAAGGCGCATAAACGTCCGGCCGAGTGCATACTCAATTTTGTTTTGTCTTGCTCATCCTTTGAGCTTGGACATTGAGTCGTACTCAATATCGTTCCTCTTTGAATAGGTATCATACCTTTCTTAGTGTTCTCCATCTTGAACCTTTTTAAGATTTTATCAATGTATGCACTTTGATTTAACCAATCAACCACCTTGATCTATCCCTATAGATCTTTATTCCCAGAATATAGGCGGCTTCACTAAGATCCTTGATGGAAAAACAACTTCGAAGTCAGGTTTTTACACCTTCCAAGGTTGGAATGTCATTTCCAAGTAGTTGTATGTCATCAACATACAATACTAGGAAAGTGATGATGCTCCCACTAGCTTTCTTATATACACAAGCTTTATCAGCGTTCTTGATGAATTCAAATTTAATTACTTCTTCATCAAAATGGTGATTCCAACTTCTGGATGCTTGTTTCAATCCATAGATTGATTTCTTTAACTTGCATACCTTGTTAGGATATTTTGGATCGACAAAACCTACAGGCTGAACCATATAGACATCTTCCTCAAGATATCCATTTAGGAAAGCCGTTTTGACATCCATTTGCCAAATCTCAAAATTATAATGAGCAGCTATGGCAAACAATATACTAATGGATTTAGCATCGCAACAGGTGAAAAGGTTTCATCATAGTCAACCCCTTGAGTTTGAGTGAAACCTTTTGCTACAAGTCTAGCTTTATAAGTATCCATGTTTCCATGCATATCAATTTTCTTCTTGAAAACCCACTTACTTCCAACTACTTTGGAGTTAAGAGGTGGTACAACCAAGTCCCATACTTGATTGTCATACATGGATTGCATCTCAACGTTCATGGCTTCAAGCCATTTGTCACAATCCAAATTGGACATTGCATCACGATAGGTGGTTGGTTCATCGGAATCTACCACATAGCATCCATCTACAAAAAAATCCATATCTTTCAGGTGGATTACTAATTCTACCAGATCTGCAAACGTTTTGTGTGTATTGATCAACCACTTAATCATTCTCAACATTCTCATGTTGAGTGCTAGTGTCAACCAAACGTGTATCGGTTTGTGGTTGTTGATCCTCCTCAAGATCCACAGTTCTACTGCTAGTTCCTTCCGTAAGGAACTTAGCTTCTAAGAACTCAGCTTTTCTGTCAACAAACTCCTTTTGTTCCAATGGATCATAGAAATAGTATCCCATAGAATCTTTAGGATATCCAATGAAGATACACTTAGTGGAACGGCTTTCTAGCTAGTTTGGGGTGGGAGTCTTAACACAAGCCTCACAACCCCACACCCTCAAATATGAAAATGATGGAACCCTTCCATGCCATATTTCATAAGGTGTCTTTTCTACTTTCTTGGTTGGGGCTGTATTCAAAATACGGGCCGCAGAGAGCAGAGCAAAACCCCAAAAAGACAGAGGTAATGAGCTTCTAGCCATCATAGATCGAACCATATCCAATAGAGTTCGATCTCTCCGCTCGGACACGCCATTATGTTGTGGTGTTCTCGGTGGAGATAGTTTTGAGACAATCCCACAACTTCTAAGATGGTCCCTAAAAGCATCATTCAGGTATTCACCTCCTCTATCGGTACGTAGAATTTTAATTAACTTATTGAGTTGATTTTGTACTTCATTTTGAAAGATCTTGAACATTTCAAAAGCTTCATCTTTGTGTCTTAACAAGTACACATACCCATATCGACTGTAGTCGTCAGTAAAGGTAATGAAGTATCTCTCATTGTACCTTGTCATAGGTTTAAAAGGACCACATACATCCGAATGTATGATACCTAATAAATCCCTTGCCCTTTTGGCTTTACCACTAAAAGGTGCCTTGGTCATTTTACCTTGTAAACAAGACTGACGTACATCAATGAATCACATTCACTTGTTTTTAAAAGACCATTCTTTTTTAGTGTTTGTATTTTTTCTTGTTTATATGACCAAGACGGCAATGCCAAAGGTAAGTGTCACTCAAATCCGATTTGAGTTTCTTGGTACTAGTTTGGTACAATAAGCTATCATTCAATGTATTTTCACGAACCAATTCATATATACCATTGATGGGAATAGCTTTAAAATAAAACATGTCATTCAAAGTAACATGGATTTCATTTCCAATAAATGATAATACATATCCAAAATGTTTTAATAGGGCTACAGAGATAATGTTCCTAGTCAAACTAGGAGCATACAAAACATTGTACAAAATTACTTCCAAACCATTTGGAAGTTTCAAGATGTAGTCACCACGGGCTTCAACTTGAACTTTAGCCCCATTGCCCATGTAGAGGCTAACATCCCCTTTGTTGAAGTTGCTACTTCTTTTGAACCCCTGCAACAAATTGCAAATGTGAGTTCCACATCCGGTATCTAATACCCATGTGTTAGAGGATATTAAGTTTAAATTAATATGAATCATGTATATGGTACCTGGGGTTCGCCCGGCATCCCTCTTTGTTTTCAGCTCTTGGAGATGAACATGACAATTTCTTGCCCAATGTCCAATCTCCCCATACTTGAAGCATGGGTCATTGGAAGCAACCTTTTGCTTCTTCTCCTGTGCTTTGGGTGGCACCCTTGCCACCCCTTTCCCTTTTCCCCATACGGGTCCCTTGCCCTTGGCAACTCTTGCCTTGGGTGCGGGATGAGGCCTTTTCTTGTTCCCACCTTCATTGATGGTGAGAACGGGTAAAACCCTTTTCCCCATGGCCGCCTCAGCCGTTTTGAGCATAGAGTGAAGCTCACCAATGCTTTTGTCCCAAGCATTCATGTTGTAGTTCAACACGAACGTCTCAAACTTTTTTGTAAGGCCATTTAGGATCAAATCCATGGCCAATTCCTTCAAGACGGGACAATTTAGCCTTTCGAGGCAGTCAATATGACTTTTCATCTTAAGTACCTAAGATGAAACCGATTGGTTATCATCCATACGACATGCATGGAGTGCTCGAACCGTTTCTAACCGCTCAAGCCTTGCTTGCTGTTGGAACGTTTCCTTCAGCTGGGTTATCATGTCATAAGCTCCGTGATGTTCATACTCCTTTTGGAGATCTGGAGTCATGCTTGCCAACATAAGGCAAGACACTTGGACGGAGTCCTCAGTGTACTTCATCCAATTGTCATAGGCCTCCCCATCATCCTCACTAGGTTGATCAGGGATAGGGTCGTTTATAACATATGATCGTTTCTCTTGCTTGAGAACGATTCTCAAGTTTCGATACCAATCAATAAAATTGTTATGATTTAGACGTTCCTTTTGGAGAATCGCTCGTAAAGATTGGGCGGACGTGGATGAATTATCATGATTATCATTGTTATTGGTGGCCTCTACAAAATTTAACAAAGATCGAGTTTAGTATTTTCGATATTGTTATTTTAATAATTAATACCTTTTAAGGTCATTTTCATATTAAAATCTAGAACCCAACATTACATTTAAATTGGGGTTAGGTGACCTTTATCCCACGATTTAAATTAATAAGGTGGTCAACGATTGACGGTGGTCAACGATTGACGGTTGCAACCATTTGTACCTTCTAGAGGTATAGGATCGACTTGAAACATCATATGTAAAGTCGGCATGTTAATCCTATCAACACCATTTGGAAACCACATCATAGGTGATCCATTTGACATGGTTTGCAAATCAAGACATCCTACTTACACACAGGTGTGAGTTTGCCAAAATAAGCGGTTAGGTGACCTTTATCCCACGAATATGGCATTCTCACCTCAAGTCATAAGTTCCCAAAAAATTGTTAGGTGACCTTTATCCCACTAAGAGTTCCCGAGTGACTCATGTGTTGTGTAAAAGGATGGTGTTGATCTTATTTTAAGATTGTTAAGCATATCCACATATCAAACAATCAACCAAAAGGATAAACATATAAGCATATACTAAACAACCACATGTGCATAACCATAGCCACTATGTTGACAACACTTGTTTGCCATCACAAGTATTGTCATTTGGTATTTCCTAAGGGTTGAATACAACACAAAGATGAGATCTCCAAAGACCCCCACTTGAACTTGCATCCATATGCTTCAAGTCCTTCTCTTTGTGTCTTCCTTTTGTGCTTCCATCTTGTGCATCTTCATTTACAAAATTTATATCCTAATACAAATTTCCTAATAAACAAAACACACTTAACCTATCTATTACATTACAAATGAATGAATAAATAAATTACACCTAAATACAAGCACAAAAGAATAATTATTACAACCCATGAAAAATGAAATCAACCAAAACATATCATTCATCCAAATATCACAAGGTCAAGGCTAGGTTATGCACCATAATAAACAATGATCATATCATCCAAAGTAACAATGAATCCCCACTAAACCACAAAATTTCAGCCAACACAAACTGAAATTTCGGGTTTTATTTTTGTCCGAACAAAACAAACAATACAACATTCATGTCTTTCAAAGTTTAATCATAAGCATGTGTGATATAACTTTGAAAGTTTGGGGATTCATAATACAAGAACATAGCAGCCCCTAAAGGGGTTTTAAAGTCCCTAAAAACTAATTTTCAAGGACAAAACAAGCTAGCTATCCACATAACCGGCTCTAGATGCCAATGTTGGGTTTGATGGAACATTAAACATAGTTTAACCATCTAAACATTGTGAAAACGCAGCGGAAATAAACTTTATAACATGATTTATAAACTGAAAAATTCGAGTTCAAATGATATTATAAAGTTACAAAACAAACCCAAGAACAAAGGACCTTTTATATGTGAATAATACTAGCTATGTGAACACAAAACAACACATTATGGACAGCCATAATGAGGCAGCCATAAACTACCTTTCAGCGGCCCAAAGAGGGTCGAAATGGATGAAGATGACGATATTTTGAGTAGCAAGCCTTCAAAGTAGAGGACCTCAAAACCGTGATACCCACAAGCCCTCCAAACACTTACTTGCTAGGAAGTATAACACCAAGTCTTGTCCCTCTTCTTAGACCCGAAAATCAGCCAAGAACAAGCTTCAAATCCAGCCAAGAATCTCGAATTTTAGAGAGAAGAATGAGAGAAAAACACTTTTGCATGTGAGAGAGAGAAGGGGAGTGTTTGTTGGCTAATGATGGAAGAGTGTAAGTTTTATTAAGTCTTGCAAGAAACAAGACAAAATGGGTGTTCCCTAGGCCCTTGGGCGGTCGAATATGTGGATGTTCAAATGGGTTTCCCACCCATTTGATATTTTATAAAATCACACTCTTTAAATCATTAGAATTATAAAATTAAAGCCTAGTTTAATTTTATAACATAACACATTTTTGTATGTCATTATTTAACCAACTTAAATAATGAAACAAATAAATATCTTATGAACAAATTATCCATATAATATTGTTCTATCACAAAAGCAATATTTAGAAAACCAATTTTCTAAATAGGTGTCAATATTTATTGTATGATCCTATCAATAAATAAATTTTTGTTGGTGTTTGTATAGCTTGTTATTGGGTATGACCTCTCTTGGATCATAACGTACTAAGTACATCATTCTTATATGTGTCTTGCGCGTATAAGATCCTACATGAACATGTGGCCGCAGAACAGTTGCTCATTGCCATCACAGATTTCATCTTCTCTATCCATCTAATAATGTGAAGAGGACCTATAGCTGCTGAAAAGATTCATGGATTACAAGCTTGGAATATCTTGTAGGTACAACCTTGAGCTTAACTCTTAGAGGGATTTCCAATGGAAGTGCCTCCAATTGAACCACCCATGGTGCCACGTCCTCACCACACCCAGCATTTAAGTCATGTTGCTCTAGTGAAGAGTTGACATGTTAGGATATCAATTATGCTAACTCTTTAGCCGTGGTAGGTAAACCAGTACCTCTAGTACCAGCGGTATTTCGCGTGTTAGGTGCCATGATACTTCTGTTATGGATGAAACAAATGAGACTAAATGGCATACATGAAATAATATCACAATGCATAATAATAATAGGTATACAATCATAACATTTCGATAATCATATCATTCATTAAAATCATCAATATGATTTAATGAGAGAAATAATTAGTTCAGAATATATGTCTAGAAACAACCCAAAGTAGATGTTACAGTAGCATCAACATCATTACAAAATAGTTGTTTCAATATTCCAAATACTAACATTATAAAGATCCTACAAATCTAACGAGAGAATCCTGCCATCATATCGGCACGCTCCACCACCAAAGCCATCATCATGCAACCGTCACCAACCCTGATGCTGTCTCCACTTGCTCCTCAAGAGAAGTCACTTGTTGTTGTGCTGCTACCAATCCAACCTCTATAGCCTCAACCTTTAGTTCCGCCACCTCCAGATTCTTCTATGTCTCTGACAGTCCCGTCTCCAAATCATAAGTCCTGAAATGTAGCTGGTTCAAGATGTCGTTGTCAATCATCGTCTCCCCCTCGAATGTCATCATCCTTAATTGTCGAGTAATACGTCTAATACATAAGTTGTTTGCCCAACTCACTAGACTTATCTTGAAATCCATTTTGAAAAGTCCCTTTAGTGACTTTCGGTTTTGTTTAATAATTTATATTATATGTAACAAATATTCATTTATTAAATCAACCGTTTAACCCTTAAACAACATCACATAACACACACAAAATAGACACATGAACGTATATAAAAAAGGATATAACACAAAATTTACTAGGTTATGTTCTATACAAACAAACAAACAAATAAATAAATAAATAAGTAATAAGTAAGTAAATAAATTAAGTAATTATTAAATAATAAGATATATTCATATTCTTGTTCTAGTTAAAAAACTATCCCTTATAATTTTATTTTATTTAACACAACTCAACATTTATTAGTCTTTTTAATCAAATAATTAAATTTTCAGTAATAAGATATATATAAAACTACTTTTGTCAAGTTTTATTATAAAAATATGACCGATAATGTTTGACACAAATTTTACCCGTATACGGTGATTTTGACTCGAAACCGCATGAATTTTACACGCATAACCTTACATCAACCCATATATATCTTATGACCATTTTATATGTTTAAAAATGACTCTTTTATACCAAAAACATTCTGAAATATCTTGTTAAATATCAGTTCTAAAACATTCCATTAATTTTGACCCCAAATTGTCGGTTTTCGACTTTTTCGCGCGTATAAATTCATCGCCGAAGACCTTGCTTGTTATGGGTTTATTATATACTTAAAATAATAAGTTTTTTACTTAAAATAATTTATTATTTTCTGTCCAAAACTGTATTTGGGAAAAGACATTTGTTTTAGACCCGAAAACATCGTTTTAACGCGTTTTTAAACGTAAAATGTTTACGAGATTAAACCCAATCATCAAAACTTTTATTTTAGTAGTATTACTAACTTTTAACTATATTTTAATGGTTTTAAACTTTTTATTCTTCGGATATTATAAATATACTATACTTGTTGGCTATTAATTATTATGACATAACCACTAGTGGTCATGTCCCATCCATAATTGACTACCATTAATTATAATTTGTTTTTATATTTTCATAAAATCAAATATGAAAAAAAATTCAAAATCTTCAGATCATGATCACCATATACATGGATCATTTCAATCATCTCTAGACTTATAAGTGAAGAGCAAATCAAGAACAAAAGTGTAAACCTTATATACATACATATACACGATTTCACCCATGCCTACATAGTCCAAGTTATAGATTTTATCTTGTGTTCTTAGTTTTTATTTCAATAAAACATACTTTAAAAATCAAAAAAAATTAGATCATGATCACCATTATTCATGGATCGTCTCAATCTTTATGAAATCAAAGGGCAAGATGGGTTCAAGAACATCATTCTTTACATACATTCATGTAATGCCCCGTTCCAGGCACCTCACAGTTGGTCATTCATAGTATTAAATATACATAATATAATACAATTCTTAAAACAATGCAGCGGAAGTCATTAACAAAAACCATTCATTTTATTGATAACTACTGTTGTTAGGCAATACAGCACTATTAAACTACAAAAGACAACATTCTTTGGTTGCATTACAAAACAACAATAATAATCATGTATGAATGGATGCCAGTCTTGCCCCCGCCAAGTAGCCTCCCTGCGTGCCATCCTCAGCAACCATTACCTGCCAACTAAAAATGCATAAAAGTCAGCGTTGCTGAGTGAGTTCTAGTTTTAGCACATAAAAATACCTTACACATTTCGTACATAAAATACCCTTTTCATATAAAGACTTTCTTTACTTTCACACATGTTCATTCGTTATCGCACGTATTCATTCATTTCATACTTATCATTTCATTCGTTATCGCTCGTTTCGTACTTTATCATTCATACTTCATTACTTCGCTCGTTTTGTACTGATTCTAGATCCTGTCAGGCTTTTCCCCCATCGTGGTCCGAAACCACCATTCCAAGCACAAAGCTCATTACTAATTAGCATGAAGCTCGTGGCCCGAAGCCACCATTCTAGGCACAAAGCCCCGTGTCTAACTGGCATAAAGCCATATCATATAGTGACACAAAGCCCAGGGTCGAATGACAAGGATCCCGTTTCGTACTATGGGTTCAGTGACCAAGACTGATCCTCATGCGTGAACCCTCACGGGTTAAAATCGCATGTTATAAAACACACAGTTGAGCTTACAACTCACAAAGAGTTGTGATCCTCCTTCAAATCTGCTTGCAAGCCTTTTCTTTCTTTCATTACGTTTCACATTTCATCTTTGTTATCATTAACTTAATTACGTTATACTTTACATTCATTTACACATTCATCATACTACGTAAAGTAATAACATAATATTTAACATATATTATATTATAATCTAGATACATTTTAGAAATCAATAAAAGTTAACATCTCATTCATATATGCATATCATACATTTATCATAACATCATGCATATGCTATTCATAAAACCTCACTTATTCATGCTTAGAATAGTCCAAAACAGCCCAGAAGTCAAACTAGGGTCAAACCCTAAAATCTTGTGTTTCCTCAAAATTTCAGAAAATTTTCTAAGTGTTGGGTCCATGAGCACTATGCAGGCACATGAGCCTTGCTTGGGTGTTCCACCACTACACAGGCGCATGAGCCCATACTTAACCATTTCAACACTTAGGCATATGAGCCTCTTGGGCGCATGGGCACTATTTGGGCGCATGGGCACTATTTAGGCGCATGACCCTATACTTAGGCATTTCAGCCAAAACTCAAATGCATGAACTACTGTTCATGCGTATGGACTTACACTTCGAATTTCTAAGGTATAATTTGGGAGCATGGGGTACTGTTTGGGTGCATGTACCCTATTTGGGCGCATGACTCTACTTAGAACTTTTCTAAGGCAAATGTTAGGCGCATTGGCCTTATTTAGGCGCATGACCAACCTGTTTGTCATAACTTTAACATATTTTCAGTCCCAATCATCATATCCTTTTTTTCTAAGCTCATTACAACCTTTCTATGCATAAACATAACATAACAGCCTCAAAATATCATCATTTAAGCATAAGACATACGGGTAAACATACATATAATTTTAAAACCATTTAATACATTTTCAGCCCCAAAAATATTTTAAAACATGTAAAAGACGGGGTCTAGAACTCACCTTAGCTACTTTCACGTTCAAACTCTTCAAGTTGAGCTTTTCAAAAGCTTCTAACACCTATACATGTCCAAGGACACATAACCGAATGCATTTAAACAAATAAGAACACGTATATTTCGGTTACATGGCCAAAATCCTTAAAACCGAACCCAATTATGCTAAATTTTACTTACCTTTGAAGATTTCAGCCTCTTCTTCTTAAACAACCAAGAGAAACATCGGTTTCTTCTTTCTCTTCTTCTTTTTTATCAAGAAGCAGATGGGATAGGATGATATGGGTGGCCATATCTTAAATATTATTATAATATTTCACTTTTGTACCTTTTTCACCTTACCCCCTTCCTCTTTGTTCCCTTTTCTTTTGTTTCTAGATACTTTTATTTCCTTTCTTCTTATTTCTTTTTCTTTTATCCTAGACAAAATTTTCGGGGTGTTACAAGTCCACCCCTCTTAAAGAGGTTTCGTTCCTAAAACTTGTCACTCTTTGAATAACGGTAGGTAATTCTGTCTCATCTCTTCTTCAGTCTCCACGTAGACTCGGAACCCTTCCTGTGCTTCCACTGTACTCGTACAAGGGGAACCACTTTATTCCTTAATCTTTTCTCATTTTTATCGATGATTGCCGCTGGTTGCTCTATGTAATTGAGCCGTTCATCCACTTCGATATGATCTAGTGGTACAATCATAGCTTCATCAGCTAAGCAATTTCTCAGATGAGATGCATGGAATGTCGGGTGAATTATAACCGATAGGCCACCTCTCCTACTCGAGCAATGATTCGGAGAGGTCCTATATACCTCGGGCTTAGCTTACCTTGCTTTCTGAACCGGATAATCCCTTTCCAAGGTGAGTCCTTCAACATAACTCAGTCACTCACCTTGAATTTGATTGGTCTACGCCCCTTGTCGGCGTACGACTTTTGCCTATCCTTCACCGCTTTCATAAAAGACTTGATCTTTTCCAACATTTCAGTTGTAGCCTCGATCACCTCAAGGCTTCCCAACTCTTTCTATCCAACATCACCCAAAGATATGGGTGTTTTACACCTCTTACCGTATAGCATCTCGTTAGGTGGCATACCAATGTTGGCATGATAACTATTGTTATATGAGAACTCTGCTAACGGTAACTGATCGTCCCAACTTCCTCCAAAATCAATTACGCATGATCGAAAAATATCCTCGAGCATCTGAATCGTTCTCTCAGACTGACCATCTGTCTAAGGATGATAAGCCGTGCTAATGTTTAGCATCGTCGTTCCCATCGCATCATGGAATCTCTTCCAAAACTTCGATGTGAATCGGGAATCACGATCTGACACGATAGACACCGGCACACCGTGACGAACTACAATCTACCTAATGAACATATCCGCCAATCTTTTGGAAGAATACGTCTCGCGGATCGGTAGGAAGTGAGCACTCTTCGTCAATTGATCAACAATCACCCATATTGTATCGCACCCCCTCGCCATACGCGGTAGCTTAGTAATAAAATCCATCGTGACGTGCTCCCACTTCTACTCGGTATATCCAACGGTTGGATCTTTCTGTATGGTTTCTGAAGTTCTGCCTTCACTTTCAAACAAGTAAGGCACTTGCTCACGTACTCTACTACGTCAGGCTTCATTCCCGGCCTCCAATAATCTTTCTTCATATCCTGATACATCTTCGTGGCATCGGGATGAATTGAATATCGAGTCTTGTGTGCTTCATCTATAATTCGCTCTCGTAAATCTCCGTAACAAGGGATCTATATCCGTCCATTTTGGGTTTTAACACCGAGAGTGTTTTCACCCAATTCTTTAACTAGACCTCTCATTCGTTCGGAATTTAGGCAATTTTCTTTCAACGCCTCTTCTTGAAATTCTTTCACTTGGGTCATCACATCAGCGGTCATAACCAACGGATAAGCTTTAACCCGAATCGACTCGTGTCATTCCTTTCGGCTAAGAGCATCAGCCATGACGTTGGCCTTTCCCGGATGGTAATGGATCTCATAATCGTAATCCTTGATGAGCTCTAACCATCTCCTCTGCCTCATGTTGAGATCCTTTTGCTCAAAGAAATACTTTAACTTCTTGTGATCTGTGAAGATTGTGCACTTCGTCCCGTATAAGTAGTGCCGCCAAATTTTCAACGCAAAGACCATAGCCGCTAACTCCAAATCATGGGTAAAGTAGTTGACTTCTGGGGTTTTTAGCTGCCGGGATGCATAGGATATTACCCTTCCACGTTGGTTTAACACGCAACCTAATCCCAAATAAGAAGCATCCGAATATACCACTAAGTCCTCACTCCCTTTGGTTAATGTCAAGACAGGAGCTTGAGTCAATCTTGTCTTCAACTCCTTAAAAGCATCCTCCTGTTTCCGAGACCATTCAAACTTCACATCCTTGCGAGTCAACTTAGTCAAAGGTGAGGCTATTTTGGAATAGTCCTGTATGAACCTCCTGTAATAACCCGCCAAACCCAAGAAACTATAGATCTCAGATGGTGTCTTTGGAGATTTCCATTGCATCACTGCCTCAACCTTTTCCGGGTCTACCATAATTCCTTCAGCATTAACAACATGACCTAAAAATTGCACCTCAAGCGACCTAAAAATTGCACCTAAGCAACCAAAAAGCACACTTAGTGAATTAAGCATACAACTTTTCTCTTCTAAGTGTCTCCAACACCTGGCGTATGTGGCCGGCATGTTCTCCCTTGCTCTTCGAATAAATCAGGATATCATAAATAAACACAATCACTGATTTATCTAACATGGGCCGACACACTCGGTTCATCAAATCCATAAAGATAGCGGTGAGTTAGTCAAACCGAAAGACATAACAAAAAACTCGTAGTGTCCATAACGTGTACGAAAAGCTATCTTAGGAAAATCCTGTTCCTTTACCTTCAGCTGATGGTATCTAGATCAAAGGCCTATCCTCAAGAACCAACTGGCACCTTGTAGCTGATCAAATAAGTCGTCAGTACTTGGTAACAGATACCGATTATTTACTATCAACTTATTCAGCTCTCCGTAGTTGATGAACATCCACATGCTACCGTCCTTCTTCTTCACAAACGATACCGATGCACCCCAAGGAGAGATGCTCGGTCAAATGATTCCTTTATCCATCAACTCCTGTAGTTGATCCATGAGTTCTTTCATCTCAGTCAGAGCTAATCGATACGGTGCTTTGGCAACGGGTTGAGCACCGGGTATCAGATCAATCTGAAACTCAATCTCACGATCCAGTGGCACACCTGGCAAGTCTTTTGGGAACATGTCCGGAAAGTCACATACCACTGTCACATCGGATAGTTGTGGTACCAACACATCCACATCTTTCACGTAGGCCAGATAGGCACTACATCCACATCGCATGCACTTTTCCGCCACCGCCATCGAAATCACCTTTGGAACCGTAGTGACGCGATCACCGTAAACCGTCACCGAACTCCCATCGGGCGCAATTAATCAAATCCTCTTCTTACGACACATGATGTTTGCCTCACAGGTTGCTAAACAATACATCCCTAGTACTACATCGAATCCGCCTAGGGGCATCACTTGTAATTTAGTAGAAAACCTATGACCTTCTAATTGTATGGCATAGTCCTCTATCACCTGAGTAATTCTAGGGGACTTACCAATAGCAGTTTCTACGTAAAAAGGTTCACCAATATTTCTACTACTAACAGGCAACTTAGCACAGAAAGCAGTAGAAATAGAACTCCTACTAGCACCAGAATCAAATAACACAGAGGCACAAGTTTGGTTTACTAGAAACATACCTGACACGACATCGGGATCCTCTCTGGCCTCCTACTGCGTCATCGTGAAGGCTTTAACACTCGCCCTATATCCTTCTTCCTCTGGCTTCTTCTTCATTCCAGAACTCTCGGCCCGTGGCTTCTTGCAGTCCCTGCTTACGTGGCCTTACTCTCCGCACTTATAACACCATAAAAGTCCATACACTTTCGCCACATGACCGGGCTACCCACACTTGAAGCACACATTCATTCCCCACTTGCACTCACCAATGTGCTCTCTTCCACATTTACAACATTTCTTTATTACCAAACTTGATGACCCCACTCTACGGTCATCCACCTTCATCCACTTGTTGTGTGGAGTGAAACGGCCACGTCCAAACCTTTTCCCGTTCCAGTTTCTATCACCACCACCTGCTTTCTTCACCTCAACCACTGTCACTTCTCTCTCATCATCCAACCTCCCAGCCAAATCGACTGCCGACCTGAAAGTGCTTGGTCGGCCCGCAATCAAGTGCCTGCGAACATCGGCCGGCAATCCTTGAATGTACTTCTTGATCTTCTTCGATACCAGCGTCACTTGATCCGGTACTAGCCTCGCCATCTCGTTAAACTTGGTAGTATACTGCTGGTGTGTGATGGTTCCCGCCTCCAGCTGCAGGAACTCCCTCTGAATCTTGTCTAATTCCCTATGAGGAAGAACTCCTCGATCACTAGCTTCTTCAACTCCAACCACCTCATCCTACTAATGGCCCTGCTACCCTCAGCCTGGACAATGTTGTCCCAACAACACAAAGCCGATTCTACAAATGAGTGGGTAGCAAACTTTACCTTCTGGTCCTGTCGGCACTCACTGATATCGAGCACCGCCTCCATCTCTTTCATCCATCGGTGAGCAGCAGTAGCACTGCCATTCCCATTGAAAGTAGGGGGCTTGCATCTTTGAAATGCCCCATAGTTGCAACCACGTGCAGTTTCCAGCACCACATCTTCCTCCTCCTCCTCACTCGAGACAATCGTCTTGGTCTCTGATCTTTTCGACTCTTCCCTTCCTGTGGTCCTCCTCCTCTCTTTCTTCTCGTCCTCTCTTACAGCTTTGATCACTTCAGTCATTACAGACGGTAGAATTGTCTACATGACTTGATGCACCTCCTTTACTACTGCCTCATTTACCAAGGCCCTTAGATTCGTACTCTAATCACCACCTTCCCGGTGATGCATCTCAGGATCTTCATGGGTCTCTCAGTCATTTTAGTCTTATTCCTAGTGATGCGCAGTTTAGCATCACGTCCTCCCTGTACTCTATCCCTGGAGGCCTTAGATGATCTACCTCCATCCATTCTCTAATCACTATAAGATTCCAACCTAACACGGTCATTCAAGGAATAGCTCAGTTTATATTAAGTATAGTAAGTCCCTAATTACAGTGGCCAGTTGTGATTAGCCACTTACTTTACTCTTCACACCCTAAGCATTTCCTATCCTGACTATATCAGTATCTAAATCTACTATAAGCACATTAATCAAATAGCACGCGCACGTAACTCCAATTAAATTCGAGAAAAGAAATACCTGATGGCACGTAGCTACTCGGGCTTGCATCCCTTTCCTTTAGTCGTATTCTTAGTTTAAGATTAGGTTTTGAAAATATTTTCTCAATACACTTAAACTTTGGCTCTGATACCAACCCGTAAGGCCCTGTTCTTGGCACCTCACAGTTGGTCATTCATAGCATTAAATAATCATAATATAATAAAATTCTTAAAACAATGCAGCGGAAGTCATTAACAAAAACCATTTATTTTATTTCTAATTACTATTGTTAGGCAATACAGCACCATTAAACTACAAAGGAAAACATTCTTTGGTTGCATTACAAAACAACAATAATAATCATGTATGAATGGATGCCAGTCTTGCCCCGCCAAGTAGCCTCTCTGCGTGCCATCCTCAGCAACCATTACCTGCCAACTGAAAATGCAAAAAGGTCAGCGTTGCTGAGTGAGTTCTAGTTTTAGTATATAAAAGTACCTTACACATTCCGTACATAAAATACTCTTTTCATATAAAGACTTTCTTTAGTTTCACACATGTTCATTCGTTATCACACGTATTCGTTCATTTCATACTTTATCATTTCATTCGTTATCGCTCGTTTCGTACTTTATAACTCATACTTCATTACTTAGCTCGTTTCGTAGTGATTCTAGATCCTGTCAGGCTTTTCCCCCATCGTGCTCCGAAACCACCATTCCGAGCACAAAGCTCCATTACTAATTGGCACGAAGCCCGTGGGCCGAAGCCACTATAGTAGGCACAAATCCCCGTTTCTAACTGGCACAAAGCCGTATCATTTAGTGGCATAGAGCCCGAGGTCGAATGACAAGGATCCCGTTTCATACTATGGGTTTAGTCACCAAGACTGATCCCCCTGTATGTGAACCCTCACAGGTTAAAATCGCACGTTATAAAACACACAGTTGAGCTAACATCTCATAAAGAGTTGTGATCCTCCTTTAAATCTTCTTGCAAGCCTTTTCTTTCATTCATTATGTTTCACTTTTCATCTTTGTTATCTTTCACTTCATTACGTTATACAATACATTCATTTACACATTCATCATACTACGTAAAGTAATAACATAATATATAACGTATATTATATTATAATATAGATAGGTTTTAAAAACCAATAAAAGATAACATCTCAATCACATATTAATATCATACATTCATTATAACATCATGCATATACTATTCATAAACCCTCACATATTCATGTCGAGAATAGTCCAAAACAGCCCACAAGTCAAACTAGGGTCAAACCCTAAAATATTGTTTTTCCACAAAATCTCAAAAAAATTTTCGAAGTGTTGGGCGCATGAGCACTATGCAGGCACATGAGCCCTGCTTGGGCGTTTCACCACTACACTGGCGCATGAGCCCATACTTAACCATTTCTACACTTGGCGCATGAGCCTCTTGGGCGCATGGGCACTATTGAGGTGCATGACCCAATACTTAGGCATTTCAGCCAAAACTCAGGCGCATGAACTACTGTTCAGGTATAATTTGGGCGCATGGGGTACTGTTTGGGTGCATGTACCCTATTTGGGCGTATGACTCTACTTAGAACTTTTCTAAGGCAAATGTTAGGCGCATGGGCCTTATTTAGGCGCATGACCAACCTGTTTGTCATAACTCTAACATATTTTCAGTCCCAATCATCATATCCTCATTTTCTAAGCTTATTACAACCTTTCTAAGCATAAACATCACATAACAGCCTCAAAACATCATCAATTAAGCATAAGACATGCGGGTAAACGTACATAATAATTTTAAAACCATTTAGTACATTTTCAGCCCCAAAAATATTTCAAAACATGTAAAAGACAGGGTCTAGAACTAACCTTTGCTGCTTTCATGTTCAAACTCTTCAACTTGAGCTTTTCAAAAGCTTCAGACACCTATACATGTCCAAGGACACATAACTGAATGCATTTAAACACATTAGAACACGTATATTTCGGTTACATGGTCAAAATCCTTAAAACCGGAGCCCAATTATGTTAAATCTTACTTACCTTTGAAGATTTCAGCCTCTCCTTCTTGAACAACTGAGATAAACTTTGGTTTCTTCTTTCTCTTCTTCTTTTTTGTCGAAAAGCAGATGGGATAGGATAATATTGGCAACCATATCTTAAATATTATTATAATATTTAACTTTTGTACCTTTTACACCTTACCCCCTTCCTCTTTGTTCCCTTTTCTTTTGTTTCTAGATACGTTTATTTCCTTTCTTCTTATTTCTTTTCTTTTATCCTAGACAAAATTTTCCAGGTGTTACAATTCATGTATTACCCATTTTTATCATTTCATAGACTCCTTTTAGAGATGGATTTCTTATGATGTTCATAATGTCAAATCAAAGTTTGATCATCTTCCATGCAAGAGAAAATCATCAAAATGTTAGAATATCATCAAAACACAAAATCATCAACACATACACATACATACGACACACACACACACACACACTCACACACACATTGTTTTACAACACATTTTCTTGATAAAACCTTTGTTGGAACCTTGGATTTCAAGAAAAACTAGTTTTTGGTTAAAAAAATTACAACAATCATCTAAAAGTCATGTTGCACATAAAAATTAAAAGTTAATACCTAAGATGAACAAATTTTAAGGATTCAAGAATGATTTTCTTGGGGATTTCTTCTCCTTCGAGTTGGATTTATGCAATGTTTTGCATCAAACTCATAAGGGGTCCTTGAAATCCAGAAATCAAAGCTTGAAACAAGCTTGGATGATTAAAATCAAAGAAAAGAGGGTTGTTCTTTGTTCTTCCAGCCGTGAGTTTTAGAGAGAAAGGAGAGGAGAGTGTGTAGGTGAATTCTAGTGAGAGAAAGGTGAGGTTGAGTGTGTGTAAAAGGTGGAGTGTTGGTGGGTCTTATAGAAATGATTAAGTGTGGTTAAGGTGAGTTAATCATTTGATTATATTAATGATATGGCTGGTGGATCTCTAAGTGAGATGCCACCCGGTGTAGGATGGGTGTTGGTCTCTTTAATTTTTTGTAAAAATCTTAAATGTTCAGGTATTTATGCGAAATTTTTTGAAAAAATTAAAGTATTAATTTGAGGCTTTCCAAGTTTTGACAATATTTAATAATAGTGACAAAAAGTAAAGAATATAGATATGCCCGGTATAACTCGGTATGCAACAGACTGTACGTTGCATCAAGGCAATATTTAAAACGTCTTAAATTTAGGCGATCTAGGTAAATAATATTAATTATTATTTTTTATGACCAACAATATTTTCACTTAAGATTCATTAAATTATAAAAATCAACATATATGGACCAAATTTAGTTAACCAAATTATCACCAACGTTCATTAAATGTTTTAACGATACGCACCCTAGTAATTCTTAAAATTACCAATTATTAAATTTATGCATAAAGGGGCTTTTCTAGACCTTAAATAACCTTATTTTTCATAAAATTAAGTCTTATAATGCATTTAGTTATTTTATCATATTTTATTAATGTACGGATATTACCCTGGAAACACGGGATGTCACAAACAGGCTTACACTCTCAAACAACCGCTTGCTAAATGACTATTACTCAAATTCTGAACCAAGATTTGTGTCTTTAATGTTGCCACCATCTTGTGGGGTTGTGTTAGACCCATGTCTATAAATAAATCCAATCAAATCAATCCTTATAATATTCCATCCCATATATTAAAGTCAATTATTTTAAATATATTAGATTGATTGGCTCCTGTAATTATGCTTGCATATGGTGTTGGACTATTGAAGATGATACTTACCAAAACGTAAGTGCCAAATCTCATGATGGTTACCAAAACCAACACGGTTAAGCTATGATGAAAATATGGTCAAATGAAGAAAATTGACCAAAGTCAAACATGGTCAACTGGTGGTCAAAGTGAACGTTCAACATTAGCGGTCGTCCTGAATGACGTCAGCAACCGGCAGTCACACATCAACAACATAGAATTTATCAGACTTGGAATAATATTTGTGTAATCATTAGGGCTTAAATGTAATTTTTGTTCATTTATGTAAAAAGTATAATTTGACTATGTGTTGTCATTTTATACTTGAAAATCAAACACAAAGGGATTAAGTACAAACATGAGAGAATTATGGTTAGAGAGAGAAACGATTAGGTTGAGTGTGTGTGAAAGAGAATTTTCTTACAAACCCCCTTTGTAATCTCCTAGCATCAATCATCCATATGAATGAATGAAATTTTTATGAATATGTATTCTTGAATTGTTAATCATTGGTTCGTCATCATGCATTAAATCTTGTATATATCATCATTTGAAATCATCAATGGGTCTGTGAGATTCCGCATCACAGATCTGATAAGCGGCAACAATACGATTGCAATATCCGATCCATCACAGAATTGATTTTCCATATATGGATATATAATTGGCCTTAATTATCCTTGTATTTCACAAGTGAAATAAAGTTTTGATAATGTGAAGCTACAAACACTTGAGAAGGAAGAGGTAATCCTGCTCTTCTTACCAATAGATTATCTTAACTTTATTAGATGATGAGTTTTTTTAAATTGATTACTAATTACTTATTATTTTTCTCTTAAATATGTAGAGTGCTTGGACTGGATGTAAGGTTCCGTTCCCGGGACGCTTACAGTTGGCCAATCATCGCATTATCATATAAAAGAATATCTTTTCATAACATTAAGCAGCGGAATTTAATTAACAAAAGCCATTGATTTCATTAGTAGTTACTGTTGCTAAGCAATACAATCTTGTTTAAGTTATAAAGCATCATTTAATTGCATTACAAAACAACAATAATATTATGCGTGAATGGATGCCAGTCTTGCCCTGCCGAGTAACCTCCCCGTGTGCCATCCTCAGCAAAATTACCTGCCAACTGAAAATACATAAAAGTCAGCGTTGCTGAGTGAGTTCTGGTTTTAAAGTATTAAAGTAGTTTATACAATTCATATATAAAAATACTCTTTTCACTAAAATACTTTCTTTACTTTTGTACGTGAGCATTCATCTTACATACAACAAGGTATAACCTTATTCATCATTCATCATCGCACGTATTCATTCATTTCGTACTTTATCATCATCTTTCACCGTTTCTAGATCCTGTCAAAACTTTACCCCCATCATGGCCTACAACCACCATTCCGGGCACAAAGCTACTTCATTTCCTTGCACAAAGCCATATAATATCCTGGCACAAAGCCACATCATTTTCAGGGTAAAGTGACAAGGATCCCGTTTCGTACTATGGATCGGTCACAACGACTGATCCCCCTGTGTGTGTACCCTCATGGGTTAGCCAAAATCGCATGCTATTTTACACAAAGTTGAGCTAACAACTCTCAATGAGTTGTGATCCTCCTTTCATTCTACTTGCAAGCCTTTTATTTCATTCGTTCTTTATGTTCCACTTTCATTATCATTAATCTTATCTCTTTCTTAAATGATAATACTTTACATTTATGATTATTAACACACCATGTAAAGTCACATATCAGTATATATATAAGGAACATAAGAACAGAGCATAACCATGCATAAAATAAGCACATTTAAGCCTTAAATCAAACTAGGGTAAAAACCTAAAATCTCAAACTTTCCAAAATTTCAGAAAATAAACTAAGTGTTAAGGCGCATGGGAACTATGCAGGCGCATGAGCCCTGCTTAAGCGCATCAGCACTCTTTGGGCGCATGAGCTAGTACTTAGGTGCCTGAGGAAAAGTTGGGTGCATGGGCAGTATTGGGGTGCTTGACCGCAACACTTAGGCATCTGGCCAAATTTCCTTGTGTAAGGCCCCCTTCCCGGGCACCTCACAGTTGGTCATTCATTACACATCGCACACATAATTTACATTTACTAAGTAAAATATCACAGCGGAATTGATAAAAAGTACATTCTCATTTCATCATAAAAGCTTTTACAATGCATTACATTGACGATTCGAATACAAAATACGAGCTTTCTTTACATTACCTAACTTTACTATGATTGTTGCGGAAGCATATGAAACCGAAGATTTCTTAAGAATTCCCGTTTATTTAAATCCTCAACAATCATAGGGTCATATACAGTGACCTCTATTACAAAAAAAAACATTAAAACTAATCTAAAGAAGATTCCTTAAGTAATCCCGTTTATCGGGATCCTCAAGGAATCTTACACTTGCATGCAACATAATGTGTTACGTGCATTATGAGCCCGCAACACATTGCGTGGCAGCATTATCAAATGAAGAATGCCATCCCAAAAGAACTGAGTAGTCTCCTCATGCCATCCCCAGCAACACTAAATGCCAACTGGAAACACATAAAAAGTCGGCGTTGCTAAGTGAGTTCTAGTTTTATAATTAAACATACTTTTCTTTCATTAAAACCGTTTTTTTACATACATGCAATCACACAGCATACGTACACGTTGATAATATTTTATTATCTTCATTCATTCATTAGCTTACATTCATGTACCATTCATCGTTATCATTCATGTTCATCCGTGTATTCCTTCTTTCGTTCATACATTACTTCCTCCATTCATACATTCATTACATTCATTCGTGTACCATTCATCCTCACCATTCATGTTCATCCGTGTATTCCTTCTTTTGTTCATACATTACTTCCTCCATTCATACATTCATTACATTCATTCATACATTCAATGCATTCGTTCGTTCGTTCATTACATTCGGTGACATGTACAATACCCCGAACATCATGCATTACTGCTGGTGCTGGACCTGTGGTAATCAACCACGGACGTTGTGCACTAATGAGGATCCAGTCACCTAGGGTAGGTACATGCACCACTTATCTTTCCACTTTCATTCCGGATCAATGCCATATGCTATACCCCGAACATTGTGCACTACTGAGGGTGCTGGACCTGTGATGATCAATCACGAACGTTGTGCACTAATGTTGATCCAGTCACCTAGGGTAAGCGGCAAGGATCCCATACATACATATGGTCAATCACAAAGACTGACCCCAATATGCATCCTTCGGGGTAGCTAACCCGCACACCGTTGAGCTAACACCTCCCAGGGTGTGCACCTCTATACATTTGCTTGCAAGCCTTTCTTACATTCATTCGTTCGTTCATTAATGCATGCATTCATTTGTCATGTTCCTCTTTCATTATCTTTCACTTTACATTCTTATTATTTTCGTTTCATTCATTAACATAGCACGTAAAGTCAAGAAAAGATAAACATACGTCGACATAAGGAACATCGATATTTACAAATCATCAGTCATTACCATTATATTAAGCTACATCATACTTATCATACATACATCTTGCATCCACATATCATCCATGCATCGTCATACAAGGCATCATACATACATAACATACACCATGCATGACCATCAAGCACACATCATCATACCATCTATGACGTCAAAAGTCAACTTACATAACCCCAAGGAATCCCCTAGGTCAAAGTCTATCTTACTCAATTTAAATTCCCAGAAGTCAGAATTTTGCTAAGTGTTTACCCGCATTTCCCTCTTTGATTCATCCGCATTTCTTGGCCATCTGCATTGGTTAATGCGGATGAGGAAATGCCTTAGCCGCATTTCCATACTGTCCGCATTAGACAATGCTACTGTGGAATGCCTTAACCGCATTTCATGCTCTACCCGCATTAGTAATGCGGATGAAGAATGCCTTGGCTATTCTTCCCTACTTGTCCGCATTAGGTCAATGCGGCTGAGCAAATGCCTCGGCCGCATTTCCTTAGTCATCCACATTTTGTTAATGCGGTTGAAGTCTGCCTTGGCCATATTTTGTTTAGCTATCTGCATTAGCCTATGCGGCTGAGTAAGGTGACCTGCAACTTAACCTGTGCTCTTTCCATAACCCATTCATCATCATAACACCCCCATTAGCACAGATTTATCATTCCATCAACTTAGAACAGGCTAAACATCATACACATCATAGAAAGGACTCCTAAGGCATACATCAACAGTTCGCACACGAACAACGTACTGTATCGCATATATCTGCCCTAGAAATCTTATATACAGTAAGCATAGAAACCTGAACGGACCATACACACGCATACTCGTACATACATACACAGATTAAGCACTCAAGGCTCGAAAACAGTGTCACGATGTGTTCCAGCCCCAAAAATCATTCAAGAACGGGTAAAATTAGGGGTCTTAGAACTCACCTTGTGTTGCTGAGTATGGCTTCTTCAAAATCGGTCGCCGTGAGATCTTGTACCTCGAATCGGCCTTCTTCTTCTTGTTCTTCCTTCAAAATCTTGTATTCTGCTCTTTCTCTCTCTAGAGTGTTCGACGATTTGGGGTTGTGAGAAAAGAGTGGGCAGCCATCCCTATGTATATAAGATATTTGTCTTTTCTTTGTACTTTTTACACAATACCCCCTCCACTTTTGTTTCCTTCTCCTTTCCTTCCAAGATACTTTCTTTTCTTTTCTTATTATTATTTTTCTTCGTCTAATCAAGTTTCGGGTGTTACAAGTCCACCCCCCTTATATAGGTTTCATCCCCGAAACCTATTATTCCTCGAACAAATGTGGGTAATGCTGTCTCATTTCCTCTTATTTCTTCCTGTGCTTCCACTTTAGACTCGGATGTGGGTGTTTTCTAGAAACCTTTTGCTAACAGATGTGGGAAAAGGTTTCGGGGAATAGGAAATGATTGCCACTGGTTGCTCCATATAATTGAGTCGTTCATCCACTTCGATATCCTCCAGTGGAACAATCATGTCTTCGTCTACCAAACACTTCCGTAGATGAGATGCATGGAATGTCGGGTGAATTCCATTTAACTCATCGGCAACTCCAACCTATAGACCACCTCTCCTACTCGAGCAATGATTCGGAAAGGGCCTATATACTGCGGACTCAACTTAGCCCCCTTTCGGAACCGAATGATACCCTTCCAAGGTGAGACCTTCAACATAACCCGGTCACCCACCTAGAATTCAATCGGTCTGCATCGTTTATCAGCATACGACTTCTATCTGTCCTTGGCTGCCTTCATGTAGGCCTTGATCTTTTCAAGTTTTTCAGTCATAGCCTCGATCACTTCGACGCTCCCCAGTTCCTTCTGACCAATGTCACCCCAGCAAGCGGGTGTCCTACACCTCCTACCGTATAGCATCTCATAAGGTGCCATGCCGATGTTGGCATGATAACTGTTATTGTATGAGAATTCAGCTAACGGTAGGTGGTCATCCAACTTCCCCCGAAGTCAATCACACATGCCCGATGCATGTCTTCCAATGTTTGAATGGTCCTTTCGGACTGACCATCAGTTTGGGGATGATAAGCCATGCTGATATGTAGTCTCGTCCCCATGGCGTCGTGGAATTTCTTCCAGAACTTCGAAGTAAATCGGGTGTCGCGATCCGACACAATCGACACCAGTACGCCATGACGAGCCATAATCTCCTTGATGAAAAGATCGGCCAACCTCTCGGATGAGTATGTCTCGCGTATTGGTAGGAAGTGAGCACTCTTCGTCAAACGGTCCACATGTAACACCCGGAAAATTTTCTAATCGAGTCAAGTGATAGTGATGGGCTCGGATGAAAACCATTTAATAAATATAAAATGGTTGCGGGTATTACACCGAGTTAACCCTCCGGGTCACGAGTTTAATGAGTTTGGGGTCCCGGGAACGCCTGGCATATAATAGATGGACCAGCTGAGCAACTCTCATTTTCACTCAAACGCCATTCTAGAGAGAGAAAGTGTAGAGAGAGAAAGTGCCGGATTGAAGCTCGGGTGGTCAAGAATCGAAGGCTGGTGTTTGTGGACTCCTAAACTACAAGAATCAAGGTAAGAAACTTGTCTAAATTGTTACAATTGGTGAAAGAACCGAGTGGGGGTTTTTGAGGTTTTAAAGTGGCAAAATTCGCCCCAAAACACACGTTTTAGGGTAAGAAAACGTGTAATGAACCTAGATATAGCTTCCTGGATGATAATCCAAGGGTTTGGGTGGAAAGGATTGGATTTTTGGGCTAAAACGAGCTGATTCGTAAATTTCAGCTCGTTCTGCGAATTTAAGGTCTCGACCAGCGAAACTGCAAGTTCGTCCAGCGAAACTGGAAGGATTTACAGCGAAGTTACAGTTTCACTGCAGCGAAACTACATATTCGCCTGAGCGAAACTATTGTTTCGCTGATGACTATGTCAATGCCCAAGTTGACCTTAGATATTGCGAAACTAGGGAATTCCAATGAAAGTTAGGCGCTCGAGGTAGCGAATCTGTCCAGCGAAACTGGCAGAATGCTGCCCGGCGAAACTAGCAGTAAAACTGCTGATTTGACCAGCGAAACTGCTGGCGAATTTACGGGCGAAACTACCTGCGAAACTAGTAGCGAAATTAGGCAGAAATTAACTCTTTTGAGTGTTAACTTACCTGCAGGCAGTGTAGTGTGACCCGCGACTTTAAGGCTTGATTGAGAAGCTGCTTGTCAAGCACAGGTGAGTTCTAGGACCCCTCATTTACTGATTTTAAATGATTTTTGGGGCTGGAACACATATAAACTTGTTTACTGACGTATGTATGTATGACCCAATTGGGTATAATGTTGTGTTATACGTCTAAGGTATGGTTGTGGACTTGGCACATTATGTAAGGTCCTAGTATGAGTCCCCACGGTCTTGGAGGGACAGTTAGTGCTACTGCACCAAGATGACGCATAGTAAGTCCCGGATTCGGGAAGGATACGGAAGTAAGTGCCTAGCGATGATTGATGATGTAGGCTATGTATGTACGAGGTTATGTATGATGATGTATGATGATGCATGTATGATGTTATGTATGACGATGTATGTATGATGCTATGTATGATGATGTATGTATGATGTGGGTGTTCCTTATGATAATGTATGAATATCTTTCTATGGCTTTACGTATTAATGAATGGACGAACGAAGTATTATGTAACGTAAAGTGAAAGACAACGAAAGAGGAACACGATGACGAATTCATGTATTAATGAATGAACGAATAATTAAAAGATGATGAATACATGCATTAATGAACGAACGAACGAAAGATGTCTTGCAAATATTGGATGAGTTTAACGGATCCTTCTTAGTGATTGACCATATGTATGGTATCACTACCGCTTACCTCTAGTACCGTGGCATACGTTTTGCTGTTCATTTAATGACTTCGGCCCGGTAGCTAATAACGTTCGGGGTATAGCAGATGGTAGTGGTACAAAAGATATCCAATGTGCAAGAAAAGATGTAACGGGGTCCTTGTCATTCGACCACAGTAATCATGGTTGCGTGCCATGAAGTGGGTAAAGCCTGACAGGACCTAAACGAGAAGTGAAAGATAACGGTGTATGACGAACGAACTAATGAACGAATGAGATAATAAAGATATTATCTATATGTATGTACGATGTATGATCACGTGTAAAGAATGAACGGTTTTAATATGAACAAAGTATGTTTATTATAAAACTAGAACTCACTCAGCAACGCTGACTTTTTATGTGTTTCCAGTTGGCAGGTAGCGTTGCTGGGGACGGCACGAGGCGCTACTCAGCTCTTTTGGGATGGCATCCTCCATTTGATAATGCTGCAACGTCATGTGTTGTGGGCCCATAACGCACGCAACTCATCACGTTGCATGCCATTACGAGATTTCTTGAGGATTCCCATAAACGGGATTACTTAAGGAATCTCCTTTATATATGTTTGAATTTAATATCTTCTTTATGAAGAAAAATATATTTTCTTTTTTATTATTTTCTTCTCTAGAGGTCGCTGTATGACCCTATGGTTGCTGAGGATTCATATGACAAGATTACTTATGTAATCAAAGGTTTCATATGCTTCAGTAGCAATCATAGCGAAGATAGGCAAAGCAGAGAAAGCTGTATTTTGTAATCATGTCAATGATGTAATGACTTTTACGAATGAATGAGAATGTATATTTTATTAATTCCGCTGCGTTATTTTATGAGAATATACATTATGTATGTTTTACGTGTGATGACGACCAACCGTAAGGCGCCCGGGAGCGGGGCCTTACAAGTTGGTATCAGAGCAAAAGTTTAAGTAAAATGGGTAAATTTTCAAAATAAACCTAAAACTTAAACTGAGAAATGGGACAGAAAGGGATGAATGCCATCTGAGTAGCTGCGTGCCATCAGGTATTTCCTTAATGATAATCAGAGTTATGTGCGCGTGTAATGTGGTTTATGTGTGCTGTTAGATTTAGATACTGATGTAGTCAGTAAGGGTAATGCTTGGGGTGCGAAGAGTAGAGTAAGTGACTAATCACAACTGGCCACTGTAATTAGTAACTTACTGTACTTAACATAAACTGAGCTATTTCCTTGAATGACCGTGTTGGTATTTGAACCTTTCAGTGTGAGATAGAAGATGGTCGGTGGTAGATCATCTAAAGCCCCACTTGGTGGAGGCAGTGGCGGAAGTGGTGCGGAACCACGAGCCACAAGAGGAAGGCCTAGACAAGAGAAGAAGGTTCCTGAAGAACCTAATACTACTCCCTCGGGGGAGCGGATGAGAGTGATGATTTGAGGGCCTCGGTGAAAGAGACAGTGGTCGAGGAGGTGCACCAAGTCATGCAGACGATCTTACCGTCTGTAGTGACTGAGGTGATAAAAGCTGTACGCGAAGATGAGAGCAAGGGAGGAATCGAGCCTCAGGGAGGCGACAACAACAACAAGGGCCGGAAACGGTTCTTTCTGATGATGAAGAGGAGGAGGAGGAGGAGGAGGAGGAGGAGGCCGAGCGTGAGTCAACACGGGGTTGTAACTACGGGGCATTTATGAGGTGCAAGCCCCCGACTTTTGATGGTTCTGGTACCGCTGCCGATGCTCACCAATGGGTGAGAGAGATGGAGGCGGTCCTCGATATCAGTGACTGCCAGGAGGATAAAAAGGTGAAGTTTGCTACCCATTCATTTACGGGGACGGCATTGTGCTGGTGGGACAATATTGTCCAGGCTGAGGGTAGCAGGGCCATTGGAAAGATGAAGTGGTCTGAGTTGAAGAGAATGGTGATCGAGGAGTTTAGTCCTCGTCGGGAGATGGACCGAGTTGAGAGAGAGTTTCTGCAGTTGGAGGCAGGGACGATGACTCACCAACAATACACTGCCAAATTCAACGATATGGCGCGATTGGTCCCAGAGCAGGTGACGCCGGTGTCTCGAAAGATCAACCGGTATATTCAGGGGTTGCCAGCCCAAATACGTTGGCATTTGATTTCCGCTCGACCAAGTACTTTCAGGTCGGCGGTGGATTTGGCGGGGAGGTTGTACGATGAGCGAGCTGCGTTGGTGAAGGCTGAGGGCGGTAAGAAAGGAGGTGGTGAGAAGGGTTGGCAGGGAAAGAGGTTTGGTCGAGGTGATACCTCGACAAGTAACAAGAAGGCAAGGGTAGACGACCGCCGAGTGGTCGCGAAGGGAGCAGGGATGAGGAAGTGTGGACAGTGTGGGAAAGAGCACTCGGGGAGTGTAAGTGGGGATCCAACATCTGTTTCAAGTGTGGGAGGACTGGGCATATGGCCAAGGATTGCCGAATGGGCAAGTGTTTTAACTGTGGGGAAAGTGGTCATATGAGCAGAGATTGCAAGAAGCCGAGGGCTGAGGGCTCAGGGGAGAAGAAGACGGGAGGAGAAGCACCGAGGGCAAAGGCTAGGGCGTTCACCATGACGCAGGAGGAGGCTAGAACGGACCCTGACGTTGTGTCCGGTACGTTCCTAATAGACCAAATTTTAGCCTCTATATTATTTGATTCGGGTGCAAGTAGGAGTTTTATTTCTACTACCTTCTGTGCTAAACTGCCAGTTAGGAGTAAATGCCTTGACGAGTCCTTTGACGTAGAAACTGCTATTGGTAAATCCACTAGGGTTACGGATGTGATAGAAGGCTGTGCCAAAGAATTAGAGGGCCATAGGTTTGCTGCCAAGTTACATGTGATGCCTCTAGGAGGATTTGATGTAGTGTTAGGGATGGACTGGTTAGCAACCTACGAAGCGAATATCGTGTGCGGAAAGGAGATGATTAGACTGACGGCGACCGACGGAAGTCCGGTGACAATATATGGCGATCGAGTTACGACGATTCCGAAGGTGATCTCGATGGCGGTGGCGGGAAAGTGTATGAGGCGCGGATGTAGCGCCTACTTATGTTATGTAAAGAATGTAGAGACGCCAACACCACAACTATGCGATGTTCCAGTGGTGTGTGACTTTCCAGACGTGTTTCCCGAAGACTTATCGGGATTGCCACCTGACCAAGAGATTGAGTTCCAGATCGACCTGATACCGGGTGCCCAACCTGTCGCAAAAGCACCATATCGCTTGGCTCCGACGGAGATGAAAGAGTTGATGGAGCAGTTGCAGGAGCTGCTGGATAAGGGGTTTATCAGACCGAGTATCTCACCTTGGGGTGCTCCGGTCCTGTTCGTAAAGAAGAAGGATGGTAGTATGAGGATGTGCATCGACTACCGCGAGCTGAATAAGCTGACGGTAAAGAACAGATACCCCTTACCAAGGATCGATGACTTGTTTGATCAACTTCAGGGTGCCAGTTGGTTTTCAAGGATAGATCTTCGATCGGGGTACCATCAGCTGAAGGTGAAGGAGCAGGATATCCCTAAAACAGCCTTTCGTACGTGCTATGGTCACTACGAGTTTCTTGTCATGTCGTTTGGGTTGACCAATGCGCCGGCTGCTTTTATGGATTTGATGAACCGAGTGTGCCGACCAATGTTAGATAAATCAGTGATTGTATTCATCGATGATATCCTGATTTATTCGAAAAGTGAAGAAGAGCATGCCGGGCATATTCAGGATGTATTGGAAACGCTGAGGAGGGAGAAATTGTACGCCAAGTTCTCCAAGTGCGCCTTTTGGTTAAGCGAGGTGCAATTTCTGGGTCACGTAGTGAATGCAGAAGGAATAATGGTGGACCCAGCAAAGGTTGAGGCCGTGATGCAATGGAAGTCACCGAAGACGCCAACCGAGATTCGCAGCTTCTTGGGGCTGGCGGGCTACTATAGAAGATTTATTCAAGACTTCTCCAAGATAGCCTCACCTTTGACAAAATTGACTCGCAAGGATGTAAAGTTCGTGTGGGGTCGAGAACAGGAGGACGCTTTTGAGGAATTGAAGACGAGACTGACACAAGCTCCTGTCTTAACGTTGCCTGAGGGAAATGAAGACTTGGTGGTCTATTCGGATGCATCCTATTCTGGGCTGGGTTGCGTATTGATGCAACGCGGAAAAGTCATAGCCTATGCATCTCGACAACTGAAGACCCACGAAGTCAATTATCCCACGCACGACCTAGAACTAGCTGCGGTGGTTTTCGCGTTGAAGATTTGGCGGCACTATCTATACGGGACGAAGTGCACCATCTTCACGGATCACAAGAGCTTGAAGTACTTCTTCGAGCAGAAGGATCTAAACATGAGGCAGAGGCGGTGGTTGGAGCTGATAAAAGATTATGATTGTGAGATCAATTACCACCAGGGCAAAGCCAATGTGGTGGTTGATGCCCTTAGCCGGAAGGAAAGGCCCGAGCCGATTCGGGTGAAGGATTATCAACTGATTATGACCTTTGATGTGATGACACAGGTTAAGGAGTTCCAAGACGAGGCTTTGAAGGAAGATCGTCTTAACTCCGAAAGGATGAGAGGTCTAGTTACAGAACTGGGTGAGAACACTCTTGGTGTTAAGACCCGATTTGGGCGAGTGTGGATTCCTCGGTACGGGGATCTACGTGGAAAGATCATGGATGAGGCCCATAAGACTCGATATTCCATTCACCCCGGTGCTACCAAGATGTACCAAGACATGAAGAAAGACTATTGGTGGCCGGGAATGAAGCGTGATGTGGTGGAATATGTGAGTAAGTGCATGACTTGTTCACAGGTCAAGGCAGAGCATCAGAAACCGTACGGGAAGATCCAACCGTTGGATATACCCGAGTGGAAGTGGGAGCACATCACCATGGATTTCATCACGAAACTACCACGTACCCCGAAAGGGTATGATGCTATATGGGTGATAGTTGATCGATTGACGAAGAGTGCCCACTTCCTACCGATCCGCGAGACGTATTCATCTGAAAGATTGGCGGATCTATTTATCAAAGAAATTGTGGATCGTCATGGCGTACCGGTGTCTATTGTGTCTGACCGTGACACCCGGTTTACCTCCAAGTTTTGGAAGAGGTTTCATGATGCAATGGGGACGAGGCTACACATTAGTACGGCATATCACCCCCAGACAGACGGTCAGTCTGAGAGGACGATCCAAACACTCGAGGACATGCTTCGAGCGTGCATGATCGATTTTGGAGGAAGTTGGGACGATCACCTGCCGTTAGCAGAATTCTCGTACAATAACAGTTATCATGCCAGCATTGGTATGCCGCCCTACGAGATGTTGTACGGTAGGAAATGTAGGACGCCCGTATGTTGGGGAGACATTGGGCAGAAGGAACTGGGTGGTGTTGAGATAGTTGAAGCAACGACTGAAAAGTTAGAAAAGATCAAAGCCTTCATGAAGGCGGCGAAAGACAGACAAAAGTCGTACGCTGACAAGAGGCGAAGACCGATAGAGTTCAAGGTCGGTGATCGGGTCATGTTGAAGGTCTCGCCTTGGAAAGGAATTATTAGGTTCCGAAAGCGGGGTAAACTGAGCCCGCGGTATATAGGCCCTTTCCGAATTATCGCCCATGTGGGAGAGGTGGCCTATAGATTGGAACTGCCAGATGAGCTGAGTGGAATTCACCCGACCTTCCACGTATCTCATCTGAGGAAATGTTTGGCCGATGAAGATATGATTGTACCGCTGGAGGATATCAAAGTATACGAACGGCTCAACTATGTGGAGCAACCAGTGGCGATCATCGATAGAAAAGAGAAACGGCTAAGAAACAAAGTGGTTCCTCTTATGCGTGTACAGTGGAAGCACAGGAAGGGATCTGAGTCTACGTGGGAGACTGAAGAAGAGATAAGACAACATTACCCACATCTGTTCGAAGAATAACAGGTTTCAGGGACGAAACCTAAATAAGGGGGGTGGACTTGTAACACCCGGAAAATTTTCTAATCGAGTCAAGTGATAGTGATGGGCTCGGATGAAAACCATTTAATAAATATAAATGGTTGCGGGTATTACACCGAGTTAACCCTCCGGGTCACGAGTTTAACGAGTTTGGGGTCCCGGGAATGCCTGGCATATAAATAGATGGACCAGTTGAGCAACTCTCATTTTCACTCAACCGCCATTCTAGAGAGAGAAAGTGTAGAGAGAGAAAGTTCCGGATTGAAGCTCGGGTGGTCAAGAATCGAAGGTTGGTGTTTGTGGACTCCTAAACTACAAGAATCAAGGTAAGAAACGTATCTAAATTGCTACATTTGGTGAAAAACCCGAGTGGGGGTTTTTGAGGTTTTAAAGTGGCAAAAATCGCCCCAAAACACACGTTTTAGGGTAAGAAAACGTGTAATGAACCTAGATATAGCTTCCTGGATGATAATCCAAGGGTTTGGGTGGAAAGGATAGGATTTTTGGGCTAAAACGAGCTGATTCGTAAATTTCAGCTCGTTCTGCGAATTTAAGGTCTCGACCAGCGAAACTGCAAGTTCGTCCAGCGAAACTGGAAGGATTTACAGCGAAGTTACAGTTTCGCTGCAGCGAAACTACATATTCGCCAGAGCGAAACTATTGTTTCGCTGATGACTATGTCAATGCCCAAGTTGACCTTAGAAATTGCGAAACTAGGGAATTCCAACGAAAGTTGGGCGCTCGAGGTAGCGAATCTGTCCAGCAAAACTGGCAGAATACTGCCCGGCGAAACTAGCAGCGAAACTGCTGATTTGACCAGCGAAACTGCTGGTGAATTTACGGGCGAAACTACCTGCGAAACTAGTAGCGAAATTAGGCAGAAATTAACTCTTTTGAGTGTTAACTTACCTGCAGGCAGTGTAGTGTGACCCGCGACTTTAAGACTTGATTGAGAAGCTGCTTGTCAAGCACAGGTGAGTTCTAGGACCCCTCATTTACTGATTTTAAATGATTTTTGGGGCTGGAACACATATAAACTTGTTTACTGACGTATGTATGTATGACCCAATTGGGTATAATGTTGTGTTATACGTCTAAGGTATGGTTGTGGACTCGGCACATTATGTAAGGTCCTAGTATGAGTCCCCACGGTCTTGGAGGGACAGTTAGTGCTACTGCACCAAGATGACGCATAGTAAGTCCCGGATTCGGGAAGGATACGGGAGTAAGTGCCTAGCGATGATTGATGATGTAGGCTATGTATGTACGAGGTTATGTATGATGATGTATGATGATGCATGTATGATGTTATGTATGACGATGTATGTATGATGCTATGTATGATAATGTATGTATGATGCGTGTGTTCCTTATGATAATGTATGAATATCTTTCTATGGCTTTACGTATTAATGAATGGACGAACGAAGTATTATGTAACGTAAAGTGAAAGACAATGAAAGAGGAACACGATGACGAATGCATGTATTAATGAATGAACGAATGATTAAAAGATGATGAATACATGCATTAATGAACGAACGAACGAAAGATGTCTTGCAAATATTGGATAAGTTTAACGGGTCCTTCTTAGTGATTAACCATATGTATGGTATCACTACCGCTTACCTCTAGTACCGTGGCATACGTTTTGCTGTTCATTTAATGACTTCGGCCCGGCAGCTAATAACGTTCGGGGTATAGCAGATGGTAGTGGTACAAAAGATATCCAATGTGCAAGAAAAGATGTAACGGGGTCCTTGTCATTCGACCACAGTAATCATGGCTGCGTGCCATGAAGTGGGTAAAGCCTGACAGGACCTAAACGAGAAGTGAAAGATAACGGTGTATGACGAACGAACGAATGAACGAATGAGATAATAAAGATATTATCTATATGTATGTACGATGTATGATCACGTGTAAAGAATGAACGGTTTTAATATGAACAAAGTATGTTTATTATAAAACTAGAACTCACTCAGCAACGCTGACTTTTTATGTGTTTCCAGTTGGCAGGTAGCGTTGCTGGGGATGGCACGAGGCGGCTACTCAGCTCTTTTGGGATGGCATCCTCCGTGTGATAATGCTGCAACGTCATGTGTTGTGGGCCCATAACGCACGCAACTCATCACGTTGCATGCCATTACGAGATTTCTTGAGGATTCCCATAAACGGGATTACTTAAGGAATCTCCTTTATATATGTTTGAATTTAATATCTTCTTTATGAAGAAAAATATATTTTCTTTTTTATTATTTTCTTCTCTAGAGGTCGCTGTATGACCCTATGGTTGCTGAGGATTCATATGACAAGATTACTTATGTAATCAAAGGTTTCATATGCTTCAGTAGCAATCATAGCGAAGATAGGCAAAGCAGAGAAAGCTGTATTTTGTAATCATGTCAATGATGTAATGACTTTTACGAATGAATGAGAATGTATATTTATTAATTTCGTTGCGTTATTTTATGAGAATATACATTATGTATGTTTTACGTGTGATGATGACCAACCGTAAGGCGCCCGGGAGCGGGGCCTTACACCACAGTCACCCATATGGCATCATACCCATTCGGGGTACGCGGCAGCTTCATAATAAAATCCATTGTGATGTGCTCCCACTTCCATTCCGGTATATCCAAAGGTTGAATCTTTCCATACGGCTTTTGATGCTTGGCCTTCACTTGCAGACATGTAAGGCACTTACTCACATACTCCACCACATCTCGCTTCATACCCGGCCACCAATAGTCTTTCTTCATGTCTTGGTACATCTTAGTGGCGTTGGGATGAATGGAGTATCGAGTTTTGTGAGCTTCATCCATAGTCTTCATTCGTAGATCTCCAAGACGAGGAATCCATATCCGCCCAAACCGGGTTCTAACACCAAATGTGTTTTCACCTAACTCCCCGGCCAGGCCTCTCATTCTTTCAGACTTAAGATGATCGTATTTCAAAGCCTCATCTTGAAACTCCTTGACCTGTTTCATCACGTCGGAGGTCATAATCAGCTGGTACGCCTTCACTCGTATCGGCTCGGGCCTCTCCTTTCTGCTAAGGGCATCCGCCACCACGTTGGCTTTTCCCGGATGGTAATGGATCTCACAATCATAATCTTTTATAAGTTCCAACCATCGCCTCTGCCTCATGTTTAAATCCTTTTGCTCAAAGAAGTACTTCAAGCTCTTGTGGTCGGTGAAAATGGTGCACTTCGTTCCATAGAAATAGTGCCTCTTAATGCAAAGACCACAGCTGCTAGCTCCAAGTCATGAGTAGGATAATTAACCTCATGAACTTTCAGCTGTCGGGACGCATAGGCTATAACCTTTCCTCTTTGCATTAACACGCACCCCAACCCCGAGAAGGAAGAATCAGAATAAACCACAAAGTCTTCGCTTCCCTCGGGTAATGCCAATACAGGAGCTTGGGTCAACCTTGCCTTCAACTCTTCGAACGCCTTTTCCTGAGCTTGACCCCATAAAAATTTCACATCCTTCCGGGTCAACTTGGTTAGCGGAGAAGCGATTTTGTAAAAGTCTTGGATAAACCTTCGGTAGTAGCCCGCCAAACCCAAGATACTTCGGATTTCAGATGGCGCCTTTGGAGACTTCCATTGCATCACCGCTTCCACCTTTGCCGGATCGACCATAATCCCCTCCGGATTAACCACGTGACCCAAGAATTGAACTTCACACAACCAAAATGCGCATTTGGAGAATTTAGCATACAATTTCTCCCTTCTCAACGTCTCCAGAACCACTCGTATGTGACCGGCATGCTCGGCCTCGCTCTTCGAATAAATCAAGATATCATCAATGAACACAATCACTGATTTATCCAACATTGGCCGACACAACCGGTTCATCAGGTCCATAAAAGCAGCTGGAGCGTTAGTCAAACCAAAAGACATGACAAGAAACTCGTAGTGATCGTAGCGCGTGCGAAAAGCTGTTTTAGGGATATCCTGCTCTCTTACCTTTAATTGATGGTAGCCCGATCGAAGATCTATCCTTGAAAACCAACTGGCGCCTTGAAGCTGATCAAACAGAGCATCGATTCTCGGCAAGGGGTATCTGTTCTTCACCGTCAACTTATTCAGCTCGCGGTAGTCGATGCAAATCCTCATACTACCATCATTTTTCTTTACAAATAGGACCGGAGCACCCCCAAGGTGAGATATTCGGTCTTATGAAACCCTTATCTAGCAGCTTTTGCAACTGCCCCATCAACTCCTTCATTTCTATCGGAGCCAATCGATATAGTGCTTTGGCAACAGGTTGAGCACCCGGTATCAGGTCAATCTGGAACACGATCTCTCGGTCAGGTGGCAATCCTGATAAGTCTTCCGGGAACACGTCTGGAAAATCACACACAACCGTGACGTCAGACAGTTGTGGTGTTGGCGTTTCCACATCCTTCACATAACATAAGTAGGCGCTGCACCCACGCCTCATAAACTCTCCTGCCACAGCCATTGAGATCACTTTCGGAATTGTAGTAACCTGATCGCCATAAACCGTCACTGAACTACCATCGGGCGCTGTCAAATGAATCATCTTCTTGCTACACACAATGTTCGCCTCAAATTCCACCAACCAATCCATTCCAAGCACCAAATCGAAACCACCTAAAGTCATCGCAAATGGTCTAACCGGAAATTTGTGGCCCTCTAATTCCACATCACAACCCTCTATCACTTCGAAAATCCAGGTAGACTTTCCTATCACGGTTTCTACATCAAACGGTATGTCGACACGTCTACTTCTAACAGGCAGTTTGGCACAGAAAACAGCAGAAATAAAACTCCTACTGGCACCCGAATCAAATAATACATAGGCTAAAGTTTGGTTCACCAGAAATGTACCGGACACAACATCAAGGTCCGTCCTAGCCTCCTCCTGCGTTATCATGAATGCCCTGGCGCTTGCTCTCTGTCCTTCATTCCCCACCTTCTTCACACCGGAACTATCAGACCTCGGCTTCTTGCAGTCTTTAATCATATGGCCACTTTCCCCACAATTGAAGCACCTCATGCTCTTACACTCTCTAGCCATATGACCAGGCTTTCCACACTTGAAATAAACATTCAGCCCCAGTCGGCACTCCCCACCATGCTCCTTTCCACATTTACCACACCTCCTCAGTCCCGTACCCGGTGTGGCCACACGGCGATCGTCCACGCGGGCCTTCTTGTTGCTCGTCGAAGCATCACCCCAACCAAACCTCTTCCCGTTCCAATTCCTGTCACCAACCTTCCTATTACCATCAGTCACCACCACCACCGCCCTTTCATCATACAATCTTCCAGCCAAGTCCACCGCCGACCTAAAGGTGGTTGGTCTGGCGGCGATCATATGCCTACGAATATCCGCCGGCAAACCCGGAATATACCTCTTGATCTTTCGTGTCAGAGGAGTCACCTGATCCGGCACCAGACGTACCATTTCATTGAACTTCGTGGTGTACTGTTGGTGGGTCATCGTCCCCGCCTCCAGCTGCAGGAACTCTCTCTCAACATTATCCATCTCTCGATGAGGACAGAACTCCTCGATCACCAACCTTTTCAATTCGGACCACTTCATCTTCCTAATGGTCCTGCTACCCTCGGCTTGGACTATGTTGTCCCACCAACATAGAGCCGAATCCGTGAAAGAACGGGTCGCGAACTTCACCTTTTAGTCCTCACGGCACTCGCTAATATCGTGGACACCCTCCATTTCTCTCACCCATCGATGAGCAGCCGCAGCATTGCCATTACCGTCAAAAGTAGGGGGCTTGCATCTCATAAACGCCCCATAATTACAGCCTCGTGCTGTTTCATGCACCGGCTCCTCCTTCTCTTCCTCTTCCTCTTTATCATCAGAAAGAACCGTTTCTGGCCCTGATTGCTCCTGCCTTCCTGAGGACCGGTTCCTCTCCTTTCTTTCTCCCTCCCGGACAGCCTTAATCACTTCAGTCACCACAGACGGTAAGATCGTTTGCATGACCTGATGCACCTCTTCCACCACCGCCTCTTTTACTGAGGCTCTTAAGTTGGCGTTTTCGTCTACACCGTCCTGATGAGGGGTCTTGGTTTCCTCATGAACCACTTTCTCCACCCTAGGTCTTCCACTTGTGGCCCGCGGTTCAGCACCACGTCCGCCACCGCCTCCACCCCGTGAGGCCTTAAAAGATCTACCGCCAACCATACTCTATCTCACACTGAAAGATTTAAACACCAACACGGTCATTCAAGGGAATAGCTCAGTTTACGTCAAGTATAGTAAGTCCCTGATTACAATGGCCAGTTGTGATTAGCCACCTACTTTACTCTTCACACCCCGAGCATTACCTGTCCTGACTACATTAGTATCTAAATCTAACAGTACACATAAACACATACATGCGCACATACTACCAGTTAATATTAAGAAAATACCTGATGGCACGCAACTACTCAGTTTGGCATTCCTCCCTTTTCCGTCCCATTCTCAGTTTAAGTTAAGGTTTATTTTGAAAATTTACCCGTTTCACTTAAACTTTGGCTCTAATACCAACTTGTAAGGCACCCTTCCCGGGCACCTCACAGTTGGTCATTCATTGCACATCACACACATAATTTACATTTACTAAGTAAAATATCGCAGCGGAATTGATAAAAAGTACATTCTTATTTCATCATTAAAGCTTTTACAAAGCATTACATTGTTGATTCGAATACAAAATACGAGCTTTCTTTACATTACCTAACTTTACTATGATTGTTACGGAAGCATATGAAACCGAGGATTTCTTAAGAATTCCCATTTATTTGAATCCTCAACAATCATAGGGTCATATACAGTGACCTCTATTACAAAAAAAACATTAAAACTATCTAAAGAAGATTCCTTAAGTAATCCCGTTTATCGGGATCCTCAAGGAATCTTGCACTTGCATGCAACATAATGTGTTGCACGCATTATGAGCCTGCAACACATTGCGTGGCAGCATTATCAAAAGAAGAATGCCATCCTAAAAGAACTAAGTAGTCGCCTCGTGCCATCCCGAGCAACACTACCTGCCAACTGGAAATACATAAAAAGTCAACGTTGCTGAGTGAGTTCTAGTTTTATAATTAAACATACTTTTCTTTCATTCAAACCGTTTTTTTACATACATGCGATCACACAACATACGTAAACATAGATAATATTTTATTATCTTCATTCATTCATTAGCTTACATTTGTGTACCGTTCATCGTTATCATTCATGTTCATCCGTGTATTCCTTCTTTCGTTCATACATTACTTCCTCCATTCATACATTCATTACATTCATTCGTGTACCGTTGATCCTTATCATTCATGTTCATCCGTGTATTCCTTCTTTCGTTCATACATTACTTCCTCCATTCATACATTCATTACATTCATTCATACGTTCAATGCATTCGTTCGTACGTTTATTACATTCGGTGACATGTACAATACCCTGAACATCATGCATTACTGCTGGTGCTGGACCTGTGGTAATCAACCACGAACGTTGTGCACTAATGCGGATCCAGTCACCTAGGGTAGGTACATGCACCACTTATCTTCCCACTTTCATTCTGGATCAATGCCATATGCTATACCCTGAACATTGTGCACTACTGCGGGTGCTGGACCTGTGATGATCAATCACGAACGTTGTGCACTAATGCTGATCCAGTCACCCAGGGTAAGCGGCAAGGATCCCATACATACATATGGTCAATCACAAATATTGACCCCAATGTGCATCCTTCAGGGTAGCTAACCCGCACACCATTGAGCTAACACCTACCAGGGGTGTGCACCTCCATACATTTGCTTGCAAGCCTTTCTTACATTCATTCTTTCATTCATTAATGCATGCATTCATTCGTCATGTTCCTCTTTCATTATCTTTCACTTTACGTTCTTATTATTTTCGTTTCATTCATTAACATAGCACGTAAAGTCAAGAAAAGATAAACATACGTCGACATAAGGAACATCGATATTTACAAATCATCAGTCTTTACCATCATATTAAGCTACATCATACTTATCATACATACATCTTGCATCCACATTTCATCAATGCATCGTCATACAAGGCATCATACATACATAACATACACCATGCATGACCATCAAGCACACATCATCATACCATCTATGACCTCAAAACCCCGGGAATCCCCTAGGTCAAAGTCTATCTTACTCATTTTAAATTCCCAGAAGTCAGAATTCTGCTAATTGTTTACCCGCATTTCCCTCTTTGATTCATCCGCATTTCTTGGCCATCCGCATTGGTTAATGCGGATGAGGAAATGCCTTAGCCGCATTTCCATACTGTCCGCATTAGACAATGCGACTGTGGAATGCCTTAACCGTATTTCATACTCTACCCGCATTAGTTAATGCGGATGAAGAATGCCTTGGCTATTCTTCCCTACTTGTCCGCATTAGGTCAACGCAGCTGAGCAAATGCCTCGACCGTATTTCCTTAGTCATCCGCATTTTGTCAATGCGGTTGAAGTCTGCCTTGGCCATATTTCGTTTAGCTATCCGCATTAGCCTATGCGGCTGAGTAAGGTGACCTGCAACTTAACCTGTGCTCTTTTCCATAACCCATTCATCATCATAACACCCCCATTAGCACAGATTTATCATTCCATTCACTTAGAATAGGCTACACATCACACACATCATAGAAAGGACTCCTAAGGCATACATCAACAGTTCGCACACGAACAACGTACTGTATCGCATATATCTACCCTATAAATCTTATATACAGTAAGCATAGCAACCTGAACGGACCATACACACGCATACTCATACATACATACACGGATTAAGCACTCAAGGCTCGAAAACAGTGTCACGATGTGTTCCAGCCCCAAAAATCATTCAAAAACGGGTAAAATTAGGGGTCTTAGAACTCACCTTGTGTTGCTGAGTATGGCTTCTTCAAAATCGGTCGCCGTGAGATCTTGTACCTTGATCGACCTTCTTCTTCTTGTTCTTCCTTCAAAATCTTGTATTCTGCTCTTTCTCTCTCTAGAGTGTTCGACGATTTGGGGTTGTGAGAAAAGAGTGGACAGCCATCCCTATGTATATCAGATATTTGTCTTTTCTTTGTACTTTTTACACAATACCCCCCTCCACTTTTGTTTCCTTCTCCTTTCCTTCCAAGATACTTTCTTTTCTTTTTCTTATTATTATTTTTCTTCGTCTAATCAAGTTTCGGGTGTTACACCTAGGCGCATGAACCACTATTCAGGCGCATGAGATCTATTTAACCATTCTAAGTCAATATTTTGGGCACATGAGGTACTGTTTGGGCGTATGACTTACACTTGCACTTTTCTAAGGCAATTTAAGGTGCATGAGCCTTATGTAGGCGCATGAACTACCAGTTTAATCTATTTCTCAATTGTTTTCAATCCCAAACATCATTCTAACCTGTTCTAAGCTCGCCACTACCATTCTAAGCACTATCAAAGTATAAACAACCATACAACATCAACATACATGCACAAATACATATGGGTATACATACAACATTTGTAAAAACCATTTATATGCATTTTCAGCCCCAAAGAAGTGATAAAAGAAGTAAAAACCGAGGTCTAGAAACTCAACTTTACTGATTCCAAACAATCCTCCTTTAAATTAAAACTTTCAAAGATTTCTAACACCTAAACATGTCAAAAACATTCAACGGAACACATATACACACATAAGAACACATAGAACTTGGTCACAAGGCTAAAACTCGGTTAAAACCTTGCAAAAATACAAGAAAACTCACCTCTTTTCAAATTCTTCTTCTCCTCATCTCTAAAATCCGATGAACTCTGCTTTCTCTTAGCAATTGTTGTGCAGAAGTTGTGGGCGGCCATGCCACCTTTAAACATAATAATAATATTTTGTCCTTTTTGCACTTTTAGCCCCTCCACTTTTGTCCATTTTATTTTCTCTCAAGATACTTTTCATTTTCTTTTCTTAATACCTTTCTTTTCTTTTAATTGATGAAAGTTTCGTGTGTTACATTGGACTTTAATCATGAATTAATCCTGCTTGAGCAAAAACATAAGTAACAAAAAGAATAAGTGATAATTTAACTGGGAGGCTTGCTATTGCTATAGAGAGATTACATGAGGTCAAAGTAGAGAGAATGCAAAGAGTAAGTACATAGTTATTTTTCAAATCTAAAGGATAAATGGTTAAAAGTGGAACAGATTAAATGGGTCCAGAGTTCCTCAAAGTTTCCAAACAAATTTAGCACTTGAAATGGCCAACACTAATATACCCATGTCCCCTAATGAAACATATTTATGGATCCACGCGGTACCCAATACAAACCACCAAGTAACATTTACAAAATATATGCTAAATGTAACTGATCTTGAAATCCTACAAAACATACGTACAATTTATGTATAACTTGTGTAATTAATGAACTTGACACAAAGCAAGTTAGTCTTAGTTTGGAAGAAATTTTTGGCTGGAACTTTAACATGAAAGAGCCATGCATTCAAAGTATGATTTGAGACTAAAATTATTATATTCACTGTATATGTATTGTGACATCCGGTAATTTTCCGTTACCAAACTTCATTAGTTCTGTTAGGTCTTGCATATACTTTTAGTGAACACACACTAGTTAACGTTGACCATTGGTGACTTAATAATGATTGTCTATGATAATTAAATAATAACCTAATTAATATTGTTGATTATTAGTTCATGGCCATGTGATTTATGAAGTTTAAACGTATAATATATATTTCATGTGTTTTGTGATTAATTGAGAATGTATATGATTATTATTATTGACTGGTAATAAATGTATTTTGTGTTTAAAACTAATTAAAAAGTATTAAAAATTAGTTGTTATAAAATATAAACAATAGGGGTTAAGTGGTAATTAACATAAACTAAACTTCATAAAAATAAGCTAAACCCTAGCCCCCAAATCCCCTCCCTTTAGGCCGACACCCCTCCCCTTCTCATCCTTGCTATTTGATCAAGAACACACATATACAATCGATTTTGATTATTTCCAAGGGATTGCAAGGTGTTAGCAAGTTCCAATCTTGATTTCTACAAGTTTAAGAGGTTAGATTTTCATTGTTTTCATTGTTATTAGTGTATGATGAACCCTAATTAAAAAATCATGTAGAAACGATGAAATTGATGATGTTTTGATGATGATATGATGTTAGTATGGTTATATGAATGATCATCTATGTTGATTTTACAAGAAATCCATGATTTTGATGTGTAGTTCATTACTTTTAATAGTAACTTTTGTGCATGAACTTGATGAATTGATGATGGATTGTTGATGTTATGATGTTAATGATGTTGTATGAATGTACTCTAGTTTATGTAGATTATACAAGTAATCCATGATATATGTACTCTAGTTCATATATTGCCAAAAGTGGAAACTTTTATACATGAAGATTTGTGTTTGGATGAAATATAAGTGTTTTGATGGATGTTTATGATTGGTATGAACTACATAGGGTATGTTATTGATGAATTTGTATTGAAGTTGATGGAAGAATAGATTTTGGGATAATACTTTCCCAAAAGGGAAACTTTAATTGGGAAGATCATTGGATATTGTGAGTTAGACATGTTTATGATGTCAGGATCATGTTAGGATGTTTATTGATGATGTCTAATGTGTTGGATTGTATAATGGGGTTAATTGGATGGTTAATGAACTATTAGGAAAATTTTTTAGGTTTTTTGGAAAACGTACAGGAATACAAGTATGATATTTTATACCAATTATGTGTATGATGAATGATAATCTTGATGAGACTTAAGATGTACAATATGGATTATGTGGTAAACTTAACAACTCAACTTAACATGTCACCAATGGGTCAAGTAGGTCAACTAGGTCAACTTTTTTATTGTGTTCTATTGCACTTTCGTCAATCTATTTATTGAGCTCATAAGACCTGTTAGGTCTTTGTGACCATGAATACTTATAAACCCACATGATCTAGGTAATCTTTGATGGGTTGCCTTCCTACCCTTAAATTCCGTTGCTTGTTTTGCTCGTATGCAAATCAGGTGAGTTCATGACCCACTGTTTACTTACTTTCTTTTTTAGGGGGAGATAGCATACTGTTTTCTTTGACAAACACCTTTATAGATAAGTTGTGCTAGTATAAGGTGGTGTAGCATTACCATGAAAGCCCTCACACTTTCAGATTGTTAATATTTGTAACTAACGGGAAATGTTGGGTTGTACTACTGGGTCTGACAAGCCCCACCCGGGCGACTCGAGGTCAACCGGGTGTAATATTGTGCTAAACACAAACATCATCATAATTTGGTAGGTTGTGATGGGAGGGAAAACAAACGAAACACATGTCAGCTTCGATCGCAAAATCACTATACTTACTACTTGTGAAACTAGACTAGCTATATGTTTCAGCATATTACTTATGTTTATATAACTGTTACTGATTTGATTTAACGCAAACTTTTGAACTCTCCAACCAATGTGTTGACATTTTGGTATGCTATTCTCAGGTCGAGGTTGACTGCAGCCGTAGGAGCACGCACGGGTCTCATACACATTCTTAAAACTGAGAACATTAGTTTTTAAATTGTTTACTTTGGTTACTCTATGGTTTAGCCCGTGCTTTGCCACTGTTACATTTTTAAACACTGGGGTTTGGTTTAGTTTACAAACGCTTCCGCATAGCTTCCAAGTTTTAAACTATTATTTATTTTAAAGGTTGCATGTAGTGTCGTTCTGAGTAACTAATGGCTGGGATCCTGGATTATTCACACGCCTCGCGGTATAATCCTGCATGTGGATTTTGAGGGTGTGATAGATTGGTATCAGAGCCATTGTTTATATCCAACTACGTTGCATACACACTAGTCTATAACCTCACACAGTTAGTTAGTTACTCCTTGCTTATTCTTTTACTGTATTCTTCATTGGCATACACATCGCGCACCCTGTAGTATGTCATCATCCGCACGAGCTGCGGTGTAAGAGACCAGTAGGTTCTGATTCCCCTTCACATTCTGATTCCCATCCTCCTCCCCCTGTACCCGACCGAACACATGAGTGGCCTCGACTTGACTACCCTCCCGAAGAGATGAATTAGGATCAACCATTCACGCTGATGGAACACGATGCTTTGTGGGACTGGAGCTATTATCCTGATTAAGTGGATGACATGATATACATGGAGCGTGTGCCTACTAAGAAACCAAGGACTAGGAACAATTCTGAGCAATCTACACCATCCCTCCATTCGACAGACCAGCCTAACGAACAAGTGATTGCAGCTTTAGTTGCTGCCTTGGACATCAAAAAACGACGCACTCATTGGATTACTGAGTTGGTCGCTTAACTACAATATCGGATGCGAGAGACGAGGAAAGAAGTGACAGAGGTGAAAGACTTACAATATAAGTGCTATCAATATTAATTCACTTTGATTGATAGGATGACTCAGATGATCCACCAATCAGAGGCAAATGATGACACCATACATGAACATGGGGTGAGAATTGCTACCTTGGAGGCACAGTTCATGGTGATACACATACCTGTGGAGCCCTAGAGAGAGCCTGAAGAGGAGCCTGAGGAAGAACAGGAGGAAGCCCCGAAAGAGGAAGAAGAGCTTGAAGAGATGGAGGAAGACAATGATGGATCCGATGTCCTAACTTATTCTCACTTTGATCTAGACTACGCAGTGTTCTCTTTTGAAAACCTATGTGGGAAGGGTTGTTTCCCAACCAGCTGAAAAACTAAAAATTTTGGCATGATTGAATATTTTGTGAATTGGTTACAATTTATTTATCTTCGGTTATTATTTTGGTTATAAATGTTATGGTTGATGAACTGCTTGTTTTCTTACTATTTAATATGCTATAATATGGTGATATGTTACATGTTGCTCATTTTTGTGTTTATGAATGTAAAGTGAAAATGGAAGCCAGTGGTAGAGGACGTGGTCGTGGATGTGACACTAGACGTGACGCCGGACTTGGGCGTGGCGCGGGAGCGGTTAACATGACCCCCGCAGAATTGGCTTCCTTGATCAATGACCATGTGCAGGAGACAGTGGCTGCAGTGCACGCTGCACAACCAACAAGTAAATGATACAAGTGACTTGACAAACACTCTTGTTGATTGTTTAAACCATTAAACTAAATATTTGGACTTCTTGAAATAGGACCCCCACCCTCTACCTACAAATCCTTCATGGATTGTAAGCCCTACACCTACAGTGGAGCTGAAGGGGTCATAGGACTGGTGAGGTGGTTTGGGAAGACGGAGTCTGTCTTCACCAAATGCAACTGCCCGCCAGCTGATCAGGTGAAATACGTAACCAAGACACTTGAAGACGCAACACTGTCCTGGTGGAATACCAGGTGCAAATGTTGGGTCAGGCAATGGCAAACGACCTACCATGGGATGAGTTCAAGACAATGATGAATGAGGAGTACTGCCCTCGGGATGAGGTGCAAAAGCTGGAAATGGAACTGTGGCAGCTGAAGATGCAAGGTTTTGAGATAGAGGCCTATACTACAAAGTCTCACGAGCTAGCAACATTATGCCCCGAGATGGTGACCCCGGTGCACAAAAGGATAGAGATCTACTTGCGTGGACTGGTTCCGGAGATTCCAAGTATGGTTACTGTCTCCTACCCCACAACAATTCAACAGGTAATACGGTTGGCTCACAAGTTGACCGATCAGGCAGTGGAATAGGGAAAACTGTCTAAACGGGGTGCGGTGGCGAGTGTACCAAACTACAAACGCAAATGAGATGGTCCAAACAACAAGGGATCAACTTCAGGCAACCAACAACAACAACAACCGAGGAAGTTCAACAAAAACCGAGGTTTTAATCAAACCACCACCACCAACCAAGGACAAGGAGGATATGTATGGAGGTATCCTAAGTGCAACCATTGCAATTACCATCAAACCAACATGTGTGATAACTTCAAGTGCCAAAGGTATGGAAAGTTGGGACATGCGGCAAAGGACTACCATGGCGAACTGATGAAAAAGCCACAACAACCACAAGAAACACCTAAGGGCTGTTTTGCATATGGGAAAGAGGGCCACTACAAAAGGAACTGCCCTCAGTTGAAGAAGAATGGAAGTGACACTGGGAATAATGGAAACAACAACAATGCTAGTAATGGTGGAAACAATAGTAGCAATAATAGTGGAGCCAGAGGGAGAGCATTTGTCATCGGTTCAGGTGAGGCTCTAAACGATCCTGCTATAGTTACTGGTAAATTTCCTATAAATGGTTGATATGCCACTGTATTATTTGATATTGGAGCCAATAGGAACTTTATTTCCACTAAGTTTAGTAACCTTATATACGATATGTCTTCTACCTTGGATTTCACCTATACCGTAGAGTTAGCTGATGGTAAACAAATTCACATCACGCATATTCACTAGGGTTGTATGATAAAACTGGTCGGACATATTTTTGACATAGATCTTATGTCTGTTACACTTGGGAGCTTTGATGTGGCGTGGGAATGGATTGGATATCCAGGAAGACAGCAGAGGTAGTGTGCCATGAGAAGATTGCGTGTATCCCTCTTAAGAATAGCAAAATTCTTTCGGTCAAGGGTGAAAGGAGTTGTGCTATGGTAGGTGTCATATCAATCATGAAAGCGCAGAAGATGCTACGTAAAGGTCGACTAGCTGTACTGGCCTTGGTACCTATCAAGCAACAAGAGGAAAGGGAGATGGAGGATATTCCAGTGGTTCGTGACTTTCCAAAGGTGTTTCTAGAGGACCTGCCTGGGTTACCACGTCATTGCTATGTGGAATTCAAGATTGAGTTAACTCCAGGTGCAGCCCCAATCGCTAGAGCACCATATCAATTGGCACAGAATGAGTTACAGGAGTTGTCGGCACAACTTCAGGAGTTATTGGATAATGGCTTTATCCGACCTATCTCATCACCCAGGAGGGCCCCTATTCTTTTTCTTAAGAAGAAGGATGTTACATTTTGGATGTGCATTGACTACAAGGAGTTAAACAAGGTCACAGTCAAGAACTGGTACCCATTACCTCGTATTGATGATTTGTTCGATCAACTTCAAGGATCCTGTTACTATTCTAAGATTGATTTAAGGTCTGAATATCACCAGTTGAGAGTTCGAGAAGAAGACAGCACGAAGACGACATTCAGGACTAGTTATGGCCATTCTGAATTCTTGGTCATGCCGTTTAGGTTGACTAATGCGCCAGCGGTGTTCATGGACCTCATGAACCCTGTGTGCAAAGCCTACCTTGATTAGTTTGTTATTGTGTTTATCGATGACAATTGATCTATTCCAAGACCAAGGAGGAACATGAAAAGCATTTTCAATTAATTTTTATAACTATTGAAGAGAGAACAATTATATGCTAAATTCTCTAAGTGTGACTTCTAGATACGAGAGGTGCAGTTTCTGGGTCACATTGTGAATGAGAAAGGAATCCATGTAGATCTTGCAAAGGTGGAAGCAATTAAGAATTGGTCAGTCCCTAAGATGCCTAGTGAGATATGTCAGTTCCTTGGACTGGCAGGATACTATCGACGCTTCATTGAGGGATTTTCCAAGATTGCCCAACCCCTTACTACCTTAACACATAAAGGTATAATGTTTCAATAGGGAGAAAGTTAAGAATCAGCTTTTTAACTGTTGAAACCGAAACTCTACAGTGCACCGATACTTGCATTACCGGGACGGACGGATGATTTTATGGTGTACTATGACGCCATTCAAGGACTGGGCTGTGTCCTAATGCAGCGAGATAAGTTGATAGCCTACGCCTCGAGACAACTGAAGGTACACGAGAAGAACTATACATTTAGTGTAGTAGTTTTTGCGCTGAATATCGAGAGACATTACTTATATGGTACAAAATGCACTATTTACACCGATCACAAGAGTCTTCTGTAGGGTTTGTTAGAACATAAAATCATAGTTTAACCATTTAAACTTTCTGAAAATGCAGCGGAATTAAAACTTTATAAACCCTTTTATAAGCTGAAAATATGTTCATTAGATGACCATATTAATGTATTAAACAAACCCAAAGAACAAAGGATCATTTATGTGAATATGCAAGCTATGAACATATGTAAATGCACATAAAATCACAGCTATATAGAGCTGTGATTCTACCTTACTGCAGCAGCAAAAGTCGACCAAAATGAGAGGAGAAATGATGCAGAAAATGACCAAGACTTCAAGAGTAGAAGTCCTCAAGCTTGTATACCCCAAGCTCCTTGCAAACACACCATCTTGTTAGGTAGAAAATACACCAAATGCAGCTCAAAGCTCAGCACAAAACCGTCTAATCTGCTGCTGTAAAACCGTGAGTTTAGAGAGAAGAAGAGAGTGTTTCTTTCTTGTTTGCATGTAGAGAATGTAAAATTTAAGGAGGGCTGAATTTTGTAGTTAGTGGAAAGGAGACAACAATGCATGTGTGTTGAGTCTTCAAGAGAATATGTTGGTTAGAACACAAAGCATGTGTGTCTACCACTTTCACAAAGGGGACGGCCACATGGTCTTGTCTTTCATTTTTATAAAACTTGATACTAATACACACACATATTTTGCCTACTAGTCCTCTTATTAGATATATACAACTAACCTTTTAATTGTATAATCCATACACTCCCATTATTAATTTGTAATGTTATCAAACTTACTTAAATAACATTACAAATAATATTATTGAACAAAATATCCCAATAAATTGTTCCATCTCATATGCAACTTATTTAGAAAACCCATTTTCTAAATTGGTGTAAATATTTAATTGCATGATCATATCATCAATTGAATATTAATTGGTGTTTTGTAAGCTTGTTACTGGGTATAACCCGACTTGGATCATAACGTACTAACCACATCAATATTCTAAGTGTCTTGGGCACTTAGAATCCTACAATCTCCCACTTGGCCAAGATTCATAGAAGATCGATGCAAGCAATAAATAACGCCTAACAACGGTTTACTACCCTTAATACGCATGACTTATGGCCATTCAATAACATCATCCTATTCAAGTACCCTACTTGAAATGATTTAGGTGAATCGATCATCTATCCTTTTGTTACAGATGTCATGTTAAATCCAAGGACACAGAATGATCATTCCTTGTTGATTTAACTTAATCAGGCCTTAGACATCTAACTCTCAACGAATAAGAGGAACAAATTCCATCTTGAATACATACGTTTCTCACAAACACCTTGTGTTATACCTGAACATACCCTTATGTACTGTCCACTATTTCAGGACAGTGAAGAATTAGCTCAAGGTATAATACTTGGTGAATATCAAATCCCAATATGTATCTCAGGTCGAAGGATACCAAATGATATTCGCCTTTACTCAAATTTACTTATGATCAATCGATAAAATTCCAGGTAGTAAAATTTGAGATGCGGGTTAGTCCAATATTTGTATCCCACAAATATCTATGAACTTTGGTAGCAACCCATTGCTCTATATTCATCCTTATGAATATCAACCAATCCAAGTTCATAATAATCTTACCCTCACACTTGTTCCCACAAGTATGAACGACTACGGATATTTAGAGTAAATAATTTACTCATGGATTAAACATGCTAAATTGGAACATTAATTGAAATATTATAACCAAATAATTTTACTCAAATAATAAAGAGTTCCACACATTCAAATACTAAATTTGATCAAGTCCAATCACTAGAATATCGAAGTCCTAAGGCACATGTGTGACTTTCATGCTTTGACCTATCTAGGAGCTTTGTGAATGGATCCGCAATGTTTTGATCGGTATGAACTTTGCGAATACATATCTTCCCCTTTTCAACTTCATCCCTAATGTAGTTGAATCTCCGTTCAATGTGCCGAGTCTTTTGATGAGCACGAGGTTCCTTGATTTGAGCAATAGCACCTTCATTGTCACAAAACATCTCTAGGGGGTCTTGAATGGTAGCAACAACCCCTAGATCAGCAATGAACTTCCTAAGGCACGTAGCTTCTTGAGCTGCCAATGAAGCGGCGGTGTATTCTGATTCTGTTGTAGATAGTGCCACTACATCTTGCTTTGAGCTCTTCCAAGAGACTGCTCCTCCATTCATAATGAAGACATATCCCGACTGTGATCGAGAATCATCTCGATCAGTTTGGAAACTCGCATCCGTGTAACCCTTTACAACGAGCTCCTGCTCACCAGATCCATATATTAAGAACATATCCTTAGTGTTTCTAAGGTATTTCAAAATACTCTTAACAGCCATCCAATGACTATTACCAGGATTCTATTGATATCCACTTGTCATGCTTAAAGCACATGACACGTTTGGCCTAGTACATATCATTGCATACATGATGGATCCTATAGCAGATGCATATGGGACTCCATTCATTCTTTCTTGTTCAACCTTTGAACTAGGGCATTGAGATGGGCTCAATATAGTCCCCTTTTGAATAGGTACCAAACCTTTCTTAGAATTCTTCATCTTGAACCTTTTCAAGATCTTTTCAATGTATGTACTTTGGTTTAAACCTATTAACCGCCTTGATCTATCCCTATAGATCTTTATTCCCAAAATATAGGTGGCCTCACCAAGATCCTTGATGGAAAAACAGCTTCCAAGCCAGGTTTTTACACCTTCCAAGGTTGGAATGTCGTTTCCAATTAGTAGAATGTCATCGACTATAATACAAGGAAAGTAATAATGCTCCCACTAGTTTCTTTTATACACACGCTTCATCAGCATTTTTGATGAAGCCAAATTTCTTTACTTCATCATCAAAACGGTGATTCCAACTTCTTGATGCTTGTTTCAATCCATAGATTGATTTCTTTAACTTGCATACCTTGTTTGGATGTTTTGGATCGACAAAACCTTCAGGCTGTTTCATATGGACATCTTCCTCAAGATATCCATTAAGAAAAGCGGTCATGACATCCATTTGCCAAATCTCATAGTCATAATATGCTGCTATGGCAAAGAATATCCTGATAGACTTTAGCATTGCCACAGGCGAAAAGGTTTCATCATAATCAACCCCTTGAGTTTGAGTGAAACCTTTTGCTACAAGTCTAGCTTTATAGGTATCCAAGTTTCCATGCATATCAGTTTTCTTCTTAAAACCCACTTACTTCCAACTATCTTGGACTTAAGAGGTGGTGTAACCAATTCCCAAACTTGGTTATCATACATGGATTGCATCTCAACGTTCATGGCTTCTTGCCATTTGTCAAAATCAGGTTTTGACATTGCCTCTTGGTATGTAGTTGGTTCATCCAAATCTACCACATAGCATCCATCCATAAAAAATCCATATCTCTCAGGAGGAACACTAATTCTACCAAATCTGCGAACGTTTTGTGTATCTTGATCATCCACATGATCATTCTCAACATCCTCATGTTGATTGCTAGTATCAATCAATTGTGTATCATCTTGTGAATCTTGAACCTCTTCAAGTTCCACTGCTCTACCACTAGTTTCTTCCGAAAGAAACTTAGTTTCCAAGAACTCTGCCTCTCGAGCAATAAACACTTTCTGTTCTGTCGGATCATAGAAATAATATCCAATACAATCTTTAGGATATCCAATGAAGATACATTTTGTGGATCGGGCTTCCAGTTTGATTTGAGTGTATTGATTAGGATAAGCATCACACCCCCAAACTTTTAAATATGATAATGGAACACTTCCATGCCATATTTCGAAAGGTGTCCTTTCCACTTTCTTGGTTGGGGCCATATTTAAAATACGGGTCGCGGAGAGCAACGCGAAACCCCAAAATGATAGAGGTAGTGCACTTCTAGCCATAATAGATCGAACCATATCCAATAGAGTCTGATTCCTCCTCTCAGACACACCATTATGTTGTGGTGTTCCAGGTGGAGTAAGTTGTGAGACTATCCCACAACTTCTAAGATACTCTTGAAATTCACTACTTAGGTATTCACCTCCTCTATCTGTATGAAAAATTTTGACCGTTTTGTTGAGTTGATTTTCTACTTCATTCCTGAAGATTTTGAACATTTCAAAAGATTCATGTTTGTGTCTTAACAAGTACACATACCCATAACGACTATAGTCATCGGTAAAGGTAATGAAGTATCTTTCACCATTCCTAGTTGTTGGTTTAAAAGGTCCACATACATCCGAATGTATGATTCCTAATAAATCCTTTTCCCTTTCATTAGTCCCACTAAAAGGGGCCTTTGTCATTTTACCTTGTAAACAAGACTCGCATACATCAAATGAATCATTTTCATTATTTTTCAAAAGACCATTCTTTTGGAGTTTTTGCATACGATTCTTGTTTATGTGACCAAGGCGACAATGCCAAAGATCGGAATCACTCAAATCTAATTTGAGCTTTTTAGTGGTTGCTTGGTACATTGAGCTATCATATGTTGTGTTTTCATGATGCAATTCATAAATACCATTACAAGGTATAGCCTTAAAATAAAACATATGATTGAAAGAAACATGAATATCATTGTCAACAAACTTGAAATCATAATCACATTGTCTTAAACGGGAAACAGAAATAATGTTCCTAGTTAAACTAGGAGCATACAAAACATTCTTTAAAATAACTTCCAAACCACTTGGAAGCTTCAAAATGTAGTCTCCTTGGGCTTCCACGTGAACCTTTGCACCATTCCCCATGAAGAGACTAATTTCCCCTTTTCCATAGTGCTTACTTCTTTTGAACCCCTGCAACAAATTGCAAATATGAGTTCCACATCCGGTATCTAGTACCCATGTGTTAGAAGAAATAACATTTAGCTCAACAAGTATCATAAAGATTGTACCTGAGGTTTGCCCCGCATCCCTCTTTTCTCTCAATGCTTTGAGATAGACCGGGCAATTGCGTTTCCAATGGCCTACCTCACCACAATCAAAACACGGGTCATTTTGAGCAACCTTTTGCTTCTTTTCTTTTGGTTTGGGCGGTTCCACTTTTGCTTTTCCTTTTCCCTTCCCCTTGATGTGCCCCTTCCCTCTTGCAACACTTGCCCTAGGGTCGGGGAGGTGCCTCTTCCTACTACCTCCTTCATTGATCGTAAGGACCGGTAGAACCTTTCTACCCTTGCCCGCCTCGGCCGTTTTGAGCATTGAGTGAAGCTCACCAATGCTCTTGTCCCATCCATTCATGTTATAGTTCATAACGAAGCTATCAAACTTCTTGGATAGTGAGTTGAGGATCAAATCCTTTGCCAACTCATTGGACACACGACAGTTAAGACTTTCGAGGCGATCAATGTGGCTCTTCATCTTAAGAACGTAAGATGACACCGATTGGGTCTCGTCCATTCGACATGCATGGAGTGCTCGAACCGTTTCGAAGCGCTCCACCCTTGATTGTTGTTGGAACATTTCCATCAACTGGGTGATCATGTCATAGGCATTATTGTTCTCAATGTCCTTTTGCAAATCGGGAATCATGCTTGCTAGCATGAGACATGCGACTTGCACAGAGTCCTCGGTGTACTTGACCCACTCGGCAAAGGCCTCATCGTCATTTTCATCGGGTTGATCAGGAATGGGATCGTCTAACACATAGGACTTCTTTTCTTGCTTGAGAACGATTCTCAAGTTTCGGTACCAATCCATGAAGTTCCCATGGTTTAGACGTTCCTTTTCAAGGATTGTTCTTAGTGATAGGTTATGGACGGTCGGGTTTGTGTTGTTGTTGTTTGCAGCCATTCTACAAAATTAACAAAGTTCTTATTAGTATTTCTGAAAAATTACATTTTATCATTAATACCCTTTACGTCTCATAGACAATTAATAATTAAGATCTAGAATCCAACGTTACATTTAAATATCGGTTAGGTGACCTTTATCCCTTTATTTAAATTAACAAGGTAGTCAACGTTTTCACAAGTGTAACCTATTACAATTTCTAGTGTATGGGATCGGTTAAACATCTTATGTTTGTTTGGCATGTTTATCCCATCAACACCCTTTGTACGTCATGCTTCGGTGATCCTAATGCATGATTTCCAAATTAAGTCATCCTACTTAGACACACGTGTGGATTTGCTAATATTAGTGGTTAGGTGACCTTTATCCCATAAATATGGCAAACCCACCTCAAACTCATAAGTTCCCTCTAATGTGGTTAGGTGACCTTTATCCCACATCAAGTTCTCAAATGATTTGAGTGTTGTATAAGAGGATGGTGTTTGACTTATTTTAAAAGGGATTTGAATATTTAGAGGTTTCATAATTCTAGTTTAAAAAACTCTATGTACTTGTATTTGGATGCTTTCAAATACAAGATACCCTATGGTTCTTTTAATAAAACCCATTTTATTATAAAATCATTAATCCTTTTTAATAACCTTTTATTAACTTTCAATGATTAAGAACCATCAATTTCATCTTGTTAAGTTTGTTAACGAGTTTGTACTATATGTCCAAATATCAACCAAACAATCAAACAACAAACATTCTAACAAGCATAAACATATAAACATGAGTGCATAACCATAGCTACTAAGTTGACAACACTTGTTTGACATCACAAGTGTTGTCATAAGGTCTTTCTTATGGGTTTGTAATGACACATTATATGTGTCCATGGACTCCCACTTGAATCCATATCCAAATACTTCAAGGTCCATGTCTTTGATGTCCATCTTTGGGTCTTGATCTTGTGCATCTTCCTTTTACAAAATTATATCCTAATACATTTTTCTAATAAAAAGAAATGCACCTAATCTATTTATTACATAACAAATGAATAAATAATTACAACCCAATTAATAAACATAAATATTACAACCCAATTGAATGAATTAAAACAACCATTCCAATCATCCGAATAACATAAGGCCAAAGGCTAGGTTATGCACTATCATATGACCAATCATAAACATTATTCAATAAAAAAATAAACCCCATTAAACCCTAAATTTTCAGCCAACATAAACTGAAAATTTGGGTTTGTTTGTCCAAACAAATAACAACCAAACATATCAACCAATTGACATTCCTATCTTTCAAAGTTTAATCATAAGCATGAAGATAAAACTTTGAAAGACTTGGGGTTTATTAAATAACCAAAATCAGCCCCTAATTAGTTGATTAACATCCTTTAAAATGATTTTTAAAGGATAAGAACAAGCAAGCTATTCACATAACCGGCTCTGATACCATTGTAGGGTTTGTTAGAACATAAAATCATAGTTTAACCATTTAAACTTTCTGAAAACGCAGCGGAATTACAACTTTATAAACCCTTTTATAAGCTGAAAATATGTTCATTAGATGACCATATTAATGTATAAAACAAACCCAAAGAACAAAGGATCATTTATGTGAATATGCAAGCTATGAACATATGTAAATCACATAAAATCACAGCTATATAGAGCTGTGATTCTACCTTACTGCAGCAGCAAAAGTCGACCAAAATGAGAGGAGAAATGATGCTGAAAATGACCAAGACTTCAAGAGTAGAAGTCATCAAGCTTGTATACCCCAAGCTCCTTGCAAACACACCTTCTTGTTAGGTAGAAAATACACTAAATGCAGCTCAAAGCTCAGCACAAAACCCTCTAATCTGCTGCTGTAAAACCGTGAGTTTAGAGAGAAGCGAGTGTTTCTTTCTTGTTTGCATGTAGAGAATGTAAAATGAAAGGAGGGCTGAATTTTGTAGTTAGTGGAAAGGAGACAACAATGCATGTGTGTTGAGTCTTCAAGAGAATATGTAGGTTAGAACACAAAGCATGTGTGTCTCCCACTTTCACAAAGGGGACGGCCACATGGTCTTGTCTTTCATATTTATAAAACTTGATAATAATACACACACATATTTTGTCTACTAGTCCTCTTATTAGATATATACAACTAACCTTTTAATTGTATAATCCATACACTCCCATTATTAATTTGTAATGTTATCTAACTTACGTAAATAACATTACAAATAATATTACTGAACAAAATATCCCAATAAATGGTTCCATCTCATATGCAACTTATTTAGAAAACCCATTTTCTAAATTGGTGTAAATATTTAATTGCATGATCATATCATCAATTAAATATTAATTGGTGTTTGCTAAGCTTGTTATTGGGTATAACCCGACTTGGATCATAACGTACTAACCACATCAATATTCTAAGTGTCTTGGTCACATAGAATCCTACATCTTCAGCATATCTTTGAGCAGAAGTAACTGAATATGAGGCAACGCGCTGCGTGCAGTTATTGAATGACTATGATTGTGCTATCAAGTATCATTCGGGGAAGACAAATTTGGTTGTCGATGCCCTAAGTAGGAAGGAAACAACTAAGCCTAGGCGAGTGCGAGTTTTACAGCTTACTTGTAACGCCTGGAATTTTTGTCAAAATAAAAGGAAATAAAAGTATCTTGAAGGAATAAAAAGGAGCCAAAGTGGAAGGGGTATTGTGTAAATAATGCAGAAGTACAAAATTTTACTTTTAAATGGGCATGGCCGCCCATGCCATGCCCCTGCCTTTTTGATCGACTGAAAGAGGAGAAGAAGAGAAAACTTGAAGCTCTCTCGGTTTAAAGAAGAAGAAGGCTGAATTCGTAGGTAAGTGTTTTTAGTGATAATTGGTTCGGGTTCTTCATGGTTTAACCCGTAGAAACCTATTTTTGAGTGTTCTTGGTGTTTTGGTGCTTGTTTGGCTTGTTTTAGGTGTGTGAACTCGTGTACAAGCAAGTTTGGAAGAGTTTTGCTTGTTTGATACAGTAGGTGAGTTCTAGACCGTGATTTTTTATGTATCATAACTTCTTTGGGGCTAAAAATGTATTAAAATGATTTTATAATTGTTATGTATGTATACCCTTATGTTTTATGATGAATGATGATGTTTTAAGGCTATTTATGCTATGCTGATGCTTAGAATGGTAGTAATAATCTTAGAACAGGATGATACAATGATTAAGTCTGAAAACTACTTAGAAACATGTTGAACAGGTAGCTCATGCACCTACATAAGGCTCATGCGCCTAAATTTGCCTTAGAAAACATGTAAGTGTACTCATACGCCCAAACAGTACCCCCATGTGTAAGGCCCCGTTCCCGGGCACCTCACAGTTGGACTATCATTGCACATAACACATAAATATACATTTATTTAAAACATCGCCGCGGAATAACTCAAAACCATTTCATATATTAATGACAGCTTTTGCAAAATAATACAATGTAGTTACTGTTACAAAATATCATAATTTGCATTACATCACAAAAACTTCATTGTTATACAAATGGATGCCATCCAAAAAATGCCAAGTAGCTGCCCCGTGCCATCCTCAGCAACAATCGCCTGTCAACTGGAAAATACATAAAAGTCAGTGTTTCTGAGGAGTTCTAGTTTTATCAAAATATAACATACTTTACTTACGTTAAAACCCTTCTTAAATTTCATATGCGATCATGCATCATACGTATAAATAGATAATATCGTTATTATCTTTCATTATTAGTCGTTATCTTTCATCATCATATTCATAATTTCATTCCATTTCATTTACATTCTCTTTCGTCTACATTCTTCCGTTTCGTACGTTTCACTATCGCTTATTTTAATTCTCGTACTTTTGTATCGTACTTTTCATCATTCTTTACTTTCATACTTTCTTTTCGTACGTTACGTCATTCTTTTACTTTCATACGGATCGATGAACAATACCCCGAACATTGTGCTCGAAGCTGATGTTGGGCCTGTGGTAATTAAATCACGAACATTGTGCACGAAGCTGACCCAGTCACCTTGGGCAAGTCATCTCTCCCTTTCATTCAGACCAATTGGTAATACCCTGAACATTGTGCACGAAGCTAATGCTGGGCCTGTGGTAATTAACTCACGAACATTATGCACGAAGCTGACGTAGTCACCTAGGGCATACCACAAAGGTCTTGTCAATCTAAATGATTGACCCTGCATGCATCCTTCGGGTTATTAAAACTGAACACAATTGAGCTAACGACAACGTGGTTGTGCACCTCCTTTCTATTTGCCTGTAAACCATTCTTTCTTTTGTTACGTTTTACTTCTCATCTTTGTTATCTTTCATTCCACTACGTTATACTTTACGTTCTTTCATTCATTCGTCATACTACGTAAAGTAATAACATAATAGTTATCGTATATTAATTTATAATATATACGCTTTGAAAATCATTAAAAGATAACACATCATACATATATTCATATCATCCATTCATCATACATGACATATCACACCCATCGCATCATATATAACATCATAAAGTCCACTTACATTAACACCGGGAACATCCCAAGTCAAAGCCTACACTTTACATTTTCCCCAAAATTCAGAAAATGTTCTAAGTCTTAGGCGCATGGGCACTATGCAGGCGCATGGCCTTCTGGGCACATGGGCACACTTAGGCACATGGGAAAGGTGTTGGGCGCATGGGCCCTATTGGGGCGCATGGGCGAACACTTAGTCCTTTCAGGTAACATTCTAAGCGCATGGGCACTATGCAGGCGCATGAGTGCCTAGGCGCATGGACACTTAGCTAAATTCAACCTAATTCTAGGTGCATGGCCACTATTTGGGCGCATGGGGTTTTGGGCGCATGGGGTTTTGGGCGCATGGGACACTTAGGCGCATGGGCCTATTTCAGGCGCATGAGCATCTAACTTAAGTAGCCAACATGATTTCAGTCCCAAGTTCAATTCTAACATGTTCTAAGCTTAGTTATTACACTCTAACCAACAAAAACACTTTCATAACATAATCATAACATCAATACCACCCAAATCATACCCTACCGTGAATACATAAACCTACACATACACATACACATACGGGTAACATACCCACTTTTATAAAAACATACATACATACATTTCCTGCCCCAAAAATCAGTTAAAACATATAAAACGGGGGTTCTAGAACTCACTTTATGCAACTTTGAGTGTGTCTTCCTTCAAACCCATATGCAATGAGTTCAAACACCTAGACACCTACCAAACACACACACACCAGAACATGCACATGAACACATAAGCATATAACCGAGGCTAAAAGCCAACAAGAACACTTAAAACAATGAATTCTTACCTTGAATTCGAATTCTTCTTCTTCTTCTCTCTGGAAAACCCGAACTCTCTGCTCTTTCCCTCTCTAAAACCGAAAGAAGTGAAATGTGTAGACAACATGGGTGGCCATGCCACCTTTATGAACCAACTTTTGATACTTTTTGTCCTATTGACACTTTTAACCCCTCATCTTGGGTTAAATTATGTTTCCATCTTTTATTCATGTTTATTCTTTCTTTCTCGTCTATTAAAATATCCGGGTGTTACAAGTCCACCCCCTTATATAGGTTTTGTCCCCAAAACCTGTTATTCCTCAAACAGATGTGGGTAATGCTACCTCATCTCTTCTTCAGTCTCCCATGTAGACTCGGATCCCTTTCTGTTCTTTCACTGTAATTCATAAGAGGAACCACTTTATTCCTTAACATTTTTTTTTCGGTCAATGATCGCCACTGGTTGCTCAACGTATTTGAGCCATTCATCTATTTCAATATCTTCCAGTGGTACAACCATATCCTCGTTAGCTAAACACTTCCGCAAATGAGATACATGGAATGTCGTGTGAATTCCACTTAACTCGTCGGGTAGTTCAAACCTTTAGGCCACCTCTCCTACTCGTGTGATGATTCAGAAAGGTCCTATATATCTCGGGCTCAACTTGCCCCGCTTCCTAAACTGAATGATGCCTTTCCAAGGTGAGACTTTCAATATAACCTTGTCACCCACCTGGAACTCAATCGGTCTATGCAGTTTATCGGCATACGACTTTTACCTATCTTTGGCTGCCTTCATAAAAGCTTTGATCTTTTCTAGTCTTTCAGTCATAGCCTTGATCACCTCGACACTTCCCAACTCCTTCTGACCAATATCACCCATACAAGCGGGTGTTCTACATCTTCTACCGTATAGCATCTCATAAGGGGGCACACCAATGCTGGCATGGTAACTGTTGTTGTATGAGAATTTAGCTAATGGTAAGTGATCATCCAAACTTCCTCCAAAATCGATCACGCATGCTCGAAGCATATCCTCAAGCGTCTAGATCGTCCTCTCAGACTGAGCATCTGTTTGAGGATGATAAGCCGTGCTAATATCCAGCCTCGTCCCTATCGCATCATGGAATCTCTTCCAAAACTTAGATGTAAACCGAGTGTCACGATCAGATACAATAGACACCGGTATGCCATGACGAGCTACAATCTCCCTGATGAATAAATCTGTTAATCTCGCAGAGGAATACATCTCTCGGATAGGTAGGAAGAGAGCACTCTTTGTCAAACGATCAACTATCACCCATATGGCATCATACCGTCTCGGGGTACGCTGTAACTTTGTAACAAATTCCATCGTGATATGCTCCCACTTCCACTCGGGTATATCCAAAGGTTGGATTTTACCTTACGCCTTCTGATGCTCCGCCTTCACTTGCAAGCAAGTAAGGCACTTACTCACATACTCCGCAACATCATGCTTCATCCCCGACCACCAATAACCCTTTTTCAAGTCTTGGTACATTTTAGTAGCACCGGGATGAATGGAGTACCGAGTCTTGTTAGCTTCATCCATGATATTTCCATGTAAATCCCGTTAACGAGGAATCCACATTTGTCCGAAGCGGGGTCTAACTCCATGAGTGTTTTCTCCCAACTCCGCGACTATACCTCTCATTCGTTCAGGGTTGAGGTGATCTTCTTTCAACGCCTCATTCGGAAATTCTTTGACTTGTGCCATCGCATCCGAGATCATTACTAACTGATACGGCTTTACCCGAATCGGCTCGGACCTCTCCTTTCGGCTAAGGGCATCGGGCACCACGTTGGCCTTACCCGGATGGTAATGGATCTCGCAATCATAATCCTTTATGAGCTCCAACCATCGCCTCTTCCTGATATTCAAATCATTCTGCTCGAAGAAGCACTTCAAGCTCTTGTGGTCAGTGAAGATTGTGCACTTTCGCCTGTATAAGTAGTGCCGCCAAATCTTCAAGGCAAAAACCACAGCTGCTAGCTCCAAGTCATGAGTAGGATAATTAACCTCATGAACTTTCAACTGTCAGGATGCGTAGGCTATAACCTTCCCTTTTCGCATCAACACGCAACCCAACCCCGAGTAAGAGGCATCCGGATAGACTTCCAAGTCCTCGCTTCCTTCGGGTAATGATAAAACAAGAGCTTTAGTTAACCTCATCCTTAACTCTTCAAAAGCCTTCTCCTGATCTTGAACCCATACAAACTTCACATCTTTATGGGTCAGCTTAGTCGATGGAGAAGCTATCCTGGAGAAGTCTTGGATGAATCTTTGATAATATCCGCCAACCCCAAGAAGCTACGGATCTCGGATGGCGTCTTTGGAGACTTCCATTGCATCACCGCCTCCACCATTGCCAGGTCTACCATAATCCCCTCGGGATTTACCACGTGACCCAAGAACTGAACTTCGCTCAACCATAACGCGCATTTGGAGAACTTAGCATAGAGCTTCTCCTTTCTCAATGTCCCCAACACTTCTCGAATGTGACCGGCATGCTCTTCTTCGCTCCTCGAGTAAATCAGGATATCATCGATACATACAATCACTGATTTATCTAACATCGTCTGACAAACTCGATTCATCAAGTCCATAAACGCAGCTGGCACATTTGTTAAACCAAAAGACATAATGAGAAACTTGTAGTGCCCCTAAAGCGTGCGAAAAGCGGTTTTAGGAATATCCTACTCTTTCACCTACAACTAATGGTAGCGAGATCGAAGGTCTATCCTCGAAAAACAACTGGCTCCTTGAAGTTGATCAAACAAGTCTTCAATCCTCGGTTATGAATACCGATTCTTCACCGTCAGCTTGTTCAATTCATGGTAGTCAATACACATCCTCATACTATCGTCCTTCTTCTTCACGAATAAGACCGGAGCACCCCAAGGGGAGATACTCGGTCTAATGAACCCCCTATCGAGCAACTCCTGCAGTTACTCCATTAATTCCTTCATCTCAGTTGGAGCCAACCGATACGGTGCCTTAGCTATAGGCTGAGCACCGGGTATCAAAGCAATTTTAAACTCGATCTCGCGGTCCGGTGCCACACCTGGTAAATCTTCTTAAAACACATCTGGAAAGTCACACACCATCGGTACATCGGACAATTGTGGTGTTGACGTGTTCACATCCTTTACGTAGGCCAGATAGGCACTACATTCCCGTCTCATTCATTTTCCCACCACCGCCATCGAAATCACTTTTTGAATCATCGTAACTCGATCACCGTATATCATCACTGCACTCCCGCCAGGCGCTGTCAATCTAATCATCCTCTTGCGACAAGCAATGTTCGCCTCGTAGTCCGCTAACCAATCCATTCCTAGGACCACATCGAATCCGCCTAAAGTCATCACAAAAACAGTCTAGCAGTAAACTTATGACCTTCTAGTTCTATGTCACAACCCTTAATCAACTCTGAAATCCTTGTTGACTTACCTATGGCAGTTTCAACATCAAAGGGCTCATCAATACATCTACTACTAACAGGCAAATTAGCACAGAAAGCAGAGAAATAAAGCTTCTACTAGCACCTGAATCAAATAACACAGAAGCAAGAGTTTGGTTTACTTGAAACGTACCTGACACAAATCAGGGTCCATCCTAGCCTCCTCCCTGGTCATTGTGAATGCCATAGCGCTTGCCCTTTTCTCCTCAGTTTCGGTCTTCTTCCCCGCTCCGGAACTCTCTGCCTTCCGCTTCTTGCACTCCCTGTTCAGGTGGCCTATTTCACCAAAGTTATAGCACCTCGCTGCTCTACAATCTCTAGAGATGTGGTTGGGCTTCCCGCACTTGAAACAAACATTTACCCCCATCATGCACTCACCAGCATGCTCCTTCCTACACTTACCGCACTTGTTCATCCCCGAGCTTGTTGCAACCAATCCACCCTCCTTTTCTTGTTATTTAGGGTAAAGCTGCCATGCCCAAACCATTTTCTGTTCCAGTTCCAGTTACCACCACCTATCCTCTGCACCTCAGCCACTACCACCTCCCTCTCATCATACAATCTTCCAACCAAATCAACCACCGACCTAAACGTACACGGTCGGGCGGCGATCATGTGCCTGCGGATATCCGCCGGCAAGCCCTGAATGTATCTTTTGATCATCTGTGACAGGGGCGTCACCTGATCCTGCACCAGCCATACCATTTCATTAAACTTGGTGGTGTATTGGTGACGTGTCATTGTTTCTACCTCCAACTGCAGGAACTCCCTTTCCACCTTGTCCAACTCCCAATGAGGATAGAACTCCTCAATCACCAATTTCTTCAACTCTAGCCACGTCATTCTACTGATCACCCTACTACCCTCGGCTTGGACAATGTTGTCCCACCAGCATAGAGTCGAGTCCACGAATGAGTGAGTAGCGAACTTCACCTTCTGGTCTTCTCTGCACTCATTGATGTCGAGCACAACTTCCATCTCTCTTACCCATCGATGTGCAGTAGCAGCAGTGCCGTTGCCATCGAAGTTGGGGGCTTGCATATTTGAAATGCCCCATACTTACAGCCTCGTGCTGCCTCCGACACAGGCTCTTCTTCCTCCTCCTCATCAGTAGGGACAACCGTCTCAGTCTTCGGTTGCTCTCTCCCTCCCGAGGACCTGTTCCTCTCCTTCCTCTCTCCTTCCCTTACAACCTTTATTACATCAGTCACCATAGACGGTAAGATCGTCTGCATGACCTGGTGAACCTCCTCCACCACAGCCTCCTTCATTGAGGCCCTCAAATTAGCACTCTCATCACCACCCTCCTGATGAGGGGTCGCAGGCTCTTCATGAGCCACTTCTTCAGCTCTAGGTCTTCCTCTCATAACCCGTGGTCTAGCACCACGTCCACCACGTACTCCGCCTCGCGAAGCCTTAGAAGATCTACCTCCAGCCATCCTCTAACACGCTATAAGATTCAAACACCAACACGGTCATTCTAGGTAATAGCTAAGTCTACGTCAAGTATAGTAAGTCCCTAATTACAATGGCCAGTTGTGATTAGCCACTTACTTTACTCTTCATACCCCAAGCATTTCCTATCCTGACTACATTAGTATCTAAATCTACTAAGGGCAAACAGATCAAATAACATGCGCACATAATACCGGTTAACATTAAAGAAAATACCTGATGGCACATACCAACTCGGACTGGCATCCCTTCCCTTTGTCCCATTCTCAGTTTAAGTTTAGGTTTCTTTTGAAAATATTTACCCATTTCACTTAAACTTTGGCTATGATACCAACTTGTAAGGCCCCGTCCCCGGGCACCTCACAGTTGGACTATCATTGCACATAACACATAAAAATACATTTATTTAAAACATCACAGCGGAATAACTCAAAAACATTTCATATATTAATGACTACGTTTGCAAAATAATACAATGTAGTTACTGTCACAAAATATCATAATTTGCATTGCATCATAAAAACTTCATTGCTATACAAATGGATGCCATCCCAAAAATGCCATGTAGCTGCCCATGCTATCCTCAGCAACAATCACCTGCCAACTGGAAAATACATAAAAGTCAGCTATGCTGAGTGAATTCTAGTTTTATGAAAATATAACATACTTTACTTTCATTAAAACCCTTCTTAAATTTTATACGCGATCATGCATCATACGTACAAATAGATAATATCATTATTATCTTTCATTATCAGTCGTTATCTTTCATCATCATATTCATAATTTCATTCCATTTCATTTACATTCTCTTTCGTATACAATCTTTCATTTCGTACGTTTCACTATCTCTTATTTTCGTTCTCATACTTTCATATCGTACTTTTCATCATTCTTTACTTTCACACTGTCTTTTCGTACGTTATGTCATTCTTTTACTTTCATACGGATGGATGTACAATACCCTGAACATTGTGCACGAAGCTCATGATGGACCTGTGGTAATTAAATCATGAACATTGTGCACGAAGCTGATCCAGTCACCTAGGGCAAGTCATATCTCCCTTTCATTCAGACAAATTGGCAATACTCTGAACATTGTGCATGAAGCTGATGCTGGGCCTATGGTAATTAACTCATGAATATTGTGCACGAAGCTGGCCTAGTCACCTAGGGCATACTACAATGGTCTTGTCAATCTCAATGATTGACCCTGCATGCATCCTTGGGGTTATTAAAACCGCACACAGTTGAGCTAACGACAACGTGGTCATGTACCTCCTTTCTATTTGCTTGCAAGCCATTCTTTCTTTTGCTACGTTTTACTTCTCATCTTTGTTATCTTTCATTTCACTACGTTATACTTTACGTTCTTTCATTCATTCGTCATATTGCGTAAAGTAATAACATAATACTTATCATATATTAATTTATAATATATACGCTTTGAAAATCACTAAAAGATAACACATCATGCATATATTCATATCATCCATTCATTATACATGACATATCACACCCATCACATCACATATAACATCATAAAGTCCACTTACATCACCCCCGAGAACATCCGAAGTCAAAGCCTACACTTTACATTTTCCCCAAATTAAGAAAAATGTTCTAAGTCTTAGGCGCATGGGCACTATGTAGGCGCATGGCCTTGTGGGCACATGGGCACATTTAGGCGCATGGGAAAGGTTCTGGGCGCATGGGCAGTACTATTGGGGCGCATGGGCCAACACTTAGTCCTTTCAGGTAACATTCTAGGCGCATGGGCACTTAGCAAAATTCAGCCTAATTCTAGGCGCATGGCCACTATTTGGGCGCATGGGGTTTTGGGCGCATGGGACACTTAGGCGCATGGGCCTATTTCAGGCTTATGAGTATCTAACTTCACTAGCCAACATGATTTCAGTCCCAAGTTCAATTCTAATATGTTCTAAGCTTAGTTCTTACACTCTAAGCAACAAAACCACATTCATAACATAATCATAACATCAATATCACCCAAATCATACCCCACCCGTGAACACATACACATACACATACACATACACATACACATACACATACACATACACATACACATACACATACACATACACATACACATACACATACACATACACATACACATACACATACACATACACATACACATACACATACACATACACATACACATACACATACACATACACATACACATACACATACACATACACATACACATACACATACACATACACATACACATACACATACACATACACATACACATACACATACACATACGGGTAACATACCCACTTTTATAAAAACATACATGCATGCATTTCCAGCCCAAAAAATCAGTTAAATCATGGAAAGAGGGGGTTCTCACCTTATGCAACTTTGAGTGTGTCTTCCTTCAAACCCGTATGCAATGAGTTCAAACACCTAGAAACCCACCAAACACACACACCAGAACAGACACACGAACACATAAGCATATAACTGAGGCTAAAACCCAACAAGAACAATTAAAACAATAAGTTCTTACCTTGAATTTGAATTCTTCTTCTTCTTCTCTCTAGAAAACCCGAACTCTCTGCTCTTTCTCTCTCTAAAATCGAAAGAAGTGAAATGTGCAGACAACATGGGCGGCCATGCCACCTTTATGCACCAACTTTAGAAACTTTTTCTCCTTTTGACACTTTTAACCCCTCATCTTGGGTTAAATTATGTTTTCTTCTTTTATTCACGTTTATTCTTTTTTTCCTCGTCCATTAAAATATCCGGTTGTTACACCATGCACCCAAAACTCTTGCCCAAATGCTTAAGTATAGTGCATGCATCCAAATAGTGCCCATGCGCCTGAATTATCCTTCAAATGCCTAAGTGTAAACCCATGCGCCTAAATAGTTCATGCACCCAAGAGTTAGTGAAAACAATTAGGTGTAGGGCCATGTGCTCGAATAGTGCTAATGTGTAACACCCGGATATTTTCCTTGAAGCCGACGAAAAGAGAAAAAAGAAATAAAGTTCAAAGTCGGGGGCCAAAACGGGAGAAAATTGGTGAAAGTGGGGGATTAAGAGGGGGAGGGCAGCCACATCCTCCCCACTCTTGTGTAAACTCAGCCAAACAAGAGAAGAGAAGAGAGAAAGGAAGAAAAGAGGAAGAAAAGTTGGTTTGGGTTGGTTCGAGTGAGCAAAACTATTGAGAAGCGAGTCAAATTGAAGCTCTTCTCGTTGTGGTCGTTTGTGTGAGTTCTAGGACCCCTATTTTACTCTTTTTCCTCTGATTTGGGGCTGGAATACATAGTAAACCCATTTTTGAATGTGTGTGTGTTTGACCCATTTGGGTGTGTTGTGTGTGGTGCGTTTGGAGTATGTTCTTAGGATTGTGTGTGCTTGAATGGTGTTTTAGTATGCATTACTAAGGTCTAGGAGGGTTGATTTGGGCTTAGAATGAGTTTGGATAGGCTTGGAGGTCGAAAATGGCGGATTGGGTTCGGGATGACTGCATTCTACACCAGTTAGGGCTGGGCGACCGATTGAAGGCCATACGGCCGACTGGAGGGCGATTGGGGTTCAGTCGAATGATTGAGGTTCAGTCGCACGACTGGGGGTTCAGTCGCATGGGGAGTCATGCGACTGAGAGCTCAGTCGCATAGGTGCACATCCGCATGAGGTCCATTCGCATGAGGTCCATTCGCAAAGAGTTCATTCGCGATTGAGAGTCCATTCGCACGATTAGGTGTTCATCTGCATTGATGTTCATCCGCATAGGTCCAATCGCATGATGTTCAGTCGCATGGCCTCCATGCGACTGATGCGACTGAAGGGTTTCCATACACCCAACTAGGGCTGTTGTACCCGAGGAGAAGTATAGTTTGATTATTGACTTTCGGGGGAAAGTGCAGATGTAAGTTTTGACGTGGAAGTTCCTGTAAGTGCATCTAAGATGGCCGTTGAGTCATTAGAAGTTATGGTGGGCATGATAATGATGATGATGCTGATTATGCATGATGTATGTTATGTATGTATGATTGCCGGGTTTGTTAGAACATAAAATCATAGTTTAACCATTTAAACTTTCTGAAAACGCAGCGGAAGTAAAGCATTATAACCATGTTTATAAGCTGAAAAATATGTTTATTAGATGACCATATTGATGTATAAAACAAACCCAAAGAACAAAGGATCATTTATGTGAATTAGCAAGCTATGAACATATGTAAAACTACATAAAATCACAGCTACATAGAGCTGTGAAACTACCTTACTACAGCAGCAAGAATCGACAGAAAGAGTAGATGAATGATGCTGAAACACGACCAAGACTTCAAGAATAGAAGTCCTCAAGCTTGTATACCCCAAGCTCTATGCAAACACCTCTTCTTGTTAGGTAGAAAACACCAAAAATCAGCTCAAAACTTAGCTAGAAAACCCTCTTTTCTTGCTGCTGGAAACTGTAGGTATTGAGAGAGTGAAGGAGAGATTGAGAGCTGAATATTCTGGTCTTCTTTGCTTTGTGTGTGTCTAAGGAAAGGTGTAAAAGTATAGATTCCTTGCATGAGTGTTCAATGGTCTTGTTTATAACAAGGCATGTGAGATTCCCATGCTTGTTAGTGGCATGGACCGAAAATGAGTTTAATAAGGGTTTCACTTCTAATTTTTATAAAAACTAACTCTTTAGTTTTTATAAAACCTCACTCTTTGATTTTATAAAACCTCACTCTTTAGTTTTATAAAATCTCACTCTTAGCAATCCATACTTTATAAAATTAAAACCAAGATTAATTCTATAACATCAACACACACATATATATATATATATATTTGTTGTTATTTAACCAACCGAAATAACAAACAAATAATATCTGAAGAACAAGCTATCCATATAATGTTGTTCTTAAACAAAAGCAAAGTCTTAGAAAACAATTTTCTAAATTGGTGTCAATATTTAATTGCATGATCATATGATCAATTAAATATTAATTGGTGTTTGCTAAGCTTGTTATTGGGTATAACCCGACTTGGATCATAATGTACTAACCACATCAAGATTCTACGTGTCTTGGGCACATAGAATCCTACAATCTCCCACTTGCCCAAGATTCATAGAAGATTGATGCAAGCAGTAAATAACGCCTAACAACGGTTTACTACCCTTAATACGCATGACTTATGGCCATTCAATAGCATCATCCCACTCAAGTACCCTACATGAAATGATTTAGGTGAATTAATCATCTATCCTTTTGTTACAGATGTCATGTTAAATCCAAGAACACAGAATGATCATTCCTTGTTGATTTAACTTAATTAGGCCTTAGACATCTAACTCTCAACGAATAAGAGGAACAAATTCCATCTTGACTACATACGTTTCTCACAAACACCTCGTATTATACCTGAACATACCCTTATGTACTGTCCACTATTTCAGGACAGTGAAGAATTAGCTCAAGGTATAATATTTGGTGAATATCAAAACCCAATATATATCTCAGGTCGAAGGATACCAAATGATATTCGCCTTTACTCAAATTTACTTATGATCAATCGATAAGATTCCATGTAGTAAAATTTGAGATGCGGGTTAGTCCAATATTTGTATCCCACAAATATCTTTGAACCTTGGTAGCAACCCATTGCTCTATATTCATCCTTATGAATATCAACCAATCCAAGTTCATAATAATCTTACCCTCACACTTGTTCCCACAAGTATGAACGACTACGTACATTTAGAGTAAATAATTTACTCATGGATTAAACATGCTAAATTTGAACATTAATTGAAACATTATAAGCAAATAATTTTATTCAAATAATAAAGAGTTCCACATATTGAAATACAAAATTTGATCAAGTCCAATCACTAGAATATCGAAGTCCTAAGGCACCAGTGTGATTTTCATGCTTTGACCTATCCAGGAGCTTCGTGAATGGATCCGCAATGTTTTGATCGGTATGAACTTTGCGAATACATATCTTCCCCTTTTCAACTTCATCCCTAATGTAGTTGAATCTCCGTTCAATGTGCTGAGTCTTTCGATAAGCACGAGGTTCCTTGATTTGAGCAATAGCACCTTCATTGTCACAAAAGATCTCTAGGGGGTCTTGAATGGTAGCAACAACCCCTAGATCAGCAATGAACTTCCTAAGCCACGCAGCTTCTTGAGCTGCCAATGAAGCGGCCATGTATTCTGATTCTGTTGTAGATAGGGCCACTACATTTTGCTTTGACTTCTTCCAAGAGACTGCTCCTCCATTCATAATGAAGGCATATCTAGACTGTGATCGAGAATCATCTCGATCAGTTTGGAAACTCGCACCCGTGTAACCCTTTACAACGAGCTCCTCCTCACCAGATCCATATATTAAGAACATATCCTTAGTGTTTCTAAGGTATTTCAAAATACTCTTAACAGCCATCCAAGGACTATTACCAGGATTCTGTTGATATCTACTTGTCGTGCTTAGAGCACACGACACGTCTGGCCTAGTACATATCATTGCATACATGATGGATCCTATAGCAGATGCATATGGGACTCCATTCATTCTTTCTTGTTCAACCTTTGAACTAGGGCATTGAGATGAGCTCAATATAGTCCCCTTTTGAATAGGTACCAAACCTTTCTTAGAATTCTCCATCTTGAACCTTTTCATGATTTTTCAATGTATGTACTTTGGTTTAAACCTATTAACCGCCTTGATCTATCCCTATAGATCTTTATTCCCAAAATATAGGTGGCCTCACCAAGATCCTTGATGGAAAAACAGCTTCCAAGCCAGGTTTTTACACCTTCCAAGGTTGGAATGTCGTTTCCAATTAGTAGAATGTCATCGACATATAATACAAGGAAAGTAATAATGCTTCCACTAGCTTTCTTATATACACAAGCTTCATCAGCGTTTTTGATGAAGCCAAATTTCTTTACTTCATCATCAAAATGGTGATTCCAACTTCTTGATGCTTGTTTCAATCCATAGATTGATTTCTTTAACTTGCATACCTTGTTAGGATGTTTTGGATCAACAAAACCTTCAGGCTATTTCATATGGACATCTTCCTTAAGATATCCATTAAGAAAAGAGGTTTTGACATCCATTTGCCAAATCTCATAGTCATAATAAGCTGCTATGGCAAACAATATCCTGATATACTTTAGCATTGCCACAGGCGAAAAAGTCTCATCATAATCAACCCCTTGAGTCTGAGTGAAACCTTTTGCTACAAGTCTAGCTTTATAGGTATCCAAGTTTCCATGCATATCGGTTTTCTTCTTGAAAACCCACTTACTTCCAACTATCTTGGACTTAAGAGGTGGTGTAACCAATTCCCAAACTTAGTTATCATACATGGATTGCATATTAACGTTCATGGCTTCTTGCCATTTGTCAAAATCAGGTTTTGACATTGCCTCATGGTATGTGGTTGGTTCATCCAAATCTACCACATAGCATCCATCCATGAAAAATCCATATCTCTCAGGAGGAACACTAATTCTACCAGATCTGCGAACATTTTGTGTATCTTGATCATGTACATGATCATTCTCAACATCCTCATGTTGATTGCTAGTATCAACCAATTGTGTATCGTCTTGTGAATCTTGAACCTCTTCAAGTTCCACTGCTCTTCCACTAGTTTCTTCCGAAAGAAACTTAGTTTCCAAGAACTCTGCCTTTCGAGCAATAAACACTTTCTGTTCTGTCGGATCGTAGAAATAATATCCGATACAATCTGTAGGATATCTAATGAAGATACACTTTATGGATCGGGCTCCCAGTTTGTTTTGAGTGTATTGCTTAGGATAAGCATCACACCCCCAAACTTTTAAATATGATAATGATGGAACCCTTCCATGCCATATTTCAAAAGGTGTCCTTTCCACTTTCTTGGTTGGGGCCATATTTAAAATACGGGCCGCGGAGAGCAACGCGAAATCCCAAAATGATAGAGGTAGTGTACTTCTAGCCATCATAGATCGAACCATATCCAATAGAGTCCGATTCCTCCACTCAGACACACCATTATGTTGTGGTGTTCCAGGTGGAGTAAGTGGTGAGACTATCCCACAACTTCTAAGATACTCTTGAAATTCACTACTTGGGTATTCACCTCCTCTATCTGTACGAAGAATCTTGACCGTTTTGTTGAGTTGATTTTCTACTTCATTCTTGAAGTTTTTGAACATTTCAAAAGATTCATGTTTGTGTCTTAACAAGTACACATACCCATAACGACAATAGTCATCGGTAAAGGTAATGAAGTATCTTTCACCATTCCTAGTTATTGGTTTAAATGGTGCACATACATCCGAATGTATGATTCCTAATAAATCCTTTGCCCTTTCATTAGTCCCACTAAAAGGGGCCTTTGTCATTTTACCTTGTAAACAAGACTCGCATACATCAAATGAATCATTTTCATTAGTTTTCAAAAGACCATTCTTTTGGAGTTTTTGCATACGATTCTTGTTTATGTGACCAAGGCGACAATGCCAAAGATTGGAATCACTCAAATCTAATTTGAGCCTTTTGGTGGTTGCTTGGAACATTGAGCTATCATATGTTGTGTTTTCATGAACCAATTCATAAATACCATTACAAGGTATAGCCTTAAAATGAAACATATGATTGAAAGAAACATGAATGTCATTGTCAACAAACTTGAAATCATAATCACGTTGTCTTAAACGGGAAACAGAAATAATGTTCCTATTTAAACTAGGAGCATACAAAACATTCTTTAAAATAACTTCCAAACCACTTGGAAGCTTCAAAATATAGTCTCCTTGGGCTTCCATGTGAACCTTTGCACCATTCCCCATGAAGAGACTAATTTCCCCTTTTGCATAATGCTCACTTCTTTTGAACCCCTGCAATAAATTGCAAATATGAGTTCCACATCCGGTATCTAGTACCCATGTGTTAGAAGAAATAACATTTAGCTCAACATGTATCATAAAGATTGTACCTGAGGTTTGCCCCGCATCCCTCTTTTCTCTTAATGCTTTGAGATAGACCGGGCAATTGCGTTTCCAATGGCCTACCTCACCACACTCAAAACACGGGTCATTTTGAGCAATCTTTTGCTTCTTTTCTTTTGGTTTGGGCGGCTCCACTTTTGCTTTTCCTTTTCCCTTCCCCTTGATGTGCCCCTTCCCTCTTGCAACAATTGCCCTAGGGTCGGGAGGTGCCTCTTCCTACTACCTCCTTCATTGATCGTAAGGACCAGTAGAACCTTTCTACCCATGCCCGCCTCGACCGTATTGAGCATTGAGTGAAGCTCACCAATGCTCTTGTCCCATCCATTCATGTTATAGTTCATAACGAAACTATCAAACTTCTTGGAGTGAGTTGAGGATCAAATCCGTTGCCAACTCATTGGACACACGACAGTTAAGCCTTTCGAGGCGATCAATGTGGCTCTTCATCTTAAGAACGTAAGATGACACCGATTGGGTCTCGTCCATTCGACATGCATGGAGTGCTCGAACCGTTTCAAAGCGCTCCACCCTTGATTGTTGTTGGAATATTTCCTTCAACTGGGTGATCATGTCATAGGCATTATGGTTCTCAAAGTCCTTTTGCAAATCGGGAATCATGCTTGCTAGCATGAGACATGTGACTTGCACAGAGTCCTCAGTGTACTTGACCCACTCGGCAAAGGCCTCATCGTCATTTTCATCGGGTTGATCGGGAATGGGATCGTCTAACACATAGGACTTCTTTTCTTGCTTGAGAACAATTCTCAAGTTTCGGTACCAATCCATGAAGTTCCCATGGTTTAGACGTTCCTTTTCAAGGATTGTTATTATGGATAGGTTATGGACGGTCGGGTTTGTGTTGTTGTTGTTTGCGGCCATTCTACAAAATTAACAAAGTTCTTATTAGTATTTCAGAAAAATTACATTTTAATCATTATTACCCTTTACGTCTCATAGACAATTAATAATTAAAATCTAGAATCCAACGTTACATTTAAATATCGGTTAGGTGACCTTTATCCCTTTATTAAAATTAACAAGGTAGTCAACGTTTTGACAAATGTAACCTATTACAATTTCTAGTGTATGGGATCGGTGAAACATCTTATGTTTGTTTGGCATGTTTATCCCATCAACACCCTTTGTACGTCATGTTTCGGTGATCCTAATGCATGATTTCCAAATTAAGTCATCCAACTTAGACACACCTGTGGATTTGCTAATATTAGTGGTTAGGTGACCTTTATCCCATAAATATGGCAAACCCACCTCAAACTCATAAGTTCCCTCTAATGTGGTTAGGTGACCTTTATCCCACATCAAGTTCTCAAATGATTTGAGTGTTGTATAAGAGGATGGTGTTTGACTTATTTTAAAAGGGATTTGAATATTTAGAGGTTTCATAATTCTAGTTTCGAAAACTCGATGTACTTGTATTTGCATGCTTTCAAATACAAGATACCCTATGGTTCTTTTAATAAAACCCATTTTATTATAAAATCATTAATCCTTTTTAATAACCTTTTATTAACTTTTAATGATTAAGAACCATCAATTTTCAGCTTGTTAAGTTTGTTAATGAGTTTGTAATATATGCCTAAATATCAACCAAACAATCAAACAACAAACATTCAAACAAGCATAAACATATAAACATGAGTGCATAACCATAGCTACTAAGTTGACAACACTTGTTTGCCATCACAAGTGTTGTCATAAGGTTTTTCTTAAGGGTTTGTAATGACACATTATATGTGTCCATGACTCCCACTTGAATCCATATCCAAATACTTCAAGGTCCATGTGTTTGATGTCCATCTTTGGGTCTTGATCTTGTGCATCTTCCTTTTACAAAATTATATCCTAATACATTTTCTAATAAAAAGAAATACACCTAATCTATTTATTACATAACCAAATGAATAAATAATTACAACCCAAATAATAAACATAAATATTACAACATTATTGAATGAATTAAAACAACCATTCCAATCAACCAAATAACATAAGGCCAAAGGCTAGGTTATGCACTATCATATGAACAATCATAAACATTATTCAATGAACAAAATAAACCCCATCAAACCCTAAATTTTCAGCCAACATAAACTGAAAATTTGGGTTTGTTTGTCCAAACAACAACAACCAAACATATCAACCAACTGACATTCCTATCTTTCGAAGTTTAATCAAAAGCATGAAGATATAACTTTGAAAGACTTGGGGTTTATTAAATCAACCAAAATCAGCCCCTAATTAGTTGATTAACATCCTTTAAAATGATTTTTAAAGGATAAGAACAAGCAAGCTATTCACATAACCGGCTCTTGATGCCATTGTCGGGTTTGTTAGAACATAAAATCATAGTTTAACCATTTAAACTTTCTGAAAACGCAGCGGAAGTAAAGCATTATATCCATGTTTATAAGCTGAAAAATATGTTCATTAGATGACCATATTGATGTATAAAACAAACCCAATGAACATAGGATCATTTATGTGAATTAGCAAGCTATGAACATATGTAAAACTACATAAAATCACAGCTACATAGAACTGTGAAACTACCTTACTGCAGCAGCAAGAATCAACAGGAAGAGTAGATGAATGATGCTGAAACACGACCAAGACTTCAAGATTAGAAGTCCTCAAGCTTGTATACCCCAAGGTCTATGCAAACACCTCTTCTTGTTAGGTAGAAAACACCAAAAATCAGCTCAAAACTCAGCTAGAAAACCCTCTTTTCTTGCTGCTGGAAACCGTAGGTATTGAGAGAGTGAAGGAGAGATTGAGAGCTGAATATTCTAGTCTTCTTTGCTTTGTGTGTGTGTAAGGAAAGGTGTAAAAGTATAGATTCCTTGCATGAGTGTTCAATGGTCTTGTTTATAACAAGGCATGTGAGATTCCCATGCTTGTTAGTGGCATGGACTGAAAATGAGTTTAATAAGGGGTTTCCCTTTTAATTTTTATAAAAACTAACTCTTTAGTTTTTATAAAACCTCACTATTTGATTTTATAAAACCTCACTCTTTAGTTTTATAAAATCTCACTCTTAGCAATCCATACTTTATAAAATTAAAACCAAGATTGATTCTGTAACATCAACACACACACACATATATATATTTGTTATTATTTAACCAACCTAAATAATAAACAAATAATATCTCAAGAACAAGCTATCCATATAATGTTGTTCTTAAACAAAAGCAAAGTCTTAGAAAACACTTTTCTAAATTGGTGTCAATATTTAATTGCATGATCATATCATCAATTAAATATTAATTGGTGTTTGCTAAGCTTGTTATTGGGTATAACCCGACTTGGATCATAACGTACTAACCACATCAATATTCTACGTGTCTTGGGCACATAGAATCCTACAATGATGTTGCCCTGTATGATGATGCTATGTTTTTACGATGATGTTCCTCGTTATGACGTATGTTTATCCTCTCTGTCGCTTTACGTGTTACGTTGTTGAATGAATGAAAAGTATTATGTAACGTAAAATGGAAGATAATGAAAAGAGGAACGATATGAAAGAATGCATGCATTAACGAATGAATGAATGAAGTAAGAAAAGGCTTGCAAGCAAATGTATGGAGGTTCACACCCAATGAAGGGTGTTAGCTCAACTGTGTGCAGGTTAGCTACCCTAGAAGGATGCACACTGGGGTCCAATTCTTGTGATTGACCATATGTATGGGATCCTTGCCGCTTGCCCTAGGTACTGGAGTCAGCTTCGTGCATAATGTTCGAGGTCTATGAAAGACCTCAGGCCCAGTAACCAGCTTCGTCTGCAATGTTCGGGGTATAGCACATGGCATTGATCCAGAATGAAAGAGAAAAGATAAGTGGTGAACGTACTTGCCCTAGGTACTGGAGTCAGCTTCGTGCACAATTTTCGAGGTCTATGAAAGACCTCTGGCCTAGTAACCAGCTTCGTGCACAATGTTCGGGGTAATGTACATGTCATCGGAAGTAATGAACGTACAAATGAATGTAATGAATGTACGAATGAAAGTAAGGAACCTACGAATGAATGTAAGAATTTATGAATGAATGTGAACGAAAGTAACGAATGTGAATGTTCACGATGTGCATTAAATGAACGAAAGATAACAAATGAATGATGAAGATAATAATGATATTACCTATGTGTAAGTATGATGTGTGATCGCATGTATGTAAAGAATGGTTGTAACGAAAGAAAAGTATGTTTTATTATAAAACTAGAACTCACTCAGTAATGGTGACTTTTATGTGTTTCCAGTTGGCAGGTAGTGTTGTTGAGGATGACACGAGGCGGTTACTCAGCTCTTTTTGGATGGCATTCTTTTGTATAATGCTTTTGTGATGTAATGCAACAATAGATATTTTGTAATTGATTAACGTTGTATTAACTTGCAAAAGCATTTGTAGTAAAAATTGAAAAGTTACTTCACAGTTTCCGCTGCATGATTTTAGTAAAGATTATATAATGATGTGTGTTAAGTGCGATGACGACCAGCTGTAAGCGTCCTGGGGATGGGGCCTTACAAGTTGGTATCAGAGCCAAAGTTTAAGTCAAATGGGTAAATTTTCAAAATGAACCTTAACTTAAACTGAAAATGGGACGAAAAGGGAAGGGATGCCAATCTGAGTAGCTGCGAGCCATCAGGCATTTTCTTAATGATAACCGGTATTATGTGCGCATGTTATGTGGTTTATGTGTTGCTGGTAGATTTAGATACTGATGTAGTCAGGACAGGTAATGCTCAGGATACGAAGAGTAAAGTAAGTGGTTAATAACAACTGGCCGCTGTACATTGGGACTTACTATACTTGACATAAACTGAGCTATTCCGTTGAATGACCGTGTTGGTGTTTGAATCTTTCAGTGTGTGATAGAGGATGGCCGGTGGTAGATCATCTAAAGCCTCACGTGGTGGGCTTGGTGTTGCATCGCGGCCCAAATGAGGCAGGCCTAGAGTTGAAAAGGTGGTTCCTGAAGAACCCGAGACCCCCCATCCGGAGGGTGTAGATGAAAGCGCCAATCTGAGGGCCTCGGTAAAGGAGGCTGTTATGGAAGAAGTCCATCAAGTCATGCAAACAATCTTACCGTCTGTGGTGACCGAAGTTATTAAGGCTGTACAGGAAGGAGAGCGGAAAGAGAGGAACAGGTCCTCGGGAGGATGGGAACAAACGGAGCCTGAAACGGTTCCTTCTGATGAGGAAGAAGAGGAAGAAGAAGAGCCTGCGCCGGAGGCGGCATGAGGCTGTAACTATGGGGCATTTCAAAGTGCAAGCCCCCTACTTTTGATGGTATCGGCACTGCTGCTGCTGCTCACCAATAGATGAGGGAAATGGAAGTTGTTCTGAATATCAGTGAGTGCAGCGAGGACCAAAAGGTGAAGTTTGCTGCCCATTCTTTCGTGGCTCGGCTCTGTGCTGGTGGGACAATATAGTACAAGCCGAGGGTAGCAGGGCTATTGGGAGGATGAGATGGTCGGAGTTGAAGAAGTTGGTTATTGAGGAGTTCTGTCCTCACCGGGAGATGGATAAGGTTGAGAGGGAGTTCCTGCAGCTGGAGGCGGGAACCATGACACACTAGCAGTACACCACAAAGTTCAACGAGATGGCACGTCTGGTGCTGGATCAGGTGATGCCTCTGTCACGGAAGATTAAGAGATACATTCAAGCTTTGCCCGCGGACATTCGAAGGCACATGATCCCTACCCGACCGAGCACGTTTAGGTCGGCAGTGGACATGGCAGGGAGGTTATATGATGAGAGGACGATAGTGGTGGTGACTAAAGGTAGTAAGAAGGGCGGTGGTGATCGGAACTGGAGTTGGAAGAGGTTTGGTCGGGGTGATGCCTCGACGGGTAGCAAGAAGGCATGGATGGATGATCGCCGTGTAGCCACACCGGGTACGGGACTGAAAAAGTGTGGCAAATGTGGGAAGGAGCACAGTGGGGAGCGTAGGTGGGGGTTGAATGTGTGCTTAAAATGTGGGAAGCCAGGTCATATGGCAAGGGAGTGCAAGGCGGGGAAATGTTTTAACTGTGGCGGGGAGAGCCACATGAGCAGAGACTGCAAGAAGCCAAGGGCTGAGAGTTCCGGGGTGAAGAAGACAGGGAGTGAAGGACCGAGGGCGAGCGCCAAGGCATTCACTATGACACAAGAGGAGGCTAAGACGGACCCTGATGTTGTGTCCGGTACGTTTTTAGTGAACCAAACTTTTGCTTCTGTGTTGTTTGATTCCGGTGCTATTAGAAGTTTTATTTTGGCTGCTTTCTGTGCTAAACTGCCTGTTAGTAGTAAATGTGTTGATGCGTCGTTTGATGTAGAAACTGCCATTGGTAAGTCTACAGGGATTTCAGAGATGATAGAGGGTTGTGATGTGGAATTAGAGGGTCATAAATTTCCGGTTAGACCATCTGTGATGACCTTAGGTGGTTTCGACTTGCTACTTGGGATGGATTGGTTGGCGGACTTCAAAGCGAATATAGTGTGTCACAAGAAGATAATTCGGTTGATAGCGCCTGATGGGAGTTTGGTAACTGTTTATGGAGATCGGGTCACGACGATCCCGAAAGTGATCTCAATGGCGATGGCGGGAAAGTGTATGAGGCGTGGATGTAGTGCCTACTTTTGTTATGTAAAGGATTTAGAAATGCTAACACCACGACTATCCAATGTTTTGGTTGTGTGTGATTTTCCAGACGTGTTCCCAGAAGACTTATCAGGAGTGCCACCGGACCGAGAGATCGAGTTTCAGATTGATCTGATACCGGGTGCCCAACCCGTTGCCAAGGCACCGTATCGGTTGGCTCCGACGGAGATGAAAGAGTTGATGGAGCAGTTGCAAGAGATTAGACCAAGTATCTCTCCTTGGGGTGCTCCGGTCTTATTTGTAAAGAAGAAAGATGGTAGCATAAGGATGTGTATAGACTACCGTGAGCTGAACAAGTTAACAGTGAAGAATCGGTATCCGTTACCGAGAATTGACGATTTGTTTGATTAGCTTCAGGGTGCCAGTTGGTTTTTGAGGATAGATCTTCGATCGGGTTACCATCAGCTAAAGGTGAAAGAGCTGGATATTCCTAAAACAGCTTTTCGCACGTGCTACGGTCACTACGAGTTTCTTGTCATGTCTTTTGGTTTGACCAATGCGCCAGCTGCTTTTATGGATCTGATGAACCGAGTGTGTCGGCCGATGTTGGATAAAATCAGTGATTGTGTTTATTGATGATATCCTGATATATTCAAAGAGCGAGATAGAGCATGCCGGTCACATTCGAGAGGTGTTGGAGATGTTGAGAAGGGAGAAGTTATATGCCAAGTTCTCCAAGTGCGTGTTCTGGTTGCACGAGGTCTAATTCTTGGGTCACGTGGTGAATCCGGAGGGGATTATGGTGGATCCGGCAAAGGTGGAAGCGGTGATTCAATGGAAGTCTCCAAAAATGCCATCCGAGATCCGTAGTTTCTTAGGTTTGGCGGGTTATTACCGAAGATTTATCCAAAACTTTTCCAAGATCGCTTCTCCACTAACCAAGTTGACCCGTAAGGATGTAAAGTTTGTATGGGGTCAAGCTCAAGAGAAGGCGTTTGAAGAATTGAAAACAAGATTGACCCAAGCTCCTGTTCTGTCATTACCCGATAGAAGTGAAGATCTGGTGGTTTATTCTTATGCTTCCTACTCGGGATTGGGGTGTGTTTAATGCATAGAGGAAAGGTTATAGCTTATGCATCCCGACAGTTGAAGGTTCATGAGGTTAACTATCCTACTCATGACTTGGAGCTAGCAGCCGTGTTCTTTGCACTAAAGATTTGGAGACACTATCTCTACGGGACGAAGTGCACCATTTTCACTGACCACAAGAGCTTGAAGTACTTCTTCGAGCTGAAGGATTTGAATATGAGGCAAAGGCGATGGTTGGAGCTCATAAAGGATTATGATTGTGAGATCCATTATCATCCGAGCAAAGCCAACGTGGTGGCGGATGCCCTTAGCCGGAAGGAAAGACCCGAGCCAATCCGGGTGAAGGCGTACCAGTTGATTATGACCTCTGATATGATGAAGCAAGTCAAAGAGTTTCAAGATGAGGCATTGAAAGAAGATCATATTAACTCTGAAAGAATGAGAGATCTGGTCGCGGAGTTGGGTGAAAACACGGTGTTAGAACCCGGTTTGGACGAATGTGGATTCCTCGTCGTGGGGATCTACGGGTGAAGGTTATGGATGGAGCTCACAAGACTAGATACTCTGTTCATCCCGGTGCTACAAATATGTACCAAGACATGAAGAAAAATTATTGGTGGCCGGGTATGAAGCGTGACGTGGTGGAGTATGTGAGTACGTGCCTTACTTGTTTGTAAGTGAAGGCCAAACATCAAAAGCCGTATGGAAAGATTCAACCTTTGGATATACCGGAATGGAAGTGGGAGCACATCACCATGGATTTCATTATGAAGCTGCCGCGTACTCCGAAAGGGTATGATGCTATATGGGTGATTGTTGACCACTTGACGAAGAGTGCTCACTTCCTACCGATGCACGAGACATATTCATCGGAGAGGTTGGCGGATCTTTTCATTTAGGAGATTGTGACTCGTCACGGTGTGCCGGTGTCTATTGTGTCTAATCGTGACACCCAGTTTACATTCAAATTCTGGAAGAAATTTCACGACGCGATGGGGACGAGGTTACACATTAGCACAACTTATCATCCCCAGACTGATGGTCAGTCAGAAAGGACCATTCAGACGTTGGAGGAAATGCTTCGGGCATGTGTGATTAATTTTGGGGGAAGTTAGGATGACCACTTACCGTTAGCTGAAGTCTCATACAATAACAGCTATCATGCCAGCATTGGCATGCCACCTTATGAGATGCTATACGGTAGGAGATGCAGAACACACGTTTGTTGGGGTGATATTGGTCATAAAGAGTTAGGGAGTGTCGAGGTGATCAAGGCTACGTCTGAAAAGCTTGAAAAGATCAAGGCCTTCATGAAGGCGGCCAAAGATAGACAGAAGTCGTATACTGATAAAAGACGCAGACCGATTGAGTTCCAGGTGGGTGACCGGGTTATGTTGAAGGTCTCACATTGGAAGGGTATTATTCATTTTCGAAAGCGGGGCAAGTTGAGCCCGAGGTACATAGGCCCTTTTCGAATTATTACTCGAGTAGGAAAGGTGGCCTATCGACTGGAGTTACCAGATGAGTTATGTGGAATTCACCCGACATTCCACGTATCTCATCTAAGGAAGTGTTTGGCAGATGAAGATATGATTGTTCCACTGGAGGATATCGAAGTAGACGAATGGCTCAATTATGTGGAGCGACCAGTGGCAATCATCGATCGAAAAGAGAAGAGGCTGAGATATAAAGTGGTTCCTCTTGTGCGTGTATAGTGGAAGCACAGGAAGGGATCCGAGTCAACGTGGGAGACCAAAGAAGAAATGAGACAGCATTACCCATGTTTGTTCGAGGAATAACAGGTTTCGAGGAGGAAACCTATATAAGGAGGGTGGACTTGTAACACCCGGATATTTTTCTTGAAGCTGACGAAAAGAGATAAAAGAAATAAAGTCCAAAATCGGGGTACTAAACATGCCAAAACGGGAGAAAATTGGTGAAAGTGGGGGATTAAGAGGGGGAGGGCAGCCACATCCTCCCCACTCTTGTGTAAACTCAGCCAAACAAGAGAAGAGAAGAGAGAAAGGAAGAAAGAGGAAGAAAAGTTGGTTCGGGTTGGTTCGAGTGAGCAAAACCATTGAGAAGTGAGTCAAATTAAAGCTCTTCTTGTTGTGGTCGTTTGTATGTGTTCTAGGACCCCTATTTTACTCGTTTTCAACTGATTTGGGCCTTGAAAACATAGTAAACCCATTTTTGAATGTGTGTGTGTTTGACCCATTTGGGTGTGTTGCGTGTGGTGCGTTTGGAGTATGTTCTTGGGATTGCGTGTGCTTTAATGGTGTTGTAGTATGCATTCCTAAGGTTTAGAAGGGTTGATTTTGGCTTAGAATGGGTTTGGATAAGCTTGGAGGTCGAAAATTGCAGATTAGGTTCGGGATGACTGCATTCTGCACAGTTAGGGCTGGGCGACCGACTGGAGGCCTTACAGCCGACTGGAGGGCGATTGGGATTCAGTCGCACAATTAAGGTTCAGTCACACGACTGGGGGTTCAGTCACATCGTCATGCGACTGAGAGCTCAGTCGCATAGGTGCTCATCCGTATGTGGTCCATTCGCATGAGGTCCATTCGCATAGTGTTCATTCGCGCGATTGAGATTCCATTCGCACGGTTGGGTGTTCATCCGCATTGATGTTCATCCGCATAAGTCCAATCGCATGATGTTCAGTCGCATGGAGGCCATGCGACTGAAGGGTGTCCATACGCCCAACTAGGGCTGTTGTACCCAAGGAGAAGCATAGTTTGATTACTGACTTTCGGGGAAAGTGTAGATGTAAGTTTTGACGTGGAAGTTCCCGTAAGTGCATGTAAGATGACCGTTGAGGCCTTAGAAGTTATGTTTGGCATGATAATGATGATGATGCATGATTATGCATGATTTATGTTATGTATGTATGATGTTGCCGTGTATGATGATTCTATGTATGTATGATGATGTTCCTCGTTATGATGTATGTTTATCTTCTCCGTGGCTTTACGTGTTATGTTATGAATGAATGAAAGTATTATGTAACGTAAAATGGAAGATAATGAAAAGAGGAACGACGTGAAAGAATGCATGCATTAATGAATGAATGAATGAAAGTAAGAAAAGACTTGCAAGCAAATGTATGGAGGTTCACACCCAATCAAGGGTGTTAGCTTAACTATGTGCGGGTTAGCTACCCCAGAAAGATGCACACTGGTGTCCAATCCTTGTGATTTACCATATGTGTGGGATCCTTGCCGCTTGCCCTACGTACTGGAGCCAGCTTCGTGCACAATGTTCGAGGTCTATGAAAGACCTCAGGCCCAGTAACCAGCTTCGTGCATAATGTTCGGGGTATATCTTATGGCATTGATCAAGAATGAAAGAAAAGATAAGTGGTGAATGTACTTGCCCTAGGTACTGGAGTCAGCTTCGTGCACAATGTTCGAGGTCTATGAAAGACCTCAGGCCCAGTAACCAGCTTCGTGCACAATGTCCGGGTAGTGTACATGTCATCGAAAGTAATGAACGTACGAATGAATAATGAATGTACGAATGAAAGTAAGGAATGTACGAACGAAAGTAAGAATTTATGAATGAATGTGAACCAAAGTAACGAATGTGAATGTTCACGATGTGCATTAAATGAATGAAAGATAACGAATGAATGATGAAGATAATAATGATATTATCTATGTGTACGTATGATGTGTGATCGTATGTATGTAAAGAACGGTTGTTGTTTTATTAAAAACTAGAACTCACTCAGCAACACTGACTTTTATGTGTTTCCAGTGGCAGGTAGTGTTGCTGAGGATGGCAAGGCGGCTAGATGGCATTCTGTATAATGATGTAATGCGTTGTATTAACTTGGAAAACCATTTATAGTAAAAATTGAAAAGTTACTTCACAGTTTCCGCTGCATGATTTTAGTAAAGATTAATAATGATGTGTTTTAGTGCGATGATGACCAGCTGTAAGCGTCCCGGGGACGGGGCTTTACATGATGCGCCTAAGCAGGGCTAATGCGCCTGCATAGTTCCCATGCGCCCAACACGTAGAAAAATTTATGGAATTTCGGGAAGAAAAGAATATTAGGGTTTGACCCTAGTTTGACTTTAGGGTTTCCAATTGCCTATATTATGCATGATTATGATTTGTTCTTATGTTACCTATTATATTATATTGTTTGACTTTACGTGGTATGTTTGTGATCGTATACATAAAGTATTATCATTAATAAAAGTGAAAGCTTAATGATAAGGAAAAGTGGAACATAAATGAGTAAATGAAAGTCTTGCAAGCAAATGAATGGAAGCGCACGACCATGTTATCGTTAGCTCAACTGTGTGCGGTTTAGCTTACCCGAAGGATGCACACATGGTCAATCATTGAGATTGACAGGACCCTTGTAGCATACCCTAGGTAACTGGGTCAGCTTAGTGCACAACGTTCGGGGTCTATTTATAGACTTCAGGCCCAGCATCAGCTTCATGCATAATGTTCGAGGTATTGCACATTGGTCCGAATGACAGTGAAAGAAATATCAAAGAGTACGAAATGAATGAATGCATACGATAATGAATAATGAAGAAGGTTTACCTTGATGTATGTATGATGTGTGCTCGCATACGAAAAAAGAAAGAATTTAATTGAAAAGAGTATTTATATATATATAAGCTATACAAGGTATTTAACGCTTTTAATACAAGAACTCCTTAGCAACGCTGACTTTATACATTTTTAGTTGGCAGGTAATTGATGCTGAGGATTGCACGAGAGTGAAGCTACTCGGTGGGGCAAGGCTGGCATCCATTCATATTTGATGATATTGTTGTTTTGTAATGCAATTAATCAACCTTTTTGTCACAGATAAAACAATGGTGTATTGCTTAACAACAATGGTTATAATGAAATGAATTGTTTTTGTTAACGTATTTCCGCTGCTTATTTTATGAAATATGTATTATTATATGCAATAACGTGATGATTGTCCAACTGTGAGGTCTCCGGGAACGGGGCATTACAAGTTGTATCAGAGCCAAAGTTTAAGAGAATTGGGTAAATATTTATCATAACCTAAACTTAAACTGAAAATGGGACTAAAGGAAAGGGATGCCAGCCTGAGTAGCTACGTGCCATCGGGTAATTCTTTTCTTAAGGTTAATTAGTATTATGTGCTTGTGCTATTTGACTTAGGTGTTCTTAGTATATTTCAATACAGATGTAGTCAGGATACGAAATGCTTTGGGGTGTGGATAGTAAAGTAAGTGGCTAATCACAACTGACCACTGTAATTAGGGACTTACTATACTTAACATAAACTGAGCTATTCTTGAATGACTATGTTAGTGTTTGAATCTTATAGTGTTTAGAGAGATGGTCGGAGGCAGATCATCAAAGGCTTCTAGAGGAAGAGTGCGTTGTGGACGTGGTGCTAAACCGCATGTAACAAGGAACCGGGCTAGGACTACCGAAATGGCACATGTAGAGCCTGAGGTACATCGGCATGAAGGCGTGGATGAGAGGGCCAATTTAAGAGCCTTAGTGAAAGAGGCAGTGGTGGTGGACCATTCACCAAGTCATGCAGACGATCCTACCGTCTATAGTAACCGAAGTCATCCGTGCTGTTCGAGAGGATGAGAAAGGGAGAAGAGCGGAGAAGAGAACCGGATGGACAAAGAGAGAATGAGCGGGGTGATGATGAGATGAGGAGTTGAATGCTAAGGAGATAGCCTCCAGTGATGAGGAGGAGGTGGTAGTGCAGGAATCATGAAGGATGCAGCTACGGGGCATTCCAATGGTGTAAACCCCCCGACTCTTGATGGAAATGGTAATGCTGCGCCGCTCACCGCTGGGTAAGGAGATGGAAGTGGTGTTGGAGATTAGTGAGTGCCGCGAGGACCAGAAGGTGAAGTTTGCTGCTCACTCTTTTGTTGACTCGGCATTGTGTTGGTGGGACAATATTGTTCAAGCTGAGGGTGCCAAGGCCATCGGGGGGATGAAATGGAGGGAGCTAAAGAAATTGGTGATCAAGGAATTTGTCCTCACCGAGAACTCGACAGACCGAGAGGGAGTTTCTACAGCTTGAGGCGGGAACTATGACGCACCAGCACTACACCACCAATTCAACGAAATGGCAAGGCTGGTGCAGAATCAGGTGATGCCGTGTTGAGGAAGATCAAGAGGTACATCCAGGGATTATCGGCTGATATTCGTAGGCATTTGATCGCTGCCTGGCCAGGTACCTTTCGATCGGTTGTAGACCTGGCGGGGTGTAGGTAGTGATGGTGGGAGGAGATTGTGGTGGAAGTGAAGAAGACAAGTGGTGGTGATAAGAACTGGAACGGGAAGCGGGTTGGACGTGGTGATTTCACTCTGAACAGCAAAAGGAAGAAGGTGGATGATCGTAGGATGGTGTCATCAAGCTCGGGGCTGAGGAAGTGTGGTAGATGTGGGATGGAGCATACTGGGGAGTGCAGGTTAGGATTAGACGTATGCTTCAAGTCTGGAAAGTCTAGTCACATTGCTAGACACTGTAAGGTGCTGAGGTGTTATAGCTGTAGCGAGGAGGCCACGTGAGTAGGGACTGCACGAAGCCGAGGGTGGAAAGTTCTGGGGAGAAGAAGATGCCGGAGGAAGAAGGACAGAGGCGAGTGCTAAGCCTTCATGATGAACCGGGAGGAGGCCAGAGTGGACCCCGATGTCATGTCAGTTATGTCTAATAAACCAAACTTTTGCCTCTTTATTATTTGATTCTGGTGCTAGTAGGAGCTTTATTTTTGCTGCATTCTATGCTAAGTTGCCTGTTAGTAGTAGATGTGGGTTTTGTCACATGTAAAACAACTTAGTTTAACCATTTAAACTATAAAAACGCAGCGGATTAAATTTTAACATGGTTTTAATCTGAAAAATTCACCATTTGAAAGCTCAAACAAAACCCAAGAAAAGGATCATAATATATGTGAAATAGCATTCTATCAAAAACCCAAACAACAACCATAGGGCATTGAAATCAACCTTTCAAGCACAGATTCGTGGATGATGAGTTGAAGAAGAAGATGTTCTTGAATGTCCAGCCCCCCAAGAGAGAAATCCTCAAGATGTGATACCCACAAGCCCTTCCAAACACCAAGCTTGTTAGGGAGCACAACACCACAAACCTCTTCCAAATCACCTTGAAAAATCTGAAGATTTCAGCCTCTTGAAGCCTTGAATCCGAAATTTTCAGGCCTTGTTTGAGAGAGTTCTCTTGCTTAAGTGTGTGTGTGAGAGAAGGTGTGTTAGATGAAAGAGTGTATGAGTGAATGAAGTCTTGCACAAGCCAAGACAAAAGGGTGGAGTCCTAGCCAAAGGGGCGGCCGAAATACCCATTTCAAATGGATTCCCCCCATTTGTTTCTTTTATAAGATTTGCACTCTTTTAAACCCTAATTTTATAAATTAAAACCAATTTTAATTTTATAAACTTAACCACTTTTATTTGTTATTATTTAACCAACTTAATAATGAAAAATAATTTCTCATGAACAAATTATCCACATAATGTGTTCATTTACAAAAGCAATGTTTAGAAAACCCATTTTCTAAATTGGTGTCAATATTTATTTGTATGATCTATCAACGAATAAATATTTATTGGTGTTTGTTTGGTTTGTTATTGGTATGACCCGACTTGGATCATAACGTACTAACCACATCAATCTTGTATGTGTCTTGGGCATATAAGATCCAACAATCTCCCACCTGCACAAGATTCATAGAAGATTGATGCAAGCAGTAAATACCTCCTAACAACAGTTTACTACCCTTAATATGTATGACTAGGTGCCATTCCATAACATCAACTCTTCAAGTACCATACTTGAATTTTTAGGTGATCAATCATCTATCCTTTTGTCACAGATGTCATGTTAAATCCCAGAGACACAGAATGATCATTCTCTATTGTTTAACTTTTTCCGGCCTTAGACATCTTACTCTCAATGAATAAGAGGGACAAATCCCATCTTGACTACATACGTCTCTCATAACTACCTGTATTATGCCTGAACTTAGACTTATGTACTGCCATATTTCAGAACAGCGAAGAACTAAGTCAAAGTATAATATTCGTTAAATATCAAGACCCAATATGTATCTCAGGTCAGAGGATACCAAATGATATTCGCCTTTACTCAAAATTACTTATGATCAATGAGGAAGATTCCATGTAGCAATATTTGAGATGCAGGTCAGTCCAATATTTGTATCCTCCAAATATCTAAACTCAAAAAAGCAACCCTTTGCTCTATATTCATCCATATGAATATCTACCAATCCATGTTCATAATAGTCTTACCTTCATACTTGTTCCCACAAGTATAAACAACTACGGACGTTCAGAGTAAATAATTTACTCATGGATTTAAACATGCAAAATAGGAATATCAGTTGAATCATTATAACCAAATAATCCATTCAAGTAATAAAGGTTATAATATCTCAATACAGAAATTAGAGATCATTTCCATCACTAGAATAGTGAAGTCCCATGGCACAAGTATGACTTTCATGCTTTGCCTTTTCAAGAAGCTTAGTGAGTGGATCCGCAGTGTTTTGATCCGTGTGAACTTTGCGAATACATATCTTTCCCTTTTCAACTTCATCCCTTATGTAGTTGAATCTTCGTTCAATGTGCCTTGTCTTTGATGTGCACGGGGTTCCTTGATTTGAGCAATCGCACTCTCGTTATCACAAAGAATTTCTAGGGGTCCTGAATGGAAGCGACCATACCTAGATCGGCAATGAACTTCTTTAACCATACAGCTTCCTGAGCTGCTAACGAAGCGGTGATGTATTCTGACTCTGTAGTTGATAATGCTACCACATCTTGCTTAGAGCTCTTCCAAGAGATCGCTCCACTATTCAAGATGAAAATATACCCCGATTATGATCGTGAATCATCCCGATCAGTTTGGAAGCTCGCATCCGTGTACCCCTTTACTATGATTCCTCCTCACCAAATCCATAGACTAGGACATATCTTTAGTCCTCGTTAGGTACTTAAGTATTTCTTAACAGCCATCCAATGACTGCTTCCAGGATTTTGTTGGTATCGGCTTGTCATGCTCAAAGCGCATAACACGTCCGGTCTGATGTGTATCATTGCATACATGATGGATCCTATAGCTGATGCATAAGGGATTCCTTTCATTTTGTCTTGCTCATCCTTTGAGCTTGGACATTGAGTCTTACTCAATATAGTTCCTCTTTTGATAGGTACCGTACATCTCTTAGAGTTTTCCATCTTGAACCTTTTCAAGATCTTGTCAATGTATGCACTTTGATTTAAACCTATCAACCGCCTTGATCTATCCCTATAGATCTTTATTCCTAAAATATAGGCGGCTTCACCAAGGTCCTTAATGGAGAAACAATTTCCAAGTCAGGCTTTTACACCTTCCATGGTTGGGATGTCATTTCCAAATAGCAGGATGTCATCGCCATACAATTTTAAGATCTAGAATCCAACGAGATATTTAAATAGTGGTTAGGTGACCTTTATCCCATTATTTAACTTAACAAGGTAGTCAACGTTTTAACAATTGCAACCCTTTGCAATTTCTAGGGTATGGGATCGACTTAAACATCGTATGTGTGGTCGGCACATTTATCCATCAACGCCTTTGTAAACTGTGACAACCGGCCTCAAGGTGACTTTTCTAACCCTAACTGCTTACATCATCACCCGTCTTATGAGTACTAATAATAGAAACAATCAACTCTTAGTAGTGAATTTAGAATCATCAACTTCTATTATTTACATTTCTATGATTTTATGTGATTTTTGTGAATTTTAGTTAGTTAAGTTTTACCTTTTTAAATTAGTGTCCCGGGAAAGTCAATTAGTCACCGTTACAATGAAATCAATTCATTATTGAAACAATTAAAATGTGTGCATACACATACTTAATTTTCGGCCTAAGACATGCATGTGCATGCACAACACATAACAAATAACTAAAAACTTTTACCATCCAAAACACTACACTACACAATAAATTAATACTACATAATATTAATTTACATTAAAATTTAAATCAAAAGCCTCACAAGAGGCCAAAACTCGGCCGCCCCCTCTTGGCCAATGCATTGCCTCCTACACCACCAACACATCTCACCATACACTTTACATGCATTCTTACAAACCCATACTCTACCTTCAAGCCTTCTCCTCTCTCTCTCGGATTCTCCCTGCCGGAAAACACACACACACATTCGAAATCCCTCTCATTCTAGCTGCAAAATCTCAAAGAACAAGCATACATCCATCGGCCAACATCAAACCGCAAAGAAAGGGTTCATTTTGTGAGCTTTTGGTGCTTGGAACTTGCAAGACTTGTGGTTTCTAGCCTTTGTTCGACTTCTACAGCCTTGTCCAAGGAGTTCCAGACCATTCTTGCCTCTCTACACCCTCCAAATCGTGAATCACACAAAGAGTAAGGTTCATCTCACCCGAAACAAGCTATATCTTGAGTTTCTTGACTTTTGTTTTAAAAACCTTACCTTTCCTTGTTGTAGCAGAAACTTCTCGCCATCATCTTGTTCATGAGGATATTTTAACTTCACTAAAGGTATCTTACATGTTAGTGTAACACCTGTGAAATCTAGCCCAATTAGAAAACTTAATGTATTATAGGACCCAATAAAGGTCCGGATTGATTCGGGCTTACCAAAGAAATCTTGCAAAACGAAACTAGCCTTTTTGGGCCCAATAAGCCCAATAAGGGCCCGAACATATAAAAAGGCCCATTTAAGGCCCAAATACACGTTAAGAACTAATTAAACAAGAAACCATGAAACAATGAATTATTAAGTGATTTGAAATAACCATGGAAAGATACAAACTAAAAACAGATTCAGAACCCATGCCGGGTAAAATCCGGCAATTTACCGCGTACCACGTCTGAATTCCATCAGGAATTCTTATAAGGGCTTGTCATCCAATCTAAATCATTTTTAATCTCAAATAGTACCATAAATAAGGCTCTCTAAAAGATTTTTCATCAATCATGCATAAACAACAGAATTTCGTAACTGAAACGCGAATACCGGTTTTCACCGGCATTTATTGATATCTGATACGTCAACCGAGCGTCATAAATCCGTAAACAATTATCTAATCATTGTTTATTTTCATATCATATTAAATTTGGTGAGTGATACGTTGTCCGAAATAAATGCATTCCGAAACGCGACCGTTACGTGAACCGGATCTAGAATTAGGTCAAAACCCGAGAATTCGACAGATAAGGTTTTAACGCGACCGACCTTGGAAGATAACACTCAAAATATAATTTTAATACGTAATTGCATGCATTTAGATATCAAAATAATAAAAAATCGCTCGTTCGAGGAAAACGCGTAAACCGTTAGCAATGGTGTTGTCGAGGGTGTCGAGGCTGGGATCCGGAGGCCTCTTGGTTCTGGACCGCATAGGAGGTTTTAGAGAAGATGATTATCGATTAATATTTGTATTTCTATGGAACCAAGGTCCCGAGGGTGGAGAGTTGTAGCAGCAGTGTGTTGTCCTGGTGTTCCCTCACCACTGGCGACGACAGCCGAGGTCGCGAAGGAAAGGGAGCACCCGAAGTGGCCCAGAACGCCCCCACTGTCTCTCTTCTCGGTAAGGCTAACCGAGAACCAAACTAGTCATTCGTCTTTTGATTTCTTAAACTACATACTGCAATTCAGTGGGATCTAGGTTGCATGTACAGATCTGTACTAGATCGAGGCTCGAGACAGTAAGACAGTGGTGATGGTCCGTGATGGTGGCGATGGTTGTTGTTGGCTATGGTTAATGGTGAATGTTGACTGTTGATGGGTGTGGGGCTGTGGTTGTCAGTGTGGATGGTGGTCATAGGGTTATCGGTGTGTGGTTGGGTGCTGGTGGCCAATGGTGGTGCAGGGCCACTGCGGTGATGATGATTTGGCTTCGATGGGTCGTTTTAGGCGATGGTGATGGTAGATAGGTTGTCACGATGGTAGATTGTGGTTATGTTTATTGGGTGTAACGGAGATGGTGATTGTGGTAATGGTTGTCAGGATTCCGATGGCAAGAAGTGGATGCAACGAGCGTGGCGGTATTGGTTAGTGGTTAGGCTGCCTAAGGCAGTGGTGATGATGATGGCAGCCGTGGTATGGGTTGTTAGCTACGGGGATGGTGGTTATTTGGCAATAAGGTGTAAACCGATGGTGGTGATGTTGGTAAGGGCTAGTAGTAGTAACCTAGGGTGGTGATTGTGGTTGCATGTTAGATACCAGGCTAGATCCGAGTATTCGGGGACATTGGGTTATTTTCGGTGACGATTCTAGCCGACCAGGAGGTTCTAGCAGTGACAAAGACGTTCATGGCATACAGTGGCTACATGCAGTGAATATTGGTGATAAAAGTCACAACTAAAGAATATGGTTAAGCCATGACCTAAGTCGACGGTTGATGAGGTCTCGGGTAGTCGGCATCACGAACGCGATAAGATCAAGAGCAATACGAGTGGGTTAAAATACATAACTGAGTGGAAGGTAATATCGCACGCGCAACGCATTGAAATTTAATTATAACTTGCATTCGTGTTATTGGGCACTAATTATATATAAAAAAGGGCATAAATTAAAACATGTGAATTAAAAAACGAAAACGAACGTCACTTGTTATAATTATCTGATTTAAATGGATGGTTTGGGCACGAGATTTGAGTAACAACGTTATTTATTAGAAATCAACCTAGATAAAATATATGAAGCATTACATTTTTAAAATGGTTATAACATGTCATAGACGATACAAATAAGTTTATATCGTGTAACATATAATCATACAACTTAGAGATGTAATTCATACAAATACGATGTACATTTGTATATTTATGCAATGAATATTTAGGTTAACCGACATCGATACGTTTTATTTAAGATAAAAGACCTAAAACGCTATAATGATCAATCATCTTGTTGTTATAATTGTTTCATCCACATTGTATTTTTGAAATAAATATAATTGTAACACTCTTTATATAAAATATCGTTAACTATCATCAATAATTGGATTAGTTAGCGTCAATCAAGTTAACTAATATGATGGGAACGTGAACATTATATACATCGTTTAAAAACATTATATATTACTTACATCATCAATGCGAGTTATTTTTAAAGTTTTGTAATCCATGATATAAGTTGATTTTCTACATTATTCATATTAAGACTCAATTCTTGATTAAATGCATTAACTAACCTAATGTACATGAGTTAATTCATGATAATTAACAAATACACAAGAAACTAAGGATACTAATCACCAACATTAATTTAACTAAAGAGCTCAACTGCACGCATGTAATAACATTGTGCTATTTCTAAACGTGAATCTTATATGTTCTAGTTAGGATTGCTTTGTTGGTGGTCATCACTTTTCTTTAACAAATTTCAGAAAACTTGCCTCCAATGTAAATATACAGCTCCTAGCCAGCAAGCAGTTAGCCTCCCTCTACACTAAATTTATATAAGGACACCAGGTGAGTTCTCGTGTTTCCCTTTTTACTTTGGTTTTGGGGATGAAACATGCTCTTTTGTTTATGAACTATGATTGTGCTTTTTTGATACTTGTATATGGGACTTTTTGGATACCTGCTGATACTTTTGTCATGATCATTAATTCTTTTGTGAACCGCTTGTTTTTATGTGAATAGATCTATTTGGGGAATCCCCCACGCACAGTGGCTCCCGCTATAGGGAGGTACCCCCTGAGATCCTGTGGGGTCGTTTGTGGCATGTAACAGGTTTGATAAGATACTAGTGAACCATCCTAGCAGGAATGGTTCACTGTTCTGAGGCTCGGTTCTTTCCTACGGGAATATCCGGTTAAACACAAGTTTAGAAGAGGCCAACCGGGGACCAAGTGCAGGGTTGATTGTGACCCCACAACAGCTATAATAGATACAATTACTTTAACATGTGGACTTGAAGCGTGCCTTTTATTTTCTGAAACTTTAACCACTTGAACTCACCACCTTTATGTTGACACAATTTTCTTTTTGAGCATGTCTTCAGGTACAGCTAGGGAGAATAGTAGAGCTATAGAAGATACCTAAATCCGAGGAAAGAAGTGAGGGTAGGTGTTGAAGACAAAAGTCGAGCCTAGAAGCTTTAGTTACCAAAGCATCAAGAAACCTTTACCAAAAGATTGATCATAACACCTATAGACTGTAGATTTAGGCACCTTGTGAATTGAAACAGAGCCAATACTCTGATGTAAATGTTGAAAGTTGTAATGTATTAAACCATTTAGTTTCTGCTGCATTTTAGTTGTTGTTTACTAATCGTGACGTTCCCCTCTATAGGCCGGGGTGTGACAGATTGGTATCAGAGCCAAAGGTTGTAGCGAAGTAGGTCTGCTTCGCGAGACCTAAACTACACCATATGAACCTCATAGGACCACCTTAGTAAGAAGACTCTTCCGAGCTTTGCTGAATCAATGGTGAGAAATACAGGTTGCTTTGCAATACTTAAGGTGTAACCATGTATAGGACCAGCCTAGTAGGTTGTTTCCATGATCCAGTGATCCAACGTTTGCAGCAAGAGTAGGTTCCCTTAAGAACTCCCATCTTAACTTTTATACCTTAAGGATTACATATCCCATTAAGAATTCCCTACCCTATAAGAAACTCGATACATTAGGGTATTACCTATGATAGGTGCACCCGAGTAAAGTAGGAAAAGTATGGAATCTTTTGGAGTTGACTCTTAGGACTACTGAATGTCAAGTACTAAGAATGTTAGAAAACAAGGTGTGCATTTAAATTAGGACTTAATCCTGGAGAGATACTTATCTGATTGCACAGTTGACTTTTGTCACTATATGAAACAACTGCTGTTAGCTATACACTTGATACGACTTGTGTCGTTACCTGAGCAACTGTTATACTGATACTTGTTTGAAATGATGATACTTGCTATTATGCCTCATTTGTAAGATGATACATGTTGGAATTTAGTGATAAGATATTCACCATGATGCCTTTTGTTTGTTCTGCTCCCTAGGATAGCATGTACCTGAATGCTCATTTATTGCTTGATTTGCTTAAACTTACTTTGAAACAATTTCTGGGTTAACTTGAATGATTAGCATAATTGGAATCTAAGTGTGCTTAATTGCAATGATGACTAAATAAAAAATTTTAACTCCAGGACCTGAATACACAAAACTTGGAACTTATGATGGGAATGACTAGAATGATAGCGTAAGGTAAATTGACGATTACGGGTGCACACGTAATGGTGAATTTACAGGTACCCTTGAATTCTGGTGGGCCCTGTCATGTAAACTAATATCAATGTAAAACACTTAAGAACCAATAAATACAAGAATAAACACAAATATTGGAATATATTCAATAATTTTAGGTTCAAAACTTTCATGCTGGGCGAAAACATTTGACACTTGAAGAGCTACAAGGACGATGTTGCAGTAACTATTCCTTTCTCTTCTTCTCTTTTCTTTTATTCTACTCCCCTATTGGAATTATAATGATAAGACCATTAGACTCTGAAGACCATTGAATCATGTTCTCAACTTAACTGGTCTCGTGCTGAGTATGGCACTCCACCTCGTTGTGCGTGTAATTTAGTCATACTATTTTTAGCGATGCCTGAAATTCCTTCCTACCCAACATTGAATTCATCAAAACTTCCCCAACATAGTGGAAGACTCTCTAACAAGGCTTGTGCAACGGAGAACATATCGGAGTAAAAATTTCCAAGAAACGACTCTTGTGGTCAATGACATAGAAGACTTGTCACTTCTTTCTTTCTTAGTAGTTCACGCTTCATAGGATCTTCCAGATTCTAGAATTCCACTGATTACTTTCTCAAAGCCTTTGAGGAATATGACTTCTCTCTACCTATTCATTATAATGGAACCACCTAACTCAAGGGAATATTCTTAATATCAGCTCCGATTGTGATTGATATCACCTTTCTCAGTACTACACTCGTGAAATCTTTCATCATCTTCAACCAACAGTAACCTAATGACAATCTTCACTCGAAACTTAAGTTGAGTTATCTTAATCATGCTTTTAACCAATCTTGTTGTTGATAAATTTCTAAGCACCAGATTTCGCAGGAAATGAATCCTTGTTCTAAAATCCAGATTCTTCAGAGATCAAAATTCAAGTGCCAGGGTTAATTGCTGAGAAAAGCTAACCTTCGAGATTCAAGACAAAAATCTAAACTTACAACTTCTTTGGATCCCTGATTTTTCCACTCACCCTTTGTTCTCAATTTATTCTCTTAACGAGTAGTGCTACTCACTTTAATCCTCTAGCATAACCCTCATCTTTGGAAATGCGTGATAGCCGATACGGAAAACTTTAAAACCTTGTAAGATATCTCTACTTGGACACCTCTACTACCTGAGTGATAAGTTCATGATTCTAGCGCGAAGATCTGAAGTAGAATACGATCTCGAACTATACAAATAAGTTATTAGAGTGGTAGCTAACCTTCTTGTACTAGCGAGCACCTTGATAAAGTCCTAAACTTGTTCGAATCGATGCGGTCGATAATAATGAAGAATTCATGGGAAGAGCTCATGGTCGAACTTAAAGGATGGTAGTGCTCCAAAAGATGTATTAAGAAGCATAGAAGATCAGCTACAAGAAATCTCATGTGTTAAATCACTTGAGATCCAACTACAACGAAGTGATAGACATGCAGCAGATTGTAGAAAAGAAAGTCTGCATAATCATCCTCGATCGTAAGCATTGGTGTTATTCCTCTCTAAATTTTCAAACCTCTCCTAAAGTGATTCTCTAATACCTTACCCTAGAACGCTCCGTATCGTCGGAAATTCGAGAAAAAAAAATCTTACTCCCATATCTCGTTGGGACAATCGATATGATTATAACGGATTGGAATCTAAACAGAGTTCCTTGCTTCACGAGAACACCCTCTACAGGGCACAGTTACCTTGTAGAATTCTGTAGCATAAGACAACAGTTGAGGTTGCTCTTAAGGAAATTGAGTTGGAGAATAGAAGTAAAATATATAAAGGGAGGTACTGGACTTGAAGCTTACATTAAGGAGCTGGTGGAAGGAAAGCAGATTCGATAGCTGTTAGATAAACAGTTCATAAGACCTGGTATGTCGTCTTGAGGAAACTTAATGCTCTTTGCGGAAGGAAAATAGAATGCTCCAGTTATGGATGGACTATTAAGAGTTAAATAAAGTCACCAAGGATAAGTGATATCGTCTTTCTAGAGATAATACCTACTTAATCAATTTCAAGATGCTACATACATCTTAATTGTTATTAGTCGTGTTTATGAGGAAAACGACACTACACGAATAACAGTTGAAACCGGATATGGCAAGTACGAAGGTTGTTGACAAGCCCGTGTGGGAGGACCTACACATCTCATGTAATCAGGAGTCTCATGGATAGGATCTGTAAGACATAATTAGACATGTCTGTCATTTTGCCACTACTACTAAGCACGAAATTCGAGACAATTCGCTATAGTGGAAGCTATAGAATTTCAGGAAGGAGTACAAACCACATTGTGATGCGTCAATGCTTAGGGTTAGGAGAAGGTCGTGAAAAGGATTACCAAAAACTTGATTCGTGTAGCTATACGACTGGCATCGTTATCCTTGGAGAAAAGCGGGATTCGCTTAGGCGCGTATAAGAAAGTTACTGATATGGGTTGATGCAACAGTACCAGACAATTTTCTAGTCGCCCGAGTAAAGCTGAGAAAATGTATGGAGAGCTACGTTAAGCATGAACTAGAAACTTTTGTAAAATAAAAGGATGCACCTGGATACATTATCGGTGCGACACTACCAACTACACATCAGAATACTAGGCCAAGCACAATAGGGTGATCGACAATCGGTAATGTCAACCGCGTTGGCAAGTGCGAATAGGAGGCCATCATCCGCATTGTCCTAAGAAATCCATATTACCAAATGCGAGAGAACAAGTACTGACCGCATTTGTATCTGCTTACCCTCGTCGACAAATGCAGATAGCCTACAGTTAGGCTTTCCTTCTATTACCTACACCGTATCATTTCTTGAACTTGTGATTCTACCAGCGTCAGTTCACGTGAATATGTATATATAGCACATCCTATTTCTGGGAAACTCTTTTCATGCTCAGATAAGATGAACGGATCTACACGAAGACTAAGGTTCTGACATACAGAACCGTTCCGGAAAGGGATGCATACTAGAAGAAGCACGTAGTGGAAGAAAGGACTTAACCCCTTAAGATGAAATCATAGAAGGAAGAGATCGAAGAAATTTTTGGAAGAAAGTTAAGAACTAAAAAGTAGGCTTTGAAAGCTGAAGACCTGTGCATGACCTAATCTCTCTGTTCCTAGGAATCGTGAAAACTTCTTAGTCTTAGCTTCATAGAAATGATCGTGCGATGTCTAGATATTCACCTGTACAGGTTGGGAAAACCCAAATCCTTCTTGATTTGAAACCTTTTATCTATTGTATCACGACTATCCTGTCTAATTAATGGCATTCGCGCTAATATCCTCTTCTTTTCAATCGTTCTTAAGATCCTCAGTGTGGACGGTAACACCGTTGGGATTTTGGGAATCGTCTCCTTGCTAGATCTATTTGTAGGTCGGTGTATCGAACCACAGTGGAGAGTCTCTTCTTGTTAATTCTGTACGATGATAAATGATCTGACTGTGAAGCCAAAAACCTGTTCATAGTTTGACTCACTGATCCTGTCAACCATGATTCTAACATTCGGATAGTTACTCCAATCTAAATCAAACCTGATTATTTGACACCTAATCATCACATTTGTCCGGGGATGCTCAGCTAAATAACTTTAAATCTTCCAGATTCATACTATGAGTGTATCATACTCGGAAATAATGTTAGCAATACTAAAATTTCAAGGACGAAATTTCTTAAAGGAGGGGAGAATGTAACACCTGTGAAATCTAGCCCAATTAGAAAACTTAATGTATTATAGGACCCAATAAAGGTCCGGATTGATTCGGGCTTACCAAAGAAATCTTGCAAAATGAAACTAGCCTTTTTGGGCCCAATAAGCCCAATAAGGGCCCGAACTTATAAAAAGGCCCATTTAAGGCCCAAATACACGTTTAAGAACTAATTAAAAAAGAAACCATGAAGCAATGAATTATTAGGTGATTTGAAATAACCATGGAAAGATACAAACTAAAAACAGATTCAGATCCCATGCCGGGTAAAATCCGGCAATTTACCGCGTACCACGTCTGAATTCCATCAGGAATTCTTATAAGGGCTTGTCATCCAATCTAAATCATTTTTAATCTCAACTAGTACCATAAATAAGGCTCTCTAAAAGATTTTTCATCAATCATGCATAAACAACAGAATTTCGTAACTGAAACGAGAATACCGGTTTTCACCGGCATTTACTGATATCTGATACGTCAACCGAGCGTCATAAATCCGTAAAGAATTATCTAATCATTGTTTATTTTCATATCATATTAAATTTGGTGAGTGATACGTTGTCCGAAATAAATGCATTCCGAAACGCGACCGTTACGTGAACCGGGTCTAGAATTAGGTCAAAACCCGAAAATTCGACAGATAAGGTTTTAACGCGACCGACCTGGGAAGATAACGCTCACAATATCATTTTAATACGTAATTGCATGCATTTAGATATCAAAATAATAATAAAATCGCTCGTTCGAGGAAAACGCGTAAAACCGTTAACGTCTCGATTTCGCGGTATCATTTAACTGTTTAGCATGTTTTAAATACGATAAAAATCAATAATCTCAGAATATTTATAACGTTTTGTATAATTTTATCTAACGAGAAGCGAAATTTATAACCATACGTGAAAAACTGATCCGAACGCGTTACGAAACCGAACCGTTAACGAACCTATCACTTAGCCCTACTATATAAACCACTTTTAATTCATTTTAGGGTTTCAAAAACCCATTTGAGAAAGAGAGAGGCGGACACAAGCCACGACCTCCCCCCTTTCCCCCTCTTCTTCGAATCTCGACCGACCACCGGCCTCCGGCGGCCGATTCCGGTGAGTGCCGGCGAGTGAACGCCAGCCCCTGCTCCCCCTCGACACCCTGAACTCGAAAACGACCTTAATTTCTCCCCGAACGCAACATAGCGATGGGAATCGAAGGTAGAGGTGACGGATGCAGGTTGGTATCGAAGGCTATTGGAGGTGGCGGCTCAGATCTATGGTCATCACAGACAGCGGGGTCGGTTGCAGTTGTCAAGGCTGTGGCTATTACGGTTGTGGAGGTCGACCGCGGCTATGGTCATGATGGTGATGACGGGGTTCCGATGACCGTGCTGCGTGGTGTTAAGTGTTGGCGATTAAGGGGGTCGGCCTAGGCTGATGTTGTTGGCAGTGGTGGTCGAACGGTGATTCCCGATGATTGCCTAAGGCGGCTGGGATCCGGAGGCCTCTTGGTTCTGGACCGCATAGGCGATTTTAGAGAAGATGATTATCGATTAGAGTTGTATTTCTATGGAACCAAGGTCCCGAGGGTGGCGAGTTGTAGCAGCAGTGGTGTTGTCGTGGTGTTCCCTCACCACTGGCGATGACAGCCGAGGTCGCGAAGGAAAGGGAGCACCCGAAGGTTGGCCAGACCGCCCCCACTGTCTCTCTTTCTCAGTAAGGCTAACCGAGAACCAAACTAGTCATTCGTCTTTTGATTTCTTAAACTACATACTGCAATTCAGTGGGATCTAGGTTGCATGTACAGATCTGTACTAGATCGAGGCTCGAGACAGTGAGACAGTGGTGATGGTCCATGATGGTGGCGATGGTTGTTGTTGGCTATGGTTAATGGTGAATGTTGACTGTTGATGGGTGTGAGGCTGTGGTTATCGGGTGTGGATGGTGGTCATAGGGTTATTGGCATGTGGTTGGGTGCTGGTGGCCAATGGTGGTGCAGGACCACTGTGGTGATGATGATTGTGGCTTCGATGGGTCGTTTTAGGCGATGGTGATGGTAGATAGGTTGTCACGATGGCAGATTGTGGTTATGTTTATTGGGTGTAATGGAGATGGTGATTGTGGTAATGGTAGTCAGGATTCCGATGGCAAGGAAGGAGGATGCAACGAGGGTGGCGGTATTGGTTAGTGGTTAGGCTGCCTAAGGCAGTGGTGATGATGATGGCAGTCGTGGTATGGGTTGTTAGCTACGGGGATGGTGGTTATTTTGGCAATGAGGTGTAAACCGATGGTGGTGATGTTGGTAAGGGCTAGTAGTAGTAACCTAGGGTGGTGATTGTGGTTGCATGTTAGATACCAGGCTAGATCCGAGTATTCGGGGACATTGGGTTATTTTCGGTGAGGATTCTAGCCGACCAGGAGGTTCTAGCAGTGACAAAGACGGTTCATGTCATACAGTGGCTACATGCAGTGAATATTGGTGATAAAAGTCACAACTAAAGAATATGGTTAAGCCATGACCTAAGTCGACGGTCGATTGAGGTCTCGGGTAGTCGGCATCACGAACGCGATAAGATCAAGAGCAATACGAGTGGGTTAGAATACATAACCGAGTGGAAGGTAATATCGCACGCGCAACGCATTGAAATTTAATTATAACTTGCATTCGTGTTATTGAGCTCTAATTATATATAAAAAGGGCATAAATTTTAAAATATGTGAATTAAACGAAAACGGACATCACTTGTTATAATTATCTGATTTAAATGGATGGTTTGGGCACGAGATTTGAGTAACAACGTTATTTATTAGAAATCAACCTAGATAAAATATATGAAGCATTACATTTTTAGGAAATGGTTATAACATGTCATAGACGATACAAATAAGTTTATATCGTGTAACATATAATCATACAAGACTTAGAGATGTAATTCATTCAAATACGATTGTACATTTGTATATTTATGCAATGAATATTTAGGTTAACCGACATCGATACGTTTTATTTAAGATAAAAGACCTAAAACGTTATAATGATTTATCATCTTGTTGTTATTAATTGTTGGTCATCTCATTGTATTTTTGAAATAAATATTAATTGTAACACTCTTTTATATAAAATATCGTTAACTATCATCAATAATTGGATTAGTTAGCGTCAATAAAGTTAACTAATATGATGGGAACGTGAACATTATAAACATCGTTTAAAATATTATATTACTTACATCGTCAATGCGAGTTATTTTTAAAGTTTTGGAATCCATGATATAAGTTGATTTTCTACATTATTCATATTAAGACTCAATTCTTGATTAAATGCATTAACTAACCTAATGTACACGAGTTAATTCATGATAATTAACAAATACACAAGAAACTAAGGATACTAATCACCAACATTGATTTAACTAAAGAGCTCAACTGCACGCATGTAATAACATCGTGCTAATTCTAAACGTGAATCTTATATGTTCTAGTTAGGATTGCTTTGTTGGTGGTCATCACTTTTCTTTATCGAGCTCTGAATTTATATAAGGACACCAGGTGAGTTCTCGTGTTCCCCTTTTACTTTGGTTTTGGGGATGAAACATGCTCTTTTGTTTATGAACTATGATTGTGCTTTATTTGATACTTGTATGTAGGACTTTTTGGATACCTGCTGATACTTTTGTCATGAACATTAATTCTTTTGTGAACCTCTTGTTTTTATGTGAATAGATCTATTTGGTGAATCCCCCACGCACAGTGGCTCCCGCTACAGGGAGGTACCCCACTGAGATCCTGAGGGGTCGTTTGTGGCATGTAACAGGTTTTGAATAAGATACTATAGTGAACCATCCTAGCAGGAATGGTTCACTGTTCTGAGGCTTGGTTCTTTCCTACGGGAATATCCGTTTAAACACATGTTTAGAAGAGGCCAACCGGGGACCACGTGCAGGGTTGATTGTGACCACACAACAGCTATAATTGATACAAATACTTTAACATGTGGACTTCAAGAGTCCCTTTTATTTTCTGAAACTTTAACCACTTGAACTCACCAACTTTGTTGACACAATTTCTTTTTGAGCATGTCTTCAGGTACAGCTAGGGAGAATAGTTGAGCTATAGAAGATACCTAAATCCGAGGCAAGAAGTGAGGGTAGGTGTTGAAGACAAAAGTCGAGCCTAGAAGCTTTAGTTACCGAAGCATCAAGAAACCTTTACCAAAAGATTGATCGTAACACCTATAGACTGTAGATTTAGGCACCTTGTGAATTGAAACAGAGCCAATACTCTAATGTAAATGTTGAAAGTTGTAATGTATTAAACCATTTAGTTTTCGCTGCATTTTGGTTGTTGTTTACTAATCGTGACGTCCCGCCTCTCTGGGCCCGGAGTGTGACAGTTAGATTGGTCATTCTTAAGATGGAACTCGATTTCCACCTTGCAAACCCTATTTTTTTGGTGTTTTTGCACCATCTAACTTGTGTATCTTGTAACCCTTAAAAAAAATGTGTAACCTGCATATTAATGGGTTTTAAGACTACTAATAACCTGATTTTAAAGTCTCAAAGAGTATACACCACCGACATGTGGTTATAACATGAATTACACCTAAGAAAACCCTCCACTTCACATGAAATAACACTACTTAAACACTAGGTTGAAAAACCCTCTCAAACAAGGGTCATGACCTACACAATAATGAATTTTAAACAACTCAATAATCTGATTTTAAAGTTCAATGAGGTTTTGGTAATGTTTAAACTCAAGTTACAATCATTTACACATGTGTAATGGTCGGTTAGAGCATAAACACTAAGTTTATAGTTTGTTGATATGTTGAACACTAGGCCGACTTTGAGACTTAAATTTCAGAAGTTTTTGAAGAATATTAAGAGTGTAAATAATGGTTAATATCTGTAAATGAAGGACATGTTGAGATTAGACCCGTTTTAGTCACTTTCGGGACCCGAAAACAGGTAAAACAACTTAAAAACAAGAAAGCTTAGACTTTAAACTTTTTAAAGAGAATTAAAGGTTCATTTAGAGTTAATAAAGTGTTCTGGAGTTTATGGGTAAGTTATGTGGTCAAAACGTAAGTTAAATGGATTTTTAGTTAAAAACGGGTACTAACCGGGAGACGTTTTTGAGGAAAAATCTAAGAAACATGAGTGTAGAGTTAAGATCTATAAAATCCATGTAATTCTAGTAAGTTAAGTGTTAAAATACCTAAAGGATTTGAATTGTTGGTCAAACGAGCCTTTAAATGGTCAAATTCGGTTAATAACGCGTTTTAACGGGTTAAACGTAAAAACGAGTCTTTCAACTATTAGAGGCAAATTTTTGTGAATAAAAGGGATGGAAACTTATAAAAATGTCTTTAAAATTTTAGCTACTGGTCCAAGACTCAAAAACATGAAAGCGCATACTTAACCGTTAAAACCCTTCGGTTTTACCGTAACCCGGAACGTTAAACACATAAGTATTAAACCGAACCTGTAATCTGAAATTTTGTGTACATTTTCTTAAAAATAAGTTAGTTTAAGGTCATGAACCTGATTTTTGGTTATAAAATTCATCTAATATAAGAAACCAAACTTGAGGGTAGAAACTGTCAATCTTGAAACTTTAGGGGCTAAACTGTAAAATTTTTCCGAACTTCATAACCAACTCAAATGAGCCTAATAATCACTTGAACAACATATTTACCCTATATTCTTAACTTAATAGTGTAAAATCCTTGATTGTATGAGAAAACTGGGCTTTCCATAAAAGGAAACTTTATATGCAAACCCTAATCAAATCAATGCCGAATCCGACAAACTAAGACTTAGACACACTTGTTGCACCTTAAATAGGTTTAGAGCAGTAGCTAATCAGTTAATATATTCATGTTAGGGTGCTAGACTTGAGACATTCCCGGCACACGAAGAGTACTTTTGCTTAGCACCTAAGGTGAGTTCTAGTGATCCCTTTTTACTACTGTTTTGGGATTAAACATGCTCTGTTATTTAATGAACTATAATTGTGCTTTACTTGATGCTTGTATGTGGAATTTATGGATACCTAATGATACTTACATCATGATCATTAATTCTTTTGCGAACCACTTGTTTTATGTGGATAGATCTATTTGGGGAAACCCCCACACACAGTGGATCCCGCCACAGGGAGGTACCCCACTGAGATCCTGAGGGGTCCTTTGTGGCATGTGACTGGTTTTGCTAAGAATCTAGGGTGAACCATCTGGGCAGGTACGGTTCACTGGTTTGGGGCTCAATTCTCCCCTTTTTGGGGGTTAACCGGTTAAACACATCTTTCGAAGAGGCTAACCGGGATTGCGTGCAGGGTTGATTGTGATACTCCCACGAAAATGAACAATGATTCTTTCCTTCTTATCAAATGAAAATTTTATTAAGTACAATTGTTTTTATTCTTTAAGCACTTGAATTCACCAACTTTTTAGTTGACATAAATTTCTTTTGAGCATGTTTCAGGTAATCCATGAAGAGATCTTAGCTACTGTTGAGACCTAGACCTATCCCCGAGACCATGGCATTGGCTTATTTTCGCTTATTGAACAATTTGGAACAATTGAAAAATTTCTGTTAAACAATACAATCTGTTTTTATGTTGACTGTATAACTAATTTGGGGACTAGATCTGTTTCTAGCCCCTGTAACTTTGAAAACATTAAATGCCATGTGATATTCTCTCCTTTGAGCTCTTGTATTGGTTTGTTTCCGCTGCCATATTTTGTTGCTAGGATGTGACGTCCCACCCTACCTGGGCCTGGGGTGTGACATAAGCCATATTGTAGGTGATCCATTAAACATGGTTTGCAAATCAAGTTACCCTACTTACACACATGTGAGTTTTCCAACGTAAGTTGTTAGGTGATCTTTATCCCACAAATATGGTATCCCCACCTCAAATCACAAGCTCCCTAAAAAATGGTTAGGTGACCTTTACCCCATTAAGATTTTTCAAGTGACTCAAGTGCTGTGCAAAAGGATGGTGTTTAACTTGTTTATAAAAGAAATTTTAAGTTTTCATAATACTAGTTTAGAAAACTCTATGTACTTTATATTTGCATGCTTTCAAATACAAGGTACCTTATGGTTCATTTTTAATAAAACCCCTTTTATTACAATCATTAATCCTTTTAATAACCTTTTATTAATCACTTAATGATAATGAACCAAAAATTTTCAGCTTGTTAAGTTTGTTAATGAGTTTGTTATGTATATCGAAATATCAAACAACAACCATACTATCAAACATCCAAACAAGCATAATCATACAAACATAAGTGCATAACCATAGCCACTAAGTTGACCACACTTGTTTGCCATCATAAGTGTTGTGATAAGGTGTTTCCTAAGGGTTAAGATGACACATCAAAATGTGTCCATGAATTCCCACTTGAATCCACATCCAAAAGGCTTCAAGTGTCCATGTCTTTTGTGTCCTTCTTTGGGTCTTCATCTTTTGCATCTTTTTTTACAAAATCATATCCTAATATAATTTTTCTAATAAAAGAAATGCACTTAATCTATTTATTATATAACCAAATGAATAAATAAATTACAACCCAAAATACAAACACAAAATTACAACCCTTTCAAGAATCAAAACCAACATGACAAACCACAATCAACCAAATCCAAAACACATTAGGACAAGGCTATGTTGTGCACAAAAACATGAAACATATTCAACATCCAAGAACAACAATGAACCCCTTATTTCAGCCCTAAAGTTTTGGCCAACATGAACCAAAACTTTAGGGTTTTGTCCAAACAACACAATCAACCATTTGATCTTTATCTTTCAAGGTTTATACTTAAGCATGCTAGATTAAACCTTGAAATATAAGGGATTCATTCATCCACAACAAAGCAACCCCTAATGGGTTGAAAAAGTCCATGAAAACTAATTTTTCAAGAACTTTTGAACCAAATATTCCACATATCTGGCTCTAGATGCCATTGTTGGGTTTTGTCACATGTAAAACAAACTTAGTTTAACCATTTAAACTATAAAAACGCAGTGGATTAAAAGTTTTAACATGTGGTTTATAAGCTGAAAATTTCACCATTTGAAATCTCAAACAAAACCCAAGAAAAGGGTAATATGTATATGTGAAATAGCATACTATCAAAAACCAAAACAACAACCTTAGGGTGTGCATTGAAATCAACCTTTCAAGCGCAAGATTCGTGGATGATGAGTTGAAGAAGAAGATGTTCTTGAATGTCCAGCCCCTAAGAGAGAAATCCTCAAGATGTGATACCCACAATCCCTTCCAAACACCAAGCTTGTTATGGAGCACAACACCACAAACTTCTTCCGAATCACCTTGAAAAATCTGAAGATTTCAGCCTCTTGAAGCCTTGAATCCGAAATTTTCAAGCCTTGTTTGAGAGAGTTCTCTTGCTTAAGTGTGCGTGAGAGAAGGTGTGTTAGATAAAAGAGTGTAAGAGTGAATGAAGTCTTGCACAAGCCAAGACAAAAGGGTGGAGTCCCTAGGCCAAATGGGCGGCCGAAATACCCATTTCAAATGGGTTCCCCCCATTTTATTTCGTTTATCAGATTTGCACTCTTTTAAACCCATATTTTATAAAATTAAAACCAATTTTAATTTTATAACTTAACACACTTTTATTTGTTATTATTTAACCAACTTAAATAATGAAACAAATAATTTCTCATGAACAAATTATCCACATAATGTTGTTTATTTACAAAAGCAATGTTTTAGAAAACCCATTCTCTAAATTGGTGTCAATATTTATTTGTATGATCTTATCAACGTATAAATATTTATTGGTGTTTGTTTGGCTGTTATTGGGTATGACCCGACTTGGATCATAACGTACTAACCACATCAATCTTGTATCTGTCTTGGGCATATAAGTTCCAACAGTAGAAGCATTGATGAGCCATTCGATGTAGAAACTGCTATTGGTAAGTCTACTAGAATTTCTGATGTGAAAGGAGACTACGACATAGAACTAGAAGGCCATAGGTTTCCTGCTAAACTATTTGTGATGCCCCTAGGCAGATTTGATGTAGTACTAAGGATGGATTGGTTAGCAGCCTATGAGGCAAACATCATGTGTCGCAAGAAGATGATTCGATTAATAGCGCCCGATGGAAGTTTGGTGACGGTTTACGGTGATCGTGTCACTACGGTCCCATAGGTTATTTCGATGGCGGTGGCAGAAAAGTGCATGAGACGTGGATGTAGTGCGTACCTGGCCTACGTGAAGGATGTGGCCGCGTCAGTACCACAATTGTCTGATGTACCAATGGTGCGTGATCCGGATGTTTTCCTTGAAGACTTACCAGGTGTGCCACCTGATCATGAGATTGAATTTCAGATTGATCTGATACCCGGTGCTCAGCCCGTTACCAAAGCACCGTATCGATTAGCTCCGACTGAGATGAAAGAACTCATGGATCACCTGCAAGAGTTAATGGATAAAGGATTTATTAAACCGAGTGTCTCCCTATGGGGTTTTCTGGTCTTGTTCGTGAAGAAAAAAGACGGTAGTATGCGGATGTGCATCGACTACCGGGAGCTGAATAAGTTGATGGTGAAGAATCGGTATCCGTTACCAAGGATTGATGACTTGTTTGATTAGTTCCAAGGTGCCAATTGGCTTTTGAGAATAGATCTCCGATCTGGCTACCATCAATCGAAGGTGAAGGAGTAAGACATTCCTCAGACAACTTTTCATACGTGTTGACACTACGAGTTTCTTGTTATGTCTTTTGGTCTAACTAACCCGCCAGCTGCCTTTATGGATTTGATGAACCGAGTGTGTCAGAAAATGTTAGATAAATCAGTGATTGTGTTTATTAATGATATCCTGATTTATTCAAATAGTGAGGAAGAACATGCCAGTCATATTCTGGAAGTATTGGAGACACTTAGAAGAGAGTAGTTGTATGCTAAGTTCTCTAAGCGTGCTTTTTGGTTGCGCAAGGTTCAATTTTTGGGTCACGTGGTGAATGCTGAAGGAATTATGGTGGACCCAGTGAAGGTTGAGGCGGCGATGCTATGGAAGTCGCCAAGGACGCCATCTGAGATCCGTAGTTTCTTGGGACTGGCGGGATACTATAGAGGATTTATCTAAGACTTTTCCAAGATAGCCTCACCTTTGACTAAATTGACTCGCAAGGATGTGAAGTTTGTGTGGGGTCGAGAACAGGAGTATGCTTTTGAGTAGTTAAAGATGAAATTGACTAAAGCTTCTGTCTTGACATAACCCGAATGGTGTACTCAGATGCTTCTTGTTCGGGACTATGTTGCGTGTTGATGCAACATGGAAGAGTAATTGCATGCGCGTCCCAATAGCTAAAAACCCATGAAGTCATATCAGGACATAGATCTTGTAGCGGTGGCTTTTGCGTAGAAGACTTGGAGGCACTACTTATATGTGACAAAGTGCACTATCTTCACAGATCACAAGAGCTTATAGTACTTCTTTAAGCAGAAGGACCTCAATATGAGGAAAAGGAGGTGGTTAGAGTTGATCAAGGATTATGATTGCGAGATTCATTACCACCCGGGCAAGGCCAACATTGTGGCCAATGCCCTTAGCTGAAAGGATAGACCCGAGCAGATTCGGGTGAGGGCGTATATATTAGTGATGACCAAGAAAAGGCATTAAAAGAAGATAACCTCAACTCTGAACGAATGAGAGGTATAGTCCTATAGTTGGGAGAAAACACTCGCGGAGTGAGAACCTGCTTCGGGCGGATGTGGATTCCTCGATACGGGGAGTTAAAGGATGAAGCAAGATTATTGGTGGCCGGGAATGAAGCGCGATGTGGTGGAGTATGTGAGTAAGTGCTTTACTTGCTTGCAAGTGAAGTCAAAACATCAAAAGCCATACGGGAAGATCTGTTGAACTCAACAAAGTGCACTAAGAATTAATGCAAGAAAGTATGATGCTTACCACTATCAAACAATCAACCAAATGTGTTTTAACATACAAATCATACATTAGAAACCATTAACATGATTAACATTCATAATAATCACTAACATATATGTAAATTTCTTTTTTCAGATTTTGTAGATAAAGAAATTTTTGCCAAGTCACCCAATGCGGATGAAGTCAACCAATGCGGATGAAGAAGTCCACAGCGGATGAAGTCACCCAATGCACATGAAGAAATCCATAGCGGATGAAGTAATCCACAACGGATGAAGAACTACTCCATAGCGGATGAAGAACTTCTTCACAGTGGATGAAGTTATTCAAAGCGGATGAATATCTTCATCACAGCGGATGAACAAACAAGATCCATAGCGGGTGACTTTTTCTCCACAGCGGATGACTTATTCTCCATAGCGGATGACTTATTCCCACAGTGGATGACTTATAAACTTTGGATTAATTTTTATGTAATTTCATTTATATAAGGGTAGATTAGTAATTGTATATAGCTTTTGTGTATAGACTATAAATAGCACTCTACCCTAATCCTTTGTAAGCTTTTGAACAAATTATCAATCAAACAAGCATATTATACTCGGGTATTTTCTAACACACAACACACACACACAATCACACACACACACACTGAAATCATACACATTAATCATGGGTTTTCGCATCATGGTTAGTGTTTGTTGATTTGTGAGAGATTTTCAAAGATCCTTGGAGAAATCAACCTCTTCATATTGAATATTGTTCTTTCAAAGTTCATGTTCAATATGTTTGACTAGATTGATTTCCATCAGGGGGTATCAGAGCCTTGGCTCAATCAAGCATTGATTTATATCCTCTCAATCATCAAACATGATTTTAGTGGTTTATTAGCTTCAAAACATACATTCTACAATCTGTTCAATCATTAAACGCATCTTCTTCTACTCATAACATTCATTGAATGCAAATAAACATGATTTTTTAATCTGTTTATGCATTTTGAAGAAGTGTTTTTGATTTTATAGCTTGAGATTTGAAACAAACTAGATTTCTGTGGATTATTTGATATAATAGTACATGGGTATTGTTTATCATTGTCCAAAAGATTATCAAACAGAAGGTTTTCGAGTTGAAAAACTCTTAAAAGTGTGAAAACCCTAGTCGGGTTTTTAGGGTTTTTGACACTGTTCTTGTGTTTTTCTACGAATCCACTGCATTTGTTGAATATTCTAAATTTATTAGAGTATTCATTATCACCATAAACTAGTGAAATCTCACTAGAAACACTTTTTGTTCAAAATTCCATCACCGGATTGAATATTTTGCATAATCATCAAACAAAAACATTAGAAAAACCCTAGTGTTTTTGTACACACAATTCACGGGAATTGTGTTTTTGTTCTAAAACTTTCATCAGCAAAATTTTGTCTTGGGCAAAAAGTTTTCAAAACAAACTTTAAGATCGAAAAACTTAACAAACATGAGACAAATTGTTGTTTTTTAGGGTTTTCTGTAAAAAGGGAATCTTGACTTTAGGAGTAGGACAAAAACAACATCATTCCCTTCTAAAATCCATCTTGTCAACCGTGACAAGAAAGAAACAAATCATAGGATATTAATTATATAATAAATTAATTCCTTTAATTAGTTTATCAATTTATCAAACAAATCATAGAGAGAAATTAGGATTAATTAAATTCTAACACCGGATTAAAATTTAAAACAATCAAGTTAACTTAATTTTAAGTTAAAATCAAACAAACATGTCTGACAAACTTTCAGGAACAAACAGTGGTCTCAGAACACCAAGACTGAAAAACAAAGCAGACTTCAAACAATGGAAGATCATGTTTCATAACTAGATTATCTTTCAAGATCCAGATTTGTGGACCTCCATAGCTGAAGGATCTAACATTCCAGTGAACCTAGGTCCAGACTACAACGCATAAAAACCAGTAAGTTTGAAGAACGTAGCTGGTGATGAACTGAAGAAGGTGAAATCTGATATGAAAGCATACAGTATTCTGGAAATGACATTGCCATTTGAAATCTTAACACGGGTTGAGAATTTCAAAACAACCAATGAACTGTGGAAAGTTCTTCACACAATGTGTGAAGGAAGTGATGAAATAAGAGAAATTAAGAAAATAAAACTGAGGACACAGTATGAAACTTTCCATCACGTTCAGGGAGAATCTATTCCCCAACATACTTCACTGATTTGTACAACATGTAAATGAGATAATTGTTTATAGTCTCAAATACGAATATGTTGAAATAAACAAAAAGATGTTGCATACATTGCCTGAGAGTTGAACTCAGTCAGTGTCACTCATGAAAGCAACATTAGATCCGGGAGCACTATCATTGGATTCTCTGGTGGCTAAGGTGGAGGCACTAGAGTTAGATGAAAAGTCCAAAAACAACAACACAACCAGAAATGTAGAAGCATACAAGTTCAATGAACTACAACATACAGACAATGCTTTATTCACAAGCACTGGTGAAGATGAAGATGACGAATTCCTAGATATGAGTGAGACATCATTCTTCTCTGCACCAGATTCATCCAACAACAAACAAAAGTCTAAGAAGACTGGTTTTCATGCTTCTCATGAAACAACACCTCAAAGCAAACATAATCCATATTATCATGCTTCAAGCTCAAGAAAGCAACAACAGACACAGCCACAAAACATACACAAGTTTGATAAGCCTATTGATGCTCTCACTATCATTCTTCAAAGTAAAGAGGAGAAGGCAGCTTATGCAGCCTTTTCAACTAGCTTTGAAGCTTATCTGGGTGCCAATCTCACACCATCTCAGATCATTCAACAAGATTTGGATGAACATCCACCAGACATGGTTGAAGAAATGGATCTTCCGTGGTCTATGGCAATGATTGCCTATAGATCAAAAAGGTTTCTACAAAGAAACAAAGGGCTGGGCATGGACAAGAAAACAAATATTGGTTTTGATAAAACCAAGATCAGATACTACAATTGTCAACTATATGGACATTTTTCAAGAGAATGCCAACAACCAAGAGTTGACAGAAACAACAATCAAACACAAGCATCGAGCAGCTTCCATTCAAACAAACAGATCCCACATCCAATCAGTATCCCTACTGTACCAACCCTACCACAAATCACATATCACAATCAAAATCAGCAATCCAAATCATCAACCATGATCATTAAGAAGGATGGTGAATGTGACTGGAGCATGTATGAAGCTGAAATTCAATATCCAGATCATGCCCTCATGGCAGACATTGAAGACAAATTTGATAAATCCCGAAATAGGTAAAGGAAAAATTCTGCACACAAGCATGCATAGATGAAGTCAATAGATACAAAGAATATGCAGATAAACTTTCAAAGAAAGTATTGAAATAAACATTTTAAATGAAAGTCTTAAATCAGAACAAAAACAATATGGCATCAAAATACTTTCATTACAAAATGATTTAAACAAATTAATGACTGAAAAGCTAACACTTGCAGCTCAAGTTGAGCAACTCTCTATATCATTGACTGAATCTAAAACACTAGAGGCTGAAACTAAAGTGAAACTTCAGAAGTTTCAGGTAAGTAACAAGAAGTTTGAAGAACTTCTTGCACAGCAAAGGGCTTCTAAAGACCCTTTAGGTTTAGGATATAACAAAGTAAATCCACCATACAATGATAACTATATTCCTTTACCTGATTCAATGGCTAACAAACAAGGTGAGTCACATGACCCAAATGACAGAATAGATGACTCAAAACCATCATCATTAACTTCATTAAAATCATCATTAACAGCAAAAATACCTTTGATCAAATTTGTTAAAAGTCAAGCTTCACCACAAATTAAACCTGCAGATTTCCATCAAGGTGAAAATAATGAATATGAAAATGTTAAAGTCCCTTCTGGATGAGGACTCAGATCAGCCAATTATTGAAACTCAAAAGCTTTCAAGTGTGGCTGATATTCCAAACAACGAAACAAAAGGATTTGACATTTTTTCAGGTGGAAGAAAGGCTATGCCTTCCACTAGTTCTCCTAAACACACAAACAAAGGGAAAGGTAAAGTCCCTATGCAGCCAAAACAAACAACAGTCACTTTTGAGATTCCTTAAAAATCAAATTTGAAACCAAAGGGGATGAATAAACAAACAAAAACAGCTTTGCCATACTGTGAGTGGTGTGATCAATACACCCATTCAATTGAAAAGTGCATATATGGCAAATACTGTAAGTACTATAACATGAACAATCATAGTACTAAAACATGTCATTTTCATAATTACTATTCGGTTTGTGAAAGGAACAATCAGAGCACTACAAATTGTTTCTTTAATAAGAAGAATAAGAAGCAAAACAAACAAGCTCAGGGTGAAAAATCATCTGAGAAACAAAAAGTTGCTCCTAAACAGAGCAAAGTAAAGGTACAAAGGCCTACTCCTCATCAGAAAATTGATTTAAATAACGAGAAATCATTTTATGACAATTTTCAAAACTCATCAAGGAGACATAAGTCAAAATAAGACAAAACCAGGACAATAGCTCACAAAAGAGAAGAGCTCAAAGCACTTCTCCTAATAGAGCTAAGACCAACCAAAGGAAATCTAGTGTACCTAGAGCTCCTAAACCAACAGACAATGTTGTCTTGGAAGAAATATGTGTTATTGGAAAAGACGGAAAACCGAAGACCATCTTGGCTTGGGTTGCACCATCTAACTAATTTTTGTCTTTTCTCGGGGACATCAAAGAAGGCCTGACAAATCTGGTATGTTGACAGTGGATGCTCCCGACATATGACAGGAAATTGTTCCCTCCTTTGGGATTTTAAGAGCAAACATAGAGGAAATGTAGCCTTTGGAGGTGATAAGATAGGTGGAAAGATAACTGGTGAAGGGACAGTAACAAATGGTTTGATCACCTTTGAAAATGTCCACTACTGCTCTAACCTTTAGTTCAATCTTCTAAGTGTATCCCAAATCTGTGATAAGGGATATGCCACATTATTTGACTCTAACAACTGCTACAACCTCAAGACAAGTTTTCAAATACCAGAATATTGTATCCTTTTGAAAATTCCACATCATAACAACACATACATTGTTGATATGAACACTGTTTCTACAACCACTCCTGAAACATGTTTATTATCGAAAGAATCAGAAGATGTTTCCTAAATATGGCACAGATGAATGGGACACTCTAATTATAACAGAATGAATCAACTTGTAAAAGGTGACTTAGTTATAGGTTTACCTCAAAAGGAATTCTTCTGTACAGACCACTACACAGCATGCCTGAAAGGCAAACAACATAGAGTGTCTCATAAGTCTAAATTGGTAAACTCTAACAACACACCACTCAAATTGCTTCACATGGACCTTTTTGCCCAACAAACATCCTAAGCATAGGAAGGAAGCAATATTGTCTTGTTATAGTAGATGATTACTCCATATCTTCTTGGGTTTTCTTTCTACTACACAAGTCAAAAATACCAGATGTACTCAGAACATCTATCACTAAGATTGAGAATTAATTAGATCTTAAAGTTAAAAGTTTAAGAAGTGATAATGGTACTGAATTCAAGAATGACTTTATTTCTTCTTTTTGTGCAGAAAAAGGAATAAGTCATCAGTTCAGTGTAGCAAGAACTCCTTAGCAAAATGGAGTAGCTGAAAGGAGAAACAGAACATTAATAGAAGTAGCCAGATCAATGCTTGCTGACTCTCTATTGCCCATATCTTTCTGGGCTGAAGCAATCAACACTGCTTGTTATATTCAAAATAGAAAATTAATAATCAAAGAACATACAAAAACTCCATATTAATTAATGTTTAAAAGAAAATGTTTCATTGGATTTGCTAAAGCATTTGGATGTTCTGTTTCAATCTTAAACACCAGAGAACAATTATCCAAATTTGCTCCAAAAGCAGATGACGGATTCTTTGTTGGATACTCTGGAAACTCAAAAGCTTATAGAGTATACAATCCAAGACTTAATATTATGGAAGAAACAACAGATATTATTTTTACTGGACACTCTTTCACAAAGAAAGTCATTGGATCAGACTGGTTATTTGACATTGATTCATTAAAAAATCGTTTGACACATCTTATTTTGATGTTACAGGTACAAAAGAAGATATTGAATATCCTATGGTACCTCCTCAACCAACTATTTATGTTCCTCTAACTGTTGATCCTCCAAGAAGAACAACTACATCTCCTTCAAGCATAACAGTTACACTTCCAATGGAACAAACTAAAACATCCAATGAAACAAACACATCTACACCATCTTCATCAACACCTGTGACGACTAAACCACCCAATCAACCAAAGTCTCATCAACCTCATACAGTTGAAGATGATGATGATTATCATTCCTTACCAGATACACATCATGATGATGAAATCTTAGATTTCTTTCATGATTCCCCTCAAACATTCAATGAGCCCCTGATTGTCCCCCAACCACAAACACACTTGCCCATCCCACAACACACCAGAACAAACATTCAACAATCTTGATTCAACGATCCCTGTTGATCAGATTGAAACAACAAGAATACACAAAGATCACCCTTTAGAAAACATTTGCTTCTGTACCAGACTAACAAGAAGAACAACAGTTGCTTGTATTCCTGTTTCTTATCCCTAGTTGTACCCCAAAACATCATCGGAGCACTTAAAAACAACAGTTGGATAGAAGTAATGCAAGAGGAACTACAGCAATTCAGAAAGCAAGAGGTCCGGAAACTGGTTGATCTGCCTGAAGGTCAATATGCCATAGGCACAAGATGACTATTCAGAATCAAAGCACATGATAGAGGGATTGTCTTTAGAAACAAAGCAGAACTTATTGCGAAAGGATATACTCAAGAAGAAGGCATTGACTATGATGACGTCTTTGCTCTAGTAGCTAGACTTGAAGCCATCCAAGTGTTCCTTGCATATGCCTCATCTAAAAACTTCACTGTCTTTCAAATGGATGTAAAATGTGCATTCCTTTATGGAAAGATAGATGAAGAGGTATGTTGCTCAACCACTAGGGTTTAAAGATCCAGAATTCCCTCATATAGTCTACAAGTTGGATAAGGCTCTATATGGTCTTCATCAAGCACCCAGGAAGTGGTATGAGACTTTATCTTAGTTTCTACTACAGAATGGGTATACCCAAGGGAAAATAGACCATACATTTTTCTTAAAGAAGAAAGGACAAGACTTGTTAGTGGTTCAAGTCTATGTGGATGACATCATCTTTGGATCCACAAACACACAACTTTGCAAAGAGTTTGAAGCTCTTATTCAATCAAAATTCCAGATGAGCTCAATGAGAGAACTCACATTCTTCATTGGACTACAAGTTCATCAATCACAAGATGGGATTTTTATTAACCAAAACAGGTATGTGCATCAGATTCTTAAGAAATATAACATGGCAGATTGCACATCAAGAAAAACACCATTTGCAACTGGACTGAAGTTTGGCCTAGCTCCAGAAGGAACGTTAGTTGATCGAAAACTTTATAGATCAATGATAGGTTCTCTGATGTACCTTACAGCAAGCAGACCAGATATCATGTACGCAGTATGCATGTGTGCTAGATGTCAAGCAGCTCCAAAAGAATCACACATAAATGCTGTAAAGAGAGTTTTCAGATATCTAAAAGGCAAACCAGCACTTGGTTTGTGGTATCAAAAAGATGGAGACTTCTCTTTATATGCCTACTGTTGGACCAAAAGAACCAATGAGCCAGATCAGAAAAACCTTTAAGTCCCACAGACATCATACAGCTGAAGAAGACTTCATCCGCTGAAGACAAAGTCTGAAGACAAAGTCTGAAGACAAAGTCTGAAGACAAAGTTTGAAGACAAAGTCTGAAGACAAAGTCTGAAGACTAAAGATGAAGACAAAGTCTGAAGACAAAGTCTGAAGGAAAAGTCTAAAGACTAAAGCTGAAGACAAAGTCTGAAAACAAAGTCTGAAGACAAAGTCTAAAGACCAAGTATTCAGAGGTTGTCACAACAGCTGATGAAGTACTCTTTAGTGGTTGTGATGGTTTACTTTCAGTAGTTGTCTTTTGATGCTAGGGGTTTGGAATGAGGTTTATCATGATTAATTGGTTAAATCTAATGCATTTAATATGGTCAAGTGTAAGAGATTGTGTTGAACAAGTTAACTACGATGATTTGATGTTTTGTAGGTTAAACACAATCATTTGAGGAGTTTTGAAGAATGCACATGAATGATAATCAAAGATCATGATAGATGAGATGAAAGACAATTCAATTACGAGAATGTGGCCGCAAACGGGGAGGAAAACGGAGTCCGAACGAAGAAGTTATGAAGAAAACAAGAATCGGACAAAGTTGGTCGACCATGACCTACGGCGGAAACCTGACCTACGGCGCATCAGTTCAAGAAAAACAGAATGGCCCTGGCGTAACTTACGGCAGAAATATGACCTACGGTACTGGACACGCTGAAATCATTTATAAGTCGCGAAAATTAGGTTTTGGGGGATATCTCTCATTCTACACCTCCATAGTCGCCCCCTTTCGTCCCCAAGGCTTCAAGAGGCTCCCGAGAGGCGATTTCAAGGCTTTTCAAGTGTTTTTCATCATTCGGTTTGATCCTTTAACATTAGATTTGATGTTTAATTTTGATTTGATTTGGTGTTCTTCATTACCATGTCTAGCTAATCTCCTAGTAATCTTCTTTGGGTAGTAAGGTTTACTACTATGATTTGTTCTTGATGATTTGTGGTTGAGTTAATGTTTGAACACGGTAGTTTAAGCCGAGTACATTATTTGTTGGTTGAAAACTCTAAAATATGTGTGTTGCTTTCAATTCACTTGTTCCACTTTGATTGTTTTAGATTTCTTTTCATCTGGAAACGTTAATGTTGGATGGGATTGAGTATCACAAACATAAGATATGATTCGAGTAGTTCTTTAACAACAGTCTTATTCAATCTATTGTTTTTACCCAAATCGACCCGTTAAGCTTATATGACTTTTATGAACACTCAAGGCAAATCTAAGTAGTAAACCTGAATCCGGAGAAGATTACCCTTTTACATTATTGGTTGCAACTCAATTAATCATAAAGTTAGTTACTTTTCTCGATTAGTCATTTTTATTAAGTTTTGTAATCAAGCTACAACTTTTAGATTTAAACTACAAAACTTTCCACATATTCCCTGTGGATCGACCCGACTTACCCTAGCTATCTTAGGTGAGTTTGGAACCTTATAAATTGTTTTTGATTAGGCTTGACAAACCGACATCATCTTTATATTTTCAGTAGCTTGTACTCAGTAGTTCAGTAGTTTGTTTTCAGTAGTTGCAGTATTAGTTAACAATTAAGCGTTAATTGTAAGAAGATGTCCTCAGCTGTTGTGGACATCTTCAGTAGTTTTAGTTATTTTTAGTTGTTTATGTAAATCGGTTAGATGTCACTATCAGGTGACATCTGCTGACGTCATCTTTTCCTATAAAAGGAATGTTGACCTAATTGTAATCTCGCCGAAGCACATGAATGAATGAAAACATTCTCTTTTGCAGAAAACTTTCTCTCTCTATAACTGTTACTGTTTGATTGAATATTCATCTTGTTCTTGCTTAAATTTGTCTAATTATAATACTATTCGGCTGCAAATCATAACCTAATTGATCAAACTAGATCTGAAATTGTAAGGCCCCGCTCCCGGGCACCTTACGGTTGGCGGTTCATCGCACGTAAAACATACATAATGTATATACTCATAAAATATTGCAGCGGAATTAATAAAATATACATTCTCATTCATTCATAAAAGTCATTACATCATTGACATGTTTACAAAATACATCTTTCTCTGCTTTGCCTATCTTCGCTATAATTGCTACTGAAGCATATGAAACCTTTGATTACATAAGTAATCTCGTTCATATGAATCCTCAGCAACCATAGGGTCATACAGCGACCTCTAGAGAAGATATTAAGTTCAAATATATAAAAATTATGTTTTTATACTAAAGAATATTCCTTAAGTAATTCCGTACATCGGAACCCTTACGGAACACTCTTGACACTCTCATGCAACATATTTCGTTGCATGTGCTATGCACACGCACTTCCAGTGCGTGGCAGCATATTCAAAATTAAAGAAGACTTCTTAAGTAATCCCTTTTATGGGAATCCTAAAGAAATCTCGTAATTGCATGCAACGTGATGAGTTGCGTGCGTTATGGGCCCACAACGCATGACGTTGCAGCATTATCAAATGGAAAATGCCATCCCAAAAGAGCTGAGTAGCCTCCTCGTGCCATCCCCAGCAACGCTACCTGCCAACTGGAAACACATAAAAAGTCAGCGTTGCTGAGTGAGTTCTAGTTTTATAATAAACATACTTTGTTCATATTAAAACCGTTCATTCTTTACACGTGATCATACATCGTACATACATATAGATAATATATTTATTATCTCATTCGTTCATTCATTCGTTCGTCATACATCGTTATCTTTCACTTCTCGTTTAGGTCCTGACAAGCTTTACCCACTTCATGGCACGCAGCCATGATTACTGTGGTCGAATGACAAGGACCCCGTTACATCTTTTCTTGCACATTGGATATCTTTTGTACCACTACCATCTGCTATACCCTGAACGTTATTAGCTACCGGGCCGAAGTCATTAAATGAACAGCAAAACGTATGCCACGGTACTAGAGGTAAGCGGTAGGGATACCATACATATGGTCAATCACTAAGAAGGACCCGTTAAACTTATCCAATGTTTGCATGTCATCTTTCATTAATTCGTTCGTTAATGCATGTATTCATCATCTTTTAATCATTCGTTCATTCATTAATACATGCATTCGTCATCGTGTTCCTCTTTCGTTATCTTTCACTTTACGTTACATAATACTTCGTTTGTTCGTTCATTAATACGTAAAGCCATGGAAAGATATTCATACATTATGATAAGGAACACACACATCATACATACATCATCACACATATCATCATACATACATCGTCATACATAACATCATACATGCATCATCATACATCATCATACATAACCTCGTACATACATAGCCTACATCATCAATCATCACTAGGCACTTACTCCCGTATCCTTCCCGAATCCGGGACTTACTATGCGTTATCTTGGTGCAGTAGCACTAACTGTCCCTCCAAGACCGTGGGGACTCATACTAGGACCTTATATAATGTGCCGAGTCCATAACCATACCTTAGACGTATAACACAACATTATACCCAAATGGGTCATACATACATACGTCAGTAAACAAGTTTATATGTGTTCCAGCCCCAAAAATCATTTAAAATCAGTAAATGAGGGGTCCTAGAACTCACCTGTGCTTGACAAGCAGCTTCTCAATCAAGCCTTAAAGTCGCGGGTCACACTACACTGCCTGCAGATAAGTTAACACTCAAAAGAGTTAATTTCTGCCTAATTTCGCTACTAAGTTCGCAGGTAGTTTCGCCCGTAAATTCGCCAGCAGTTTCGCCGGGCAAATCAGCAGTTTCGCTGCTAGTTTCGCCGGGCAGCATTCTGCCAGTTTCGCTGGACAGATTCGCTACCTCGAGCGCCCAACTTTCGTTGGAATTCCCTAGTTTCGCAATATCTAAGGTCAACTTAGGCACTGACATAGTCATCAGCGAAACTATAGTTTCGCTCAGGAGAATATGTAGTTTCGCCGAAGCGAAATTGTAACTTCGCTGTAAACCCTTCCAGTTTCGCTGGACGAACCTACAGTTTCGCTGGTCGAGACCTTAAATTCGCAGAACGAGCTGAAATTTACGAATCAGCTCGTTTTAGCCCAAAAATCCAATCCTTTCCACCCAAACCCTTGGATTATCATCCAGGAAGCTATATCTAGGCTCATTACACGTTTTCTTACCCTAAAACGTGTGTTTTGGGGCGATTTTTGCCACTTTAAAACCTCAAAAACCCCCACTCGGGTTTTTCACCAAATGTAGCAATTTAGATGCGTTTCTTACCTTGATTCTTGTAGTTTAGGAGTCCACAAACACCAGCCTTCGATTCTTGACCACCCGAGCTTCAATCCGGCACTTTCTCTCTCTACACTTTCTCTCTCTAGAATGGCGTTTGAGTGAAAATGAGAGTTGCTCAGCTGATCCATCTATTTATATGCCAGGCGTTCCCGGGACCCCAAACTCGTTAAACTCGTGACCCGGAGGGTTAACTCGGTGTAATACCCGCAACCATTTTATATTTATTAAATGGTTTTTCATCCGAGCCCATCACTATCACTTGACTCGATTAGAAAATTTTCCGGGTGTTACAAGTCCACCCCCTTATTTAGGTTTCGTCCTCGAAACCTGTTATTCTTCGAACAGATGTGGGTAATGTTGTCTCATCTCTTCTTCAGTCTCCCACGTAGACTCAGATCCCTTCCTGTGCTTCCACTGTACACGCACAAGAGGAACCACTTTGTTTCTTAGCCGTTTCTCTTTTCTATCGATGATCGCCACTGGTCGCTCCACATAGTTGAGCCGTTCGTCTACTTCGATATCCTCCAGCGGTACAATCATATCTTCATCGGCCAAACATTTCCTCAGATGTGATACGTGGAAGGTCGGGTGAATTCCACTCAACTTATCTGGCAGTTCTAACCTATAGGCCACCTCTCCCACACGGGTGATAATTCGGAAAGGGCCTATATACCGCGGGCTCAGTTTACCCCGCTTTCGGAACCTAATAATTCCTTTCCAAGGCGAGACCTTCAACATGACCCGATCACCGACCTTGAATTCTATCGGTCTTCGCCTCTTGTCAGCATACGACTTTTTCTGTCTTTCGCCGCCTTCATGAAGGCTTTGATCTTTTCTAACTTTTCAGTCGATGCTTCAACTACCTCGACACCACCCAGTCCCTTCTGCCCAATGTCTCCCCAACATACGGGCGTCCTACATTTCCTACCATACAACATCTCGTAGGGCGGCATGCCAATGCTGGCATGATAACTGTTATTGTACGAGAATTCTGCTAACGGCAGGTGATCGTCCCAACTTCCTCCAAAATCGATCACGCACGCTCGAAGCATGTCTTCGAGTGTTTGGATCGTCCTCTCAGACTGACCGTCTGTCTGGGGGTGATATGCCGTGCTAATGTGTAGCCTCGTCCGCATTGCATCATGAAACCTCTTCCAAAATTTGGAGGCAAACCGGGTGTCACGGTCAGACACAATAGACACCGGTACGCCATGACGAGCTACAATTTCTTTGATAAATAGATCCGCCAATCTTTCAGATGAATACGTCTCGCAGATCGGTAGGAAGTGGGCACTCTTCGTCAATCGATCAACTATCACCCATATAGCATCATACCCTTTCGGGGTACGTGGTAGTTTCGTGATGAAATCCATGGTGATGTGTTCCCACTTCCACTCGGGTATATCCAACAGCTGGATCTTCCCATACGGTTTCTGATGCTCTGCCTTGACCTGTGAACAAGTCATGCACTTACTCACATATTCCATCACATCACGCTTCATGCCCGGCCACCAATAGTCTTTCTTCATGTCTTGGTACATCTTGGTAGCGCCGGGGTGAATGGAATATCGAGTCTTATGGGCCTCATCCATGATCTTTCCGCGTAGATCCCCGTACCGAGGAATCCACACTCGCCCAAATCGGGTCTTAACACCAAGAGTGTTCTCACCCAGTTCTGTAACTAGACCTCTTATCCTTTCGGAGTTAAGACGATCTTCCTTCAAAGCCTCGTCTTGGAACTCCTTAACCTGTGTCATCACGTCAGAGGTCATAATCAGCTGATAAGCCTTTACCCGAATCGGCTCGGGCTTTTCTTTCCGGCTAAGGGCATCGGCCACCACATTGGCTTTGCCCGGGTGGTAATGGATCTCACAATCATAATCTTTTATCAGCTCCAACCACCGTCTCTGCCTCATGTTTAGATCCTTCTGCTCGAAGAAGTACTTCAAGCTCTTGTGATCCGTGAAGATGGTGCACTTCGTCCCGTATAGATAGTGCCGCCAAATCTTCAACGCGAAAACCACCGCAGCTAGTTCTAGGTCGTGCGTGGGATAATAGACTTCGTGGGTCTTCAGTTGTCGAGATGCATAGGCTATGACCTTTCCGCGTTGCATCAATACGCAACCCAGCCCAGAATAGGATGCATCCGAATAGACCACCAAGTCTTCATTTCCCTCAGGCAATGTCAAGACAGGAGCTTGTGTCAGTCTCGTCTTCAATTCCTCAAAAGCGTCCTCCCGTTCTCGACCCCACACGAACTTTACATCCTTGCGAGTCAATTTTGTCAAAGGTGAGGCTATCTTGGAGAAGTCTTGAATAAATCTTCTATAGTAGCCCGCCAGCCCCAAGAAGCTGCGAATCTCGGTTGGCGTCTTCGGTGACTTCCATTGCATCACGGCCTCAACCTTTGCTGGGTCCACCATTATTCCTTCTGCATTCACTACGTGACCCAGAAATTGCACCTCGCGTAACCAAAAGGCGCACTTGGAGAACTTGGCGTACAATTTCTCCCTTCTCAACGTTTCCAATACTTCCCGAATATGCCCGGCATGCTCTTCTTCACTTCTCGAATAAATCAGGATATCATCGATGAATACAATTACTGATTTATCTAGCATTGGTCGGCACACTCGGTTCATCAAATCCATAAAAGCAGCCGGCGCATTGGTCAACCCGAAAGACATGACAAGAAACTCGTAGTGATCATAGCGCGTACGAAAGGCTGTTTTAGGGATATCTTGCTCCTTCACCTTCAGTTGATGGTACCCCGATCGAAGATCTATTCTTGAAAACCAACTGGCACCCTGAAGTTGATCAAACAAGTCATCGATCCTTGGTAAGGGGTATCTGTTCTTCACCGTCAGCTTATTCAGCTCGCGGTAGTCGATGCACATCCGCATACTACCGTCCTTCTTCTTTACGAACAGGACCGGAGCACCCCAAGGTGAGATACTCGGTCTGATAAACCCCTTATTTAGCAGCTCCTGCAACTGCTCCATCAACTCCTTCATCTCCGTCGGAGCCAAGCGATATGGTGCTTTTGCGACAGGTTGGGCACCCGGTATCAGGTCGATCTGGAACTCGATCTCTCGGTCAGGTGGCAATCCCGATAAGTCTTCGGGAAACACGTCTGGAAAGTCACACACCACTGGCACATCGCATAGCTGTGGTGTTGGCGTCTCTATATTCTTTACATAACATAAGTAGGCGCTACATCCGCGCCTCATACACTTTCCCGCCACCGCCATCGAGATCACCTTCGGAATCGTCGTAACTCGATCGCCATAAATTGTCACCGGACTTCCGTCGGTCTCCGTCAGTCTAATCATCTTCTTTCGGCACACGATATTCGCTTCGTAGGTTGCTAACCAGTCCATCCCTAACACTACATCAAATCCTCCTAGAGACATCACATGTAACTTGGCAGCAAACCTATGGCCCTCTAATTCTATGGCACAGCCTTCTATCACATCCGTAACCCTAGTGGATTTACCAATAGCGGTTTCTACTTCAAAGGACTTATCGAGGCATTTACTTCTAACAGGCAATTTAGCACAGAAGGTAGTAGAAATAAAACTCCTACTTGCACCCGAATCAAATAACACAGAGGCTAAAATTTGGTCTATTAGGAACGTACCGGACACAACGTCAGGGTCCGTTCTAGCCTCCTCCTGCGTCATGGTGAACGCCCTAGCCTTTGCCCTCGGTGCTTCTCCTCACGTCATCTTCTCCCCTGAGCCCTCAGCCCTCGGCTTCTTGCAATCTCTGCTCATATGACCACTTTTCCCACAGTTAAAACACTTGCCCAATCGGCAATCCTTGGCCATATGCCCAGTCCTCCCACACTTGAAACAGATGTTGGATCCCCACTTACACTCCCCCGAGTGCTCTTTCCCACACTGTCCACACTTCCTTATCCCTGCTCCCTTCGCGACCAATCGGCGGTCGTCTACCCTTGCCTTCTTGTTACTTGTCGAGGTATCACCTGGACCAAACCTCTTTCCCTGCCAACCCTTCTCACCACCTCCCTTCTTACCGCCCTCAGCCTTCACCAACGCAGCTCGCTCATCGTACAACCTCCCCGCCAAATCCACCGCCGACCTGAAAGTACTTGGTCGAGCGGAAATCAAATGCCAACGTATTTCGGCTGGCAACCCCTGATTATACCGGTTGATCTTTCGAGACACCGGCGTCACCTGCTCTAGGACCAATCGCGCCATATCGTTGAACTTGGCAGTGTATTGTTGGTGGGTCATCGTCCCTGCCTCCAACTGCAGAAACTCTCTCTCAACTCGGTCCATTTCCCGTCGAGGACTAAATTCCTCGATCACCATCCTTTTCAGCTCGGACCACTTCATCTTCCCAATGGCCCTGCTACCCTCAGCCTGGACAATATTGTCCCACCAGCACAACGCCGTCCCCGTAAATGAGTGGGTAGCAAACTTAACCTTTTTATCCTCCTGGCAATCGCTGATATCGAGGACCGCCTCCATTTCTCTTACCCATTGGTGAGCATCGGCAGCGCTACCAGAACCATCAAAAGTCGGGGGCTTGCACCTCATGAATGCCCCGTAGTTACAACCCCGTGTTGTCTCACGCTCGGCCTCTTCCTCCTCCTCCTCTTCATCATCAGAAAGAACCGTTTCCGGCCATTGTTGCTGCTGCCGCCTCCCTGAGGCTCGATTCCTCCCTCGCCACTCATCCTCGCGTACAGCTTTTATCACCTCGGTCACTACAGACGGTAAGATCGTCTGCATGACTTGGTGCACCTCCTCGATCACAGTCTGTTTCACCGAGGCCCTCAAATCATCACTCTCATCCACTCCCCCGAGGGAGTAGTATTAGGTTCTTCAGGAACCTTCTTCTCTGGTCTAGGCCTTCCTCTTGTGGCTCGTGGTTCCGCACCACTTCCGCCACTGCCTCCACCAAGTGGGGCTTTAGATGATCTACCACCGACCATCTTCTATCTCACACTGAAAGGTTCAAATACCAACACGGTCATTCAAGGAAATAGCTCAGTTTGTGTTAAGTACAGTAAGTTGCTAATTACAGTAGCCAGTTGTGATTAGTCACTTACTCTACTTTTCGCACCCCAAGCATTACCCTTACTGACTACATCAGTATCTAAATCTAACAGCACACATAAACCACATTACACGCACACATAACTTTGATTATCATTAAGAAAATACCTGATGGCACGTAACTACTCAGATGGCATTCATCCCCTTTCTGTCCCATTTCTCAGTTTAAGTTTTAGGTTTATTTTGAAAATTTACCCATTTTACTTAAACTTTTGCTCTGATACCAACTTGTAAGGCCCCGCTCCCGGGCGCCTTACGGTTGGCGGTTCATCGCACGTAAAACATACATAATGTATATACTCATAAAATATCGCAGCGGAATTAATAAAATATACATTCTCATTCATTCATAAAAGTCATTACATCATTGACATGTTTACAAAATACAGCTTTCTCTGCTTTGCCTATCTTCGCTATAATTGCTACTGAAGCATATGAAACCTTTGATTACATAAGTAATCTCGTTCATATGAATCCTCAGCAACCATAGGGTCATACAACGACCTCTACAGAAGATATTAAGTTCAAAAATATAAAAATTATGTTTTTATACTAAAGAATATTCCTTAAGTAATTCCGTACATCGGAACCCTTACGGAACACTCTTGACACTCTCATGCAACATATTTCGTTGCATGTGCTATGCACACGCACTTCCAGTGCGTGGCAGCATATTCAAAATTAAAGAAGATTTCTTAAGTAATCCCTTTTATAGGAATCCTCAAGAAATCTCGTAATGGCATGCAACGTGATGAGTTGCGTGCGTTATGGGCCCACAACGCATGACGTTGCAGCATTATCAAATGGAGAATGCCATCCCAAAAGAGCTGAGTAGCCTCCTCGTGCCATCCCCAGCAACGCTACCTGCCAATTGGAAACACATAAAAAGTCAGCATTGCTGAGTGAGTTCTAGTTTTATAAACATACTTTGTTCATATGAAAACCGTTCATTCTTTACACGTGATCATACATCGTACATACATATAGATAATATCTTTATTATCTCATTCGTTCATTCATTCGTTCGTCATACATCGTTATCTTTCACTTCTCGTTTAGGTCCTGTCAAGCTTTACCCACTTCATGGCACGCAACCATGATTACTGTGGTCGAATGACAAGGACCCCGTTACATCTTTTCTTGCACATTGGATATCTTTTGTACCACTACCATCTGCTATACCCCGAACGTTATTAGCTACCGGGCCGAAGTCATTAAATGAACAGCAAAACGTATGCCACGGTACTAGAGGTAAGCGGTAGGGATACCATACATATGGTCAATCACTAAGAAGGACCCGTTAAACTTATCCAATGTTTGCAAGTCATCTTTCATTAATTCGTTCGTTAATGCATGTATTCATCATCTTTTAATCATTCATTCATTCATTAATACATGCATTCGTCTTCGTGTTCCTCTTTCGTTATCTTTCACTTTACGTTACATAATACTTCGTTCGTTCGTTCATTAATACGTAAAGGCATGGAAAGATATTCATACACTATGATAAGGAACACACACATCATACATACGTCATCACACACATCATCATACGTACATCGTCATACATAACATCATACATGCATCATCATACATCATCATACATAACCTCGTACATACATAGCCTACATCATCAATCATCACTAGCCACTTACTCCCGTATCCTTCCCGAATCCGGGACCTACTATGCGTCATCTTGGTGCAGTAGCACTAACTGTCCCTCCAAGACCGTGGGGACTCATACTAGGACCTTATATAACGTGCCAAGTCCACAACCATACCTTAGACGTATAACACAACATTATACCGAAATGGGTCATACATACATACGTCAGTAAACAAGTTTATATGTGTTCCAGCCCCAAAAATCATTTAAAATCAGTAAATGAGGGGTCCTAGAACTCACCTGTGCTTGACAAGCAGCTTCTCAATCAAGCCTTAAAGTCGCGGGTCACACTACACTGCCTGCAGATAAGTTAACACTCAAAAGAGTTAATTTCTGCCTAATTTCGCTACTAAGTTCGCAGGTAGTTTCGCCCGTAAATTCGCCAGCAGTTTCGCCGGGCAAATCAGCAGTTTCGCTGCTAGTTTCGCCGGGCAGCATTCTGCCAGTTTCGCTGGACAGATTCGCTACCTCGAGCGCCCAACTTTCGTTGGAATTCCCTAGTTTCGCAATATCTAAGGTCAACTTGGGCACTGACATAGTCATCAGCGAAACTATAGTTTCGCTCAGGCGAATATCTAGTTTTGCCGAAGCGAAATTATAACTTCGCTGTAAACCCTTCCAGTTTCGCTGGACGAACCTACAGTTTCGCTTGTCGAGACCTTAAATTCGCAGAACGAGCTGAAATTTACGAATCAGCTCGTTTTAGCCCAAAAATCCAATCCTTTCCACCCAAACCCTTGGATTATCATCCAGGAAGCTATATCTAGGCTCATTACACGTTTTCTTACCCTAAAACGTGTGTTTTGGGGCGATTTTTGCCACTTTAAAACCTCAAAAACCCCCACTCGGGTTTTTCACCAAATGTAGCAATTTAGATGCGTTTCTTACCTTGATTCTTGTAGTTTAGGAGTCCACAAACACCAGCCTTCGATTCTTGACCACCCGAGCTTCAATCCGGCACTTTCTCTCTCTACACTTTCTCTCTCTAGAATGGCGTTTGAGTGAAAATGAGAGTTGCTCAGCTGATCCATCTATTTATATGCCAGGCGTTCCCGGGACCCCAAACTCGTTAAACTCGTGACCCGGAGGGTTAACTCGGTGTAATACCCGCAACCATTTTATGTTTATTAAATGGTTTTTCATCCGAGCCCATCACTATCACTTGACTCGATTAGAAAATTTTCCGGGTGTTACAGAAATCCTTTCAAATGGTATCAGAGTTGGTTAATCATTGATCGATTTAACAATTGATCATTGAAACTGCTCTTTTGATATCTAAGTTTGATCAAATTAGCAAATTTGCAAGAATTGGTTATAGAGTTTGAGTTTCTTTTGCTTCCGGTGAATTAATTTGAGGTTCTACGTGTTTAAAACAGAGTTGTTGAGTAGTTAAGCTAGATTTGTTAAAATTACATTGAATTTGTTTGAATCTGTGAAAATGGCTACACCAACAAATGATCCTCACAATACTGGCTCCTCAACAAAGACTCCGATGCTTGTTAGGAGTGAGTATAACATATGGCAACGCCGAATGCTCCATCACCTGTCTATCAATAGCACAGGATGTTGGAAGTCTGTGGTTCATTCACCATACAAGCCTATGGTGAGTCTTCCGGAAAAGAATGAGATGGTTCTGAAGAAACCAGAACAGTATTCGGATGAAGATCTAAAACTGTTTGAAATTGATGCTAAAGCCCATGGAATTCTGGCCATGGCACTGCCAAATGAAATCTATTCAGGGCTTATGCATCATGAAACTGCTCATGACCTCTGGGTTGCTCGGAAGGAAAAATTTGGAGGAACTAATGAGGTTTTAGCAAACACTAGAGAGATCTTTGCCCAGCAATATGAGACATTCTTTCATAGAAAGGGTGAGTCTCTGACCCAGCAGTTTGAGTGATTTTCCTGTTTGATATATAAGTTGAAAATGGTTAAACAAGAATATTCAAACAGCCAGATGAACAACAGATTCCTCAGATCCCTGCCTGAGAGATGGGACACATATACTATTATCCGACGCTCCAGTGCAAATCTGGACACTCTTATCTCTCACCCAACTTCACGGGAAACTGTTGACATTTGAACGAGAGATAGAACAGAAAAGGAAACTGTCTTCATCTGGGAAGCTCACTGATGACTTTGTACCAGGAAATACTGCACTGGTCGGTCAGGGGTCAGAGTATGCTACATCAGAAGGTTCCTATGATGAGCATATAGATTTCTCTACAAATAGTGGAGAACATGCTTTTGTTGGTGTTGATAGTAATTCAGGTGGTATTAGTGATAATTTGTGCTTTTTGATGGATGATTTGAAAGGAATTCCAGATGATGATCTAGAAGAGATGGATATTTTGAACCAAATGGAAATGATCAATAGCAGATCTCAAAAGTTCTACAAAAGGACTAGTCGGAAATTCCCAGGTCTCTCTAGAATAACAAAGGTTGGTTTTGACAAGAGCAAGTTGAGGTGTCACAAGTGCCATAGACTTGGACACTTTGCAAGAGAGTGTAGATCATCTGGATCTAACTCATCTGCACCCTTTGTGACCTTCCCAAGCAATAGCTCACAAAACAAAGGGTAACATTCCACCAGCTCTGGTCATCCTTCACAAGCTCAATCATCTCCTGCATATTTTGTCGCTCAAGGTCCCATGCCATATCCTTACCCCTATTTTTACATGCCTCAGTCTAGTCAGGTTCAAGTACCCACAGCTCAACAACCACCTGCCCTACCTGAGCCTCAACTATCTCAATCAAATCAACAATCTCAATGTCAACCATAACAAAACTTTTTCACCCCTGGAGTTGTTGACTGGAACAGTTTACCAGATGATCTTTCTGGTTATCATGAACAACTGTTTCCTGGTGCTGGTCAACATGGTGGTGAAAACCCTTTTAGAAATCTTGCTCTTATGGCCCTGGAGTCTACTGATGCTTCATGTTCAAATGCTTTGTTGGTACACATGTCCCCAGTTCTAGTCTAGTGATTTCAAATGTAATTGACTTCTATCTTGTAACACGTATGTAAGGTTTAATCATTGTAAGGAAAATCTTCAGTGAATGTTTGCTTGATTACTTAATGTCATATCTATTATTATTGTTTGTTGTTACACGCATATATGAACAAGTTATATAGGTTATAGACTTGTTAGACATGTTCTGAATCAGTTAAGGTTCAAGAGTGTGTTTAACTAAGTAATCTGACTCAGTCGCACGATTGGACCATGCAAATGGGCCAATCGGACGACTGAACCAGGAGATTAAGTCAATCGCACTACTGAGTCATGAGACTGACTTAGTCGTACGAATGAATCAATCGTATGACTCAGTCGCACGACTGAGCCAGTCGCTTGGCTCAGTCGTACGAATGAAAGCTGTGACCTATAAATACCACTTAATTCGTGGAAAAACAAGACACTTCGAATATTCATAACCCTAGTCGACCCAGAGCGTCCTGTTCGTCCCTTCCAACTTCATAGAACGTTTAGATCATTCCTAGTCAATTCTTAACGTTTTCTAATCGTTAGGATTGATCTTGATTTCGTTCTCCCTGATTGGATCGCCAATCAAATAGGATTTCGCACTATTTGAGTTGGTATAACGAAGAATCAGTTAGTACTCCGTACGTACACGGTCCTAACAAGTGGTATCAGAGCATAGGATCTTGATTCTTCGTTGATTCAATCGTTTTTTGTGAAAAAGTCTACGTTTTTACGCGAAAAGATCCAATCTTTCTGCTAAAAATCGAGTCTTTACGTGTGCTTGTTCTGAAAAATTAATATTTTTCGAGTTTCAGCCGTCTAGGGTGCAAAAGCTTGCGTTTTAGGTCAAAGTGTGTGAAAAATCTCGTTTTCAGCCGACCCAGTCGCACGATTATCTCAATCGTACGACTGAATCCCAGTCACCTAGTTCAATCGCCCGATTGAGTCAGTCGTATAGCCTGTCGCCCGATTGAGTCAGTCGTATAGCCTGTCGCCCGATTGAGTCAATCGTCAACTCCAGTCGCCCAGCTGAGTCGTTCGGTCTGTTTAGTCGCCTAAGTCTCTCAGTCGCCTGTTCAATCGTACGTTTGAGTCCAATCGCATACAGCTAGTGTCAGTCGCATCCCAGTCGTACTCCCCAATCGCATTAGCAGTTTAATTCACAAGTTAAATTAATAAAAGAATGGACTCAGAAAATTATGCCATGTCAGCTGGAAAGGACTCAAGGATCCAAAATCTACTGCTTCTGGAGAATGAGATTGGTAATCACAATAAGCCGCCTAAGCTTCTATCCATTGATGAGTTCCCACAGTGGAAGCAAAGGTTTGTGATCCATCTTAATGGCGTGGATACTAATCTATGGAATTCTATTGAGACTGGTTACACCATGCCAGTTGGTGCTGATGGTTTGCCATTAACGTTGAGTGGAATAACGGATGCTCAAAAGACTGCCTATAATGCTGAAAAGAAGGCTTATGCTATGCTCACCCAGTCAATCCCGAAAGAGATCTTCCATCAGTACTCGGATCAGAAACAGAGTAAAAAATTCTGGAAAGCTCTCGAGAAAAGGTATGAAGGGAGCTCAACTCTGAAATCCTTGAAGGCCAAAGCTCTCAAAAAGGAGTTTGACAATTTCTCTGCTATTGGGAACGAGAGCTTAGACGACATCATCGACCGCTTCTATCATCTAATGAGTGAACTTCACACTCATGGGGTTACAACGTCTAAAGAAGAAAAGGTCGCCAGTTTAGCTGAAGGTCTTCCAGAAAAATAGGATTCATTTATTTCAGCCTTGAGACACAATTCAGTTCTCGAGACATTGGATATAAATGACTTTATTATGAAACTGCGAGAGGAAGAGGTCAAACATAAGTATAAGGCGAAGAAGGGTGCATATGCTCAGGATCCTACTCTTTACAACGTGACTCCAACTCCAATTGCAAAGTCTTCCAATGCTCCTCTGCAGACTGCATTTGTTTCTAATACATCTGGTCAAAGCTCATCGTCTGGGGGTGAGTCATCTGTTTCATCAGGGGTTCAACACAGTATTACTGAAGCTCACTCTACAAAGTTAATAACTGAGAACCTGGGTAAAGTCACTGTGGAAGTGGCCAAGGAACACATGGACCTACTTGCTGCAGTGGTTCATTCCTATGATGGTTTGGTTGCAGGGAAGATAGGAAACTGCCACTTGGCAGATGAAGACTATGAGCAGGTGGATGAAAATGAGTTGGAGAGGATGGACATCATGTGGGCTCTCGCAAGTGCTGTGCGACGAGCAAAGAAGTTTGTGAAGAAGACAGGGCAGAATCTCGTGGCTACAAAAGATACTACTTTTGGGTTTGACAAGTCCAAAGTCACGTGTTTCAACTGCGGGGAGAAAGGACATTTGAAGAGGGAATGTGTGAAGCCTAAGAAGACTGGGAACGGAAATCCTTTCTCCTCTTTCAACAGGCAAGATAAAGATAAGAAGCCAGTTCCAGCAGGAAGTGATTCCAAGGCTTTGGTGGCACAGGGTGATGAAGGACAGGACTGGTCCTTCCGGTTCTTATCTGATGGGGAAGCCAACATAGCTTCTGTCGAGGATCTAAATGAAGACTCAGCAAGTGAGGGGGAGAACTCAGCTGAGTCTGACAATGCTGAATTGGATGATGACATAGCTGATGTTGATAAGCTTGTGGAGAATGAACTGAATGCTGCGTGTGAAGCACAATCTGAATCCCAAAATGCTTTCATGGCTGGAACATCTACATCGACACAGGTACAATCAAAGGATGAATTATTTACTAAACATGCTTGTGTTGATTGTGAAAAATTTAGAGAAAGCATTGACCTGAAATTTGCTAGGTTATTAGATCATAATGATAACTTAGTAAATGATTTAAAACTGTGCACTGAAGCAAACAGAATCTTAAAACAAATGAAAACAGCTATAAAGAAAAGATTGATGCTTTAAAGAAACAGTTAAAAGAAACTGAAGTTGTAGCATTTAACCAAGAAAATGATATAAAGTTTTATTTAAAGACAATATAGGAAACTAAGAAGGAACGAGCGGTTTTACAAGTTGAAAACAAGTCTTTGAAACAAAAACTCCACAGTTTAGCTAGTTCCTCACATATTTTGAAAAACTTAGTTAAAGAACGCAACAACGGGGAGGGGTTGGGTTATAAAGTTGTGCCACCACCACATGAGTCCTTTTTAAACATAAAACAACGTCCAATAAATGATAACCCCATCAAGGATCATGTGGTGACAACTCCTCTAGTAAGTGATCCGGATACAGCAGTTACCACTGCCTCTTCGGTTCCTGACCAGACAGATTCTGGATCAAGCACTACAAGCACATAAATCACTGGCAAACGAGTGGAAGAGAATGTTCAAGCATCTCTTGGGTTGGGTAAAAAGTCAACTTCCACACAACCTAAGATTTCCAAAATCACTCAAGCTAAACCAGTGAAACAAGATAATCACCAATTTCCAAGACAAAACGTAAATCATGTTAAACAAGTTAAATTTGTCAAAGGAGGTGAAAATCTTAAAAGTGATAATAAAAAGAAAGAATCTGAGGTTTATTCACCGCCCCACAAGAGATCTCCTAGCCCTGATGAATGGAGATCCTGCTATACTTGTGGTCAGCGCGGTCATATTTCGACTAACTGTCCTCGCTATCAGACACCAAGAATTAAGGTTGAGCTAAATGACAAAGCCAAAGTAGATTCCAAACAGCGTTCTAAGACTCCAGTGAGATCGAAAACACCTGTTAGGTCTAAAACACCTTCTAGGTCTTTTCCGTCTCCACCTCGCCAAAGGCAAAACAGACAAGTCCCCGACAAGTCCGTGATGCCAGAGGTAAAACATGTTTCTGAATCTAAACCATATGCTCAAACCGTAAATCAGTCTAAGGTTTACCACAAACAATCCTTTCACAGGGATGGTTTATGGAAAGCCAAGACAACTGGTGTGCCTGAAAGCAAGGACAATCTGAAAGTTGAGATTCCACCCACTGATAAAGGACAGTGGGTCGAATTCATGATGGTTGATTCCTCTGGGAAACCCAAGCCAGTCAAGGCTTGGGTCCCCCTCCTTAACTGATGATTTTCTCATATGTGCAGGTTGTCCGCTATAGTGCGTCTACAAATACATGGATCGTAGATAGCGGAGCTTCCAGGCACATAACGGGAACCAAGTCTCTCCTTTTCAATGTCAAACAAATTAAAGGGGGACACGTTTCATTTGCTGGTAATAAAGGAGGATACATTACCGCTCAGGGCGAAGTAGGTAATGACAAGGTAAGGTTCGATAAAGTGAACTTTGTTCCGCAGTTAGAAAACAATCTGCTTTCTGTGTCTCAGATTTGCGACAAGGGATTCAAAGTCATGTTTGATAATCGCAAATGCTACATTCTAAAGAAAGAAATGGATATTCCAGAGGAACAGGTATTAATGTCAGCATCTAGATATAATGACTTTTATGTTCTAGATATGTCAAATGCCTCTACTAGTTCTTCTACTGTCCAAAGTTTCTTATCTAAAGCAACAGAGAAGGACTCCATTTCGTGGCACAAAGAATGGGACACATTAATCATCGGAAGATGAATCACCTGGTTCATAACAACCTAGTTGATGGAGTTCCTGTCAAGAACTTCAAGCTTCCTGATTTTTGTGTCTCATGCAAGAAAGGAAAGCAAACCAGGAAATCTCACAAGACCAAGAATGTCAATTCAATCGAGATGCCCCTGGAGCTACTGCACATGGATCTTTTCGGTCCAGTTAGCACGAAAAGTATCGCTGGAGACTGGTACTGCTTCGTCGTCACCGATGACTACTCACGATTCTCGTGGGTGATGTTTCTGAAAGCTAAGTCAAAAACATTTGAGTCATTCAAGGTGCTGGTCACCACTCTGGAGTCACTTTACAAGCTTAAAGTGAGAAAGATTCGCTCAGATAATGGAACCGAGTTCAAGAATCAGTGGATGGATGCATTCTGCAAAGAAAAGGGAATTGTTCATCAATTCACCTCTGCATACACACCACAGATGAATGGAGTTGCTGAGCGAAAAAACAGGAGTCTGATCGAGACAGCCAGGACTATGTTGGCAGACTCAAAACTGCCAGTACAGGTCTGGAACGAAGCTGTAGCCAATGCCTGCTACACACTTAATCGTGTGTCAGTAGTGAAGAGGCACGGGAAGACTTGCTATGAGCTGCTACAGAAGCGTAAGCCAAACCTGGAGTATCTGGAACCTTTCGGTGCTCCTTGTACTCTTCTGAAGAAAACTCAAGAAGGAAAGTTCAATGAAAAGGCAGATCAGGGGATCTTTCTGGGATACAGTATACCCGACAAACAAGTTTACAACAACTCTACTGGTCAGGTAGAAGTACGGTGCAATGTTGACGTTCAACGTTTTACTATCCCCCTTGCTGGAAAAGGACCATCGTCATTCTTCGACTACGATGGCTTTTTCAAATCATTCAATCTTCCTCAGATAGTTTCAGATGATGATATTACTACTCAGATGATGCACGATATTCTCAACTCACTGAATCTGGATACTAGCAATACCACTCCTACAAGTGGGTCATCGGGATCTGCCTCAGCTGATCAGAATGATAGTGAAGACTCATCAGAGGATGAAGAAGCATCTGAACCAGCACAAACACCTAATGTTGATCAAGAAGGGAGCTCTTCAGGTGCTTCACCTGCATCTGGAACCACAGACACTGAACCTCCAGTCACGACTATGGACTCTGAAGTTGTCGTTCTTACAACTCCTTTGACTAGGATCAGTACAAGTCATCCGCCAGATGCTATCATTGGTGATCTCCACTCCGGCGTGCAGACTAGAAGTCGATTGTACACTGCTGATTACGCTGAAGTAATGGAAAAGGGCTACGTGAATGATGGCGCTTACAGATGTTTTGTCTCTCAAACTGAACCCAAACACGTAAGTGATGCCCTTAAGGATGAATCATGGGTCAATGCTATGCAAGAAGAGTTGCTACGGTTCAAGAAACTTAGAGTGTGGACTCTTGTTGACCGACCCAAAGGAGTCAAGGTAATTGGTACCAAATGGGTACTAAAGTGCAAGAAGGATGACCAGGGTGTTGTTATCAGAAACAAGGCACGGTTGGTTGTTCAAGGCTTCAGACAAGTCGAAGGAATCGACTACAATGAAGTCTTGGCTCCAGTAGCTAGAATGGAAGCAATTCGTATCTTTCTGGCCTACGCCTCTTTCATGAAGATCAAAGTTTATCAACTAGATGTTAAGAGTGCATTCTTGCATGGGGAAATCCGTGAAGACGTATATGTAAGTCAACCCGAAGGATTCGAAGATCCTTATCATCGAGACAGAGTCTACAAGTTAGACAAGGCTCTGTATGGGCTACATCAGGCTCCTCGAGCTTGGTATGAAAAGCTCTCCACCCATCTGTTGAAACATGGCTTTCGCAGGGGTGTGATTGACTGTACATTATTCATCAAAGAGAAGGATGGTGATCTGCTTTTGGTACAGATTTATGTGGATGACATAATCTTCGGCTCACGAAACGAAGGGTTATGTAAAGAGTTTGAATCTGTGATGAAGGCTGAGTTTGAGATGAGTGGCATGGGAGAAATGAAGTTCTTCCTAGGACTACAGGTGGACCAAACACCTACCGGCATCTTTTTGCATCAAACTAAGTATGTCGGTGACATTCTTAGTCGATTTGATATGAAAAACGTCACTGCAGCCGGTACCCCTCTCGCCACAAATCACGATGTGGCTCCTGGTGAGATGGGGATTTGGTGGATGCCACCATGTATCGTGGGATGATCGGATCTCTCATGTACCTCACTGCCTCTCGTCCAGATATCATGTACGCCACATGTTTATGTTCCCGATATCAGGTAAAACCTAAAGTCAATCATCTGATTGGAGTCAAGACGATTTTTCGTTATCTGAAGGGTACTCCAACACCGGGGTTGTGGTATCCTCATGATGATGACTTTGAGCTAACAGCGTATAGTGACTCGGATTACGGAGGCTGCAAAATGAATTACAAGTCTACGTCAGCAGGATGTCAATTTTTTGGGAGAAGATTGGTAACTTGGCAGTGCAAGAAGCAGAAATCAGTTGCTCTGTCTACATGTGAAGCTGAATACGTTGCCGCCGCCAGCTGCTGCTCTCAAATCATTTGGATTCAACAGCAAATGCGGGATTACGGTTTGCATTTCACTTCTACTCCTATCTATGTTGATAATTCGGCTGCAATTGCAGTAACTAAAAATCTGGTTCAACATCCTAAGACCAAACACATAGGCATAAAGTATCATTTCATACGCAATTGCTATGAAAAACACTTAAATGATGTGGTCAAAATTAACACGGATTTTCAACGCGCTGACCTCTACACTAAACCATTTGATAAACCAAGATTTTTCTATCTGCTAGAGGTCAACGGGGTTAAAAAGAGAAGTGATGTTATATTAGAAGAAACAGATACATAGTCCGACACCGTTTTTCTTTATTTTTCGTCTTTTATTTTATTTTATTTTTTCATTTCCTTGCTGTTATAAAAATCCAAAAACACAAAAAGATTTTCTGTTTTAGAATTTTAGGGGGAGATTAGGTATAATTCAGTATTTATTTACTTAAAAAAAAGGAGGGGAAGGGGAGTAAAGCTGAAAAGGCAAAGACAACAAAACAGGAAATGTGACTCGACAAAATTGGAAGATGATAGTACACAGGTATCGAGTTATTTGGAACAACAAAATGATGTTGAGATCAAAAATGTTAATTAACTTACTGAAAATGTAAAAATCAGAGAATTCTAAGTCTAACAAAATGGGAAAATGATAGTACGTTTGATTGTTACTGTAATTACACGGAGAAAGTTGATCTAGGGAGGTGCTAGTTCATTATATGATGTGTTAGTAGATTCAACACAATAGACAAGTAGACGTCATTGGTCAACTTAATCTAAACTAAATGATTCAATCAACTGTGGGTTCCCATCTTATCACTGGTTAACACAATCAGCTCTTCCGATAAGGGTTAACGAGCAAATAAATGCCACCAAAGGGGTGCAAATGACCACAAAAAGAGCAAAGCACGAAAAAAATTGAATACTAGCGTAATCTAGCTGATAGCTTATGTTGTTGGTGCGCTATGTGCAAAAGAAAATAAGAAATGCTCTACCAAGGAGATAGGTTGTGTGCCTCTCTGCTGTGCGATGGCACTGACCTGAGGATAAGCATAACCTATATATTCTAGACTTCATTGTTGTTAGCCGCCTCTCTGCTATGCGATGGCACTGACCTGAGGATTGGCTTCTCTTTGAAAGATCTAAGAATAGTCTCTTCTTGCAAAAATACCTAAAGACCGCTCGAAAGTCCTTTAAGGAATGCTGATTACCATATAAGTGTGGGATACACAAATGTTGTTGAAATAATATAACATAATTCATTACCAATGTATGTCAAAAGTCTGTGTATGAATTTAAGTGGACAAGTATACTGACAATCGTCTTGACTACACCGACTGAAGTTGATGATCAAAGTGTGTTATGTATCATATCAAACATGATTCCCAGTTAGTACTTAGAAGTCTTAGATCAGAACAAACTGTGATATGTCATCATGAAAAATGAAATCAACTCATAATGTTCCAAGTAATGGTGTATATGCCTGTCTAATTCCAAATGAGTCTGTTCCTCATATAATGTCAATGCTGATAGGCTACAAAAACCTGCCCTAACAAAAATCACAAAAAGATGTTCATTTTTGTTTGTAGTTTAAATTTTATTTATTGGTTAGTATTAGTGTGTCAATGTCGGACTGTGTGTGTACGGTTATCTGTTAACGTCACTAAACGAGCTAAATGTTTATTTAAAAACTGTTTCTGAAAGGATAAAAATATCACGTCTGAGGTGATACGTTGGTTAAATGGATCACGTCTGAGGTGATCGGGTGGTTAAATGGATCACGTCTGAGGTGATCGGGTGGTTAAATGGATCACGTCTGAGGTGATCGGGTGGATAAATGGATCGTGTCTGAGATGATCAACGACACATAATGTTTTATCAATTGGTTAAGAAATCTAAGGGTCAGTAAATATAGTTGACTAAAATGGCACAAGTATAACCCAATCGCACGACTGAATCTGATCTGACTCATTCGTACGAATGGGGTATACAATTGAACACAATCGTACAATTGGGCCATGCGAATGAGCCCAATCGGACGATTAAAAGTGACTGACTATGGTAGACATCCGAATGAAGGACAATCGTACAACTGAAGATGGACGATTAGGTGAACTGTACGACTGACACTCAGTCGTACGACTCAACTATACGACTAGGCTTAGTCGCACGACTAAGTCATCCGACTAAGCACAGTCGTACGACTGAAGGTTGCCCTAGTATAAATACCAGGGAAATCACCCTCAGTCGCTCACTTGCCCTAATCGCCCACTTCACTCGTACGACATAGCGAAACTCTGCCAAAATTTCCAAAAACTCCTTAAACCTCGATTACATTGTTGCTGACACTTGCATTCGCTCATACAGGTACTAAACAAGAGGAATCATCGAACAAACTGTGTCGAATCATCAAAAATGGCAAAAATTATGACCGAACAGTACTCGTAATCTTAATAGGCTTAATAGACCTTAAAACCTGAAATTAATGATCAAATTAAGGTTACAATAGGCTTAATCGGCTAATTCTGAGTGCAATGAGCATAATTTTGATGTTTAACACTTAGTATTGCTCAAAACAGGAATTTGAATGGACAACCAGTCGACTGAACGACTGGACACACTGATGAACTTCAATCGTAAGACTGAGCTATCCGATTGTCTCAATCGTACGACTGAGTTGGACGAATGATTCATTCGTACGACTGAACCTTGTGAATGAGTTCTGGCGCACGATTTAGATACACATATGAGAAGACATGCGACTAAGTCCAATCGCAAGACTCAGTCGTACGTATGAACTCAATCGTACGACTAAATCTCAGTCGCACAGTTCAATCGCATGACTGGAATTCAGTCGTTTGTTCAGTCGCACGATTAAATAAAAGGTTTAATGTTCATTGACTGAAATTAGCTATCTTCCACATGATCTAACGTTGACTTGGTTTGTGTCACAGATGGCGAGCAGATGGCCTATGAGCACTAGGCATAATATATGTGCTCATCTAGACTTGACATTCCGCAACGCGGCAGACTTTACTAGGATTATTACTTTTCTGCGCTGTTCGAGGATCTCCAAAGCGATATCTGCTCAGTGTACACCATATAGATCGATACAGCAGGCGTTCTGGGAGAACGCAGTGGTGGATAGGTCGACTGATCCCTATTCCATCAGGAGTTCTATTTTTGGAGAGCCGATACACATTCCTGAGAAGGACATATAGACGGTCCTTGAATTTGGGGATGATGCTGATTGCCCAACACGACTACACCCCCTGACCGTCCGTGGTTGCTTTATGAGAGCCAAATATTCGGGGGACATTAACACAAGCATACTCAACAAGAGCAACTTGTGCCCCCAGTTTAAGTATCTGGCTCATGTACTTTTGAGATGCATAGCATCCAGAAAGGGTGGATTCGATGCGCTTTCAGACCAGATGCAAAACGCATACGTCGCTCTGGTGCTGAACCACCCATTTGGTTTCTCCTGGATGATATTCACATATATGGTGGAGAATATAGAGGCCAAAGGGAAAGAGGGATTCTGCATGTACCCTCGATTTCTGCAGATGATCACCGACTAGAAACTTCCACAACTGCCCAAAGCCCAAGACGATGCAGTTGTTCTAGAGATCATGGATGATACTACGTTGGGTAGGATGAAGGTCTACCGAGGGAAGCAAGTGAAACCCCCGGTGAGGAGTTTGTTTGGGCACCTTGCCCAGGAAGACTATGTGGCGCCAGCTCGGAGAAAGTGGCGTCACAATAACAGTGATTCTGATGTCGAGCCGATCGCTTTCCCCTCCGACGACTCCGACGACGATGATGATGGTACTGATCAAGGGGGAGTTGGTCAGGAAGGACCAGAACCAGCCCCAATTAAGCCAGATTTTGATGTGCAAGAAGAGGATGATTCTGATGATGTGCCACTTACTCAGACTGTGGGCAGTCGGGTAGTGGCCACTGAGGAGGGATTACGGGCGGTTAGTGGACGCTCAGGAGAGTCTGGAAGCTCCGTAGCTGATCCATCGTACACCCCAGCCTCTCCTAGCAGCCAAGGGGGAGCCTCCACGTCAAGGGGGACGCGGAGGAAACATATGGCTCGTCCTCATGGGATGAAGCCCAAACGCAGGAGGATCACGCTTATCACTACCTCCTCTGCACCTACCACTTCCACCACCCTACCCAAACCACCCAAACCACTCAAACCACCCAATCCACCATATCCCAAACACGTCAAACCACCACCACCACTGTACCACCTACTACTTCATTCCCACCGCCTCCCATATTCACCACAGCCACCACAACCACCACCACTCACCAAACCCAACCCTCATCTAACCCCTCGAGCTCAGTTTTACCACCGGTCTCTGTGGCTGAGCAACTTGCTGCACTGAACAGCATGGTGCTCCAGCTGCTAGCCTTTGATAAGGCTAAGACAGCTCCGATTTTCCAGCTGCAAGAGCAAAGTTCTACACAAGCAGCTGAGATTGAAAGACTGAGGGAGTTGACATCTTCGCAAGCTCAGCTGATCGCGACACAGACTGATCAGATCACTGGTCTATTAGAGCAAGAGATTGAGACGGATAGGAAGTTGGAGAAGTTAAAGGCTGCAAACAAGTCTATCCTGCTCAAGCTCAAAGGGACTCAAAGTGAAACTCTAAAGATTGGAGAAGGTGATGGTGATAAAGGTGATGATGATGATGATGAGGATGATGATGACGAGGATGATGATGAAGATACTGATGATGAAGGTAACGAAGGTTCACAGGACAAAGACGATGATGCCGATGGAGGAGACGCTGCTACATCTCCCTCTGATCCTGAGCAAGAACAAAGAACTAAAAGAAAACAAGATCAGAGGGCCTCTTCTTCTGCTCTGTCTACCTCTCACTCTACAGAAGAAACAGCTCAGATTCAAGGCAAAGTTCAAGATTAGATGTTTATTTATTATTTAAACTTTGTACTTCAAATCTTGTATCAACTTCTGTTCTATGTATATAAAATTAAAGGTTAAGTCAACATCTCTTATGTGCTTAATGTAATACTTACTTGTACTGTATTTGGTTGTTGAACAGGTTCAGCTAAACAGGTTGATGAGCACGATGTTGTGCCCCTTCGTCACATCGATTCAAAATTGACGATGATCCTCGATCTACAAGGGATGTACAACGATCTGTCAGTTACACTGCTGAAGAGGGGGAGATAATACATGATTTAACAGATGAACAGATTGCTGAACTGTTTAGTCTGAATCCTGACGAGCTGGTGAAAGACGCTCCAGAGGTCAACATAGTCAGTGATGATGAATTACAAGACGTCGATGAACTGGAGATTGAGGACATCACTGCTGATGAGTATCCTCAGTATACTAACGCCGAAGGTGAAGTTCTCCCAGATCTGGGGGAAACTTTTGACAGCAGTATCTTCAACAAGGTTGAAGAGATGACAGCTACTAAAGCTGCTACAGCCTCAGCTCCTCAGGCAAATGATGCTGACCAAGCAACCAAAAAGGAGGAATGGATTGCATGCCTTGAGGAAATGAAGAAATAGCGTGCGCCTACAAAGTCAAATGCCTCCACCAAGCTTTACAAGATCAAGAAACATCAGAAGGTGTCAGGCAAGATCATCAGCTGGGCATACTTTGAGGATCTCAAGGTATATGCCATGAAGAGAGAAAAGGGAATAGAGTATTTCAGATTCCCACATGATCTGAGAACTCTTCCTGGTTTCGAGCTAAATCGTCTAGCTAACTTGAACCTCCTATATGCTATCCCCGGGAAGATATCTGGATGGTTCGAGAAGGCACTGAAGAAAGAGTACCATACAAGGTGGGTCAACTTTAAACCTCAACAGCCCAGAAGGTTATTTCATAGGACTGAGGTTGACCCCACCTCAGGAAGACCAAAGGTGGTCTTGAGATGGCATCCTCCGCGCACTATGTCGCGTATTCCATTGAGGGAGATGCCTCAGGATTTTGCACCCCATTTCAAATGGTGGTATATTGACTGGTGAACTGGTGAAGCCGTTATTGTTTTGGAGAAAGAAGGAAAGGTCGAGACAATAAGGGTGTTTGATCCGATGTGGCTAACCAACTTGTCTGAGTCTGATGTCTATATCTTATTCAAGTGGCCACTGTTCTTTGACACACAGGATATTGTGCAAGCACTGCAGTTCCAACATGTTATACGTATCTGCTTTGCACTGAATATTCATTCTGGGGTCTCGAGAGAAGAAAGGGTGAAAAGATATGAAGAGTTCAAGAAAGAAGTTAAATCTAAGATAGAACTAGGTCCAAGGGGGAGTTTGTTCGTACACATGTCCCCAGTTCTAGTCTAGTGATTTCAAATGTAATTGACTTCTATCTTGTAACACGTATGTAAGGTTTAATCATTGTAAGGAAAACTCTTCAGTGAATGTTTGCTTGATTACTGTTCTTTGACACACAGGATATTGTGCAAGCACTGCAGTTCCAACATGTTATACGTATCTGCTTTGCACTGAATATTCATTCTGGGGTCTCGAGAGAAGAAAGGGTGAAAAGATATGAAGAGTTCAAGAAAGAAGTTAAATCTAAGATAGAACTAGGTCCAAGGGGGAGTTTGTTCGTACACATGTCCCCAGTTCTAGTCTAGTGATTTCAAATGTAATTGACTTCTATCTTGTAACACGTATGTAAGGTTTAATCATTGTAAGGAAAACTCTTCAGTGAATGTTTGCTTGATTACTTAATGTCATATCTCTTATTATTGTTTGTTGTTACACGCATATATGAACAAGTTATATAGGTTATAGACTTGTTAGACATGTTCTGAATCAGTTAAGGTTCAAGAGTGTGTTTAACTAAGTAATCGGACTCAGTCGCACGATTGGACCATGCGAATGGGCCAATCGGACGACTGAACCAGGAGATTAAGTCAATCGCACTACTGAGTCATGAGTCTGACTCAGTCGTACGAATGAATCAATCGTATGACTCAGTCGCACGACTGAGCCAGTCGCTTGGCTCAGTCGTACGAATGAAAGCTGTAACCTATAAATACCACTTAATTCGTGGAAAAACAAGACACTTCGAATATTCATAACCCTAGTCGACCCAGAGCGCCCTGTTCATCCCTTCCAACTTCATATAACGTTTCAGATCATTCCTAGTCAATTCTTAACGTTTTCTAATCGTTAGGATTGATCTTGATTTCGTTCTCCATGATTGGATCGCCAATCAAATAGGATTCCGCACTATTTGAGTTAGTATAACGAAGAATCAGTTAGTACTCCGTACGTACACGGTCCTAACATGCTTCAACATCACAGGTATCACAGGTATCTTCAGAGGCTAAGGCCAAGCTGTGTTCTGAGTCATGCATAGCTACATTTGCCTCAATTAGAGAAACAAATGTAGCTTTAATTAATAAAAATCTTGAGCTAGAGAATGTGATTTCCAAAAGAAAAGCTGAGTTTGAGTCTGTTTTAAATGAAAAGGATGATGAGATTTACAAATTAAAATGCCAAATCACTGATGAAAAGGCAAAGGTAGAGGTCATCTTAGAGAAACATAAGGACCTCAAACAAACACTTGTAGCTACCCAGGTAGAGTGTGAACGCTGGGTAACATCATGCAAAGGGTTTGAAATTCTTCTCAACAAACAAACAGCTTCAAATGTGAAGTTTGGGATTGGTTATAATCACACTGCTCCTCCTACAGATTTTACTCCCAAGTTAGAAGTAGAATCTGAAGGAGAAAGCAATTACCAATCCACATCATCATGTGTCTCACACTCTGATAATGAACAACATCAGAGGAAGAAAGTCAGTATTAGCACCTTAGAAAATCAATCAGCTGATATGGAAACATATTCTTATACCGTTGGATGCACAAATGTCATCCAGGGAGAAACAGCTGAGGGTGTTGATTTGACCAAGATAAATGAAGGTGAAAACGTTTTTGAGAAAATTAATCCAAAACTTGTAGAATCAGGTGTTGCCTCACAAAGTACTCGAAGTACTGAAGGGCAAGTCACAACACCTGAAGAACAAACCAAAACCACTGAAAACAAAAAGGGTTTGAAAACTGCTGAAGAGTCTATCAGGAAGTCAACAAGTACTGCTAGAAAACTTCTGAAGAACAAATCTTTAGTAGTTAAGAATCCGTCAGTACATAACGTAAGTACTGAAAGGAAGAAAGTACTGAAGAACAAACCTTCAGTAGTTTCATCTTCTTCAGTGGTTAATCAACTGAAGATGAAGAAAAAGCCATGTGAAATATGTGGCTTATTCAATCATCTCACTGATGACTGCTGGTACAGAAAGGGTTCCAAATTCAACAAAGATAAGAACACCAAAAAGAAAATTAATAAGATGAAAGATGAATTTGAAACCAAGTTTGTACCAGAGGCATCTCAACCTAAAAACCAAAATCCTTAAAGAATTCCACAAAGAAAGAAGGGGTTAATCAGGATACAGCTGAAGGTGTTCAATGGATTACTCATGGAATACCAAAACACCAGACTACGTCTGTGTCTTCCAAAAGTGAGAAAATGGTGAAACACAGGAACCAATCAAAAACAAGAACTGATGTGTCTGGTGAACTGAAGGCTTTAGCAAACAGACACAACTTGTTATGATGGTTCAACATCTGTTAGGAGAGTAAACCAAATAGATGTAGCTGTGATTAAACCACAGAAAAGGACAACCAAGCCAAAATTAAAGGAATCCTTTTCCACACCATTTCCACCTTCACAGGTTGTTAATCATGACAAACCAGTTAGTGTAAAATCTACTGATGAGAACAGACCCAAAACCAAAATGGTTTGGGTCTCAAAAACTAACTACTTTCTTTTGACAAATGGAGGGTTCTTCAGCATGCCAAAGAAGCATCTGGTATATGGACAGTGGAGGATCCATGCATATGACAGGGAGCAGCTCTCTACTTAGTGACTACTCTCAAGGAAAGAAGGGATTTGTTTCATTTGCTAATGATGCTAAAGGTTACATCATCAGCAAAGGCTTTGTTTCAAATGGTGAAATAAGGTTTGATGATGCCAACCATGTGGAGAATCTCAAGTACAATCTCTTGAGTGTCAGTCAAATGTGTGATAAAGGTCATGTTGCCCTTTTCACCAGCCATAACTACAAGATTCTGTCTTCCAAAGTTCTGAATCTGATTGACAAGGTACTGAATGAACATACTCTCCTGAAGGCCAACAGGACAGGAAGAGTATATGCCTTAGATTTATCAAAGAAAATTTATCTAAAAGGCCATCCTTGCCTGTTCTCCAAGGCCTCTCCTCAGGAATCTAAACTATGGCATAGAAGGCTTGGTCATGTGAGTCTTAAAAACATGAACCAGCTGATCCATCATGGTTTAGTGAGAGGACTGCCAGTGAAGGAGTTCAAATGTGATGACAACTGCTCTGCTTGTTAAAAGGGAAGGAACACAAGGTATCATTTCCTCCAATAGAAGAGCCAAAGTCTACTGCCTGCTTGCAATTATTAGATATGGATCTTTTTGGTCCAGTAAGAGTGATGAGCATGGCAAAGAAGAAATACTATCTGGTGATTGTGGATGATTACTCCAGATTTGTATGGACTTTCTTCTTGCATTCAAAAGATGAAGCTGCAAAAACCATAGTGTACTTTGTGTTATATGTGGAAAAACAATACTCCCTTCCAGTCAAGTGTGTGCGGAGTGATAATGGCACAGAATTTAGAAACCACACACTTGATGAATTCTACTTGTCTAAGAGAATCAAGAGGCAGTATAGCATTCTAAGAACTCCTGAACAAAATAGAGTGGTGGAAAGAAAGAACATGACACTTATTGAAGCCGCCAGGTCAATGTTGGTTGATTCTGGTTTGCCACTGACCTTTAGGGCAGAAGCTGTCAACACAGCTTGCTATGTGCAGAATAGAGTCTTAGCAAATCAGAAGCTGATGAAGACTCCTTATGAAGTGTTACATTATTTGGCTCCTTTGATTTCATTTTTCAGAGCATTTAGGTGTCCCTGTTACATTCTAAACACAGAGAATCCACTTCAGAGGTTTGAATAAAAGGTTGATGCAGGGTACTTTGTTGGGTACTCATCCACTTGAATGGCATACAGAGTTTTCAATTGTAGAACCAAGATAATTGAAGAGACCTTGCATGCAATGTTTAATGAATCTCCAAAGGACAAAATCTCACAAAACCCTGTGGAGTTATTTGATTTGGACATACTGGAATATGTTCCTTATCAGTCTCCAGTTGTTGCAGTTCCTGAAAATCCATCACATCCTGCTAACAGTTCTTCATCTGGTGGTACTGATGATGATAATGCTGACAGTACTCACCTTTTCAGGTTTAGTGATCAACTGCCTGAGTCATCTAAACTTGATATTCCTGTAGCTTTAGCAGCTCCATCCACAACAAATGCTGATGAGATCTCTGAATCATCTACTTCATTTGAATTGCCATCTCCTTCATGGTTTCAAGAGTCTGAATCAACATCTGTTGCTGCTGAATCTCCAGCAAACAATTGCACAGATCTTATTGTCTATCAAGAGCTGAAGAATCACCCAATGTCTCAAATCATTGGTGATATCAATGCTGGAGTTTCAACCAAAAGTCAATTGTCCAATTTCTGCTTCAATGCTCTCTTCATCAGTTAGCAAGAGCCAAAGAACTATCATGTTGCATTAAGAGACAATGGATGGGTTGAAGCCATGCAACTTGAACTTCTTCAGTTTAAAAAGAAGCTAGTGTGGGAGCTGGTTCCTCTACCCCAAGGTAAGTGTGCAATAGGCACTAAATGGGTGTTTAGGAATAAAACTGATGAAAAAGGTCAAATTGTCAAGAACAAGGCCAGACTGGTCGTACAGGGGTTTTCACAAGAAGAAGGTATTGATTATGATGAAACATTTGCCCCTGTAGCCATACTGGAGGCACTTAGATTGTTCTTAGCTTATGCTACTTTCCATAATCTTAAAGTTTTTCAAATGGATGTCAAAAGTGCATTCTTATATGGTAAAATAAAAGAAGAGGTTTATGTGTGTCAACCACCAGGTTTTGAGGATAATAAACATCCAGATTGGGTGTATAAGCTTGATAAGGCTCTGTATGGGTTAAAACAAGCTCATAGAGCCTGGTATGAAACACTGTCTAATTTTCTTCTTCAAAATAATTTCACTCGAGGCTTCGTAGATAAAACTTTGTTCAAAAAGAAAGTAGGACAGCATAAGTTACTTGTTCAAATTTATGTAGATGACATCATTTTTGCATCCTCTGATCCACAGTTGTGTGATGCATTTACAAAATTGATGCAACAAAAGTTTAAAATGAGTGCCATGCGAGAATTACAGTTCTTTCTGGGTTTGCAAATCAAACAAAGAGCTGATGGAACTTTTATTCATCAGTCAAAATATACGAAGGATCTTCTAAAAAAGTTTGATTTACAAAACTGTAAGCCCTGTTCTACTCCCATGGGCACCACCACACAACTAGATGCTGATCAGAAAGGTAAAGCAGTTGATGAAACCCTTTACAGATGTACGATTGGTTCCTTGATGTACATTACAACTTCTAGACCAGACATTATGTTTGCAACTTGTGTCTGTGCTAGATTTCAGGCTGCACCTAAAGAATCCCATTTGATTGCAGTCAAAAGGATCTTCAGATACTTGCAAGGAACTATATCTCTAGGACTTTGGTATTCTACTGGGCACTCTTGCAAATTGGTTGCTTTCTCTGATACTGACTATGTAGGGTGTAAAGTAACCAGAAAATCCACTTCTGGTGAATGCCAATTTCTAGGCAATTGTTTGGTTTCTTGGCATAGTAAGAAACAAACTTCAATTGCTACATCAACTGCTGAAGCAGAGTACATTGCTGCTGCAAGCTGTACATCTCAGGTACTCTGGCTTCAGAATCAGTTACTGGATTATGGCATTACAGAGACTAAGACTCCATTACTGATGGACAGTGCTTCAGCTCTTTGTATTGTTAAGACTCATGTCCAGCATTCTAAGACCAAACACATTGAGATCAGACATCATTTCATCAGGGATTGTTATGAAAAACGTCTGATTGATCCAAAGTTTGTTCCTAGTGCTGATGAGCTTGCAAATATATTTACTAAGCCTTTAGACAATGCAACTTTTCAAAATCTTATGCTAAGGCTTGGTATGCTGCAGCTAGAATGAATTGACTAATACTGATACTCTCAAATCACAAGTACTGATGAGCATTAGTATACAAAAGTCAAAAATAAGTACTGATGAGTTATTTTGTCTGCAACATTTTTTTAACTACTGAAGTGCTAAAAAGACTGAAGACTAAATTTCTTAAAAGTATTGAAGTACATTATTTGTTGAAAATAACTGATGTAGTTACAGCTACTGATGTGGTTATAATTACTGACGCCTATTTCTAACAGATAAGTATTGAAGAACAAATTTGTCCAAAAGTACTGATGTGTAATCTAGAGCATAAGTACTGAAGACAAAATTTGTTCACAAGTTCTAAGAATAATTTGTTTCAAAATCTCTAATGCACAAATGTTCAAAAGAGCTGATGCATAAATATTCAAAAGAACTGATGACCAATGAAACATCTGAAAATCAGACAAAATCTGATGAGTAAATGTTGAGGTCAGAATGAAACAACTGAAACCTATGAATTGACGACAACAACTGATGAGTAACTTTACTCTTCAGCTGTTCCAAACAACTACTGTTTCATTTCAAAACAACTGAAGCCAAAACCAAGTCTGCAGTAGTTTCAAACTACTGATAACTAAAACCAAGTCTTCAGTTGTTCACAACATCTGAAGGTTAAAACCATGTCTTCAGTCATTTCAAACAACTGATGACTAACACCAAAACCTTCAGTTGTTTTCCATCAGTCGGTTCATAACCTATAAATACCAAACCCTAACTTCAGAACTTTATTATTCAAACACTCAGAAATTCCCTCCTACATTAATGGCGATCATGCAACTCAAACCCCGCCATAACTGCGTAGCTTACCTCACCAAATCAGCCTTCTGTAACAAGTTTGATGGTGCCATCGATCTGATGGTTGAATCTCAATACCACACAGCCTTTCTTTTGAACCCAACCATATACGTAGAAACCCTACAACAATTCTGGACAAACGTAACACTCACAACTGCAGAGAATGATGGCGAGATCGCTCTCCAGTCGTTTGTCAATCAGAAGAAGGTGGTCCTAACTTCTGCTATTATCCGGCAAATCCTAAATCTGAATGATGCCAACTTCGTCACCGAATACCCTAAGGGTACAACAGACTTATCCTTCACCAACAATGGGTACGAAGGCGACCTAAGTGCTACCACAATTTTGAAGAAGCACTTCCATGACCCCGAACTCCTAATCTTCCACATGGTCAACGTCTGCCTTGCCCCCAAGACCTCCTCATGGGATCAAATGTCTTCAAGGTGGCAACAGGTATTGTATCCAATCCTTGAACGCCAAAACTTAGATTTTTTTCTGAAATTATATTTTTGGAATTAAAAGATCTGGCCTTGAAACCTGTGGCTAACAGATGGATATTATATCCAAGGTTTCCTATGGCCATTATTGAAACCCAATTAAAATTTGAAGGCCTTGTTGGCCTAGGAGTCCCTGCTGTGGCAGTTTTGCCTGAAGTATACTCAAGGCATAACTCAAACACACAACTCAAAGAGGCAGCCAAGCTACTAAAACCAAAGCAGCGGGAACCCACAACCTCATCATCCAGATCCAAAGTCCCCTCCAAGCCAAAATCTAAAAAGCCTAAAAAGGCTACTCAGGGAGTTGGGTCCCCTGAGGATGCGCCTGCAGCACCAAGGCAGGAAGAAACTGCTGGTCGTAATCCCCCAGCAGTTACATAGACTCAACCAACCTCAGCCGCTCAGGTATCCTCTCAACAGGATCTTGAAGCAACCATTTTTGGGGATACCACATTACTGGAACCTCTCTTGTTTGAGAAGGTTGCCATGAAGAGCACCACTCACCCCAGGTGCAATCTACTTCACACCTATCTCCTACTGAACCCACCCCACAAAGCCCAACTTATATCATTGCAAAAGTGCTGAGTCAGTTAAACACTCCAACCCTTCCCAGAAACCTATCACAACGGGGAAAACCTCAACAGTTGAGGGGGAGGATTGTAGTGTTGCTCATAACCCACAGCATAGGGATTACACAGTTCAACCTCCCCGTGTGGAGGAGGAGATTAGAACTTCTGGTGAGGCTGCCACTTCTCCTGTTTCAGCATATGAACAGGCTGAAGTTGGTAACATTTCTAAGACCCCATTAGAGGCAACTGCTGATGAAGGGCATAATCCTGAGGCAGGAAGTCCCCAGTACCAAGAAAAAGGGGCACATGTTAATACTGATCCACACTCAGCACATGTTCATCCCGATGTAATCAGGAGGTCAGATGATTTAGCAACCACTGTTGATGACCTGGGCTTTTTCTATGATGTTCTAGCCCACAATACAATTCTTGAGGCTGAGGTATGCAGACTACAAGAACTGCTTGCCAAAATGTCTCAAGAATCAAGTCCATCTACCCAAATTCACCCACAGATGGCACCTTCTTCTGAAGGTCTCCCACACACTGAGCCACTCACAACATATCAGCCACCAGCCTCTGCTTCTGGCACCATTTCTCAGGGACAGAACCCCTCTGAGCAAATGGTTGCTGTCTTTAAATCTTCCCTGCCTCTCATCACTCCCATCATCACTAACATTGTCCATTAAGCTCTTGATGAGAGGCTTTCCTCAAATATTCAAACCTTAGTTGATGATGCAGTTACTAAAAGACTTTCTAACATTCAAACCCATGAACCCAATGCAACCAAAAAGGGGGAGTCTAAGTTAGTGAAAGTAGACAAGAGGAAGAGAGTTGAAGAGGAAAATTAGAAGGAGAAAGAAAAGGACAAGGAGAAGGAGAAAGAAAAGGATTTCCATGTCACATACAAGAAAAGGAAAGGTGGTGAAAAGACTCCTCTTGACAAGAAGTTAGAAGAACTGATCAAAGAAGCTGATGAGCAACATAGCAGATCAATGGATACAATTATTGATCAGCTGTTCAGACAAGGATTTGACACTGCCAAACTTGACACTGAGATCAGAAACCTGGAAGTACAAGAGATTGAGCATAGATGTGCCAGCTATAGTGAGAAAGAAAATGAAAGACTGGAAGCTATGGTCAGGTTTATATCAAAGTATTTGGGGAGGACAATCCTCGAAGTGAAATCATGGACCAGGAATAGTATTTTGAAGATAATCAACAAAATATGTTCGTCTAAAGTATTTAACAAAGGATTGATCATAGAAGCCCTTGATGAAGCTGGTGCTGGGAGAAGGACTGATCTAGCAAAGTGCTCCAAAGCCACACTTGCAACTAAAATGCTAGAGCAGACTATACAATCTCCCACACCAAAACAACCAAAATCAAAACCCACAAAACCAACTCCTCTACCCAAGAAACCAACACAAAGATCTGCTGATGATGCACCCAAGTGGAAGAGAAGGATGTTGAGGCTTCAAGAAGAAGAAGAAGAAGAAGATGATGATGAGGAAGATAGGCTGCCCATTTCAACTGTTGTAAAAATAAAAGGGAAGTTGCCTGATGTATCAAAGATAATTGCCAAGAGTCAATCAACAACAATCACTCCTGCCATCCAGATGCAAACTATGAAAGTAAAGCTTGAAGAAGAAGAACAGCACAAACAACATGATAAGCAGCTGTTGAACATCGTTGATAAAGAGTTTCCTCAGTCTACATCGATACAATCTATGAGGAAACATGCTCAGAGATTGTTTGCTCTCAGATTTACATTTCAATATCAGAAAGAGAGAGTTAGAATTTGGCCTGATCCCAGGGTGAGTGATAGAATTCACAAGAAGAACATCCCAAGAAGATACAATGGCCGAGTAAAGAAGATTGTAGATGCAGTGATAATACTGGCCATTGTAGTGTCATCCTGGGAAATCCTAGAAGCCTTCAGAAGAGCCTACAAGTCTAATCTTACCCCACAAACACTACTGGAAAACAAAATGGTGAAAAAGGGGTTGATCTATAAGAGGCTTGAAGAAGTCAGAAGCAATGAGCTCTAGTTGTTACTTGAAGGCAATCATCCTGATGAGTTTGCTTACAGAGAAATAACAACTGTGGAGCTAAAGAATGAGAAACAGGTCAAGTACCTATCTGAGTACTATGGGCCAGAGTTCTTCTTTGAAGGAGAAGCTGAAGAACTCACCCTGGAAGAACATATTATCTTCCTTGAGGCCTATGTTCGAGAGTCTTACAGACTCATTGTAGGGAAGTAGGTTTCATGGATGGGGAAACAACTCTGTGTCCAATTCCCTAAGACCGAGTTCCCATCCATCCCTTGCCAATCAAATCTTCTGAAACCTCTTCCCAGGCCTGTGCTAAAATTGGTCACTTCTGAGCTGATCCAGAAGAAAAAGACAATACTTTTTGCCTAATAAGTGGGACACCAATAAACTTAAAGTTTTTGGCTGCATTGGCTCAGGGGGATTTTGTTGGACCAAAAGAACCAATGAGCCAGATCAGAAAAACCATTAAGTCCCACAGACATCATAACAACTGAAGAAGACTTCATCAGCTGAAGACAAAATCTGAAGTCAAAGTCTGAAGACAAAGTCTGAAGACTAAAGCTGAAGACAAAGTCTGAAGACAATGTCTGAAGACTAAAGCTGAAGACAAAGTCTGAAGACAAAGTCTGAAGACCAAGTGTTCAGAGGTTGTCACAACAGCTGAAGAAGTACCCTTCAGTGGTTGTGATGGTTTACTTTAAGTAGTTTTCTTTATATTTCAGTAGTTTGTAATTAGTATTTCAATAGTTTGTTTTTAGTAGTTGTAGTATTAGTTAACACTTAAGCGTTTATTGTAGGAAGATGTCCTCAGCTGTTATGGACATCTTTAGTAGTTTTAGTTATTTTCAGTTGTTTATGTAAATCAGTTAGATGTCACTATCAGGTGACATCAGCGGACGTCATCTTAACCTATAAAAGGAAAGTTGACCTAATTGTAACCTCGTCGAAGCACATGAATGAATGAAAACATTCACTTTTGTAGAAAACTTTCTCTCTCTATAACTGTTACTGTTTGATTGAATATTCATCTTGTTCTTGCACAAATTTCATCTAATTCTAATACTATTCCGCTACAAATCATAACCTAATTGATCAAACTAGATCTGAGATCCTTTCACCTACACAGACAGTGATTATGGGGATGCAATAACAACAGGAAATCAACTACTGGTGGCTGTCAGTTTCTTGGATCAAGATTGATCTCCTGGCAGTACAAGAAACAAACAAATATCTCTGTGTCAACAGCTGAAGCAGAATACATAGCTGTTTAAGGATCTTAGATCTAGTTTGATCAATTAGGTTATGATTTGCAGTGGAATAATGTTAGAATTAGACGAAATTTAAGCAAGAACAAGATGAATATTCAATCAAACAGTAACAGTTATAGAGAGAGAAAGTTTTCTGCAAAAGAGAATGTTTTCATTCATTCATATGCTTCAGCCCTCATACAATTAGTTCAACTTTCCTTTTATAGGAAAAGATGATGTCAGCAGATGTCACCTGATAGTGACATCTAACCGATTCCATCAACAACTGAAAATAACTGAAACTACTGAAGATGGCAACAATAGCTGAGGACATCTTCTTAAAATAAAAGCTTAAGCGTTAACTAATTCTACAACTACTGAAACTACAACATCTGAAGAATAAGTTCTTCAGATGTTTTACATCTACTAAACTACTGATTACAATCTACTGAAAATATAAAGACAACTACTGAAAGTAAACCGTCATAACTACTGAAGAGTACTTTTTCAGCTGTTGTGATAACCTCTGAATACTTGGTCTTCAGACTTTGTCTTCAAACTCTGTCTTCAGACTTTGTCTTCAGCTTTTGTCTTCAGACTTTGTCTTCAGACTTTGTCTTCAGACTTTGTCTTCAGCTTTTGTCTTCAGACTTTGTCTTCAGACTTTGTTTTCAGACTTTTATCTTCAGCTAATGTAGTCTTCTTCAGTTGTTTTGATGTCTGTGGGACTTAAAGGTTTTTCTGATCTGGCTCATTGGTTCTTTTGGTCCAACAAACTCCCCCTGAACGAATGCAGTCAAAACCTTTAAGTTTATTAGTGTCCCACTTATTAGGCAAAAATATTGACTTTTTCTTCTGGATCAGCTCAGAAGTGACCAATTTAAGCACAGGCCTGGGAAGAGGTTTCAGAAGATTTGATTGGCAAGGGATGGATGGGAACTCTGTCTTGGGAATTGGACACAGAGTTGTTGCCCCATCCATGAAACCTACTTCCCTACAATGAGTCTATAAGACTCTCAAACATTGGCCTCAAGGAAGACAATCTGTTCTTCCAGGGTGAGCTCTTCAGCTTCTCCTTCGAAGAAGAACTCTAGCCCATAGTACACAGATAGGTACTTAACCTGTTTCCCATTCTTTAGCTCCACAGTTGTTATTTCTCTGTAGGTGAACTCATCAGGATGATGACCTTCAAGTAACAACTGGAGCTCATTACTTCTGACTTCATCAAGCCTCTTATAGATCAACCCCTTTTTCACCATTTTGTTTTCCAGTAATGTTTATGGGGTAAGATTAGACTTGTAGGCTCTTCTGAAGTCTTCTAGGATTTCCCAGGGTGACACTACAATGGCCAGCATTATCACTGCATCCACAATCTTCTTTACTTGGCCATTGTATTTTCTTGGGATGTTCTTCTTGTGGATTCTATCATTCACCCTGGGATCAGGCCAAATTCTAACTCGCTCTTCCTGATATTAAAAAGTAAATTTGAGAGCATACAATCTCTGAGCATGTTTCCTCATAATTTGTATTGATGTAGACTGAGGTAACTCGTCATCAACCAGATTCAACAGCTGCTCATTATGTTGTTTGTGCTTTTCTTCTTCTTTGAGCTTTACTTTTACAGTTTGTCTCTGGATGGCAGGTGTGATCGTTGTTGGTTAACTCCTAGTAATTATCTTTAATGCACCAGGCATCTTCTCTTTTGTTTTATCAACAGTTGAAATGGGCAGCCTATCTTCCTCATCATCATCTTCTTCTTCTTCTTGAAGCCTAAGCACCCTTCTCTTCCTCTTGGCTGCATCATCGGTAGTTATTTGTGTTGGTTTCTTAGGTAAATGGGTTGCTTTTGTGGGTTGTGATATTGGTTGTTCTGGTGTGGGGGATTGTACAGGCTGCTCTAGCATTTTAGTTGTAAGTGTGGCTTTGGAGCACTTTGCCAGATCAGTCCTGCTCCTAGCACCAGCTACATCAAGGGCTTCTATGATCAATCCTTTGGTAAATACTTCAGACGAACAGATTTTGTTGGTTATCTCCAAAATACTGTCCCTGGTCCATGATTTCACTTCGAGGATTGTCCTCCCCAAATACTTCGATATAAACCTGACCATAGCTTCCAGCCATTCATTTTCTTTCTCTCTATAGCTGGCCCATCGGTGCTCAATCTCTTATATTTCCAGCTTTCTGATCTAGGTGTCAAGTTTGGCAGTGTCAAATCCTTATCTGAAGAGCTGATCAATAATTTTATCCATTGATCTGCTATGTTGCTCATCAGCTTCTTTGATCAGTTCTTCTAACTGCTTCTCAAGGGGAGTCTTTTCACCACCCTTCCTCTTCTTGTAAGTAACATGGAAATCCTTTTCTTTCTCCTTTCCTTTTCCTTTTCTTTCTCCTTCTCCTTTTCCTCTTTAACTCTCTTCCTCTTGTCTGCTTTCACTGACTTAGACTCCCCCTTTTTCGTTGCATTGGGTTCACAGGTTTGAATGTTAGGAAGTCTTTTAGTGACTGCATCATCAACTAAGGTTTGAATATTTGAGGAAAGCCTCTCATCAAGAGCTTGATGAACAATGTTAGCTATGATGGGAGTGATGAGAGGCAGGGAAGATGTAAAGGTAGCAACCATTTGCTCAGAGGGGTTCTGTCCCTGAGAAATGGTGCCAGAATCAGATGCCGGTGGCTGAGTTGTTGTGAGTGGCTCAGTATGTGGGAGACCTTTAGAAGAAGGTGCCATCTGTGGGTGAATTTGGGCAGATGGTCTTGATTCTTGAGACATTTTGGCAAGCAGTTCTTGTAGTCTGCGTACCTCAGTCTCAAGAATGATGTTGTGGGCTTGAACATCATAGAAAAAGCCCAGGTCATCATCTGTGGTTGCTGATTTATCGGACCTCCTGATTACATCAGGATGAACATGTGCTGAGTTTAGATCAGTGTTCACATGTGCCCCTTTTTCTTGGTACTGGGGACTTCCTGCCTTAGGATTATGCCCTTAATCGGCAGTTGCCTCTGGTGAGGTCTTAGAAATGTTACCAACTTCAGCCTGGTCATGTGCTGAAGCAGGAGAAGTGGCAGCCTCACCAGAAATTCTGATCTCCTCCTCCACATGGGGAGATTGAACAGTGTAATCCCTATGTTGTGGGTTATTAGCAACACTATAGTCCTCCCCCTCAACTGTTGAAGTTTTCCCAGTTGTAATAGGTTTCTGGGGAGGGGGTGGAGTGTTTAGCTGACTCAGCACTTCTGCAATGATAAAAGTTGGGCTTTGTGGGGTGGTTGCAGTAGGAGTAGGTGTGAAGCAGATTACACCTGGGGTGAGTGGTGCTCTTCAATGGCAACCTTCTCAAATGAGGGAGGTTCCAGTATTGTGGAATCCCCAGAAATGGTTGCTTCAAGATCCTGTTGAGATGATACCTGAGCGGTTGTGGCTGGTCGAGACTGTCTAACTGCTGGTCGATTACTACCAGTAGTTTCTTCCTGCCTTGGTGTTGCAGGGGCATCCTCAGGGGACTCAACTCCCTGAGTAGCCTTTTTAGGCTTTTTAGATTTTGGCTTGTAGGGTACTTTGGATCTGGAGGATGAGGCTGTAGGTTCCCGCTGCTTGGGTTTTAGTAGCTTGGAAGCCTCTTTGAGTTGTGTGTTCGAGTTGTGCCTGGAGTATACTTCAGGCAGAACTACCACAGTAGGGACTCCGAGGCCAACAAGGCCTTCAGTTTTTAGTTGGTTTTCAATAATGGCCATAAGAAACCTTGGATATAATATCCATCTGTTAGCCACAAGTTTCAAGGCCAGATCTTTTAATTCTAAAAATATAATTTCAAAAAAATTTAAGTTTTGGCGTTCAAAGATTGAATACAATACCTGCTGCCACCTTGAAGACATTTGATCCCATGAGGAGGTCTTGGGGGTAAGGCAGACATTGACCATGTGGGAGAGTAGGCGTTCAGGGTCATGGAAGTGCTTTTTCAAAATTGTGGTAGCACTTAGGTCGCCTTCGTATCCATTTTGGTGAAGGATAAGTCTGTTGTACCCTTAGGGTATTCGGTGACGAAGTTGGCATCTTTCAGATTTAGGGTTTTCCGAATAATATCAGAAGTTACAACCACCTTCTTCTGATTGACAAACGACTGGAGAGCGATCTCGCCATCATTCTCACCAGTTGTGAGTGTTACGTTTGTCCATAATTGTTGTAGGGTTTCTAAGTATATGGTTGGGTTGAAAAGAAAGGTTGTTTGGTATTGAAATTCAACCATCAGATCGATGGCGTCATCAAACTTGTTCCAGAAGGCCGATTTGGTGAGGTAAGCTACACAGTTATGGCGGGGTTTGAGTTGCATGGTCGCCATTAATGCAGGAGGGAAGTTGTGAGAATTTGAATAATGAAGTTCTGAGAATGAAAAGTTCTGAAGTTAGGGTTTGGTATTTATAGGCTATGAAACGGATGATGGAAAACAACTAAAGGTTTTGGTGTTAGTCATCAGTTGTTTGAAACGACTGTAGACATGGTTTTAACCTTCAGATGTTGTAAACGACCAAAGACTTGGTTTTAGTCATCAGTAGTTTGAAACTACTGAAGACTTGGTTTTGGCTTCAGTTGTTTTGAAATGAAATAGCAGTTGTTTGAAACAGCTGAAGAGTAAAGTTACTCATAAGTTGTTGTCGTCAATTCATAGGTTTCAGTTGTTTCATTCTGACCTCAACATTCACTCATCAGACTTTGTCTGATTTTTAGACGTTTCATTGGTCATCAGTTCTTTTGAATATTTATGCATCAGCTCTTCTGAACATTTGTGAATTAGATCTTTTGAAATAAATTATTCTTCAGAACTTGTGAACAAATTTTGTCTTTAGTACTTATGCTTAAGATTACACATCAGTACTTTTGGGCAAATTTGTTCTTCAATACTTATCTATTAGAAATAGGCATCAGTAATTATAACCACATCAGTAGTTGTAACTACATCAGTTCTTTTCAACAAATAATGTACTTCAGTACTTTTAAGTAATTTAGTCTTCAGTCATTATAACACTTCAGTAGTTTTGAAAAATGTTGAAGACAAAATAACTCATCAGTACTTATTTTTGACTTTTGTATACTAATGCTCATCAGTACTTGTGATCTGAGATTATCAATATTAGTCAATTCATTCCAGCTACAACATACCAAGCCTTAGCACCAGATTTTGAAAAGTTGCACTGTCGAAAGGCTTAGTAAATATATCTGCAAGCTCATCAGCACTAGGAACAAACTTTGGATCAATCAGACCTTTTTCATAACAATCCCTGATAAAATGATGTCTGATCTCAATGTGTTTGGTCTTAGAATGCTGGACTAGATTCTTAACAATACAATGAGCTAAAGCACTGTCCATCAGTAATGGAGTCTTAGTCTCTGTAATGCCATAATACAATAATTGATTCTAAAGCCAGAGTACCTGAGATGTACAACTTGCAGCAGCAATGTACTCTGCTTCAGCAGTTAATGTGGCAATTGAAGTTTGTTTCTTTCTCTGCCAAGAAACAAAACAATTGTCTAGAAATTGGCAGCCACCAGAAGTTGATTTTTGGGTTACTTTACTGAAAGTATCTAAGCAACTAGTTTGATCAATTAGATTGGATTTGCAGTGGAATAGCATACGAATTAGAACTAATTACAGCAAGAACACACAAGATGTATCAATGAAACAGTATGATTCTACAGAGAGAGAGAATTTCTGCCAAAAGGTATATATTCATTCAACACACGCTTCGGCACATTTACAATTAGGTCATCTTTCCTTTTATAGGAAAGATGACGTCAGCTAATGTCACTTGACAGTGACATCTAACTGTTATTACAACAAATTACTGAAAGTAGACTAAACTACTGAAGATGTCTAACAGCTGACATCTTCTTACAAAAGACAAGTGTAAACTACTACAACTACTGAAAAGAAACTACTGAAACTACAACGTCTAAAGAACATGCTCTTCAGATGTTTTACAAAGTACTGAAACATGAAAGAAAACTACTGAAAGGAAACAACTGAAAGGAAACTACTGAAAAGGAAAACCATCACAACAACTGAAGAATACTTCTTCAGCTGTTATGACAACCTCTGAAGTCTTCAGTACTTGAACTTCAGACTTGAACTTTAGCTGTTGTCATCAGCTGATGTCTTCAACTGATGTCTTTAGTTGTTGTCTTCAGTCTCTGTACTTCAGCTGATGAAGACTTCAGTTGTTGTCATCATCAGCTGATGAAGTCTTCAGTAGTTGTTGTGATATCTGTGGGACTTAAAGGTTTTTCTGATCTGGCTCATTGGTTCTTTTGGTCCAATAAACTCCCCCTGAACCAATGCAGCCAAAACCTTTAAGCTTATTTGATGTCCCACTTATTTAGCAGAAAGATTGGTCTTTTTCTTCTGGATCAGCTCAGAAATGACCCAGATCAGCACAGGCCTGGGAAGAGGTTTCAAAAAGGTATGATTATCAAAGGATGGATGGGAAATCTGTCTTGGGGAACTGGACACAGAGCTGTTACCCCATCCATGAAACCTACTTCCTAACTATTAGTCTGTAGGACTCTCTTGTGTAGGCCTCAAGGAAGACTATTTGTTCCTCCATGGTGAGCTCTTCTGCTTCTCCCTCAAAAAGTGACTCAGGCCCATAGTATTCAGAGAGGTATTTGACCTATTTCCCATTTTTAAGCACCACAGTTGTTATTGCTCTGTAGGCAAATTCATCTGGGTGATTACCCTCTAGAAACAACTGGAGCTCATTCCTCCTAACTTCCTCAAGCCTCCAATACACTAACCCCTTTTTTGACCATTCTATTCTCCAGCATCTTTTGTGGGGGCTGATTAGCTTTATAGGCTTTCTTGAAGTCATCTAGGATCTCCCAGGGTGATATTACAATGGCCAGTGTGATCACTTCATCTACGATCTTCTTTACTTGGCCATTGTATCTCTGTGGAATATCATTCTTATTAATCCTATGACACACCCAGGGATCAGGCCAAATCCTCACTATCTCTGTTTGATATTAGAATGTTTGTCTGAGAGTGTATAATTTCTGAGCATGTTTCTTCATATTTATGATTGATGAAGTTGCAGCATAAGTTTTTCAACCCTTCTCAACAATTCCTCATCATGCAGTTTGTGAAGCTCTTCTTCTTCTAGCTTCACTTTAACAGTTTGCCTTTGGATCTCAGGGGTAATTGTTGGAGGGTGACTTTTGGCCTTCGGCAATGGAATGACAGCTGAAATTGGCAGCCTGTCCTCATCTTCATCATCTTTTTCTTCTTCAAGCCTCAACACCCTTCTCTTCCACTTCTGGGGTGCATCATCGGCTATTGGTTTTGTGGGTAAGGGAGATGGTTTTGTGGGTTGTGATGTGGACTGTTTTGGTGTGGGAGATTGGGCAGGCTGTTCTAGCAATTTGGATGTAAGTGAGGCTTTGGTGTGCTTGGCTAGTTCAGTCCTGCTCCCAGCACCAGATTGACTTAGGGCTTCTATGATCAGCCCCCTGGTGAATACCTCAGACGAACAGATCGTGGTGGTTATTTCCAAGATGATGTCTCTGGACCATGATTTGATTTCCAGGACTGATCTCCCCAGATACTTTGAAATGAATCTGGCCATAGTTTCTAATCTCTCCTTTTCTTGTTCACTATGACCAGACCATCGGCTTTCAATCTCCTGTACTTCCAACTTCCTTATCTCAGTATCTAGCTCAGCAGTGTCAAAGCCTTGCCAAAATAGCTGATCAATTATTTTATCCATTGACCAGCTGTGTTGGGCATCAACTTCCTTGACAAGGACTGCTAGCTCCTTATCCTTCTTTTCTCCACCCTTCTTCTTTTAATATGTGACATGAAAGTCTTTGTCACGTTCAAACACCTTCTCTGTTTCTTTTCCCTTCTCACCCTCCTTCTCTTTCTCAGTCTCCACTACCATCTCCCTCTCAGTTTCTATCTCCTTCTCTGCTTCTTTCTCTTTCTCTTTCTCCTCCTCCATTCTCTTCCTCTTGAGTGCTTTCACTGACTGAGTCTCCCCTTTTTGGTTGTATTGGTTGCAGTGCTTTGACTGTCAGAAAGCCTTTTAGATCAATTTTCTTTGAAAGATCTAAGGCATATACTCTTCCTGTCCTGTTAGCCCTCAGGAGAGTATGTTTATCCAACACCTTGTCAATCAAACTCAGAACTTTGGATGACAGAATCCTGCAGTTCTGGCTGGTGAAGAGTGCAACATGGCCTTTATCACACATTTGACTGACACACAAGAGGTTGTACTTGACATTCTCCACATGGTTAACATCATCAAACCTTATTTCACCATTGGAAACAAAGCCTTTGCCGATGATGTAACCTTTTGAATCATTGCCAAAAGAGATAAACCCCTTCTTTCCTTGAGAGTAGTCATTAAGAAGAGAGCTGCTCCATGTCATATGCATGGATCCTCCACTGTCTACATACCAGATGCTTCTTTGGCATGCTGAAGAACCCTACATTCATCACAACAAATTAATTAGTTTTTGAGACCCAAACCTTTTTGGTTTTGCGTCTGTTCTCATCAACAGATTTAATACTAACTTGTTTGTCATGATTGACAGTCTGAGGTGGTGGAGATGGTGGAGAAAAGGATTCCTTTGGCTTGGTTTTCCTTTTCAGTGGTTTCAGCATAGGAGCATCTAATTGGTTGACTCTCCCTAATAGATGTTGAACCATCATGACAAGTTGTGTCTGATTGTTTGCTAAAGCTTTCAGCTCATCAGACACATCAGCTCTTGGCTGTGATGGGTTCCTGTGTTGCACCATTTTTCTTTGAGCAACCTCAGCAGTTGCCTGATGAACCCCTTCCTTCTTTTTGGATTTCTTTAAAGGCTTTGGGGTTTCAGGTTGAGATGTTGCTGGTATAAACTTGGTTTCAAACTCATCTTTCATTTTATTAATCTTCTTATTAATGTTCTGATTTTGATTGAGTTTGGAACCCTTTCTATACCAACAATCATCAGTAAGATGATTGAATAAGCCACATATTTCATATGGCTTCTTCTTCATCTTTAGTTGATCATCTACTAAAGAAGATGAAACTACTGAAGATTTGTTCTTCAGTCGTTTACTATCAGTACTTGCAGTTTTCTTCCTTTCAGTACTTGCTTTCCTGATATCTTCTTCAGTAGTTTTCAAACCCTTTCTATTTGAAGTTTTTTTCCCTTCTGTACTTGTAGTAGTTTGGGTTTGTTCTTCAGGTGTTGTAACTTGTGCTTCAGTACTTTCAGTACTTTATGAGACAACACCTGAAGTGATCAACTCTTTGATCATGTGACTATCAGCATTTGAACCATCAGCTGTTTCAGCATTAGCTGATTGGTTTTGTGAGGAATTAATGCTGACTTCATCCTCTGACTTTGGTGCTTTATCAGAAGATGAATCACATGATGAGGTGGATTGGTTATTGCTTTCTCCTTCAGATTCTACTTCTATCCTGGGAGTAAAATCTGTAGGAGGAGCAGTGTGATTATAACTAATTCCAAACTTCATATTTAAAGTTGATTGCTTGCTGAGAAGCATTTCAAAACCCTTGCAGGAAGTTACCCAGTGTTCACACTCTACTTGGGTAGTTGCAAGTGTTCCTTTGAGGTCCTTATACTTCTCTAGAAGTACCTCTTCCCTAGCCTTATCCTCTGTGATTTGGCATTTCAGTTTATAAATTTCATCATTTTTATCATGCAAAACAGACTCAAACTCGGCTTTTCTTTTGGAAAGTGCTTGCTCTAGCTCAAGATTTTTATTAATTAAAGCTACATTTGCTTTTCTAATAGATGCAAATGTGGCTTTGCATGATTCAGAACATAATTTGGCTTTGGCCTCTGAAGATACCTGTGATACCTGTGATGAAGTATTTGAAGATGAACCATCAGCAGACTCCAGGACCATGAGAGCAAGGTTTCCAAAGGGATTGTCACCACCATGTTGACCAGCACCAGGAAACAGTTGTTCATGACCAGACATATCATCTGGTAAACTGCTCCAGTCAACAACTCCTGGGGTGAAAAAGCTACGTTGTTGAGGTTGAGATTGTTGATGAGATTGTGATGGTTGATGCCCAGGAAGGGCATGTGGTTGTTGAGCAATGGGTGCTTGAACTTGGTTTGGCTAAGGCATGTAATAGCAGGTGTAAGGATATGGCATATGACCTTGAGGGAAAAAATATGCAGGTGATGACTGAGCTTGTGATGGATGACCAGAACTAGTGGAATGTCACCCTTTGTTTTGTGAGCTATTGCTTGGGAAGGTCACAAAGGGTGCAAATGAGTTAGATCCAGATGATCTACACTCTCTAGCAAAGTGTCCAAGCCTATGGCACTTGTGACACCTCAACTTGCTCTTGTCAAAACCAACTTTGGTTTTCCCAGAGAGACCAGGGAATTTCCTACCAGTTCTTTTGTAGAAGTTTTGAGATCTGATATTGATCATTGCCATTTGGCTCAAAATAACCATCTCTTCCAGATCATCATCTGGAATGCCCTTCAAATCTTCCATCAAAAAGCACCAGTTATCACTGCTGCCACCTGAACTACCATACACACCAACAAAAACATGTTCTACATTAGTAAAGAAATCAATATGGTCATCATAGGCACTTTCTGATGCAGCATACTCTGACTCTTGACCTATCAGTGCAGTATTGCCTGATACAAAGTTATCAGTGAGCTTTCCAGATGAGGGCAACTTCCTTTTCTGTTCTATCTTTCTTTCAAATGTCAGCAGTTTCCCATGAAGTTGGGTGAGAGATAGAGTGCTCAGATTTGCACTAGAGCATAGGACAATAGTGTATGTGTCCCATCTCTCAGGAAGGGATCTGAGGAATCGGTTGTTCATCTGGCTGTTTAAATACTCTAGTTTAACCATTTTTAGCTCAGAAATCAAACATGAGTATCGCTCAAACTGTTGAGTCAGAGTCTCACCGTTCCTATGAGAGAATGTCTGTGACGCCCTAAACCCGGCAGGGCACCGGAGGCACGTCACGCAGTTGGATTAATAGTTTAACACACAAATCAGAGCTTTCTATTTACAGCGGAAGACTTAAACACTAATATATATTAACCCAACTTTTTAAAACATTTTACATATGATTGTACTTAATTATACATTGCCCTATTTACATTATTAACAAGCCCTAAATCCTATGCCTGCAGTTGCTCCAGGATAGCGTCCTCATCAGCTCATACTTGCTTTCCTCTATTATCAGAGGATCCCTCCTTACCTAGCACACACAACACACTCAAAACATCAGATAAACTGGTGAGTTCTAATTTTCATTAAAACATTAACAACATTTTCACACACACCACAGCTATCTTTTTATTGGCAATATTATAAATTCAACTTTTAACATTATTCTGTCCTACTGGACCTGTCCCATCGAACGTCGGTTGCCCACATCTTGCAACCAGCAGTTCCCCATACCCAGTAACGTCGGTTGCCCACATCCAGCAACTACCAGTTACTACACTCAGAAACATCGGTTGCCCACATCCAGCAACTACCAGTTTCTCATACTCGGTAACGTCGGTTGCCCACATCTAGCAACTACCGGATACCATACCCAGAGACGTCGGTTGCCCACATCTAGCAACTACCAGTCTCCCATACCCAGCAACATCGGTTGCCCACATCTAGCAACTACCGGTTACTATCTCTCATCCAGTAGGATGCCAAATAATCATCTAGGGTCGTCACCACAAGATGTTCAAAAGCTGAGTGATCGTCATCACTCCTATCAAACTGTACAGTTCAAACTCAGGCATCTTACCCTAACTGGCCTGTTGAGATTTACATCACATTACCATTTCAAAAACATTTCTTTTATTTATTTCCAATATTATCACATCCACTCACACCCCACACATTCTTTCCTTTAGCACCAGTTTTAACATATTTTCATTAATCATCACACCCCATCCGACCCATTGGAATCATTACCATCACGTAATGATTAACAATGTTCAGATGACTATCGTTTACACCCTACCTGACCCATTGCAATCATTACCATCATGTAATGATTAACAATGTTCAGGTAATCATTTGTTACCCCACTTTCCCTCTAACAGCTTTACAACTGTTAGAAACATATCAACATCACTATCATAATTCTAGTACTAAAAATATTCAATTCATTTATCGTTGTTATGTGTGCTAGACCGAATGTTAAAACCAAACATTTGAAAAGGGCTTAGAACTCAACTTATCAACTTTCTCACGACAATCTACACAATCCACGTACACGAGGTCACTAGTCCTTCCTCTAACCAAGGTATATCTAAAGCAATAAGCCCTGATTCAATAACTTATTCTCAAACAGGGCCCTCATGCGATTGAACACTTATGCGAATGAGCACTCATGCGACTGAACCTATGCGGATGAACCATGCGACTGAACCTTCAGTCATACGACTAGCCATTCATTCGTACGATTGAGTTCTCATTCGTATCCAGTGTTCACTCGTCTTCATTCGGCCTTCTAACTAGGCGACTGAGTTCCCACTGCACGACTGAATCTCCATTCGCACTCAGTCGTCCGACTAGACTCTCATTCGTACGACTGAGGCATGCGATTGAGCCCATTCGCCTGAAACGAATCAGCAGCTGTGTTCTTGACGTTTTTGATCCAAACTCACTCAAAATTTGAGTTTTAACCATCCAAATCATACCATATTCAAAACAGATCCTATACACATCGTTTATAATGGTTTCGGACTATTATTTCATCAAAACTTCATAAAAACTTAGATTTGAATTCCTGGATTTTAAATTCAGAAATAAACCAGACCAATTTACTGATTTAAACAGGTTATTGGATCAAATTCAATCATACACACAGCTTATAACATCTCCGGATTAATCCGTGATGTTCAAAACTTACCAAAACGGAGTTTCGCCTAATCAATTTCGTGAGAGCACGGTTTTTGGGTGTGAAGGGGACAAGAGAACAGAATAGGTGCAGATAGAAATCTGCCCTTGAACCCCTGCACCGCCCTACGTATCCATACACTTCAACTTAACCGCCTCACCTTCAGTCGTACGACTGAACCATTCGTACGACTGAACTGTGTGACTGAAGCTCATACGCCTATGATTCATACGACTGAGTCTCAATCGCACATAAGGGGTGCGACTGAAGTTCATTCGCATATGACTTATGCGACTGAAGTTCATTCGCATATGACTTATGCGACTGAACACTTAAACACTCAAACAACTCAACTTAATTTAATTAATCATAACTATAATATAATTTTCATGTCCGGATTTAGAAACCGGATGTTACAACTCTCCCCCCCTTAAATAGCTTTCGTCCTCGAAACCAACTATTCAAACAACTGGGGATAATCTCTTTTCATCTCCTCTTCTGACTCCCAAGTGAAATCAGACCCCTTTCTATTTGACCACTGCACTTTAACTAACTCAATAGTTTTATTCCTTAGCCTTTTCACCTTTCTGTCTACTATAGCAGTAGGTTTCTCAACATAGTTTAACCTATCATCCACCACTATATCATCCAAGGGTACATAAGCATTCTCATCGGCCAAACACTTGTGCAACTGTGACACGTGAAAGTTTGGGTGGATCCCTTGCAATTGATCGGGTAATTCTAGTTTATAGGCCACTTCCCCAATCCGTTCTATAATGCTAAACGGTCCTATAAAACGAGGACTTAACTTTCCCCTCTTTCTGAATCTGATAATTCCCTTCCAAGGAGATACCTTCAACATAACTCTATCTCCTACTTCAAACTCTATATGCCTTCGCCTTTTATCTTCATAAGACTTTTGTCGATCTTGAGCTGCTTAAAACCGAGCTTTGATCTGATCCAGTTTCTCATTCGTAGCCTGTACAATTTCCAAACTGCCCAACTCTTTCTACCCAACTTCTCCCCAACATATGGGACTTCTACACTTCCTGCCATATAACATCTCATAAGGGGCTCTCCCAATCGTAGAATGATAACTGTTATTATAGGAGAATTCAACTAATGGCAGATGACTATCCCAGCTACCACCGAAATCGATAACACATGCTCGCAACATGTCTTCAACTGTTTGGATAGTCCTATCAGTCAACCCATCAGTTTCTGGGTGAAAAGATGTGCTGTGTAATAGACGAGTACCCATATCTTCATGAAACTTTCTCCAAAATCTCGAAGTAAAACGTGTATCTCTATCTGACACAATACACAATGGTACCCCATGTCGCGCAATAATCTCTCGAATAAACAGTTCTGCTAATTTCTCAGAGTTATACGTTTCCTTGATTGGTAAGAAATGTCCGCTACGCGTCAGTCTATCTACTATGACCCAAATGGTATCATAACCTTTAGCTATACGCGGAAGCTTAGTTATGAAATCCATTGTCAATTCTTCCCACTTCCATTTCGGGATCTCTAAGGGTTGAAGCTTACCATATGGTTTTGATGCTCAGCTTTAACCTGAAGACATGTCAAACACCTATTCACATATTGCATCACATTGAACTTCATACCGGGCCACCAATATTCTTGTTTCAAATCCTTATACATCTTAGTAGCACCAGGATGTACAGAATATCTGGACTTATGAGCTTCATCTAACACCAATTCCCTCATCTTAATCGGAACCCATATACGACCACATTTTATCTTAACTCCAAAACTATTTTCTTCCAGATCCTTTATTTGAACCCTTCATTCGTTCCCGCTTCACGTTCTCTTCTTTTAATGCTTCTAATTGAGCTTCTCGTAACTGGTGCATAAAATCTGGGGTTATTACTAGCTTATATGACTTAACTTGGATCGGAGGGTGTTCACTCTTTCTACTTAACGCGTCAGCAGCCACATTTGCTTTACCAGGGTGGTAAAGTATTTCACAATCATAATCTTTCACCAACTGTAACCATCTCCGCTGGCGCATGTTCAATTCCTTCTGATCAAAGAAATATTTCAAACTCTTATGATCTGTGTAAATTGTACATTTCGTTCCATATAAGTAATGCCTCCATATCTTCAAGGCAAATACCACTGCTGCCAGTTCTAAATCATGTGTCGGATAATTCTTTTCATGTTCTTTCAATTGTCTGGAAGCATAAGCTATCACTCGTCCCCTTTGCATTAAAACACAGCCTAACCCTTGATACGAAGCATCTGAATAAATCACCAAATCTTCATTTCCATCTGGCAATGACAATATTGGTGACTGGGTTAATTTCTGCTTCAATTCTTGAAATGCATTTTCTTGTTCTGGTCTCCAAACATATTCTTCATTTTTCTTTGTCAGTTTTGTTAATGGGGACGCGATTTTGGCAAAATCCTGAATAAATCATCTATAATAACCAGCCAGACCCAAGAAACTGCGGGCCTCAGATGGCGTCTTTGGAGGACTCCACTTCACTACTGTTTTAATCTTAGTAGGGTCTACTAAAATACCTTCTGCATTAATCACATGCCCTAAAAACTGTACTTCTCGCAACCAAAATTCACACTTGGAAAACTTTGCATAAAGCCTTTCTTTTCTCAATCTTTCCAACACTTCACGAAGATGGCAAGCACGATCTCCCTCATTCTTTGAATAGATCAGTATATCATCAATAAAAACAATTACTGATCGATCTAACATTGGCTTGCACACCCTATTCATCAAGTCCATAAAAGCAGCAGGGGCATTCGTTAACCCAAAAGACATAACCAGAAATTCATAATGACCATAACGTGTGCGAAACACTGTCTTAGGTGTATCTTCTTCCTTGACTTTCAACCGATGATATCCCGAACGAAGGTCTATCTTAGAAAACCAACTGGCTCCCTGTAGCTGATCAAACAAATCATCTATTTGTGGGAGTGGATACTTATTCTTTATTGTCATCTTGTTTAATTCTCTGTAATCAATACACATACGCATACTCCCATCTTTCTTCTTTACAAACAATACTGGAGCACCCCACGAGGAAGAACTGGGTCTAATGAAACCTCTTTCCAGCAAGTCCTCAGTCTGTTTCATTAACTCCTTCAATTCCGATGGAGCTAATCTATAAGGTGGCTTAGCAACTGGCTTAGCACCCGGAACCAAATCAATTCTAAACTCAACTTCACGATCTGGAGGAATACCCGGTAACTCCTCTTGAAACACATCTATAAAATCTCTAACCACAGGAATGTCCTCTATCTTTCTCACAGGCTTTTGCGAATCAATTACATATATCAAATAAGATACACACCCGCGGCTCATTAGCTTATCAGCTTTTATCATAGATATTATTTTCACAGTTGACTCCTCTCTATCACCATATACATTAATTGTTTTCCCATCCGGTGCTCTTAATTGAATTAACTTCTTATTACATACAATATGGGCTTCATGGTTTGCCAACCAATCCATACCCAAAACTACATCAAATCCTCCTAACACCATAGGAAATAGTTTAACAGGCAATCTATATCCATCTAATTCAATATAACAACCATCAATCATACTACTAATCATCACAGATCTATCATTAGCAGTTTCAACTACAAAAGCTACTTTAATGATTGAACTTCACATGCAAGCATAGGGCAAAAATCAATAGATACAAAACTTCCACTTGCACCAGAATCAAATAACACATTAGCTAGAACTCCATTTACTAGAAACGTACCTGAAACTACATCTGGCAAAGCTTTAGCCTCACTGGCTGACATAGAATATGCTCGCCCCTTAGCCACACTCGACCCTTCTCCTGACCCTTTCATCGATCTAACCGGTTCAGCCTTTCTAACTACCAACTTTGGACATTCATTTCGAATATGTCCTGTTTCTCCACACTCACAACATCTACGAGGGCTTTCATTACATTCATTAGCATAATGTCCTAACCCTCCACATTTAAAACAAGTTCTATTACCAATCATGCATTCACCCTGGTGTAGCCTACCACATTTCCCGCAACGTGGCAGCTCATTTCTGATATTCCTTGGAAATTGGCCCCTTCCAAACTTGCTTTTCTTTTGAAAACTTGGATTTTCAAATCTTCTCTGCACTATAGGTTCTTCTCGCCTCCTTTTACCCCATCAGGAGCAACATTATTACCATAAATTTCTTGATACATATCTGCAGCTAAGTTTACCGTCAACCGGTAACTACTCGGAGCAGATGATCTAACCAACTTCCTAACCTCCTGAGGTAACCCCTGTGTATACCTCAAAATTTTCTTCTCTTCAGGAACCACAAAATGAGGCACCAACCGCGCCATCTCCTCAAACTTAGACGTGTATTCCCTATGAGACATATTACCCGCCTGAAATTGCAGGAAACTCATTTCTATTCGATCCATCTCGCCTTTCGGACAAAACTTGTCCGACACTAACTTTCTAAATTCAGGCCACAACATTTTGTCAGTAGCCTCCTCGCCTAACGACTGGATAATCGTATCCCACCAATACAGAGCCTCACCTACAAACGAGTGGGCTGCAAACTTTACCTTCTGATCCTCCCTACACTCACTCAACTTGATCACAGCTTCCATTTCACGAAGCCATTTATAAGTGGCTACCACATCCATAGCCCCAGAAAATCGTTGAGGATTACACTCTTTAAACTGGCTATACGTAACTCCCTTTTTCTCACTAGACCCTTCAACTTTATCAACATTCCTACTTTCATCAGGTCTTGCTACATTCAAGGCTTTACGAACCTCCTCAGAATTGCATCATGGAATTGCTGCCTCGTCATACTAAGCACCTCGATGCTCTCATCAACATTTCTTTCTGAGGTTCCACCTTGCATTCTTTCACTCTCCCTATCAGCCATAACCTATTAAAACGAGATCAGGATTATTTGGTACCCACATGTAAGTGTGTAACCAGAATACTATAAGTAAAGTAAATTATTAATAATGTTGGCCAAGTACTATTAATTGTTTACTTTACTTTTACAATTCTCGTTATTCCTTCTCATGATAGTCCCATCACCTTCTCTTGTTTTAATAAACTATTCTATCTAGCTATCCCTGCTGGCATATCTATTTTCTAGTTAAAGTCCAGTTATTATGACACTAGATCCCTTTAACTACTGCTCTGATACCAACCTATGACGCCCTAAACCCGGCAGGGCACCGGAGACACGTCACGCAGTTGGATTAATAGTTTAACACACAAATCAGAGCTTTCTATTTACAGCGGAAGACTTAAACACTAATATATATTAACCCAACTTTTTAAAACATTTTACATATGATTGTATTTAATTATACATTGCCCTATTTACATTATTAACAAGCCCTAAATCCTATGCCAGCAGTTGCTCCAGGATAGCATCCTCATCAGCTCATACTTGCTTTCCTCTATTATCAGAGGATCCCTCCTTACCTACCACACACAACACACTCAAAACATCAGATAAACTGGTGAGTTCTAATTTTCATTAAAACATTAACAACATTTTCACACACACCACAGCTATCTTTTTATTGGCAATATTATAAATTCAAGTTTTATCATTATTCTGTCCCACTGGACCTGTCCCATCGAACGTCGGTTGCCCACATCTAGCAACTACTAGTTCCCCATACCCAGTAACGTCGGTTGCCCACATCCAACAACTACCAGTTACTACACTCAGAAACATCGGTTGCCCACATCCAGCAACTACCAGTTTCTCATACTCGGTAACGTCGGTTGCCCACATCTAGCAACTACCGGTTACCATACCCAGAGACGTCGGTTGCCCACATCTAGCAACTACCAGTCTCCCATACCCAGTAACGTCAGTTGCCCACATCTAGCAACTACCAGTTACTATCCCTCATCCAGTAGGATGCCAAATAATCATCTAGGGTCGTCACCATAAGATGTTCACAAAGCTGAGTGATTGTCATCACTCCTATCAAACTGTACAGTTCACACTCAGGCATCTTACCCTAACTGTCCTGTTGAGATTTACATCACATTACCATTTCAAAAACATTTCTTTTATTTATTGCCAATATTATCACATCCACTCACACCCCACACATTCTTTCCTTTAGCACCAGTTTTAACATATTTTCATTAATCATCACACCCCATCCGACTCATTGGAATCATTACCATCACGTAATGATTAACAATGTTCAGATGACTATCGTTTACACCCTACCTGACCCATTGCAATCATTACCATCATGTAATGATTAACAATGTTCAGGTAATCATTTGTTACCCCCACTTTCCCTCTAGCAGCTTTACAACTGCTAGAAACATATCAACATCACTATCACAATTCTGGTACTAAAAACATTCAATTCATTTATCGTTATTATGTGTGCTAGCCCGAATGTTAAAACCAAACATTTGAAAAGGGTTTAGAACTCACCTTATCAACTTTCTCACGACAATCTACACAATCCACGTACACGAGGTCACTAGTCCTTCCTCTAACCAAGGTATATCTAAAGCAATAAACCCTGATTCAATAACTTATTCTCAAACAGGGCCCTCATGCGATTGAACACTTATGCGAATGAGCACTCATGCGACTGAACCTATGCGGATGAACCATGCGACTGAACCTTCAGTCGTACGACTAGCCATTCATTCGTACGATTGAGTTCTCATTCATATCCAGTGTTCACTCGTCTTCATTCGGCCTTCTAACCAGGCGACTGAGTTCCAACCGCACGACTGAACCTCCATTCGCACTCAGTCGTCCGACTAGACTCTCATTCGTACGACTGAGGCATGCGATTGAGCCCATTCGCCTGAAACGAATCAGCAGCTGTGTTCTTGACGTTTTTTATCCAAACTCACTCAAAATTTGAGTTTTAACCATCCAAATCATACCATATTCAAAACAGATCCTATACACATCGTTTACAATGGTTTCGGATCATTATTTCATCAAAACTTCACAAAAACTTAGATTTGAATTCCTGAATTTTAAATTCAGAAATAAACCAGACCAATTTACTGATTTAAACAGGTTATTGGATCAAATTCAATCATACAAAGAGCTTATAACATCTCCGGATTAATCCGTGACGTTCAAAACTTACCAAAACGGAGTTTCGCCTAATCAATTTCGTGAGAGCAGGGTTTTTGGGTGTGAAGGGGACAAGAGAACAGAATAGGTGCAGATAGAAATCTGCCCTTGAACCCCTGCACCGCCCTACTTATCCGTACACTTCAACTTAACCGCCTCACCTTCAGTCGTACGACTGAACCATTCGTACGACTGAACTGTGCGATTGAAGCTCATACGCCTACGATTCGTACTACTGAAGTTCATTCGCATATGACTTATGCGACTGAACACCTAAACATTCAAACCACTCAACTTAATTTAATTAATCATAACTATAATATAATTTACAAGTCCGGATTTAGAAACCGGATGTTACAATGTCTCATATTGTTGGGCAAGGATTTCCCTAGTATTTCCTAAGACCTCATCGGTTCCTCCAAATTGTTCTTTCAAAGCAACCCAGAGGTCATGAGTAGTTTCATGATGCATAAGCCTTGAATAGATTTCATTAGGCAGTGCCATGGCCAGAATTCCATGGGTTTAGCATCAATTTCGAACATCTTTAGATCTTCATCCGAATACTGATCAGGTTTCTTCGGAACCCTCTCATTTGTTTCCGGAGTACTCACCATAGGCTTGTATGGTCCATGCACCATAAATTTCCAACAACCTGCGCTGTTGATGGACAAGTGATGGAGCATACGTCATTGCCATATGTTATACTCATTCCTAACAAGCATCAGAGGCTTTGTTGAGGAGCCAGTATTGTGAGGATCATTTGTTGGTGTCGCCATTGAACAAATTCAAGCAAATTCAAAGTAATTTCAGTAAATCTAGCTCAAAACCATGGAGAGCCTCAAATTGAATGACCAGAAGCAGTAGATACTCAATCTCTATAACCGATTCTTGCAAAGTTGCTAATTCGATCAAATGTAGATGTCTAAAGAGCAGTTTCAATGATCAATTGTTAAATCGATCAATGAATAACCAGCTCTGATACCCTTTGAAAGGATCTAAGAATCTAGTTTGATCAATTAGATTGGATATGCAGTGGAATAGCGTACGATTTAGAATAAATTACAGCAAGAACACACAAGATGTATCAATGAAATAGTATGATTATAGAGAGAGAGAATTTCTGCCAAAAGGTATATATTCATTCAACACACGCTTCGGCACATTTACAATTAGGTCATCTTTCCTTTTATAGGAAAGATGACGTCAGCTGATGTCACTTGACAGTGACATCTAACCGTTATTACAACAAACTACTGAAAGTAGACTAAACTACTGAAGATGTCTAACAGCTAACATCTTCTTACAAAAGACAAGTGTAAACTACTACAACTACTGAAAAGAAACTACTGAATTTTAGACGTTTACAAAGTACTGAAACATAAAAGAAAACTACTGAAAGGAAACAACTGAAAGGAAACTACTGAAAAGGAAAACCATCACAACAACTGAAGAATACTTCTTCAGCTGTTGTGACAACCTCTAAAGTCTTCAGTACTTAAACTTCAGACTTTAACTTTAGCTGCTGTTATCAGCTGATGTCTTCAGCTGATGTCTTCAGTTGTTGTCTTCAGTCTTTGTACTTCAGCTGATGAAGTCTTCAGTTGTTGTCATCATCAGCTGATGAAGTCTTCAGCAGTTGTTGTGATGTTTGTGGGACTTAAAGGTCTTTCTGATCTGGCTCATTGGTTCTTTTGGTCCGACATTTACACCCTGCATAGTCACTACCAGAGAAAGCAACCAATTTGCAAGAGTGCCCAGTGGAATACCAAAGTCCGGGAGATAGAGTTCCTTGCAAGTATCTAAAGATCCTTTTGACTGCAATCAAATGGGATTCTTTTGGTGCAGCCTGAAATCCAGCACATACACAAGTTGCAAACATAATGTCTTGTCTAGAAGATGTAAGGTACATCAAGGAATCAATCATACATCTGTAAAGGGTTTCATCAACTGCATTACCTTTCTGATCAGCATCCAGTTGTGTGGTGCTGCTCATGGGAGTAGAACAGGGCTTACAGTTTTGTAAATCGAACTTTTTCAGAAGATCCTTTGTATATTTTGACTGAGGAATGAAAGTTCCATCAGCTCTTTGTTTGATTTGCAAACCCAGAAAGAACTATAATTCTCCCATGGCACTCATTTCAAACTTTTGTTGCATCAATTTTGTAAATGCATCACACAACTGTGGATCAGAGGATGCAAAAATGATGTCATCTACATAAATTTGAACAAGTAGCTTATGCTGTCCTACTTTCATTATGAACAAAGTTTTATCTATGGAGCCTCTAGTGAAATTGTTTTGAAGAAGAAAATTAGACAGTGTTTCATACCAGGCTCTAGGAGCTTGTTTTAACCCATACAGAGCCTTATCAAGCTTATACACCCAATCTGGATGTTTATTATCCTCAAAACCCGGTGGTTGACACACATAAACCTCTTCTTTTATTTTACCATATAAGAATGCACTTTTGACATCCATTTGAAAAACTTTAAGATTATGGAAAGCAGCATAAGCTAAGAACAATCTGATTTCCTCCAGTCTGGCTACAGGGGCAAAGGTTTCATCATAATCAACACCTTCTTCTTGTGAAAACCCATGTACAACCAGTCTGGCCTTGTTCTTGACAATTTGACCTTTTTCATCAGTTTTATTCCTAAACACCCATTTAGTGCCTATTGCACACTTACCTTGGGGTAGAGGAACCAGCTCCCACACTAGCTGCTTTTTAAACTGAAGAAGTTCAAGTTGCATGGCTTCAACCTATCCATTGTCTCTTAATGCAACATGATAGTTCTTTGGCTCTTGCTAACTAATGAAGAGAGCATAGAAGCAGAAATTGGACAATTGACTTCTTATTGAAACTCCAGTATTGATATCACCAATGATTTGAGACATTGGATGATTCTTCAGCTCTTGATAGACAATAAGATCTTTGCAAGTGTTTGCAGGAGATTCAGCAGCAACAAATGTTGATTCAGACTCTTGAAACCATAAAGGAGATGGCAATTCAAACGAAGTAGATGATTCAGAGATCTCATCAGCATTTGTTGTGGATGGAGCTGTTAAAGCTACAGGAACATCAGGTTTAGATGATTCAGGCAGTTGATCACTAAACCTGAAAAGGTGAGTACTATCATCATCATCATCATCAGTACCACCAGATGAAGAACTGTTTGCAGGTGGTGATGGATTTTAAGGAACTGCAACAGCTGGAGACTGATAAGGAACATATTGCAGTATGTCCAAATCAAATAGCTCCACAAGGTTTTGTGGGATTTTGTCCTTTGGAGATTCATTAAACTTCACATGCAAGGTCTCTTCAATTATCTTTGTTCTGCAATTAAAAACTCTCTATGCCTTGCAAGTGGATTAATACCCAACAAAGTATCCTGCATCCACCTTTGATTCAAACCTCTGAAGTGGGTTCTTTGTGTTGAGAATGTAACAGGGACACCCAAATGCTCTAAAAAATGAAATCAGAGGGGCCAAATGATGTAACACTTCATAAGGAGTCTTCATCAGCCTCTAATTTACTAAAACTCTATTCTACACATAGCAAGCTGTGTTGACAGCTTCTGCTCAAAAGGTCAGTGGCAAACCAGAATCAACCAACATTGATCTGGCGGCTTCAATAAGTGTCCTGTTCTTTCTTTCCACCACTCTATTTTGTTCAGGAGTTCTTGGAATGCTATACTGCCTCTTGATTCCCTTAGACAAGTAGAATTCGTCAAGTGTGTGGTTTCTAAATTCTATGCCATTATCACTCCTCACACACTTGACTGGAAGGGAGTATTGTTTTTCCACTCTTACTGGACCAAAAAGATCCATATGCAGTAATTACAAGCACGCATTAGACTTTGGCTCTTCTATTGGAGGAAATGATACCTTGTGTTGCTTCCTTTTTAAACAAACAGAGCAGTTGTCATCACATTTGAACTCCTTCACTGGCAGTCCTCTCACTAAACCATGATGGATCAGCTGGTTCATGTTTTTAAGATTCACATCACCAAGCCTTCTGTGCCATATTTTAGATTCCTGAGGAGAGGCCTTGGAGAACAGGCAAGGATGGCCTTTTAGATCAATTTTCTTTGATAAGTCTAAGGCATATACTCTTCCTGTCCTGTTGGCCTTCAGGAGAGTATGTTCATCCAGTACCTTGTCAATCAAACTCAGAACTTTGGAAGATAGAATCGTGCAGTTCTGGCTGGTGAAAAGAGCAACATGAACTTTATCACACATCTGACTGGCACTCAAGAGGTTGTACTTGAGATTCTCCATATTGTTGACATCATCAAACTTATTTCACCATTGGAACAAAGCCTTTGCTGATGATGTAACCTTTAGCATCATTACCAAATGAAACAAATCCCTTCTTTCCTTGAGAGTAGTCATTAAGAAGAGAGCTGCTCCCTGTCATATGCATGGATCCTCCACTCTCCACATACCAGATGCTTCTTTGGCATGCTGAAGAACCCTGCATTTGTGAAAAGAAACTAGTTAGCTTTTGAGACCCAAACCATTTTGGTTTTGGGTCTGTTCTCATCAACAGATTTTACACTAACTGGTTTGTCATGATTAACAGCCTGTGGAGGTGGAGATGGTGCGGAAAAGGATTCCTTTGATTTTGGCTTGGTTTTCCTTTTCTGTAGTTTAATCACAGGTACATGTATTTGGTTGACTCTCCCCAATAGATGTTGAACCATCATAACAAGTTGTGTCTCATTGTTTGCTAAAGCCTTCAGTTCATCAGACACATCAGTTCTTGTTTTTGATTGGTTCCTGTGTTTCACCATTTTCTCACTTTTGGAAGGCACAGACTTAGTCTGGTGTTTTGATATTCCATGAGGAATCCATTGAACACCTTCAGTTGTTTCCTGATAAACCCCTTCCTTCTTTTTGGTGTTCTTATCTTTATTGAATTTGGAACCATTTCTGTAACAGCAGTCATCAGTGAGATGATTGAATAAGCCACATATTTCACATGGCTTTTTCTTCATCTTCAGTTGATCAACTACAGAAGAAGATGAAACTACTGAAGGTTTGTTCTTCAGTACTTTCTTCCTTTCAGTATTTATGTTAAGTACTGATGGATACTTAACTACTGAAGATTTGTTATTCAGAAGTTTTCTATCAGTACTTTTGGACTTCCTGATAGACTCTTCTGCAGTTTTCAAACCCTTTTTGTTTTCAGTGGTTTTGGTTTGTTCTTCAGGTGTTATGACTTGCCCATTAGTACTTTGAGTACTTTGTGAGACAACACCTGAAGTGATCAACTTTCTCCTGATCATGTGTTTTCAGCATTAGGACCATTAGATTCTACAAGTTTTAGATTAATTTTCTCAAAAACTTTTTCACCTTCATTTATCTCCGTTAAAACAACACCCACAGCTGTTTCTCCCTGTATGACATTTGTGCATCCAAAAGTATAAGAATATGTTTCTATATCAGCTGATTGATTTTCTGAGGTGCTAATACTGACTTCATCCTCTGATTTTGGTTCATTATCAGAGGGTGAGGCGCATGATGATGTGGATTGGTAATTGCTTTCTCCTTCAGATTCTACTTCTAACCTGGGAGTAAAATCTGTAGGAGGAGCACTGTGATTTTAACCAACCCCAAACTTCACATTTTAAGCTGTTTGTTTGTTAAGAAGAATTTCAAACCCCTTGCATGATGTTACCCAGCGTTCACACTCTACCTGGGTAGCTGCAAGTGTTTGTTTGAGGCCCTTATGCTTCTCTAAGATGACCTCTACCTTTGCCTTTTCATCAGTGATTTGGCATTTTAATTTGTAAATCTTATCATCTTTTTCATTTAAAACAGACTCAAACTCAGCTTTTCTTTTGGAAATCACTTTCTCTAGCTCAATATTTTTATTGATTAAAGCTACATCTGCTTCTCTAATTGAGGCAAATGTAGCTATGCATGACTCAGAACACAACATGGCCTTAGCCTCTGAAGATGCCTGTGATACCTGTGATGTTGAAGCATTTGAGCATGAGCCATTAGTAGACTCCAGGGCCATAAGGGTAAGATTTCCAAAAGGGGTTTCACCACCATGTTGACCAGCACCAGGAAACAGTTGTTCGTGATAACCAGAAAGATCATCTAGTAAACTGCTCCAGACAATAACTCCAGGGGTGAAAAAGCTTTGTTGTGGTTGAAATTGAAATTGTTGATTTGATTGAGATGGTTGAGGCTCAAGTAGGACAGGTGGTTGTTGAGTTGTGGGTACTTGAACCTGACTAGACTGAGGCATGTAAAAACAGGGGTAAGGATATGGCATAGGACCTTGAGGGACAAAATATGCAGGAGACGATTGAGCTTGTAAAGGATGACCAGAACTGGTGGAATGTTGCCCTTTGTTTTGTGAGCTATTGCTTTGGAAGGTCATAGAGGGTGCAGATGAGTTAGATCCAGATGATCTATTGCAAAGTGTCCAAGTCTATGGCACTTGTGACACCTCAACTTGCCCTTGTCAAAACCAACCTTGGTTTTTTCAGAGGGACCTGGGAATTTCCGACAAGTCCTTTTGTAAAACTTTTGAGATCTGATATTGATCATTGCCATTTGGCTCAAAATATCCATTTCTTCCAGATCATCATCTGGAATTCCTTTCAAATCATCCATCATAAAGCACAAATTATCACTGCTACCACCTGAATTACTATCAACACCAACAAAAGCATGTTCTCCACTGTTTGTAGAGAAATCTATATGCTCATCATAGGAACCTTCTGATGTAGCATACTCAAACTCTTGATTGACCAGTGCAGTGTTTCCTAGTACAATGTCATCAGCGAGCTTCCCAGATGAAGACAGTTTCCTTTTCTATTCTATTTCTCGTTCAAATGTCAATAGTTTCCCATGAAGTTGGGTGAGAGATAGAGTGTCCAGATTTGCACTGGAGCGTAGGACAATAGTACATGTGTCCCATCTCTCAGGCAGGGATCTGAGGAATCTATTGTTCATCTGGCTGTTTGAATAGTCCTATTTAACCATTTTCAACTCATATATCAAACAGGAAAATCGCTCAAACTGCTGGGTCACAGACTCACCCTTTCTATGAGAGAATGTCTCATATTGCTAGGCAAGGATCTCTCTAGTGTTTGCCAAAACGTCATCAGTTCCTCCAAATTGTTCCTTCAGAGCAACCCAGAGGTCATGTGCAGTTTCATGATGCATAAGCCCTGAATAGATTTCATTTGGCAGTGCCATGGCCAGAATTCCATGGGCTTTAGCATCAATTTCAAACAATTTTAGATCTACATCAAAATACTGCTCTGGTTTCTTCAAAAACCATCTCATTTGTTTCCGGAAGACTCACCATAGGCTTGTATGGTCCATGCACCACAGATTTCCAACATCTTGTGCTATTGATAGACATGTGATGGAGCATTCTTCGTTGCCATATGTTATACTCACTCCTAACAAGCATCGGAGGCTTTGTTAAGGAGCCGGTATTGTGAGGATCACTAGTTGGTGTAGCCATTTTCACAGATTCAAACAAATTCAATGTAATTTTAACAGATTTAGCTCAAAAACTCAACAACTCTGTTTTAAGCACGTAGAACTTCAAATTAATTCACCGGAAGCAACAGAAACTCAAACTCTATAACCAATTCTTGCAAATTTGCTAATTCGATCAAACTTAGATATCAAAAGAGCAGTTTCAATGATCAACTGTTAAATCGATCAATGACTAACCAGCTCTGATACCATTTCAAAGGATCTCAGATCTAGTTTGATTAATTAGGTTATGATTTGCAGCGGAATAATGTTAGAATTAGACGAAATTTAAGCAAGAACAAGATGAATATTCAATCAAACAGTAACGGTAATAGAGAGAGAAAGTTTTCTGCAAAAGAAAATGTTTTCATTCATTCATATGCTTTAGCCCTCATACAATTAGGTCAACTTTCCTTTTATAGGAAAAGATGACGTCAATAGATGTCACCTGATAGTGACATCTAACCGATTAAACAAACAACTGAAAATAACTGAAACTACTGAAGATTTCCATAACAGCTAAGGACATCTTCTTACAATAAAAGCTTAAGTGTTAACTAATTCTACAACTACTGAAACTACAACATCGGAAGAATAAGTTCTTCAGACGTTTTACATCTACTAAACTACTGATTACAATCTACTGAAAATATAAAGACAACTACTGAAAGTAAACCATCACAACTACTGAAGAGTACTTCTTCAGCTGTTGTGACAACCTCTGAATACTTGGTCTTCAGACTTTGTCTTCAAACTCTGTCTTCAGACTTTTTCTTCAGCTTTTGTCTTCAGACTTTGTCTTCAGACTTTATCTTCCGACTTTGTCTTCAACTTTGTCTTCAGACTTTGTCTTCAGACTTTGTCTTCAGACTTTGTCTTCAGACTTTGTCTTCAGACTTTGTCTTCAGACTTTGTCTTCAGACTTTGTCTTCAGACTTTGTCTTCAGACTTTGTCTTCAGACTTTGTCTTCAGACTTTGTCTTCAGACTTTGTCTTCAGACTTTGTCTTCAGACTTTGTCTTCAGACTTTTGTCTTCAGCTGATGTAGTCTTCTTCGGTTTTTATGATGTCCGTGGGACTTAATGGTTTTTTTGATCTGGCTCATTGGTTCTTTTGGTCCAACAAGCTGCTTTTGCATGCTGTTCTTAAGTTTTATGGATTCAAAACCAAATGCTTGACTATGGCTTTAATTTTCTTAAAACACCCATACACATTGCCAATTCTACAGCAGTGTTTATAACAGACAATCCTGTTCAACATTCAAAAGCCAAACACATAGAGATCAGATATCATTTTCTAAGAGATTGCTCAGAAAAGGGTATGATCTAGTAGATCAAAGTTCATACAGACAATGAATTGGCTAATTTTTTTACAAAATCATTTGATTCAACTAGATTTTAATTTCTGGTTCAGTCACTTGGAATGATCAAATATGAAACAACAAATTAATATTTTCAAACATTAAAATCAAATAGTCTTGATTTTGTCAAAGTCCAAAATAGTTGTCCCACTTACATCTTTTTCAAAATCAAGATAACGTGCAAACAAATCATTTATAACATTGAGTCATACATACACTTCATGAGAAATGATAGTACAGTAGCATAGCTCTTCACTTGAGTCTTTTTCCACTAATAAAGACTGATGATACTTTGTTTGATATGTGGATAGGCTCAGCATGGGACACCTAACATCAGATACAACAGTGAAGAACTAAATTATCATGATTATGTGGTCAACAACACAACTTGGTTTATGGTAAGTATTGATTTCTTCAACATAGATAGGTTGAAATCTAACTTCAATACACCAATTGAAACAGATTATAAATTGCTCAATTTAAGTGTCTCCTTTGTTACAATAATCATAGACCTGGAGTACACCAAGACATTCTTTGTTATGCTAAGCACAGACCTGAATGTTCTTAATCATGATCCATATAAGATTCCTAACGAGAAACACATCCTATAAGGATGATCAATCCATAAAGTCTTTATGACTAGCTTCCAAAGTGAAGTGCAAAAGAATCCAAAATTGGATCACCCAATAAACATCAATCAATAAAATAGTTGAGCATTTATCATCGTAAGTAGCAAGGTATTAAGTATTGAAATTACTTTCTAGCATATCTTGAGGACAATCATACATATCATACAATCAGATGTGGGGTACTCATAACTCATGTCAATCAACCCAAAACATGATAATCACTCACTGTTTAAAATAACTATTAATACCATACTTGAGTTTAAGTAGATCAATATATCTACAATCAACATTGTACTTGTCTATGTCTATTCTTCAAAATCAAACAAACAACTCAGTGAAGAACTACAGACTAGTATGATCTCATGGTATGTACACATGATTCATGTGTATTATGATTTACATGCATTTTGAGTGAACAAAGGATAAAATTCTTGATAAATCACAAGTAAATCACTCTTAAACAAACAATTGGACTTTGATAATTTCAAATTAAACATATATAAATTTTTGCCAAATTTTTATTAATACGCAAAAATTTAGGGGGAGAAATTGAACATAGAATTATCAAAGGCAGTAGAATTGTGCATTAACATACAATTTATCATACATTTTCAAATTTGATAAAATAAACAAAGTCAAAGTCAAGCCAACACTAACAAACAGTAGGTTGACACATATATATTTATTTGTTTATTTTATTGCATAATATCGCTTTAGAGTGATATCAAAATTAATTTGAAAATATAATTTTTAAAACAGATCAAACAATCACAACATGCACAAGTTTCTTAAAATTTTTGAAAATTTTAACAACTGTTCATACAGCGGATGAGAATAAGATTCATCCACTGTGAACCAAACAGCACTACAAAATTCCTTCAAATCAAACATTTTGACAACTGTACATATAGCGGACAACCAAAACATTCATCTGCTGAAGGTACAGTGCCAACCAAAATTACAAAAGTGTCTACAGTGCATGAACAAAATCGTTCATCCACTGTGAACATCATCCAAATTTAAACAAGTGTCAATAGCGCATGAACAAAATTGTTCATCCGTTATGAACATCATTCAGTCACAAAGTACTCCACAGCGCATGAACAAAATTGTTCATCCGCTTTGAGCAGATCAAACAAGTGTTTACAGCATATGAACATTTGTTCATCCGCTATGAACATATCAATCAAAGCAGTCAAGTGTCTACAGTGCATGAACAAAATTGTTCATCCGCTGTGGAAACAGTCATCAAAATAAATCAAGTCATGCACAGCGCATGAACACAAGTGTTCATCCGCTGTGTGAACAGTGCATAAGTAAAATGCACAGCGCATGAACAAAATTGTTCATCCGTTATGTGAATAGTGCATAAGTAAAAGGCACAGCGCATGAATAAAATTGTTCATCTGCTTTATGAATAGTACACACACAATAGGGTCCACAGCGTATAGCCAAAATTGTACAACGGACACTGCCACAGCGGACACTATACTCACAGCGGATAACCAAAATGATTCAAATTTTTACACAACGGACAAAACACTGTATACACAGCGGATGTACATTTATCAACTGTATATATAATCCACACTTGTCTAATTTTTACATTTCACCATTAAAAAGAGAGTGTGAAGTTTATCAGTCAAAATTTCAAAACAGTCAAAACCCTTCAATAAACCCTAATCACCATGTTCAATTTACACAAATCGAACACCAAATTCTACTTGTTTAGTTGATCGAAAGGTACAACAATATGATTTCGATCCTTAATCAAACATAAACATTCTGAAATTTTATTCAGATTCAGGCATTGTTCGACTCAGTTGAACAGTTGATGAACATTCAAGAATAAACAATTTGATGTTATTTAAGCAAATCAAACATGAAATATGTGAAATCAAGCAAAAGTCGATCATATTTAGGCTGTTAGTTTGATGATTTGGGACAAATTGTTCATGCAGATGATGAACAGGCTTGATGTTCATGATAAAGATGTTGAGTTTGTTGGACCATTATCAAAGTTGTTTAACCATTTAAACAAGAAAAACGCAGCGGAAACAAACCTTAATATAATGTTATGTAAACTGAAAATTAAGGTACATTATATGTCAACAACAAACCCAAGATTGTAAGGATCATATATATGTGAGTAGATTAGCTATTAAGAATAAATAACAACCAAACATTACCCATAATGCTACCTTTGAAGAGCTGCCAAAACGTTAGATGAACTACCTTCCAAAGGCTACCCAAAAACGTTGGATGTGAAGAAGAGGATAAAGTCTTGAATGACCAAAACACCAAGGTAGATGTCCTCAAGCTTTCATACCCACAAGTGTGATGCAAACACCTCTTTTTGCTAGGATTCAATCACCAAAATCGCAAGAAACAAGCTGCAGAAAATTGATTTCCAGCCTTGTTTTTCTTCTTAGATGAGTGAAAAATTGAGTCTTGAATGTATGAGAGAGAGAGGTGAATTGGAGAGTGTGACTAGTGTAAATAGGGTGTAGTTTAAAGACAACAAAATGACCAATAATACCCCTAAAGGGGGTGGCCGAAATGTTGCTTTTAAAATGGGTTCCCCCCATTTTAAACACCCACTTAAATTGTTAGCTAGTTGTATTATTAGTTATATAATTAACCTTTTAAATATATAACTTAAACACACACTTTTATTATTTGATGTTATTTAACAAACTTAAATAACATTACAAATAATGTCCATGAACAAAATATCCTTATAAGTTGTTCTTTCTCACATACAATTTATTTAGAAAACCCATTTTCTAAATTGGTGTAATGATTTAATTGCATGATCATATCATCAATAAAATACATATTGGTGTTTGCTAAACTTGTTATTGGCTATGACCCGACTTGGATCATAACGTACTAACCACATCAACATTCTATGTGTCCTGGGCATAAAGAATCCAATAATCTCCCACTTGCACAAGATTCATAGAAGATTGATGCTAGCAGTAAATACCGCCTAACAACGGTTTACCACCCTTAATATGCATGACTTAGAAGCCATTGAATAACATCATCCCCTTCAAGTATCCAACTTGAAATGATTTAGGTGAATCAATCATTTATCCTTTTGTTACAAATGTCATATTAAATCCAAGGACATAGAATGATCATTCCTTGTTGATTTAACTCAATCAGGCCTTAGACATCTTGCTCTCAACAAATAAGAGGAACAAATTCCATCTTTACTACATACGTTTCTCACAATCACCTTATGTCATACCTAAACATAGCCTTATGTACTGAGCATTACTTTAGAGCAGCGAAGAACTAGCTCAAGGTATAACACTTGGTGAATATCAAAACTCAATATGTATCTCAGGTCGGAGGATACCAAATGATATTCGCCTTTACTCAAATTTACTTATGATCAATCAATAAGATTCCATGTAGTAAGATTTGAGACGCGGGTTAGTCCAATATTCGTATCCCACGAATATCTATGTACATTGGCAGCAACCAATTGCTCTATATTCATGCCTTATGAATATCCACCAATTCAAGTTCATAATGGTCTTACGTTCATATTTGTTCCCACAGATATGACCGACTACGGACATTTAGAATAATAAACATATTCATGGATGTAAACATGCTAAAAGGAACATAACTCAAAATATCGTAAATATATAGATGAGTTAAATATTACAATTGTTCTATATTTTCAATATTAATACTAAAAAGATCAATTCCAATCACTAGAATATCGAAGTCCTAAGGCACAAGTATGACATTCATGCTTTTCCCTTTCAAGGAGCTTCGTGAGTGGATCCGTAATGTTTTGATCAATGTGAACTTTGCGAATACATATCTTTCCCTTTTCAACTTCATCCCCTATGTAGTTGAATCTCCGCTCAATGTGCCTAGTCTTTTGATGTGCACGGGGTTCCTTGATTTGAGCAATCGCACCCTCGTTATCACAAAAGATTTCTAGGGGGTCTTGAATGGTAGAGACCACCCCTAGATCAGCGATAAACTTCTTTATCCATGCAGCTTCCTGAGCTGCCAATGAGGCGGCTATGTATTTAGATTCTGTAGTGGACAATGCTACCACATCTTGTTTTGAACTCTTCCAAGACATAGCTCCTTCATTCATAATGAAGACATACCCCGATTGTGATCGAGAATCATCTCGATCAGTTTGGAAACTCGCATCCATGTAACCCTTTACAACGAGTTCCTCTTCATCAGATCCATATATTAGAAACATATCCTTAGTCCTCCTAAGGTATTTCAATATACTTTTAACAGCCATCCAATGGCTATTACCTGGATTCTGCCTCACGTCCGGTCTAGTGCATATCATTGCATACATGATGGATCCTATAGCAGACGCATATGGGATGTCGTTCATACGATCTTGCTCGTCCTTCGAGCTTGGACATTGAGACGTACTCAATATTGTCCCCTTTTGAATAGGTACCATACCTTTCTTAGAGTTTTCCATCTCGAACCTTTTCAAGATTTTATCAATGTATGCACTTTGGTTTAGACCTATCAACCGCCTCGATCTATCCCTATAGATCTTAGTTCCCAAAATATAGGCGGCTTCACCGAGATCTTTTATGGAAAAACAGTTCCCAAGCCAGGTTTTAACACTTTCCATGGTTGGAATATCATTTCCAAACAGCAGTATGTCATCAACATACAATACTAAGAATGTAATTACACTCCCACTAGCCTTTTTATACACACAAGACTCGTCACCATTCTTGATGAAAACAAATTTCTTGATCTCTTCATGAAAACGTCGATTCCAACTTCTCGATGCTTGTTTCAATCCATAGATTGATCTCTTTAACTTGCATACTTTTTAGGATGTTTTGGATCGACAAAACCTTCAGGCTGAACCATATGGACAGTCTCTTCGAGATGTCCATTAAGAAAAATGGTTTTGACATCCATTTGCCAACTCTCATAGTCATAATAAGCAGCAATGGCGAACAATATCCTAATAGACTTTAGCATTGTCACAGGTGAGAAGGTTTCATCATAATCAACCCCTTGAGTTTGAGTGAAACCTTTTGCTACAAGTCTTGCTTTGTAAGTATCCAAGTTTCCATGCATATCTGTTTTCTTCTTGAAAACCCACTTGCATTTAACCGGTTTGGAGTTAAGCGGAAGGTCAACCAATTCCCAAACTTGGTTGTCATACATGGATTACATCTCTATGTTCATGGCTTCCAGCCATTTGTCACAGTCCGAATTGGACATTGCATCATGCAACGTAGTTGGCTCATCGGAGACAACCACGTAGCATCCATCTATGAAAAATCCATATCATTCAGGTGGAATGCTAACTCTACCAGATCTACGAACATTTTATGTGTATTGATCAACCTCTTGATCATCATCAACAACCTCCTGTTGATTGCTAGTGTCAACCAAATGTGTATCGCCTTGTGGATCTTGATCCTCATCAAATTCCACTGTTCTATACATCATTCCTTCCATAAGGAACTTGGTTTCCAAGAACTTTGCCTTTCAAGCAATAAATACCTTTTGCTCTGTTGGATCAAAAAAGTAGTATCCTATACAGTCTTTGGGATATCCAACAAATATACACTTAGTGGATCGACTTTCCAATTTGTTTTGGGTGTTAAGCTTAACTTAAGCTTCACAGCCCCATACTTTTAAATAAGATAGCAATGGAACTCTTCCATGCCATTTTTCAAAAGGTGTCGAATCCACTTTCTTGGTCAGGGCCATATTCAAAATACGAGCCGCGAAGAGTAGTGCGAAACCCCAAAATGATAGAGGTAGTGAGCTTATAGCCATCCTAGATCGAACCATATCCAATAGGGTTCCGTTTCTCTTTTCAAACACACCATCATGTTGTGGTGTTCCGGGAGGAGTAAGTTGTGAGATAATCCCACAACTTCTTAGATGATCCTGAAAAGCCTCACTGAGGTATTCACCTCCTCTATCTGAATGGAGAACTTTGATTGTTCTATTGAGTTGATTTTCTACTTCAATCTTGAAGATTTTGAACATTTCAAAAGCTTCATGTTTATGTGTCATCAAGTACACATAACCATAGCGACTGTAATCGTCGGTAAAGGTAATGAAGTATCTTTCACCCTTCCTTGTCATTGTCTTAAAAGGACTACATACATCCGAATGTATGATTCCTAATAAGTCTTTTTCCCTCTCGTTAGTACCACTAAAAGGCGACTTGGTCATCTTACCTTGTAAACAAGATTCACACTTATCAAATGAACCATTTTCATTTGTTTTCAAAAGACCATTCTTTTGAAGTGTTTGAATCTAATTTTTTTTATGTGACCAAGAAGACAATGCCAAAGATAAGAATCTCTTAAACTCATTTAAAGTTTCTTGGTGCTTGATTGGTATAATGTGTTATTATAGGATGAATCATCATGAACCAATTCATAAATACCATCGTTTACAAACTTTAAATCATAACCATATTGTTTTAAAAGGGAAACTGAAATTATGTTCCTAGTGAAACTAGGAGCATACAAAATGTTTTTAAGAACAACTTCCAAACCATTTGAAAGTTTCAAAACATAGTCTCCTTGGGCTTCGATATCAACTTTTGTTCCGTTACCCATGTAGAGACTTGTGTCTCCCTTCTTAAAGTGCTTATTTCTTTTGAACCCCTGTAACAGATTGCAAATGTGAGTTCCACACCCGGTATCCAATACCCATATGTTTGAAGAAATAACATTTAAGTCAATATGGATCATGAAAGTTGTACCTGAGGTCTGCCTAGCATCCCTCTTGTTTCTCAACTCTTTGAGATAGGTTGGACAATTCCTTTTCCAATGTCCTGTCTCACCACACTCAAAGCATGGATCATTTTCCGTTACCTTAGGCTTGATAAGCTTAGGTTTTGGAGGTTTCGCTTTAACCTTCCCTTTCCCTTTGCCTTTGATGTGCCTCTTTCCTTTGGCAACATTTGCCTTGGGATCGGGGAATTGCCTTTTCTTATTGCCTCCCTCATTGATCGAGAGAACAGGTAGCCTTTCTACCCATCCCCACCTCAGCTGTTTTGAGCATTGCGTGAAGCTCACCAATGCTCTTGTCCCATCCGTTCATATTGTAATTCATTATGAACGTCTCAAACCTTTTAGCCAGGCCATTAAGGATCAAATCCGTGGCCAGAAAAAAATCCTTTAAGACAGGACAGTTAAGCCTCTCGAGGCGATCAATGTGGCTTTTCATCTTAAGTACATAAGATGATACCGATTGGGTTTCTTCCATGCGACATGCTGGAAGCGTTCGAACCGTTTCGAAGCGCTCTACCCTAGCTTGTTGAAGGAACATTTCCTTCAATTGGGTAATCATGTCATATGCCCTATAATGCTCCAAGTCCTTTTGGAGTTCGGGAATCATAGTTCCCAACATGAGGCAGGATACCAGCATGGAATCCTCGGTATACTGCAGCCAATCGTTATAGGCCTCAACATCCTCGGGGTCGGGTTGGTCAGGAATAGGATCATCAAGGACATAGGCCTTTTTCTCTTGCTTGAGAACAATTCTCAAGTTTCAAAACCAATCCATAAAGTTGTTATGGTTCAGACGATCCCTCTCTAAAATAGTTCTCAGTGATAAGGTATGGATGGTCGGGGTGGTAGCATTATTGTTTGCGGCCATTCTACAAAATTTACAAAGTTCTTATTAGTATTTCTGAAAAATTACATTTTAATCATTAATACCCTTTTATCTCTCATAGACAATTAATAATTAAAATCTAGAATCCAACGTTACATTTAAATAATGGTTAGGTGACCTTTATCCCATTATTTAAATTAACAAGGTAGTCAACATTTCACAATTGCAACCTTTTGCAACTTCTAGCCTTTATGGGATCGGTTAAACATCTTATGCTTGGTTGGCATGTTTAATCCCTCAACACCATTGTATGCCATGCTTCGGTGACCCTATGCACATGGTTTCCAATTCAAGTCGTCCTACTTACACACACGTGTGAGTTTACACATACAAGTGGTTAGGTGACCTTTATCCCACAAATACGTTAAGCCCACCACAAAACACAAGTTCCCTAAAAGTGGTTAGGTGACCTTTATCCCACAAATAGTTCTTAAGTGATTCGAGTGTCGTGTAAAAGGATGGTTTTAAACTTGTTTCCAAAGGGATTTTAGTTTTCATTAATTCTAGTTTTGAAAACTCTATGTACCTTGTATTTGCATGCTTTCAAAAACATGGTACCCTATGGTTCTCCTTTTTAATAAAAAGCCATTTATTAAAATTATTAATCCTTTTAATAACCTTTTATTAACCACTTAATGATTAGGAACCATAAATGTGACCTTTCGTAATTTTGTTAAACGTTTGTTAACGTCATTAAATCTTGTAAGGGTTTGTTTTGTTATTAACGCAATTATGAGGATTCGTTTGAAAATTCTTGATGCAATTAAATATTGGATAATTGATCATAATAACAACGATAATATTAATAAAAGTAATAATAATAATATGAACAAGGAAAATAATTAAAAAAGATAATAATAATGATAATAATAATGATAATAATAATAATAATAATAGTAATAATAATAATAAGTTTTACTAGTGTTTAATCTTGTAATAAATGAAAACACATAAGTTATATAAGTTAAAAACTTGTAAATAATAAGTTTTATACATAAAATAATAACTTATAAACCACAGGGACTAGAAACGAAACTTGTGGTAAACTAAAATTTCAACTTTGGATTTAATGGTACAAAGCTGAAAGCACAGGGGACCAAAGTGTAATTTCTTTTAAAAACAATCCCCCACCATTTTCTCCCCCGTTTTTCCGGCTGTCGCCGGCCACACGCCGACCGAGCGCCGGTGACACCTCAAATCGCCAAAAAACTAAGTTTTTAAAATCCCAAACGTGTTCTAAACCTGTCTCGAACACATGGGTGCACCTAAATGGGGATTTGATTGCCAATTGAATGCTTAAAGAACTTGAAACCGAACACCATCATAACCCAAAACCACTTTACACTAAAAATCATAAAATCAATCAAATTAAACGACCAGGAACATTCTAGTAATCCTTTTGGAGTTAATAGGGTGATTAATTTCACCTAAAGCGATCTCGAATTCATTCGAATGACCTGAAACGGCCGACATTGATGTCATGGCCGTTGGAGATGTTCCAGATCAAATCAGCACTATAAAATAGAGGGTTAATGCCCTACATCTGTTCTTTTCACTACCAGAACACTCAATTTTACTTGAATCACTCACACATCTAAACCCCCAAATTGTGAACCGTCTGTAACGCCCCGAAATTTCCCGAAGCAAGCCATTTAATAATAATGGGCTTTTAAGGGTTAATTTAAGAAAGAAAGGTAAATTAGTGGGCTATGGACTAGATTAACCTTAATGGGCTATGTTATGATCGGTTTAAGGGCCCTTAATAAGCCCTTAAACATGCATGAGCAACCTCCATTCCAGCATTTGCAACCCTAGCCCCCAAAATTCATAGAGAGAGAAAGTAGAGAGATAAAGTGAAGAAAATTCAAGATTTGAAGCTTCTAAGGTCAAGGGTTTGAAGATCTGGGTGTTGGGGCATCAAACCTCAAGAACAGAGCAACGAATCCAGGTAAGAATCGACCTCTAAACCCTTCTGTAGATCAAACCCGGATTCTAGGGTTTTGGGTTTTGAAAAGTTTCAAAGAAACACATAAAGGTCAAATTTTTACGTATAAAAACGTGTAAAAAGCTTAGAAATGGTTTCATGGAAGGTAAACCAAGGATTTGGACGTAAAAAGTTAAGATTTTAGGTTAAAAACGGGTTGGTTTGTCATTTTAATGCATCCAGCGAAACTGTGCCCCCGATCAGCGAAACTGTGCACTCATCCAGCGAAACTGTGCACTCATCCAGCGAAACTAAGAGAGTTCCAGCGACACTACAGTTTTGCTGGTGCGAAACTACAGTTTCACTGGTAACTTCGCCAGTGCACAGGTTGACCTATAGACATTGAGAAACTAGGAAATCCCAACGAAAGTTGGGCGCTCATGGCAGCGAATCTGTCCAGCGAAACTGGTAGATGTGCTGCCCAGCGAAACTGGTAGCGAAACTGCCAGCGAAACTGGCAGCGAAACTGCCAGCGAAACTATGAAGAAAATGACGTTTTTATGTATTAACTTCCGTGCAGCTTGTGTATTCGGACTATAGCTTAAGATACTTAAATTGAAGCTATTTTGCTAAGTTCAGGTGAGTTCTAGACCCCTCCTTTACCTATTTTTAACATTTTGGGGTGATATGCATACTAAAATACATACTTTTATGATGACGGTTTTTAAGACCTTTTGTTAAGAAAATATAATTTTCCAAAGTAAAATGTGCCATTTAAATAGTTCAAAATAATTTTCGGGCGCGCTGACCTGGTAGCCCGGCCCCAGCCAGGGGCGTTGCCCCTTGGACCCCACTAGGGGCCGCCACCCCTAGAACCCCGCTATCAGGGGCTGCCGCCCCCGAACCCCCGCTGTCCCGTGGAGGGTCAGTTATCTAGTTTATCTCTCATGATTGATAAAATGTGAATGCTTAGACTAAGAGTTTGCTTCTTATTATGTGTTAAGTGTATGTGAAAACTAAAGATATAAGTGAAACTTAAAGAACTGTTATTGGGCCCATAACGTGTACCTTGAGAAAGTAAAGCCTTGCAAGCAAATGACAGAGGAGGGTTGCATTTGTTATGCCCTCATGACATTAGATGCTCAAACAGGCAGGTCAGTAAGGCCTGGATTGGCATGACAATAATGGCCTGTTTGGGTTCGACAATAAGGCCTGGATGGGCGTGTCGGTAAGTCCTGTGTTTATCATAGGCACCGATAGTGACAGGGAATTGACGGATAAAGAAGTGTAATAATTAACAAGTAATGGAAAGTATCGATAAAGTGATAGCACGTTTGTATTGATGTTCTGATAGAAGACAATTATTTTCAACTGTTAAAGCTAATACCTCTTACAAAAGTTACATATCAAAGTAAATCTAGAATTCACTCGGCGAAGCTGACTTTTGTATGCATATCAGTTGACAGGTGAGCGTTAGGGCTTTAGGGATGGGAGCATGGATCTGAAGCTTCTTGGCATCTAAAGACTGGCATCCTTATGAAGAAGAATTTAAGAAGATTTTAAAGACTATTTGATGTTTAAAGACAATGTTTATATTTTAATTTAACTATGTTGTAATGAATTGCAATTTACTATATCTTTCCGCTGCAATATATATACATATATACGCAAACGAAGGTTTTAAACCTATGTTTTGCTGTGAATGACCAACTGTGAGGTTTCCTGGGATTAGGGGCCTTACAAGTTGGTATCAGAGCCAAAGTTTAAGAGATTCGGGGAAAACGTTTTATAAACCTAAACTTAAACAGACAATGGGACCAAGTGGCAAGGATGCCAGTCCAAGAAGCTCCATGCCAAGAGGTAACAAAATATGTTGTAAGTATATTTCTGATGGGTAGTGCTTTCCTATTTAAGTTAGAATCGAGGGTAGGGTATGATAATATTATCTGTGGTGCCTATCTTAAATTATGTGACCTATACGTGCATAGAATAGGTATAGTAGGTTCTAGTGTTAGTGTGGTTCAGGATAGGAAAGTTTAGGACATGAGAAGTTCTGTAAGTAATTAATCACAACTGGCCATTGTTATTAAAAATTTACAAAACTTGTCATGATCTGAACTTGCCTTGAAAGACCATATTGACATTCTAAATCTTATAGGAAGTAGAAAGAATGGCACCAAAGAAAGCAGTTCCAGCTATGGTCACCCGGAGAAGCACTAGGGGAAGGCCCCCTACTAAGGCAAAGGAAACTGCAAGCAAATCTGTGAAACCGACAAAAAGGCCAACCAGAAAGCCAGTTGAGCCGGTTAAGGAGGAGGTTGAGTTAGAAACGGGAGCCGAGTGGCCTACCACTGACCATGCAAAGCTGAAGGAAACAGTAAAGGAAGCTATTGCACAAGAGGTGCACCAGATCCTATCTGGAGTGATGCCGGCTTTGCTCGCGGAGGTTGTGGAGCAGGTTAAGGGCGACAGTAAAAAGGGTACGACTTCAAAGAAGGTTGATAAGAAGAAAGTGGTCAAGACTAAGGAAATTAGTGATGAGGAAGATCGTCTGGATAACAATGATGATTTTGAGGAGGAAGAGGGGGCAAAGGGGTGCAGCTACGGGGCTTTTCAGAGGTGTAAACCCCAACATTTGATGGAACTGGTAACGCTGCTACTGCTTAGCGTTAGATAAGGGAAATGGAAGCCATGCTGAGGATCAGCGAGTGCAGGGAAAACCAAAAGGTGAAGTTTGCTTCCCATTCCCTTTTGGATCCAGCACTGTGTTGGTGGGATAACGTCGTTGAGTCTTACGGGGAGGAGGCTATTAAGAGGATGAAGTGGCCGGAAATGAAGAGGTTGGTGATAGAGGAGTATTGTCCGGAAAGAAAGCTTGACAAGATTGAACAAGAGTTTGTGAGATTGGAGGCTGGAAACATGACACATCAGGAGTACGCTACAAAATTTAATGAAATGGCACGTCTGGTGCCTGACTTGGTGACTCCTGAATCCAAGAGGATCAAGAGGTACATACAACGGTTGCCTTTGGACATTCGTAGAGACATGGTCAATGCCCGACCTAGTACTTTTAGGTCGGCGGTGGACCTCAGTGGAAGGTTGTACGATCATCACAGGCCAGTGACAATGGGTGAAACGAGAAGGTTTGGAATAATAATAGGAAGAGGTATGGGAATGGTAACTACCAACCGGGAAACATGAAAGCAAGGGTGGATGCAAAATAAGTGATTGTGAAGGGGGTCGAGGAAGTTAAGGAATGTGGGAAGTGTGGGAGGAGGCATCCCGGAGAGTGTCGAGTGGGCAGCTATGGGTGCTATCGGTGTGGGAAAACTGGTCACATGGCTAGAGAATGCCCGGAAATGAACAAGTGCTTCAACAGCCATGAGTCGGGGCATGACAACAGGGATTGCAAGAAAGCTAAGCCGGGAAACTCGGGGACAAGCGGGAATAATGACAAGGGGGATGATGGAAAGTCCAAGGCCAGGGCAAGGGCTTTCACCATGAACAAGAAGGAGGCAAGGAAAGACCCGGACGTGGTGTCAGGTATGTTCCTTGTCAATGATGTTTGTGCCTCCATATTGTTTGATAGTGGTGCCGGTAAGAGTTTTGTATCTGTATCCATCTATGCTACTCTTGATATCCAAACTAAGGAAATAGATGATGCTTTCAAGGTAGAAACGGCTGATGGTAAGTCAATCAGAATAGTCAAAATGTTAGGGGATTGCCACATTAAACTAGGAGGTCATCACTTTCCCGCACAATTGTTTGTCATGCCCTTAGGAGGTTTCGATGTCGTACTAGGGATGGATTGGTTAGCTACCCATGATGCTAACATAGTATGCCAGCAAAAGATGATCCGATTAACGGCTCCGGATGGTAGTCCGGTTACGATCTACGGTGATAACGATTACAAGGTTTCAAGGATCATTTCCATGATCAAGGCGGAGAAATGTATGAGGCGAGGGTGCGGAGCTTATCTAGCATATGTCAAAGATGTTAAAGATAAAGCGAAAGAGTTGTCAGATGTACCAGTGGTGCGGGACTTTCCTGATGTATTCCCGGAGGATTTGTCCGGGGTACCACCGGATAGGGAGATAGAGTTTCAGATTGATTTACTGTCAGGAGCCAACCTATTGCCAAAGCACCCTACTGCCTAGCCCCGTCCGAGATGAAGGAGCTCATGTCACAACTGCAAGAACTTCTTGACAAAGGATTCATTAGGCCCAGCATTTATCCATGGGATGCTCCAGTGTTGTTTGTGAAGAAGAAGGATGGCAGCATGAGGATGTGTATAGATTACAGGGAATTGAGTAAGATGACCGTGAAGAATCGATACCCTCTACCCAGGATAGACGATCTTTTTGATTAGTTGCAAGGGGCAAGCTGGTTCTCCCGAATAGATCTCCGATCCGGATATCATCAACTGAAGGTAAGGGAGCAAGATATCCCAAAGACGGCTTTCCGAACGCGCTATGGCCACTATGAGTTTCTGGTTATGTCTTTCGGGCTAACCAATGCTCCTGTGGCATTTATGGACTTAATAAATCACGTGTGTCGCCCGATGTTGGGTAGATCAGTAATAGTCTTCATTGATGATATCTTGATATACTGAAAGAACAAAGGAGATCACGCTTGTCATATCAAGGAGGTGTTAGAAACATTACGTAAGGAGAAACTATATGCAAAGTTCTCTAAATGTGCATTCTGGCTACGGGAGGTGCAGTTTTTAGGGTACGTTATTAATTCCGAGGGTGTTATGGTTGATCCAGCAAAAGTTGAAGCAGTTACGCAATGGAATTCCCCAAGGACGCCATCCGAAATCCGTAGCTTCTTAGGATTGGCTGGCCATTATAGAGGGTTCATTAAAGATTTCTCAAAGATAGATTCCCTATTAACAAGGTTAACTAGGAAGAACATGGTGTTCGACTGGGGAAAAGATCAGGAAGACGTGTTTCAGGAATTGAAGGATAGACTAACCAAAGCTCTTGTACTAACCCTACCGGAGGGGGATGAAGACCTAAGAGTATACTCCGATGCCTCTTACTGCGGGTTAGGCTGTGTGTTGATGCAAAGAGAAAAGGTTATAGCTTACGCATCCAGACAGCTAAAGGACACGGAGGTTAATTACCCTGTTCATGATTTGGAACTTGCCGCGGTAGTATTCACATTCAAGATATGGAGACATTGTCTAAAATATTTCTTTGAGCAGAAATACCTAAATATGAGACAGAGGAGGTGGTTGGAATTGATAAAGGATTACGACTGTGAAATCCATTATCACCCGGGTAAGGCAAATGTGGTAGCCGATGCCCTGAGCCGAAAGGAAGGATATGAACCAATTCGGGTGAAGGCATGCCAACTAGTAGTGACCCTAAATGTTATGAGGATGAAAAGCGAAGCTCAAGTGGATGCTTTATAAGAGCAACAAATCAAGAAGGAAAGGATGGTGGGAAAAGTTGATGAATTGGTAGAGAACACCTTGGGTGTTAAGACCTTCCACGGCAGGATATGGGTTCCGAGGCATGGCAACTTGCGAGAAAAGATTATGGATGAAGCGCACAAGACCCGCTACTCAATACACCAGGAGCAAACAAGATGTACCATGACTTGAAGAAAGATTATTGGTGGCCTGTGATGAAGAGAGATGTGGTTGCATATGTGAATAAATGTCTAACGTGCCTATAAGTGAAGGCCGAGCACCAAAGACGTTATGGTTATGTTCAGCCATTAGAAGCACCAGAATGGAAGTGGGAACATGTTACCATGGACTTTATCACCAGATTACCACGCACGACAAAAGGCCACGACGCGATATGGGTGATAGTTGATAAACTGACTAAGAGTGCGCATTTCCTACCAATCAAGGAAGCAATTAGTTCAGAAAAGCTTGTTGAACTGTTTATCCGAGAAATTGTGGCGCGGCATGGTATGCCCGTATCGATTGTTTCAGATAGAGATACGCGGTTCACCTCAAAGTTTTGGAAAAAGTTCAATGAAGAAATGGGCACGAGGTTGCACATTAGTACCGCATACCACCCGCAGATCGATGGACAATCAGAAAGAATGATCCAGACACTGGAAGATATGCTTTGGGCATGCGTTATCGAATTCGGCGGTAAGTGGGATGATCATTTGCCACTAGCAGAGTTCTCTTATAATAACAGCTACCACGCCAGTATTAAGATGCCCCCATATGAGTTATTGTATGGTCGACGGTGCAGAACTCCTATTTGTTGGGGTGATGTTGATCAGAAAGAGCTAGGGAGTTTGGAGGTGGTGGAAGCCACGACAGAGAAATTGGAAACAATCAGAGCATGCATGAAGGTGGCAAAGGACAGACAAAAGTCATATGCCGATAAGAGAAGGAAACCAAAAGAGTTCAGAGTTGGGGATAAAGTACTGTTGAAGGTTTCGCCATTGAAAGGGATTATTCGATTTAGAAAGGGGGGAAAGTTAAGTCCAAGATTTATCGGGCTATTCAAGATAGTGGCTCGGGTTGGGAGTGTAGCTTATAAGTTGGACCTCCCCAAAGAGTTATGTGGGATTCATCCCACCATTCATTTATCGCATTTAAGGAAATGTTTAGCCCCAGATGAGGTAGTTGTGCCTCTAGACGACATCGAAGTGGACGAGAAGCTGAATTATGTAGAGCAACCAGTGGCTATATTGGACCGGAAGGAGAAACAATTGAGAAACAAAGTAGTCAAGCAAGTCAAAGTGCAATGGAAACACAGAAAGGGGTCAGATACCACCTGGGAATCCGAGGAGGAAATGAGACGACAATACCCCGATCTTTTTAACAACGAGGCAGGTTTCGAGGACGAAACCTAAATAAGGGGGGAAGACTTGTAACGCCCCGAAATTTCCTGAAGCAAGCCATTTAATAATAATGGGCTTTTAAGGGTTAATTTAAGAAAGAAAGGTAAATTAGTGGGCTATGGACTAAATTAACCTTAATGGGCTATGTTTTGATGGGTTTAAGGGCCCTTAATCAGCCCTTAAACATGCATGAGCAACCTCCATTCCAGCATTTGCAACCCTAGCCCCCAAAATTCGTAGAGAGAAAGTAGAGAGAGAAAGTGAAGAAAACTCAATATTTGAAGCTTCTAAGGTCAAGGGATTGAAGATCTGGGTGTTGGGGCATCTAACCTCAAGAAAGGAGCAACAAATCCAGGTAAGAATCGACCTCTAAACCCTTCTGTAGATCAAACCCGGATTCTAGGGTTTTGGGTTTTGAAAAGTTTCAAAGAAACAAATAAAGGTTAAATTTTTACGTATGAAAACGTGTAAAAATGTTAGAAATGGTTTCATGGAAGGTAAACCAATGATTTGGACGTAAAAAGTTAAGATTTTGGCGGGCTGGTTCGTCATTTTTATGCATCCAGCGAAACTGTGCCCCCGATCAGCGAAACTGTGCACTTATCCAGCGAAACTAAGAGAGTTCCAGCGAAACTACAGTTTCACTGGTGCGAAACTACAGTTTCGCTGGTAACTTCGCCAGTGCCCAGGTTGACCTATAGACATTGCGAAACTAGGAAATCCCAACGAAAGTTGGGCGCTCATGGCAGCGAATCTGTCCAGCGAAACTGGCAGAAGTGCTGCCCAGCGAAACTGGTAGCGAAACTGCCAGCAAAACTGGCAGCGAAACTGCCAGCGAAACTGTGAAGAAAATGACGTTTTTATGTATTAACTTCCGTGCAGCTTGTGTATTCGGACTATAGCTTAAGTTACTTAAGTTGAAGCTATTTTGCTAAGTTCTGGTGAGTTCTAGACCCCTCCTTTACCCATTTTCAACGTTTTGGGGTGATATGCATACTAAAATACATACTTTTATGATTATGGTTTTTAAGACCTTTTATCAAGAAAATAAAATTTTCCAAAGTAAAATGTGTCATTTAAATAGTTCAAAATAATTTTCGGGCGCTGACCTGGTAGCCCGGCCCCAGCTAGGGGCGTTGCCCCTTGGACCCCACTAGGGGCCGCCGCCCCTAGAACCCCGCTATCAGGGGCTGCCGCCCCCGAACCCCCGCTGTCCCGCGGAGGGTCAGTCATCTAGTTTATCTCTCATGATTGATAAAATGTGAATGCTTAGACTAAGAGTTTGCTTCTTATTATGTGTTAAGTGTATGTGAAAACTAAAGATATAAGTGAAACTTAATGAACTGTTATTGGGCCCATAACTTGTACCTTGAGAAAGTAAAGCCTTGTAAGCAAACAGAGGAGGGATGCGTTGGTTGTGCCCTCATGACAGTAAATGCTCGAACAGGCAGGTTAGTAAGGCCTGGATTGGCATGACAATAATGGACTGTTTGGGTACGACAGTAAGGCCTGGATGGGCGTGTTGGTAAAGTCCTGTGTTTATCATAGGCACCGATAGTGACAGGGAATTGACGGATAAAGAAGAGTAATAATTAACAAGTAATGGAAAGTATCGATAAAGTGATAGCACGTGTGTATTGATGTTCTGATAGAAGACGATTATTTTCAACTGTTAAAGCTAATATCTCTTATAAAAGTTATTTAACAAAGTAAATCTAGAATTCACTCGACGAAGCAGACTTTTCTATGCATATCATACGACAAGTGAGCGTTAGGGCTTAGGGATGGGAGCATGGATCTGAAGCTTCTTGGCATCTAAAGACTGGCATCTGTAAGGCCCCCCTTTCCCGGGCACCTCACAGTTGGTCGTCATCACCCATAAAACATACATTTAATATAACTTAATAAAAACCATGCAGCGGAAACTTTGAATTTACTATAAATGCTTTTGCAAAGTAATACAACACTCATTACAAATATCGTTTGTTTGCATTACAATACAAAAACATTAACAAAAGAATACCATCCCAAAAGAGCTGAGTAGCCGCCTCGTGCCATCCTCAGCAACGCTACCTGCCAACTGGAAAACACAAAAGTCAGCGTTGCTGAGTGAGTTCTAGTTTTGTAATAAAACATACTTTTACTTATTTAAAAGTATCCTTTCGTGCATGCGTTCATACATCATACGTACACAGAGATAATATTCGTTATTATCTTCATCATTCGTTATACATCGTTATCTTTAACTTCTCGTATGGATTCTGTCAGGCTTTACCCACTTCATAGCACTTGGCTATGATTACTGTGGTCGAATGACAAGAATCCCGTTCATACTTACTTGCACATTGAAAGGTGAATTGTACCAATACCATATGCTACACCCCGATCGTTATTAGCTACCGGGCCGAAGTCAACATATGAACAACAAAACGTATGCCACGGTACTAGAGGTAAGCGGTAGAGGTACCATGACCATGGTCAATCACAGAGAAGGACCAATCGCGTTATTCAATGCTTGCAAGACATAATTCGTTCGTTCATTAATGCATGTATTCATCATCATTCTCCTTTTCATTCATTCGTTAATACATGCATTCATCATCATTTTTCTTTTCGTTCATTCGTTAATACATGCATTCATCATCATTCTTCTTTTCGTTCATTCGTTAATACATGCATTCATCATCATTCTTCTTTTCGTTATCTTTCACTTTACGTTCCATTCTTCTTTATCATTAATCTTTCACTTTATTAATGATAATAATTCTTGATCATGATCATTCCACATAGAAACATACAGTATTATTATTAATAATCATATTAATAATAACAATACTAATAATATTATAAATAATATTATTCATAATCTTAATATCCCTAATCATAATATTAATTATAATATTAAGAAAAGGATATTATTACATTCAATCATCATCATTCACATTCAATAACATCCTAGTCAACATTCAGGTGAAACCGTACTGCACAGACTCCAAGGAAAATATGTTAAAAAGTCTAAGTATTTTGGGCGTATGAGCCCTGTTCTAGGCGTTTCACCACTGTCGGACTCATCAGCTACACTTAGAAAAAGTTCAGGCTCTGGGCGTATGAGCACTGCTGGGTGTATGACCCCTGTTGGTCGTTTTAGCCCTGTTGGTCGTATTAGCCCATACTTAGAAAATATTTTCTGGTCATACGACCAAGGTCCAGACTTTTCACCCTCATACTTAGTAAGATTTTCAGACTTATAAGCCTGGGCGTTTTAGGACTGTTGGACATATTACATGCTTGGACTCATGACCATACTTAGAATATTTCTAAGGCATGTCCCTGGGCGTATAAGCACTATTAGACTCATTAGTTTGTACTTAGTTGTTCTAAGTCCAAATTTCAGGCACATTACTACTATTTGGCTTGTTAGACGTATTAGTAACCCATTCATGAGTCTAACTCATATTACAAAACCCAAACATCAGGATGCCTAGTTCTAATCATATACACATGATTCTAGACATGAACCTATCATAAACAAAAACATACATACATTCATATCATACGGGTATTATACCCAAACTTATAAAAAAACATATATACATGCATTTTCCAGCCCCAAATCATTTAAAATCAAGTAAAAAGGGGGCCTAGAACTCACCTTAGTTGTTTCTTCAAATTTACACCCTTCACCCGAGCTGTTCAAAAGGTTCTAACACCTAGGAATCTTTTAAACACGCATTCAAACACATATACACACACATAAGCACATAACCGAGGCTAATTTAGCCAAGAACAACTAAAAAAACATTAAACCTTACCTAAAATCGAACTCTTCTTCTTGTTCTTCAAAATCCGAATGTTTTCTCTGCTTTTGTGCTTTCTCTCTCTAAAAATATCAAATGATAGGAAATGCAGGCAACATGGGCGGCCATGCCTCCCTTTTTGTACAAAATAAATAACAACTTTGCCCATTTGGCACTTTTGGTCCCTCCTTTTTAGTTGACTTTTATTTTCTCTCCTTTTCTTTCTTTTTCTTTTATTCTTTTATTTCTTGCTAAAAATACGGGTGTTACAAGTCCACCCCCCTTATATAGGTTTCGTCCCGAAACCTGTTATTCCTAAAACAGCTGTGGGTAGTGCTGTTTCATTTCTTCTTCAGTCTCCCACGTAGACTCGGATCCTTTCCTGTGCTTCCACTGTACACGCACAAGAGGAACCACTTTATTCCTCAACCTCTTCTCCTTACGATTAATGATTGCCACTGGTTGCTCCACGTAGTTGAGCCGCTCATCCACCTCGATATCCTCCAGTGGTACAACCATGTCTTCATCAGCTAAGCACTTTCTCAGATGAGATACATGGAATGTGGGATGAATTCCACTTAACTCATCCGGCAGTTCAAGTCGATAGGCCACCTCTCCTACTCGTACGACAATTCGGAAAGGTCCTATGTATCTCGGGCTTAGCTTACCTCTTTTCCTGAATATAATAATCCCTTTCCAAGGGGAGACCTTCAACATAACTCGGTCACCAACCTTGAACTCTATCGGTCTTCGCCTCTTGTCAGCATACGACTTTTGCCTATCTTTCGCCGCCTTCATGAAGGCTTTGATCTTTTCCAACTTCTCAGTCGTTGCTTCAATTACCTCGACACCTCCCAACTCTTTCTGCCCAATGTCTCCCCAGCACACGAGCGTCCTACATCTCCTACCGTATAGCATCTCGTAAGGTGGCATGCCAATGCTGGCATGAAAACTGTTGTTGTACGAGAATTCTGCTAACGGCAGGTGGTCGTCCCAACTTCCTCCAAAATCGATCACGCACGCCCGAAGCATGTCCTCGAGTGTTTGGATCGTCCTCTCAGACTGACCGTCCGTCTGAGGATGATATGCTATACTAATGTGTAGCCTCGTCCCCATTGCATCATGAAACCTCTTCCAAAACTTGGAGGTAAACCGGGTGTCACGATCAGACACAATAGACACCGGTACACCATGACGAGCTACAATTTCTTTGATGAACAGATCCGCCAATCTCTCGGATGAGTACGTTTCGTGGATTGGTAGGAAGTGGGCACTCTTTGTCAAGCGGTCAACTATCACCCATATGGCATCATACCCTTTGGGGTACGTGGTAACTTCGTGATGAAATCCATGGTGATGTGTTCCCACTTCCACTCAGGTATATCCAACGGTTGGATCTTCCTGTAGGGCTTTTGGTGCTCCGCCTTCACTTGTAAGCAAGTCAAGCACTTACTTACGTACTCCACTACGTCGCGTTTCATACCCGGCCACCAATAGTCTTTCTTCATATCGTGGTACATTTTGGTAGCACCGGGGTGAATGGAGTATCGGGCCTTATGGGCCTCGTCCATAATCTTTTCACGTAGATCCCCGTATCGAGGATCCACATTCGCCCAAATCGGGTCTTAACACCAAGAGTGTTCTCACCCAATTCCGTAACTAGGCCCCTCATCCTTTCGGAGTTAAGACGATCTTCTTTCAAAGCCTCGTCTTGGAACTCCTTAACCTGTGTCATCACATCGGGGGTCATGATCAGCTGATAAGCCTTCACCCGAATCGGCTCAGGTCGTTCTTTTCGACTAAGGGCATCGGCCACCACGTTGGCCTTGCCCGGATGGTAATGGATTTCGCAATCATAATCCTTTATTAGTTCCAACCATCGCCTCCGCCTCATGTTAAGATCTTTCTGCTCGAAGAAGTACTTCAAGCTTTTGTGGTCGGTGAAGATTGTGCACTTCGTCCCGTATAGATAGTGCCGCCAAATCTTCAACGCGAAAACCACCGCAGCTAATTCTAGATCGTGTGTGGGATAGTTGACTTCATGGATCTTCAGTTGTCGAGATGCATATGCGATCACCCTTCCACGTTGCATCAACACGCAACCTAGCCCGGAATAAGATGCATCTGAATAGACCACTAAGTCTTCATTCCCCTCGGGCAAAGTCAAAACAGGAGCTTGTGTTAGTCTTGCCTTCAACTCCTCAAAAGCCGTCTCCTGCTCTCGACCCCACACGAATTTCACGTCCTTACGAGTCAATTTTGTCAAAGGTGAGGCTATCTTTGAAAAGTCTTGAATAAATCTCCTATAATAGCCCGCCAATCCCAAGAAGCTACGAATCTCGGATGGCGTCTTTGGTGATTTCCATTGCATCGCAGCCTCAACCTTTGCTGGGTCCACCATGATTCCCTCTGCATTTACCACGTGACCCAGGAATTGCACCTCGCGTAGCCAGAAAGCACATTTGGAGAACTTAGCATACAGTTTCTCCCTTCTCAAAGTCTCCAATACTTCCCAAATGTGACCGGCATGCTCTTCTTAGCTCCTCGAATAAATCAGGATATCATCGATGAACACAATCACTGATTTATCTAACATTGGCCGACACACTCGGTTCATCAATTCCATAAAAGCAGCTGGCGCGTTAGTTAGACCAAATGACATAACGAGAAACTCATAGTGTCCGTAACGCGTACGAAAAGCTGTTTTAGGAATGTCCTGCTCCTTCACCTTCAACTGGTGGTAGCCAGATCGAAGATCTATCCTCGAGAACCAACTGGAACCCTGGAGCTGGTCGAACAAGTCATCGATCCTCGGTAACGGATACCGATTCTTTATGGTCAACTTGTTCAATTCACGGTAGTTGATACACATTCTCATGCTACCGTCCTTCTTTTTCACAAATAAGACCGGGGCACCCCAAGGAGAGATACTCGGTCTAATGAAGCCCTTGTCAAGCAACTCCTGCAGTTGCTCCATCAACTCCTTCATCTCCGTAGGAGCTAATCGATACGGTGCCTTGGCGACAGGTTGGGCACCGGGTATTAAGTCAATTTGAAATTCAATTTCACGGTCAGGTGGCAATCCCGATAAGTCTTCCGGGAACACATCTGGAAACTCGCACACAACCGGAACGTCGGATAGTTGTGGTGTTGGCGCTTCCACATCCTTTACGTAGCATAAGTAGGCGCTGCACCCACGCCTCATGCACTTGCCTGCCACCGCCATCGAAATCACTTTCGGAATCATCGTTAACCGATCACCGTATATCGTTACCAGACTCCCGTCATATGCCGTCAATCTAATCATCTTCTTTCGACATACGATATTCGCTTCATAGGTTGCCAACCAATCCATCCCTAGTACTACATCAAATCCACCTAGGGGCATCACATGTAATCTAGCAGCAAACCTATGACCTTCTAATTCTATGGTACAGTCCTCTATCACATCAGTAACTCTAGTGGACTTACCAATAGCAGTTTCTACATAAAAAGGCTCACTAATGCATTTACTACTAACAGGCAATTTAGCACAGAAAGTAGCAGAAATGAAACTCCTACTAGCACCAGAATCAAATAACACAGAAGCAAGAGTTTGATTTACTAGAAACGTACCTGACACAACGTCGGGGTCCGTCCTAGCCTCTTCCTGCGTCATAGTGAAAGCCCTGGCGCTTGCTCTCGGACCTTCACTTCCCGTCTTCTTTACCCCTGAAGCCTCAGCCCTCGGCTTCTTATAGTCCCTGCTCATATGACCGCCTTCCCCACAGTTAAAACACTTGCCCATCCGGCAATCCTTTGATATATGTCCCGTCTTCCCACACTTAAAGCAGATGTTGGATCCCCATTTGCACTGCCCTGAGTGCTCCCTTCCACACTTACCACACTTCCTCACCCCAGCTCTTGTCACGACCACACGGTGATCATCCGCCCTCGCCTTCTTGTTACTCGTCGAGGTATCACCCCGACCAAATCTCTTCCCCTGCCAGTTTTTCTCTCCACTTCCTTTCTTGCTACCCTCAGCTTTTACCAACGCAGCCCGTTCATCAAATAACCTTCCCGCCAAATCCACTGCCGACCTGAAAGTGCTTGGTCGGGCAGAAATCAAGTGCCAACGAATTTCAGCTGGCAACCCCTGAATATACCGGTTGATCTTTCGAGACACCGGCGTCACCTGCTCTGGCACCAACAGCGCCAATTCGTTAAACTTGGTGGTGTATTGTTGGTGGGTCATCGTCCCCGCCTCCAACTGCAGGAACTCTCTCTCAACTCTATCCATTTCCCGATGAGGAATGAATTCCTCAATCACCAGCCTTTTTAACTCGGCCCACTTCATCTTCCCTATCGCCATGCTACCCTCGACTTGGACTATATTGTTCCACCAGCACAAAGCCGACCCTGTGAAAGAGTGGGTAGCAAACTTCACCTTCTTGTCCTCCTGGCAATCACTAATATCGAGGACAGCTTCCATTTCCATCACCCATTGGTGAGCATCAGTAGCAGTACCAGAACCATCAAAAGTTGGGGGCTTGCACCTCATGAATGCCCCGTAGTTACAACCCCGGGCTGTCTCCCGTAACTGCTCTTCTTCCTCTTCCTCTTCATTATCGGATAATACTGTTTTTTATTCTATCTGTTGCTGTCTACCTGAGGACCGATTCCTCCCTCGTCTCTCATCATTACGTACTGCCTTTATCACTTCGGTCACTACAGACGCTAAGATCGTCTGCATGACCTGATGTACTTCCTCAACCACTGCCTCTTTTACCGAGGCTCTCAAATTCGCGCTTTCGTCTGCCTCCTCCTGATGAGGAGTCTCGTTCTCCTCATGAACTACTTTCTCTGTCCTAAGTCTTCCTCGCGTGTTACACGGTTCATCACCACATCCACCGCCACGGGAAGCTTTAGATGATCTATCACCGACCATCTTCTATCACACTGAAAGATTTAAACACCAACACGGTCATTCAAGGAAATAGCTCAGTTTATGTCGAGTATAGTAAGTCCCTAATTACAGTGGCCAGTTGTGATTAGCCACTTACTCTACTCTTCGTACCCCGAGCATTACCTGTCCTGACTACATTAGTATCTAAGTCTAACAGTACACATAAACACATATCATGCGCACGAAATCATGATTAACTTTGATAAAAATACCTGATGGCACGCAACTACTCAGATGGCATTCTCTTCCTTCTGTCCCATTTTCAGTTTAAGTTTAGGTTTATTTAAAAAAATTTACCCATTTCACTTAAACTTTGGCTCTGATACCAACTTGTAAGGCCCCCCTTTCCCGGGCACCTCACAGTTGGTCGTCATCACCCATAAAACGTACATTTAATATAACTTAATAAAAACCATGCAGCGGAAACTTTGAATTTACTATAAATGCTTTTGCAAAGTAATACAACATCATTACAAAATATCGTTTGTTTGCATTACAATACAAAAACATTAACAAAAGAATGCCATCCCAAAAGAGCTGAGTAGCCGCCTCGTGCCATCCTCAGCAACACTACCTGCCAACTGGAAAACACATAAAAGTCAGTGTTGCTGAGTGAGTTCTAGTTTTGTAATAAAACATACTTTTACTTATTTAAAAGTATCCTTTCGTGCATGCGTTCATACATCATACGTACACAGAGATAATATTCGTTATTATCTTCATCATTCGTTATACATCGTTATCTTTAACTTTTCATATGGATTCTGTCAGGCTTTACCCACTTCATAGCACTTGGCTATGATTACTGTGGTCGAATGACAAGAATCCCGTTCATACTTACTTGCACATTGAAAGGTGAATTGTACCAATACCATATGCTACACCCCGATCGTTATTAGCTACCGGGCCGAAGTCAACATATGAACAACAAAACGTATGCCACGGTACTAGAGGTAAGCGGTAGAGGTACCATGACCATGGTCAATCACAGAGAAGGACCAATCGCGTTATTCAATGCTTGCAAGACATAATTCGTTCGTTCATTAATGCATGTATTCATCATCATTCTCCTTTTCGTTCATTCGTTAATACATTCATTCATCATCATTCTTCTTTTCGTTCATTCGTTAATACATGCATTCATCATCATTCTTCTTTTCGTTCATTCGTTAATACATGCATTCATCATCATTCTTCTTTTCGTTATCTTTCACTTTACGTTCCATTCTTCTTTATCATTAATCTTTCACTTTATTAATGATAATAATTCTTGATCATGATCATTCCACATAGAAACATACAATATTATTATTAATAATCATATTAATAATAATAATACTAATAATATTATAAATAATATTATTCATAATCTTAATAATATCCCTAATCATAATATTAATTATAATATTAAGAAAAGGATATTATTACATTCAATTATCATCATTTACATTCAATAACGTCCTAGTCAACATTCAGGTGAAACCCTACTGCACAGACTCCAAGGAAAATATGTTAAAAAGTTTAAGTATTTTGGGCGTATGAGCCCTGTTCTAGGCGTTTCACCACTGTCGGACTCATCAGCTACACTTAGAAAAAGTTCAGGCTCTGGGCGTATGAGCACTGCTGGGTGCATACCCCTGTTGGTCGTTTTAGCCCTGTTGGTCGTATTAGCCCATACTTAGAAAATATTTTCTGGTCATACGACCAAGGTCCAGAATTTTCACCCTCATACTTAGTAAGATTTCAGACTTATAAGCCTGGGCGTTTTAGGACTGTTGGACATATTACATGCTTGGACTCATGACCATACTTAGAATATTTCTAAGGCATGTCCCTGGGCGTATAAGCACTATTAGACTCATTAGTTTGTACTTAGTTGTTCTAAGTCCAAATTTCAGGCACATTACTACTATTTGGCTTGTTAGACGTATTAGTAACCCATTCATGAGTCTAACTCATATTCCAAACCCAAACATCAGGATGCCTAGTTCTAATCATATACACATGATTCTAGACATGAACCTATCATAAACAAAAACATACATACATTCATATCATACGGGTATTATACCCAAACTTATAAAAAACAACATATACATGCATTTTCCAGCCCAAATCATTTAAAATCAAGTAAAAAGGGGGCCTAGAACTCACCTTAGTTGTTTCTTCGAATTTACACCCTTCACCCGAGCTGTTCAAAAGGTTCTAACACCTAGGAATCTTTTAAACACGCATTCAAACACATATACACACACATAAGCACATAACCGAGGCTAATTTAGCCAAGAACAACTAAAAAAAACATTAAACCTTACCTAAAAATCGAACTCTTCTTCTTGTTCTTCAAAATCCGAAAGTTTTTCTCTGCTTTTGTGCTTTCTCTCTCTAAAAATATCAAATGATAGGAAATGCAGGCAACATGGGCGGCCATGCCTCCCTTTTTGTACAAAATAAATAACAACTTTTCCCATTTGGCACTTTTGGTCCCTCCTTTTTAGTTGACTTTTATTTTCTCTCCTTTTCTTTCTTTTTCTTTTATTCTTTTATTTCTTGCTAAAAATACGGGTGTTACAGCATCCCTGATGAAGAAGAATTTAAGAAGATTTTAAAGACTATTTGATGTTTAAAGACAATGTTATATTTTAATTTAACTATGTTGTAATGAATTGCAATTTACTATATCTTTCCGCTGCAATATATATACATATATACGTAAACGAAGGTTTTAAATCTATGTTTTGCTATGATGACCAACTGTGAGGTTTCATGGGATTATGGGCCTTACACCGTCGAAGGATGGCTCAAAGTAAAATCGCCCAGAACAACAGAATTCAGGTAATTACATTGGGTGTTTGATTTGGGTATGCATGGGGAACAAAAGCCCCATTGTTGATTTGGTTATCATCAACGTTTTGATGTTCAATCGAATCAATCTTGAAATCTAGGGTTTATGTAAAAATTGGGGATTTTCGTTGATTGGTGTTTAAAAACAAAGGGACCATGTGATACGCGGCCACGGCCTGGTTCACTGGTTCCCCACTTGCATTCTAACTTGGAGGTCCCGGGTTCAAACCCGGGCAACCCATATATTTTTAATGGTTTTTCAACCTTAAAAATAATTGTAGAAAATTTTTAATAAATATAACAATTGCTTTTGTAAACTTTAAATTTTTTTAGACCAAAAAAATTTACTAAATTTTTATCAACTTTAATAATTAAAAATACTTCATTTAACACCTTTTTACAAAGATTATTTTGGTTTAATTCTATCAAAATGGATTCCAAATAATAAATAATAAATTGATTTTGGTCCAAGCGTTACCCTTTTAAAATCACAGTTATTTTAAAATATTTATATAACTTTAATATTTAAACTTTATTGATTGTTACCAAAAGTTTTCTTTAAAATTAAGTAGTTATTTATATAAATATGGACTTGTTACAATAATTTAAAAATTATCAAAAATATTAATGGATACAATAGTATCTTTATTCTTTAAAGAATTACTTTCACAATTGTGGAAATTATATATATTTTATAATTACACAAAATATTTAAGAATATTATTTCCTATACGATATACTTTAACTAACGTTTAGATTAATATTTTGTTAATAATCAATTATTCTTACAAAATTATAAAGATTTAATTACATTTTGAAGCTCATCATTATTATATCCAATTACATTTCTAAAACACTTAATCATATATATAATTCTTCTAATGGAATCAAAATGTAAATAATTACTTTATAAATTTATTACTTATTAAAAACCCCCATAATTCTATCAAAACCTTGTAAAGATTTTGTCTTTTGATCTTTTATATCATCTTGTAATGCTTATACCCATGTGAGTATTTCTATACCCCTTTTTTTCATATTTTCACACTTTGGGGTGAAAGATGTTACATTATAACCATTGCACATGTAAACGTTTGATTCTTGTAAACTTATGGCAATTTACTTGTGTGTTGTGGTTAGTTGAACCTTGTAGCTACCATGTAATGTCGAATATATGTACAATCATTAACTATTGCTAGCCTGGTGACGTCATAAATCTATGGGCCAGACAAGCCTGCTTGGTTGATCCAAGTACACTTATGTTGGGATATTATAAGGCTGGTGCAACCAAACCACTTCACATAGTCATTTTGATGCTACATTCAAGGGCTTCCGAAGCTAAGCATGAGATCTTCCGAGAGTCTGAAGAACATCAGCTGAAGATATCAGATGAAGGCAACAGCTGAAGTCAACAGCTGAAGGCAACAACTGAAGTCAAAAGCTGAAGACAACAGCTGAAGCCAACAGCTGAAGACTATCTTCCGAAGACAAAGTCTGATGAAAGAGCTGAAGACGAAGCCTGAGCTTCCGAAGACAAAGTCTGATGAAAGAGCTGCAGACAAAGTCTGAGCTTCCGAAGACAAAGTCTGAGCTTCCAAAGACAGAGTCTGATGAAAGAGCTGAAGACAAAGTTTGAGCTTCCGAAGACAAAGTCTGATAAAAGAGTTGAAGACAAAGTCTGCTTCCGAAGACAAAGAAGACTCCAAGCCTCGGAAGAAGCAGTCTTTCGAAGTATAAGTGGCTTCGGAAGAAGTTATTTTTCCGAAGCATTTTATCCTTCGGAAGACATTGCTATGTCCAGTAGATATAAGTATAGTCCCTGACAGCCCGCCGCAGACCTCTGATACAGCATGGCATCTTCCTAAAGAGCCATGTTATTGACCATACTTTATTCTACTGTTCACCTTTTTATGATAGTACATGTTACCAACTTTAGTTGGTGACAAAAGGTAAGTCAGGGACATGTCCTGACTACCAACTCTCAGGCAAAATGTCTGAAAGACCTCACCTAGAGTCTTGTAGTATAGATGTTAGGTTAGAGCTTTCCAGCTGGTATCAAAGTATATCCGGCTGTAGGTAGTATTATATAAATCTTCTCCTTGTAACTCATAAGTAAGTGATTTTGAGTCCAAGAGTCTTGTAATCCTTTGAGTTGAGAAGCAATATATAAAAGTACCTTGAAAAATTTACATCCTGTGTTCATTTACTGCTTGTTACTTGCTATATTGTGATCAACTCTTTATAGACTCTTGCTGAGTGTTGTTCAAGGTGAGTTTGACAGAAAAAACCATCTGTTGAGTGACCCACATACGATCCTGCAATTGGTATCAGAGCTCTTAGGCTCTTGATGTGTGATCTTACCATCCAAATCAACCAGTTTTTCACTCCTCACTTCAATCCACTCACTCAAATGGCTGCTCTCACTAAGGCTGATATGGAGACCGGTACCATGATAAAGTCCCCACTGATCACTCCTGAAGACTTTGACACATGGTGCACTAGAATGGAAGGCTTCATCAAGTGTCAAGACTCAACGATGTGGGACTCCATTGTCAATGGTCCCTTCATACCAAGCACTACTTCTGCTACTGGTAATTGCATTATTTCAAAAGATGTTGACGATTACTCAGAAGAAGACAGGAAGAGAATAGAGCTAGATCAAAGGGCTATGACTTCTCTCCAAACTGCTCTCCCCAACTCCATCTACAGAGGCTTCAAGAAGTGCAAGACTGCTAAAGATTTATGGGATGCATTGAAACTGATGTATGAAGGATCCAAGGAAACCCAAGAGAACAAGAAGGATCTCTTGAAGCAGCAGTTTGAGAACTTTACTTTCAAGGCTGGTGAGACCTTGACTCAACAATACTTTAAGTATGTTGAGATAGTAGATACTCTGGTGGATATTGGAGTAGCTCTTGAGAATAGAGACATAGCTAGGAAGTTCAGGTCTTCCCTTCCTAAACTATGGACACACTATTGTGTTGTAATCAAGAGAACTTTGGACCTTAAGACTCTTACTCTCACAGAGTTGTATGGTATCCTAATGCATTCCAGATGGAGATGAACATGCTGAACTCCTCTGGTCACTCCAATAACCAACTGAGTTCAGCCCTTCATGTGGTTGAAAGGTAAATCATAGAACCACAACATCAGTTGCTGTGTTACCCTGACAACTCGCATAGTGGACCCTACATTACTCTCCTGAGACTCCAAAGTCTCAAAAGGTTCAACACAACTCCTTTCAGGATAGTTGTTCCTTTGTCTCTCGAAGTGGACACTCTGGTGATTTTCAATACTGCTTTGATGATCTTGAGTGCTTCAGTCTAGATGATGTGGAGTATGTGGACATTGTCCAACAGATGGCACTTTTAACTTACCGAGCGAAGAAGTTCTTCATGAGAACTGGAAGGCAATTCCCTCAAAACCCAGTCAACAGCAAGTTTGGGTTTGATAAGACCAAAGCAAAGTGTTACAACTGCAACCAACTTGGTCACTTTGCTAGGGAATGCAAGGGTCCCAAGAACAACCCGGGAACCCCACAGGCCTCCACACATCCCGCTGCTTCAAAACATGAAGAGAAGTCAACTGAAACAGCTGCTGTAGCTCAAGAAGTTGACTGGAGCTTCATGGTACAGGATGTGACTCCCGCTCAAGCACTCATGGCCGGAACAGATGATGATCAGGTATATGAACATCTTTGTACTGCTTCCTGTATTGCTAAAGTTAAACTCTATAAGGATTACATTTCGGAAATCAGATCTGAGGTTGAGTCTTTAAATGTGTTAAAATCTGATTTTAAGAGAGCTGAATCTGACTATCAAAAGAAAATTGAAGAGTTAGAGAAAACTGTGTCTCTTTTAAAACATGAAAAGACCAACTATAAGACTCAAATTAAAGATCTGATATCCAAACTATCTGAAGTTCAAGCCCAGTTGGTCACTGCTGAGGCTCAGGCTAGGAAGCAAGCTATTGCTGAGCAAAACTTCCTAACTATTCTTGCATCATCCTCTCATTCCAAAATGTTTTATCAAAACAGAGAAGGGTTGGGAACCAATGAAATAGCTACACCACATTCTTATGAGTCTATTAGACTACCTAGATGTGGTACTGAAGAGCAAGAGGTTCCAACTGCTGACCCTTCTCCATTGAAACTAGAGGATGAGGCAACAATAGTGGCCACCACAGGGGAGAAAGAGCAGGATACACTCATCTCCACATGTGAAGACCAAATCCTAACCACCAAGGCAAGAAGAAGCAGAGCTAAAGCTGCTAGAAGGACTGCCAAGAAGGTTGCAGAGTCCAAGCTTAAGATTGACCCAAAGCAAAAGGGTGTCTTCATTTCTGCCGGATTCCAAGTGGTAGGTACTTCTGATTCAGGAAAGGAGTGTAGTACCAGCACTCATGTCCTACCAAAGGTTCAGAAGTTGAAAGGGAAAGTTGCTGATGAAGAGAAGAAATCCAAGAAACAGCAACCTACAAGTTCCTAGAAGACTAACATTACATGCATAATGTGTGCTCTGCACAACCACATGGCTAAAGATTTTTACTACAATCCAGCAAGCACACATTATGCAAATAATGTTAGAAAAGAAGGAGTCAGGGAAGGTTTCAGAGTTGGACCATTTCAAACGGTCCAAATGATTAAAAAGGGAAAATTGGCCTCGGAAGCCAAGTTGCTTTCGGAAGAAAGTACTTCTTCCGAAGGGAAAATGGCTTCGGAAGCCAAAGCTTCTAAGGTTTGGAAGAACAAGAAGGCTCCCTTGAAACCATCTTAGAAGAAGACTACTTCGGAAGAAAATGTGGTGAAGGCTTTTTCTGAAAAGAAAGAAGCTTCGGAAGAAGACCATTCTGCAAAAGCTTCAACAAGCTCATCCTCAAAGATCAACCAAGGGATGGATTGGAAGATCAAGGAAGATGCTGCAGCCCAAACCTCTTCTTCAACGACCTCTATTGAACCCCAATGCATATCTTTGGTTCAATTATGTCACTATCTTTGGAAGAGCCCAAGACCAGCAAGGCTTGGGCTTCCAAACAAAACTAACCATCTCATCCTATATGTAGGGACATCCATTTGACAAGAACAGGCTTCCAAACAAAACTAACCATCTCATCCTATATGTAGGGACATCCATTTGACAAGAACAACAATGTCTGGATTGTAGATAGTGGATGCTCCAGGCACATGATAGGGAACAGATCTCTTCTTCAACAATTCCAGAACTTTGATGGAGGGCCTGTCCAATTTGGAGGTGAGGCCAGAGGATATATTTCTGGTAGAGGAAGTATATCCAATGGCAGAATAAACATTGACAAAGTTCACTTTGTCAAACAGCTTGAACACAATCTGTTAAGTGTTTCTCAATTCTGTGACCAGAAGCATCAGATGCTTCTCACAGAACATGAGTGCATTATCCTCAAACCAGGGATGACAATTTCTCCGGAATTGGTGCTTCTTAGATCTCCCAGGAAAGGGGATATGTACAAGCTGAATATGAACAATGCTTCTCCTATGGGTGAAGTATCATGCTTTCTTTCCAAAGCTGATAGTGATGAGTCAACACTATGGCATAAACGCATGTGTCATGTGAATTTTAAAACAATGAATAAATTGGCTAAAAATAACATGGTACATGGGTTGCCTAAAAAGGAATTTTTCTGCAAAGATAACTGCGTTGCATGCCTGAAAGGGAAACAACACAGATCCAAATGTGTTAACTCTATCACTACTCCATTGCACTTATTGCATATGGATCTCTTTGGTCCCACAAGTATAATGAGCATTGGAAGGAAATCATACTGCCTTGTGATTGTTGATGATTTTACAAGATTTACATGGGTATTCTTTTTAAGAAGTAAAGATGAAACTGCTGAAACGTTAAAATCTTTTATTCTTAAAATAAAGAATCAAATTCTTCTCAAGGTTAAGATATTAGAAGTGATCAAGGGACTGACTTTAAGAACTTTGTTCTTGACTCATTCTGTGACTCAAAAGGGATTGCCAGACAATATAGTGCTCCCAGAACTCCTCAACAAAACGGTGTTGCTGAGAGGAGGAATAGGACACTTATTGAGGCTGCTCGGACCATGTTAGCTGATTCAAAGTTGCCTCTAACATTCTGGGCAGAGGCAGTTAGCATTGCATGCTATGTGCAGAACAGGGTTCTTGTAGTTAAGCCCCATGGAAAAACCTCTTATGAGTTCTGGAACAAGAGGCCACCGTTCATTGGCTTTCTAAGGTCCTTTCACTGCAGGTGTACCATACTTAATACAAAGGACAACTCAGCAAAGTTTGCTGAGAAGTCAGATGATGCTATCTTTGTTGGATACTCTTCTAGCTCCAAAGCTTATAGAGTATACAACATCAAGAATCAACAATTTGTGCAGTCATCCAATATAGTTGTTAATGAGCACACTCCTTGTGTTAGGGCGAATGGACCTAATTATATCTTTGATTTAGAATTGTTTCCAAACTATTCTAAACAATCTTGTGAGAATGTTTCAGCTGGAAAAGGTGCTCAAGGTGATGCTGATGCTGATGCAGATCAACTATTTGAGCATCCCAGACCTCTTCCAATTCTCCAAGAGCTGAAAGGCAACAAGCTTCAACCATTCACAAATCTGATAGTGTAACTATCTCCAGGAATAGTGAAGCTTCAACAAGTGAATCACCTGATGGACCCCAAAGCTCTTCAGGTGATCCATTACAACACCAGGTTGAGGGAAGTAGTATTCTGAAGGAACAGGCAACTGTTAATACTACTTCACAACCAACCATTGATGATGTTTCTCAATCATTCAATCAGTCCTCATTGAATGACTTTGAAACAACAGCTGGATGGAGTGATCCAGTTCCTGATCAGAATATGTCCAATCAAGACTTATCTCTGCAACTGGAAGTGATTCCTCGTCTTAGGATTCACAACACTCATCGAACTAAGAACATCATAGGGAATGTCTCTGAGAGGTGAAACAAGAGGACAAACTCATCATGGGAATGTCTGCTTGTACTCATGCTTCTTGTCTCAGATGGAACCCAAGAAGGTGGAAGATGCCTTAAAGGATAGTAGGGGTTGAATCGATGCAGGAGGAGCTGCTTCAATTCAAAAGACAAAAGGTCTGGAATCTATGCCCACTACCATCTGGTCAAGTACCCATAGGCACTAAATGCTTGATTATCAAGAACAAGGCAAGACTAGTAGTTCAAGGGTACACCCAGGAGGAAGGAATTGATTATACTGATGTCTTTGCACCTGTTGCAAGACTTGAGGCAGTTAGGATCTTCCTTGCTTATGCTGCATCCAAGAACTTCACAGTCTACCAACTTGATGTCAAGTGTGCTTTTCTATATGGGGATATAGATAGGGAAATCTATGTATGTCAACCTCCAGGATTTGAAGACCCACAACACCCCAACTATGTGTGCAAACTGGATAAAGCTCTATATGGGCTGCACCAAGCACCTAGGCTGTGGTAAGAGACCTTGTCTCAGTTTCTCCTGAAGAATGGATACACTAGAGGTACCATTGACAAGACTCTCTTCATTAGAAAGTCTGGAGAAGACATTTTGCTTGTACAAGTCTATGTTGATGACATCATATTCGGTTCTTCAAATGACCAAATGTGCAAGGACTTTGAGAGCGTTATGAAGCAGAAATTTGAAATGAGCTCCATGGGAAAAATGGACTTTTTCGTTGGAATTCAGGTGAAACAGATGAAGGAAGGGTTCTTCATAAGTCAATCTAAGTATGTCTCAGACATCTTAGATAGATTTGAAATGAAGGACTGTAAACCAGTCAAGACACCCATACCCAGAAACCATAATCTTTGCCCTGATCATGAGGGGGAGGATACCGATCAACATCAGTATAGAGCAATCATTGGTTCTCTGATGTATCTCACTGCTAGTAGACCAGATATCATGTTTGCCACATGCATTTGTGCAAGATATCAGGCTGCTCCCAAGGTGTCTCACCTAGCTGCTGCAAAGAGAATCCTCAGATTCCTCAAAGGAGCACCTAAACTAGGTCTCTGGTATCCAAGAAATAGTGATTTCAATCTCTATGGATACTCTGACAGTGACTATGGTGGCTGCAACATTGACAAGAAATCAACATCAGGAGGATGTCAATTTCTTGGTGGAAGGATCATCTCATGGCAATGCAAGAAACAATCCTGTGTCTCTACATCAACTGCTGAAGCTGAATACATTGCTGCTGCTAGCTGCTGTGCTCAACTGCTATGGATTCAAAATCACATGTTAGACTATGGATTCAACTTCATGACTACTCATATCCATATTGACAACAATAGTGCTATCTCCATTACTGAGAATCCAGTGAAGCACTCCAAGACAAAGCACATTGATATCAGGTATCATTTCATTAGAGATATTCATGAGAAACATCTGATAAAGTTAATCAAAGTTGACTCAAATGAACAATATGCTGATTTGTTCACAAAGGCATTTGATGAACAAAGATTTAAGAATCTCATATCAGCTATTGGGATGATAAACATTGATTAACTACCTCTTTTGAAAAGCTTTTTAAATGTGTAATGTCTTATGTCAATACAATTTAAGCCCTGTACAAAAGATCTTTAAATTATTCCAAGTGTAAATTCCTTCCAAAGAGGAATCAACTCTCGGAAGATATTCTTGAATATCTTCCGAAGCCAAATTCCTCAATGGAAATTTTCTTCTCGGAAGAGTTTTTGTCTCGGAAGAAGCGATTGATTTTACATCAGATCTACTTCCGAAGCTTGTATAACTCTTCATTCGGAAAGACAATTTTACCTTCGGAAGCAATTCCTTGCTTCGGAAGAGAAATTGCCTTCGGAAGACAATTACCTTCGGAAATGTTTTACATTCGGAAGTAAAGATTTTACTACGTAACGGATATCTTTTGGGCACACTCTGTAGAAGGTAAAGATTTTGCTTATGATGGTCAGATTATTTAAAATTATCCCTTGCCGCCACTGTCATTTCTCCGCCATAAACCACCATACCACCCACAGTAACCCCAAAACAGTTACCCTATTACCGCCACTACCATAATTCATCCCCTTTAAATAATCCAGACTGATCAAATTCATCTTCTTTTACCTATTTACTGCCCTAACTATTCCCTTCACTGTCAAACCTGCAATTTCACCCAAATTCAAGCTTACTTTCTCTGTAATGGCGCTAAACCCTCAGCACAACCAATTCGCATTACTTGATTCGTCAAGATATGCTGACTTTACCCAAATCATCACCTTTCTTACTGAATCCACCTATCTCACAGCGCTACTGTTAACCCCAACGTCTACTCCAACCACATGACTGAATTTTGGAGTAACGGTCAAGCTGATGTTCTCAATGTGGTTCGCGTTCTGAGAACACGTATTTGCGGACAGGAGTTGATCATCACTGAACAACTCATTAGGGAGCATCTCGAGCTTCATGATGATGGGGCTCCTACTGAGTTCCCCAAAGAAGATTTGGATGGCACCTACATCCTAATGGGATATGGTGGAGATGTGAGCATGTCAACCGTCTACAAGTTTAACTTCTCTTGTTATTGGAAATTCCTGCTGCACATTGTTCTGCACTGCCTATCCAACAAGTCAGGGGATGGGATCAAATCCCATATGAACTGGGATGCCTAGTTCATGGGTTGGTGAGAGGTCTATGCTTCAACTACTCACGATTTGTGTTGACAAACCTAATCAGCAATCTGAGAAGGGATACATTCTTCATGTATCCCAGATTCATTCAACACATAATCAACTGTGAGCTGGAACCGAGCAAGCTTGTCTGTGCAGCTGCGCTTACTGTTCCGCAAGTTAGACCTACCATCTTCAAAACATTGAAGAAGATGTCCATGAACTTCACTGGAAGGTACACTCCATTACCTCCAGAGATGACTGAGCGCATAGCTCCTGGTGACATCCCTGTTATCCCCACAGGTGATGAACCCACACCAGCAACCTCCACCACAAATGTCCCCACACCTTCTCTACCCATCAAAATCACTTACCAGAGACGCCCCAAACGAACCCTTATTCAATCTACTCTGATTGAACAAGCTCCTCCAGTTCAAACCAAAAGGGCTAGAGTGGAACCATGGGCTCCCACTCAGTCCGAGGTCACACCATCCTTCACATTTGACGTCAATGTGGGCTTTGAGCCTCCTCAGTCTCAAACCCAAGAGCCTGAACCCCAAGCCTTAAGCCCACAGGGTGAGTATTTACACTCCCCTGTGCAGCCTTCAAGGGATAGCCCCACCATAGGCTCAATGCCTGTAGACATTGGTCTAGGTCCTGGGTCAGTAGGTTTAACCTCCTTATCTTTCACTGACCTTTTACTCCGCGCTGATGAAGAGATTACATCTCTCCATGGCCATGAAGTTGATCTACAACACCCTCTGAAAGATCAACAGAGCCAAGAGAGATCCCTTGTCTCTAGCCCCCATCAGCAGCCAATTACTGAGGTGAGTCCCACTGATGTGGAAGGGACTTATGTAGGCTCAGCTGCCACTACTCAGAGTCTCTCATTGAGCTCTCAGGATAGTGGTAACATCATTAGGACTGAGTCTACGGAAACTTTGCCCATTGACATCTCTGAAAGAGATGACTTTGAGCAAAGGTATCCAGGGTGCCAAGAAGCCATATCTGGTGGTGAGACTGAGCATACTAGGTATGTTATCTCATCCCCCCGTGATTCTTCGCATGAAAATGAGGGAAGTATGCAACTCACACTTCAGTACTTGCTTTCTAAGGTCTCCAACCTGGAATCACTGGTGAGGATCTTAGAATCAAGGACTGCCACTCAGCAACTTGAGATTAACAATCTCAAGGCTAAACTAGCTGAGAAACAGACGTAGAGGTCTATTAGGCATGTACCTATTCAAGTCTCATTGACTTCTTCCTCTAGCTCATCTAGCTCTCAAGATGATGCTACCAAAAAGGGGGAGAAAGTTCAAAGACAAACATCTGAGGAACCACAGACCCAGTCCTTTACTTCCCAACTCATCACACTACCTGAGTCATCTCAATCATTTCTAGAGATTGACTCAAAGATGCTTAATGATCTCTACAGACTTTTCACAAAGTTTGTATTAAGATCCTCCTTAGAACAGCCCAGCCCTGACACCACACTTATATATTTTGGGGCTGAGGAGCTTCAAAGACTGACTGCACCTTCTACCACTGTGGAAGAAGTTGGTCAACCTAAGGTCCACATGGAACCTGAGATTAACTTCGAAGGGGAAATGGGGACTGATGGCCCAGCAACTAAAACAGATGGAACAGAACTTGCAGCAGCCTCTTCTTCCGAAGCTCAGGCTGAAACTTCCGAAGCTGACATTGAAGCCTCGGAAGAACAATACAAGTCTTCCGAAGCTGAGATGGAAGCTGCGGAAGGTTTGTTCCAAATGTCCGAGGAACTGACCATCACAGATGTTATTGCTGAAATAGCATCTGAGGTGAGCAGGGAGGACATTTCTGATATACCTCCATCCCAAACACCAGTTTAACCTCTCTCTCAATCTGAACCCTCTATCCAAGAACCACCACAGTCAAGCTCTGCCAAAGACAAAGGCAAAAGGAAATTGACTGTGGAAGAGCTTCAGGAAGAGGAAAGGATTGAAAAGCTCAAGAAGAAAGGTAGGTTTCCTGCTGAGAAGTTGCTAGCTGCTAGCTCTAAGGCAGCTGCAGCTAATCAGCAGAAAATCAACACTAAGAGAAGGACAGCACTCATTGACCAGCTCATCAGCTTAGGAGCTGCCAATGAGGAAGTACTCCTGCTACCACTAGAGGAGTTGGTGAATTTGGAGAGGACAACCAGGCTAAGGCTAGAAGAAGAAGCCAGGTTGTCCTTGGAGAGGGAAAAAGAAGAACAAAGGGAAGCAGCCCTGCAGCTCAGAGAGGCTAGGATCAAATTCCTACTCTCAAGAGGCTTTAGTCTTCCTGAACTATCTCCACACGATGATGACATGATCCTTCTGCTCCACAACAAAGAGCAGGATCAAATGGAGAAGGAAAGGAAGCAAGCTGCCAGGGAGAAGGTGAAGGAGAAGAAGCGGAGGGAAGAAGAAAAGGGGGCCACTGCCACCAAGAAGTCTAATGACAAAGCCTGGATGAAAGACTATCTCTGGGCTCATGGCTTCTCTGGTAGGCAGGTGGGACCTATGTCCGAAAGGACACTCCAGCGGATAGTCAGTGAAATAAAAGCTGACATCCGTGCGGGGAAAAAGAAAGAGATGTATAGGAGGGGACATGGAATGGTCTTCACCCCATCCACTCAACCACAGCCAACCATTCAACCACAACCAATCCCATTTCCCATCAAAACCGAACCCACTGATAAAGCCTTCACCCCTGAACCCACAACTCTACCCAAACCTACCATATCACCTCAACCACCCAAACTTCCCATCCTAAAACCCAAAACACAACCCAAAAGCACTAAACCTAAACCTACCCAACAACAACCAAGATCATCCCCACAACTTTCTCAACATTTCTCCTTTGAGGAGATAAAGGAGTTCAAGACTAGGCTCATGAACTGCATCACTATGAGCAGCATCTCCTGTGAGGGAGACCTTATCAACATCACCTATGTTGATAACTCTTCAAACCTCCTCACCCTAGGCCAATTTATTGAGTTACCTAGAGATACCTTGGGCCAGGCTGCAAGACTTCTTGGTCTCAACTCTGATACCGTCAATGCTGAAGAGAAGAGACTAAGAAGGAAACTGGTGACTCTACTGGATACAAGGAAAGAGGACAGGATTTCTAGTTAATCTTCTGGACCTAGGAAAGCTATAATCTAGTGGAGGTTCGATGAACCTTCTCACAACTTTGTTGTGGAAAGGGAGAATGGTGAAACCAACAGGCTTAATGCCACTTCTCTATTGCATCTCAACAGATTTGACATTGCTAAGCTTGCAGAAAGGCCATTCTCCAATCCCTCCAACTCTGAGACTGCTACACTGATGTGCTTAAACGGTCTATAAAAATAAAATAAATTAACTAACCTAGACTTAAACGAGACACTCAAATTTTACCCTAAACGACCTAGACCTAGAACACAAAATAGGCAAGTGTACCTATCGCGTGTAGAACAGATTAAGGAAGAACGGGAATCGAACCCACGAGACACTAGAAATAGAAAAACCTAGATTCAACTAAAGGAATAACAATTAATTATAAGATTGGGGGGTTTTCAATTAGCAACTAAGGACTAAAATTAATAATTAAAAGAAATGAACTAAGAAGTGCAGAAATGAACACAAAGATGACTGATTTAAAGGTACTGATTAATTGAATGGAACACTATCTAGATAGAATCCTAGTTGAGATGCATGAATGTAAGAATGGTTCAGAATTATGAATGGGTTGGTTTTCTAAAGATACATATCCTAAGGAAGACTTAGTGGATCCCAGACCATTCACCGGGTGTGACCAAAATGACCCCTAAAGACATGTGTTATGCTTACCAACGGCTAAGTTTTCCTTCCAGTTAACTAAGCGATATTAAAGTACCAGATAGGTGTTGGACAAACTAGTCTAACATACCACAAACATTTAGCATGCAAGAGGTGACTTGATTATGGTCTAATTAAACATGATTAACAAGATTATCAAATTACCAGATTTGAACTGCTTACCAGTTATCAATTAACCTAGAATCTAATAACCAAGATCAATCAACTAACCTTTATCTTCCAATTTCCAGTTAAGATACACATTGATTTCTTATCCAATTACACATGCAATCCTAAGACTTTACTACGTCTAGCAAAATCCCTAGTAAACCACAAACACCAAGTCACGTGCTAGATATGATAACCACAATTGAAAGACATTCATAGGCTAATCATATAGGATAAACATGCATTCAAGAACAGAAATCAATACATAATACTCATTCAATTCAACCAAAATCAAGTATTTTACAATAATATCAACCATTCATCAATTCAACCATTCAAACATCCACAATCATCAACTAATCATCATTCTAGATAGTGTATAAAGACTTAGCTACTCATAATCAGATCAAAACAGTGACAAAACTCAGATTCAATCAAGTTATACATCATGTTCAAATAATCAAACAATAACGACAGTGATTAAAACCCGAAATCAAGAACGTTGATGATCCTAGCTTCAATTCTTTGCTCCAATGACTCCAATAAGCTCAAAATCGCCTCTCTCCTTCGTCTTCAGCCGCTCCAAGTTGTTCAATCGTAATTAGGGTTCAAAAACGACTTAAACAACACTTAAACATGTTTTTCACGTCTGACGGGCCCTCGCGTCGCGCGAGGGAAAACCAATTTCCCCGTCGCGCAGCGCGAGGGGGTTAATTTCTTGAAATCTGACGCGGTGGCATTTTTGTAAATAAACTGAACTTCTGAAGGACCTCGCGCTGCGCGACAGAAAACCCAATTCCCCGTCGCGCGACGCGAGAGGGGGGTATTTTTCCAAAATGTTTTTCTTCTTTTCTGTTGACTCATCTGTCGCCCGCAACGCACCCGGAACCATAGTTTTCTTCAATTAAGCATATTTCCGCCTTCTTTTACTCAAAAACCTACACAAACACGAAATCCTAAGTAACAAACTAAAAATGAGACGAAATCTAAGCTAAACGACTCGAAAAACGAATAAAATGTGCATAGAAAATCGATGTATTTTGCAATACATAAAATATCCCCACACTTGACCCTTTTTCGTCCCTGAAAAAAAAACATTTTATCATATATTTACAATCAGAGACTTGAAACCAATTAGGAACAAAATAAGTTGAAAAAGAAATTGAATCTTGGTTATTGTTTAACAAAACATCCTAGCACTAGCAAATCAGGTCCCTTTATCATGTTCGCTATTAAGTTCAAGTGAGCAAACAGGGTATGTCTAAAGGATCTCACACCTAGGAAACCACTAGTTACCAGTGTATATTTTTAATGAAAGGCAGAAGTCAAACCATTTAGGTTGTTCTAACCGCTATAACCTGAAAAACTAACATATCTAATAGAAGCTCATATTCACATGTGAAAATGAATGAAATGAATGATATGAACGTATACAAATCTTCGGGTTAACCTACAGACTCTAGACCCACAATGTCCCACAATTGCTCACAATTTGTCACTCACACTCGGCTAATTTCTGGAACTAGTGTAAAAGGCACTAGCATTTTCTGTGTACACTCAAAACCAAACATAACAGGATATTATCATAAGCTTGTAAAGGAATCCAGTCTCCACTTCTACGAACGAAACTTGCACAAATCAAGTAGGACTTAAATAGGGCTGTAACGAGGCTAAGGTTTAGGGTAGGAAACTCAAAGGAAAACAAACGAAAGGTGATTAGATGGACACGGTTTTACTAGGCCAACACAATGAACAACTGCTAAATGAAACAAAACCGGATCATACTATGGATCCATATTCACTAAACACCACTAAACATCCATACTTGCATCTTTTTCTTTTCTTTTCTTTCTCTCTCTTTTTTTTTCATTTTTTTTGATCAATTTTACATAAACGAAATACAATGAAATAAACATAACTGCAAATATACTAGACACTAGCTCAACCGGTTCATCTAAACACACATGCCAAAACAGATAGGTTTAAACACACAAAAGGCTAAGGCTCACGGGTTAATAAACAAAGAAAAAGAATAACATAAAGGCTCAGACGGGTGAACTAGGGGATAAACATTTAAGGGTAAGAAAAAAAACAGGCTTCAAACAAGGCTCCAATCCTAAATGCCTCTATCACTTCTGTGCAAGTTCACATTCAAAGTCTCAACTAGCATATCCTAGACAAGTTCTAAAATATACAAGTTATGTGGTATTCACTCAGTCAAGCAGATGCATAATGAATGCATATAAACAATGAGAAACAAAAAGGCTAACCTCACCAAATGAAACTGAAAGGAAAAATTGGGTCAAATTGCGGAACATTTGTAAGTCTATTATCCCCATATTACACCTTCAATTTACATGTTCCTTTTATGGAATTCAATGGGGCGCCACTAATTTTCTAATTTATTTGCATAAAAAGAATAGTAGTGTGCTAGATTTGTGAGTAATAAGCTTCTATTAAACAGTTGTTTAACAACCTATAGGGGTGCCTTAATTTCCTAACACTTGGTTTCTCGTTTCTCCTAGGATGAGTACCCACAAGACCTTCCAGTTTTTAATTAAGTGAATTAGGAACACTTAGGAGACATTTCAAAGCTAGTTGGATTAACCAAAGACTCACTAATCAACCTATTATTTATTATTATTATTATTATTATTATTTTTTTTTTTTTTGTTTTTTTTTGTTTTGTTTTGTTTTGTTTTTTTTTTTTTTTTTTTGACTCAACCGACACTATATACAGACTCGAACAACAGTTACCCATCCCCACACTTGAACATTGCATTGTCCCTAATGCAGAAATAAAAACCTGACCCAAACAACTAAAAGAAGAAAAACAAAAACTAAAACTAAAAACTAAAAACAAAGAAAAGAAAATAAAACAAAGATAAACTGGAAAAGACTTAGCTGGTAAAGTATAGGAAGACTATCATGTGCCAGTCTTATCCAGAAAATGCCTTCCAATTTGAACGTGCTCAGCAAATAACTTCCAATCTCACACACGAACAAAAGCGGCCACCATTCAATCATTCTAAACACTTAAACATAAACGAAAGGTCACCACATCACAGTCATAAAGTGCAAAGTCTAAAACTCCAACCCAACCGACCCATAACCATGAAATATGTCTAGAAATATCACATACAGACCAGGATATCATAAAAACATCATCAAAGAAAAATAATAACCCAAACAAAATAAGAATAATCATCCTGCTGTCTTCATGTCCAACTACTGAGGTGGTGGCGGCTGATCTGGCCCACGAAAGAAATCAGGAATATCCATGTGCATTTTCCTCATCATGTACCTTAGAGCCTCTTCGTTCCGCTGCTGGTTCTTTTCCATGATATTTCTCATCTCACCAAAATCTGCATGCAATTGATCATGCAACTGACCAAACCTGTAATCCATAGAATCATACAAACTGTTCAAAGTAAGTGGCTCTGGGGCGGGCTCCCTACGTGCATACTGCTGCCCCGGCAGCTCTCCCCTATGTAGTGGTCTCTGTAGACGAGGAGGCAAACCCATATGCATCGCCTCGGCTGCATCAGTACCCTCAGGGGGATGTACCTGTGGTCCCTCAATATCATCCTCCCACTGTGGCGGATCAGTGTATGTCCAAATACCCGCCTTCCTCAGCTCTCGAGCACCAAAATGTACAGTATCAGGACCCCTAATCATCAATTCTCGATCATACCTGTCAAACACACCCAGACTCTCAGCAATCCGGGTGATGTAGGGTCCCATATCCAGTCCTGCCCTAGCACCACCACGCCTACCTCTAGCGAAGGACCATGCTAACAAACAAGCAAAATTTACTGTCCTACCTTCCACCATACACATCATGCAAAACAGATCCCTCCAAGTCACCTTATCCTCTCCAGACTTCCTCGCAATGATGGTGCAACTCAAAATCTTAAAAATGTACCTCAAAATTTTATCTTTGATATGTGTACCCACCATGGCGTTAGAAAATAAGGTAGACGATATGGTGGACCAGAAACGTGCAAGGTCGAACTCGGTCAAACAACATTCTTTACCCTCAGATTCCTTGAAAGCACCTCGCAAACCAGTAATAAATTCTGGGGTAGTTATCTCCTCTACTGTATAGAACCCAGTATGAACCGCAAACTGTGGAATAGACATCTCGTGTGTATGTCTACCCAAAGCAAAAGACACTGCATCGGGTTCATCAAAGCTACCCTCCTTCCAATGAAAGGTGGATAAAAACTCAACCGTAGGCTCTGCATACTGTGGTCCATCACACTTCAATACCTCCCTCCATTTTCCACTAACCCATCTCTCGATTTTTTAAAACTTACCCATTTGCCTCAACACATCCCAATTCATATTCCTATGTTGCATCAAACCAGTTCTAACGAACTTAGCAGCTTTATTTCTCTCATCAGTCCCCAGTTTAAACTGTAGCAATGTATGTGCACCCAAAACAGTGGTGTGGGTGACCGGTATTACCTCCCGTTCCTCATACAAAATCTTTCTCTTTTTTCCTTGCCATTGATGATGTTCCTGATCAGCTGGGTCACCACGGGTTCTTGGCTTTGGTCCCCTTCTCTTCTTTGATGGCCCTGCCTCCAACATGCCTGAAAAACAAGGAAAAATACAAGGCATTAGCAATTACAGCAACTCACAGAACTATTTTTGATTTTTTTTTTTTTTTTTTTTTTTAATGTGGAAACACCCGTATAGCATTTCGTTCGCGGATGTGACCTGTTAAAATAAAAATTTAAATTAAAAACTAGAAAGTTGAGGTTACCATCACAATTTGATAAATGTTAGACTAAATCTCGCCCGAATGGAGATTGAGTACGAGCGAGATGGTCTTGAACCTATTAGAATCATAAAAGTAATACCCCAAACACAAAAAGACTCAAACTAACCTAAAACATGCAAAAATAAAACAAAACAAACACAAATTAAGCAAATAAACCTAGAAAAGACTCATGTTACACACACATCTACCCCATCGCGGCACTTTAATTGTCCTCAATTAAATCCCAAGTGCCCATCAAATGAACCCAAGTGATCCCGAACCTTATAATTTAAAAATGAAGACAATTGAAAATTTTTGGTTCGGGTTGTTAAACTCCTCCTAAGAGAAAAGGATTTACCATGAAAATTCCGGTTTCGAAGCATACAAATGCTCCACCATATCAACAATCTACTATTTATCATGCAAGTTCGCAAACAATCCATCAAAAGATATCTTAATATAGCAACAACGCATGATTCAACCAATTTCCTAGAGGATGTCTTAGCCCAATGTCATAAAACAAACGAACTTGAAACATATTTAGTCAATAAGCAAGAACCATCCAAACGAACAATTAATGCATCCCGGCTTAACAATGCACAATAGTATGTACCAATTCCATAAAACAATCACAATGTATCAAACCTATGAACATAACTCCACCATTATATGTTAAAAACATCAACTTTTGCATCCCATAATCACCATAAACTAGCAAATAACTTAAAGTAACACCCAAATCAGAAAACTAAACTAGAATAAGAACAAGAAATCATACCTGAACTGAAGATGTGATTGAAATTGAAAGTGAAAATTGAAACTCTTAAACACAAAAACTGAACCAAGTGTGTTGTTAGAGATAAAGTGATCAATAATTAGGATTTTGGAACAATAGTGGTGAACAGTGGCCGGAATCTGGGTGATATGGGTGGTAGTGGCTGTGGAGGTGCGGTGGAGGAATGGTGCGGCGGCAGAGAGGGTGTAGGGGGTGGTCGCCGGCTGGGATTAGTGAAGAGAGGGAGGAGCGGTGGTACGATGGGGTGGAGGTGGAGGTGGCCGGAGGATGGAGGGAGGTGGCCGGAGGATGGAGGGTGTTGTGGTGGAGGGTGTTGTGGTGAAAATTAGGGCTTGAAATGGGAAGAAAAGGGGATAAAACCCGTCTGTGGGTGTGTCGCGTCGCGTGACGATGAAAGACAACAGCCCTCGCGCAGCGCGAGGGGGGTGTTTTGGCAGAAAGTTTTGAAGATTTTTGGCTTCCAACACATAGAAAATTTTATAGGTTTTTCACCCAAACCTCCCAAAAACCATTTTTAAGCCAAAATTGACCAAGTACTTACCTGGAATCCATTTTCTTTCGTGTTTTCCACTTTCATTCGGTTTTGATTTCCTGCAAAATGACACAAACACAAAAACAAAACAAAACAAAACAAACAAACACACCTAAAAATGAACTAAAAAAAATAAAAATAAAAATAAAAATTGCAAAGCAAGGAACAAGAAAATACAAACTCTACACTCGGGTGTTATCCCGAGCTCCTTCAATCAAGCAATTACTCCTTTGGAACCCCGAGGAGTTCCACATCCTCCTCGGTTTTCTTCTCAACTGGACCTCCTATGTAGAACTTCAACCTGTGACCATTAACCTTCCAAGAGAAACCTGTATCATCCTGTATCTCAATAGTACCATAAGGAAACACCTCTTTCACTGTAAATGGTCCACTCCACCTAGACTTAAGCTTACCCGGGAATAGTTTCAAACGTGAATTATAAAGCAAAACTCTATCGCCACACTCAAAATCTTTACCACCTTTCAACTTCCTATCATGCAAAGCCTTAGTACGCTCCTTATAACTCAATGATCTATCATAGGCCTCTTCCCTAAGCTCATCTAACTCATGTAACTGGAGAAATCGGTTCCTACCCGCCTTAGACAAATCAAGATTGACTGTCTTTGACGCCCAATACGCTCTATGCTCTAACTCAACCGGCAAATGACACGCTTTTCCATAGATCATCCTAAAGGGAGTGGTTCCTATAGGTGTCTTAAATGCGGTTCTAAAGGCCCAAAGCGCATCATCTAACTTATCGGACCAATCCTTACGGTTTGCTCCTACAGTTTTCTCTAGTATCCTCTTGATGCCCCTGTTTGCATTCTCTACTTGACCACTAGTTTGGGGGTGATAAGCTGTGGATAACCTATGTGTGACCCCATACCGTGCAAGTGTCTTCTCCAATTGAGCATTACAGAAATGTGTCCCCCTATCACTAATCAACACCTTAGGAGTACCAAACCTAACAAACAACTTCCTAAGGAACTGAACCACTACGCGACCGTCATTAGTGGGAAGAGCTTGAGCCTCCACCCACTTGGAAACATAATCAATGGCCACTAGAATGTAACGGTTCTTCTGAGACACAGGGAAAGGTCCCATGAAGTCGATACCCCAGACATCAAACACCTCTACTACCTGAATCGGGTTCTGGGGCATCTCATTACGAGATGAAATATTACCGGACCTCTGACACGCATCACAACTACTCACAAACTCGAGAGCATCCTTAAACAAAGTCGGCCAATAGAAACCAGAATCTAAGACCTTCCTCGCAGTGTTACCCGAACCAAGATGACCACTTGCTAAACCCTGATGACAGTGCTTAAGGATCTCTAATCCTTCCTCTCGACTCACACATCTCCTAATCACATTATCAACTACTATACGAAAAAGGAATGGCTCATCCCAAATATACCGTTTGGCATCTATAAAGAACTTCCTCTTCTGTTGGCGTGTCATGCCCTTAATTACAGTTCCATCTGCCAGGAAGTTTGCCAAATCAGTAAACCATGGGAAGCCTTGCTGCTCGGCTTTCACAAAACTCAAAGACTCGTGAGGGAATCTATCTCCTATCACCTCCTCACGCAACTCCTCTCTATTCGGATCCTCCAACCTAGATTGGTGATCCGCTGCAACATTCTCCGCCCCCTTCTTATCCTTGATCTCGATGTCGAACTCAGATAGCAAAAGGACCCACCGTATCAGACGAGGTTTGGCATCTTTCTTCGCGAAAAGGAATCGCAATGCCGCATGATCAGTGTAAACGATGGTCTTCGAAAGCACGAGATAGGAACGGAATTTATCAAATGCAAAGAAGTTCCTTCTCAGTGGTGGTGTAATTCTCTTGAGCTTCATTGAGTGTCTTGCTCGCATAATAGATCGGATGGAAGTGCTTGTCCTTCCTCTGTCCTAAGACCGCCCCGACTGCGTAATCACTCGCATCACACATGAGCTCGAAGGGTAAGCTCCAGTCGGGGGCCACTAGGATAGGAGCATTGGTCAGTTGCTCCTTCAAAAACTCAAAAGCCTTAAGACATTCCTTGTCAAAGACAAAAGGAACATCTTTCTCAAGAAGATGGGTCATAGGACGGGTGATCTTAGAAAAATCTATAATGAACCTACGATAGAAACCCGCATGACCTAAGAAACTACGAATGGATTTCACGTTAGTCGGTGGAGGAAGCCTAGAAATAGTATCTATCTTAGCTCGATCAACCTCTATACCCTCACGCGAAATCTTGTGACCTAGAACGATGCCTTCTGTCACCATGAAGTGACACTTCTCCCAATTAAGCATGAGATTTGTCTCAATACACCTCTGTAACATCCTCCTGAGGTTCTCGAGACACGAATCAAATGAAGCACCATAAACAGAGAAGTCGTCCATAAACACCTCCATGGACTTCTGAAGCATGTCCTGAAAGATGGCTACCATGCACCTCTGAAAAGTAGCTGGAGCGTTACATAACCCAAATGGCATACGGCGGTATGCAAAAGTCCCGTCGGGGCATGTAAAGGTGGTTTTCTGCTGGTCCTCGGGTGCGATAGGAATCTGGAAGTAACCAGAGAAACCATCGAGAAAACAGTAGAACTGCTGACCCGACAGGCGCTCCAACATCTGATCAATGAAAGGAAGAGGGAAATGGTCTTTCTTGGTAGCATCATTCAGCCTCCTGTAGTCGATGCAGACTCTCCAACCTGTCACCGTACGGGAAGGGATTAACTCATTTTTCTCATTCACCACCACTGTCATCCCTCCCTTCTTAGGGACTACCTGCACCGGGCTAACCCAATCGGAATATGGAATCGGATAGATAACTGCAGCTTCAAGGAGCTTCTCCACCTCCTTCTTAACAACCTCCTGCATCTTCGGGTTTAACCGTCTCTGAGCCTGAACTACAGGCTTGTACTCATCTTCCATGAGTATCTTATGCGTACAAAATGAAGGGTGGATACCCTTAATATCACTAAGTCGCCACGCAATAGCCTCTCTATGTGCCTTGAGCACATCTATCAACCTCTCCTTCTCAACATCCGTCAAATGGGAAGAGATAATGACGGGAAATGATTTCTCACCACCCAAGAAAGCATACTCTAAGTGAGAGGGGAGCTCCTTGAGCTCAAGGGGTCGTGGTTCTTCAACGGAGGGATTCTCTCTCTCCTCCTCGGGAACATCAACAGCAGCGAGCGACTCAGAATGCTCAACTGGCTCGCTTTCTGGGAAGACCTCATCCTCAACTGCCGGGTCCTCCTCATCTAACTCGTGTGAAGGCAGCAGGTCTGCTCCACAAATGTACTCAAGACATCGATCCATTTGAGTGAAAAATGAATCAATGAAGTAAACAGAATCGTCTTGAGCACCCGAGTTCTTCATCGCCTTTATGACATCAAAGGTGACAGCCTCATCCCCTACACAAGTGTAATCTGACCGTCATAAACATCGATCAATGCCTTCGCGGTTCTCAAAAAGGGGCGCCCCAAAATGAGTGGGACCTGATCGTCAGCCTCCATGTCAAGAATAACGAAATCCACGGGGAACACGAACTTATCAACCTTCACCAACAGATTCTCCACAATGCCCCGTGGATATTTGACAGATCGATCTGCCAAAGAGATACTCATGCGCGTTGGAGTCGGATCTCCAAGGTCTAGCTTCTGATAGAGAGAATATGGCATCAAGTTGATGCTAGCCCCAAGATCAGCCAACGCGTGGTTCACAGTAGAACTACCAAACAAACACGGGATAGTGAATATACCCGGATCTGCTAATTTCTCCGGTAGCTTACTTTGAACCACCGCAGAGCAATGTGCACTAATAGAGACAGAAGATAGGTCCTCCAGTTTCTTCTTATTAGTAAGAAGATCCTTAAGAAATTTAGCATACTTAGGCATATACTGGAGGGCCTCGATAAACGGAAGATTGACCTTAAGTTGCTTAAACAGCTCTAAGAAATGCCCATAATCCTTAGCATATTTTTGATGCTTCAGACGCTCAGGATACGGGACTCGAGTCAAATCTACCTCGTGAATCTTCTTCTCAACCGACTCTTTCTTCTTCTCAACAGACTCTTCGTTCGACGCGGTACTTGCTGGGATTACCCTCTTTTGCGTCCCCCCGGGAGTCTCCATCTCAATCTCTTCATCCATCACCTCTACATCTTCAGGTGGTGTCACTTCCTTCTCTCCTCCTCTGCCACTACTAGTAGTCACGGCCTTCGCATGTGCATTCGGGTGTGTGTAAGTGTTAGCGGGGAGAGGACCTATCGGGTTCTGATCTAACTTCTTAGAAACCTCACCTTCGACACGCTGCAAATCTAAGAAAGCGGATTGCTGATTCTTAAGAAGAATATCATGCTCATCCAGACGCTTCTGTGTAACCTGATCTCGAGTAACCAACTGGTTCAGCATCTGTGACTGGTTCATCAACAAATCCTCTATCTTCTTCATTCCATCCCCACTACTACCTGAACTACTACCTATATCACCTCTAGCAGGCTGAGTGTGCTGCCTCTGCTGAAACCCCGGTGGATTTCCTCCTGATCTCCAACCGAAGTTAGGGTGTCCTCTCCACCCGTATGCACCACCAGCTCCTCTTCCCTGACCACTAATAAAATCTACCTGCTCCTGTGCCACCAACGGGCAGTCTATGGTGTCATGTCCTCCTCTGCACATCTCACATTTGTTCACACTCATCTGCAGATTTTTTATATCTTTTCTGAGGGCCTCAAGAGCAGCTGCCATGCTAGTATCAGTAGTGACCTGATGAACACCCCTCGAGGTCACGGGGGCTCTAGTCTCAGGAATGGAATTCCTGGAATGTGGACTTTGCTGCCCAGCAAGTGCAAAGCTCTCAAACATCTCCTCACACTCTTCTGCAGTCTTCTTCTCCATGACGTGACCTCCTGCTGCAGTGTTGAACATTTGTTGAGTGGAATAAGTGAGACCATTATAGAACTTCTCAATGAGTGCCCAATCAGTCAAACCGTGCTGGGGGCAACGGCTGCGCAGGTTGCTGAATCTCTCCCACGCCATGTGATAGGGCTCATCAGGATCCATTTTGAAAGAATGAATTTGTTCCCTAAGTCTGGCAGCTCTGGAAGGAGGATAATATTTCTTGAGAAACTTATCCTTCAGATCCTCCCATGTAGTGATGGAATCCTGGGGTTGAGTCTCGAGCCAAGTGTTAGCTCGAGCCTGCAGAGTAAAAGGGAAGAGACGAAGGTAGATCGCCTCTTTCGATGCACCATGGATGTTAAACGTATCGCAGATACGAATAAAACGTGACACGTGTCCTGGTGCATCCTCATCAGCCAATCCATGGAACTGGGTGGCGTTAGTGATGGTGGACATCACATAAGAAGGAATTTGCCAATTGTTGGCAGCATCGACATTAGGACAGGTGATAGCAGATCTACCCCCTGTGATGCCATCACTAGCTCGCTGATGGACAGTGCGCCTAGGAGGAGGGGGATTGTCACCCATTGCAGTTGAATCAGAAAAAGGAATCGGACGTACCTTACTGTGTAGAATGGCTACCAAACGCTCACGAAGTGCGATGTACCTCTCGTGATACTCCCTCTCAGGTTCAGAAAATCCAGAAAACTCAGGTGGTCCTTTTGACCTAGTGTGTGGCATGCACTGAAAGAAAGAATGGAAAGATTTAGAAAGATGAACTAAAAGAAATGAACTAAAGACTCTTAAAAAGAAAAAGAAATTAAAACTATTGTTTATCCTAAAGGAAACTAGACTCGCCATTGCCAAGTGTCCCCGGCAACGGCGCCAAAAACTTGATGTGCTTAAACGGTCTATAAAAATAAAATAAATTAACTAACCTAGACTTAAACAAGACACTCAAATTTTACCCTAAACGACCTAGACCTAGAACACAAAATAGGCAAGTGTACCTATCGCGTGTAGAACAGATTAAGGAAGAACGGGAATCGAACCCACGAGACACTAGAAATAGAAAAACCTAGATTCAACTAAAGGAATAACAATTAATAATAAGATTGGGGGGTTTTCAATTAGCAACTAAAGACTAAAATTAACAATTAAAAGAAATGAACTAAGAAGTGCAGAAATGAACACAAAGATGACTGATTTAAAGGTACTGATTAATTGAATGGAACACTATCTAGAAAGAATCCTAGTTGAGATGCATGAATGTAAGAATGGTTCAGAATTATGAATGGGTTGGTTTTCTAAAGATACATATCCTAAGGAAGACTTAGTGGATCCCAGACCATTCACCGGGTGTGACCAAAATGACCCCTAAAGACATGTGTTATGCTTACCAACGGCTAAGTTTTCCTTCCAGTTAACTAAGCGATATTAAAGTACCAGATAGGTGTTGGACAAACTAGTCTAACATACCACAAACATTTAGCATGCAAGAGGTGACTTGATTATGGTCTAATTAAACATGATTAACAAGATTATCAAATTACCAGATTTGAACTGCTTACCAGTTATCAATTAACCTAGAATCTAATAACCAAGATCAATCAACTAACCTTTATCTTCCAATTTCCATTTAAGATACACATTGATTTCTTATCCAATTACACATGCAATCCTAAGACTTTACTACGTCTAGCAAAATCCCTAGTAAACCACAAACACCAAGTCACGTGCTAGATATGATAACCACAATTGAAAGACATTCATAGGCTAATCATATAGGATAAACATGCATTCAAGAACAGAAATCAATACATAATACTTATTCAATTCAACCAAAATCAAGTCTTTTACAATAATATCAACCATTCATCAATTCAACCATTCATCAATTCAACCATTCAAACATCCACAATCATCAACTAATCATCATTCTAGATAGTGTATAAAGACTTACCTACTCATAATCAGATCAAAACAGTGACAAAACTCAGATTCAATCAAGTTATACATTATGTTCAAATAATCAAACAATAACGACAGTGATTAAAACCCGAAATCAAGAACGTTGATGATCCTAGCTTCAATTCTTTGCTCCAATGACTCCAATATGCTCAAAATCGCCTCTCTCCTTCGTCTTCAGCCGCTCCAAGTTGTTCAATCGTAATTAGGGTTCAAAAACGACTTAAACAACACTTAAACATGTTTTTCACGTCTGAGGGGACCTCGTGTCGCGCGAGGGAAAACCAATTTCCCCGTCGCGCAGCGCGAGGGGGTTAATTTCTTGAAATCTGACGCGGTGGCATTTTTGTAAATAGACTGAACTTCTGAAGGCCCTCGCGCTGCGCGACAGAAAACCCAATTCCCCGTCGCGCGACGCGAGATGGGGGGTATTTTTCCAAAATGTTTTTCTTCTTTTCTGTTGACTCATCTGTCACCCGCAACGCACCCGGAACCATAGTTTTCTTCAATTAAGCATATTTCCACCTTCTTTTACTCAAAAACCTACACAAACACGAAATACTAAGTAACAAACTAAAAATGAGACGAAATCTAAGCTAAACGACTCGAAAAACGAATAAAATGTGCATAGAAAATCGATGTATTTTGAAGAAGAGTTGAAGTTGAAAAGACCGGAAGACAAGGAAAGACCAAGCTCCAAAGGCACAGCCTTTCTACAGATGGTGGAAGGTCCGGAATTTGAACCAATAGTTAGATGGGAATATGACTATAGTTCCCATCAACTAATTCTTTTCAGAGGGCCACAACAAAGGGTACACATAATCCAAGGTGACAGAGTGGAGGTTTTGTCTACCAAGGATTTGTACAAACTCCTCAGCACCACATCAGGATGAACAAGGACACAGATAAATATCTACTCTCCTTGGTGCTGAATGTTTTGAGAAGAAGAGGGAAGTGAAGTTTTGGTAGCATCAGCCTAGTGGGAGTTTGTTGGGATATTATAAGGCTGGTGCAACCAAAACCACTTCACATAGTCATTTTGATGCTACATTCAAGGGCTTCCGAAGCTAAGCATGAGATCTTCCGAGAGTCTGAAGAACATCAGCTGAAGATATCAGCTGAAGAAACAGCTGAAGTCAACAGCTGAAGGCAACAACTGAAGTCAAAAGCTGAAGACAACAGCTGAAGCCAACAGCTGAAGACTATCTTCCGAAGACAAAGTCTGATGAAAGAGCTGAAGACGAAGTCTGAGCTTCCGAATACAAAGTCTGATGGAAGACCTGAAGACAAAGTCTGCTTCCGAAGACAAAGAAGACTCCAAGCCTCGGAAGAAGCAGTCTTCCGAAGTATAAGTGGCTTCGGAAGAAGTTATTCTTCCGAAGCATTTTATCCTTCGGAAGACAGTGCTATGTCCAGTAGATATAAGTATGGTCCCTGACAGCCCGCTGCAGACCTCTGATACAGCATGTCATCTTCCTAAAGAGCCATGTTGTTGACCATGCTTTATTCTACTATTCACCTTTTGATGATAGTACATGTTACCAACTTTAGTTGGTGACAAAAGGAAAGTCAAGGACATGTCCTGACTACCAACTCTCAGGCAAAATGTCTGAAAGACCTCACCTAGAGTCTTGTAGTATAGATGTTAGGTTAGAGGTTTCCAGCTGGTATCAAAGTATATCCGGCTATAGGTAGTATTATATATATCTTCTCCTTGTAACTCATTAAGTAAGTGATTTGAGTCCAAGAGTCTTGTAATCCTTGAGTTGAGAAGCAATATATAAAAGCACCTTGAAAATTTACATCTTGTGTTTATTTACTGCCTGTTACTTGTTATATTATGATCAACTCTTTATAGACTGTTGCTGAGTGTTGTTCAAGGTAAGTTTGAGAGAAAAACCATCTGTTGAGTGACCAATACACGTTCCTGCAACTTAGCTAATCGTATATACTTGTAAACATTTGAGACTTGTAAAACTTTGTCATGTTTTGATTGTGCATTCTGTCTTACATCCCTAGTTACTTTGTTCTCTAATTTACAACATGAATTACCATCTTTTATATACTTATGTATTGAAAACTATGGATATCTCACCAACATTATTATTGACCTTTTATTTTTAACATGTTTCAGGAAATATTCAAGTATGATTACTACTTTGAAGCTTATCACATCTAGGATTGGACCTAGAGAAACAAAAGAATGAACTTGTTACATTTAACTTGTATATCATGATGTTATCTTTATTTGAGAATTATGTTTGTAATGTTTCCTTTGAAACTTATGAATAATATATTTGGATTTAATAATAGCGTTATGTGGCTGTGAAAGATCTTAACTCTCACATCTCGACGTTTCCGCCGTCAAGGTTAGGGTGTGACAATAAATTTTCAGCTTGTTAAGTTTGCTAATGAGTTTGTTATGCATATCCAAATATCAAACAACAATCATACAACAAACAACCAAACAAACATAATCATACAAACATATGTGCATAACCATAGCCACTAAGTTGACTACACTTGTTTGCCATCACAAGTGTTGTCATAAGGTCTTTCCTAAGGGTTAATAATGAAACATCATATGTGTCCATGAACTCCCACTTGAATCCACGTCCAAAAGCTTCAAGTGTCCATGTCTTTTGTGTCCTTCCTTTTGGGTCTTCATCTTGTGCATCTTCCTTTACAAAATCATATCCTAATACAATTTTCTAATAAAAGAAATGCACCTATTCTAATTATTACATAACCAAATGAATAAATAAATTACAACCCAAAATACAAACACAAAAGAAATTATTACAACCCTTTGAATGAATACAACGAACATGACAAAATCCTAATCAACCAAATCCAAAACACATATGGTCAAGGCTATGTTATGCACCAAAATATGTATCCATATACAACATTTCAAGAACAAAATGAACCCCTTTTATAACCTTAAAGTTCTAGCCAACATGAACCAAAAACATTAGGGTTATTTCCAAACAACATAATCAACCATTTGATATCATCCTTTCAAGATTTAATCATAAGCATGCAAGATATAACCTTGAAAGGTTGGGGTTTCATTATATCATCACAAAACAGCCCCTATTGGGTTGTTAAAGTCCCATAAAACCTATTTTGTAAGGACAAAAGAAGCTAGTCGTCCACATATCTGGCTCTAGACGCCAATGTTGAGTTTGTTGGACCATTATCAAAGTTGTTTAACCATTTAAACAAGAAAAACGCAGTGGAAACAAACCTTAATATAATGTTATGTAAACTGAAAATTAAGGTACATTATATGTGAACAACAAACCCAAGATTGTAAGGATCATATACATGTGAATAGATTAGCTATCAAGAAGAAATAACAACCAAACATTACCCATAATGCTACCTTTTAAAGAGCTGCCAAAACGTTAGATGAACTACCTTCCAAAGGCTGCCCGAAAACGTTGGATGTGAAGAAGGGGATAAAGTCTTGAATGACCAAAACACCAAGGTAGATGTCCTCAAGCTTTCATACCCACAAGTGTGATGCAAACACCTCTTGTTCGTAGGATTCAATCACCAAAATTGCAAGAAACAAGCTGTAGAAAATCAATTTCTAGCCTTGTTTTTCTTCTTAGATGAGAGAAAAATTAAGCCTTGCATGTATGAGAGAGAGAGAGAGAGGTGAATTGGAGAGTGTGACTAGTGTAAATGGGGTGTAGTTTCAAGACAACAAAAGGACCAATAATACCCCTAAAGGGGGCGGCCGAAATGTTGCTTTTAAAATGGGTTCCCCCTATTTTAAACACCCACTTAAATTGTTAACTAGTTGTATTATTAGTTATATAATTAACCTTTTAAATATTTAACTTAAGCAAACACTTTTATTATATGATGTTATTTAACAAACATAAATAACATTAAACACACACTTTTATTATTTGATGTTATTTAACAAACATAAATAACATTACAAATAATGTCCATGAACAAAATATCCTTATAAGTTGTTCTTTCTCACATACAATTTATTTAGAAAACCCATTTTCTAAATTGGTGTAATGATTTAATTGCATGATCATATCATCAATTAAATACATATTGGTGTTTGCTAAACTTGTTATTGGGTATGACCCGACTTGGATCATAACGTACTAACCACATCAACATTCTATGTGTCTTGGGCATAAAGAATCCAACAAAAGAACAGACAAAATCACTGTTTAACATTTCAAAATGCTTAAAATGTGATTAACATGTGTTTTAATTGATATTCATCTTTAAAAAACATCAAAACAAACTTTCATTAACAAGAAATTTTGTTCATAACATCACAAATAATCTTTTAATGCATAAGCATTAGTGAATATAAATTGACTCTTTGACTTTCAAAAGTCTAACTTGATTTCAAAATTAACATGACAAAATGAACAATGTATGTTATGATCTTATAAAACATGATAAAACGTCATTCAATATGAGGAATCAATTTTGATGATCATTTCAAATAAAGAATTCAACAAGCAAACCACAAAAGTGTTGACTTGCAAAAGTCAAACTAATTTGAACATTAAAACATTCAAATCATTCATTTTCAATCATAAAACAGGTTCTAAACATACATAGGTGGTTATTATTCAAACATACACATGAACACTTAATCACCAAATCATCATTACAAACAATTATGCACATTTATTACTCAATCACTAATATGTATCTACATTTGTGCAGGTATGGTTGAGTTAGTGTTTATAAGAGATCACAACATCTATGCATTTCTTGATCCTGACTCTCCTAGGTCACAACATCATCTCTGAGGAAGTTATAAGAAGGGTGTTGCAATTAGGTGATGAAGATGCTTAAGGCCTAGTTGAATTTGATGAGCACTATTTGCTACATGTATTCAGGAAGATTGGCTATACAGGAAATATTGATAGAAAGCAGATCAAAAACTCATACACGCATGCACAGTTTAGGTTCTTGATGCACACTTATCAGAAAACTATGACCAACAGAAAGACAGGATGGGATGCAACATCCCTAAGGGCATCTTGTGCATTAGCAAGCATTATAGCAAGAAGGACATTTAACTGTGCTGCTCAAATTCTCAATGGTCTTGTCTATAACATCATAGAGGTAAGGAACAAAGTTATTATGTTTTCAAGATTCTTGCAAGTGATCACAGATGATCTACTGTCTAACATCCCAAGAGAAGGAGCTATTTTACAGCATGTTCACCTCAATGAGTATGTCTTCAACAGGATAAGATCTAGCATTTACCAAGGGGATGAGGTGCCTGTACCTCCTCATATGATTGATCATGACATCTCTGTTCCTAATGAATTTCTTAGAATTCCAGGACAAGATGAACCATTCATGTTATTCCAACAAACCAATCAACCTGCCCTTATCATTCAGCCAGAACCAATCATACAGCCTGAACCAATCATTCAACAATAACCCATCATGCCTGAACCTATCATAGAACAACCACCATTCATCCAAGCCCAAATCATATAGCCAGATCAACCAATATCACCACAACAACCTCTAAGCCCACAACCATTCAACCGACAACCATTTAGCCCACAACCATTCAGCCCATAACCATTCAGCCCTCAATCATTCAGTCCTTAACAAATAAATTTTCCCTCTCCATCACACAGCCCAAGCCTCTCTGATCAACAAACACTTTCATCTATTTTTAGAAATATAGATACAACACTCGCATAATAAATAGATGAGCATGAAGATGTTGGAACTTCATCTCATGAACCTGAACCTGAACAAGCAACTACTGATACTGAGCATGTTGTACCAAGCTGTGAGATGCTCACAGAAGAAGACATTGAGTACTCTAAAGTCTTTCTTTTCACTGAGCATAACAAACTCATTGAAAGATCCAATCAAAGAGCTAAGAAGTTAAAAGAAAAGCTCAAAGAGAAAGATAAGGAGATTGAAAAGCTTGAGTCAGATCATAATGGACAAAAGTTGATTGTGAACTTTATGGAACAACAGCTTAATCACACAAGAAGAAATTAAAGGAGAAAGACAATGAACTCCTTGTTGCAAAAGCTGAAATGGACTACTGGGGCAATCAGTCAATAGCTAAAGAACAGGAGGTTGATGAATTGAAAAATATCATAGAAGCTAAATCTGAAGAAATTCAAAGATTAAACAGAGAGCTTGAATACAAGGACACCTAGCTGAATGAGGAAGAACATTCAGAGGATCTTATTGAAGATCTGAGTTATTCTGAGGAATTAGATGATGAAGCAGAAATAAGTCAACAACAAATTGAACAAATAGAACTAGCACTGATCATTCCTGAAGAATCATACACAATGGATCAGTTGTTCATTGATGCTAATCCTTATGAGAACATACACTACTCACCCATCTTAAGACAACACTTTCACATTCCTGATCCAATTTCTCTAGAAACAAGTATTGTTCCTTATGATCCTAAAATAGACAAACAAAAGGAGTTAATCAAACAATTTGGTGAATCTTTGAAAGATTCATCCAAGGAGCAAGCTTCATCATCATCTAAAACTCCTTTCAGGACTTATGAAAGAAAAAGGAAGAGGTTGTATTTAGCATCTTTACTTAAAAGAAAACAACCAGAGGGTGAACAAGAAAAACCTGAATCTCCCCCACTTAAGCTTCTGAAAGTTAAGACTGAACCTGTTGAGTTAGATACTCCACAACCAACATCTAAAGCATCTACACTAGAAGAGGGGGAGATAGATCAATCCTTTGAACAACAACAAGCTTCCATCATTATCTTAAGTGATTCTGAAGAGGAAGAAGAAGAAAGGGATGAAGATGAGATCATCCAAAACATCCAAGAGCTTTTCACAGATGATCCTCAAACCTTGATGGGAATAGAACTAAAAACCCAAGGATTCCCTTATGACTCATTCATACATCTTAACCTGTCTGAAGTTAAAGACTTGCTCAAAGACTTTCAAGAGGTCATGAAAAATGAACAAGAGCAAACATACAGGAGATACAAAGAAATTAAAGACAAACAAGAGCTTGAAAAGAATCTTCCTAAAGATCCTCAAATAGAGAAGATGACCTACTCCTAGGTTAAAAGCTGGTTGAGTCATAGAAGAATCCCATATAGGTCATATGCAGGGAGAACTGTATCTCAAATGAAAGAGATGGCAAAAGAGATATACAAAAACATTCTAGCAAATGCTCTTAAGCCACAGGTCTTCAGACCTCACCCTGCATTTTCTCTGTCTACTTATCATGAAGCTCCTCCTGACTTCATGAAATAGAAGAACCAAGACAATTCATGCCTCATAGGAAATGGACTGAAGGTAATGAAGTTTGGGAGATGATAAATGAAAAGACAAATTTTGTAAAGCTAAATGACAAAATCACACTCACTGCAGATGCCAATGAAAGAAAGATAGTGGCATGGAAATATGATGAAATCTAGGATGCTGTCCTACTCAAGAGAGTATCTGGACTTGTCCAGTACTTATCATACATATCCCAACTGGGATCATTAAGATATGAAGACAGATTGGACCTGATGCAATTGAGGATGGTCAATCATACAAACAATCCCAGGGGAGCATATTTCTATCATATAATGAGAGCTTGCATGAACAGACAACATCATGAAATGAAAGTTGATAGAGAAGATAAACTACACATCGCCAAGCTTAGGAGATAACAGGCATTAATAAGAAAACAAAAGGAAGTAAGGGAAGAATCTTCTTCTTCTTAAATTGATTCTGACATTCTGGAAAGGGTTGGTTACCCTTTTAGGCCATCTGACTTACAGCTAATCATGAAGAAGATAGATGGCAATCAATACCAGCATCCAATAACCAGATGGTACTATGACGAAATACATTTTGAAGTGGTGCTGGAAAGAAAGCTTGAAGGAAAAGAAGCAGCTGACAAAAGACTCTTTGATCCTGTAGAGATAAAGCTGCTTCATCCATCGTATGTCTCAATTCTAAAAGCCATGATATTCCCTACTATTGATGATGTGTTGTGTAAGGGAGATTGCTGTTATTTCATACACATGCTAAGAATTTTTAGGCGCTGTGTATGTAAATGCTGCATTGAAACAAAGGTTGGAAACAAATCAGCAACCCCTAACACACATAGAAGGGATAACATGAATGAGAATATTAGAGAACAACTATTTAGAGATTTTGAAGGGCAATCATGTTGTAACCACACTGGTTAGCAACATTGATGTGCAAAGTCTTGATCAATCAACCTTGGAACAGCTTGTTCATTTAAAGATAGATTTCAAATATGATGATCAAAAGAGTGTTGTTGACTATTTTGTGGAACACATAGTCAATTGCAGAAATGCATTTAAGGTCACAACTTTGATAGAACAAATGAAGGAAGCTGAAGCCGACCAAACCATAGAGAAAGACATAGATGACACTCTTAAGGCTATGGAGGAGGCAAAGAAACAGTCAGAAGAAGCTAGACCATCTCACTCCTGAGGTTTCTTATCATCACTGGCAGAAAAACAAGCAATACATATCCATCTCTATAATTCTTATTTTATCATTCAATCATTAAATCATGCATATAAGTGATCTTATATGTGACACCCGACCTCTAGGTCATAATTCTAACCCTAATCTACTTGCATCATTACCCATCTTATTAATATTATTGATTGTATCATTCTAATATTATCAATAGTATTAGAATCATCCTTTGCTACTAGTACCATTTTTATTATTTTAAGTGACTTTTTGGGACCTCTTAGTTCAAGCTTTAATTTAAGAAATTGTAGTGACCCGGGAAAGTCAATTAGCCACCCTTTCATAGGAATTAATTCATAATTTGAAACAATTAAGGGTGCATGACCCAAATATTTGGCCAAAATGCATGCATGCACACTTGATACTTAAAACAAATCTAACTAAATTTTACCACCTGAAATACTAGACTACAAAATAATACTACACATAATATTATTTACCAATTAATTTTAAAACAAAACCCCCTCACAAGAGGACAAATTCGGCCTGCCCATGTGGCACCACCCCTCTCCACCACTCACCATACACCCTCCTCTTCCCTACTAACGTTTCATACATTCTTCCCATCTCCATACACACACTACACCCTCATTCTCACTCTCTTCTCTCCCACTCGGTTCTCTCTAACTGGTAACACAGACACACGGTTTCAATCACTCACACAACCAAATCTTTGAATAGCAACAACACTAGCATCTACCAAGTTCAAACAAAGCAAGAAGTGACATCTTGAGAGCTTTTGGTGCACGGTTCTTGCAAGTCCAAGAATCTACAGCTGTTGGACCCTGAAAGGATCATACATGTCAATTCAAGAGGTGGATGGTTGTTCTGCTGGAAATCTCCCCAAGTCCAAGAAGAAATGCGGATAAAGAAGTTTCTGCATAAGAAGAAAAAGAAATATCGGCTATCCACATTTGTCAATACGGATGACCAAGAACAAATGCTGATAAGTATTTGTTCATCCGCATTAACAAATGCGGAAAGCCGATGAAAGGCAGACAAGGCATTTGTTCATCCGCATGAACTAATGCGGCTGTGTTTGTTCATCCACATTAACTAATGCTGATGACCAAACACTAATGCGGCTGATAGAAGACCAATGTTGATGAAGAATTACTCATCCGCATCAGTCAATGCGGATGACAAAGAACAAATGCTGATGAAGACTTAGACTAAGGGTAGTTTAGTCTTTTTGTACAAGCTGTTAGTCAGCCTATAAATAGAATAGAAACCTCGTATGCGAGGTAACGTTTGTTTGACTATGTACACAACCTTTTCAGAATAGACATTCAGAATATACTTTGTTTTCTCTCATTAGTTGTCTTGTTACTGTAGCATGCAAAACCCTAGCATTTACTCTGTAACAGTTGATCTAATCAATACAAGAATGCATTTATGAGTATATCAAGTGTTTTATGATCATTGATTGCCTGATTCCGCCTTCCAATCATTGACTCAATCATCATATTCTATCCTTGTTGATTCACATCAGCAGAGAATATCATTCTCAAACCCAGTCAATTGGTATCAGAGCTCTGGCTCTTGGTTATTACTCAGATCTGCTCAGATCTTGGTTTAACCCGATTGATCTGGTGATTGAGTTGCTGTTTAGAGGTTTCAAACATCTCTTCTCAGTATTCCTACCAAATACTCACTGATATATTCAACTGTTACTGTTCACCTGAAGAACTCATCTTCAAATAAACAGTACAGGTTGCACAGTCACCAAGAACAGAAAATCAAAGGCTGAAATTTTACATATTTTTAGCAGATCCATTGTTACAGGACTAAGTTTGGACTTGTTGAAATTTTTGGACTAATTAACCATAAAATCAATTAAATCCAGATCTAAACAAGTTAAAAACAAATTGTCAACTATGGATTCATACAATTACTTTGAACATGGGCATGCTTCAAAACCACCCATGCTCAAACATAAATCTGAATTTAAACAATGGAAAATCAGATTCATGAACTATATTACAGGTGTTGATCCTGATTATTGGATCTCAATATGCAAAGGCCCACACATTCCAGTCACTCTATCTGCAGATCAAGCTGCAATGTACAAGACTTCAAGAATCCTTATTGAAGATCTCACGCTTGATGATGATGATTACAAGAAGATCAAGACAGATCTCAAAGCCTACTCCATACTTAATCAAGCACTTAAAATGGATGTACTCAAAAGATTGGAAAAATATGGTACTGCAAAAGCTGTATGGGATGCACTGCAAGTCATGTGTGAAGGAAGCAGTGAAGTGGCTGAAATCAACAAAGACAAGCTTGTGAACCAGTATGAGACATTTCATCACTCCAAAGGGGAGTCCATCTCTAAACAGTTGCATAGGTTTGTGCAACTGGTAAATGATTTAGAGATTATGGGTGTAACTTACAAGTCTAAGGATTTAAACAAGAAGATGTTACATAGTCTTCTTGAAAATTGGAAACAAAATGTAACCATGCTGAAGAATACTCATGATTTGGAAAGTACCACCTTGGATATTATGATAGCAAAAATAGAAGCCTTGGAACTGGATGAAAGAAGCAGAAATCTGGGAGGACCCAGAGTAGTTGAAGCATACAAGTTTCCCACAGATAATCACACTGTGGAAAATGCCTTCATTATTGAGGAGGATGATTTCATCTCCTCAAGGGATCAAGCTAAATCTACTGGATTCACCACAGCCCCACCGTCTAACAGACCATCAACTTCTTCCCCATCAACTTCAATAACTCAAGCATCAGGATTCTCTGCAACCCCTGCTCCTGATGATTCAAGATCTAAAGAACAAAAGGCAACTTACAATGCATTTGTTGCCAGATTTGAAGCCTATTTGGGTGGAAGACTTACATATGCACATCTGATCCAAGAAGATCTGGAAGAAATGGATCCAGATGATGTGGAGCAAATAAATGGATCCAGATGATGTGGAGGAAATGGACTTGCCATGGCAAATGGCCATGATTGCTATGAGCGTAAAGAAGTTTTCAGAAAAAGGAAAAAGCTTCACCTCAATGAAAACACCAAGCTTGGATATGACAAATCAAAGGTGAAATGCTTCAATTATGGCATGACTGGTCACTTCTCTAGAGAATGTAATGCTCCCAAAAGAAACTACAATGCTCAAAGGCCTTCTCAGAGCCAGTCATCATCACAACCATCTTCAAGCTTTCACCCCAACAATCATCAACAACAACTTCATCAATTTCAACAATCACATCAGACTCAACCCCAACTGACCAATCAAGCTCATGGAAGCAATCAGTCATCAGCAAATGCTCTTGTTATCAGGCAGGATGGAGTATGTCACTGGAGCATGTATGCGGAGGAAGTAAAGCCTCAATTCCAAAATCATGCACTCATGGCTCACATCAATGATGGACCTTCCCCCATGCCTACTGAGGTAAAATCTAACCTCTGTAATGATAAATGCATACATGAATTACAAGGGTATAGAGAGCATAATCATAAACTGGCTGATAAAATTAAAGAAGAAAAGGTTAAATCAGATATGCTCAAAAGAGAAATAAAAGGTTTTGAAATCAAAATTAAATCTCTCATCTCTGACATTGAGAAATTGCATGGTGAAAAGTACACTCTTGCAGCTGAGAATGAGCTACTGACCGAAAAATAAGCTCAATCTAAAACTGAACAAAATCTTACTGAACTGAAACTTGAAAAGTTTCAACAGTCATCAGTAAAGCTGAAAGAGATGCTTGATTCACAAAAGGATCCCAAAGACATGTCTAGTATTAGATATATCTCTTGTCCACCACCATACAATGAGAACTACACTGTAATGCCTGATTCTGTCACACTCACCCAAGAAAATGAACCTAACACTACTGAACCCAAAACAATAGTAAAACAAATCACTAATCCTCAAAATAAACCTAGTGTTTACATTGAAACAAATGAGGACAAAATCAAGTTAGGTCACCCAATTAAAATCAAGGAGTGTTCAGACAAGGCAGTGGGTGTGATCAAAACAGATAGCCCAATCAAGGCTATTGTTCCTTTTGTAAAATTCATCCCTGCAATTTCCAAGGAAAAGAAAATAAAAGCTAAAAAGGTGAATCTACCTACAGAAGTAGATCTGATAGTGAGATAAACTCTCCAAAAAATTCATGCAAATCAGACATTGATTCACCATCAATCAAAAGAAAAGTCACTCGGGTCACAAAAACTAAAACTAACTCAGACCCTCAAACATCAAAATCAAAGTAAGGGGTTGGCTTTGATATTTTCAATAAAGAGCATGTGAATCAATTTGATAAGGAGATTAGGAAAAGATCAAGAAAGCATGAACAGCCTTAGAAAAACAAAGAAAGTAGTGTTGTGAAACAAACTACCAACAAGGCTGATCAGGCTGTCTCATCAAAACCAAGGAATGAATCTAACTCCAAATCTGCCAAAGCTACAAAATCCGTAACACCAGGATCAGTAGCCAGAAACAAACTCATGTATTGTGAAGTTTGTGAGAGGTCTAATCATAGAACAGGTAAATGCTTTTACAATCAATACTGTTCAATCTGTGATATGAACAACCACTCCACCAAGAATTGTTATTTCAACAAATACTATTCTGTCTGCAACATGACAAATCACAATACATCTAAGTGTTTCTTTAAGCAAAAGGGATTGAGAGTACCTCAAAACAAACCTATCTCTTCAACCATGTCTGAGAAACCTAAGATCAATGGTCGTCTTCAACACAGAGTTTCAAAATCTGACGATAATGTGAAAAACCTGAGAACTTCAAACAGAATCAAAAGAAATAAAAATCAAGCAGTCAAACAAACTAATGATTTTTATAAATCCAAAACAAAGTTTGATAATCAAAAACGAATCAACTTTCTAAAAAGGAACAGGGATCAAAGGTTTGAATACTCATCTGACTCTTCAGTTGAAGTAATGAACCATTCTTCGTTCAGAAACAAATCAAGGATAACTCAATCATCAAAGCCCCAGTTTGGAGGAAAGTACCAACAAGTTACTATCATGGATAGAAACGGTAAGCCCAAGACCATCATGGCTTGGGTTTCACAGTCTAATTAGTTCTTTCTGTGCTTGTAGGGTCATTCATACAGGTCCAACAGTTTATGGTATGTGGATAGTGGATGCTCCCGACACATGACTGGAGATCGTTCCCTCCTTCATGATTTTAAGCACATTCAAGGAACTACTGTGGCATTTGGAGGAGATTCACAAGGTGGTAGAATTACAGGTGAAGGATCTGTGACAAGTGGAATGCTGAGCTTCGACAGAGTGAACTACTGCGAACAACTGAACTTCAATCTTCTTAGCGTGTCTCAGATCTGTGACAAGAAATACTCCACTCACTTCACTGACACTCATTGCTATATTCTGAGACCAGGATTTCAAATTCCTGAAGAATGGGTTGTCTTGAAAACACCAAGAAAGAATAACACCTATGTCATTAACCTTAATTCTGCATCACTAAAAACATGTCTTCTATCAAAAGCATCCTTTGATGAATCACAACTTTGGCACAGACGATTGGGACACACAAATTTCAAAAACATGAACAGACTGGTTAAGGGAAATCATGTTATTGGTTTACCTCAAAAAGAATTCCACTTCATTGACCACTGTTCAGCGTGTCTCAAAGGAAAACAACACAAATCATCTCACTAGCCAAAGTTGATGAACACCAACAATTCTCCGTTGAAACTACTACATATGGATCTTTTTGGTCGAACTCATGTTATGAGTATGGGAAAGAAGCAATATTTTTTGGTGATCATAGATGACTTTTCTAGATTCACATGGGTCTTCTTCTTACTTCATAAGAATGAGGCGTCCCAATTAATAAAAAATTTTATCACTAAGATTGAAAACCAAATTGATCTTAATGTCAAAACAATCAGGAGTGATAATGGGACAGAATTTAAAAATGAGGATATGAGTTCTTTTTGTACAACCAAAGGCATAGCTCATCAATTTAGTGCAGCTAGAACTCCTCAACAAAATGGAGTGGCTGAAAGAAGAAACAGAACACTAATTAAAGCAGCACGTACTATGCTAGCAGATGCTAAACTACCAATCACCTTTTGGGCAGAAGCAGTTAACACGTCATGCTTTGTACAAAATAGAAATCTGATTATCAAAGAAAGTAACAAGACACCTTATGAACTCATGTTTCAAAGAAAACCATTCATTGGATTTTTTAGGTCATTTGGTTGTCCTGTCTCAATATTAAACACCCGTGACCATTTGGGAAAGTTTTCATCCAAGTCTGATGAAGGATTCTTTGTAGGTTATTCTTCTGTTTCAAAGGCTTACAGAGTGTTTAATTCTAGATTAAACATCATAGATGAAACAACAAATGTTCAATTCAAGGAACATTCTTTTCCCAAATCTACTTATGGTCCTGATTGGCTGTTTGATATTGACTCATTTGCTAAATCTTTTGATCAATTTCACATGTCTGATGCAAGTAATCTACAATCAACATCACCTTCATCATTAGTAGAAAGAAGGAGTGACTTTCCAATGATTCCTTCAACTTCTACTGAGCAGCTCGATGAAGAAATACCACTACAAGCTGATCCTGTCAGACATACTGATCAACATCAAAGTGCATCGATTGAGGATGGTCCCAGTACAATGCTCTCTCCATCAGAGATGCCATCTATTGAAGCTAGAAACCAAGAAGAAGCTGGAACTCAACCTCATGTTTCCCCTCCAATTGACATTGAAAGAAATTCAAATGATGGGAGTAATCAAATCTCTGCTAACACTGAAGCAGGAATTGAAACAAATTTTGATTACTTTCATAGCTCCCCTCCAATTCAAGAAGATGTTGCCTCACACCATGATAAAATGAATGTCTCCAATCTTGATGTAACCATTGCTGGTGACTCAATTCCAACCACAAGAATACATAAAGATCATCCAGTTGACAACATCATTGGTGAACTAACTGAATGGGTGACTAGAAGCTAGTCAAGCATAGCCAACATCTGCTTGTTCTCATGCTTTCTGTGTCAAACAGTACCCAAAAATATCAAAGAGGCTCTTCAAGACAACAGTTGGATTGAAGCAATGCAGGAAGAGTTGCTGCAATTCAAGAAGCAAGAAGTATGGCAGCTGGTAGATCTTCCCGAAGGACAATACCCTGTCGGCACCAGATGGCTATACAGAAACAAGACTGATGACAGGGGAATCGTCATTAGAAACAAAGCAAGACTAGTAGCTCAGGGATACACATAAGAAGAAGGAATTGACTATGTTGAAGTATTTGCCCCTGTAGCCAGACTAGAAGCCATAAGCATCTTTCTTGCATATTCAGCATCCATGAACTTTACTGTTTATCAAATGTATGTGAAATGTGCTTTTCTATATGGAAAGATTGCTGAAGAGGTCTACGTGAGTCAACCACCTGGATTTGAAGACCCAGATTTTCCTCACAGGGTTTACAAGCTAGACAAAGCCTTGTATGGTCTTCATCAAGCACCAAGAAAGTGGTATGAGACTCTTTCATCATTTCTTCTTGATAATGGATATGAGAGAGGAAAGATTGATCAGAATCTCTTCAGAAAAAGAAAAGGAAAGGACATGTTGCTTGTACAGATATATGTGGATGACATCATTTTTGGATCAACAAACAAGTCTCTATGTAAAGACTTTAAGAATCTCATGCATTCAAAATTCCAAATGAGTGCAATGGGAGAACTCACCTTCTTTCTGGGAGTACAAGTCAAACAGACAGCGGATGGAATCTTCATCAATCAATCAAAACATGTGGATACAATGCTGAAGAAATTCAAGTTTGCTGACCGTCAGTCCATCAGAACTCCTGTGGATACTAAAGTGAAGATTGGACCTAATCCTGAAGGCAAATTAGTGGATCAAACACACTATCGGTCCATGATAGGTTCACTCATGTGTCTAACAGCCAGTAGGCCTGACATTATGTTTGGTGTTTGTGTATGTGCCAGATATCAAGCAGATCCCAAGGAATCTCATGTCAATGCAGTCAAGAGGATATTCAGATATCTTAAGGGCAAACTTGCTCTTGGTCTATGGTATCCAAAGGACAGAGATTTCAATCTCTATGCATACACTGACAGTGATTATGGAGGATGTAACTTCAATAGGAAATCAACATCTGGCGGCTGTCAATTTCTTAGTCCTAGACTTGTATCCTGGCAGTGCAAGAAGCAAACAATGTTTCTATCTCAACAGCAAAAGCTGAGTACATAGCAGCATCGGCATGCTGTTCTCAAGTTCTCCGGATTCAAAACCAGATGCTTGATTATGGTTTTAACTTTCTGCACACTCCAGTTTATATTGACAACACAGCAGCAGTTTTTATAACTAATAATCCAGTTCAACACTCAAAAACAAAACATATTAAAATTTGATATCACTTTTTGAGAGATTGTGCTGAAAAAGGATTAATCAAATTAATACAAGTTCATACTGACAATTAATTAGCTGATTTATTCACTAAGGCTTTTGATCCAACCAGATTTGAATTCTTATTTCAATCAATTGGCATGATTAATCTTGAGTAAAAAAGAAAACAAACAAAACACTCAAATATCAAAAAGAAATCAAATGACGAAGAGTATAGTTTATCTATGCGAAATGATATAGTTACAGTCGTTATATCATTCACTATGCTAATTTATAAAACTTAAATGACTGACATGACTTATCTGATATGTTGGTAGGCTCAACTTGGAAAAGAAACCACATGCAATGATAAATTAAAGCTTATATTCAACTGTGATGCCGTCATCTAATAGTATGTGTAAGTTTTGACTTGTCCAAATGTGTGTGTGTAGAAACCAAAACACCCCAGGTAATGATGACTTATGAATCTCGTTTACTCACATCAGTTCCTCCTTTGTTTTGCTAAGAAAAGACCTGGAGAAACAAGCACATAGTGCTGATGTCAAGATCCATGAAGATTCCTAATGTGGAACACATCCATCTTGGATGAAACAAACAGAATAAAAATCATTCAAAATGAATGAATCAAAAGAATCCTGAGAGATCACCTTCCAAAGTGAAGTGAAAAGAATCCCAATGTGGATCAAAAGTGATAAATGGATCAAAAATAAAAGAATCCCAATGAGGATCAAGTAATATGAGATTTCTAAGCATAAATATCCTGGTCATGTAAGATGTTGATAGTTCTACCATACATTGCATGTTGACCTTGCCATGCCTTTGAGTGTGAGGGACATGTTGAATACCCAATCAACTCAAAACATGATAAGATCATTTGCATCAGAAGATTAACCAAGTATGAGTTTAAGAGGAAAAACATACCTACAATCAATATGTTCATGACCATGTCTGTTTTACTAACAATTGCTTGCACTTGTGAAAGGTAAGATTGATATGATCCTAAAGAAAGGTATAACTTAACTTTTTGTACAGTGAAGAAAGCAAAAATCACAAAAAGATTTTCTTTTCAAAATTTTCAAATACTTAAAAGTTTCTATCCAGTATGGATATAAACTTTAGGGGGAGTAATTTAAAATTTTGATCAATTTTGTACAGGTGTTTCCTTTCTTAAAATTAGAAAAACCAAAAACATTTGCGAAATCAGAAAATCTATCTGTGTTGTTGCAGAAGTTATACCATAGTATCTCAGTTCTTACAGACATCTTAATGCACAAAAGTCCAAGATCAGTCAACAATGGGAAACTTGATTCACCACAGATGAACAAGTCAATCCGAGCAAGAATTGATAACCCACAATCAGTCAAAAATTCATAAGAATCAAGCAACTGACACATCTTCATAAAGGCAAAGACATTGCTTGATAAAGCTTCAGAGAAAATTCATCCAAAACCAACCAAAGCAAAAAATATTAAGTTTGAAACTTAATGCAGGTAAGAGCATTGGTTAATGCGGGTGAAGGTAACCAAAGCATTCAACCAATGCGGGAATTGGTTTTGTGAGCTGAAACACAAGTGAAATACTAATGCAGATAACACTACTCTACCGCATTAGCCTCATCATAAGTTTTAAGTACGAAAAACAAATGCGGACAAAACTTTTGTTCTTCTGCATTTCTTTTGAAAAGATGAAATCAATACTTAAACTTGAGTGTAAGCTTGTGTCATTATAAAAGGAATAAGTGCTCATGTTCTTCTGTCATGTAGGACAAGTTGAAGAAATGCGGACAGAGGTTACTCTACCGCATTTGATGAAAGTTGAAGTTTCTGTTCATCCGCATTTGCAGCAGTGAACAAATGCTGACAAGGTTTTGTTCATCCGCATTTGCTACAGTGAATAAATCTGACAAGTTTTTTGTTCTTCCGCATTTGCTACAGTACACAAATACTGATGAACATTTCTTCAACCGCATTTGCTACAGTAATTTTAAAAATTTGAGCGCATTTGTTTTCAAACGTATCAAAATTTGAAATCCATATTAAGTTGACTATATAAACCAAAATCAAAAGGTCATTTAATACTTTTCAAAATTGAGAGACTTAAAAGGAGAGACGAGCGCCACTAAAGTTACTATTCATCTTCATCATCTTCTTCATGTTCTAAACCTATGTTTTAAATTCGAATCACCATCTTACACTCATCTTCGATTCACTACAACAGTATTATCGAGGAATAGGCGAGAATCCAAAGTGTTCAGAACCTAACTGTCAACATTCATCGAAAACATGAACTTAGCAAAACTAGGTCAAGAAAGAATCTTGCAAATCAAACAAGTGTTCATGAACCGTGTCGATTTCAACAGAAAGACACATGCTAATCAAGTAAAACTCATCAAACAAAGAATTTTCATAAGTTCAGTTTGTCACATGAACAGGGCATGTAAATACTAAAATGTTGGAATAAAAAGACATCACAATGGTTAAAATGAGTTGAAACTGATAAAGAATACTCAATGCAATCAGGAATAACTCATCAAAAAAAATACATGAATGACTAAATCAGGTTAGATCAAATGTATATGAAACAGTATACATGAACACTCAATTTTGACCAAGAAAAGTCAAAATATGATCAAATTAGTCTGATTTATGATAAACTCTTTGTTGATATATATTATTCATCATTCTAATACATATGCCTTGAATGCAGTGAACAATGGCAAACCTCACATGGAGCAAGCTCCATAATGTCAGTGGTTTTCTTGACCCTGATGTAACGGAGGCAGAAGGATTAAGGGACATGATAAGATTTCTTCTTACCACGAGGGTGGCTTATGCAATGACTGTGAGACCCATCATCTATGAGACTTTCATTAGGTCATTTTGGGGAGCAGCCGAAGTGGTAGAAGTTGATGATGTAAAAACACTGATCGGAAGAATTACTGATGATCATTCCCTAGCTATTACAGAGCAAACCGTGAGACAGTGTCTACAGTATGAAGATGATGCAGAATCACCCATTGAACTTGAAGATGATGACATTATGACCTTCTTTGCCAACATTGGCTATGAGGGTGGTTATGAAGGAAAGCAGATTGTGAAAGGACTGGTAGATCTACAATGGAGATTTTTGATACACATGTATCAACATTGCTTATCGAAGAGGAAGACCGGATGGAATGATATCCTAGTGACAACCTCCTCTTCCATCTGTGCTTTATGCACCAATCGTCCATTCAACATGTCTGCATATGTTTTCAATGGATTAGTCTCTAACATCCAAGAGGGTAGGAGACACATGTTTTTGATGTACCTGAGATTTATCCAATGCTTAATCAATGAAGCCTTCCCTAATCTTGCACCAGTAGGACCAGTGATGGACATTCCTCACTATAATTCCATGTCCTACAGGTACATTACCAAAAGAGATCCGAGGAACTTCTACAGTGGTACTTTCTTCCCTCTGTTGCCATGGATGCAACAACAGATCAATCAGGGAGAAGTACAAGTAGTTGAGGCTCCTGATGATGAGCATGCACATATGGAAGAACAAGCAGCAAGTTCTGAAGATAGACAAGGGCCAGTGTCACCACATGATGATGTAGGTGGTGATCTTCACACTGGACCTTCTGTCCATGAAACCAATGTAGCATCACCATCCATTCATTCATCATTACGATCACCCCAAAGATCACCAATTCCATCTCACCAAACTCAACTATCATCTCACCCCACATCTCTCCTATACACTCACCACTTCTTCACTCCATCCAATCTCCCACTCATCATACACCTGTTCCATCACCAACTTCAGATGAGCCTCAAGAGTTTGGTGACTCTGCCAGCTCTTCTTAGAAATCCAAATCATCATCTGATGAGGAGGATCATCCCACCAGGATGCCTGTAAGGCAAATTGCATCAGTGGCTGCTCCTTTAGAAAGTTATGATGAATCTGGAGCGAACAAGCCTCATGAGAAAGATGAGATGATTTCTAACTTGCTTCAGAAAATTGCAAGGATTGAAAAGATGCAAAGAAACAGATCAGTTCTTTTGCAAGACAGGTTGTTGGAATTGAATAAGAAAGAAAAAGAACTAAAAGAGTTGAAAGAAAAACATGAGAGTGAGAAGAAGGAGAAGGACAAAGAGATTGAGAGGTTGAAAGCTGCCCTTCAACACTCAAGAGAAGAAACCAGTGGTCATGTAGAAACCTTGAACCTACAAACAATAGTAATGGAAGAGCAAGAAGAAGTTATTGAAGAACAATCTTCCATTATCCATGACCTTGAGAGGCAAGTAGAAGCTCTTAAAAGGAGAGTCTCTGAGCTTGAAATGCTTGTCAAACTAAAGCAGGAGGCAGAGAAAGATAATGATGATGAAGGTGATGAAATGAAAGAAAAGAGGAAAAGGGTGGATGACAAAGAATCATCTGAAGACAGTGGTGATGATTCCCCTCCAGCCAAAAAGATGAGATTCACTATGGATGAAAAAGAGGGAGAACCACGTGGATCAAAGCTCACATCATCTAGCATGGAGATGATCGTGTACACAAGTCATCCTGAAGAAGTTCACACTGAAGAAAAAGAGTTCAGTGACATGATGAAAGATTTAGATATGTTCTCTGCTGAGGAATATATCATTGATGATGAATAATGGGACCTCATTGTGAATCAATGTGCAGATGCTGAACCTTTTGTTGTCATACCTCAATCTCCTGTGCCAATTGAAAAGGAATTGAGTATGCAATTGGTTCCTGCTGTGTCACTTTCTGATGAACAAAAAGAAATGATCTGAAATTTATGTGAACAGCAGACACAAGAAGAAGAAAAGGCTGCTGCAGCTACTCACATCCCTGAAAAGGAACAATGTGAAGAAACTCCAACAGAAACTGAAATGAATGAACCCTTTTCTAGCCCAAGCATGCAAACCTATGCCAGAAGAAGGAGCTATCTTGCTGCAAAGGCCAAAGGAAAGAGGCCTATGGTGGAAGAAGAACCAGCTAAAAGGAAATAAAAAGATGACCCAAGGAGTCTAGCTGCTATTGCTGGATTCTTGGATGAACATGAACAAGCTGAAGCCTTGTTAAACAAGAAGTCAGAAGTGATTGACTTAGAAGAAGGTGAAATTCTAGGTGGATACATGGCCGATGAGCCAGTGATCAGTAAAATCCCTGTGAATATAGAACCTTCTGTTTCTGAGTCTGTTGAAAAGGCCAAATCTGATGAATTAATGAAGAAGGCCTTGTTGTTGATTGATCATGGGTATGACCCTGAGAAGTATTTAGGATGACCTATGAAGGGATGCTAGAAGAAGAAGAAAAACTAAAGAAGCTGCTAGATCCAACATTCAAAACTGAGTATGAAAAAGCTCAATCCCTCTAAACTTCAGAGGTCAAGACTTCAAAAGCAAAATCTACTCCTCCTCCTCAACCTATGTTCCCCGATCCTTACAGTATGACAGATAAGGAGATGAAGGACTATCTGTCAACTCAAGGATTTACTAAAAGAAAATTGGGACACATGAAAACTAATTCCCTAAGGGCTGCTGTCCTTAGGATGATCCTTGAAAAGAAAGACAGGTTAAAGAAAATGGAGGAAGAGATCACAAGTACCCAACCAAGATCCAGAGTTTCAGCTCAAGAAATGAGACTCACTCAAGGAGATCATGACTCCCTGGCACCCATTCTACACAGATATCCTGAGTGGTTTGCTGAGCCTTCTCAACTAGAACTACATGAAGGCCTCACAACTGCTGAAATCATAAAGAGTGTGTCTACTCCAGGAGGAAAAACAGATCAGAAGATTATTGCCTGGAAGTATGATAGTGACTGGAACATGTTCATGGTGAAGAGAATATCTGGATTGGTCCAATTCTTCACAGAGTACTCTGCTCTGGTGAACTCTCTAATGATCCATGATCTCAAGGAACTAGCCAACTTAAGATTGATAAATCATGGGGCTATATTCAGGGGATATGAGTTTGAGGACATTCTAAGGATGTTCAAGAGAACTGACAATTTCAAGTCTTTAAAATCTATCTGCATGAGAAAGGATAGATCTTTTGTCAATCCCGTAGAGAAAAAGAAAAGAAAACCAGCTGAAGAAGTGGTATTCCCTGAACTTAGGGTAAAGCCCACTGAATCTTTGAAAAGGAAGGTGGTTGTTGGTACTCACACCTCTGTGCCAATCTCAAATGTTTACTATGATGAAAAGACTTATGAGTTGGTGATTGAAAGGAGGTGGGGAGAAAAAGAAGGAGCTGAAATTCGATTGTTTAGTGATATGAAGTGAGATTGCTTGATGGATTATATATCCACTACATATATACCAGGCACTTCAGGGAGATTAGATACAAGCTTGGTGAAGCTGACATGTACTTCTTTCTCAAGTGCATCAAACTCCTGAAGATGGCCTATGACAGGTTCATCAAGAAGAAAGAGCAAAGGAGGAAGAAGAAGACTCCGTTGCAGTTTGGAAACATTGTGAAGTTAGAAGTGGATGCTGATGGCTCTCTATTGTTTCACAGGGATGGGCTATCAACTGTGTCGTTTTGGGAACCTGTGTCACTGAAGAAGCTTCCCATTGAAGCTATACACACTATGAGCCAAATGAAGATACATGTTCTGAACAGAGAGAAGCTGAATGATGCTAAGCAGTTCTCCAACATGATCATGGCCATTCTGGACCCATCATACACAGACCCAAATTCAGTATCATCTCCTCCTACTGCACAAGACCCAGCAGAATCCTCACAACCTCATCCACCCTCAAACCCTTGAAGTACTTAGGCTGTATAATCCTTAGGGGGAGTATTGTTGGACCCTGAAAGGATCATACATGCCAATTCAAGAGGCGGATGGTTGTTCTGCTGGAAATCTCCCCAAGTCCAAGAAGAAATGCGGATAAAGAAGTTTCTGCATAAGAAGAAAAAGAAATATCGGCTATCCGCATTTGTCAATGTGGATGACCAAGAACAAATGCTGATAAGTATTTGTTCATCCGTATTAACAAATGCGGAAAGCCGATGAAAGGCAGACAAGGCATTTGTTCATCCGCATGAACTAATGCGGATGACCAGCAACAAATGCGGCTGTGTTTGCTCATCTGAATTTAACTAATGCTGATGACCAAACACTAATGCGGCTGATAGAAGACCAATGCTGATGAAGAATTACTCATCCGCATCAGTCAATGCGGATGACAAAGAACAAATGCTCATGAAGACTTAGACTAAGGGTAGTTTAGTCTTTTTATACAAGCTGTTAGTCAGTCTATAAATAGAATAGAAACCTCATATGTGAGGTAACGTTTATGTGACTATGTGCACAACCTTTTGAGAATAGACAATCAGAATATACTTTGTTTTCTCTCATTAGCTGTCTTGTTACTGTAGCATGCAAAACCCTAGCATTTACTCTGTAACAGTTCATCTAATCAATACAATAATGCATTTATGAGTATATCAAGTATTTTATGATCATTGATTGCCTGATTCCGCCTTCCAATCATTGACTCAATCATCATATTCGATCCTTGTTGATTCACATCAGCAGAGAATATCATTCTCAAACCCAGTCAATAGCCCTTGTTCGAAGATTTCCAAATCATTTTGTCCCTCGACACTCTCCAAATCGTGAACCACATAAAGAGTAAGCCTCATTTTACCCGAAACAAGCTATGTCATGTGTTATTCTTCTTTTCTCCCCCAAAAACCTTACTTTCTTTATTATAACAGATGTCTACTGCTATCACCTTGTTCTTGAGGAGCTTTTAACGTTCTTGAAGGTATCTCACTTGTTACATTAGTCATTCTATAGGTGTAACCCGATTTACACCTAGAAAACCCTCTTTTTGGGTGTTATTACACCATCCATCTTGCACAACTTGTAATCTTCCAAAGATAAGCATGTAACCTGCTAAAAATCAGTATTCTAACCTTCAAATAACCTGCTTTTAAAGATACAAAAGGTTTGGGTAATGTATAACCTAAAGTTATAACGCTTTAACACATGTGTAATGGGTGAAAATGGTGTAATCGTTAAGTTTCCATCTTGTACATAATTTGGTTGTTGAACCCGTGAGTTAGGCATTTTATTTCAGTAGCTTTTGGATGATATTGGGTCTATGATGAGATGTTAATGGCTGAAAATAATAAAGTCTTAGACTTGTAAGCAATTTGGTCATATTCGGGGACCCGAAATGTGGTAAAACGACTCAAAAATAAGAAAACATGGACTTAAATCTTTTTAAAAAAGAATTCCAGCCTCTAAAAGACATAATAAAGTAATTAAGACCGGATTTGTGGACTAAATGGACAAGAAATAATTTAAAAAGGAACTTTGAGTTAAAAACGGGTACTAACCGAGTAACGTTTGGAAGAAATTATAAGAAATAAGGATATAGAAACCAAAACCCATAAAAATTAAGTTATTTCAGTAATTTAGAAGCTATAAGATCTAAAGGTGTTGAAAAATTGGGCAAACAAGCTTTTAAACGGTTAAATTCGGGTAAAAACGTGTTTTAACAGGTTAAACGTAAAAACGAGGCTTTTAACTATAAGAGGCTAAAATTTCATATTCAACAGATTAGAAACATGTAAATATGTCATTAAAATAATATTTAAGGGTCTAAGACTCCAAACATGGAAATCCATACTTAACCATTAAAACCCTTTGGTTTTACCGTAACCGGGAGCGTAAAACGTAGGAATATTAAACCCGGACCTACACTCTGGAAACTTGAGGTAAACTTAACTTAAATGAGTTACTTAACTTCAAGAGCCTGATATTTGGTCATAAAATTTAATTAATGCTAGAAAACAAACTTTGGGGGTAGAAATTATCAATTTTGAAACTTAAGGGACTAAACTGTAAAATTCTACCAAACTCCATAACCGACTCATGTGAAGCTACTAATCACTTGAACAACTCTATTTAACTTGTATCATTAACTAATGGTGTAGAAATCCTTAATTACATAAGAAACCACGACTTTCCATAAAAGGAAACTTTTCATACAAACCTTAACGAATCAACGCCGAATCTGACAACACCAAGTCCTTGGCACACCTAGTACACCTTATATAAGTTTAGAACCAGTAGCTTACCACTTATTTTTTATGCTATGGTGCTAGGCTTGAGACTACCCTGGCACGTGAAGAATTTTAGCTTGAATCTTAAGGTGAGTTCTAGTGATTCCCTTTTTACTACTGTTTTTGGGATAAAGCATGCTCTGTTATAACTGAACTATAACTGTGCTTTACTTGATGTTGTATGTGGGGTATGTGATTACCTGTTGATACTTATATCACAATCATTAATTCTTGTGTGAACCGCTTGTTTAATATGGATTGATCTATTTGGGGAATCCCCCACACACAGTGGCTTCCATTAGGAAGGGTACCCCACTGAGATCCTGAGGGATTGTTTGTGGCATGTGACGGGTTTTTATAAGAAACTATGGTGAACCATCCGGCAGGTATGGTACACTGGTTTGGGGCTCAGTTTGTCCTTCAGGATTAACGTGTAAAACACAATTTTAGAAGAGGCTAGCCGGGAATAAGTGCCGGGTTGATTGTGATCCCCCACAATATGGAAACTACGATTTCTTTTAAATCAAATAAGGATTTTATTTAATCCTTTTGTTTTTAAACTTTAAGCACTTGAATTCACCAACTTTATAGTTGACACAAATTTTCTGTTGAGCATGTTTCAGGTAACCCGCGACTGATGTCTAGCAGTGTAGAAGGCCTTGACTTAGCTCCATGACCTATGGCATTGGCTTATTATGTTTTTAAGACATTTGAAACAATTTACTTTTGTTATTGATGAAAACACTTTTCAATGATGACTTAAACACTTGTAATGGGGACTAGACCTGTATCTAGTCCGGATTTTTCTTTAATGTTTTATGCCATGTGATATTCTTTACTTTGAGCTCTTATGATGGTTTGTTTCCGTGGCCCTATGTTATTGCTAGTCTGTGACATCCCACCCTACCTGGGCCCGGGTGTGACATTATACTCTTATGAACAAACAATCATAATTTCACATGATTTTATGCATATGACAAACATACAAGCATACATACATGTGTTTTATAACATACACAAGGATTCAAACAAACATTCATGTGTTGTTGATATAAACACATGACATTCAGGCAAACATACATTCATACACAAATACATACATGATCACATATAATCATTCACATTACTTGTGATAATTTAACACTTGTAATCATACAACTAAAATCAATCATTTCAAACATGTGTTGTAGAAATAAACTCATGTAATCATGCATAAACAAACATATAAACAATCAATCATACATGTAAACAAACAATTCAAACAATCATACAGGTAAGATTACACTTGTGCAATCTTATAAACAATCAATTAATCAACACAGACAAGTGCTACACTTGTAATTAATCAATATACACAAGAATAATCAATCATTCATACCAAACAATCTATCATCCATAACAAACAAAAGAAACAAACAAAGACAAAACTATCAACCATACAAAGAAACATACACATTAACATCATGAATATAAAATAGAAAACAAAATGTACATGATGTTTAGGGGGAGTACTATTGGACTCCTTATATTAAACAAAAACAATTAACACACACACACAATTAACAAACAAAACAATCAATCAATGGCAACGCCATACTTAGGGGGAGTACTGTTGAACTCAGCAAAGTGCATTAAGAATTAGTGCAAGAAAGTATGATGCTTACCATTATCAAACAATCAACCAAATGTGTTTTAATATAGAAATCATGCATTAGAAATACATTAACATTCATAATAATCACTAACATATATGTAAATTTATTTTTCAGATTTTGTATATAAAGAAATTTTTGCCAAGTCACCCAATGCGGATGAAGTCAACCAATGCGGATGAAAAAGTCCACAGCGGATGAAGTCACCCAATGCGCATGAAGAAATCCACAGCGGATGAAGTAATCCACAGCGGATGAAGAACTACTCAACAGTGGATGAAGAACTTCTTCACAGCGGATGAAGTTATTCACCACGGATGAACATCTTCATTACAGCGGATAAACAAACAAGATCCACAGTAGATGACTTATTCTCCACAGCGAATGACTTATTCTCCATAGCGGATGACTCATTCGCATAGCGGATGACTTATAGATTTAGGATTAATTTTATGTAATTTCATTTACATAAGGGTAGATTAGTAATTGTATATAGCTTTTGTGTGTAGGCTATAAATAGCACTCTACCCTAATCCTTTGTAAGCTTTTGGACAAATTATCAATCAAACAATCATATTATTCTCGAGCATTTTCTAACACACAAGACATATTCATCCAAGAGACTAGCGGATCTGTTCATCAAGGAGATTGTAGCCCGTCACCATGGACAAATTATCAATCAAACAATCATATAGCTTTTGTGTGTATATACCCGAGTGGAGGTGGGAGCACATCACCATGGACTTTATTACTAAGCTACCTCGTACGACGAGGGGGTGCGATACCATTTGGGCGATAGTTGATCGACTGACGAAGAGTACTCACTTTCTACCGACCCGCAAGACATATTCATCCAAGAGACTAGCGGATCTGTTCATCAAGGAGATTGTAGCCCGTCATGGTGTGCTGGTGTCTATCATGTCGGATCGTGACACCCGATTCACATCAAAGTTTTAAAGAGATTTCAGATGGGGACAAGGCTACACATCAGCGTGGCTTACCGTCCTCAGACAGATGGTCAGTCTAAGAGGACGATCCAGACGCTCGAGGACATGCTCTGAGCATGCATGATCGACTTTGAAGGAAGTTGGGATGATCACTTACCATTAGCAGAATTCTCATACCATAACAGTTATCATGCCTGCATTGGTATGCCACCGTATGAGATGCTATACGGTAGAAGGTGTAGGATGCCCATATGTTGGGGAGACATTGGGCGGAAGGAGTTAGGAGGTGTCGAGGTGATTGAGGCTACGATAGAAAAGTTAGAAACGATCAAAGCCTTTATGAAGGCGGCAAAGGATAGACAGAAGTCGTATGCCAACAAAAGGCGAAGACCGATTGAGTTCAACATGGGCGATAGGGTCATGTTGAAGGTCTCACCTTGGAAGGGAATCATCCGGTTCAGGAAACGAGGTAAGCTAAGCCCAAGATACATAGGGCCTTTCCGAATCATCGCACGAGTAGGAGAGGTCGCCTATTGGGTAGACTTTCCAGATGAGTTAAGTGGAACTCATCCCACATTCCGTGTATCTCATCTGAGAAAATGCTTAGCTAACGAAGACATGGTTGTACCACTGGAGGATATCAAGGTTGACAAACGGCTCAATTATGTAGAGCAACCAGTGGCAATCATCGATCAGAAAGAAAAAAGATTGAGAAATAAAGTGGTTCCACTTGTGCGAGTGTAGTGGAAACATCAAAAGGGTTCGGAGTCTATGTTGGAGACTGAAGAAGAGATGAGATAGTATTACCCACAGTTATTCGAAGAGTGACTTGTTTCGGGGATGAAACCACTTTAAGAGGGGTAGACTTGTAACGCCCGGAATTTTTGTCAAAATAAAAGGAAATAAAAGTATCTTGAAGGAAATAAAAATGAGCTAAAATGGAAGGGGGTATTATGTAAAATAATACAAAAGGAGAAAATTTTGCTTTTAAATGGGCATGGTCGCCCATGCCATGCCCACTTTCTACCTTTTTGATCGACTGAAAGAGGAGAAGAAAGGAAAACTTGAAGGTCTCTCGATTTAAAGAAGAAGAAGGCTGAAATCTTCATAGGTAAGTGTTTTTGGTGATAATTGGTTTGGGTTCTTCGTGGTTTCACCCTTAGGAACCGATTTTTGAGTGTTCTTGGTGTTTTGGTGCTTGTTTTAGGTGTGTGAACTCGTGTACAAGCAAGTTTGGAGGAGTTTTGCTTGTTTGCTACAATAGGTGAGTTCTAGACCCCGGTTCTTACATGTTTCATAACTTCTTTGGGGGTGAAAATGTATTAAAATGATTTTATAATTGTTATGTATCTATACCCGTATGTTTTAAGATGTATGATGATGTTTTAAGGTTATATATGCTATATTGATGCTTAGAATGGTAGTAGTAAGCTTAGAACAGGTTGATACGATGATTGAGTCAGAAAACTACTTAGAAACATGTTAAACAGGTACTTCATGCGCCTACATAAAGCTCATGCGCCTAAATTTTCCTTAGAAAAAATGTAAGTGTACTCATACGCCCAAACAGTACCCCCATGCGCCCAAAAGTCATGCCCAAATACCTAAGAATATTGCATGCGACCAAATAGTGCCCATGTGCCTGAAATTTCCCTCAGACGCCTAAGTGTGAACCCATGCGCCTGAATAGTTCATGCGCCCAAGAGTTAGTGAAAATAGTTAAGTGTAGGGCCATGCGCCCGAATACTGCTGATGCGCCTAAGCAGGGATAATGCGCCTGCAAAGTTCCCATGCGCTCAACACCTAGAAAATTTTCTACAATTTTGGAAAAAACAAAACAATTAAGGTTTGACCCTAGTTTCACTTTAGGGATATAATTGCCTATATTATGCATGATTATGATATGTTCTTATCTTCCATATTATATTATATTATGTGACTTTATGTGGTATGTTTATGAATGTATACGTAAAGTATTATCATTAATAAAAGTGAAAGCTTAATGATAAGGAAAATTGGAACATAAATGAATAAATGAAAGTCGTGCAAGCAAATGAATAGAGGCGCACGACGTGTGGTTTAGCTAACCCGAAGGATGCACACAGGGTCAATCATTGAGATTGACGGGACCCTTGTAGCATACCCTAGGTGACTGGGTCAGCTTAGTGCACAACGTTCAGGGTCTATTTATAGACCTCAGGCCCAACATCAGCTTCGTGCACAATGTTCAGGGTATTGCACATTGGTCCAAATGACAGTGAAAGATAATGGAAAGAGTATGAAATGAATGAATGTGTAAGAAAATGAATAATTATGAAGGTTTTACCTTGATGTATGTATGATGTGTGCTCGTATACGAAAGAAAAGAAAGAATTTTATTAAAAAGAGTATTTTCATATATAAGCTATACAAGGTATTTTAATGCTTTTAAAACTAGAACTCCCTTAGCAACGCTGACTTTTATACATTTTTAGTTAGCAGATAATTGATGCTGAGGATGACACGAGAGTGAAGCTACAAGGTGGGGCAAGGTTGACATCCATTCATATTTGATAATATTATTGTTTTGTAATGCAATTAATCAACCTTTTTGTAACAGATAAAACAATGGTGTATTGCTTTACAACAGTGGTTATAATGAAATGAATGGTTTTTGTTAACGTATTTCCGCTGCTTATTTTTGAAACATGTACTGTTATATATAATAACACGATGATTGTCAAACTGTGAGGTCTTCGGGAACTGGGCCTTACATTACTATCAGCACTCAACTGCCTGAGCAAATCAAGGAAGCACAGACAGAAGCTCTAAAAACAGAAAATGTCGAATCTGAGTCGTTTTGGATAAACAGCTTGAGGTGAAAGCCGATGGGATTTGTTACTTCATGGATAGACTTTAGGTTCCTTTCTATGGAAATTTGAGGGATTTCGTTATGAGTGAAGCGCACAAATCCAAATACTCTATACATCCCAGTTCAGACAAAATGTATCTTGATCTTAAGGTGCACTATTGGTGGCCTAACATAAAGGTAGATGTAGCTAACTATGTGAGCAAATGTTTAACCTGCTCCATGTTGAAAGTTGAATGTCAAAAGCCATCTGGGTTACTGCAACAACCCAAGATTCCTTTATGGAAGTGGGAGCAGATCTCTATGGATTTCATTACCAAATTACCCAGGGCTCCGAGTGGCTGTGACACGATATGGGTGATTGTGGATAGGTTGACTAAGTATACTCACTTCTTGGCAGCGAAGGAAACAGGTAAGATGGATAAGTTGACTCGGATTTACCTGAAGGAGGTAGTTTCGAGACATGGCACGCCAATCTCGATTATTTATGATCGTGATGATCGCTTTACTTTTTATTGCTTGCAGTCGTTATAGAAATCTTTTGGTACACGCTTAGACATGAGTACTGCATATCATCCTCAGACTGACGGATAGAGTGAGCGCACCATACAGGCCTTGGAATATATGTTACGAGCGTCACCGTTTGGGAACAATTGGGAAGTTCGTTTTTCATTGGTGGAATTTTCCTATAACAACAGTTACCACACCAGTATTCAAGCGACACCGTTTAAGGCACTGTACGGGCGGAAATGTAGGTCACCAGTCTGTTGGGCAGAGGTTGGTGATAGTCAATTGATTGGCCCTGAATTGGTTCATGAAACCACCGAGAAGATAGTACAAATAAGAAACCGTATGGCAGCAGCCCCAGACAGACATAAGAGCTACGCTGATAAACGAAAGAAACCTTTAGAGTTTCAAGTCGGAGATAAGGTCTTGTTAAACGTCTCACCATGGAAAGGTGTGATCCTTTTTGGAAAATGCGGAAAGCATAACCCATGGTATGTTAGACCATTCGAGATCATAGAAAGAACTGGCCTGGTGGCATACCGATTAAGGCTACCAGATTCATTGAGTGGAATTCATGATGTGTTACATGTCTCGAATTTGAAGAAGTATTTAACCGACGAGACCTTTATTGTACAATTCGAGGAAGTACAAGTCGATGAGCAATGACGACTCATTGAAGAACCGGTAGAGGTAATGGACCGAGAGGTCAAGACCTTGAAACAAAGCAAGATCCTTATCGTCAAGGTTTGCTAAAACTCAAAACGTGGACCGGAGTTCACGTGGGAACATGAGGATTAGATGAGGCTAAAGTATCCTCATCTATTCGGAACAATGATCACTACTAGTGAAGGTAATTATTGGGACAAAATTTCATTCAACATGGGGATAATGTGACAACTCACTTAAAACTCAAACGATCTTCTTATGCCAATGCAGTAGACCAGTGATGTAACACAACCATGTAACATAATTTTCAGGACAAAAATTCTTTCAACATGGGGATAATATGACATCCGATAATTTTCCGTTACCAAAATCCGTTAGTTCCATTAGGTCTTGCATACATGTGTCGTGAACATATGATAAACAAATAATAACCTAATTAATAATGTTGATTGTTAGTTCATGGTTATATGATTTATGAATTTTAAATATTATTTGTAAATTTTATGTGATAACGTAACTAGGTGTAATAGATATTTCATGTGTTTTGTCATTAATTAAGAATATAGATGATTATTGTTATTGACTAATAATAATTATATTTTGTAGTTAAAACTATTCAAAAAAAAGTATTAAAAAGATTAATTTTTATATATAAAAAATAGGGTGTTAAGTTGTAGACTTAACAAAAATAAGCTAAACCCTAGCCCCCAAATCCCCTCCTATTCGGCCGAACACCCCTCCCCCTCTCATCCTTGCGATTTTGATCAAGAACACACATATACAATCGATTTTGATTAGTTCCAAGGGATTTCAAGGTGTTGCAAGTTCCAATCTTGATTTCTACATGTTTAAAAGGTTAGATTTTCATTGTTTTCATTGTTCTTGGTGTATGATGAACCCTAATTCGAAAATCATGTAGAAAAGATGAAATTGATGATGATTTGATGTGATATGATGTTAATTAGGGTATATGAATGATCATCTATGTTGATTGTGCAAGAACCATGATTTTGATGTGTAGTTCATACCTTACTATTAATAGTAACTTTTTTGCATGAACTTGATGAATTGATGATGGATTGATGATGTTATGATGTTAATGATGTTATATGAATGTTAATCTATGTAGATTATGCAAGAAATCCATGATTTATGTAGTCTAGTTCATACATTGCCAAAAGTGGAAACTTTTATTTATGAAGATTTGTGTTTGGACGAATTGTAAGTGTTTGATGGATGTTATGATTGCTATGACCTAGATATGATATGTTATCGATGAATTTGTGTTGAAATTGATGGAAGAATACAATTTGGGATATTACTTTCCCAAAAGGGAAACTTTAATTTGAAAGATCATTGGATATTGTGAGTTAGACATGTTTATGATGCTAGGATCATGTTAGAATGTTTGTTGATGATGTCTAATGTGTTGGATTGTGTTAATTGGGTTAATTGGATGGTTGACGAACTATTAGGAAAAATATTAAGGTTTCTTGGAAAATATGCAAAAATACGAGTATGATATTTTTATGTGTATGATGAATGACGATCTTGATGAGACTTAAGATGTACAACATGGATTATGTGGTTAACTTGTGTGATGACCTATGAAATCATGATGTATAATGTGATACTACTTGCGGCTAAACAACTCAACTTAACATGTCACCAACGGGTCAAGTGGGTCAACTAGGTCAACTTTGTTATTATGTTCGATAGCACTTTGGTCAATCTATCTATTGAGCTCATAGGATCTGTTAGGTCTTTCTGGTCATGAATACCTAAAACACACGTGATCTAGGTAATCTTTGACGGGTTTCCTTCCTACTCTTAAATTTCATTGCTTGTTTTGCTCATGTGCACATCAGGTGAGTTCATGCCCCACTGTTTACTTACTTCCTTTTTTAGGGGAGATAGCATACTGTTTTCTTTTACAAACACTTTTATAGATAAGTTATGCTAGTATAAGGTAGTTTAGCATTACCATGACAGCCCTCACACTTTCGGATCGTTAACATTTGTAACTAGCAGGAAATGTTAGGTAGTACTGCTGGGTCTGACAAGCGCCACCCGGGCGACTCGAGGTCAATCGAGTGCAGTATTGTCCTAAACACAAAAATCATCATAACTTGGTAGGTTGTCATCGGAGGCAAACAAACGAAACACATGTCAGCTTTGATCACGAAATCACTATACTTACTACTTGTGAAACTAGAGTAGCTATCTGTTTTAGCATATTACTTGTGTTTATATAACTATTACTGATTTGATTAACGCAAACTCTTAAACTCACCAACCAATATGTTGACATTTTAGTATGCTATTCTCAGGTCCAGGTTGACTGCAGCCGTAGGAGCACACACGGGTCTTATATGCATTCTTAAAACAGATAACATTAGTATTTTAAATTGTTTACTTTGGTTACGGTAACACAAAAAACTTTCACCAATTTAAAAGAAAGGAAAGGTAATAAGAAGAGAAGGAAAAGTATCTTGACAGAAAATAAAATTGACAAAAGTGGAGGGGCTAAAAGTGCAAAAAGGACAAAATATTATTATTATTATGTTTAAAGGTGGCATAGCCGCCCACAACATCTGCACACCAACTGCTACGACAATTTTTTAGAGAGAGAAAGTAGGTTTATCGGATTTTAGAGAGAAGGAGAAGAAGAATTTGATAAAAGGTGAGTTTTCATGTATTTATGCAAGGTTTTAACCGTGTTTTTAGCCTTGTGACCGAGTTCTATGTGTTCTTATGTGTGTATATGTGTTTGGTTGAATGTTTTTGACATGTTTAGGTGTTAGAACTCTTTCAAAGTTTGAATTTGAAGGAGTTTGTTTCAAGGCTGTAAAAGGTGTGTTTCTAGACCCCAGTTTTATTTGTTTTATCACTTCTTTGGGGCTAAAAATGCATATAAATGGTTTTTTACAAAGGTTGTATGTGTACCCATATGCATTTATGCATGCATGTTGATGTTGTATGGTTGTTTGTGCTTTGTTAGTGCTTAGAATGGTAAGAATATGTCAAGAACACGTTAGGACCAAGTTTTAGGACTGAAAATAACTTAGAAATATCTTAGATAGGTGGTCATGTGTCCAAATAGGGCTCATGCCCTTGGAAAATTGACTTAGAAAGTCTAAGTAAGGTTGATGCGCCTAAATAGTACATCATGCGCCTAAATAGTACATCATGAGCCCAATTCTATGACTTAGAATGGTTAAGTATATCTCATGCGCCTTAACAGTGGTTCATGCGCCCAGGAAATTTGGCCAGATGTCTAAGTGTTGGGGTGAAGCGCCCCAATAGTGCCCGTGCACCTAACTTTTTCCTCGGGCGACCAAGTGTAAGCTCAGGCGCCCAAACAGTTCATGCGCCTGAGTGTTAGGCTGGAAAAAAATTAAGTGTTAGGTCATGCGCCTGTATAGTAGTGATGCGCCAAAGCAGGGATCATGCACCTGCATAGTTCCCATGCGCCTAGAATACAGTTTTTTTTTTGAAATTTTAGAAGTTTGAGATTTTAGGGTTTTGACCCTAGTTTGACTTAAGGCTTAAATGTGCCAATTTTATGCATGGTTATGCTCTGTTCTTATGTTCCTTATATATATATTGATGTGTGACTTTACGTGATGTGTTATGAGCATAAACGTAAAGTATTATCATTAAAGGAAGAGATAATATTATTGATAATGAAAGTGGAACAATAAGAACGAATGAAAGAAAAGGCTTGCAAGCAGAATGAAAGGAGGATCACAACTTATTGAGAGTTGTTAGCTTAACTGTATGTATTATAGCATGCGATTTTTGGTAACCTATGAGGGTTCACACACAGGGGGATCAGTCTTGGTAACTGATCCATAGTACGAAACGTGATCCTTCTCACTTTACCCCAGAAATGATGCGGCTTTATGCCAGGATATGATGTCGCTTTGTGCCAGGAAATGAAGTGGCTTTGTCTCCGGAATAGTGGCTACGGGCCACGATAGGGGTAAAGCTTTGACAGGATCTAGAATCAGTGAAAGATAGCGATAAAGTACGAAACGAACAAATATGTGCGATAACGAATGATGAATAAGGTTATACCTTGATGTATGTACGATCAATGCTCACGTTAAAGAAAGTATTTTATTGGAAAGAGTATTTTCATATATGAACTGTATCAAGTATTTTAACACTTTAAAACTAGAACTCACTCAGTGACAGGATCTCAGCCTCTCGTTTGATCAATCAGATTATGTTTCCAGCGGATTTAGCACATTAATTAGCGATTAATGCAAGAACATAAAAGATATTGCATGTAAAAGCACAAGCATAGAGAGAGAAAAGAGTTCTGCGAAATAATGAATGTTCTATTGCTTCGCACGTTTCGGCAATTAAAACAGTATGGTTCACCATCCTTTTATAGGCGGCAAAAGGATGGGTTGATGTCCTTTTTCTGACATCAACAGAGTATTAAAATTACAATTTACAAAACATAAAACTACTGAAGATGTCAATCAGCTGACATCTTCAAAAGTTTCTTAAGTAATGACAAAAGCAAAACTACTGAAATCCTACAACGACTGAAGAACAAACTCTTCAGTCGTTTATAACTACTGATACTATAACAACTGAAGAACATGCTCTTCAGCTGTTGTACAACTACTGAAATAAAATAAACTACTGAAAAGGAAAAACCATCACAACAACTGAAGAAGACTTCTTCAGCTGTTATGACGAACTCTGAGTCTTCAGTACTTGGTCTTCAGACTTGGCTTCAGATGATGTAACAACTGATGACTTCAGTAGATATCATTATTTGTTGTCTTCAGTCTTTGTCTTCAGACTTTGTGCTTCAGTAGAAGGTCTTCAGTTCTTCAGTTCTTCAACTTTTGATTCTTCAGTACTTGTTTTCAGTACTTGAAGTCTTCAGTACTTGTAAGATTAGTACTTCAGACTTTAGTACTTGGTCTTCAGTACTTTGGAGTCTTCTTCAGCTGTTGTTCTTCAGTTCTTTGATCTTCATACTTTGTTCTTCAGACTTTGTCAGAACAGCTGATGGTGGAGCTAAGATGCTCTCGAGTCTGACATTCAAGCAAGAGAACACAATAGCTGATGGAAGTCTTCAGCAGTTGTTGTGTTGTCATGTGGGGCTTAGAGGTTTTCCTGATCTTGGCTCATTGGTTCTTTTGGTCCAACAAACTCCCCCTGAACCAATGCAGCCAAAACCTCTAATTATTGGTTGTCCCACTTATTGGTGGCATAATGATTGGTCTATTTCCTTCTAGATCAAATTAGAAGTTGACCCAGATAAGCACTGGCCTGAGAGGTAGTCTCTAGTGTTTGTTAGGCTAAGTATGGATGGGAGCTCTGTCTTGGGGAATTGGACATAGAGCTGTTGTCCCATCCATGAGATCTACCTCCCATGTACAAGCCGGTAGGATTCTCGGGTGTAGGCTCGGACAAAGATCATTTGTTCTTCCTTGGTCATGCCCTCATCCCCACCATCGAACAATCCTTCATGGCCGCATGTCTCTGAGACATACTTGACCTGTTTCTCATTTTTGAGCTCAACTATTGTGATTTGCTTGTAAGCAAATTCATCTGGATGTCTGCCTTCTAGCAACAAGTTGAGCTCATTTTTGCGGAAGTTCTCAAGCTTCTTATAAACTAAGCCTTTCCTAACCATCCTGTTTTCCAACATCATTTCAGGAGGTAGCTTAGCTTTATAAGTTTTTTCGAACTCATCCACAATTTCCCAGGGTGTTACTACAAGAGCCAGAGTGATTACTTCATCTACAATCCTCTTCATCTGGCTCTTGTACCTCACAGGAATATTGTTCTTTGTGATCCTGTATGCCACCCTAGGATCAGGCCAAGTCCTCACTCTCTCTTTGTTATATTGGAAGGTTTGTTTGAGAGTGAAGAGTCTCAGAGCTTCTTTCTTCATATTCATGATAGAGGTAGAGGCAGCATATGCTTGGTCAATAGACTTAAGCATCTCAGCATCATGAAGCTGCTGTGCCTCTTCCTTTATGTTCACCCTCACAGTTTCCATCTGTGAGGTGGGGGTGATGGTTTGGGTTTTGGCCTTTGGTAGAGGAATGACTGCTGAAAGAGGCAGTCTATCCTCCTCATCCCCCTCTTCTTCTTCTTCTTCTTGCAGCCTCAACACCCTTCTCTTCTTCTTCAAGGGTGGATCATTGGCTGCGGGTTTTGGTGGTGAAGGGGTTGGTTTAGTGGGTTGTGGTTGGGTTATTGGTGTGGGAATGTTGGCAGGCACTGCTAGTAACCTAGGGATAAGGGCTGGTTTGGTCTGTTTTACTAGCAGTGTCCTGTTCCCAGCACCTGCTTCAGAAAGGGCCTCTGCGACCAGTCCCTTAGTGAAATCACCAGCCAAACAGATCTTGGTGGTTATTGCCAAGAGTCTGTCCCTGGTCCATGCTTTACATCAAGGACTGGCCTGCCCAGATACTTCGAAATGAATCTACTCATAGCCTCGAGTTTCTTTTGATCCTCTTGGCTATAAGTAGACCATCGGTAGTTTATCTCCCTAGTTTCCATTTTCCTGATCTCCTGATCTAGCAGGGCAGTGTCCTTGTCAAAGCCTTGCTTGAACAGCTGAGCAATGGCAGAATCCATTGATTTGCTGTGTTCAGCATCAGCCTCCTTGACAAGGGCTGCTAGATCAGAGTCAGCTACCATCTTTCCCTCCTCTCCCTTTTTCTTATCAGTGAAACTGAAATCCTTTTGGATGTCAGCCACTTCTATTTGCTCAACCTCCCTCTCTTTCCTCTTCCCTTTCTCCCTCACCTTCCTAGTCTCCTCAACCAACTCCCTCTCAACCACCACCTCTTTCTCTGCCTCTACCTCCTCCTCACCCCTCTTCCTCTTGACTTGCACTGATGTCTCCCCCTTTTTGGGTGCGTTGGTTGGGGTTTGACTATCAGCAAATGCCTTAGAAATGACAACCTCCACCATGGGTTGGATGTATGTGGGAAGCCTCTCATCAAGGGTTTGAATGACTAAGTCTTTAAGCATGGGTGTGATGAGAGGTAGGGATTTTTGGAGGATAGCATCCAGCTGCTCAGGGGGGTTCTGACCCTGAGAGCTAGTGCCAGAAGCAGGGGCTGGTGGCCGAGTTTGTGGGAGTGGCTCAGTGTTTATGAGACCTTCGGGTGAAGGTGCCATCTGTGGGGTAGTGGTGGCAGATGGACTTCTATCCTGAGTCATTTGAGCAAGCAACTCTTTGAGTCTGCTTATCTCATCCTCTAGCATAGTGTTTTGAGCTACTACATCATAGAAGAAGCTCAGGTCATCATCAGTATGAGCTGAATCACCTGACCTCCTGACAATGTCAGGATGTACATGCCCTGAGTGTGGCTCAGTAATAGCATGTGCCCCTTGTTCATGTTACTGGGGACTTCTATCCTCCGGATTGGATCCATCATCGGCAGTTGCCTCTGGTGAGGTCTTAGTGATGTTACCAGCTTCACCCTGCTCAGATGTTGATGCAGGGGAAGTGGCAACCTCACCAGATTGTCCTGTCTCCCTAGCCACACTGGGATATTGGACTGATTCTCTGGGCGGTGGGCTCCCACCGGCACTTGTATCCACCCCCTCTTCGGTTGGAGTCTCCCCAATTGTAATAGGTTTCTGGGGAGAGGGTGGAGTGCTCAGATGGGTCAGCACTTTGGCGATAACCAATGTAGGGCTTTGTGGGGCGGTCTCATCAAGAGATGGGCTCAAAGCAGTGTGCACATGGAGAGGACTGTGCTCTTCAATGGCAGTCTTCTCAAGTGAGAAAGACCCCAGTAATGTGGTTGCCCCAAAATTGGTTACATCAGGCTCCTGTTGAGAGGAAGCCTGTGCGGTTATGGTGGGTGGAGTCGTGGTACCTGCTGGGAGAATCGAACCAGCAGGCACATCCTGCCTTTGTGTTGCAGGGGCATCCTCAGGGGACTCATCTCCCTGAGTAGCCTTTTTGGGCTTCTTTTTGGCTTTTGGTTTGGTGGGGACTTTGGATTTGGAGGTGGAGGCTGTGGGTTCCAGCTGCGTGGGTTTTCGCAGCCGGCCAGCCTGTTTGAGTGTTTGGTCAGTGTTGTGCCTGGAGTATACCTCGGCTAGAACAGCCATGGCAGAGACCCCAGTCCCAACTAGTCCCTCAGCCTGAAGCTGGTTCTCTATTATGGCCATAATGAACCGAGGATACAAGATCCATCGGTTAGAAATTGGTTTTGTGGCCATATCCTTTATTTCCAAAAATAGTAAATCAGTTAAGTTTAACGGTTGTTTTTCAAGGATAGAGAACAATACCTGTTGCCACCTTGTGGACATCTGGTCCCACGAAGAGGTCTTGGGAGCCAGACACACGTTCATCATGTGGAAGATCAATCGTTGAGGGTCAGGGAAGTGTTTCTTCAACAAGGTGGAGGCGGAGAGGTTACCCTGGTAGTCATGGGATGTGAATGAGAGATCCAGGGTACCTTTGGGGTAGGAAGTTGGGTGAGTGGCATCCTCCAGCTCTAGGGTTTGGCGTAGGGTAGCTGGAGTGATAACCGCGGGGTGGTTGTTGACGGAGGACCGGAGGGAGACCTCGCCATCCTGCTCTCCGGTTTGGACGGTTACATTTGTCCAAAACTCCGCCAAAGAGTCGGTGTATATAGTGGGGTTCAGGAGAAAAGCCGTTTTGTAGGGTGAGTCGTTCATAAGATCGACGGCTTGGTGAAACTTGGGCCATAATGGCGATTTTGTAAGATGGGCGACACAGTTGTGTCGAGGTTTCAGTTGCATGGTCGCCATTAATGGTGTATGGGAATTTCAGAGGTTTGGAAGGATTAGGTCAAGTGAGGAGTAAATGCTCTGCAAGTGGGGTATTTATAGGGTAGGTCAAAGGTTGGAAGAAAACTACTGAAGGTTTTGGTGTTAGTTATCAGTTGTTGTAACAACTGATGACGTGGTTTTAACCTTCAGTGGTTGTAACATCTGAGGACTTGGTGTTGGTCTTCAGTAGTTGAAACTACTGAGACTTTGGTTTTGTCCTTCAGATGTTGTAAACGTCTGAAGAGTTACTGTCAGTCTTCAGTAGTCATGAACTACTGATGACCTAATATTCTTCTTCAGACTTTGTAACAACTGAAGACTTGGTGTTAGCCTTCAGTAGTTATGAACTACTGATGTCAGTAGTTGTGAACTACTGAAGACATGGTATTGCTTTAGTTGTAAACTTTGGTGTTAGCCATCAGTAGTTGTGAAACTACTGAAGACAGCTGTTGTCATCAGCTGATAAATTACTCACCAGCTGTTTCCATCAAATCAGTTGTTTCATACTAGCCTCCACACTTACTCATCAGCTCTTTGGCTGACTTTCAGATGTTTCATTGACCCTTCAGCTCTTGTGAATATTTATGCCTTCAGCTTTTGTGATCAGATGTTCACAAGTGCTGATGACATTCTTCAGAGCTTGTGAACAAATTTTGTCTTCAGTACTTGTGTAAAATCACACATCAGTACTTGTGAACAAAATTTGTTCTTCAGTACTTATTTATTTGAAAATCATACATCAGTAGTTGTAATCCACCTCACTACTTTAGTTGTTTTCAATAAATAATGTACATCAGTACTTCTGAGTCATTTTAGTCTTCAGTAGTTGTGAAAGAGCTGAAGACTAAATTACTCATCAGTACTTGTATTTGACCTAATGCTCATCAGTAGTTGTAAAGTAAAAGCATCAGCAAAGGCCAAATCAGTCAAGCTGCAGCATGCCAAGCCTTAGTACCAAATTTTGGAATGTGGCACTATCTAAAGGCTTAGTAAAGATGTCTGCAAGCTCATCAGCACTAGGCACAAACTTAGGATCAATCAGACCTTTCTCATAGCAATCTCTAATAAAATGATGTCTGATCTCAATATGTTTGGTCCTAGAGTGCTGGACTGGATTCTTAACAATACAAAGAGCTGAAGCACTATCCATTAATAATGGAGTCTTAGTCTCAGTAATGCCATAATCCAGAAGTTGGTTCTGAAGCCAGAGTATTTGAGAGGTACAGCTTGCAGCAGCAATATACTCAGCTTCAGCAGTGGATGTAGCAATGGATGTTTGTTTCTTACTCTACCAAGAAACTAAACAATTGCCTAGGAATTGGCAACCACCAGAAGTGGATTTTCTGGTGACTTTGCATCCTGCATAGTCACTATCAGAGAAAGCAACTAATTTGCAAGAATGCCCAGCTGAATACCAAAGACCTAGTGATTGGGTACCTTGCAGATATCTAAAGATCCTTTTGACTGCAATCAAATGGGATTCTTTAGGCGCAACCTGAAATCTAGCACAAGCACATGTTGCAAACATGATGTCTGGTCTAGAGGCTGTAAGGTACATCAAGGACCCAATCATACATCTGTAAAGGGTTTCATCAACCGCTTTACCTTTCTGATCTACATCTAGTTGTGTGATGCTGCTCATGGGAGTAGAACAGGGCTTACAGGTTTGTAAATCAAACTTACTCAACAACTCTTTGGTATACTTGGACTGATGGATGAAGGTTCCATCATCCTGTTGTTTGATTTGCAAACCCAGAAAGTACTGTAATTCTCCCATAGCACTCATTTCAAATCGTAGCTTCATAAGCTTTGTAAATTCATCACACAACTTTGGATCAGAGGATGCAAAGATGATGTCATCAACATAAATCTGAACAAGGAGCTTATGTTGTCCCACAGTCTTGATGAATAAGGTTTTATCAATGGTGCCTCTAGTGAACTTATTCTCTAGAAGAAAGGTTGAGAGTGTCTCATACCAGGCTCTAGGTGCTTGCTTCAGCCCATAGAGAGCCTTATCAAGCTTGTACACCCAATCAGGATGTTTATTTTCCTCAAAGCCTGGTGGTTGACACACATAAACCTCTTCTTTTATTTTTCCATATAGGAAGGCACTTTTGACATCCATTTGATAAACCTTGAGACTGTGAAAGGCAGCATAAGCTAAGAACAGTCTGATTGCTTCCAGTCTGGCCACAAGTGCAAAGGTCTCATCATAATCGATGCCTTCCTCCTGTGCAAACCCTTGGACAACCAGTCTAGCCTTGTTCTTGACAATTTGGCCCTTCTCATCTGTTTTGTTCCTGAATACCCACTTGGTGCCTATAGCACACTTATCTTTGGGTAATGGAACAAGCTCCCACACTTGTTGTTTCTTGAATTGAAGAAGCTCAAGCTCATAGCTTCCACCCATCCATTGTCTCTTAAAGCAATATGATAGTTCTTTGGCTCTTGCTGACTGATGAAGAGAGCATAGAAGCAGAAGTTAGACAATTGATTCCTGGTTGAAACTCCAGCATGGATATCACCAATGATAGACTATGATATCTGTGCAAGTGTTTGTAGACCCATCAGCAGCAACAGATGGTGATGGAGATTCCTGAAACCATGTAGAGGATGGCAGCTCAAACGAAGTAGAGCAAGTAGAAATCTCATCAGCATTTGTAGTGGATGGAGCTGCTGAGGCTACAGGAGCATCAGGTTCAGTGGACTTAGGCAGGTTGTCACTAAACCTGAAGAGGTGAGTACTGACTTCATCATCATCAGTACCACCAGGTGAAGATCTGTTGACAGGCTCAACAGATGGAGGTTGATAAGGAACATATTGCAGTATGTCCAGATCAAACAACTCCACAGGGTTTTGTGGAATCTTGTCCTTTGGAGATTCATTGAACTTAACATGCAGAGTTTCTTCAACCCCCTTTGTTCTACAGTTGAAGACTCTGTATGCCTTGCAAGTTGATGAATAACCAACAAAATACCCTGCATCCACCTTACTAGCAAACTTCTGGAGTGGGTTGCTAGTGTTGAGAATAAAACAAGGACACCCAAAGGCTCTAAAGAATGAAATAAGAGGGGCCAAATGATGAAGAACTTCATATGGAGTCTTCATCAACCTCTTATTCACTAAAGCTCTATTCTGTACATAGCAAGTTGTATTGACAGCTTCAGCCCAAAAGGTCAGTGGCAACCCTGAGTCAGCCAACATTGACCTTGCTGCTTCAATGAGGGTCCTGTTCTTTCTCTCCACCACTCCATTCTGCTCAGGAGTTCTAGAAATGCTAAACTGCCTTCTAATTCCCTTGGACAGGTAGAAGTCATCAAGTGTGTGGTTTCTGAACTCTGTTTCATTGTCACTCCTCACACACTTGACCTGTAGGGAATACTGCTTTTCTACATGTAACACGAAGTTCATTATTGTCTTTGCTGCTTCATCCTTGGAGTGCAAGAAGAAAGTCCATACAAACCTGGAATAATCATCCACAATTACCAGACAGTATTTGCTCATTACTCTGACAGGACCAAAGAGATCCATGTGCAGAAGCTGTAAGCAGGCAGTGGACTTAGGTTCTTCTATTGAAGGGAATGGAACTTTGTGTTGTTTTCCTTTCACACAAGCAGTGCAGTCATCTTCACACTTGAAATCCTTCTGAGGCAATCTTCTTTCTAAACCATGGCTTATGAGCTGATTCATGTTCTTGAAATTAACATGACCCAGCCTCCTATGCCATAGTGTAGACTCTTGAGGAGATGCCTTGGAGAATAGGCAAGGATGGCCTTTTAGATCCATCTTTTTGGAGAGATCTAAGGCATACACTCTTCCTGTCCTGTTGGCCTTCAGGAGAGTGTGTTCATCCAATGCCTTGTCAATCAAACTCAGAACTTTGGATGATAGAATCCGACAGTTCTGGCTTGTGAAAAGGGCAACATGGCCTTTGTCACACATTTGACTGACACTCAGGAGGTTGTACTTGAGATTCTCCACATGGTTAACATCATCAAACGTTATTTCCCCATTAGAAACAAAGCCTTTACCAATGATGTAACCCTTTGCATCATTGCCAAATGAAACAAATCCCTTCACTCCTTGAGAGTAGTCATTAAGAAGGGAGCTGCTTCCTGTCATGTGCATGGATCCTCCACTGTCTACATACCAGATGCTTCTATGGCATGTTGAAGAACCCTACAAACACAACCATGTGTTAGTTTGTCTTGGAGACCCAAACCTGCTTGGTTTTGGGTCTATTCTCAGCTACAGGTGCAGCACTAACAGGTGTGTTGTGTGTCACAGCTTGAGGTGAAGAAGATGGTACACAAGAGGAATCCTTTGGCTTGGACTTCCTTTTCTGTGGTTTCAACACAGGAGCATCTAAGTGGTTGACTCTTCCCACTAGGTGCTGAACCATCATCACCAATTGTGTCTGATTCTGTGATAAGGCCTTCAGCTCTTCAGACACATTGGAGTTTGCTAATGATGGGTTCCTATGTTGTACCATCTTTTTCTGAGCAACCTCAGCTGTTGCCTGAGTAATCCCTACCTTCTTTTTAGATTTAGCTTTGGGCTTAGGGATTTCAGGCTTGGATGTTGCTAGCACAAACTTAGTTTCAAACTCATTCTTCATTTTATTGATGCTTTTATCAATTTTCTCCTTCTGTTTGAGTTTGGAACCCCTTTTGTACCAGCAATCATCAGTAAGATGATTGAACAAGCCACATATCTCACATGGCTTTTTCTTCATCTTATGCTGATCATCAGCTGAAGAGAATTTAACTACTGAAGACTTGTTGTTCAGCTGTTTGTCATCAGTACTAGCAGTTTTCTTCCTAGTGCCTGCTTTCCTGGTATCCTCTCTAGCTGTCTTCAAACCTTTCCTACTGTTAGTTTTCTTCTCTTTAGTGCTAACAGTATTTGAGGTTTGAACTTCAGATGTTGTCACTTGCTCTCCAGTACCTTCAGTACTTCTAGTGACAACACCTGAGTTGATCAGCCTTTTGGTCATGTGACAGTCAGCATTTGAACCATCAGCTGTTGTAGCATCAGCTGATTGGTTTTGGCAGGAGTAAATGCTGACATCTATCTCTGATGATGCTGATTCAGAGGATAGTAAGTCACATGATGAGAAGGATTGGTTATTGCTCTCCCCATCAGATTCAACTTCTGCTCTTGAAGTGAAATCTGTGGGAGGAGGAGTGTGATTATAACCAATGCCAAACTTCACATTGGAAGCTGATTGCTTGCTAAGAAGCATTTCAAAACCCTTGCATGATTGCACCCATCGATCACACTCAACTTGGGTGGTTGCAAGAGTTTCCTTGAGGTCTTTGTACTTCTCTAGAAGTACATCTTCCCTAGCTTTATCATCTTTGATTTGGCATTTAAGCTTGTAAATCTCATCATTTTTATCTTTTAGAACAACCTCAAAATCAGCTTTTCTTTTGGAAATTGTTTGCTCAAGCTCAAGATTTTTATCTATTAAAGCTACATTTGCTTCTCTAATAGAAGCAAATGCTGCTATGCATGATTCTGAACAAAGCTTGGCTTTTGCCTCAGTGGATACCTGAGATGAGGCATTGGATGATGACCCTTCAGCAGAATCAAGGGCCATCAGAGCAAGATTTCCAAAAGGTTGGTCACCACCATGTTGACCAGCACCTTGAAGTAGTTAATCCTGACCAGATAGCTCTTCTGGTAGACTACTCCAGTCAACAACAGTTGGGGTGAAAAAGCTTTGTTGTTGAGGTTGTGTGTGGTAATGAGATTGGGAAGAATGAGGATCTGGAAGAGCATGAGGTGGTTGAGCCGGGGGTGCTTGAGTTTGACTAGGCTGAGGCATGTAGTAACAGGGGTAAGGATATGGCATATGACCCTGTGGCACAAAATAAGCAGGTGGTGCTTGTGCCTGAGATGGATAGCTAGAACTGGAGGAGGGTTGCCCTTTGTGCTGTGAGCTATTGCTGGGAAAAGTCACAAAGGGTGCAGATGAGTTAGATCCAGATGATCTACACTCTCTTGCAAAGTGTCCAAGCCTTTGGCACTTGTGACACCTCAACTTGCTCTTGTCAAAACCAACTTTGGTTTTGCCAGAGAGTCCTGGGAATTTCCTACCAGTTCTCTTGTAGAACTTTTGAGAGCGGATATTTATCATTGCTATTTGGTTCAAAATATCCATCTCTTCCAGATCATCATCTGGAATGCCCTTCAAGTCCTCCATCAGAAAAAACAAGTTGTCACCACCACCTCCTGAACTACTAACACCAACAAAAGCTTGTTCTGAGTTGGTAGAGAAATCAATATGCTCATCATAAGAACTTTCTGATGAAGCATATTCTGACTCATGACTTATCAAGGCAGCATTACCTTGGACAAAGTCATCAGCAAGTTTGCCAGAAGATGACAACTTCCTCTTTTGCTCTACCTCTCTCTCAAAAGTGAGCAATTTCCCATGAAGTTGGGTGAGAGATAGAGTGTCCAGGTCAGCACTGGAGCGTAGGACAATGGTATATGTGTCCCCTCTCTCAGGCAATGACCTGAGGAACCTGTTGTTCATCTGGCTTTTGGAGTACTCTTGTTTAACCATCTTCAGCTCAGAGATGAAACAAGAGAACCGCTCAAACTGCTGGGTCAGAGTCTCACCCTTTCTATATGAGAATGTCTCATATTGTTGGGCGAGGATTTCCCTATTGTTTGCTAAGACCGAATCAGTTCCTCCAAATTGTTCCTTTAGAGCAACCTAATGGTCATGAGCAGACTCATGATGCAAGAGCCCTGAATATATCTCATTAGGAATAGCCATGGCTAGAATTCCATGGGCTCTAGCATCAATTTCGAACAGCTTTAGATCTTCGTCCGAATATTGTTCAGGTTTCTTCGCAACCTGTTCATTAGATTCCAGGACGCTCACCATAGGCTTGTATGGCCCATGCACCACTGACTTCCAACAACCAGCACTGTTGACAGCCAAGTGGTGTAGCATACGTCTTTCCCATATGTTATACTCGTTCCTTACCAGCATCGGAGGCTTGGTTGCGGAACCAGTGTTGTGAGGATCATTAGTTGGTGTTGTCATCTCATGTTTTAGTCAAAAACAAGTTTAAACACGACAAACGTAACTCAAAACCACCAAAAGACCTCAAGATTTTGGCCGGAAACAGCAGAAACTCACTCTCTATGGCTAACTCTTGCAAATTGCTAATTCGATCAAACAGAGAGATCAAAAGAGCAGTTTCAAATGATCAATAGTGAAATTGATCAATGATTAACCAGGCTCTGATACCATTTGACAGGATCTCAGCCTCTCGTTTGATCAATCAGATTATGTTTGCAGCGGATTTAGCACATTAATTAACGATTAATGCAAGAACATAAAAGATATTGCATGTAAAAGCACAAGCATAGAGAGAGAAAAGAGTTCTACGAAATAATAAATTTCTATTGCTTCGCACGTTTCGGCAATTAAAACAGTATGGTTCACCATCCTTTTATAGGCGGCAAAAGGATGGGTTGATGTCCTTTTTCTGACATCAACAGAATATTAAAATTACAATTGACAAAACATAAAACTACTGAAGATGTCAATCAGCTGACATCTTCAAAAGTTTCTTAAGTACTGACAAAAGCAAAACTACTGAAATCCTACAACGACTGAAGAATAAACTTTTCAGTCGTTTATAACTACTGATACTATAACAACTGAAGAACATGCTCTTCAGCTGTTGTGCAACTACTGAAATAAAATAAACTACTGAAAAGGAAAAACCATCATAACAACTGAAGAAGACTTCTTCAGCTGTTGTGACAAACTCTGAGTCTTCAGTACTTGGTCTTTATACTTGGCTTCAGATGATGTAACAACTGATGACTTCAGTAGATATCATCAGTTGTTGTCTTCAGTCTTTGTCTTCAGACTTTGTGCTTCAGTAGAAGGTCTTCAGTTCTTCAGTTCTTTAGCTTTTGATTCTTCAGTACTTGTTTTCAGTACTTGAAGTCTTCAGTACTTGTAAAATCAGTACTTCAGACATCAGTACTTGGTCTTCAGTACTTTGGAGTCTTCTTCAGCTGTTGTTCTTCAGTTCTTTGATCTTCATACTTTGTTCTTTAGACTTTGTCAGAACAGCTGATGGTTGGAGCTAAGATGCTCTCGAGTCTGACATTCAAGCAAGAGAACACAATAGCTGATGGAAGTCTTCAGCAGTTGTTGTGATGTCATGTGGGACTTAGAGGTTTTCCTGATCTTGGCTCATTGGTTCTTTTGGTCCAACAAACACTGACTCGTATGCATTTTCAGTTGGCAGGTAATCTTGCTGAGGATGGCACACGGGGCGCCTACTCGGCAGGGCAAGATTGGCATCCATTCATGCATAATATTATTGTTGTTTTGTAATGCAATAATAGGTGCTTTTATAACTTAAACAATGTTGTATTGCTTAACAACTATAGTTATTAATGAAAATGAATGGTTTTTGTTAACCTAATTTCCGCTGCAATGTTTTATGAAATGTATAATGATTTGTATGTTTAGTGCGATCAATGACCAACTGTAAGTGTCCTGGGATTGGGGCTTTACAAGTTGGTATCAAAGCCAAAATATATGAGAATTGGGTAAATATTTTCAAAACCTAATCTTAAACTGAAAATGGGACGAATGGAGGGATGCCAGCTCGAGTAGGTACGTGCCATCAGGTAATTCTTTTCTTAAGGTTAACCGGTATTATATGTGTGGGCTATTTGACCTATGTGTTCTTAGTAGATTTAGATACTGATGTAGTCAGATTAGAAATGCTTGGGGTGTGAAGAGTAAAGTAAGTGGCTAATCACAACTGGCCAATGTAGTTAGGGACTTACTGTACTCAACATAAACTGAGCTATTCCATTGAATGACCATGTTAGTGTTTGAATCTTATAGTGTTTAGAGATGGCTGGAGGTAGATCTCCTAAGGCTTCTAGAGGTGGAGCACGCGGTGGACGTGGTGCTGAGCCGCATCTTGTCACACCCTGGGCCCAGATGGGACGGGACGTCACGATTAGTAAACAACAACCAAAATGAAGCGGAAACTAAATGGTTTAATACAATTCAACTTTCAATATTTTCATCAGAATATTTGGTTTGTTTCAATTCACAATGTGCCTAAATCTACAGTCTATATGTGTCATGATCAATCTTTTGGTAAAGGTTTCTTGATGCTTCAGTAACTAAAGCTTCTAGGCTCGACTTTTGTCTTCAACGCCTACCCTCACTTCTTGCCTTGGATTTAGGTATCTTCTTTGTATCTTCTATAGCTCAACTATTCTCCCTAGCTGTACCTGAAGACATGCTCAAAAAGATTTTGTGTCAACATAAAGTTGGTGAGTTCAAGTGCTCAAAAATTTGAAAACATAAGCCTCTTTACAATCCATTAGTTGACTTTCAAAACATAAGTGCTTTAAGTCTTAAAACAAAAGGGACTCTTGAAGTCCACATTTAAAAGTTTAGAATCAAGTGTAAAAGCTTATGAAAAATCTCATTTGATTTTAAAAGCCTCATTTTTAGTATCAATCATCGTAGGGTATCACAATCAACCCTGCACTCGGTCCACGGTTGGCCTCTTCTAAACTTGTGTTTAACCGGATATTCCCGAAGGAAGGAACCAAGCCTCAAAAAAGTGAACCATACCTGCCAGGATGGTTCACCATAGTTTCTTAATCAAAACCTGTTACATGCCACATACGATCACTCAGGATCTCAGTGGGGTACCTCCCTGTAGCGGGAGCCACTGTGTGTGTGGGATTCCCCAAGTAGATCTATCCATATAAAACAAGCGATTCACGTAAGAATTAATGATCATGATATATATATGTATCAGCAGGTATCCATAAATCCCACATTCAAGCATCAAATAAGCACAATCATAGTCCATAAAGCAACAGAGCATGTTTCATCCCAAAACAATAAGTAAAAAGGGGATCACTAGAACTCACCTGGTATCCTTATATAATTTCAGAGCTTGATAAAGAAAAGTGATGATCACCAACAAAGCAATCCTAACTAGAACATATAAGATTCACGTTTAGAATTAGCACGATGTTATTACATGCGTGCAGTTGAGCTCTTTAGTTAAATTAATGTTGGTGATTAGTATCCTTAAGTTCTTGTGTATTTGTTAATTGTCATGAATTAACAAGTGTACATTAGGTTAGTTAATGCATTTAATCAAGAATTGAGTCTTAGCATAAATAATGTAGAAAAATCAATTTATATCATGGATTCCTAATCTTTAAAATAACTCGCATTGACGATGTAAGTAATATATAATGTTTCAAACGATGTTTATAATGCTCGCGTTTATATCATATTTGTTAACTTGGTGGGCGATAAATAATACAATTATTGATGATAGTTGACGATAATTTGTATAAACAGAGCGTTACAATTAATATTTATTTCAATAACAATGAGATGACTGCCTATTAATAACAACAAGATAGTGGAACATTATCGCATTTTAGGTCTTCTACCTTAAATAAGACATGTAGATGCTGGTTAACCTAAATATCCATTGCGTAAATATATACATTTGTAATCATCTTGATGCCTTTTAAGGATTATATACGACAAGAGATTAATTAACTTTTTATATGTTTTTAACATCTTTAGTCATATAATAACGTTACCAAAGTTGTTTTACTTTATGCAATTGGTTACATTCTTTCCAATTTACGTATTCATTCATAACCATTTATAGACTAGTTGATATTTATGTGCTCTAAGCTCAACACACACGTCTTTTAATTATAAACATGTTTATATGCATGTTATACCTATCGATTCGCTTAGCCCTCTTGAACATTCGTATCGACTCGTATTGCGTTGAACGTCCGTTGACCAAGTTTGACCAGCTTTGACCGACAGGTGACCGAAGTTTAACCTAAACAAACGTACCAAAAATCGGGTATAAGCACTACAATAGCATAGTCCTCCACCTAAACCCAACCAAAATCATGTCACACGTTACCGAACAGTTCTGTCACAACCCTTACCGCCATTTGTCACCACATGCAGCCACCATTTTACCATCTGATAACCTCCACAGTCACGACTCTTTTGACAGCACCCATCCTACCACCATCGACAGCTCCCGTAACCACTATTACCATCACAACAGCCTAACATTATCACTTTTTCTGCTTAGATCCACATCTATAACTCAACAGCCACACAACCGCCACAGCCACAATCACGGCCAATGATCAACGCCCGCCAGCATCACCACTATCACCGATGCTGCTGCTCGATGCCAGGTGGGCGTCCTCACCTCCGGCAGCCACCACAACCACTGTCTTGAGCCCCGATCTGGTACAGATCTACACATGCAACCCAAGATCTAACCAATTTGTGATTTGAAGTTCAAGAAAAGAAAGGATGAATGAAATAGATTAGTTCTAGAGGAACCTTACCGAGAGAGAAGGCAGTGGGGTGGGTCCAGGCCACCTTCGGACACCCTTAACCACGACCTGCACGCTGCCATAACCCACATCGACTTGCATCGGCTGACACCAACCACCGCCAGCCGTCCTAGCCGCGATTTCAGCCACCACCATCACCATAACCGCAGCTAACAACCACCACCAGCGTGACCACAATCCTTCTCAGATGGATCATCTTTGGCTCCCAACTATGAACCACCGGCACCACCACTCCGAAACCGACCTGCAATCGCCATCCTTGCAGTCGATTCGTGTCATCTGGTTGTGTTTTAGGAGAAACCAAGACCACCGTTGTGTTCAGGGCGTCTGGGGGAGTCCGGTTCCGTGTGCCACTTGCCGGCACTCGCCGTAGAAGGCACCGGTGGCCGGTGGCCGAAATTCGACCGAGAGAGAGGGGGAGGGTGGGTTGCGAACTCTGTCTCTCTTTCCGCCCTAATTTCTTATACAAAGCCCTAAAATAGAGACTAAAAGGAGTTCATAAGAGGGTGTTGGTAATGGGTTCATTATTAAGTCGGTTCGTAACGCGTTCGATTAAGTTTTTCGCGCGACTTTATAATTTCGCTACCCGTTGGATTCAATTATACGAAACGTTATAAGTATTCCAGGATTATGAATTTTATTGCATTAAAAACATACCGAACAGTTAAACGATACCGCGAAATCGACACGTTAACGGTTTTACGTGTTTTCCTCGAACGAGCTCTTTTATTATTATTTTGACATCTAAATGCATGCAATTAAGTATTAAAATGATAGTTTGAGCGTTATCTTCCAATGTTGGTCACGTTAAAACCTTATCTGACAAATTCCCGGGTTTTTGACCTGATTCCAGACCGATGCACGTCACGGTCGCGTTTTCGGAACACGCATATTCCAGACAATGTATCACTCACAATTTAGTATTGTTAGGATAATAAACAATGATTAGATTGGTTGACAAACCATTATAAGGATTTCTGATGGAATTCAGACGTTAGTACGTGTTAAATTGCCGGATTTTACCCGGTATGGGTTCTGAATCCGTTTTTAATTTGGATCTTTCTATAGTTATTTCAAATCACATAACAATTCATTGTTTCATGGGTTCTCATCTAATTAGTTCGTAAACATGCATTTGGGCCTTAAATGGGCCTTGTTTATAAGTTTGGGCCCTTATTGGGCTTATTGGGCCCAAAAGGCTAGTTTCATTTTGCAAGGTTTCTTTGGTAAGCCCAAATCAATCCGGACCTTTATTGGGTCCTGTAATACATTAAGCTTCCTAATTAGGCTAGATTTCAGAGGTGTTACATTCTACCCTCCTTTATGAAATTTCGTCCTCGAAATTTTAGTATCTGGGAGAAAGGATCTTGTCAGTATCGGTATAAAAAAAATCTTCCTTCTTGTTCAGTTATAGCAAGAGCCCCTGAATCTAGAGCCGCTTGGCCTTCCAATCCAGTTCCAACAATGCACTTCTCGGACTGAGAAAGAGGGCTAACATTGTTTCCAAGTGTGATACACTCGTAGTATGAGTATGCTTCCTTTTCCGGAACGTTTCTCAACATCATAATCTCAGTCTCTGAGTAGATCCGTTCATCTTATCTAACGCATGACAAGAGTTTCCCGAAATGGGATGTGCTATATATACATATTCACGTGAACTGACGCTGGTAGAATCACAAGTTCGAGAAATGATACGGGTGTAGGTAATAGAAGGAAAGCCTAACTGTAGGCTATCTGCATTCATCAAAGAGGGTAAGCAGATACAAATATGGTCAAGACTTGTTCTCTCGCTTTTGGTAATACGGATGTCTTAGGACAATGCGGATGATGGCCTCCTATTCGCACTTGCCAATGCGGTTCACATTACCGATTGTCGATCACCCTATAGTGCTTGGTCTAGTATTCTGATGTGTAGTTGGTAGTGTTGCACCGATAATGTATCCAGGTGCATCCTTTTATTTTACGAAAGTTTTCAGTTCATGCTTAATGTAGCTCTCCATATATTTTCTCAGCTTCAATCGGGCGACTAGAAAATTGTCTTGTACTGTTGCATCAACACATATCTGAAACTTCCTTATACGCGCACAAACGAATTCCGCTTTTCTCCAAGGATAACGATGCCAGTCGTATAGCTACACGAATTAAGTTTTTGTTAATCCTTTTAAAACTTTCTCCTAACCCTAAGCATTGACGCATCTCAATGGGTTTTTACTTCTTCCGGAATTTTGTAGCTTCAAACTACAGCGATTTCTCTCGAATTTCGTGCTTAATAGTAGTGACAAAATGACAGACATGTCTAATTATGTCTTACAGATCCTATCCATGAGACTCCTGATTACATGAAATGTGTAGGTCCTCCCACACGGGCTTGACCACAACCTCTGTACTTGCCATCTCTGGTTTTAACTTTACTTGTGTAATGACGTTTTCCTTATAGACACGACTAATAACAATTAAGATGTAGGTAGCATTTTGAAATTGATTAAGTAGGTTATCATCTCTAGGAAGACGATATCACTTATCCTTGGTGACTTTATTTAACTCTTAATAGTCCATCCATAACTGGAGCATTCTATTTTCCTTCCGCAAAGAGCATTAAGTTTCCTCAAGATGACATACTAGGTCTTATGAACTGTTTATCTAATAGCTAGCGAATCTGCTTTCCTTCCACCAGCTCCTTAATATAAGTCTCGAATTCAATACTTCCTTAAGAGCAACCTCAACTGTTGTCTTAAGCTACAGAATTGCTGCAAACGTTTCCACTAATTCCTTCATAATGCTTCCCAATTAAGGTCATCCTTCTAGATGACCTCTTCCACGGTCCATATTCTCCAAGGTAACTGTGCCCTGTAGGGGGTCCATTCGTGAAGCAAGTAACCCTATTTAGATTCCAATCCTTTATAATCATATCGATTGTTCCAACGAGATATGGGAGTAAGACTTTTTGCTCGAATTTCCGACGGTACGGAGCGTTCTAGGGTAAGGCATTAGAGACTCACTTTAGGAAAGATTTAAAATTTAAAGAGGAACAACACAAACTCTTACGATCAGGGATGATTATACAGACTTTCTTTGTCTACAATCTGCTGCATGTCTATCACTTCGTTGTAGTTGGATCTCAAGTGATTTATGTAGGATTCTATGTGCCCAAGACACATAGAATATTGATGTGGTTAGTACGTTATGATCCAAGTCGGGTTATACCCAATAACAAGCTTAGCAAACACCAATTAATATTTAATTGATGATATGATCATGCAATTAAATATTTACACCAAATTTAGAAAATGGGTTTTCTAAATAAGTTGCATATGAGATGGAACAATTTATTAGGATATTTTGTTTAATAATATTATTTGAAGTGTTATTTAAATTAGTTGTATACACCAAATAATAGTGACAGTATACTACTTATACAATTAAATGGTTAATTGCATAAACTAGTTACAAGACTAGACAATATATGTGTGTATTAATATTTGACATTTTTTTATAAATATCAAATATTAATAAAAGAGAGTAAAAACCCATTTTTTCAGCCCTTGAGGCCGTCCACCATGATGCATGCATGTGTGTGTGTAGTTTTCTATTCCTTTGATTCTCTTGGTAAGAACAAGGAAATGCATGCTCCACTAACTTGCCTTTGGGAAGAGCAAGCACATGCACCATTGTCTAGCACTACTACTTGTCCAAGACTCTCACTTCACTCAAAAAAAAACACATGCAACTAACAAGAAAAGCTTAGCTCTCTCTCTCTCTCTTTCTCCCTACGGATTTCAGCAGCTCCATAGGAGGGTTTTTAGCTGAGTTTTGGAGCTTGTTTTTGTTGTATTCTACCTAACAAGAAGGTATTTGCAATGAGGCTTGGGGTATACTATCTTGAGGACTTCTATCCTTGAAGTCTTGGCTGAATTTTGGACATCATTCAACCTTTCTTTGGTCGACTTTTTGCTGCTGCAGTAAGGTAGATTTACAGCTCAATGAAGCTGTGATTTTATGTAGTTTTACATATGTTCATAGCTTGCTAATTCACATAAATGATCCTTTGTTCTTTGGGTTTGTTTTATACATTAATATGGTCATCTAATGAACATATTTTTCAGCTTATAAAAAGGTTTATAAAATTGTAATTCTGCTGCGTTTTCAGAAAGTTTAAATGGTTAAACTATGATTTTATGTTCTAACAAACCTACAAATGGTATCAAGAGCCGGTTATGTGGATAGCTTGCTTGTTCTTACCCTTTAAAAATCGTTTTAAAGGATGTTAATCAACTAATTAGGGGCTGATTTTGGTTGATTTAATAAACCCCAAGTCTTTCAAAGTTATATCTTCATGCTTTTGATTAAACTTTAAAAGATAGGAATATCAATTGGTTGACATGTTTGGTTGTTGTTTGTTTGGACAAACAAACCCAAATTTTCAGTTTATGTTGGCTGAAAAATTAGGTTTTGATGGGGTTTATTTTGTTTATTGAATAATATTTATGATTGTTCATAAGATAGTGCATAACCTAGCCTTTGGCCTTATGTTATTTGGATGATTGGAATGGTTGTTTTAATTCATTCAATTGGGTTGTAATATTTATGTTTATTATTTGGGTTGTAATTATTTATTCATTTGGTTATGTAATAAATAGATTAGGTGCATTTCTTTTATTAGAAAAATGTATTAGGATACAATTTTTGTAAAAGGAAGATGCACAAGGTGAAGAGCCAAAGATGGACATCAAAGACACAAAAAGGACTTGAAGCATATGGATGCAAGTTCAAGTGGGAGTCTATGAAGACCTCAATTTTGAGTTGTATTCAACCCTTAGGAAAGACCAAATGATCACACTTGTTATGGCAAACAAGTGTGGTCACAATAGTAGCTATGGTTATGCACATTATGGTTGTTTATATTATGCTTGTTTGGTTGTTTGTTGTATGATTGTTGTTTGATATTTGGATATGCATAACAAACTAACTAGCAAACTTAACAAGCTGAAAATTTATGGTTTCTAATCATTAAGTTGTTAATAAAAGGTTATTAAAAGGATTAATGATTTAATAAAAGAGGTTTTATTAAAAATAAACCATAGGATACCTTGCATTTGAAAGCATCCAAATACAAGGTACATAGAGTTTTCAAAACTAGAATTAATGAAAACCAAAAATCCCTTTTGAAACATGTTTAACACCATCCTTTTACACGACACTCGAATCACTTGAGAACTATTTGTGGGATAAAGCTCACCTAACCACTTTTAGGGAACTTGTGTTTTGAGGTGGACCTAACATACTTGTGGGATAAAGGTCACCTAACAGCTTATATGTGAAAACTCACACGTGTGTGTAAGTAGGACGACTTGAATTGGAAACCATGTGCATAGGGTCACCGAAGCATGGCGTACAATGGTGTTGATGGGATTAAACATGCCAACCAAACATAAGATGTTTAACCGATCCCATAAAGGCTAGAAGTTGCAAAAGGTTGCAATTGTCAAATATTGACTACCTTGTTAAATTAAATAATGGGATAAAGGTCACCTAAACATTATTTGAATGTAACGTTGGATTCTAGATTTTAATTATTAATTGTCTATGAGACATAAAAGGGTATTAATAATTAAAATAAAATTTTAAGAAATACTAATAAGAACTTTGTAAATTTTGTAGAATGGCCGCAAACAATAATGCTACCACCCCGACCGTCCATACCCTATCACTGAGAATCGTTATCAAAATGAGTAAAGGCCTATGTCCTTGACGATCCCATGTCTCACCAACCAACACTGTTGTATTAAGGCCTTTTGATGATTGGCTTAAGCACATTAAGGATTCTATGCTAGTTTGCTACCTCATGTTGGGAATATGATTCCCGAACTCCAAAAGGGGTTGGAACATCATAGGGCATATGACATGATAATCTAGTTGAAGGAAATGTTCCTTCAACAAACTTTAATAAGATTGCTTCGAAACGGTTCAAGCACTTTATGCATGTCACATGGAAGAAACCCAATCGACATCATCTTATATATTCTTAAGATGAAAAGCCACATTGATAGCCTCAAGATGCTTAAATGTCTTGTCTCAAAGTAGTTGGCCAAGGATTTGATCCTTGATTGCCCAACTAAAGGTTTGAGACATTCATAATAAACTGTAATATGAACGGGTGGGACAAGAGCATCGGTGAAACTCACGCAATACTCAAAGCAACCGAGGCAGGGATGGGTAGAGAGGTTCTACCCATTCTCTCGATCAATGAGGGAGACTATAAGAAATGGCCAATCTCGATCCTAAGACAATTATTGCCAAAAGAAAGGAATACATCAAAGCCAAGGTTAAAGCGAAACCTCAAAAACCTAAGCTTATGAAGGCTAAAGTAAAGGAGAACGATCCATGCTTTAAGCAAGGAGAGATAGGACAATAAAAGGGAATTGTCCCTCCTATCTCAAGGAGTTAAAAAATAAGAGGGATGCTAGGCAAACCTCGAATACAATTTTCATGATTCACATTGTATTAAATGTCATTTCTTCAAACACATGGGTGTTGGATACCGGATGTGAGACTCATACTTGCAATTGTTGCAAAGGAGTTCAAAAGAAATGACCGCTTCAAAAAGGGAAACTCTATTTTGAGACTTACAAATGGTTTGGAAGTTGTTCTCAAAACCTTTTGTATGCACCTAGTTTGACTAGGAACATAATTAATGTTTCCTATTAAAACAATATGGTCATGATTTAAAGTTTGTATATAATGGTATTAAGTTTTATGGATGATGTATTTCATTTTAATGATATGCCTTTTAATGATATTCATGAATTAGTTCAAGATAATTCGTCCTATAATAACTCATTATACACATTAAGCACCAAGAAACTTAAAATCGGTTTAAGTTATTATTATCTTGGACATCGACATCTTGGTCACATAAACAAGAATTGGATTCAAACACTTCAAAAGAATGGTCTTTTGGAAACAAATGAAAATGTTTCATTTGATAAGTGTGAACCAAAGACTTATTAGGAATGATTCATTTGGATGAATGTGGTCCTTTTAAGACAATGACAAAGATTGGTGAAAAGATACTTCATTACTGTTATCGACGATTACAGTCGCTATTATTGTGTGCACTTGATGACACATAAGAATGAAGCTTTTGAAATGTTCAAAATCTTCAATAATGAAGTAGAAAATCAACTCTACATAACTATCTAAGTTCTTCATTCTGATAAAGGAGAAACTGAACCCTATTTGGATATGGTTCAATTCATTAAGGCTATGAGCTTACCACCTTTATCATCTTGGGTTTTCGCACTACTCTCCACGGCTCGTATTTTGAATATGGCCCAAACCAAGAAAGTGGGTTCGACACCTTTTGAAATATGACATGGAAAGAGTTCTATCGCTATCATATTTAAAGGTATGGGTAGTGAAGCTTATGTTAAGCTTAACACCCAAAACAAATTTGAAAGTCGATCCATTAAGTGTGTATTTGTTGGATATCCCAATGACTGTATAGGATACTACTTCTTTGATCCAATAGAGCAATAGGAATTTATTGCTCGAAGGGCAGAGTTCTTGGAATCCAAGTTCCTTATGGAAGGAATGACGCCTAGAACAATGGAGTTTGATGAAGATCAAGATCCACAAGCCGATACACGTTTGGTTGACACTAGTTGTCAACAAGAGGTTGTTGATGATGATCAAGAGGTTGATCAATACACACAAAACGTTCACAGGTCTGGTAGAGTTAGCATTCCACCTGAAATATATGGATTTTTCATGGATGGATGCTATGTGGTTGACTCCGATGAGCCAACTACATACCATGATGCAATGTCCAATTCGGATTATGACAAATGGCTGGAAGCCATGAACGTAAAGATGCAATCCATGTATGACAACGAAGTTTAGGAATTGGTTGACCCTCCACTTAACTCCAAACCGGTTGGATGCAAGTGGGTTTTCGAGAAGAAAACAAATATGCATGGATACTTGGATACTTACAAGGCAAGACTTGTAGCAAAAGGTTTCATTCAAACTCAAGGGGTTGATTATGATGAAACCTTCTCACCTGTTGTGATGCTAAAATCTATAAGGATATTGTTTGCCATAGCTGGTTATTATGATTATGAGATTTGGCAAATGAATGTCAAAACCGCTTTCCTAAATGGATATCATGAGGAAGATGTCTATATGGTTCAGCCTAAAGGTTTTGTCGATCCAAAACATCCTAATAAAGTATGCAAGTTAAAGAAATCAATCTATGGATTGAAACAAGCATCGAGAAGTTAGAATCAATGTTTTGATGAAAAGATCAAGAAATTTGGTTTCATCAAGAACGTTGACAAGGCTTGTGTGTATAAAAAGGCTAGTGGGAGTGTAATAACATTCTTAGTAATGTATGTTGATGACATAGTCCTATATGGAAAAGACATTCCAACCATGGAAGGTGTTAAAACCTAGCTTGGAAATTGTTTTTCCATGAAAGATCTCGGTGAAGCGGCCTATATTTTAGGAATAAAGATCTATAAGGATAGATCGAGGCGGTTGATAGGTCTAAACCAAAGTGCATATATTGATAAAATCTTGAAAAAGGTTCAAGATGGAAAACTCTAAGAAAGGTATGGTACCTTTCAAAGAGGGACAATATTGAGTGCATCTCAATGTCCAAGCTCAAAGGATGAGCAAGATTGTATAAAGGACATCCCATATGCGTGTGCTATAGGATCCATCATAAATGCGATGATATGCACTAAGACCGGACGTGTCATGCGCGTTAAGCATGACAAGAAAATATCAGCAGAATCCAAGTAATAGCATTGGATGACTGTTAAAAGTATATTGAAATACCTTAGGAGGACTAAGGATATGTTTCTAATATACAGATCTGAGAAAGAGGAACTCATTGTAAAGGGTTACACGGATGCGAGTTTCCAAACTGATCTAGATGATCCTCGATCACAATCGGGGTATGTCTCCATTATGAATGGGGTAACATTGTCCACTACAAAATACGAATACATAGCCGCCTTATTAGCAGCTTTGGAAGCTGCATGAATAAAAGGTTTATCGCCGATCTAAGGGTGGTCTCTACCATTCAAGATCCCTCAGATATCTTTTGTGATAACGAGGGTGTGATTACTCAAATCAAGAAACCCCGTGCACATCAAAAGATTAGGCACAATGAGCGGAGATTCAACTACATACGAGATGAAGTTGAAAAAAAGGAAAGATGTTTTCGCAAAGTTCACATGGATCAAAACATTACGGATCCTCTCACAAAGTTCCTTGAAAAGGCAAAGCATGAAGGTCATACTTGTGCCATGGGACTTCGATATTCTAGTGATTGGATTTGATTTGTAAATTTTGTATTTGGTTATATGTGAAACTTTTATTATTTGAATAAAATTATTTGGTTATAATATTTCAATTAATGTTCCAAATTAGCATGTTTAATCCATGAGTAAATTATTTACTCTAAATGTCTTTAGTCGATCATACTTGTGGGAACAAGTGTGAGGGTAAGACTATTATGAACTTGGATTGGTTGATATTCATAAGGATGAATATAGAGCAATAGGTTGCTACCAAGGTTCATAGATATTTGTGGGATACAAATATTGGACTAACCCGCATCTCAAATTTTACTACATGGAATCTTATCGATTGATCATAAGTAAATTTGAGTAAAGGCGAATATCATTTGGTATCCTCCGACCTGAGATACATATTGGGTTTTGATATTCACTAAGTATTATACCTTGAGCTAATCCTTCACTGTCCTGAAATAGTGGACAGTACATAAGGGTATGTTCAGGTATAACACAAGGTGTTTGTGAGAAACGTATGTACTCAAGATGGAATTTGTTCCTCTTATTCATTAAGAGTTAGATGTTTAAGGCCTGATTAAGTTAAATCAACAAGAAATGATCATTCTGTGTTCTTGGATTTAACATGACATCTGTAACAAAAGGATAGATGATTGATTCACCTTAATCATTTCAAGTAGGGTACTTGAATGGGATGATGTTATTGAATGGCCATAAGTCATGCGTATTAAGGGTAGTAAACCGTTGTTAGGCGTTATTTACTGCTTGCATCAATCTTTTATGAATCTTGGGCAAGTGGGAGATTGTAGGATTCTATGTGCCCAAGACACTTAGAATATTGATGTGGTTAGTACGTTATGATCCAAGTCGGGTTATACCCAATAACAAGCTTAGCAAACACCAATTAATATTTAATTGATGATATGATCATGCAATTAAATATTTACACCAAATTTAGAAAATGTGTTTTCTAGATAAGTTGCATATGAGATGAACCAATTTATTAGGATATTTTGTTCAATAATATTATTTGAAGTGTTATTTAAATTAGTTGTATAACACCAAATAATAATGAGAGTATACTACTTATACAATTAAATGGTTAATGGCATAAACTAGTTACAAGACTAAACAATATATGTGTGTACATTTGATATTTTTTTATAAATATCAAATATTAATAAAAGAGAGTAAAAACCCATTTTTTCAGCCCTTGAGGCCGTCCACCATGATGCATGCATGTGTGTGTGTAGTTTTCTATTCCTTTGACTCTCTTGGTAAGAACAAGGAAATGCATGCTCCACTAACTTGCCTTTGAGAAGAGCAAGCACATGCACCATTGTCTAGCACTACTACTTGTCCAAGACTCTCACTTCACTCAAAAAAAAAACACATGAAACTAACAAGAAAAGCTTAGCTCTCTCTCTCTTTCTCCCTACGGATTTCAGCAGCTCCATAGGAGGGTTTTTAGCTGAGTTTTGGAGCTTGTCTTTGGTGTATTCTACCTAACAAGAAGGTATTTGCAATGAGGCTTGGGGTATACTAGCTTGAGGACTTCTATCCTTGAAGTCTTGGCTGAATTTTGGACATCATTCAACCTTTCTTTGGTTGACTTTTTGCTGCTGCAGTAAGGTAGATTCACAGCTCAATGAAGCTGTGATTTTATGTACTTTTACATATGTTCATAGCTTGCTAATTCACATAAATGATCCTTTGTTCTTTGGGTTTGTTTTATACATTAATATGGTCATCTAATGAACATATTTTTCAGCTTACAAAAAGGTTTATAAAGTTGTAATTCTGCTGCGTTTTCAGAAAGTTTAAATAGTTAAACTATGATTTTATGTTCTAACAAACCTAACAATTTAACACATGAGATTTCCTGTAGATGATCTTCTATGCTTCTTAGTACATCTTTTTGAGAAATACCATCCTTTAAGTTCGACCATGAGTTCTTCCCATGAATTCTTCCTTATTATCGACCGCATCGATTTGAACAAGTTTAGGACTTTATCAAGGTGCTCGCTTGCACAAGAAGGCTAACTACCACTCTAATAACTTATCGTATAGTTCGAGATCGTATTCTACTTCAGATCTTCACGCGCTCGAATCACGAACTTATCACTCAAATAGTAGAGATCTCCGAGTAGAGATAACTTACAAGGTTTTAAAGTTGTCTGCATCGGCTATCACGCGTTTCCAAAGATAAGGGTTATGCTAGAGGGCTTAAGGTGAGTAGCACTACTCGTTAAGAGAATAAATCGAGAACAGACGGGGAGTGAAAATCGGGGATCCTAAAAAGTTGTAAGTTCGGATTTGTCTTGAATCCCGGAGGTTGGTTTTCATCGGCAACTATCCCTGGCACTTGGATCTTTAACTCCGGAGGATCTGGATTTTAGAACGAGGTTTCATTTCCTGCGTAGTCTGGCGCTCAGAAATTTATCAACAGTATGGTCAGTTAAAAGCATGGTTAAGATAACTCAACTTAAGTTTCGAGTGAAGATTGTCATTATGTTACTATTGGTTGAATATGATGAAAGATTTCACGAGCATAGTATTAAGAAAGGTGCTTATCAATCACAATCGGAGTTGATATTAAGAATATTCCTTTAAGTTAGGTGGTTCCATTACAATGAATAGGTAGAGAGAAGTCATATTCCTCAAAGGCTTTGAGAAATGATCAGAGGAATTCTAGAATCCCGAAGATCCTATGAAGTGTGAACTACTAAGGAAGAAAGAAGTGACAAGTCTTCTATGTCATTGACCACAAAAGGCGTTTCTTGGAAATTTATTACTCCGGTGTGTTCTCCGTTGCGCAAGCCTTGTTATGAAGTCACCCACTATGTCGGGAAAACTTTGACGAATTCAATGTTGGGTAGGAAGGAATTTTCAGCCATCGCTAAAAATAGTATGGCTAAAGTACACGCACAACAAGGTGAAGTGCCATACTCAGCATGTGACCAGTTAAGTTTGAGAACATCATTTAATGATCTTCAGAGTCTGATGGTCTTATCATAATAATTCCAATAGGAGAGTAGAATAAAAGAAAGAGAAGAAGAGAAAGGAATAGTTACTGCAACATCGTCCTTGGTAGCTCTTCAAGTGTCAAATGGTTTTCGCCCAGCATGAAAGTTTTGAACATGAAATCATTGAATATATTCCAAGTATTTGCTTTTAAATCTTGCATTTATTGGTTCTTTAAGTGTTATACCTTGATATTAGTTTACATGACGAGGACCAGAATTCAAGTGTACCTGTAAATTCACCATCACGCGTGCACCCGTAATCGTCAATTTACCTTACACTATCATTCTAGTCATTCCCATCATAAGTTCTATGTTTTGCGTAATTAGATCTTGGAGTTAAAGTTCTCATTCTATCATCATCTATAATTAAGCACACTTAGATTCTAATTACGCTAACATTCAAGTTAACCCAACAATTATGTCAAAGTACAGTTTCAACAAATCAAGCAATACATGAGCATTCAGGTACATGCTATCCTAGGGAGCAGAGCAAACAATAGGGCATCGTGGTTAATATCTTATCACTAAATTCCAATTGTAGGATTCTGTGTGCCCAAGACACTTAGAATATTGATGTGGTTAGTAAGTTATGATCCAAGTCGGGTTATACCCAATAACAAGCTTAGCAAACACCAATTAAATATTAAATTGATGATATGATCATGCAATTAAATATTTACACCAATTTAGAAAATGGGTTTTTTAAATAAGTTGCATATGAGAGGGAACAACTTATTAGGATATTTTGTTCAATAATATTATTTGAAATGTCATTTAAACTAATTAGATGACATCAAATAATAATGAGAAATTATAACTTTTAATTTAAATGGTTAATTGTATAAGTTATATAACTTGTACATGCAATTAAATGGTTAATTGCATGTCTAGTTAAAAGACCATTTTAATGTGTGATTGTGTGATATAATTTAAAAGGGGGAAAACCCTTTTAATCTTAAAATTCGGCCACCCCCCCCCCCTAAATTTCCATTGGACCATTTTTGCTTAGAGAACAACACAGATTAAACAAGTCTTGGATTCTCCCATTCTCTCACCCATTCACATTACATGCAACACACACAAACACCTTTCCTTTCTCTCTAACAAGCTACGGCCAGCAGCATTAGGGAACTCTTTGGAAGAGTGGTTTTGTGTTGTTTTGGTGTACATCTACCTAACAAGAGTGGTGGTTGCTTCAAGGCTTGGGGTATACACACTTGAGGGCTTCTTCCTTGATGTCTTGGCCGTTTCTTGCATCAATAATCTTCCTCCTTTGGTCGTTTTTTGCTGCTGAAAAGGTAGTAATCACAGCTCATTGTGGCTGTGATTTTATGGGCATTTACATAAGTATATAGCTTGTTTGTTCACATATTGAAGATCCTTTTGATTTGGGTTTGTTTTACTATCTTAAAACATCATTTAGAACAAGAAATTTTCAGATTATAAACGTGATGTAATGTTAAACTTCCGCTGCGGTTTTCAGAAAGTTTAAAGGGTTAAACTAGATTTTGTGTTCTTGCAAACCCATCAATGGCATCAAGAGCCGGTTATGTGGATAACTTGCTTGTTCTTAGTCTTTAAAATCGGTTTTAAAGGATAATAATCAACTTATTATAGGTTGATTTTGGGCTGCTATGTTTTGTATGAATGATTCCCCAAACTTTCAAAGTCATATCACACATGCTAGTGATTAGACCTTGAAAGATATATATTATGAAATGTTGATTGTTTGGACAATGTTTAAAACCCAAAATTACAGTTTATGGTGGCTGAAATTTGGTTGTTTTAAGTGGGGTTTCATTATATGTTTGGATGATATGATCATTGGATGTTAGTGTGCATAACCTAGCATTTGGCCTTATGATTTGGATGATTGGAATGGTTGATTTTTATTCATTCAATGGGTTGTAATATTTATGTTTATTATTTGGGTTGTAATTATTTATTCATTTGGTTATGTAATTAATAGATTAGGTGCATTTCTTTTATTAGAAATTAGGATACAATTTTGTAAAAGGAAGATGCACAAGATCAAGACCCAAAGATGGACATCAAAGACATGGAACTTGAAGCATATGGATGCAAGTTCAAGTGGGGGTCTATGATGACCTCAATTTTGTGTTGTATTCAACCCTTAGGAAAGACCAATTGACGACACTTGTGATGGCAAACAAGTGTGGTCACAATAGTAGCTAAGGTTATGCACATTATGGTCGTTTATGTTTATGCTTGTTTGAATGTTTGTTATTTGATTGTATGGTTGAAATTTTGACATGCGTTACAAACTAATTAACAAACTTAACAAGTTATAAAAATGATGGTTCTTAATCATTAAAAGGTAATAAAAGGTTATTAAAATGATTTAATGATTTTAAAGATTAAAATAGGTTTTAATCAAAGGACCATAGGGTACCTTGTATTTGAAAGCATGCAAATACAAGTACATAGAGTTTTCTAAACTAGAGTTATGAAAACTCTAAACATTTGAAAAAAAACAAGATCAACACCGTCCTTTTACACAACACTTAAGTCATTTGGGAATTCTTAGTGGGATAAAGGTCACCTAACCACTTTGAGGGAACTTATGACTTAAGGTGAGAATGCCATATTCGTGGTATAAAGGTCACCTAACCACTCATTTTCGCAAACTTACATGTGTGTAAGTAGGATCTCTTGATTTACAAACCATGTTAAATGGATGACCTACAATATGGTTTCCAAATGGTGTTGATGGGATTAACATGCCGACTTTACATATGATGTTTAAAGTCGATCCCATACCTCTAGAAGTTGCAAATGGTTGCAACCGTCAATCGTTGACCACCTTATTAATTTAAATCGTGGGATAAAGGTCACCTAACCACAATTTAAATGTAATGTTGGGTTCTAGATTTTAATATAAAAATGACCTCCGAAGGCATTAATTATTAAAAAATAGCAATATCGAAAATACTAAAATAGATCTTTGTTAAATTTTGTAGATGGCCACCAATAATGAAAATCACGATAACTCATCTGCGTCCAACCAATCATTACGAGCGATCCTCCAAAAGGAACATCTAAATCATAACAACTTTATTGATTGGTATCGAAACTTGAGAACCGTTCTCAAGTAAGAGAGAAGATCATATGTGTTTGACGACCCTATCCCCGATCAACCTACTGAGGATGATGAGGAAGCCTATAACGATTGCCTAAAATACACTGAGGACTCCGTTCAAGTGTCTTGTCTCATGCTGGCGAGCATGACTCTGGATCTCCAAAAGGAGTATGAACATCACGGAGCTTACGACATGATAACCAAGCTAAAGGAAACGTTCCAACAGCAGGCAAGGGTTGAGCGCTTCGAAACGGTTCGAGCACTCCATGCATGTCGTATGGACGACAACCAATCTGTTTCATCTTATGTACTTAAGTTGAAAAGTCATATTGACCTCCTCGAGAGGCTTAATTGTCCCGTCTCGAAGGAATTGGCCACGGATTTGATCCTAAATGGCCTTACCAAGAAGTTCGAGACATTCGTGTTGAACTACGACATGAATGCATGGGACAAAAGCATTGGTGAGCTTCACTCAATGCTCAAAATGGCCGAGGCGGCCATGGGTAAAAGTGTTTTACCCGTTCTCACCATCAATGAAGGTGGGAACAATAAAAGGCATCATCCCGCACCCAAGGCAAAGGTTGCCAAGGGTAAGGGACTCGTTTGGGGAAAAGGGAAAGGGGTGGTAAGGGTACCACCCAAACCACAAGAGAAGAAGCAAAAGGTTGCTACTAATGACCCATGCATCAAGTGTGGGGAGATAGGACATTGGGCAAGGAATTGTCCTGTCCATCTCCAAGAGTTGAAAGCGAAGAGGGATGCCGGGCAGACCTTAGTTACAATATACATGATTCATATTGATCTTATTGTTACATCTTCTAACACATGGGTATTGGATACCGGATGTGGAACTCATATTTGCAATTTGTTACAGGGGTTCACAAGAAGTAGGGACTTCAATCAAGGGGATGTAATGTCACACCCTGAAAATCGATTCATACCACAGATGTACACGTGGAAGGGCAATAACTGAAGTTGGAATTTTACCAACGACTATAGTCAAACGGTTATTAAATGTAACATAATTAACATTACGAAATTCATAGATTTATTTATAATGTGTGCTAAAAGTTAAAACAATTTTTATTTAAAATCGTTTCCTACGAAAAGATCTACACATAGATGTTAAGGTCCCACGTTCCGTCATCATCTCCCAACACCGTTTGACCTTCCCGAAATCCCTAAGCATCCTTCCCAAATTAATGTTTTCTTACTGGCCTGAAAAGCATGAGAAAATACTAGGTTAACAAAAGTTGGTGAGCATTCGGGTTTTCAGTATTTAAAAGAAAAACAATTTATTTTCCAATTTCATTATGATGACAGAGAAGTTAATATATATGTATCATAGACTAGCTAGGTCCTATGATAAATTCGGCTATAAGTCCATAATCAAACCAAGAAACACGTCGTCGCCCCACAACAGTCCAAACATATATACTCCCTCACAATCCTAACCAGAGCGACTGGTCGTGAGAGCGGGCCCTTCTAACCCGATAGATCTACCCATATAAGTCTGTGGCCTCCCCGAGGTTAATGATTATGGGGGATTTAGGGGTCCAGTAATATGTACGCATATTACTTACCCAACTTATACCATTAATTAATATATATTCATTTTCTCAATCATTCATCATATATATATATATGAGATAACTCATAATCGTTATCATGCTTTTCCCCTAAAATATTTTAAGTAAAACGGTATTTAAAAATGGGGCCGAAGTACTCACCTTGAGTATGACCAGAAAAGCCAATAAGCCAATATGTAATTCTTCCTATTAAACAAACCCTAAATATATATATATATACATATATTTGTCAATACGAGGTAATATCTGTTTAATGAAGTAATGTTCACCCGACTTGTATTATATTAAAATGTTTTGATCAAATTTCTCGTAAAGCTTCATTTATTTTAGAAAAATCTATATGATTTATAATCCGTTGGCGTATAAGCTAATCCTAATGCGTTGATGTCCAATACTTATTATTAGGCTATTATAAACCTTATGCTAATCTTACTTTACCTAGTCATCTATTTTCAACTCATGGATCTAAAATATATTTATTTTCGACATGATTTTACCTATTGTCCTGTAATTTAATAATTTTGTAAAATAGAGAATTTTATGCGAATCTTCCTTTATATTTCATTTTATAACTAAGTTTAATTTAAAATGAATATATATACTTATATATATAAATTTACATTGTTTATTCATCGTTATTTCTAAAAAGTAAGTTGTCTTTATTTTTGTCTTGTGTTGATCAAATCCTTATATCTTCTTGAGGTCTAAATGTCATCTTAGTCGGGCCTAGAATTCTAGTTCTTGATTTATTGTTTACCAAACCTTTTTATTTAATTTTTGACATAATAACATGTTCAAGATTACATCTTTACCTTTTTACGTACCTTTCATCTTGATCGTCATCTAATCTTTTGCTTAGTAATATCATCCAATATTTCCCACTTAGTCATGATTCTATTTTATTATCATCAACAATAATCATCCCAATATTTCCTCTTAATAAGCTTCTTAGAATGTCATAAATCCACTAAGTCTCATATCATCATGCATGCATACATACATGTCACATACATACATCCATACATATTCTTACAATCCTAACTCAAATCCATATATGTTTCTACCAACTAATACTAACTTTAACCCAAATTTTCAGATTTCTCAAGCTATTACAAAACCCATTTTTACCAATAAATTCGTTTTTCCAAAATCATCAAGTGGGTGAACCAAACAAATCAAGATTTCAATCTTGATGATCCATGCATGAACATAACATCGAGTATTAGTCTAAATCATTATACCTCGAGTCTAAATCCTTGGTTTCTATCGTTAGCTCACGGTGTCACGACTTGATTTCCACTCTAGAACCGTAATCCGGCTTTTAGCTTGATAATCCTTCTTGTTTTGACGCTAAAGTACAATGCAGGTTCTAAGCGTGGTGGTGGGCGACGGGTTGGTGATGGTGTTGTTCGACCGAGGGAGAGAGAGAGGCGGTGAGGGTGATGTCGGGTGGCGATGGTGGCGATCGGCGATAGGGGTGACGGGTGAAGGTGGTGGTTGTAATCTGGTGTCGGGTTGTGATGGTCGCGAGGGTGGTGTCGGGTGGTGGTGGTCGCTTCGGTGGTGGCCGGCGGTGGGGAATGTTCAGGTGGTAGCCGGCGGTGGTGATGATTCAGGTGGTAGTCGGTGGTGATGATGGCTTCGGTGGTGACCGGCGGTGGAGATGACTTGGGCGGCAGGAGTCAGCGGTGGGGATGGCTCCGGTGGGGAGGTTTGGTCGATGGGGGGAAGAAGAAGAGAAGAGAGGAGGGAGTGAAGGTGAAAGGGGTTATGTGTTAGTATGGATTTTCAAGGGGGTTTTTGAAGAGATGTTTGCATGTGTGAATTTTCCATGGGATTTTCTTGGCTGCAACAATATTCTTCCCATCATTTCAATCCACAATATTTTTTATTATTATTATTATTAGTTCATTTATTTACAGATTAAAATTTATTGTTATTATTATTATTATTTTTTTTCTTTTATCATTAATAAACGTTTTATCTCAGTTGATTTACCTGTCAATGGGTTTTGCGTTAATATTGATCAAATACTGATCATTGACTCTCATGGGTGCAATGTACTGTGTTTGTAAATTTCAAATTCAGCAAGACATTTCTTCTTAAGAAAAACATTGGTCAATCTCTAGCGAGTCAAACTAGCCAACTAAGGTAATAATTTAATGCTTAAAATTCGAAGAATAGAGTTGTCGTTGACCTGATTTTTGTCGGGTTGTTAAAGTCTCCCCCCGTTTAAGAAATTCCGTCCCGAAATTTATGCTGCCGGGTCTCTGTTAGGCTGAGTCTTAAAAAGGTGGGGATACTTTTGTTACATCTGATCTTCACGTTCCCATGTAAATTCAGGTCCTCTTTTCGAATTCCATCTTACTTTCACTAGTCTGATTTGCTTTCGTCTGAGTTTTTGAACCTTCCGATCCATAACCTCAATTGGTTCTTTGATGAAATGGAGTTTGTCGTCAATGTAAACTTCTTCCGGTGGAACAATTAATGATTCATCTGACATGCATTTCTTAAGATTGGATACATGGAACACATTATGAACATTTCCGAGTTCACATGGTAAGTTAAGGCGGTATGCGACTGGTCCAATACGTTCGGTTATCTCGAACGGTCCAATGAATCGGGGATTGAGTTTTCCTCGTTTACCAGATCTTACTATGCCTTTCCATGGTGATACTTTTAAAAATACTCTATCACCAATTTGAAATCTAACGACTTTCTCCGATTATCCGCATAGCTCTTTTGTCTGCTTCTCGCTGCTTCTAGCCTTCTTCTGATTTGCTCGATTTTGTCAGTTGTTTCTTTAATAATTTCGGGTCCGGTTAATTGTTTTCACCAATTTCTGCCCAACAGAGGGGAGAACGACATTTTCTCCGGTATAGGGCCTCAAATGGGGCCGCTTTGATACTGGTGTGGTTGCTATTGTTATATGAAAACTCAACCAATGGTAAGTGGGTGTCCTAATTCCCACCAAAGTCTATTACACATGCTCTCAACAAATCTTCCAATGTCTGGATGGTCCTCTCGCTTTGACCGTCCGTTTGGGGGTGGTAGGCAGTACTCATGTCTAAGCGATTGCCCATGGCCTCGTGCAAAGTTTGCCAAAATCTCGAGGTAAATCGACTATCTTTGTCAGAAATAATTGATATGGGTACTCCGTGGCGAGATACCACCTCTTTGATATACAGATTGGCCAATTTATGCATGCCATACGTCTCCTTGATAGGCAAGAAGTGTGCCGATTTTGTTAAACGATCGATTATTACCCAAATTGCATCGTGGCTGTTTAATGTTTTGGGTAATTTTGTTACAAAATCCATGGCGATACACTCCTATTTCCATGTTGGAATTGCAGGCTGTTGTAAGAGTCCAGATGGCTTTTGGTGTTCTGCCTTTACTTTGGAGCATGTCATACATTTGCTTACGTATGAAGCTATGTCACCTTTCATATTGGACCACCAATACAATTCTTTTATATCATGATACATCTTGTCTGATCCAGGGTGGATTGAGTATCTTGATTTATGTGCTTCGTCAAGAATTACTTGGCGCAAATCCCCGTACTTTGGAATCCATACTCTTTTTGCAAACCGCATCAGGTTATCGGAGTTAGGTGTTAATTCTCTGATCATTCCTTTCAGATTCTCATTCACCAAATTGCCGTCATTCATTGCCTCCATTTGTGCACCACGTATCCGAGTTAAGAGATTAGAGTATATGGTTAACTCTAAAGCTCTTACGCGTAAAGGCTTTTCTCTTTCTTTCCTGCTGAGAGCGTCTGCAACCACATTGGCCTTGCCTGGGTGATATCTGATGTCACAGTTGTAATCATTCAATAACTCGACCCATCATCGCTGTCTCATGTTTAGCTCTTTTTGATCGAAAATATGCTGTACGCTTTTATGATCTGTGTATACTACGCACTTTGTTCCATAGAGGTAGTGTCTCTAGATTTTCAGCGCGAAAAACACTGCCCCTAATTCGAGGTCATGGGTGGTGTAATTCTTTTCATGCGTTTTTAGTTGCCTTGATGCGTAAGCAATGACTTTGTCTCTTTGCATCAACACGCATCCCAGACCTAAACGTGAAGCATCGCAGTATACGACAAACCCGTCGGTTCCATCAGGGAGTGATAGAATAGGTTCACTACACAGTTTTTGCTTTAGCACTTGAAAAGCTTCTTCCTGGTCAGTGCTCCACTCGTATCTTCGATCTTTACGAGTCAGTAGGGTTAGTGGTTGTGCTATCTTTGAAAAATTTTCGACGAACCTACGATAGTAGCCAGCTAACCCTAGGAATTGCCGTACTTCTGTTAGTGACTTGGGTGCTTCCCAATTCTTTATTGCTTCAATCTTCGTAGGGTCCACCTGAACACCTTCTTTGTTTATAACGTGCCCAAGAAAGTGAACTTCCCGTAGCCAGAATTCGCATTTTGAAAATTTCGCATACAGTTTTTCTTTCTTTAGCATTTCCAAAACGAGTTGTAAATGATGCTCATGATCCTCTCGGGACTTTGAGTATACCAGAATATCATCGATAAAAACTATTACAAACTTGTCTAAATAAGGCATACAGACTCTGTTCATGAGGTCCATGAACACTGCCGGAGCATTGGTTAGACCAAACGGCAACACTATAAACTCATAGTGGCCGTATCATGTTCTGAAGGTTGTCTTTGGAACGTCCTCCTCTGCTATCAGCAACTGATGGTAACCGGATCGTAGATCAATCTTTAAGTAGTAACTGGATCCTTGTAGCTGGTCGAACAGATCATCTATTCTTGGTAATGGGTATCGATTCTTTATTGTGAGTTTATTCAATTCTCGATAATCGATCACATTCTAAACGATCCATCCTTCTTTTTGACAAATAATACCGGCGCTCCCCACAGGGAAAAGCTTGGTCGGATGAATCCCTTATCTAACAATTCCTGCAATTGTTTTGACAGTTCTTGCTTCTCCGAGGGCGCTAGCCGGTACGGCGATCGGGCAATGGGGGCTGCTCCGGGTACCAATTCTATTCGAAATTCAATCTGTCGCCGCGGAGGTAATCCTGTTAAATTCTCAGGAAACACCTCCGGGTACTCCTTCACCACTGGAATATCCTCGATTCTTCATTCTTCCTTGTTTACGCCAGTGGCCTTTACTAGGAAAGCCTGGTATCCTTTGTTTATATATTCATACGCCCTCATAGCATTAATGACTTTTGATAAGGGCTTCCCTTTGTTGCCTTGTACTATCTGAATTTTACTGCTACTCATCGGTAATCGAATAAGTTTCTCGAAGCAAACGACTTCAGCATGATTTTGAGAAAGCCAATCCATTCCTACCACTACATCAAAGCTTCCCAATGTAACAGGTAGCAATTCGATGCTAAACGGTGGTCGTTAAGTTGAATGGTACAGTTCTTGATCACACAATCAGATTCTATTTTCTTCCCCTTGGCTAATTCGATTATATATTTCCTATCTAACTTGTAAGGCTTTCGTCCTAGTAATGATTCAAATTCTTTTGACACAAAACTTAAATCAGCACCGGTGTCAAATAATACAGAGCATAATGGTTATTAATGAAAACATACCATTAACAACTGATGGCTCCTGGCGTGCCTCCTTCATATTCATCTCAAAGGCTCGTCCCCTTGCCTTGGTTTCGCCTAGATTAAGACAATCTCTCTTGAAATGTCCCGTATGCCCACATCCGAAACAAACCGGACTGTTCTTTTGTGTCTTCTCGATGGGTTTGGTTCCGCAATTCTGACTTAGATGACCAAACTTCTTGCAGCGCGAGCAAATTCGACATTCACCGTTATGTGAGTACCCACACTTGTTACATCTTCCTGGTGGTCCTCGCTTTCCCTTGGAGTCGCTTGAAGTAGCAGTATACGCCTTCCCAAGTCCTGGCTTAAAGCTCTTTTTGTTGTTCCTCCAATCATTGGGATTTCCATTCCATTTCCTTTTACCATCCGATATCCTCCTTTCCAATTCCACAATTCTCTTTCCACTTCCCCTGCCTTTTTACCCAACGTTCCACTACGTACTGCATCATCGGTTAGAGTGTGAGCAATGGTTATGGCACTTTGTATGGTAGTAGGGTTGGATGCTGTAACACTACTTCGAATTTGTGGCGATAATCCCCAATATATCTTTCAATTCGGACGTACTCTGGCGTTACCATTCGAGGTACCAATCTAGTAAGATCGTTGAACCTAGACGTGTAGGTTCGTATGTCAGCACCCTCCATTGTGTGATTCCAGAATTCCGTCTCAATTTTCTGCAGTTCATTTCGCGGGCAGTACTCATGAAGTAGCATCTCCTTTAACTATTCCCAGGAGAGTTCATAAGCATTTGCGTCTCCCAAAATCTGTCCTTGAGAATTCCACCAGGATAGCGCCGCATCTTGGAACAAGCAAGTTGCATACTTCACCTTTTGATTGTCCGCACAGTTACTTATAGCTATCACCGTTTCCATCCTTTCAATCCATCGAACAATGTCCAGTGGTCCTTCTGCGCCAGTAAAAACTCTTGGGTTGCACCCTTGGAATGTCTTATATGAACATCCCGTCATCTGACCATTCGTCGAGTTTCCAGGATGTCCATCCAATCCAAAACCATTATTACCCCCTATTCCAATACCACTGCCAGATCCGATGTTTGATCCATTTCCCGTTCCATTCCCTTGGTTATTATTCGCTCCTCCACGTATTCTGCCCGAGCCTATGGTTGCATCGGCTTCATGTTGCTCTAGAGCTGTTTGAACATGTTGTGCTATTAGTTGAGCTAACTCTTACACGGTCGTAGGTAGGTTGGCGTTTCCACCTGACGATGTAGTCCGTGTTCTAGGTGGCATATCTTATTACTGTCACGCAAAACAGATAAAGGCCTTAAAGATGACATGACTTTCATGTATGGATATTATTTCTAGTTGCTCAAAAGTATCTACAAAGTTTCTTTTATAGTATAACAATATATATCTAGCATCATAATAATAATAATTAATCATAACCATAATCATCGAAATTTTTAAATGAAACCCAATTTCATAATTAAACATATCCATTCACACGATCAAGTTTCATAGCAAAAATCATAGTTCAAAGTAACTTAAACATCCGGTTCATAACAACATCACAATCACTGAAATGGAGCTGAACCGCCAATGTGCATTAGATACGATACCATCATCAGACAAAACGTAGCTACTTACATCGTAGCTTCAACCCTTTCTTCCATTGTCACCCCTTGCTGTTGAGTCATAACTGCAGCTGCTTCTGCCACCTCTACCTTTTGTTCAGCCATAGTTAGTCAGTTCCTAGTTTCCAGCAAACTAGCTTCCAAATCAGCCACTCGAAAATGCACTTGATGAAGTGCATTGTCTCCTAACATTACTCATCCTCCACAGTCATCAACTTCCCACCCAACTATATTGACTTCCTCTTTCACCTTCAGTTTCTCCTTCATGTAGGACAGTTCTTTCTCATAATGTAAACAACGGTTAGTTAGAATCATCATCATCTGCTCTATCGACTCGCCATCGGTGTACATGCCACGAGGAGCTGTGGAAGACTCTCCTATCTCAAAGGTGGGAGGAACTCCATCCATAAGTGCCCACTTTCTCATGATGCTCCTCATCCAATCCCATTTCTCTGTATTAGCTTGCTTCCTTTTGGGTTTAGGTGTCTCCCGCATATTGCTACTACCTTGCATAACCTCCTTTGCCTTTCTTTTTCTTCCGTCTCTCGTACACCAACCGAATCTTCGGTGGTTGTTGCATTGGTGGGATGGGTGCATAGGAGTAGTGACTGTCATCAATGTATCTGCTCGTGTTACGTGGTTATCATCAGACTTCTCCGTAGTCGGAATGACCCTAGCCGATCTCCTGAGCTCAATATTAGTTTGAGCTCCCGGGTTGGCTCTAAAGTAGCTTCGACTCGTTAGGGCCTTGACACTCTCCTCAGATATCCATCCATTCCCCGAGTTCTCCATACCCGGTTGCATCCCGGTGGCGAAATGTGGTCGGATGCGCTGGTACCAAGACCTAGAAGATCCCTGTTGAGGAAACCCTCGGTGCCACTGCTGATGTCCAGGATGTCGTTTCCATTGATCTGACCGGCCATCTACATAAAATTTAAGTATATATATGTGCTATTAATCTACTCATAATACTAACGTCTTAAATCAGTTATTTTATGTAATTCTAAGTAGCATCCTCTAATCGTGTTTGGGAATGACGGGACTGTTTCGGGGACCTATTATTTCCGGTTATAGTCTAGTTTTCTTTTTGAGAAATTTTCTTGTTTCCCTAAAACCATTGGCTCTGATACCAACTTCTGTCACACCCCGAGAATCGATCATACCACAGATGTACACGTGGAAGGGCAATAACTGAAGTTGGAATTTTACCAACGACTATAGTCAAACTTTATAAATGTAACATAATTAACATTACGAAATCCATAGATTTATTTATAATGTGTGCTAAAAGTTAAAACAAGTTTTTATTTAAAAATCTTTTCCTACGAAAAGATCTACACATAGATGTTAAGGTCCCACGTTCCGTCATCATCTCCCAACACCGTTTGTCCTTCCCGAAATCCCTAAGAATCATTCCCAAATTAAAGTTTTCTTACTGACCTGAAAGCATGAGAAATACTAGGTCAACAAAAGTTGGTGAGCATTCGGGTTTTCAATATTTAAAAGAAAAACAGTTTATTTTCCAATTTCATTATGATGACAGAGAAGTTAATTGTTGGATCATGATAAGGCTGGTGCAACCAAACCACTTCATAGTCACTTTTGGTGCTACATTGAAGGGCTTCCGAAGCCAAGCAAGAGATTTTTCGAGAGTCTGAGGAACAACAGCTGAAGATATCTACTGAAGGCAAAAGCTGAAGTCAACTGCTGAAGACAACAGCTGAAGCCAACAGCTGAAGATATCTACCGAAGACAAAGTCTGATGAAAGAGCTGAAGACAAAGTCAGCTTCCGAAGACAAAGTCTGATGAAAGAGCTGAAGACAAAGTCAGCTTCGAAGAAAAAGTCTGAAAGCTCCGAAGACAAAGTCTGATGAAAGAGCTGAAGACAAAGTCTGCTTCCGAAGACAAGAAGACTCCAAGCCTCGGAAGAAGCTGTCTTTCGAAGAATAAGTGCCTTCGGAAGAAGTTATTCTTCCGAAGTACTTTATCCTTCGGAAGACATTGCTATGACCAGCAGATAAAAGTATGGTCCCTGACAGTCCGCTGCATACCTCTGATACAGCATGGCATCTTCCTAAAGAGCCATGTTGTTGACCATACTTTATTCTACTGTTCACCTTTTTATGATAGTACATGTTACCAACTTTAGTTGGTGACAAAAGGTAAGTCAGGACATGTCCTGACTACCAACTCTCAGGCAAAATGTCTGAAAGACCTCACATAGAGTCTTGTAGTATAGATGTAAGGTTAGAGGTGTCCAGCTGGTATCAAAGTATATCCGGCTGTAGGTAGTATTATATATATCTTCTCCTTGTAACTCTTTAAGTAAGCGATTTGAGTCCAAGAGTCTTGTAATCCTTTGAGTTGAGAAGCAATATATAAAAGTATCTTGAAAATTTACTTGCTGTGTTAATTTTCTTACTTTGTTGCTTGTTATATTGTGATCAATTCTTCATAGACTACTTGCTGAGTGTTGTTCACAGTGAGTTGAGAGAAAAAACACCCATAATCGATCCTGCAATTGGTATCAGAGCTCCAGGCTCTTGATTGTGAGATCTTACCATCCAAATCACCTGTTTTCAACTCCTCACTACAAGCCACTCACTCAAATGGCTGCTCTCTCCAAAGCTGATATGGAAACCGGTACCATGACCAAGTCCCCACTGATCACCCCTGAAGACTTTGACACATGGTGTATCAGAATGGAAGGCTTCATCAAGTGTCAAGATTCAAGGATGTGGGACTCCATTGTCAATGGTCCTTTCATACCAAGCACCACTTCTGCCACTGGTAATCGCATCATTCCAAAAGATGTTGATGATTACTCAGAAGAAGACAGGAAGAGAATAGAGCTGGATCAAAGAGCTATGACTTCTCTCCAAACTGCTCTCCCCAACTCCGTCTACAGATGCTTCAAGAAGTGCAAAACTGCGAAAGATTTATGGGAAGCACTGAAGCTGATGTATGAAGGATTCAAGGAAACCCAAGAGAACAAGAAGGATCTCTTGAAGCAGCAGTTTGAGAACTTTACTTTCAAGGCCGGTGAGACCTTGACTCAACAATACTTAGGTATGTTGAGCTAGTAGATACTCTGGAGGATATTGGAGTAGCTCTTGAGAATAGAGATATAGTTAGGAAGTTCATGTCTTCCCTTCCTAAACTATGGATACATTACTGTGTTGTAATCAAGAGAACTTCAACCTTAAGACTCTTTCTCTGACAGAGTTGTATGGTATCCTAAGTGCTTTCCAGATGGAGATGAACATGCAGAACTCCTCTGGTCACTCCAATAACCAACTGAGTTCACCCCTTCATGTGGTTGAAAGGGAAATCACGGAACCACAACATCAGTTGCTGTGTTACCCTGACAACTCACACAACGGACCTTACATTACTCTACCTGAGACTCCAAAGTCTCAAAAGGTTCAACACAACTCCTCTCAGGATAGTTGTGCCTTTGTCTCTGGAAGTGGACACTCTGGTGATTTTCAATACTGCTTTGATGATCTTGAGTGCTTCAGCCCAGATGATGTGGAGTATATGGATATTGTCCAGCAGATGGCTCTTTTAACTTACAGAGCGAAGAAGTTCTTCAAGAGAACTGGAAGGCAATTCCCTCAAAACCCAGTCAACAGCAGCTTTGGGTTTGACAAAAGCAAAGCAAAGTGTTACAACTGCAACCAACTTGTTCACTTTGCTAGGGAATGCAAGGCTCCCAAGAACAACCCGGGAACCCCACAGGCCTCCACACATCCCACTGCTTCAAAGCATGAAGAGAAGTCAACTGAAACAACTATTGTGGCTCAAGAAGTTGACTGGAGCTTCATGGTACAGGATGTGACTCTGCTCAAGCACTCATGGCCGGAACAGATGATGATCAGGTATATGACATCTTTGCACTGCTGCCTGTATTGCTAAAGTTAAACTTTATAAGGATTACATTTCAGAAATCAGATCTGAGGTTGAGTCTTTAAATGTGCTAAAATCTGATTTTAAGAGAGCTGAATCTGACTATCAAAAGAAAATTGAGGAGTTAGAGAAAACTGTGTCTCTTTTAAAACATGAAAAGACTAATTATAAGACTCAAATTAAAGATCTGATATCCAAACTATTTGAGGTTCAAGCCCAGTTGGTCACAGCTGAGGCTCAGGCCAGGAAGCAAGCTATTGCTGAGCAAAGCTTCCAAACTATTCTTGCATCAACCTCTCATTCCAAAATGTTTTATCAAAACAAAGAAGGGTTGGGAACCAATGAAATAGCTCCACCACACTCTTATGAGTCTATTAGACTACCTAGATGTGGTACTAAAGAGCAAGAGGTTCCAACTGCTGACCCTTCTCCATTGGAACTAAAGGATGAGGCAAAAATAGTGGCCACCACAGGGGAGAAACAGGAGGATACACTCATCTCCACCTGTGAAGACCAAATCCTAACCACCAAGGCAAGAAGAAGCAGAGCTAAAGCTGCTAGAAGGACTGCCAAGAAGGTTGCAGAGTCCAAGCTTAAGATCGACCCAAAGCAAAAGGGTGTCTTCATTTCTGCCGGATTTCAAGTGGTAGGTACTTCTGACTCAGGAAAGGAGTGTAATACCAGCACTCCTGTCCTACTGAAGGATAAGAAGTTGAAAGGGAAAGTTGCTGATGAAGAGAAGAAACCCAAGAAATAGCAACCTGCAAATTCCCAGAAGACTAACATTGCCTGCATAAAGTGTGGTCTGCACAACGACATGGCTAAAGATTGTTACTACAATCCAGCAAGCACACATTATGCAAATAATGTTAGAAAAGAGGAGTCAGAGAAGGTTTCTCAGTTGGACCACTTCAAAAGGTCCAAATGATGAAAAAGGGAAAGTTGGTCTCGGAAGCCAAGTTGCTTTCAGAAGAAACTACTTCTTCCGAAGGGAAAATGGCTTCGGAAGCCAAACCTTCTAAGGTTCGGAAGAACAAGAAGGCTCCCTTGAAACCATCTCAGAAGAAGACTACTTCGGAAGAAAAGGTGGTGAAGGTTTCTTCCGAAAAGAAAGAAGCTTCGGACGAAGGCCATGCTGCACAAGCTTCAACAAGCTCATCTTCAAAGATCAACCAAGGGATGGATTAGAAGATCGAGGAAGATGCTGCAGCCCAAACCTCTTCTTCAACAATGACCTCTATTGAACCCCAATGCATATCTTTTGGTTCAATTATGTCACTATCGTTGGAAGAGCCCAAGACCAGCAAGGCTTGGGCTTCCAAACAAAACTAACCATCTCATCTTATGTGCAGGGACGTCCATTTGACAAGAACAACAATGTCTGGATTGTAGATAGTGGATGCTCCAGGCACATGACAGGGAACAGATCTCTCCTTCAACAATTCCAGAACTTTGATGGAGGGCCTGTCCAATTTGGAGGTGAGGACAAAGGATATATTTCTGGCAGAGGAAGTATATCCAATGGTAGAATAAACATTGACAAAGTTCACTTTGTCAAACAGCTTGAACACAATCTGTTAAGTGTTTCTCAATTCTGTGACCAGAAGCATCAGATGCTCTTCACAGAACATGAGTGCATTATCCTCAAACCAGGGATGACAATTCCTCGGAATTGGTGCTTCTTATATCTCCAGGAAAAGGGATATGTACAAGCTGGATATGAACAATGCTTCTCCTATGGGTGAAGTATCATGCTTTCTTTCCAAAGCTGATAGTGATGAGTCAACACTATGGCACAAACGTATGTGTCATGTGAATTTTAAAACAATGAATAATTGGCTAAAAATAACTTGGTACATGGTTTGCCTAAAAGGAATTTTCTGCAAAGATAACTGTGTTGCATGCCTGAAAGGGAAACAACACAGATCATCTCATAAATCCAAATGTGTTAACTCTATCACTACTCCATTACACTTATTGCACATGGATCTCTTTGGACCCACAAGTATAATGAGCATTGGAAGGAAATCATACTACCTTGTGATAGTTGATGACTTTACAAGATTTACATGGGTATTCTTTTTAAGAAGTAAAGATGAAACTGCTGAAACTTTAAAATCTTTTATTCTTAAAATAGAAAATCAAATTGATCACAAGGTTAAGATCATTAGAAGTGATCAAGGGACTGAGTTTAAGACTTCGTTCTTGACTCATTCTGTGACTCAAAGGGATTGTCAGACAATACAGTGCTCCCTGAACTCCTCAACAAAACGGTGTTGCTGAGAGGAGGAACAGGACACTTATTGAGGCTGCTCGGACCATGTTGGCTGATTCAAAGCTGCCTCTAACATTCTGGGCAGAGGCAGTCAGCACTGCATGCTATGTGCAGAACAGGGTTCTTGTAGTTAAGCCCCATGGAAAAACCCCTTATGAGTTATGAAACAAGAGGCCACCGTTCATTGGCTTTCTAAGGTCCTTTGGCTGCAGGTGTACCATACTTAACACAAAGGACAACTTAGCAAAGTTTGCTGAGAAGTCGGATGATGCTATCTTTACTGGATACTCTTCTAGCTCTAAAGCCTATAGAGTATACAATATCAAGAATCAACAATTTGAGGAATCATCCAATATAGTTGTTAATGAGCACACTCCTTGTGTTAAGGGGAATGGACCTGAGTATATCTTTGATTTAGAATTGTTTCCAAACTATTCTAAACCATCTTGTGAGAATGTTTCAGCTGGAACAGGTGCTCAAGAGAATGCTGATGCTGATGCTGATGCAAGTCAACTGTTTGAGCTTCCCAGACCTCTTCTAAATTCTCCAAGAGCTGAAAGGCAAAAAGCTTCAACCATTCACAGAACTGATAGTGTAACTATCTCCAGGAATAATGAAGCTTCAACAAGTGAATCACTTGATCAACCTCAAAGTTCTTCAGGTGATCCATTACAACACCAGGTTGAGGGAAGTAGTATTCTGAAAGAACAGGCAACTGTTAATCCTACTTCACAACCAACCATTGATGATGTTTCTCAATCATTCAGTCAGTCCTCATTGAATGACTTTGAAACAACAGTTGGACAGAGTAATCCAGTTCCTGATCAGAATATGTCTAACCTAGACTTATCTCTGCAACTGGAAGTATTCCTCGTCTTAGGATTCACAACACTCATCCAACTGAGAACATCATAGGGAATGTCTCTGAGGGTGTGAGAACAAGAGGACAAACTCATCACGGGAATGTCTGCTTGTATCATGCTTCTTGTCTCAGATGGAACCAAAGAAGGTAGAAGATGCCTTAAAGGATAGTAGTTGGGTTGAATCGATGCAGGAGGAGCTGCTTCAATTCAAAAGACAAAAGGTCTGGAATCTATGCCCACTACCATCTGGTCAAGTACCCATAGGCACTAAATGGGTGTTCAGGAACAAGAAAGATGATAGAGGCTTGATTATCAAGAACAAGGCAAGACTAGTAGTTCAAGGATACACCCAGGAGGAAGGAATCGATTATACTGATGTCTTTGCACCTGTTGCAAGACTTGAGGAGTTAGGATCTTCCTTGCTTATGCTGCATCCAAGAACTTCACAGTCTACCAACTTGATGTCAAGTGTGCTTTTCTATATGGGGATATAGATTGGGAAATCTACGTATGTCAACCTCCAGGATTTGAAGACCCACAGCACCCCAACTACGTGTGCAAACTGGATAAAGCTCTATATGGGCTGCACCAAGCACCTAGGCTGTGGTATGAGACCTTTTCTCAGTTTCTCCTGAAGAATGGATACACTAGAGGTACCATCGACAAGACTCTTTTCATCAGAAAGAGTGGAGAAGAGATTTTGCTTGTACAAGTCTACGTTGATGACATCATATTTGGTTCTTCAAACGACCAAATGTGCAAGGACTTTGAAAGCATAATGAAGCAGAAGTTTGAGATGAGTTCCATGGGAAAAATGGACTTTTTCCTTAGAATTCAGTGAAACAGATGAAGGAAGGGTTCTTCATCAGTCAATCTAAGTATGTCTCAGACATCTTAGATAGATTTGAAATGAAGGATTGTAAACCAGCCAAGACACCCATACCCAGAAACCATAATCTTTGCCCTGACCTTGAGGGGAGGATACTGATCAACATCAGTATAGAGCAATTTGGTTCTCTGATGTATCTCACTACTAGTAGACCAGATATCATGTTTGCCACATGCATTTGTGCAAGATATCAGGCTGCTCCAAAGGTGTCTCACCTAGCTGCTGCAAAGAGAATCCTCAGATACCTTAAAGGAGCACCTAAACTAGGTCTCTGGTATCCAAGAAATAGTGATTTTAATCTCTATGGATACTCTGACAGTGACTATGGTGGCTAATATTGACAAGAAATCAACATCAGGAGGATGTCAATTTCTTGGTGGAAGGATTATCTCATGGCAATGCAAGAAACAATCCTGTGTCCCTACATCAACTGCTGAAGCTGAATACATTGCTGCTGCTAGCTGCTGTGCTCAACTTCTATGGATTCAAAATCAGATGTTAGACTATGGATTCAACTTCATGACTACTCCTATCCATATTGACAACAACAGTGCTATCTCCATTACTGAGAATCCGGTGAAGCACTCCAAGACAAAGCACATTGATATCAGGTATCATTTCATTAGAGATATTCATGAGAAACAGCTGATAAAGTTAATCAAAGTTGAGTCAAATGAACAATATGCTGATTTGTTCACAAAGGCATTTGATGAACAAAGATTTAAGTATCTCATATCAGCAATTGGGATGATAAACATTGAATAACTACCTCTTTTGAAAACCTTTTTAATATGTAAAGTCTTGTGTCAATACAATTTAAGCCCTGTTACAAAAGATCTTTAAATTATTCTAAGTGTAAATTCCTTCCGAAGAGGAACTAACTCTCGGAAGATATTCTTAATATCTTCCGAAGCCAAATTCCTCAATGGAAATTTTTTCTCGGAAGAGTTTTTGGTCTCGGACGAAGCGATTGATCTTACATCAGATCTACTTCCGAAACTTATACAACTCTCCATTCGGAAAGATAACTTTACCTTCGGAAGCAATGCCTTGCTTCGGAAGATAAAGTGCCTTCAAAGGACAATTTTACCTTCGGAAGCAATATCGTGGTTCGGAAGAGAAATTGCCTTTGGAAGAAAATTACCTTCGGAAATGTTTTACCCTCGGAAGTAAAGGTTTTTATATGTAACGGATATCTTTTGGGCCCCACTCTGTAAAAAGTAAATTTTGTCCATGATGGTCAGATTATTTAAAAATTTCCTTGCCGCCACTATCATTTCTCCGCCGTAAACCACCATACCACCCACAGTAACCCCAAACAGTTACCCTATTACCGCCACTACCACAATTCATCCCCTTTTAAATAATCTTGACTGACCAATTTCATCTTCTTTTACCAATTTACTGCCCTAACTACTCCCTTCACTGTCAAACCCAAATTTCAAGCTTACCTTTTCTTCAATGGCGCTAAACCCTCAGCACAACCAAGTCGCATTACTTGATTTGTCAAGGGATGTCGACTTCACCCAAATCATCACCTTTCTTACCGAATCCACATACCTCACTACACTAACTGTTAACCCAACCGTATACTCCAACCATATGTCCGAATTCTGGAGCAACGGTCAAACTGCAGTTCTGAATGGGGTTCGAGTCCTGAGAACCCGCATTTGTGGCCAAGAGTTGGTCATCACCGAACAACTCATCAGGGAGCATCTCGAGCTCCATGATGATGGGGCTCCTACTGAGTTCCCAAGAAGACTTGGAAGGCACCTATATCCTCATGGGATATGGAGGAGATGTCAGCAGATCAACCGTGTACAAGTTTAATTTCTCTTACCATTGGAAGTTCCTGCTGCATATTATCCTGCATTGCCTCTCCAACAAATCAGGGGGTTGGGATCAAATCCCATATGAACTAGGATGCCTAGTTCATGGGTTGGTGAGAGGTCTTCGCTTCAACTACTCATGATTTGTGTTGACCAACCTTATCGGAAATCTGAGCAGGGATACATTCTTCATGTATCCCCATTTATTCAACACATAATCAACTGTGAGATGGAACCGAGCAAGCTTGTCTGCGCAGCTGCTCTTACTGTTCCACAAGTGAGACCTACCATCTTCAAGATACTGAAGAAGATGTCCGCCAACTTCACTGGAAGGTACACTCCACTACCTCCAGAGATGACTGAGCGCATAGCTCCTGGTGACATCCCTGTTATCCCCACAGGTGATGAACCCACACCAGCAACATCCACCACAATGCCAAAACCTTCTTTACCCATCAAAGCTACATACCAGAGATGTCCAAAACGAACCCTTGTTCAATCTACTCTGATTGAACAAGCTCCTCCTGTTCACACCCAAAGGGCTAGAGTGGAATCATGGGCTCCCACTCAGTCCGAGGTCACACCATCCTTCACAATTGACCTCAATGTGGGTTTTGAGCCTCCTTAGTCTCAAACCCCTGAGCCCGAACCCCAAGCCTTAAGCCCACAGGGTGAGTCTCTACACTCCACTGTGCAGCCTTCTAGGGACAGCCCCACCATAGGCCAATGCCTATAGGCATTGATCTAGGTCCCGGGTTAGTAGGACTAACCACCCTCTCTTTCACTGACCTTTTACTCCGCACTGATGAAGAGATTACATCTCTCCATGGCCATGAAGTTGATCTACAACACCCTCTAAAAGATCAACAGAGCCAAGAGGGATCCCTTGTCTCTAGCCCCCATCAGAAGCCAGTTACTGAGGTGAGTCCCACTGATGTGGAGGGGACTCATGTAGACTCAGCTGCCACTACTCAGAGTCTCTCATTGAGCTCTCAGGACAGTGGTAACATAATTGGTACTGAGTCTACGGCAACTTTGCCCATAGACATCTCTGCAAGAGATGACTCTGAGCAAAGGAAACCAGGGTTCCAAGAAGCCACATCTGGTGGTGAGGCTGAGCATACTAGGTATGTTATCTCATCTCCCCGTGATTCTTCTCATGAAGATGAGGGAAGTATGCAACTAACACTTCAGTACTTGCTTTCTAAGGTCTCCAACCTGGAATCACAGGTGAGGATCTTAGAATCAAGGACTGCCACTCAGCAACTTGAGATTAACACTCTCAAGGCTAAACTAGCTGAGAAACAAACGGAGAGGTCTGTTAGGCATGTACCAATTCAGGTCTCACTGACTTCTTCCTCTAGCTCATCTAGCTCTCAAGATGATGTTATCAAAAAGGGGGAGAAAGTTCAGAGACAAACACTTGAGGAACCACAGACCCAATCCATTACTTCCCAACTCATCACACTACCTGAGTCATCTCAATCCTTTCTAGAGATTGACTCAAAGATGCTTCAAGATCTCTACAGACTTTTCACAAAGTTTGTATTGAGATCATCCCTAGAACAGCCCAGCCCCGACACCACACTTATATACTTTGGGGCTGAGGAGCTTCAAAGACTGACTGCACCTTCTACCACTGTGGAAGAAGTTGGTCAACCTAAGGTCCACATGGAACCTGAGATTAGCTTCGAAGGGGAAATAGGGACTGATGGCCCAGCAACTGAAACAGATGGGACAGAACTTGCAGCAGTCTCATCTTCCGAAGCTCAAGCTGAGGCTTCCGAAGTTGACATGGAAACCTCGGAAGAACAAGAAAAGTCTTCCGAGGCCGAAATAGAAGCTGCGGAAGGCTTATTTCAGATGTCCGAGGAACTGACCATCACAGATGTTATTGCTGAAATAGCATCTGGGTGAGCAGGGAGGACATTTCTGACATTCCTCCAACCCAAACACCAGCTGAACTTTTCTCTCAATCACAACCCTCCATCCAAGAACCACCACAGTCAAGCACCGCCAAAGACAAAGGAAAAAGAAAACTGACTGCGGAAGAGCTTCAGGAGGAGGAGAGGATTGAGAAGCTCGAAAAGAAAGGTAGGTTTCCAACTGAAAAGCTGCTAGCTGCTAGTTCTAAGGCAGCTGCAGCCAATCAGGAAGAAATCAACCAAGGAGAAGAACAGCACTCATTGACCAGCTCATCAGTCTAGGAGCTGCCAATGAGGAGATACTCCTGCTACCAGTTGACTTTGGAGAGGTCAACCAGGCTAAAACAAGAAGAAGAAGCCAGGTTGGCCTTGGAGAGAGAAGAAGAAGAGCGAAGGGAGGCAGCCCTGAAGCTGAGAGAGGATAGGATCAAGTTCCTACTCTCAAGAGGCTTCAGTCTTCCTGAACTGTCTCCACATGATGATGACATGATCCTGCTGCTCCACAATAAAGAGCAGGATCAAATGGAGAAGGAAAGGAAGAAGGCTGCTAGGGAGAAGTTGAGGGAGAAGAAGAGGAGGGAGGAAAAGAAGGGGGTCACTGCCACCAAGAAGTCCAATGACAAAGCCTGGATTAAAGACTATCTCCGGGCTCATGGCTTCTCTGGTAGGCAGGTGGGACCTATGTCCGAAAGGACACTCCAATGGATAGTCAGTGAAATCAAAGCTGATATCCGCCTGGGGAAAAGAAGGGAGATGTACAGGAGGGTACAGGGAACGGTCTCAACCCCAGCCACTCAACCACAGCCACAACCCACACCAGAACCAACCCCTTTTCCCATCAAAACCGAACCCACTGATGAAACCTTCACCCCTGAACCCACAACTCTACCCAAACCTACCACATCACCTAAACCACCCAAACAACCCATCCTAAAACCCAAGACACAACCCAAAACGACTAAACCTAAGCCTACCCAACAAAACCAAGACCATCCCCTCAGCCTCCTCAACATCTCTCCTTTGAGGAAATAAAGGAGTTCATGACGAGGCTCATTAACTGCACTACTTTGAGCAGCATCTCCTGTGAGGGAGAGCTTATCAACATCACCTATGTTGATAACTCTTCAAGCTCCCTCACCCTAAGCCAATTTCTTGAGTTGCCTAGAGACACCTTGGGCCAGGCTGCAAGACTTCTTGGTCTCAACTCCGATACCCTCAATGCTGAGGAGAAGAGACTAAGAAGGAGACTGGTGACTCTACTGGATACCAGGAAAGAGGACAGGATTTCTGGTCAATCTCCTGGACCTAGAAATGCTATAATCCAGTGGAGGTTCGATGAACCTTCTCACAACTTTGTTGTGGAAAGGGAGAATGGTGAAACCAACAGGCTTAATGCCACTTCTCTACTACATCTTAGCAGATTTGATCTTGCTGAGCTTGCAGAGAAGCCATTCTCCAATCCCTCCAACTCTGAGACTGCTGCACACATCAGAAACCATATCAGCGGTCTCCACTTGGTTGAACAAAGTAGAAGAGCCAAGATTGAAGAAGAGTTGAAGTTGAAAGGAGTGGAAGACAAGGAAAGACCAACCACCAAAGGCACAGCCTTTCTACCGATGGTGGCAGGTCCTGAATTGGAACCAATAGTTTGATGGGAATATGACTATACTTCCCATCAACTAACTCTTTTCAGAGGGCCACAACAGAGGGTACACATAATCCAAGGTGACAGAGTAGAGGTTCTGTCCACCAAGGATCTGTACAAGATTCTCAGCACCACAGCAGGAAAGAATGAAAACACTGATAAACACTTACTTTCCTTGGTGCTGAGAGCTTTGAGAAGAAGAGAGAAGTGAAGTTTTGGTAGCATCAGCCTAGGGGGAGTTTGTTGGATCATGATAAGGCTGGTGCAACCAAAACCACTTCATAGTCACTTTTGGTGCTACATTGAAGGGCTTCCAAAGCCAAGCAAGAGATCTTCTGAGAGTCTGAGGAACAACAGCTGAAGATATCTACTGAAGGCAAAAGCTGAAGTCAACTGCTGAAGACAACAGCGGAAGCCAACAGCTGAAGATATCTACCGAAGACAAAGTCTGATGAAAGAGCTGAAGACAAAGTCATCTTCCGAAGACAAAGTCTGATGAAAGAGCTGAAGACAAAGTCAGCTTCCGAAGACAAAGTCTGAAAGCTTCCGAAGACAAAGTCTGATGAAAGAGCTGAAGACAAAGTCTGCTTCCGAAGACAAAGAAGACTCCAAGCCTTGGAAGAAGCTGTCCTCCGAAGAATAAGTGCCTTCGGAAGAAGTTATTCTTCCGAAGTACTTTATCCTTCGGAAGACATTGCTATGACTAGCAGATAAAAGTATGGTCCCTGACAGTCCGCTGCAGACCTCTGATACAGCATGGCATCTTCCTAAAGAGCCATGTTGTTGACCATATTTTATTCTACTGTTCACCTTTTTATGATAGTACATGTTACCAACTTTAGTTGGTGACAAAAGGTAAGTCAGGGACATGTCCTGACTACAAACTCTCAGGCAAAATGTCTGAAAGACCTCACCTAGAGTCTTGTAGTATAGATGTAAGGTTAGAGGTGTCCAGCTGGTATCAAAGTATATCCGGCTGTAGGTAGTATTATATATATCTTCTCCTTGTAACTCTTTAAGTAAGCGATTTGAGTCCAAGAGTCTTGTAATCCTTTGAGTTGAGAAGCAATATATAAAAGTACCTTGAAAATTTACTTGCTGTGTAATTTTCTTACTGCTTGTTGCTTGTTATATTGTGATCAACTCTTCATAGACTACTTGCTGAGTGTTGTTCACAATGAGTTGAGAGAAAAACCACCCATAATCGATCCTGCATTAATATATATGTATCATAGACTACCTAGGTCCTATGATAAATTCGGCTATAAGTCCATAATCAAACCAAGAAACACGTCGTTGCCCCACAACAGTCCAAACATATATAGTCCCTCACAATCCTGACCAGAGCGACTGGTCGTGAGAGCGGGCCCTTCTAACCCGATAGATATATCCATATAAGTCTGTGGCCTCCCCGAGGTTAATGATTCTGGGGGGATTTAGGGGTCCAGTAATATGTACACATATTACTTACCCATCTTATACCATTAATTAATATATATATATTTTCTCAATCATTCATCATATATATATATGAGATAACTCATATCGTTATCATGCTTTTCCCCCATAATATTCTAAATAAAACGGTATTTAAAAATGGGACCGAAGTACTCACCTTGAGTATGATCAGAAAAGCCAATAAGCCAATATGTATTCTTCTGATTAACAAACCCTAAATATATATATATATATATATATATATATATATATATATATATATATTTGTCAATACGAGGTAATTTCTGTTTAATGAAGTAATGTTCACCCGACTTGTATTATATTAAAATGTTTTGATTAAATTTCTCGTAAAGCTTCATTTATTTTAGAAAAACGTATATGATTTCTAATCCGTTGGCGTATAAGCTAATCCTAATGCGTTGATGTCCAATACTTACTATTAGCCTATTATAAACCTTATGCTAATCTTACTTTACCTAGTCATCTATTTTCAACTCATGGATCTAAAATATATTTATTTTCGACATGATTTTACCTATTGTCCTATAATTTAATAATTTTGTAAAACAGAGAATTTTATGCGAATCTTCCTTTATATTTCATTTTATAACTAAGTTTAATTTAAAATGAATATATATACTTACATATATAAATTTACATTGTTTATTCATCATTATTTCTAAAAAGTAAGTTGTCTTTGTTTTAGTCTTGTGTTGATCAAATCCTTATATCTTCTTGAGGTCCAAATGTCATCTTAGTCGGGCCTAGAATTCTAGTTCTTGATTTATTGTTTACCAAACCTTTTTATTTAATTTTTAACATAATAACATGTTCAAGATTACATCTTTTACCTTTTTACGTACCTTTCATCTTGATTATCATCTAATCTTTTGCTTAGTAATATCATCCAATATTTCCCACTTAGTCATGATTCTATTTTATTATTATCAACAAAAATAATCCCAATATTTCCTACTAATAAGTTTCTTATAATATCATAAATCCACTAAGTCTCATATCATCATGCATGCATACATACATGTCACATACACACATCCATACATATTCTTACAATCATAACTCCAATCCATATATGTTTCTACCAACTAATACTAACTTTAACCCAAATTTTCAGATTTCTCAAGCTATTACAAAACCCATTTTTACCAATAAATTCATTTTTCCAAAATCATCAAGGGGGTGAATGATGCGTGCGGATAGTATATATATTTGATAAAGGTTTTTTGCACAGATTCAGTTTTAAATGGTTAATACTAATACTAACATCACACACAAAAGGCAAGTGTACCTATCGTGAGGTAATATAGTGTTGGTAAGAACCGAGTATCAATCCGTGGACACACTAAGCCTACTCAACAACCCTCATAATTGACTATCAGTTTTGATTTAGAAAATGATAAGTTAAAAAAATAACAATAAATAAAGATAGATAAAGATAGATTGAGACTTTTGGTGATTCTTTCAGTGAAGTAAGATTGTTATCCAAATTTAGATTACACTTATGCAAATGTGATGAATTGGTGGTGTGATTAAAGATATTGAATAAAGTAACTGTGTTAACGTTTATAAAGATGAGCTGGCGCGATTTCTCGTCTATCCGCTCCGTAGTGACCAGGACCAACACAGGTTGAGATTTACTGCTTAGGTCAAGGCCCTAGTGATGTAGGTAAATCTTTTGTGTCCTTTTCGACATATGATTTCTGAAAACATAACTTAATGTAAGAAGAGAGTTGATCAAGTTCTATTCTAACATACCATTAATTTTAGAAAACCATAACAATTACTGTAGATTTCTCAGACTAATAAAAGGGAACCCGTATATGATCAGAAAGTTAAGGTCTTATGATTTCTAATAACCATCTCAAGTTAATTAGCCATAGTTGTTATGAATAAAAGTTGATCATACGTTTTTCAACCGTGTATGACAATCACAATTACAAACCATAAACTTATAACCCCCCGTTCAAATGTAGGTGCTACCCATCGAAAGTTTTCCCAAGACCACCATAACATTAACACAATATTTGTCACACCATTAGTTCATCACGAATTACATAAGTTTCAATAAGTAGGATAACAAATGAAGTTTAGCTCATAATGAGCTTGAACCTAACAACAAAGATAGAAGATAGTAATGAAATCATCGATAAATTAGAACAATCAAACCGGTAATTCATTATGGATGATGTTAAATGATCCCGAGCTTCTTATAAGTGTTGAATGGACCTCCAAAACCTTCTAAGGACCTCCAAAGGCTAGGTTCCCGAGAGGGAATGCAGGATCGGATTTCGGGTGGTTTTTCTCTCAACTCACTGTGAATCAACACTCGGCAAGCAGTCTATGAAGAGTTGATCACAATATAACAAGTAACAAGCAGTAAGAAAATTTAACAGCAGGTAAATTTTCAAGGTACTTTTATATATTGCTTCTCAACTCAAAGGATTACAAGACACTTGGACTCAAATCACTTACATAAAGAGTTACAGGGAGAAGATATATATAATACTACCTACAGCCGGATATACTTTGATACCAGCTGGACACCTCTAACCTTACATCTATACTACAAGACTCTAGGTGAGGTCTTTCAGACATTTTGTCTGAAAGTTGGTAGTCAGGACATGTCCCTGACTTACCTTTTGTCACCAACTAAAGTTGGTAACATGTACTATCATAAAAAGGTGAACAATAGAATAAAGTATGGTCAACAACATGGCTCTTTAGGAAGATGCCATGCTGTATCGAAGGTCTGCAGCGGACTGTCAGGGACCATACTTTTATCTGCTGGACATAGCAATGTCTTCCGAAGGATAAAGTGCTTCGGAAGAATAACTTCTTCCAAGCCACTTATACTTCGGAAGACTGCTTCTTCGAGGCTTGGAGTCTTCTTTGTCTTCGGAAGCAGACTTTGTCTTCAGCTCTTTCATCAGACTTTGTCTTCGGAAGCTCTTTCAGACTTTGTCTTCGGAAGCTCTTTCAGACTTTGTCTTCGGAAGCTCTTTCAGACTTTGTCTTCGGAAGCTCTTTCAGACTTTGTCTTCGGAAGCTCTTTCAGACTTTGTCTTCGGAAGCTCTTTCAGACTTTGTCTTCGGAAGCTCTTTCAGACTTTGTCTTCGGAAGCTCTTTCAGACTTTGTCTTCGGAAGCTCTTTCAGACTTTGTCTTCGGAAGCTCTTTCAGACTTTGTCTTCGGAAGCTCTTTCAGACTTTGTCTTCGGAAGCTCTTTCAGACTTTGTCTTCGGAAGCTCTTTCATCAGACTTTTGGAAGATCTCTTCTCAGCTTCAGAAGCCTTTGAATGTAGTACCAAAAGATGACTATGAAGTGATTTTGGTTGCACCAGCCTTATCATGATCCAACAGGGAACACCAGCACTTCACCTCCCAAAAGCCCTTCTTAAAGTTGCAAATGAAGTCCTATTTATAGGCTTTCTGGAGTGTTTAAGCACGGCCCCGTGCCTAAAAGGCACGGCCCCTTGATAGTACAATGTACGTAAAAGTTGGTCGGCTCGTATGCTCAGATGTTGTCGGGCACGGCCCCGTGACAAATGGGGCACGGCCCCGTGAAATGGGCAAACACGGCCCCGTGACTCCTGGGGCACGCCCCCATGCCTCGGGTCGGGGAACCGTACTTTTTGTCATGTCGGACTGTCAAACACGGGGGTGTGTTGATTTTAGCATGGGGGTGTGTTGATTTTAGCACGGGGGTGTGTTTCAGGCTGGGCATGGGGGCGTGCCTCATGAAGCACGGCCCCATGCTTGAATTCCAAAGCTTGGTTTTCTTCATTTTCTTTTTATTTATGCTCCTTTTGTTCATCTTGGTCTTTTCCAAGCCTGAAAACACAATATGAACGATTTAGGTATCAAATCATCATTTTCAGTAAGAGTTTACGGAATAATTGATGTGCAATTGATATGTTTTATATGTATAATTTGAAGAACATCAAATATCCCCACACTTAAACTTTACTTGTCCTCAAGCAAAATCACTCAAAATAGCAACACCACTAAAAACCAAATAAATCAAGATATAAATATGTCTTTCATGAACTATACAAGCAAACTTGGTTTACCCCAATATAAACAGTTACGCACATGTGGAATGATATCCTTTCAAGCAATAGAATGGTTTCTAAATATTTTAACATGTAAAAATTCACACTTCTCACAAGATGCACTCACACTCAGCTATATATATGGAATCATACATAAGATTAAGTATGAATAATACGCTCAATTGCCTAGTATGAATACGTGTGAAATCATATGCTTGGTAAGGGATCAAATCTCCACCTATGTTAGGTATTTACTTGCATAAATCATTAGGTCTTTGATAGGTTGTAACTTGGCTTAGGTTTAGGGTATGGATTATTTGGGGAAAAAGTGGCTAAATGCTAAAGACCATGATCTTGGCTTATTTGATTGATATAAACTAACAGAAAAGTAATAAAAAGGTTTCCCCATACAATACTCAAGCTGCAAGGGATATACAAACTCAAGGACTCGTTTATGGTCAGATTGTCAAGACCGTATTTGCATTTTCAAAAACTGCACCTCCTCCTTAACCCGAAGATATACATAGCTATCCTTTTTAAGGGTCGTTCTGCTCGGAGCCTAAAAGCACCCAACGGATTCGGATGTCGAATTTTTGGATTCGGTTTGGCTTTTGCTGCATTTTCCTTCGTGAAAACAGTTCTCCACAAGTTGGGCATTTTTCATATCATTTTTTTTTCTTTAACACATATCTTGAAATACCACAAAATGATGGAACTAGTTTTCTTCTTCTTCCTTTTTTTTTTCTTCTCTCTTTTTTTTCTTCTTTTTTTCTTCTCTTTTCTTTTCCTTTTTTTTTATTTTTGAAATAAGCCAAAACATGCCTTTATCGAAAAAGGGTTTTGTTCAAGGCTTTTTGATTTAGTGACTTCATGGTTTGGGTGATTAAAAATGAAAAACGTTTAAGCTCAACGGGGCTAACTAGGGATAATGTTTGGGTAAGGATATTTGAAAATGGTAGAGGCTCGAATCTTGGGTTTCCCTAATTGCCTAAATCCTTTTTATGCAAGAAACACTTACAAGATTTTGAAATGCATACCCAAAACAAGTTCTAATTCACACGCCATATAAGACACCCTTAATATATCCATAATGAAAGCAAAAATACATAAATGCAAAAGCTTGTTTAAGGCTCAAAAATAAGCTCACACATAGGATGGAATTGGGTATAAGTGTTTCATTTTACATGTTTGAATATTTTCACCAACTCTTTTTGCTTTTCAGGATATCACAAAAAACATTTTTAAGGTTATTTGGGTTTGCTTTATTTGCTTATTTATTTCTCAAAAACGTATATTTATATTTTGTTTATCAAAAATTATTTCATGTTTCCTGTGTTGTTGCCACAAACATTAAAAGTAGAGTGACTTTTTGCAAAAGATTTAATTATAACTTGGACCTATTTATAAGCAAAGTATCAAGCATGTATACCCTTCCCCACACTTAAACATCACATTGTCCTCAATGTGATTCACAATAAATATTAAGTAGAGAAAGGCAAACGAAAACTCCCCTAAAATGATGAATCGAATGCGTGCGATCGATTTTCCACAGCCGCCTTGAATGAGCTCAAAAGAAAACATCGGGATTAATCTAAAACATCACCAATTTATTTAATCAGAAAGTTAAAGTCCTAAACAAAATAAAATAAAAATAAACAGACCGAAAAGTAACATAGAGCCATGTTTTGGTTACGGGTCCTTGGATAGACCCTTCCCTACACTTAGTTTTTAATGAGGTGGAGGTTTATCACCTCCGAGAAAATCTTAGTTGGTACATCGATTTGGCCATTAACCGATGACCATAAACTTTGAAGCTTAGTGCCTCATTGTTTTCAACCTTGATAGCATTATGTGGATCGACTTCTTCTTTTTTTATTTTTTTATAATTTTTTTTAAGTAAAACAAAATAGTCAAAAATTTGGATTGCCTTTCAAACTACCATGTGTCCCCGGCAACGCCGCCAAAAACTTGATGCGTGCGGATAGAATATATATTTTGATAAAGGTTTTTTGCACAGATTCAGTTTTAAATGGTTATTACTAATACTAACTACACACAAAAAGGCAAGTGTACCTATCGTGAGGTAATATAGTGTTGGTAAGAACCGAGTATCAATCCGTGGACACATTAAGCCTACTCAACAACCCTCATAATTGACTATCAGTTTTGATTTAGAAAATAATAAGTTAACCAAAATAACAATAAATAAAGATAGATAAAGTTAGATTGAGACTTTTGGTGATTCTTTCAGTGAAGTAAGGCTGTTATCCTAATTTAGATTACACTTATGCAAATGTGATGAATTGGTGGTGTGATTAAAGATATTGAATAAAGTAACTGTGTTAACGTTTATAAAGATGAGCTGGCGCGATTTCTCGTCTATCCGCTCCGTAGTGACCAGGACCAACACAGGTTGAGATTTACTGCTTAGGTCAAGGCCCTAGTGATGTAGGTAAATCTTTTGTCCTTTTCGACATATGATTTCTGAAAACATAACTTAATGTAAGAAGAGAGTTGATCAAGTTCTATTCTAACATACCATTAATTTTAGAAAACCATAACAATTACTGTAGATTTCTCAGACTAATAAAAGGGAACCCGTAAATGATCAGAAAGTTAAGGACTTATGATTTCTAATAACAATCTCTAGTTAATTAGCCATAGTTTGTTATGAATAAAAGTTGATCATACGTTTTTCAACCGGGTATGACAATCACAATTACAAACCATAAACTTATAACCCCCCGTTCAAATGTAGGTGCTACCCATCGAAAGTTTTCCCAAGACCACCATGACATTAACACAATCTTTGTCACACCATTAGTTCATCACAAATTACATAAGTTTCATTTAATAGGATAACAAATGAATTTTAGCTCATAATGAGCTTGAACCTAACAACAAAGATAGAAGATCGTAATGAAATCATCGATAAATTAGAACAATCAAACCAGTGATTCATTATGGATGATGTTAAATGATCCCGAGCTTCTTCTAAGTGTTGAGTGGACCTCCAAAACCTTCTAAGGACCTCCAAAGGCTGGGTTCCCGAGAGGGAACATCAGCACTTCACCTCCCAAAAGCTCTCCTCAAAGTTGAAAATGAAGTCCTATTTATAGGCTTTCTCGAGTGTTTAAGCACGGCCCCGTGCCTAAAAGGCACGGCCCCGTGATAGTACAATGCTTACGAAAGTTGGTCGGCTCGTATGTGCAGGAGTTGTCGGGCACGGCCCCGTGACAAATGGGGCACGGCCCCGTTAAAGGGGCAAACACGGCCCCGTGCCTATAAATCCACTAAGTCTCATATCATCATGCATGCATACATACATGTCACATACACACATCCATACATATTCTTACAATCCTAACTCAAATCCATATATGTTTCTACCAACTAATACTAACTTTAATCCAAATTTTCAGATTTCTCAAGCTATTACAAAGCCCATTTTTACCAATAAATTCATTTTTCCAAAATCATCAAGTAGGTGAACCAAACAAATAAAGATTTCAATCTTGATGATCCATGCATGAACATAACATCGAGTATTAGTCTAAATCATTATACCTCGAGTCTAAATCCTTGGTTTCTATCGTTAGCTCACGGTGTCACGACTTGATTTCCACTCTAGAACCGTATTCCGGCTTTTAGCTTGATAATCCTTCTTGTTTTGACTCTCAAGTACAATGCAGGTTCTAAGGGTGGTGGTGGGCGACGGGTTGGTGATGGTGTTGTTCGACCGAGGGAGAGAGAGAGGGCGGTGACGGTGATATCGGGTGGCGATGGTGGCGATCGGCGATAGGGGTGACGGGTGAAGGTGGTTGTTGTAATGTGGTGTCGGGTTGTGATGGTCGCGAGGGTGGTGTCGGGTGGTGGTGGTCGCTTCGGTGGTGGCCGGCGGTGGGGATGGTTCAGGTGGTAGCCGGCGGTGGTGATGGTTCAGGTGGTAGTCGGCGGTGATGATGGCTTCGGTGGTGGCCGGTGGTGGTGATGACTTGGGCGGCGGGAGTCGGCGGTGGGGATGGCTCCGGTGGGGAGGTTTGGTCGATGGGAGGAAGAAGAAGAGAAGAGAGGAGGGAGAGTGAAGGTGAAAGGGGTTGTGTGTTAGTGTGGATTTTCAAGGGGGTTTTTGAAGAGATGTTTGCATGTGTGAATTTTCCTAGGGATTTTCTTGGCTGCAACAATATTCTTCCCATCATTTCAATCCACTATATTTTATTATTATTATTATTATTAGTTCATTTATTTACAAATTAAAATTTATTGTTATTATTATTATTATTATTAATTTTTTTTCTTTTATCATTATTAAATGTTTTATCTCAGTTGATTTACCTGTCAATGGGTTTTACGTTAATATTGATCAAATACTCATCATTGACTCTCATGGGTGCAATGTACTGTGTTTATAAATTTCAAATTCAGCAAGACATTTCTTCTTAAGAAAAATATTGGTCAATCTCTAGCGAGTCAAACTAGTCAACTAAGGTAGTAATTTAATGCTTAAAATTCAAAGAATGTAGTTGACGTTGACCTAATTTTTGTCGGGTTGTTAAATGTAAGCCTCTTCACGGGCAATGGAACTAAAGTCTTAGTTGAAGCTCGTGGGGACTACATCCTAAAACTTCCAAGTGGCTTGGAAGTTATTTTGAAGAATGTTTTGTATGCTCCTAGATTGACTAGGAATATTATTTCTGTATCCCAATTAAGACATTATGATTATGTATTATCCTTTATTGAAAATGATATTCATGTTTCTTTAAATGGTATGTTCTATTTTAAAGCTATTCCCATTAATGGTATTTATGAATTGGTTCATGAAAATACTTTAAATAGTTCATTGTACCAAACTAACACCAAGAAACTCAAGTTGGACTTGAGTGATACCTATCTTTGACATTGTCGTCTTGGTCATATAAACAAGAAACGTTTACAAACACTTCAAAAGAATAGTCTTTTAAAAACAAATGAATGTGATTCATTTGATGTTTATGAATCTTGTTTATAAGGTAAGATGACTAAGGCACCCTTTAGTGGAACTACTGAAAGGGCAAAAGATTTATTAGGAATCATACATTCGGATGTATGTGGTCCTTTTAAACCAATGACTAGGAATGGTGAAAGATACTTCGTTACCTTTACCGACGATTATAGTCGCTATGGGTATGTGTACTTATTAAAGCACAAAGATGAAGCATTTGAAATGTTCAAAATCTTCAAGAATGAAGTAGAAAATCAACTCAACAAGTCAATTAAAGTTCTCCGTACCCATAGAGGAGGTGAATACCTAAGTGATGTTTTTCAAGATCATGTTAGGAGTTGTGGGATTGTCTCACAACTCACTCCACCTAGAACACCACAACATAATGGTGTGTCTGAAAGGAGAAATTGAACCTTACTGGATATGGTCCGATCAATGATGGCTAGAAGCACATTACCTCTATCATTTTGGGGTTTCGCTTTGCTCTCCACGGCCCATATTCTAAATATGGCCCCAACCAAAAGGGTGAATGGACACCTTTTGAGATATAGCATGGAAGAGTTCCATCCCTATCATACTTAAGGGTCTGGGGTTGTGAGGCTTATGTTAAGACTCCCACCCCAAATAAATTGGAAGTCCGATCCACCAAGTGTATCTTTCTATGATCTGGAACAAAAGTTGTTTGTTGCCAGAAAGGGTGAGTTCTTAGAAGCAAAGTTCCTTATGGAAGGAGCTGGCAGTAGAACAGTGGATCTTGAAGAGGATCAAGAACCATAACCCGATGCACGTTTGGTTGAAACTAGCACTCAACATGAGGATGTTGAGGATGATCAAGGGGTTGATCAATACACACAAGACGTTCGCAGAAGTGGTAGAACTAGTAATCCACCTGAAAGATACGGATTTTTCATGGATGGATGCTATGTGGTAGATTCAGATGAACCAACCACATACCATAATGCAGTGTCCAATTCGGATTGTGATAAATGGCTTGAAGCCATGAACGTTGAGATGCAATCCATGTATGACAATCAAGTTTGAGAACTTGTTGTACCACCTCTTAACTCCAAGGTAGTTGGAAGTAAGCGGGTTTTCAAGAAGAAAACTGATATGCATGGAAACTTGGATACTTATAAAGCTAGACTTGTAGCAAAGGGTTTCACTGAAACTCAAGGGGTTGATTATGATGAAACCTTCTCACCTGTTGCGATGCTAAAGTCTATAAGGATATTGTTTGCCATAGCTGCTCATTATGATTATGAGATTTGGTAAATGGATTTCAAAACCGATTTCCTAAATGGATATCTTGAGGAAGATTTCAATATGGTTCAGCCTGAAGGTTTTGTTGATCCAAAACATCCTAATAAAGTATGCATGTTAAAGAAGTCAATCTATGGATTGAAACCTTCTCACCTGTTGCGATGCTGAAGTCTACAAGAAATTTGGATTCATCAAGAACGCTGATGAGGCTTGTGTGTATAAGAAGGCTAGTGGGAGCACAATAACTTTCCTAGTATTGTATGTTGATGACATACTACTATTTGGAAATGACATTCCAACCTTAGAAGGTGTAAAAACCTGGCTTGGAAGTTGTTTTTCCATTAAGGATCTTGGTGAAGCCGCCTATATTCTGGGAATAAAGATCTATAGGGATAGATCAAGGCGGTTGATTGGTTTAAATCAAAGTGCATATATTGATAAAATCATGAAAAGGTTCAAGATGGAGAACTCTAAGAAAGGTACCGTACCTATTCAAAGAGGAACGATATTGAGTACGACTCAATGTCCTAGCTCAAAGGATGAGCAAGATAAAATGAAGGCAATCCCATACGCATCTGCTATAGGATCCATCATGTATGCGATGATATGCACTCGACCGGACGTGTCATGCGCCTTAAGCATGACAAGCCGATACCAGCAAAATCCTGGAAACGGTCATTGGATGGCTGTTAAGAATATACTCAAGTAACAAGGAGGACAAGAGATATGTTCCTAATCTATGGATCTGGTGATAAGGAGCTCATTGTAAAAGGTTACACGGATGCGAGTTTCCAAACCGATCGTGACGATTCACGGTCACAATCGGGATACATTTTCATTCTGAATGGAGGAGCGGTCTCTTGGAAGAGCTCCAAGCAGGATGTGGTGGCTCTATCAACTACAAAATCAGAATACGTCGCCACCTCATTGACAGCTCAACAAGCTGCATGGTTGAAGAAATTCATTGATGATCTAGGGGTTGTCCCTTCCATTCAGGACCCCCTAGAGATCTTTTGTGATAACGAGGGTGCGATTGCTCAAATCAAGGAACCCCGTGCTCATCAAAAGACTAAGCACATTGAGCGGAGATTCAACTACATACGAGATGAAGTTGAAAAGGGAAAGATGTATTCGCAAAGTTCACACGGATCAAAACATTGCGGATCCTCTCATGAAGCTCCTTGAAATGGCAAAGCATGAAGGTCATACTTGTGCCATGGGACATCAATATTCTAGTGATTGGATTTGATCTATAAATTTTGTATTTGGATCTATGGAACTCTTTATTTTTGAATAAAATTATTTGGCTATAATGCTTAAATTAATGTTCCAATTTAGCATGTTTAATCCATGAGTAAATTGTTTACTCTAAATGTCCGTAGTCGTTTAGACTTGTGGGAACAAGTATTGAGGATAAGACTATTATGAACTTGGATTGGTTGATATTCATAAGGATGAATATAGAGCAATGGGTTGCTACCAAGGTTCATAAATATTTGTGGGATACAAATATTGGACTGACCCGCATCTCAAATTTTACTACATGGAATCTTATTGATTGATCATAAGTAAATTTGAGTAAAGGAGAATATCATTTGGTATCCTCCGGCCAGAGATACATATTGGGTTTTGATATTCACCAAGTGTCATACCTTGAGCTAATTCTTCATTGTCCTGAAATAGTGGACAGTACATAAGGGTATGTTCAGGTATGACACGAGGTGTTTATGAGAAACGTATGTAGTCAAGATGGAATTTGTTCCTCTTATTCGTTGAGAGTTAGATGTCTAAGGCCTGATTAAGTTAAATCAAAAGGGAAAGATCATTCTGTGTCCTTAGATTTAACATGACATCTATAACAAAAGGATAGATGATTGATTCACCTAAATCATTTCAAGTAGGGTACTTGAAAGGGATGATGTTATTGAATGGCTATAAGTCATGCGTATTAAGGGTAGTAAACCGTTGTAGTGCGGTATTTACTGCTTGCATCAATCTTCTATGAATCTTGGGCAAGTGGGAGATTGTAGGATTCTGTGTGCCCAAGAAACTTAGAATATTGATGTGGTTAGTACGTTATGATCCAAGTCGGGTTATACCCAATAACAAGCTTAGCAAACACCAATTAAATATTTAATTGATGATATGATCATGCAATTAAATATTTACACCAATTTAGAAAATGGGTTTTCTAAATAAGTTGCATATGAGAGGGAACAACTTATTAGGATATTTTGTTCAATAATATTATTTGAAATGTTATTTAAATTAATTAGATGACATCAAATAATAATGAGAAATTATAACTTATAATTTAAATGGTTAATTGTATAAGTTATATAACTTGTACATGCAATTAAATGGTTAATTGCATGTCTAGTTAAAAGACCATTTTAATGTGTGATTGTGTGATATAATTTAAAAGGGGGAAAACCCTTTTAATCTTAAAATTCGGCCACCCCCCCCCTAAATTTCCATTGGACCATTTTTGCTTAGAGAACAACACAGATTAAACAAGTCTTGGATTCTCCCATTCTCTCACCCATTCACATTACATGCAACACACACAAACACCTTTCCTTTCTCTCTAACAAGCTACGGCCAGCAGCATTAGGGAACTCTTTGGAAGAGTGGTTTTGTGTTGTTTTGGTGTACATCTACCTAACAAGAGTGGTGGTTGCTTCAAGGCTTGGAGTATACACACTTGAGGGCTTCTTCCTTGAAGTCTTGGCCATTTCTTGCATCAATAATCTTCCTCCTTTGGTCGTTTTTTGCTGCTGAAAAGGTAGTAATCACAGCTCATTGTGGCTGTGATTTTATGTGCATTTACATAAGTATATAGCTTGTTTGTTCACATATTGAAGATCCTTTTGATTTGGGTTTGTTTTACTATCTTAAAACATCATTTAGAACATGAAATTTTCAGATTATAAACATGATATAATGTTAAACTTCCGCTGTGTTTTTCGGAAAGATTAAAGGGTTAAACTAGATTTTGTGTTCTTGCAAACCCATCACCAACATGTATCATTTTACAAATGAGGCATATAAGCAAGTATCATCATTCCAACAAATATCATTTTACAAATGAGGCATATAAGCAAGTATCATCATTCCAACAAGTATCATTTTACAAATGAGGCATATAAGCAAGTATCAGCATTCCAACAAGTATCATTATAGCAGTTGTCTCATGTAACTACACGAGTCGTATCAAGTGCATAGCTAACAGCAGTGGTTTCATATAGTGACAAAAGTCAACTGTGAAATCAAATAAGTATCTCTCCAGGATTTAAGTCCTAATTTATATGCACACCTTTGGTTTCTAACATTCTTGGTACTTGACATTCATTAGTACTATTAGTCCACTCCAGAAGGTTCCATACCTTCCTGGTTTACTCGGGTGCACCTATCATAGGTAATACCCTAATGTATCAACGTTCATATAAGGTAGAGAATTCTTAATGGGATATATGTAATCCTTAAGGTATACAAGTTAAAGATGGGAGTTCTTAAGGGAACCTATTCTTGCTGCAAACTTTGGATCACTGGATCATGGAAATAACCTACTAGGCTGGTCCTATATATGGTTACAGCTTAGGTGTTGCAAAGCAAACCCACATTTCTACACCCTTGGTTCAGCAAAGCTCAGAATATCATCTTACTAAGGTGGTCCTATGAGGTTCATATGGTTGTAGTTTAGGTCTCGCGAAGCAGACCTATTTCGCTACAACCTTTGGCTCTGATACCAATCTGTCACACCCCGGGCCCAGATGGGGCGGGACGTCACGATTAGTAAACAACAACCAAAATGCAGCGGAAACTAAATGGTTTAATACAATACAACTTTCAACATTTACATCAGAATATTGGCTTTGTTTCAATTCACAAGGTGCCTAAATCTACAGTCTATAGGTGTCATGATCAATCTTTTGGTAAATGTTTCTTGATGCTTCAGTAACTAAAGCTTCTAGGCTCGACTTTTGTCTTCAACACCTACCCTCACTTCTTGCCTCGGATTTAGGTATCTTCTATAGCTCAACTATTCTCCCTAGCTGTACCTGAATACATGCTCAAAAAGATTTTGTGTCAACATAAAGTTGGTAAATTCAAGTGCTTAAAAATTTAAAAACATAAGCCTCTTTAGAATCCATTAGTTGACTTTCAAAACATAAGTGCTTTAAGTCTTAAAACAAAAGGGACTCTTGAAGTCCACATTTAAAAGTTTAGAATCAAGTGTAAAAGCTTACGAAAAATCTCATTTGATTTTAAAAGCCTCATTTTTAGTATCAATCATCGTGGGGTATCACAATCAACCCTGCACTCGGTCCCCGGTTGGCCTCTTCTAAACTTGTGTTTAACCGGATATTCCCGAAGGAAGGAACCAAGACTCAAAACAGTGAACCATACCTGCCAGGATGGTTCACCATAGTTTCTTAATCAAAACCTGTTACATGCCACATACGATCACTCAGGATCTCAGTGGGGTACCTCCCTGTAGCAGGAGCCACTGTGTGTGGGGGATTCCCTAAATAGATCTATCCATATAAAACAAGCGGTTCACGAAAGAATTAATGATCATCATATATATAGATGTATTAGCAGGTATCCATAAATCCCACATTCAAGCATCAAATAAGCACAATCATAGTTCATAAAGCAACAGAGCATGTTTCATCTCAAAACAATAAGTAAAAAGGGGAACACTAGAACTCACCTGGTATCCTTATATAATTTCAGAGCTTGATAAAGAAAAGTGATGATCACCAACAAAGCAATCCTAACAAGAACAAATAAGATTCACGTTTAAAATTAGCATGATGTTATTACATGCGTGCAGTTGAGCTCTTTAGTTAAATTAATGTTGGTGATTAGTATCCTTAGCTTCTTGTGTATTTGTTAATTGTCATGAATTAACTCGTGTACATTAGGTTAGTTAAGGCATTTAATCAAGAATTGAATCTTAGCATAAATAATGTAGAAAAATCAATTTATATCATGGATTCCTAATCTTTAAAAATAACTCGCATTGACGATGTAAGTAATATATAATGTTTCAAACAATGTTTATAATGCTCGCGTTTATATCATATTTGTTAACTTGGTGGACGATAAATAATCCAATTATTGATGATAGTTGACGATAATTTGTATAAACAGAGCGTTACAATTAATATTTATTTCAATAAGAATGAGATGAATGCCTATTAATAACAACAAGATAGTGGAACATTATCGCATTTTAGGTCTTCTACCTTAAATAATACGTGTAGATGCCGGTTAACCTAAATATCCATTGCGTAAATATATACATTTGTAATCATCTTGACGCCTTTTAAGGATTATATACGACAGGAGATTAATTAACCTTTTATATGTTTTTAACATCTTTAGTCATATAATAACGTTGCCAAAGTTGTTTTACTTTATGCAATTGGTTACATTCTTTCCAATTTACGTGATCATTCATAACCATTTATAGACTAGTTGATATTTATGTGCTCTAAGCTCAACACACACGTCTTTTAATTATAAACATGTTTATATGCACGTTATACCTATCGATTCGCTTCGCCCAAATGTACCAAAAATTGGGTATAAGCACTATAATAGCATAGTCCTCCACCTAAACCCAACCAAAATCACGTCACACATTATCGAAGAGTTCTGTCACAACCCTTACCACCATTTGTCACCACATGCAGCCACTATTTTACCATCCGATAACCGCCACAGTCACGACTCTTTTGACAGCACCCATCCTACCACCATTGACAACTCCCGTCATCACAATAGCTTAACACTATCACTTTTTCTAGCTTAGGTCCACATCTATAACTCAACAGCCACACAACCGCCACAGCCACAATCACGGCCAATGATCAACACCCGCCAGCATCACCACTATCACCGATGCCGCTGCTCGATGCCTCGTGGGCGTCCTCACCGCCGGCAGCCACCACAACCACTGTCTTGAGCCCCGATCCGGTACAAATCTACACATGCAACCCAAGATCTAATCAATTTGAGATTTGTAGTTCAAGAAAAGAAAGGATGAATGAACTAGATTGGGTCTAGAGGAACCTTACCAAGAGAGAAGGCAGTGGGGCGGGTCCAGGCCACCTTCGGACACCCTTAACCACGGCCTGCACACTGCCATAACCCACTTCGACTTGCACCGGCCGACACAAACCACCGCCAGCCGTCCTAGCCGCGATTTCAGCCACCACCATCACCATAACTTCAGCTAACAACCACCACCCACGTGACCACAATCCTTCTCAGATCGATCATCTTTGGCTCCCAACTATGAACCACCGGCACCACCACTACGAAACCGACCTGAACCGCCATCCTTGCCCCTCGATTCATGTCATCTGGTTGTGTTTTAGGAGAAACCAAGACTACCGTTGTGTTCAGGGCGTCTAGGGGAGTCCTGTTCCGTGTGCCACTTGTCGGCACTCGCTGGAGAAGGCACCGGTGGCCGGTGGCCGAAATTCGACAGAGAGAGAGGGGGAGGGTGGGCTGCGAACTCTCTCTCTCTCTCTTTCTGCCCTAGTTTCTTATACAAAGCCCTAAAATGGAGACTAAAAGGAGTTTATAAGAGGGTGTTGGTAATGGGTTCGTTATTAAGTCGGTTCGTAACGCGTTCGATTAAGTTTTTCGCGCGACTTTATAATTTCGCTACCCGTTGGATTCGATTATATGAAACGTTATAAGTATTCTGGGATTATGAATTTTATTGCATTAAAAACATACCGAACAACTAAACGATACCGCGAAATCGACACGTTAACGGTTTACGCGTTTTCCTCGAACGAGCGCTTTTATTATTATTTTGACATCTAGATGTATGCAATTAAGTATAAAAATGATATTTTGAGCGTTATCTTCCCATGTTGGTCACGTTAAAACCTTATCTGATGAATTCCCGGGTTTTTGACCTGATTCTAGACCGATGCACGTCACGGTCGCGTTTTCGGATTGCGCTTATTCCAGACAATGTATCACTCACAATTTAGTATTGTTAGGATAATAAACAATGATTAGATGGTTGACAAACCATTATAAGGATTTCTGTTGGAATTCGGACGTTAGTACGTGTTAAATTGCCGGATTTTACCCGGTATGGGTTCTGAATCTATTTTTAATTTGGATCTTCCTATAGTTATTTCAAATCACATAACAATTCATTGTTTCATGGCTTCTCATCTAATTAGTTCGTGAACATGCATTTGGGCCTTAAATGGGCCTTGTTTATAAGTTCGGGCCCTTATTGGGCTTATTGGGCCCAAAAGGCTAGTTTCGTTTTGCAAAGTTTCTTTGGTAAGCCCATATCAATCCGGACCTTTATTGGGTCCTGTAATACATTAAGCTTCCTAATTGGGCTAGATTTCAGAGGTGTTACACATATTACGAGGAATAAGGCTAGGACTGCTGAAACGACACGTGAAGAGCCTGAGATCCATCATGAGGATGGTGGTGATGAGAGTATGAACTTGAGGGCCTCGATGAAAGTGGCAGTAGTGGAGGAGGTTCATCAAGTCATGCTAACAATTCTTCCGTCTGTGGTGACTGAAGTGATTAAGGTTGTGAGGGAGGATGAACGGAAGGAAAAGAGGAGGACCACTAGGAGAGAAGAAAGAGAACAACCGGAGACTGAAATGGTTGTCTCGAGTGAGGAAGAGGAGGATGAAGTTGTGCAGGAAACTACACGTGGTTGTAACTATGGGCATTCCAAATATGCAAACCCTCGACTTTTAATGGCAATGGCAATGCTACAGCTGCCCATCGCTGGGTAAGGGAGATGGAAGCGGTGTTGGAGATTAATGAGTGTTGCGAGGACCAGAAAGTGAAGTTCACCACTCACTCATTTGTTGACTCGGCATTGTGTTGGTGGGACAACCTTATCCAAGCCGAGGCCAGTAGGGCCATCAGGAGAATGAGGTGGGGAGAGTTGAATATGATGGTGATTGTGGAATTTTGTCCTCACCGAGAACTCGACAAGATTAAGAGGGAGTTCCTACAGCTGGAGGCGGGAACTATGACGCACCAACAGTATACCACCAAATTCAATGAAATGGCGAGGGTGGTACCGGATCAGGTGATGCCGGTGTCGACGAAGATCAAGAAGTATGTGAAGGGATTTCCAGCTGATGTTTGCAAGCACTTGATCACTGCCCGACCAAGTACTTTCAGGTCGGTAGTGGATCTGGCTGGAAGTTTATACGATAAGAGAGAGGTGACGGTAGTTGAGGTGAAGAAGGCAGGTAGTGGTGACAGAAACTGGAATGGGAAGTGGTTTGGATGTGGTGGTTTCATTCCAAACAACAAGAGGATGAATGTGGATGACCGTAGGGTGGTGTCATCAGGCTTGGAGATAAAGAAGTGTGGTAAATATGGGAGGGAGCACACTGGTGAATGCAAGTGGGGAATAAGTGTGTGCTTCAAGAGTGGGAAGCCCGGTCATGTAGCGAAGATGTGCGAGGTTATACGGTGTTATAACTATGGCGAGGAAGGGCACGTGAGCAGGGACTTCAAGAAGCCAAGGGCCGAGAGTTCTGGGATGAAGAAGAAGTCAGAAGAAAGAGGACAAAGGGCAACTGCTAGAGCATTCACGATGACGCAATAGGAGACCAGGGTAGACCCCGATATCGTGTCAGGTATGTTGCTAGCAAATCAAATTTGTGCCTCTGTATTATTTGATTCTGGTGCTAGTAGGAGTTTCATATCTGCTGGTTTTTGTGCTAAGTTGCCTTTTAGTAGTAGAAGTGTTGATGAGCCATTTGATATAGAAACTATTATTGGTAAGTCTACTAGAATTTCTGATGTGATAGAAGACTACGACATAGAACTAAAAGGCCATAGGTTTTCTGCCAAACTATTTGTGATGCCCCTAGGAGGATTTAATGTAGTACTAGGAATGGATTGGTTAGCGACCTATGAGGAGAATATTATGTGTGGTAAGAAGATTATTTGATGGCAGTGTTAGAGAAATGCATGAAGCATGGATGTACTGCCTACCTAGCTTACGTGAAGGATGTGGACGCGTCAGTACCACAATTGTCCGATATACCAGTGGTGTAACGCTCCGCATTTTACATTTATATATTTTTAAATTTAATATTACTCCTTGCTCAATCCCTGTAATCTTAAGACTTGATCATAGTGAAAATATCTTTTATGTAATTCTTGTTGATTATATGTTTGTGCAACGCTTAAACAATTACAAATGCGCATTTCAACGTAAAACCGAACAACTTATCGGGATTTATATATTTTTTTTAGAAAATTATTTACAAGTTTTATTTTTATGATTCACATATTAAAATAGTCATTCTTAATTATTAGTTATGGTGCAAATTAATAAATAAAATAAGTTCAGGGTTAATATTGAAAATTTGTATTTTCCCTCCACTCATCTCACCAACTACTTACATTAATGCCCAACCATAATTTTCATCTATAAATACTAACCCAAATCCCCCTCTAATCACTTTCCTCACTCTAAACTATCTCTAAACTCTCTCTAAACTCTCTCAATCCATCCAAGAACTCCATCTTTTTTGCAAGAAATATACAAGAACAACTTGTGAGTTTTATTTGTTTATTTATTATTTCTACTTTCTTTCTTACTTTCGTCTTCATTTTCTTTACCACTTGGAATAACCTCTAGGACATAACCACTTAGTCACCAAGGTGACATAAGTATGGTAAACCCCTATTTTTGAGGTCCAAGTTGGAAATATTATACTTGATTCTTTCATACATGTTCTCTTGTTTTATGTTTAAACCTTTTACATACTAAACCAAGTCACCAACAACTTCAATGTTGGAAGGTTTGTGTTGAAGTTATATTTCTGAAATTTTAAGGCTTTACTCTCCATTATTTCATCTTTACCAAACACTAAGTGATCTACAAATCAAGAAGTTGAAACCAAACCGAGCCTCCAACCAATGTTGAAAGACTTGTGTTATGGTATGAAATGGTGATGTTGAACCTTGGTTCTACAACTAATTTATCCACCATACCCCACTTGAACACTTAGTCAAACTAGTTAATGTACTTTATTACTTTCATTAATATACTCATGACCATCCGAATCACCCTTATGTGGAGATTTTGTGCAATGGTGACAATCTTGAGGTTTGTGGATATCCCTACCTCTAATACATGACTTATATGAATATAACACTTGAGGTTTGTGGATTAACCTACCTCTAATGCATGACTTATATTTATATCTACATAATACTTAGTCAAAACCAAACCATAATATCAATGAACCATGGTTGAATGTTATGTGTTAAGGTAGACATTATATTAATCTTATGATTCCTTATTTTGGACTTCCAATGAGTGACTAAAACTCATAAAGAACACACACAATACTGTTGGATCTTATATGCCCAGGATACATACAAGATTGATGTGGTTAGTACGTTATGATCCAAGTCAGCTCATACCCAATAACAAGCCAAACAAACACCATATAAACATTTATTTGTTGATGAGATCATACAATAAATGTTGACACCTATTTAGAAAATTGTTTTTCTAAATATTACTTTTGTGATAGAACAACATTATATGGATAATTTGTTCATGAGATATTTATTTATTTCATTATTTAAGTTGGCTAAATAATGACAAATAAAAATGTGTTATGTTATAAAATTAAACTAGGCTTTAATTTTATAATTTTAATGATTTGAAGAGTGTAATTTTAAAAAATATCAAATGGGTGGGAAACCCATTTGAAAAACCCATCTTCGGCCGCCCAAGGCCTTGGGAACACCTATTTTTGTCTTGTTTCTTGCAAGACTTAATCATACTTACACTCTTCCATCATTTGGCTCTCTAACACTCTCTCTCACACACACAAGAAACTCCTTTTCTCTCTTGTTCCCTTGGCTGAAAATTGGGTTTTTCAAGCTGAAAATTCAGCCTTGGTTTAGCAAGATTCGGATCTTCAAGAGGAGAAGGAAGTTGGTGTTGCATCCTAACAAGCAAGGTGTTTGAAGAGCTTGTGGCTAACACGGTTTTGAGGTCTTCTTCTTTGAAGGCTAGCCACTCAAAACATCATCATCTTCATCTCTTCCCAACTAAAACATCTTGTTCTTGAAAGGTGGTTCAAGAACATCCTATGGTTGCATTTCGTTTTATGATAGCATGTTATTTCATATATATAGTTGATCCTTATTCTTGGGTTTTAGTTTTGGTTTAAAATGATCAAAATTTCAGATTATTAATCATTTGTTTAACCTTATATCCACTGCGTTTTATAGTTTGAATGGTAAACTAGCTTTGATAAACATGGCTAAAACCCAACAAATACATGGTGTCGAAATAAGTGTGTAAGTAGTATATACTTTTATGTACTCTCATGTTTGTGATTTTTGTATACTTTCCAATTGCTAAAATCTCAAACTTGAATCCTAAACTTACACACTTTCATTTACCTTTTAGGGTGACTTTGATGAATCATTTAAACTCAATCATCTATTCTTGTGGATTCTAATCGCCAAACCGTGAGTCATACTTCACCCCTTTTATTTTAACACTATTTAGGTTGTAACATGTACCATTTATCAAATACACTCAAGCATACATTCAATCAAACTTATTCTAAAACTCAATTCATACAAACATGCATACTTGTTATACTATTTGTGAATACATTCTAGAATACATTATCTTGCAAACAATCTAAACCTCCCTTAACATGTATAGTGCTACTGGGATTGCACATCCGCCCTATTATGATAGGTTTATGTTAAGTATCAATCTATACGGTCTTGCTCACTTTTGATGCTAAGATTACGCTAGTGGACACTTTGGTTTGATTGTGGCTTTGCATGCTAGCAATGTACATACTTTAGTATACTTTACTCATGTTGAATTAAGATTTATTCACTATTATGCTATGTATTCAAATTTGTATGCTCACCAACATATTCATATGTTGACCAATATTTTATACATGTTGCAGGAAGTGCTTGAAGCTTTATCAAGAAATTCAATTAGGTGGACTTAGAAACACACCAAATCTATCATTTTGTCATGTTTGTTTTAGACTTGTATTTCTTCAAATTATTGTATGTTTATTTGAAACATTGTAATGTTACGTTGATTAATGGAAATGAAATTTAATCTTAATTTATTGTCACTTTAGTTCTATGATGTCTTTGAACAATCTATCACTTCTCACGCCCTGATGTTTCCGCCATCGGTTGGGGTGTGACAGATTGGTATCAGAGCCATAGTTATAGGGAATTAGGAAAACTTCTATGTTTCAACCGAGACTATGACTAAGGTCTCCCATTAGTAATGCTTATGATTTGTTTGATTATCTTATGCTTATGCAAAAAAAGGAAAAAAAGGAAAAAAAAATTCCTCAAATCTACCTAATCTTGCTTCTCATCTTATTCTTGGCCAGAACGAAATACACCTTTCCTAAGGTGTAATCATGCAATGACGATACGAAGACACTTGTATTTTACAAATGAAACGACCTCACCGAAATAGGAGTGAATCCCTTACTTTGGTGATGACTTTCAATCCGCCATTATTGTTTTTATGAAATTAAACTATTAATATAGGAGTGATTTCCTTACCTTGATGGAAATTTCACTTATCTCACTCTTGTGGACCCTTACCAACGAGTTAGGATTAAACTCCTTACTTTGATGGATAAGTACCAACCACGTTTAGGGAACAACACCACCAAGTTAGGAGTGATATCCATATCTTGGTGACTAGTTCCATTCTTTGATTTTCAATCTCACCAAAGTCTCGAGATCTTGATTGACAAGGGACATGTAGTAACTGGAAATGCGAATACCGTTACCTGACTTGTCGGTGAGAGTATTCCAACTGTTGATACATATTCATGTACCTAGTTTATGTTCTGAAAAGTAAAAGTCTTTCATGTATTACACATGTGTAATCCAATATAATAAAGTGATTGTTTATATATAAAATGCATTGTGATGGTTATATGTGATTGATTATGTCATGTTATATTTATATTGATTGTAATTCACATATATAAACTAACTATATAGGATTGATGTTGTTTTACATAGTTCTAAGTCATTAAGAACTTAGAAATGTGTTTAACTTAGTCATGTGGACATTCATGCTAATGGACCATACTTATGGCCCATACGCATGAATGAACCATGCTTACGGACCAGTCGCACGACTGAACCAGGTGGCTGGATCAGTCGTATGATTGAGACACAAGATTGGTTCAATCGCACGACTGAACCTTCAGTCGTGCGTATGAATCACTCGCATGCTTCAGTCGCACGACTAAACCATGCTAATGATTCAGTCATGCGAATGAACACTGATAACCTATAAATACCACATAATTCATGAAAAAACATAACACTTCGAATTACTTCATAATACTTCGTACCCTAGCCGTCGAGAGTATCCCAAGTCGCAAATACAAGTTCATAGATTGTTCCTGATCGATTTCAATCCATTCTTAATGTTTGTTTCATCGTAAGATCGATCGGGTTATTCATTCTCACAGATTGGATCGCCAATCAAATAGAATTCTGCGCTATTTGATCTGGTTTCACGCAGAATCCGTTAGTACTCCGTACGTACACGGTCCTAACAAGTGGTATCAGAGCTTAGGCTCGTGATTTTGTGTGGATTCAATTGGTTTTGGTGTCAAAAGTAACGTTTTCATTCAAAAGATACACTTTTTCACGTCAAAACTTGTTTTTGTCGAGTCTCTGTGTCAAAAGTTTCGTTTTTTCCCATACGGCAGATTAGGGTTCGTGAAAATTTCTAATTTTGAGTCAACTGTTCAAAAAATCGATTTTTTCCCGCAGCAGCAGCAGCTTCAGTCGCACGATTGCCCCAATCGCACGACTGAATCCTATTTGCATAGTTCAATCGCACCACTAGACTCATTTGCATAGTTCATTCGCACGGTTGAAGTATTCCATACGGTTGACCTAATTCGTCTTGTTCATTCGCACGACTGAATCCAACGAAGCGCGTCGCAATTGAAGCACGATTCCTATTTGCATAGTTCAATCGCACCACTTCAATAGTGCACGGTTGAACCAGTTGACGGTTCATTCGCACGACTGAATCCAAATTGAAGCAATTCGCATGTCCAAAATCTGTCAATCTGTTGTTCTTAGTTCACCAAGTTTAAAGAAATGGAAGATTCGTTCTCTGCGTTTACTGCTAGAAAGTACTCACGCATCTAGAATCTTCTACTTCTAGAAAGTGAGGAATTTTGATTACCATATAAGCGTAGGATCCACAAATGCTTGTTGAAATAATAAATCTAACTAATCACCAATGTGAGCCAAAAGTCTATATATGGATTTAAGTGGACAAATATACTGACAATCACCGTGGCAGCAATCCCTCGACAGTCAAAATCATTAAGTGCTTCTTACAGTTCTAGTATGATTTCCTGTTAGGGATTTGAACTCTCAGACAAATAAGAATAAGTTAAACATACATAAGCTAAAGGGTCCCAAATGATTATTTTTGTGCCTGTATGATTCCATAAGAGTCTTTCCAAATAAGATGTAAATGCTGGATGCTGTCTTGTTCAGGGGGAGAATTCGTTTAAGGAAAATTAAAATGTATTCAACCCACCTCAAACAAAACCAAAAAAATACGTTCTGTTTTATTTCAATTTACGTTGTTTTCTGTTTTAACTATCGATTAGGTGTCTATGTCCGACTATGTAACTAGATAAACTCTGTGAATCAAAATTTAAAAGGGTCACGTCAGAGGTGACCAAACTGGTATGAGTTTTTAAAGGATCATGTCTGAGATGATCAAGTTTTAAATATTTAAAAGGGTCACGTCTGAGGTGACCAAACGATTTCAATTAAAAGGATCACGTCTGAGGTGATCAATCGGTTTTAATTTAAAAGGATCACGTCTGAGGTGATCAAAGGATTTATGTTAAAAGATCATATCTGAGATGATCATTGGTCATAATGTTTATTAATCAAAATTTAAGTTTGATTGTGTGTGGAAATGGATGCAGTCAAACTCATATGTATGAGCCAATCACACGATTAGACCATGAGAATGGACCAATCGCACGATTGGACCATAAGTATGGACCAGTCGCACGATTGGACCATAAGTATGAGCAAAGCACACGAATGGACCATGAGTATGAGCTAGTCACATGAATGGACCATGAATATTGGGGGGAACCATGCGATTGGATTATAAGAATGAACCAATCGTACTACTGAATGAAGGAGTCTGAGTCAGTCGCACGATTGAACCCCAGTCACATGATTGAATCATGCGCATGGGTCCAGTCGTATGATTGAGGCATGCGCATGGGTCCAGTCGCACGACTGAACCCCAAAACGGTATAAATAGAGACTCAGTCGGTCGTGAACCCTACCACTTCAAAATTTCTCAAAAACCGCCCATTGCCCAGACACTCTACCAAAATTTCCAAAATCTGCGATTACATTCCGATTTCATCACTAACCACCTAGCGTTCATCTTGAGGTACTTTGCAGACGAAATCGGGATCAAATGACAGATAAAATGAACTTAAATGGGTCGTAATTGATAAAACAAAGAAACGAGACTAAAAACCTAAAATAAGCCACTTAAATGTAAAATAAAGTTGATTTAAATGACATTAAGTGTTGTTGGGGGTCTCTGCGAACCATATGAACCTAAACACGAAGTTTAATTTAACATTCTGATGATGATTCAAATTTAATGGTTCGAACAGTGCAAGACATGAATGGACAGCCTGATGAACTTCAGCCGCACGATTGAGCCAGTCGTATGACTCAGTCGCACGATTGAGCCAGACGTATGATTCAATCGCACGATTGAATCAATTGGTGGCTCAGTCGCACGACTGACTCAACCGTACTGGTATAGCATACGACTAAGTCTTGTCGCAGGCTCAATCGTATGACTGAACTTAGTCGTATGGTTCAATCGCACGATTGAACCAGTTTGTCTAAATCTGTTCCATGTAAATTGTTTATCTCTTTTGAATGGAACTAATGTGTTGGTTACTTGTATTACAGCCAAAATGGCTGATAGATGGACGATGAGCACCAAGCATAACATATGTTCTCATCTAGATTCTTCGTCCTGGAACGCTGCTGAGTTCACCAGGATTATAGCCTTCCTATAAAGATCGAGGATCTTCAAGGCTATTTCTACTCCTTGCACTCCTTAAAGGTTGATCAAGCAGGCATTCTGGGAGAATGCCGTTGTCAACCGGTCTACTGAGCCTTTCTGGATCCGGAGTTCTATCTTCGGTAAAGATATAGAGATTGGTGAAGATGACCTAGGCGAGTCTTGGAATTGGGTGATGATGGAACACACCTAACCAAGCTGCATCCCCTAACGGTACGGGGATGCTTTCTCAGCATCAAGTAAGTCGATGACATCAATGCCATCATGCTAAATAAGAGCAACATGTGCCCGCAATTCAAGTATCTGGCACATGTGATCCTGAAATGCATAGCCTCCAGGAGAGGAGGATTTGATGAGCTATCAGACCAAACCCAGAACGCATACGTTTCACTTGTGCTGAACCACCCGTTCAGTTTTTCACGCATGTTCTTCTCCTACCTGACGCATAACATTGAGGCTAAAGGCAAGGAAGGCTTCTACATGTACCTAAGATTCTTGTAGATGATCATCGACGAGAAGCTTCCTATGCTGCCAAAGGAGGAGGATGATGTTGTGAACCTAGAGGTGATGGTGCCTTCAAGTATCTGGCACATGTGATCCTGAAATGCATAGCCTCCAGGAGAGGAGGATTTGATGAGCTATCAGACCAAACCCAGAACGCATACGTTGCACTTGTGCTGAACCACCCGTTCAGTTTTTCACGCATGTTCTTCTCCTACCTGACGCATAACATTGAGGCTAAAGGCAAGGAAGGCTTCTACATGTACCTAAGATTCTTGTAGATGATCATCGACGAGAAGCTTCCTATGCTGCCAAAGGAGGAGGATGATGTTGTGAACCTAGAGGTGATGGATGATACCACCCTAGGAAGGATGAAGGTCTATCGGGGGAAGCAGGTGAAGCTCACGGTCATGACACTCTTCGGCCATCTGACCAACGAGGGTTATGTGGCGCTAGCTCGTAAGAAGTGGCGTCACGATGATAGTGAATCGGACGTCGAGCCTATTATGGCTCCTGCTGATGATGACGACGACGATGATGACCATGATGATGGTCAAAGTGGTGGAGATACAGGCCTCAGTCAATCACGGGCCACTGACACATCTATCATATCTCCACCATCTCCACAGAGTAGTCTTATGCTCCCGGTGGATCGGAGCAGGCAGCCATCCACCGGGACTTCTTGGTTGATGAAGAAGAGGAGGAGTCGGATGAGGAGCCTCTTACGAGGAGAGTCGGTAGCCGTGTAGTGGCTACCAACAGGGGAAATGAGGCGGTTGGAGGACGCCATGATGAGGCTGAAGGTGCTGAGACTTCAGATCCTACTTATACACCTCCCCAGCCAACTAGCCCAGGGGGAGCCCAGCTTGCAAGGGGATCGAGGCTGAAAAGAATGGCCCAGCCCCCAATGGCAAGAAGGGCAAGAGACAGAGGATTGTGCTGATTACTTCCTCCATAACCACAGCCACCACAGCTACCACAACCACCACCACCACTACTCCTACCACCACTACCACCACTCCTACCACTACAACCACCACACCAACCACCACTGCTACCACCACAGCCACCATTATTCCTTCTACCACATGTACCATACCCACATCCATTCTAATTCATCCCCACTCCCACATACATATCATCCACCACCACATCTACCATGCCCCAAACCCGCCCTTCCACATCATCGATCCCTCCACAAGGATCTCCTCTACCCACTGTTGGGCTAGAGGAGCAGCTGGCTAGCCTTAACCGTCTGGTTCTCAAACTGCTCGCTACTGATGACATCCGAGCAAACCAAATGAACTAGTTAGTGGCAGTCAATGCTGCACAGGGCATGCAGATTGCCCTGTTGACAGAGAGGGATGAGGATTAGAGTCAACAGATTGCCCATCTGACTGAGAGAGATGCTACCCACGAGAGGGCCTTGGCCAGGGCTCATACTGCTCTAACATCACAGAATGAGCTGCTGATGGCCTCGGTCAAGAGGATAGAGGAGGTCGAGAAGGAGAACAAAAAGCTTCTTCTCAGACTTAAAGGGACTAAGGGTGAGCCCCTAAAGATCAAGGGTGAAGATGATGACAGACATGATGATGATGATGATTCATCTGATGGTGAATCAGATGATGATGATGATGAAGTGGGTGAGGCTGAAGGCGGTGGGAAGGACAAGGATGGGGGAGATGATGATGAGCCAGAGCATGAAGGTGATGCATCTGCATCATCCTCAAATCCATCGGCTCGGTAGAGGCACACCAAAAGGAATCAAGATCCGCGACCCTCCACCTCAGCTCCCCAAGCTAAAGAGTCGAGCTCCCAAGGCAAAAGTAATGATTAGATTTCTATGTATTTTAAAAACTTTTGTACTTGAATTATTTATTACACTAATGTAGTTAATGTTTATTAATGTTTAAATATTCTAATTACTGATGTGTGTAAGATTATATTTAAATGTTTAATCAAACAGATGAAGCTGAACAAGCTAATGACTATGACGTCGCACCCCTTCAGCAAATCAAGACTCAACTAACAATGATTCTTGATTTGCATGGGATCATACGACGATCTGTGAGCTACACCCCTGAAGAGGGAGAGATCATTCATGATCTCACAGACGAGCAGCTGGCCGATATGTTTAGACTCAACCCGGATGAGCTAGTCAAGGATGCTCCCAAGGTTGATGTCATAAGTGATGAAGAGCTGCAGAGCGTCGATGAGATTGATATCGAGGATATCACTGCATAAGAGTATCCACGGTACACTGACCAACATGAAAATGTTATCCCCGATTTGGGTGAAACTTTTAGCAGTGATACGTTTGGAGCTCTTGATGCTAAAGAGAAAGAGAAGGAGAAAGAAGAAGGGAAAGACCAAGCCTCGGACGTTGATGTCGATATCAAGAAGGCTGAGTGGGCTATATGCCTAGAAGAAATGAGAGCCCAGCGACAACCGCCAAAGTCTAACGCCTACACCAAACTCTATAGAGTTAAGAAGCATCAGAAGGTGTGTGGCAAGATTATTAGATAGATGTATTTTGAGCACTTGGATGTCTACACCGTAAAGAGGGAGAAGGGGATAGAGTACTTCAGATTCCCTCATGATCTGAAGACTCTTCCCGGTTTTGAGTTAAACACGCTTGCCTGTTTAGACATCAGGGTGGTTTAAGACGGTGTTAAAGAGGGAATACCACACCAGGTGGGTCAACTTTAGGACTCAACAGCCTAAACGGTTCATAAATAAGACCGATGTTGATCCTCACACTGGAAAGCCTAAAGTAATGCTGAAGTGGAGTCCTCCACGCATAATGTCAAAGATCCAATTACGGGAAATGCCTCAGGACTTCACTCCACACTTCAAATGGTGGTATTACGACTGGTGGATGGGAGAAGCAGTCATAGTTTTGCACAAAGAGAGCAAGATCGAGACTATCAGGGTATTTGACCCAATGTGGGTAACCAACTTGTCGGCTGAAGATGTCTACACACTATACAAGTGGCTCTATTCTCTGACTCACAAACATTATACATGCTCTTCAATTCCAACAAGTCATACGACTCTGCTTCACACGGGAGTCACAAGAGAAGAGAAGTACAAAAAGTTTCAGGAGCACATGAAGACTGTTAGACATTAGCTAAACTAGGTCTAAGGTTGAGTTTGCTGATACATATTCATGTACCTAGTGTATGTTTTGAAATTTAAAAGTCTTTCATGTCTTACACATGTGTAATCCAATGTAATGATGTGATTGTTTATATATAAAATGCATTGTGATGGTTATATGTGATTGATTTTGTCATGTTATATTTATATTAATTGTAATTCACATATATAAACTAACTATATAGGTTTGATATTGTTTTACATAGTTCTAAGTCATTAAGAACTTAGAAATGTGTTTAACTTAGTCATGTGGTGTAACACCCGGAATATTTCCTTTCTGCAGTGTTATGCGACTGGGGGCCAATCGGCCGACTGAGGCATGACTGAAGCTTAATCGCACGACTGGAGCTCCATACGCCTGGCAATCGTACGACTGAAGGCCCAATCGCATGAAACTTAGACGACTGAAGGGCCCATGCGACTGAAGCTTAGGCGACTGGACGAGGGGTATTTAAGGAAGAGGGCAGCTCTTACCCTCTCCCATACCCGCAAGCTGAGTCAGAAAAGAGAGAAAGGAGAGAAAGAAGAGGAAAGGAGAGAAAAGCGTGATTCGGGCTTGGAATCTATCGAGCAACTAGTCCAAACGGAGCTCTTTCACCTTCTTCTTGTTTATGTGAGTTCTAGGACCCCTCTTTTACATGATTTTGAATGATTTTGGGGCTGGAACATGTCTGAAAACCCTTTTTTTGAGTTTTTGCGTGTAAACCCGTTTTTATGCATTTGTGTATGTGTATGATGTGTTTGGAGCTTGATTTCATGCGTGATTATGCTCGAATGAGGTGGTGGTATGTTCCCTAAGGCTTAGGGTGGTCAATTTGGGCTGAAAATGGGTTAAGATGAGTTTGGATGCCGAAAACCCTCGGCTGCAGTCGGGATTAACTCCATTCTGCATCAGTTGGGGCCAGTGGCCCGAATGAGGGGAGACTGGAGGCCAGTCGCCCGAATGAGGGGAGATTGGAGGCCAGTCGCCCGAATAAGGCGAGACTGGAGGCCAGTCGCCCGAATGAGGGGAGACTGGAGGCCAGTCGCCCGAATAGGGGGAGACTGGAGGCCAGTCACCCGAATGGAGGGAGACTGGAGGCCAGTCACCCGAATGGAGGGAGACTGGAGGCCAGTCACCCGAATGGAGGCAGACTGAAGGTCCAGTCACCCGAATGAAGGTCCAGTCACCCGAATGAAGGTCTAGTCACCCGAATGAAGGTCTAGTCACCCGAATGAAGGTCTAGTCACCCGAATGATGGTCTAGTCACCCGAATGATGGTCTAGTCACCCGAATGAAGATCTAGTCACCCGAATGAATGGCCTGTCGCGTGGAGGCCAGGCGACTGAAGGGTGTCCATACGCCCGAATGTCCGTAGTATTATCTGACTTTCGAAAAGTGCGGACTTAGACTCGGACCCTCGGGGTTGTAGATGACGAGTTGGGTATGGATGATGCAAGACGGTGTATGATGATGAGTCGACGATGATGACATGCATGATGTTATGTGTGATGTATGCCTGGCGGTGCGTGTGATGCATTATATGTCGGATGTGTGTTATGAGTGTATGATGATGCCTATATGGTGATCTTGTATGTTTAGGATTATGTGTATGTTCCTTATTATCTATATATGTCTTCCCTTGGCTTTACGTTGAACGCTAAAGAATGTAATGAAAGTATTATGTAACGTAAAGCGAAAGATAATAAAAGAGGAACATGATGAATGAATGTATACATTAACGTATGAATGAACGAACGTAAAGCAGATGAGCGTATGTATGAGGTGAGCGACTCTGTGTCGCAACAAACTCGAAAGCCGTCCTTATTGCATACTACGGTACTGTGTCAGTCTTCAGACAAGAGTCGGGGGTTTGTGTAACAGACCCCGGCACAGTATCAGTCTTCGGACATGAGTAGGGGGTGTTGGATGAGACGAGATAGTGAGGTGAGCAACTTTGTGTTGCAACAGACTCGGGTAGATTTCAATCCAGGTGATTGACTCGAAAGGGATCTTTGTCGCGTATCCCGGTGTTGTGTCAGTCTTCGGACATGAGTCGGGGGTTTGTGTAACGGGCCCCGGCACAGCATCGGCTTTCGAGCTTGAGTCGGGGATATTGCATGAGACAGAATCTAGTTGGATGAGTAGAGGATCGCATGCTCCGGTACTGTGTCAGTCTTCGGACATGAGTCGGGGGTTTGCGAGCAGGCCCCAGCATAGTATCAGTCTTCGGACATGAGTCGGGAGTAATGCGAGAGAGTGAGATGAGACGAATGAGGAACGGATCGCGTGCTCCGGTACTGTGTCAGTCTTCGGACATGAGTCGGGGGTTTGTGAGCAGGCCCCGGCATAGTATCAGTCTTCGCACTTGAGTCGGGAGTACCACATGAGTTGATGAATGAGAGAGATAATTGTGAAGGAGAAAAAGTATGAAAACGAACGAAAGATAATGAACGTAATGAAAGTTAAAGAATGAATGAATGGAAGAGACGAATGGAAGGAACGTAATGATAACATATGAAACGGGATCCTTGTCACTCGACCCCGGTAATCATGGCTGTGTGCCATGAAGAGGGTAAAGTTTGACCGGATCTAGATAAAAGTGAAAGATATGAATGCATCTTCTAGTTAAAGATAAAGAATGAATGAGAAAAGAAGATAATAATAATATTATCTATGTGTATGTACGTATGATGTGTGTTCATATACGAAAGTATAGTATGGTTTTGAAAGAAGTAAAGAAAGGTTTTAACGAAAGAAAAGTACGTTTTTAATATAAAACTAGAACTCACTCAGCAACGCTGACTTTGATGTATTTCCAGTTGGCAGGTATGTTGCTAAGGATGGCACATGGCTACTACTCAGTTATTGAGGCTGGCATCCATATTTTGATGTGTTATTGTATTTTTAGAAGAAAACGAATATTGTAATGTAATGAAATGACATGTTTTTAGTTATTAATGAAAGTTATAAATTCCGCTGCAAAATAAATGTATGTTTTAAAATGTTTTATGCGTGATGAATGACCAACCGTAAGGTGCCCGGGAACGGGGTCTTACAAGTTGGTATCAGAGCAAATGTTTAAGTGAAACGGGTAAATTTTCATAATAAACCTAATCTTAAACTGAGAATGGGGCAAAAAATGGAAGAGATGCCAAACTGAGTAGCTGCGTGCCATCTGGTTTTTTCTTAAAGTTAACCGGTATTGTGTGCGCATGTTAGGTGTTTATGTGCTACTGTTAGATTTAGATGCTAATATAGTCAGGACAGGTAATGCTCGGGGTATGAAAAGTAACGTAAGTGGCTAATCACAACTGATCACTGTAATTAGGGACTTATTATATTTGACATGAACTGAGCTATTTCCTTGAATGACCATGTTGGTGTTTGAATCTTTCAGTGTATTATAGAGGATGGCCGTTGGTAGATCTTCTAAGGCTTCACGTGGTGGAGGTGGTGGCGGACGTGGCGCTGAACCATTGGTCACCAGAGGAAGGCCTAGAGTTGAAAAGGTGGTTCATGAAGAACACGAGACTCCTTATCAGGAGGGAGCAGACGAAAGTGCAAATTTGAGAGCCTCGATGAGAGAGGCTGTTGTGGAAGAAGTACACCAGGTCATGCAAACGATCTTACCGTCTGTAGTGACTGAAGTGATAAATGCTGTTAGGGATGAGGAGAGACAGGAAAGTGGTAGACCTTTGGGTGGAAGGAGACGGGCGGAGACTGAAATGGTTTTCTCCGATGAGGAGGAAGAGGAGGAGGAGCCCGTGCAGGAGGCGGCACGAGGCTGTAACTACGGGGCATTTCAACGATGCAGGCCCCCAACGTTTGATGGTAATGCCACTGCTTCTTTTGCTCACCGGTAGGTGAGGGAAATGGAAGCCGTGCTGAATATCAGTGAGTGCTGGGAAGATCAGAAAGTTAAGTTTGCCACTCATTCTTTCGTGGACTCAGCTTTGTGCTGGTGGGACAATATAGTCCAAGCTGAGGGTAGTCGGGCTATTGGAAGGATGAGATGGTCAGAGTTGAAAAGGTTGGTGATTGAGTAGTTCTGTCCTCACCGAGAGATGGATAAAGTTGAAAGGGAGTTCCTGCAGTTGGAAGCGGGGACAATGACACATCAGCAGTACACCACCAAATTTAAAGAGATGGCACGGCTAGTGCTGGATCAGGTGACACCTCTCTTGCGGAAAATCAAGAGGTATATTCAGGGCTTGTCGGCGGATATCCGTAGGCACCTGATCGCTGCCCGACCAAGCACGTTTAGGTCGGCAGTGGATTTGGCAGGAAGGTTGTATGATGAGCGGGAGGCGATAGTGATAACAGGCAAAGCGGGGGAGCGAGCCTATGTTAAGAAGGGGAGAGGAAGGCGAGATAGTGATGGTGGAATGGTGGCCGAAGGTAAGGTGATGAGGATCGATGATCGGGAGAGGATAAGAAGGAAGGATGAGGTATGTAAGAAGTGTGGTAGAGGTCACGAAGGGGAATGCAAATGGGGACTGAACGTTTGCTTTCAGTGTGGAAAGGAAGCTCACAGGGCAAGGGATTGCTGTGTGGCTAAGTGCTACAACTACGGTGAGACTGGACATCTCAGTAGGGATTGTAAGAGGTCAAAGGCAGGAAGCTCCGATGTGAGGAAAGAAAATAGAGGCTGAAGGCTACAGCTTTTGCTATGACCAAGAGGAGGTTAGAGCGGACTTCGACTTGACGTCAGGTACGTATCCGGTGATTTAAATTTGAGCATATATGCCTTGTATGTGATGCTAGTAGTAGTTTTGTTTCTACTGCTTTCTGTTGTAAGTTGCATGTTGAGAGAAGGAGCATTGACGAGCCCTTCGATGTAGAGATTACCATTAATGGGTTACTTAATGCCCTATAGGATTGCGCGATGCAATTGAGAAATCTGTCACCCGTTGTCTGAGAAACAGTTTTAGCCTGCGATTGGTTCATCGAACGACAACGTGCGATAGTTTTGACGTGGTAGCGAACAAGTAGAATGGGAGGTCGGAAGTAAAAGAGATAAATTTGGTTTGGGTCACCAAATAAGCCGATTTACCTTTCTTTTCAGTTGTTGGGTTTGCCAGAGGGTCATTATTCATTCATAAAGAACATCAAACAAGGGCTAGCAACTTTACGCAAGTTGATGGCTGTGTTTTTCAAGCATTAAAGCTGAAGGTTCTCAGTGATGCTCTGAAGCTCAATGATTATGACGCCGAGTCCTTGCTCGGATATTGTGATGTTTCTTTTAATTGTAGTGACCGCGCTCTACATGGCATACTAGAGGCCGTAGGTTTAGGTCAAAGGAACATTGACCAGTGTACATGGGTTGCCGATGGAGATTGTCATGTTGATAAACGATGTAGAGCGATAGGATTCCAGGTGAGAGACTGAAAAGAGATGGGATAGTATTACCCGCAAAGGTTTAAGGAACAACAGGTTTCGGGGACGAAACTCGTTTAAGGGGGTGGACTTGTAACACCCGGAATATTTCCTTTCTGCAGTGTTATGCGACTGGGGGCCAATCGGCCGACTGATGCATGACTGAAGCTTAATCGCACGACTGGAGCTCCATACGCCTGGCAATCGTACGACTGAAGGCCCAATCGCATGAAACTTAGACGACTGAAGGGCCCATGCGACTGAAGCTTGGGCGACTGGACGAGGGGTATTTAAGGAAGAGGGCAGCTCTTACCCTCTTCCAATGAGTCAGAAATGAGAGAAAGGAGAGAAAGAAGAGGAAAGGAGAGAAAAGCGTGATTCGGGCTTGGAATCTGTCGAGCAACTAGTCCAAACGGAGCTCTTTCACCTTCTTCTTGTTTATGTGAGTTCTAGGACCCCTCTTTTACATGATTTTGAATGATTTTGGGGCTGGAACATGTCTGAAAACCCTTTTTTCGAGTTTTTGGGTGTAAACCCGTTTTATGCATTTGTGTATGCGTATGATGTGTTTGGAGCTTGATTTCATGCGTGATTATGCTCGAATGAGGTCGTGATATGTTTCCATAAGGCTTAGGGTGGTCGATTTGGGCTGAAAATGGGTTTAGATGAGTTTGGAGGCTGAAAACCCTCGGCTGCAGTCGGGATGAACTCCATTCTGCATCAGCTGGGGCCAGTCGCCCGAATGAGGGGAGACTGGAGGCCAGTCACCCGAATGAAGGGAGACTGGAGGCCAGTCGCCCGAATGAGGTGAGACTGGAGGCCAGTCACCCGAATGAGGGGAGACTGGAGGCCAGTCGCCCGAATGAGGGGAGACTTGAGGCCAGTCGCCTGAATGAGGGGAGACTGGAGGCCAGTCGCCCGAATGGGGGGAGACTGAAGGCCAGTCACCCGAATGGAGGGAGACTGGAGGCCAGTCACCCGAATGGAGGGAGACTGGAGGCCAGTCACCCGAATGGAGGGAGACTGAAGGTCCAGTCACCCGAATGAAGGTCCAGTCACCCGAATGAAGGTCTAGTCACCCGAATGAAGGTCTAGTCACCCGAATGAAGGTCTAGTCACCCGAATGAACGTCTAGTCACCCGAATGATGGTCTAGTCACCCGAATGATGGTCTAGTCACCCGAATGCCCGTAGTATTATCTGACTTTCGAAAAGTGCGGACTTAGACTCGGACCCTCGGGGTTGTTAGATGACGAGTTGGGTATGGATGATGCAAGACGGTGTATGATGATGAGTCGACGATGATGACATGCATGATGTTATGTGTGATGTATGCCTGGCGGTGCGTGTGATGCATTATATGTCGGATGTGTGTTATGAGTGTATGATGATGCCTATATGGTGATGATGTATGTTTAGGATTATGTGTATGTTCCTTATTATCTATATATGTCTTCCCTTGGCTTTACGTTGAACGCTAAAGAATGTAATGAAAGTATTATGTAACGTAAAGCGAAAGATAATAAAAGAGGAACATGATGAATGAATGTATACATTAACGTATGAATGAACGAACATAAAGCAGATGAGCGTATGTATGAGGTGAGCGACTCTGTGTCGCAACAAACTTGAAAGCGGTCCTTATTGCATACTACGGTACTGTGTCAGTCTTCAGACATGAGTCGGGGGTTTGTGTAACAGACCCCGGCACAGTATCAGTCTTCGGACATGAGTAGGGGGTGTTGGATGAGACGAGATAGTGAGGTGAGCAACTTTGTGTTGCAACAGACTCGGGTAGAGTTCAATCCAGGTGATTGACTCGAAAGGGATCTTTGTCGCGTATCCCGGTGTTGTGTCAGTCTTCGGACATGAGTCGGGGGTTTGTGTAACGGGCCCCGGCACAGCATCGGCTTTCGAGCTTGAGTCGGGGATATTGCATGAGACAGAATCTAGTTGGATGAGTAGAGGATCGCATGCTCCAGTACTGTGTCAGTCTTCGGACATGAGTCGGGGGTTTGTGAGCAGGCCCCGACACAGTATCAGTCTTCGGACTTGAGTCGCGAGTACCGCGTGAGTTGATGAATGAGAGATATAATTATGAAGGAGAGAAAGTATGAAAACGAACGAAAGATAATGAACATAATGAAAGTTAAAGAATGAATGAATGGAAGAGACGAACGGAAGGAACATAATGATAACATATGAAACAGGATCCTTGTCACTCGACCCCGGTAATCATGGCTGTGTGCCATGAAGAGGGTAAAGTTTGACCGGATCTAGATAAAAGTGAAAGATATGAATGCATGAAAGTTAAAGATAAAGAATGAATGAGAAAAGAAGATAATAATAATATTATCTATGTGTATGTACGTATGATGTGTGTTCATATACGAAAGTATAGTGTGGTTTTGAAAGAAGTAAAGAAAGGTTTTAACGAAAGAAAAGTATGTTTTTAATATAAAACTAGAACTCACTCAGCAACGCTGATTTTGATGTGTTTCCAGTTGGCAGGTATGTTGCTGAGGATGGCACAGGGCGACTACTCAGTTGTTGAGGCTGGCATCCATATTTTGACGTGTCATTGTATTTTGAGAAGAAAACGAATGGTGTAATGTAATGAAATGACAAGTTTTTAGTTATTAATGAAAGTTTTAAATTCCGCTGCAAAATAAATGTATGTTTTAAAATGTTTTATGCGCGATGAATGACCAACCGTAAGGTGCCCGGGAACGGGGTCTTACATGTGGACATTCATGCTAATGGACCATACTTATGGCCCATATGCATGAATGCACCATGCTTATGGACCAGTCACACGACTAAACCAGGTGACTGGATCAGTCATATGATTGAGACATAAGTTTGGTTCAATCGCATGACTGAACCTTCAGTCGTGCGTATGAATCAATCGCATGCTTCAGTCGCATGACTGAACCATCCATGCAAATGGTTCAGTCGTACGAATGAACACTGATAACCTATAAATACCACATAATTCATGGAAAAACATAATACCTCGAATTACTTCATAATACTTTGTACCGTAGCTGTCCAGATCGTCCCAAGTCGCAAATCCAAGTTCATAGATCGCTCCTGATCGATTTCAATCCATTCTTAACGTTTGTTTCATCGTAAGATCGATCGGGTAATTCGTTCTCACTGATTGGATCGCCAATCAAATAGAAGTCCGCGATATTTGATCTGGTTAAACGCAGAATCCGTTAGTACTCCGTACGTGCACGGTCCTAACACCAACCTATTAAGCCAAAGCATGATTCCCGAACTCAAAAGAAGTCTTGACTACTTTGGATTAGTCTTAGTTCCAAAACTGGAATACTCCAAGCCTTGATCGAATTTCTTTTATGTTTGTATTTATTTTATGCATTTATGATTTACTCTTTTTCGTCTTGTCACGATCGAATCATCCGAATCGCGCTAATCTCTCGACCTCAGACGCTAAGAATCAAGAACCAACAAAAACTTAAAAGCATTCATTATTGTTTACCTAATTCTTTTGAGTGGTTATATGATTCATTATGATAACCGATTTGAAACCTACTTGCTTAGGTGTTATGTTATAATGCTCTAAATATGCAAAAATTATTTTAAACACTATTGATCAAGTCTCATCATTCTCTTTAACCTACATTGTAGATTTCTTCCAAATCCCATAAAAGCTCCAAGCAAAGTTCCAATAAGAAAATGGTCGCTTTCATGGCTAAGAAAATGGCTCGAGTTATTCCCGATATTGTTAAGCAAATCAATGCCACCCCTAGCCCGAACACTTCAGTTGAATCTTGAAACCCTAGTCCCAAAACCTCAGCCTTTTCCTATAAGCACTTCAAGTCATGTGGCCCCAAACCTTTCACGGGTAAAGAGGGTGCCTCCAAGATGCTTGAATGGTTCGATAGCATCGAAGTCACTTTCATCAATAGTGAATGTCCCAACGAGCTTCGGACTCATAGTGCCACCGGCCTTCACATCATGGGCACTTGAATGGTGGAAAAGTGAAAGGAGCACTCGTGGAAATGTGGTCGCCTTCGCCCTACCATGGGAAGAAGTGAAGCAACTCATGATAGATGAGTTTTGTCCTCCTCATGAAATGCAAAGTCTTGAAGAGGAATTCTTGAACCTCAAACAAGTTGGAGGTGACAACTTGACTTGCACCATTCGCTTTAAACAACTTAGTATCCTTGTCCCTCACTTGGTCAACACCACCGACCGAGCCATAGCCAAGTACATAAAAGGCCTTCCCCCTATTATCTGCGACTCCGTTACCATAGCCGAACCATTCTCAGTTGAGCGAGCCATCCGGTTGGCGGCTACCTTGTCGAACAACCAAATGAAAGACGGATCTTTGTCTCTTAAAGGCTCCTCTAAAACCACCCATCAAGCCATCTCTGAAACACCTACGGAACCCAAAGACATAAAAACACCATCCCAAAACACTCGTCACGGCAAGAAATGCAAGTTTCAAAGCCCGCAACTATGCCATGACAACACCAACAACCCAAGCTCCCATCAACCCGAACCAAGAACCACCCAAGAAAGCCTACCCCGGTACGTTTCCCAAATGTGCCAAATGCCAATACCACTATCCACCCGCCTCTCAGTGCCGTCAATGCACGACGTGCAACCGTTATGGGCACTTTGCCTCAACATGATGAAGTGGTCCTAGCCCACATGGTAACCCACCTTCAGCTCACACCGGTACCTAAAGACCCCCGGCTAATGCAAACGGTCGTGCTTGCTTCAAATGTAGTGACCCAAACCATCTTGCTCCTTAATGCCCCCGCAACAATCAAGTTCAAGTGCAAGTGCCACGTGGACGCGCATTTAACATAAATGCACATCAAGCTCAAAACGAAAATGACATCGTAAACGATACATTTCTTATAAACGGAATTTATGCTTCTGTGTTATTTGATACTGGTGCGGATAAAAGTTTTGTTTCCGTAAAATTTGAACCAATGCTAAAATGTACACGTTCTAAATTGCCAAACTCATTCACTGTTGAAGTCTCTAACGGAAAATCTATCACCATTGATTCCATTCTCCTTGATTGAGTTCTAAGTCTTAATGAACATGAATTTCCCATCGAACTCATACCCATGCAATTGGGTAGCTTTGATGTCATAGTAGGCATGGATTGGCTTGCCAAGGTTCATGTTGAAGTCATTTGCTTTGAAAAAAATATCCGTGTTCCGCTTTCTTCTGGTAACACCTTACAAATCTATGGCAAAAAAGGACTCAAACTCATGTCTTGTATAGAGGCACGAAAGTGCTTACGTCAGGAATGTATTGTCGTTTTAGCCCATGTCGTGATAGAAAACAAAAAAGGATAGAGTGTGAAAGACATTCAAATCATTTGTGACTTTCCTAACGTGTTCCCTAAAGATCTACCCGGCCTTCCTCCCGCTCGATCCATTGATTTTCGGATTGATCTCATACCCGGTGCTACTCCTGTGGCTAAATCTCCCTACCGACTCGCACCCTCAGAAATGCAAGAGCTAGCTAGTCAAGTTCAAGAGTTGGTTAATAAAAGCTTCATACGTCGTAGCTCATCCCCTTGGGGTGCTCCAATCCTTTTTGTAAAGAAAAAGGATGGTTTGTTCCGCATGTGCATTGATTATCGTGAGCTCAATAAACTCACAGTCAAAAACCGTTATCCTCTTCCTCGTATCGATGATCTCTTTGACCAACTCCAAGGAGCAACTTGTTTCTCAAAAATTGACCTACGATCTGGTTATATAAGCTTTGACTCCGTGAAGAAGATATTCCAAAAACCGTGTTCCGCACAAGGTATGGTCATTATTGTTGGATTCTTTATGCCCAAGACACCAATATATATTTAATTGATGATATGATCATGCAATTAAATAACAACACCAATTTAGAAAATGGGTTTTCTGAATAAATTGTATGTGAGATGGAACAACTTCTAAGGATATTTTGTTCATGGGAATTATTTGTAATGTTATTTAAGTTGGTTAAATAACATCAAATAATAAAAGTGTGTGTAAGATTTATATAATTAAAAGGTTAATTACATAACTCAAAATGACTAGTTAAGTAAAAATGACAAAAAAAAGAAAATTGGGGGGAAAACCCCTTTTGGCATTCACGGCTGCCCCCTTTTGAAATGGGGGATTCCCTTTGTCTTGAAACTTGTCTTTTTGAAGAACACACACATCTCCATACTCTCTCTCTCTCTATCTCTCTCTCATACATGCAAGGGCCAAGAACACACACATTTTCTCTCATCTTCAAGAAGAAAAACAAGCTGAAAAATTCGGATTTTTCAGCATTCTTGGTTCGTTTTCGATGCTGAAATCCTAGCAACAAGGTGTTTGTTGGATGCTTGTGGGTATGATAGCTTGAGGACACCTCTCCTTGGTGTTTTGGTCATTCAAGAGCAGCTCCATCTTCGTCTATCTCACGATTTTCTGCAGCTCAACAAAGGTTGTAACTTTTGTATTGTTTTGGTTGTTTATACTTCTTGATAGCTTGTTCAAACACATATAAACGATCCTATATTCTTGGGTTTGTTGATGTTAAGTTATTAACATTAATTTCCGGATTATGAATCATAATATTAAGGCTTAAATCCGCTGTGTTTTCATGTTTAAATGGTTAAACAAATTTGATAAAGGTCCAACTGACAGGATCTCAGCCTCTCGTTTGATCAATCAGATTATATTTGCAGCGGATTTAGCACATTAATTAGCGATTAATGCAAGAACATAAAAGATATTGCATGTAAAAGCACAAGCATAGAGAGAGAAAAGAGTTCTGCGAAACAATAAATGTTCTATTACATAGCACGTTTCGGCAATTAAAACAGTATGGTTCACCATCCTTTTATAGGAGGCAAAAGGATGGGTTGATGTCCTTTTTCTGACATCAACAGAATATTAAACTTACAACTGACAAAACATAAAACTACTGAAGATGTCAACAGCTGACATCTTCTTACAAAAGTTTCCTAAGTACTAACAAAAGCAAAACTATCGAAATCCTATAACGACTGAAGAACAAACTCTTCAGTCGTTTATAACTACTGATACTATAACAACTGAAGAACATGCTCTTCAGTTGTTGTACAACTACTGAAACAAAATAAACTATTGAAAAGGAAAAACCATCACAACAACTGAAGAAGACTTCTTCAGCTGTTGTGACAAACTCTGAGTCTTCAGTACTTGGTCTTCAGACTTGGCTTCAGATGATGTAACGACTGATGACTTCAGTAGATATCATCAGTTGTTGTCTTCAGTCTTTGTCTTCAGACTTTGTGCTTCAGTAGAAGGTCTTCAGTTCTTCAGTTCTTCAGCTTTTGATTCTTCAGTACTTGTCTTCAGTACTTGAATTCTTCAGTACTTGTAAGATCAGTACTTCAGACTTCAGTACTTGGTCTTCAGTACTTTGGAGTCTTCTTCAGCTGTTGTTCTTCAGTTCTTTGATCTTCATACTTTGTTCTTCAGACTTTGTCAGAACAGCTGATGGTTGGAGCTAAGATGCTCTCGAGTCTGACATTCAAGCAAGAGAACACAATAGCTGATGGAAGTCTTCAGCAGTTGTTGCAGTGGCATGTGGGACTTAGAGGTTTTCCTGATCTTGGCTCATTGGTTCTTTTGGTCCAACAAACTCCCCCTGAACCAATGCAGCCAAAACCTCTAATTATTTGTTGTCCCACTTATTGGTGGCATAATGATTGGTCTATTTCCTTCTAGATCAGATTAGAAGTTGACCCAGATAAGCACTGGCCTGAGAGGTAGTCTCTAGTGTTTGTTTGGCTAAGTATGGATGGGAGCTCTCTTGGGGAATTGGACACAGAGCTGTTGTCCCATCCATGAGATCTACCTCCCATGTACAAGCCTGTAGGATTCTCTGGTGTAGGCTCGGACAAAGATCATTTGTTCATCTTTGGTCATGCCCTCATCCCCACCATCGAACAGTCCTTCACGGCCGTACGTCTCTGAGACATACTTGACCTGTTTCCCATTTTTGAGCTCAACTGTTGTGATTTGCTTGTAAGCAAATTCATCTGGATGTTTTCCTTCTAGCAACAAGTTGAGCTCATCTTTACGGAAGTTCTCAAGCTTCTTATATACTAAGCCTTTCCTCACCATCCTGTTCTCCAACATCATTTCAGGAGGTAGCTTAGCTTTATAAGCTTTCTCAAACTCATCCACAATTTCCCAGGGTGTTAATACAAGAGCCACTGTGATTACTTCATCTACAATCCTCTTCATCTGGCTCTTGTATCTCACAGGAATATTATTCTTTGTGATCCTGTAAGCCACCCTAGGATCAGGCCAAGTCCTCCCTCTCTCCTTGTTGTATTGGAAGGTTTGTTTGAGAGTGAAGAGTCTCAGAGCTTCTTTCGTCATATTCATGATAGAGGTAGAGGCAGCATATGCTTGGTCAATAGACTTAAGCATTTCAGCATCATGAAGATGCTGCTGTGCCTCTTCCTCTATCTTCACCTTCACAGTTTCCATCTGTGAGGTGGGAGTGATGGTTTGGGATTTGGCTTTTGGTAGAGGGATGACTGCTGAAAGAGGCAGTCTATCCTCCTCATCACCCTCTTCTTCTTCTTCTTCTTGCAGCCTCAACACCCTTCTCTTCTTCTTCAAGGGTGGATCATTGGCTGCGGGTTTTGGTGGTGAAGGGATTGGTTTAGTGGGTTGTGGTTGGGTTGTTGGTGTGGGAATGTTGGCAGGCACTGCTAGTAACCTAGAGATAAGGGCTGGTTTGGTCTGTTTAGCTAGCAGTGTCCTGTTCCCAGCACCTGCTTCAGAGAGGGCCTCTGCGACCAGTCCCTTAGTGAAATCACCAGCCGAACAGATCTTGGTGGTTATTGCCAAGAGTCTGTCCCTGGTCCATGCTTTTACATCAAGGACTGGCCTGCCTAGATACTTCAAAATGAATCTACTCATAGCCTCGAGTTTCTTTTGATCCTCTTGACTATAAGTAGACCATCGGTATTCTATCTCCCTAGTTTCTATTTTCCTGATCTCCTGATCTAGCAAGGCAGTGTCCTTGTCAAAGCCTTGCCTGAACAGCTGAGCAATGGTAGAATCGATTGATCTGCTGTGTTCAGCATCAGCCTCCTTGACAAGGGCTGCTAGATCAGAGTCAGCCACCATCTTTCCCTCCTCTCCCTTTTTCTTATCAGTGAAACTGAAATCCTTTTGGATGTCAGCCACTTCTATTTGCTCAACCTCCCTCTCTCTCCTCTTCCCTTTCTCCCTCACCTTCCTAGTCTCCTCAACCAACTCCCTCTCAACCACCACCTCATTCTCTGCCTCTACCTCCTCCTCACCCCTCTTCCTCTTGACTTGCACTGATGTCTCCCCCTTTCTGGGTGCATTGGTTGGGGTTTGACTATCAGCAAGTGCCTTAGAAATGGCAACCTCCACCATGGGTTGTATGTATGTGGGAAGCCTCTCATCAAGGGTTTGAATGACTAAGTCTTTAAGCATGGGTGTGATGAGAGGTAGGGATTTTTGGAGGATAGCATCCAGCTGCTCAGGGGGGTTCTGACCCTGAGAGCTAGTGCCAGAAGCAGGGGCTGGTGGCCGAGTTTGTGGGAGTGGCTCAGTGTTTATGAGACCTTCGGGTGAAGGTGCCATATGTGGGGTAGTGGTGGCAGATGGACTTCTATCCTGAGTCATTTGAGCAAGCAGCTCTTTGAGTCTGCTTATCTCATCCTCTAGGATAGTGTTTTGAGCTACTACATCGTAGAAGAAGCTCAGGTCATCATCAGCATGAGCTGAATCACCTGACCTCTTGACAATGTCAGGATGTACATGCCCTGAGTGTGGCTCAGTAATAGCATGTGCCCCTTGTTCATGGTACTGGGGACTTCTAGCCTCCGGATTGGATCCATCATCGGCAGTTGCCTCTGGTGAGGTCTTAGTGATGTTACCAGCTTCACCCTGCTCAGATGTTGATGCAGGGGAAGTGGCAGCCTCACCAGATTGTCCTATCTCCCTAGCCACACTGGGAGATTGGACTGATTCTCTGTGCTGTGGGCTCCCACCGGCACTTGTATCCACCCCCTCTTCGGTTGGAGTCTCCCCAGTTGTAATAGGTTTCTGGGGAGAGGGTGGAGTGCTCAGATGGGTCAGCACTTTGGCGATATCCAATGTAGGGCTTTGTGGGGCGGTCTCATCAAGAGATGGGCTCGAAGCAGTGTGCACAGGGGGAGGACTGTGCTCTTCAATGGCAGTCTTCTCAAGTGAGAAAGACCCCAGTAATGTGGTTGCCCCAATATTGGTTGCATCAGGCTCCTGTTGAGAGGAAGCCTGTGCGGTTGTGGTGGGTGGAGTCGTGGTACCTGCTGGGAGAATCGAACCAGCAGGCACATCCTGCCTTTGTGTTGCAGGGGCATCCTCAGGGGACTCATCTCCCTAAGTAGCCTTTTTTGGCTTCTTTTTGGCTTTTGGTTTGGTGGGGACTTTGGATTTTGAGGTGGAGGCTGTGGGTTCCTGCTGCGTGGGTTTTCGCAGCCGGCCAGCCTGTTTGAGTGTTTGGTCAGTGATGTGCCTGGAGTATACCTCGGCTAGAACAGCCATGGCAGGGACCCCAGTGCCAACTAGTCCCTCAGCCTGAAGCTGGTTCTCTATTATGGCCATAATGAAACGAGGATACAAGATCCATCGGTTAGAAATTGGTTTTGTGGCCATATCCTTTATTTCCAAAAATAGTATATCAGTTAAGTTTAACGGTTGTTTTTCAAGGATAGAGAACAATACCTGTTGCCACCTTGTGGACATCTGGTCCCACGAAGAGGTTTTGGGAGCCAGACACACGTTCACCATGTGGAAGATCAGTCGTTGAGGGTCAGGGAAGTGTTTCTTTAACAAGGTGGAGGCGGAGAGGTTACCCTGGTAGTCGTGGGATGTGAATGAGAGATCCAGGGCACCTTTGGGGTAGGAAGTTGGGTGGGTGGCATCCTCCAGCTCTAGGGTTTGGCGTAGGATAGCTGGAGTGATAACCACGGGTTTGCCGTTGACGGAGGACCGGAGAGAGACCTCGCCATCCTGCTCTCTGGTTTGGACGGTTACATTCGTCCAAAACTCCGCCAAGGAGTCGGTGTATATAGTGGGGTTCAGGAGAAAAGCCGTTTTGTAGGGTGAGTCGTTCATAAGATCAACGGCTTGGTGAAACTTAGGCCATAATGGCGATTTTGTAAGATGGGCGACACAGTTGTGTCGAGGTTTCAGTTGCATGGTCACCATTAATGGTGTATGGGAATTTCAGAGGTTTGGAAGGATTAGGTCAAGTGAGGAGTAAATGCTCTGAAAGTGGGGTATTTATAGGGTAGGTCAAAGGTTGAAAGAAAACTACTGAAGGTTTTGGTGTTAGTTATCAGTTGTTGTAACAACTGATGACGTGGTTTTAACCTTCAGTGGTTATAACATCTGAGGACTTGGTGTTGGTCTTCAGTAGTTGAAACTACTGAGACTTTGGTTTTGTCCTTCAGATGTTGTAAACGTCTGAAGAGTTACTGTCAGTCTTCAGTAGTTATGAACTACTGATGACCTAATATTCTTCTTCAGACTTTGTAACAACTGAAGACTTGGTGTTAGCCTTCAGTAGTTGTGAACTACTGATATCAGTAGTTATGAACTACTGAAGACATGGTATTGCTTCAGTTGTTGTAAACAACTGAGGACTTGGTGTTAGCCATCAGTAGTTGTGAAACTACTGAAGACATGGTTTTGTCCAGTTGTTTGGGTATGAAACAGCAGTTGTTGTCATCAGCTGATGAGAATTTACTCATCAGCTGTTTCCATCAAATCAGTTGTTTCATACTATCCTCCACACTTACTCATCAGCTCTTTGGCTGACTTTCAGATGTTTCATTGACCCTTCAGCTCTTGTGAATATTTATGCCTTCAGCTTTTGATCAGATGTTCACAAGTGCTGATGAAATATTCCTCAGAGCTGGTGAAGTCTTCTGAGAACTTGTGTAAGAGAGCACATCAGTACTTGTGATTTGTCTTCAGTACTTGTGTAAGATCACACATCAGTACTTGTGAACAAAATTTGTTCTGCAGTACTTATTTATTTGAAAATCATACATCAGTAGTTGTAATCCACCTCACTACTTCAGTTGTTTTCAATAAATAATGTACATCAGTACTTTGAGTCATTTTAGTCTTCAGCAATTGTGAAAGAGCTGAAGACTAAATTACTCATCAGTACTTGTATTTGACCTAATGCTCATCAGTAGTTGTGAAGTAAAAGCATCAGCAAAGGTCAAATCAGTCAAGCTGCAGCATACCAAGTCTTAGTACCAAATTTTGGAATGTGGCACTATCTAAAGGCTTAGTAAAAATGTATGCAAGCTCATCAGCACTAGGCACAAACTTAGGATCAATCAGACCTTTCTCATAGCAATTTCTAATAAAATGATGTCTGATCTCAATATGTTTGGTCCTAGAGTGCTGGACTGGATTCTTAACAATACAAAGAGCTGAAGCACTATCCATTAATAATGGAGTCTTAGTCTCAGTAATGCCATAATCCAGAAGTTGATTCTGAAGCCAGAGTATTTGATAGGTACAACTTGCAGCAGTAATATACTCAGCTTCAGCAGTGGATGTAGCAATGGATGTTTGTTTCTTACTCTGCCAAGAAACTAAACAATTGCCTAGGAATTGGCAACCACCAGAAGTGGATTTTCTGGTGACTTTGCATCCTGCATAGTCACTATCAGAGAAAGCAACTAATTTGCAAGAATGCCCAGTTGAATACCAAAGACCTAGTGATTGGGTACCTTGCAGGTATCTAAAGATCCTTTTGACTGCAATCAAATGGGATTCTTTAGGTGCAGCCTGAAATCTAGCACAGGCACATGTTGCAAACATGATGTCTGGTCTAGAGGCTGTAAGGTACATCAAGGATCCAATCATACATCTGTAAAGGGTTTCATCAACCGCTTTACCTTTCTGATCTACATCTAGTTGTGTGATGCTGCTCATGGGAGTAGAATAGGGCTTACAGGTTTGTAAATCAAACTTATTCAACAACTCTTTGGTATACTTGGACTGATGGATGAAGATTCCATCATCCTGATGTTTGATTTGCAAACCCAGAAAGTACTGTAATTCTCCCATAGCACTCATTTCAAATCGTAGCTTCATAAGCTTTGTAAATTCATCACACAACTTTGGATCAGAGGATGCAAAGATGATGTCATCAACATAAATCTGAACAAGGAGCTTATGTTGTCCCACAGTCTTGATGAATAAGGTTTTATCAATGGTGCCTCTAGTGAACTTATTCTCTAAAAGAAAGGTTGAGAGTGTCTTATACCAGGCTCTAGGTGCTTGCTTCAGCCCATAGAGAGCCTTATCAAGCTTGTACACCCAATCAGGATGTTTATTGTCCTCAAAGCCAGGTGGCTGACACACATAAACCTCTTCTTTTATTTTTCCATATAGGAAGGCACTTTTGACATCCATTTGATAAACCTTAAGACTGTGAAAGGCAGCATAAGCTAAGAACAGTCTGATTGCTTCCAGTCTGGCCACAGGTGCAAAGGTCTCATCATAATCGATGCCTTCCTCCTGTGCAAACCCTTGGACAACCAGTCTGGCCTTGTTCTTGACAATTTGGCCCTTCTCATCTGTTTTGTTCCTGAATACCCACTTGGTGCCTATAGCACACTTATCTTTGGGTAATGGAACAAGCTCCCACACTTGCTGTTTCTTGAATTGAAGAAGCTCAAGCTGCATAGCTTCCAACCATCCATTGTCTCTTAAAGCAATATGATAGTTCTTTGGCTCTTGCTGACTGATGAAGAGAGCATAGAAGCAGAAGTTAGACAATTGATTCCTGGTTGAAACTCCAGCATGGATATCACCAATGATCTGTGATGTGGGGTGATTCTTGAGCTCTTGATAGACTATGATATCTGTGCAAGTGTTTGTAGACCCATCAGCAGCAACAGATGGTGATGGAGATTCCTGAAACCATGTAGAGGATGGCAGCTCAAACGAAGTAGAGCAAGTAGAAATCTCATCAGCATTTGTAGTGGATGGAGCTGCTGAGGCTACAGGAGCATCAGGTTCAGTGGACTTAGGAAGGTTGTCACTAAACCTGAAGAGGTGAGTACTGACTTCATCATCATCAGTACCACCAGGTGAAGATCTGTTGACAGGCTCAACAGATGGAGGTTGATAAGGAACATATTGCAGTATGTCCAGATCAAACAACTCCACAGGGTTTTGTGGAATCTTGTCCTTTGGAGATTCATTGAACTTAACATGCAGAGTTTCTTCAACCCCCTTTGTTCTATAGTTGAAGACTCTGTATGCCTTGCAAGTTGATGAATAACCAACAAAATACCCTGCATCCACCTTACTAGCAAACTTCTGGAGTGGGTTGCTAGTGTTGAGAATAAAACAAGGACACCCAAAGGCTCTAAAGAATGAAATAAGAGGGGCCAAATGATGAAGAACTTCATATGGAGTCTTCATCAACCTCTTATTCACTAAAGCTCTATTCTGTACATAGCAAGCTGTATTGACAGCTTCAGCCCAAAAGGTCAGTGGCAATCCTGAGTCAGCCAACATTGACCCTGCTGCTTCAATGAGGGTCTTGTTCTTTCTCTCCACCACTCCATTCTGCTCAGGAGTTCTAGGAATGCTAAACTGCCTTCTAATTCCCTTGGACAGGTAGAAGTCATCAAGTGTGTGGTTTCTAAACTATGTTCCATTATCACTCCTCACACACTTGACCTGTAGAGAATACTGCTTTTCTACATGTAACACAAAGTTCATTATTGTCTTTGCTGCTTCATCCTTGGAGTGCAAGAAGAAAGTCCATACAAACCTGGAATAATCATCCACAATTACCAGGCAATATTTCTTCTTTGCCATGCTCATCACTCTGACAGGACCAAAGAGATCCATGTGCAAGAGCTGCAAGCAGGCAGTGGACTTTGGTTCTTCTATTGAAGGGAATGAAACTTTGTGTTGTTTTCCTTTCACGCAAGCAGTGCAGTCATCTTCACACTTGAACTCCTTCTGAGGCAATCCTCTTACTAAACCATGGCTTATAAGCTGATTCATGTTCTTGAAATTAACATGACCCAGCCTTCTATGCCATAGTGTAGACTCTTGAGGAGATGCCTTGGAGAATAGGCAAGGATGGCCTTTTAGATCCATCTTTTTGGAAAGATCTAAGGCATACACTCTTCCTGTCCTGTTGGCCTTCAGGGGAGTGTGTTCATCCAATGCCTTGTCAATCAAACTCAGAACTTTGGATGACAGAATCCGACAGTTCTGGCTTGTGAAAAGTGCCACATGGCCTTTGTCACACATTTGACTGACACTCAAGAGGTTGTACTTGAGATTCTCCACATGGTTAACATCATCAAACCTTATTTCCCCATTAGAAACAAAGCCTTTACCAATGATGTAACCCTTTGCATCATTGCCAAAAGAAACAAATCCCTTCTTTCCTTGAGAGTAGTCATTAAGAAGGGAGCTGCTTCCTGTCATGTGCATGGATCCTCCACTGTCTACATACCAGATGCTTCTATGGCATGTTGAAGAACCCTGCAAACACAACCATGTGTTAGTTTGTCTTGGAGACCCAAACCTGCTTGGTTTTGGGTCTGTTCTCATCTACAGGTGCAGCACTAACAGGTGTGTTGTGTGTGACAGCTTGAGGTGAAGAAGATGGTACAGAAGAGGAACCCTTTGGCTTGGACTTCCTTTTCTGTGGTTTCAACACAGGGGCATCTAAGTGGTTGACTCTTCCCACTAGCTGCTGAACCATCATCACCAATTGTGTCTGATTCTGTGATAAGGCCTTCAGCTCTTCAGACACATTGGAGTTTGCTGATGATGAGTTCCTATGTTGTACCATCTTTTTCTGAGCAACCTCAGCTGTTGCCTGAGTAATCCCTACCTTCTTTTTAGATTTAGCTTTGGGCTTAGGGATTTCAGGCTTGGATGTTGCTAGCACAAACTTGGTTTCAAACTCATTCTTCATTTTATTGATGCTCTCATTAATTTTCTCCTTCTTTTTGAGTTTGGAACCCCTTTTGTACCAGCAATCATCAGTAGGATGATTGAACAAGCCGCATATCTCACATGGCTTTTTCTTCATCTTATGCTGATCATCAGCTGAAGAGGATTTAACTGCTGAAGACTTGTTCTTCAGCTGTTTGTCATCAGTACTAGCAGTTTTCTTCCTAGTGCCTGCTTTCCTGGTATCCTCTCTAGCTATCTTCAAACCTTTCCTACTGTTAGTTTTCTTCTCTTCAGTGCTAATAGTATTTGAGGTTTGAACTTCAGATGTTGTCACTTGCTCTCTAGTACCTTCAGTACTTCTAGTGACAACACCTGAGTTGATCAGCTTTTGGTCATGTGACTTTCTATGTCGGATGATGCTGATTCAGAGGATAGCAAGTCACATGATGAGAAGGATTGGTTATTGCTCTCCCCATCAGATTCAACTTCTGCTCTTAAAGTGAAATCTGTGGGAGGAGCAGTGTGATTATAACCAATGCCAAACTTCACATTGGAAGCTGATTGCTTGCTAAGAAGCATTTCAAAACCCTTGCATGATTGCACCCATCGATCACACTCAACTTGGGTGGTTGCAAGAGTTTCCTTGAGGTCTTTGTACTTCTCTAGAAGTACATCTTCCCTAGCTTTATCATCTTTGATTTGGCATTTAAGCTTGTAAATCTCATCATTTTTATCTTTTAGAACAACCTCAAAATCAGCTTTTCTTTTGGAAATTGTTTGGTCAGGCTCAAGATTTTTATCTATTAAAGCTACATTTGCTTCTCTAATAGAAGCAAATGCTGCTATGCATGATTCTGAACCAAGCTTGGCTTTTGCCTCAGTGGATACCTGAGATGAGGCAATTGATGATGACCCTTCAGCAGAATCAAGGGCCATCAGAGCAAGATTTCTAAAAGGTTGGTCACCACCATGTTGACCAGCACCTTGAAGTAGTTGATCCTGACCAGATAGCTCTTCTGGTAGACTACTCCAGTCAACAACAGTTGGGGTGAAAAAGCTTTGTTGTTGAGGTTGTGTGTGGTGATGAGATTGGGAAGATTGAGGCTCTGGAAGAGCATGAGGTGGTTGAGCCGGGTGTGCTTGAGTTTGACTAGGCTGAGGCATGTAGTAACAGGGGTAAGGATATGGCATATGACCCTGTGGCACAAAATAAGCAGGTGGTGCATGTGCCTGAGATGGATAGCTAGAACTGGAGGAAGGTTGCCCTTTGTGCTGTGAGCTATTGTTGGGAAAAGTCACAAAGGGTGCAGATGAGTTAGATCCAGATGATTTACACTCTCTTGCAAAGTGTCCAAGCCTTTGGCACTTGTGACACCTCAACTTGCTCATGTCAAAACCAACTTTGGTTTTGCTAGAGAGTCCTGGGAATTTCCTACCAGTTCTCTTGTAGAACTTTTGAGAGCGGATATTTATCATTGCCATTTGGTTCAAAATATCCATCTCTTCCAGATCATCATCTGGAATGCCCTTCAAGTCCTCCATCAGAAAACACAAGTTGTCACCACCACCTCCTGAACTACTAACAGCAACAAAAGCTTGTTCTGAGTTGGTAGAGAAATCAATATGCTCATCATAAGAACCTTCTAATGAAGCATATTCTGACTCATGACTTATCAAGGCAGCATTACCTTGGACAAAGTCATCAGCAAGTTTGCCAGAAGATGACAACCTCCTCTTTTGCTCTATCTCTCTCTCAAAAGTGAGTAATTTCCCATGAAGTTGGGTGAGAGATAGAGTGTCCAGGTCAGCACTAGAGCGTAGGACAATGGTATATGTGTCCCATCTCTCAGGCAATGACCTGAGGAACCTGTTGTTCATCTGGCTTTTGGAATACTCTTGTTTGACCATCTTCAGCTCAGAGATCAAACAAGAGAACCGCTCAAACTGCTGGGTCAGAGTCTCACCCTTTCTATATGAGAATGTCTCATATTGTTAGGCGAGGATTTCCCTATTGTTTGCTAAGACCGAATCAGTTCCTCCAAATTGTTCCTTTAGAGCAACCCATAGGTCATGAGCAGACTCATGATGCAAGAGCCCTGAATATATCTCATTAGGAATGGCCATGGCTAGAATTCCATGGGCTCTAGCATCAATTTCGAACAGCTTTAGATCTTCGTCCGAATATTGTTCAGGTTTCTTCGCAACCTGTTCATTAGATTCCGGGACGCTCACCATAGGCTTGTATGGCCCGTGCACCACTGACTTCCAACAACCAGCACTGTTGACAGCCAAGTGGTGTAGCATACGTCTTTGCCATATGTTATACTCGTTCCTAACCAGCATCGGAGGCTTGGTTGCGGAACCAGTGTTGTGAGGATCATTAGTTGGTGTTGTCATCTCAGGTTTTAGTCAAAAACAAGTTTAAACACGACAAACGTAACTCGAAACCACCAAAAGACCTCAAGATTTTGGCCAGAAACAGTAGAAACTCACTCTCTATGGCTAATTCTTGCAAATTGCTAATTCGATCAAACAGAGAGATCAAAAGAGCAGTTTCAAATGATCAATAGTGAAATTGATCAATGATTAACCTGCACTAATACCATTTGACAGGATCTCAGCCTCTCGTTTGATCAATCAGATTATATTTGCAGCGGATTTAGCACATTAATTAGCGATTAATGCAAGAACATAAAAGATATTGCATGTAAAAGCACAAGCATAGAGAGAGAAAAGAGTTCTGCGAAACAATAAATGTTCTATTGCATAGCACGTTTCGGCAATTAAAACAGTATGGTTCACCATCCTTTTATAGGCGACAAAAGGATGGGTTGATGTCCTTTTTCTGACATCAACAGAATATTAAAATTACAACTGACAAAACCTAAAACTACTGAAGATGTCAACAGCTGACATCTTCTTACAAAAGTTTCCTAAGTACTGACAAAAGCAAAACTACTGAAATCCTATAAAGTCTGAAGAACAAACTCTTCAGTCGTTTATAACTACTGATACTATAACAACTGAAGAACATGCTCTTCAGTTGTTGTACAACTACTGAAACAAAATAAACTATTGAAAAGGAAAAACCATCACAACAACTGAAGAAGACTTCTTCAGCTGTTGTGACAAACTCTGAGTCTTCAGTACTTGGTCTTCAGACTTGGCTTCAGATGATGTAACGACTGATGACTTCAGTAGATATCATCAGTTGTTGTCTTCAGTCTTTGTCTTCAGAATTTGTGCTTCAGTAGAAGGTCTTTAGTTCTTCAGTTCTTCAGCTTTTGATTCTTCAGTACTTGTCTTCAGTACTTGAAGTCTTCAGTACTTGTAAGATCAGTACTTTAGACTTCAGTACTTGGTCTTCAGTACTTTGGAGTCTTCTTCAGCTGTTGTTCTTCAGTTCTTTGATCTTCATACTTTGTTCTTCAGACTTTGTCAGAACAGCTGATGGTTGGAGCTAAGATGCTCTCGAGTCTGACATTCAAGCAAGAGAACACAATAGCTGATGGAAGTCTTCAGCAATTGTTGCAGTGGCATGTGGGACTTAGAGGTTTTTCTAATCTTGGCTCATTGGTTCTTTTGGTCCAACACCAACAAACCCAACATTGGTATCAGAGCCGGATATGTGGATGACTAGCTTCAATTATCTTTGTAAAATTGGTTTTATAGGGTTTTAACAACCAAATTAGGGCTGTTTTGTGGTGATATTATAAATCCCCAACCTTTCAAGGTTCTATCATCCATGCTTATGATTAAATCTTGAAAGGAAAGATATCAAAATGGTTGATTGTGCTTTATTTGGACAATGACACCCTAAATTCTTAGTTTATGTTGGCTGAAAATTTAGGGTCAATTGGGGATTTATTTTGGTTCTTGTATGTTGTATATGATGTTTCATATAGGTGCATAACCTATCCTTGACCTTTTGTTGATTTGGTTTTGGATGAATGATTTGTCATGTTGGTTGTGTTCATTCAAAGGGTTGTAATAATTTCTTTTGTGTTTGTATTTGGGTTGTAATTTATTTATTCATTTGGTTATGTAATAAATAGAATAGGTGCATTTCTTTTATTAGAAAATTGTATTAGGATATGATTTTGTAAAAGAAGATGCACAAGATGAAGACCAAAAGCAAGGACACAAAAGACATGGACACTTGAAGCATACGGATGCGGGTTCAAGTTGGAGTTCATGGACACTTTGAAGTGTCAATTTTAAACCCTTAGGAATGACCTTACGACAACCCTCGTGATGGCACACAAGTGTGGTCAACTTAGTGGCTATGGTTATGCACTTGTGATTGTTTGGTTGTGCTTGTTTTATTTGTTTAATTTTGGTTGATTGTTGGATATTTGGATATGTATAACAAACTAATTAACAAACAAAACAAGCTGAAAATTTATGGTTCCAAATCATTAAGTGATTAATAAAAGGTTATTAAAAGGATTAATGATTTTAATAAATGGGTTTTATTAAAAGGAGAACCATAGGGTACCATGTTTTTGAAAGCATGCAAATACAAGGTACATAGAGTTTTCAAAACTTAAATTAAAGAAAACTAAAATCCCTTTGGAAACAAGTTTAACACCATCCTTTTACACGACACTCGAATCACTTGATAACTATTTGTGGGATAAAGGTCACCTAACCACTTTTAGGGAACTTGTGTTTTGAGGTGGGCTTAACGTATTTGTGGGATAAAGGTCACCTAACCACTTGTATGTGTAAACTCTCATGTGTGTGTAAGTAGGACGACTTGAATTGGAAACCATGTGATAGGGTCACCGAAGCATGGCGTACAATGGTGTTGATGGGATTAAACATGCCAACCAAACATAAGATGTTTAACCGATCCCATAAAGGCTAGAAGTTGCAAAAGGTTGCAATTGTCAAATGTTGACTACCTTGTTAATTTAAATAATAGGATAAAGGTCACCTAACTATCATTTGAATGTAACGTTGGATTCTAGATTTTAATTATTAATTGTCTATGAGACATAAAGGGTATTAGTGATTAAAATGTAATTTTTCAGAAATACTAATAAGAACTTTGTAAATTTTGTAGAATGGCCGCAAACAATAATGCTACCACCCCGACCGTCCATACCCTATCACTGAGAACTATTTTAGAGAGGGATCATCTGAACCATAACAACTTTATGGACTGTTTTTGAAACTTGAGAATTGTTCTCAAGCAAGAGAAAGAGGCCTATGTCCTTGACGATCCTATTCCTAACCAACCCGACCCGGGGATGTTGAGGCCTATAACGATTGGCTTCAGTATACTGAGGATTCCATGCAGGTATCCCGCCTCATGTTGGGAACTATGATTCCCGAACTCCAAAAGGACTTGGAGCATCTTGGGGCATATGACATGATTAACGAATTGAAGGAAATGTTTCTTCAACAAGCTAGGGTAGAGCGCTTCAAAACGGTTCGAGCGCTTCATACGTGTCGCATGGAAGAAACCCAATCGGTATCATCTTATGTACTTAAGATGAAAAGCCACATTGATCGCCTCGAGAGGCTTAACTGTCCCGTCTCCAAGGAGTTGGCCACGAATTTGATCCAAATGGCCTAACTAAAGGTTTGAGACGTTCATAATGAATTACAATATGAACGGATGGGACAAGGGCATTGGTGAGCTTCACGCAATACTCAAAACAGCTGAGGCGGGGATGGGTAGAAAGGTTCTGCATGTTCTCTCGATCAATGAGGGAGGGAATAGGAAAAGGCCATTCCCCGATCCCAAGGCAAATGTTGCCAAAGGAAAGGGGCACATCAAAGGCAAAGGGAAAGTGAAGGTTAAAGAGGAACCTCCAAAACCTAAGCTTCTGAAGCCTAAGGTAACGGAAAACGATCCATGCTTTGAGTGTGGTGAGATAGGACTTTGGAAATGGAATTGTCCAACCTATCTCAAAGAGTTGAGAAACAAGAGGGATGCTCGGCAGACCTCAGGTACAACTTTCATGATCCATATTGACTTAAATGTTATTTCTTCAAACACATGGGTATTAGATACCGGATGTGAACTCATATTTGCAATCTGTTGCAGTGGTTCAAATGAAATAAACACTTTAAGAAGGGAGACACAAGTCTCTACATGGGCAACGGAGCAAAAGTTGATGTCAAAGCCCAAGGAGACTATGTTTTGAAACTTTCAAATGGTTTGGAAGTTGTTCTTTAAAACATTTTGTATGCTCCTAGTTTGACTAGGAACATAATTTCAGTTTCCATTTTAAAAACAATATGGTTATGATTTAAAGGTTGTAAACGATGGTATTTATGAATTGGTTCATGATGAATCATTCTATAATAACACATTATACCAATCAAGCACCAAGAAACTTAAAATGGGTTTAAGTGGTTCTTATCTTTGGCATTGTCGTCTTGGTCACATAAACAAGAATCGGATTCAAACACTTCAAAAGAATGGTATTTTGAAAACAAATGAAAATTGTTCATTTGATAAGTGTGAATCTTGTTTACAAGGTAAGATGACCAAGTCGCCCTTTAGTGGTACTAACGAGACGGCAAAAGACTTATTAGGAATCATACATTCGGATGTATGTGGTCCTTTTAAGAAAATGAGAAGGAATGGTGAAAGATACTTCATTACCTTTACCGACGATTACAGTCGCTATAGTTATGTGTACTTGATGACACATAAACATGAAGCTTTTGAAATGTTCAAAATCTTCAAGAATGAAGTAGAAAATCAACTCAATAGAACTATCAAAGTTCTCCGTTCAAATAGAGGAGGTGAATACCTCAGTGAGGCTTTTCAGGATCATCTAAGAAATTGTGGGATTGTCTCACAACTTACTCCTCCCGGAACAACACAACATAATGGTGTGTCTGAAAGGAGAAACCGAACCCTATTGGATATGGTTCGATATATGATGGCTATAAGCTCACTACCTCTATCATTTTGGGGTTTCGCACTACTCTCCGTGGCTCGTATTTTGAATATGGCCCTGACCAAGAAAGCGGATTCGACACCTTTTGAAAAATGGCATGGAAAAGTTCCATAGCTATCTAATTTAAAAGTATGAGGCTGTGAAGCTTATTTCAAGCTTAACACCCAAAACAAATGGGAAAGTCGATCCACTAAGTGTATATTTGTTGGATATCCCAAAGACTGTATAGGATACTACTTCTTTGATCCAACCGAGCAAAAGGTATTTATTGCTCGAAAGGTAGAGTTCTTGGAAGCCAAGTTCCATATGGAAGGAATAACGTATAGAACAGTGGAATTTAATGTGGATCAAGATCCACAAGCTGACACACGTTTGGTTAACACTAGCAATCAACAGGAGGTTGTTGATGATGATCAAGAGGTTTATCGATACACACAAAACGTTCGCAGATCTTCTAGAGTTAGCATTCCACCTGAAAGATATGGATTTTTCATGGATGGATGCTACGTGGTTGACTCCAATGAGCCAACTACATACCATGATGCAATGTCCAATTCGGATTGTGACAAGTGGCTGGAAGCCATGAACGTAGAGATGCAATCCATGTATGACAACCAAGTTTAGGAATTGGTTAACCCTGCGCATAAGTCCAAACCGGTTGGATGCAAGTGGGTTTTCAAGAAGAAAACAGATATGCATGGAAACTTGGATACTTACAAAGCAAGACTTGTAGCACAAGGTTTCACTCAAACTCAAGAGGTTGATTATGATGAAACCTTCTCGCCTGTGACAATGCTAAAGTCTATTAGGATATTGTTTGCCATTGCTGCTCATTATGACTATGAGATTTGGCAAATGGATGTCAAAACCGCTTTTCTTAATGGACATCTCGAAGAGACTGTCCATATGGTTCAGCCTGACATCCTAATAAAGTATGCAAATTAAAGAGATCAATCTATGGATTGAAACAAGCATCGAGAAGTTGGAATCAATGTTTTGATGAAGAGATCAAGAAATTTGGTTTCATCAAGAACGCTGACGAGGCTTGTGTGTATAAAAGGGCTAGTGGGAGTGTAATTGCATTCTAAGTATTGTATGTTGATGACATACTACTATTTGGAAATGATATTCCAACCATGGAAGGTGTTAAAACCTGGCTTGGAAATTGTTTTTTCATAAAAGATCTCGGTGAAGCCGCCTATATTTTGGGAATAAAGATCTATAGGGATAGATCGAGGCGGTTGATAGGTCTAAACCAAAGTGCATACATTGATAAAATCTTGAAAAGGTTCAAGATGAAAAACTCTAAGAAAGGTATGGTACCCATTCAAAGAGGGATAATATTGAGTGCATCTCAATGCCCAAGCTCAAAGGATGAGCAAGATCGTATGAAGGACATCCCATATGTGTCTGCTATAGGGTCCATCATGTATGTGATGATATGCACTAGACCGGACGTCTCATGCGCGTTAAGCATGACAAGCAAATATCAGCAGAATCCAGGTAATAGCCATTGGATGGCTATTAAAAGTTTATTGAAATACCTTAGGAGGACTAAGGATATGTTTCTAATATACGGATCTGATGAAGAGGAACTCGTTGTAAAGGGTTATGCGGATGCGAGTTTCCAAACTGATCGAGATTATTCTCGATCACAATCGGGTTATGTCTTCATTATGAATGGAGGAGCAGTGTCTTGGAAAAGTTCAAAACAAGACGTGGTAGCATTGTCCACTACAGAATCTGAATACATAGCCGCCTCATTGGCTGCTCAGGAAGCTGCATGGATAAAGAAATTTATCGCCAATCTAGGGGTGGTCTCTACCATTCAAGACCCCCTAGAAATATTTTGTGATAACGAGGGTGCGATTGCTCAAATCAAGGAACCCCGTGCACATCAAAGGACTAGGCACATTGAGCGGAGATTCAACTACATAAGGGATGAAGTTGAAAAGGGATAGATATGTATTCGCAAAGTTCACAATGATCAAAACATTACTGATCCACTCACGAAGCTCCTTCAAAGGGCAAAGCATGAAAGTCATACTTGTGCCTTAGGACTTTGATATTCTAGTGATTGGAATTGATCTGTTTAGTATTAATATTGAAAATATGGAACAATTGTAATATTTAACTCATCTGTATATTTACGATATTTTAAGTTATGTTCCTTTTAGCATGTTTACATCCATGAATATGTTTATTATTCTAAATGTCCGTAGTCGGTCATATTTGTGGGAACAAATATGAACGTAAGACTATTAAGAACTTGGATTGGTGGATATTCATAAGGCATGAATATAGAGTAATTGGTTGCTGCCAAGGTTCATAGATATTCGTGGGATACGAATATTGGACTGACCCGTGTCTCAAATCTTACTACATGGAATCTTATTGATTGATCTTAAGTAAATTTGAGTAAAGGAAAATATCATTTGGTATCCTCCAACCTAAGATACATATTGGGTTTTGATATTCACCAAGTGTTACACCTTGAGCTAGTTCTTCGCTGCTCTAAAATAATGGTCAGTACATAAGGCTATGTTTAGGTATGACATAAGGTGATTGTGAGAAACGTATGTAGTCAAGATGGAATTTGTTCCTCTTATTCATTGAGAGCAAGATGTCTAAGGCCTGATTAAGTTAAATCAACAAGGAATGATCATTCTGTGTCCTTGGATTTAACATGACATCTGTAACAAAAGGATAAATGATAGATTCACCTAAATCATTTCAAGTTGGATACTTGAAGGGGATGATGTTATTGAATGGCTTCTAAGTCATGCGTATTAAGGGCAGTAAACCGTTGTTAGGCGGTATTTACTGGTTGCATCAATCTTCTATGAATCTTGTGCAAGTGGGTGATTGTTGGATTCTTTATGCCCAAGACACATAGAATATTGATGTGGTTAGTACGTCATGATCCAAGTCGGGTCATACCCAATAACAAGTTTAGCAAACACCAATTAATATTTAATTGATGATATAATCATGCAATTAAATAACAACACCAATTTAGAAAATGGGTTTTCTGAATAAATTGTATGTGAGATGGAACAACTTATAAGGATATTTTGTTCATGGGAATTATTTGTAATGTTATTTAAGTTGGTTAAATAACATCAAATAATAAAATTGTGTGTAAGAGTGTGTGTTCCCGATATGAACGGGAACATTGAGCATGGATCTTAGGATTCATATTGACATTACAAAACTTGATGATTCGATGCTAAGATATAATAACGATGAACACAAAAGTGTTTAATGCTTGATGTTTATTGATTTTGATGATGAAATCATCATCCATGAAGGATGATGATATGATGTTGTTGGTGATGGAACTAATTCCCACACTTGGTGGAGAATTATTCACTTTTTACAACGATGATATATGTTAATATTTATACTAATCTAGCATTTACAATAATTATAAATAAATCCTAGACTAATATTTTTGTTGCTTTTGTTCTTCAAGTCTTCAACTTCAATAATATTGGAAATCTTTAATTTCTTCAAAGGTAAAATACTCAACAATACTCCCCCTAAATTGTAGATTTCTGATGTGAAATGAAGCTTGATCTTGTTTTTGTTGAATAGTTGTTCAAAGCCAAGAATTTTGTTGTTGATGCGGAAGCGAGATCTTCAAAACTTCGGTACAATTATATTTTATAACTCGATGTCATATTGTTTTTGTTGATGAGAGCCCGAATACGAGGCCCAAATTTCTTTTTGTTGATCATAAGCCCAATCTTCAACACTTGAGCCCAATTTCAACTAACGTTTTTGTATAATAATGGAGCCCAAGAAACAAACCGAATTGTGTTCTCGAGCCCATTTGCAACCCTAGGTTGCAAACCCTAATGTTTCAACCCTAATGTGGCCGCAAACGAACTTTGGTTCGACAACCCTAATTAGGGCAGCCCTAAGTCGCATGAGTCTCTACTTGGCAGCCACATTTGGCAGCCATTTTCGGCCTCATCACTTGGTCCGCAAGAGCATTCATTCGGCAGCATTAATGTGGTTCGGGAGCAGTCCTATTAGCAGCCCCAAAATTCGGATTTTTCAGCATTCTTGGTTCGTTTTTTGTGCTGAAATCCTACCAACAAGGTGTTTGTTGGATGCTTGTGGGTATGATAGCTTGAGGACACCTCACCTTGGTGTTTTGGTCATTCAAGAGCAGCTCCATCTTCATCTATATCACGATTTTCTACAGCTCAAAAAAGGTTGTAACTTTTGTATTGTTTTGGTTGTTTATACTTCTTGATAGCTTCTTCAAACACATATAAACGATCATATGTTCTTGGGTTTGTTGATGTTAAGTTATTAACCTTAATTTCCAGATTATGAATCATAATATTAAGGCTTAAATCCGCTGCGTTTTCATGTTTAAATGGTTAAACAACTTTGATAAGGGTCCAACAAACCCAACAATTATGAGTTCATGGTTATGCCTTTCGGTTTCACCAATGCACCCACAGCCTTTACGGACTTGATGAACCGCGTGTGCAGACCTTACTTGGATCATTTTGTAATTGTGTTCATTGATGATATTTTAATCTATTCTAAGACCGAATCCGAACATGAACGACACTTACGTTTGATCTTGGAACTTCTTCGAGCCGAACAACTATACGCCAAATTCTCCAAATGTGAATTTTGGTTGAAAGAAGTTTAATTCCTTGGTCACATCGTAAGCGAAAAGGACATTCATGTTGATCCTGCCAAAATTGATGTTGTCAAAGGGTGGGTTGCTCCAAAATCCCCTACCAAAGTACGTTCTTTCCTCGGATTGGCGGGTTACTATCGTCGATTCATCTCAAACTTTTCAAATATTTCCATACCTCTCACCTCTTTGACCCAAAAAGATAAACCTTTTGTTTGGGGTCCCAAACAAGAGGAATCCTTTCAAACCCTCAAGCGTATGCTCTGTGACGCACCCATCTTAATTCTTCCTGATGGAAAGGACGATTTTGTGGTTTATTGTGATGCTTCTAATCAAGGACTTGGTGTGTTCTTATGCAACGAGGCAAGGTTATCGCTTATGCGTCAAGACAACTCAAAACCCATGAGAAGAACTACACTACCCATGATCTTGAACTCGGAGCCGTTGTTTTCGCTTTAAAGATTTCGAGGCACTACCTTTATGGTACTCAATGTGTGGTCTTCACCGATCATAAGAGTCTCCAACATATCTTTAATCAAAAGGATCTCAACATGCGTCAACAGCGATGGGTTGAATTGTTGAATGACTATGATTGTGAAATTCGTTACCACCCTGGAAATGCAAATGTCGTGGCCGATGCTCTTAGCCGAAAGAGTCATGTCAATGCTCATAGCATTTGTGTAACCAATCGTCTTCGTTGTTTGCAAATCCAAAACAACATTCAAACTCGTATTCACGAAGCCCAAAACTCATCGGTCGTCGAAAACAATTTGTATAACGAGATGCAATGTGGTGTTGAAGACCAACTTAAGTCTAAATCTAATGGAATTCTCTATTACCTTGATCGTATTTGGATTCCGAACCGTGACAACCTTCATACTCTTGTAATGAATGAAGCACATAAATCACGATATTCCATTCACCCCGGTGCAGACAAGATGTATCAAGATCTTTGTCGTACTTATTGGTGGCCGGACATGAAAAAGGATATCGTTCTTTTCGTGGCCAAATGCCTCACTTGTTCAAAAGTAAAGGCCGAACACCAACGACCTTCTGGTTTACTTGAGCAACCTAAGATCCCGAGGTGGAAGTGGGAAAGCATCGCAATGGATTTTATCACCAAACTCCCCCGAACATCTTCCGGGCATGACAATATTTGGGTAATTATCGATCGATTGACCAAATCAGCTCATTTCCTTCCCATTCGTGAAGACTAATCCGTTGAAAATCTAGCTCGTATCTACACTTCTGAAATCATTAGCCGTCATGGTATCCTTCTCGATATCATCTCCGATCGTGATGGTCGATTCACTTCCCGTTTTTAGAAAACTTTTCAGTTAGCTTTGGGCACTCAGCTCAATCATAGTACGGCTTTTCATCCTCAAACTAATGGACAAACTAAACGTACTATCGAAACTCTAGAAGATATGCTTCGATCTTATGTTATCAATTTCGGTGGGCAACTGGGATGTACACCTAACATTGGTCGAATTTTCATACAATAACAATTATCACTCTAGTATCAAAATGGCACCCTTTGAAGCGCTTTATAGTCGTAAATGTCGTTCACCTATTTGTTGGGACGAGATTGGTGAGGCACAAGTCACTAGTCCCGAAATCATTCAAGAGACAACGGATAAAATCTTGCAAGTTCACGACAACTTACTTGCTGCAAGAAGCCGACAAAAGAGTTAAGTCGATAGCGGCGTAAGTCCTTGGAATTCAATGTTGGTGATCTCGTACTTCTCAAGGTATCTCCTTGGAAAGGACTAGTGCGCTTTGGTAAGAAAGGAAAACTTGCTCCTCAATATGTAGGTCCTTTCAAGATTCTTGAAAGAATTGGTAAGGTGGCATACCGACTTGATCTACAACAAGAACTAAGCAACGTTCACCCAACATTCCATGTCTCGAATCTCAAATAGTGCCTAGCTGATGAAGGACTTCAAATTTCGCTTGACGACATACGTGTCGACGATACCATGCATTTTGTTGAGAAACCTGTTGAAATCATGGATCGTGGAATGAAGCAACTCAAACGAAGTCATATTCCAATTATTAAGGTGCGTTGGGAAGGAACGCATGGTCCAGAATTTACTTGGGAATGTGAAGATCAATTCAAGATCAAGTACCCGCATCTTTTCCCAGAACCTTCTTCTAAATGAATTTCGGGACGAAATTCCCTAAAGTAGGGAAGACTGTAACGTTCCACATTTTACATTTATTTATTTTTAAATGTTATATTAATCCTTGTTCAATCCTTGTAATCTTAAGACTTGATCATAGTGAAAAGATCTTTTTATGTAATTCTTGTTGATTATATGTTTGTGCAACGCTTAAACAATTACAAATGTGCATTTCAACGCAAAACCGAACAACTTATCGGGACTTATATATTTTTTTAGAAAATTATTTATAAGTTTTATTTTTATGATTCACATATTAAAATACTCATTCTTAATTATTAGTTATGGTGCAAATTAATAAATAAAATAAATTAAGGGGTTAGTATTGAAAATTTTTATTTTCCCTCCACTCATCTCCCCAACTACTTACATTAATGCCCAACCATAACTTTCATCTATAAATAATAACCCAAATCCCCCTCTAATCAGTTTCATCACTCTAAAATCTCTCTAAACTCTCTCTAAACTCTCTCAATCCATCCAAGAACTCCATCTTTTTTTTGCAAGAAATATTCAAGAACAACTTGTGAGTTTTATTTGTTTATTTATTATTTATACTTTCTTTCGTAGTTTCTTCTTCATTTTCTTTACCACTTGGAATAACCTCTAGGACATAACCACTTAGTCACCAAGGTGACACAAGTATGGTAAACCCTCATCTTTGAGGTCCAGGTTGGAAATATTATACTTGATTCTTTCATACATGTTCTCTTGTTTTATTTTTAAACCTTTTACATACTAAAACAAGTCACCAACAACTTTAATGTTGGAAGTCTTGTGTTGAAGTTTTATTTCTGAAATTTTAAGGCTTTTACACTCCATTATTTCATCTTTACAAAACACTGAGTGATCTACAAATCAAGAAGTGGATGAAACCAAACCGAGCCTCCAACCAATGTTGAAAGGCTTGTGTTATGGTATGAAATGTTGATGTTAAACCTTTGTTCTACAACTAATTTATCCACCATACCCCACTTGAACACTTAGTCAAACTAGTTAATTTACTTTATTGCTTTCATTAATATACTCATGACCATCCGAATCACCCTTATGTGGAGATTTTGTGCAATGGTGACAATCTTGAGGTTTATGGATATCCCTACCTCGAATCGAAATCGTTGCGTACTAGCTTCAGTGGGAATAAGTAAGTGTCACGTTAAGGCACATGACTTATATGAATATAACACTTGAGGTTTATGGACTACCCTACCTCTAATGCATGATTTATATTTATATCTACATAATACTTAGTCAAAACCAAACCATAATATCAATCAACCATGGTTGAATGTTATGTGTTAAGGTAGACATTATACTAATCTTATGATTTCTTATTTTGGACTTCCAATGAGTAACTAAAAGTCATAAAGAACACACACAATACATGGTGTCCAAATAAGTGTCTAAGTAGTATATACTTTCATGTACTCTCATATTTGTGATTTTCATACACTTTCCAATTGCTAAAATCTCAAACTTTGAATCCTAAACTTACACACTTTCATTTACCTTTTAGGGTGACTTTGGTGAATCATTTTAACTCAATCATCTATTCTTGTGGATTCTAATCGCAAAACCATGAGTCATACTTCACCCCTTTTATTTTAACACTATTTGGGTTATAACATGTACCATTTATCAAATACACCCAGGCATACATTCAATCAAACTTATTCTAAAACTCAATTCATACAAACGTGCTTACTTGTTATACTATTTGTGAATACATTCTAGAATGCATTATCTTACAAGCAATCTAAACCACCCTTAACATGTATAGCGCTATAGGACTAGCACATCCGCCCTATTATGATAGGTTTATGTTAAGTTATCAATCTTTATGGTCTTGCTCACTTTTGATGCTAAGATTGCGCTAGTGGACACTTTGGTTTGATTATGGCTTTGCATGCTAGCAATGTACAAACTTTAGTATACTTTACTCATGTTGAATTGAGATTTATTCACTATTATGCTATGTATTAAACTTTGTATGCTCACCAACATATTCATATCTTGACCAATTAGGTGGACTTAGAAACACACTAAATCTATCATTTTGTCATGTTTGTTTTAAACTTGTATTTCTCCAAATTATTGTATGTTTATTTGAAACATTGTAATGTTACTTTGACTAATGGAAATGAAATTTAATCATAATTTATTGTCACTTTAGTTCTATGATATCTTTGAACAATCTATCACTTCTCGCGCCCTGATGTTTCCGCCATCGGTTGGGGTGTTACAAGTGGTATGTGACTTTCCGGACGTGTTCCCAGAAGATTTACCAGGTGTGCCACCGGATCGCATGATTGAGTTTCAAATTGACTTGATACCCGGTGCTCAACCCATTGCCAAGGCACCGTACCAATTAGCTGCGATTGAGATGAAAGAACTAATGGTTCAGCTCCAGGAGTTGATGGATAAAGGGTTCATCCGATCGAGCATCTCTCCTTGGGGTGCCCTGGTCCTGTTTGTAATGTAGAAGGAAGGTAGTATGCGGATGTGTATAGACTACCAGGAGTTCAACAAGTTAACGGTGAAGAATTTGTACACATTACTGAGGATTGATAACTTGTTTGATCAGCTACAAGGTGCCAGTTGGTTCTCAAGGATAGATCTCCGATCTGGCTACCATCAACTGAAGGTGAAGGAACAAGATATTCCTAAGACAACTTTTCGCATGCCTTATGGACACTACGAGTTTCTCGTTATGTCTTTTGGTTTGACTAACGCGCCAGCTACCTTTATGGATCTGATGAATCAAGTGCGTTAGCCGATGGTAGATAAATCAGTGATCGTGTGTATTCATGATATCCTGATTTATTCAAAGAATAAGGAAGAACATGCCGGTCACATTCGGGAAGTATTCGAGACACTTAGAAGAGAGAAGCTGTATGCTAAATTCTCTAAGTTTGCTTTTCGGTTACATGAAGTTCAATTTTTGGGTGACGTGGTGAATGCTGAAGGGTTCATGGTGGACCCGACAAAGGTTAAGGTGGTGGTGCAATGGAAGTCTCCAAAGACGCCATTCGAGGCTCGTAGTTTCTTAGGTTTGGTGGGCTACTATAGAAGATTTATTCAAGACTTTTCCAAGATATCCTCACCTTTGACTAAATTGACTCGTAAAGATGTGAAGTTTGTGTGGGGTCAGGAACAGGAGTATGCTTTTAAGGACTTAAAGGTGAGATTGACTCAAGCTCCTGTCTTGACATTACCCGAAGGGAGTGAAGACTTAGTGGCATATTCAGATGCTTCTTATTCGGGACTAGGTTGCGTGTTGATGCAACATGGAAGGGTAATAGCCTACGCATCTCGATAGTTAAAAACCAACAAAGTCAACTACCCTACCCATGATTTGGAGTTAGCAGCTGTGGTCTTTGCGTTGAAGATTTAGAGGCACTACTTATACGAGCCGAAGTGACAATCTTCATGGATCACAAGAGTTTAAAGTATTTCTTTGAGTAAAAGGATCTCAACATGAGGCAGAGGAGGTTGTTAGAGCTTATCAAGGATTATGACTGCGAGATCCATTACCACCCGGGTAAGGCCAATGTTGTGGCCGATGCCCTTAGTCGAAAGGAGAGACCCGAGCCGATTCGGGTGAAGGTTTAAAAGTTGGTTATAACTGCTGATATGATGACACAAGTGAAAGAAATTCAAAATGAGGCATCAAAAGAAGATAGCCTTAACTCTGTACGAATAAGAGGTCTAATCACGGAGTTAGGAGAAAATACCCATGGAGTTAGAACCCGTTTTGGACGGATATGGATTCCTCGTTACGGAGACCTAGGGAGGCGAATTATGGATGAGGCTCATAAGACTCGATACTCGATTCATCCCGGTGCCACAAATATGTACCAAGATAAGATGAAAGATGACTGGTGGCCGAGAATGAAGCGCGATGTAGTGGAGTATGTAAGTAAGTGCCTTACTTGTTTGCAAGTGAAGGTAGAGCATCAGAAGCCATACAGGAAGAGCCAACCATTGGATATACCTTAGTGGAAGTGGGAGCACATCACCATGGACTTCATTATGAAGCTACCCCGTACTGCAAGGGGGTACGATACCATATGGATGATAGCTGATCGTCTGACCAAGAGTGCTCACTTCCTATCTATCCACGAGACGTATTCATTTGAGAGACTGGCAGATCTGTTCATCAAGGAGATTGTACCTTGTCAAGGTGTGCCGGTGTCTATCGTGTCAGATCACGAAACGCGGTTCACATTAATGTTTTGGAAGAGATTCCATGATGCGATGGGGACGAGGCTACACATTAGCACGGCTTATCATCCTCAGATAGATGGTTAGTCTGAGAGGACGATTCAGACGCTTGAGGATATGCTTCGAACATGCGTGATTGACTTTGGAGGAAGTTGGGATGATCACTTACCATTAGCAAAATTCTCATACAACAACAGTTATCATGCTAGTATTGGCATGCCACCATATGAGATGCTATACGGTAGGAGGTGTAGGACACCCGTATGTTGGGGTGACATCGGGCAGAAAGAGTTGGGACGCCTTGAGGTGATCGAGACTACAACTGAAAAGTTAGAAAAGATCAAAGCCTTCATGAAAGCGGCAAAGGATAGACAAAAGTCGTACACCGACAAGAGGAATAGACCGATCGAACTCAAGGTAGGCAACCGAGTTATGTTGAAGGTCTCACCTTGGAAGGGAATTATCCTGTTCAAGAAAAGGGGTAAGCTGAGCCCGAGGTATATACGACCTTTCCGGATCATTGCTCGAGTAGGAGAGGTGTCCTATAGGTTTGTACTACCTGATGAGTTAAGTGGAATTCATCCGAAATTCTATGTATCTCATCTGAGAAAGTGTTTAGCCGATGAAGATATGATTGTACCACTGGAGGATATCAAGGTGGATGAATGACTCAATTATGAAGAGCAACCAGTGACAATCATCAACCGGAAGGAGAAAAAATTGAGGAATAAAGTGGTTCCACTCGTGCGAGTACAGTGGAAGCATAGGAAGGGTTCTGAGTCTACATGGGAGACTAAAGAAGAGATGAGACAGCATTACCCAAAGTTATTCAAAGAGTGATAGGTTTCAGGGACGAAACCTCTTTAAGTGGGGTAGACTTGTAACACCTGAAACTTTCATCAAATTAAAAGAAAGGAAATGTAATAAGAAGAGAAAGAAAAGTATCTTGAGAGAAAATAAATAGACAAAAGTGGAGGGACTAAAAGTGCATAAAGGACAAAATATTATTATTATTTTGTTAAAAGGTGGCATGGCCGCCCACAACTTCTGCACACCAACTGCTACGACAATTTTAAAGAGAAAAAGCAGAGTTTATCGGATTTTAGAGAGAAGGAGAAGAATAATTTGCTAAGAGGTGAGTTTTCTTGTATTTTTGCAAGGTTTTAACCGAGTTTTTAGCCTTGTGATCGAGTTCTATGTGTTCATATGTATGTATTGTTGGATTCTTTATACCCAAGACACATAGAACATTGATGTGGTTAGTACGTTATGATCCAAGTCAGGTCATACCCAATAACAAGCTTAGCAAACACTAATTAATATATTTAATTGATGACATTATCATGAAATTAAATAATTACACCAATTTAGAAAATGAGTTTTCTAAATAAAATTCATATGAGATGGAACAACTTATAAGGATATTTTATTCAAGAATACTATTTGTAATGTTATTTAAATTAGTTGGATAACATCAAATCATAAAAGAGTGTATGAGTTATACAATTAAAAGGTTAATTATATAACTCAATTAGTAACTAGTTAAATAAATTGTTGACAAAATTTAGGGGGGAAACCCTTTTGAAACCACCATTCGGCCGCCCCCTTGAAGAGAGTGGGGTTCCTTTTGTCTTGGTACTAGTTACTCTTGAAAACATACACTCAACCTCTCTCTCTCATACATGCAAAGGACCACCAAGAACACTTTCTCTCCATCTTTTTCAAGAAGTTCAAGGCTGAAAATCGGATTTTGCAGCCTTCTTGGTCGGTTTTTGGGTGAACAAATCCTAGCAAAAGGGTGCTTGCTTGATGCTCGAGGGTATGGTAACTTGAGGACACCTCTCCTTGGTGTTTTGGTCTTTCAAGAACATCATTCTCTTCCTCATATCACACATTTTTCAGCAGATCTACAAAGGTAGTTTGTATGTGTTGTTTTGGGTTGTATTTCTTTTGATAGCTAGTTCATACACATATAAATGATCCTATGTTATTGGGTTTGTTGATATTACGTTATGTGCCTTAATTTTCAGTTTATAAAACATGATATTGAGGTTCTTTTCCGCTGTGTTTTCATGTTGAAATGGTTTAACTACTTTGATAATGTGTCTAACAAACCCAACATTGGTATCAGAGCCAGGTTAAGTGGATGAATAGCTTCTTTTGTCCTTGTAACATTGGTTTTATGGGACTTTAACAACCTTTTAGGGGCTGTTTTATGATGATATTATGAATCCCCATCTTTCAAAGTTATATCTTACATGCTTATGATTAAACCTTGAGAGATATGTATCAAATGGTTGATTGTGTTGTTTGGACAAACCCTAAATTCTTGGTTTATGTTGGCTGAAAATTTAGGGTTAAATGGGGTTTCATTTTGGTTCTTGAATGTTTTATCATATTGGTGCATAACCTAGCCTTGACCTTGTGTTGATTTGGTTTTGGTTGATTATGATTTTGTTATGTTGGTTTTGTCTTGAAAGGGTTGTAATATTTATGTTTGTATTTTGGGTTGTAATTTATTTATTAATTTCGTTATGTAATAAATAGATTATGTGCATTTCTTTTATTAGAAAATTGTATTAGGATAAATTTTGTAAAAGAAGATGCAGAAGAATAAGACCCAAAGAAGGACACAAAAGACATGGACACTTGAAGTTTTGGATATGGATTCAAGTGGGAGTTCATGGACACATATGGTGTGTCATTATTAACCCTTAGGAAAGACCTTATGACAACACTTGTGATGGCAAACAAGTGTAGTCAACTTAGTTGCTCTGGTTATGCACTTATGTTTGTATGATTGTGCTTGTTTGGTTGTTTGTTATATGATGGTTGTTCGATAGTTGTATGTGAATTAGAAACTAATTAACAAACAAAACAAGCTAAAAATTTATGGTTCCAAATCATTAAGTTATTAATAAAAGGTTATTAAGGATTAATGGTTTTAATAAAAAGGGGTTTTACTAAAAAGGAGAACCATAGGGTACCATGTTTTTGAAAGCATGCAAATACAAGGTACATAGAGTTTTCAAAACTAGAATTAATGAAAACTAAAAATCCCTTTGGAAACAAGTTTAACACCATCCTTTTACACGACACTCGAATCACTTGAGAACTATATATGGGATAAAGGTCACCTAACCACTTTTAGGAAACTTGTGTGTTTGAGGTGGGCTTAACGTATTTGTGGGATAAAGGTCACCTAACCACTTGTATGTATAAACTCACACGTGCGTGTAAGTAGGACGAATTGAATTGGAAACCATGTGCATAGGGTCACCAAAGCATGGCATACAATGGTGTTGATGGGATTTTACATGCCAACTAAACATAAGATGTTTAACCGATCCCATAAGGCTAGAAATTGCAAAAGGTTGCAAATTGTCAAGTGTTGACTACCTTGTTAATTTAAATAATGGGATAAAGGTCACCTAACAATCATTTAAATGTAACATTGGATTCTAGGTTTTAATTATTAATTGTCTATGAGACATTAAAAGGTATTAATGATTAAAATGTAATTTTTCATAAATACTAATATGAACTTTGTAAATTTTGTAGAAATGGCCGCAAACAATAACGCTACCACCCCGACCGTCCATACACTATCGCTGAGAACTATCTTAGAGAGGGGTCGTCTTAACCACAATAATTTCATGGACTGGTTTTGAAACTTGAGAATCATTCTCAAGCAAGAGAAAAAGGCCTATGTCCTTGACGATCCCATTCCTGACCAACCCGACCCCAAGGATGTTAAGGCCTATAACGATTGGCTTCAGTACACTGAGGATTCCATGTAGGTTTCTTGCCTCATGTTAGGAACTATGATTCCTGAACTCCAAAAGAATTTGGAGCATCATGGGGCATATGACATGATTACCCAGTTGAAGAAAATTTTCCTTCAATGAGCTAGGGTAGAGCGCTTCGAAACGGTTCAAGTGCTTCACACGTGTCATATGGAAGAAACCCAACCGGTATAATCTGATGTACTCAAGATGAAAAGCCACATTGATCACCTCGAGAGGCTTAACTGTCCTGTCTCTAAGGAGTTGGCCACGAATTTGATCCTTAATGGGCTAAATAAAAAGTTTGAGAAGTTCATAATGAATTACAATATGAACGGATGGGACGAGCATTGGTGAACTTCACGCAATGCTTAAAACAGCTGAGTTGGGGATGAGTAGAAAGGTTCTACCTATTCTCTCGATCAATGAGGGAGGCTATATGAAAAGACCATTCCTCGATCCCATGGCAAATGTTGCCAAAGGAAAGGGGTACGTCAAAGGGAAGGGGAAAGGGAAGGCCAAAGCAGAACCTCCAAAGCCTAAGCTTAAGAAGCCTAAGGTAACAGAGAACGATCCATAATTTTGTTGGATCTTATATGCCCAAGACACATACAAGATTGATGTGGTTAGTATGTTATGATCCAAGTCGGGTCATACCCAATAACAAGATATACAAACACCAACAAATATTTATTTGTTGATAAGATCATACAATAAATATTGACACCTATTTAGAAAAATGGGTTCCTAAATATTGCTTTTGTGATAGAACAATATTATATGGATAATTTGTTCATGAGATATTTATTTGTTTCATTATTTAAGTTGGTTAAATAATATCAAATAAAAGTGTGTTATGTTATAAAATTAGACTATGCTTTAATTTTATAACCAAAATGCATGGAAGAGTGGATATTTTATAAAAATTTCAAATGGGTGGGAAACCCAATTTTGGGTGGTGTTTGCGGCCGTCCAAGGGGCCTTGGGAACCCAATTATGTCTTGTTTCATGCAAGACTTGAAGAAACACACTCTTCCATCATTTTCACATCTTTTCTCTCATCTCTCACTAAAGCAAGAACACTCCATACTTCTTAAAAATTCGGATTTGTGGCTGATTTTTGGGGCTGAATTTTCAGATTTGGATAGTAGCTTTCGAAGATTGTTTTGGTGTTAAGCTCCCTAACATAGCAAGGTGTTTGGAAGAAGCTTGTGGGTATTACAACTTGAGGTTTTCTTCTTTGAGGGCCGCACATACAACATCATGATCATCTTCATCTCATCTTTACTTCATTATCTTGTTCTTGAAAGGTAGTTCAAGAACACCCCATTGTTGTTTTCGGATGTTGATAGCACACTATTTCATATATGAATATGATCCTTGTTTTGGGTTTTGTTTTAGTCTAAAATGGTGCAAATTTTCAGATTCAAAACATCATTTTTAAACCTTTATTCCGCTGCGTTTTCATAGTTTAAATGGTTAAACTAGCTTTGATAAACTTGCTAAAAACCCAACAATGGCATCTAGAGCCGGATATATGGAATATGTGCTTCTAAAAGTTCTTAAAAATTCATTTTATGAGACTTTGAAACCCCTTTAGGGGCTGCTATGTTCATGTTTTATGAATCCTCAAACTTTCAATGTTATATCACACATGCTCGTGATTAAACATTGAAAGACATGTATGTTATATTGTTTGTTTGTTTGGACAAAATAAAACCCGAAATTTCAGTTTATGTTGGCTGAAATTTCGAGGGTTTTAGTGGAGATTCATTGTTGTTTTGGATGATATGATCATTGTTCATTATGGTGCATAACCTAGCCCTTGACCTTGTGTTATTTGGATGTCTGTAATGGTTGTTTTATTAATTCAATTGGGTTGTATAATCATTTATTTGTGCTTGGTTTAAATGTAATTTATTTATTATTGGGATGTAATAAATAGATTAGGTACTTTTCATTTTACTAGAAATCTTGTATTAGGATATAAAATCTTGTAATATGAAGATGCACAAGATGGAAGCACAAAAGGAAGACACAAGAAACATGGAGCATTTGGATGCGGTTTCAAGTGGGAGGTTCATGGAAGTCTTCTTTGTGTTGTGTTTTGTCCCTTAGGAATGTCCTATGGACCACACTTGTGATGGCAAACAAGTGTTGCCACTTTAGATGCTATGGTTATGCACTAATATTTGGTTGATTCATGGTTGTTTGTTTATGTATTGTGGTTGATTGCTTATATATGATGTTTACTTAACAAACTAATCAATGATCATAACAAACTATCTAAATGGTCCTTAATCATTAAAAGGTAATAAAAGGTTATTAATATTGTTTAATGATTTTAAAGATTAAAAGTGTCTTAATCAATGAACCATAGGGTATCTTGTATTTGAAAACATGCAAATATGAGTATATAGAGTTTTCTAAACTAGAATTATGAAATCTCTAAATGTTTTAAAATGAGATCAACACCGTCCTTTTACACAACACTTGAGTCACTCGGGAACTCTTAGTGGGATATAGGTCACCTAACCATTTTGAGGGAACTTGTGACTTGAGGTGAGAATGCCATATTCGTGGGATAAAGGTCACCTAACCGCTTATTTTGGCAAACTTACACGTGTGTGTAAATAGGGTGTCTTGATTTGCAAACCATGTGAAATGGATCACCTACGATGTGGTTTCCAAATGGTGTTGATGGGATTAACATGCCAACTTTACAAATGATGTTTCAAGTCGATCCCATACCTCTAGAAGTTGCAAATGGTTGCCACCGTCAATCGTTGACCACCTTATTAATTTAAATCATGGGATAAAGGTCACCTAACCACTATTTAAATGTAATGTTGGGTTCTAGATTTTAATATGATAATGACCTCAAAAGGTATTAATTATTAAAATAACAATATCGAAAATACTAAAATTGATCTTTGTTAAATTTTGTAGATGGCCACCAATAACAATGATAATCATGATAATTCATCCACGTCCGCCCAATCTTTACGAGCGATTCTCCAAAAGGAACGTCTAAATCATAACAATTTTATTGATTGGTATCGAAACTTGAGCATCGTTCTCAAGCAAGAGAAACGATCATATGTTTTAGACGATCCTATCCCCGATCAACCTAATGAGGATGATGAGGAGGCCTATAACGATTGGATGAAGTACACTGAGGACTCCGTCCAAGTGTCTTGCCTTATGTTGGCAAGCATGACTCCAGATCTCCAAAAGGAGTATGAACATCACAGAGCTTATGACATGATAACCCAGCTGGAGGAACCATTCCAACAGCAAGCGAGGGTTGAGCGCTTCAAAACGGTTCGAGCACTCCATGCATGTCGTATGGACGACAACCAATCGGTTTCATCTTATGTACTTAAGATGAAAAGTCACATAGGCCGCCTCAAAAGGCTAAATTGTCCCGTCTCGAAGCAATTGGCCACGGATTTGATCCTCAATGGCCTTACCAAAAAGTTCGAAACATTCGTGTTGAACTACAACATGAATGCTTGGGACAAAAGAATTGGTGAGCTTCACTCAATGCTCAAAACGGCCGAGGCGGCCATAGGTAAAAGGGTTTTACCCGTTCTCACCATCAATGAGGGTGGGAACAAGAAAAGGCCTCATCCCGCACCCAAGGGAAGAGTTGCCAAGGGCAAGGGACCCGTATGGGGAATGGGGAAAGAGGTGGCAAGGGTGCCACCCAAAGCACAGGAGATGAAGCAAAAGGTTGCTTCCAATGACCCATGCTTCAAGTGTGGGGAGATTGGACGCTGGGCAAGAAATTGTTCTGTCTATCTCCAAGAGTTGAAAGCAAAGAGGGATGCTGGGCAAACCTCAGGTACAATATACGTGATCCATATTGATTTAAACATAATATCCACTAACACGTGGGTATTAGATACCGGATGTGGAACTCACATTTGCAATTTGTTGCAGGGGTTCAAAAGAAGTAGCAACTTCAACAAAGGGGATGTTAGCCTCTACATGTGCGATGGGGCTAAAGTTCAAGTTGAAGCCCATGGTGACTACATCTTGAAACTTCCAAATGGTTTGGATGTAATTTTGTACAATGTTTTGTATGCTACTAGTTTGACTAGGACCATTATCTCTGTAACCCTATTAAAACATTTTGGATATGTATTATCATTTATTAGAAATGAAATCCATGTTACTTTGAATGACATGTTTTACTTTAAAGCTATTCCCATCAATGGTATCTATGAATTGGGTTCGTGAAAATACATTGAATGATAGCTTATTGTACCAAACTAGTACCAAGAAGCTCAAATTGGATTTGAGTGACACTTACCTTTGGCATTGCCGTCTTGGTCATATAAACAAGAAAAGAATACAAACACTACAAAAGAATGGTCTTTTAAAAACATGTGAATGTGATTCATTTGATGTATGTGAGTCTTGTTTACAAGGTAAAATGACCAAGGCACCTTTTAGTGGCAAAGCCGAAAGGGCAAAGGATTTATTAGGTATCATACATTCGGATGTATATGGTCCTTTTAAACCTATGACAAGGTATAATGAGAGATACTTCATCACCTTTACTGACGACTATAGTCGATATGGTTATGTGTACTTACTTAGACATAAAGATGAAGCTTTTGAAATGCTCAAAATCTTCCAAAATGAAGTAGAAAATCAACTCAATAAGAAAATAAAAATTCTCCGCACCGATAGAGGAGGTGAATACCTAAGTGATGCTTTTAGAGATCATATTAGAAGTTGTGGTATTGTCTCACAACTATCTCCACCTGGAACACCACAACATAATGGTGTGTCCGACGAAGAAATCGAACTCTATTGGATATGGTTTGATCTATGATGACTAGAAGCTCACTGCCTCTATCATTTTGCGGTTTCGCTTTGTTCTCAGCGGCCCGTATTTTGAATATGGCCCCAACCAAGAAGGTGGAAATGACACCTTTTGAAATATGGTACGGAAGGGTTCCAACTCTTTCATATTTAAAAGTATGGGGTTGTGAGGCTTATGTTAAAACACCCAGCCCTAACAAGCTAGATAGCCGTTCCACTAAGTGTATCTTCATTGGATATCCTAGAGATTCTATGGGAAATTATTTCTATGATCCAATGGAACAAAAGGAGTTTGTTGCCAGGAAAGCTGAGTTCTTAGAAGCTATGTTCCTTACGGAAGGACCTAGCAGTAGAACTGTGGATCTTGAGGAGGATCAAGAGCCACAAACCGATACACGTTTGGTTGACACTAGTACTTAACATGAGAATGTTGAGAATGATCAAGTGGTTGATCAATATACACAAAACGTTCGCAGATCTGGTAGAATTAGTAATCCACCTGAAAGATATGGATTTTTCGTAGATGGATGCTATGTGGTAGGTTCCGACGAACCAACCACCTATCATGATGCAATGTCCAATTTGGATTGTGACAAATGGCTTGAAGCCACGAATGTTGAGATGCAATCCATGTATGACAATCAAGTATGGGACTTGGTTATACCACCTCTTAACTCCAAAGTAGTAGGAAGTAAGTGGGTTTTCAAGAAGAAAACTGATATGCATGGAAACTTGGATACTTATAAAGCTAGACTTGTAGCAAAAGGTTTCACTCAAACTCAAGGGGTTGACTATGATGAAACCTTTTCACCTGTTGCGATGCTAAAATCTATTAGGATATTGTTTTGTAAGGCCCCGATCCCGGAGACCTCACAGTTGGTCATTCACAGCAGTAACTACATAAAACATTACACATTATAAATTTAAGCAGCGGAATTTATTTAGCAAAACCATTCATTTCCTTATAAACACTGTTGTTAAGCAATACATTGTAGTTCATAAGTCACAAAAGATTAGTTGAATGAATTACAAAACAACAGTATCGTCAAAACATGAATGGATGTCAGTCTTGCCCCGCCGAGTAGCCATCCCAGTGTGCCATCCTCAGCATCGCTTACCTGCCAACTGGAAAATACATAAAAGTCAGCGTTGCTAGGTGAGTTCTAGTTTTATAATTAAAATACTTTACTTTTTCAAATCATACTATACTTTCGTACATGCCCACACATTATACGTATTTGTAGATAATATCATTATTATCTCTCATTGCGTTCGTTAGCTTTTGGTCATTCATCATAACTCATTATCATTCATTTATCATCTAGATCCCGTCAGGCTTTACCCTCTTCATGGCACACAGCCACGATTACTGAGGTCGAATGACGAGGATCCCATTTTGTACCTTATTATGATATTTCGTTCGTGAGCATACATCCTACATACATACAGATAATAATTATTATTATTATCCTCATCATTCGTTTAATTCATACACTTTCCATTACTCTTTCAGTCTTTACATTCATTCTTAGGAGTCTGTTGCGACAACAAGGCCGCTCACCACCATATCGATCTCTCACGATCGTATGTTAGCCAAGTCTGTTACAGTACATGGCTGCTCACCTCAGTGGCAATCTCACGATCGCCTGCTAACCGAGTCTGTTGCAACACAAAGTTTCTCACCTCATTGTCAATCTCAAAGATTGACCCTTTGTGCATCCTTCGGGGTAGCTAACCCGCATCCCAGTTGAACTAACACCTGCCAGGGGTGTGAACCTCCATACATTTGCTTGCAAGCCATTCGTTCGTTCGTTTCCGTTCCACTTTTCTTTATCATTAATCTTTCGTTTTATTAATGATAATAAATTTCTGTCTTGATCATGATTATACACGTAGAGTCATACAGTATTAATATTAATAATATTAATAATAATAACTCTAATCATAACATTATAAATAATGAAGGTCATAATGTCAATCAAACATAATCATATGCATTTAATGACCCATAGTCACTATTAGTCCAAAACCCTAGCTGCACAAACTTCCACGAAAATTCTGCATTAAATTCTAAGTGTTGGGCGCATGAGGACTATTTGGGCGCATGAGCCCTGTCTGGGTGCATGAGCACTGTTGGGACATATTACTTTACACTTGGGAAATAATTCCAGGTGCAAGAACACTATTTAGGCTCATTACCCTACACTTAGTTTTCTAAGTCATTATTTCAGGCACAAGAGTAATGTTTAGGCTCATTACCATACACTTAGTTTTCTAAGTCATTATTTCACGCACAAGAGCATTGTTTAGGCTCATTACCCTACACTTAGTTTTTCTAAGTCAGAATTCAGGCGTATGAGTACTATTCAGGCATATTACCCTATACTTGGTTTCTAAGTCATAATTTCGGGTGTAAGAACACCATTTAGGCATATTACCTTGTAATTTTTCTAAGGCATAAAATTTAGGCGTATTAGTATTGTTTAGACTCATTACCATGTACTTAGTTTTCTAAGTTCTAAATTTCAGGCACATGAGCACTATTGGGGAGCATAAGCCACAACACTTAAGTTTCTGTCAAGATCCTGGGAGTTTGAGGACTGTTCAGGCTTATGAGCCTTGTATAGGCGTATTAGCAGCCTGTTCATATATTTTTAAGTTGTTTTTAGTCCCAAACATTACATCACTTAGTTCTAGCATTCACATACCATTCTAAGCATGAACTTAACATAATCATAACAATACATTAGCCCAAACATACCCCACCCCCATACGCATGCACATAAACATACGGGTAACATAACCAATCTCATAAAAACATACATACATGTATTTTCTAGCCCCAAAATCATATAAAACATGTAAAAAGGGGATCTAGAAACTCACCTTAACTGCTTTTAAGCTTTATACTCTAAATCTTGGACTTTTCAAAGAATCCGAACACCTATATGTGTCTAAACACACAATCCGAACACATATACACATAAGAGCACATACAATTCAGCTACTTGGCCAAAAGTCTATAAAACCGAACCCAAAAACTCATAAATTGCTTACCAATTTCGATTTCAGTTGTTTTCTCTCTCTAGAATCCGAAATCTCTTCTCTTCTACTCTTCTTTCTTTTCTTTTGTCGAGAAGCAGCTGGGATTGGAGGTTATGGGCGGCCATACCACCTTTTGTACAAAATAATTATAAATTTTGTACTTTTGACACTTTTGTCCCTTCCACTTTTAGTTGACTTTCTTTTCTCTCTTTTTGTTTCTCTTATATACCTTTATTTCTTTAAAAAAAGAATACGGGTGTTACAAGTCCACCCCTCTTATATAGGTTTCGTCCCCGAAACCTGTTATTCCTCAAACAGATGAGGATAATGCAACCTCATCTCTTCCTCAGTCTCCCATGTGGATTCGGATCCTTTCCTGTGCTTCCACTGTACACGCACAAGAGGAACCACTTTATTCCTTAACTTCTTTTCTTTACGATCAATGATTGCCACTGGTTGCTCCACGTGATTGACTCGTTCGTCTACTTCAATATCCTCCGGTTGAACAATCATATCTTCATCAGCTAAGCACTTTCTCAGATGAGATACATGGAACGTTGTAAGGCCCCGCTCCCAGGCACCTCACGGTTGGTCTTTCATCGCACGTAAAACATACTTTGATATACATTCATAAGCATTTTAGATAAACAACACATATTAAGTAAAATAACGCAGCAGAATTAATAAGAAATACATTCTCATTTTATCATAAAAGCTTTTACATTGTTGACCTGATTACAAAATACAAGCTTTCTTTACATTGCCTATCTTTACTATGATTGCTGCTGAAGCATATGAAACCGAGGATTTCATAAGTAATCCGTATTATGTGAATCCTCAACAATCATAGGGTCATAAACAGTGACCTCTAGTATAAAAACATTAAAAATTTTCATCATGAAGAAGATTCCTTAAGTAATCCCGTTTATCAAGATTTTTAAGGAAGGTTCCTTAAATAATCCTGTTTATCGGGATCCTCAAGGAACACTTGACACTTGCATGCAACATAATGTGTTGCATGCATTACGGGCCCACAACGCATGACGTTGCAGCATTATCAAAAGGAGAATGCCATCCCAAAAGAGCTGAGTAGCCGCCTCATGCCATCCCCAGCAACACTACCTGCAAACTGGAAACACACAAAAAGTCAGTGTTGCTGAGTGAGTTCTAGTTTTATAATAAACATACTTCGTTTTTCATTAAAACTATTCTTTCTCGTGATCATACATCATACATACACAGAGATAACATTCTTTATTATCTTCATCATTCGTTATTCATCATCATCTTTAAATTCTCATATGGATCCTGTCAGGCATTACCCACTTCATAGCACTCGGCTATGATTACTGTGGTCGAATGACAAGGATCCCGTTTCATCTTAGCTTGCACATTGAAAAGTTTTTGTACCAATAACATATGCTATACCCCGATCATTATTAGCTACAGGGCCGAAGTCAACATATGAACAACAAAACGTATGCCACAGTACTAGTAGGTAAGCGGTAGAGGCACCATGACCATGGTCAATCACAGAGAAAGACCAATCGCGTTATTCAATGCTTGCAAGGATTAATTTGTTCATTCATTAATGCATGTATTCATCATCATCTTTCTTTTCATTCATTCGTTAATACATGCATTCATCATCATGTTCCTCTTTCATTATCTTTCACTTTACGTTACATAATACTTCATTCGTTCATTTCCATAATTCGTAAAGTTTCAGAAAGATAAACATACATAATCATAGGAACATACACAAAACATCCAATCATCATCATACCAGGCATCATACGTATATGGTACACAGTACGTATACCCATGCAACAACATCATCATCATTATCATGTCTATGTTACTTGTTTACTCGAATAAGTCAGATCTTACTAAACTTAATCCGCATTCCATAACTTGGTTCATCCGCATTCGGTTAGTCATCCGCATTAGTCAATGCGGATGAGGAATGCCTTATCCGCATTTCATTCCCCAGTTCATCCGCATTTCATGCCATCCGCATTAGTCAATGCGGATGAAGAGTTGCCTTTACTATATTCCGTATACTACCCGCATTGGTCAATGCGGTTAAAGAATGCCTTGGCCATTCTTCCTGACTTGTCCGCATTAGATCAATGCAGTTGAGTATTCCCATAACCGCATTTCCTGACCCATCTGCATTTGTTAATGCGGCTGAGCAAAATGCCTTGACCACATTTTTCTTAGTCATCCGCATTGGTTGATGCGGATGAAGCCTGCCTTGACCACATTTCATGGGCTGTCCGCATTAGCTTGATGCGGTTGAGTATGGTGACCTGCCCTTAACCTGTGCCATTTCTACAATCCGCACATCATCTTAACATATATTAGTACTGATTTATCATATCAGCTACTTAGAATCACTAAACATCATGCATATCATATGAATAACTTCTAAAACATACATCTGCAGTACACATTCTGTCTACATGCTGAAATTTGTCTACTTGTCTTAGAAATCCTACCTATATTAAGCATAGCGGTCCAAGCGGACCGTACACACACGCATACTCATACGTATATACACACATTAAGAGCTCACGGCTCGAAAACAGTTTCACTATGTGTTCCAGCCCTAAAATCATTCATAAATATGTAAAAGAAGGGGTCTTAGAACTCACATTGTGTTGCTGGGTATGGCTTCTTCGAAATCCGTAGCCGTGGAACCCAGTACCTCGAATTCGTCTTCTTCTTCTTGTTGTTCTTCCTTCAAAACTCGTAGTCTGCTCTTTCTCTCTCTAAAACTTTCGCTGATTTGGGGTTGTGAGAAAAGGGTGGGCAGCCATCCCTATGTATATAAGATATTTCTCTTTTCTTTGTACTTTTTACACAATACCCCCTTCCATTTATTCTTTCTTTTCTTTTCTTCTTATTATGTCTCTTTGTCAAATCAAAATTTCGGGCATTACAAGTCCACCCCCCTTATAAAGGTTTCATCCCCGAAACCTGTCATTCCTCGAATAGATGTGGGTAATGTTGTCTCATCTCCTCTTCAGTCTCCCACGTAGACTCGGATCCCTTCCTGTGCTTCCACTGTACACGCACAAGAGGAACCACTTTATTTCTTAACTTCTTTTCCTTACGATCAATGATTGCCACTGGTTGCTCTACGTAATTGAGCTATTCGTCTACTTCAATATCCCCCAGTGGAACAATCATATCTTCATCAGCTAAGCACTTTCTCAGATGAGATACATGGAACGTGGGATGAATTCCACTTAACTCATCTGGCAATTCCAGCCGATAGGCTACCTTTCCTACTCGTGCGATGATTCGGAAAGGTCCTATATATCTCGGGCTTAGCTTGCCTCGTTTTCTAAATTGGATAATGCCTTTCCAGGGCGAGACCTTCAACATGACTCGGTCACCAACCTTGAACTCTATCGGTCTCCACCTCTTATCCGCATAAGACCTTTGCCTATCTTTCGCCGCCTTCATGAAGGCTTTGATCTTTTCTAACTTCTCAGTGGTTGCTTCGACCACTTCGACACCTCCCAGTTCCTTCTGCCCAATGTCTCCCCAACATACGGGCGTCCTACATTTCCTACCGTACAGCATCTCGTAAGGTGGCATGCCAATGCTGGCATGATAACTGTTATTGTACGAGAATTCTGCTAACGGCAAGTGGTCGTCCCAACTTCCTCCAAAATCGATCAAACACGCCCGAAGCATGTCTTCGAGTGTCTGGATCGTCCTCTCAGACTGGCCGTCCGTCTGAGGGTGATAAGCTGTGCTGATATGTAGTCTCGTCCCCATCGCATCATGGAATCTCTTCCAAAATTTCGACGTAAAACGGGTGTCACGATCAGACACGATGGATACCGGCACGCCATGACGAGCTACGATTTCTTTGATGAATAGATCCGCCAATCTTTCAGATGAATACGTCTCGCGGATCGGTAGGAAGTGGGCGCTTTTCGTCAAACGATCAACTATCACCCATATAGCATCATACCCTTTCGGAGTACGTGGTAGCTTCGTGATGAAATCCATGGTGATGTGCTCCCACTTCCACTCGGGTATATCTAATGGTTGGATCTTCCCGTAAGGTTTCTGGTGCTCTGCCTTTACTTGTAAACAGGTCAGGCACTTACTCACATATTCCACCACATCACGCTTCATACCCGGCCACCAATAATCTTTCTTCATGTCTTGGTACATATTGGTAGCGCCGGGGTGAATGGAATATCGGGTCTTATGGGCCTCATCCATGATCTTTCCACGTAGATCCCCATACCGAGGAATCCATATTCGCCCAAATCGGGTCTTAACACCAGTTGTGTTCTCACCCAATTCTGTAACTAGACCTCTCATTCTTTTGGAGTTAAGGCGATCTTCTTAAAAAGCCTCGTCTTGGAATTCCTTAACTTGTGTCATCACATCAGAGGTCATAATTAGCTGATAAGCCTTCACCCGAATCGGCTCGGGCCTCTCCCTTCGGCTAAGGGCATCCGCCACAACGTTGGCTTTGCCCGGATGGTAGTGGATCTCGCAATCATAGTCTTTTATCAGCTCTAACCACCGCCTTTGCCTCATGTTTAGATCTTTCTGCTCGAAGAAGTACTTCAAGCTTTTGTGGTCTGTGAAGATGGTACACTTCGTCCCGTATAGATAGTGCCGCCAAATATTCAACGCGAAAACCACCGCAGCTAGTTCCAGATCGTGCATGGGATAGTTGACTTCGTGGGTCTTTAGTTGTCGAGACGCATAGGCTATCACTCTCCCGCGTTGCATCAATACACAACCTTGCCCAGAATAAGATGCATCCGAATAGACCACTAAGTCTTCATTTCCCTCGGGCAATGTCAAGACAGGAGCTTGTGTCAGTCTCGTCTTCAACTCCTCAAAGGCATCCTCCTGTTCTCGACCCCACACGAACTTTACGTCCTTGCGAGTCAATTTTGTCAGAGGCGAGGCTATCTTGGAAAAGTCTTGGATAAATCTTCTATAGTAGCCCGCCAATCCCAAGAAGCTACGAATCTCGGATGGCGTCTTTGGTGACTTCCATTGCATCATGACCTCAACCTTAGCTGGGTCCACCATTATCCCTTTTGCATTTACCACGTGACCTAGAAATTGCACCTCGCGTAACCAAAAAGCACACTTGGAGAACTTAGCATACAGTTTCTCCTTCCTCAAGGTCTCCAACACCTCCCGAATGTGGCCGGCATGCTCGTCTTCGCTCCTGGAGTAAATCAGTATATCATCGATAAACACAATCACTGATTTATCCAGCATCGGCCGACACACTCGATTCATCAAATCCATAAAAGCAGCCGGCGCATTGGTCAATCCAAAAGACATAACGAGAAACTCATAATGACCATAGCTGTACGAAAGGCAGTTTTAGGAATGTCTTGCTCCTTCACTTTCAGTTGATGGTAGCCCGATCGAAGATCTATTCGTGAAAACCAACTGGCGCCTTGAAGTTGATCAAATAGATCATCGATTCTTGGCAAGGGGTATCTGTTCTTCACCGTCAACTTGTTCAACTCACGGTAGTCGATGCACATCCTCATACTACCATCCTTCTTCTTCACAAACAGGACCGGAGCACCTCAAGGTGAGATACTCGGTCTAATAAACCCCTTATCTAATAGCTCTTGCAACAGCTCCATCAACTCTTTCATCTCCGTCGAGGCCAATCGATACGGTGCCTTGGCGACAGGTTGAGCACCCGGTATCAGATCAATCTGGAACTTGATCTCTCTGTCAGGTGGTAATCTCGATAAGTCTTCCAGGAATACGTCTGGAAAATCACGCACAACCAGAACATCAGATAGTCGTGGTGTTGGCGTTTCCACATCTTTCACATAACATAAGTAGGCGCTGCACCCACGCCTCATACATTTTCCCGCCACCGCCATTAAGATCACCTTCGGAATTGTCATGACCTGATTCCCATAAACAGTTACCGAACTTCCATCAGGCGCTGTCAAACAAATCATCGTCTTTTGACACACTATATTTGCCTCAAAGTCCGCCAACCAATCCATCCCAAGCACCAAATCAAAACCACCCAAAGTCATCACAAAACGGTCTAACCGGAAATTTGTGGCCCTCTAATTTTACATCACAACCCTCTATCACCTCGGAAATCCTGGTAGTTTTACCTATAGCAGTCTCTATGTCAAATGGTACATCCACACGTCTACGACTAACAGGCAATTTGGCACAGAAAGTAGCAGAAATAAAACTCCTACTGGCACCCGAATCAAATAATACAGAGGCTAAGGTTTGGTTCACCAAAATGTACCGGACACAACGTCAGGGTCCGTCCTAGCCTCTTCTTGCGTCATTGTGGACGCCCTGGCCTTTGCCCTCGGTGCTTCTCCTCCCGTCTTCTTCTCCCCTGAGCCCTCAGCCCTCGGCTTCCTGCAATCTTTGCTCATATGACCACTTTCCCCACAGTTAAAACACTTGCCCATTCGGTAATCCTTGGCCATATGCCCTGTCTTCCCACACTTAAAGCAGATGTTGGATCCCCATTTGCACTCTCCCGAGTGCTCTCTACCACATTGGCCACACTTCCTCATCCCAGCTCCAGACATGACCACACGGCGGTCATCCACCCTTGCCTTCTTGATACTTGTCGAGGTATCACCTCGACCAAACCTCTTTCCCTGCCAACTTTTCTCGCCACCTCCCTTCTTACCACTCTCAGCCTTCACCACCCTAGCCCTTTCTCGTATAGTCTCCCAGCCAAATCTACTGCCGACCTAAAAGTACTCGGTCGGGCAGTAATCAAGTGCGTGCGGATGTCGGCCGGCAGCGCCTGGATATACTGGTTGATCTTTCGAGACACCGGCGTCACCTGGTCCGGCACCATTCTCGCTATCTCAATGAATTTGGTGGTGTACTGTTGGTGGGTTATCGTACCTGCCTCCAGCTGCAGGAACTCTCTTTCGATTTTATCCATTTCCCGACGAGGACTGAACTCCTCGATCACCATTCTCTTCAACTCGGACCACTTCATCTTCCCAATGGCCCTGCTACCCTCGGCCTGGACTATATTGTCCCACCAGCATAAGGCCGACCCCGTAAAAGAGTGGGTAGCAAACTTCACCTTCTTGTCCTCCTGACAATCACTGATATCGAGGACAACTTCCATTTCCCTCACCCATTGGTGAGCATCAGCCGTAGTGCCAGAACCGTCAAAAGTAGGGGGCTTGCACCTCATGAATGCCCCGTAATTACAACCCCGTGTTGTCTCTCGTACCGGCTCCTCCTTATCTTCCTCTTCATTATCAGATAGAACCGTTTCCAGCTCTTGTTGCTCCTGTCTTCCTGAGGACCTATTCCTCTCTTTTCTTTCACCTTCCCTGACCTCCTTAATCACTTCGGTCACCACAGACGGTAGGATCGTCTGCATGACCTGATGTACCTCCTCAACCACTGCCTCTTTTACCGAGGCTCTCGAATTAGCGCTCTCATCTACGCCCTCCTGATGAGGAGTATTGGGTTCTTCATGAACCACTTTCTCCACCCTAGGTCTTCCTCTCGTGGCTCGTGGTTCAGCACCACGTCTGCCACCTCCTCCACCCCGGGAAGCTTTGGAATATCTACCACCCGCCATTCTCTATCACACTAAAAGGTTCAAATACTAACACGGTCATTCAAGGAAATAGCTCAGTTTATGTCAAGTATAGTAAGTCCCTAATTACAGTGGCCAGTTAGGATTAGCCACCTACTTTACTCTTCGCACCCCGAGCATCACCCGTCCTGACTACATTAGTATCTAAATCTAGCAGTACACATAAATCACATCACATGCACACATAATACCAGTTAATCTTTTAAGAAAATATCTGATGGCACGCGACTGCTCAGATGGCATTCTCTTCCTTACTGTCCCATTTTCAGTTTATGTTTTAGGTTTATTTTGAAAATTTACCCATTTTACTTAAACGTTTGCTCTGATACCAACTTGTAAGGCCCCGCTCCCGGCACCTCACGGTTGGTCTTTCATCGCACGTAAAACATACTTTTGATATACATTCATAAGCATTTTAGATAAAAAACACATATTAAGTAAAATAACGCAGCGGAATTAATAAGAAATACATTCTCATTTCATCATAAAAGCTTTTACATTGTTGACCTGATTACAAAATACAAGCTTTCTTTACATTGCCTATCTTTACTATGATTGCTGCAGAAGCATATGAAACCGAGGATTTCATAAGTAATCCCTGTTATTTGAATCCTCAACAATCATAGGGTCATAAACAGTGACCTCTAGTATAAAAACATTAAAAATTTTCATCATGAAGAAGATTCCTTAAGTAATCCCGTTTATCAAGATTTTTAAGGAAGGTTCCTAAAATAATCCTGTTTATCGGGATCCTCAAGGAACAATTGACACTTGCATGCAACATAATGTGTTGCATGCGTTACGGGCCCACAACGCATGATGTTGCAGCATTATCAAAAGGAGAATGCCATCCCAAAAGAGCTGAGTAGCCGCCTCGTGCCATCCCCAGCAACACTACCTGCCAACTGGAAACACATAAAAAGTTAGCGTTGCTGAGTGAGTTCTAGTTTTATAATAAACATATTTCGTTTTTCATTAAAACTATTCTTTCTCGTGATCATACATCATACATACACAGAGATAACATTCTTTATTATCTTCATCATTCGTTATTCAACATCATCTTTAACTTCTCATATGGATCCTGTCAGGCTTTACCCACTTCATAGCACTCGACTATGATTACTGTGGTCGAATGACAAGGATCCCGTTTCATCTTCTCTTGCACATTGAAAAGTTTTTGTACCAATACCATCTGCTATACCCCGATCATTATTAGCTACTGGGCCAAAGTCAACATATGAACATCAAAACGTATGCCACAGTACTAGTAGGTAAGCGGTAGAGGTAGCATGACCATGGTCAATCACAGAGAAAGACCAATCGCGTTGTTCATGTTGGATTCTGTATGCCCAAGACACATAGAACATTGATGTGGTTAGTACGTTGTGATCCAAGTCGGGTCTTACCCAATAACAAGCTTAGCAAACACCAATTAATATTTAATTGATGATATGATCATGCAATTAAATAATTACACCAATTTAGAAAATGGGTTTTCTAAATAAATTGTATGTGAGAAAGAACAAATTATGAGGATAGTTTGTTCATGGATATTATTTGTTATGTTGTTTAAATTAGTCAAGCAACATCAAATAATAATAATGTGTGTGTGCATATCATGTATAATTAAATGGTTAATTATGTTAAAACATTTTATAAAAACTTAGAAGGTTTTAAAGGGGCTAACCCTAAAAGGGTTATATGGATGGGTTTCGGCCGCAAGGGCCTCTACTCTCTTCTCCCCTTTCTTGTTCTTAAAACAAAACCTCTCTAAGAACACACACACATCTGATCTACATTTTCCTCACATGCAAAATCGACTCTAGGGCTGGATTTCATCATCTAGAAGATGGATTTCATGGTTGAAACAAAGTTCCAGCAGCCTTGTAATTGTTCACTGCTGGAATTCGATTTCAGCTTTGTTCTTGGTTCGATTTTGGTGTCAAATCCTAGCAAAATGGTGTTTTCTTGAAGGCTTGTGGGTATGAGCACTTGAGGACAACTACACTTGATGTCTTGGTCATTCAATGGCAGCTGCATGTTCATTTTGTTCACGTTTTCAGCATCTTTGGATGATGGTTTTTCAGCCACGTTTTGACAGCATACAAAGAGCTGCATGTTCACTGTTGTTCACGTTTTCAGCAGCTTTGGGTGTTGGCTTTTCAGCCACATTTTGACAGCATACAAAGAGCATGAATAAGGTAGTTCATCTTCATCATACATCCACGGTTTTAACAGCATGCATCCACGGTTTTGACAGCATGAATAAGGTAGTTCATTGTGTTGATTTGGTTGTTTTGTTTGCTTCTTGATAACTAATCTATTCACATATATATGATCCTTTGTCTTTGGGTTTGTTGAAATAATATTATGAACTTTAATTTTCAGATTATAGAATACGAAATTAAGTTCATATTCCGCTGCGTTTTCTTGTTTAAAATGGTTAAACAACATTGTTTAGGTCCAACAAACCCAACAATGGTATCAGAGCCGGATATGTGGATGACTAGTTTCTTGTGTTCTTGTAAAATTGGTTTTATGAGGCTTTAACAACCTTATTAGGGCTGTTTTGTGATGATTTGATGATACCCCAACCTTTCAAGGTTGTAATCATGCATGCTTATGATTGGATCTTGAAAGGAAAGATATCAATTTGGTTGATTGGTTTTTGTTTGGACAAAAGACCCTAAATTCTTAGTTTGTGTTGGCTGAAAATTTAGGGTCAAATGGGGTTCATTTAGTTCTTGAAATGATGTATATGGATACATGTCTTAGTGCATAACATAGCCTTGACCATATATGTTTTGGATTTGGTTGATTATGGAATTGTCATGTTGGTTGTATTTTTTCTATTTGGGTTGTAATAATTCCTTTTGGTGTTTCTATTTGGATTGTAATTTGTTTATTCATTTGGCAATGTAATAAATAGATTAGGAGTATTTTTTCTTTTACTAGAAAATATGTATTAGGATATATATTTTGTAAAAGAAGATGCTCGGGAAGGAAGCACAAAAGGAAGACACAAAGGATGGACTTGAAGCATTTGGATGCAAGTTCAAGTGGGAGTCTTTGAAGACCTCATCATTTGTGTTGTGTTGAACCCTTAGGAAAGACCTTATGACAACACTTGTGATGGCAAACAAGTGTAGTCAACTTAGTGGCTATAGTTATGCACATATGTTTGTATGATTGTACTTGTTTGGTTGTTTGTTGTATGATTGTTATTTGACATTTGGATGTGCATAACAAACTAATAAACAAACTTAACAAGCTGAATTTTATGGTTCCTAATCATTAAGTGATTAATAAAAGGTTATTAAAAGGATTAATGATTTAATAAAAGAGGTTTTATTAAAAGTGAACCATAGGATACCTTGTATTTGAAAGCATGCAAATACAAGGTAAATAGAGTTTTCAAACTAGAATCAATGAAAACTAAAAATCCCTTTTCAAACAAGTTTAACACCGTCCTTTTGCACAACACTTAAGTCATTTGGAAACTCTTAATGGGATAAAGGTCACCTAACCATTTTGAGGGAACTTATGACTTAAGATGGGAATACCACATTGGTGGGATAAAGGTCACCTAACCACTTGTGTTGGTAAACTCACATGTGTGTGCAAGTAGGGTAACTTGATTTGCAAACCATGTTGAATGGATCACCTAAAATATGGTTTCCAAATGGTGTTGATGGGATTAACATGCCGACTTTGCATATGATGTTTAAAGTCGATCCCATACCGCTAGAAGTTGCAAAGGGTTGCAATTGTCAAATGTTGACTACCTTGTTAATTTAAATAATGAGATAAAGGTCACCTAACCATTATTTGAATGTAACGTTGGATTCTAGATTTTAATTATTAATTGTCTATGAGAGATAAAGGGTATTAATAATTAAAATAAAATTTTTCAAAAATACTAAAAAGAACTTTGTAAAATTTGTAGAATGACCGCAAACAATAATGCTACCATCCCGACCGTCCATACCCTATCACTGAGAACTATTTTAGAGAGGGATCGTCTCAACCATAATAACCTTATGGACTGGTCTTGAAACTTGAGAATTGTTCTCAAGCAAGAGCAAAGGCAAATGCCCTTGACGATCCTATTCCTAACCAACCCGACCCCGACAATGTTTAGGCCGCCTCGAGAGGCTTAGCTGTCCTATCTCAAAGGAGTTGGCCAAGGATTTGATCCTTAATGGCCTAACTAAAAGTTTGAGACATTCATAATGAATTGCAATATGAATGGATAGGACAAGAGCATTGGTGAGTTTCACGCAATGCTCGCAACAGCTAAGGCAGGGATGGATAGAAAGGTTCTACCTATTCTCTAGATCAATAAGGAAAGGCCATTCCTGATCCCAAGGCAAATGTTGGCAAAGGGGAAGGGAAGATCAAAGCGGAACCTCCAAAACCTAAGCTCAAGAAGCCTAAGGTAACCGAAAAACGATCCATGCTTTGAGTATGGTGAGATAGGTCATTTGAAAGGGATTCATCCAACCTATCTCAATGAGTTGAGAAATAAAAGGGATGATGGGCAAACCTTAAGCATAACTTTCATAATCCATATTGACTTAAGTGTTATTTCCTCAAAGAACATGGGTAATTGGATACCACATGTGGAACTCACTATTGCAATTTGTTGCAAGAGTTCAAAAGAAATAAGCACTTTAAGTAAGGAGACTATGTTTTGAAACTTTCAAAAGGGTTTGGAAGTTGTTCTTCAAAACATGTTATATGCTCCTGGTTTGACTAGGAACATGTTTTAAGTTTCCCTTTTAAAATGATATGGTTATGATTTAAAGTTAGTAAATGATGGTATTTATATTTATGGATGATGTATATTATTTCAAGGCTATGCCTTCTAATGATATTTGTGAATTGGTTCATGATGATTCGTCCTATAATAACACATTATACCTATCATACACCAAGAGACTTAAAATGGTTTAAGTGACTCTTATTCTTGTCATTGTCATCTTGGTTACATAAACAAGAATCGGATTTAAACACTTTAAAAGAATGGTCTTTTGAAAACAAATGAAAATTGTTCATTTGATAAGTGTGAATCTAGTTTACAAGGTAAGATGACTAACACGCCCTTTAGTGGTACTAATGAGAGGGCAAAAGACTTATTAGGAGTCATACATTTGGATGTATGTGGTCCTTTTAAGAGAATGACAAGGTATGATGAAACTTACTTCATTACCTTAACCGACGATTATAGTCACTATGGTTATGTGTACTTGATGGCACATAAACATGAAGAATTTGAAATGTTCAAAAACTTCAAGAATGAAGTAGGAAATCAACTCGATAGAACTACCAAAGTTCTCCGCTTAGATAGAGAAGGTGAATACCTAAGTGAGACTTTTAGGGATCATCTAGGAAGTTGTAAGATTGTCTCACAACTTACTCCTCACAGAACACCATAACATAATGGTGTGTCTGTAAGGAGATCGAACCCTATTGGATATAGTTCGACCTATGATGGATATAAGCTCACTACCTCTATAATTTCGGGGTTTTCGCACTACTCTCCGCGGCTCATATTTTGAATATGGTCCAAACCAAGAAAGTGGATTCGACGCCTTTTGAAATATGAAATGGAATAGTTCCATCGCTATCATATTTAAAATTATGGGTTATGAAGCTTATGTTAAGCTTAACACCCAAACCAACTGAAAGTCGATTCACTAAGTGTATATTTGTTGGATATCCAAAAGGACTGTATAGGATACCACTTCTTTGATCCAACAGAGCAAAAGGTATTCATTGCTCAAAAGGCAGAGTTCTTGGAAGCCAAGTTCCTTATGGAAGGAATGGCGCATAGAACAGTGGAATTTGATGAGGATCATGATCCACAAGCCGATACACGTTTGGTTGACACTAGCAATCAACAAGAGGTTGTTGATCATGATCAAGAGGTTGATCAATACACACAAAAACGTTCGCAGATTTGGTAAAGTTAGCATTCCACATGAAAGATGTGGATTTTTCATAGATGGATGCTACGTTGTTGACTCCGAAGAGCCAACTACATACCATGAAGCAATGTCCAATTCGGATTGTGACATGTGGCTAGGAGCCATGAACGTAAAGATGCAATCCATATATGACAACCAAGTTTGGGAATTGGTTGACTCTTCACTTAACTCCAAACCGGTTGGATGCAAGTGGGTTTTCAAGAAGAAAACTGACATGTATGGAAACTTGGATACTTACAAGGCATGACTTGTAGCAAAAGGTTTCACTCTAAGTCAAAGGGTTGATTATGATGAAACCTTCTCGCCAATCGCAATGCTAAAGTCATCCTGATAAAGTATACAAGTTAAAGATATCAGTCTATGGATTGAGACAAGCATCGAGAAGTTGGAATCAACGTTTTGATGAAAAGATCAAGAAATTGGGTTTCATCAAGAACGCTGACAAGGATTGTGTGTATCAAGGGGCTAGTGGGAGTGTAATTACGTTCTTAGTATTGTATGTTAATGACATATTACACTTGGAAATTGTTTTTCCAAAGGGATCTCCGTGAAGCCGTCTATATTTTGGAAATAAAGAGCTATAGGGATAGATCGAGGCGGTTGATAGGGTTAAACCAAAGTGCATACATTGATAAAATCTTGAAAAGGTTCAAGATGGAAAACTCTAAGAAAGGTATAGTACCTGTTCGAAGAGGGACAATATTGAGTGCATCTCAATGTCCAAGCTCAAAGGATGAGCAACATCGTATGAAGGACATCCCATATGCGTCTGCTATAGGATCCATCACGTATGCGATAATATGCACTAGACTGGACGTGTCATGCGCATTAAGCATGACAAGTAGATATCAGCAGAATCCAAGTAAACAGCCATTGGATGGCTATTGAAAGTATATTGGAATACCTTAGGAGGACTAAGGATCTGTTTCTAATATACGGATCTGATGAAGAGGAACTAGTTGTAAAGGATTACACGAATTCTAGTTTCAAAACTGATCGAGATGATCCTCGATCACAATCGGGGTACGTCTCCATTATGAATAGGGTAGCATTGTCCACTACAGAATTTGAATACATAGCCGCCTCATTAGCAGCTTGGGAAGCTGCATGGATAAAAGGTTTATCACCAATCTAAGGATGGTCTCTACCATTCAAGACCCCTTAGAAATCTTTTGTCATGACGAGGGTGTGATTGTTCAAATCAAGGAACCCCGTGCACATCAAAAGATTAGGTACAATGAGCGGAAATTCAACTACATAAGGGATGAAGTTGAAAAGGGAAAGATATGTATTCGCAAAGTTCACTTTGATCAAAACATTGCGGATCCACTCACGAAGCTCCTTGAAAGGGCAAAGCATGAAAGTCGTACTTGTGCCTCAGGACTTCGATATTCTAGTGATTGGAATTGATCTGTTTAGTATTAATATTATTAATATGGAACAATTGTAATACTTAACTAATCTATGTATTTACGATATTTTAAGTGATGTTCCCTTTTAGCATGTTTACATCCATGAATAATTTTATTATTCTAAATGTCCGTAGTCGGTCATATTTGTGGGAACAAATATGAATGTAAGACTATTATGAACTTGGATTGGTGGATATTCACAAGGCATGGATATAGAGCAATTGGTTGCTGCCAAGGTTCATAGATATTCGTGGGATACGAATATTGGAATGACCCGCATCTCAAATCTTACTACATGGAATCTTATTGATTGATCATAAGTAAGTTTGAGTAAAGGCGAATATCATTTGGTATCCTCCGACCTGAGATACATATTGGGTTTTGATATTCACCAAGTGTTATACCTTGAGCTAGTTCTTCACTCATATGAAATAATTGTCTGTACATAAGGCTATGTTCAGGTATAACATAAGGTGATTGTGAGAAACGTATGTAGTCAAGATGGGATTTGTTCCTCTTATTCGTTGAGAGTATGATGTCTAAGTCCTGATTAAGTTAAATCAACAAGGAATGATCATTCTGTGTCCTTGGATTTAACATGACATCTGTAACAGAAGGATAAATGATTGATTCACCTAAATCATTTCAAGTTGGATACTTGAAGGGGATGATGTTATTGAATGGCTTCTAGGTCATGCGTATTAAGGGTAGTAAACCGTTGTTAGGCGGTATTTACTGCTTGCATCAATCTTCTATGTATCTTGTGCAAGTGGGAGATTGTTGGATTCTGTATGCCCAAGACACATAGAACATTGATGTGGTTAGTACGTTGTGATCCAAGTCGGGTCATACCCAATAACAAGCTTAGCAAACACCAATTAATATTTAATTGATGATATGATCATGCAATTAAATAATTACACCAATTTAGAAAATGGGTTTTCTAAATAAATTGTATGTGAGAAAGAACAAATTATGAGGATAGTTTGTTCATGGATATTATTTGTTATGTTGTTTAAATTAGTCAAGCAACATCAAATAATAATAATGTGTGTGTGCATATCATGTATAATTAAATGGTTAATTATGTTAAAACATTTTATAAAAACTTAGAAGGTTTTAAAGGGGCTAACCCTAAAAGGGTTATATGGATGGGTTTCGGCCGCAAGGGCCTCTACTCTCTTCTCCCCTTTCTTGTTCTTAAAACAAAACCTCTCTAAGAACACACACACATCTGATCTACATTTTCCTCACATGCAAAATCGACTCTAGGGCTGGATTTCATCATCTAGAAGATGGATTTCATGGTTGAAACAAAGTTCCAGCAGCCTTGCAATTGTTCACTGCTGGAATTCGATTTTAGCTTTGTTCTTGGTTCGATTTTGGTGTCAAATCCTAGCAAAATTTTGTTTTCTTGAAGGCTTGTGGGTATGAGCACTTGAGGACATCTACACTTGATGTCTTGGTCATTCAATGGCAGCTGCATGTTCATTTTGTTCACGTTTTCAGCATCTTTGGATGATGGTTTTTCAGCCACGTTTTGACAGCATACAAAGAGCTGCATGTTCACTGTTGTTCACGTTTTCAGCAGCTTTGGGTGTTGGCTTTTCAGCCACATTTTGACAGCATACAAAGAGCATGAATAAGGTAGTTCATCTTCATCATACATCCACGGTTTTAACAGCATGCATCCACGGTTTTGACAGCATGAATAAGGTAGTTCATTGTGTTGATTTGGTTGTTTTGTTTGCTTCTTGATAACTAATCTATTCACATATATACGATCCTTTGTCTTTGGGTTTGTTGAAATAATATTATGAACTTTAATTTTCAGATTATAGAATACGAAATTAAGTTCATATTCCGCTGCGTTTTCTTGTTTAAAATGGTTAAACAACATTGTTTAGGTCCAACAAACCCAACAGTTCAATGCTTGCAAGGCTTAATTCGTTCGTTCATTAATGCATGTATTCATCATCATCTTTCTTTTCATTCATTCGTTAATACATGCATTCATCATCATGTTCCTCTTTCATTATCTTTCACTTTACGTTACATAATACTTCATTCGTTCATTTCCATAATTCATAAAATTTCGGAAAGATAAACATACATAATCATAGGAACATACACAAAACATCCAATCATCATCATACCAGGCATCATACGTATATGGTACACAGTAGGTATACCCATGCAACATCATCATCATCATTATCATGCCTATGTTACTTGTTTACTCGAATAAGTCAGATCTTACTAAACTTAATCCGCATTCCACAACCTGGTTCATCCGCATTCGGTTAGTCATCCGCATTAGTCAATGCGGATGAGGAATGCCTTATCCGCATTTCATTCCTCAGTTCATCCGCATTTCATGCCATCCACATTAGTCAATGCGGATGAAGAGTTGCCTTTACTATATTCCGTATACTACCCGCATTGCTCAATGCGGTTGAAGAATGCCTTGGCCATTCTTCCTGACTTGTCCGCATTAGATCAATGGGGCTGAGTATTCCCGTAACCGTATTTCCTGACCCATCCGCATTTGTTAATGCGGCGGAGCAAAATGCCTTGACCACATTTTTCTTAGTCATCCGAATTGGTTGATGCGGATGAAGCCTGCCTTGACCACATTTCGTGGGCTGTCCGCATTAGCTTGATGCGGTTGAGTATGGTGACCTGCCCTTAACCTGTGCCATTTCTACATTCCGCACATCATCTTAACATACATTAGTACTGATTTATCATATCAGCTACTTAGAATCACTAAACATCATGCATATCATATGAATAACTTCTAAAACATACATCAGCAGTACTCATTCGGTCTACATGCTGAAATTTATCTACTTGTCTTAGAAATCCTACCTATATTAAGCATAGCGGTCCAAGCGGACCGTACACACACGCATACTCATACGTATATACACACATTAAGAGCTCACGGCTCAAAAACAGTTTCACTATGTGTTCCAGCCCTAAAATCATTCAAAAATACGTAAAAGAAGGGGTCTTAGAACTCACATTGTGTTGCTGGGTATGGCTTCTTCGAAATCCGTAGCCGTGGAACCCAGTACCTCGAATTCATCTTCTTCTTCTTCTTATTCTTCCTTCAAAACTCGTAGTCTGCTCTTTCTTTCTCTAAAACTTTCGCTGATTTGGGGTTGTGAGAAAAGAGCGGGCAGCCATCCCTATGTATATAAGATATTTCTCTTTTCTTTGTACTTTTTGCACAATACCCCCTTCCATTTATTCTTTCTTTTCTTTTCTTCTTATTATGTCTCTTTGTCAAATCGAAATTTCGGGCGTTACAAACGTGGGATGAATTCCACTTAACTCATCTGGCAGTTCAAGTCGATAGGCTACCTCTCCTACTCGTGCGATGATTCGGAAAGGTCCTATGTATCTCGGGCTTAACTTACCTCGTTTCCTAAATCGAATAATCCCTTTCCAAGGTGAGACCTTCAACATGACTCGGTCGCCAACCTTGAATTCTATCGGTCTTCGCCTCTTGTCAGCATACGACTTTTGTCTATCTTTCGCCGCCTTCATGAAGGCTTTGATCTTTTCGAACTTCTCAGTCGTAGCTTCGATCACCTCAACACCTCCTAACTCTTTCTGCCCAATATCTCCCCAACACATGGGCGTCCTACATCTCCTAGCGTATAGCATCTCGTAGGGCGGCATGCCAATACTGGCATGATAACTGTTGTTGTACGAGAATTCTGCTAACGGCAGGTGGTCATCCCAACTTCCTCCAAAATCGATCACGCACGTTCGAAGCATATCCTCGAGCGTCTGTATCGTCCTCTCAGACTGACCGTCCGTCTGAGGATGATAGGCTGTACTAATGTGTAGCCTCGTCCCCATTGCATCATGGAATCTTCTCCAAAACTTCGACGTGAACCGGGTGTCACGATCCGACACGATAGACACCGGCACGCCATGACGAGCTACGATTTCCTTGATGAACAGATCCACCAATCTTTCGGATGAATACGTCTCGCGGATCGGTAGGAAGTGGGCACTCTTTGTTAGTTGGTCGACAATCACCCAAATAGTATCGGATCCCCTCGACGTGCGAGGCAACTTAGTAATGAAATCCATGGTGATATGCTCCCACTTCCATTCGGGTATATCCAATGGTTGGATTTTCCCGTACGGTTTCTGGTGTTCCGCCTTCACTTGTAGACAAGTAAGGCACTTACTCACGTACCCCACTACATCGCGTTTCATACCCGGCCACCAATAATCTTTCTTCATATCGCGATACATCTTGGTAGCACCGGGATGAATGGAGTATCGAGTCTTATGGGCTTCATCCATAATCTTTCCACGTAGATCCCCGTATCGAGGAATCCACATTCGCCCGAATCGGGTCTTAACACCAAGAGTGTTCTCACCTAATCCCGTAACTAGACCTCGCATCCTTTCGGAGCTAAGACGATCTTCTTTCAAAGCCTCCTCTTGGAACTCCTTAACCGGTGTCATCACATCAGAGGTCATAATAGCTGATAAGCCTTCACCCGGATCAGCTCGGGCCTTTCTTTTCGGCTAAGGGCATCTGCCACCACATTGGCTTTGTCCAGATGGTATTGGATTTCGCAATCGTAATCCTTGATGAGCTCCAACCATCGCCTCTGCCTCATGTTTAAATCTTTCTGCTCGAAAAAGTACTTCAAGCTTTTGTGGTCTGTGAAGATGGTGCACTTCATCCCATATAAATAGTGCCGCCAAATCTTCAACGCGAAAACCACCGCAGCTAGTTCTAGATCGTGTGTGGGATAGTTGACTTCGTGGATCTTCAGCTGTCGAGATGCATAAGCTATTACCCTTCCACGTTGCATCAACACGCAACCTAACCCAGAATAGGATGCATCTGAATAGACGACTAAGTTGTCATTTCCCTCGGGCAATGTCAAGACAGGAGCTTGTGTTAGTCTCGTCTTCAACTCTTCAAAGGAATCCTCCTGTTCTCGACCCCACACGAACTTTACGTCCTTGCGAGTCAACTTGGTCAAAGGTGATGCTATCTTGGAGAAGTCTTGAATAAATCTCCTGCAGTAGCCCGCCAATCCCAAGAAGCTACAAATTTCGGATGGCGTCTTTGGTGACTTCCATTGCATCACAGCCTCAACCTTTGCTGGGTCCACCATGATTCCCTCCGCATTTACCACGTGACCCAGAAATTGCACCTCGCTTAGCCAGAAAGCACACTTGGAGAACTTAGCATACAGTTTCTCCCTTCTCAATGTCTCCAACACCTCCCGAATTTGACCAGCATGTTCTTCTTCGCTCCTTGAATAAATCAGGATATCGTCGATGAACACAATCACCGATTTATCTAACCTTGGCCGACACACTCGATTCATCAAATCCATAAAAGCAACTGGCGTGTTGGTTAATCCAAAGGACATAACGAGAAACTCATATTGTCCATAACGCGTACGAAAAGCTGTTTTAGGAATGTCCTGCTCCTTTAGTTTCAATTGATGGTAGCCAGATCGAAGATCTATCCTTGAGAACCAACTGGCACCCTGGAGCTGATCGAACAAGTCGTCAATCCTCGGTAACGGATACCGATTCTTTACCGTCAACTTGTTCAACTCACGGTAGTCGTTGCACATTCTCATGCTACCGTCCTTCTTCTTCACAAATAAGACCGGAGCACCCTAAGGAGAGATACTCGGTCTGATGAAATCCTTATCAAGCAATTCTTGTAGTTGTTCCATTAACTCCTTCATCTCAGTCGGAGCTAATCGATACGGTGCCTTAGCGACAGGTTGAGCACCAGGTATCAAGTCAATTTGAAATTCGATTTCGCGATCCGGTGGCACACCTGATAGGTCCTCTGTAAAGACATCGGGAAAGTCACACACAACTGGCACATTGGACAATTGTGGTGTTGACATGTTCACATCCTTCACGTAGGCTAGATACGCGCTACATCCACGTCTCATGCACTTTACCGCCACCACCATCGAAATTACTTTTGGAATCGTCATAACCCGATCGCCATATATTATCACCGGACTTCCGTCAGACGCCGTCATTCTAATCATCTTCTTACGGAACATGATATTCGCTTCACAGGTTGCTAACCAATCCATCCCTAGTACTATATCAAATCCACCTAGGGGCTTCACATGTAACTTGGCAGTAAACCTATGACCTTCTAACTCTATAGCACAGTCCTCTATCATGTTCGTAACCCTAGTGGGCTTACCAATAGCAGTCTCTATGTCAAAGGGCTCATCAATGCGTTTACTACTAAGAGGCAGTTTAGCACAGAAATTGGCAGAAATAAAACTCCTACTAGCACCAGAATCAAATAACACAGAAGCAAGAGTGTGGTCTACTAGAAACGTACCTGACACAACATCGGGGTCTGTCCTAGCCTCCTCTCTGGTCATGGTGAACGCTCTGGCTCTTGCCTTCTGCCCCTCAGTCCCGGCCGTCTTCTTTGCCCCGGAACTCTCCGCCCTCTGCTTCTGGCAATCCCTACTCATATGGCCCTCTGCGCTGCAGTTGTAACACCTCAACAGTCTACAGTCCCTGGAGATGTGGCCCGGCTTTCCACATTTGAAACACACGTTGAGCCCATCCTGCACTCTCCCGTATGCTCCTTCCCGCACTTGCCACACCTTTTGGGCCCCGAGCTCGATTACCCCACCCTACAGTCATCCATTCTCATCTTCTTGTTATTCAGGGTAAAACCAATACGCCCGAACCGTTTCCCGTTCCAGTTTCGGTCACCACCACCAGCCTTCTTCACCTCCACAACTGTCACCTCCCTCTCATCATAGAGCCTCCCGGCCAAATCCATTGCCAACCTAAAAGTGCTTGGTCGAGCAGTAATCAAGTGCCTACGAATGTCAGTTGGCAATCCCTGGATGTACCGATTGATCTTTCGGGACACCGGCGTCACTTGATCCGGCACCAGCCTCGCCATCTCATTGAATTTGATGGTGTACTGCTGGTGGGTCGTGGTTCCCGCCTCGAGTTGTAGGAACTCCCTCTCGATCTTATCGAGTTCCCTGTGAGGACAAAATTCCTCAATCACCAGCTTCTTCAACTCGTTCCATCGTTTTTACCCGATGGCACCGAAACCTTCTGCTTGGACAATATTGTCCCACCAACATAATGCAGAGTCGACAAAAGATTGAGGCGCGAACTTCACCCTTTGATTTTCGTGACACTCACTAATCTCCAACACTGCCTCCATCTCCCTCACCCAGCGGTGAGCAGCAGCAGCATTGCCATTGCCATCAAAAGTCGGGGGCTTGCACCTCTGGAATGCCCCATAGCTGCATCCCTTGGTCGTTACCCCTACTGATAGGATCAATTAGAGCAATCTGTATCAATTATATGAACAATTCAAAGCAAAATACAATCAATTGTAATCAAATCATGCAAAATCAACAAAATTCATATTCCATTGATAGCAAAGATGATTACAAGTGATAGAAAGCAGTTCTCATAAAACATATGCAAAAACTTACAATCTATACTACGTCTATGCTATTTATACTAGAACCTAAGGAACTAATTTACACAAAAAGTCCCTACACTAGTATAAAATACAAAATAGACCCTAAACAATAAAGACTAAATGTTAATCTTTTAAGGGACCTAACAATACTCCCCCTAAGATTTACATTGTCTTCAGTCTTCAGTTCAGCTCCATCCTTTCTTTTCTTCTTTTATCTTCAATCTTGTCTTTGACTTCATCTTATCTTCTCTGCATCCTTTGACTTCTTCTTTTATCTTCAATCTTCTCTCTTCATTCTTCAATCTGCAAAAAAAAAAATTTATGAAACTGTTCATCTTCTTCATCAAGTTCATCATCACCGAAAATGTTCATCTGTGACCATGAATCAAAACTTCAATCAAATATCAGATTATCACAAGCTTAACCTAATATCATGATCGAAATCATCAGATGAACAAGAATCAATCATCAATTTTTCACATTTTTTCTCGATTTGAAGTAATCTGTGATTTTACAAGTGTTAGGGTTCATACGACCGTACAGGGATCGAACGACCATCAAAAAGTTTCATTTAAAATGAAATCAGTTGAATATGATTCATTCACTTACATTCACAATCACAAGAATACTATCAACAATCTGAAATTTTTGTTCAAAATGGATTCAATCGAAGAATAAGGGTTTTGGTCGAAGAAAGTTCGAGAGTTCGATAGTTCAGAGGGTTTTGTGAGGGTTTTTGAATTTAGAATGAAATGGATATCACAAGTGTTCTATTTATACTAAGTATAAAAATTTTAGACTTATGAGTACTGTTGGTCGTTTTAGGATCGTTCAGACTCATTAGGTCAAAAATTTCACCAAGTATTGAGACATATGAGCACTATACAGCCTTGTGAGTCTAGTCGTATTAGCACTGTTAGACACATTAGGTTAGCCGTATGAGAACTGTTTCAGACTTATGAGAACTGTTAGTAGCATAAGCACTGTTGGTCGCATAAGCACTGTTTTAGTAGCATAAGCACTGTTTCAGTAGCATAAGCACTATTAGTAGCATAATAAATCTGAAATGTCCACACATCAACTAATCAGACATATAACAACTGTTTGTGCATTTTTTCACTTGGAACTTTCAAATCTTCCACCTGCACACTGTTTAAACAAATTAGTAATATTTCATACTAATATTCAAACAATATTGCATATTTTTACATTTTGACCCTCAAAGTTTTAAATTTTACACTTTTGACCCTCAAAGTTTTAAATTTTACACTTTTGACCCTCAAAGTTTCAAATTTACACTTTTGACCCTCAAATTTGAACTTTTTACATGTTTGACCCTTCATCTTAGTTTCAAAATGAACAACCAAATATTTCAACATCTGTCTTGATTTCAACTTTTCACAGAATCTTTTCCACTTTGCTAAAAATTATGAGATCATTTTATCATTTGATAAACACACACATACTTTGAAATTAAAGCATCATCCGTTCAATTCAACATGAGCATTTTCATTTTGATTTTCTGAGATTATTCTTATTGGTTTATTACTCCCCCTAAACTTTTAAGTTTCTCAAAACTTAGAAGTTTACCAAGATAGCATAAGAATATCACACTTAACATTGTTATATTGCCTGCACACAAGAAAACATGCATAAAATCAAATTAAAGCAGAATAAAAATCTAATATTTACACTAGAATCTTTAATTACAGTGAGATCATATTAGATAAGATCAGAACATTAAAATAAAAAATATGTGGATAGTCATAGACAATGATTAAATCCTGATCAAGTGTGTTCCAGGTCAGTGATATCACAGCAAAGGAGACACAAGATCTAAGGACAGCAAATGAGTGTTTTTGACATAAACTATCAGCTCACTTACTTTTTCAATTCTTGGATGAGTATGGTAGAGGTATATGACAAGATGTGACTCATACCAAGACAAAGAGGATCAACCATCATCAAGACATGCAAGAAAGCACATGTTCTCAACTTATTACCTAACAAATATGCATAATCAGAGTTCATGTTACTTAATTTAATAGAGAATGATCATGGATAACCATTTGATCAACTCTAACCATCCTTTTGAATGGGTTGTGCACATTGGCATCTTTTGCATCAAATGAGAATATCCAGGTCAGTAATGAGTTACAACAGAGGATATCTCAGTACTTCAGGTCTATGATGACTCATAACAGAGAAGTAAATGATGCTTGTAACAGAATTCATGATTAGTCACATTACCATCAGGTGTGAGTAGGTGTAGCTTAACAAGCAGTCAATCTGATAAGCTAATACACTCAAATGTACTTAGATGAATACACAAACAAGCATAAGGATGTGGGATAATCACAAGAATTTACTTGTTCAGTATACTAGCATGATAGTGTCTACACAACAATTCCTGATCATGTCAGACTTTATTAGCGAGTGAAGTATGTAACTGATCTTACTAATGTACTATCATTTCTCACAGAAGGCAAATACAGATTCATTCCTAAAATAATGAATGAAAAATGAAAAGCACTCTATTTTTGGTTTTTTTTATGTATAATTTTCTATTTGATTTTTTGAGTTTTCTAAATTTTGTATTTGGTTTTCTATAAAAGAAAGCACACACACACAAACAATCAGGCAAATAACGATGAAAAGTTATCCTTATGAAAATTGTCAGAGTTAGGAAAGTATTTGATCATGAAAAGATTCAAATTTGTAACCAGGTTTACACATGGTTAATAAGGCCAATTGACTCCACTAAATACTCAAACCTTCCTGGTAGAAAAGATTTAGTAAATAGGTCTGCCAACTGTTTTTCAGTTGCTATTTGAATCAAAATGATTAAACCTTTTTCAGAATTATCTCTTAGAAAATGATATCGAATTTCGATATGTTTTGTTTTTGAGTGTTGAACTAGATTAGCTGTAATGAACATAGCAGCAGTGTTATCAATGTAAATGGGTGTTTTAAGAAAATTGAACCCATAATCTAGCAGTTGGTTTTGCAACCAAAGTATTTGAGAACATCCTGCTGATGCAGCTATGTACTCAGCTTCTGCAGTTGAGACAGAAACATTTGTTTGTTTCTTACATTGCCATGAAACTAATCTGGGTCCAAGAAACTGACAACCACCCGTTGTAGATTTTCTGTCTTGACAACATCCACCATAATCACTATCTGTGTATCCATGTAACTCAAAATTACCCTCGTAAGGATACCAAAGCCCTAAGGCTGGTTTACGTTTGAGATACCTGAATATTCTTTTGACAGCAATTAAGTGAGATTCTTTCGGGTCTGATTGATACCTTGCACAGACACAAACAACATACATTAAGTCTGGTCTTGATGCAGTAGGATACATCAAAGAACCAATCATAGATCTGTATAAAGTGTTGTCTACTGATTTTCCTTTAGGATCAGGTTCAATCTTGGTGTTTACGTCAGCTGGAGTTCTTATGGATTGACAATCATGCAGTTTGAATTTCTTCAAGAGTTTATCAACGAACTTCTCTTGATTGATAAAAATACCATCTGTAGATTGTTGAACTTGCAATCCAAGAAAGAAATTGATTTCTCCCATAGAACTCATTTGAAACCGAGATTTCATGATCTCTTCAAATTCTTTGCACAATGTTAGACTTGTAGAACCAAATATGATATCATCTACATACACTTGCACACATAAGAGATCATCATTATCCTTCTTTATGAATAAAGTTGGATCGATTTTCCCTCTTGTATATCCATGTTGGATCAAGTGTTGAGATAATGTCTCATACCAAATTCTAGGAGCATGATGTAGGCCATATAAAGCTTTGCTAAGCTTATACACACGATGTGGAAATTCTGCATCCTTAAAGCCTGGAGGTTGCTTCACATACACATCATCAGTGATTGGACCATACAAGAATGCACCTTTGACGTCCATTTGATACACCTTGAATTTCATGAATGATGCATAAGCCAGGAAAACACGAATAGATTCGAGTCTTGCAACTGGAGCAAATACTTCATCATAGTCAATTCCTTCTTCCTGTGTGTATCCTTGTGCAACAAGTCTTGCTTTATTTCTGATTACAATGTCACGATCATCAGTTTTATTTCTGAACAACCATTTGGTGCCTATGGCATTTTCTCCTTCAGGTAATTCCACCAACTTCCACACTTCTTGTTTTCAAAATTGTAGAAGTTCCTCCCGCATAGCTTCAATCCAACCATTGTCCTGTAATGCCTCGGTGACATTTTTAGGAACAGTCTGAGAAAGGAAACACGAGTATAAACAAACATTTGCATGTTCAGATTTACTCCTAGTAGTTCTTTCATTCAGAGGACCAATAATCTGTGATGTTGGATGGTTCCGGTGGATACGAGATATCGGAATCTCATTTCCTTGAACAGTAACATCAAGATTGGTTTGGTTCAGATTGGAGAGCTGTTGCAATAAGGTAGAAGAATGTGGAGTGAAATTTGGTACTTGAGTCGGTGAATTGAGAAAGTAATCAAAGTTACTATGATCAATTGCATCTCCAGAGATAGAAGATGTGCCAGACTCAGGATGTCCAATTTCTGTACCATCATCAGGAATAGGTTGTGATGCTTCTTGATCTGCTAAAACTGAATGATCTGAGGCTGAAGAATAAGGAACATTGTCATGGAAATGGATTGTTGAATCCTTGACAAATGAAAAAAATGGATAATCTGGACGAGCATCATCTGAATCATCAGAATCTGAATCATCACTGAAACATCCAAGATCTCCTCTTGAGTTCTTCTTACCTAAAAAATCATCAGATTGATTAAACAAGTTAGACTGAAATGAGTTTGACAAAGAATCCAAATCAAATAACCATGCAGGACCATTTGAAACTGATGGAAAAGAATTTTCCAAAAATTTAACGTTGAATGTTTCATTAATAGTGTTTGTCCTAGAGTTATACACTCGATAGGCTTTTGAAACAGATGAATATCCAACGAAAAATCCATTATCAGCTTTTTCTTCAAATTTTCCTAAATGATCACTTGAGTTAAGAATCATAACTGGACAACCAAATGATTTTAAAAAATTTATGTTTGGTTTCCTGTCAAACATCAACTCATATGGAGTTTTCTTTTTATCTTTAACAAGCAAGATTTTGTTCTGAACAAAACATGCTGTGGATATTGCTTCGTCCCAGAAAGTGATTGGAAGTTTAGCATCTGCTAACATAGAACGGGCAGCTTCAATCAAAGTTCGGTTCTTCCTTTCAGCAACTCCATTTTGTTGTGGAGTTCTGGGAGCACTGAACTGATGAACTATCCCTTTTTCTGCATAAAACAAATCAATGTTAGCATTTTTAAATTCAGTTCCATTATCACTTCTTATTATTTTTACTTTTTGATCAAGCTGATTTTCAACTTTATTAATAAATTCTTTTAGAAGATCTGCAGTTTCAGATTTAGCTTGAAGAAAGAAAACCCATGAAAATCTTGTATAATCATCTATGATGACTAAACAATATGATTTTCTACCAATACTCCTAACATTAGTTGGTCCAAAAAGGAACATATGTAACATCTGGAGTGGTTTGGTGTTTGAGTTTATTAGTTTGGACTTATAAGACGCTCTATGTTGTTTTCCCTTCAGACATGCTGAGCAATGATCAGTTGTTGAAAACTTCTTGGAAGGAAGCCCAATAACATGATTTCCTGCTACAAGCTTGTTCATGTTTTTGAAGTTTGAATGACCAAGACGTCTATGCCAAAGCTGGCTTTCATCATTTGAAGCTTTAGCAATCAGGCAAGTAGTTTCAGTTGCAGGATCCACTTGAGACATATCCAATTTGTATACATCTCTGTCTCTAGCAGCTTTAACTATCACCCAGTCATTGCTAATCTGAAAACCTAGTTTCAAGACATAAGAGTGAGATTCATCAAAAAGAACTGAATAAGATTTGTCACAAATTTGGGATACACTTAGAAGATTAAAGTTCAACTGTGAACAGAAGTTGGCTTTATCAAAACTGATAATCCCATTGGACACTGTTCCCTCTCCTGTTATCTTTCCACCTGCATCTCCTCTAAAAGCAACATGAGTACCGTCCTTTAACTTAAAGTCTTGCAACAAGGCTTGATTGCCTGTCATATGCCGGCTACACCCACTGTCAACATACCATGAGTTAATTGGTCTCCGCGGGCGTACCTGCAGTCACAAACATTTAAGGTGAGTTAGTAACCCAAGCCGAGATGGTCTTGGGCTTGCCAAACTTGTCAACAATTGTAAATTGTTTAAAATGAAGTTTGTTGACATCTGGTTTCTTTTGAATTTTAACATGTTCAAATCCTTTTTGAGAAACCAACTGATTATCTCTTTGAGATTTTGATTTCAAAGCATTATTAAGAAATCTTGAACTCTTGTATGAATCATTTTGAGAATGTTCCTTGGTTTATTCTCACAGATCGAGGAATAAACTTTTCTTGATGGTATTGCTGTGATTTGACAAAATCTGAATTGTTTCTTCTGAAAGATCTCAAACCCAAGGAAGATTGTTGTTGTGAAAATTTAAATCCAATATTTTGATTTCTTATAAATTGTGGATTTACAAAACCTTGATTATTGAATTCCTTCCTTGTAGAGTTCTTCCTGAAGTAACAATCATTGGTATTGTGATTTCTTTCATCACACAAAGCACAGTATTTGTTAAAATAACACTCAGCTGTTGTGTGATTTGTCATATCACATATGTAGCAATACTTGTTAAAGTAACATTCTAAAATCTCATGATTGTACATGTCACAGATATCACAATACTTTTCAGAATGTTTAAACAACATTTTATTAACCCTTGATGTTGAAGCAACATTTGATTCTTGTTTGAATTTTGGGTTAGGCAATTTAATTTGTTGTTTATTGGTGTAAATTTTGTCTTTTGATCTTTGGGATTTTTCTTTTGAACTTGAACAAAATTCTTTGACTCCTTTGATTCAAATCTTTTATACACAGCGGAAGTCTTATGATCTGGACTTGTTCTCAGATCAGAGTTAGATTTGATCTTAGGTGTAGGTGTTATTTTTGTGTTTGTGTTCAAGTCAAAAGTTCCTGCAGACACAAACTTCACAGGTTTAATTTGAGTATTGTTCTGTGACTGATTAGTTGATTCAGTTTTCTTTGCTTTTGCAGCTTTTCTTCGTCTTTGATTTCTCAATCTTGATGAAGTTTTCTTGCTTTGAAGTTTAGTTGAATCTTGAGAAGATTCCTTTGACATTCTTTCACTTCAGTTAGTTCATTAGAACTAGAATCATCAGAATTATTGTTATCTGATTTAACCTCTTCATATTTTTCTTTCAGTTTGTTATTGACATCAGAATTTTCACTCTTTAGTTCAGTTTGTTCAATAACATTTTCACTTTTTGGTACGAACAGCTTCTTTTGTTTTTGTTGAGGTTCATAAGATTTAACTTTGATTGGATGACCATTTCTGATCTTGTTTAAGTCAGTTTCTTCATAAACTTCAACATTTTTCTTTTGATGGTTCTTTTGATCTTGAAATTCCTTCAGTTTAGCTTTGTTTTCTGGTGAATGATCATGAGTATTGAAATTATCAGGTAATGTTTTTGAGATAGATTCAGGCATAGGTTCATGTGTGAATCCGAGTCCTGTTTTGTCTTTGTCATTTCTTGCATTCACCAGTTGCTCAACAATTTTCTTTGAGCTTTTGACTTTGGCTAAATCTATTTGAGTTGCTGCATGTGCCAATTTTTCTTTTTCAAGTGTTTTGTTCATCTCTTCAAGTTGTTGTTTGACAAGTTCAAGTTCTTTAATGGTTTTGTTCCATGAAGCTTGAAGAGACATGATCTTTTCATCAGCAGTTTTGTGATCTGATTTTAGTTTATTATGCCTTGATTCTTCTTGTTTGAGCTTGTCACAAATTTTAAATGAATATGTTCTGTAGTGTTCAACTAGTTCAAAACATGATTTTGTGCAAATTTTCTCTCTCACTTCTACTGGTATTTCAGGATATGAGTATGAAGATTCAGTATCAGAAGAATTAACAACCTTTGGCTGTTCTGATTGAGCCATAAGAGCAACTTCTTCAGTGGTATCTTTTGGGTCTGATTTATCGCTCCAATCATACTCTTCTTCTTGATCTGATTCATCATATTTAGGATCTTTAAATTCAGACCAGTCTTCATCATCAACTTCAGCAACTAGTACCAGATTAGCAGTGAGATCAGCAGTAAATTGCTCTGCATATGCACTCCAGTCATAACCATCTTTGATGTTTACAACCAGTGCCTTCTTAGTTTCCTCACTGTTCTTCTCTTCTTTGGGTTCTGGCATTGGTAGACTTTGGTATGGCTTCTGAAAAGTCTTGTTTGCCTGTTGCTGATATTTTTGTCCATTTGAGCTGCCTTGAGTATTTCCTCCTTGGTTTCTTGGAGCTTTACATTCTCTTGAAAATTACCATAGCTGTTACAGTTAAAGCATCTTGATTTTGATTTATCAAACCCAACAGTTTTGTTTGCACTGGGTTTGTAATTTCTGTTAGTGTAAGCATGCTTTTGAGTTCTGTAAGCTATCATGACCATCTGCCAATTAAGATCCATTTCTTCTACATCATCTGGATCCATTTCAAACAAATCCTGTAGAACTAGCTCCATTTGATTCAGATGACTGCCTTGATAAGCTTGAAAGGTTGCCATGAAAGCAGTGAAAGTAGTTTTTGACTCTTCATCTTGTAAAAGAATGTTGATCACATCTTTCACTTTACTTGGATTTGGAGAGTTTGAGGAGGATGGCATCTTAGTTGAAGGTTTAGGCATTTGAGCTTTAGGTGAAGATTGTGGTTGTGGTTGAGGTGAGTAAGCAGGTGTACTGGTGAAGAATCCTGCTCCCATAAATAGATCACCTTCATCTTCAGGATTGGATTGGTCTTTAGCCAAAAATGCATTCTCAACAGTATTTGCTGGTGAAGCAACATACTTATACTGAGTTGTTGATGCATGTCTATCATTATTTCTTGAGCTCTCATCAATTTCTACAGATTCAATTTTAGCAATGAGCAGATCAAGATCCATTGGAAACTTCTCAGTATGTTTTAATAAAGTGACAGTTTGTTTCCAAGAAGATGGTAGTACATTCAGAAGTCTATTGTTTAAGTCCTCAAGATCATTCTTGATTCCCAAAGTAGACATCTCTGTAGTTAATTGCACAAACCTGTTCATCATTTGGTTTATTGTTTCTCCTGAGATGTGCTCAAAAAGTTCCAATTTCCTTTTTAGTTTCTGCTTTTTCAGATCTTGAATCTCTTTCCCTCCTTCACATATAATCTTCAAGGCTTTATACATTGTATATCCAGTCTGATAGTTTTCAAGCCTTGAAAGAACTTCCAGTGGTAGTCCTTTACACATGAGAGAATATGCTTTGATGTCATTCTTTACCTTTTTTAAATCATCACCATGAAGATTATCTTCTGGATAAGGCTCTTGTGAATCTTTTGAATACACAAATCCTCTGTCTGGACCATCAGTAGTCACAGGAATATATGGACCCTTTTCAATTGATTTCCACAGATCAGTGTCTATGGAATTCAAATGATGTTTCAGCCTAAGAGACCAATTTTTAAAATCAGCTCTGTTTTTAAGTTTTGGAACTCTATTCTCAGAATCTTCTGATTTAGCCATTTTTTTATATTTTGTTGTTTTTCTAATCTTTTGAATTAAGAAATGAAAAGAAAAAATATTTTTGGATTTTTGAAATTTTATGAAAAATTTCTGTGTTAAGGCTGAAAAGTCCGAAACAGTAGTCAAACGCCCAACAGTGATGATACGACCAGCAGTGAAACGTCCAACAGTGGTAATAAGTCCAAGAGTTAAACATCCAACAGTTGTGATACGACCAGCAGTGAAATGTCCAACAGTGGTAATAAGTCCAACAGTTAAACGTCCAACAGTGGTGATAAGTCCAACAGCTGATGAGTCTAAGGGATTGCCTTAGAAAAATTCACAATGTTGAAACTACCAACAGTAGTTATACGACCACAAGCTGAAACTACCAACAGTAGTTATACGACTAACAGTGGTTATACGGCTAGGGTAAAACGACTGAAACAGTTGAGAAAAGTCCAACAGTTCTCAAACGACCAAACACTTGGTCAAATTTCAGTGTTTTCAGCCCTAATACGTCACATTCATCAGCTTCATATGAATGTAACGAACTCAGAAATCTCAAAAACCTTCAATTGTTGATTAATTGAGCTGAAATTTCACAATTAGTTCATGATTATACCGATAATCAATCCTATAACCTCAATTTCAGTAATTATCAACAACTTTCTATGAATTTCAGATATTTTAGGTCGAACACTCAAGAACACTCAGTCGAACTGTTTTTCACTAATTTACTCGATTTTTATGAGATAAACTGCAAATTGTGATTCAAAACATGTTTCTGATGATGAAACACAGCTTCGATTCACAATATTTCACTTGAATTGTCAATTGATTACAGATTTCAGTGGATTTTTGAAGTTTCTATCTCGAACAGAACCTCAAAAACACTCAACCGAAAGCTCTGATACCAATTGATAGGATCAATTAGAGCAATCCGTATCAATTATATGAACAATTGAAAGCAAAATACAATCAATTGTAATCAAATCATGCAAAATCAACAAAATTCATATTCCATTGATAGCAAAGACGATTACAAGTGATAGAAAGCAGTTCTCATAAAACATATGCAAAAACTTACAATCTATAATACGTCTATGCTATTTATACTAGAACCTAAGGAACTAATTTACACAAAAAGTCCCTACACTAGTATAAAATACAAAATAGACACTAAACAATAAAGACTAAATGTTAATCTTTTAATTGATAGGATCAATTAGAGCAATCTGTATCAATTATATGAACAATTCAAAGCAAAATACAATCAATTGTAATCAATTCAAGCCAAATCAACAAAATTCATATTCCATTGATAGCAAAGACGATTACAAATGATAGAGAGCAGTTCTCAAAAAACATATGCAAAAACTTACAATCTATACTACGTCTATGCTATTTATACTAGAACCTAAGGAACTAATTTACACAAAAAGTCCCTACACTAGTATAAAATACAAAATAGACACTAAACAATAAAGACTAAATGTTAATCTTTTAAGGGACCTAACACCTACTGCTCCCTCCTCTTCCTCGTCAGAAACTACTATCTCAGGCACCGGCCGTTCCTCCTCTCCTTTGCTTTCCATCCCAGTCGACCCTTTCCTGTCCTCCTTCTCCTTCCTTTCCTCATTCCTCACAGCTCTGATGACTTCAGTCACCACAGACGGTAAGACTGTCTGCATGACCTGGTGTACCTCGTCAGCAATCGCCTCCCGAGCTGAGGCATTCAGGCTGGCATTCTCGTTTCCTTCAGTCCGATCATGAACCTCAGGGTTCTCATGAGTCGTCTCAGGTGCCTTAGCACTGCTCCTAGTCGCACGCGGTCGACCTCTACCTCTAGAAGCTTTGGAAGATTTCTTCCCACCCATTTCCTAAGCGCTATAAGATTCAAACACTAACACAGTCATTCAAGGTAATAGCTCAGTTTATGTCAAGTATAGTAAGTCCCTAATGACAGTGGCCAGTTGTGATTAACCACTTACTTTACTCTTAACACCCCAAGCATTTCCTATCCTGACTAAATCAGTATCTAAATCTACTAAGAACACATAAGTCAAGTAGCACACGCACATAATTCTGGTTAACTACAACAAAAGAAATACCTGATGGCACGTAGCTACTCGGGCTGACATCCCTCCTTCTGTCCCATTTTCAGTTTCAGTTAAGGTTTATTTTGAAAAGTTTACCCGTTTCACTTAAACTTTAGCTCTGATATCAACTTGTAAGGCCCTGATCCCGGAGACCTCACAGTTGGTCATTCACAGCAGTAATTACATAAACCATTACACATTATAAATTTATGCAGCGGAATTTATCTAGCAAAACCATTCATTTCCTTACAAACACTGTTGTTAAGTAATACATTGTAGCTCATAAGTCACAAAAGATTAGTTGAATGAATTACAAAACAACAGTATCGTCAAAACATGAATGGATGTCAGTCTTGCCCCGCCGAGTAGCCATCCCAGTGTGCCATCCTCAGCATCGCTTACCTGCCAACTGGAAAATAAACAAAAGTCAGTGTTGCTGAGTGAGTTCTAGTTTTATAATTAAAATACTTTACTTTTTCAAATCATACTATACTTTCGTACATGCCCACACATTATACGTATTTGTAGATAATATCATTATTATCTTTCATTGCGTTCGTTAGCTTTCGTTCATTCATCATAACTCATTATCATTCATTTATCATCTAGATCCCGTCAGGCTTTACCCTCTTCATGGCACACAACCACGATTACTGAGGTCGAATGATGAGGATCCCATTTTGTACCTTATTATGATATTTCGTTCGTGAGCATACATCCTACGTACATACAGATAATAATTATTATTTTTATTCTCATCATTCATTCAATTCATACTCTTTCCATTACTCTTTCAGTCTTTACATTCATTCTTACGAGTCTGTTGCGACAACAAGGCCGCTCACCACCATATCGATCTCTCACGATCGTATGTTAGCCAAGTCTGTTGCAGTACATGGCTGCTCACCTCAGTGGCAATCTCACGATCGGCTGCTAACCGAGTCTGTTGCAACACAAAGTTTCTCACCTCATTGTCAATCTCAAAGATTGACCCTGTGTGCATCCTTCGGGGTAGCTAACCCGCATCACAGTTGAGCTAACACCTACCAGGGGTGTGCACCTCCATACATTTGCTTGCAAGCCATTCGTTCATTCATTTCCGTTCCACTTTTCTTTATCATTAATCTTTCGTTTTATTAATGATAATAAATTTCTGTCTTGATCATGATCATACACGTAGAGTCATACAGTATTAATATTAATAATATTAATAATAATAACTCTAATCATAACATTATAAATAAAGAAGGTCATAATGTCAATCAAACATAATCATATGCATTTAATGACCCATAGTAAATATTAGTCCAAAAACCTAGCTGCATAAACTTCTATGAAAATTTTGCATTAAATTCTAAGTGTTGGGCGCATGAGGACTATTTGGGCGCATGAGCCCTGTCTGGGCGCATGAGCACTGTTGGGACATATTACTTTACACTTGGGAAATAATTCCAGGCGCAAGAACACTATTTAGGCTCATTACCCTACACTAAGTTTTCTAAGTCATTATTTCAGGCACAAGAGCACTGTTTAGGCTCATTACCCTACACTTAGTTTTCTAAGTCATTATTTCAGGAACAAGAGCACTGTTTAGGCTCATTGCCCTACACTTAGTTTTTCTAAGTCAGAATTCAGGCGTATGAGTACTATTCAGGTTTATTACCCTATACTTAGTTTCTAAGTCATAATTTCCGGCGTAAGAGCACTATTTAGGCATATTAATTGTAATTTGTCTAAGGCATAAAATTTAGGCGTATTAGTATTGTTCAGACTCATTACCCTGTACTTAGTTTTCTAAGTTCAAAATTTCAGGCACATGAGCACTGTTGGAGAGCATAAGCCCCAACACTTAAGTTTCTATCAAGATCCTAGGAGTTTGAGGACTGTTCAGGCTTATGAGCCTTGTATAGGCGTATTAGCAGCCTGTTCGTATATTTTAAGTTGTTTTCAGCCCTAAACATTACATCACTTAGTTCTAGCATTCACATACCATTCCAAGCATGAACTTAACATAATCATAACAATACATTAGCCCAAAACATACCCCACCCCCATACGCATGCACATAAACATACGGGTAACATACCCAATCTCATAAAAACATACATACATGTATTTTCCAGCCCCAAAATCGTTTTAAACATGTAAAAAGGGGATCTAGAAACTCACCTTAGCTGCTTTTAAGCTTTATACTCTAAATCTTGGACTTTTCAAAGAATCCGAACACCTATATGTGTCTAAACACACAATCCGATCACATATACACATAAGAGCACATACAATTCAGCTACTTGGCCAAAAATCTATAAAACCAAACCCAAAAACTCAAAAATTGCTTACCAATTTCGATTTCAGTTGTTTTCTCTCTCTAGAATCCGAAATCTCTTCTCTTCTACTCTTCTTTCTTTTCTTTTGTCGAGAAGCAGCTGGGATTGGAGGTTATGGGCGGCCATACCACCTTTTGTACAAAATAATTATAAATTTTGTACTTTTGACATTTTTGCCCCTTCCACTTTTAGTTGACTTTCTTTTCTCTCTTTTTCTTTCTGTTTGTCATAGTGCTCATTATGATTATGAGATTTGGCAAATGGATGTCAAAACTATTTTTCTAAATGGATATCTTGAGGAAGATGTCAATATGGTTCAGCCTGAAGGTTTTGTCAATCCAAAACATCCTAACAAAGTATGGAAGTTAAAGAAATCAATCTACGGATTGAAACAAGCATTGAGAAGTTGGAATCACCGTTTTGATGAAGAAGTAATTAAATTTGGATTCATCAAGAATACTGATGAATCTTGTCTATATAAGAAAGCTAGTGGGAGCATCATCACTTTCCTAGTATTGCATGTTGATGACATACTACTATTTGGAAATGACATTCCAACCTTGGAAGGTGTAAAAACCTGGCTTGGAAGTTGTTTTTCCATTAAGGATCTTGGTGAAGCCGCCTATATTCTAAGAATAAAGATCTATAGGGATAGATCAAGGCGGTTGATTGGTTTAAATCAAAGTGCATACATTGATAAGATCTTGAAAAGGTTCAAGATGGAGAACCCTAAGAAAGGTACGATACTTATTCAAAGAGGAACGATATTGAGTACAACTCAATGTCCAAGCTCAAAAGATGAGCAAGATAAAATGAAGGCAATCCCATACGCATCTGCTATTGGATACATCATGTATGCAATGATATGCACTCGGCCGGACGTGTCATGCGCCTTAAGCATGACAAGCCGATACCAGCAAAATCCTGGAAACAGTCATTGGATGGCTGTTAAGAACATACTTAAGTATGTAAGGAGGACTCAAGATATGTTCCTAATCTATGGATCTGGTGATGAGGAACTCGTTGTAAAAGGTTACACGGACGCGAGTTTCCAAATCGATTGTGATGATTCACGATCACAATCAGGATACATTTTCATTCTGAATAGAGGAGCGGTCTCTTGGAAGAGCTCTAAACAGGATGTGGTAGCTTTATCAACTACAGAATCTGAATACGTCGCCGCCTCATTGGCAGCTCAAGAAGCTGCATGGTTGAAGAAATTCATTGCCGATCTAGGGGTTGTCCCTTCCATTCAGGACCCCCTAGAGATCTTTTGTGATAACAAGGATGCGATTGCTCAAATCAAGGAAAGACCTACTTGATAAGATCAGTAATAAAAAGAAAGACCTGCCCTTTCGGTGAAGTTGCTTTCTTCTCTTACGAGAAAACTAGTTGGATGAACCTCGTGCTCATCAAAAGACTAGGCACATTGAGTGGAGATTCAACTACATACGAGATGAAGTTGAGAAAGGAAAGATATGTATTCAAAAATTTCACACAGATCAAAATATTGCGGATCCTCTTATGAAGCTCCTTGAAAAGGCAAAGCATGAAGGTCACACCTGTGCCATGGGACTTCGATTTTCTAGTGATTTTCTGTAATTTCGTATTTGGATATTTGGAACTCCCTTATTACTTGAATAAATTTATTTGGTTATAATATTTCAATAAATGTTCCAATTTGGCATGTTTAATCCATGGGTAAATTGTTTACTCTAAATGTCCATAGTCGTTCATACTTGTGGGAACAAGTATGAGTGTAAGACTATTATGAACTTAGATTGGTAGATGTTCATTTGGATGAATATAGAGCAAAAGTTGCTACCAAAGTTCATAGATATTTGTGGGATGAAAATATTGGACTGACCTGCATCTCAAACATTACCACATGGAATCCTTTTGATTGATCATAAGTAATTTTGAGTAAAGGCGAATATCATTTGGTATCCTCTGACCTGAGATACATATTTGGTCTTGATATTTACTAAATATTATACATTGACTTAGTTCTTTGCTGTTTTGAAAAATGGCAGTACATAAGTCTGAGTTCAGGTATGATATAAGGTAATTGTGAGAGACATATGTAGTCAAGATGGGATTTGTCCCTCTTATTCATTGAGAGTAAGATGTCTAAGGCCTGATAAAGTTAAATCAATGGAGAATGATCACTCTGTGTCTCTGAGATTTAACATGACATCTGTGACAAAAGGATAGATGATTGATTCACCTAAGACATTTCAAGTATGGTACTTGAAGAGGATGATGTTATTGAATGGCACTTAGTCATTCGTATTAAGGGTAGTAAACTGTTGTTAGGCAGTATTTACTGCTTGCATCAATCTTCCATGAATCTTGTGCAAGTGGGAGATTGTTGGATCTTATATGCCCAAGACACATACAAGATTGATGTGGTTAGTACGTTATGATGCAAGTCGGGTCATACCCAATAACAGGCTATACAAACACCAACAAATATTTATTTGTTGATAAGATCATTCAATAAATATTGACACCTATTTAGAAAATTGGTTTTCTAAATATTGCTTTTGTGATAGAACAATATTATATGGATAATTTGTTCATGAGATATTTATTTGTTTCATTATTTAAGTTGGTTAAATAATGTCAAATAAAAGTGTGTTATGTTATAAAGTTAGACTATGTTTTAATTTTATAACCAAAATGCATGGAAGAGTGGATATTTTATAAAAATTTCAAGTGGGTGGGAAACCTAATTTTGGGTGGTGTTTGCGGCAGCCCAAGGGGCCTTGGGAACCCCATTTATATCTTGTTTCATGCAAGACTTGAAGAAACACATTCTTCCATCATTTTCGCATCTTTTCTCCCATCTCTTACTAAAGCAAGAACACTCCATACTTCTTAAAAATTCGGATTTGTGGATGATTTTTGGGGCTAAATTTTCGGATTTGGATAGTAGCTTTGGAAGATTGTTTTGGTGTTAAGCTCCCTAACATAGCAAGGTGTTTGGAAGAAGCTTGTGGGTATTACAACTTGAGGTTTTCTTCTTTGAGGGCTGCACATACAACATCATCATCATCTTCATCTCATCCTTACTTCATTATCTTGTTCTTGAAAGGTAGTTCAAGAACACCCCATTGTTGTTTTCGGATGTTGATAGCACACTATTTCATATATGAATATGATCCTTGTTTTGGGTTTTGTTTTAGTCTAAATGGTGCAAATTTTCAGATTCAAAACATCATTTTAAAACCTTTATTCCGCTGCGTTTTCATAGTTTAAATGGTTAAGCATGACTAGTAGATATCAGCAGAATCCTGGTAATAGCCATTGGATGGCTGTTAAAAGTATATTGAAATACCTTAGGAGGACTAAGGATATGTTTCTAACTTACGGATCTGATGAAGATGAACTCGTTGTAAATGGTTAAATGGATGTGAGTTTCCAAACTAATCGAGATGATTCTCGATCACAGTCGGGGTATGTCTTCATTATGAATGGAGGAGCAGTGTCCTGGAAGAGTTCAAAACAAGACGTGGTAGCATTGTCCACTATAGAATCTGAATACATAGCCGCCTCATTAGCAGCTCAGGAAGCTACATGGATAAAGAAATTTATCACCAATCTAGGGGTGGTCCTTACCATTCAAGACCCCCTAGAAATCTTTTGTGATAACGAGGGTGCGATTGCACAAATCAAGGAACCCCATGCACATCAAAAGACTAGACACATTGAGCGGAGATTCAACTACATAAGGGATGAAGTTCAAAAGGGAAAGATATGTATTCATGAAGTTCACACTGATCAAAACATTGTGGATCCACTCACAAAGCTCCTTGAAAGGGCAAAGCATGAAAATCATACTTGTGCCATAGGGCTTTGATATTCTAGTCATTGGAATTGATCTGTTTAGTATTTAAAGTTTGGAACAATGTAATATTTTAACTCTTTCATATATCTATGATATTCTGAGTTATGTTCATTTAGCATGTATACATCGATGAATATTTTATTATTCTAAATGTCCGTAGTCGGTCATGTTTGTGGGAGCAAGTATGAACGTAAGACTATTATGAACATGGATTGGTGTATATTCATTAGGCATGAATATAGAGCAATTGGTTGCTGCCAAAGTTCATAGATATTTGTGGGATACGAATATTGGACTGACCCACGTCTCAAATTTTACTACATGAAACTGTATAGATTGATCATAAGTAAATTTGAGTAAAGGCGAATATCATTTGGTATCCTCCGACCTGAGATACATATTGGGTTTTGATATTCACCAAAGTGTTATACCTTGAGCTAGTTCTTCACTGCTCTGAAATAATGGGCAGTACATAAGGCAATGTTCAGGTGTGACACGTGGTGATTGTGAGAAACGTATGTAGTCAAGATGGAATTTGTTCCTCTTATTCGTTGAGAGCAAGATGTCTAAGGCCTGATCAAGTTAAATCAACAAGGAATGAGCATTCTGTGTCCTTGGATTTAACATGATATCTCTAACAAAAGGATAAATGATTAATTCACCTCAATCATTTCAAGTTGGATACTTGAAGTGGATGATGTTATTGAACGGCTTTTAGTCATGCGTATTAAGGGTAGTAAACCATTGTTAGGCGGTATATACTACATGCATCAATCTTCTATGAATCTTGTGCAAGTGGGAGATTGTTGAATTCTTTATGCCCAAGACACATAGAGCATTGATGTGGTTAGTACGTTATGATCCAAGTCAGGTCATACCCAATAGCAAGCTTAGCAAACACTAATTAATATATTTAATTGATGATATAATCATGCAATTAAATAATTACACCAATTTGGAAAATGGGTTTTCTAAATAAATTGAATATGAGATGGAACAACTTATAAGGATATTTTGTTCAAGAATATTATTTGTAATGTTATTTAAATTAGTTGGATAACATCAAATAATAAAAGAGTGTATGAGTTATACAATTAAAAGGTTAATTATATAACTCAATTAGTAACTAGTTAAATAAATTGTTGACAAAATTTTGGGGGGGAAACCCTTTTGAAACCACCGTTCGGCCGCCCCCTTGAAAAGAGTGGGGTTCCTTTTGTCTTGGTACTAGTTACTCTTGAAAACATACACTCAACCTCTCTCTCTCTCTCATACATGCAAAGGACCACCAAGAACACGTTCTCCCCATCTTTTTGAGGAAGTTCAAGGCTGAAAATCGGATTTTGCAGCCTTCTTGGTTGGTTTTTTGGTGAACAAATCCTAGCAAAAGGGTGCTTTCTTGATGCTTGAGAGTATGGTAGCTTGAGGACACCTCTCCTTGGTGTTTTGGTCGTTCAAGAACATCATTCTCTTCCTCATATCACACGTTTTTCAGCAGCTCTATAAAGGTAGTTTGTATGTGTTGTTTTCGATTGTTATTTCTTTTGATAGCTAGTTCATACACATATAAATGATCCTATGTTCTTGGGTTTGTTGATATTAAGTTATGTGCCTTAATTTTCAGTTTATAAAACATGATATTGAGGTTCTTTTCCACTGGGTTTTCATGTTGAAATGGTTTAACTACTTTGATAATGTGTCTAACAAACCCAACATGTATATGTGTTCGGTTGAATGTTTTTGGCATGTTTAGGTGTTAGAACTTTTTGAAATTCAAATTTGAAGGAGTTCGTTTAAAGCTTGCAAAAGGTGAGTTTATAGACCCTGATTTTACTTGTTTTATCATTTCTTTGGGCCTGAAAATGCATATAAATGGTTTTTTACAAATGTTGCATGTATACTCGTATGTATTTATGCATGTATGTTGATGTTGTATGGTTGTTTGTGCTTTGTTAGTGCTTAGAATGGTAAGAATATGTCAAGAACATGTTAGGATCAAGTTTTGGGACTAAAAATAACATAGATGGGTGGTCATGCGCCCAAATAGGGCTCATGCGCTTGGAAAATTGACTTAGAAAGTCTAGTAAGGTTGATACGCTCAAACAGTACCTCATGCGCCCAATTCTATGCCTTAGAATGGTTAAGTATATGTAACATTTTGAATTTTTGTTAAATAAAATTTGACCCTGTTATATTCTCGTAAGGTTCATTTATGTCATTTATGAAACGTTAGGGGCTTGTTATGCTTATTTCCTAGTTAGTCTTTAATCCTTTAATTTGGAGGTAAATAATTTAGTTATTAAATTGAACATAATAATATTACTAGTAATAATAACGATAATAATAATAACAGTAATAACAATTATAATAATAATAAACAACAACAAAAACAACTAAAATAATAGTAACAATAATATAATAATAATAAAAATAAAAGTAATAATAATAATAATAATGGTTAACAATTTATAAAAGTTAAACAATTAAATAGTTATAAAAATTAGGAGTTTAAATAAGTTGAGGGGGTCTTTGTGTCAAACTAGAAACTTTAAATAGAAGTTATGGCATAAAATAATAAAGAGACCAAACCGCAAGGGCCATTTGTGTAAATTTAAACTTACAAAACAAACCCTCACCCATCTTCTTTGTTGCCCGATTTTCCGGTCGCCGGCTGGCCAAGCCTGGCGCGGTTTTGCCCGATTTTCCGGTCGCGGCTGGCCAAGCCTGGCGCGGCGCGGCACCGGCGAACCCCAAAACCGGTCAAATGACCGCGATTTAAAGACCAAAAGAGCTCAAACGATTTGTGAGGATGATTCGAACTCGAACACAGATTTTAATTGAGCTTTCAACTCAGTTACAGTGGTACTCGAACTTGAAACCAAAACACCCATCGACTTCTAACCGATCAACGTGCAAATCTTAATGATAATCAAATTAATCGAACAATAACATCCGTATAATCATTACAAAGTTGAATATGTGGTTTAATTCGAGTTAAACAATCGATCAATCCCCTAATCATAACCGAAACAAACGAATCGAAGATGAAACCTGTTCGACTCCTTAACACACAAATCATAGCTATTTAACAGTGGGCAAAGATACCCTTCGATCCCTTTCAACTCACAGTGATCACAATTCCTTTAAAACTTCACACAAACATCGAACTTATATGCTTTGTTCATCGCATAAAGAACCAAAGTTGAACCACCTCAATTCGTGCATAATCGAGTAAGTTAAACACACCCACACGCTCATTTTTATCTGGTAAATGAAAGCCCCAATGTTAATTTGGTTAAAAACATCGAATTGATGTTCAATTTTGGGTTTGAACATTCTAGGGTTCATGCGAATTGGGGATTCCTTCTGGTTGTATTTATAAGAATTTAAAACCAAGTATTACCCTGGTTGCGGCCCTGGTTCACTGGTTACACACTCCCCCTTCAACCTTGAGGTCCCGGGTTCGAACCCAGGCAACCTCAACTATTTTTTTTCGGGCCTTTTTGGAGTTTAAAAAAATACACAAAAATTATAAATTATAGAAATAGGTTTTATAAACTTTCTTTATTTTAGAAGTTACTTTATTATTTTCTGTAAATCATTTCTTAAAAGAATAGTTTCATATTTTATTAAATATTCTAACTAATGTTATAATTAGTTTATTTTTATAAAAATTAGACTTTAAATAATAGTTTAATCCCCAAAAATTATTATTTGGTTCAAACATTGCCTTTAAATTATTGTTTAGATCGTACTTATTTCATTTAGTTAAAACACCTTATTCAAAGTTTATATATATATATATATATATATATATATATATATATATATATATATATATATATATATATATATATATATATATCTTACAGATTATTGTAAATGTTTTCTTTTCCATATCTTTATATATAAAATATAATATACATCTTTTCATTTATTACAAGAAAATATAATTGGTTCCCATTTGATAGATATAATTATTTGACAAAGCTCCAAATATCACTTCAAACAATAGTTCTCGTTAAAACATTAAACTTATTATTAAACTTAAATCTTGTACATATATATATGCTTAGGTACCTTGTGAAGGATTTCGTTGGAACATCGATTACTATCTCTATTAATCAAATATATATTTAATCATCATGTGAGTTTCCTTACCCCTTTATACATTATTTCACACCGTTTTGGGGTGAAACATGTTAATCTTATCAACATACACTTGTAAACTTTTAGATCTTGTAAAGCACTTGCAATTCATACTTTTATTTGTCATGGTTATTTGTGTTATTGTAAGTCCTATATGAGATACATATTTTGTTTACAATCATTAACTATTGCTAGCCTGGTGACGTCTTAGATCTTTGGGCTGACAAGCTTATTTGGTGCTAAAGCCGATGTATTGCCAGCTCCTGCTGACGTATGACTTGTTCATCATGGGAACCAAGTACACTTATCCAATCATATAAACTTGTAATTTGTAATGCCCGGAAATTTGATTTGGAGTGTCATTCGACTGGAGGTCCTATCGCATGGAGCTCAGGCGACTGAAGGTCCAGTCGTATGGTGTTCGGGCGACTAGAGTGCCCATACTCCTGGAGTTCGGGTGACTGAACTGTAGCTTTAAGGGAGAGGGCAACCATCTTCCCCTCCCCGCACTTGCAAAACTCAGTCAAAAGAAGAGAAGAGAGAAAGAAGAGAAAACGAGAGAAAAGTGGTGATTTGGGCTCGAAACTCGTCGAGTAACTAGTCCAAATGAAGCTCTTCATCTTCTTCTTGTTTGTGTGAGTTCTAGGACCCCTCATTACTTGTTTTCAACCGATTTTGGGGCTGCAACACATATAAACCCGTTTTTGAAATGTGTGTGTTTGACCCATTTGGTTGTAATCGTGTGTAGTGTGTTTAGAGTACGATTTTGGACTTGTATGTGTTTGAATGTTGTCATAGTTTGTTTCCCTAAGGTTTAGGAGGGTTGATTTGGGCTTAGAATGAGTTTAGAAGGGTTTGAAGGCCGTATGTCGCGGCTGTAGTTCGGGATGAACTACAGTCGCTGCCCAGCTAGGGCTAGGCGACTGGAGGGCCAATCGGCCGACTTAAGGACGACTGACGTTCAATCGCATGACTGAGGCTCAATCGCACGACTGGGGATTCAGTCGCACGACAGGTCATACGACCGAGAGTTCAGTCGCATAGGTCCATTCGTATAGCTGTTCAGTCGCATGACTAAGGGTTCAGTCGCATAGAAGCTCATTCGAATAGTGCTCATTCGCACGATAGAAGGTCCATTCGTACGATTAGGAGTTCATCCGCATGGATGCTCATTCGCGTTGGTCCAATCGCATAGTGTTCAGTCGCATGGAGGCCATGCGACTGAAGGGTGCCCAATCGCCCAAGTAGGGCTGCTGTGTACGAGAAGATAAATAGTTCAATTACTGGCCTTTGGGAAAAAGGGCAAGGGTAAGTAATGATGTGATAACTCCCATAGGTGCATGTGTGATAACTGTCGAGGCTTAGAAGTTACGTTGGGCACCATGGTGATAGTATTGCATGTATATGTATGATGTATGTATGATAAGTATGATGTAGCCCTACATGATGGTAATGACTGATGATTTGTAAATATCGATGTTCCTTGTTTCGATACGTGTTTATCTTTCCGTGACTTTACGTGTTATGATTAATGAATGAAACGAAAGTAATAAGAAACGTAAAGTGAAAGATGATGAAAGAGGAACATGATGAATGAATACATGCATTAATGAATGAACGAATGAATGTAAGAAAAGGCTTGCAAGCAAATGTATGGAGGTGCACACCCAATGAAGGTGTTAGCTCAACGGTGTGCGATTAGCTACCCCGAAGGATGCACACTGGGGTTCAGTCTTTGTGATTGACCATATGTATGGGATCCTTGTTGCTTACCCTAGGTGACTGGATCAGCAGTAGTGCACAACGTTCGTGATTCATTATCACAGGTCCAGCACCAGCAGTAGTGCATAAGGTTCAGGTATAGCGCATGGCATTGATCCAGAATGAAAGAGGAAAGATAAGTGGTGCATGTACTTACCCTAGGTGACTGGATCAGCAGTAGTGCACAACGTTCGTGATTTATTTTCACAGGTCTAGCACCAGCAGTAGTGCACAATGTTCGGGGTATTGTACATGTCACCGAAAGTAATAAACGTACGAATGAATGTAATGAACGTGTGAATGAACGTATTAACATACGCACGAATGTAATGAATGTATGAATGTATGTAAGAGACGTAAGAACAAAAGAAAGAATGTGAATGTTAACGGAGAACAGTATATGAACAAAAGTTAATGAATGAATGATGAAGATAATAATAATATTATCTATATGTACGTATGTTGTGTGATCGCATGTATGTAAGAACGGTTTTAACGAAAGAGAAGTACGTTTTATTATAAAAACTAGAACTCACTCAGCAACACTGACTTTTTATGTGTTTCCAGTTGACAGGTAGTGTTGCTGAGGATGGCACGAGGCAGCTACTCAGCTCTTTTGGGATGGCATTCCTTTGCTAATGTTTTTGCAATGTATTATGTTGCATGTAATTATAAAAACAAAAATGGTGTTTGTAGAGGATTCAGATTAACGGGATTACCTAAGGAATCCTCTTACTACTAAAAGTCACTGCTGTGACACCCCGTAATTCCAGGTTAACACTATTCAAACCACTGCCGTTATCATTGGCACATACTCGTTAATACTCGAAACGTATACAAACACCGCCACCGACATCGTTAAATAAATAATGATAAAATACTAACACGGGTGTTTGTAGAGGATTCACATAAACGGGATTTCCTAAGGAATCCTCTTAATTAACATAGCTCGCCGTCATCAACCGAAACCAATTTGGGAACACGGGACCTAAGTACAGGGACTAAACTTGACAATTTCCAAACTAGGGCTGGGTATAAATACCCATCCATCAGCCCAAAAACTTCAATCTGCTCTCTTTCTCTCCTACGCTCTCTTCTTCATGGTTTCTTCATCCAAGCACCAAAATCACCTCGTATGAGCTCGATTTCGCCAGCTAAACGACGCAACAGCTGAAAAACCACGTTCCCATCAGGTAGGCGACCTTGGCCATCCTTTTTATTGCTCGTTTCTCTGCTGCAAACATGGGATTCGGGTGTTCGGGTTCAACCCGAATGCATGTGGTCGTGGGGTTGCGTGCGGGGTCAATCAGCATGTGCATTTCACTTAGACATGTTAGGAAAGTGTTTCTTGAAGTCTTGATTGTATGAAAACCGAGCACGGGACAGCCGAAGGCTGTTCAGCCCGTCCAGCAGTCGCGATCTGCTGCAGTTCGTGACTGGGCCAGTCATGCGACTGAGTCATGCGACTGGGCCAGTCATGCGACTGAGCCATGCGACTGGGTCCATCGTGCGACTGAGTGGTGCGACTGGGTTGGGACGTGCGACTGAGTCCATGCGTGTGTGCGTGACGTACGAATGAATGCATGCGATTGGGAGTGTGTGCGATTGAGTCAATCGGAGGAATGTATGCGACTGAGTACCACCCGACTGAAGGTCCAATCGCACGAAAGAAGGTTCACTCGTGCGATTGGTTGTTGAGTCGGGTGAATGGGTGATGTGTGGTATGACTGAATGCTAAGTCGTACGAGTGAGGGTTCAACCGTTCGAATGAGGTTGATTCGTACGATTGAAGGCCCATTCGTGCGAATGAAGTGTCCAGTCGTGCGTCTAGCCTTGATATGCGATTGGAGTCATTGTGAGTGAATTCTCCTTGTGTGCGGTGTGCCTATCGTGCGATGATATGGTAACAATCAATAAAGTGTCATTTCTTGACCACAAAGATTAAAGTCAAAGCAATCAACAAGCACATACTTTTTCAACATAACAAAACCTAACCATTTACAAATATCGACAACCCATTTGGGAATCTACATAAATCTGATACGTCTATGCCTGCTTGTGTGTGTGACACCCACGACCGAACCAATGCGACCCGACCCGGCTGAACATGTCTATTAACGCTGAACACAACATTAACGCTTAACATAACTGTCAATAGGTGTTTGACAGCGCATCGTAAACAACACTTGGGAGACTTTCATCTGACATACTTGCTACATCATCAGTGAGTTTCACGGCCCCTATTTTACTCTCTTTCCTTTTGGGGGAGAAGACATGCAAACAGATTTACATAAATGGTTGTAGTATTATTGATATCGCTTGTTACGTTAGTGCAAACACACAACATGTCCTGACACACTCGAACCGTTAGTAATGGGATTAGCGAGGTAATTTTGAGTAATACTACTGGGTCTAACAAACCCCGACCGGGCTAGTCGCGCTAGCTTGATTGGAGGTCAAACGGGTGCTTGATTGACCTAACATTTGTCACTGTCTTGCGAGACGTGACGGGGATACAACAAACACATATAGGACGTAAACAGTCAGCTTCGGTTCGAAACGCTAAGTAACAAGAACATAGGCTAGCTACCTAACGATATGCTCTATATACTAAACCATTGAAACGCAAACCATTGAACGCTTACGAAAACATTTCTTGTTGATTAAACCTGTGAACTCACCAACTTTATGTTGACACATTTTAGCATGTTTTCTCAGGTCACAGGAATGCATAAACTAATGATGCACGCTACAGGAAACGCACTCAGGACATGCATTCATCTATTTTATTTTCAGCATTGAACACTTTGTCTAAACATGGATATTGTAACTGTACTGTAATGGATTTACAAACTATGTACACGCTTCCGCATTGTCGTGAACTTTGTTTATGTTCTATGGAATGAAATCAAATGTTTATTTAAAATTCATATAGTGTCGTTCGATATGACTGTGTTTGAGATCCTGGTATGTCACACGCCTAACGGTAAAACCCCGTTCGTGGAAATTGAGGGTGTGATAGATTGGTATCAGAGCCACAGGTTATAGAGAACTAGGATTGCATTGCATCTAGACTATAGCCTTAGACACGACACTAGTATTGCACAGACACTTTTACATGGTTACCACTGTTGTGCAAACAACCTTCTGGTGTACTGACATTACACTGCTGCACAAAAATAACATTATGGGTATGACATGCGTGTCATTACCGGCTGACAGAGGGGCGGAGAATCCCGCTCGCTCACTACCAACGTTTACACTTGATCCTTCACTCTCGGAGTGGAAGCAACAATGAATCGGACCAAACAATTCCACGATTGGAACATGAAACTCTGTCCTAACACACGCGATAAGCATAACGATGACAAACAAAAAGAACAATACCTCACTCGCTCAACTCTCTCACACTTGTTACCATTCCCAACATATCCTATCCCCTACACTAGCCCGAGCAGTAAATGAGGGACAACTAAGATATTCAAGTCTGTTAGAAAATCGGACTTAGACATTCAAACACTTAGAACTTCGAAGAGAAGAAGGCCAAATAGTCTTGATTCCCGTTATTATCTTAACCAAATCTATTGTACAACCTTAGTACAACTTTAGTTATTCGACTCTTGGTATAACAAATATATCTTTGATACTTCTATCATTGATAACACTCGGTACTGGACAAGGTACGCTATCTCGAATAGGGGGAACCATGTGTGACCATGCAAAGCAAATTAGAATCGTGGGTGCACACGCAATTGTAATTTGTCGTGCATGAGAATTCTAGTAACTCTAATGGGTGATAACGGCTATGATCAGTACAAATTCTCAATTTCATACTTGGAGGCATGAGGCCTCGGATCCTCATAAAGCCTCACTATCGATATGCAAACAAACCCTTCATTCTTACTAGCATGATACAATTTATTATTTTCAATAATTATTATCCGGTTATTGATTAATATGTGTTGTGAATTGATGAAATCATGTCTGCAAGAAGAGCGGGACGCGCGGGTGGACGAGGAAATATCACCCTAACTCAAGCCGAGCTGAATGCTATCATCAATGAGCGCATGGCTGATGCGCTGGCAACCTATGAGCAGGCCCGCAATCAAGACCAGAACGACCAGAATCCGAATCAAGGGGGTCCAACAGTCTGTACCTTCAAGATGTTTATGGATTGCAAGCCTCATTCTTTCAGCGGTTCTGAGGGTGCTGTTACATTGCTTCGCTGGCTGGAGAAACTCGAGTCAGTGTTTGCCATGTGCAACTGTCCTCATGGAAATCGCGTCAAGTACGCCTCCGGCACATTAGAGGGACCAGCCCTGACGTGGTGGAACTCACAAGTCCAAACCTTAGGGCTTGGTGCTGCAAATGGTATGCCATGGGATGATTTCAAGATTTTGATGAAAGAAGAGTACTACCCCAGGAGCGAAGTCCAGAAACTGGAGGCAAAATTTTGGAATTTAAAGATGGTTAGTTCTGACATTAAGGAGTACACGACCCGTTCGCACGAGTTGGCTGCATTATGTGCTCAGATGGTGACTCCGGCCTACAAACGGATCGAAAAAAAAATTGATGGTCTAGCTTCTCAAATCCAGGCTAGTGTGATGGCTGTTGATCCTGTCACTATTCAGCAGGCCATCCGACTGGCTCACAAACTCACTGACCAGGCAGTGGCACAGGGCACCTTGCCTAAACGTGGCGCTGCTTCTGGTTCTTCTGATCACAAAAGGAAATGGGAAGGTAATAACAACAGCAAGTCTTCAAGCTCCAACAACACCCAGCAACAACAGACCAAAAAGTTTGACCCATCAAGAAGCTTCACCAACAACAATCAGAACAGCAACAACAACAACCATGGTCAGGGATCGAGCAGCTACGCGGGAAAGAATCCTAAGTGTAACCGGTGCAACTTCCATCATCATGGCCCGTGTGATCGACTCCGTTGCCAGAGATGTGGAAAGATGGGTCACGCAGCCAAAGACTGCAGGGGTGAACTAATTACTCAGCAACAACAACCTCAACAACAGCGCCAGGGCAGAGTGACTAGATCCTGCTACGAGTGTGGTAAGGAGGGTCACTACAGGAAGGATTGCCCACAGCTGAAGGGTGGAAACAAGGGTAATAATGGGGTAAATGCTAAGGGTCTCGCATTCGTGATCGGTTCCGGCGAGGCAAGGGATGACCAGAATGTGGTTACTGGTACGTTTCCCCTGAATGGTTGTTTTGCTTCTATACTATTTGATACTGGAGCTGATAGGAGCTTTGTTTCCAACAAGTTCATTAGGTTCTTAGATGTAACCCTAGCTGTCATGGAACCTAGTTATGTTGTAGAATTAGCTGACGAAAAACTAATTGAGGCAACTCATATCGTTAAGGGGTGCAGACTAGGATTATGTGGTCATGAGATAGATATAGACCTGATGCCTGTCAGACTTGGTAGTTTCGACGTAGTTGTGGGTATGGACTGGCTATCCAAGAATCAAGCTGAGATCATATGCGGAGAAAAAATCGTTCGTATACCACTTCCTAGTGGTGAAATTTTGTCGGTTAAGGGCGAAAGGAGTGGCATGGTCTCCGGAATCATCTCCTACATGAAAGCTCAGAAGTGTTTGCGGAAGGGTCATACCGCTTTCCTAGCCATGGTTACTGAAAAAGAAACCGAGGAAAAGAAAATTGAAGACATCCTTGTTGTACGTGATTATCCTGAGGTTTTCCCTGAAGACCTACCCGGTCTCCCACAGCATCACCAAGTTGAGTTCCAAATTGATTTGGCACCGGGAGCCGCCCCTATCGCGAGAGCACCATACAGATTAGCTCCAAGGGAACTGCAAGAGCTGTCTACGTAATTGCAGGAACTATTGGATAAGGGATTTATTAGACCTAGCTCATCACCGTGGGGAGCCCCAGTTCTGTTTGTCAAGAAGAAGGACGGAACTTTCCGCATGTGTATCAATTACAGAGAATTGAACAAGGCAACAATAAAGAATCGTTATCCTCTCCCGCGCATCGATGATCTGTTCGATCAACTACAAGGGTCGAGTTTCTCTTCCAAGATAGACCTAAGATCGGGTTATCATCAACTAAGGATTCGAGAAGAAGACATTTCAAAGACTGCTTACAGAACGAGGTACGGCCACTACGAGTTCTTGGTTATGCCATTTGGGTTGACCAATGCACCAGCGGTTTTCATGGACCTAATGAACCGAGTGTGCAAACCCTATCTAGACAAGTTCGTTATTGTCTTCATCGATGACATCCTTATTTACTCAAGGAATAAGGAAGAACACGAGGAGCACCTTAGATTGATTCTAGAGCAGTTGAGACGAGAACAATTGTATGCAAAATTTTCAAAATGCGACTTCTAGATACGAGAGGTCCATTTCTTGGGCCATGTGGTCAATGAGAATGGGATACACGTTGACCCGGCAAAGATAGCAGCTATCAATAACTGGGCTACGCCTAAGACTCCGACCGAGGTACGACAGTTTCTTGGGTTGGCTGGCTATTATCAACGGTTCATCGAAGGGTTCTCAAAGATTGCTCAACCTCTCACCGCGTTAACTGATAAAGACACCACGTACGATTAGGGTGATAAACAAGAATCTGCATTCCAGGTCCTAAAGCAAAAACTCTGTACAGCACCGATTCTATCCCTGCCTGAGGGAACCGATGATTTTGTAGTTTATTGTGATGCTTCTATACAAGGCCTCGGTTGTGTGCTAATGCAACGTAATAAGGTAATTGCCTATGCATCCCGACAATTGAAGATACACGAGAAAAACTACATGACACACGACTTAGAGCTTGGAGCAGTCGTGTTTGCACTCAAGATATGGAGACACTACTTGTACGGTACCTAGTGCACCATTTACACCGATCACAAGAGTCTCCAGCACATCTTTGAACAGAAGGAGCTAAATACGAGACAACGTCGTTGGGTCGAGTTGTTAAACGACTATGACTGTACGATCAAGTATCATCCGGGCAAGGCCAATGTAATAGTAGACGCCCTAAATCTGAAGGAAACACTCAAGCTAAGACGAGTTCGAGCATTGCAACTCACCATTCACACCGGTTTACCTGATCAGATCCGCAATGCTCAACTTGAGGCGTTAAAAGACGAGAACCTGAAAGCCGAATCGCTACGAGGCATGGAGAAGCAACTGGAAACCAAGTCTGACGGAATCCGCTACTTCATGGATCGAACGTGGATTCCCTCGTATGGAGACCTACGAGAGCTAGTAATGGACGAAGCTCACAAATCCCGGTACTCAATCCACCCAGGTTCGGACAAGATGTACCACGATCTAAAGGTTCTTTACTGGTGGCCAAACATGAAAGCAGATATCGCCACCTACGTGAGCAGATGTTTGACCTATTCTAAAGTTAAGGTGGAGTATCAATGACCCTCCGGGCTACTTCAACAATCGGAAATACCAGTATGGAAGTGGGAGCAGATATCTATGGACTTCATCACAAAACTTCCTCGAACTCCCAGCGAATGCGACACCATTTGGGTGATCGTGAATCGCTTGACGAAATCTGCACACTTCCTGGCAATCCGGGAGACTGATCGTATGGAAAAGTTAACTCGTATCTACCTAAGGGAAGTAGTCTCTCGGCACGGTGTGCCGATTTCCATTATCTCTGATCGTGACGCTCGATTCACTTCACACTTCTGGCAGTCTTTGCAACGAGGATTGGGGACGCGGTTGGATATGAGCACCGCGTATCACCCTCAAACCGATGGCCAGAGCGAGCGAACGATCCAGACTTTAGAGGACATGTTACGTGCCTACGTCATAGATTTCGGCAGCAGTTGGGAAACTCACTTACCGCTAGTTGAGCTTTCTTACAACAATAGCTATCACACTTCGATCAAAGCTGCCCCATTTGAGGTACTATATGGGCGTAAGTGCCGATCACCTATCTTTTGGGCGGAAGTTAGGGAGAGTCAACTCACCGGCCCTGAACTTGTGCACGAGACGACTGAGAAGATCGTGCAGATCCGTAACCGTATGGCAGCAACCCGTGACCGACAGAAAATTTACGCTGATAAGCGTCGCCGAACGTTGTAATTCCAAATAGGTGACAAGGTGCTTTTGAAAGTGTCACCTTGGAAGGGTGTGATTCGTTTCGGGAAACGTGGGAAACTAAGCCCTAGGTACGTGGGACCGTTTGAGGTTGTCAAACGGGTTGGCCCCGTGGCCTATCAGTTGAACCTACCCGAAGAACTCCGTGGAGTACACGATGTGTTCCACGTCTCCAACTTGACGAAATGCCTTGCAGACGAGACTCTTATCGTTCCGTTAGACGAGATACATGTGGACGAACAACTACATTTTGTCGAGGAACCGATGGAAGTCATGGATCGACAAGTCAAGACGCTCAAACATAGCCGTATCCCTATCGTCAAAATTCGTTGGAACTCAAAGCGTGGACCAGAGTTTACCTGGGAACGCGAGGATCAGATGAAGAAGAAGTACCCGCAACTGTTCCAAGATCAGGCATCTACCTCTTAGAATACGCAGCAACTCTATTCAACAGGCGTCACAAACCGAGAGCCTTGTACTTCCCCGTAGAACCTTGTGACATGATGTGCTAATTTTCGAGATGAAAATTCCTGCAACAAGGGGATGATGTGACACCCCGTAATTCCAGGTTAACACTATTCAAACCACTGCCGTTATCATTGGCACATACTCGTTAATACTCGAAACGTATACAAACACCGACACTGACATCGTTAAATAAATAATGATAAAATACTAACACGGGTGTTTGTAGAGGATTCACATAAACAGGATTTCCTAAGGAATCCTCTTAATTAACATAGCTCGCCCATCTACGCCGTCATCAACCGAAACCAATTTGGGAACACGGGACCTAAGTATAGGGACTAAACTTGACAATTGCCAAACTGGGGCTGGGTATAAATACCCATCCATCAGCCCAAAAACTTCAATCTGCTCTCCTTCTCTCCTACGCTCTCTTCTTCACGGTTTCTTCATCCAAGCACCAAAATCACCTCGTTTGAGCTCGATTTCGCCGGCTAAACCACGCAACAGCTGAGAAACCATGTTCCCATTAGGTAGGCGACCTTGGCCATCCATTTTATTGCTCGTTTCTCTGCTGCAAACTTGGGATTCGGGTGTTCGGGTTCAACCCAAATGCATGTGGTCGTGGGGGTGCATGTGGGGTCAATCAGCATGTGCATTTCAATTAGACATGTTAGGAAAGTGTTTCTGGAAGTCTTGATTGTGTGAAAACCGAGCACGGGACAGCCGAAGGCTGTTCAGCCCGTCCAGCAGTCGCGATCTGCTGCAGTTCGTGACTGGGCCAGTCATGCGACTGAGTCATGCGACTGGGCCAGTCATGCGACTGAGCCATGTGACTGGGTCCATCGTGCGACTGAGTGGTGCGACTGGGTTGGGACGTGCGACTGAGTCCATGCGTGTGTGCGTGACGTACGAATGAATGCATGCGATTAGGAGTGTGTGCGATTGAGTCAATCGGAGGAATGTATGCGACTGAGTACCACCCGACTGAAGGTCCAATCGCACGAATGAAGGTTCAGTCGTGCGATTGGTTGTTGAGTCGGGTGAATGGGTGATGTGTGGTACGACTGAATGCTAAGTCGTACGAGTGAGTGTTCAACCGTACGAATGAGGTTGATTCGTACGATTGAAGGCCCATTCGTACGAATGAAGTGTCCAGTCGTGCGTCTAGCCTTGATATGCGATTGGAGTCATTGTGAGTGAATTCTCCTTGTGTGCGGTGTGCCTATCGTGCGATGATATGGTAACAATCAATAAAGTGTCATTTCTTGACCACAAAGATTAAAGTCAACGCAATCAACAAGCACATACTTTAACAACATAACAGAACCTAACCATTTACAAATATTGACAACCCATTTGGGAATCTACATAAATCTGATACGTCTATGCCTGCTTGTGTGTGTGACACCCACGACCGAACCAATGCGACCCGACCCGGCTGAACATGTCTATTAACGCTGAACACAACATTAACGCTTAACATAACTGTCAATAGGTGTTTGACAGCGCATCGTAAACAACACTTGGGAGACTTTCATCCGACATACTTGCTACATCATCGGTGAGTTTCACGACCCCTATTTTACTCTCTTTCCTTTTGGGGGAGAAGACATGCAAACAGATTTACATAAATGGTTGTAGTATTATTGATATCGCTTGTTACGTTAGTGCAAACACACAACATGTCCTGACACACTCGAACCGTTAGTAATGGGATTAGCGAGGTAATTTTGAGTATTACTACTGGGTCTGACAAACCCCGCCCGGGCTAGTCGCGCTAGCTTGATTGGAGGTCAAACGGGTGCTTGATTGACCTAACATTTGTCACTGTCTTGCGAGACATGACGGGGATACAACATACACATATAGGACGTAAACAGTCAGCTTCGGTTCGAAACGCTAAGTAACAAGAACATAGGCTAGCTACCTAACGATATGCTCTATATACTGAACCATTGAAACGCAAACCACTGAAAGCTTACGAACACATTTCTTGTTGATTAAACCTGTGAACTCACCAACTTTATGTTGACACATTTTAGCATGTTTTCTCAGGTCACAGGAATGCATAAACTAATAATGCACGCTATAGGAAACGCACTCAGGACATGCATTCATCTATTTTATTTTCAGCATTGAACACTTTGTCTAAACATGGATATTGTAACTGTACCGTAATGGATTTACAAACTATGTACATGCTTCCGCATTGTCGTGAACTTTGTTTATGTTCTATGGAATGAAATCAAATGTTTATTTAAAATTCATATAGTGTCGTTCGATATGACTGTGTCTGAGATCCTGGTATGTCACACGCCTAACGGTAAAACCCCGTTCGTGGAAATTGAGGGTGTGACAACTGTTTATGACTATTTTGTAATTGAATAACAATGTATGACTTTGCAAAAGCTTTCATGATGAAATGAGATGTCTCTTTCGAATGTTTCCGCTGCAATGTTATTTAAAATATCTGTAAATGTATGTTTTATGTGCAATGATTGACCAGCTGTAAGCGTCCCAGGAATGGGGCCTTACAAGTTGGTATCAGAGCCAAAGCTTAAGTGAAACGGGTAAATTTTTCAAAATAAACCTTAACTTAAACTGAAAATGGGACGGAAAGGGAAGGGATGCCAATTTGAGTAGCTACGTGCCATCAGGTATTTTCTTAAAGTTAACCGATATTATGTGCGCATGTTATATGTTTATGCGTTACTGTTAGATTTAGATACTAATGTAGTCAAGACAGGTAATGCTCGGGGTACGAAGAGTAAAGTAAGTGGCTAATCACAACTGGCCACTGTAATTAGGGACCTACTGTACTTGACATAAACTGAGCTATTCCCTTGAATGACTGTGTTGGTGTTTGAATCTTTCAGTGAGTGTTAGAGGATGGCCGGTGGTAGATCATCCAAAGCTTCACGAGGTGGAGGTGGTGGCGGACATGGTGCTGAACCACGGGCGACAAGAGGAAGACCTAGGGTGGAGAAAGTGGTTCCTGAAGAACCCGAGACCCCTCATCAGGAGGGTGTAGACGAGTTCACCAATTTGAGAGCCTCGGAAAAAGAGGCAGTGGTTGAGGGGGTGAATCAGGTCATGCAGACAATCTTACCATCTGTGGTGACCGAAGTGATAAAGGCTATCCGGGAAGGAGAAAGAAAAGAGAGGAATAGGTCCTCAGGAAGACAGGAGCAACCAGAGTCGGAAACGGTTCTTTCTGATGATGAAGAGGAAGAGGAGGAGGAGCCTGTGTAGGAGTCGGCACGAGGCTGTAATTACGGGGTGTTTATGAGGTGCAAGCCCCCTACCTTTGACGGTAATGGCACTGCTGCTGCTGCTCACCGATGGGTGAGGGAAATGGAGGCTGTTCTCGATATCATCGAGTGCTGGGAGGATGAAAAGGTGAAGTTTGCTACCCACTCTTTCACGGATTCGGCTCTATACTGGTGGGACAAGATAGTCCAAGCCGAGGGTAGCAGGGCCATTGGAAGAATGAAGTGGTCTGAGCTGAAAAGGTTGGTGATCAAGGATTTCTGTCCTCATCGAGAGATGGATAAAGTTGAGAGAGAGTTCCTGCAGCTGGAGGCGGGGACGATGACCCACCAATAGTACACCATAAAGTTCAACTAAATGGCACGTCTGGTGCCAGATCAGGTGACCCCTCTGTCACGAAATATCAAGAGGTATATTCAGGGTTTGTCGGCGGATATTCGCAGGCATATTATCGCCGCCCGACGGAGCACCTTTAGGTCGGCGGTGGACTTGGCGGGAAGACTGTATGATGAAAGGGCTGTAGTGGTGGTGGCTGAAGGTAGTAGGAAGGGTGGTGGTGACCGGAATTGGAATGGGAAGAGGTTTGGTTGGGGTAATGCTTCGACGAGCAACAAGAATGCCCGGGTGGATGACCGTCGTGTAGCCACACCAGGTACGGGACTGAAGAGGTGTAGTAAATGTGGGAAGGAGCATAGCGGGGAGTGTAGACTGGGGTTGAATGTCTGTTTCAAGTGTGGAAAGCCTGGTCATATGGCTAGAGAGTGTAGGAGCATGAGGTGCTTCAACTATGGGGAGAGTGGTCAATTGAATAAAGACTGCAAGAAGCCGAGGGCTGAGGGTTCCGGCGTGAAGAAGACGGGGAATGAAGGACCGAGGGCAAACGCCAGGGCATTCACGATGACGCAGGAGGAGGCTAGGAGGGACCCTGATGTTGTGTCCTGTACGTTTATGGTGAACCAAACTTTAGCCTCTTTAATATTTGATTCGGGGGCTAGTAGGAGTTTTAATTCTGCTGCTTTCTGTGCCAAACTACCTGTTAGTAGTAGACGTGTTGACGTACCGTTCGATGTAGAAACTGCGATAGGTAAGTCTACCAGAATTTCAGAGGTGATAGAGGGTTGTAATGTAGAATTAGAGGGCCACAAATTTCCGGTTAGACCATTTACGATGACCTTAGGTGGTTTTGATTTGGTGCTTGTGATGGAGTGGTTGGCGGACTTTGAGGCGAATATAGTTTGTCGAAAGAAGCTGATTCGATTGATAGCGACAGATGGGAGTTCGGTAACTGTTTATGGGATCGGGTCATGACGATCCCGAAGGTGATCTCAATGGCAGTGTCGGGAAAATGTATGAGGCGTGGATGTAGCGCCCTCCTTATGTTATGTAAAGGATGTGGAAACGCCAACACCACAACTATGCGATGATCCGGTTGTGTGTGACTTTCCAGACGTGTTTCCCGAAGACTTGTTGGGAGTGCCACCTAACCGAGAGATTGAGTTTCAGATTGATCTGATACTAGGCGCCCAACCTGTTGCCAAAGCACCGTATCGATTGGCTCCGATGGAAATGAAAGAGTTGATGGAGCAGTTGCAGGAGCTGCTAGATAAGGGGTTCATTAGACCGAGTATCTCACCTTGGGGTGCTCCGGTCCTGTTTGTGAAGAAGAAAGACGGTAGTATGAGGATGTGTATCGACTACCGTGAGCTGAATAAGCTGACAGTGAAGAATCGATACCCCTTGCTAAGAATCGATGATTTGTTTGATCAACTTCAAGGTGCCAGTTGGTTTTCAAGGATAGATCTTCGATCGGGCTACCATCAACTAAAGGTGATAGAGCAGGATATCCTTAAAACAGCTTTTCATGCTCTCTACGGTCACTATGATTTTCTTGTCATGTCTTTTGGTTTGACCAATGTGCCAGCTGCTTTTATGGATCTGATGAACCGAGTGTGTCGGCCGATGCTGGATAAATCAGTGATTGTTTTTATTGATGATATTCTGATTTATTCGAGGAGCGAGATAGAGCATGACGGTCACATTCGAGAAGTGTTGGAGACGTTGAGAAGGGAGAAACTGTATGCCAAGTTCTCCAAGTGCGCAATCTGGTTGCGCGAAGTTCAGTTCTTAGTTCACGTGGTGAATCCGGAGGGGATTATGGTGGATCCGGTAAAAGTGGAAGCGGCGATGCAATGGAAGTCTCCAAGGATGCCATTCGAGATCCGCAGTTTCTTGGGTTTGGCGGGATATTACAGAAGATTCATTCAAGACTTCTCCAAAATCGCTTCTCCACTAACCAAGTTGACCCGGAAAGATGTAAAATTTGTATGGGGTCAAGCTCAAGAAAAGGTGTTCAAAGAATTGAAGGCGAGGTTGACCCAAGCTCCTGTTCTGTCCTTACCCGATGGGAGTGAAGGTTTGGTGGTTTACTCCGATGCTTCCTACTCGGGATTGGGATGTGTGTTAATGCAGAGGGGAAGAGTTATAGCTTATGCATCCCGATAGTTGAAAGTTCATGAGGTTAACTATCCTACTCATGACTTGGAGCAAGCAGCTGTGGTCTTTGCATTAAAGATTTGGAGGCACTATCTCTACGAGACGAAGTGCACTATCTTCACCGACCAAAAGAGGTTGAAGTACTTCTTCGAGCAGAAGGATTTGAATATGAGGCAAATGCGATGGTTGGAGCTCATAAAGGATTATGATTGTGAGATCCATTACCATCCGGGCAAAGCCAACGTGGTGGCGGATGCCCTTAGCCGAAAAGAGAGGCCCGAGCCGATTCGGGTGAAGGCGTACCAGCTGATTATGACCTCGGATGTGATGAAGCATGTCAAAGAGTTTCAAGATGAGGCACTAAAAGAAGATCATCTTAACTCCAAAAGAATGAGAGGTCTGGTCGCGGAGTTGGGTGAAAACACATTTGATGTTAGAACCTAGTTTGGACGTATGTGGATTCCTCGTCTTTGGGATCTACAGTGAAGATTATGGATGAAGCTCACAAGACTCGATACTCTATTCATCCCGGTGCTACAAAGATGTATCAAGACATGAAGAAAGATTATTGGTGGCCGGGTATGAAGCGCGACGTGGTGGAGTATGTGAGTAAGTGCCTTACTTGTTTGCAAGTGAAAGTCGAGCACCAGAAGCCATATGGGAAGATTCAACCTTTGGATATAACGGAATGGAAGTGGGAACACGTCACCATGGATTTCATTACGAAGTTGCCGCGTACTCCGAAAGGGTATGATGCTATATGGGTGATCGTTGACCGCTTGACGAAGAGTGCTCACTTCCTACCGATGCGCGAGACATATTCATCCGAGTGGTTGGACGATCTTTTCATTAAAGAGATTGTCACTCGTCATGGTGTACCGGTGTCAATTGTGTCTGATCGCGACACTCGGTTTACATCCAAACTCTGGAAGAAATTCCACGATGCCATGGGGACGAGGTTACATATCAGCACGGCTTATCATTCCCAGACTGATGGTCAGTCTAAAAGGACCATGCAGACATTGGAGGACATGCTTAGGGCATGTGTGATTGATTTTGGGGGAAATTAGGATAACCACTTGCCGTTAGCTGAATTCTCATACAATAATAGCTATCATGCCAGCATTGGCATGCCACCCTATTAGATGCTATACGATAGGAGATGCAGGACACCCGCTTGTTGGGGTGATATTTTTCAGAAGGAATTGGGGAGCGTCAAAGTGATCAAGGCTACAACTGAAAAGCTTGAAAAGATCAAGGCCTACATGAAGGCAGCCAAAGAAAGATAGAAGTCGTATGCTGATAAACGACGCAGACCGATTGAGTTCCAGGTCGGTGACCGGGTTATGTTGAAGGTCTCACCTTGGAAGGGTATCATTCGGTTCAGAAAGCGGGGCAAGCTGAGCCCAAGGTATATAGGCCCTTTCCGTATCATTGCTCGAGTAGGAGAGGTGGCCTATAGGTTGGAGTTACCAAATGAGTTAAGAAGAATTCAACCGACCTTTCACGTATCTCATCTGAGAAAGTGTTTGGCAGATGAATATATGATTGTTCCACTGGAGGATATCGAAGTAGATGAACGGCTCAATTACGTGGAGCAACCAGTGGCAATCATCGATAGAAAAGAGAAGAGGCTGAGAAATAAAGTGGTTCCTCTTGTGCGTGTACAGTGGCAGCACAGGAAGGGATCCAAGTCAACGTGGGAAACCGAGGAAGAAATGAGACAGCATTACCCACGCTTGTTCGAGCAATAACAGGTTCGGGTAGGAAACCTAAATAAGGGGGGTGGACTTGTAACGCTTGGAAATTTGATTTGGAGTGTCATGCGACTGGAGGTCCAATCGCATGTAGCTCAGGCGACTGAAGGTCCAGTCGCATGGTGTTCGGGCGACTGGAGTGCCCATACGCCTGGAGTTTGGGCGACTGAACTATAGCTTTAAGGGAGAGGGCAGCCATCTTCCCCTACCCACACTTGCAAAACTCAGTCAAAAGTAAAGAAGAGAGAAAGAAGAGAGAAAGAAGAGAAAAAGAGAGAAAAGTGGTGATTCGGGCTCGAAACTCATCGAGTAACTAGTCCAAACGAAGCTCTTCATCTTCTTCTTGTTTGTGTGAGTTCTAGGACCCCTCATTACTTGTTTTCAACTGATTTTGGGGCTGGAACACATATAAACCCATTTTTGAAATGTGTGTGTTTGACCCATTTGGGTGTAATCATGTGTAGTGTGTTTAAAGTATGATTTTGGACTTGTATGTGCTTGAATGTTGTCATAGTATGTTTCCCTAAGGTTTAGGAGGGTTGATTTGGGCTTAGAATGAGTTTAGAAGGTTTGAAGGCCGTATATCGCGGCTGCAGTTCGGGATGAACTACAGTCGCTGCCCAGCTAGGGCTAGGCGACTGGAGGGCCAATCGGCTGACTGAGGGACGACTGAGGTTCAATCGCACGACTGAGGCTCAATCGCACGACTGGGGATTCAGTCGCACGACAGGTCATACGACCGAGAGTTCAGTCGCATAGGTCCATTCGTATAGCTGTTCAGTCGCACGACTGAGGGTTCAGTCGCAAAGAAGCTCATTCGCATAGTGCTCATTCGCACGATATAAGGTCCATTCGTACGATTGGGAGTTCATCCGCATGGATGCTCATTCGCGTTAGTCCAATCGCATAGTGTTCAGTCGCATGGAGGCCATGCGACTGAAGGGTGCCCAATTGCCCAAGTAGTGCTGTTGTGTACGAGAAGAGATATAGTTCAATTACTGGCCTTCGGGAAAAGGGCAAGGGTAAGTAATGATGTGGTAACTCCCGTAGGTGCATGTGTGATAACTGTCGAGGCTTAGAAGTTACGTTGGGCACGATGGTGATAGTATTGCATGTATATGCATGATGTATGTATGATAAGTATGATATAGCCCTATATGATGGTAATGACTGATGATTTGTAAATATCGATGTTCCTTCTTTCTATACGTGTTTATCTTTCCGTGACTTTACGTGTTATGATTAATGAATGAAACAAAGTAATAAGAAACGTAAAGTGAAAGATAATGAAAGAGGAACATGATGAATGAATGCATGCATTAATGAATGAACGAATGAATGTAAGAAAAGGCTTGCAACCAAATGTATGGAGGTGCACACCCAATGAAGGTGTTAGCTCAACGGTGTGCAGGTTAGCTACCCCAAAGGATGCACACTGGGGTTCAGTCTTTGTGACTGACCATATGTATGGGATCCTTGTTGCTTACCCTAGGTGACTGGATCAGCAGTAGTGCACAGCATTCATGATTGATTATCACAGGTCTAGCACCAGCAGTAGTGCATAATGTTCAGGTATAGCGCATGGCATTGATCCAGAATGAAAGAGGAAAGATAAGTGGTGCATGTACTTACCCTAGGTGACTGGATCAGCAGTAGTGCACAACGTTCGTGATTTATTTTCACAGGTCCAGCACCAGTAGTAGTGCACAATGTTCGGGGTATTGTACATGTCACCGAAAGTAATAAACATACGAATGAATGTAACGAACGTGTGAATGAACGTATTAACATATAGAAGAATGTAATGAATGTATGAATGTGTGTAAGAGACGTATAAACAAAAGAAAGAATGTGAATGTTAACGGTGAATGGTATATGAACGAAAGCTAATGAATGAATGATGAAGATAATTATAATATTATCTATATGTACATATGTTGTGTGATCGCATGTATGTAAGAACGGTTTTAACAAAAGAAAAGTACGTTTTATTATAAAAACTAGAACTCACTCAGCAACACTGACTTTTTATGTGTTTCCAGTTGGCAGGTAGTGTTGCTGAGGATGGCACGAGGCGGCTACTCAGCTCTTTTTGGATGGCATTCCTTTACTAAAGTTTTTGCAATGTATTATGTTGCATGTAATTATAAAAACAAAAATGGTGTTTGTAGAGGATTCGGATAAACGGGATTACCTAAGGAATCCTCTTACTACTAAAAGTCACTGTTTATGACTATTTTGTAATTGATTAACAAGGTGTGACATTGCAAAAGCTTTCATGATGAATGAGATGTCTCTTGCGAATGTTTCTGCTGCAAGGTTATTTAAAATATCTGCAAATGTATGTTTTATGTGCAATGATTGACCAGCTGTAAGCGTCCCGGGAACGGGGCCTTACATAATTAAGTCGAGGTTTGATTGTAGCTATATGTGTTCTATAAACTTGCTAACTCATAACCCATGACATGAATTATTACTTGTAACCTTTGATATATTATGTATATGAAACCCTTGGAAACTCACCAACTTTATAATTGACCTTTTATTTTTAACATGTTTCAAGAAACGCGCATGTTTGAAGTCATCATTTGAAGTTGCTTGAAACTTGGATTTGGACTTAGAATAGTGAATAAAATGTCTTGGAATATTTTGTCTTATGTTTTGCTTATTTCATGTTGAGACTTATGATTGTAATTTGCATTTTGTTAAACTTATGATTAATCATATTTACATTTAAAGATAGCGTTATGTGGCTGTGAACAATCTTGACCCTCACATCTTGACGTTTCCGCTGTTAAGGTTGGGGTGTGACAGATTGGTATCAGAGCCCATAACTATAGGGATTTAGGTTATTAGAAATGGTGACCTAGACTATAGTTTATGCATGAACCATATAGAATAATATTTATATTCTTGTAAAAGTATATTGTTTGCATGCTACATAATGCTATGCCTTCTTATGTGCAACTTGATGCCTTATCATAGGATTGCCTTGTAAATGCTTAAATTTTGTTACTTGTCTTCCCTAGACTTATCCTTGACTCTTTGATTCTCCCCGACAAATGAAACTTTCCTAAACTTATTCTCGGTGACATGTGGAATCTACATTTATTATCGTGGGTTTAATTCCTTAGACTCTATATCTAATCTATGAAAATCTCATCAAGGTTTTTATTTCATGAACCTAAGAAATTTGTGTGACACATAGACACCTGTATTCTAGTTTTCCTAGCAAAAAGCCTTCGGGATAAGGTAAGCATTCGCATAAATCCTACGGGACTAGTTATGCGTACTTGGCGATTTCTAGGATGAGTGATAAACTACGGTCAACATACACAAATTTCTAAGGCATATGGATCAATTTACCTTGACGTGTGAACGTCTCCAAATGGTAATACGTTACCAAATGGGACTATTCCATGTGCTTTACAACTCTTGACTTACTCTTGTTTAAATTACTATCCTTTGTTATTATTCTTGTTTAAATTACTATCCTTTGTTATTCTCATTCACGTGTCTAAGTCATTTTGTATATCCAGCATGCCTCGTCACCATGGAAAGCGTGGAAGTTCCGACCGTAAGCTAGCCGCCATGATTGCTCGACAAATGGCTACCGTTATCCCGACCATGGTTGCTAAAATCAATAGCACCTTGACGACTAATTTAAGCAACAATAGAAATTGTCAAGTGGAAAACAACACGAACCAAGGGCGCAATAACCAAACCTGTACCTTCAAGCACTTTTGTTCTTGCAAGCCCACTAGTTATAGTGGCAGGGAAGGAGCCACTGGTCTTCTTGAGTGGTTCGAGAGCACGGATAATACCTTTGTAAATTATGAATGTCCCAAGGCACTCAAAGTTCGTTACGCCACAAGTATGTTCCAACAAAGGCACTTACCTGGTGGAATAGCGAGAAGAGAAATCGAGGAGCTGATGCTGTGTTGGCACTCACTTAGGATAATTTCAAGAACATTGCCGTCGCAAAGTTTTTCCCGAGGAGTGAGCTACAAAATCTGGAGGAGGAATTCTGGAACTTGAAGCAAGATGGTGGTGACCATTTGGCCTACTCAACTAGGCATCATGAGTTGAGTATGTTGTTGCCCCATATTGTCAACACTGTTCCTCGCAACATCGAGAAGTTCATTAAGGGTGTACCACCCCGAATTCAAGATGTTGTGATGGGCAGCCGACCCACAACCAAGGAAGAAGCCATCACTATCACCGCTAAACTCACCGAGAATCATATACGAGCGGGCACCATGTCTGTGAAGGGTGCAAAGAAGATGGAAAAGACAGCTACCGAGGCTGTTAAGGAGACCAAAGCTGAACCGTCATACTACAACAACAAGAAGCGCAAGTTCACACCGGTGCGTAGCCACCTCAAAGACAACTTGTACCTGCGGCTGAACCTATGGCTCAAGTGCCTGTGGCTAGGGCCTATGCGTGTCCTCAACCTATGTGTAACATCTATAGGTATCATCATCCGGGGAACGCCCTGTGCCACATCTGTACCTTATGCGGTAAATATGGTCACTTGGTGGCGACTTGTCACCGTGCACCTAATAACACCGCGTGATGGTCACGAACCGTGTTTGCTATAACTGTGCGGAACTTGGTCATTTTCACCCACAATGCCCTCGTCTTGTGGGTAATGTTCCACAAGCCCGAGGACATGCTTTCAACATCAATGCAAACCAAGCACAAGCAAACAACGAGGTGGTGAACGGTATGCTAAACCCAACCTTAACTTTTATGATCTAATTCTTTTGATGCTTTACCTGTATCATTAAATACCTTTAAAACTACATAGGTATGTTCCTTGTTAGTAATACTTATGCATACGTTCTATTTGACTCTGGAGTCGATAAGAGTTTTGTTTCGTTAGGGTTTGAACCCATTCTTGCTAAGCGACATACAAAACTAGAAAGACCTCTCACCGTTGAAGTCGCCGATGGAGAACCGATCAACGTTGATATCGTTATCCGTGATTGTGTCTTGTGTCTCGACGCCCATGAATTCTTTATCGACCTTATCCCTATGAAACTTGGAAGCTTTGACGTCATCATTGGTATCGATTGGTTAGCCAAACACCATGCCGAGATCATTTGTTTCGAGAAGTGCATTTGTATACCGTTATTTTCTGGGGATACATTGAAAGTGTCCGGTGAAAAATCCTCCAAAGGACTCAAACTCATGTCGTGCACCCAAGCCCGAAAGTGCCTAAGTAAGTACTATATGGCTTTCTTGGCTTACGTGGTCAACACAAAAGTCAAAGGGAAAGATCTTAAGGATGTCCTGATTGTACGAGACTTTCCTAAGTATTTCCCGATGACCTTAGTGGTTTACCTCTCGTGCGTGAAGTCGAGTTTAAGTTCGATTTGATTCCGGGAGCAAACCCCATGGCCAAGTCACCATATCGACTTGCACCATCAGAAATGCAAGAGCTATCTAGTCAACTGCAAGAACTGTCTGAGAAGGGGTTCATTCGTCCTAGCTCTTCGCCTTGGGGTGCACCTGTTCTGTTTGTGAAGAAGAAAGGTGGGTCGTTTCGTATGTGAATCGACTATCGTGAGCTTAACAAACTTACCATCAAGAACCGCTACCCTCTTCCTCGCATTGATGATCTTTTTGATGAACTTCAAGGAGCTGCTATCTTCTCAAAGATCGACTTACATTCTGGTTATCATCAATTGCGATTCCATGACGATGATATCCCAAAGACTGCGTTCCGTACCCGATATGGGCACTATGCGTTCATGGTTATGCCTTTTGGTTTAACAAATGCTCCTGCTGTCTTCATGGATCTCATGAATCGGGTATGCAAGCCGTATCTGGATAAGTTGGTGATCATCTTCATTGACGACATACTCATCTATTCCAAGTCCAATACCGATCATGAACTTCACTTGCGACAAGTTCTTGAACTTTTGAAGAAAGAGCAACTGTACACGAAGTACTCAGAATGTGAATTTTGGCTCGAGGAAGTTCAATTTCTAGGACATGTGGTGAATAGCCAAGGAATTCACGTTGACCCTACAAAGGTGGAAGCTGTGAAGAATTGGTGTGTTCCCACAAATCCAACCGAAATTCGTTCTTTCCTTGGTCTTGCTGGTTATTATCGGCGATTCATTGCCAACTTTTCGAGGATCGCAGAGCCGCTCACTTCTTTGACACAAAAGAATAAACCATTCGATTAGGGGTCCGGGCAAGAAGAAGCTTTTGAAGTGTTAAATCACAAGTTGTGCAATGCTCCTATCTTGAACCTACCCGAAGGAAATGACGATTTCATAACCCATGACATAATTAAGTCGAGGTTTGATTGTAGCTATATGTGTTCTATAAACTTGCTAACTCATAACCCATGACATGAATTACTACTTGTAACCTTTGATATATTATGTATATGAAACCCTTGGAAACTCACCAACTTTATAATTGACCTTTTATTTTTAACATGTTTCAAGAAACGCGTATGTGTGAAGTCATCATTTGAAGTTGCTTGAAACTTGGATTTGGACTTAGAATAGTGAATAAAATGTCTTGGAATATTTTGTCTTATGTTTTGCTTATTTCATGTTGAGACTTATGATTGTAATTTGCATTTTGTTAAACTTATGATTAATCATATTTACATTTAAAGATAGCGTTATGTGTCTGTGAACAATCTTGACCCTCACATCTTGACGTTTCCGCTGTTAAGGTTGGGGTGTGACAGATTGGTATCAGAGCCTATAACTATAGGGATTTAGGTTATTAGAAATGGTGACCTAGACTATAGCTTATGCATGAACCATATAGAATAATATTTATATTCTTGTAAAAGTATATTGTTTGCATGCTACATAATGCTATGCCTTTTTATGTGCAACTTGATGCCTTTGCATAGGATTGCCTTGTAAATACTTAAATTTTGTTACTTGTCTTCCCTAGACTTATCCTTGACTCTTTGATTCTCCCCGACAAATGAAACTTTCCTAAACTTATTCTCGGCGACATGTGGAATCTACATTTATTATCGTGGGTTTAATTCCTTAGACTCTATGTCTAATCTATGAAAATCTCATCAAGGTTTTGATTTCATGAACCTAAGAAATTTGTGTGACACATAGACACCTGTATTCTGGTTTTCCTGGCAAAAAGCCTTCGGGATAAGGTAAGCATTCGCATAAATCCTACGGGACTAGTTATGCGTACTTGGCGATTTCTAGGATGAGTGATAAACTACGGTCAACATACACAAATTTCTAAGGCAAATGGGTCAATTTACCTTGACGTGTCAACGTCTCCAAATGGTAATGCGTTACCAAATGGGACTATTCCATGTGCCTTACAACTCTTGACTTACTCTAGTTTAAATTACTATCCTTTCTTATTACTCTTGTTTAAATTACAATCCTTTGTTATTCTCATTCACGTGTCTAAGTCATTTTGTATATCCAGCATGCCTCGTCACCATGGAAAGCGTGGAAGTTCTGACCGTAAGCTAGCCGCCATGATTGCTCGACAAATGGCTACCGTTATCCCGACCATGGTTGATGAACTCAATAGCACCTTGATGACTAATTTAAGCAACAATAGAAATTGTCAAGTGGAAAACAGCACGAACCAAGGGCGCAATAACCAAACCTGTACCTTCAAGAACTTTAGTTCTTGCAAGCCCACTAGTTATAGTGGCAGGGAAGGAGCCACTGGTCTTCTTGAGTGGTTCGAGAGCATGGATAATACCTTTGTAAATTATGAATGTCCCGAGGCACTCAAAGTTCGTTACGCCACAAGTATGTTCCAACAAAGGCACTTACCTGTTGGAATAGCGAGAAGAGAAATCGAGGAGCTGATGCTGTGTTGGCACTCACTTAGGATGATTTCAAGAACATTGCCATCGCAAAGTTTTTCCCGAGGAGTGAGCTACAAAAACTGGAGGAGGAATTCTGGAACTTGAAGCAAGATGGTGGTGACCATTTGGCCTACTCAACTAGGCATCATGAGTTGAGTATATTGTTGCCCCATATGGTCAACACTGTTCCTCGCAACATCGAGAAGTTCATTAAGGGTGTACCACCCCGAATTCAAGATGCTGTGATGGGCAGCCGACCCACAACCTAGGAAGAAGCCATCACTATCACCGCTAAACTCACCGAGAATCATATACGAGCGGGCACCATGTCTGTGAAGGGTGCAAAGAAGGTGGAAAAGATGGCTACCGAGGCTGTTAAGGAGACCAAAGCTGAACCGTCATACAACAACAACAAGAAGCACAAGTTCACACCGGCGCGTAGCCACCTCAAAGACAACTTGTACCTGCGGCTGAACCTATGGCTCAAGTGCCTGTGGCTAGGGCCTATGCGTGTCCTAAACCTATGTGTAACATCTATAGGTATCATCATCCGGGAACGCCCTGTGCCACATCTGTACCTTATACGGTAAATATGGTCACTTGGTTGCAACTTGTCACCGTGCACCTAATAACACCGCGATGGTCATGAACCGTGTTTGCTACAACTGTGCGGAACCTGGTCATTTTCACCCACAATGCTCTCGTCTTGTGGGTAATGTTCCACAAGCCCGAGGACATGCTTTCAACATCAATGCAAACCAAGCACAAGCAAATAACGAGGTGGTGAACGGTATGCTAAACCCAACCTTAACTTTCATGATCTAATTCTTTTGATGCTTTACCTGTATCATTAAATACCTTTAAAACTACATAGGTATGTTCCTTGTTAGTAATACTTATGCATACGTTCTATTTGACTCTGGAGTCGATAAGAGTTTTGTTTCGTTAGGGTTTGAACCCATTCTCGCTAAGCGACATACGAAACTGGAAAGACCTCTCACCGTTGAAGTCGCCGATGGAGAACCGATCAACGTTGATATCGTTATCCGTGATTGTGTCTTGAGTCTCAACGCCCATGAATTCTTTATCTACCTTATCCCTATGAAACTTGGAAGCTTTGACGTCATCATTGGTATCGATTGGTTAGCCAAACATCATGCCGAGATCATTTGTTTCGAGAAGTGCATATGTATACCGTTATTTTCTGGGGATACATTGAAAGTGTTCGGTGAAAAATCCTCCAAAGGACTCAAACTCATGTCGTGCACCCAAGCCCGAAAGTGCCTAAGTAAGTACTATATGGCTTTCTTGGCTTACGTGGTCAACACAAAAGTCAAAGGGAAAGATCTTAAGGATGTCCTGATTGTACGAGACTTTCCTAAGTATTTCCCGATGACCTCAGTGGTTTACCTCTCGTGCGTGAAGTCGAGTTTAAGTTCGATTTGATTCCGGGAGCAAACCCCATGGCCAAGTCACCATATCGACTTGCACCATCAGAAATGCAAGAGCTATCTAGTCAACTGCAAGAACTATCCGAGAAGGGGTTCATTCGTCCTAGCTCTTCGCCTTGGGGTGCACCTGTTCTATTTGTGAAGAAGAAAGATGGGTCGTTTCGTATGTGAATCGACTATCGTGAGCTTAACAAACTTACCATCAAGAACCGCTACCCTCTTCCTCGCATTGATGATCTTTTTGATGAACTTCAAGGAGCTGCTATCTTCTCAAAGATCGACTTACATTCTGGTTATCATCAATTGCGATTCCATGACGATGATATCCCAAAGACTGCGTTTCGTACCCGATATGGGCACTATGCGTTCATGGTTATGCCTTTCGGTTTAACAAATGCTCCTGCTGTCTTCATGGATCTCATGAATCGGGTATGCAAGCCGTATCTGGATAAGTTTGTGATCATCTTCATTGACGACATACTCATCTATTCCAAGTCCAATACCGATCATGAACTTCACTTGCGACAAGTTCTTGAACTTTTGAAGAAAGAGCAACTGTACACGAAGTACTCAGAATGTGAATTTTGGCTCGAGGAAGTTCAATTTCTAGGACATGTGGTGAATAGCCAAGGAATTCACGTTGACCCTGCAAAGGTGGAAGCTGTGAAGAATTGGTGTGTTCCCACAAATCCAACCGAAATTCGTTCTTTCCTTGGTCTTGCTGGTTATTATCGGCGATTCATTGCCAACTTTTCGAAGATCGCAGAGCCGCTTACTTCTTTGACACAAAAGAATAAACCATTCGATTAGGGGTCCGGGCAATAAGAAGCTTTTGAAGCGTTAAATCACAAGTTGTGCAATGCTCCTATCTTGAACCTACCCGATGGAAACGACGATTTCACTGTGTATTGTGATGCATCCGAACGAGGCCTTGGTTGTGTTCTTATGCAACGAGGAAAGTTCATAGCGTATGCATCAAGACAATTGAAGGTCCATGAGGTGAATTACACGACACACAATCTTGAACTTGGTGCTGTGGTTTTTGCCTTAAAGATTTGGAGGCATTACCTTTATGGTACGCAATGTATAGTCTACACCGATCACAAAAGCCTTCAACACGTTTTTAATCAAAAAGATCTCAAATGAGGCAACGTCGTTGGGTTGAGTTGATTAGTGATTATGACTGTGACATTCATTACCACCCTGGGAAGGCAAATGTCGTAGCCGATGCACTAAGTCGTAAAGTCCATAACAAGATGATCTCGTTTCAAGAAATTCGCGATCGACGACAATGGTTTGATACTTTGAGAAAATTTGATACCGAGATTCGACTAGATGTCAACGAGACTACCGTACTGCTATAAAACTTGAGAATAGACAGTGACATCGAGTCTAGTATCCTAGAGGCTCAACAAGCGGTTCAACAAGAAGGAAGAATGAAGGATGAACTGGAGCATAACCTTCTAACTCAATTGGAGACGAAACCTAATGGGTTGATGTATTTCGCGAATCAAATTTGGGTTCCAAATCGTAATAATCTTCATACCTTTATCATGAACGAAGCTCATCAAACCCGTTAGTCTATTCATCCTTGCTCTGATAAGATGTATATGGACCAACGTGGTCAATATTGGTGGCCTGGAATGAAGAAAGACATAGAGACTTATGTAGCTAAGTGTCTTGCGTGTACAAGGGTTAAAGCCGAACATCAACGTCCAAGTGAATTACTTGAACAACCCGAGATTCTTATGTTGAAATGGGAACATATATCCATGGACTTCATAACTAAGTAACCCTGAACCTCCCGTGGACATGATAGCATATTGGTGATACCGATTGACCAAATCGGCACATTTTATACCCATACGTGACATGTCACACCCCCACTAAAGCGGAAACACGGGGATGTAACGAGACGGGATCGTCATAACACATTGTTGTCAATACAGATGCAATATATGTAATAGATGATAAAGCGTGTCATGACGACACCCGACACAAAGGAGACTTGTGGCGTGTTTAGTCAATATTCACGACAATATAGCCATAAGCATAAACTTGTAAATGAATCACATAACCAAAAATAGTATCATTGTAATGTAATTCCCACAACCCGAGAACAAGTATCAAAAGAATAATTGTATGTAATCAGACCAACAATGTTTCAAAAGAATATTTGTCAAGTATTGTATAGTCTCAAAATGCATCCTAGGGTCTCCACTAAGGCAGCACACCTAGATCTTCAATTAGCTTTGTCACCTGAAAAGATATGCTCAAAATGGTCAACAAAAATTGTTGGTGAGCTCGCAGGTTAAAAAAGTAAGTAAATTGATGCCGCATAATAGTTTTGCAGAATACCGTGTATACAGTTATAAGTAAGCAAAATCACATAACAATGAGCATTACAACCAAACCTAATGACGTACACACAGAATCTTGTCGGAATATATTCACCTAATGGCCCGTTCCTAGCCACTGTTGGTACCAACTAGTATACCAACAAACAAGGGTGGGGGTGTCAACACAGTAGTACTACCAATACCTATCTGTCGGTTCCAACACCAGAATTAAATGGTTGTAAAGAAAGTACCATATAGCAAACTCATGTTTGTATTAGATAAGTACTCACAAAACAGTAACACGTTGATTCCAAGAATATAAGTTGTACAACAAAAAAATAGGTGAGCATACTTTTCCCCCAAGTTTGTAAATGAATGAAGAATTGTATAAGTATAAAAAGGAGCCACGAAACTCACTTGTTCGGTGGTAAGTATGAATGATCAAGTTTCCAAATGATGTAAGCGATAAACGGTCAAACACCTATTAACAGTTATCGTTAAGCATTAATGATACGTTTAATGAAAATAGTAATGTTCGGTTGGTTCGGGTTATATCGGTTCGGTCACGCGGAACGCACGCAAGTAAACATAAGAATTAGATCTTATATAGATCCAAGTCTTAGAATCGTCGCCATTGCCGATGATTTGAGTGTAAAGGTTTCATTGTCATTAACGTAGTACTTAGTGGATACTAGTTGTTATAAATTAGTTCTTGAAAATTGTAAAATGTTAAAGTTGATTTGATTGCGATAGCATTAGTAAGTTTGATAGTGTTAACTTAAATATTGTCATTAGCAATGGTAACCGTGTCGATGTCACCTTAACATCACACACACAAGTAGGAAATGCACACACAAATAACCTCAGTCGCATGACAGGACCAGACGCATGACTCAACACTCCATCCGCACGAATTAACCTTCATTAGTACGAATCAGCTTCATTCATACGACTGAACCTCCATTCGTGGGACTAGGCATTCAGTCGTGCGACACACGCACAATCGCACGTATTCATTCGGTCGCATTAACTCAATCGCATGCATTCATTCATCCGCAGGACTCAATCGCACGCATACACACAGTCGCACGACACACCCAGTCGCACAACTCAGTCGCACGATAGACACACTCGCACGACTCAGTCGCACGGCACACCCAGTCGCACGGCTCAGTCGCACGGTAGACGCAGTCACCAGAACAGCAGAATCGCGAATACAGAAGTGCAGAGAAGCCTTCGGCTGCTCCGTGCATGAGATTTACACCACACGCAATTCCAGAAACACATTTCACACACACACCAACCAGAAGGACGCACAAAAAGACATCACATGCACCCACATGACCTTATGTGCTTGGGTTGGCCCGAGCACCCGAAACCCTTCAAGGATCTCAGAAAACAAGCAAGAAAAGGGACGACCAAGGTCGTCTACCTGTAAGAATGGAGTAGACTCAGCTGTAGCCGAGGCCTTGCGGGTGAAAACGCGAAAAAAGGGGCGGTTTTGGTGCAAGGAGGAGGAGAAAAGTGGAAGAAGAAGAAGATGAAGAAGAAGATGAAATGGAGGCTAGGGCTGAAAATGGGGTATATACACCAGCCCTAGTTTGGCAAAATGTCACATTTGGTCCCTGCACTAAGCCCCCGAGTTCCCAAGTTTGTTTCGGTTAAAAATGACCTTACTCAGCTAGTTATATTAACGATAAAGTGCAAATAATGATATTTGTAACTTAAAATAGTTTTATTAATGACAATAATAATATATAAAAATGATATATTTAATGATAACGATAAGGACAATTGTAAAGGTTTTAAGGATATAACGCTAACGATGAGAACACAAGTGTAAAAGATGATAAAGCAAGTATAATATCCACAAGAATATTTTATAAAGATAAAGAATGAATGATCACAGAAAGGTTAATGGAAATCACGTTAAATAACGGACCTTTCGGTGACGGATGTCACAGTATCCCCCAGTTGAGAGAATTTCATCCCGAAATTCAGCTGGAGTTAGATCCAAGAGTATCCTCTACAAATAGTTGTGGATACTTGAGTTTCATCTGGTCTTCCCGTTCCCATGTGAATTGTGGTCCTCGTTTGGAGTTCCATCTCACGCGGACAATCAGTATCTTGCGCCTTAGTTGTTTGACCTTTTGGTCCATGATCTCGATAGGTTCTTCGACGAAATGAAGCTTTTCGTCGATCTTGATTTCCTCAACTGGTACATGAAGATTTTCATCCACCAAGCACTTCTTGAGGTTTGATACGTGAAACGTATTGTGTACACCACTGAGTTCTGATGGCAACCTCAATCGGTACGCCACTGGACCAATTCTTTCCGTGATTTCGAATGGTCCTACGTATCTTGGGGCTAACTTCCCTTTCTTTCCAAATTGTACAATCCCTTTCCAGGGAGAGACTTTAAGTAAAATGCGATCTCCCACGTTGAATTGCAGAGGATCCAGCGGTTGTCGGCGTAGCTCTTTTGGCGATATCTGGCTGCTTTTAGTCTGTCTTTGATCTAAAAAATCTTGTCTGTTGTTTCCTGAATGATCTCTGGGCCTATCGACTGGCTTTCACCAATCTCTGCCCAATAAACTGGGGATCTACATTTCCTCCCATACAATGCTTCAAATGGAGCGCATCCAATGCTCGTATGGTAGCTGCTATTGTAAGAGAACTCAATCAATGGGAGGTGAGTGTCCCAGCTACCACCAAATTGATTACACAAGCCCTGAGCATGTCTTCCAATGTCTGTATTGTTCGTTCGCTTTGACCATCTGTTTGTGGGTGATAGGCGGTACTCATATCTAGTCGAGTGCCCATCGCTTTCTACAGTGTCTGCCAAAATCGTGAAGTAAATCGGCTGTCACGGTCGGATATAATCGACACCGGCTCTCCGTGCCTTGTTACGACCTCCTTTATGTACAATCTCGCCAACATATCCATTTTGTAGTCTTTTCGGATCGGCAAGAAATGAGCGGACTTCGTCATCCGATCCACCCTACCCATATCGAGTCGTACCCGCTACTCGTTCTAGGAAGTTTGGTAATAATCCATAGCTATATTTTTCCCATTTCCATTTAGGAATTCCGGTTGCTGCAGTAATCCTGATGGTTTCTGATGTTCAGCTTTAACTTTGAGCACGTCAAGCATCGGCTTACATGCATAGCAGTCTTTCTTCGTTAGCCACCAGTAGTTTTAAGATCGTGGTAATCTTTTGCACCAAATGAAAGAATATATGTCTTGTGTGCTTCATCCATACTGGGTACGTACACCTCCCATCTGGGTACATATAATCCATGAAATATAAAGATAAAGAATGAATGATCACAGAAAGGTTAATGGAAATCACGTTAAATAACGGACCTTTCGGTGACGGATGTCACAGTATCCCCCAGTTGAGAGAATTTCATCCCGAATTCAGCTGGAGTTAGATCCAAGAGTATCCTCTACAAATAGTTGTGGATACTTGAGTTTCATCTGGTCTTCCCGTTCCCATGTGAATTGTGGTCCTCGTTTGGAGTTCCATCTCACGCGGACAATCAGTATCTTGCGCCTTAGTTGTTTGACCTTTTGGTCCATGATCTCGATAGGTTCTTCGACGAAATGAAGCTTTTCGTCGATCTTGATTTCCTCAACTGGTACATGAAGATTTTCATCCACCAAGCACTTCTTGAGGTTTGATACGTGAAACGTATTGTGTACACCACTGAGTTCTGATGGCAACCTCAATCGGTACGCCACTGGACCAATTCTTTCCGTGATTTCGAATGGTCCTACGTATCTTGGGGCTAACTTCCCTTTCTTTCCAAATGTACAATCCCTTTCCAGGGAGAGACTTTAAGTAAAATGCGATCTCCCACGTTGAATTGCAGAGGATCCAGCGGTTGTCGGCGTAGCTCTTTTGGCGATATCTGGCTGCTTTTAGTCTGTCTTTGATCTAAAAAATCTTGTCTGTTGTTTCTTGAATGATCTCTGGGCTATCGACTGGCTTTCACCAATCTCTGCCCAATAACTGGGGATCTACATTTCCTCCCATACAATGCTTCAAATGGAGCGCATCCAATGCTCGTATGGTAGCTGCTATTGTAAGAGAACTCAATCAATGGGAGGTGAGTGCCAGCTACCACCAAAATTGATTACACAAGCCCTGAGCATGTCTTCCAATGTCTGTATTGTTCGTTCGCTTTGACCATCTGTTTGTGGGTGATAGGCGGTACTCATATCTAGTCGAGTGCCCATCGCTTTCTACAGTGTCTGCCAAAATCGTGAAGTAAATCGGCTGCCACGGTCGGATATAATCGACACCGGCTCTCCGTGCCTTGTTACGACCTCCTTTATGTACAATCTCGCCAACATATCCATTTTGTAGTCTTTTCGGATCGGCAAGAAATGAACGGACTTCGTCATCGATCCACCACTACCCATATCGAGTCGTACCCGCTACTCGTTCTAGGAAGTTTGGTAATAAAATCCATAGCTATATTTTCCCATTTCCATTTAGGAATTTCCGGTTGCTGCAGTAATCCTGATGGTTTCTGATGTTCAGCTTTAACTTTCGAGCACGTCAAGCATCGGCTTACATGCATAGCAATGTCTTTCTTCATGTCTAGCCACCAGTACAGATCTTTAAGATCGTGGTACATCTTGTCTGCACCAAGATGAACAGAATATCATGTCTTGTGTGCTTCATCCATTACTGGGGTACGTACACCTCCCCATCTGGGTACCCATATACGATCCATGAATACCGTAAGCCATCTTCCTTGCAAATCATCTATTTATTCAACCCTCGAAATTCTTCTCCCGCAATGTTTTCTCTTTCAATGCCTCACTTTGTGCAATTAGGATCTGAGCTTTCAGATTCGTTTGAACAGTCAATCCTAATGCTCGAGTACGTAGCGGTTTCACGCGTTCTTTGCGGCTTAAAGCATCAGCCACCACGCTTGCTTTCTCCGGATGACACTGGATTTCACAGTCGTAGTCACTAAGTAGTTCTACCCAACGTCGCTGACGCATATTAAGTTCCTTCTGATCCAGGATATGTTGGAGGCTCTTATGATCCGTGTAAACGATGTATTTGGTTCCATACAAGTAATGCCTCCATATCTTGAGTGCAAATACCACAGCGCCCAACTCTAGGTCATGAGTCGTATAGTTCTTCTCAGGCACCTTAAGTTGTCGTGAGGCGTATGCGATCACCTTATCCTTCTGCATTAGCACACATCCCAATCCTTGATGTGAAGCGTCGCAGTACACTACAAAATCATCAGTTCCGTCTGGGAGGGACAATATCGGTGCATTGCACAACTTTTCTTTCAGTGTTTGGAACGCTTGCTCTTGTGCATGTCCCCAATCAAACTTCTTGTTTTCGAGTCAGCAGTGTTAATGGTTGAGCGATCTTTGAAAAATTTGCGATGAAACGTTGGTAATATCCGGCCAGTCCTAAGAATTGCCATATTTCTGAAGGTGTCTGGGGTGCATCTCATTTCTTCGCTGCCTCAATCTTTCGGAATCTACGTGAATCCCATTTTCATTCACCACGTGTCCCAAAAATTTCACTTCTCGCAGCCAAAACTCGCACTTCAAGAACTTAGCAAAAAGTTTCTCTTCATGTAATTGACTCAATATTGCCCGAAGGTGTTCCTCATGGTCCTCTTTCGATCGGGAGTAGATAAGTATATCGTCTATGAATATGATCACGAACTTATCCAAGTAAGGTTTGCACACTCGATTCATCTGATCCATGAACACAGCAGATGCATTAGCCAGTCCGAACGGCACGACTTAGAACTCATAATGCCCATAACGAGTCCTAAATGCTGTTTTCGGTATGTCATCCTCGAAAACCCTTAGTTGATGGTATCTCGATCGAAGGTTGATCTTGGAGAAATACGAGGGCTCCTTGCAGCTGATCAAACAAATCGTCGATTCTGGGAAGAGGACATCAGTTCTTCACGGTCAATTTGTTCAGCTCGCGATAATCGATGCACGTACGGAACGACTTGTCTTTCTTTTTGACAATTAATACCGATGCCCCATGGTGAGTGACTAGGCAGAATAAAACCCTTCTCCAGTAGTTCCTGTAATTGACTAGATAACTCTTGCATTTCTTATGGTGCCAACCGATACGGTGCTTTTGCTATCGGTGTAGTTCCAGGAACCAACTCTATACAAAATTCCACTTGGCGTGGAGGAGGCAAACTGGACAAGTCGTCAGGGAACACATCCGGATAATCTTGTACTACGGGAATATCTACCATCTTTCTTGGCTCTTCTTTCTTTTCCACAACATGGGCCAGAAACGCATAACACTGCTTTTGTAAACATCGACGTGTCTTCATGCACGAGATAAGCTTTAGGGTTCTCCCGATCGTTCTCCTTGAATCCTGAGTACCTCCCCCTCTGGCATGGGGATTCGTACTACTTTTTCCGACAGACAATCTCAGCTCGCTCCGTGTTCGACAACCAATCCATTCCCACAATCACATCGAAACTTCCCAGCTCAAAAGGTATTAAGTTTATATCAAAAGCACGGTTTCCAATATCATCGAGCACTTTCTAATAATCTTATCGGCCTGTACAACTAACGTTGGCCATTTCTATGGATTAGCTAGTTTCTAGCCTACTAGGGTTCAAGGCAAGCATGTGAGCAAATTTAGAAGATATAAAACTATTGTTTGCTCCAGTATCAAACAATATAGATGCGAAGTGGTAGTTGAGCAAATACGTACTCGTAACGACATTCAGGTCCTGACGGGCGTCATTTGCTCCGATAACGAACGCACCTCCCCTGGCAGCATTTCCTTGATTCCCTTTGCCTTGGTTACCGGCTATGGCCATCACCTGGTTGGTTGTTTCCTTGCTGACCCTGTGCCCGATTCAGTCTAGGGCACATGTTCCGGTAGTGACCCAGGTTTCCACACTCATAGCAAACCCTAGCATTCCCTGCAGGGTTAACCACATTAACAGGTGCAACCAGATTCGGCGCTACTCTACAATCTTTCGCTAGGTGCCCCGGGCGTCTACAGTTCACACACACCCGGCACTGCATTGCTGGGGATGATGGAAGTTACACCTATCACATTTGGGGTATGGCCCGACATATTCCCTCTTGCCTTGTGTCATAGCCACAAAAATTCTGGTTGTTTTGGCCCGTTTGTCAAACTTCCGGTACTCAACCTGCTCGCTTCTCCCACATCCTTCCTCTTCTTAGCTTCTTTCCCCAGAACCCTAGTTCTCACCATTTCATCTGTTAATGTACCAGCCTCAGAATTGCACTCTGAATAGTAGGAGGGGCTGCTGCTGTAACCATAGCCCGGAATTGAGGCACAAGTCCCCAGATGTACCTTTCGATCCTCTTGGATTCCCGAGTGACGAGGTGTGGAACCAGCCTTGCCAGCTCATGAAAATGATTAGTGTAAGTTGCGTGCCCAGCTCCTACCATGGCATGATTCCAGAACACCTGCTCCAACTTCTGCATCTCATTGATTGGACAGTATTCTTCGGTGATTAATGCTTTAAACTCATCCCAAGTCATCTGCATTGCTGATTCTCTTCCCCTCGCTTGAATTTGTGTGTTCCACAAGTTAGTGCCTTGCCCTGTAGTGAACACGTGGCATACTTAATTTTCTGGCTGTCGAGGAACTCGTGATATTGATCACTGCCTCCATCTTCTCAAGCCACCTTGTTAGAGCTATCGCTCCACCTTTCCCATCAAATTCCTTCGGTTACAGGCCACAAACTCCTTGTAAGAACATCCTCATCTCATATTAACAACCCCAGTTTCATTACCAACTGTTCCACCATTCTCACTATCTTCCCCTGTTCCTTGGTTATGCTCATGGTTAGTATCGTTATCCCGTGGAGATTATGATTCAGAAGAGTGTCGCTCACTTGGGTCACTATCGTAGGAATTAGTATGGCTAGCTGCTGAGCGATCATGGCAGCTATATCAGGGTTTTTAGTTCCCTGATTGTTGCCGGCGGGACCACCACCTATTCTTGGTGGCCTACCTTTACCTCTGCCCCATGGGGTCTCACCTTCGCGATTTGTACTACGGGTGACTCTTCGAGGCGGCATTTTCTAATCATAAAAGGGTAAACATGTAACCTTTGGTAACTTTAAGATACACATATAAATCCACTCATCAAGTTCCAAATTTCATGCTCCGGTCAATCAAGATCATCACGTAGCCCAGTTCAAGCACATTCTTGGTATATCGATGATGCTTATATATAAGGTCCCCTGCAGCGTTCCCACCACATCCACGATATACCGGGAGCGATGCTTAAACCGGTTACATGACATCCGATTTTCCTTAATATCATCCCAATGAACAACGTAATGTATGTGTAGGGAGTATCATCCCTCCTCAACGATTATTTGAAGTCCACATTCATTCTAAGCATTTAGTCAGTTCCATATTACTGAAATGCTAGACATTGTAATGTTTCATAGGGATATGACTAACATATCATGAAACCCATGAACGCTCCAAGCAGGACAGGACTTAAGTAACAACAGAGGTTTTGAATGTTTTGTCATCATTAACAAAGTCCTACTGGAATTATGATTCTAGTGTCCTAAGGTATAGAATGGAAGTCTTGTACTACCACGATCGTTACCTCATGGTAAGATTAGCCAGGCTTCACATGCACTGCAAATTGCAACTACGTGTGCACCCGTAATGGTAATTTGCCTTGCATGGTCCCCCTCAGCTTCACCTACCCAAGTTAACATCACAGTATCAACACCATTCATCAAACGCAGATCATGTAAGTTCTCATGTCCATGAACCAATAGTATTCCAATAGTAGTCCATCATAACAAATAGAATCCAAGCTCATAATCACAATTGGTCTATAAAAGTTGCCTATCCCTTCTTCTTTCGGGACTTCAGGCATAACTATCTCAGGGTCGGACCCAATATCTGAGATCAACGCTTCGTGTGATTTGTGAAGATCCCTTCAGGTTGGGTATCTCAACCTAATAGTATAATGCGGCGCGCATAGGAATGGAAGGTTCCAGTAGAGGGCATCCCGTGAGGAAAGAGTAAGAGTAATAGTGCCTTCCTCAGGATGGTTAGATAACAAAACATAGAGATAAAGAACAAGTATAGAGATAAAGAACATGTATAAAGGAACATACATGTAATATCAGTTCAAGCAAATCCTAGCATGCATTCTACAAGAAGATTCCTAGGTTATAGTCTAGGTCAAGTGAATGCCTAATTCTCTATAACCAATGGCTCTGATACCAGCATGTCACACCCCCGCTAAAGCAGAAACATGGGGATGTAACCAGACGGGATCGTCATAACACATTGTTTTCAATAGAGATGCAATATATGTAATAGATGATAAAGCATGTCATGACGACACCCGACACAAAGGAGACTTGTGTCGTGTTTAGTCAATATTCACGACAACATAGCCATAAGCAAAACTTGTAATTGAATCACATAAGCAAAATTAGTATCATTGCAATGTAATCCCCACAACTCGGGAACAAGTATCAAAAGAAAATTGTATGTAATTAGACCAACAATGTTTCAAAAGAATATTTGTCAAGTATTGTATAGTCTCAAAATGCATCCTAGGGTCTCCACTAAGGCAGCACACCAAGATCTTCAATTAGCATTGTCACCTGAAAAGATATGCTCAAAATGGTCAACAAAAATTGTTGGTGAGCTCGCAGGTTTAAAAAGTAAGTAAATTGATGCTGCATAATAGTTTTGCGGAATACTGTGTATACAGTTATAAGTAAGCAAAATCGCATAACAATGAGCTTTACAACCAAACCTAATGACGTACACATAGAATCTTGTCGGAATATATTCACACAAGGGCCCGTTCCTGGCCACTGTTGGTACCAACTAGTATACCAACAAACAAGGGGGGGGTGTCAACCAGTAGTAAACAATACCTATCCATCGGTTCCAACACCGGAATTAAGTGGTTGTAAAGAAAGTACCACACAGCGAACTCATGTATGTATGAGATAAGTACTCACAAAACAGTAACACGTTGATTCCAAGAATATAAGTTGTACAGCATAAAAATGGGTGAGCATACTTTTCCCCCAAGTTTATAAGTGATTGAAGAATTGAAAAGTATAAAATGGGGCCATGATACTCACTTGTTTGTGGTAAGTATGAATGATCAAGTTTCCAAATGATGTAAGCGAAAACGGTCAAACACTATAACAGTTATCGTTAAGCATTAATGATACGTTTAATGAAATAGTAACGTTCGGTTGGTTCGGGTTGTATCGGTTCGGTCACGTGGAATGCACACAAGCAAACATAAGTATTAGGTCTTATATAGATCCAAGTACTTAGAATTGAGTGCAAAGGTTTCATTGTCGTTAACGTATTAGTTCTTGAAGATTGTAAAATGTTAAAGTTGATTTGATTGTGATAGCATTAGTAAGTTTGATAGTGTTAACTTAAATATTGTCGTTAGCAATGGTAACCGTGTCGATGTAACCTTAACATCACACCCACAAGTAGGAAATGCACACACAAATAACCTCAGTCGCATGATAGGACTAGACGCACGACTCAACACTCCATCCACACGAATCAACTTTCATTCGTACGAATCAGCTTCATTCGTACGACTAAACCTCCATTCGGGGGACTAGGCATTCAGTCGTGCGACACACGCACAATCGCACGCATTCATGCGGTCGCATTAACTCAATCGCACGCATTCATTCATCCGCAGGACTCAATCGCACGCATACACAGTGTCGCACGACTCAGTCGCACGACACACCCAGTCGCACAACTCAGTCGCACGATCGACACAGCCGCACGACTCAGTCGCACGACTCAGTCGTACGACACACCCAGTCGCACCACTCAGTCGACGGCAGACCTAGTTGCCAGAACAGTAGAATCGCGACTGCAGAAGTGTAGAGCAGCCTTCGGCTACTCCGTGCACGAGATTTACACCACAAGCACTTCCAGAAACACATTCCACACACCCCAACCAGAAGGACGCCCAAAAAGACATCACAGGCACCCACACGACCTTATGTGCTCGGGTTGGCCCCGAGCACCCGAAACCATTCAAGGACCGCTCAAAACAAGCAAGAAAAAGACGACCAAAGTCGTCTACCTGCAAGAATAGAGTAGACTCAGCTGTAGCCGAGGCCTTGCGGGTGAAAACGTGAAGAAAGGGGCAGTTTTGGTGCAAGGAGAAGGAGAAAAGTGGAAGAAGAAGAAGATGAAGAAGAAGATGAAATGGAGGCTAGGGCTGAAAATGGGGTATATATACCAGCCCTAGTTTGGCAAAATGTCATATTTGGTCCCTGCACTTAGCCCCCGAGTTCCCGAGTTTGAGGAATTGTTTGGCTGACGACCACCCCAATTGTTAGTGGAGTTCATCCTGTTTTCCATGTCTCAAATTTAAGAAAGTGTTTGGTTGACGAAAGTCTACATGTCCCGACGAGACATCCAGATCGACGAGTTATTACACTTTGTCGAGAAACCCGTCGAAATCATGGACCGCATTATGAAGAAGACTAGAACCACAACTACCTCAATCGTCTAGGTTCGCTGGGAGAATAAGCGTGAGGCTGAGTTTACTTGGGAGCAGGAAGAACATATGAAGAAGAAATACCCACAATTGTTTGTTTAAGTTTCACTCTTAATTTCGGGACGAAATTCTTAAAAGTTGGGGAGACTGTAACATTTTGAATTTTGTTAAATAAAATTTAACCTGTTATATTCTTGTAAGGTTCATTTATGTCATTTATGAAATGTTGGGGGCTTGTTATGCTTATTTCTAGTTAGTCTTTAATCCTTTAATTTGGAGGTAAATAATTTAGTTATTAAATTGAACAAAAAATATTACTAATAATAAGAAACGATAATAATAATAACAGTAATAGCAATTATAAAAAAAACAACAATAAAAAACAACTAAAATCATAGTAACATAATATATAATAATAATAATAATAAACAGTAATAATAATAATAATGGTTAACAATTTATAAAAGTTAAACAATTAATAAGTTATAAAAACTAGGAGTTAAAATAAGTTGAGGAGCTCTTTGTCTCAAACCAAAAACTTTAAATAGAAGTTATGGCATAAAATAATAAAGAGACCAAACCACAGGGACCATTTGTGTAAATTTAAACTTACAAAACCAACCCTCACCCATTTTCTTTTTGCCCGATTTCCGGTCGCCGGCAGGCCAAGCCGGGCGCGGCGTCGGCGAACCCCAAAACCGGTCAAATGACCACGATTAAAGATCAAAAGAGCTCAAACGATTTCTGAGGATGATTCGAACTCAAACACAGAGTTTAATTGAGCTTTTAACTCAGCTAAAGTGGTACTCAAACTTGAAACCGAAACACCCATCGACTTCTCCGATCAACATGCAAATCTTAATGGTAATCAAATTAATTGAACAGAAATGTTCGTATAATCATTGCGAAGTTGAATGTGTGGTTTAATTCGAGTTAAACAATCGATTAATCCCCTGATCATAACCGAAACAAACGAATCAAAGATGAAACCTATTCGGCACATTAACACACAAATCATAGCTATTAACAGAGGGCGAAGATGCCCTTCGATCCCTTTGAACTCACTGTGATCACAATTCCTCTAAAACATCACACAAACATAGAATTTATACACTCTGTTCATCGCATAAAGAACCAAAGTTGAACCACCTCAATTCGTACACAATCGGGTAAGTTAAACACACACACGCTCGTTTTTATCTGGTAAATGAAAGCCCCAATGTTAATTTGGTTAACAACATTGAATTGATGTTCAATTTGGGTTTGAACATTCTAGGGTCATGCGAACTGGGGATTCCTTCTGGTTGTGTTTATAAGAATTTAAAACAAAGTATTACTATGGTTGCGGCCCTGGTTCACTGGTTACACATCCCCCCTTCAACCTTGAGGTCTCGTGTTTGAACCCAGGAAAACTCAACTATTTTTGGGGCCTTTTTAGACTTTAAGTATTGGGGTCAGGCGCCCCAATAGTGCCCATATACCCAACTTTTTCCTCAGGCGACCAAGTGTAAGCTCATGCGCCCAAACAGTTCATGCGCCTGAGTGTTATGCTGAAAAACAATTAAGTGTAGGGTCATGCGCCTGTATAGTATTGATGCGCCAAAGCAGGGCTCATGTGTCTGTATAGTTCCCATGTACCCAGAACACTTACTTTATTTTCTGAAATTTGAGAAGTTTGAGATTTTAGGGTTTTGACCCTAGTTTTACTTAAGGCTTAAATGTCCTTATTTTACGCATGGTTATGCTCTGTTCTTATGTTCCTTATATATATTGACGTGTGACTTTACGTGGTGTGTTATGGGCATAAACGTAAAGTATTGTCATTAAATAAGAGATAAGATAATGATAATGAAAGTGACACAATAAGAACGAATGAAAGAAAAGGCTTGCAAGCAGAATGAAAGGAGGGGCACAACTAATGAGAGTGTTAGCTCAACTTTGTATTATAGCATGCGATTTTGGCTAACTCATGAGGGTTCACACACAGGGGGATCAGTCTTGGTGACTGATCCATAGTATGAAACGGGATCCTTGTCACATTACCCTAGAAATGATGTGGGCTTTGTGCTAGGATATGATGTGGCTTTGTGCCAGGAAATGAAGTGACTTTGTGCCCTAAATGGTGGCTGCAAGCCACGATGGGGGTAAAGTTTTGACAGGATCTAGAATCAGTGAAAGATAACGATAAAGGATGAAACAAACGAATATGTGTGATAACGAATGATGAATAAGGTTATACCTTGATGTATGTACGATGAATGCTCACGTACGAAAGTAAAGAAAGTATTTTATTAGCAAGAGTATTTTCATGTATGAATTGTATAAAGTATTTCAACACTTTAAAACTAGAACTCACTTAGCAACGCTGACTTTTATGCATTTTAGTTGGCAGGTAATCTTGCTGAGGATGGGCACAGGGGAGGCTACTCGGCAGGACAAGATTGGCATCCATTCACACATAATATTATTTTTGTTTTGTAATGCAATTAATAGATGCTTTTGTAACTTAAAAATGTTGTATTGCTTAACATCAATAGTTATTAATGATAATGAATGGTTTTTGTTAACCTAATTTCCGCTACATTGTTTTATGAAATGTACATGTTTTGTATGTTAAGTGTGATGATGACCAACTGTAAGTGTCCCGGGGTTAGGGCCTTACAGACTCTATGGTTTGGCGAGTGTTTTGTCAATGTTACATTTTTAAACACTTTGGGGTTTGGTTACTTTACAAATGCTTCCACACAGCTTTCAAGTTATAAACTCTGATTTATTTTAAAGGTTTCATATAGTGTCGTTCTAAAAACTAATGAGTGGAATCCTAGTTTAGTTACATTCGAGGATGATCTGTGTATGTATGTTTTAGAGTTGTTTATGGGCTAGAAATTGATGTCAGAATTTATTAAGTGCCTTAGTATGTTAGATCTGTGCTTGGGTGGTGTTAGATAGTATTCAGGTGTTATTGTAGCATAAAAACATTTTAGAAAGTGCTCATGCTCCCAAGTGTGGGCCATGCGCCTAAACAGTGTTCCCATGCACCCAGAATTTGCTCAGGAGTCTAAGTGTTGGGTTATGTGCCCAGATAGTAGTCATGCACCTAGAAAAGTGCTCATGCGCCTAAGTGTTGGCAGTGCGCTTAAATAGTACTCATGCGCCCATTCTGCTAAAACGCCTATGTGTTGATGCGCCCAAATAGTTTTCATGCACCTGCATAGTAGTGAAGCACCCAAACAGGGCTCATGCGCCCAAATAGTGCGAAAGCGCCCAGGCTGTTTTACACTTATAAGTTTTATGCTCATGCGCCTGAAAAGTCTTGCGCCCATTTTGGACTAAGGATATTCTAAGTGGTTTAAGTGGTAGAATGGGGAGATAGGCCCTATTATGATGTGATGGCTTATGCTTTATGTGTGCATGATGATGTGATGAAGATTATGATGTGTATATGTGTGAGTGATATATTATCTTCTTCATTAAAGAGTTTTCAAAACATACGTATTATGTTTTGTAATACATTATGATGACTTTACTTGGTATGATGTATGAAAGAATAAATGAATGAACCTAAAGTATTATGTAATGAAGTGGACGATAATGATAAAGTATTAAACAAACGAATAGGAAGATAATGATAAGTACGAAAGGAACGAACACGATAAAGTACGAAACGAACGAATACCTGAGATAATGAATGATGAGTACGAAACAAACAAATACATGAGATAACAAATAATGAGTACGGGAGTGACGGATGATGAGATCCATGTCGTGCAGCCCGGTACTGTGTCAGTCTTCAGACATGAGTCGGAGGTTTATTTACATGCCCTAACACAGTATCATCTTTTGAGCATGATTCGGGGGTATTACATGAGACAGAATGACGTGTGAAGGAGATGGCTAATCACAACTGGCCACTATAATTAGGGACTTACTATACTTGACATAATCCGAGCTATTACCTTGAATGACCGTGTTAGTGTTTGAATCTATAGGGTTTAGAATGGCTGGAGGTAGATCATCCTAGGGATGGAGTATAGGGGGACGTGGTGCTGAACCGCATGTTACTAGGAATAAGGCTAAGACTGTTGAGAGGGCCCGTGAAGGGCCGAGATGCATCACCAGGAAGGTGGTGATCAAATGCGAACTAAGGGCCTCAATAAAAGAGGCGGTGGTAGAGGAAGTCCATCAAGTCATGCAGACGATTCTGCCGTCTGTAGTGACTGAAGTGATTAAAGCAGTGAAGGAGGATAAAAGGAAGGAGAAAAGAGGACCACTGGGAGACGAGAAGGAGAACAACCAGAGACTGAGACGGTTATCTCTAGTGATGAGGAGGAGAAGAAGTGGTGCAGGAAACTGCACGTGGCTGTAACTATGAGGCATTCCAAAGATGCAGGCCCCCAACTTTTGATGGAAACGGGAGTGTTGCGGCTGCTCACCGTTGGGTGAGAGAGATGGAGGCGGTACTGATATCAGCGAGAGTTGAGAGGATCAAAATGTGAAGTTTGCTACCCACTTTTTGTAGATTCGGCCTATGCTAGTAGGACAACATTGTCCAGGCTGAGGGTACTAGAGCAGTCAAAAGAATGAGGTGCAGAACTGAAGAAACCGGTGATCGAGAGTTTTGTCCTCACCGGGAATTGGACAAGATCGAGAGAGAGTTCCTACAGCTGGAGGCGGGACGATGACACATCAGCAGTACACCACTAAATTCAACGAGATGGCTAGGCTGGTGCAAGATCAGGTGATGCCTGAGATTAAGAGGTACATTCAAAGAATGCCGACAGTATCCGCAGAATCTGATTACTGCCCGACCGGTACATTTAGATCGGTGGTCGACTTAGCTGGGAGATGTACGATGAGTGAGAGGCGATGGCGTAATGACAAGAGGAAGAGCGAGAGTATGTTATGAATGGGAATGAAAGGTGAGGCAATGATGGTGGATTTTGTATGGAGGTGAGACATTTAGGGTCGATGATTGGAGGAAGGTAACAAGGAGGGATGAGGTATGCAAGAAGTATGGTAGAGCCATGAAGGGAGTGCAAGTGGGATAGAACGTCTGCTTCCAGTGTGGGAAGGAGGGCCACAGGGCGAGAGATTGTCAAATGGCTAAATGCTACGACTGTGGCAAGACTGGACACATGAGCAAAGATTGCAAGAAGTCGAGGGCAGGAAGTTCTGGTGCGAGGAAGGAGAACAGATGGAGAAGGCTAGAGCCTTTGCTATGACTGGGAGGAGGCTAGATCAGACTTCAAAGTAATGTCAAGTACGTTTTTGATAATTTAGATTTGTGCATCTATGCTTTGATTGTGGTGCTAGTAGTAGTTTCATTTCTGCTGCCTTCGGTCATAAGTTGCATGCTAGGAGTAGGAAGATCGATGAGCCCTTCGAGGTAGGAATTACCATTGGTAATTCCACTAGGTTACCTGATGCCCTAGAGGATCACATGATAGAATTGAGGGAGCGCTTGTTTCCAGCTAGACCATCCATGACAGACGTAGGTGGATAGATGTACATCTCGGGTGAATTGGTCAGTAACCTATGAGACAAATACTGGGTGTTACAAGAAGATGGATTGATTAACCGTGCCCGACAAGAGTTTGGTGCCGACTTATGGCAATGGATTACGATGAAGACTTCATCTGGAAAAGTGGATCAGTCGATTTAGAAATCGATTAAAGCTAGTACTAGGGTATAGAGAGTCATTCCAAATCGTTGCTCAGGCAGGACATGTGACACACTGATCGGATCTACCTGATGAGTTAAGTGGAATTCATCTGACGTTCCACGTATCTCGTCTAAGAAAGTGCTCAATCGATGAGGATATGATCGTGCCACTAGAGGATACTGAGATGAGTGAAAGAATTAACTATGAGAAACAACTTGTGGTCGTTTCTGATAGAAGGAACAGAGAGGCTAAGGAGAATGGTGGTTTCACTGGTGGGACTGCAGTGGAACCTAAAGGGAACTAAGCCTACGTGTAAGATCAAGGAAGAGGTGAGACAATATCACCCATAACTGTTCCAAAAGCGATAGGTTTCGGGGACAAAACCTATTTAAGGGGGGTGGACTTCTAACACCCTGAATTTTATTTAAAAGGAGAGAAAATAAAAAGTATCTTGCAAGAAGGAAAAAGGAACAAAAGTGGAGGAGGCCAAAGTGTAAAAAGTACAAAACCTTATTGTATTATTATGTAATGGGTATGGCCGCCCACTTTAAAGCAAATATTCTTTTTGCTCTCGATTGAAGAAGAAGAAGAAGAAGAGAACTCCGCTTCTAGAGAGACAAAGGAAGAAGAAGCTGCAAAAGGTAAGTTTCTTGAGTATATGTTCGGTTTTAACCTAATTCAAAACTTCTTGACTGAGATTCTTGATGTTTTGTGCTTGTATTCGAGAATTTGGAGTTGAGTTGCTAGTGGGAGTGTCTAGTTTGAAGATCTGCTTCAAGGTGAATTTATAGAACCCCTCTTTTACTGATTTACAACTTGTTTGGGGCTATTTTGCATACCAAGTAAACGTTTTTAAAAGAAACCATGAATTTACAGTTTTATGTTCGAGGATGATCTGTGTATGTAAGTTTTAGAGTTGTTTATGGGCTAGAAATTGATGTTAGAATGTATTAAGTGCCTTAGTATGTTAGATATATGCTTGGGTGGTGTTAGATTAGTATTCGGGTGTTATTGTAGCATAGAAAACATTTTAGAAAAGTGCTCATGCGCCCAAGTGTGAGCCATGCGCCTAAACAGTGTTCCCACGCGCCCAGAATTTGCTCAGGAGTCTAAGTGTGGGTCATGCGCCCATATAGTAGTCATGCGCCCAGAAAAGTGCCCATGCGCCTAAGTGTTAGCCGTGCGCCTAAATAGTACCCATGTGCCCATTCTGCTAAAACACCTAAGTTTTGATGCGCCCAAACAGGTGTCATGCGCCTGCATAGTAGTGAAGCACCCAAACAGGGCTCATGCGCCCAAATAGTGCTGAAGCGCCCAGACTGTTTTACGCTTAGAATTTTTATGCTCATGTGCCTGAAAAGTCCCAAGCGCCCATTTTGGACTTAGGATTTTCAAAGTGGTTTTAAGTGGTAGAATAGGAAGATAGCCCCTGTGATGATGTGATGGCTTATGCTTGATGTGTGCATGATGAAGTGATAAAGATTATGATGTGTATGTGTGTATGAGTGATATGTTATCTTTCTTCGTTAAAGAGTTTTCAAAACTTATGTAATACATTATGTATAACTTTACGTGGTATGATGTATGAATGAATAAATGAATGAACGTAAAAGTATTATGTAACGAAGTGGAAGATAATGATAAAGTACAAAACAAACGAATAGGAAGATAATGATATAGTACGAAAAAGAACGAACACGATAAAGTACGAAACGAACGAATACATGAGATAACGAATGATGATATGTATGGGAGTGACGGATGATGAGATCCTTGTCGTGTACCCCGGTACCGTGTCAGTCTTCGGACATGAGTCGGGGGTTTGTTTACAGGCCCATGCATAGTATCAGCTTTCGAGCACGAGTCAGGGGTATTGCATGAGACAGAATGACGTGTGAAGGAGATGAGATCTTGTTGCCCGTGCGGTACGGTGTCAGTCTTCGGACATGAGTCGGCGGTTTGTTTACAGGCCCCGGCACAGTATCAGTCTTCGGACATGAGTCGGGGGTGTTGCATACGAGATGGGATCTTTGTCGCGTATCCCGGTGTTTGTCAGTCCTCGAACATGAGTGAGGGTTTTGTGTACAGGCCCCGGCACAACATTAGCTTTTAAGAATGAGTCGGGGATATTGCATGAGACAAGATTCAAGTAACGATGGGTAATGAGCGAAGGAATGAAAGAATGAATGAATGATGATGAAGATAATAATAATTATTATCAGTATGTATGCATGATGTATGAACACTGTTGAACGTAAAGTACGAAAAGAAATAAGAGAAAGAAAGTAAAAGAATGTGAAAAGTATGAACAAAAGTATGAATATGAAAGTAAATACTAATGTAAAGAATGAAACGATGAAAGTATGAAAGAACGAAACTAATGATGAATATAGAATGAGTGTACGTATGATGTATGACCATGGATGAATGTATAGAATAAGTTTTTAAACGAAGTAAAGTACTTTATCATAAAAACTATAACTCACTCAGCATCACTGACTTTTTGTATGCATGATAGTTGGCAGGTATTTTGTTGATGTTGAGGAGTTGTAGGCATGGATGCATAAGCTACTGGGAGCACTTTGAGGATGGGATCCATATTTTGATATGTCATTGTATTTTAATATGAAAACGAATGTTGTAATTGTAGGATTTTATGTGCCCAAGACACGTAGAATATTGATGCGGTTAGTACGTTATGATCCAAGTCGGGTTATACCCAATAACAAGCGTAGCAAACACCAATTAATATTTAATTGATGATATGATCATGCATTTAAATATTTACACCAATTTAGAAAATGGGTTTTCTAAATAAGTTGCATATGAGAGGGAACAACTTATTAGGATATTTTGTTCAATAATATTATTTGAAGTGTTATTTAAATAAGTTAGATAACACCAAATAATAATGAGAAATTATAACTTATAGGTTAAATGGTTAATTATATAAGTTATACAACTTGAACATACAATTAAATGTTAATTACATGTCTAGTTGCAAGACCATTTTTAATGTGTGTATGTGTTTTATTTAAAGAGGGAAAACCCTTTTTGAATCAGTTCTGGCCGCCCCCTTTTATTATCATTGGACCATTTTTATCTTGGATACACAACACACACTAACTTGTCTTGATTTCTCCCATACTCTCCACCATTCTCATTACATGCAACACACACAAACATCTCTCTCTCTCTCTCTCTCTCAAGAAACTCACGGCCAGGCAGCAGTTTTCTTTGGAGTTTTTGGAGCTCTTTTGTGTTGTTTTGGTGTACATCTACCTAGCAAGAAGAGGTGTTTGCAAAGAGCTTGGGGTATACAAGCTTGAGGGCTTCTTCCTTGAAGTCTTGGCGTTTTCTTGCATCCATAATCTTCCTTCTTTGGTCGGTTTTTTGCTGCTGAAAAGGTAGTAATCACAGCTCATTCTGGCTGTGATTTTATGTGTATCTACATAAGTATATAGCTTGTTTGTTCACATATTGAAGATCCTTTTGATTTGGGTTTGTTTTTCTATCTTAAAACATCATTTAGAACATGAAATTTTCAGATTATAAACATGATATAGTGCTAAACTTCCGCTGCGTTTTTCAGAAAGTTTAAAGGGTTAAACTAGATTTTGTGTTCTTGCAAACCCAACAATGGCATCTAGAGCCGGTTATGTGGATAGCTAGCTTGTATGGTCTTTAAAAATTTTGTTTTATGGACTTTAAAACCCCTTTAGGGGCTGCTATGATTTGTATGAATGATTCCCCAAACTTTCAAGGTCATATCACACATGCTAGTGATTAAACCTTGAAAGATATATATTATGATATGTTGATTGTTTGGACAATGTTTAAAACCCAAAATTTCAGTTTATGTTGGATGAAATTTGGTGGTTTTAAGTGGGGTTTCATTATATGTTTGGATGATATGATCATTGGATGTTAATGTGCATAACCAAGCCTTTGGCCTTATGATTTGGATGATTGCAAATGGTTGTTTTATTCATTCAATTGGGTTGTAATCTTTATGTTTATCATTTGGGTTGTAATTATTTATTCATTTGGTTATGTAATTAATAGATTAGGTGCATTACTTTTATTAGAAAAAAAAGTATTAGGATACAATTTTGTAAAAGGAAGATGCACAAGATCAAGACCCAAAGATGGACATCAAAGACATGGAACTTGAAGCATATGGATGCAAGTTCAAGTGGGGGTCTATGATGACCTCAATTTTGTGTTGTATTCAACCCTTAGGAAAGACCAAATGACCTCACTTGTGATGGCAAACAAGTGTGGTCACAATAGTAGCTAAGGTTATGCACATTATGGTTGTTTATGTTTATGCTTGTTTGAATGTTTGTTATTTGATTGTATGGTTGAAATTTTGACATGCATTACAAACTAATTAACAAACTTAACAAGTTATAAAAATGATGGTTCTTAAACATTAAAAGGTAATAAAAGGTTATTAAAATGATTTAATGATTTTAAAGATTAAATAGGTTTTAATCAAAGGACCATAAGGTACTTTGTATTTGAAAGCATGCAAATACAAGTACATAGAGTTTTCTAAACTAGATTTATGAAATCTCTAAACATTTGAAAAACAAGATCAACACCATCCTTTTACACAACACTTAAGTCACTTGGGAACTCTTAGTGGGATAAGGGTCACCTAACCACTTTGAGGGAACTCATGACTTAAGGTGAGAATGCGATATTCGTGGGATAAAGGTCACCTAACCACTCATTTTGGCAAACTCACACGTGTGTAAGTAGGATGTCTTGATTTGCAAACCATGTTAAATGGATCACCTACAATATGGTTTCCAAATGGTGTTGATGGGATTAACATGCCGACTTTACATATGATGTTTAAAGTCGATCCCATACCTCTAGAAGTTGCAAATGGTTGCAACCGTCAATCGTTGACCACCTTATTAATTTAAATCGTGGGATAAAGGTCACCTAACCACAATTTAAATGTAATGTTGGGTTCTAGATTTTAATATAAAAATGGCCTTAAAAGGCATTAATTATTAAAAAATAGGAATATCGAAAATACTAAAATAGATCTTTGTTAAATTTTGTAGATGGCCACCAATAATGAAAATCATGATAACTCATCCGCGTCCAACCAATCATTACGAGCGATCCTCCAAAAGGAATGTCTAAATCATAACAACTTTATTGATTGGTATCGAAACTTGAGAATCGTTCTCAAGCAAGAGAGAGGATCATATGTTTTAGACGACCCTATCCCCGATCAACCTACTGAGGATGATGAGGAGGCCTATAACGATTGGCTAAAATACACTGAGGACTCCGTCTAAGTGTCTTGTCTCATGCTAGCAAGCATGACTCCGGATCTCCAAAAGGAGTATGAACATCATGGAGCTTACAACATGATAACCCAGCTGAAGGAAACGTTCCAACATCAAGCAAGGGTTGAGCGCTTCGAAACGGTTTAAGCACTCCATGCATGTCGTATGGACGACAACCAATCTGTTTCATCCTATGTACTTAAGATGAAAAGTCATATTGACCGCCTCGAGAGGCTTAATTGTCCCGTCTCGAAGTAATTGGCCACGGATTTGATCCTAAATGGCCTTACCAAGAAGTTCGAGACATTCGTGTTGAACTACAACATGAATGCTTGGGACAAAAGCATTGGTGAGCTTCACTCAATGCTCAAAACGGCCAAGGTGGCCATGGGTAAAAGGGTTTTACCCGTTCTCACCATCAATGAAGGTGGGAACAACAAAAGGCCTCATTCCGCACCCAAGGCAAAGGTTGCCAAGGGTAAGGGACCCGTATGGGGAAAGGGGAAAGGGGTGGCAAGGGTGCCACCCAAACCACAAGAGAAAAAGCAAAAGGTTGCTACAAATGACCCATGCTTCAAGTGTGTGGAGATTGGACATTGGGCAAGGAATTGTCCTGTCCATCTCCAAGAGTTGAAGGCAAAAAGGGATGTCGGGCGGACCTCAGGTACAATATACATGATTCATATTGATCTTAATGTTACATATTCTAACACATAGGTTTGGATACCGGATGTGGAACTCATATTTGCAATTTGTTGCAGGGGTTCACAAGAAGTAGGGACTTCAATCAAGGGGATGTTAGCCTCTTCATGGGCAATGGAACAAAAGTCTTAGTTGAAGCTCGTGGGGACTACATCCTAAAACTTCCAAGTGGCTTGGAAGTTATTTTAAAGAATGTTTTGTATGCTCCTAGTTTGACTAGGAACATTATTTCTGTATCCCAATTAAGACATTATGACTATGTATTATCCTTTATTGAAAATGATATTCATGTTTCTTTAAATGGTATGTTCTATTTTAAAGCTATTCCCATTAATGGTATTTATGAATTGGTTCATGAAAATACTTTAAATAGTTCATTGTACCAAATTAACACCAAGAAACTCAAGTTGGACTTGAGTGATACCTATCTTTGGCATTGTCGTCTGGGTCATATAAACAAGAAACGTTTACAAACACTTCAAAAGAATGGTATTTTAAAAACAAATGAATGTGATTCATTTGATGTTTTTGAATCTTGTTTACAAGGTAAGATGACTAAGGCACCCTTTAATGGAACTACCGAAAGGGTAAAAGATTTATTAGGAATCATACGTTCAGATGTATGTGGTCCTTTTAAACCAATGACTAGGAATGGTGAAAGATACTTCATTACCTTTACCGACGATTATAGTCGCTATGGGTATGTGTACTTATTAAGGCACAAAGATGAAGCTTTTGAAATGTTCAAAATCTTCAAGAATGAAGTAGAAAATCAACTCAACAAGTCAATTAAAGTTCTTCGTACCGATAGAGGAGGTGAATACCTAAGTGATGTTTTTCAAGATCATCTTAGGAGTTGTGGGATTGTCTCACAACTCACTCCACCTGGAACACCATAACATAATGGTGTGTCTGAGAGGAGGAATCGAACCTTATTGGATATGGTCCGATCTATGATGGCTAGAAGCACATTGCCTCTATCATTTTGGGGTTTCGCTTTGCTCTCCGCGGCCCGTATTCTAAATATGGCCCCAACCAAAAAGGTGGAAAGGACACCTTTTGAGATATGGCATGGAAGAGTTCCATCCCTATCATACTTAAGGGTCTGGGGATGTGAGGCTTATGTTAAGACTCCCACCCCAAACAAATTGGAAGTCCGATCCACCAAGTGTATCTTTGTTGGATATCCTAGAGATTCTATGGGATATTATTTCTATGATCCACTAGAACAAAAGGTGTTTGTTGCCAGAAAGGGTGAGTTCTTAGAAGCAAAGTTCCTTATGGAAGGAGCTGACAGTAGAACAGTGGATCCTGAAGAGGATCAAGAACCACAACCCGATGCATGTTTGGTTGAAACTAGCACTCAACATGAGGATGTTGAGGATGATCAAGGGGTTGATCAATACACACAAGACGTTCGCAGAAGTGGTAGAACTAGTAATCCACCTGAAAGATACGGATTTTTCATGGATGGATGTTATGTGGTAGATTCAGATGAACCAACCACATACCATAATGCAATGTCCAATTTGGATTGTGAAAAATGGCTAGAAGCCATGAACGTTGACATGCAATCCATGTATGACAATCAAGTTTGGGAATTTGTTATACCACCTCTTAATTCCAAGGTAGTTGGAAGTAAGTGGGCTTTCAAGAAGAAAACCGATATGCATGGAAACTTGGATACTTATAATGCTAGACTTGTAGCAAAGGGTTTCACTCAAACTCAAGGGGTTGACTATGATGAAACCTTCTCACCTGTTGCGATGCTAAAGTCTATACGGATATTGTTTGCCATAGCTGCTCATTATGATTATGAGATTTGGCAAATGGATGTCAAAACCGCTTTCCTAAATGGATATCTTGAGGAAGATGTCTATATGGTTCAGCCTGAAGGTTTTGTCGATCCAAAACATCCTAATAAAGTATGCAAGTTAAAGAAAAAAATCTATGGATTGAAACAAGCATCGAGAAGCTGGAATCACCATTTTAATGAGGAGGTAAAGAAATTTGACTTCATTAAAACGCTGATGAGGCTTGCATGTATAAGAAGTCTAGTGGGAGCACAATAACTTTCCTAGTATTGTATGTTGATGACATACTACTATTTGGAAATGACATTCCAACATTGGAATGTGTAAAAACCTGGCTTGGAAGTTGTTTTTCCATTAAGGATCTTGGTGAAGCCGCCTATATTCTGGGAATAAAGATCTATAGGGATAGATCAAAGCGGTTGATTGGTTTAAATCAAAGTGCATACATTGATAAAATCTTGAAAAGGTTCAACATGGAGAACTCTAAGAAAGGTACGGTACCTATTCAAAGAGGAACGATATTGAGTACGACTCAATGTCCTAGCTCAAAGGATGAGCAGGACAAAATGAAGGCAATCACATATGCATCTACTATTGGATCCATCATGTATGCGATGATATGCACTCGACCGGACGTGTCATGCGCCTTGAGCATGATGAGCAGATACCAGCAAAATCCTGGAAACAGTCATTGGATGGCTGTTAAGAACATACTTAAGTACCTAAGGAGGACAAGAGATATGTTCCTAATCTATGGATCTGGTGATGAGGAACTCGTTGTAAAAGGTTACACGAATGCGATTTTCCAAACCGATCGTGACGATTCACGGCACAATCGGGATACATTTTCATTCTGAATGGAGGAGCGGTCTCTTGGAAGAGCTCCAAGCAGGATGTGGTGGCTCTATCAACTACAGAATCAGAATACGCCGCCGCCTCATTGGCAGCTCAAGAAGCTGCATGGTTGAAGAAATTCATTGCCGATCTAGGGTTGTCCCTTCCATTCAGGACCCCCTAGAGATCTTTTGTGATAATGAGGGTGCGATTGCTCAAATCAAGGAACCCCGTGCTCATCAAAAGACTAGGCACATTGAGCGGAGATTCAACTACATACGAGATGAAGTTGAAAAGGGAAAGATATGTATTCGCAAAGTTCACACGGATCAAAACATTGCGGATCCTCTCATGAAGCTCCTTGAAAAGGCAAAGCATGAATGTCATACTTGTGCCCTGGGACTTTGATATTTTAGTGATTGGATTTGATCTGTAAATTTTGTATTTGGATATATAGAACACTTTATTATTTGAATAAAATTATTTGGTTATAATGTTTCAATTAATGTTCCAATTTAGCATGTTTAATCCATAAGTAAATTGCTTACTCTAAATGTCCGTAGTCGTTCAGACTTATGGGAACAAGTATTGAGGATAAGACTATTATGAACTTGGATTGGTTGATATTTATAAGGATGAATATAGAGCAATGGGTTGCTACCAAGGTTCATAGATATTTGTGGGATACAAATATTGGACCAACCCGCATCTCAAATTTTACTACATGGAATCTTATTGATTGATCATAAGTAAATTTGAGTAAAGGAGAATATCATTTGCTATCCTCCGACCTGAGATACATATTGGGTTTTGATATTCACCAAGTGTCATACCTTGAGCTAATTCTTCACTGTCCTGAAATAGTGGACAGTACATAAGGATATGTTCAGGTATGACACGAGGTGTTTGTGAGAAACGTATGTAGTCAAGATGGAATTTGTTCCTCTTATTCGTTGAGAGTTAGATGTCTAAGGCCTGATTAAGTTAAATCAACAAGGAATGATCATTCTGTGTCCTTGGATTTAACATGACATCTATAACAAAAGGATAGATGATTGATTCACCTAAATCATTTCAAGTAGGGTACTTGAAAGGGATGATGTTATTGAATGGCTATAAGTCATGCGTATTAAAGGTAGTAAACCGTTGTTAGGCGGTATTTATTGCTTGCATCAATCTTCTATGAATCTTGGGCAAGTGGGATATTGTAGGATTCTATGTGCCCAAGACACGTAGAATATTGATGCGGTTAGTACGTTATGATCCAAGTCGGGTTATACCCAATAACAAGTTTAGCAAACACCAATTAATATTTAATTGATGATATGATCATGCAATTAAATATTTACACCAATTTAGAAAATGGGTTTTCTAAATAAGTTGCATATGAGAGGGAACAACATATTAGGATATTTTGTTCAATAATATTATTTGAAGTGTTATTTAAATAAGTTAGATAACACCAAATAATAATGAGAAATTATAACTTATAGGTTAAATGGTTAATTATATAAGTTATACAACTTGAACATACAATTAAATTTTAATTACATGTCTAGTTGCAAGACCATTTTTAATGTGTGTATGTGTTTTATTTAAAGAGGGAAAACCCTTTTTGAATCAGTTTTGGTCGCCGCTTTTATTATCATTGGACCATTTTTGTCTTGGATACACAACACACATTAACTTGTCTTGATTTCTCCCATACTCTCCACCATTCTCATTACATGCAACACACACAAACATCTCTCTCCCTCTCTCAAGAAACTCATGGCCAGGCAGCAGTTTTCTTTGGAGTTTTTAGAGATCTTTTGTGTTGTTTTGGTGTACATCTACCTAGCAAGAAGAGTTGTTTGCAAAGAGCTTGGGGTATACAAGCTTGAGGGCTTCTTCTATAAAACCGTGAATTCTCCCGGGAAACAATCAAACCACGTGTAAAACCATGAATTCTCCCAAGAAACAATCAAACCACGAACTCAAACATGTGAATGCGGAATGTAAACATGATTGGATTGAAAGAAGAATCGAATTGATCACAAATGTTATTGTATTGAACAAAAACAACCTATTACAGGTCTTGTGCGAGATCACATAGTACAATAGTGAAATATGATCAAAAGCTTAATTACAAAACGAAAACTAAGCTATTTATACTAAACAGGCAGTTCTCGCGCGACAGGCTTGTCGCGCGGCTAATCCTTTCGCGTGGTAGTCCTTCTCGCGTGAGAGCTTCATTTCGCGTAATTCTGTCTTTCGCTTGACATCTTTAGTTTTCGGAGTCTGTTGTTTTGCCGAGCCTTATGTAGTCTTCTACAATCTTCCCCTAGGCTCGGTGAAACATCATCAGTCAAAATCAACATTTGCTCTCTTGTAAGTACCAGAATAAGCGTACCATTTATTTCGAAGGATTCAATCTGTCATCCAGACATATTGGCAAGACAAGAAATAAACAGACTCATCAGCTGAAATGGGACAGTGTAGTAGCTTAATCAAGTCGTCTTTGCCGAATTTCATTAAGTCAGCTGGATCAATGATTCTAAATGATCTGTCAGTACATCTGATCACAGCATGACCTGAATCCTTTTCACATCTCCAAGAAATTAATTGCTTTAAAGAATTTGGAGGAACAGGATCATGAACAGGAACCTTCCTTTTCTTGTAAGAATTTTCAAAATGAGATCATATAGTTCTTTATCAAATCAAGACTCTGTCCAGCTTTATTTAAAATAAACTGGTTAAGTTGATTGTCAATATATCTTGTCCTTTTTAAACTTGTACTTCAGGTTTTACTCAGAAACATAAGGAGTGATACATATAATGTTTTGTTTGATTTAATATCATTCCGTGGATCCCACAATCAGAACTTCTGTAAAATATTTATTATCCTTCAAGACACTGTCGAGATTTCAAGTCACCCCAAATTGACTTAAACCATGCATTGTTGATCAGTGATATCATTTATTTATTCCTAAAATATAACTATTTGAGCATAACTAGCCTGAGAAATATCTCTTAATCACGGAATATTAACAAGTTTAAGGACTTACTAACAACCATCCGGACTTACGTCTGCCCTCTCAAGATGTTTAGGACTTACAAGCCATCCGGACTTACATTCCCCATCTTTTGATTTTGCCTTCCATGATCAGAAAATATTCTCAAAATAGAAAATATATACCATATAGTATGTATGTCTTTAGACATATCTTTTGATTTGTTGTGCTTCTTGGCATCTTATATCCTATATGGCCGTTTGGCATCTTTTTGCTCAATTATTTGCTCAACTATTTTCTTTTTGTCTTTTTTATTTCTTTTTGTCTTTTTGTATTTTCTCTTAGATATATATATATATATAGTTATGATAATCACTGAATCAAACAAATACAAGCTTGAGTATGACAAGATTATAACTCTCAGTCTGTGTTAGAACATTTTTGACATTGTCACAGAATCCTGATATGTTCCCCACTAATTCATATCTCTTTAATTCAAGATAATCACTCATTTTATGAACTTTTCATTTCTGAAAGCAAAGCCTATTGACACATCAAACATAATCCAAGTCTATTCGTATTTAAGCCTTTAAAAGTACTTAGACTCCTTTTAAACTGTGTAAAATCATTTCTCATTTAATCATGAAAATTCATTTTATTGATCCAATCTTGACTCCCCCTAAGACCAAAAATATTTTTCAAAGCTTATTTTCAAATTTCTCCATTATATGACTGAACAATTTGAAGTAGAGATAAATTTCCAGTCATATGTTTTGAACAACCGCTGTCTTCATGCCATAAGCTTTCTATGATCTTTTGCGGTCGTTCCTGCATAAGTGGAAAATTACTTAGTCTTTGGTACCCAAATCAAACAAGACTTGAGCACATTCTGTGTTGCTTTCAGGCAAAATGATTTGAGATTGTTGTATTTGCCTTGCACATCAAAAGTATCTTTAACGCTTCTCAATTGAATTTTGTTTCTTAAATCATTATTCAAATACTTGTTCTTTTCGACATCATTAGCATATACAACTTTTGTTTTAGATGGTTTTGAAAATTTTCCACGTGTGACAGCTCGTAATCTGCGTGTTAATAATATTAATAATAATAATAATAATAAGATAATAATAATAATAATAATAATAATAATAATAATAATAATAATAATAATGAGTATAATAATAATAATAATACTAATGATAATAATAGTAATAATAATAATAATATTATTAATAATAATGATAATAATAATAATAATAATAAAAGTCCAGGGGTCATTCTTATAAATTTGGAAACTTAAAAAGAAAGTTTAATACATAAAATAACAAATTAGAAACCGCAGGGACCAGTTCTGTAAATTTACAAAACCCAACTGCTCTCTCTCTCCTCTCCCTTGATTTTCCGGCAATCAACTCCGGCCACCTTTCCGGCCGTCTCCGGCGAGCCTCAATACACAAAACCACGTGGTTTCAACCCAAATTAAAGGTCCCGACACCCTCGCGACCAAGATTCGAACCCTATGCACCTTTAATCATTGAATAATTCGGATCCAAAGCTCACCACCTCGAATCCACTTTATTCCCGACCGTTCAATGGTCGGTTAACCCACTCAAACATTAAAAATGACCAAATTAATCGAAGTGGAATGACCATTTATATGTTCTTAATCTGTTAACATTTTCAATTTCATCAAAAATCAACAAAAACACCACTAAAGATCACCTCGAACCCGTCGGACCTGCAACTAACTGGTTCACTTTCTTTCGAGCTTCAAAACCCGAAATTGATAAGGGGCTATTGGTCTCGACCATCATACGAAGCTTCCCTTGAAATTAATTTGATTATTATCATGGTTTGAACATCATCGAACACCATCTTCATCGCGACCTGTTCTTGGTGTCTTTTGCATCGAATTGAACTCAAATCAGGTAACTCAACACATCATTATACTCGATTTCATTAAGGGAACAAAAGCCCCATGATTTCAGAAGCAATCAAATCGAATTCGTGTTCAATTTGGTGGGATTCGGTTCTAGGGTTCATCGGATTTGGGGATGGATTGCTAACATTGTTTAAAAGAATTTAAAACAGAACCTAAACGCAGCTGAGGCCTTTGGTTCACTGGTTACAAGCACACAGACTCACCTTGAGGTCCCGGGTTCGAGCCCGGGCACCCACACTTATTTTTTTAGTGCTTTTCAAGCTATAAAAATTTCAGAAAAAATTCTAAAAATTATAAAAATATTTTTCCTGGCATTAAAAATTTTTAAAACCATCTACTTAATTTCTGAAATCTATCTTAACCTTTTATTTATTTATTTTATTATATTGTTTTAAACAAATAATGTAATTAGTTCATTTTTTTATAAAATTGATGTTAAATATTGTTTAACTTATTAATTCGTTATTTGTACGAATAACAAGTATAAATTATTGTTAAAACGTGCGTATTTTATTTAATTATTAAACGTTATTATTATAAATATTTCGCATCTTTATATAAAATACAAGAATATTGTTACCGATAACATTTAATGGATAATCACTTATTAAATATAATTTACAAAACCCCAAACTCCACCTAAAACCCTAGTTCCTGTTAAAAACGTTAAGTTTAATATAATTAAACTTAAATCTCGTCAATATATATATTCTTATGTATCTCGTGAAGGTTTACATTGGAAGGTCGTCTATTATCATTATTAATTGTCATTCATATACTTAATTACCAAGTGAGTATTTCCATACCCCTTTTTCTTATTTTCACACTTTGGGGTGAAACATGTTAACTTATATCATTGCACTTGTAAACTTATTCGAGACTTGTAAACTTTATGGCAATTTACTTAAAGTTGTGGTTAGTTGAACTTTTATGGTTACCATGTTATGACGTTATATGTACAATCATTAACTATTGCTAGCCCAGCGAAGTCATAGATCTATGGGTAAGACAAGCCTGCTTGGTTGATCCAAATACACTTAGCTGATCGTATATACTTTTATCATTAATAGAATATTAACGTCGTTTGATACTTGTAAAACATTGTCGAGGTTTGATTGTTGCATTGTTCATAACATCCCTAATCACTTTATTCACTAACTTATAACTTGAATTGCCATCTTTTAGATACTTATGTATTGAAAACTATGGAATGCTCACCGATATTTTTATGTTGACCTTTTATTTTTAACATGTTTCAGGTTACTCTTTGAGGCTTATCACACTTAGGATTGAACTTAGAGAAATAAACGAATGATCTGGATACTTTTATACTTGTATTCTAGATGTTTGAACATTTACTTGTATTGCTACAATTGAATCTTGATTAATATGTTTGGAATTAATAATAGCGTTATGTGGCTGTGAACAATCGTATTCCTCACACCTCGACGTTTCCGCCGTCAAGGTTGGCGTATGACAGATTGGTATCAGAGCCCATAACTATAGGGATTTAGGTTATTAGAAATGGTGACCTAGACTATAGTTGCATGAACCTCATAGAAAGATCCTTATACTTTTGTGCTTACATATTGTTTAAATGCTACATAATGCTATGCCTTTTGTGCAACTTGATGCCTTAGCATAGGATTGCCTTATGTATGCTTAAAACTTAGTTACCTGTTTTCCTAAACTTAACTTTGACTCTTTGACTCTCCCCGACAAATGAACTTCCTAAACCTATTCTCAATGACATGTGGAATTATATAAACTTTGATTGATACTGAACCCACGATGAGGTTCAATTCCTTAGACTTTATGTCTAGTCTATGAAAATCTCATCAAGGTTTTGATTCTATGAACCAAAGAAATTTGTGTGACACATAGACACCTGTATTCTGGATTTCCTGGCAAAAGGCCTTCGGGCTAAGGCAAGCATATCGTATAAATCTCATTGTGAGACCAGTTATGCTTACCTGGGGATTTCTGGGATGAGTGATAAACTATGGTCAATACACAAGTCTCTAAGGCAAATGGGTCAATTTACCTTGACGTGTCAACGATTCCAAATGGTAATGCGTTACCAAATGGAACCATCCCCTTGCATATTGAAAATTCTTGATTACTTGAACTGGTTTATCACCAAAGTTTAAATACCTCCTCATTCTTAACCTAAATAATATTCCTGTTAATATTGAACCCAACGTTTCATGTAACTATTTCTATACCTTGACCAACGTGAACATGGATCTTAATATACCTAAAGATATTGGGAATCTAAACCGTATGGTCTTTAAAACTTTAAACCGTTACTTATGGTTCTCAAATCCTCTTAAGGAGGTGTCCCATAACTAAGAACATGCAATGCTGTAGATGAAATTCCTACATCTCGCGATACTTTGTCTAGGCAAAGTGTAAATGGTGATCTGATTCGATCATTGAATCCATTTACTTGACTCGAAATCCTTGTGATGATTGATCACTTATAAGTACGCGTGTCTTCAATAAGGCTATGGTTGACCTCATATCTTGGGAAGTCCTTGTATTTTCCTTTCGATTGTGAATCGAATGTTCACATCTCATCATGGTGTCGAATCATTCTTTTTCTTGATTTTGTCTCCCTGATTTAAATTATTCAATATTTGAACACCATCATAACAAATTCTGTTACCTCAAACTTTGACCATAAATTTTGTAATCATGATTTCCCTTTTGTTACATTGATGTAATTTGAAAATTTCTAAATTTCTAATTGATATTATTTTCCTTTCATTGTTAAGTCGAACTTTGAACCGTTTGCACCGTGGGAGACGGAAGAGTTTGCAAGTCAACCTATGACTAAGAACACTCGTATCTTCTAAATGATTCTAATTCATCAAAACAGGGGTGATTCCCTTACTTTGATGAATCTCTATTTGTTTCAATAAATGGTTTCCAATTATGTGTTTTATGAAATTTCATCCTCTGGACTAGGGTGATTTTCCTTACTCGAGGATTGATTTCAATTATTTTCATTAAAACTTGCATTTCATAAACGACATGATCTCACCGAAATAGGATTGAAACCCGTACTTTGGTGACAAATGTCAAAACTCGATTGTTTTCTTGTGATAATGAAGCTCAAGGCGTGAATTCCATACCTTGATGATAATTACATTTTCATGGATGATTTCAAATGGAACGACCTCATCAAAGTAGGAGTGAATTCTGGATTTTTATGTGGAAGTTCATCCTGTTATATTTTGTCTTTGTAAAACTTCATCGTTAAGATAGGAGCGATTTTCCCTATCTTAATGGTGAGTACCTCGTCTATTTCTGTGAATCCTCAACAATTGGTTGGGATCAAACTGGTTGATTGGTAAGTTAGTGGACATACCTTGGGAATACACCATCAAGTTAGGAGTGAAAACCACACCTTAATGACTATTCTCATTTCTTGATCTTCAACTTACCAAGGTTGTAATCATGTGACGAGAAGCGTGTAGTAACTTGAAGGGTGAAACAATGTTAGAGTTTCGACCAATCAAGTCAAAGCATGATCTCTGAACTTCAAGGAAGACCCGATCGCTCTAGATTAATTTTGATTCCAAGCTTGGAGCATGTAAATTCTTAAAATCGATTTCTTCCCCTTTATCTTCATGTTTTGACTCGATCTAGCTACATCGAACCATTTATTCCTTACTTATCTACTTTTATTTGGAGATAACATCAAACCCATAAGTATAGTCTTCCTAAACAATCTTTTGTCAAATAAAGATATTATCAAATACTTATCTTATTGTTTGATGAATTACGTATGCAAATCTGCATTTGGAAATTTGTTACCTCGCAAAACATGGTTACAAATACCTTTCTTATTATTTGTATCACTTCTTGAATCGATTTTGAATCCTTAACCTTGGAAATATTTATCTTGAATTCGAACCACAAGACTCGTTATTATCCTCATTACAATATGGATATAATGATTCATAAAATTGCGTAATCTGTAGTCATGGGTTTCGCATCAAAGAAAAGACATAACTTGGCATGTGTCCAAGTGTCTTACCTTCACATATGACAAAACCTAATCTCCGTGTTCCCGTAAATCTTCTGTTTAACTTTTCATCCACTAGGTGCCACTTATTTTAAGTCATGATGACAATTGGTGCATTATAGACCGATTGGCTAAAAATTCAATTCGGCCCATTACCTCACAAAGTCGAGAAATTGACCTGTATCTGTTTCAACTATTCGTATACTGTGGTATGATGTTAAAACATCGATTGTTATTTTGAACGATTGATTCATTTTTCTGTTTTTAATAATATTCTTAACCATCGTTGTGAACTTATTTCAAGATCTTCGCATAGCGTATTGTTCTTAGACCGATGGTTGGTCAAAGGAGAAATACATATTCACAAGATATGCGTTAAGGTCGTTTCATATGGTGACGTTTGGGATTCTTAAATTCCGACGGTTAACCTTTCTTACCATTGTTGGTCTTTTATTGATTTCTACACATCACCTTACCATGAAATTATATTCTGGAAGTTGTGATTTATAAGTCTAATATACGATGGTAACTCGGCATCGCTTTCCAACATTACATAACGTCTCACATTTCACTGATAGGGTTCAAATTGGCATGCATTATACCAAGAATCTTGTAAGATTCCATCAAGTGAAGCGTTCCATCTGTATTTAAACGTCAATCACTGTTAGTTTGAACACTTATCTTTCATTTGAACTCTTTTGCTCATTTAAGTTCATTCTTAATTTCGAAACGAAATTCTTTAAAGTAGGGAGATGGTAACATCTTGTATTAACGTTCATTCTTAACCAACGTGAAAGCTTATAGCCACACACTTTAGACTCTCTTTTTACCTCTAATGGCTCTGCCATTGCACATAAAGTAAACACTAAAGCGGTCAGCTTAATCGATGATGAATTTTCTTCTTTTGATACCTTACCAAAACCCGAAAGTTCTTCAAAGTGTACCTCAGAAAATGAGAACACAAATCAAGAAAGAAAAAAATCACTATGATCTATCTGTGGCTTCATGCTTATCTCCTGATTCACCTAGGAACGTGAGGACCAGATGAAATCCAAACGTTCTTATCTTTTCGTCTCTGCCATCTCGTGAACAAATTTCGGGACGAAATTTCCTAAAGTAGGGGAGACTGTGACAGCTCGTAATCTGCGTGTTAATAATATTAATAATAATAATAATATAATAATAATAAGATAATAATAATAATAATAATAATAATAATAATAATAATAATAATAATAATGAGTATAATAATAATACTAATGATAATAATAGTAATAATAATAATAATGTTAATAATAATGATAATAATAATAATAATAATAATAATAAAAGTCCAGGGGTCATTCTTGTAAATTTGGAAACTTAAAAAGAAAGTTTAATACATAAAATAACAAATTCGAAAACCGCAGGGACCAGTTCTGTAAATTTACAAAACCCAACTGCTCTCTCTCTCTTCTCCCTTGATTTTCCGGCAATCAACTCCGGCCACCTTTCCGGCCGTCTCCGGCGAGCCTCAATACACAAAACCACGCGGTTTCAACCCAAATTAAAGGTCCCGACACCCTCGCGACCAAGATTCGAACCCTATGCACCTTTAATCATTGAATAATTCGGATCCAAAGCTCATCACCTCGAATCCACTTTATTCCCGACCGTTCAATGGTCGGTTAACCCACTCAAACATTAAAAATGACCAAATTAATCGAAGTGGAATGACCATTTATATGCTCTTAATCTGTTAACATTTTCAATTTCATCAAAAATCAACAAAAACACCACTAAAGATCACCTCGAACCCGTCGGACCTGCAACTAACTGGTTCACTTTCTTTCGAGCTTCAAAACCCGAAATTGATAAGGGGCTATTGGTCTCGACCATCATACGAAGCTTCCCTTGAAATTAATTTGATTATTATCATGGTTTGAACATCATCGAACACCATCTTCATCGCGACCTGTTCTTGGTGTCTTTTGCATCGAATTGAACTCAAATCAGGTAACTCAACACATCATTATACTTGATTTCATTAGGGGAACAAGAGCCCCACGATTTTAGAAGCAATCAAAATCGAATTCGTGTTCAATTTGGTGGGATTCGGTTCTAGGGTTCATCGGATTTGGGGATGGATTGCTAACATTGTTTAAAAGAATTTAAAACAGAACCTAAACGCGACTGAGGCCTTTGGTTCACTGGTTACAAGCACACAGACTTGCCTTGAGGTCCCGGGTTCGAACCCGGGCACCCACACTTATTTTTTTAGTGCTTTTTAAGCCTTTAAAAATTTCAAAAAAAACTCTAAAAATTATAAAAATATTTTTCCTGGCATTAAAAATTTTTAAAACCATCTACTTAATTTCTGAAATCTATCATAACCTTTTATTTATTTATTTTATTATATTATTTTAAACAAATAATGTAATTAGTTCATTTTTTTATAAAATTGATGTTAAATATTGTTTAACTTATTAATTCATTATTTGTACGAATAACAAGTATAAATTATTGTTAAAACGTGCGTATTTTATTTAATTATTAAACGTTATTATTATAAATATTTCGCATCTTTATATAAAACACAAGAATATTGTTACCGATAACATTTAATGGATAATCACTTATTAAATATAATTTACAAAACCCCAAACTCCACCTAAAACCCTAGTTCCCGTTAAAAACGTTAAGTTTAATATAATTAAACTTAAATCTCGTCAATATATATATTTTTAGGTATCTCGTGAAGGTTTACATTGGAACGTCGTCTATTATCATTATTAATCGTCATTCATATACTTAATTACCAAGTGAGTATTTCCATACCCCTTTTTCTTATTTTCACACTTTGGGATAAAACATGTTAACTTATATCATTGCACTTGTAAACTTATTCGAGACTTGTAAACTTTATGGCAATTTACTTAAAGTTGTGGTTAGTTTAACTTTTGTGGTTACCATTTTATGGCGTTATATGTACAATCATTAACTATTGCTAGCCCAGCGAAGTGATAGATCTATGGGTAAGACAAGCCTGCTTAGTTGATCCAAGTACACTTAGCTGATCGTATATACTTTTAACGTTAATAGAATATTAATGTCGTTTGATACTTGTAAAACATTGTCGAGGTTTGATTGTTGCATTGTTCATAACATCCCTAATCACTTTATTCACTAACTTATAACTTGAATTGCCATTTTTTAGATACTTATGTATTGAAAACTATGGAATGCTCACCAACATTTTTATGTTGACTTTTATTTTTAACATGTTTCAGGTTACTCTTTGAAGCTTATCACACTTAGAATTGGACTTAGAGAAATAAACGAATGATCTGGATACTTTTATACTTGTATTCTAGATGTTTGAACATTTACTTGTATTGCTACAATTGAATCTTGATTAATATATTTGGAATTAATAATAGCATTATGTGGCTGTGAACAATCGTATTCCTCATACCTCGACGTTTCCGCCGTCAAGGTTGGGGTGTGACACCACGAGTGAAAAACAATTTTCTATTGTGAGCAATAGAATTATGAAATCGTTGTTTGCTTGGTGATTTTTGTCGAAAAGGACAATTATTTGCAAGATGATTTATATTTCCACACTGATAATATTTCCTTTGTTGTGTGTGGAAAACAAACTGTGGATGACAATTATGAAAATTGTCATAAAGACCAAAGTCAGATTGACTTTTTGGTTTAACTCTCTGCACAGTCTCTCGAATCTTTGCTTCATTTGATAATTGCATGTTCATCTTATGCAAATTCGAGGAAACGGTTGAATTATGACCACTTTTGATATGAGATTTAGCAGCTGTGACTTTTGGAACTGATGTTGCTGGAATAGGACCAGTCTTAGAATTTGCTGGAGTAGGACCAGGCTTTGATATATGAATTGGTGCTGGAGAAGGACCAGGCTTTGATATGCGAATTAGTGCTGGAGAAGGACCAGGCTTTTGAATTTTCAGATTGAATGCAGAAAGATCATTCATTTGCAAATCTGGGCTACAAATATCTTGATTCACAAGGTTAGCATTATGATGAAGTTTATTTTTAAAGAATCGAAAATTCATTTCTTTAAAAATATGTTCTTTATTTTCAATTAAACCTTTAGAAACAAATCTACTTTTAAACTCCTTTTCAATTTGTGCCTTTTGATTTCCCTTTGATTTTCATTCAAGTTGCTTTTACTATTTGATTTTGTCTCATTCAAATCAACTATCTTTTCATTTCTTGATAAAGTTTGATTACAACCAGATCTTAAAACATTTACATTCTTATTTTTCAAACTTTCACTTTCAGTTTCACTCTCACTGTCACTCTCCCACTCTTCAACCAAACCGTCTACCTTCACATGATTTGCACAAAAATTTTCAGTTGATTGTTTAGGTTTTGTTATTATGATAGGATCAACAGAAAGATTTACTTTAACTGAAGGTTTTAATTCTAAGGATGGAGAGAAACCTATCCCATAGCTCATATCAGACTCAGAAATGACATCAGATGAAGGTAAACATGTATAATCATGATTAACTGGAGGAGCAATGTTTGAAAATCCAACACCGCATTTTCCTCCTTTTATCTTCTGTGTCATTTGTGACTTGATAATCCCTTCAACCATAGTTGATTAAAGTTCAAATTTTTCAACAGTCAATTTAGCCGAGGCTAGTTCACTGTTGAGTCTATTAATTTCTAAGGCAAGTTCATTGTTTCTATTTGTCAAATCATTATTTGTGCATTCTTTATCATGAAGATTTAATTGTAAATTGTATACTGTACTATTTAAACCGTCAAGTTTTTCTTTGAAAATCTTTTCATTTGATTTGTGTTTTGGAGCTTGATATTGAAGTTTTTCAATTTCCATTATCAAGTTCTCATTATGAACTCTATACCTTTGAACTTTCTCAACACAAGAATTTGTGCCTAAACCATCATATACCTTTTGTTCAGAACTTTCTCCTTCAGTCTCTTCACCCTTCTTAACCATAAAGGCCTTCATGACAGCAGCTTGTTCTTCCAGTGGAGCAACTTCAACAGTCTTTTGATCTTCACATTGGTTTTTGACTGGAGGCTCAACAGTGTACTCTTCAACTGCTATCCTTTTCTCAGCAACCTGCTCATCCTGTTCTTTCGTCTTAGCTTTCTCTTCACAGTTACCTTCTTCTTTCTTTTCTTTAACTTCTCCCTTCTCTTCTGTAACTTCCACTTTCTCTTCTTCAACTTCCACCTTCTCATCTTCTTTCTCAGCAAACAAACCTTCCATTAGATCATCAGAAACAAACTCAGCAAATAAATTCTCCTCTTCTTCAGGTTCAGTAACAATCTTGGCAATGAATGCGGTAGACAATGTCAGATCAAGAGCATCCATTTGATCTGACCAGTCATATTCAGCATTAGTTTGTGAAACCAACGCTTTGTTATTACCTGAAGAACTTGCTTTGTCTTTCTTTGATTCCATCTCCACTGTCACCATTCTTTTTGAACCTTCAGCTTGACCCTTCTTGGGTTCAATACATTCTCTAGCAAATGACCTGGTTTGTCACAATTGTAACATCTCAGGTTGGACTTGTCAAAGCCAATTTTACTAGAGTTGTTTACCCCAAACATCTTTCTCCCAGTACGTCTAGCAAAGTTCTTCGCCCTGTATACCACCATGGCCATCTGATACTTGATGTCATTTTCCTCAACATCATCAGGATTAACTTGTTGAAGATCATCAAGGAAGACATTAGGAGCAGTGAGTCTACCAGCCATGAAAGCTTCATAGCTTGATATAAATGTAGTGAATAGGGCAAGATGTTCCTCAACAATCTGGACTGTCGGCTTTGAAGGATTTGTGGTAGTATCATAAGCATGTTGACCACTTTGAGGAGCTTGACTTTGAGGGATTTGTTGATGGATGATGGGGGAATAGTGTTGAGCAGCTGGAACTTGAATTTGAGGATTCATTACAGGTTGCATATAAGAAGATGTTGAACTTCCAGTTTGTTGTTGCTGACACATTTGGGTATAACTGACATAGTAATTAGGATTACTAGCCATTTTAGCATAAAGAGCAGTTCCTTCAGCACCCAGAGAACTTAGATGATTAGCAGCTCGCTGCTTATCGTCCATATCATATGACTTGATAGTTGAAATGAGATCAGTCAACGGAAGACTAACAAACCTGGCAATCTGAACTTCCAACTCTTCACCCACAATATGATTAAACATGTTAAATTCTTGATTCAACATATCCTTTTTGCTCTCCCTCATATCTTTATTGCCCATAATCTGAGTTTCAAGTGCATCCCATAACACCTTTGCACCTCTGAACTCTTTGAACTTATGTGAAATTTCAGTAGTCAATGCTATAGTAATGGCAGCATAAGCTTTATCATCAAGCTCTAACCTCTTCATGTCATTTCCGTCCCATAAATGTTCTAGTTTCTTGACCATTTCCCCTTTGTCATTCTTGTACATGGGAATATGCGGACCATACTGAATCGACCTCCACATCTTAGGTTCCGTGTAAATAACATGATTCTCAAACCGGTAAGCCCAATCAGCATAATCGTCTTCGCTGAGAAGTCTAGGTGGCTTGTTACCAGTACCAATTTCAGTATCAAGATGAAGAGAAGCAGTAAGATGCTTTAGATTCGGTGTTGTTGAAGACATGTTGATCAGAAAGGTAAAAATCAGACTTTTCGTGCGAGAGAAGCTATCGTGCGAAAACAGTTTTCGCGCGACCCAAATATTTCGTGCGAGATTTTAATTCGAGCGAAATTTCACTTTACCCTTCAAGCGAAATCGCGTGAAAAGTGATTTAACTGCCTATGCGAAAACTGATACTTTCGCACGCGAAAACTCCAATTTCGTGCACAGTCAATTCTCCAAGTGCTTTCAAGCGAAAATTACCTCCAATTCACTGAATAAGTCTGATTATACTCATTTTAGTCCGATTTTAATGAATTTAGTTCAATTTTAAGCTTAATTATGATTAAAATTCAACTAAAGTCCACTAAATCAGTCCAAATCAATCCAAATTCTCAAAATTTGAGCAGCATAACATCACCATAGCTGAATCTCACGTAACCAATGATGAATATCACCAGAAAAGAGTAGAAATCAATCCAAAACTTCTTCAAATCGTGGTTCTAGAGCCTAATTGCTCTGATACCAATTGTCAAACCGTGAATTCTCCCAAGAAACAATCGAACGACATGTAAAACCGTGAATTCTCCCAAGAAACAATCAAACCACGAACTCAATCATGTGAATGCGGAATGTAAACATGATTGGATTGAAAGAAGAATCGAATTGATCACAAATGATATTGTATTGAACAAAAACAACCTATTACAGGTCTTGTGCGAGATCACACAGTACAATAGTGAAATATGATCAAAAGCTTAATTACAAAACGAAAACTAAGCTACTTATACTAAACAGGCAGTTCTCGCGCGACAGGCTTGTCGCGCGGCTAATCCTTTCGCGTGGTAGTCCATCTCGCGTGAGAGCTTCATTTCGCGTAACTCTGTCTTTCGCTTGACATCTTTAGTTTTCGGAGTCTGTTGTTTTGCCGAGCCTTATGTAGTCTTCTACATCTTCCTTGAAGTCTTAGCCGTTTTCTTGCATCCATAATCTTCCTTCTTTGGTCGGTTTTTTGCTGCTGAAAAGGTAGTAATCACAGCTCATTGTGGCTGTGATTTTATGTGCATCTACATCTTCCTTGAAGTCTTAGCCGTTTTCTTGCATCCATAATCTTCCTTCTTTGGTCGGTTTATTGCTGCTGAAAAGGTAGTAATCACAGCTCATTGTGGCTGTGATTTTATGTGCATCTACATAAGTATATAGCTTGTTTGTTCACATATTGAAGATCCTTTTGATTTGGGTTTGTTTTTCTATAATAAAACATCATTTAGAACATGAAATTTTCTGATTATAAACATGATATAATGCTAAACTTCCGCTGCGTTTTTCAGAAAGTTTAAAGGGTTAAACTAGATTTTGTGTTCTTGCAAACCCAACAGTAATGTAATGAAATGACGTGTTTCTAATTATTAATGAAAGTTTTAATTTCTGCTGTAAAAGTAATGTATGTCTTGAAATGATTTACGTGCGATAAATGTCCAACTGTAAGCGTTCTGGGAACGGGGCCTTATAGTGTGACATGTATAATTGAGATGTTTCATCTTTGATTAAATTATCAAGTTGAAACATAATATAATACAAGATGATGATTCAGTCTTCATGTGGAAGTGACCTAACGAGTCTTCTTTTCAGTTCTTAGGGTATGGGTACTACACCCGTGTCATCTTAATTTGTAGTTTTCGCTTGCCAAGTATTCTTCTCAGAGGCATAATTAGAATGATTTTAGCATAAAATGTTTGAGCGAATCAAAGAATTCAGGTATCTTTTCTTCTTCTACTTACTCTAATGTTTGTTGTTTAATTCTCAATGTTTTTGTAAGACTAATCCAATTACAAAATCCTTTTTTAGTCTTCAAAAGTAAAACATTGAGAGCAACGATTATCATGTTATGAGTGAATGTAGAACTTTTCGTTATTTGAACCCATCACAATTCAATTTTGTAGCCATTTTTATTCGAATGTTTTTATAATTATCATATACATATACATGCTCTTAAGGTGTTTCTGAAGCTACCTATGTCTATATCAAAAGTTTATTAGCGGACATTATAGGGTGGGAAATTTGTAAAAAGGTATTTTATAGGATGGATGGCTTTACAAGGGGTACTGTCTTTGCTTAAAGTTTGATAACATTCCATTAGATTTTTTTTTACAACTACTAGTACAGTTTACCTATGATATCATGAAAGAAACCTTTGGTTATTTTAATGATTTGTTTATGTATCGGCTAAAGAAAGAAGTTCTTTACGCTTTTATGATTCTCTAAATAGGTTTACTTTCATGATACCTTGCCTTTGGTAAATCCTGCTTTAACATGGCAATGACAATGAAGCAGATCTTTCTCGTATCACATTACGCTTTATTGGTATGTGTATTTTTATTAAATCATTTTGGTAGTATTTGTATGAGATATAACCTACATGGACTTATTAGCAATTACTTATCGATCAATGGTTTTGCGGTCTTGTGGGGAGGTGAGATTTTCTTCAAGCACACGGAGAAAGTGATATGTCTAAGGAGGTATGTTATTGACGCCGCTTTCAATTTTAATAATTAAGTCCTAATTTGCGCATCAAGTCAAAAAGAAACATCCCTGATCCATATATGGCTTTGAGGATTTACTTTAGTCCCCTACGAAATCACTTAATTATAATGGGTTTTTAATCAAGTAAGTTAATAAAGTAATAATAAGTATCTCTGTTGATAATAAATTATTATTACATCACTTAAATAAGTTTTTACAGAGTCCACTGAATCAAAGAAAATTGTTACAGTGGAATTGCTTGATATGTATCTACTGGTCACGAGTGCAGAGGGAAATCACATAGGATCCACGTGCATGGAAGTTGTTTTCTTTTTTTTAATCATGTGTTTTACTTAGATAGTTGCATGCATGGTTGTGAGAGAATAATGGGCGTAGTGGGATGACCATTCCCTCACGTATCTAGTAGTGCATTAGTGCATTCAGTTTTGCATTTGTAACCTTATTTAAGGACTTGTTTCTTTTGGGAAGGATATACAGAAAAATTATATCAAGATTGATTTCCCCTCCACAATCCTTTATTCTTAACTTTGGTTCTCTAGTAAGACTGATCTAACCACATCAGTGGTATCAGAGCGGCCTTGATCCATGACAACACGTTCCAATGCAGAATTCCGACAAGACACGGAAGAACATTTGGCTAAGCATGACGCGATACTTGAAGGTATTTTGGCAGAATTGAAAAACCTATCTACAGGTAAAACAGGTCATCCGTAGCAAACCATACCTTAAGTTGCATTTTCCACGGTTTGATGGGGGAGATCCAGCAGGGTGGCTGTACCAGGCGGAGCAATATTTCGAGTTTCAAAAGGTGGAAGAAGAGGATAAGGTACATCTTGCTTCTTTCCACTTGGATGGGTTGGCCCTTCAATGGCACCGTTAGCTCGCTAAAACGACAGGGCCTATGAGTTGGAGGGAGTTTTCTCAAGCCATTCATCCCGGTTCGGTCCAACCGACTATGAAGATCCGGCAGAGGCGATTACTAGGTTGAAGTAGACCATAACGGTCATCGTCTATCAGGAGGAATTCGAAAGACTCTCTCACCGGCTAGATGGTTTACTGGAATCCTTCCTAGTAGGCTGTTTTATTGGGGGTCTCAAAGATGAAATCAGAATTGAGGTCAGGTTAAAAAATCCTAAGACGTTGACCTCAGCCATTAGTTTGGCCTGATTAGTGGAGGAGAAATTTAACATATCAAAGAAGGTTGGATCCAATAACAAATCTATGGGTTTGTCCAGCCTAAGCAAAGGTGTATCCACTCCCTCTTCTGGACTATTAGGCCCAGGCCCATGTTCGAAATTGGCTTTACCTGCACCAAGCTCTGTACGCCAACTATCTCAAGTAGAAGCAAGAGAATGGAGAGAGAAGGGTCTCTGCTATTACTGTGATGAAAAGTATGTCCCTGGTCACAAGTGTTCGAAGCCCCAAATCTTTATGATTCACAAAGTCAACGATGAAAGTGATGATGAGAACCATGAAGATTCCGGCCCCTCCCAAAGCTCTGAGGCAACCGCAGAAATTTCCTTTAATGCCATCACCGGCACCGTTCACCCTCAAACTCTTCGACTACCAGGTAAGATCAATAATAAAGATGTTGTGGTACTGGTTGATGGAGGAAATACTTATAATTTCATTGATCACGCCCTAGTCAAACGATTTGGTCTCGCTGTTGATAAGGATGTGACCTTTGAAGTAACCATAGCAAAAAGAGAACGATCAACATGTAAAGGCAGGGTACGTGACTTGTCTATTTGGGTGCAAGGTTATATCATAGCTGTGGATTTCTTTGTCCTTCCAGTAGCAGCGTGTCCGATTGTGTTGGGTGTACAGTGGTTGAAAACGCTTAGGCCAATTGAAGTGGACTATCAAAATTTGACTTTGAAATTCTCCTCAGCTGGGGTCATACACCAATTGAAGGGTCTACAAACTTCGGAGTTTTCAGCTTTGCGTGACCATGAACTGTTGGGTTTATCAGGTCAGGTCCTGTTGCTTCAAATTGGGGCAGTAGTTACAGGGAACACGCCTCCACCCCTCGCCGGATGATTGTCAACATTCTTGATAGATTTGAAAAGGTCTTCCAAGAACCTAAAGGGTCGCCTCCAGTTCGCTCTCAAGATCATGGAATACTACTATTACTGGGGGCTAAACCAGTTACCGCACGCCCTTATTGACATCCCTATTACCAGAAAACCGAGATAGAAAGATAGGTACGAGAACTTCTCCAACAAGGACTCATCCGCCCCAGCCATAGTCTTTTCTCGTCTCCGGTTTTACTGGTCAGGAAAGCGGATGGTACAAGGAGGTTTTGTGTGGATTATCGGGCACTAAACAATGTCATTGTAAAGGATAAGTTCCCAATTCCAATGATTGATGAGCTGCTGGATGAGTTGTACGGGTCCTCAATTTATTCGAAGCTTGATCTCCGTTCGGGTTATCATCAGATTCGGGTACAAGCTGATGATATACACAAAACAGCATTTCGCACTCATGAAGGGCACTACGAGTTTGTTGTCATGCCTTTTGGCCTCACGAACACACCGGTAACATTTCAGTGTCTTATGAATGACCTGTTTCGTCCTTACCTACGTAAGTTTATTCTCGTTTTCTTTGATGACATATTGGTGTACTCCAAGTGCCTCGATGATCATTTGCAGCACCTAGAAGTCGTTTTACAACTTTTGATTACTAACAGGCTATATGCCAAACCTTCTAAGTGTTGCTTTGGGGTGTCACAGGTGGATTATCTAGGTCATGTAATCTCTCAACATGGAGTTGCTGTTGAGAACCCTAAGGTACAAGCTGTTTTATCTTGGCCAACCCCTACTAATGCAAAGGGGGTCCGAGGATTTTTGGCCTAGCAGGGTATTACCGGAAGTTCATAAAAGATTTTAGAGGAATTGCTGACCTCTCAAAGTAGAGAAATCTTTTCAGGACCTCAAATTGGCACTAACTACAACTCCTACATGGGCACTGCCTGACTGGTCCAAGACTTTTACCTTAGAATGTGATGCAAGTGGAGTGGGCATAGGGGCGGTACTAATACAGGAGGGTCGGCCAATTGCTTATTTTAGTGCACCTCTCAAAGGAGCCACACTTACTTGGTCCACGTATGAAAAAGAAATGTTTGCAGTGGTCAAAGCCGTCCGGAAGTGGTGACCGTATTTATTAGGACAGCCTTTTGTAGTAAAAACGGATCACATGAGTCTTAAATACCTTCTTGAGCAGCGCATCTCCACCCCGGCCCAAACCCGATGGCTACCCAAGTTAATGGGGTATGATTATTGTTTAAAAATCAAAGAACATGATACTTAATTATTTTCCTCATTGATTCAAAGGAGGAGAAGGCTTACAGTTTATAGGAGAACATTGATTACAATAAAGTAAAGAAAACCATAAAGCAAGGCTCGGTGGAAGATGATAATGATGATCCATAAAACATGGAGAAATAATGGACCATAAAGCATGGATATAATTGAGCACTAAGAAACCTACTTTTCCTTTTAACACTCCCCCTCAAGTTGAATAGTGGGATATCCATAATTCAACTTGAATTGGTTTTGGTTTGAACTACCGTATTCATGACATGGCAGTTTGGTTTTGGTTTGGAGACACCGTCGATAGACATGGTTACTTGGTTTTGGTTTTGATTTTGGGTTTTGGTTTTGGTTTCCCCCTAAGTTGAAAAATTCAACTTGGCCATTTGGGTTTTGGCATTAGGTTTGTTTTTAGAATTTTGGTTTGAGTTTGAAATTTTCTGTTTTTTTTAAAGGCTTTGTTTTTTTTAAAAACACTTCGCCTCTTAGCGCTTAGTGCCAGGTCCAAAGATTTCCTTCGGAAGCTTCACCACTTCCATCCTCCTTGGCGCTGCCGTTGCTAGTAGCATTATTGTTACCTATGGTAGTGGCAACCATACCTTCTTGATTAGGGTTCTTGGTTTTGTGATTGTCACTCCACCAGTCTGGAAATCCCACGATTCTAAAGCACTGCTCTTTGGTGTGTCCCCTCATATCACAGTGGGAGCATTTGAGGTGTGATTTATCTCCTTTGGGTAGTGGTTGGCGTTTTCCTTTTGATAGGAGTCCCGCTCCCACACCCTGTTGTGACTGCACATCATTTGGGACAGTTCCGATAATATTCTGATGGGCTGTTTCTTTTCGTACGGCTGCGTAGGCACTTTCCACCGAAGGTAATGGGTCCCACCTTAGTATTTCTCGTTTGATTGAGTCATATTGACGATCAATAGTATTGAGAAATTGAAACAATTTTTTCTCTGATTGGATTTTGTTGTAAGTGGCGATATCCACGGCACATGTCATTGGATTCGGATCTCTGCGATCAATCTCTCCCTAGATTCCTTGAAGCATGATCCAAAAATCTTCTAGAGGTACGCCATTTTGTTTGACTTCATTTGCCTTGACATGAAGGTAAAACGTTTGCAATTTGTCCTTGCCACTACTATAGGGAACCACCAGAGCATCCCATAATGATTTCGTTGTAGGGAACTCGGTGAGATTGCTTGCCAGGGCTGGTTCAATATTCTGAATGAGCCATGAGAACACAATTAAATCGTTTTGTTCCCACTGTTCATATTTGTCGTCTGTTTTTGCCGGTGGATTTGTTGTTAAATGGTTTAACAGATTTTTCGACTTCCCCCCGATTGCAACTCGAATCATTCGAGCCCATAGGGCGTAGTTTTGGCTATTTAGTTTGAGATTTATGGAGAGATTGTCGGATTGTTTTGTGTTTTGATTTTGGGTAGGAGGTATGTTTCTGAGGAGATTGGCGAGTTGGGTGGCTAGATCATTGTTGGTCACGGCCAGGTCACTGTCTGAGCCAGGCATGGTGACTTGTAGTCGTTGCTAGTATTGTTGCCTATGGTAGTGGCAACCATACCTTCTTGATTAGGGTTCTTGGTTTTGTGATTGTCACTCCACCAGTCTGGAAATCCCACGATTCTAAAGCACTGCTCTTTGGTGTGTCCCCTCATATCACAGTGGGAGCATTTGAGTGTGTTTTATCTCCTTTGGGTAGTGGTTGGCGTTTTCCTTTTGATAGGAGTCCCGCTCCCACACCCTGTTGTGACTGCACATCATTTGGGACAGTTCCGATAATATTCTGATGGGCTGTTTCTTTTCGTACGGCTGCGTAGGCACTTTCCACCGAAGGTAATGGGTCCCACCTTAGTATTTCTCGTTTGATTGAGTCATATTGACGATCAATAGCATTGAGAAATTGAAACAATTTTTTCTCTGATTGGATTTTGTTGTAAGTGGCGATATCCACGACACATGTCATTGGATTCGGATCTCTGCGATCAATCTCTCCTCAGATTCCTTGAAGCATGATCCAAAAATCTTCTAGAGGTACGCCATTTTGTTTGACTTCATTTGCCTTGACATGAAGGTCAAACGTTTGCAATTTGTCCTTGCCACTACTATAGGTAACCACCAGAGCATCCCACAATGATTTCGTTGTAGGGAACTCGGTGAGATTGCTTGCCAGGGCTGGTTCAATATTCTGAATGAGCCATGAGAACACAATTAAATCGTTTTGTTCCCACTGTTCATATTTGTCGTCTGTTTTCGCCGGTGGATTTGTTGTTAAATGGTTTAACAGATTTTTTGACTTTCCCCCGATTGCAACTCGAATCATTCGAGCCCATAGGGCGTAGTTTTGGCTATTTAGTTTGAGATTTATGGAGAGATTGTCGGATTATTTTGTGTTTTGATTTTGGGTAGGAGGTATGTTTCTGAGGAGATTGACGAGTTGGGTGGCTAGATCATTGTTGGTCACGGCCAGGTCACTGTCTGAACCAGGCATAGTGACTTGGTATCAGAGCAGTGTGATCGATTCTAGGATCACAAAGCTCATCATCTACAAGTCACCATGCCTGGTTCAGACAGTGACTTGTAGATAATGAGCTTTGTGATCCTAGAATCGATCACACTGCTCTGATACCTGTTTAAAATCAGGGAACATGATACTTAATTATTTTCCTCATTGATTCAAAGAAGGAGAAGGCTTACAATTTATAGGAGACATTTATTACAATAAAGTAAAGAAAACCATAAAACAAGGCTCGGTGGAAGATGATAATGATGATCCATAAAACATGGAGAAATAATGGACCATAAAGCATGGATATAATTGAGCACTAAGAAACCTACTTTTCCTTTTAACAATTATTGCATTGAGTATAGGAAGGGTGTTACCAACCGTGGTGCCGATGCTCTTTCCCGTGAACCTGAACCCTCTTGTTCGGTGATCACTCATGTGTATACTTAGTGGTGGACCCAACTTCAACTGGAGGTTAAGTAAGCTCCTTTTTACAGCACATTGCTCTCTTCGGCGGGACCCAAAACTCGACAATTATTACAGCTTCGAGATGGCGTGTGGTTTAGGGGTGAATCTGTCTTGTTGAGCCCTGACTCTACCTTGATTCCATCCATTTTGGCTCGTATCAAGCAAAGTTTTTAGTGGGTTGGAATGAAAAACACCATTAAAAGGTACTTGCAAGAATGTATGGTCTGTCAGAGGTTCAAAACAGATAGTATGAAGCCGGCGGGTCTTCTTCACCCCTTGTCTATTCCACAACAAATTTGGAAGATTTAAGCATGGATTTTTATCGAGGGCCTGCCTTCATCGGGTGGATTTCCAGTCGTGATGGTTGTGGTGGATCGGTTATCAAAATATGAACATTTTGTTCCACTCCGACACCCTTTTACAGCTGCCACGGCTGCCCGCGAGTTCGTGTCTGACATAGTTAAATTACATGGAATTCCCTTGACTGTTGTTAGTGATCGGGATAAAATATTCATGAGTTCTTTTTTGCATTCATTGTTTAAACAACAGGGAACCCAACTGTGTTTTAGCTCGAGTTATCATCCACAGTCGGATGACCAAACTGAGGTGATGAATCGAATTTTGGAGCAGTACTTTTGTTGTTTCACCGGGGACCAACCGAAGAAATGGGCTGAGTGGTTACCATGGGTGGAATTCAGTTTTAATACTTCCAGGCACTCGGCTACTAAGATGACTCCTTTCGAGTGGTGTACGGGAGACCACCTCCTCGGGTATTAAATTATATACCAGGAACTACCAAGGTGCAAGCAGTTGAAAGTTGATTGATCGGGTTTCTTTACTTCGTGCATTGCGTGACAACTTAGCGAAAGCGCAGAATCGTATGAAAGTACAAGCTGATCGCCACCGAAGGGAATTAGAATTTAATGTGGGAGATATGGTTTTTGTTAAGCTTCAACCGTATCGACAGAAAACGGTAGCTGCGTGTGTGTCGGAGAAGATCAGTCCACGTTTTTTTGGGCCCTATAAGGTGTTAGACCGAGTGGGATCGGTTGCTTATCGAGTGGAACTGCCTGGGGGTTCACTTATCCATAACGTTTTTCATGTTAGCCTCCTTTGGAAGTTCGTAGGGCCGTCCCCTCAGCAAACCCCTCCAATTCCAGCTGATTTTGACTTGCCAACTAGTGAACCTCAACCGGAGTGCATTCTTGATGAATGAGTTGTGCAGAAAGGTAAGTATAGACCCAAGCAGGAAGTGTTAGTCAAATGGCTTGATCAATCGGAAGAAAATGCGACGTGGGAGACCAAGTAGCGTTTTCAAAAGGCATACCCGGATTTTCACCTTGCGGACAAGGTGAATGTAAGGGGGATGGATTGATATGTATCTACTGGTCACGAGTGCAGAGGGAAATCACATGGGATCCACGTGCATGGAATTGGCTTCTTAAGTTGTTTTCTTTTTTTTAATCATGTGTTTTATTTAGATAGTTGCATGCATGGTTGTGAGAGAATAATGGGGGTAGTGGGATGACCATTCCCTCACGTATCTAGTAGTGCATTAGTGCATTCTGTTTTGCATTTGTAACCTTATTTAAGGACTTGTTTCTTTTGGGAAGGATATACAGAAAAATTGTCTCAAGTTTGATTTCCTCTCCACAATCCTTTATTCTTAACTTTCGTTCTCTGATAAGAGTGATCTAACCACATCATTGCTATACACAAAAAGGTTGATTTTAAATTATTGAATATGCTAAGTCACACTACTAAAAAATGGGAAAAAGCGACCAACATTTGGCACCGACAAAAAATATTCATAATTAGCGATCATAAAGCGACCGAAATCAAATAGGCGCAAAATTAACAACCAAGATAAAACCAGTTGCAAAATAAAAGACCAGAACATAATCGGTCGCCAAGTTAGCAACTCGTTTTGTTTATGTAGCAAAACGGTTAAAAATATACTGACCTAACCTGTATCAGTCACAAAAATATGGTCACTAATTGTATATAATTAAAAAACTAAAATTAAATTAAATTTGATCGTAAATATTTTGTTTAAAAACAAACGGATTTAAAAATGTCACCTTAAAAAATTTCCTTACTATAACACTCAGTTTTAATTACTTTTGGTTTAAAAAAAGGGGTAACTTTATAGAATAGTAATCAAGTTTAAAAATTGTTCTAATTAGATCACTTATAAACTTTTTTATTCCAATCAGATTACTAAACTTTATTTTGATGTTTCAATCACGTGTATTTAACTTGAATAGTAGGTAATAAACTTAAAAATGTTAAAAAAAATAAAAAATAATTAATAAAATTCTTCCTCTTAATTATTATCACATCACTCCAATCCAATCCAATCCTCTGAAGCTTCAATTTACATCCACCATCACCATCAAAGATCAAACAAGCAACCAACTACTTACTCAGCAACATGGTCTTAAAATGATCGTGATGTTCCAATCTGTTAACGATCGTGATGTTAAAGTTCGGATGTCGCCGGAGACGGCATTGATCGCTGCTTCCTGAAGACACGAGACGTACGCAGTTGTTCTGAAGGTGAAAGCTCCAGCAGCGCCGGAGAAAACACAACGACGAGCTCCGATCGATTTGGTCACTGTAGTAGATGTCCGCAGGTCGGCTGACAATGACCTAGGTGGGTTGCGATGGTGGTGGGACGACGGTGGTGGTGGTGGAGATGGTGGTGGGCGGCGATGGTGGTGGGCGCGATCAACTAGCGAGGGGGGAGCGACGGGGTTGACAGCGATGGTGGGGCGAAGGATGGCACGGCGCGCACGGCGAAGGGGGGATGACGGTGGTGGTGCGGAGTCTGGCAGGTGTGGCGGAGTCCGGCGAGGGGGGGACGACGGGAGATGGAGATGATCGGGATGTCCTGTACCTAAGGAGGAAGATGGATTTAGATATTAGGGGTTTTTTTTATATTATTTTTGGAATTCTAAATGTGATGTATATATTTGTTTAATTTGTTTTAAATATAAAATAAAAAATTACCTGCTAAGCAGGTTAATTATATAAGATTAAAACACCACTTCAAAGTTTAATAATGTAATTGAAACAGTTTAAAACAGAAGTGACCTAATTGGAACAGTTAATAAACTTGGTTACCATTTCGTGAAGTTTTCCCTTAAAAGAATTTACTTTTTAAAAACAATTTAAATATTTTGTATTTTTAAAAGGTTTGATGTTTAAAAAAATTATTTTTATAAAAACTTATTTCTTTAGAATTACATTAACAAAAAAAATATTTCATAATTTATTAAAAAAACTATTTTTAATCAAAAGAGTAATATAACAATATTATTAGTAGTTAATGCATTTATTTAGTAGGGCAGAGAATCGGAAAATTTTTTATAAGAAATAATGTGGTGTTGACACGTTACATGTATCACCTTTAGTTAACAGTTTTTTAGAGTACGAAGATTAGATGCAATTATTAGAGTTTTTCCCTAAAGAATGTTGATATAAAATTTATTTATCAAAATGAATGATTTGAAAAATATTTACTAAAATGGGTGTTTTTGATAAATTTTATTTATCTCTCCTAATCTTACTATATTAAAAAGATTTCTATTTATAAAGTATTCCTTAGAAAAAGTTAAGTTCTAGTAAAATTATATAAAAAAACTTTGTTGGGTTGTTGTTTTTTAAAAAATAAAAACTATTATAATTCATTTGCTAAGGACGACTTAAATTCTTTTTTAGGAATCAAAACAAATTACCCAAACTATTTTCTTTCTAAAACAATAAAATAAGCTACTTAAGAAATATAAACTTTGTTTGATCGTGGTGTTTTATAGAATGTTCTTAAAAAATATATTTGTATTTACTATTAATAAGTTTTTTTCTTAATACACGGTTAAATTATTAAATTATTTTAAAAAATATGTGTCTAAACGTCTTTTATTAATTGAACTAGCTTTAGTTACCCGTGTATTACACGGGAGATGAAGAGTTAATTACTAAAATAGCATAAAAAACATACACAAAACTAAATGTATTACACGGGATATTAATTATAAAATTGATTAGTTGTTGATTGTTATTTATATAATACTAACTTTAGTAAAACCGTGTATTACACGAGTTCAAAAATAAAATATTAATTATGATAAAAGTTTATTAAGTATAAAATGATATTTTAAAATAAGATATGATTAAAATTACACACGAGTAATAATTATAAGTAACAATTTTAGTTTCTATTTTCTAAAAAATTTAACCATTTTTTCCAGACAAACCGTATTAAAAATATCAATTTTAAAAGTTTCTTATTATAACTCCTAATTTTAATTATTTTTAGTTTATAAAGAAGTTTACTTTTAAAAACATCAATTTTAAGATGTTTCATATTTTTAAAATTGTTTGATGTTTTAGAAAAACTCATATTTTATATAAATTTTGTTTCTAGAAATAACATTAATAAAAAGACATCTTTTTCTAATTTATTAAGATATATTTTTAATCTTAAAAAGAATTAAAACTATTTAATCTTTAATTTAGTTAACTATTTAAGAGGGGAGAGACAGGAAACAAACTTAGGGGGGCATAGGAATGTGACAAGTGTCCCCCAAGTTATTCTTTTAGTATTATACTAGGTTAGCACTCGTGTAATACACTGATTGTGAAAACAATAACACGTTTTTAGAAGCTCATGAAACAATTTTAATTATCATTAACAATGAAAGACATTACTTATGACAAGTAATAATAGAAATACAATTACATGGAGATAAATTAATAGATATAAATCTCGTAATATTTTTTCATATACAACATTTGTTATCTCATTAGTAAATTTACCGTTTTTATCTAACATTAATAATTTGATTGTCTCTACACTTTACTTTTGATAATGTAACATAATGAAAGCCTGAATTCAATATGAAAGTGGGCTCTTCCTCTTCGATTCAAGCAAGTCGACCATAAGGTGATGCAACTGTCTAGAAGTGAAAATTGATTTTTTTTAAATAATGACTAACTTAAGACAATGATTGTGTTTTGTTATTATTTGTCATTACAAAACATATAAAAAGTGAAAACTGTATTGTCTAAAACTTAAAAGGGGCTTTTTTATGTAATGGTACAAGATGATCTTTTTATTTAGGTAGTTTATTTTCTTTTCTATTTGAAAGGCTCGTAAATCCTTTCATCTAGGGTTGCTAACTTTTAAAAATTATACGAATTAAAGAACCAATTTGACTATAATGTCAATAGAACTTCAATTTTTAAACAGAAGGGAGATCGAATTTAACAACCATGTCCAATCTTGAAGTTACATAACAACATAATCATATGATCTTCACAAATACACCTATGAAATAATAAGTTGCATTCGCTTTCAAATAACTTAACTATACATATAAAGTAATAGGATCACAAGCTCAATGAATTATTATTTGGATTATCCGCATAAAATCACTGTTAAGAGTGTTTATCAAAAAAGGATCCTTAAGTCTCAAAATAGCAAAACATCCTTGTCATTAATTTGATCCATCACTTGATGGTCTTTCACGGTCAGTCTCAAGTAATATACCTACATCATAAAGTCCATTGCATTATTACTTTTGTTAAATGAGTAGCTACATTCAAAGTTAGGGGGAAATGATCTTGCAATCAGTAAGTGACCTGATAAATTTTAAGTTCAACCATAACATACACTAACGACCATATGGTACCCCACAGGAATAATTCAAATGGTAGCGTTTGGGTGAGCTTAAGGTGGAACTTAACACACCCCCGTATAGCCCCAAGTCAAAGGTGTATGCTATGCCCCATATCCCGAAAACTTTCTTTTAATCTATTTTATAGATTGTACCTATAAATTTTCTTAACAAAGTTCACTCACATAATATAATTAAGTGTAAGGTCGCGTTCCCGGGCACCTCACAGTTGGTCATTCATTGCACATAAAACATATTAATATACATTTTATAAACTAAACACCGAAATTACGTTAGCAAAAGCCATCCTCTCTTATTAAAAGATATTGTTGTTAAGCAATACAATGGTGTTCAAGTTACAAAAGATCGTTTAATTTCATTACAAAACAACAATATTATAACATAGGAATGGATTTCAGTCTTTCTCCGCCGAGTAGCTTCACCCTCGTGCCATTCTCAGCAACAATTACCTGCCAACTGAAAATATATAAAAGTCAGCGTTGCTGAGTGAGTTCTAGTTTTAAAAGTAATAAAATACCTTGTGTAATGTATATATATGAACAACTCTTTTCAAAAAAATACATCTCTTACTCTTGTACGTGAGCACGCATTAACTATACAACAAGGTAATGCTTTCTTTCTTTACTGTATGCCTTTGTTCATTTCATACTCTTCTACCTTATCTTTCACTGTCTATGTGGACCAATGAGCAATACCCTAAACTATATGCTCGAGGAAACTGGTGCTGGGCCTCTGTTCTCTCAATGGGCTATGATCACTGCACACAAGGTTGACCCAATCACCTAGGGTATGCTGCAAAGGTCCGCCAATCTCAATTGATTGGCCCTGTGTGCATCCTTTGGGGTAGCTAACCCACAACACAATTGAGCGAACGACAACATGGTCGTGCACCTCCTATGCTTGCAAGAGTTTTAATATTTTAATTATGTTCCACTTCTCTTTATCATTAATATTTCTCTTTGTTAAGGATAATACTTGCATTTTTGATCATAAACACACCACATAAGTCACACAATAATAATTACTATGATCATAGGAACAACTTAATAATAATGCAAATATAATAGCATTTAAAAGCCCTAAGTCAAACTTGGGTCAAAACCTAATGATTCTGTTTTTCTCAAAATTTCAGAAAATATTCTAAGTGTTCTAGGCACATGCGCACTATGCAGGCGCATGAGGCCTGTTTAGGCGCATGGGTACTATTTGGACGTTTGGAATATACTTATTGTTGGATTCTTTATGCCCAAGACACATAGAATATTCATGTGGTTAGTACGTTATGATCCAAGTTGGGTCATACCCAATAACAAGCTTAGCAAACACCAATAAATATTTAATTGATGATATGATCATGCAATTAGATAATTTCACCAATTTAGAAAATGGATTTTCTAAATAAATTGTATATGAGATGAAACAACTTAAAAGGATATTTTGTTCATGGGTATTATTTGTAATGTTATTTAAGTTGGTTAAATAACATCAAATAATAATAGTGTGTATGAGTTATATAATTAAAAGGTTAATTACGTAACTATTAAGTAACTAGTTACAATTAATTGTAATATTTTAAATGGGGGGAACCCCATTTTGGACCTATTTTCGGGCGCCTTTGGTGGGTGTTAAATCTGCAGGATCGATTATGGGTGATTTTTCTCTCAACTCACTGCGAATAACACTCAGCAAGTAGTCTATAAAGAGTTGATCACAATATAACAAGTAACAGTAAGTAAATGAACACAGGATGTAAACTTTCAAGGTACTTTTATATATTGTTTCTCAACTCAAAGGATTACAAGACTCTTGGACTCAAATCACTTATCTAAAGAGTTACAAGGAGAAGATATATATAATACTACCTACAGCCGGATATACTTTGATACCAGCTGGACACCTCTAACCTTACATCTATGCTACAAGACTCTAGGTGAGGTCTTTCAGACATTTTGCCTGAGAGTTGGTAGTTAGGACATGTCCCTGACTTACCTTTTGTCACCAACTAAAGTTGGTAACATGTACTATCATAAAAAGGTGAACAGTAGAATAAAGTATGGTCAACAACATGGTTTTTTAGGAAGATGCCATGCTGTATCAGAGGTCTGCAGCGGACTGTCAGGGACCATACTTTTATCTGCTGGTCATAGCAATGTCTTCCGAAGGATAAAGTACTTCGGAAGAATAACTTCTTCCGAAGCCACTTATAGTTCGGAAGACTGCTTCTTCCGAGGCTTGGATTCTTCTTTGTCTTCGGAAGCTCAGACTTTGTCTTCTGCTCTTTCATCAGACTTTGTCTTCGGAAGCTTTCAGACTTTGTCTTCAGCTCTTTCATCAGACTTTGTATTCAGCTCTTTCATCAGACTTTGTCTTCGGAAGCTTTCAGACTTTGTCTTCAGCTCTTTCATCAGACTTTGTCTTCGGAAGCTTTCAGACTTTGTCTTCGGAAGATAGTCTTTAGTTGTTGGCTTCAGCTGTTATCTTCAGCAGTTGACTTCAGCTTTTGCCTTCAGTAGATATCTTCAGCTGTTGTTCTTCTGACTTTCGGAAGATCTCTTGCTCAGCTTCTGAAGCCTTTGAATGTAGTACCAAAAAATGACTATGTGAAGTAATTTTGGTTGCACCAGCCTTATCATGATCCAACAAACTCCCCCTAGGCTGATGCTACCAAAACTTCACTTCCCTCTTCTTCTCAAAGTTCTCAGCACTATGGAAAGTAGGTGTTTATCAGTGTCTTCATTCTTTCCTGATGTGGTGCTGAGAATCTTGTACAGATCCTTGGTAGACAAAACCTCCACTCTGTCTCCTTGGATTATATGTACCCTTTGTTGTGGCCCTCTGAAGAGAGTTAGTTGATAGGAACTATATTCATATTCCCATCTAACTATTGGTTCCAATTCAGGACCTTCCACCATCTGTAGAAAGTCTGTGCCTTTGGTGGTTGGTCTTTCCTTGTGTTCCGCTATTTTCAGCTTTAACTCTTCTTCAATCTTGGCTCTTCTACTTTGTTTAGCCAAGTGGAGACCGCTGATACGATTTCTGATGTGTGCAGCAGTCTCAGAGTTGGAGGGATTGGAGAATGGCTTCTCAGCAAGCTCAGCTAGATCAAATCTGCTGAGATGCAGGAGAGAAGTGGCATTGAGCCTGTTGGTTTCACCATTCTCCCTTTCCACAACAAAGTTGTGAGAAGGTTCATCGAACCTCCACTGGATTATAGCATTCCTAGGTCCAGGAGATTGACTAGAAATCCTATCCTCTTTCCTTGTATCCAGTAGAGTCACCAGTCTCTTTCTTAGTCTCTTCTCCTCAGCATTGAGGGTATCGGAGTTGAGACCAAGAAGTCTTGCAGCCTAGCCCAAAGTGTCTCTAGGTAATTCAAGAAATTGGCCTAGGGTGAGGGAGCTTGAAGAGTTATCAACATAGGTGATGTTGATAAGATCTCCCTCACAGGAGATACTGCTCAAAGTGGTGCAGTTGATGAGCCTTGTCTTGAACTCCTTTATTTCCTCAAAGGAGAGATGTTGAGGAGGCTGAGGTGATGATCTTGGTTTTTGTTGGGTAGGCTTAGGTTTAGTGGTTTTGGGTTGTGTCTTGGGTTTTAGGATGGGGAGTTTGGGTGGTTGAGGTGAAGTGGTAGGTTTGGGTAGAGTTGTGAGTTGAGGGGTGAAGGTTTCATCAGTGGGTTCGGTTTTGATGGGAAAAGGGGTTGGTTCTGGTATGGGTTGTGGTTTAGGTGTTGGCTGTGGTTGAGTGGCTGGGATGAAGACCATTCCCTTTACCCTCCTGTACATCTCCTTCCTTTTCCCCAAACGGATGTCAGCTTTAATTTCACTGACTATCCGCTGGAGTGCACTTTCGGACATAGGTCCCACCTGCCTACCAGAGAAGCCATCAGCCCGGAGATAGTCTTTCATCCAGGCTTTGTCATTTGACTTCTTGGCGGCAGTGACCCCCTTCTCTTCTTCCTTCCTCTTCTTCTCCCTCAACTTCTCCCTAGCAGCCATCTTCCTTTCATTCTCCATTTGATCCTGCTCTTTGTTGTGGAGCAGCAGGATCATGTCATCATCATGTGGAGACAGTTCAGGAAGACTGAAGCCTCTTGAGAGTAGGAATTTGATCCTATCCTCTCTCAGCTTCAGGGCTGCCTCCCTTCTCTCTTCTTCTTCCCTCTCTAAGGTCAACCTGGCGTCTTCTTGTTGTTTTAGCCTGGTTGACCTCTCCAAAGTCACCAACTCCTCTAGTGGTAGCAGGAGTATCTCCTCATTGACAACTCCTAGGCTGATGAGCTGGTCAATGAGTGTTGTCCTTCTCTTTTGGTTGATCTCTTCCTGATTGGTTGCAGCTGCCTTAGAACTAGCAGCTAGCAGCTTTTCAGTAGGAAACCTACCTTTCTTTTTGAGTTTCTCAATCCTCTCCTCCTCCTGAAGCTCTTCCGCGGTCAATTTTCTTTTTCCTTTGTCTTTGGCAGTGCTTGACTGTGGTGGTTCTTGGATGGAGGGTTGTGATTGAGAGAAAGGTTCAGCTGGTGTTTGGGTTGGAGGAATGTCAGAAATATCCTCCCTGCTCACCTCAGATGCTATTTCAGAAATAACATCTGTGATGGTCAGTTCCTCGGACATCTGGAATAAGCCTTCCGCAGCTTCTATTTCGGCCTCGGAAGACTTTTCTTGTTCTTCCGAGGCTTCCATGTCATCTTCGGAAGCTTCAGCTTGAGCTTCGGAAGATGAGACAGCTGCAAGTTCTGTCCCTACTGTTTCACTTGCTGGGCCATCAGTCCCCATTTACCCTTCGAAGCTAATCTCAGGTTCCATGTGGACCTTAGGTTGACCAACTTCTTCCACAGTGGTAGAAGGTGCAGTCAGTCTTTGAAGCTCCTCAGCCCCAAAATATATGAGTGTGGTGTCGGGGCTGGGCTGTTCTAGGGAGGATCTCAATACAAACTTTGTGAAAAGTCTGTAGAGATCTTGAAGCACCTTTGAGTCAATCTCTAGAAAAGATTGAAATGACTCAGGTAGTGTGATGAGTTGGGAAGTTAGAGATTGGGTCTGTGGTTCCTCAAGTGTTTGTCTCTGAACTTTCTCCCCCTTTTTGGTAGCATCATCTTGAGAGCTAGATGAGCTAGAGGAAGAAGTCAGTAAGACTTGAATTGGTACATGCCTAACAGACCTCTCCGTCTGTTTCTCAGCTAGTTTAACCTTGAGGTTGTTAATCTCAAGTTGCTGAGTGGCAGTCCTTGATTCTAAGATCCTCACCTGTGATTCCAGGTTGGAGATCTTAGAAAGCAAGTACTGAAGTGTTAGTTGCATACTTCCCTCATCTTCATGAGAAGAATCACGGGGAGATGAGATAACATACCTAGTTGTTGATACATGTGTACCTAGATTCTGAGCTGAATGTAATATCTTTGTAATGTCTTGATTATATGTAATTGAATATTGATTAATGAAATACATTTAGTTGTTTATATTATAATGTTTATATATTTCATTAATGGGTTGTGTAATGACTAATTATATATAGGTTTGTGGTTGTTTGAATTGGTATGCATAATGTTGTAATGATTAACACATTCAAACTTAACATGATGAAGTTATCATGCGAATGGGCCATGCCAATGGACCATACGCATGAATAATTTCATGCGAATGGCTCAGTCATACGACTGAACCATGAGACTGGATCAGTCGGAAGACTGAAGCATGAGATTGAACCAGTAGTACGATTGAAGGCTCAGTCGTGCGTATGGATCAACCGCATAGCTCAATCGCACGACTGAACCATGCGAATGGTTCAGTCGCCCGAATGAGAAACCCTTACCTATAAATACCACCTAGTTCGTGGAAAAACGTAACACTTCGAATATTCATAACCCTAGTCGACCCAGAGCGCCCTGTTCGTCTATTCCAACTTCACAGAACGTCCTAGATCATTCCTAATCCATTCTTAACGTTTTCTAATTGTTAGGATTGATCTTGATTTCGTTCTCCCTGATTGGATCGCCAATCAAATAGGATTCCGCACTATTTGATCAGGTATAACTTAGAATCAGTTAGTACTCCGTACGTACACGGTCCAAACAAGTGGTATAAGAGCTTTAGGCTCTTGATTCTTTGTTGATTCAATCGTTTTTGTGAAAAAGTCTACGTTTTTACGCGAAAAGATCCAATATTTCTGCTAAAAATCGAGTCTTTACGTGTGCATGTTCTGAAAAATCAGTATTTTTCGAGTTTCAGCCGTCTAGGGTGCAAAAACTTGCATTCTAGGTCAAAGTTTGCGAAAAATCTCGTTTTCAGCCGACCTAGTCGAACGATTATCTCAATCGTACGACTGAACCCAGTCGCCCAGTTCAGTCGCCTGATTGAGTCAGTCGTATAGCCAGTCGCCCGATTGAGTCAATCGCCAATTCCAGTCGCCCAGCTGATTCGTTCGGTCTGTTCAGTCGCCTAAGTATCTCAGTCGCCTGTTCATTCATACGTTTGAGTCCAATCGCATACAGCTAGTGTCAGTCGCATCCCAATCGTACATCCCAATCGCATTAGCAGTTTAATTCACAAGTTAAATTAATAAAAGAATGGACTCAGAAAATTATGCCATGTCAGCTGGAAAGGACTCGAGGATACAGAACTTGTTGTTACTGGAGAATGAGATAGGAAACCATAACAAGCCACCCAAACTATTGACTATAGAGGACTTTCCACAATGGAGACAACGTTTTGAGATTTATCTTAATGGCGTGGATACTAACTTATGGAACTCTATTGAGGTTGGTTATAAAATACCCGTGGGAGCTGATGGTATTCCTTTGACTTTGAGTGGACTCACCGATACACAGAAGGTTGCCTACAATGCAGAGAAGAAGTCCTATGCTATTTTGACTCAGTCCATTCCCAAGCCCATTTTTCACCAATACTCAGAGCACAAGCAAAGTAAAAAACTGATGGAAGTTCTTGAGAAGAGGGTATGGTGGAAATTCTAATTTAAAGGCACTGAAAGGTAAAGCGTTGAAGAAGGAGTTTGATAACTTCTCAGCAATTGGGAATGAAAGCTTGGATGAAATCGTCGATCGTTTCTATCATCTGATGAGTGAACTTCACACTCATGGTGTTAAGACATCAATGGAAGACAAAGTATTAGCTTGGCAGATGGTCTACCTGAAAAGTGGGATTCATTCATTTCCACTCTGCGATACAACTCAGTTTTAGAAACCTTGGATATAAATGACTTTATTCTAAAACTGAGAGAGGAAGAAGTGCGACACAAGTACAAGGCAAAGAAGGGTTCTTATGCTCAAGACCCATCACTCTATAATGTCACTCCTACTTCCACCCCTGCTGCAAAGTCTTCTAGTGCACCTCTGCAAACAGCCTTCGTATCCAATGCATCTCCAACTGCTAAACAAGGCTCATCATCTGCAAATGAGTCTCATGGTGCATCTGGAGTTATTAAAAGTCCCATTGTTACTCAGTCTGCAAAGTTGATGACAAAGAATCTGGGCAAAGTAACGGTGGAGGTTGCTAAAGAGCACATGGATCTACTTGCTGCTGTTGTGCACTCTTATGATGGTTTGGTGGCAGGCAAGATTGGTAATTGCCACCTTGCTGATGAAGATTACGAGCAAGTAGATGAGAATGAGCTGGAAAGAATGGACATTATATGGGCTCTTGCAAGTGCTGTCCGAAGAGCCAAGAAATTTGTGAAGAAAACAGGGCAAAATCTCGTGGCTACTAAAGATACAACCTTTGGTTTTGACAAGTCTAAAGTCACGTGCTTCAATTGTGGAGAAAAGGGCCACTTTAAAAGAGAGTGTTCGAAGCCTAAGAAGACTGGGAACGGGAATCCATTTTCCTCGTTCAACAGGCAAGATAAAGACAAGAAACCAACGTCCACGGGAAGTGATTCTAAAGCTATGGTAGCACAATGAGATGAAGGACAAGACTGGTCCTTTCGATTCGTGTCTGATGAAGCTAACATAGCGTCTGTGGAGGACTTGAACGAAGACTCAGCAAGTGAAGGGGAAAGCTCAGCTGAGATTGATACTGCTGATTTGGAAGAGACGTTTGATGCTGTTGATGAAATTGTCCAGAATGAGTTGAATTCAAAATCTGAAACTCAACCTACGTCTCAGAATGCTTTCATGGCTGGCACGTCGACATCTACACAGGTACAATCTAAAGATGAATTATTTGATAAACATGCTTGTGTTGAATGTGATAAATTTAGGGAAAGCATTGATCTAAAATTTGCTAGGTTGTTAGAACACAACGATAACTTAGTAATGACTTAAAACTGTGCTCAGAAGCTAATCGTGTCTTAAAACAAAATGAGAGCAGTTATAAGGAGAAGTTAGATGCGTTGCAGAAGCAACTAAAGGAAACTGAAGTTGTTGCCTTTAACCAAGAAAATGACATTAAATACTACTTAAAGACCATTGAGGAGACTAAAAAGGACAAAGCGGTTTTACAAGTAGAAAATGAGTCTTTGAAACAAAAACTACATAGTTTAGCGAGTTCTTCGCACATTTTGAAAAACTTGGTTAAAGAACGCAACAATGGGGAGGGATTGGGTTACAAGGTAGTTCCACCACCACATGAGATCCTATTGAACACAAAACAACGTCCAATTAATAACAACCAAATTAAGGATCATGTGGTGACAACTCCTCTGGTTAGTGATCCGGACACAGCAGTTAAGCCTGCTTCTCCGGATGATGATCAGAAAACCTTAGCATCAAGCAAGGTCAATGCTGAGAAACGGGTGGAAGCAAATGTCCAAACATCTCTTGGTTTGGAATCAAAATCAAATATTACTCAAACCAAGACATCTAAAACCACTCAAGTTAAACCAGCTAAAAGGGATAATATTCAGCCTCAAAGACAAATTAATCAAAATATTAAACAAGTTAAGTTTGTTAAAGAGGATAAATGTTCAAAGACTGAGACCAAAAGGCCCATTCCTGAGGTTTACTCCGCACCCATAAGAGAACTTCTAGTCCATTGGAAAGGAGATCCTGCTACTCTTGTGGGAAACGAGGTCACATCTCTTCAAACTGTCCTCGTTATCAGACACCTAGGGCTAAGATTGAGTTAGATCATGATGTCAATCCGGTTCCAAAACAGAGATCTAAGACTCCAGTTAGGTCTAACACACTGCTAGGTCTTATACCTCTCCTCCTCACCACAGACAAATAGACAAGCCACTGGCAAGTCTGTGATGCCTGTGGTGAAAACCAGTTTTGGAACCTAAACCAAAGATACAAACTGTCAATCAATCAAATGTCTACCACAAACAATCTTTCCATAAAGATGGTATGTGGAAGCCTAAATCATCTGAAGTGTCTGATAGCAAGGATAAGTTGAAGATTGATATCCCACCAACTGACAAAGGACAGTGGGTTGAGTTCATCATGTGTGATGCCTCTGGGAAACTCAAGCCAGTCAAGGCTTGGGTCCCCCTCCTTAACTGATTGTTTTCAATTATGTGCAGGTTGTCCGCTACAGTGCTTCAACCAATACATGGATTGGGATAGCGGAGCTTCCAGGCACATGACAGGAAACAAGTCCCTTCTTTTCAATGTCAAACAAATTAAGGGGGACATGTTTCCTTTGCTGGTAACAAAGGAGGATACATTACTGCTCAGGGGAAGTAGGTAATGAGAAGGTAAAGTTTGATAAAGTAAATTTTGTTCAACAACTAGAAAACAATTTACTTCAGTGTCTCAGATATGTGACAAGGGCTTCAAAGTTATGTTTGACAACCGAAAATGTTACATACTGAAAAAGGAGATGGAGATTCCAGAGAAGCAGGTTTTGATGTCTGCATCCAGGTACAATGATTTATATGTATTGGATATGTCTAATGTTTCTACCTCTGAGTCTACAGATCAATGTTTTCTATCAAAAGCGACAGAGAAGGAATCCATCTCATGGCACAGAAGGATGGGACACATCAATCACAGGAAGATGAACCATCTGATTCACAACAACCTAGTTGAAGGAGTTACAGTAAAGAACTTACAACTTCCTGATTTTTGTGTCTCATGCAAGAAGGGAAAGCAGACCAGGAAATCTCACAAGACCAAGAACGTCAACTCAATTGAGATGCCTCTGGAGTTACTACACATGGATCTCTTTGGTCCAGTCAACACAAAGAGTATAGCAGGGGACTGGTACTGCTTTGTAGTCACAGATGACTACTCAGATTCACGTGGGTGATGTTTCTGAAAGCTAAATCAGAAACGTTTGAATCATTCAAGGTGCTCGTCACGACTTTGGAGTCACTCTACAACCTGAAGGTGAGGAAGATCCGTTTTGACAATGGCATAGAGTTCAAAAATCAGTGGATGGATGCTTTCTGCAAGGAAAAGGGAATTGTTCATCAGTTCACTTCCGCTTACACGCCACAGATGAATGGAGTTGCAGAACGAAAGAATCGGAGCTTAATTGAGACTGCGCGAACCATGTTAGCTGATTCAAAGCTCCCAGTTCAGTTCTGGAATGAGGCGGTTGCAAATGCCTGCTACACGTTTAATCGTGTGTTAGTAGTCAAAAGGCATGGCAAGACTTGTTATGAGCTACTTCAGAAGAGAAAGCCAAATTTGGAGTATCTGGAACCATTTGGAGCTCCATGTACATTGCTGAAGGAGACTCAGGATGGCAAGTTCAGCGAGAAAGCTGATCAAGGAATATTCTTAGGATACAACATCCCAGACAAGCGAGTTTACAATAACTCGACAGGTCAGGTAGAGGTGTGGTGCAACGTGGATGTTCAGAGATACATCCCCCTCCTGCTGGAAAAGGTCCATCATCATTCTTCGATTATGATGGCTTTTTCAAATCCTTCAATCTTCCACAATTTGATTCAGAGATGAGGTTGCTACCCAGATGATGTATGATGTTCTTAACTCACCGAATTTGGATTCAAGCAACATCACACCTACTGATGGTGTCTTCTCTCCTCACTCCTGCTCATGACAAGAGTGATGATTCATCAGGTGATGAAGAAGCAGCTGATTCTAACCCTGCGCATACAGCTAATCAACAAAGTGAGTCATCAGCTGCTGAACCAGCTGTGAGAAATCCGGATACTGAACCAGTAGTCACCAATCTGGATTCTGAGGTTGTGGTTCCTACCACACCAGTGACTAGAATCAGTGTGAATCATCCCCCCACGTCTATCATTGGGGACATTCAATCCGGTGTGCAGACAAGAAATCAGCTGTACTCTGCTGATTATGCTGCAGTCATGGAGAAGGGTTATGTCAATGACGGGGCTTTCTCATGTTTTGTTTCACAAATCGAGCCTAAATATGTCTGTGACGCACTGAAAGATGAGGCCTGGGTCAATGCCATGCAAGAAGAGCTACTCCAGTTCAAGAAACTTGGAGTCTGGACACTAGTTGACAGGCCGAAAGGAGTCAAGGTAATTGGTACCAAATGGGTACTAAAGTGCAAGAAGGATGACCAGGGTGTTGTTATCAGAAAAAGGCACGGTTGGTTGTTCAAGGCTTCAGACAAGTCGAAGGAATCGACTACAATGAAGTCTTTGCTCCCGTAGCTAGAATGGAAGCTATACGTATCTTTCTAGCCTACGCCTCTTACATGAAGATCAAAGTTTATCAACTAGATGTTAAGAGTGCATTCTTGCATGGGGAAATCCGGGAAGAGGTATATGTCAGTCAACCCGAAGGATTCGAAGATCCTTATCATCGGGACAGAGTCTACAAGTTAGACAAGCTCTGTATGGGCTACATCAGGCTCCTCGAGCTTGGTATGAAAAGCTCTCCACTCATTTGTTGAAACATGGTTTTCGCAGGGGTGTGATTGACTGTACATTGTTCATCAAAGAAGGATGGTGACTTGCTTATGGTGCAGATCTATGTGGATGACATCATCTTTGGATCTAGAAATGAAGCTTTGTGCAAAGAGTTCGAATCTGTGATGAAGGCAGAGTTTGAAATGAGTGCAATGGGAGAAATGAAGTTCTTCCTAGGATTACAGGTGGATCAAACACCAACCGGCATTTTCTTACATCAGTCCAAGTATGTCGGCGATATTCTAAGTCGCTTTGACATGGAAAATGTGTCTGCTGCCGGTACCCTCTTGCCACAAATCATGATGTGGCTCCTGATGAGAATGGGGATTTGGTGGATGCCACTATGTATCGTGGGATGATCGGATCTCTCATGTATCTTACTGCCTCGCGTCCAGATATCATGTATGCCACATGTTTATGTTCTAGATATCAAGCGAAGCCAAAAGTGAATCACTTGATTGGGGTGAAAAGGATTTTTCGTTATCTGAAGGGTACTCCAACACTGGGATTGTGGTATCCTCATGATGATGACTTCGAGCTTACTGCGTACAGCGATTCAGATTATGGTGGCTGCAAGATGAATTTCAAGTCTACATCAGCAGGGTGTCAGTTCTTTGGAAGACGGTTAGTCACGTGGCAATGCAAAAAGCAGACCTCGGTTGCTTTATCAACCTGTGAAGCTGAATATGTTGCTGCTGCAAGTTGCTGCTCTCAGATTATCTGGATTCAACAGCAAATGCGCGACTACGGTTTGAAATTTTCTAACACTCCTATTTATGTTGATAATTCTGCTGCCATAGCCGTCACTAAAAAAATCCTCAACACCCAAAAACAAAACACATCGGGATTAAATATCATTTCATACGCGATTGCTATGAAAAACAATTAATTGATGTGATTAAAATTAACACGGATTTTCAGCGCGCTGACCTTTACACCAAACCGTTTGATAAACCATGATTTTTATATCTGCTAGAGGTCAACGGCGTTAAAAGAAAAGTGATGTGATTGCTGAAGAAGCAGATACATAGTCCGACTCGTGTCTATTTGTTTTATTTTCTTTTTCTTTCATTTTATTTTTTTTTTAATTCCCATGTCGTATAAAATCCAAAAACACAAAAAGATTTTTTGTTTTAGAATTTTAGGGGAGATTTATTTCAGTATGCATTTATTAAAAAATAAATAAAAAAATAAAAAAAATAAAAAAATAAAAAAAAATAAAATGGGGGAAGGTGAGTAAAGCTGAAAAGGCAAAGACATAAAACAGGAAATGTGACTCGACAAAATGGAAGATGATAGTACACAGGCATCGAGTTATTTGGAACAACAAAATGAGGTTGAGATCTAAAATGTTAATTAATTTACTAAAAATATAAAACATCAGAGAAGTCTAAATCTAACAAAATGGGAAAATGATAGTACGTTTGATTGTTACTGTAATTACAAGGAGAAAGTTGATCTAGGGAGGTGCTAGTTCATTATATGATGTGTCAGTAGATTCAACATAATAGACAAGTAGACTTCATTGGTAAACTTAATCTAAACTAAAAGGTTCAATCAACTGTGGGTTCCCATCTTATCACTGGTTAACACAATCAGTTCTTCCGATAAGGGATAACGAGCAAATAAATGCCACCAAAGGTGTGCAAATGGCCACAAAAGAGCAAAAGCACGAAAAAATGAATACTAGCGTAATCAAGCTGATAACTTATGTTGTTGGTGCGCTATGTGCAAAAGAAAATAAGAAATGCTCTAACAAGGAGATAGGTTGTGTGCCTCTCTGCTGTGCGATGGCACTGACCTGAGGATAAGCATAACCTATATATTCTCGACTTCATTGTTGTTTGCCGCCTCTCTGCTGTGCGATGGTACTGACTGAGGATTGGCTTCTCTTTGAAAGATCTAAGAATAGTCTCTTCTTGCAAAGTACCTAAAGACCGCTCGAAAGTTCTTTAAGGAATGCTGATTACCATATAAGTGTGGGATACACAAATGTTGTTTGAAATATATAACTTAATACATTACCAATGTAAGTCAAAGTCTGTGTATGAATTTAAAGTGGACAAGTATACTGACAATCATCTTGTATGCACCGACTGAAGTTGACAATCTAAGTGTGTTACGTATCATATTAAACATGATTCCCAGTTAGTACTTAGAAGTCTTAGATCAGAACAAACTGTGATATGTCATCATGAAAAATGAAATCAACTCAAATGTTCCAAGTAATGGTGTATATTCTTGTCTGATTCCAAATGAGTCTGTTCCTGATATAATGTCAATGCTGATAGGCTACACAAACCTGCCCTAACAAAATCACAAAAAGATGTTCTTTTTGTTCATAGTTTAATTTTATTTATTTCTTAGTATAATGAGTCATGTCGGACTGTGTATACTGTTATCTGCTAAATGTCACTGAATGTGCTAAATGTTTATCTAAACAGATTGTTTCTGAAAGGATAAAAGGATCACGTCTGAGGTGATCGGGTGGATAAATGGATCACGTCTGAGGTGATCGGGTGGATAAATGGATCACGTCTGAGGTGATCAGTGATTGTTTGTTTTCAAGTGATCATGTTTGAGATGATCAAAAGCTAATAATGTTTTATCAACTGTTTAAGGAAGACTATGTGTCAGCAAACGAATGATTAAGATGGCACAAGTATAGCCCAATCGCACTCCTTCATCATGAGTATGCTTATACGAATGGGCTATACGATTGAACTCAATCGTAAGATTGGACCACGCGAATGAGCCCAATCGGCCGATTGAAAGTGACCGATTAGGTCAAACGTGCGAATGGAGGTCAGTTGATCGAATGAAACTGGTTGATTGATCGAATCGTACGACCCAGTTTCAATCGCACGAATGAATCATGTGATTAGACTCGATCGTATGTCTTGATTTTGATTCGGCCGAATGAGCAAGCGAATGAGTCCAGTCGGCCGATTGAACTGAGTCTGGCTATAAATAGCCCCTTAGTCGATCGCAGACATCATTCGCCCTAATATTCCCGATTCGCACCGATACTCTGCCGATTTTCTGTTTGATCTTTAATACTTGTGATAAATGCATTCTGACCATTTGTATTTGTTACACAGGTAATATGCGACACAAAGATGAATCAAAAACGTCAAATCTGATATGAAATCAGTCCGCATTTGCCCTAAAAGTTGCACCGTAACAAATCTTGATAATAGACTGCCTTAATCACAAACATGTTAAAATCAATGGATTAGGTGGCTTAGTTACATGATTGCGAGTCTAATGGACATGAACTTAACGTTTAATTCAGCCATTTGATAAATCTGAGTTTGAAATGGAACAGTTTTCTACGATGCGACTGGTCTCCCAGTATGAACTTCAATCGACCGATTGAGAGAGGCGACTCATTTAATCGGCCGAATGGATAATGCGAATGGATTAAGTTTGCCATACGACTGGTTTCACAGAATGAACTTCAATCGCCCGATTGAAAGAAGTGATTCATTCAATCGCCGAATGAGTCATCCGAATGATATCATTCGATCGGATAGCTCAATCGCAGAACACATCATCCGACTAAACCCATTCGCATTGTTCAATCGCACGATTGAACTACACTGGTTTCTGATTTAGTCAAACTCTGTTTTACACGTTTCTAACATGTGTTTGCTATGTGTTACAGGAATATGGCTAACCGTTGGCTAATTAATCCAAAGCACAACATCTGTGCTCACTTGGATTCCACCTCAAGGAATGGTGGTGAGTTTGTGGGCATTATAGTCTTCTTGAGAAGATCTCGAATCTTGAAAGCCATATCTACTCCGTGTACTCCCTATCAGTCACTACATCAGTCATTTTGGGAGGGAGCTTCAGTTGACAGATCAGTGGAGCCCTACTGCATTAGAAGTTCTATCTTCGGTAGGGAGATTGTGATAACAGCCGCAGATATAAGGAGGGTTTTAGACTTTGGAGATGATGATTCGCACCCACTCAAGATCCACCCTCTTACAGTTCGTGGATGCTTTCTGAGGATTGGGTACTGTGGAGACATTAGCTCAGGTGTGCTGAACAAGAGCAACCTGAGCCCACAGTACAAGTACTTAGCACACGTCATCCTGAAGTGCATTGCTTCGCGGAGGGGTGGTTTCGATGACTTATCGGACCAAATTCAGAATGCGTATGTTGCATTGGTCCTCAACCACCCTTTCAGCTTCTCCAACATGATATTTACATACCTGATTGAGAATCTCGAAGCTAAGTGGAAGGAGGGGTTTTGTATGTACCCCAGATTCTTACAGCTTATCTTCAACGAGAAGCTGCCCGACCTCCCAAAGGACAAGAGCGATGCTGTGCCTCTTGAGATCATGGATGACACCACCTTGGGAAGGATGAAGGTGTATAGAGGCAAGCAAGTGAAGCCTGCTATGAAGAGATTGATTGGGCATCTGGCCCGGGCTGATTATGTAGCCCCAGGAAGACGCAGGTGGCGTCATGAGGATAGTGATTCTGATTCTGAGATCATTGCTATACCATCAGACGATTCTGATGATGATGACGGCCAGGATGGCGATGAGATGCCCGTTACTTCTGGGGGCACCTCCACACATACAGCCCAGCCACCTCCTCACACTGACACTACTACTGCTGGGTTCGTACCTCACTTCTATCCACCTGATGACGACGAGGACGAGAGTGAGGAAGAGGGGTTGACTCGTAGACATGGCAGCAGGTAGTTGCCACTGAGAAAGGAATCAAAGTAGTTGGAGGACAGACTGGGACATCGGGGACTACACAAACAGAGTCAGATCCTGCATACTCCCTGATGCACCCAGTACACAGACTGGTGCCCCGTTGTCTACGGGAAAGAGAAGAAAGACGATGGCAAGACCGCATGGAAGCGGGGAAAGCGTCTGAGATTCACCACCACCACCTCTACCACAGCTAACCCAGTCACTACATCCACCATACCTCAAACCACCACCACTACTGCACCTCCACCTCACACTTAACCATCTACTACCACCACCACTATACCATCCTCTACAGCCTTTACATCCACTCCCATGTACACCACTGCTACCACAACCACCACCACTCACCAATCCCAACCCTCATCTGCTCCTGCTACCTCATTCATACCACATGTCTCAGTGACAGAGCAGCTGGCAGCACTCAACAGCATGGTGCTCCAGCTGCTAGCTTCAGATAAGGCTAAGTCTGCTCAGATCTTACAGCTGCAAGCACAAAGTTCTACCCAAACAGCTGAGATTGAGAGATTGAGGGAGTTGACATCCTCACAAGCCCAAGTGATCACTTCACAGACTGATCAAATCACAGGCTTGTTACAACACGAGGCTGAGACTGATGAGAGGATGGGAAAGCTGGAGGCGGCGCACAAGTCTCTATTGCTGAAGCTGAAAGGCAATCAGAGTGAGCCCCTCAAGATTGATGAAGGGGGCGATGAAGAGGAGGACGATGATGAAGAGGATGACGATGATGAGGATGATGAAAGTGATGAAGGTAGTGATAGTGATGACAAGAAAGATGATGATGATGATAAAGGAGAAGAGGCTGCAGGAGAACAAAGTGATGAAGCAGCAGACGAGAGGCGTACTAAACAACGTCAAGACCAAGGAACCTCTACGTCTGCCCCACCTAAAGATACTCCTGAAATTCAAGACAAAAGTACTGATTAGTTATTTATGTTTCTGTATTTAAAAGGCTTTTGTATTTGGAAAATTGTGTAACACTTGTGTAATTAATGTTTATATCTTTTGTCTTAATAATGATTGTGTTTGATTACTTACTAACAAATATTGTGTTGCATGTTTAAATCAAGCAGATCCAAACTTTCAAAGAGATGAATATGACGTCGAACCCCTACAACAGGTCAAGAGTCAATTAACAATGATTCTTGATCTACAGGGAATCATAAGAAGATCAGTTTAGTATACCCCAGAAGAGGGAGAGATTATTCACAGCTTCACTAAGGAACAGTTGGCAGAAATGTTCAAACTCAACCCCGACGACATAGTGAAAGACGCTCCCGAAGTTCAAGTTGATAGTGAAGAAGAACTACATGATGTAGATGAGATTGAGATAGAGGATATAACAGACCAATGCTATCCAGAGTACACTGACACTGAAGGTCATGTCATTCCAAATCTGGATGACAATCTGGTCAGCGAGACGTTTGATACTCTGGATAAGATGGAAGAAGAGTCCGACAAACAAGAAGATACAGCCAGAGCCACTGAGGAGGAAGTCAAAGTGAGAAAGGCTGAATGGGCTGCTTGTTTTGCGGATCTTCGTGCCCAACGAAGTGCTCCAATGTCTGATGCCTACACCAAGCTCTACAGAGTAAAGAAACATCAAAAGGTGTCTGGCAAAATTATATCGTGGGCGTATTTTGATGACCTTAACGTTATGCAGTTAAAAGAGAGAAAGGTATCGAGTATTTTAGATTCCCACACGATCTAAAAACTCTACCTGGGTTTGAGCTCAACCAACTGGCAAAGCTAAAGCTTCTTTATGCTGATCCCAGAAAGATGTCAGGTTGGTTCGAAGCTGCGTTAAAGAAAGAGTACCACACCCGGTGGGTGAACTTCAGGCCTCAGCAACCTACGAGGTACATTCGAAGGTCTGAAGTTGATCCACGAACCGGGAAGCCAAAGATTGTGTTGAAGTGGCGTCCTCCGCGCACCATGTCGAAGATCCCTCTAAGGGAAATGCCTCAGGACATCACTTCGTATTTCAAATGGTGGTACTACGATTGGCGAACAGCTGAAGCAGTCATAGTGTTGAACAAAGATGGACAGATGGATGTCATCCAGGTATTTGACCCGATGTGGCTTACGAACTTGTCGGTTAATGATGTTTATACACTCTACAAGTGGCCACTGTTCTATGACTCGCAGGATATCGTACAAGCTCTCCAGTATCAGCACGTCATACGCCTCTGCTTTGTATTTGAAATACATGCAGGCGTAACTAGAGAGGAGAAATTCAAGAAGTACGAAGAGGTAATGGGTAAAGCAAGACAATAGAGGAATCTAGGTCCAAGGGGGAGTTTGTTGATACATGTGTACCTAGATTCAGAGCTGAATGTAATATCTTTGTAATGTCTTGATTATATGTAATTGAATATTGATTAATGAAATACATTTAGTTGTTTATATTATAATGTTTATATATTTCATTAATGGGTTGTGTAATGACTAATTATATATAGGTTGTGTGTTGTTTGAATTGGTATGCATAATGTTGTAATGATTAACACATTCAAACTTAACATGATGAAGTTATCATGCGAATGGGCCATGCCAATGGGCCATACGCATGAATAATTTCATGCGAATGGCTCAGTCATACGACTGAACCATGAGACTGGATCAGTCGGAAGAGTGAAGCATGAGATTGAACCAGTCGTACGATTGAAGGCTCAGTCGTGCGTATGGATCAACCGCATAGCTCAATCGCACGACTGAACCATGCGAATGGTTCAGTCGCCCGAATGAGAAACCCTTACCTATAAATACCACCTAGTTCGTGGAAAAACGTAACACTTCGAATATTCATAACCCTAGTCGACCCAGAGCGCCCTGTTCGTCTATTCCAACTTCACAGAACGTCCTAGATCATTCCTAATCCATTCTTAACGTTTTCTAATCGTTAGGATTGATCTTGATTTCGTTCTCCCTGATTGGATCGCCAATCAAATAGGATTCCGCACTATTTGATCTGGTATAACTTAGAATCAGTTTGTACTCCGTACGTACACGGTCCTAACACTAGTATGCTCAGTCTCACCACTAGATGTGGCTTCTTGGCACCCTGGTTTCCTTTGCTCAGAGTCATCTCTTTCAGAGATGTATGGCCAAAGTTGTCGTAGACTCAGTCCTAATTATGTTACCACTGTCCTGAGAGCTCAATGAGAGACTCTGAGTAGTGGCAGCTGAGCCTACATGAGTCCCCTCCATATCAGTGGGACTCACCTCAGTAATTGGCTGCTGATGGGGGCTAGAGACAAGGGATCCCTCTTGGCTCTGTTGATCTTTCAGAGGGTGTTGTAGATCAACTTCATGGCCATGGAGAGATGTAATCTCATCATCAGTGCGGAGTAAAAGGTCAGTGAAAGATAGGAAAGTTATACCTACTGACCCGGGACCTAGATCAATGTCTACAGGCATTGAGCCTTTGGTGGGGCTGTCCCTAGAAGGCTGCACAGGGAAGTGTAGAGACTCACCTTGTGGGCTTAAGGCTTGGGGTTCGGGCTCTTGGGTTTGAGACTGAGTAGGCTCAAAACCCACATTGAGGTCAAATGTGAAGGATGGTGTGACCTCGGACTGAGTGGGAGCCTATGATTCCACTCTAGCCCTTTGGGTATGAACAGAAGGAGCTTGTTCAATCAGAGTAGATTAAACAAGGGTTCGTTTGGGTCGTCTCTGGTATGTAGCTTTGATGGGTAAAGAAGATTTTGGCATTGTGGTGGAGGTTGCTGGTGTGGGTTCATCACCTGTGGGGATAACAAGGATGTCACCAGGAGCTATGCGCTCAGTCATCTCTGGAGGTAATGGAGTGTACCTTCCAGTGAAGTTGATGGAAACCTTCTTCAGTATTTTGAAGATGGTAGGCCTCATTTGTGGAACAGTAAGAGCAGCTGCGCAGACAAGCTTGCTTGGTTCCAGCTCACAGTTGATTAAGTGTTGAATAAATCTGGGGTACATGAAGAATGTATCCCTGCTCAGATTGCTGATAAGGTTGGTCAACACAAATCGTGAGTAGTTGAATCGGAGACCTCTCACCAACCCATGAACTAGGCATCCTAGTTCGTATGGGATTTGATCCCAACCCCCTGATTTGTTGGAGAGGCAGTGCAGGATAATGTGCAGCAGGAACTTCCAATGGTGAGAGAAGTTAAACTTGTAGACGGTAGACCTGCTTACATCCCCTCCATATCCCATGAGGATATAGGTGCCTTCCAAGTCTTCTTTGGGGAACTCAGTAGGAGCCCCATCAACATGGAGCTCGAGATGCTCCCTGATGAGTTGTTCAGTGATGACCAACTCTTGGCCACAAATGCGGGTTCTCAGGACTCGAACCCCATTCAGAACTGCAGTTTGACCGTTGCTCCAGAATTCGGACATATGGATGGAGTATACGGTGGGGTTAACTGTAAGTGCAGTGAGGTATGTGGATTCGGTAAGAAAGGTGATGATTTGGGTGAAGTCGACATCCCTTGACGAATCAAGTAATGCGACATGGTTGTGCTGAGGGTTTAGCGCCATTGAAGAAAAGGTAAGCTTGAAATTTGGGTGAAATTGCAGGTTTGACAGTGAAGGGAATAGTTAGGGCAGTAAATTGGTAAAAGAAGATGAAATTGATCAGTCAATATTATTTAAAAGGGGATGAATTGTGGTAGTGGCGGTAATAGGGTAACTGTTTGGGGTTACTGTGGGTGGTATGGTGGTTTACGGCGGAGAAATGATAGTGGCGGCAAGGATAATTTTAAATAATCTGACCATCATGGACAAAATCTTTACTTTTTACAGAGTGGGGCCCAAAAGATATCCGTTACATATAAAAACCTTTACTTCCGAATGTAAAACATTTCCGAAGGTAATTGTCTTCCGAAGTCAATTTCTCTTCCGAAGCAAGGCATTGCTTCCGAAGGTAAAATGGTCTTTTGAAGGTACTTTCTCTTCCGAAGCAAAGTATTGCTTCCGAAGGTAAAGTTATCTTTCCGAATGGAGAGTTTTATAAGGTTCGGAAGTAGATCTGGTGTAAAATCAATCGCATCTTCCGAGACCGAAAACTCTTCGAAAAGACAATTTCCATTGAGGAATTTTGGCTTCGGAAGATATTCAAGAATATCTTCCGAGAGTTAGTTCCTCTTCGGAAGGAATTTACACTTAGAATAATTTAAAGATCTTTTGTAACAGGGCTTAAATTGTATTGACACAAGACATTACACATTTAAAAAGCTTTTTCAAAAGAGGTAGTTAATCAATATTTATCATCCCAATAGCTGATATGAGATACTTAAATCTTTGTTCATCAAATGCCTTTGTGAACAAATCAGCATATTGTTCATTTGAGTCAACTTTGATTAACTTGATCAGATGTTTCTCATGAATATCTCTAATGAAATGATACCTGATATCGATGTGCTTTGTCTTGGAGTGCTTCACCGGATTCTCAGTAATGGAGATAGCACTATTGTTGTCAATATGGATAGGAGTAGTCATGAAGTTGAATCCATAGTCTAACATCTGATTTTGAATCCATAGCAGTTGAGCACAGCAGCTAGCAGCAGCAATGTATTCAGCTTCAGCAGTTGATGTAGAGACACATGATTGTTTCTTGCATTGCCATGAAATAATCCTTCCACCAAGAAATTGACATCCTCCTGATGTGGATTTCTTGTCAATGTTGCAGCCACCATAGTCACTGTCAGAGTATCCATAGAGATTGAAATCACTATTTCTTGGATACCAGAGACCTAGTTTAGGTGCTCCTTTAAGGTATCTGAGGATCCTCTTTGCAGCAGCTAGGTGAGACACCTTTGGAGCAGCCTGATATCTTGCACAAATGCATGTGGCAAACATGATATCTGGTCTACTAGCAGTGAGATAAATCAAAGAACCAATGATTGCTCTATACTGATGTTGATCAGTATCCTCCCCCTCAAGGTCAGGGCAAAGATTATGGTTTCTGGGTATGGGTGTCTTGGCTGGTTTACAATCATTCATTTCAAATCTATCTAAGATGTCTGAGACATACTTAGATTGACTGATGAAGAACCCTTCCTTCATCTATTTCACCTGAATTCTAAGGAAAAAGTCCATTTTTCCCATGGAACTCATCTCAAACATCTGCTTCATTATGCTTTCAATGTCCTTGCACATTTGGTCGTTTGAAGAACCAAATATGATGTCATCAATGTAGACTTGTACAAGCAAAATGTCTTCTCCACTCTTTCTGATGAAAAGAGTCTTGTCAATGGTACCTCTAGTGTATCCATTCTTCAGTAGAAACTGAGACAAGGTCTCATACCACAGCCTAGGTGCTTGGTGCAGCCCATATAGAGCTTTATCCAGTTTGCACACGTAGTTGGGGTGCTGTGGGTCTTCAAATCCTGGAGGTTGACATACATAGATTTCCCTATCTATATCCCCGTATAGAAAAGCACACTTGACATCAAGTTGGTAGACTGTGAAGTTCTTGGATGCAGCCTAAGCAAGGAAGATCCTAACTGCCTCAAGTCTTGCAACAGGTTCAAAGACATCAGTATAATCGATTCCTTCCTCCTGGTTGTATCCTTGAACTACTAGTCTTGCCTTGTTCTTGATAATCAAGCCTCTATCATCTTTCTTGTTCTTGAACACCCATTTAGTGCCTATGGGTACTTGACCAGATGGTAGTGGGCATAGATTCCAGACCTTTTGTCTTCTGAATTGAAGCAGCACCTCCTACATCGATTCAACCCAACTACTATCCTTTAAGGCATCTTCTACCTTCTTTGGTTCCATCTGAGACAAGAAGCATGAATACAAGCAGACATTCCCATGATGAGTTTGTCCTCTTGTTCTCACACCCTCAGAGACATTCCCTATGATGTTCTCAGCTGGATGAGTGTTGTGAATCCTAAGACGAGGAATCACTTCCAGTTGTAGAGATAAGTCTAGGTTAGACATATTCTGATCAGGAACTGGATCACTCTGTCCAACTACTGTTTCAAAGTCATTCAATGAGGACTGATTAAATGATTGAGAAACATCATCAATGGTTGGTTGTGGAGTAGGATTAACAGTTGCCTGTTCCTTCAGAATACTACTTCCCTCAACCTGGTGTTGTAATGGGTCACCTAAAGAACATTGAGGTTGATCAAGTGATTCACTTGTTGAAGCTTCATTATTCCTGGAGATAGTTACACTATCAGATCTGTGAATGGTTGAAGCCTGTTGCCTTTCAGCTCTTGGAGAATTTGGAAGAGGTCTGGGAAGCTCAAACAGTTGACTTGCATCAGCATCAACATCAGCATTCTCTTGAGCACCTGTTCCAGCTGAAACATTCTCACAAGATGGTTTAGAATAGTTTGGAAACAATTCTAAATCAAAGATATACTCAGGTCCATTTCCCCTAACACAAGGAGTGTGCTCATTAACAACTATATTGGAAGATTCCTCAAATTGTTGATTCTTGATATTGTATAGTCTATAAGCTTTGGAGCTAGAAGAGTATCCAATAAAGATAGCATCATCCGACTTCTCAGCAAACTTTGCTAAGTTGTCCTTTGTGTTAAGTATGGTACACCTGCTGCCAAAGGACCTTAGAAAGCCAATGAACGGTGGCTTCTTGTTCCATAACTCATAAGGGGTTTTTCCATGGGGCTTAACTACAAGAACCCTGTTCTGCACATAGCATGCAGTGCTGACTGCCTCTGCCCAGAATGTTAGAGGTAGCTTCGAATCAGCTAACATGGTCCGAGCAGCCTCAATAAGTGTCCTGTTCCTCCTCTCAGCAACACCGTTTTGTTGAGGAGTTCTAGGAGCACTGTATTGTCTGCCAATCCCTTTTGAGTCACAGAATGAGTCAAGAACGTAGTTCTTAAACTCAGTCCCTTGATCACTTCGAATGATCTTAACCTTGTGATCAATTTGATTTTCTATTTTAAGAATAAAGATTTTAAAGTTTCAGCAGTTTCATCTTTACTTCTTAAAAAGAATACCCATGTAAATCTTGTAAAGTCATCAACTATCACAAGGCAGTATGATTTCCTTCCAATGCTCATTATACTTGTGGGACCAAAGAGATCCATATGCAATAAGTGTAATGGAGTAGTGATAGAGTTAACACATTTGGATTTATGAGATGATCTGTGTTGTTTCCCTTTCAGGCATGCAACACAGTTATCTTTGCAGAAAAATTCCTTTTTAGGCAAACCATGTACCAAGTTATTTTTAGCCAATTTATTCATTGTTTTAAAATTCACACGACACATGCGTTTATGTCATAGTGTTGACTCATCACTATCAGCTTTGGAAAGAAAGCATGATACTTCACCATAGGAGAAGCATTGTTCATATCCAGCTTGTACATATCCCCTTTCCTGGGAGATCTAAGAAACACCAATTCCGGAGGAATTGTCAACCCTGGTTTGAGGATAATGCACTCATCTGTGAAAAGCATCTGATGCTTCTAGTCACAGAATTGAGAAACACTTAACAGATTGTGTTCAAGCTGTTTGACAAAGTGAACTTTGTCAATGTTTATTCTGCCATTGGATATACTTCCTCTGCCAGAAATATATCCTCCGGCATAACCTCCAAATTTGACAGGCCCTCCATCAAAGTTCTGGAATTGTTGAAGGAGAGATCTGTTCCCTGTCATGTGCCTGGAGCATCCACTATCTACAATCCAGACATTGTTGTTCTTGTCAAATGGACGTCCCTACACATAAGATGAGATGCTTAGTTTTGTTTGGAAGCCCAAGCCTTGCTGGTCTTGGGCTCTTCCAACGATAGTGACATAATTGAACCAAAAGATATGCATTGGGGTTCAATAGAGGTCATTGTTGAAGAAGAGGTTTGGGCTGCAGCATCTTCCTTGATCTTCCAATCCAACCCTTGGTTGATCTTTGAAGATGAGCTTGTTGAAGCTTGTGCAGTATGGCCTTCTTCCGAAGCTTCTTTCTTTTCGAAAGAAGCCTTAACCACCTTTTCTTCCGAAGTAGTCTTCTTCTGAGATGGTTTCAAGGGAGCCTTCTTGTTCTTCCGAACCTTAGAAGGTTTGGCTTCCGAAGCCATTTTCCCTTCGGAAAAAGTAGCTTCTTCCGAAAGCAACTTGGCTTCCGAGACCAACTTTCCCTTTTTCATCATTTGGACCTTTTGAAGTGGTCCAACTGAGAAACCTTCTCTGACTCCTTCTTTTCTAACATTATTTGCATAATGTGTGCTTGCTGGATTGTAGTAACAATCTTTAGCCATGTGGTTGTGCAGACCACACATTATGCAGGCAATGTTAGTCTTCTGGGAACTTGCAGGTTGCTGTTTCTTGGGTTTCTTCTCTTCATCAGCAACTTTTCCTTTCAACTTCTGATCCTTCAGTAGGACAGGAGTGCTGGTATTACACTCCTTTCCTGAATCAGAAGTACCTACCACTTGAAATCCGGCAGAAATGAAGACACCCTTTTGCTTTGGGTCGATCTTAAGCTTGGACTCTGCAACCTTCTTGGCAGTCCTTCTAGCAGCTTTAGCTCTGCTTCTTCTTGCCTTGGGGGTTAGGATTTGGTCTTCACATGTGGAGATGAGTGTATCCTCCTGTTTCTCCCCTGTGGTGGCCACTATTTTTGCCTCATCCTTTAGTTCCAATGGAGAAGGGTCAGCAGTTGGAACCTCTTGCTCTTCAGTACCATATCTAGGTAGTCTAATAGACTCATAAGAGTGTGGTGGAGCTATTTCATTAGTTCCCAACCCTTCTTTGTTTTGATAAAACATTTTGGAATGAGAGGTTGATGCAAGAATAGTTTGGAAGTTTTGTTCAGCAATAGCTTGCTTCCTGGCCTGAGCCTTAGCTGTGACCAACTGGGCTTGAACCTCAGATAGTTTGGATATCAGATCTTTATTTGAGTCTTATAATTAGTCTTTTCATGTTTTAAAAGAGACACAGTTTTCTCTAACTCCTCAATTTTCATTTGGTAGTCAGATTCAGCTCTCTTAAAATCAGATTTTAGCACATTTAAAGACTCAACCTCAGATCTGATTTCCGAAATGTAATCCTTATAAAGTTTAACTTTAGCAATACAGGCAGCAGTACAAAGATGTTTATATACCTGATCATCATCTGTTCCGGCCATGAGTGCTTGAGCAGGAGTCACATCCTGTACCATGAAGCTCCAGTCAACTTCTTGAGCCACAGCAGCTGTTTCAGTTGACTTCTCTTCATGCTTTGAAGTAGTGGGATGTGTGGAGGCCAGTGGGGTTCCCGGGTTGTTCTTGGGAGCCTTGCATTCCCTAACAAAGTGACCAAGTTGGTTGCAGTTGTAACACTTTGCTTTGCTTTTGTCAAACCCAAACCTGCTGTTGATTGGGTTTTGAAGGAATTGCCTTCCAGTTCTCTTGAAGAACTTCTTCGCACTGTAAGTTAAAAGAGCCATCTGCTGGACAATATCCATATACTCCACATCATCTGGACTGAAGCACTCAAGATCATCAAAGCAGTATTGAAAATCACCAGAGTGTCCACTTCCAGAGAAAAAGGCACAACTATCCTGAGAGGAGTTGTGTTGAACCTTTTGAGACTTTGGAGTCTCAGGTAGAGTAATGTAAGGTTCGCTGTGTGAGTTGACAGGGTAACACAACAACTGATGTTGTGGTTCCGTGATTTCCCTTTCAACCACATGAAGGGCTGAACTCAGTTGGTTATTGGAGTGACCAGAGGAGTTCTGCATGTTCATCTCCATCTGGAATGCACTTAGGATACCGTACAACTCTGTCAGAGTAAGAGTCTTAAGGTCCGAAGTTCTCTTGATTACAACACAGTAATGTATCCATAGTTTAGGAAGTGAAGACATGAACTTCCTAACTATGTCTCTATTCTCAAGAGCTACTCCAATATCCTCCAGAGTATCTACTAGCTCAACATACCTGAAGTATTGTTGAGTCAAGGTCTCACCAGCCCTGAAAGTAAAGTTCTCAAACTGCTGCTTCAAGAGATCCTTCTTGTTCTCTTGGGTTTCCTTGGATCCTTCATACATCAGCTTCAAAGCTTCCCATAAATCTTTAGCAGTTTTGCACTTCTTGAAGCGTCTGTAGACGGAGTTAGGGAGAGCAGTTTAGAGAGAAGTCATAGCCCTTTGATCCAGCTCTATTCTCTTCTTGTCTTCTTCTGAGTAATCATCAACATCTTTTGGAATGATGCGATTGCCAGTGGCAGAAGTGGTGCTTGGTATGAAAGGACCATTGACAATGGAGTCCCACATCCTTGAATCTTGACACTTGATGAAGCCTTCCATTCTGATACACCATGTGTCAAAGTCTTCAGGGGTGATCAGTGGGGACTTGGTCATGGTACCGGTTTCCATATCAGCCTTGGAGAGAGCAGCCATTTGAGTGAGTGGTTTGTAGTGAGGAGTGAAAAACAGGTTGATTTGGATGGTAAGATCTCACAATCAAGAGCCTGGAGCTCTGATACCAATTGCAGGATCGATTATGGGTGGTTTTTCTCTCAACTCACTACGAATAACACTCAGCAAGTAGTCTATAAAGAGTTGATCACAATATAACAAGTAACAGTAAGTAAATGAACACAGGATGTAAATTTTCAAGGTACTTTTATATATTGCTTCTCAACTCAAAGGATTACAAGACTCTTGGGCTAAAATCACTTATCTAAAGAGTTACAAGGAGAAGATGTATATAATACTACCTACAGCCGGATATACTTTGATACCAGCTGGACACCTCTAACCTTACATCTATGCTACAAGGCTCTAGGTGAGGTCTTTCAGACATTTTGCCTGAGAGTTGGTAGTCAGGACATGTCCCTGACTTACCTTTTGTCACCAACTAAAGTTGGTAACATGTACTATCATAAAAAGGTGAACAGTAGAATAAAGTATGGTTAACAACATGGCTTTTTAGGAAGATGCCATGCTGTATCAGAGGTCTGCAGCGGACTGTCAGGGACCATACTTTTATCTGCTGGTCATAGCAATGTCTTCCGAAGGATAAAGTACTTCGGAAGAATAACTTCTTCCGAAGCCACTTATACTTCGGAAGACTGCTTCTTCCGAGGCTTGGAGTCTTCTTTGTCTTCGGAAGCTCAGACTATGTCTTCAGCTCTTTCATCAGACTTTGTCTTCGGAAGCTTTCAGACTTTGTCTTCAGCTCTTTCATCAGACTTTGTCTTCAGCTCTTTCATTAGACTTTGTCTTTGGAAGCTTTCAGACTTTGTCTTCAGCTCTTTCGTCAGACTTTGTCTTCAGAAGCTTTAAGACTTTGTCTTCGGAAGATAGTCTTCAGTTGTTGGCTTCAGCTGTTATCTTCAGCAGTTGACTTCAGCTTTTGCCTTCAGTAGATATCTTCAGCTGTTTTTCTTCAGACTTTCGGAAGATCTCTTGCTCAGCTTCGGAAGACTTTGAATGTAGTACCAAAAAATGACTATGTGAAGTAGTTTTGGTTGCACCAGCCTTATCATGATCCAACAAAATCATTTTTGTTGTTGTCTTGGAAAGACACATATTGAACTAGTTACACACTCCACACACACTCTCTCTCTCTCTCTCTCTTACATGCAAAAGACCAAAATCCTCTCCTCTGTTTGAATAAAAACTCACGGCTGAAAGAGGGTTTCAACAGCTCTTTTTGGTCGATTTTGGTGTTCAAATCCTAGCAACAAAGGTGTTTGCTTGATGCTTGTGGGTATGCAATCTTGAGGACACCTTCCTTGGTGTTTTTGGCCATTGAAGAACCTCATCCCCTTCCTCATTCTCACGGTTTTGGCAGCTCTATAAAGGTAGTTTCATGAGTTTCTATTTGGTTTTTATTTATGCTTGATAGCTAGTTCTTTCACATATATTTGATCCTTTGTTCTTGGGTTTGTTAATGATAAATAATACGCTTTAAATTTCAGTTTATAAAACATATTTTTAAGCCTTGTTTCCACTGCGTTTTCATGTTTAAAAAGTTAAACAACTTTGATAAGGTGTCTAACAATCCCAACATTGGCATCTAGAGCCGGATATGTGGAAAACTAGCTTCTAAAGTCCTCGTAAAATTGGTTTTATAGGACTTAAACAACCTAATAGGGGATGTTTTATGATGATATAATGAATCCCCAATCTTTCAAGGTTATATCATACATGCTTATGATTAAACCTTAAAAGATAGATGTCAAATGGTTGATTATTTTGTTTGGACAAAAACTCTAAATTTTAGGTTTATGTTGGCCGAAATTTGGGGTTAAAGGGGATTTATTTTGATTCTTGAATGTTGAATATGTTGTTTAATATTGGTGCATAACCTAGCCTTGACCTTGTGTTGCTTTGGTTTTTACTGAATGTTTGTTTTTGGTTGATTTCATTCATTATGGGTTGTATTATTTATTCTTTTGTGCTTATATATGGTTGTAATTTGTTTATTCATTCAATGGTGAAGTAATAAATAGATTAGGTGTATTTCTTTTATTAGAAAATTTGTATTAGGATATTAATTTTGTAAAATAAGATGCACAAGTTGGAAGCACAAAAAGAAGGCACAAAGAGAAGGACTTAAAGCATTTGGATGCAACTTCAAGTGGGGGTATTTGGAGATCCTATCTTATGTGTTGTGATTAATCCTTAGAAAAGAACAAATGACCACACTTGTGATGGCAAACAAGTGTGGTCACCTAAATGGCTATGGTTATGCACTTGTGGTAGTTTGAATATGCTTGTTTGATTATCCATTTTATGTTGATTGGTTGATATGTGGATATTCTTAACAATCTAAATATATAATCATAACAAGCTAAATATTCATGGTACTTAATCATTAATATGTTAATAAAAGGTTATTAAAAGGATTAATAATTTCAAAATAAAAAGGGTTTTATTAAAAGGACCGTAGGGTACCATGTATTTAAAAGCATGAGAATACAAGGTACATAGAGTTTCCAAAAACTAGAATTAATGAAAAATAAAATCCCTTTGGAATCAAGTTTAACACCATCCTTTTACACGACACTCGAATCACTTGAGAACTATTTCTGGGATAAAGGTCACCTAACCACGTTTAGGGAACTTGTGTGTTTGAGGTGGGCTTAACGTATTTGTGGGATAAAGGTCACCTAACCACTTGTATGTATAAACTCACACGTGTGTGGAAGTAGGACGACTTGAATTGGAAACCATGTGCATAGGGTCACCGAAGCATGGCGTACAATGGTGTTGATGGGATTAAACATGCCAACTAAACATAAGATGTTTAACCGATCCCATAAGGCTAGAAGTTGCAAAAGGTTACAATTGTCAAGTGTTTACTACCTTGTTAATTTAAATAATGGGATAAAGGTCACCTAACCATCATTTAAATGTAACGTTGATTCTAGGTTTTAATTATTAATTGTCTATGAGACATAAAAGGGTATTAATAATTAAAATTTAATATTTCAGAAATACTAATATGAACAATGTTAATTATTGTAGAAATGGCCGCATACAATAATACTACCACCCCGACCGTCCATACCCTATCACTGAGAACTATCTTAGAGAGTGATCGTCTTAACCACAATAACTTTATGGACTGGTTTCAAAACTTGAGAATTGTTCTCAAGCAAGAGAAAAAGGCCTATATCCTTGACGATCCTATTCCTGACCAACCCGACCCCGAGGATGTTGAGGCCTATAACGATTGGCTTCAGTACACTGAGGATTCCATGCAGGTTTCTTGTCTCATGTTGGGAACTATGATTCCCAAACTCCAAAAGGATTTGGAGCATCATGGGGCATATGACATGATTACCCGGTTGAAGGAAATGTTCCTTCAACAGGCTAGGGTAGAGCACTTCGAAACGGTTCGAGTGCTTCATGCGTGACGCATGGAAGAAACCCAATCGGTATCATCTTATGTACTTAAGATGAAAAGCCACATTGATCGCCTCCAGAGGCTTAACTGTCCCTCTCAAAGGAGCTGGCAACAGATTTGATCCTTAATGGCCTAACTAGAAAGTTTGAGACGTTCATAATTGACAGGATCTTAGTCTCTTGTTTGATCAATTAGGTTGTATTCGCAGCGGATTTGGTACAAGAATTAGAACAAACAAGCAAGAACACAATAGATTTAACAATAAAACAGTAAGTTATAGAGAAAGATGGAAGTTCTGCAAAAGAGAATATTTCATTCAATACATGCTTCGACTGCGGCTGTAATTAGCAGCGGCTACAATTAGGTCATCTTCCTTATATAGGGAAGAATAACCTAATGCTGATGTCACTTGACAGTGACATCAACCATTATTAACAAACTACTGATAGAACACCTAAACTACTGAAGATGTCAAACAGCTGACATCTTCTTACAAAATGCTAAGTGTTCTAACTATTACAAGTACTGAAAAGAAACTACTGAAAAGGTACAACGACTGAAGAACAAACTCTTCAGTCGTTTACAAACTACTAAACTATAACAGCTGAAGAACAAACTCTTCAGCTGTTGTACAAACTACTGAAAAGGAAAATTACAAACTACTGAAAGAGAAAAATCATCACAACAACTGAAGACAACTTCTTCAGCTGTTGTGACAAACTCTGAAGCTTCAGCACTTGGTCTTCAGACTTTGATCTTCAGATGTTTCATCAGCTGATGACTTCAGTCTTTGTCTTCAGACTTTGTGCATCAGTTGTTGATCTTCAGTTCTTCCGTTCTTCAGCTGTTGATCTTCAGCACTTGAGTCATCAGTACTTGAAGTCTTCAGTACTTGTATTCTTCAGTACTTCAGACTTCAGTGCTTGTGGTCTTCAGTACTTTAGATCTTCAGTTGTTGTTCTTCAGTTCTTTGATCTTCAGCTGTTGAGTCTTCAGTCTTTGTCAAACTGTTGATGAAGCTTTCAGCAGTTGTTGTGATGTCATGTGGGACTTAGAGGTTTTCCTGATCTCGGCTCATTGGTTCTTTTGGTCCAACAAACTCCCCCTGAACCAATGCAGCCAAAACCTCTAAGCAATTTATTGTCCCACTTATTGTTGGCAGAAAAGTTGGTCTATTTCCTTCTGGATCAGATCAGAAGTTGACCCAATTGAGCACTGGCCTGGGAAGAGGTCTCTAAGGTTTGATTGGCTTAGTATGGATGGGAGCCCTATCTTGGGGAACTGGACAAAGGGCTGTTGTCCCATCCATGAGACCTACTTCCCACGTACGAGCCTGTAGGATTCTCTGGTGTAGGCTCGAAGGAATGTCATTTGTTCTTCTTTGGATAGGTCCTCAGCCTCACCTTCGAATAATCCTTCACGGCCGTACAGCTCTGAGACAAACTTGGCCGGTTTGCCATTCTTGAGCTCAACAGTTGTGATCTGCCTATAGGCGAATTCATCAGGATGTCTGCCTTCTAGTAGCAGGTTGAGCTCATCCCTTCGGAAGTTCTCAAGCCTCTTATAGACTAAGCCTTTCCTAACTACCCTATTCTCCAACATCGTTTGGGGTGATTGCTTAGTCTTATAGGCTTTCTTGAACTCATCTACAATCTCCCAGGGTGTTATTACAAGAGCCACTGTGATCACTTCATCTACGATCTTCTTAACTTGGCTCTTGTATCTCACAGGAATGTCTTTCTTAATGATCCTGTGAGCCACCCTAGGATCAGGCCAAGTCCTCACTCTCTCTTTATCATATTGGAAAGTTTGTTTGAGAGTGAAGAGTCTCAGAGCTTCCTTCTTCATGTTCATTATAGAAGAAGAAGCAGCATAATCTTGGTCTATGCTTTTCAGCATCTCCTCATCATGACGTTTCCGCTACTCTTCTTCTTCTATCTTGACCCTCACAGCATCCATTTGTGAGGTGGGAGTGATGGGTTTAGGATTGGCTTTAGGTAAGGGTATGACTGCAGAAAGAGGCAGTCTATCCTCCTCATCCTCCTCTTCTTCTTCCTCTTGCAGCCTCAACACCCTTCTCTTCTTCTGCAAGGGTGGATCATCGACAATAGGTTTTGATGGTGAAGGGGTTGGTTTTGTGGGTTGTGTTTGGGTTGTTGGTGTGGGAATTTGGGCAGGCTTTGCTAGAAACCTAGAGATAAGGGCAGGTTTAGTCTGTTTGACTAGCAAGGTCCTGTTCCCAGCACCAGCTTCAGATAGGGCTTCTACGACCAGTCCTTGGTAAAATCACCAGCCGAACGGATCTTGGTGGCTATAGCCAAGATTCTGTCCCTGGCCCAAGTCTACACATCTAGGACTGGTCTCCCCAGATACTTCGAAATAAACCTACTCATAGCCTCGAGTCTCTTTCATTCCTCTTAGCTATAAGTGGTCCATCGGTATTCAATTTCCTTCATCTCCATCTTCCTAATTTCCTGATCTAGCATGGCAGTGTCCATGTCAAAGCCTTGACTGAACAACTGATCAATGACAGAGTCCATTGATCGGCTATGCTCAGCATCAGCCTCCTTGACTAGGACTGCTAGATCAGCATCCTTCACCACCTTCTCTCCCTCCTTCTCACCTTTCTTCTTTTTGTAAGTGATACTGAAATCTTTTTGGATTTCAACCACTTCTATCTGTTCAGCTCTCTCCTCCCTCACCTTCTCCTTCCCCTTCACCTTCACAGTCTCCTCAATCCTCTCCCTCTCGTTTTCCTCCTCTCTCCCTACTTCTTTCTCTCCTCTACCCTCTTCCTCTTGGCTTGCACTGATGTCTCCCCCTTTTTGGGTGCATTGGTTGGGGTTTGACTATCAGCAAGCGTCTTAGCAACAACAACCTCCACCATGGGTTGTATTTGTGAGGGAAGCCTCTCATCAAGAGTTTTCATCACAATGTCTGTGATTATTGGTGTGATGAGAGGCAGGGATTTTTGGAAGATAGCAACAGGAGGGTTCTGTTCCTGAGAACTAGTGCCAGAAGAAGAGGTAGGTGGCTGAGTTTGTGGGAGTGGCTGAGTATTTGTGAGACCTTCAGGTGAAGGTGCCATCTGTGGGTGTATGGTGGCAGATGGACTTTATTCTTGGGAGAATTTTGCAAGTAGCTCTTTGAGTCTACTCACCTCCTCCTCAAGAATAGTATTTTGAGCAACTAAATCAAAGAAGAAGCTCAGGTCATCACCAGTTTGCACTGAATCACCTGACCTCCTAACTGGGTCAGGATGTACATGCACTGAGTGTGGCTCAGTAGTTGCATGTGCCCCTTTTTCTTGGTTCTGGGGACTTGCAGCCTCCGGATTAGATCCATCATCGGCAGTTGCCTCTGGTGAGGTCTTATTGATGTTACCAGCTTCTTCCTGCTCATATGCTTATGCAGGGGAAGTGGCAGCCTCACTAGATTGCCTTATCTCCGTGGCCACACTTGGAGATATGACATGTGATTCTCTGTGTTGTGGGCTCCCATCAACACTTGTGTCCACCATCTCTTTGGTTGGAGTTTTCCCAGTTGTGATTGGTTTCTGGGTAGAGGGTAGAGTGTTAAGATGGGTCAACACTTCTGCAATTATTAATGTAGGGCTTTTAGGGGCGGTTGCAGTGGGAGATGGGCTAGAAGCAGATTACACATGGGGAGGAATGTGCGTTTCAATGGCAGTCTCCTCAAGTGAGAAAGACTCCAGATATGTAGCAGCCCCAGAAATGGTTGCATCAGGCTCCTGTAAAGAGGAAACCTGTGCGGTTGTGGTAGGTGGAGTCGTGGTGACTGCTGGGAGAATCTGACCAGCAGTCACTTCCTGCATTTGTGTTGCAGGGGCATCCTCAGGGGACTCATCTCCCTGAGTAGCCTTTTTGGGTTTCTTTTGGGTTTGGGTTTGGTGGGGACTTTGGATTGTGAGGTGGAGGCTGTGGGTTCCAGCTGTGTGGGTTTTTGCAGCTTGGCAGCCTTTTTAAGGGTTTGGTCGGTGTTGTGCCTGGAGTATACCTCAGCTAAAACAGCCATGGCAGGGACCCCAGTGCCAACAAGTCCCTCAGCATTAAGCTGGCTCTCTATCATGGCCATTATGAACCGTGGATATAAAATCCAACGGTTTGCAACTGGTTTTGAGGCCATGTCCTTGAGTTCGAAGAAAATTATTTCAGAAAAGTTTAGTTGTTGTTTCTCAAGGATAGAGTATAATACCTGCTACCACCTTGTGGACAGTTGATCCCATGATGAAGTCTTGGGGGCTACGCAAACATTTACCATGTGGAAAATGAGACGTTCAGCGTCATGGAAATGTGTCTTCAGCAGGGTTGAGGCCGATAGGTCACCCTGATAATCATGATGTGCAAAGGAAAGATCAGTGGTGCCTTTGGGGTATTCGGTGGGGAAGGTGGCATCATCCAATTTTAGGGTTTGTCGGATGATTGCGGGATTGATGACCACCTTATGGGTATTGACGAACGACTGGAGAGAGACCTCGGCGTCGTTCTCTCCAGTTTGTACGGTGACGTTCGTCCAAAACTGGGTAAGCGAATCAGCATAGATGGTCGGATTATGAGAAATGCCGTTTGGAAAGGAGAATCGATCATCAGATTGATGGCGTGATGAAATTTGGTCCAGAAAGGCGATTTTGTGAGGTATGCGACACAATTGTGTCGTGGCTTTAGTTGCATGGTCGCCATTAATGGTGTATAGGAGGTTTCAGAGTTTTTGAAATTTAGGTCAAGTGAGAATGAAAAGCTCCGAAGGTTGGGTAGTTATAGGGTATGGAAAAGGCTGAAAGAAAACTACTGAAGGTTTTAGTGTTAGTCATCAGTTGTTGAAACTACTGATGATGTGGTTTTAACCTTCAGTGGTTGTAACATCTGAGGACTTGGTGTTAGTCTTCAGTAGTAGAAACTACTGAAACCTTGGTTTTGTCCTTCAGATCTTGTAAACGGCTGAAGACTTGTTAGTCGTCAGTAGTTATAAACTACTGAAGACATGGTTTTCATCTTCAGACGTTGTAACAACTGAAGACTTGGTGTTAGTCTTCAGCAGTTGTAAACTACTGACATCAGTAGTTATAAACTACTAAAGACATGGTTTTGCTTCAGTTGTTGTAAACAACTGAGGACTTGGTGTTAGTCATCAGTAGTTGTGAAACTACTGAAGACATGGTTTTGTCCTTCAGTTGTTTGGGTATGAAACAGCAGATGTAGGTATCAGCTGAAAAGTTACTCATCAGCTGTTTCCGTCAATTCAGTTGTTTCATTCTGACCTCACATTTACTCATCAGCTCTTTGGTTGGCTTTCAGATGTTTCATTGGCCCTTCAACTCTTGTGAATATTTTATTCCTCAGCTCTTGTGATCAGATGTTCATAAGTGCTGATAAATTATTCTTCAGAGCTGGTGAACAAATTTTGTCTTTCAGTACTTATGTGTAAGATTACACATCAGTAGTTATGACCAAAATTTTTTCTTCAGTACTTATTTGTTTGAAAATTATACATCAGTAGTTATAACCACATCAGTAGTTGTAACTACATCAGTTGTTTTCAACAAATAATGTACTTCAGTACTTTGAATTGTTTTAGTCTTCAGTATTTGTGAAAAGGCTGAAGACTAAATGATTCATCAGTACTTATATTTGACCTTTGCATACCAATGCTCATCAGTACTAGTGAACTGAGAGCATCAGTATTAGTCAAATTATTCTAGCTGCAGCATACCAAGCCTTAGTACCAAATTTTGGAATGTGGCACCATCAAAAGGCTTAGTAAAGATGTCTGCAAGCTCATCAGCACTAGGCATAAACTTTGGATCAATCAGACCTTTTTCATAGCAATCTCTTATAAAATGATGTCTGATCTCTATATGTTTGGTCCTAGAGTGCTGGACTGGATTTTTAACAATACAAAGAGCTGAAGCACTATCCATTAGTAATAGAGTCTTAGTCTTTGTAATGCCATAATCCAAGAGTTGGTTCTGAAGCCAGAGTACCTGAGAAGTACAACTTGCAGTAGCAATGTACTCAGCTTCAGCAGTGGATGTAGCAATTGATGTTTGTTTCTTACTCTGCCAAGAAACTAAACAATTGCCTAGGAATTGGCAACCACCAGAAGTGGATTTTCTGGTGACTTTGCATCCTTTATAGTCACTATCAGAGAGAGCAACTAATTTGCAAGAATGCCCAGTTGAATACCAAAGACCTAGTGATTGGGTGCCTTGCAGATATCTAAAGATCCTTTTGACTGCAATCAAATGGGATTCTTTAGGTGCAACCGGAAATCTAGCACAGGCACATGTTGCAAACATGATGTCTGGTCTAGAAGCTGTAAGGTACATCAAGGACTCAATCATACATCTGTAAAGGGTTTCATCAACCGCTTTACCTTTCTGATCAAGATCCAGTTGTGTGATGCTGCTCATGGGAGTAGAACAGGGCTTACAGGTTTGTAAATCAAACTTATTCAACAACTCTTTTGTATATTTGGACTGATGAATAAAGATTCCATCAGCCCTTTGTTTGATTTGCAAACCTAGAAAGAACTGTAATTCCCCCATAGCACTCATTTCAAACTTTTGCTTCATGAGCTTTGTGAATTCATCACACAATTGTGGATCAGAGGATGCAAAAATGATGTCCTCTACATAAATTTGAACAAGGAGCTTATGCTGTCCCACAGTCTTGATGAATAAGGTTTTATCAATGGTGCCTCTAGTGAACTTATTTTCAAGAAGAAAAGTTGAGAGTGTCTCATACCAGGCTCTAGGAGCTTGCTTCAGCCCATAAAGAGCCTTATCAAGCTTGTACACCCAATCAGGATGTTTATTGTCCTCAAAGCCTGGTGGTTGACACACATAAACTTCCTCCTTTATTTTACCATATAAGAAGGCACTTTTGACATCCATTTGATAAACCTTAAGACTATGAAAGGCAACATAAGCTAAGAACAATCTAATTGCCTCCAGTCTGGCTACAGGAGCAAAGGTTTCATCATAATCGATGCCTTCCTCTTGTGCAAACCCCTGAACAACCAGCCTGGCCTTGTTCTCTGACAATTTGGCCCTTTTCATCTGTTTTGTACCTAAATACCCGTTTAGTACCTATTGCACACTTACCTTGGGGTAAAGGAACAAGCTCCCACAGTTGCTGTTTTCTGAACTGAAGAAGCTCAAGCTGCATTGCTTCAACCCATCCATTGTCTCTTAATGCAACATGATAGTTCTTTGGCTCTTGCTGACTGATGAAGAGAGCATAGAAGCAGAAGTTGGACAATTGATTCCTGGTTGAAACTCCAGCATTGATATCACCAATGATTTGAGATGTGGGGTGATTCTTCAGCTCTTGATAGACTATAATATCAGTGCAAGTGTTTGTAGGACTTTCAGCAGCAATAGATGGTGATGAAGATTCTTGAAACCATGTAGGAGATGGCAGCTCAAATGAAGTAGAGCATGCAGAAATCTCATCAGTATTTGTTGTGGATAGGGCTGCTGAAGCTACAGGAGCATCAGGTTTAGTGGACTCAGGCAGGTTGTCACTAAACCTGAAAAGGTGAGTACTGGCTACATCATCATCAGTACCACCAGGTGGAGAACTGTTGACAGGCACAACAGCTGGAGGTTGATAAGGAACATATTGCAGTATGTCCAGATCAAACAACTCCACAGGGTTTTGTGGAATCGTGTCCTTTGGAGATTCATTAAACTTGACATGAGAGTTTCTTCAACCATCTTTGTCCTACAGTTGAAAACTCTGTATGCCTTGCAAGTTGATGAATAACCAACAAAATACCCTGCATCCACCTTACTAGCAAACTTCTGGAGTGGATTACTAGTGTTGAGAATGAAACAAGGACACCCAAAGGCTCTAAAGAAGGAAATCAGAGGTGCCAAATGATGAAGTACTTCATAAGGACTCTTCATCAACCTCTTATTCACTAATGCTCTATTCTGCACATAGCAAGCTGTGTTGACAGCTTCAGCCCAAAAGGTCAGTGGCAATCCTGTGTCAGCCAGCATTGACCTTGCAGCTTCAATGAGAGTCCTGTTCTTTCTCTCAACCACTCCATTCTGTTCAGGAGTTCTGGGAATACTGAACTGTCTCTTAAATTCCCTTAGACAGGTAGAAATGATCAAGTGTGTGGTTTCTAAACTCTGTTCCATTGTCACTCCTCACACACTTGACCTGCAGGGAATACTGCTTCTCCACAAATAACACAAAGTTCATAATAGCCTTGGCAGCTTCATCCTTGGTGTGCAAGAAGAAAGTCCATACATATCTGGAGTAATTATCCACAATTACCAGATAGTATTTCTTCTTTGCCATGCTCATCACCCTGACAGGACCAAAGAGATCCATGTGCAAGAGTTGCAAGCAGGCAGTGGACTTTGGTTCTTCTATTGGAGGGAATGAAACTCTGTGTTGTTTTCCCTTTAAGCAAGCAGTGCAGTTGTCTTCACACTTGAACTCCTTCAAAGGCAATCCTCTTACTAAACCATGGTTTATCAGCTAATTTATGATCTTGAGATTAACATGACCCAGCCTTCTATGCCATAGAGTAGACTCTTGAGGAGAGGCCTTGGAGAATAGGCAAGGATGGTCTTTTAGATCTATCTTTTTGGAAAGATCTAAGGCATATACTCTTCCTGTCCTGTTGGCCTTCAGGAGAGTATATTCATCCAACACCTTGTCAATCAAATTTAGAACTTTAGATGATAGAATCCGACAGTTCTGGCTTGTGAAAAGGGCAACATGGCCTTTATCACACATTTGACTGACACTCAAGAGATTGTACTTGAGATTTTCCACATGGTTAACACCATCAAACCTTATTTCCCCATTGGAAACAAAGCCTTTTCCGATGATGTAACCTTTTGCATCATTGCCAAAGGAGACAAATCCCTTCTTTCCTTGAGAGTAGTCATTAAGAAGGGAACTGCTTCCTGTCATATGCATGGATCCTCCACTGTCTACATACCAGATGCTTATTTGGCATGTTGAAGAACCCTGCAATCATAACAACAAGTTAGTTAGTTTTAGAGACACAAACCTTTTTGGTTTTGGGTCTGTTCTAAAAAACAGGTGCAACACTAACAGGTGTGTTATGTGTGACAGCCTGAGGTGAAGGAGATGGTGTAGAAGAGGAACCCTTTGGCTTGGATTTCCTTTTCTGTGGTTTCAACACAGGAGCATCTATTTGGTTGACTCTTCCCATTAGATGCTGAACTATCATCACAAGTTGTGTCTGACTTTGTAATAAAGCTTTCAGCTTTTCAGACACATTGGGGCTTGCTGATGAAGGATTCCTGTGTTGCACCATCTTCTTTTGAGCAACCTCAGCTGTTGCCTGAGTAACCCCTACCTTCTTTTTGGATTTGCTTTTAGGCTTAGGGGTTTCAGGCTTTGATGTTGCTAATACAGACTTGGTTTCAAACTCATTTTTCATTTTATTCATTTGCTCTTTAATTTTCTCCTTTTGTTTGAGTTTGGAACCCCATTTGTACCAGCAATCATCAGTAAGATGATTAAACAAGCCACATTACTCACATGGCTTCTTCTTCACCTTATGTTGATCATCTATTGAAGAAGATGAAACTGCTGAAGACTTGTTCTTCAGCTGTTTGCTGTTAGTACTTGCAGTTTTCTTCCTTGTAGTACCTGCTTTCCTGACATCCTCTTCATTAGGCTTCAAACCCTTTCTACTTGCAGTTTTCTTCTCTTCAGTACATGCAGTAGTTGGGGTTTGAACTTCAGGTGTTATCACTTGCTCTCCAGTACTTTCAGTACTTCTAGAGACAACACCTGAGTTGATCAACTTTTTGATCATGTGACAGTCAGCATTCGAACCATCAGCTGTTGTAGCATCAGCTGATTGGCTTTGAGTGGAATTAATGCGAATTCTACCTCTGATGATGCTGTATCAGAAGATAGTAGGTCACATGATGAGAAGGATTGGTTATTGCTCTCTCCATCAGATTCAACTTCTGCTCTTGAAGTAAAATCTGTAGGACAAGCAGTGTGATTATAACCAATGCCAAACTTCTCATTGAAAGTTGATTGCTTACTAAGAAGCATTTCAAACCCCTTGCAGGATTGCACCCATCGATCACACTTTACTTGGGTGGTTGCAAGAGTTTCCTTGAGGTCTCTGTACTTCTCTAGAAGTACATCTTCCCTAGCCTTATCATCTTTTATTTGTCATTAAGTGCAGCCTCAAATTCAGCTTTCTTTTTGGAAATGGTTTGCTCTAGCTCATGGTTTTTATCAATTAAAGCCACATTTGCTTCTCTAATAGAAGCAAATGCTGCTATGCATGAATCAGAACAAAGCTTGGTTTTAGCCTCAGAAGATACCTGTGATGATGGCCCATCAGCAGACTCCAGGGCCATGAGAGCAAGGTTCCTAAAAGGATGATTACCACCATGTTGACCAGCACCTTGGAATAGTTGTTCTTGACTAGATAAGTCATCTGGTAAACTACTCCAGTCAACAACTCCTGGGGTGAAGAAGCTATGTTGTTGAGGTTGGGATTGATGATGAGATTGGGAAGATTGAGGCTCAGGGAGAGCATGTGGTTGCTGAGCAGGGGGTGCTTGACCTTAACTTGGCTGAGGCATGTAGTAGCAGGGGTATGGGTATGGCATATGACCTTGAGGCACAAAGTATGCAGGTGATGCCTGTGCTTGTGATGGATGACTTCAACTGGTGGAGTGTTGCCCTCTGTGCTGTGAGCTATTGATTGGAAAAGTCACAAAGGGTACAGAGGAGTTAGATCCAGATGATCTACACTCTCTAGCAAAGTGTCCAAGCCTCTGGCACTTGTGACACCTCAACTTGCTCTTGTCAAAACCAACTTTGGTTTTGCCAGAGAGACCAGGAAATTTCCTCCCAGTTCTCTTGTAGAACTTTTGAGATCTGATATTTATCATAGCCATTTGACTCAAAATATCCATCTCTTCCAGATCATCATCTGTAATGTTCTTCAAGTCCTCCATCAGAAAACACAAGTTATCACTGCTACCTCCTGAAAAACTATCAACACCAACAAAAGCATGTTCAGAATTGCTAGAGAAATCAATATGCTCATCATAGGCATTCTCAGATGTAGCATATTCTGACTCTTGACCTATCAAGGCAGCATTGCCTGAGACAAAGTCATCAGTGAGCTTGCCAGATGATGACAACTTCCTTATCTGTTCTATCTCTCTTTCAAATGTAAGCAGTTCCCATGAAGTTGGGTGAGAGATAGAGTGTCCAGATTTGCACTGGAGCGTAGGACAATGGTATAAGTATCCCATCTCTCAGGCAGGGATCTAAGAAAGCGGTTGTTCATCTGACTATTGGAATACTCTTGTTTAACCATTTTCAGCTCAGAAATAAGACAAGAGAATCACTCATACTGTTGAGTCAGTGTCTCACCCTTCCTATGAGAGAATGTCTTATATTGTTGGGCGAGGATTTCCCTGGTATTTGCTAAGACCTCATTGGTTCCTCCGAATTGTTCCTTTAGAGCAACCCATAGATCATGAGCAGTTTCATGATGCAAAAGTCCTGAATAGATCTCATTTGAAATTGCCATAGCCAAAATTCCATAGGCTTTAGCATCAATCTCGAACAGCTTAAGATCTTCGTCTGAATATTGATCAGGTTTCTTCGGAACCTGCTCATTTGATTTAGGGACACTCACCGTAGGCTTGTAGGGTCCATGCACCACTGACTTCCAACAACCAGCACTATTGACAGACAAGTGGTGGAGCATACGACGTTGTCATATGTTATACTCACTCCTCACAAGCATCAGAGGCTTTGTTGAGGAGCCAGTATTGTGAGGATCGTTAGTTGGTGTTGTCATTTCAGATTTCAGTCAAATTCAAGGTAAGCAAAACAAATCTAGCTCAAAAACCACGAGAACCTCAAGTTTAACAGTCAGTAGCAGCAGAAAATCAATCTCAATAACTAATTCTTGCAAATTGCTAATTGGATCAAACGTAGATGTCAAAAGAGCAATTTCAAATGATCAATTGTTAAATCGATCAATGATTAACCAGCTCTAATACCATTTGACAGGATCTTAGTCTCTTGTTTGATCAATTAGGTTGTATTCGCAGCGGATTTAGTACAAGAATTAGAACAAACAAGCAAGAACACAATAGATTTAACAATAAAACAGTAAGTTATAGAGAAAGATGGAAGTTCTGCAAAAGAGAATATTTCATTCAATACATGCTTCGACTGCGGCTGTAATTAGCAGCGGCAACAATTAGGTCATCTTTTTTATATAGGGAAGAATAACCTAATGCTGATGTCACTTGACAGTGACATCAACCGTTATTAACAAACTACTGATAGAACACCTAAACTACTGAAGATGTCAAACAGCTGACATCTTCTTACAAAATGCTAAGTGTTCTAACTATTACAAGTACTGAAAAGAAACTACTGAAAAGGTACAACGACTGAAGAACAAACTCTTCAGTCCTTTACAAACTACTGAACTATAACAGCTGAAGAACAAACTCTTCAGCTGTTGTACAAACTACTGAAAAGGAAAATTACAAACTACTAAAAGAGAAAAATCATCACAACAACTGAAGACAACTTCTTCAGCTGTTGTGACAAACTCTGAAGCTTCAACACTTGGTCTTCAGACTTTGATCTTCAGATGTTTCATCAGCTCATGACTTCAGTCTTTGTCTTCAGACTTTGTGCATCAGTTGTTGATCTTCAGTTCTTCAGTTCTTCAGCTGTTGATCTTCAGCACTTGAGTCATCAGTACTTGAAGTCTTCAGTACTTGTATTCTTCAGTACTTCAGACTTCGGTACTTGTGGTCTTCAGTACTTTAGATCTTCAGCTGTTGTTCTTCAGTTCTTTTATCTTCAGCTGTTGAGTCTTCAGTCTTTGTCAAACTGCTGATGAAGCTTTCAGCAGTTGTTGTGATGTCATGTGGGACTTAGAGGTTTTCCTGATCTTGGCTCATTGGTTCTTTTGGTCCAACAATAATGAATTACAATTTGAATGGGTGGGACAAGAGCATTGGTGAGCGTCATGCAATGCTCAAAACAGCCGAGGCAGGGATGGGTAGAAAGGTTCTACCTGTTCTCTCGATCAATGAGGGATGCTATAAGAAAAGGTCATTCCCTGATCCCAAGGCAAATGTCGCCAAAGGAAAGGGGTACATCATAGGCAAGGGGAAGGGAAAGGCTAAAGCAGAACCTCCAAAGCCTATGCTTAAGAAGCCTAAGGTAATAGAGAACAATCCATGCTTTAGGTGTGGTGAGATAGGACATTAGAAAAGGAATTGTCCAACCTATCTCAAAGAGTTGAGAAACAAGAGGGATGCTGGGCAAACCACAGGTAAAACTTTCATGATTCATATTGGTTTAAATGTTGTTTCTTCAAACACATGGGTATTGGTTACCGGATGTGGAACTTGTATTTGTAATTTGTTGCAGGGGTTCAAAAGAAATAAGCAATTCAAGAAGGGAGACACAAGTCTCTACATGGGCAACAGAGCAAAAGTTGATGTCGAAGCCCAAGGAGACTATATTTTGAAACTTTTAAATGGTTTGGAAGTTGTTCTTAAAAACATTTTGTATGCTCCTAGTTTGACTAGCAACATAATTTCGGTTTCCCTTTTAAAACAATGTGGTTATGAATTAAAATTTGTAAACAATGGTATTTATGTTTGTATGGATGATGTATTTTATTTTAAGGCTATGCCTTTCAATGGTATCTATGAATTGGTTCATGATGATTCATCCTTTAATAAATCATTATACCAAACAAGCACCAAGAAACTTAAAATGGCTTTAAGTGATTCATATCTTTGGCATTGTCATCTTGGTCACATAAACAAGAACCGGATTCAAACACTTCAAAAGAATGGTCTTTTGGAAACAAATGAAAATGGTTCATTGGATAACTTTGAATCTTGTTTACAAGGTAAGATGACCAAGTCGCCCATTAGTGGTACTAACGAGAGGGCAAAAGACTTATTGGGAATCATACATTCGGATGTATGTGGTCCTTTTAAGACAATGACAAGAAATGGTGAAAGATACTTCATTACCTTTACCGACGATTACAGTCGCTATGGTTATGTGTACTTGATGACACATAAATATGAAGCTTTTGAAATGTTCGAAATCTTCAAGAATGAAGTAGAAAATCAACTCAACAAATCTATCAAAGTTCTTCATTCAGATAGAGGAGGTGAATACCTCAGTAAGGCTTTTCAGGATCATCTAAGAAGTTGTGGGATCGTCTCACAACTTACTCCACCTGGAACACCACAACATAATGGTGTGTCTCAAAGGAGAAACCGAACCTTATTGGATATGGTTCGATCTATGATGGCTATAAGCTCACTACCTCTATCATTTTGGGGTTTTGCAATGCTCTTCGCGGCTCGTATTTTGAATATGGCCCCGACCAAGAAAGTGGATTCGACACCTTTTGAAATATGGCATGGAAGAGTTTCATCGCTATCATATTTAATTGTATGGGGTTATGAAGCTTATGTTAAGCTAAACACCCAAAACAAGTTGGAAAGTCGTTCCACTAAGTTTATATTTGTTGGATATCCCAAGATTGTATAGGATACTACATCTTTGATCCAACAGACCAAAAGGTATTTATTGTTGGAAAGGCAGAGTTCTTGGAAGCTAAGTTCCTTATGGAAGGAATGATGTATAGAACAGTGGAATTTGTTGAGGATCAAGATCCACAAGCCGATACACATTTGGTTGACACTAGCAATCAACAAGAGGTTGTTAATGATGATCAAGAGGTTGATCAATACACACAAAAAGTTCGCATATCTGGTAGAGTTAGCATTCCACCTGAAAGATATGGATATTTCATGAATGGATGCTACGTGGTTGACTCCGATGAGCCAACTACATACCATGATGCAATGTCCAATTCGGATTGTGACAAATGGCTGGAAGCCATGAACGCAGAGATGCAATCCATGTATGACAACCAAGTTTGGGAATTGGTTGACCCTCCACTTAACTCCAAATAGAATCCGAATACATAGCCGCCTCATTAGCATCTCAGGAAGCTGCGTGGATAAAGAAATTTATTACCAATCTAGGGGTGGTCTCTACCATTCAAGACCCCCTAGAAATCTTTTGTGATAACGAGGGTGCGATTACTCAAATCAAGGAACCCCATGCGCATCAAAAGACTAGACACATTGAGCGGAGATTCAACTACATAAGGGATGAGGTTGAAAAAGGAAAGATATGTATTCGTAAAGTTCACACCGATCAAAACATTGCGGATCCACTCATGAAGCTCCTTGGAAGGGCAAAGCATGAAGTCATACTTGTACCTTAGGACTTTGATATTCTAGTGATTGGAATTGATCCGTTTAGTATTTAAATGTTTGGAACAATTGTAATATTTAACTCTTTTATATATTTGTGATATTTTGAGTGATGTTCCTTTTAGCATGTTTACATCTATGAATATGTTTATTATTCTAAATGTCCGTAGTCGGTGATGTTTATGGGAACAAATATGAACGTAAGACTATTATGAACATAGATTGGTGGATATTCATAAGGCATGAATATAGAGCAATTGGTTGCTGCCAACGTTCATAGATATTTGTGGGATATGAATATTGGGCTGACCATCATCTCAAATTTTACTACATGGAATCTTCTTGATTGATCATAAGTAAATTTGAGTAAAGGCGAATATCATTTGGTATCCTCCGACCTGAGATACATATTGGGTTTTGATATTCACCAAGTGTTATACCTTGAGCTAGTTCTTCACTGCTCTAAAATAATGGACAGTACATAAGGCTATGTTTAGGTGTGACACAAGGTGATTATGAGAAACATATGTAGTCAAGATGGAGTTTGTTCCTCTCATTCTTTGAGAGCAAGATGTCTAAGGCCTGATTAAGTTAAATCAACAAGGAATGATCATTCTATGTCCTTGGATTTAACATGATATTTGTAACAAAAGGACAAATGATTGATTCACCTAAATCATTTCAATTTCGATACTTAAAAGGGATGATGTTATGGATTGGATTTTAGTCATGCGTATTAAGGGTAGTAAACCGTTGTTAGGCGGTATTTACTGCTTGCATCAATCTTCTATGAATCTTGTGCAAGTGGGAAATTGTTGGATTCTTTATGCCCAAGACACATAGAACATTGATGTGGTTAGTACGTTATGATCCAAGTCGGGTCATACCCAATAACAAGCTTATCAAACACCAATAAATATTTAATTGATGATATGATCATGCAATTAAATAATTACACCAATTTAGAAAATGGGTTTTCTAAATAAATTGTATATGAGATAGAACAACTTATAAGGATATTTTGTTCATGGGTATTATTTGTAATGTTATTTAAGTTGGTTAAATAACATCAAATAATAATAGTGTGTATGAGTTATATAATTAAAAGGTTAATTACATAACTATTAAGTAACTAGTTACAATTAATTACAAGATTAAAAATGGGGAGAAACCCCGTTTTGGACCTATTTTCGGCCTCCCTTGGTGGGTGTTTAAGTCATTTTTGTTGTTGTCTTTGAAAGACACACATTGAACTAGTTACACACTCCACACTCTCTCCCTCCCTCTTACATGCAAAAGACCAAAATTCTTTCCTTCATTTGAAGAAAAACTCACGGCTGAAAGAGGGTTTCAGCAGCTCTTTTGGGTCGATTTTGGTGTTCAAATCCTAGCAACAAAGGTGTTTGCTTGATGCTTGTGGGTATGCAAGCTTGAGGACACCTTCCTTGGTGTTTTTGGCCATTCAAGAACCTCATTCCCTTCCTCATTCTCACGGTTTTGGCAGCTCTAGAAAGGTAGTTTCATGAGTTAGTATTTGGTAGTTATTTATGCTTGATAGCTAGTTCTTTCACATATATTTGATACTTTGTTCTTGGGTTTGTTAATGATAAGTAATATGCTTTATATTTCAGTTTATAAAACATATTATTAAGCCTTGATTCCGCTGCGTTTTCATGTTTAAAGGTTAAACAACTTTGAAAAGGTGTCTAACAATCCCAACACTTAGGCGTCTGAGACTAAATCTTAGACGCATGGGCTACTGTTCAGACGCATGGGCTTTCACTTACAATTTCTAAGGCATTTCTAAGCGGTTAGGGTACTGTTTGGGCGGTTGGGCCCTGTTTGGGCGTATGGGCTGACATAGAAACTTTATAAGGCAAATTTTAGGCGGTTGGGGTACTATTGAGGCGGTTGGGCAACCTGTTTAGCATATTTCTAACATATTATCATTCCCAATCATTCTTCCTACATGTTCTAAGCTTAATAACACCAATCTAAGTATAACTAACACATAACAAACATAAAATATCAATATGCATACATGGATACATACGGGTATTCAAATAACTTTTGTAAAAATGGTTTTACATACATTTTCAGCCCCAAAGAATTAAAACAAGTAAAATACGGGGTCTAGAGCTCACCTTTGCTCTCAAGTCTCAAACTCCAAGTCTTGAACTTTCCAAATGATTCAAACACCTAGAAACCTACCAAACACACACCCAAACACACACACAAACACATAAGCATATAACTAGACTAAACCCAACATGAACACTCAAAAACAATGAATTCTTACCTTGAATTCAGCCTCTCCTTCTTCTTCTTTAAAAATCCGAGAGTTCTTGCTCTCTCTCTCTCTCTAAAAAAATCCGAATGAAAGGTGATGTGAAGAGAGGGTGGGTGGCCATGCTCACCTTTTACACCAAATTTTTGGTACTATTGTCCCTTTTACACATTTAACCCCTCACTTGAGTCTTATTGCATTTCTTGATTTTTCCTTCTCTTTTATTCTTTATTTCTCATCTTTTTAAATATCCGGGTGTTACAAGTCCACCCCCCTTATATAGTTTTCATCCCTGAAACCGGTTATTCCTCAAACAAATGAGGGTAATGTTGCCTCATCTCTTCTACAGTCTCCCACATAGACTCGGATCCCTTCCTGTGCTTCCACTGTACACGCACAAGAGGAACCACTTTATTCCTTAACCTTTTCTCCTTACGATCAATGATTGCCACTGGTTGCTCCAGATAATTGAGCCGTTCATCCACCTCGATATCCTCCAGTGGTACAACCATTTCCTCATCAGCTAAGCACTTTCTCAGATGAGATACATGGAATGTGAGATGAATTCCACTTAACTCATATGGCAATTCAAGTTGATAGGCCACCTCTCCTACTCGTGGGATGATTCGGAAAGGTCCTATGTATCTCGGTCTTAGCTTACCGTGCTTCTTGAATCGGATGATCCCCTTCTAGGGTGAGACCTTCAACATAACTCGGTCGCCAACCTTGAACTCTATCGGTCTTCGCTTCTTCTCAGCATATGACTTTTGTCTATCTTTTGCCTCCTTCATAAAGGCTTTGATCTTTTCCAACTTCTCAGTCGTAGCCTCGATCACCTCGACACCTCCTAACTCCTTCCACCCAATGTCTCCCCAACATACGGGCGTCCTACATCTTCTACCGTATAGCATCTAGTATGGTGGCATGCCAATGCTGGCATGATAACTGTTGTTATATGAGAATTCCGCTAACGGCAAGTGATCATTCTAACTTCCCCCAAAATCGATTACACATGCTCGAAGCATATCCTCAAGCATCTGAATCATCCTCTCAGACGGACCATCTGTCTGAGGATGATAAGCCGTGCTAATGTGTAGCCTCGTCCCCATCGCATCATGGAATCTCTTCCAAAACTTTGATGTGAATCAGGTGTCACGATCCGACATAATCGACACCGGTACACCATGACAAGCTATAATCTCCTTGATGAACAGATCCACCAGTCTTTTGGATGAATACGTTTGCGGATCGGTAGGAAGTGAGCACTCTTGGTTAGATGATCAACAATCACCCAGATGGCATCGTACCCCTTCGCCGTGCGGGGTAACTTCGTAATGAAGTCCATGGTGATAAGCTCCCACTTCCACTCGGGTATATCCAATGGTTGGATTTCCCGTAAGGCTTCTGATGCTCTGCCTTCACTTGCAAGCAAGTAAGGCACTTACTCACATACTCCACCATATCACATTTCAAACCCGGCCACTAGTAGTCCTTATTCATGTCTTGATACATCTTGGTGGCACCAGGATGAATGGAGTATCAAGTTTTGTGAGCTTCATCCATGATTTGCCCTCGCAAATCTCCATAACGAGGGATCCACATTCGTCCAAAGCGAGTTTTAACCCCGTGGGTGTTTTCTCCTAATTCCGCGACTAGACCTCTCATTCGTTCAGAGTTAAGATGATCTTCTTTCATCGCCTCATCTTGAAACTCCTTAAACTGCGTCATCACATCCGAGGTCATCACTAACTGATACGCCTTCACCCGAATTGGTTCGGGTCTCTCTTTCCAGCTAAGGGCGTCGGCCACCATGTTGGCCTTGCCTGGATGGTAGTGGGTCTCACAATCATAATCTCTGATGAGCTCTAACCACCTTCTCTGTCTCATGTTGAGATCCTTCTGCTCAAAGAAGTACTTTAAGCTCTTGTGGTTGGTGAAGATGGTGCACTTTGTCCCGTATAAGTAGTACCTCCAAATCTTCAACGCAAAGACCACGGCCTCTAACTCCAAATCGTGTGTACGGTAGTTGACTTCGTGGGTCTTCAGCTGTTGGGATGTGTGGGCTATCACCCTTCCATGTTGCATTAGCACGTAACCTAGCCTAGAATAAGAAGCATCCGAATACACCACCAAGTCCTTACTCTTTTCGGGTAATGTCAAGACAGGAGCTTGGGTTAATCTCGTCTTCAGTTCCTCAAAAGCACACTCCTGTTCTCGACGCCACACGAACTTCACATCCTTGCGAGTCAATTTGGTCAAAGGTGAGGCTATCTTGGAAAAGTCTTGAATGAACCTTCTATAGTAGCCTGCCAAACCTAAGAAAATACGGATCTCGGATGCCATCTTTGGAGAATTCCATCGCATCACCGCCTCAACCTTTGCCGGGTCCACCATGATTCCTTCAGCATTAACAACATGACCCAAAAATTGAACCTCACGCAACCAAAAAGCACACTTAGAGAATTTAGCATACAACTTCTCTCTCCTAAGTGTCTTCAATACCTCACGTATGTGGCCGGCATGTTCTTCCTCACTCTTAGAACAAATCAGGATATCATCAATAAACACTATCACTGATTTATCTAGCATTGGCGAACATACTCGATTCATCAAGTCCATAAAGACAGCTGGCACGTTAGTTAACCCGAGAGACATAACGAGAAACTTGTAGTGTCCATAACGCGTACGAAAAGCTGTCTTAGGAATGTCCTGCTCCTTCACCTTAAATTGATGGTAGCCAGATCGAAGATCTTTCCTCGAAAACCAACTGGCACCTTGGAGCTAATCGAACAAGTCATCAATCCTCGGTAACGGATACCGGTTCTTCGACGTCAACTTGTTTAGTTCTTGGTAGTGGATGCACATCCGCATACTACCATCCTTTTTCTTCACGAACAAGACCGGAGCACCACACGAAGAGATACTCAGTCAAATGAATTCCTTATCCATTAAATCCTGCAATTGTTCCATGAGTTCCTTCATCTCCGTCGGAGCTAATTGATATGGTGCTTTGGCAACGGGTTTGAGTACCGGGTATCAAATCGATTTGGAACTCAATTTCGCGATCCGGTGGCGCACCTGGTAAGTCTTCCGAGAATACGTCTGGAAAGTCACACACCACTGGCGTATCGGGTAATTGTGGTACCGACGCATCCACATCTTTTACGTAGGCCAGATAGGCACTACATCCACGTCTCATACACTTCCCCGCCACCGCCATCGAAGTCATCTTCTGAATTGTAGTAACGCGATCTCCATAAACCGTCACCAAACTTCCATCGGGCGTAACTAGTCGAATCATCTTCTTGCGACATACGATGTTCGCTTCAAAGGTTGCTAACCAGTCCATCCCTAGTACTACATCAAATCCACCTAGGGGCATCATATGTAACTTAGAAGCAAACCTATGACCTTCTAGTTCTATGGCATAGTCCTCTATCATGTCAGTGATTCTAGTGGACTTACCAAGAGGAGTTTCTACATCGAATGGTTCACTAATACTTCTACTACTAGCAGACAACTTAGCACAAAAAGTAGTAGAAATAAAACTCCTACTAGCACCAGAATCAAATAATACAGAGGCACTAATTTGATTTACTAGAAACATACCTAACACGAAATTGGGATTCACTCTGGCTTCCTCCCGGGTTATGGTGTAAGCTCTAGCACTTGCCCTCTGTCCTCCCTCCTCCGGCTTCTTCTTCGCTCCAGAGCTCTCCGCCCTCGGCTTCTTGCAGTCCTTGCTCGCATGGCCCTCCTCACCACAGACATAACACTTCAGCACCCTACAGTCTCTAGCGATGTGGCCAGGCTTGCGACACCTGAAGTATATGTTCATTCCCAACCTACACTCGCCAGTATGCTCCCTTCCACATCTGCCACACTTCTTTAGCCCTAAGCTTGACGACACCCTACGGTCATCCACCATCATCCTCTTGTGTGTTAGAGTGAAACCACCACGTCCAAACCTCTTCCTATTCCAGCTTTTATCACTACCACTCGTCTTATTCACCTCCACCACAGTCTCCTCTCGCTCATCATACAACCTGCCCGCCAAGTCCACCACCGATCGAAAGGTACCTGGATGAGCAGCAATCAGATGCCTGCGAATATCGGTCGGCAGTCCCTGGATGTACCTCGATCTTTCTTGACACCGGCGTCACCTGATCCGGCACCAGCCTCGCCGTTTCGTTAAATTTGGTGGTGTACTGCTGGTGGGTCATGGTTCCCGCCTCAAGTTGCAGGAACTCCCTCTCAATCCTGTCGAGTTCCCTGTGAGGACAGAATTCCTCAATCACCAACTGCTTCAGCTCTTTCCACGCATCTTCCCGATGGCTCTAGCATCCTCAGCTTGGACAATGTTATCCCACCAACACAACGCTGAGTCAACAAAAGAATGAGTCACGAACTTCACCTTCTGGTCTTCGTGACACTCACTGATTTCCAACACCGCCTCCATCTCCCTCACCCAACAGTGAGCGGCAATAGCATTACCATTGCCATCGAAGGTTGGAGGCTTACACCTCTAGAATGCCCCATAACCACACCCCTTGGTCGTCACCCCTACTAAATCATCATCCTCTTCATCGGATAACACTGTCTCAGGCTTCGGTCGTTCCTCCTCCCCCTTGCTTGCTTTGCCTGTTGACCATTTCTTATCTTCCTTCTCCTTCCTCTCCTCATTCCTTACAGCCCTGATGACTTCGCTCACTACAGAAGCTAAGACTGTCTACATGACCTGGTGTACCTCATCAGCAATCGCCTCACTAGCTGAGGCATTCAGGCTAGCATTCTCATTCTCCTCACTTCGCCCATGAACCTCTGGGTTCTCATGAGCTGTCTCAGGAGCCTTAGCACTACTCCTTGTCATACGTGGCCGACCTCTGCCTCTAGAAGCCGTGGAAGATTTTTGTCCAGCCATTTCCTAAACGTTATAAGATTCAAACACTAACACAGTCATTCAAGGGAACAACTCAATTTATGTCAAGTATAGTAAGTCCCTAATTACAGTGGCCAGTTGTGATTAGCCACTTACTTTACTCTTCACACTCTAAGCATTTCCTATCCTGACTACATCATTATCTAAATCTACTAAGAACACATAAGTCAAATAGCACACGCATATAATACCGGTTAACATTTGCAAAAGAGATACCTGATGGCACATAGCTACTCGGGCTGACATCCCTCCATCTGTCCCATTTTTAGTTTAAGTTTAGGTTTTGAAAATGTTTTACCCAATTCACTTAAAATATGGCTCTGATACCAACATGTAAGGCCCCGTTCCCGGGCACCTCACAGTTGGTCATTCATTGCACATAAAACATATTAATATACATTTTATAAAACAAACAGCAGAATTTCGTTAGCAAAAGCCATCCTCTCTTATTAAAAGATATTGTTGTTAAGCAATACAATAGTTTTCAAGTTATAAAAGATTGTTTAATTGCATTACAAAACAACAATATCATAACATAGGAATGGATGTCAGTCTTTCTCCGCCGAGTAGCATCACCCTCGTGCCATCCTCAGCAACTATTACCTACCAACTGAAAATGTATAAAAGTAAGCATTTCTGAGTTAGTTCTAGTTTTAAAAGTAATAAAATGTTGGATCTTATATGCCCAAGACACATACAAGATTGATGTGGTTAGTACGTTATGATCCAAGTCGGGTCATACCCAATAACAAGCTATACAAACACCAATAAATATTCATTTGTTGATAAGATCAAACAAATGAATATTGACACCAATTTAGAAAATTGGTTTTCTAAAACTTTGCTTTTGTAAAAGAACAGCATTATATGGATAATTTGTTCATGAGAAATTATTTGTTTCATTATTTAGGTTGGTTAAATAATAACAAATAAAAGTGTGTTATTATTATAAAATTAAAAGAGGTTTTGATTTTATAAAATTAAGGGCTAAGAGTGTAACATTTTTATAAAACTAAAATGGGGGGAAAACCCACTTTGGTGGATTATTTTCAGCGCCCAAGGGGGCATTGGGAACTCCTTTTGAGTCTTGGTCTTTTAAAGATTATGACTCCCCTTGCACTCTTCCATCAATTCACACTTTCTCTTACACACACAAAGCAAGACATTCTCTCTAAGGACTTGAAAATTTTCGGATTCAAAAAGAAAAGGGAGCTGAAATTTTGATTTTGAAGGCTGCTCTTCAAGAACTTCTTGGCTGATTCGGGTTGTTCAAAAGGGAGTTGGTCTTGGTGCTCTACTACCTAACAAGTAGGTGTTTGGAAAGGCTTGTGGGTATATAAGCTTGAGGTTTTCTTTCTTGAAGGCTGCTCATACAAGAACATCATCATCATCTTCATATCATCCTTACTACAACATATTGTTCATGAAAGGTAGTTCAAGAACACCCTATGATTGCTTTTTCGTATTTGATAGCATGCTATTTCACATATATGTATAATCCTTTTCTTGGGTTTTGTTTGAGCATTCAAATGGTGAAATTTTCAGATTATAAACCACATGTTGAAACCCTTTTTCCGCTGCGTTTTTATAGTTTAAATGGTTAAACTAGTCTTGTTTTAATGTGACAAAACCCAACATAAAATACCTTGTGTAATGTATATACATGAAACTACTCTTTTTGAAAAAATACATCTCTTACTCTTGTACGTGAGCACGCATTAACTATACAACAAGGTAATGCTTTTTTTCTTTACTGCATGCCTTTGTTCATTTCATACCCTTTTACCTTATCTTTCACTGTCTATGTGGACCAATGAGCAATACCCTAAACTATATGCGTGGGAAAACTATTGCTGGGCCTCTGGTCTCTCAATAGGCTATGATCACTGTACACAAGGCTGACCCAGTCACCTAGGGTTTGCTTCAAAGGTCACCAATCTCAATTGATTGGCCTTGTGTGCATCCTTTGGGTAGCTAGCCTGCAACACAGTTGAGCTAACGACAACATGGGCGTGCACCTCCTATATGCTTGCAAGACTTTTAACATTTCAATTATGTTCCACTTCTCTTTATGTTGGACCTCAACATTGAGACTAAAGCTTACCAAATTGAAGATCAAGTTCAGTTGACTTATCGGTGCTGATCACGATGAAAGACGTTGATAATAGTAGACTAAGGGGGAATATTGTTGGGTCTGAAAGATAGTCTAATATTATCAATACAGTTAAAGTCAACAAAGTCAACGTCACCGGTCAAAGTCAACGGAAAAGTCAACACAACGCATTCGGGACGAAGATTAGAGACAAGACGTTGAAGATATATTTGTCTAGGATGTTTATTGTTAATAAATATATTTTTTGTCGACGAAATATATTTAATCTTGTTTTTAGATATTTTGGGTTTTAATTGTAATTTCTAATTGTTATAGAATAGGGTCCTAAGTGTCATTAGTAAATTGTCATTTACTATAAATAGTAATGTATGGCAATTAGGGTTTTTAAGCTTGGAGGAGCTAGTGATTAGGGTTTCCACTTTCAAATCATTTTGTAATCACATTTTTGGATTAAACAAGGGTTTTATTCATTGTTCCTGGTGTTCATCCAAGTTCTTCATATTTTATGTGTTTGATCCAAATTTTCTTGTTGTTTGATTGATTCAAGAGCTCTTGGACTAACAATTTGGTATCAGAGCCAACTTGAATCAATTCCTATTGCAGTTTTTGAAGTTTATTATCAGATTCGTAGAGAGAGAAAGTTAGGGTTTTTAGAGAGAGAAAGTAGATCTGAGTTCAAATTTTTACAAATTCAACATCAACAACATCAGATCTATCATTATCTACAACATATATTGGATCTACATCATCTGTTATACAAGAAAAATCAAAGAAAATCTTCAGATCGAAAACTTTCTCTCACACACACTAGTGTGTGTTCTTGGTGTTCTTGAGAGCTTCAAATCATCATGCTGCGAAACTAGAATTGTTTTTGAACGAAAGTTCAAACTGTCCGGCGAAACTACAGTTTCGTCCGGCGAAATTCCGGCGAAACTGTAAATTCCGGCGAAACTGTAAATTCCGGCAAAACTACTCCGGCAAAACTATCCACCTGCGAAATTAAAGAAAATTCAGTGAAATCATAAGAGAATAGGGCTCCGAAACTAAAAATTATTGTGCGAAATTACTCCACAATCAGCGAAATTACCAAATTTAAAAAAAAACAAAAAAAAACCGTAGCCTCCACCACACGAACCTGCAGCCACAACCACCAGCAGCCACTCAACCATTCTTAACCGAACCTTCACCCCTCGAGTACCAAGATCCCACATCACAATCACCGTACCCACAGCCATAACCATCGACCCTCGACCCCAACCACTCACAAACACATATCAAGCAAGACATTGATGTCAAACTCAGAAAACAACTCCAAATGATCACAAGAAGCACTGCAGTACCCAACCCAAACAACAATCTAGACCCACGAACAAAGCAATCCTTCCACCGAACCACAAAACAACACAAAACCTTAGCTAGTGTCGAACACCCATAGCAAACACTGGGCCAGTGCCGACCCACCGAGTCCTTGAACCCACAAGCAGCCTTCACCACAGACCACCTTCGTCTCAACCTCCACAACAAACTTCTCTCCTCCATATCTCCTTCGTTATTGAGTTTCAGATCAAACCGAGGCCACCATTGGATTCAGGAGGTTGAGTTTAGTTGTAAGGCCCCCCATTCCGAGCACCTCACAGCTGGTCATTCATCGCACATAAACATTTTAAATCGTTCATCTATTTTGCAGCGGAATTTAAAACTTTCATTTATAACTAAAAACATGTCATTTCATAACATTACAATATTCGTTTTCATCCCAAAATACATTGACATCTCAAAATATGGATGCCAGCCTCAACGAAACTGAGTAGTCGCCCCGTGCCATCCTCAGCAACATACCTGCCAACTGGAAACACATCAAAGTCAGCGTTGCTGAGTGAGTTCTAGTTTTATATTAAAAACATACCTTTCTTTCGTTACAACTGTTCTTTACTTCTTTCAAAAACATACGATACTTTCGTATATGAACACACATCATACGTACATACACATAGATAATATCATTATTATCTTCTTTTCTCATTCATTCTTTATCTTTAACTTTTATTCATCCTCTGTCTGTCATTCGTTCATTATCTATCTTTAACTTTCATGCATTCTCTATCTTTCACTTCTATCTAGATCCAGTCACACTTTACCCTCTTCATGGCACACAGCCATGATTACTGAGGTCGAGTGACAAGGATCCCGTTTCATACATCATCATTATGTTCCTTCCGTTCATTACTTTCATTCGTTCGTTCTTTAGCTTTCATTACGTTCATTATCTTTCGTTCGTTTCATACTTTCTTTCTTTCACAATTATCTCTCTCATTCATCAACTCACGCGATACTCCAAGACTGATACTGTGCCGGGGCCTGCTCACAAACCCCCGACTCAAGTCCGAAGACTGACACAGTACCGGAACACGCGATCCGTTCCTCATTCGTCTCATCTCACTCTCACGCACTACTCCCGACTCATTTCCGAAGACTGATACTGTGTCGGGGTCTGCTCACAAACCCCCGACTCATGTACAAAGACTGACACAGTACCGGAGCACACGATCCGCTACTCATCCAACTAGATTCGATCTCATGCAATATCCTCGACTCATGCTCAAAAGCTGATGCTGTGCCGGGGCCTGTACACAAACCCCCGACTCATGTCCGAGGACTGACACAGCACCGGGACACACAACAAGGACCTCTTTCAAGTTTGTTGTGACACAGAGTCGCTCACCTCATACATACACTCATCAGCTTTACGTTCGTTCATTCATGCGTTAATGTATACATTCATTCATCATGTTCTTCTTTTATTGTCTTTCGCTTTACGTTACATAATACTTTTCATTTATTCATAAACAATACACGTAAAGATACTGAAAGATAAACATGCATCGAAACAAGGAACATTGACATTTACAAATCATCAGTCATTACCATCATATAGGGCTACATCCTACTCGACATACATACATCATGCATATACATGCAATGCTATCGTCATCGTGCCCATCGTAACTTCTAAGCCTCGACAGTTATCGCACCTACACCTACGGGAGCTATTACTTCACTACTTACCCTTACTCTTTTCTCGAAGGCCGGTAACTGGACTACATCTCTCCTCGTATGTAACGACCCTCTTTGGCGATTGGGCGTGCTTCAGTCGCATGGCCTTCATGCGACTGGATCATGCGATTAGGCACCTATGCGAATAGACATACAATCGTGCGAATGGACTCTCAGTCGTGCGAATGAATACTAGGCGATTGGACATCATGCGAATGGACTTAATATGAATGAGCACCTAAACGACTGGACTCCCCAGTCGTGTGATTGAACACCTAGGCGACTGAGCATCTATACGACTGGGCCCTCATTCGTGCGACTAAACAACCATACGAATGGACCTACACGACTGAACATCCAGTCGCATAAACTTGTGCGACTAAATCCCCAGTCGTGCGACTGAGTCTCAGTCGTGCGATTGAACCTCCAGTCGCCTAACACCTAGCTGGGCGCAGAACGCAGTTCATCACGAACGGCAGCCGCGACTTTCAGCCTTCAAACTCTTCTAAACCCATTTTGAGCCCAAATCGACCATCCTAAGCCTTAGGGAAACATACCATGACCTCATTCGAGCATAATCACGCATGAAATCAAGCTCCAAATGCATCATACACATACACAAATGCAGAAAAACGGGTTTACACCCAAAAACTCAAAAAGGGTTTTCAGACGTGTTCCATGTAACACCCGGAAGTTTAACTTTTTAGAGTGATATGCGACTGAGTCTCAGTCGCATGGAATTCATGCGACTGGAGGCCCGATCGCATGATGTTCGGACGATTGAAGGATCAAGCGCATGGAACTCATGCGACTGGAGGTCCAGTCGCATGGTGTTCATGTGACTGAAGGTCCAGACGCCTGGACCTCGGGCGACTGAGCGGTAGATATAAAGGAGGGGAAGCTCTCTTCTTCCCCACACTTACACATTCAGTCGGGAGAAAGAGCATAGAGAGAGAGAACAAAGAACGAAGGGAAAGAAAGAGAGAAAGTGGTGATTCGGGCTCGAGATTTGCCGAGTGACTAGTCCAAACGAAGCTCTTCATCTTCTCCTCGATTAGGTGAGTTCTAGAACCCCACATTTTTCATGTTTTCATACGATTTTGTGGCTGGATCACATATAAACCCTATTTTTGTAAAGTGTATGTTTAACCCATTTGGGTGAAATCATGTTTAGTATGTTTAAAGTACGAATTAGGACTTGTATGAGCTTGTATGATGTCCTAGTATGAATCCCTAAGGTTTGGGAGGGTTAATGTGGGCTTGAATAGGATTTAGTAGGGTTTTACAGCCGTATGTCGCGGCTGCTGTTCATGATGAACTTCAGTCGCTGCCCAGTTAGGGCTAGGCGACTGAAGGGCCAGTCGCATGACTGAGGAAAGACTGATGTTCAATCGTACGATTGAGGCTCAGTCGCACGACTGGGGCTCAGTCGCTCGACAGGTCATGCGATTGAGGGATTCAGTCGCACAGGTCCATTCGCATAGTAGTTCAGTCGCACGACTGAGGGTTAGTCGTCTAGTAGCCCATTCGTATAGTGTTCATTCGTACGATAGGAGGTCCATTCGCACGATTGTATGCCCATTCGCATAATTGCCTAATCGCACCACCCAGTCGCATAGAGGCCATGCGACTGAAGTATGTTCAATCGCCAAAATAGGGCTGATGTGAATGAGGAGAGATGTGTATGTAGGATGTAAATATGATAAGTATGATGTTGCCTTATATGATGGTAATGACTAATGATTTGTAAATATTGATGTTCCTTGTTTTCGATACGTGTTTACCTTTCCGTGACTTTACGTGTTATGATTAATGAATGAAACGAATGTAATAAGAACGTAAAGTGAAAGATAATGAAAGAGGAACATGATGAATGAATGCGTGCATTAATGAATGAATGAAAGAGGAACATGATGAATGAATGCATGCATTAATGAATGAATGAATGAATGAATGAAAGAAAGTCTTGCATGGTCTAAGGGGCACGAATTTGACGGTTAAGAAGTCTTGGAAATGGTGCTTGGTTCTAGCAACTAGGCCTATTACGAGCCTTATGGTAGATTATGGACAGTGAGCCATAGTTGCCTTAAGAACAACGGGGCAGTGTCTTTGTGACCTGTCACGGGATAGTTGTTACAGCAGGAGTGGTGACGACTACTCGCAGGGTTAACGTGACCCCGGAAGAGGTGTTGTCGGTCTATGGACAGAGAGCCATACGGGCAACAAGGTTGTCGGTCTATGGACAGAGAGCCATAGGGGCAGCCATGTGTCGGTCTACGGACTGTGAGCCATAGGGGCACCAGGTGTCGGTCTATGGACTGAGAGCCATAGGGGCACCAGTATGTTACAGTATGCTCTGTCGGCTCATGGGTTGGAACCATGAGGGCAGAGAAGAGAGGTGACCCTTAGAGATTTGCATGCATGACGAATGAAAGTTAAAGAATGAATGATGAAGATAATAAAAATATTATCTATGTGTACGTATGTTGTGTGACCGCATGAATGTAATAACGGTTTTAATGAAGGAAAAGTATGTTTTTATTACAAACCAGAACTCACTCAGCAACGCTGACTTTTTATGTGTTTCCAGTTGGCAAGTAGTGTTGCTGGGGATGGCACGAGACGGCTACTCAGCTCTTTTGGGATGGCATTCTCCTTTTGAAAATGCTGCCACGCAATGGGATGCGGGCGCATAATGCATGCAACAACTTATGTTGCATGAGTGTCAAGTGTTCCTTGAGGATCCCGATAAACGGGATTACTTAAGGAATCTTCTTTATGATGAAAATTTAATGTTTTTATACTAGAGGTCACTGTATATGACCATTTTTGTAATCAGCAACGATGTAATGTTTGTACAAGCTTTTATGATGAAATGAAATGTATCTTTTGAATGTTCCCGCTGCAATGTTTTATTTAAATATATGCGATGAATGACCAACTATGAGGTGCCCAGTAACGGGGCCTTACAAGTTGGTATCAGAGCCAAAGTTTAAGTGAAATGGGTAAATTTTCAAAATCAACCTAAACTTAAACTGAAAATGGGACAGAAAGGGAAGGAATGCCACCTGAGTAGTTGCGTGCCATCGGTATTTTCTTAAAGTTAACCAGTATTACGTGCGCATGTTATGTGATGTATGTGTTACTGTTAGAGTTAGATACTAACGTAGTCAGGACAGGTAATGCTTGGGGTACCAAGAGTAAAGTAAGTGGCTAATCACAACTAGCCACTGTAATTAGGGACTTACTGTACTTGACATAAACTGAGCTATTCCCTTGAATGACCATGTTGGTGTTTGAATCTTTCAGTGTGATAGAGAATGGCTGGTCGTAGATCTTCTAAGGCCTCACGGGGTGGAGGTGGTGGCGGACGTGGTGCTGAACCGCGTGTCACGAGAGGAAGACCTAGGGTAGAGAAAGTGGTTCATGAGGAAACCGAGACCCCTCATCAGGAGGGAGTTGATGAGAGCGCCATCTTGAGAGCCTAGGTAAAAGAGGCAGTGGTTGAAGAGGTACATCAGGTCATGCAGACGATCTTACCGTCTGTGGTGACCGAAGTGATTAAGGCTGTCAGGGAAGGTGAAAGAAAAGAGAGGGTCAGGTCCTCAGGAAGACAGGAGCAATCAGGACCGGGAACGGTTCTTTCTGATGAAGAAGAGGAAGAGGAGGAGGAGCCGGTGCATGAACCAGCACGAGGCTGTAACTATGGGGCGTTTATGAGGTGCAAGCCCCCTACTTTTGACAGTAATGGTACTGTAGCTGATGCTCACCAATGGGTGAGAGAAATGGAGACTGTCCTCGATATTAGTGATTGCCAGGAGGACAAGAAGGTGAAGTTTGCTACCCACTCTTTCACGGGGTCGGCTTTGTGCTGGTGGGACAACATAGTCCAAGCCGAGGGTAGCAGGGCCATTGGGAAAATGAAGTGGTCCGAATTGAAGAAGTTGGTGATCGAGGAGTTCTGTCTTCATCGGGAGATGGATAAAGTTGAGAGAGAGTTCCTACAGCTGGAGGCGGGGACGATGACCCACCAACAATACACCACGAAATTCAATGAAATGGCACGTCTGGTGCCGGACCAGGTGACGCCTCTATCGCGAAAGATCAAGAGGTATATTCAGGGTTTGCCGGCGGATATTCGCAGGCATATGATCGCCGCCCGACCAACCACCTTTAGGTCGGCGGTGGACTTGGCGGGGAGACTGTATGATGAACGGGCAGTGGTGGTGGTGACTGATGGTAATAGGAAGGGTGGTGACCGGAATTGGAACGGGAAGAGGTTTGGTAGGGGTGATGCTTCGACGAGCAACAAGAAGGCCCGGGTGGACGATCGTCGTGTGGCCACACCGGGTACGGGACTGAGGAGGTGTGGTAAATGTTGAAGGGAGCATAGTGGGGAGTGCCGACTGGGACTGAATGTTTGTTTTAGATGTAGAAAGCCTGGTCATATGTCTAGAGAGTGTAAGGGCATGAGGTGCTTCAATTATGGGGAAAGTGGCCATATGAATAAAGATTGCAAGAAGCCAAGGTCTGAGAGTTCCGGTGTGAAGAAGACGGGGAATGAAGGGTGAAAGGCAAGCGCCAGGGCATTCACGATGACACAGGAAGAGGCTAGGACGGACCCTGATGTAGTGTCCGGTATGTTTCTGGTGAACCAAACTTTAGCCTCTGTATTATTTGATTAGGGTGCCAGTAGGAGTTTTATTTCTGCTGCATTCTGTGCCAAATTGCCTGTTAGTAGTAAACGTGTGGATGTACCGTTTGATGTAGAGACTGCTATAGGTAAACCTACTAGGATTTCCGAGGTGATAGAGGGTTGTGATGTAGAATTAGAGGGCCATAAATTTCCGGTTAGACCGTTTGCGATGACTTTGGGTGGTTTTGATTTGGTGCTTGGGATGGATTGGTTAGCGGACTTAGAGGCGAATATAGTATGGCAAAAGAAGATGATTTGTTTGATAGCGCCTGACAGAAGTTCGGTAACTGTTTATGGGGATCGGGTCACGACAATTCCGAAGGTGATCTCAATGGCGGTGGCGGGAAAATGTATGAGGCGTGGATGTTGCGCCTTCTTATGTTATGTAAAGGATGTAGAAGCGCCAACACCATAACTATCTGATGTTCCGGTGGTGTGTGATTTTCCAGACGTGTTCCCGGAAGACTTATCGGGATTGCCACCTGACAGAGAGATCGAGTTCCAGATTGACCTGATACCGGGTGCTCAACCTTTTGCCAAAGCACCATATCGATTGGCTCCGACGGAAATGAAAGAGTTGATGGAGCAGTTGCAGGAGTTGTTGGATAAGGGGTTTATTAGACCGAGTATCTCACCTTGGGGTGCTCCAGTCCTGTTTGTGAAGAAGAAAGACGGTAGCATGAGAATGTGTATAGATTACCATGAGTTAAACAAGCTGACGGTAAAGAAAAGATACCCCTTGCCGAGGATCGATGACTTGTTTGATCAACTTCAGGGTGCCAGTTGGTTTTCAAGGATAGATCTTCGATCAGGCTACCATCAACTGAAAGTGAAAGAGTAGGATGTCCCTAAAACAGCTTTTCGCACGCGCTACGGTCATTACGAATTCCTTGTCATGTCTTTTCGTTTGACCAATGTACCAGCTGCTTTTATGGATTTGCTGAACCGAGTGTGTCGGCCGATGTTGGATAAATCAGTGATTGTATTTACTGACGACATCCTGATTTATTCAAGGAGCGAAACGGAGCATGCCGGTCACATTCGAGAAGTACTAGAAACGTTGAGAAGGGAGAAATTGTACGCCAAGTTCTCCAAGTGAGCATTTTGGTCACGTGAAGTTCAGTTCTTGGGTCACGTGGTTAATCCGGAGGGGATTATGGTTGATCCGGCAAAGGTGGAAGCAGTAATGCAGTGGAAGTCTCCAAATACACCATCCGAGATTCGTAGTTTCTTGGGTTTGGCGGGCTACTACAGAAGATTCATTCAAGACTTCTCCAAGATTGCTTCTCCACTGACCAAGTTGACCCGGAAAGATGTGAAGTTTGTATGGGGTCAAGTCAAGAGAAGGCCTTTGAAGAATTGAAAACGAGGTTGACCCAAGCTCCTGTATTGGCGTTACCCGACGGAAGCGAAGACTTGGTAGTTTATTCTGTTGCTTCCTACTCGGGGTTGGGGTGCGTATTAATGCAAAGGGGGAAGGTGATAGCCTATGCATCCCGACAGCTGAAAGTTCATGAGGTTAATTACCCTACTCATGACTTGGAGCTAGCAGCCGTGGTCTTTGCATTGAAGATTTTGAGGCACTATCTCTACGGGACGAAGTGCACCAACTTTACCAACCACAAGAGCTTGAAGTACTTCTTCGAGCAAAAAGATTTGAATATGAGGCAAAGGCGATGGTTGGAACTTATAAAGGATTATGATTGTGAAATACACTACCATCCGGGCAAAGCCAACGTGGTGGCGGACGCCCTTAGCCGAAAAGAGAGGCCTGAGCCGATTCGAGTGAAGGCGTACCAGCTGATCATGACCTCTGACGTGATGAAGCAAGTCAAAGAGTTCCAAGATGAGGCACTGAAGGAAGATCATCTTATCACTGAAAGAATGAGAGGTCTGGTCGCGAAGTTGGGTGAAAACACAATGGGTGTTAGAACCCGGTTTGGGCGTATGTGGATTCCTCGTCTTGGGGATCTACGGGTGAAGGTCATGGATGAAGCCCACAAGACTCGGTACTCCATTCATCCCGGGGCTACCAAGATGTACCAAGACATGAAGAAAGATTATTGGTGGCCGGGTATGAAACGCGATGTGGTGGAGTATGTGAGTAAATGCCTTACTTGTTTGCAAGTGAAGGCCGAGCACCAGAAGCCGTATGGAAAGATTCAAACCTTGGATATACCGGAATGGAAGTGGGAGCACATCACCATGGATTTCATCACGAAGCTGCCGCGTACCCCGAAAGGGTATGATACTATATGGGTGATTGTGGATCGTCTGACGAAGAGTGCTCACTTTTGACCGATGCGCGAGACATATTCATCCGAGAGGTTGGCTGATCTTTTCATCAATAAGATTGTGACTCGTCATGCTGTACCGGTGTCAATTGTGTCAGATCGCGACGCCCGGTTTACATCCAAATTCTGGGAGAAATTTCATGAGGCTATGGGGACGAGATTACATATCAGCACTGCCTCTCATCCTCAAACTGATGGTCAGTCGGAAAGGACCATTCAGACCTTAGAGGACATGCTCCGGGCATGTGTTATTGACTTCAGGGGAAGTTAGGATGACCACTTGCCGTTAGCTGAATTCTCATACAATAACAGCTATCATGCCAGTATTGGCATGCCACCCTATGAGATGCTATACGGCAGGAGATGCAGGACACCCGTTTGTTGGGGTGATATTGGTCAAAAGGAATTGGGGAGCATCGAAGTGATCAAGGCTACGACTGAAAAGCTTGAAAGGATCAAGGCCTACATGAAGGCAGCCAAAGACAGACAGAAGTCGTATGCTGACAAACGACGCAGGCCGATTGAGTTCCAGGTAGGAGATCGGGTTATGTTGAAGGTCTCACCTTGAAAGGGTATCATTCGGTTCCGAAAGAGGGGCAAGTTGAGCCCGAGGTATATAGGCCCTTTTTCTAATCATTGCTCGAGTAGGAGCGGTGGCCTATAGGTTGGATCTACCAGATGAGTTAAGTGGAATTCACCCGACCTTCCACGTATCTCATCTGAGGAAGTGTTTGGCGGATGAAGATATGATCGTCCCACTGGGGGACATCGAGGTAGATGAACGACTCAACTATGTAGAGCAACCAGTGGCGATCATCGATCGCAAGGAGAAGAGGTTAAGAAATAAAATGGTTCCTCTTGTGCGTGTACAGTGGCGGCACAGGAAGGGATCCGAGTCAACGTGGGAAACTGAAGAAGAAATGAGGCAGCATTACCCACAAATATTCGAGGAATAACAGGTTTCGGGGACGAAACCTAAATAAGGGGGTGGACTTGTAACACCCAGAAGTTTCACTTTTTGGAGTGATATGCGACTGAGTCTCAGTCGCAGTCGCATGGAATTCATGCGACTGGAGGCCCAATCGCATGATGCTCGGACGATTGAAGGATCAAGCGCATGGAACTCATGCGACTGGAGGTCCAGTCGCATGGAGTTCGTGCGAATGAAGGTCCAGACGCCTGGACCTCGGGCGACTGAACAGTAGATATAAAGGAGGTGCAGCTCTCTTCTTCCCCACACTTACACATTCAATCGGGAGAAAGAGCATAGAGAGAGAGAACAGAGAACGAAGAGAAAGAAAGAGAGAAAGTGGTGATTCGGGCTCAAGATTTTCCGAGTGACTAGTCCAAACGAAGCTCTTCATCTTCTCCTTGATTAGGTGAGTTCTAGAACCCCACATTTTCACGTTTTCATACGATTTTGTGGCTGGATCACATATAAACCCTATTTCTGTAAAGTGTATGTTTAACCCATTTGGGTGAAATCATGTTTAGTATGTTTAAAGTATGAATTAGGACTTGTATAAGCTTGTATGATGTCCTAGTATGAATCCCTAAGGTTTGGGAGGGTTAATGTGGGATTGAATCGGATTTAGTAGGGTTTTACAGCCGTATGTCGGGGCTGCTGTTCGTGATGAACTTCAGTCGCTGCCCAATTAGGGCTAGGCGACTGAAGGGCCAGTCGCACGACTGAGGAAAGACTGTTGTTCAATCGTACGATTGAGGCTCAGTCGCACGACTGGGGCTCAGTCGCTCGACAGGTCATGCGATTGAGGGATTCAGTCGCATAGGTCCATTCGCATAGTAGTTCAGTCGCACGACTGAGGGTTAGTCGTCTAGTAGCCCATTCGTATAGTGTTCATTCGTACGATAGGAAGTCCATTCGCACGATTGTATGCCCATTCGCATAATTACCCAATCGCACGACCCAGTCGCATGGAGGCCATGCGACTGAAGTATGTTCAATCGCCCAAATAGGGCTGATGTGAATGAGGAGAGATGTGTATGTAGGACGTAAATATGATAAGTATGATGTTGCCTTATATGATGGTAATGACTGATGATTTGTAAATATTGATGTTCCTTGTTTTCGATACGTGTTTACCTTTCCATGACTTTACGTGTTATGATTAATGAATGAAACGAATGTAATAAGAACGTAAATTGAAAGATAATGAAAGAGGAACATGATGAATGAATGCATGCATTAATGAATGAATGAAAGAGGAACATGATGAATGAATGCATGCATTAATGAATGAATGAATGAATGAATGAATGAAAGTCTTGCATGGTCTAAGGGGCACAAGATGGATTTGATGGTTAAGAAGTCTTGGAAATTGTGCTTGGTTCTAGCAACTAGGCCTATAACGAGCCTTATGGTAGATTATGGACAGTGAGCCATAGTTGCCTTAAGAACAACGGGGCAGTGTCTTTGTGACCTGTCACGGGATAGTTGTTACAGCAGGAGTGGTGACGACCACTCGCAGGGTTAACGTGACCCCGGAAGAGGTGTTGTCGGTCTATGGACAGAGAGCCATAGGGGCAACAAGGTTGTCGGTCTATGGACAGAAAGCCATAGGGGCAACCAGGTGTCGGTCTATGGACTGTGAGCCATAGGGGCACCAGGTGTCGGTCTATGGACTGAGAGCCATAGGGGCACCAGTATGTTACAGTATGCTCTGTCAGCTCATGGGTTGGAACCATGAGGGCAGAGAAGAGAGGTGACCCTTAGAGATTTGCATGCATGACGAATGAAAGTTAAAGAACGAATGATGAAGATAATAAACATATTATCTACGTGTACGTATGTTGTGTGACCGCATGAATGTAATAACGGTTTTAATGAAGGAAAAGTATGTTTTATTACAAATAGAACTCACTCAGCAACGCTGACTTTTTATGTGTTTCCAGTTGGCAGGTAGTGTTGCTGGGGATGGCACGAGGCGGCTACTCAGCTCTTTTGGGATGGCATTCTCCTTTTGATAATGCTGCCACGCAATAGGATGCGGGCGCATAATGCATGCAACAACTTATGTTGCATGCAAGTGTCAAGTGTTCCTTGAGGATCCCGATAAACGGGATTACTTAAGGAATCTTCTTTATGTTGAAAATTTAATGTTTATATACTAGAGGTCACTGTATATGACCACTTTTGTAATCAGCAACGATGTAATCTTTGTACAAGTTTTTATGATGAAATGAAATGTATCTTTTGAATGTTTCCGCTGCAATGTTTTATTTAAATATATGCAATGAATGACCAACTGTGAGGTGCCCGGTAACGGGGCCTTACATTCCAGCCCCAAAATCATTCAAAATCGTGTAAAAGTGGGGTCCTAGAACTCACCTTAGTAGCCTCCTCGGTTAGAGCTTTGATTTGACCCGCTACACGTCGATTTTGGCTCACGAACCCGCTTGAACCGAACTTTCTCTTTCTTCTTTCTCTCTATGGCTGATGTTTGTGAGTGTGAGAGAGAATAAGGGCTGCCCTCTTCCTTAAATACTATTGTCCAGTCGCTCGAGCTCTCCATGCGATTGGACCTTCAGTCCTCCAAGCTCCATGCGATTGAACACTCCAATCGTATGATTGAACTCCAGTCGTGCGCTTGAGCTTCAATCGCATGACTATCATGCGATTGGATGCTCCAGTCGCATGACACTCCAAATCAAAATTTTCCGGGCGTTACAAGTCCACCCCCCTTAAACGGGTTTCGTCCCCGAAACCTGTTGTTCCTTAAATCTTCGCGGGAATACTGTCCCATCTCTTTCCCAGTCTATCACTTGGAATCCTATCGCTCCACATCGTTTATCAACATTCGACTTCTGGTCTATCTTGGACTATCGCCATCGACAACTCATACATACTGATCAATGTTCATTTGACCAGCACCTGCGACTTCATACATGCCATGTAGAATACGGTTACTACAATTAAGAGGAACATCACAATATTCGAGCAAAGGCTCGGCGTCATAATCATTGAGCTTCAGAGCATCACTGAGAACCTTCAGCTTCAGTGCTTGAAGAACAAGGCCTTCAACTTGCGTAAAGTTGCTGCTTACCCCAGGCCCTTGTTTGATGTTCTTTATGTATGAATAATGACCCTCTTGCAAACCAATCGACTGATGAAAAAGGCCTTCATTATCCGTGCTATGTGTTGTTCCAAATATAACTGCACCGAGATCGGTTTTTCTCAGGTTCCTTGCAGGTACACTATGATAGATAAACAAATCGGCTTCTTTGGTAGCCCAAACCAAATTTATCTTTTTCTTTTGCTTCCGATCTTCCATTCTACCTGTTTGCTACAACGTCAAAACTATGCGTACGTTGCCGCTCGATGAACTAATCACAGGCTGAAACTGTTCCTCAGACAATGGGTGACACAACCTTCTCAATTGTATCACACAATCCTCTAGGGAATCAGGTAACCTAGTGAACCCATTAATGGTAATCTCAACATCGAAGGGCTCGTCAATGTTCCTTCTCTCAACATGCAACTTACAACAAAAAGCAGTAGAAACGAAACTACTACTAGCATCACAGACAAGGCATATATGCACAAATTTAAATTAACAGAAACGTACCTGACGTCAAGTCGAAGTCCGCTCTAGCCTCCTCTTGGTCATGGCAAAAGCTTTGGCCCTCACCCTCTGTTCTCCTTCCTCGCACCGGAGCTTCCCGCCTTTGACTTCTTACAGTCCCTGCTCATATGTCCAGTCTCGCCGCAGTTGTAGCACTTAGCCACGCGGCAATCCCTTGCCCTGTGGCCTTCCTTCCCACATTGAAAATAGAGGTTCAGTCCCCATTTGCACTCCCCTTCGTGACCTCTACCACACTTCTTGCATTCCTCGCCCTTTCTTGTTATCCTCTCCCGATCATCAATCCTCATCACCTTACCTTCGGCCACCATTCCACCATTGCTATCTCGCCTTCCTTTCCCCTTCTTGGCATAGGCTCGTTCCTTCGCTTCGCCCGTTATCGCCATCACCTCCCGCTCGTCGTACAATCTTCCCGCTAGATCTACCGCCGACCTAAACGTGCTTGGTCGGGCAGCGATCATGTGCCTACGGATATCCGTCGGCAAGCCCTGAATATACCTCTTAATTTTCCGCGAAAGAGGTGTCACCTGGTCCGGCACCAGTCGTGCCATCTCGTTGAATTTGGTGGTGTACTGCTGATGTGTCATCGTCCCCGCTTCCAACTGTAGGAACTCCCTTTCAACCTTATCCATCTCTCGGTGAGGACAGAACTCCTCAATCACCAGTCTTTTCAACTCTGACCATCTCATCCTTCCAATAGCTCGGCTACCCTCAACCTGAACTATGTTATCCCACCAACACAACGCTGAGTCCACGAAAGAGTAGGCAGCAAACTTCACTTTCTGATCCTCCCTGCACTCGCTGATATTCAGCACGGCTTCCATTTCCTTCACCCACCAGTGAGCAGCATCAGCAGTGCCATTACCATCAAACGTTAGGGGCTTGCATCGTTGAAATGCCCCGTAGTTACAACCTCGTGCCGCCTCCGGCGCAGGCTCTTCATCCTCTTCTCCCTTTTCATCATCGAAGAAAACAGTTTTAGTCTCAATCCGTCTCCTTCCGCCTGAAGGTCTACCCCTTTCCTGTCTCTCCTCATCCCTAACGGCCTTTATTACTTCAGTCACCACAGACGGTAAGATCGTCTGCATGACCTGGTGCACTTCTTCCACAACCGCCACTCTCATCGAGGCTCTTAGGTTAGCACTCTCATCACCCCCTCCTAGATGGGGGGTTTAAAGTTCCTCATAAACCACCTTCTCAACTCTAGGTCTTCCTCTTGTGGCCCGTGGTTTGACACCATGTCCGCCACCACCTCCACCATGTGAAGCCTTAGAAAATCTACCACCGGCCATCCTCTATAATACACTGAAAGATTCAAACACCAACATGATTATTCAAGGGAACAACTCAGTTCATGTCAAGTATAGTAAGTCCCTAATTACAGTGATCAGTTGTGATTAGCCACTTACCTTACTTTTCATATCCCGAGCATTACCTGTCCTGACTACATCAGTATCTAAATCTAATAGTAACACATAAACACATAACATGCGCACATAATACCGGTTAACATTACAAAAATACCTAATGGCACGCAGCTACTCAGATTGGCATTCCTTCCCTTTCCGTCCCATTCTCAGTTTAAGTTAAGGTTTATTTTGAAAATTTACCCATTTCACTTAAACTTTGGCTCTGATACCAACTTGTATGGCCCCCCATTCCGAGCACCTCACAGCTGGTCATTCATCGCACATAAACATTTTAAATCGTTCATCTATTTTGCAGCGGAATTTAAAACTTTCATTTATAACTAAAAACATGTCATTTCATAACATTACAATATTCATTTTCATCCCAAAATACATTGACATGTCAAAATATGGATGCCAGCCTCAACGAAACTGAGTAGTCGCCCCGTGCCATTCTTAGCAACATACCTGCCAACTGGAAACACATCAAAGTCAGCGTTGCTGAGTGAGTTCTAGTTTTATATTAAAAACATACCTTTCTTTCGTTACAACCGTTCTTTACTTCTTTCAAAAACATACGATACTTTCGTATATGAACACACATCATACATACATACACATAGATAATATCATTATTATCTTCTTTTCTCATTCATTCTTTATCTTTAACTTTTATTCATTCTCTGTCTGTCATTCGTTCATTATCTATCTTTAACTTTCATGCATTCTCTATCTTTCACTTCTATCTAGATCCGGTCACACTTTACACTCTTCATGGCACACAGCCATGAATACTGAGGTCGAGTGACAAGGATCCCGTTTCATACGTCATCATTATGTTCCTTCCGTTCATTACTTTCATTCGTTCGTTCTTTAGCTTTCAATACGTTCATTATCTTTCGTTCATTTCATACTTTCTTTCTTTCACAATTATCTCTCTCATTCATCAACTCACGTGATACTCCCGACTCACGTCCGAAGACTGATACTGTGCCGGGCCTGCTCACAAACCCCCGACTCATGTCCAAAGACTGACAGAGTACCGGAACACGCGATCCGTTCCTCATTCGTCTCATCTCACACTCACGCACTACTCCCGACTCATGTCCGAAGACTGATACTGTGCCGGGGCCTGCTCACAAACCCCCGACTCATGTCCAAAGACTGACACAGTACCGGAGCACGCGATCCGCTACTCATCCAACTAGATCCTGTCTCATGCAATATCCCCGACTCATGCTCGAAAGCTGATGCTGTGTCGGGGCCTGTACACAAACCCCCGACTCATGTCCGAGGACTGACACAGCACCGGGACACACAACAAGGACCTCTTTCAAGTTTGTTGCGACACAGAGTCGCTCACCTCATACATACACTCATCAGCTTTACGTTCGTTCATTCATACGTTAATGTATACATTTATTCATCATGTTCTTCTTTTATTGTCTTTCGCTTTACATTACATAATACTTTTCAATTATTCATAAACAATACACGTAAAGATACTGAAAGATAAACATGCATCGAAACAAGGAACATCGATATTTACAAATCATCAGTCATTACCATCATATAGGGCTACATCCTACTCGACATACATACATCATGCATATACATGCAATGCTATCGTCATCGTGCCCATCGTAACTTCTAACCCTCGACAGTTATCGCACCTGCACCTACGGGAGCTATTACTTCACTACTTACCCTTACTCTTTTCCCGAAGGCCGGTAACTGGACTACATCTATCCTCGTACATAACGGCCCTATTTGGCAATTGGGCGCGCTTCAGTCGCATGGCCTTCATGCGACTGGATCATGCGATTGGGCACCTATGCGAATAGACATACAATCGTGCGAATGGACTCTCAGTCGTGCGAATGAATACTAGGTGATTGGACATCATGCGAATGGACTCAATACGAATGAGCACCTAAACGACTGGACTCCCCAGTCGTGCCATTGAACACCTAGGCGACTGAGCATTTATACGACTGGGCCCTCATTCGTGCGACTAAACTACCATACGAATGGACCTACACGACTGAACTTCCAGTCGCATAACCTTGTGCGACTAAATCCCCAGTCGTGCGACTGAGTCTCAGTCGTGCGATTGAACCTCCAGTCGCCTAACCCTAGCTGGGCGCAGAACGCAGTTCATCACGAACTGCAGCCGCGACTTTCAGCCTCCAAACTCATCTAAACCCATTTTGAGCCCAAATCGACCATCCTAAGCCTTAGGGAAACATACCATGACCTCATTCGAGCATAATCACGCATGAAATCAAGCTCCACACGCATCATACACATACACAAATGCAGAAAAACGGGTTTACACCCAAAAACTCGAAAAAGGGTTTTCAGACGTGTTCCAGCCCCAAAATCATTCAAAATCGTGTAAAAGAGGGGTCCTAGAACTCACCTTAGTAGCCTCCTCGGTTAGAGCTTCGATTTGACCCGCTACACGTCGATTTTGGCTCACGAACCCGCTTGAACCGAACTTTCTCCTTCTTCTTTCTCTCTATGGCTGATGTTTGTGAGTGTGAGAGAGAATAAGGGCTGCCCTCTTCCTTAAATACTACTATCCAGTCACCCGAGCTCTCCATGCGATTGGACCTTCAGTCGTCCAAGCTCCATGCGATTGAACACTCCAATCGTTTGATTGAGCTCCAGTCGTGCGCTTGAGCTTCAATCGCATGACTATCATGCGATTGGACGCTCCAGTCGCATGACACTCCAAATCAAAATTTTCCGGGCGTTACATTTGTGGGGGTAGAGGTAATTTCGGCCATAAGTCGCCGGAAAATTTTTCCGGCCGCCGGAATTCTTGCCGGAAAGGCGGCTCGCCGGAAAGTTCTCGCCGGAACCCTAGAGGGTTGCCTCATCCGTTTTTTTTAGGGTTGTGTGTGTGTTGTGTTTTGCGTTAGGGTTTAGGAGTTTTATGTGTGTTAATGGGTTAATGGGTTAGTGGGTTTTCAAGATTATTAGACTAACAATTTGGTATTGGGTTAATTCTCATTGGGCTGGGTTTTCAATTTGGTTAAGTAAATTGGGTTGATTTGGGTTCTCAACTGGGCTAATAATTGTTTGAGTTTTACCATTGTAGGCTAATAAAAGATTAAAAAAAATTGGGCTGTATTTTCTTTCAAAAATGAGGTGTGGGCTAATAAAAAAATTTAAATAAAATTGACTAGTTGGGATTAATTGAGTTCATCCAGGTCAGCTTGACCCCAGTTGCTAAGATTTTCTAGCGTGTCATTTAAAATATATATATAAAAAATATTTTTTTAGGGGGAGAATTATTTTAGAATTTTTGGGAAAAATATTTTTTTTTGGTCGTTTAATTGTTCAAAAATGTCATCTTCAGAAGACTTTAAATCAGATAATCTCACAACGGCTCAAGGCCGGTTTGACTGTTTTGCAGGTATGAAGGATGAAAAGTTGTCTGATTTCATTGATCGATTTATATCTGTGGCAAATAATCTGAAAAAGCATGACCCCCAACTCACCAACTATGAACAAGTTCAACAGCTTCTTAAATCTCCTCCACCCGAGCGGAGTTCTCAGGTTAAAATGCTTAAGAACGAAAGAAATTTTCTTGATTACAAGTTGATAGATGTGATCAACAAGCTGGAATCTGCTGAACTGGATATCAAGAGAAGAGAATTTCATCAAGCCGTGTTTCCATCTCAAACTAACAGAATGAATGTATCTATTATTTCTTCTGCGACAAGCATTCTTGATTACAAAACCGAGATTATTGAGAGGTTGAAGTCGATGGAAATTCATTCTCATTCAACTGATGAAATCAGAGAGACTGTAAAAGAGAATTGTGAAGCTTTAAGAGCTGGTAATGGAAGTGAACATGTTTGTGAGAGAACTGATGCTAATGAAGCTGAGAAAAATGATGAAGGAAAGAAAGAAATTGAGGATGAAGAGACGCTAAAGGCCAAGGAAGATGAACATAAAAGAAACATAAGGGTCTGCAACTGCGAGAAAGCCTTAGAAGCTGAAAGAATTGTCATGGGACTTCCATATGAGACAGTTCAAGACATGTGCTCATCTGCTTGCAAAATTCGTTTGTTTGGGATCTATAAAGCAAATTGGTTATTGCTAGATAATGAAAAAGAATTAAAAACCATAAACAAAGAACTCAAGCAGAATGAAATTGCTTTTTCAAAGAAATTTAATGAAGCATTGGCTGAAATCGTTCTTTTGAAAAGAAATCTTTTGGAAAGAAATTTGGAAATAAATATTTTAAGAGAAAGAGCAATTCTAGCTCAATTTGAAACGACTCAGATTCAAACAAAGCTCGATAAATGAACTCTTTCACAGATGAAAAAGGATGAGCTTATTGCTAAACAATAAGGGGCGCGGATAAAACATGGGATTGGATATAAATCTGATGGTGAAACTGTATTTAATTCAGTTCCACCCCCTTCTGCTTTATGTTTTTCACCAATCCCCAGACCTCATCCTTCATATGATTTGTTTGAACAACCTACTAATAGTCTGCATACAGGTTTAAGCTATGTTAATCTTCAAGAGGCTAGAGATGTGCAGGATTCTCCAGTAGGTTTGGGATTCCACAGGCAGGGGTCTGATAAGAAGATTAATGACGATTCCACCTCTGATGCTCCAAAACCAATATCAGTTACTTCTCCAACCTTCTTCAACAAATTCAAAACAGGCAATATTCCTTCGTTTGTTCCTGTCAGGTTTGTCAAAGAAGGAACAGTTGTCGAATCGTCAGGCAATCAGAATCCTATAACCGATGCCAACACAATAGGAGGTGTCAATCAAGATCCATTGGAAGCTGGTTTGTGTATACGAGACTGGACAAGCTCAGATGATGAATCAAACACATAGGAGCGTGTTGGTTCCTCATAGATCAAGATATCTCCTAACATTGTCAAGTCTCAAAAGCTTCCAAAAGCTGAATCAAGACCAATACGGATCTCTTCTCCAACTGCAAAACAACCCAGTCAATCAGTGAAGATCTCATTCCCTGTTCAGCACGGGAAACTTCAGAACAAGCAAGAATCTACTACAAGCTCAAAGCAATCCTCATCCCTATCTGCATCACACGGTTCAGTCAAGCATCAAAAGCCATTCAAGGCTTGTTTTGAGTGTGGAAAACAAGGTCATGTGGTAAAGAAATGTCCTCAAAGACTTTCTAAGGATGGTAAAGGCAAAACAAATTGCTTCTCCAAATGTAAGTCTACAAAGAATGTTCCAGACGGTAAAGGCAACATGGATTGCTTCTCTGGATCAAGAGGTAAACAACACACATCTTTGAATGGTTGGATGAAAAACCATCCATCCAAACCTTTTCATGCGAAGCCGGTTTCACATGATACAAAGATGAAAATGACCAAAGCTTCAAAACTGAATTCTTTTCCTTCTAGTCTTAAACAGAAAATGATTTTCAAATTTAATTCATTCAAATCCAAGTTAATTGAACCGAAACAAATTTGGCAAATTAAAAGGAAGGATACAGCAATCCCCGATTGTTTAAACGGTTGTGTGCAGAAGCTTGTTACTTATCTTGATGAAAAAGGAACTTCCAGGACTACGATGGCCTGGGTTCCTCTCTCTAACTAATCTGTTTATGAGTGCAGGAACAATTCAGGAGCACTATTAGTAATCCGGTTTAATGACAGGGATTGTTCCTAATTCAAATTTGAGGCGAAACAAACAGGTTAAGGTCATGGTATTACATCCACAATCTGGATTTTTATCTGCATTCTCATAGTTCTCACTTCACAGTCACTGCACATTTCTTAAGAATTCATTTCTTATCTTCATATCAGTGTAGTTTGGAAGACCTTCTTTGGTAAATTTCTATTTTTGTACAGTCTTAAAAATATATAAAAAACATAAAAAAATATTAACAAAAATTAAAAAAAAACAACAAAAACAAAAATAGGTTTGCTAAAATAAAAATTTAGGGGGAGAGTATATCAAAATTAAATAAAATGAATAGAAATGAAAAGAGAACTGGGAACTTGATTCGAGATGACTGAGAAATGATTGTATATCATCTTGAAATACTTGTTCTTGCATGACTTGCATGATAAAATGAGAAATGATAGTAACTGATGCTGTTATCTGATTCACATCTTAATTTTAATTGCAAATAATAGAAAAACAAACAGATTCCTTAATGATATGCTTGGTAGACTCAGCCTGAAGAATAAAGTAGACAGCAACATAATGATTTAAATTAAAATATATGCTTAAGGATGTCTGGATTTATGCAATCATTTTGGCCTGTACGAAAACTGAGTCCCAACAAAAATTGGATTGAGAATTGATCTTTCACCCGACATGATACAAATCATATAAGTTACATCTTTAATCCATGTTTGGTGTATTTATGTGTCTTGTGTTTGTGCTAATCTCCTCTGCTGTACGGAAGTACTGACCTGGAGTGATGATCTCCTCTACTGTACGATAGTACTGTCCTGGAGCTCTCATCGGCACAATATGATGATCTACTCTGCTGTACGATAGTACTGACCTGGAGCTCTCATCACTTTGAACTAAGTAGTGTCAAATCATCTAAACGATGAATTAATCACAAAATGCAATATTTTGTTGATAATCACTTGCACACTAATGCACAAGCCTTGCTCTATAAAGATCATAACAAAATTCAAGAAATCCCGAGGTTGGGTGAGGGTTCTTGCCAAATGATTGTGGGGTCCTAGCATTCTAAAGTGCTTAATCGAACCTTAACGAATCATCTGCTGCTTGTTGAAAAAGAGAGGGCATGAGTTTAAGTGGACAAACATATCGGCAATCGTTATTGATCTGTTTGATAATATCAAAATCATTCAAAGACTGTGATTAGATTCAGTTATCAGTGTGATCTCATTGCTTGTCGATGATTAATTTCATCTTTGTGCTAAAGTATTTCTTGAGGATGTGATCTCATGATCGATTCAGTTCTTGGTAATTAAAAATAATAATAATAATAATAATAATAATAATATAAAATACAAATATATATATATACATAAAATAAAATTAAAAAAATTAAATTAATTATAATAAATTTTCATTTCAAAATTCTTTTAGGTCTTCCATATTATGCTATTGAAATCATCTCATATTTTCATGCATTTCACGGGAAATAGCAAACACAAACGAACACGGGTTCGCTTGTTTTCATAAACAGATAAACACGGGTTTATTTGTTTTGTTAAAATGATGTAACGAGAAATGTGTAGAATGTGTTTGTGTTTTTGTTGCAGATTGTGCTTCAAGAGATGGCCGATCATCACATGAGCAATGAACCAAACCAGAGAATCTGTTCCTCAAATTTACAGAAGATACCGAGCTAGGAATCCTCCTCCTACATCTTCTGAAGCACTCAGAGATTCTAGAAAGCGGTCTTCTTTATAACTGAGAGGATGCACACGACAAGGGGGAACATAGAAAAGGGGAAACTTGTAAGATAAAGATCTTCAGCAACAAAATTTGGGAAGCATCAGTCTAGGGGGAATATTGTTGGACCTCAACATTGAGACTGAAGCTTACCAAATTGAAGATCAAGTTCAGTTGACTTATCGGTGCTGATCACGATTAAAGACGTTGATAATAGTAGACTAAGGGGAATATTGTTGGGTCTGAAAGATAGTCTAATATTATCAATACAGTTAATGTCAACAAAGTCAACGTCAACGGTCAAAGTCAATGGAAAAGTCAACACGATGCGTTCGGGATGAAGATTAGAGACAAGACGTTGAAAATATATTTGTCTAGGATGTTTATTGTTAATAAATATATTTTGTGTCGACAAAATATATTTAATCTTGTTTTTAGACATTTTGGGTTTTAATTGTAATTTCTAATTGTCATAGTTTAGGGTCCTAAGTGTCATTAGTAAATTGTCATTTACTATAAATAGTAAAGTATGGCAATTAGGGTTTTTAAGCTTGGAGGAGCTAGTGACTAGGGTTTCCACTTTCAAATCATTTTGTAATCACATTTTTGGATTAAACAAGGGTTTTATTCATTGTTCTTGGTGTTCATCCAAGTTCTTCATATTTTATGTGTTTAATCCAAATTTTCTTGTTGTTTGATTGATTCAAGAGCTCCTGGACTAACACTTTATCATTAATCTTTCTCTTTGTTAAGGATAATACTTGTATTTATGATCATAAACACACCACATAAGTCACACAATAATATTTACTATGATCATAGGAACAACTTAATAATAATGTGAATATAATAGCAATTAAAAGCCCTAAGTCAAACTTGGGTTAAAACCTAATGATTCAGTTTTTCTCAAAATTTCAGAAAATGTTCTAAGCGTTCTAGGCGCATAAGCACTATGGAGGCGCATGAGGCCTGTTTTGGCGCATCGGTACTATTTGGACGTTTGGACTATACTTAGGCATCTGAGACTAAATCTTAGACGCATGGGCTACTGTTCAGACGCATGGGCTTTAACTTAGAATTTCTAAGGCATTTCCTAGGCGGTTAGGGCACTGTTTGGGCGGTTAGGGCACTGTTTGGGCGGTTGGGCCCTGTTTGGGCGTATGGGCTGACTTAGAAACTTTCAAAGGCAAATTTTAGGCGGTTGGGGTACTGTTGAGGCGGTTGGGCAACCTGTTTAGCATATTTCTAACATATTATCAGTCCCAATCATTCTTCCTACATGTTCTAAGCTTAATAACACCATTCTAAGTATAACTAACACATAACAATCATAAAATATCAACATGCATACATGGATACATACGGGTATTCAAATAACTTTTGTAAAAATGGTTTTACATACATTTTCGGCCCCAAAGAATTAAAACAAGTAAAATACAGGGTTTAGAACTCACCTTTGCTACTCTCAATTCTCAAACTCCAAGTCTTGAACTTTTCAAAGGATTCAAACACCTAGAAACCCACCAAACACACACCCAAACACACACACACAAACAAATAAGCATATAACCGAGACTAAACCCAACATGAACACTCAAAAACAACGAATTCTTACTTTGAATTCAGCCTCTCGTTCTTCTTCTTTAAAAATCCGAGAGTTCTTGCTCTCTCTTTTTCTCTCTCTCTAAAAAATCCGAATGAAAGGTGATGTGAAGAGAGGGTGGGCGGCCATGCTCACCTTTTACACCAACTTTTTGGTAATTTTGTCCCTTTTACACATTTAACCCCTCACTTGAGTCTTATTGCATTTCTTGCTTTTTCCTTCTCTTTTATTCTTTGTTTCTCTTCTTTTTAAATATTCGGGTGTTACATTAAGTTTATTTGTAGTAATATTGATCTACTCAACACCATAGAAGTACATTCTTTGTTTATATCCATGTAGTCAATTATTCGGATGCATCCTTACTCAATGATACGAAGTGACTTTATACATAAGATTTATGATCCATAACAACACTTATTTCACTTTGACGCAGTCAATACACATTTCATATGTATGTTAATTCAACAAACTTCATAAACTCTAAGAAACACTCACCTTTGCTTATAGATGGTTTGTTGACTTTATTTATTACCCTTTGAGTTCCTGGAAGCCAACCTTTATATAAAATATAATTTCATAAGTTTGATATTATTTTTCATGTATAACATAATCCACAAAACAACGTAGATTAGCACCCTAAAAATGCATGTTTACAACCCAAAACAGTGTGGATTAGTAGCACATACACTGCAGATTTGCAGCCCAAACATCACAGGATTGTAGCCTAATTAAAACGATACAGATTTACAGCACAAAAAGTGCAGATTTGGCTAAAAAAAGTGCAGATTCGTAGCTCGAAATAGTGCAGAGTTGTAGCCCAAAACAGTGCAAATGTGCAGCCCTAAACAATGCAAATGTGCAGCCCTAAACAATGCAAATGTGCAGCCCTAAACAATGCAAATTTGCAGTGAAATTACACCTGAAAAGTGAAAATTAAACCTATATTTGTTTCAAGATGAGAGACAAAAGTAGTCTAAAACATGCCATGCCGGTGAATAAATTCAAAGGTGTCCACAAAAGCTAAAATATCAGTTTGAAATGCAACTACAACAAATTGTAAACATGGACCTACAAATTTCCAAGCGATACTAAAAATGACCCATTTTAACCCGGTAATCAGCTGCTGACCCGTGCTAGAAAGTGCTTAAATACTAAAAAAGATATTAGATTTTGATATACAGATGTGAAGGCATACCTTTTTGACAACTCCATTCCATAGGCAATGAACTATCAAAGATTCTATTAACCCGGTAAATGTATAATAGAGCCATAAAAAGAATCCAACATTAGATATCCAATCAGTTACTTATAACATGAAACTTGTCAATAATATGGACTTTTAACTCCTATCAAAAGGGAAAAATGATTGTATTATTTCATATTTTCAAAACTCCGTCTATGTTTATGTTAGTATAATAGTTAAAGATTACCAACTTGTGAAGCTTGAAACCAGATCATGATAAAAAATTGTATAGACCAAAGCAACTATGCATCCAGTAAAGTCACTTTTATGTAATGGATTCCATTCCCTCTTGACATATCATAGCACAATGCCAAAGCTATAAAAAAAGTTCCAGAAAAAGGTACAAAAAGGACATTTTACGAAAGAATTGTTGAGAACATTTACTTCAAACAAATTTTAACAATTGCGGGATGCTAATAAAACTTATCTGTAAAATTAGTCATGATTGGTCTTTCATATAACTACTCAACACTAATTCTCAATATATTTTAAGAGAAATTAACATTTTAGATATAAAATTCACAGTCATGTTTCATGAGTTTGATGATTACACTACAAGGAAACTAGCCTTTAGGGGCGACAAAAGTCGCCGCTAAATACCCCCTCTGTCGCCGCTATTACCTTTAGTGGTGAAATGTCGCCGCTAAAAAATCGCCCCTAATAAAACGTCGCTAATGCTCAAAAATTCACCGCTAATGGGTCGCCGCTAAAAATGTCACCGCTAATGACTATATGTCGCTGCTAATGGGTCGGTCTCTAATGCCTGCAGACCAGATGAAAAATGAGTCGCCGCTAATGACTATATGTCACCGCTAATACCCCTGTGCACCTATTACAACTTTGTACTGTATTTTTCAGTTTTCCCATTTTTCCAGTATAAATTTATACATGACAATCTGCATATTTTGCGTATATTTACTAACTCTAGACATAAATTACCATACATGAACATATTTCCTTAGCTATAAAAATAACGTTTTAGAATTCCGTCTAGATACATCCTAACCTTCAAACCATACTAAGTCAGCATCCATTCATACATTACATAAACATTCTAAATTAAGTGCACATACATTTATCAATTAACCTTCATCGTCTTCATCATCTTCATCCTCTTCACCGTCGTCATCACTAACTTGTTTATTTTGCTCATAATTTTGGAGCTGGCTTCTAAAATATGGGTCTTGGAACAAGGCATCAATTTGTTCTTATAATAAAAAAATATTTAATTCCAAATTATAAACATATTTTGACCCATTTCCCATCCCGTCCTTTTTGTGATCACAAGTCATGTTTAAACTAATAACATACAAATTAATAACATATTTACTCATTCCCAACACGCAGGTCTATTTTGTCTCATTTAACATTCCAATTCTAATAACATTTATGGACGTCTATTTTGTCTATTTTTTCTCATTTAACATTCCAATTCTATTTAGTCCATTTTGTGATCACTCGTCTATTTTATCTATTTTGTGATCACATACATATACAAGCATACAAAGTTTCGGATAATAAACGGGTCAAACTAATAACATTTACCAAACTAATAGCATATATATAAATTTAAGGTCATTATAAGTAAATATTATTGTTACCCGTGTGAATGAGACTGTTGGTTGCGGTTGAGACTTATCATGGATAACCGGGGCTTTTGAAGAAGGTTTGAACCCAATCCCTCGGGTCCATCCACGCCTAGTACCGAGGATGTTTTCAAACGCATTCACTTGATTATCTCCTTGAGTTTGGGCAGCCAACTCATCCTCTAATCGCCGCTGCAGTTTTCAAAAGGTGAATTAGTCTGTGGGTACGTATCATAACACCTTGATCATCCAGTACTGTGCCATATCATATCCTTTGACGTGTGCCTTGAACAATACCACGTCATAGCCGAGGGGTCAAAGGAAAGTATCGTAACACCTTATGAGCTACTTTCTTACCCTTTGTGTTTGTATCAACCCATCGACTCTCCTTACAAACGGGACAATTCTGTAACAACTTGTGGTCGTTCCAGAAGAAAGCACAATCATTTTTGCACATGTGTATCGACTCATACCCTAAACCAATCTTTTTTAGTGTCTTTTTGACAACATAATGCGAAGGGGGAATCTTGTTGCCTTCTGGATGTGAAGATTGCAACAACTTAAGGAGCTCATCAATGAACTATTAGTCCATTTGTTTTTCACCTTGATATGCATAAGCTTTGCTAAAAAGTCAAGGGAAGAAAAATTAGTACAACCGGGATATAATTCTGACTGGACATCATGTAACAAGTTTTCAAAATCATCACATACACCTTTACTCTCTGTACCAGGTTTCTCTTTGTTAAGGTTGGTATTCACTTCCATAAGATCTTCAATAGCGCCGGCTGTATCATTAGTAGACGTAACGTCATCTTGTACTACAACTTGAGAAATTGAGGGTTCATGATGATAAATCCAGTCCGAATAACTATGCCGGAAACCCCATGCGTACAAATGATACTTCACTTTTACCAAAGATAGCATGACCAAATGCCGACATTTAGTACACGGGCAAAAAACATAGCCTCTATTGTCGACCAGATTCTTGCACATCTCGAGAAAAGAGCTGAGTCCATTATTATACTCCTCTGAGCTTCGGTTTGGATTGTTAAGCCAACTTTTATCGACAACCATGATGCAACTGAAACATAATGTAGAGAATTTACAAGGGTAGCCTGCTAAACCAACTTTTTGAATATCTTATCTCATATATGAATGTGTATATATGATTGTTTGTTTAAGAAAAATTCGGTAGCATTTTCCCTTAGCTCCCAAGTGTATATATATAGAAATATATACCTGAGGAGCAAATGGAAAATGCAATCCGAATCTTCTTAAACAAAACAATCATGCAATACACATTCACATCCTAAATGGGTTAAAATATTCCAAAAGTAGTCCCAAAACGGGGACAATCCGAGATTAATTACTAAATCAATTTCAGGTGGGTATTTCTATGCTCATTCGTATTACGTTTCATTACTTGAGTAAGCTGAAAAAACATAGGTAATGTTTGAACATCATTCAACTAAAATGATTAACCTTTTCAAACATACATTTAAATAAATATACATTTAAAAGTGATAACGAAACTAAATGTTGACTAGTGAAGATTGCAAGTGTACGTATGTCAAGTTAATAGACATGCTTAACTAAATTGTTACACAATCAAATCAAGATGAATTTCGTTAAACTACATATATGTATAAATCTTTTTAATATCAGTAACTTAGTTCTAAACCAAAATAACTTTCTCACAACCTACAAAATACACATATATGCTCCATTAAATTGTTACAAAACCAAATCAACATGAATTTCGTTAAAATACATATATGTATAAATCTTTTTAATATCAATAACTTAGTTCTAAACCATAACAACTTGCTCACAACCTACAAAATACACATATATGCTTAACTAAACTGTTACACAACCAAATCAACATGAATTTCGTTAAATTATATATATGTATAAATCTTTTTAATATCAATAACTTAGTTCTAAACCATAACAACTTGCTCATAACCTACAAAATAAACATATATGCTTAATTAAATTGTTACACAACCAAATCAACTAATTTTTAACCAACTACATAGTAAAATACTCAAATTTATTTCATTAAAACCTACAAAATACACAAATACAACTCAAATCAAATCACTATCCTTAATTTCACAGAAAATCAAGCAAATGGAGACAAATAACAATTAATTTCACACACTACATCATACAGGAACCAAAATCTTTGAAAAGAAAACAAAAAATACCTCAGCAGGCAGCAACCGGTGCAATGCTCGAATAGTGCCGGTGCAGTGGTCGGTAGTGGTGAGTAGCTTGGTGCAGTGGTCGGTAGTAATGGGTGGCGTCGGCTGGTGCACGGTCGTGGTGGTGGGAGAGGCCGGAGAATTTTGAAACACAAGCGGCACTGGGGAGACGGCGAGGGGAACGGTGGTCGGCGTTGGGGAGACGGCGAGGGGAACGGTGGTCGGCGTTGGGGAGACACTGACGCCGGTGCGCCGCAATGGTGGTCGATCGGAATGGTGGAACATTGTGGAGGGAAAGTGGCAACAAGTGCCGCACAGTATTAGAGAGATCGGATATTAGGGGATTAGCAATAGCAGCGACGCGTCGCCGCTAAAGGCGTCGCCGCTAAAGGCGTCGCCGCTAAAGGCGTCGCAGCTATTGCCTTTTTGTACGAATCAATGTGAACAGTTAGATTTGCAGTTGATCAACGTCCAGAATTGAGTTGTAATTAGGCGTACGGATCACATGCTATTAGCGGCAGCAGGTCGCCACTAAAGGTGCCGCCGGTAATTCCGGTCGCCGCTAAAGCTACTGTCGACACTAAAAACATCGCCACTATTTAACGGCATTCTTGTAGTGTTAGTTGACTCATTTAAACCCCAGCCTATTTTGACCTAGTACACCTTTTTGCCTATCCTGCCCATCCTGCCATCTTTGATATTCACAAACCAAGGACACCAAAAACAATTATGAATACCAAATATTAAAGTACACACCTTTATATACTGGAGCTGATTCATAAGAACGAAGAGAGATAATAAAAAAAGGTAAAAACTTAGGTTAAATAGAACATCACCTTTGGGATAAATAAATAAAAATCCTCATTTTCTTCCATAGTTCCTGCAAAATTTTAAGCTTTACGTCGTGGAACTCTTCTACTTATTTTAAACTTTGTTGCTCAATCAATTGAACAAGCTTTTTCAATAGCCTGGCAAGTCTGTACATAATAAAAGATGTATCTTTTTAGGTTTTTTAAAACAACCATTTTTCATATGATAATTATTCACCATATTCCAATCATATAGATTACCAAGTCCCTCTGGAATATATGCCAAGCATGCGTCCATCTTGTTTAAATGACTTCCTTGTGATTATGACAAACATAGAAAAAAATTGCATGCTTGATGTGTAGCTAGGAAAGGACTTTGTTTACTTGTTACGGGGCTTGATGTGTATGTGGTACGCGTGGACCTTGTTACAGGAAACTTGAGGCTTTCCGGATGCATGCTTGTTCATTTTATACTTCCTTTTGGTGATATCTTAATGCTTTGAATGCTTCTTATATGATGTATGTTGTACCATATACCATGTATCATAAATCGTACGTTTGATTATATGATTGATTGTTTGATTATTTGATTATATGTTAAATCGCGAGCGATATATCTTTTGTAGCGAGCCAGGGGTCTCTTTGGAAGCGGTCTCTCTACCTATCTGGATAAAGGAAAGACTTGCCACCACCTACCCCTCCCAGACCCTGCTCTCGAGTGGGATATACTGGGTTTGTTTGTTTGTTTGTTTATAGAAAAAAATTGCAGTTATTCTGCAATACAAACTCATATAATCATAAAAGTCATACCTTTTTAGCTTCAATTTAAAGGCCGGCTGCATTAAATAACACTTTTTAAAAACCCAATTGCAACGGCCCATTCTTTAATCTATGGAACAAACTTTAAAAGTGGAAACAACCTGCAATTTAACTCATTACAAATTAAAAGTTATAGTTGCAATGCCTATTGTATTCTTCCACCTAGATAACCATAGTAAAGTAAAACAGATTTTATATGTTTAGAGGTTCCTAGCATAAGCGATCAATGGGAAATTTTAACCACGCAATCGAGCAAGCAAAAGTCTAATAGACAAAAAAAGTAAATTAGTAACCAATGAGACAACAGGGGTAACTAATATCTAATTCAAAAGCAAAGATATTACACAGAAGCTATTTAGCAAAAGCAATGACAACTATTAATGGGTTCAATTGGATTCAAAAATCAAAATGGTTATTATGATATTATTGAAGCAAATTAGCAAAAGTTTAACTGATTCACAATCAATTATTAGCAATAAGCAATTAACAAAAGCATATTGCTCTTAAGTTTCTACCCATGAGAAGCAGCCTTTTACAAAAACCTGAATTCATAAATAAACACATTATATTAGCATTAATCTGCACTTTATTGTGTAGAGAATATTAAAAAGTCATCAAAAGCTTCAACAGGTTATTGATATGAAGAATCATAATACGAATTTCAGAGGAGATAATAGTAACAAAATAGATGACTAGCAAACAGTTGTAACAGATTGTTCAAGTTTAGTTTGAGTAGCTGGTTACATTTTGGCATCAATTTCATCAATCATCATATTGTAACACCTGGATATTTTCCTTGAAGCCGACGAAAGAAGAAAAAAAAATAAAGTCCAAAGTCGGGGGGACCAAACTTACCAAAACGGGAGAAAATTCGTAAAAGTGGGGGATTAAGAGGGGGAGGGCAGCCACACCCTCCCCACACTTGTGAAAACTCAGCAAAAGGAGAAAGAAGAGAGAAAGAAGGGAGAAAAGAGAGAAAAAGCTTGGTTCGAGTGGGTTTGGGCTTGGAAATCATCGTGTAGCAGGTCTAGACAAAACTCTTCTTCTTCTTGTGTGTGCTTGAATGATGTTGTAGTATGCATTCCTAAGATTTAGGATGGTTTTTTTTGCACGATTGGGTGTTTATCCGCATTGGAGCTCATCCGCAGTGGTCCATTCGCATGATGTTCAGTCGCATGGAGGCCATGCGACTGAAGGGTGTCTATACGCCCAAATAGGGTTAGGAGAAGCATAGTTTGATTACTGACTTTCGGGGGAAAGTGTAGATGTAAGTTTTGACGTGGAAGTTCCCGTAAGTGCGTGTAAGATGGCCGTTGAGGCCTTAGAAGTTATGTTGGGCATGATAATGATGATGATGCATGATTATGCGTGATGCATGTTATGTATGTATGATGTTGCCCTATATGATGATGCTATTTGTGTATGATGATGTTCCTCATTATGATGTATGTTTATCTTTCCCGTGGCTTTACGTGTTATGTTTATGAATGAATGAAAAGTATTATGTAACGTAAAATGGAAGATAATGAAAAGTGGAACGAAATGAAAGAATGCATGCATTAACGAATGAATGAATGATAGTAAGAAAAGGCTTGCAAGCAAATGTATGGAGGTTCACACCCAATGAAGGGTGTTAGCTCAACTGTGTGCGGGTTAGCTACCCCAGAAGAATGCACACTGGGGTCCAATCCTTGTGATTGACCGTATGTATGGGATCCTTGCCCCTCGCCCTAGGTACTGGAGTCAGATTCGTGCACAATGTTCGAGGTTTATGAAAGACCTCAGGCCCGGTAACTAGCTTCGTGCATAATGTTCGGGGTATACCACATGGCATTGATCCAGAATGAAAGAGAAAAGATAAGTGGTGAATGTACTTGCCCTAGGTACTGGATTCAGCTTCATGCATAATGTTCGAGGTCAATGAAAGACCTCGGGCCCAGTAACCAGCTTCGTGTACAATGTTCGGGGTATTGTACATGCCATCGAAAGTAATGAACGTTTGTATGAAAGTAATAAACGTACGAATGAATGTAATGAACGTACGAATGAATGTAATGAACGTACGAATGAATGTAATGAACGGCGAATGAATGTAATGAACGTACGTATGAAAGTAATGAACGTACGAATGAATGTAATTAACATACGAATGAATGTAATGAACGTATGAATGAATGTAATGAACGTACGAATGAATGTAACGAACGTACGAATGAAAGTAAGGAATGTACGAATGAAAGTAAAGATTTATGAATGAATGAGAACGAAAGTAACGAATGTGAATGCTAAAGATGTACGTTAAATGAACAAAAGTTAACGAATGAATGATGAAGATAATAATCATATTATTTATGTGTACGTATGATGTGCGATCACATGTATGTAAAGAATGGTTTTAACGAAAGAAAGTATGTTTTATTATAAAACTAGAACTCACTCAGCAACGCTGACTTTTTATGTTTTTCCAGTTGGCAGGTAACGTTGCTGAGGATGGCACGGGACGACTACTCAACTCTTTTTGGATGGCATTCTTTTGTTTAACGCTTTGCATTGTAATGCGAAGAAACGATGTTTTGTAATGAATGTTGTATATTTTTGCAAAAGTGTTTATTAAAGGAAATGAAAGGATTGATTTAAAAGTTTCCGCTGCATGTTTTATTTAAGTTAATGCAACTATATCTTTTATGTGCGATGATTGTCCAGCTGTAAGCGTCCCGGGAACGGGGCCTTACAAGTTGGTATCAGAGCTAAAGTTTAAGTGAAACGGGTAAATTTTCAAAATAAACCTTAACTTAAATTGAGAATGGGACGAAAAGGGAAGGGATGCCAATCTGAGTAGTTGCGTGCCATCAGGTATTTTCTTTAATGTTAACCGGTAGTATCTGCGCATGTTATGTGGTTTATGTGTTGCTGGTAGATTTAGATACTGATGTAGTCAGGACAGGTAATGCTCGGGGTACGAAGAGTAACGTAAGTGGCTAATCACAACTGGCCACTGTAATTAGGAACTTACTAAACTTGACATAAACTGAGCTAGTCCCTTAAATGACCGTGTTGGTGTTTGAATCTTTCAGTGTGTGATAGAGGATGGTCGGTGGTAGATCAACTAAATCCTCGCATGGTGGGCTTGCTACTTTATCGCGGCCCAAAAGAGGCAGGCCTAGAGTTGAAAAGCTGGTTCCTAAAGAACCCGAGACCCCTCATCCGGAGGGTGTAGATGAGAACGCCAATCTGAGAGCCTCGGTAAAGGAGGCTGTAGTGGAGGAGGTGCATCAGGTCATGCAGACGATCTTACCATCTGTGGTGACTGAAGTGATTAAGGCTGTACGGGAAGGAGAACGGAAAGAGAGGAACAGGTCCTCGGGAGGACGGGAACAACCGGAGCCTGAAACGTTTCCTTCTGATGATGAAGAAGAGGAAGAAGAGGAGCCTGCGCCAGAGGCGGCACGAGGCTGTAGCTATGGGGTGTTTCAATGATGCAAGCCCCCTACTTTTGATGGTAACGACACTGCTGCTGCTGCTCACCGATAGGTGAGAGAAATAGAAGCTGTTTTGAACATTAGCGAGTGCCGGGAGGATCAGAAAGTAAAGTTTACTGTCCACTCTTTTATGGACTCGGCTCTGTGCTGGTGGGACAATATAGTCCAAGCCGAGGGTAGCAGGGCTATTGGTAGGATGAGATGGTCAGAGCTAAAAAAGTTGGTGATTAAGTAGTTCTGTCCTCATCAGGAAATGGACAAGGTTGAGAGGGAGTCCCTACAGCTGGAGGCGGGAACCATGACACACCAACAGTACACCACAAAGTTCAACGAGATGGCACGTCTAGTGCCGGATCAGGTGACGCCGCTGTCACGGAAGATTAACAGATACATTCAGCATTTGCCCACGGATATTCACAGGCACATGATCACTGCCTAACCGACCACGTTTAGGTCAGCAGTGGACTTAGCAGGGAGGTTATATGATAAGAGGACGGTAGTGGTGGTGGCTAAAGGTAGTAAGAAAGGTGGTGGGGACCGAAACTAGAATGGAAAGAGGTTTGGTCGGGGTGATGCCTCGACGGGTAACAAGAAGGCATGGACGGATGACCGCCGTGTAGCCACACCGGGTACGGGATAGAAAAAGTGTGGCAAATGTGGAAAGGAGCACAGTGGTAAGTGTAGGTGGGGTTGAATGTGTGCTTCAAATGTGGGAAGCCAGGTCATATGGCACGAGAGTGTGAAGCGGGGAAATGTTTTAACTATGGCGGGGAGGGCCACATGAGCATAGACTGTAAGAAGCCAAGGGCTGAGGGTTCCGGGGTGAAGAAAACGGGAAGTGAAGGACCGAGGGCGAGTGCCAGGGCATTCACTATGACACAGGAGGAAGCTAGGACGGACCCTAATGTTGTGCCTGGTACGTTTCTGGTGAACCAAACTTTAGCTTCTGTGTTGTTTGATTCGGGTGCCAGTAGAAGTTTTATTTCTGTTGCTTTCTGTGTTAAACTGCCTGTTAGTAATAGATGTGTTGACGCGCCCGTTGATGTAGAAACTGCCACAGGTAAGTCTACCAGGATTTCTGAGATGATAGAGAACTTTTATGTGGAATTAGAAGGCCATAAATTTCCTGTTAGACCGTTTGTGATAATCCTAGGTGGTTTCGATTTGGTTCTTGGGATGGATTGGTTGGCGGACTTCAAGGCGAATATAGTGTGTCGCAAAAAGTTGATTCATTTGATAGCGCCTGACGGGAGTTCGGTAACTGTTTATGGGGATCGGGTCACGACGATCCCGAAAGTGATCTCAATGGCGGTGGCGGGAAAGTGTATGAGGCGTGGATATAGCGTCTACTTGTGTTATGTAAAGGATGTGGAAACGCTAACACCACAACTATCCGATGTTCCGGTTGTGTGTGACTTTCCAGATGTGTACCCAGAAGACTTATCAGGAGTGCAACCTGACCGAGAGATCGAGTTTCAGATTGATCTGATACCGGGTGCCCAACCCGTTGCCAAGGCACCGTATCGGTTGGCCCCGACGGAGATGAAAGAGTTGATAGAGTAGTTGCAAGAGCTGCTTGACAAGGGGTTTATTAGACCGAGTATCTCTCCTTGGGGTGCTCCGGTGTTATTCGTAAACAAGAAAGACGGTAGCATGAGGATGTGTATAGACTACCATGAGCTGAACAAGTTGACGGTGAAGAATCGGTACCCGTTACCGAGGATTGATGATTTGTTTGATTAGCTTCAAGGTGCCAGTTCGTTTTCAAGGATAGATCTTCGATCGGGCTACCATTAGCTGAAGGTGAAAGAGCAGGATATTCCTAAAACAGCTTTTTGCATGCGCTACGGTCACTATGAGTTTCTTGTCATGTCCTTTGGTTTGACCAATGCGCCAACTACTTTTATGGATCTGATGAACCGAGTGTGTCGGCCGATGTTGGAAAAATCAGTGATTGTGTTTATTGATGATATCTTGATTTATTCAAAGAGCGAGATAGAGCATGCCGGTCACATTCGAGAGATGTTGGAGACATTGAGAAGGGAGAACTTGTATGCCAAGTTCTCCAAATGCGCGTTTTGGTTGCGCGAGGTTCAATTTTTGGGTCACGTGGTGAATCCGGAGGGGATTATGGTAGATCCGGAAAACGTGGAAGCGGTGATGCAATGGAAGTCTCCAAAGACGCCATCCGAGATCCGTAGTTTCTTAGGTTTGGCGGGCTATTACCGAAGATTCATTCAAGACTTCTCCAAAATCGCTTCTCCACTAACCAAGTTGACCCGGAAAGATGTAAAGTTTGTGTGGGGTCAAGCTCAAGAGAAAGTGTTCGAAGAATTGAAAACGAGATTGATCTAAGCTCCTGTTCTGTCATTACCCGATGGAAGTGTAGATCTGGTGGTTTATTCTGATACTTCATACTCGGGATTGGGGTGTGTGTTAATTCAGAGAGGAAAGGTTATAGCCTATGCATCCCGACAGTTGAAGGTTCATGAGGTTAACTATCCTACTCATGACTTGGAGCTAGCAGCCGTGGTCTTTGCACTAAAGATTTGGAGGCACTATCTCTACGGGACGAAGTGCACCATTTTCACTGGCCACAAGAGCTTGAAGTATTTCTTTGATTAGAAAGACTTGAACATGAGGCAGAGGAGGTGGTTAGAGCTCATAAAAGATTATGATTGTGACATCTATTATCATCCAGGCAAAGCCAACATGGTGGCGGACACCCTTAGCTGGAAGGAGAGACCCGAGCCGATTCGGGTGAAAGCGTACCAGTTGATTATGACCTCTGATGTGATGAAGTAAGTCAAGGAGTTCCAAGATGAGGCATTAAAATAAGATCATCTTAATTCTGAAAGGATGAGAGGTCTAGTCACGGAGTTGAGTGAGAACACTCTCGGTGTTAAAACTCGATTCGGGCGGATGTGGATTCCTCGTTTTGGGGATCTACGGGTGAAGATAATGGATGAAGCTCACAAGACTCGATACTGTATTCATCCCGGTGCTACAAAGATGTACCAAGACATGAAGAAAGATTATTGGTGACCGGGTATGAAGCGTGACGTGGTGGAGTATGTGAGTAAGTGCCTTACTTGCTTGCAAGTGAAGGCCGAGCATCAAAAGCCATATGGAAAGATTCAACCTTTGGATATACCGGAATGGAAGTGGGAGCACATCACCATGGATTTCATTACGAAGCTGCCACGTACTCCGAAAGGGTATGATGCTATACGAGTGATTGTCGACCGCTTGACGAAGAGTGCTCACTTCCTACCGATGCGCGAGACATATTCATCCGAAAGGTTGGCGGATCTTTTCATTAAGGAGATTATAACTCGTCACGGTGTGCCGGTGTCTATTGGGTCTGATCGTGACACCCTGTTTACTTCCAAATTCCGGAAGAAATTCCACGACGCCATGGGCACGAGGTTACATATTAGCATGGCTTAACATCCCCAGACTGATGGCCAGTCAGAAAGGACCATTCAGACATTAGAGGACATTCTTCGGGAATATGTGATTGATTTTGGGGGAGTTGGGATGACCACTTACTGTGAATCCAAGGATCTCAATTCAGGAATTATCAGTATTAAAATAAAATCAAATCAATGATCGCGGAATTATCATTAATTGACGTTTAATTGTTTTAATGATTATCGAAGAACACAAACACCAAAAACACAGTAAATGTGAAGGCAATAATTATTCAAAAGTATTTCATTAATTATCGAGTAATGATTACAAAAGAATAATTATAAATGACTATGAACAACGATTTCTGTGAATCGAAATAATGTTGATGTTGATGTGACGGCGGCTAAGGTTGCACGATTATATGATGCTTGACAGCCGTAATATTGCTTGATTGTGTTCCCTGAGATGTGAAACCTAGGACTCATAGTTATAGATTGTTAGAGTCAGTTAGGAAACACCGGATCTCTTGGGATTCGATATTGATTGGTTTACTTGTTTGACTTGTATATATTGTAATCATGCAAGTGTTCTGAACTTCTGCAGGAGCCTTGTCTTCCGCAGGAGTTTTGCTCTTCCGTAGATGTCTTGGTCTTCCGTAGAAGTGTTGTTCTTCCGTAGGAATTCTGTCTTCCGTAGAAGTCTTCACTTCATACAATCCTTGATCATCCGCAGGAATTCACTTGTGGTCTTGTAAGAAACATATCTACGGATTAACAAAAATGTTCATCCGTAGATGTTTCTTACAGTTGGACAAATTCAGGAATCCTACCAAGTATATTGATTTTGCCTGTCAACAATCACAATGCAACACACATATATATGGGTTAACCTATAGATTCAATGCACATACATATATATATATATATATATATATATATATATATATATACTGATAGTTACAGTCATTAATTACAAGTCTTTGACTAAAGTTCTATGCCTGTACGAAATATTCTAGACCTATGCTATCTAGATCCAACAATACTCCCCCTTAGGCTTAGATCCTTGTAATCAGTCCTTCAAAACTGAATGTTCTTTGACTCTTCCTATCATCTTGTTGTAGAAGTAAGATACAGCAGTCTTCTGATCATCGTACTTGTACTTGATCTTCATCTTGCTGATCATCTTCAGAGTCTCAAAACTTAAACCCAAAATGTCTTCTTCCGTAGTAAGTGTTTCCACTACACTTTCATTGTGCACAATTTCAAGCTCATCTTCCTCTGATATTCTCAGTTCTGAGACTTCATCAATTATAGATCCTTTCAGCAGCCCAGCTTTATGTCTTCTTCTCTTATATGCCTTTGCATACAGTTTGTCTATCACTTGAATCATGTGCACATAACGGCAGAGATCATTCTGTGCTTTTTCATCTGTTAGTCTTGAGAAGAATTTATCATGGAGATATGATGTATAGCTTGGATGAAGCATTTTGATCTCTACTGGGTCAAAAATCCTTATCTTTTCAGCTTTCTTCCCTTCAGCATTTCTCAACAGCACTAGTTCTTTTGTTCTTTCAACATAACCCCATTCTGTTATAGGATTAGTATATTGATTTCCCTTGAAGCTTTTGATGGACTCTGTATTTTTGTTCATGCATCCAACCCTCTTCAACATGTCATCATCTACAAGAGATGAGACTTCAGATGTTCTTCTTTTCTTACTTTGATTTGTCTTTTTGTGCTCCATATCATCTCTCTTGGCTTGTTTAAGCACATCATTAATAAATCTTGTTTTCATTCCACTCACAGCCACAGAAAAGTCTCTTCCCCTCGAATGGATTGGATAGTTAGAAATGGGTAGACTTTTCAGATCTTTGATGTCTTCTCAGGAAGACTCAATAGTGCTTCCACATAATGGAAGTATTGGATTCTTCCAGATGTTCTTTTGATGATTGCACAATCCCAGTCTGGATCATATTTCCAGGCCATAATCCAGTTTTCTTCCACAGAACTGGGAGTTATGATGTGGTCATACAGTTCTATCAGAGTGGATTTTTGCTCAGTTATTTCTCTAACTGTTGTTCCCAGAGGCCATACTTTTCCTGGGATAACTGCCCTTGGCTCTCTGATCAGTTTATCTTTCTCTGTATGTTGATCCTTAGGTTCAACAGTTACAGGATCAGTAGGCAGTTTGCTTTGTTGTTCATGGGATGGATTTCGAGCTGCAGTTCTGAATTTAACACCAGTTTCAAGTTCTATTGCCATGACATGCTCCATCATCCTCCGCAGTTCACCGGTTGATCTTCCTTTTAGCTCATGTGGTTTGTAGTTGTGGCCTTGTAACCAGCAGGTGATATTGTACTTGCTTAGTTTGGCTGTGTCACAATGGCCCAACTCTTTCTTGATTTTGTCAACTGATTGAAAGATGGTGAAAGCTTCATAATCACAGTTGGTAGAATGAATCTTGCAAGCTCAAACTCTTTCAGAAGATTCTTCATCTCAGTCAAGTTCATCCTCTTGCAAATAGTCTTCAGCATGTTTCGTTGCTTTGGAGGATATTGCAGCTTTGATTCTTCAAGAACTCGTGGAAGACCAGTTTCAACTTGAACATTCTTACCAATTTTCAGTTGATCAGTATCATGTTCATCAGAATCATCCAAGTCATCACATTTATCATAATCAAAATCTGAGTCATTACGTTTTAGTGATTCTGATTCAGTAGATTCAGTTTCACTCATCTCAGCTTCATTGTTGATATTTATTTGACTTTTTATGTCAATTTTTGTGCTTGGCACAAAATGATTTGACAAAGTGTTTGTCATTGTTTCAGGTAGAGTTGTGTAATTATCATTAATAGGTGGTGCAACAGCATTATAACCCAACCCATACCTATTCTTTGATTCAATATGAGAGTTTAATAACTTCACATATTGCTAAGATGATAGTTGAAACTTCTGAAGTTTCACTTCAGTAGATGCATGATCAGCCATGGATTTGGTTAAGGAAGTGGTCAGATGCTCAACTTGGGCTTTAAGGCTATAATTTTTAGAAACATATTTTTCTAAATCCTTTTGCAAAGAACTAATTTTGATTTTATATAATTTATGTTCTCTTAAATGGGATTCATTTAAAATCAATGTTTCTTTTACTTTGTCAGCCAACTGTTGAGCATGGACTCTATAGCGTTCTACTTCCTCAACACAAGTTGATGAACATAACCTTTCCCTTACCTCTCTGGCCATTGGAGGAACTTTGTTTTCCATATGAGCCATCAATGCTTGATTCTCTTCCAAGACTTCCTTCTCATACATACTCCAGTCATATGTACCATCTTGAAGTATGATCAGACAAGACTCCTTTGAATTACTCGGACCTGCTGATTCATTTATGGCTGGTGGGGATGTATTCGTCAGCTAAAGTTGTCTGAGCAGAGATTTTTGAGAGGTTGGTTGCTGATGATGATACTGCTGATGCTGCTGATGCTGATGATGCTGAGATGATTGTTGATTGCATTCTCTAGAGACGTGTCCATAGAGATTGCACTTGAAGCATCTGACTTTGGACTTGTCAACACCAATCTTTGATGTTTTACTAGGTGCAGTAAGATTCTTGTTTCTCCTTAGATATTTGTATGTTTCTCCTTAGATATTTGTAACACCCGAAAAAAATTTGATTTAGACAAAGAGAAACAATAAGAAGAGAAGAAAAGAAAGCATTTTGGAAGGAAAGGAAAAGAAAGAAAAGTGGAAGGGGAGTTTGTGTAAAAAGTACAAAGAAAAGAAAATATTTGATATACATAGGGAAGGCTGCCTATTCTTTCCCTCACAACCCCAATTCAGCAAAATTTTTAGAGAGAGAAAGAGCAGACTACGAGTTTTGAAGGGAGAACAAGAAGAAGAAGAAGACGGATTCGAGGTACTGGGTTCCACGGCTACGGATTTCGAAGAAGCCATACCCAGCAACACAATGTGAGTTCTAAGACCCCTTCTTTTATGCATTTTTGAACGATTTTGGGGCTGGAACACATCTTCAAACTGTTTTCAGGATTAGGGTGTTAACCCGTGTGGGTATGTGTAAGATATGTGTATGTATGTGTATGTATACGTGTATACGACCTGTTCGGGAGGTGGGTGTGCACGTTTCAGAGCAGGTATATAGATAGTCCACGCATGAATGTTCATAGGTACACTATTACGGTATGCACTAGAATGGTATACATGATGTCTAAGTGAATCTAGATGCATAATATGATGATTCTGTGCCTTAGAGATGTTAAGATGATGAATGAGATATGAGAATGGTTGAGTTGCAGGTTGCCACACTCAACTGCATTACTCAATGCGAACTGCCAAGGCAAAGATGGCCAAGGTGGTCATCCGCATTAGACAATACGAATGACCAAGCGAATGCGGTCAAGGCAGTGACCCGCATTGACCAATGTGGAAGGCTAAGGAAATACGGACCAGACATTATATCATCTGCATTGTCCTAATGGAATGAAATGGCCAAGGCATCTCACCCGCATTGACCAATGCGGACGACCTATGAAATGCGGCAAGGCAGTTGCCAACCGTATTGACCAATGCGGACAAGTTCATGAAATGCGGCTGAGGCATTACTCATCCGCATTGACCAATGCGGATGGTCAGACAAATGAGGATGAGTCAGAATGAGGATTGCGGATATAAGTTTAGCAAGACCTGATTTATTTGGGTAAATGAGTAATATAGGCAAGATGATGATAATGATGTTGCATGGGTATACCTGCTGTATACTATATATGTATGATGCCTTGTATGATGATGAATGAATGTTATATGTATGTTCCTTATGATTATGTATGTTTATCTTTCTAAAACTTTACGAATTTTGGAAACGAACTAATGAAGTATTATGTAACGTAAAGTGAAAGATAATGAAAGAGGAACATGATGATGAATGCATGTATTAACGAATGAATGAAAAGAAAGATGATGATGATGAATACATGCATTAATGAATGAACGAATTAAGTCTTGCAAGCATTGAATAACGCGATTGGTCCTTCTTTGTGATTGACCATGGTCATGGTACCTCTACCGCTTACCTACTAGTACTGTGGCATACGTTTTGTTGTTCATATGTTGACTTCGGCCCAGTAGCTAATAATGATCGGGGTATAGCATATGGTATTGGTACAAAACTTTTCAATGTGCAAGCGAAGATGGAACGGGATCCTTGTCATTCGACCACAGTAATTATAGCCGAGTGCTATGAAGTGGGTAAAGCCTGACAGGATCCATATGAGAAGTTAAAGATAATGATGTATAACGAATGATGAAGAAAATAATGAATATTATCTCTGTGTACGTATGATGTATGATCATGTGAAATAACGGTTTCTAATGGAAAGTTATTATGTTATTGAAAAACTAGAACTCACTCAGCAACGCTGACTTTTATGTGTTTCCAGTTGGCAGGTAGTGTTGCTGGGGATGGCACGAGGCGATTACTCAGTTCTTTTGGGATGGCATTCTCCGTTTGATCATGCTGCCACGTAATAGGATGCGGGCTCATAATGCATGCAACACATTATGTTGCATGCAAGTGTCAAGTGTTCCTTGAGGATCCCGATAAACAGGATTATTTAAGGACCCTTCCTTGGAGATTCTGATAAACGGGATTACTTAAGGAACCTCCTTTATGATGAAAATCATAAAGGGTCTATACTAGAGGTCACTGTATGTGACCCTATGATTGCTGAGGATTCACATAAACGGGATTATTTAAAGAAATCCTCGGTTTCATATGCTTCAGCAGCAATCATAGTAAAGCTAGGCAATGTAAGAAAGCTTGTATTTTGTAATCGAGTCAACGATGTAATGCATTGTAAAAGCTTTTATGATGAAATGAGAATATATTCTTATTAATTCCGCTGCGTTATTTTACTTAATATATGTTGCTCATCTAAGATGTTTTTGAATGTTTACCAAAAGTATGTCTTATGTGCGATGAATGACCAACCGTGAGGTGCCCGGGAGCGGGGCCTTACAAGTTGGTATCAGAGCAAACGTTTAAGTGAAAAGGGTAAATTTTCAAAATAAACCTAAACTTAAACTGAAAATGGGACAGGAAGGAAGAGAATGCCATCTGAGTAGTTGCGTGCCATCAGGTATTTCCTAAAAGATTAACTTGTATTATGTGTGCATGTGATGTGATTTATGTGTACTACTAGATTTAGATACTAATGTAGTCAGGACAGATGATGCTCGGGGTACGAAGAGTAAAGTAGGTGGCTAATCACAACTGGCCACTGTAATTAGGGACTTACTATACTTGACATAAACTGAGCTATTTCCTTGAATGACCGTGTTAGTATTTGAACCTTTCAGTGTGATAGAGAATGGCGGGTGGTAGATCTTCCAATGCTTCCCGGGGTGGAGGCGGTGGCGGACGTGGTGCTGAACCACGAGCCATAAGAGGAAGACCTAGGGTTGAGAAAGTGGTTCATGAAGAACCCATACTCCTCATCAGGAAGGCGTAGATGAGAGCGCTAATTTGAGAGCCTCGGTAAAAGAGGCAGTGGTTGAGGAGGTACATCAGGTCATGCAGACGATCTTACTGTCTGTGGTGACCGAAGTGATTAAGGCTGTCAGGGAAGGTGAAAGAAAAGAGAGGAATAGGTCCTCAGGAAGACAGGAGCAACAAGAGTCAGAAACGATTCTATCTGATAATGAAGAGGAAGAGGAGGAGGAGCTGGTACGAGAGACAACACGGGGTTGTAATTACGGGGCATTCATGAGGTGCAAGCCCCCTACTTTTGACGGTTCTGGCACTGCGGCTGATGCTCACCAATGGGTGAGGGAAATGGAAGCGGTCCTCGATATCAGTGATTGTCAGGAGGACAAGAAGGTGAAGTTTGCTACCCACTCTTTTACGCGGTCGGCCTTATGCTGGTGGGACAATATAGTCCAGGCCGAGGGTAGCAGGGCCATTGGGAAAATGAAGTGGTCCTAGTTGAAGAGAATGGTGATCGAGGAGTTCAGTCCTCGTCGGGAAATGGATAAAATCGAAAGAGAGTTCCTGCAGCTGGAGGCAGGTACGATGACCCACCAACAGTACACCACCAAGTTTAACGATATGGCGAGAATGGTACCGGACCAGGTGACACCGGTGTCTCGCAAAATCAATCGATATATTCAGGGGCTACCGGCCGACATCCGCACGCACTTGATTACTGCCCAACCGAGTACTTTTAGGTCGGCAGTAGATTTGGCTGGGAGACTATACGATGAAAGGGCTAGGGTGGTGAAGGCTGAGAGTGGTAAGAAGGGAGGTGGCGAGAAAAGTTGGCAGGGAAAGAGGTTTGGTCGAGGTGATACCTCGACAAGTAACAAGAAGGCAAGGGTGGATGATCGCCGTGTGGTCAAGTCTGGAGCTGGGATGAGGAAGTGTGGCCAATGTGGCAGAGAGCACCCGGGGGAGTGCAAATGGGGATCCAACATCTGCTTTAAGTGTGGGAAGACAGGGCATATAGCCAAGGATTGCCGGATGGGCAAGTGTTTTAACTGTGGGGAAAGTGGTCATATGAGCAAAGATTGCAAGAAGCAGAGGGCTGAGGGCTCAGGGGAGAAGAAGACGGGAGGAGAAGCACCGAGGGAAAAGGCCAGGGTGTTCACGATGACGCAAGAAGAGGCTAGGACGGACCCTGACGTTGTGTCCGGTACGTTTTTGGTGAACCAAACCTTAGCCTCTGTATTATTTGATTCGGGTGCCAGTAGGAGTTTTATTTCTGCTACTTTCTGTGCCAAATTGCCTGTTAGTCGTAGATGTGTGGATGTACCGTTTGACGTAGAGACTGCTATAGGTAAAACTACCAGGATTTCCGAGGTGATAGAGGGTTGTGACGTAGAATTAGAGGGCCACAAATTTCCGGTTAGGCTGTTTGCAATGACTTTGGGTGGTTTCGATTTGGTGCTTGGTATGGATTGGTTGGCGGACTTTGAGGCGAACATCATGTGTCGCCAGAAGATGACTCAATTGACAGCGCCCGGCAGTAGTTCAGTGACGGTTTATGGTGATCGGGTTACTACGACTCCGAAGGTGATCTCCATGGCGATGGCGGGAAAATGTATGAGGCGTGGGTGCAGCGCCTACTTATGTTACGTGAAAGATGTGGAAACGCTAACACCCCGACTATCTGATGTTCCGGTTGTGCGTGATTTTCCAGACGTATTCCCGGAAGACTTATCGGGATTGCCACCTGAAAGAGAGATCGAGTTCCAGATTGTCCTGATACCGGGTGCTCAACCTGTGGCCAAGGCACCGTATCGATTGGCCCCGACAGAGATGAAAGAGTTGATGGAGCAGTTGCAAGGGCTACTGGATAAGGGGTTTATTAGACTGAGTATCTCACCTTGGGGTGCTCCGGTCCTGTTTGTGAAGAAGAAGGACGGTAGTATGAGGATGTGTATCGACTACCGTGAGTTGAACAAGTTGACGGTGAAGAACAGATACCCCTTGCCAAGAATCGATGATTTATTTGATCAACTTCAAGGCGCCAGTTGGTTTTCACGAATAGATCTTCGATCGGGCTACCATCAACTGAAAGTGAAGGAGCAAGACATTCCTAAAACAACCTTTCGTACGCGCTATGGTCATTATGAGTTTCTCGTTATGTTTTTTGGTTTGACCAATGCGCCGACTGCTTTTATGGATTTGATGAATCGAGTGTGTCGGCCGATGCTGGATAAATCAGTGATTGTGTTTATCGATGATATACTAATTTACTCCAGGAGCGAAGACGAGCATGCCGGCCACATTCGGGAGGTGTTGGAGACCTTGAGGAAGGAGAAACTGTATGCTAAGTTCTCCAAGTGTGCTTTTTGGTTACGCGAGGTGCAATTTCTGGGTCACGTGGTAAATGCAAAAGGGATAATGGTGGACCCAGCTAAGGTTGAGGCCGTGATGCAATGGAAGCCACCAAAGACGCCATCCGAGATTCGCAGCTTCTTGGGGTTGGCGGGCTACTATAGAAGATTTATTCAAGACTTTTCAAAGATAGCTTTACCTTTGACAAAATTGACTCGCGAGGACGTAAAGTTCGGGTGGGGTCAAGAACAGGAGGATGCTTTTGAGGAGTTGAAGACGAGGCTGACACAAGCTCCTGTCTTGACATTGCCCGAGGGAAATGAAGACTTAGTGGTCTATTCGGATGCATCTTATTCTGGGCTAGGTTGCGTATTGACGCAACGTGGAAAGGTAATAGCCTATGCATCTCGACAACTGAAGACCCACGAAGTCAACTATCCCACGCACGATCTGGAACTAGCTGCAGTGGTTTTCACGTTGAAGATTTGGCGGCACTATCTATACGGGATGAAGTGCACTATCTTCACGGACCACAAAAGCTTGAAGTACTTCTTCGAGCAGAAAGATCTGAACATGAGGCAAAGGCGATGGTTAGAGCTGATCAAACACTATGATTGTGAGATCCACTACCATCCGGGCAAAGCCAACGTGGTGGCAGATGCCCTTAGCCGAAAAGAAAGGCCTGAGCCAATCCGGGTGAAGGCTTATCAGTTAATCATGACCTCCGACGTGATGACACAGGTTAAGGAGTTTCAAGACGAGGCTTTGAAAGAAGATCGTCTTAACTCCGAAAGGATGAGAGGTCTAGTTACGGAGTTGGGAGAGAACACTCTTGGTGTTAAGACCCGATTTGGGCGGATGTGGATTCCTCGATACGGGGATCTACGAGGAAAGATAATGGACGAAGCCCATAAGACTCGGTACTCCATTCATCCCGGGGCTACCAAAATGTATCACGATATGAAGAAGGATTATTGGTGGCCGGGTATGAAACGTGATGTAGCGGAGTGCGTGAGTAAGTGCCTCACTTGTCTTCAAGTAAAGGCAGAACACAAGAAACCTTACGGGAAGATCCAACCGTTGGATATACCCGAGTGGAAGTGGGAGCACATCACCATGGATTTCATCACGAAGTTACCCCGTACCCCGAAAGGGTATGATGCTATATGGGTGATAGTCGATCGATTGACGAAGAGTGCCCACTTCCTACCGATCCGTGAGACGTATTCATCTGAAACATTGGCGGATCTGTTCATCAAAGAAATCGTAGCTCGTCATGGCGTGCCGGTGTCCATCGTGTCTGATCATGACACCCGTTTTACATCGAAATTCTGGAAGAGATTCCATGACGCGATGGGGACGAGACTACATATTAGTAAGGTATATCATCCTCAGACGGATGACCAGTCAGAGAGGACGATCCAGACACTCGAAGACCTGCTTCGGGCGTGCGTGATCGATTTTGGAGGAAAAGACGGTGCATGAGCGAAGTAGGATCCTCTTTTTTTGTATCCCATCGACGAGATTCTTTGGTGTTGGGATGATCTCTTACCGTTAGCAGAATTCTCGTATAATAACAGTTATCATGCCAGCATCGGCATGCCACCCTACGAGATGCTGTACGGTAGGAAATGTAGGACGCCCGTATGTTGGGGAGACCATGGGCAGAAGGAACTGGGAGGTGTCGAGGTAGTTGAAGCAACGACCGAGAAGTTAGAAAAGATCAAAGCCTTCATGAAGGCGGCGAAAGATAGACAAAAGTCGTATGCGGATAAGAGGCGGAGATCGATAGAGTTCAAGGTTGGTGACCGAGTCATGTTAAAGGTCTCGCCCTGGAAAGGCATTATCCGATTCAGGAAACGAGGTAAGCTAAGCCCGAGATATATAGGACCTTTCCGAATCATCGCACGAGTAGGAGAGGTAGCCTATCGACTTGAATTGCCAGATGAGTTAAGTGGAATTCATCCCACATTTCATGTATCTCATCTGAGAAAATGCTTAGCTGACGAAGACATGATTGTTCCACAGGAGGATATTGAAGTAGACGAACGGCTCAATTACGTAGAGCAACCAGTGGCAATCATTGATCGTAAAGAAAAGAGGTTAAGGAATAAAGTGGTCCCTCTGGTGCGTGTACAGTGGAAGCACAGAAAGGGATCAGAGTCTACGTGGGAGACTGAAGAGGAAATGAGACAACATTACCCACATTTATTCGAGGAATGACATGTTTCAAGGAATGACAGGTTTCGTGGACGAAACCTTTATAAGGGGGGTGGACTTATAACACCCGAAAAAAATTTGATTTAGACAAAGAGAAACAATAAGAAGAGAAGAAAAGAAAGCATTTTGGAAGGAAAGGAAAAGAAAGAAAAGTGGAAGGGGGGTTTGTGTAAAAAGTACAAAGAAAAGAAAATATCTGATATACATAGGGAAGGCTGCCCATTCTTTCCCTCACAACCCCAATTCAGCGAAAGTTTTAGAAAGAGAAAGAGCAGACTACGAGTTTTGAAGGGAGAACAAGAAGAAGAAGAAGACGGATTCGAGGTACTGGGTTCCACGGCTACGGATTTCGAAGAAGCCATACCCAGCAACATAATGTGAGTTCTAAGACCCCTTCTTTTATGCATTTTTGAACGATTTTGGGGCTGGAACACTTCTTGTTTTCAGGATTAGGGTGTGTAACCCGTGTGGGTATGTGTAAGATATGTGTATGTATGTGTATGTATACGTGTATACGACCTGTTCGGGAGGTGGGTGTGCATGTTTTAGAGCAGGTATATAGATAGTCCACGCATGAATGTTCATAGGTACACTGTTACGGTATGCACTAGAATGGTATACATGATGTCTAAGTGAATCTAGATGCAGAATATGATGATTCTGTGCCTTAGAGATGTTAAGATGATGAATGAGATATGAGAATGGTTGAGTTGCAGGTTGCCACACTCAACCGCATTGCTCAATGCGAACTGCCAAGGCAAAGATGGCCAAGGTGGTCATCCGCATTAGCCAATGCGAATGACCAAGCGAATGCGAATGACCAAGCGAATGCGGTCAAGGCAGTGACCCGCATTGACCAATGCGGAAGGCTAAGGAAATGCGGACCAGACATTATATCATCCGCATTGTCCTAATGGAATGAAATGGCCAAGGCATCTCACCCGCATTGACCAATGCGGACGACCTATGAAATGCGGCAAGGCAGTTGCCAACCGCATTGACCAATGCGGACAAGTTCATGAAATGCGGCTGAGGCATTACTCATCCACATTGACCAATGCAGATGGTCAGACAAATGAGGATGAGTCAGAATGAGGATTGCGGATATAAGTTTAGCAAGACCTGATTTATTTGGGTAAACGAGTAATATAGGCAAGATGATGATAATGATGTTGCATGGGTATACCTGCTGTATACTATATATGTATGATGCCTTGTATGATGATGAATGAATGTTATATGTATGTTCCTTATGATTATGTATGTTTATCTTTCTAAAACTTTACGAATTTTGGAAATGAACGAATGAAGTATTATGTAACGTAAAGTGAAAGATAATGAAAGAGGAACATGATGATGAATGCATGTATTAACGAATGAATGAAAAGAAAGATGATGATGAATACATGCATTAATGAATGAAAGAATTAAGTCTTGCAAGCATTGAATAACGCGATTGGTCCTTCCCTGTGATTGACCATGGTCATGGTACCTCTACCGCTTACCTACTAGTACTGTAGCATATGTTTTTTGTTCATATGTTGACTTCGGCGCAGTAGCTAATAATGATCGGGGTATAGCATATGGTATTGGTACAAAACTATTCAATGTGCAAGCGAAGAAGGAACGGGATCCTTGTCATTCGACCACAGTAATCATAGCCGAGTGCTATGAAGTGGGTAATGCCTGACAGGATCCATATGAGAAGTTAAAGATAATGATGTATAACGAATGATGAAGATAATAATGAATATTATCTCTGTGTACGTATGATGTATGATCATGTGAAATAACGGTTTCTAATGGAAAGTTATTATGTTATTGAAAAACTATAACTCACTCAGCAACGCTGACTTTTAGTGTTTCCAGTTGGCAGGTAGTGTTGCTGGGGATGGCACGAGGCGACTACTCAGTTCTTTGGGATGGCATTCTCCGTTTGATCATGCTGCCACCCAATAGGATGCGGGCTCAAAATGCATGCAACACATTATGTTGCATGCAAGTGTCAAGTGTTCCTTGAGGATCCCGATAAACAGGATTATTTAAGGACCCTTCCTTGGAGATTCTGATAAACGGGATTACTTAAGGAACCTCCTTTATGATGAAAATCATAAAGGGTCTATTCTAGAGGTCACTGTATGTGACCCTATGATTGCTGAGGATTCATATAAACGGGATTATTTAAAGAAATCCTCGGTTTCATATGCTTCAGCAGCAATCATAGTAAAGCTAGGCAATGTAAGAAAGCTTGTATTTTGTAATCGAGTCAACGATGTAATGCATTGTAAAAGCTTTATGATGAAATGAGAATATATTTCTTATTAATTCCGCTGCGTTATTTTACTTAATATATGTTGCTTATCTAAGATGTTTATGAATGTTTACCAAAAGTATGTCTTATGTGCGATGAATGACCAACCGTGAGGTGCCTGGGAGCGGGGCCTTACAATATTGCTTAGCTCTGTAAGCAATCATTGCCATCTGCCATTGTAGATCCATCTCTTCCACTACATCAGGAGGTAGTTCTTCCAAGTCTTGTAGGCAAATGTTTGCTGATGTTAGTGAGCTTCCCAGATATGCTTGAAAGCTAGAACTAAAAGCTGGAAAGGCTGCTTTTTGTTCTTCAGAATCCAATATCACAGTAATTGGTTCTGATTGATTGTTTTGTTGAGAAGATTTTGCAGTTGCAGTAGTTGTATCTCTTTTCTCAGCAGATCTTCCTGTTTCCTTTTGGTTCTTACTTTGAGATGATTTCTTAGAGGGTTTGGAGGCATAAAAACTAACTTCCTCTTCATCATCACTCAAAGTACAAGAGTTATCACCTTCATGATTTGAGATAAATGCACTTCCAGCATTTTTGGTTTCTTTGAAGTGATAAGGTGAGACGTGTTCTCACACTCTTGTTTCTTGATTGTTCATCCATTTCAAGAGCTTCTACTTTAGCAACCAGAGTATCTAGACCAGTTGTCTTAAGATCTATGGTGTTCTTGAACATGGACACTGTCTGCTTCCAACTTTCAGGCAAAGTGTGTAGCATTTTCTTATTGAGTTCCTCAGTAGTATACTTCAACTCCAAGATGTTCATCTCAGTAACGAGTTGCATAATCTATGGAGTTGTTGAGGAATTGATTCAACCTCAATATGATGAAAGGTTTCATATTGTGATCTGAGGGTGTCTTTCCTTATGCTTCTGATCTCATCACTCCCTTCACAGAGAGTGTGGAGTATCTTCCACAAGGAGTTTGCTGTTTTATAGTTCTCACACCTTATTAATATCTCTTCTGGCAAAGCCATACTAAGCAAACTGTATGCTTTAATATCGACTTTAACCTTCTTGACATCATCAGGTGACAAGTCTTTTGTGCTGATAGGCTGATTCTTGTCATTATAATCCGGTCCAAGAGTGGGTGGAATATAAGGACCTTCAGTGATGGACTCCCACAAGTCAGAATCTGTGTAGTTCACATGATTCCTAAACTTGATTTCTAGGACTTGAAATCATCTTTTGTTTCCAACTTTGGTGGTTGATACGATCCACCAAAGGTACTCATATTTAATTGAGAATAATGAAACAGGTTTTGACTGTTGAATTAGACAAATCAATCAAAGACTCAGATCTAGTATTCAATTAATTTGAATATAGATCTAAATCAATCAAACAATGAGAGAATGCTTGCTGAATGATAAGTCGTAGAATTAATTGTTTAAAAGACAATTTAAACAATTTTAATACTGATAGATCAATTGATCTAAATCAATAAGCACTTGGCTCTGATACCATCTGTGAATCCAAGGATCTCAATTCAGGAATTATCAGTATTAAAATAAAATCAAATCAATGATCGTGGAATTATAATTAATTGACGTTTAATTGTTTTAATGATTATCGAAGAACACAAACACCAAAAACACAGTATATGCGAAGGCAATAATTATTCAAAAGTATTTCATTAATTATCGAGTAATGATTACAAAAGAATAATTATAAATGACTATGAACAACGATTTCTGTGAATCGAAATAATGTTGATGTTGATGTGACGGCGGCTAAGGTTGCACGATTATATGATGCTTAACAGCCGTAATATTGCTTGATTGTGTTCCCTGAGATGTGAAACCTAGGACTCATATTTATTGATGGTTGGAGTCAGTTAGGAAACACCGGATCTCTTGGGATTCGATATTGATTGGTTTACTTGTTTGACTTGTTGATATTGTAATCATGCAAGTGTTCTGAACTTCTGCAGGAGCCTTGTCTTCCGCAGGAGTTTTGCTCTTCCGTAGATGTCTTGGTCTTCCGTAGAAGTGTTGTTATTCCGTAGGAATTCAGTCTTCCGTAGAAGTCTTCACTTCATACAATCCTTGATCATCCGTAGGAATTCACTTGTGGTCTTGTAAGAAATATATCTACGGATTAACAAAAATGTTCATCCGTAGATGTTTCTTACACTTGGACAATTTCAGGAATCCTACCAAGTATATTGATTTTGCCTGTCAACAATCACAATGCAACATACATATATATGGGTTAACCTATAGATTCAATGCACATACATACAAATATATATATATATATATATATATATATATATATATATATACTGATAGTTACAGTCATTAATTACAAGTCTTGACTAAAGTTCTAAGCCTATACAAAATAATCTAGACCTATGCTATCTAGATCCAACACTTACCGTTAGCTGAATTCTTATACAATAACAGCTATCATGCCAGTATTGGTATGCCACCTTATGAGATGCTATATGGTAGGAGGTGCAGAACACCCGCTTGAAAGGCTTCATGAAGGCAGCCAAAGATAGACAGAAGTCGTATGCTGACAAACGACGCAGACCGATTGAGTTCCAGGTGGGTGACCGGATTATGTTGAAGGTCTCACCTTGGAAGGGTATCATTCGGATCCAAAAGCGGGGCAAATTGAGCCCGAGATACATAGGCCATTTCCGAATCATTGCTCGAGTAGGAGAGGTAGCCTATAGATTAGAGTTCCAGATGAGTTAAGTGAAATTCACCCGACATTCCATGTATCTCATCTAAGGAAGTGTTTGGTAGATGAAGATATGATTGTTCCACTGGAGGACATCGAGGTAGACGAACGGCTCAATTATGTGGAGCAACCAGTGGCAATCATCGATCAAAAAGAGAAGAGGCTGAGAAATAAAGTGGTTCCTCTTGTGCGTGTACAGTGGAAGCACAGGAAGGGATCCGAGTCAACGTGGGAGACCGAAGAAGAAATGAGACAGCATTACCCATGTTTGGTCGAAGAATAACAGGTTTCGGGGATGAAACCTATATAAGGGGGGTGGACTTGTAACACCAGGATATTTTCCTTGAAGCCGACGAAAAAAGAAAAAGAAATAAAGTCCAAAGTCGGGGGACCAAACTTGCCAAAACGGGAGAAAATTCGTAAAAGTGGGGGATTAAGAGGGGGAGGGCAGCCACACCCTCCCCACACTTGTGAAAACTCCGCAATAAGAGAAAGAAGAGAGAAAGAAGGGAGAAAAGAGAGAAAAAGCTTGGTTCAAGTGGGTTCGGGCTTGGAAATCGTCATGTAGCGGGTCTAGACGAAGCTCTTCTTCTTCTTGTAGTTTGTGTCAGTTCTAGTACCCCTATACTTGGAATGGGTTTGGATGAACTTGGAAGTCGAAAATGGCAGATTAGGTTCGGGATGAACTGCATTCTGCATCAGCTAGGGCTAGGCGACTGACTGAAGACCATTCGGCCGATTGAGGTGCGATTGGAGTTCATTCGCACGACTGAGGTTCAGTCGCATGGGGTGTCATGCGACTGAGAGCCCATTCGCATAGGTGCCCTTTCGCATAGTGTTCCACCGCACGAGGTCCATTCGCATAGTGTTCACACGCACGATTGAGGGTCCATTCGCACGATTGTGTGTTCATCCGCATTGGAGCTCATCTGCAGTGGTCCATTCGCATGATGTTCAGTCGCATGGAGGCCATGCAACTGAAAGGTGTCCATACGCCCAAATAGGGCTGTGCACCCGAGGAGAAGCATAGTTTGATTACTGACTTTCAGGGGAAAGTGCAGATGTAAGTTTTGACATGGAAGTTCTCGTAAGTGCGTGTAAGATGGCCGTTGAGGCCTTACATGATTATGCGTGATGTATGTTATGTATGTATGATGTTGCCCTGTATGATGATGCTATTTATTTATGATGATGTTCCTCGTTATGATGTATGTTTATCTTTCCCGTGGCTTTACGTTATGTTTATGAATGAATGAAAAGTATTATGCAACGTAAAGTGGAAGATAATGAAAAGAGGAATGAAATGAAAGAATGCATGCATTAACGAATGAATGAATGAAAGTAAGAAAAGGCTTGCAAGCAAATGTATGGAGGTTCACACCCAATGAAGGGTGTTAGCTCAACTGTGTGCGGGTTAGCTACCCAAGAAGGATGCACACTGGGGTCCAATCCTTGTGATTGACCGTATGTATGCTATCCTTGCCGTTGCCCTAGGTACTAGAGTCAGCTTCGTGCACAATGTTCGAGGTCTATGAAAGACCTCAGGCCCAGTAACCAGCTTCGTGCACAATGTTCGGGGTATAGCACATGGCATTGATCTAGAATGAAAGAGAAAAGATAAGTGGTGAATGTACTTGCCCTAGGTACTGGAGTCAGCTTCGTGCACAATGTTCAAGGTCTATGAAAGACCTCAGGCCCAGTAACCAGCTTCGTGCACAATGTTCGGGGTATTGTACATGTCATCGAAAGTAATGAACGTACGTATGAAAGTAATGAACGTACGAATGAATGTAATGAACGTACGAATGAATGTAATGAACGTACGAATCAATGTAATGAACGTACGAATGAATGTAATGAACGTACGTATGAAAGTAATGAACATACGAACGAATGTAATGAACGTACGAATGAATGTAATGAACGTACGAATGAATGTAATGGACGTACGAATGAAAGTAAGGAATGTATGAATGAAAGTAAAGATTTATGAATGAATAAGAACGAAAGTAACGAATATGAATGCTAACGATGTACGTTAAACGAACAAAAGTTAACGAATGAATGCTAACGATGTACGTTAAACGAACAAAAGTTAACGAATGAATGATGAAGATAATAATGATATTATTTATGTGTACGTATGATGTGTGATCACATGTATGTAAAGAATGGTTTTAATGAAAGAAATATGTTTTATTATAAAACTAGAACTCACTGAGCAACGCTGACTTTTTATGTGTTTCCAGTTGGCAGGTAACGTTGCTGAGGATGACACGAGACGGCTACTCAGCTCTTTTTGGATGGAACTCTTTTGTTTAACGCTTTTGCATTGTAATGCAAACAAACGATGTTTTGTAATGAATGTTGTAAATTTTTGCAAAAGTGTTTATTAAAGGAAATGAAAGGATTGATTTAAAAGTTTCCGCTACATGTTTTATTTAAGTTAATGCAACTATATCTTTTATGTGCGATGATTGTCCAGCTGTAAGCATTCTGGGAACGGGGCCTTACACATATAATCATTTGTTTGTCAAGTTCTAATTATTCAATGGTTTACATTCGCTAAATAATCAAAGTCAGAACTTGTTAGCTACTCTTAAACTAATAATTCAGATAATCATATTCAATTTCACTATACTAAAAACATTAGAGACTGATCATGAAGTACATGTAAAAAAATCAACTATCAGACTTTCAAAAATCAATGTCAACACCTGCTTGACTTAAAGGCAATAATTCTCAAAGCAGATGGGAGAAGATTAGCAACCGGAGAAAAAAACACACAAACGATTAACACGAAATCAAAGTCTAGCCTCATTGATGAAGATAATGAAAAGGCAAAGAGTAGATGTCGATTCGGGTAGAGAGTTGTAGTTTAGGAAAAAGATTGAAAGATTTAAGGAAGAAGCTAACATGATGTTCAATCGATTGGGTCGATAAGGAGTTCTGGTGTTTGAACGATAGGGAGATTTTCATCTAGGGTTTGTGTTTAGAAAGAAGAAGAGGGAATGGCAGCAACCGGGTAGTATCCAATCTAAAAAGATCCGCATGAAAGTTAAAAACGGATCAAGAATTCTTAGGCGGGATTTTGAAGTAAAAGTGTGGTAAGAGGATGCCACGTGGCAGATACACGGTATAAGAGATGGACACGTGGCTCTAAAAACCTTATTTTATTAAAGTCTATAGATTAAAACAAAATCGAAGTCCAGCCTCAGTGACAAAGATAATGAAAAGGCAAAGAGTAGATGTCGATTCGGGTAGAGAGTTGTAGTTTAGGCAGAAGATTGAAAGATTTAGGGAAGAACCTAACATGATGTTCAATCGATTGGGTCGATAAGGAGTTCTGGTGTTTGAACGATAGGGAGATTTTGATCTATGGTTTGTGTTTAGAAAGAAGAAGAGGGAATGGCAGCAGCGGGATAGTATCCAATCTAATAAGATCCGTGTGAAAGGTAAAAACGGGTCAAGAATTCTTAGGCGGGATTTCGAAGTAAAAGTGTGGTAAGAGGATGCCACATGGCAGATACATGGTGTAAGAGATGGACATGTGGCTCTAAAAACCTTGTGTTGGAACTATTAAGGATCATGCAACCAAAACAACACTTAGAAGAAATCTTTACAAACTACGAGAAGTCTTCCGAAGGTAATGCAGCAACTTCCGAAGGAAAATGCTGCAACTTCCGAAGCTTATATGGTGATCTTCCGAAGAGCTTCCGAAGGATGAACTCAGTATTCCAAGACTTAGAAGATCTCCTTCCGAAGTAAATCACTTAGAAGAATGAAGACAAAGTCTTTCGAAGACAAAGCCTCGGAAGAACTGTGTCTTCCAAAGTATAAAATGGTTCGAAAGAACTTATTCTTCCGAAGCCATTTTACCTTCAGAAGAAACATAGTATGAACCAGTGGACAAAGCATGGTCTGACTGACACTTGCTGCCTACTCTGATCCTCTGCAAGATACCTTCCACGTTCATGTGGTTGACCTTACTTTTGTACACTATTCACCATTACTTAGTTAGTACAACTGCCACCTTTAGTTGGTGACCAAAAGGTAAGTCATGGACCTGTCTTGACTACCTTATCTTAGATAATACTTTATCTACGATACCCTGCCTCTAGAGATGTAGCATTTGTCCAGAAGTAAGTCACAACATGTTATCTACGTATAACAAGCTGTAGATAGTAGTATATATAGTCGTTCATTGTAACTTAGTATCCATGCTTCTGCATGAGTCTTGTAATACTTAGTTGAGAGAAAATATATACAAGTATCTTGAAAACTCTTATATTCTTTTACTTATTATATTATTATCAACTGAGTTCTTGATTCTACATTCATCAAACGAGTGAGATTTAACAAGTTTGTGAGAAACATTTAGTGTTGTGAGAACCATATCGATCCTACAATTGGTATCAGAGCTTCCAGGCTCTTGATTATGAGATCTAACCATCCCAAATTAACCTTGTATCTCAAAACTTACCCACTCAACCAAAATGGCCTGTAACATCTCGTATTTTACGTTAATTAAAAATTAATGGCGTTTAATCTTGTAAGGACCATTGTGGTCATTTATGAAACTCACGGGTGATTTGCGTGTTAATGTCTTTAATTATTTAGTTAATGGTTTCATTAAATCAAGCTTAACATGTTAAATAAATAATAATAATAATAATAATAATAATAATAATAATAATAATAATAACAACAAAATCAATAATAATAATAATAATAATAATAATATTAATAATAATAATAATAAAAATAATAATTATAATAATAATAATAATATAATAATAATAATAATAATAATAATAATAGTAATAATAATAATAATAATAATAATAATAATAAAGATAATCTTGTAAATAAATAAAACAATATAAGTCTTATTATTTTAAAACTTGTAACTAGTAAGTTTGAGCATAAAATAATAAAACTATGAAACCTCGGGGACCAAATTGTAATTTAACTTGAACTAAAATTGAAGTTTAGAATTAAATAAACAAATTCTAAAACTACAGGGGCCAAAGTTGTAAAATTGGAAAAAAACCCAAACCCCCTCCCTGTTCTCCCCCGTAATTCCGGCAGCCGGATTCCGGCCTCCGGCCACGATCCATTACCCATTTTCAAACCGTTTTTCGATCCAAAACCGGTCCCAAACCCTTCTAGCATACATTTCGAGCCTAAATCAACCTTTAATTCAAGTTTAATGCTGAAAATGGATGTCGATTTGGTTCGGTAACCGTCGACTATCATCCTTGAACCATTCAGGAAATTAAACTATTATAATAACACAACTAAACGAACCTAAACGATAATTTATCTGTTCCTAAGCTACTACCATTCTCAATTTCGTCTGAAAAACACCGAAATCCCACATTAGATCTCATCTTCATCGCGACCGAGCCATCGACCGGGTCTCCTCGCATTTCGTTCAAAATCAGGTGATTAAACACATCTCCAGACTCGATTTCATGTGGGAAATCAAAGCCCCATGTTTATTTCTATAAACGTTGTTGATTTTGTGTTCAATTAGATGCAAAAACATTCTAGGGTTCTTATGAATTTGGGGAAACTTTTTTAACTTTGTTTAAAATTAATTGGAAACCAACATAAACCGCGGCTTGGTTCACTGGTTCCATGCTCACCATCCAACTTATAGGTCACGGGTTCGAACCCGGTGACCTCCAACATTTTTTTAAACGTTTTGCAACTTTTAAAATATATGAAAAAAATTCTAAAAATTACAAAAGATTATTCTTATAAACTTCGTGTATTTTAAACCATGTTGATATTTTCTGTAAATTTATTTATACAAATATCTTTATATTTATTTAAAATTTTAAAGGGAAGGTTATGTTTAATATATATTTATAAAATTTGGACTTAAAATACTAGTTATTATTTCAACCATTGTTTATTTAGTTGTCGATTAAATCATATACATTTTTATTACAGAACCTTAATTTAACTTTATGAATAATACTAAATTTTATAAATGTTATTCTTGTCCCATATTTTATAATATAAATAAATTATTCCTACGAAAATATAATTGGTATTGTTTGTTAAATATAAATGACAAAACCCCAAACCTCAAATAAGACCCTAGCTCATAACAATTCATTGAACTTAATATTAGACTTTAATCTTGTGCTTAAATATATTTAGGTGTCTTGTGACGATACAACTTGGAACGACATTTATTATAATTTTATTCATTGCTTACTTATTGATCAAGTGTGTTTCCTTGCCCCTTTTTATGTTATTTCACACCGTTTTGGGGTGAAACATGTTACATTATTCCACATACACTTATAAACATTTAAATCTTATAAAAGCACATGCAATTCATACTTTTATTTTGTCATGGTTATTTGTGTTATTGTAAGTCTGATATGAGATACATATATTGTTTACAATCATTAACTATTGCTAGCCTGGCGACGTCTTAGATCTTTGGGCCTGACAAGCCTATTTGGTGCTAAAGTCAATGTATTGCCGACTCCTAGGAGCCGTATGCTTGTGCACTAGGGAACCAAGTACACTTAGCCAATCATATAAACTTATAATCTAGTCGAGGTTTGATTGTACTATATGTGTTCTATAAACTTGCTAACTCATAACCTATGACATGAATTGCTACTTGAAACCCATGGGATATTATGTATGTGAAACTCTTGGAAACTCGCCAATATTTTTATGTTGACCTTCTATTTTTAACATGTTTCAGGAAATACTCAAGCTTGATTTCTACTCTTTGAAGTTTACACATCTAGGAATGGACCTAGATAAATAAATGAAATAAAATGACTTGTTATGTTTATTTTAATTTCTTTGAGACTTATGATTGTAATGATACAATTGGAACTTATGATTAATATATTTGGATTTATTAAATAGTGTTTTGTGGCTGTGAACCATCTTAACTCTCACATCTCGACGTTTCAGCCGTCAAGGTTGGGGTGTGACAGATTGGTATCAGAGCCCATAACTATAGTGATTTAGGTTATTAGAAATGGTGACCTAGACTATAGATGCATGAACCTCATAGAAATATCCTTATACTTTTGTGCTTACATAATGTTTGCATGCTACATAATGCTATGCCTTTTGTGCAACTTGATGCTTTAGCATAGGATTACCTTTTAAATATTTAAAACTTAGTTAGTTGTCTCCCTAAACTTATCTTTGACTCTTTGACTCTCCCCGACGATTGAAACTTCCTTAACTTATTTTCGACGACATGTGAAATCTACACTTATTATCGTGGGTTTAATTCCTTAGACTCTATGTCTAATCTATGAAAATCTCATCAAGGTTTTGATTTCATGAACCTAAGAAATTTGTGTGACACATAGACACCTGTATTCTGGATTTCCTGGAAAAAGGCCTTCGGGCTAAGGCAAGCATATCGTATAAATCTCATTGCGAGACCAGTTATGCTTACCTGGGGATTTCTGGGATGAGTGATAAACTGTGGTCAACATACACAAGTCTCTAAGGCAAGTGGGTCAATATAGCTTGACGTGTCAACGATTCCAAATGGTAATGCGTTACCAAATGGAACCATCCTCTTTGTATCTTAAAAATCTTTGATTCCTTGAACTGGTTTCTTCTCATTCTTATCATACATAATGTTCCTGTGCTATTGAACTCGTCTTACCTTTCAACTCCTATGTTTAAACAACGTTACACGTTAGGCGTTTCATGTAGCTATTTTTATACCTTGATCAACATGCACATGACTCTTGTTATACCCAAAGATATTGGGAATCTAAACCGAATGGTCTTTAAAACTTTAAATCGTCACTTATGGTTTTCAAATCCTCCTAAAATGTGTCCCATAACTAAAGACATGCAATGTTGTAAGCTAGAATTTCTATATCTTGGGATACTTTGTCTAGGCAAAGTGTAACTAGTGATCTGATTCGACCATTGAATCCGGTTACTTGACTTGAAATCCTTGAGATGAGTGACCACTTATAAGTACACGTGTCTTCAATAAGGTTATGGTTGACCTCATAATTTGAGAAGTCCATGTATTTCTTTTCGATTGTGAATCGAATGTTCACATCTCATTGTGGTGTTGAATAATTCTTGTCATTGGTTTAGTCTTTCTGATTTAAACCATTCAAGATTTGAATACCATCATAATTAATCCTGTTACCTTGAACTTTGACCTGAAATTTTGTAAGCATGATTTTCCTTTTGGTTACATTGATGTAACTTGAAATTTTCTAAATTTCTAAGTGATATTCTTTTCCTTTCGTTGTTTAGTTGAACCTTGAACCATCTGCACCATGGGAGATGCAAGAGATTATAAGTCAATCTATGACTAAGAACACTCGTACCTCCTAAACAATTCTATCTCATCAAAACAGGGGTGATTCCCTTACTTTGATGATTCTCTATTCGTTTCGATAAATGGTTTCCAATCGTGTGTTTTATGAAATTTTATCCTCTGGATTGGGGTGATTACCTCATCTTGAGAATTGACTTCAATTATTATTATTTTTTTGTAATGGCATTTCACAAATGACATGATCTCACCAAAATAGGACTGAAACCCGTACTTTGGTGACAAATGTCAATCTTCGATTGTTTTCTTGTTATTATGAAATTTAATTATTAAGATAGGCGTGAATTCCATACCTTGATGATAATATCATTTTTATGAATTGTATTTGTTCAAATGAGACGACCTCATCAAAGTAGGAGTGAATTTTGGATTTTGATGAAGAAGTTCATCTTGTTATATTTTCTTTTTGTAAAACTTCATCGTTAACATAGGAGAGATGTCCCTTACCTTAATGGTGAGTTACCTCGTCTTATTTCTGTGGATCCTCAACAATGAGTTGGGATCGAGTTTTTTTGATTGGTAAGTTAGACGTCATACTTTGGGAGTACACAATCAAGTTAGGAGTGAAAACCACACCTTGATGACTATTCTCATTTCTTGATCATTAACTTATCAAGGTTGTAATCAAGTGACGAGAAACATGTAGTAACTTGAAGGGTGGAACAATGATTTGTGTTTCGACCTAGCAAGCCAAAGCATGATCTCTGAAGTTGAAAGGAGACCCGGTCGCTTTAGGTTAATTTCTATTCCGAACATAGAGCATTTAAATTCTTAAATTGATGTCTTTACCTTTATCCTCATGTTTTGATTTGATCTAGCTATATGGAACCATTTATTCCTTACTTATCGACTTTCATTTTGAGTTATCATCAAAACCTGATTGCGCGATGGTAGTCTTCCTAAACAATCTTTCTGCTAAAGACATTATCAACTTATGCTCATGTCTTTCTAGTCATACAAATGTTCTTAGCTGTGCTTATGGTTTGTTGAACTGCATATGTAAACTGTACTTAGAGATTGCTATCTTGCAAAACATGTTTACAAATACTTTTCTTATTGTTTGCGTCATTACTTGAATCGCTTTTGAATCCTTAAACTTAGAAATCTTTAAAACTCTATTTGATTTCGATCAACGAGACTCGTTATTACTTACATTGTGACGTGGAGGTTCATAAACCTTCGTAACTTGTAGTCATGGGTTTGGCATAAAGGAAAAGACGTAACTTGGTATGTGTCCAAGTGTCTTACCTTCACATATGACAAGACCTAACATTCGTGATCCTATGGATCCCCTGTTTAACTTTTCTTTCAACTAAAATGCCTCTTATCTTAGAAGTCATGATGACAATTGGTGCATTATAGACCAATTGGCTAATTTCATATTGACTTTTGTGGGATAATGGGTCGAGAAAATTGCTTGTATCTGTTTCAAATATTCGTATACCGTAGTATGACGTTAAAACATCGATCATTATTTTGGATGACCGATTCATTTTCTGCTTTTAATAATGTTCCTAATCATCGTCGTGAACTCATTCCAAAATCTTCGCACATCGTATTATTCTTAGACCGATGGTTGGTCAAAGGAGAAATACATATTTACAAGAAATGCGTTATGATCGTTTTATAAAGTGACGTTTGGGATTCTTAAATTCTGACGGTTAACCCTTCTTATCATTGTTGGTCTTTTATTGATTTTTAGACATCATTTTACTACGAACTTATATTCTAGAAGTTGTGACTTATAAATCTAAGGTACCACGGTAACTCGTCATCGTTTTCCAATGTTTCATCTCAAAACGTCTCGCGTTTAATATGTTAAGAATCTTGTAAGATTCTATAAAGTGAAGTGTTCCACCTGTAATCAAACGTCAAACATGGTTCGTTGAACACTCACCTTTCATTCCAATTCCTTTGTTCATTTAAGTTCATTCTTAATTTCGGGATGGAATTTTTTTAAGTTGGGGAGACTGTAACATCTCGTATTTTACGTTAATTAAAAATTAATGGCGTTTAATCTTATAAGGACCATTGTGGTCATTTATGAAACTCATGGGTGATTTGCATGTTAATGCCTTTAATTATTTAGTTAATGGTTTCATTAAATCAAGCTTAACATGTTAAATAAATAATAATAATAATAATAATAATAATAATAATAATAATAATAATAATAATAATAATAGTAATAATAATAATAATAATAATAATAATAATAGTAATAATAATAATAATAAAGATAATCTTGTAAATAAATAAAACAATATAAGTCTTATTATTTTAAAACTTGTAATTAGTAAGTTTGAGCATAAAACAATAAAACTATGAAACCTCGGGGACCAAACTGTAATTTAACTTGAACTAAAATTGAAGTTTACAATTAAATAAACAAATTCTAAAACTACAGGGGCCAAAGTTGTAAAATTGAAAAAAAACCCAAACCCCCTCCTTGTTCTCCCCCGTAATTCCGGCAGCCGGATTCCAGCCTTCGGTCGTGGCTCCGGCCACGATCCATTACCCATTTTCAAACCGTTTTTCGATCCAAAACCGGTCCCAAACCCTTCTAGCATACGTTTCGAGCCTAAATCAACCTTTAATTCAAGTTTAATGCTGAAAATGGATGTCGATTTGGTTCGGTAATCGTCGACTACCATCCTTGAACCGTTCAGGCAATTAAACTCTAATAATAACACAATTAAACGAACCTAAAGGATAATTTATCCGTTCCTAAGCTACTACCATTCTCAATTTCATCTGAAAAACACTGAAATCCCACATTAGATCTCATCTTCATCGCGACCGAGCCATCGACCGGGTCTCCTCGCATTTCGTTCAAAATCAGGTGATTAAACACATCTCCAAACTCGATTTCAAGTGGGAAATCAAAGCCCCATTTTTATTTCTATAAACGTTGTTGATTTTGTGTTCAATTAGATGCAAAAACATTCTAGGGTTCTTATGAATTTGGGGAAACTTTTTTAACTTGGTTTAAAATCATTTGGAAACCAACATAAACCGCGGCTGTAAGCCTTGGTTCACTGGTTCCATGCTCACCATCCAACTTAGAGGTCACGGGTTCGAACCCGGTGACCTCCAACATTTTTTTTAAACGTTTTGCAACTTTTAAAATATATGAAAAAAATTATAAAAATTACAAAAGATTATTCTTATAATCTTCATGTATTTTAAATAATGTAGATATTTTCTGTAAATTTATTTATACAAATATCTTTATATTTTATTTAAAATTTTAAAGGGAAGGTTATAGTTAATATGCATTTATAAAATTTGGACTTAAAATACTAGTTATTATTTCAACCATTGTTTATTTAGTTGTCAATTAAATCGTGTACATTTTTATTACAAAACCTTAATTTAACTTTATGAATAATACTAAATTTTAATAAATGTTATTCTTGTCCCATATTTTATAATATAAATAAATTATTCATACGAAAATATAATTGGTATCGTTTGTTAAATATAAATGACAAAACCCCAAACCTCAAATAAGACCCTAGCTCATAACAATTCATTGAACTTAATATTAGACTTTAATCTTGTGCTTAAACATATTTAGGTGTCTTGTGACGATACAACTTGGAACGACATTTATTATTATTTTTATCCATTGCATACTTATTGATCAAGTGAGTTTCCTTACCCCTTTTTATGTTATTTCACACCGTTTTGGGGTGAAACATGTTACATTATTCAACATACACTTATAAACATTTAAATCTTATAAAAGCACATGCAATTCATACTTTTATTTTGTCATGGTTATTTGTGTTATTGTAAGTCTTATATGAGATACATATATTGTTTACAATCATTAACTATTGCTAGCCTGGCGACGTCTTAGATCTTTGGGCCTGACAAGCCTATTGGTGCTAAAGTCGATGTATTGCCGACTCCTAGGAGCCGTATGCTTGTGCACTAGGGAACCAAGTACACTTAGCCAATCATATAAACTTATAATCTAGTCGAGGTTTGATTGTACTATATGTGTTCTATAAACTTGCTAACTCATAACCTATGACATGAATTGCTACTTGAAACCCATGGGATATTATGTATGTGAAACTCTTGGAAACTCACCAACATTTTATGTTGACCTTTTATTTTTAACATGTTTCAGGAAATACTCAAGCTTGATTTCTACTCTTTGAAGCTTACACATCTAGGAATGGACCTAGATAAATAAATGAAATAAATGACTTGTTATGTTTATTTTAATTTCTTTGAGACTTATGATTGTAATGATACAATTGGAACTTATGATTAATATATTGGATTTATTAAATAGCGTTATGTGGCTGTGAACGATCTTAACTCTCGCCGTCAAGGTTGGGGTGTGACAGATTGGTATCAGAGCCCATAACTATAGGGATTTAGATTATTAGAAATGGTGACCAAGACTATAGATGCATGAACCTCATAGAAAGATCCTTATACTTTTGTGCTTATATAATGTTTGCATGCTACATAATGCTATGCCTTTTGTGCAACTTGATGCTTTAGCATAGGATTGCCTTTTAAATATTTAAAACTTAGTTACTTGTCTCCCTAAACTTATCTTTGACTCTTTGACTCTCCCCGACGATTGAAACTTCCTAAACTTATTTTCGACGACATGTGAAATCTACACTTATTATCGTGGGTTTAATTCCTTAGACTCTATGTCTAATCTATGAAAATCTCATCAAGGTTTTGATTTCATGAACCTAAGAAATTTGTGTGACACATAAACACCTGTATTCTGGATTTCCTGGCAAAAGGCCTTCGGGCTAAGGCAAGCATATCGTATAAATCTCATTGCGAGACTAGTTATGCTTACCTGGGGATTTCTGGGATGAGTGATAAACTATGGTTAAGATACACAAGTCTCTAAGGCAAGTGGGTCAATATAGCTTGACGTGTCAACGATTCCAAATGGTAATGCGTTACCAAATGGAACCATCCTCTTTGTATCTTAAAAATCTTTGATTCCTTGAACTGGTTACTTCTCATTCTTATCATACATAATGTTCCTGTGCTATTGAACTCGTCTTACCTTTCAACTCCTACGTTTAAACATCGTTACACGTTAGGCGTTTCATGTAGCTATTTCTTTACCTTGATCAACATGCACATGATACAATTGGAACTTATGATTAATATATTTGGATTTATTAAATAGCGTTATGTGGCTGTGAACGATCTTAACTCTCACATATCGACGTTTCCGCCGTCAAGGTTGGGGTGTGACATGGCCCTTAACCAGAAATCTGTTGAACCAGAAATAGGAACAATGACCAAAGCTCCCATTATCACACCTGATAACTTCAGACGCTGGTGTCAACGCATTGAAGGATTCATCAAGTATCAAGACTACCGTATGTGGAAGTCCGTCACTCATGGACCATACATACCAAAAGTGGCATCACCAACTGGAGATAGTGCCATGATTGAAAATGAAGTCAAAGATTACTCTGATGAAGACTTCAAAAATATGGACATTGATAGTAATGCTATGACTGCATTGCTCACTGCCATACCAAACTCGATTATGGCAGGTTTTGAGCATTGCACTACAGCTAAAGAACTCTTTGATGCTTTGAAATTAATGTACTTAGGATCCTCATAATCCAATGAATCCAAGAAGGATGCTCTGAAGCAACAGTTCGAGAATTTCACCTACATTGATGGTGAAAACTTGAGCCAACAATACTTCAGATACATGGATCTGATAGCATCTCTGCAGCCTATGGGAGTGACTCTTGAAAAGAGTGACATAGTAAGGAAGTTTATGAGTGCTCTTCCTCGTGAATGGACTTTCTATTGTGTTTCTATCAGGATATCTGAGAATCTTGGAACACTCACTATGACTGAACTATATGGAATCCTAGACGGATACCGTATGGAGATGGAAAATCTGAACAGGCGGCAGATGAATGGCAGCTCAACCGCTCCTGTTAGCAATTCTCTACATGTTGCTGAAGGTGCAAGAACTCCCCAGTCCCATATGTGTCTGACTTACAACCAACAGCCATCATGTTCATCGGGACCATACATCACTTTCCCAGAGACACCTAAGTGTCAACAAGCTCAACAAGGTCCTTTTCAGGAAAGTTGTGCTTTTGTCTCAGGAAAGGAACACTCTAGTGATTTCCAATTCTGTTTTGATGATCTGGAGTGCTTCAGTCCAGATGATGTTGAATATATGGACATCATTCAACAAATGGCTATTCTCACCTACAGAGCAAGGAAGTTTTACAAGAGAACTGGTAGCCAATTCCCTCAGAACCCAACAAGTAGCAATTTGGGTTTGAAAAATCAAAGGCTAAGTGTTACAACTGTAATAAATTTGGTCATTTTGCAAGGGAATACAAGGCTTCAAAATCTAATCCTGGAGCAAGTCAAGCTTCTCAACATCATCCCACCACACAAGCTGCAACCAAGCCAACAGAGCACACTGCAGCTGTTGCTCAAGAGGTTGATTGGAGCTTTATGGTGCAAGATGTTACTCCTGCTCAAGCTCTCATGGCAGACACAGATGATACCAAGGTATATGAGCATCTTTGTACTCCTGACTGTATAGCTAAGGTTAAGTTATACCAGGACTACAACTTGAAACTTAAATCTGATATTGAGTCTTTGAACATATTGAAAGCTGATTTTAAAAGAGCAGAATCTGACTATAAACTAAAAATTAAAGAGTTAGAAAACACTGCATCTACTTTAAAAGATGAACACTCAAATTACAGGGCTCAAATAAAAGATTTAGTTTCAAAGTTGACTGAGGCTCAAGCCCAGCTAGTAATAGCTGAGGCCAAAGTAAAGAATTATGCTATCCAAGAGCATAACTTCAACAACATTCTTGCATCAACTTCTCACTCAAAAAAATGTTATCAAAACAAGAGTGGGTTGGGAACCAATGAGACTGCTCCACCACATTCTTATGTGTCTATTAGACAACCAAGATGTGGTACTGATGAGCAAGATGTTCCAACTGCTGACCCACCATCTCTTAAGAGTATGAGTGATGCAAAAACGGTTACCACCACCACAGAGAAGGACAAGTTAGAAAACCTCATCTTCACAGCTGAGAACAAATCTCTCACCACCAAACAAAGAAAAATAAGATTCAAGTAGCCAAGAGAACTGCCAAGAAGGTGGCTGAGTCCAAACTGAAAATTGACCCAAGAACAAAAGGATGTTTTCATCTCAGCTAGATTCCAAGTGGTTGGAAGCTCAGATTCAGGACATGAGTATAATACCAGTACTCCCCTCCAACTGAAGGATCTGAAGCAGAAAGGAAAAGCTATGGAAGAGGACAAGGAGGCCAAGAAGCAAAAATCTACATGTCCTACCAAAGCAAACACTGAATGCATAATGTGTGGTCTGCACAACCACATGGCCAAGGATTGTTATTATAATCCTGCAAGCACACATTATGCAAACAAGGTAAGAAAAGAAGCGGCCAAGGAAGGTGTCACACTTGGATCACATAACCAGATCCAAAGGTTGAAGAAAGGAAAGCAGTCTTCCGAAGCCAAGTTACCTTCGGAAGGAACATCTTCTTCCGAAAGGAAAGTAGCTTCGGAAGAGAAACCAAAAGGAATTCTGAAGAACAAGAAAGCACCTCTCAAACCTTCCGAGAAGAAGACTGCTTCGGAAGAGAATAGTCTGAAAGCTTCTTTCGAAGAGAAAGAAACTTCGGAAGAATGCTCTGCTACCCAAGCTTCATCAAGCTCATCTTCAATGATCAACCAAAGGATGGAATGGAAAATCAAAGAAGATGTTGTAGCCCAAACCTCCTCTTCCCAAACTACTATTGAACCCACATGCTTACACTTTGGTTCAATTGTGTTATCATCATTCGAAGAGCCCAAGACTAACAAGGCTTGGGTTTATAATAAGAACTAACTATTTCACCTTTCTACAGGGACATCCATATGATAAAAATGGAAACATTTGGATTGTGGATAGTGGATGCTCCCGGCACATGACAGGGAACAGATCTCTTCTTCAACAATTTCACAATTTTGATGGAGGACCTGTTCAGTTTAGAGGTGAAGCCGGAGGATACATCTCTGGTAGAGGTAATGTGTCCAATGGTAAGTTAACAATTGACAAAGTACACTTTGTTAAACAGCTTGAACACAATCTTTTAAGTGTTTCTCAATTCTGTGACCAAAAGCATCAAATGCTTTTCACAGAACATGAGTGCATTATCCTCAAAACCAGGATAATAATTCCTAAGGAATTGGTTTTTCTTAGATCTCCCAGGAAAGGGGATATGTACAAGCTGGATATGAATAATGCTTTCCCACTAGGTGAAGTATCATGCTTTCTTTCTAAAGCAAATAGTGACGAGTCAACTCTTTGGCATAAAAGAATGTGTCATGTTAATTTTAAGACAATGAATAAATTGGCTAAGAATAACTTGGTACATGGTATGCCTAAAAAGGAATTTCTTTATAAAGACAACTGTGTTGCTTGTCTGAAAGGGAAGCAACATAGGGCATCTCATAAGCCCAAAGAAGTCAATTCTATCACTACCCCATTACACTTATTGCATATGGATCTATTTGGTCCTACAAGTATAATGAGTATTGGAAGGAAATCATATTGCTTTGTGATAGTTGATGAGTTTACTAGATTTACATGGGTATTCTTCTTAAGAACTAAGGATGAAACTGCTGAATCCTTAAAATCTTTTATTCCTAAGATAGAAAATCAAATTGATCATAAAGTGAAGATAATCAGAAGTGACCAAGGGACTGAGGTTAAGAATCAAGTTCTTGACTCATTCTGTAACTCAAAAGGGATTGCCAGACAATATAGTGCTCCTAGAACTCCTCAACAGAATGGTGTTGCTGAGAGGAGGAACAGGACACTTATTGAGGCTGCAAGAACCATGTTGGCTGATTCAAAGCTGCCTCTAACTTTCTGGGTGGAGGTAGTCAGCACTGCATGCTATGTGCAGAACAGGGTTCTTATTGTTAAGCCCCATGGAAAGACCCTTTATGAGTTATGGAACTAGAGGACACCATTCATTGGCTTTCTAAGGTCCTTTGGAAGCAGATGCACCATACTTAACACAAGAGAAAATTTGGCAAATTTGCTGAAAATTCAGATGATGCTATCTTTGTTGGATATTCTTCAAGCTCTAAAGTTTATAGAGTATACAACATCAAGAATCAACATTTTGAGGGGTCATCCAATATAGTTGTAAATGAGCACACTCCTTGTGTTAAGGGAAATGGTCCTGACAATATGTTCAACTTAGAATTGTTTCCCAACTAATCTAAACAATCTTGTGAGGATGTTTCAGCTGGAGCAGGAACTCAAAGTGACTCTGATGATGATCAAATATTTGAGATGCCCAGACCTATTCCAATTTCTCCTAGAAGGAATGAAGAACAAGCTCCCACCACTGCAAGTCCTGAAAGTCTGAATCTCTCAGGAAACAATGGAGCTTCAACCAGTTGTCAACTGAATGATTATCAAGTCACTTCAGATGACAACTCAATTTCTCAACACCAAGCTTCTAAAGATAGCTATCCGGAGGAACAGACAACTGTTGATGCTATCAACTGTTGATGCTATCTTACAACAGACCACTTTTGATGATGTTACTCATTCATTCAATCAATCTTCATTGAATGAAAGAGAAAATTCAGCTGGAACCAATGTTAACAATCCTGACATGAATCATTCAAATCTGGAGCAATCTATGCAACTAGATGTTATTCCCAGAATCAGGATTCATAACACTCACCCAGCTAAAACATCATTGGGGATGTCTCAGAAGGTGTGAGGACCAGAAGACAAACTCACAATGAGAATGTCTACTTGTAATAATGCTTTCTATCTCAAGTAGAACCCGAAAAGGTAGAAGAGGCTCTCAAAGACAACGATTGGGTTGAATCAATGCAAGAGGAATTGCTTCAATTCAAAAGGCAAAAGGTGTGGAATCTGTTCCCACTACCACCTGGTCAAGTACCCATTGGCATAAAGTGGGTATTCAGGAACAAAAGAAATGATAGAGGTTTGATTATCAAGAACAAAGCTAGACTTGTAGTTCAAGGATATACATAAGAGGAAGGAATAGATTACACTGAAGTTTTTGCACCTGTTGCAAGACTTGAGGCTGTAAGAATATTTCTTGCCTTTGCTGCATCCAAGAACTTCACATTATATCAACTTGATGTCAAATGTGCATTTCTATATAGGAACATCGACAGAGAAGTCTATGTGTGTCAACCACCTGGCTTTGAAGACCCACAGCATCCCCACTATGTGTGCAAACTAGATAAAGCTCTTTATGGGCTGCATCAGGCACCAAGGCTATGGTATGAGACATTGTCTCAATTTCTTCTAAAGAACAACTACACCAGAGGCACCATAGACAAGACATTGTTTAAAAGAAAATTAGGGAAGGACATATTGCTTGCTCAAGTCTATGTTGATGACATCATATTTGGTTCCTCAAATGACCAAATGTGTTAAGACTTTGAAAGCATCATGAGGAAGAAGTTTGAAATGAGTTCCATGGGAAAGATGGATTTCTTTCTGGGAATTCAAGTGAAGTAGATGGAAGATGGCTTCTTCATAAATCAATCTAAATATGTCAAGGAAATCTTAGGAAGATTTGATATAAAAGACTTCAAGCCGGATAAGACACCTATACAAAGAGATCACAGTCTTTGTCCTGACTCTGAGGGGGAGGATACTGATCAGCATCAGTACAGGGCAATCATTAGATCTATAATGTATCTCACTGCAAGCAGACCTGATATCATGTTTGCTACATGCATATGTGTAAGATATCAAGCTGCTCCCAAGGTGTCTCACCTCATCGCTGCCAAAAGAATACTTAGATACCTCAAAGGGGCTCCCAAACTAGGCCTTTGGTATCCTAAGAACAAAGACTTCAACCTATACGGTTATATTGATAGTGATTATGGAGGTTGTAACGCCAACAAGAAATCTACATAAGGAGGATGTCAATTTCTTGGTGGGAGGATCATCTCCTGGCAATGTAAGAAACAATCATGTGTCTCTATATCAACTGATAAGGCTGAATACATTGCTGCAGCCAGCTGCTGTGCTCAACGGCTATGGATTCAAAATCAGATGTTAGACTATGGATTCAACTTCATGGAGACTCCGTTCACATAGACAACAAGAGTGCTATCTCAATAACTGAAAATGCAGTTAAGCACTCTAAGACAAAACATATCGACATCAGGTATCATTTCATTAGAGATATTAATGAGAAAAATCTGATCAAATTGGTCAAAGTTGACTCAAATGAACAATATGATGATTTGTTCACCAAAGCTTTTGATGAACAAAGATTTAAGTATTTAATTACAGCTATTGGGATGATAAACCTTGACTAATTCTTTCGCACTGAATGTTAAGTCAAATGTGTCTATTTACAACTTAAGCCCTGCTACAAAAGGTACTTCTTCAAAATATTTAATATAAACTCTTCCAAAGAGAAATTTACCCTCGGAAGATAGTTTTACTCTTCTTCCGAAGGTAAATTCCTCTAACCCAGACAAAGAATTATGCTTCGGAAGAAAACTTGATCATGGATCAATCTTCTTCCGAAGGAAATTTTATGCTTCTACGAAACCTCATTTTACCTTCGGAAGCAAAATAGTCTTTATGACAGATTTTGCTTCGGAAGCAAAATTTGGCTTTGGAAGATTGTCAGGAGAGAGAAACCTTAAAGTTCTCTCGGAAGCAGATGTTGTCGGAAGAATGCTTGAAAAATTGTAATGGAAACATTTGGGTCCCACTATGCAAAAAGTAAGATTTTGTAGAAGATTCTTGGAGTATTTCGAATAAAACATCCTTACCGCCTCTGTCAAATCAAGCCGTATAGTGTCATTTCACCTTATCGGTTTGATTTTTACTCCATATTTAAAGGACTCCAACTCTCTTCTATACTTTCTTTACCACTGTCAAAACCCTACCATACTGTTTTCACTGTAATCTTCAAGCTTGAAACTTTTCCTTCTCACAATTCCAAAACAATGGCTCTTAACCCATAACATAACCAAGTTGCTATCCTTGTTTCATCTATGGATAGTGACTTTGCTCAAATCATCCAGTTTCTCACACAATCCATATACCTTCCTGCTCTCACAATAAACCCTACCATCTACTCTAACCATATGTCTGATTTTTGGACAAATGGCCAAAATGAAGTCATCAACAATGAGAGGGTAATTTGCTCGAGAGTCTATGGACAAGAGATAGTGGTAAGTGAAACCACTATCAGGGAACATTTGGATCTTCATGATGCGAAGGGCTCTAACTGAATTTCCAAAGCCTGATTTGGAAGACACCTATACAAAAATGGGATATGAAGGTGATGTTGGTAAGTCTACTGTCTACAAATTCAATTTCTCCTACAACTGGAAGTGCTTACTACAAATCATCCTTCATAGTTTGTCCAACAAATCAGGTGGTTGGGATCAAATCCCCTATGAACTAAGTTGTTTAGTTCAGGGGTTGGTCAGAGGCCTGAGGTTTAATTATTCCAGGTTTGTTTTGAATAACCTGAGGGGAAATCTTATCAAAAATACATTCTACATGTACCCTAGGTTCATTCAGCACTTCATCAACTGTGAACTAGACCTGGATAAACTAGAATACAAGGATATTCTAGTAGTACCTCAAATGTGGCCAGGTATCTTCCGAATGATGAAGAAGATATCTACCAACTTCACTGGAAGGTTCACTCCTCTGTTTCAAGGTATGCTTGAGCCCATGGCTCCTGGTGACATCCCTGTTAAACCAACAGATGATGAACCCACACAAGCAATCACCACTCCACACCAAAAAGCCTCCATACCCATCAAACACTTTTACCAAAGACGACCTAAGCGAACCCTTGCTCAATCTACTCTGATTGAACAAGTCCCTTCTGCTCAGTCTAAAATGGCTAGAGTGGAACACTGGGCTCCAACTCAGCCTGAAGTCCAACCTTCCCCTCTAATTGACCTCAATATCAGTGTAGAGTCTCCTCAGTCTCAACCTGATAAGCCCATCACCCAAACCTCAAGCCCTCCGGATGAGTCACAATACTCTCCTGAGTAACCAAAAAGGGATAGCCACATCACTGACTATGAGTCATTAGATGTTGACCAAGGTCCCTGGTCATTAGGAATATCTACCATATCCTTCACTGACCTTCTAACCCAAACTGGTGAGGATTTCATGTTTCCTCAAGGATATGAAGTTGATCTACCACACCTATCTCTAGATCAACAGAGCCAAAGGGAACCTCTGATCTCTGACCCATATCAGCAACCATTAACTGAAATGAGTCCCACTGTTGTGCAGGGGACTCATGTAGGCTCAGCTGCCACTACTAAGAGTCTCTCATTGAGCTCTCAGGATAGTGGTAACATTATTGAGACTGAGTCTATGGAAACTTTGCCCATTGACATCTCTGAAAGAGATATCCTTGAGCAAAGGTATCCAGGGCGCTAACAAACCACCACTGGTGATGAAGATGTACATGCTAGGTATGTTGTCTCATCTCCCCATGATTCTTCACATGAAGATGAGGGAAGGCTGAAACTCATCATTGAGTACCTGCTCTCTAAGGTCTCAAACCTTGAATTCAAGGTTAGGATCCTAGAAACCAGGTCTGCCACTCAGTAACATGAGATTAAAGATCTTAAGGCAAAACTAGCTGAGACACAGATTGAGAACTCTGTCAGGCATGTACCAACTCAAGTTTCTTTAAGTTCTTCCTCTAGCTAGCTCATCTACTTCTCAAGATGATGCTACCAAAAATAGGGAGAATGTACAGAAGAAGCCTATGAGGTACCTCAAACATATGAGGAACCTCAATCTCTGATGACTCCTACAACTTTTTCCTCCCCTTACCCTACACAAAAGCACTCATCCACTGTCTTTCCACAACCACCTCCTTTGAGCTTTCAAGTGGATCCAAGGATGCTTATTAGTCTTCACAAATTTTTCACACAATTCCTAATGAGCCCCTCACTTGAAGAACCATCCCCTGATGTTGCCATAACCTACTTTAGAGCAGAAGAGCTTCAAAGGCTCAGTGCATCACCTACCACTCAGGAGGAAGTTGGTTAACCTAAGGTCACTATGGAACCTGAGATTCACTTCGAAGGGGAAATAGGGACTGATTGCCCAGCAACTACCTCAGTTGGGACAGATGGTGCAACATCAGTTTCTTCCAAAGTAGAAATTTCAACTGCGGAAGTAATTATTAACCTATCATCCTTGTCTGATGAACTGATTCTCATAGAGGCCATTCTTGATCTAGCCTCTGAGGTGAGCAGTGAGGACTTTTTTACAACTTCCATTCAACCACAAATGCCTCAAGAGCAACCATAAAGTTCTCAACCTCATCCTCAGTCCTCTCAACCTCAACCTTCAAGATCAGAATCACCTAAGGAAGCATCTCCTCATGATTACAATGGTAAGAGGAAGATGACTGATGAGGATCATCTTGAGGATGAGAGGCTAAACAAGTTGAGAAGAAAAGGTGGAATCCCCACTAAAAAGTTGTTGGTTGCAAGTAGCAAAGCAGCAACAACATCTCAAGAGTCTATCAATGAAAAGAAGAGGGTGGAGGCAATTGGTAGACTCATCAACCTAGGAGTAGCAAATGAAGAAATGCTACTACTCCCACTTGATGAGCTTATCAAACTAGAAGAGGCAACCTTGCTGCAAAAAGAAAAGGAGGAAGCAGCAAGGAGGGCCGAAGAGAAGAGAGCAAGAAAAATGAAGGAAGAAGCTGAGCTGAAGAAAAGGAAGGAGAGGATAGCCTTCCTGTGCTTAAGAGGTTACTCTTAGGAGGAACTGAGTCCTCATAAAAATGAGATGATCCTGCTCCTTGTCAACAGAGAGCAGGAACAAATCAGTAAGGAGAGAAAGAGAACTGCTAGGCAGAAAGTGAAGGAGGGAAAGAAGAAAGAGGATGAGGCAAAGCTTGCAGCAGCCAAGAAGGTGGGAGATAAAGCTTGGATGAAGGCTTATCTCAGGGCACATGGCTATACTGGTAGGCAAGTTGGGCCTATGTAAAAGAAGACCCTACAGCGACATGTCAGTGATATCAAAGCTGACATTCGCTTAGGAAGAAAGAAGGAAGTATCTCAAGAGATACAGAGGATGAAACCCAAACTAGAACCCAAACCACTACCCACAATTACTGAAACCACCACTAAGCCTATACCCTTCTCCTTCCCTATCAAAATCGAACCCATCACCGAACCATACACCCCTAAATCCACACCATCCTTACTACCACCATAATCTTCCCCTACCTCTCAACAACCACCCTCATTACATATCCTACAACCCAAAACACAACCTAAAATCCAAACAATACCAACATCATCCTCTAAACCATCCAAAACTCCAACCTTAAAAGAAATTGGGGAGATCAAGAGAAGGCTCAACAACTGCTCAAAAGTGAGCAACATTTCTTATGAGGAAGGATTCATCACATTGCAATACATTGATGGATCCTCAAACACTCTCACAAGAAATGCCTTCCTAGATCTACACCGAGAAACCTTACACCAATCACTCAATCTTCTTGCCTTAAGCTCTGACTCATTAAATGAAGAAGAGAACAGGCTAAGGAGGAAATTGGTGAGCCTGCTGGACACTAGGAATGGGGACAGACTGCCAAACTTGCCCCTCATTCCTAGGAACACAATAGTCCAGTGGAGCTTTGATGAACCTTCTCACAACTTTATTATGGAAAGGGAGAATGGAGAGGTAAACAGGTTCAATGCCTCCTCCTTGCTACACTTAAGCAGATTTGATATTCCTAAGTTAGCAGAGAAATCATTCACCAATCCTTATAACTCCATGATAGCTGCCCACATCAGAAGATTCATTGACAGCCTTCATCTTGCTGAATTGAACAAAAGGCAAGAACTGAAGAGGAGTTAAAAGTTGAAGAAGGAAGTGTAGTTTTGGTAGCATCAACCTAGGGGGAGTTTGTTGGAACTATTAAGGCTGATGCAACCAAAACAACACTTAGAAGAAATCTATACAAACTAAGAGAAGTCTTCCGAAGGTAATGCTGCAACTTCCGAAGGAAAATACTGCAACTTCTGAAGCTTATATGGTGATCTTCCGAAGAGCTTCCGAAGGATGAACTTAGTCTTTCGAGACTTAGAAGATCTCTTTCCGAAGTAAAGAACCTAGTAGAATGAAGACAAAGTCTTCCAAAGACAAAGCCTCGAAAGAAGCTGTGTCTTCCGAAGTATGAAATGGTTTGGAAGAACTTATTCTTCCGAAGCCATTTAACCATTGGAAGAAACACAGTATGAACCAGTGGACAAAGCATGGTCTGACTGACACTTGCTGATTACTCTGATCCTCTGCAAGATACCTTCCATGTTTATGTGGTTGACCTTACTTTTATACACTGTTCACCATTCCTTAATTAGTACAACTGCCACTTTTAGTTGGTGACCAAAAACTACTAGAAAACTTTTAATAGATGACGCGCAAAAGATTATTTGTCATAAATTATTTGTCATCTTTCAAAAAATTTTTAGAATGAATGACACACATTTTTGCGTGTCATCTTAGTGTGTCATTTTTTAAATTTTTTTATAGGTCACTACTACCCGCGCGCGACTCTGATCAATTATATTCCAAAACCCCCGCTTCTAAAGCCCTAGCTTCAAACCACCCGACCTTCCACCCCATCGGCCGGCCCCTTCACACCACCCGACCATCCACCCATCGGCCGCCCCCTTCACAACGCCCGACTTTCCACCGCCCGACGCAACGCGACCACCAAACTGCCACTACTAGGCTTCGTCGACCGCCGACATCCTGCAGCCCCATCGACCGCCGGCAGCTAGCCAGCCCTCAACCGCCCGCCGCCAGCCAGCCCTCAACCGCCCGTAGCCAGCCCTCAATCGACCTCACCCCTGCCCCAATCGACCTCATCCGGCCCCAATCGACCTCACCCAGCCCTCAATCGACCTCACTCAGCCCTCAATCGGCAGTACCCAGCTATCAATCGGTCGCTGGTTTTAAAGGATGTAATCAAATTTGTTTTCATGCTCTTCTTGTTCATGGTTTGCAATTTTAGGGTTTGGGCTTGTGCTTTGTTTGAAAAGTAAAGGAACCTTATGCTAACAACAAAGAACAAAAACGATGGATTCAAGAAACCCAAACAAGGTTAACATTGCAACTTTCTCTCTCAATCTAGATCTAGGGTTTCGATTTTGTTGTAATGGTTTTAGATGTCATTTTTCTGTTGGATTTTACATTTAATGTCTTTGAGCTTATTCTGTGCGAACTTGTTCATAATGCAATCATGAGTTCTCATGCACTCATATATATATATATATATATATATATATATATATATATATATATACTCTTAGCCTTTTATGCCAGATCCTCATGTATTGTTGTTTATAGAAAATAAAACCACTAAATTATCTTCAACTGTTTTGGATCAACTAGGTTCATGTTTCTATCAAGTGCCTTTTTCATTCTTATTTATTATTGGACTCGTAGAGATTTTTGGTACACTTGGTTAATTATTTGCTTGTTTTTTAATTCCTGTTTCTCTGTAAAACCGTGGATATCTCCCAGAAACAATCAAAGCATGTTCTCAATCATGTGAATGCGGAATGTAAACATGATTGGAATGAAAGAAGAATCGAATTGATCAAAAATGCTTCTTGTATTGAACAAAATAACCTATTACAGGTCTTGTGCGAAAAACACACAGTACAGGAGTGAAATATGATCAAAAGCTTAATTACAAAATGAAAACTAAACTATTTATACTAAACAAACAGTTCTCGCGCGACAGACTTGTCGCGCGGCTCCTCCTTTCGCGTGGAGGTTCTTTTTGCGTGAGAGCTTCCTCTCGCGTGACTCCATCTTTCTCTTCTCATCTTTATTTTTGGTGTTTGTTGTTTTGCCGAGCCTTGATTAGTCCTCTACAATCTCCCCCTAGGCTCGGTGAAACAATCTTAGTCAAAATCAACATTTGCTCTCTTGTAAGTACCAGAATAAGCGTACCATTTATTTCGAAGAATTCGATCTGTCATCCAGACATATTGGCAAGACAAGAAATAAACAGACTCATCAGCCGAAATGGGATAGTGTAGTAGCTTAATCAAGTCGTCTTTGCCGAATTTCATTAAGTCATCTGGATCAATGATTCTAAATGATCTGTCAGTACATTTGATCACAGCATGACCTGAATCCTTTTCACATCTCCAAGAAATTAATTACTTTAAAGAATTTGGAGGAAGAGGAGCATGGACTGGGACTTTTCTTATGAATTTGGGATGTTGATAGACTCTAATTTTCATCAGAGCTTTAGTATTTTCATCAATTCTTGTAGAGTCATCAATCACCTTTGATTTAGCAGTTTTGAAGTCCTTGAAATTTGTTCTTATCTCCCTTCGTATCATAGATCTCATTAGTTCAGCTTCGCTATAATTGCTTTCATTAAAGAATGGAGCTTTTCCCATGGAATAAAGATCAGCAACACGTAGAGTATGGAAGTCTTGAGTGCTCTTCAGATAATCAATTTCTCCATTCTTTCTCTTTAAGACACACAACCTTTTCTCGCCATCATAACCCCAGCTAATAACATGAGACATTTCACCATATTTTTGTTTCGGCTTTGAAATAAACAGAAAATAAGCTTCAGTAGGTGGTGGTGGTGCTTTGAACAGTAAACCTCCTCTAGTGTATAAAGCAATTTGTCCAGTAGAATCTTTCTGTGTTAAACATTAGGAGTTGAACCACTCACAGTCTCAGTTGGAATTTCTCCTTCTTCAAGATTAATATCTTTGAATAAATTCTATAGGTTGTTCCCAAATACGTCCGTATACTCATTTTGATCATCCAAATCATCAAATAAATCAAACTCTTCTTCTACAACACCTGATGAAGATTGTTGAAATGAGTATAGTTCCTTTTCATATAAATTCTCAGTATCAGGATCAAGTGGATCATATCCTTCTGGATCACTAGCACTTGGTCGAGTGACATTATCAGTGCTAGTATCACCAGTTGGATTAGAAGATAATCCTTCAGCATCACCCCCATCATCATCATTATTATTATCATCATCATCTCCTCCATCATGTTCATCATCATCTCCACCATCATCATCATCATCATTGTCATCATCATCCTCATCATCTTCAACATCATCATCTTCTGAATCTCCATAATCAATCAAATATTCATCCTCTTCTTCAGTAACAACAGGAAGATTCATCATATGTTCTGGCTCAACGAAAGCTGTAGATGTAAAAGCTTCAGTGATAGGTACTTCAGATGAAATTGGTACATCTTCAGTAGTACTAACACTTGGCTGTTCTTCAGCAGTTTGAGCTTTGTTGACCTTTTCACTTTCTTGAGTATCTACTGCAGGAGATGGGCTTGGAGAACGCCTGCTCGTCTCACCAACCACCGTAGTAGACCTAATAACTGGTGGTTGGTGGAAATATGTCTGAGAAATAAACTCTCTAAGCTCATTCAACTGTCTTTCCAACCCCGAAGAATAATCAAACATACTTTTCATTTGTTGCTCCAGAGAGACTATCCTTGTATCTTTTATTGTCGAGTCAAGATGAATCATGTTAATCATGTTTGTCTTTTCTTCATTGTCTTTTCTTAATTCAGCAATCAGTTTAACATTCTCGAAGCTTTCTTTCTCCAAGTTCTTCACTCTTTCTTCTAATGTTATAGAACGAGGAGCACTGGTGGATTCTTCTCTTCCTTGGAAATCTGGAGGAGTATTCAAAAACATATCTACATCAAACTCCAGATTTTCTTGTCTTGGAGGAGTGGTAAAACCAGATTCAGGAACATTGGCTGATTCAGAAACAGGAATCGTTTCTTTCTCAGTGGCAGAAGTAGTCACATTAACATGTTGCTCTTGTTCAGTCTCAGTAATAACCACATGTGTTCGTGGTTTCCCGGGAATACCACCTCGTCCTCTTTTCCTAGCAGGGAAATCTTTCCTCCTAGCCATTCGTTTGCGCCTATGAGATGTACTAGGAGACTCCTCAGGGATGTAATCAGTATCCCTATCTTCAACACTAATTCTTAAAGAAGTTGGAGTAGAAGGTGTCTGATCAGTTTGAATCACATAGGGAACATTCCCTATCTGATCACTAGCGGTCTCAGAACTAGAAGCATAATGAACAATTCCTTCCATTCTTTCTTCATTCACAGGCTCATCCTCAAATAATCTTTCAATCTCCTCATCTATATCATTTCTAGCAGCAGACGCAGAAGTGCCAGTCTGTGCTTCATCATTTTGAACATCTCTTCCTAACTCACCAACATCTTCCTCTATCTCAGAAAATTTGCCAATTTTAGCAAAACTTTCTCCTGAGCATTTGTTTCCACTTGCTCCAGTGAGATGAGTAAAAATCTCCTTCTTGATAGTCTGTACAACATATTTTTGAGACCTCAGAGTGGCAAACTCAGGATAGACATCATTAATCACCAGCTGAATAAACCGAGGATACATAATGAACTTCCTTCCCGGATTAGCTGTGGCATTTTTCACCATCTCCTGGAAGATTACTCCAGAAATACTGAATGGAAGATCATCCACCAGGGAGACTAATAACGATCCAAAAACAACACTCAGACTGTCCATCCTAGCCTTAAGGTTGCTTAGACAGTGAATCACCACATGAAAAAGATACTTCCAGTACGGTGGCAACCACTTCTTCTCTAGACTAGGATTCTGTACTCATATCCCATCCGAGTTAGAAATTCCATAACTACATCATCATCCAATCTTGTTGGGGCACCCTCTTGGTCATCAAATAGTAGTACTCTGTTCAGAATGGCTTGAGAAACAGTCACTTTCTTATCTTTGACAGTAGCAGTGATGATTTGATTTCCAGCTTGGTCTTTTTCTAGAGCAGCTGTGCTCCAAAAAGAATCGATCAATTCAAAATATATAGCTGGATCAGCAGATATGGAATAAACTATGCGAGAATTCTTCAGCCCTTCTATCATAGATGTAAAAAGTTCCTTTCCTTCAGGAACATCATATAAGTATGCTACACAGTTATGATTTTTATTAAAAATCATCTGTGCTATCTTCATTGTCACAAATAATCATGATTAGAACACTTTAAAATAACTTAATTATGCATACGAAAAACATATTTGCACTTAGTGAATTTCAACAAATAAGATCTCAGTCGCATGAGAGTGCAAATTTCACACTTAGAAAAATTTTCAAATGACTATCTCAGTTGCGCGACACCCTTATTAACTTGACAATGACAAGTTATATGAAAACAACATTTAAGCAAAAAACAATTTTCAAACTAAACAAACTATCATGCGAAAACAGCTTTTCAAGTGAGAACCACAGTTCATGCGAAAAGACTAGATCAAGCGAAAATCATATATTCATGCGACAACAAGTTTCACGCGAAAACCATGTTTGTGAAATTCAAACCTTATGCGAAAGCAGGATTCACGCGATAACAGTTATCACGCGAAAACACAATTTCGCGTCTGTTCATTTCACTTATGCGATTCGCGCAACCCAACCTTCGAATTTACTGTCCAAATCATGATTTTAATCCATGAAAATCATTCCATCACTGTCGCCTAAGTCCAATAAGTCTATTTCATCTTTCAATTTCAACATTTAAGTTTTTTATTTGATTTTAGTTTAAAGTTGTTAAGTTCCCCTTTGATTTTCATCGCTATAGTAACCATAACAACCAACTATACCTTTACAACTCAGTATAGATGCAATGTGAACGACTAAGTGTTGTAGAATAGCTAATAAGAACAATATGAACTCTGATTTTGAAGTTATGAATGGAAGCGAAAAATGGTTTTCGGATGTGAGCTGAAGCGAAAAGTAATTTCGTTTAAGCCACTGTGATATTTAAACCCCAGGTAACTCACGCGACAAATCCTTTCGCGAAATAAGGTTTCGCGTGACAACACATTTTCGCGCGTGATGAAACATTTCAATTTTTAACTTTTAAAATTTTTCTTATTTTTCAAAACTTTCAAACCTTTTTATTCTCAATTATTTATGTCAACAGAATGTTTTATTTACCAAGTGACCAATTAATTTAATGAATCTTCAATTTTCAAAATTTATCTGTTATTTATTTGTCTTAAAAAGTGAAACAACACAGAAGTAAAATGAGAAACACTACACACAAAATAACAAAATAATGAAAACAATTAAAGAATCAAGATCAGATTTATTTGTTTTGTAAGAATTTTCATAATGAGATCATATAGTTCTTTGTTAAGCCAAGACTCTGTCCAGCTTTATTTAAAATAACTGGTTAAGTTGATTGTCAATATCTTTTGTCCTTTTTAAACTCATACTTCAGGTTTTACTCAGAAACATAAGGAGTGATATATATCATGTTTTGTGATGATTTAATATAATTCAGTGGATCCCACAATCAGAAATTCTGTAAAATAAGTATTATCCTTCCACACACTGTCGAGATTTCAAGTCACCCCAAATTGACTTAAACCATGCATTGTTGATCAGTGATACCATTTATTTATTCCTAAAATATAACTATTTGAACATAACTAGCCTGAGAAACATTCTTAACACGGAATATTAACAAGTTTAAGGACTTACTAACAGCCATCCGGACTTACGTCTACCCTCTCAAGATGTTTAGGACTTACAAGCCATCCGGACTTACATGCCCCATCTTTTGATTTTGCCTTTGTTGGAGCATATATAGTCATATATAGTGTGTCCGTCGCTTGACGAATAGTCTAGGCTTAATGTTATACACCTTGTAAACACATGAAACTGGGTCATTTGCAGGAGCATATGCGAATGAGACTCAGTTGTACGACTGAGCCATGCTAATGGACCAGTCGTGCGTCTGAGAAATGCGATTGGGGCATTCGTAAGACTGAACCATAAGAATGGTCCAGTCGTACGATTGAACCATACGTATGGTCCAATCGCACGAATGGGCCCAGTCCCATCTAATATGGGCCGAGGCCTATATATACCAGTTTCAATGTGTAGAAACCTAAGGGTTTTAGAGAGTGTGCCCGACGCCCAGGTGCTGCCGGATGAGAGGGGAGATCATGCTCGATCTCCCCTTGCCAAAAGTCTTGATTCTTAAGTTGGAACGAGCTTAAAATCGTTATGTTTTATCAATAAAATCATTCGATTATTGTTCGTGTTATTGATTGTCTTTTGGTTTTATCCTTCCGTCAAGAACGTGCTCGGATGTTTACCAATCCAGTGACTTCACAGCCTTCCATGATCAGAAAATATTCTCAAAATAGAAAATATATACCATATAGTATGTATGTCTTTAGACATATCTTTTGATTTGTTGTGCTTCTTGGCATCTTATATCCTATATGGCCTTTTGGCATCTTTTTGCTCAATTATTTGCTCAACTATTTTCTTTTTGTCTTTTTATTTCTTTTTGTCTTTTTGTATTTTATCTTTTATATATATATATATATATATATATATATATATATATATATATATATATTTATGATAATCACTGAATCAAACAAATACAGGCTTGAGTATGACAAGATTATAACTCTCAGTCTGTGTTAGAACATTTTTAACATTGTCATAGAATCCCGATATGTTCCCCACTAAATCATATCTCTTTAATTTAAGTGTAATCACTCAATTATGATCTTTTCATTTCTGAAAGCAAAGCCTATCGACACATCAATCATAATCCAAGTCTATTCGTATTTATTCCTTTGAAAGTACTTAGACTCTTTTAGAACTTTGTGATATCATTTCTCATTTCAGTATAAAAATTTCTTTTCTTTTCTTTTCTTTTTATTTTTCAATTCTTTGATCTTGACTCCCCCTAAAACCAAAAATAGTTTTCACAACGTATTTTTGAATTTTCTCCCCCTAAAATTGTGATTGTTCTTTTTAAAGAGAAAAACAATTGCAATTTTATTCTTTATTAAAAAAATGAAAAATCTTTTTGTGAAGATTCATTAAACCAATTTATCCAAAGTTAATCATTCCCAATGATTGCACAAGGAAATCAAATCGAGAATGATCAAATGCCTTGGTAAATAAGTCAGCAATGTTTTTGGTAGACGGCACTTGTTTTAAATGAATCTGTTTTCGATCAAAACAGTCATGGATAAAATGGATCCGGATGTCAATGTGTTTAGTTTTGGAGTGTTGAATGGGATTTTTAACGATGTTCAGAACTGCCGTGTTGTCACACCAAATGGGTGTGTCATAGATGTTGAGACCATAATCAAGAAGTTGTTGTTGAATCCAGACAAGCTGGGAACAACAGCTTGATGCAGCCACATATTCAGCTTCGGCAGTGGATGTGGATACAGTGTTCTGCTTTTTACACTGCCAAGAAATGAGTCGGTTGCCAAGGAATTGACATCCTCCTGTAGTCGATTTCCTGTCTAAATTACAACCACCATAATCATTGTTAGTATAAGCAAATAAATTGAAATCAGAATTTCGAGGATACTAAAGACCAAGTTTGGGTTGACCCTTGAGATACTTGAAAATCCGTTTGACAGCTTTCATGTGTGATTCCTTTGGATCACTCTGATAGCGGGCACACTGACAAACAGGGAACATGATATCCGGCCTGCTTGCAGTGAGATACATGAGGGAACCGATCATTGATCTGTACAGATATTGATCAACGGATTCTCCTAATGGATCTGGAGTAAGAGTAGGACGAGAAGCCATGGGAGTTGGAGCTACCTTGGAATCTTGAAACTTGTATTTCTCAAGAATAGTCTGAACATACTTTTCTTGATGAATGAGAATACCAGTTTCAGATTGAGTAACTTGAATACCCAAGAAAAATGAAATTTCTCCAAGAGAACTCATCTCAAATTTCTTCTTCATCACTTCTTCAAACTCCGTGCACATACTATCATTGGTAGATCCAAAAATAATATCATCGACAAAGATTTGAACCAGAATGATATCATTGCCTGATTTACGAATGAATAAGGTTTGATCAATTGCGCCTCGTGAATAACCATTTGCAAGCAAATGTTCAGTCAGAGTTGCATACCAAACACGAGGTGCTTGATGTAAACCATATAATGACTTATCCAACTTGTAAACATAATCAGGATGATCTGGGTCTTCAAATCCTGGAGGCTGACAAACATAGGTTTCTTCCTTTATTTCCCCGTATAAAAATGCAGTTTTAACATCCATCTGATACACCTTGATATTCATGTATGAAGCAAAGGCTAAGAATATGCGTATTGCATCAAGTCTTGCAACTGGAGCATACACTTCTTCATAATCCAATCCTTCAACTTGATAGAATCCCTGTACCACAAGACGTGCTTTGTTCCGAACTATAACACCTTTTTCATCCGTCTTGTTTCTGAATATCCACTTTGTACCAATCGGAAGCTTATCCTTTGGAAGTTCAACAAGATGCCAAACATTTAGCTTCTTAAATTGCATCAACTCATCTTGCATTGCTTCTATTCAGCTGTTTTCTTTGAGTGCCATTTCCACATTCTTGGGCACTATTTGCGATAGAAAGCAAGCATAAAGGCATGTGTTGATTTCCCCTGATCGACTTCTGGTAATGACTCCTTCATGTAATGGACCAATGATTGCTTTTGTTGGATTATTATTATGTATTCTTAATTGAGGAATATCATCTGCAATCATCCCATCTTCCAAATTAGTAATGTGTTCAACATTGTCAAGAACTTCTTCAGATTGTCTAGATTGATACACAATATTTTCTTCAAGTGTGTCATCTGAAATAGGATTTTCAGCAGCAGTAGACACATTTGGAGATTCTTCAAAAGGAACTTGAATGACTTCTATTGGTGTATCCATAGTTTATGAAGAAGACGAAGATAATGGTGAACTCGATGATTCTTCCAGCTCCTGATTGGGAATTTGTTCTGAAGGAATATCTGATAACTCAGAACTTTCAGATACTTGCATAGAAGCTGTAGGAATAGCCTTGGATGATAAAGAAATTGCAGAATCATCAGATATAATGGATGGAAGTTCCTCAATGATTTTGTTCTCCAAAGATATTGCTTGAGAATTAGAATCTGCAGAAGAAGGTTTAGAAATTTTAAAATTTATGAACAAAGATTCATAATCATAAACCCATGAAGGAGCTGAACCTGCATCAGTTATGTTAAGCTCGTGCCAATCAATGTTAAATGACTCAATTATTTGTCTAGTTCTTTTATTATAAACTCGATATGCAACCTTATTGGCAGCATATCCCACAAAGTAACATTCATGAGCCTTCTTAGAAAATTTTAAAGTTGATTCAGTTGTATGCAACAAAGTGCAACAACAACCAAAGGCTTTAAAATATTTAACTTTGGGTTTGTGTTTATAAAATATTTCATACGGAGTCATATTTAATTTTTTATTGATTAAAACACGATTCTGAACATAACATGCAGTATTTACTGCTTCAGCCCAAAAGAACAAAGGTAATTTGGCAGCAGATATCATTGTTCTAGCACTTCAATCAATGTTCTATTCCTTCTTTCTGCAACCCCATTCTGTTGTGGAGTGCCTGCAGCACTAAATTGTCTAGCAATGCCCTTGGATTCACAAAACTCATTCAACGTTTGATTGCAAAACTCTGTTCCATTGTCACTTCGGATGCATTTTACCTTTTTATCTGTCTGATTCTCCACCAAATTAATGAATTTGATCAAAAGATGTGGAGTCTCATCCTTAGATGCTAAGAAAAACACCCAAGTAAATCTAGAAAAGTCATCAGTAACAACCAAACAATAAGATCTTCGACCCAAACTTAAAACACTCACTGGACCGAATAGATCCATGTGTAAGAGTTGTAAGATTGATTCGATTGAGTTGTTTGCAATTGGTTTGTGAGGAAGTTTATGTTGTTTACCTTTTGAACATGACAAACAATGTTCATTTAATTGAAATTCTTTTTCGGGTAAACTAATGACATGATTTCCACGTACCAGTTTGTTCATATTTTTAAGATTGACATGTCCTAACCGACGATGCCATAACATGGAATCATTCTCCGAGGCTTTGGGCAATAAGCAAGAAGCAGTTACCAAAGAATTTGAACAATTGATATCAAGAAGATATGTATCATTATCTCTCGGAGTCCTCATCAAAACCCATTCATTAGGAATAACAAAACCCGTTTTTATGATTAAGCATTTTTTGTTAGTGAAGTGTGTAGAATATTGTTTGTCACAAATTTGAGACACACTTAACAGGTTATGTTTTAATTCCTCAACAAAGTTCACATTTTCAAAGCTAAGGACACCATTAGTAACTATACCACGCTTAGTTATACGTCCTCCTTTGTCTCCTGCGAAAATCACTCTTCCACCATTATAAGACTGAACATCTTGTAGTAAAGATAAATTTCCAGTCATGTGTCTTGAACAACCGCTGTCTACATGCCATAGGCTTTCAATAGTCTTTTGCGGTTGTCCTTGCATAAATAACAAAATTACTTAGCTTTTGGTACCTAAGTCAAACATGACTTGAGCACACTATGTGTTGCATTAATACAAAAAGATTTTAGATTGTTATATTTATTTAGCACATCAATCTTTTCATTAACTCTTTTTACCTTGATTGTTTCTTTTAAATCATTTTTCAAATGCTTATGCTTTTCGACATTATAAGCATTATCAACTTTTGATTTCATTTGATTTGCAAATTTTCCACGAGTGAAAAACATTTTCTATTATGAGCAATAGAATTATGAAATCGTTGTTTGCTTATTGATTTTAGTCGAAAAGGACAATTATTTGCTAAATGATTTAAGTTTCCACACTGATAACATTTCCTTTGTTGTGTGTGGAAAACAAACTGTGGATGCCAATTATGGAAATTGTCATAAAAACGAAAGTCAGATTGACTTTTTGGTTTAACATTCTGCACAGTCTCTCGAATCTTTGCTTCATTTGATAATTGGTTGTTCATCTTTTGCAAATTCGTGGATATTGTTGAATTATGACCACTTTTGATATGAGATTTAGCAGCTGTGACTTTTGGAATTGATGATGCTGGAATAGGACCAGTCTTAGAACTTGCTGGAGTAGGTCCAGGCTTTCATATACGAATGGATGCTGGAGAAGGACCAGGCTTTGATATGCGAATGGATGCTGGAGAAGGACCAGGCTTTGATATGCGAATGGATGCTGGAGAAGGACCAAGCTTTTGAATTTTCAGATTGGATGAAGAAAGAGCATTCACTTGCAAATCTGGGCTACAAATATCTTGGTTCACAAGGTCAGCATTATGATGAAGTTTATTTTTAAAGAATCGAAAATTCGTTTCTTTAAAAACATAATCTTCATTTTCAATTAAACCTTTAGAAACAAATATATTTTTAAAGTCCTTTTCAAGTTTTTCTTTTTGATTTGCCCTCTGATTTGCATTCAAATTACATGTATTATTTGATTTAATCTCATTCAAATCAACAATCTTTTCATTTCTTGACACAATTTGATTACAACCAGATCCTAAAGCATTTACATTCTTATTTTTCAAACTTTCACTTTCATTATCACTCTCACTGTCACTCTCCCACTCTTCAACCAAACCATCCACCTTCACATGATCTGCACAAAAATTTTCAGTTGATTGTTTAGGTTTAGTTATTATGATAGGATTAACTGAAAGATTTACTTTAACGGAAGGTTTTAATTCTAAGGATGGAGAGAAACCTATCCCATAGCTCATATCAGAATCAGAAATGACATCAGATGAAGGTAAACATGAATAATCATGATTAATTGGAGGAGCAATGTTTGAAAATCCAACACCGCATTTTCCTTCTTTTATCTTCTGTGTCATTTGTGACTTGATAATCCCTTCAACCATAGTTGATGAAAGTTCAAATTTTTCAACAGTCAATTTAGCCGAGGCTAGTTCACTGTTGAGTCTATTAATTTCTAAGGCGAGTTCATTGTTTCTATTTGTCAAATCATTACTTGTGCATTCTTTATCATGAAGATTTAATTGTAAATTATATACTGTATTATTTAAACCTTCAAGTTTTTCTTTGAAAATCTTTTCATTTGATTTATGTTTTCGAGCTTGATATTGAAGTTTTTCAACTTCCATTATCAAGTTCTCATTATGAACTCTATACCTTTGAACTTTCTCAACACAAGAATTTGTGCATAAACCATCATATACCTTTTGTTCAGAACTTTCTCCTTCAGTCTCTTCAACCTTCTTAACCATAAAAGCCTTCATAACAACAGCTTGTTCTTCCACTGGAGCAACTTCAACAGTCTTTAGATCTTCACATTGGCATTTGACTGGAGGCTCAACAGTGTACTCTTCAACCGCTATCCTTTTCTCAGCAATTTTCTCATCCTGTTCTTTCTTCTCAGCTTTCTCTTCACAATTACCTTCTTCTTTCTCTTCTTCAACTTCCTCCTTCTTTTCTTTAACTTCCTCCTTCTCTTCTTCTTTCTTAGCAAACAAACCTTCCATCAGATCATCAGAAACAAACTCAGCAAACAGATTCTCCTCTTCTTCCGGTTTAGTAACAATCTTGGCAATAAAAGCAGTAGACAATGTCAGATCAAGAGCTTCCATTTGGTCAGACCAATCATATTCAGCATTAGTTTGTGAAACCAATGCTTTGCTACTTCTAGAAGTACTTGCTTTGTCTTTCTTTGTTTCAATTTCCACATTGACCATTCTTTTTGGAGCTTCAGCTTGACCAGTTTTGGGTTCAGTACATTCTCTAGCAAAATGACCTGGTTTGTCACAATTATAACATCTCAGGTTAGACTTGTCAAAGCCAATTTTACTGGAGTTGTTTACACCAAACATCTTTCTCCCAGTATGTCTAGCAAAGTTCTTTGCCCTATATACCACTATGGCCATTTGGTACTTGATGTCATTTTCTTCCACATCATCAGGATTTACTTGTTGAAGATCATCAATCAAAACATTAGGAGCAGTGAGTCTACCAGCCATAAAAGCTTCATAGCTTGACATGAATGTATTGAATAGGGCAAGATGTTCCTCGGCAATCTGAACTGTCTGCTTTGAAGGATTAGTGGTAGCAACATAAGCATGTTGACCACTTTGAGGAGCTTGAGTTTGAGGGATTTGTTGATGGATGATGGGGGAATAGTGTCGAGCAGCTGGAATTTGAATTTGAGGGTTCATAACTGGTTGTATATTAGAAGATGCTGAACTTCCAGTTTGTTGTTGCTGACACATCTGTGTATAACTGACATAGTAATTTGGATTACTAGCCATCTTAGCATAAAGAGCAGTTGCTTCAGCACCCAAAGAACTTAAATGATTTGTAGCTCTCTGCTTATCATCCATCTCATAAGACTTGATGGTTGAAATAAGATCGGTCGTAGAAAGAGTATACAAATCTTTAGTTTTCTTGATCAGTGTACAGTTGTGATTCCAACTGTATGGAAGTGAATTCAGCTTCTTATTTACCGTAATTGGTTCCAAAGTAATCCCAGCACTCTTCATTTTAGTTACCAGTTTAACAAACCTGGCAATCTGAACATCCAACTCTCACCCACAATATGATTAAACATGTTGAATTCTTGATTCAACATATCCTTTTTACTTTCCCTCATATCTTTATTGCCCATGATCTGAGTTTCTAGTGCATCCCATAACACCTTTGCACCTCTGAACTCTTTGAACTTATGAGAAATTTCAGTAGTCAAGGCCATAGTAATGGCAGCATAAGCTTTGTCATCAAGCTCTAACCTCTTCATGTCATCTTCGTCCCACAAGTGTTCTGGTTTCTTGACCATCTCCCCTTTATCATTCTTGTACATGGGAATATACGGACCATACTGGATCGACCTCCACATCTTAGGTTCCGTGTAAATAACATGATTTTCAAACTGGTAAGCCCAATATGCATAATCGTCTTCGCTGAGAAGTCTAGGTGGCTTGTTCCCAGTACCAATTTCAGTATCAAGATGAAGAGAAGCAGTAAGATGCTTTAGATTAGGCGTTGTTGAAGACATGTTGATCAGAAATTCAGAAATCAGACTTTTCGTGCGAGAGAAGCTTCCGTGCGAAAAGCGTTTTCGCGCGACCCAATTCTTTCGCGCGAGATTTTAATTCGTGGGAAATTTGTAAGGCCCCGTTCCCGGGCACCCCACAGTTGGTCATTCATTGCATGTAACATACATAATTTACTATAATTTAATAAAACCATGCAGTGGAATTTCTAAGATAAACTTTTCCTTTACTATAAATACTTTTGCCATTTAATACAACGTTCGTCAATTACAAAACATCTAACGTTGCATTACATCACAAAAGCATTATACAAAAGACTTCATCATTTCTAATTACAAAAGGGTCATATACAGTGACCTCTAGTATAAAAACATTAAACAATTTTCATCATAAAGAAGATTTCTTAAATAATCATGTTTATCAGGATCTTCAAGAAATCTTACGCTTGCATGCAACATAATGTGTCACGTGCGTTATGGGCCCACAACACATTGCGTGGCAACATTATCAAAAGGAGAATGCCATCCCAAAAGAGCTGAGTAGCCGCCTCGTGCCATCCCCAGCAACCTTACCTGCCAACTGGAAACACATAAAAAGTCAGCGTTGCTGAGTGAGTTCTAGTTTTATATGTGCTAAAACACTTTCTATATGTAGTATATAAAAATACTCTTTTCTGTAAAATACAATACTGTATGGTATATGCGAACACACATCAACTGTCTGAACAAATGACGTTCGTTCTCTGTACTGTATGCCTTGTCTGTAAACTTTATCTTTATGTTTCACTTTCTGTATGGACCAATGAGCAATACCCCAACTATATGCGCGATGGAAAGCGGATGACGGGCCATCTATGTCCCTCAAAAGGGCTATGTGTATCCCCCGAAGGGTCAACTGTATCCCCCGAAAGGGCTAAGTTTATCCCCCGAAGGGTCAACTGTATCCCCCGAAAGGGTCAACTGTATCCCCTGAAAGGGCTATGTGTACTGTGTACAAGGCCGACCCAATCACCCGGGGCACGCTACAAAGGTCCTGCCAATCTCAGTTGATTGACCCTGTGTGCATCAATGGGTAGCTAGCCCGCAACACAGTTGAGCTAACGACACACAGTCGTGTACCTCCTATAAGCTTGCAAGACTTGTTGACTTTTATTAATGTTCCTTCTCTTTCTTTATTACTCTTTCACTTTACTTTATGCAATACTTTCATTTCATTTATTAAAGATAGCACGTGAAACTGTGGAAAGATAAACATGCATCAAGTCAAGGAACATCGATAATACAAGTCATTAATCATCGTCATATAGGGCCACTTCACACATACATATGTCATGCATACACGTTGAATACTATCATCATGCCCAACATGACATCTAAGCCTTGACGGCCATAACACATGCACCTACGGGGACTATAGTATCATTACTTACCCTTCTATTTCCCCCCGAATGCTAGTAATTGGACTATATTTTTCTCTTTGCACAACAGCCCTATTTGGGCGATTGAGCACCTCTCTGTCGCGTGGCCTCCATGCGACTGAACACTATGCGATCGGGCTCCACACGACTGAACCCCCAGTCGTGCGATTGAGAAACCATGCGAATGGGTCTATGCGGATGAATACTTATGCGATTGAAGCTTCAGTCGCGTGGCCAATCCTTCTATCGTACGAATGGACACTATACGTGTGGGCTTCTATGCGTCTAACCCTCGGTCGTGCGACTGAATTTCTAAGCGACTGGACTTATGCGACTGAACCTTCAGTCGTATGGTCTGTCGTGCGACTGGGCCCCATCCGTACGACTGAGCCTCAATCGTACGGTTGAACATCGGCCTTCCCTCAGTCGTGCGACTGGCCCTTCAGTCGCCTAGCCCTAACTGGGCAGCGACTGGAGTTCATCACGAACAGCAGCCGCGAGCTACGGCTGTAACACTCTTCTAAACTCAATTCAAGCCAAATTAACTCTCCCAAACCTTAAGGAATCATGTTAGGACATCATACATACTCATACAAGCCCAAAATCTTACTCTAAACATATTAAATATGATTGCACCCAAATGGGTCAAACACACACTTTACAAAAATAGGGTTTATATGTGATCCAGCCCCAAAATCGTTTGAAAACATGTAAATAAGGGGTCCTAGAACTCACATTATCACGGAGAAGATGAAGGGCTTCGATTTGGCTAGCCACTCGACAAATCTTGAGCCCAAATCACCATGTTCTTTCTTTCTTTCTCTTCTTTCCCTGCTCTCTCGCTCGCTGCTCTTTCTCCCGACTGAATGAGTGTAAGTGTTAGGGAAGAGAAGAGAGCTGCCCCACTTTTATAGTTACAGCTCAGTCGCCTAAGGTCCAGAGGCGACTGGACCTTCAGTCGCATGAACACCATGCGACTGGACCTCCAGTCGCATGAGTTCCATGCGGTTGATCCCTCAATCGTCTGAACATCATGCGATTGAACCTCCAGTCGCATGAATTCCATGCGGCTGAGACTCAATCGCATATCCCTCCAAAAAGTCAAACTTCCGGTGTTACAAGTCCACCCCCTTATTTAGGTTTCGTCCCCGAAACCTGTTATTCCTCGAACAATCATGGGTAATGCTGCCTCATTTCATCTTCTGTCTCCCACGTTGACTCGGATCCCTTCCTGTGCCTCCACTGTACACGCACAAGAGGAACCACTTTATTTCTAAGCCGCTTCTCTTTCCTATCGATGATTGCCACTGGTTGCTCCACATAATTGAGCCGTTCATCTACTTCGATATCTTCCAGTGGGACAATCAGATCTTCATCGGCCAAACATTTTCTCAGATGAGATACGTGGAAGGTCGGGTGAATTCCACTTAGCTCATCTGGTAAATCCAACCATAGGCCACCTCTCCTACTCGAGCAATGATTCGGAAAAGGCCTATATACCTTGGGCTCAACTTGCCCCTCTTTCGGAACCGAATGATACCCTTCCAGGGTGAGACCTTCAACATAACCCGATCTCCCACCTCGAACTCAATCGGCCTGCGTCAGTTGTCAGCATACGGCTTCTGTCGGTCTTTGGCTGCCTTCATGTAGGCCTTGATCCTTTCAATCTTTTCAGTCGTAGCCTCGATCACTTCGACACTCCCCAATTCCTTTTGACCAATGTCACCCCAACAAACGGGTGTCCTGCATCTCCTACTGTATAGCATCTCATAAGGTGGCATGCCAATACTGGCATGGTAGCTGTTATTGTATGAGAATTCAGCTAACGGCAAGTGGTCATCCCAACTTCCCCCGAAGTCAATAACACATGCCCGAAGCATGTCCTCCAAAGTCTGAATGGTCCTTTCCGACTGACCATCAGTTTGAGGATGATAAGCCATGCTAATATGTAATCTCGTCCCCATAGCATCATGAAATTTCTTCCAGAATTTGGATGTAAACCGGGTGTCGCGATCTGACACAATCGACACCGGTACACCATGACGAGTCACAATCTCTTTGATGAAAAGATCGACCAACCTCTCGGATGAATATGTCTCGCGCATTGGTAGGAAGTGAGCACTCTTCGTCAGACGATCCACGATCACCCATATAGTATCATACCCTTTCGGGGTACGCGGCAGCTTCGTGATGAAATCCATGGTGATGTGCTCCCACTTCCATTCCGGTATATCCAAAGGTTGAATCTTTCCATACGGCCTCTGATGCTCGGCCTTCACTTGCAGACAAGTAAGGCATTTACTCACATACTCCACCACATCGCGTTTCATACCCGGCCACGAATAATCTTTCTTCATGTCTTGGTACATATTGGTAGCACCAGGATGAATGGAGTATCGAGTTTTATGGGCTTCGTCCATAATCTTCATACGTAGATCCCCAAATCGAGGAATCCACATCCGCCCAAATCGAGTCTTGACACCAAACGCGTCTTCACCCAGTTCGCGACCAGACCTCTCATTCGTTCCGAGTTAAGATGATCTTCTTTCAGTGCCTCATCTTGAAACTCTTTAACTTGCTTCATCACGTCAGAGGTCATGATCAGCTGGTACGCCTTCACCCGTATCGGCTCGGGCCTCTCCTTTCGGCTAAGGGCGTCCGCCACCACGTTGGCTTTGCCCGGATGGTAGTGGATTTCACAATCATAATCCTTTATAAGTTCCAACCATCACCTTTGCCTCATATTCAAATCTTTTTGCTCGAAGAAGTACTTCAAGCTCTTGTGGTCGGTAAAGATGGTGCACTTCGTCCCGTAGAGATAGTGCCTCCAAATCTTCAATGCAAAGACCACGGCTGCTAGCTCCAAGTCATGAGTAGGGTAATTAACCTCATGAACTTTCAACTGCCGAGATGCATAGGCTATAACCTTTCCCCTTTGCATCAACACGCATCCCAACCCCGAATAGGAAGCATCAGAATAAACCACCAGATCTTCACTTCCATCGGGTAATGACAGAACAGGAGCTTGGGTCAATCTCGACTTCAATTCTTCAAACGCCTTCTCTTGAGCTTGACCCCATATAAACTTCACATCTTTCCGGGTCAACTTGGTCAGTGGAGAAGCAATCTTGGAGAAGTCTTGAATGAATCTTCTGTAGTAGCCCGCCAAACCCAAGAAACTACGGATCTCGGATGACGTCTTTGGAGACTTCCATTGCATTACTGCTTCCACCTTCACCGGATCAACCATAATTCCATCCGGATTTACCACGTGACCCAAGAATTGAACTTCACGCAACCAGAATGTGCACTTGGAGAATTTAGCATACAACTTCTCCCTTCTCAACGTCTCCAGAACTTCTCAATGTGACCGGCATGCTCAGTCTCACTCTTCGTATAAATCAAGACGTCGTCGATGAATACAATCACTGATTTATCCAACATCGGCCGGCACACCCTGTTCATCAGGTCCATAAAAGCAGCTGGCGCATTGGTCAAACCAAAAGACATGACAAGGAACTCGTAGTGACCGTAGCGCGTACGAAAAGCTGTTTTAGGGACATCTTGCTCTTTCACTTTCAGTTGATGGTAGCCTGATCGAAGATCTATCCTTGAAAACCAACTGGCACCCTGAAGTTGATCAAACAAGTCGTCGATCCTCGGCAAGGGGTATTTGTTCTTTACCGTCAGCTTGTTTAACTCACAATAATCTATACACATTCTCATGCTACCGTCTTTCTTCTTCACGAACAGGACCGGAGCACCCCAAGGTGAGATACTCGGTCTAATAAACCCCTTATCCAACAACTCTTACAACTGCTCCATCAACTCTTTCATTTCCGTCGGAGCCAATCGATATGGTGCTTTGGCAACAGGTTGGGCGCCCGGTATCAGGTCAATCTGGAACTCGATCCCTCTGTTAGGTGGCACCCCCGATAAGTCTTCGGGAAACACATCTAGAAAATCACACACCACCGGAACATCGGATAGTTGTGGTGTTGGCGTTTCTACATCCTTTACATAACATAAGAAAGCGCTACACCCACGCCTCATACATTTTCCTGCCACCGCCAGTGAGATCACCTTCGGAATTGTCGTGACCCGATCCCCATAAACAGTTACCAAACTTCCGTCAGGCGCTGTCAAACAAATCATCTTCTTTCGACACACTATATTCGCCTCAAAGTCCGCCAACCAATCCATCCCAAGCACCAAATCAAAACCACCCAAGGTCATCGCAAACGGTCTAACCGGAAATTTGTGGCCCTCTAATTCTACATCACAACCCTCTATCACCTCAGAAATCCTGGTAGTTTTACCTATAGCAGTTTCTACATCAAACGGTACATCCACACGTCTACTACTAACAGGCAATTTGGCACATAACGCAGTAGAAATAAAAGTCCTACTGGCACCCGAATCAAATAATACAGAGGCTAAAGTTTGGTTCACCAGAAATGTACCGGACACTACATCGGGGTCCGTCCTAGCCTCTTCCTGCGTCATCGTGAACGCCCTTACGCTTGCCCTCTGTCCCTCACCCCCTATCTTCTTCACCCCTGAAGCTTCTGCCCTAGGCTTCTTACATTCTCTGGCGATGTGGCCAGGCTGACCACACCTGAAGCATACGTTCATCCCCAGTCTGCATTCCCCACTGTGTTCTCTCCCGCATTTACCACACCTCTTTATTCCTGAACCTGACATGATCACCCGGCGGTCATCCACCCGCGTCTTCTTATTACTCGTCGAGGCATCATCCCGACCGGACCTCTTCCCTTTCCAGTTTCGGTCACCACCGCTTCCTTTACCGCCCTCTGCCACCTTCACAAAAGTCCTCTCATCATACAGCCTTCCTGCCAAGTCCACCGCCGACCTAAAGGTGCTAGGTCGGGCGGCGAACATATGCCTGTGAATATCCGTCGGCAACCTCTGAACACATCTCTTAATCTTTCAGGACAGAGGCGTCACCTGATCCGACACCAGACGTGCCATCTCGTTAAACTTCGTAGTATATTATTGGTGGGTCATGGTTCCCGCTTCCAGCTGCAAGAACTCCCTTTCAACCTTGTCCATTTCCCGGTGAGGACAAAACTCCTCGATCACTAGCTTCTTCAGTTCCGGCCACCTCATTTCCCGATCGTCCTGCTACCCTCGGCTTGGACTATGTTGTCCCACCAGCACAAAGCCGAATCCGTAAAAGAGTGGGTAGCGAACTTCACTTTTTGGTCCTCTCGGCACTCACTGATATCGAGGACACCCTCCATTTCTCTCACCCATCGATGAACAGCCGCAGCACTGCCATTACCGTCAAAAGTAGGGGGCTTGCACCTCATGAATGCCCCGTAATTACAGCCTCGTGCTTGCTCCTGCACAGGCTCCTCTTCCTCTTCTTCTTCATCATCTGAAATAACCGCTCCCGGCCCTGATTGTTCCTGTCTTCCCGAGGACCGGTTCCTCTCTTTTCTCTCATCTTCCCTGACAGCCTTAATTACTTCGGTCACCACAGACGGTAAGATCGTCTGCATTACCTGATGCACCTCTTCAACCACTGCCTCTTTTACCGAGGCCCTCAAGTTGGCGCTCTCGTCTACTCCCTCCTGATGAGGGGTCTCGTTTTCCTCATGAACAACCTTCTCTACCCTAGGTCTCCCTCTCATGACACGCGGTTCAGCACCACGTCCGCCACCACCTCCACCCTGTGAGGCCTTAGAAGATCTACCACCAGCCATTCTCTATCACCCACTGAAAGATTCAAACACCAACGCGGTCATTCAAACTGAAAGATTCAAACACCAACGCGGTCATTCAAGGGAATAGCTCAGTTTATGTCAAGTATAGTAAGTCCCTAATTACAGTGGCCAGTTGTGATTAGCCACTTACTTTACTCTTCGTACCCCGAGCATTACCTGTCCTAACTACATTAGTTTCTAAATCTAACAGTAGCACATAAACACATAACATGCGCACATAATACCGGTTAACTTTAAGAAAATACCTGATGGCACGCAGCTACTCAGATGGCATTCTTCCTCTTTCCTGTCCCATTCTCAGTCTAAGTTTAGGTTTATTTGAAAATATTTACCCATTTCACTTAAACTTTGGCTCTGATACCAACTTGTAAGGCGCCGTTCCCGGGCACCCCACAGTTGGTCATTCATTGCACATAACATACATAATTTACTATAATTTAATAAAACCATGCAGCGAATTTCTAAGATAAACTTTTCCTTTACTATAAATACTTTTGTCATTTAATACAACGTTCGTCAATTACAAAACATCTAATGTTGCATTACATGACAAAAGCATTATACAAAAGACTTCATCATTTCTAATTATAAAAGGGTCATATACAGTGACCTCTAGTATAAAAACATTAAACAATTTTCATCATAAAGAAGATTTCTTAAATAATCATGTTTATCAGGATCTTCAAGAAATCTTACGCTTGCATGCAACATAATGTGTCGCGTGCGTTATGGGCCCGCAACACATTGCGTGGCAGCATTATCAAAAGGAGAATGCCATCCCAAAAGAGCTGAGTAGCCGCCTTGTGCCATCCCCAGCAACCTTACCTGCCAACTATAAACACATAAAAAGTTAGCGTTGCTGAGTGAGTTCTAGTTTTATATGTGGTAAAACACTTTCTATATGTAGTATATAAAAATACTCTTTTCTGTAAAATACAATACTGTACGGTATATGCGAACACGCATCAACTGTCTGAACAAATAACGTTTGTTCTCTATACTGTATGCCTTGTCTGTAAACTTTATCTTTATGTTTCACTTTCTGTATGGACCAGTGAGCAATACCCCAACTATATGCGCGATGGAAAGCGGATGACGGGCCATCTATGTCCCTCGAAAGGGCTATGTGTATCACCCGAAGGGTCAACTGTACCCCCCGAAAGGGCTATGTGTATCCCTCGAAGGGTCAACTGTATCCCCCGAAAGGGTCAACTTTATCCCCCGAAAGGGCTATGTGTACTGTGTACAAGGCCGACCCAATCACCCGGGGCACGCTACAAAGGTCCTGCCAATCTCAGTTGATTGACCCTGTGTGCATCAATGGGTAGCTAGCCCGCAACACAGTTGAGCGAATAACACACAGTCGTGTACCTCCTATAAGCTTGCAAGACTTGTTAACTTTTATTAATATTCCTTCTCTTTCTTTATTACTCTTTCACTTTACTTTATGCAATACTTTCATTTCATTTATTAAAGATAGCATGTGAAATTGTGGAAAGATAAACATGCATCAAGTCAAGGAACATCGATAATACAAGTTATTATCATCGTCATATAGGGCCACTTCACACATACATATGTCATGCATACACGTGCAATACTATCATCATGCCCAACATGACATATAAGCCTTGACGGCCATAACACATGCACCTACAGGGACTATAGTATCATTACTTACCCTTGCATTTCCCCCCGAAGGCTAGTAATTGGACTATATTTTTCTCTTTGCACAATAGCCCTATTTGGGCGATTGAGCACCTCTCTGCCGCGTGGCCTCCATGCGACTGAACACTATGCGATCGGGCTCCACACGACTAAACCCCCAGTCGTGCGATTGAGCAACCATGCGAATGGGTCTATGCGGATGAATACTTATGCGACTGAACCTTCAGTCGCGTGGCCAATCCTTCTATCGTACGAATGGACACTATACGTGTGGGCTTCTATGCGTCAAACCCTCGGTCGTGCGACTGAATTTCTATGCGATTGGACTTATGCGACTGAACCTTCAGTCGTATGGCCTGTCGTGCGACTGGGACCCATCCGTACGACTGAGCCTCAATCGTATGGTTGAACATCAGCCTTCCCTCAGTCGTGCGACTGGCCCTTCAGTCGCCTAGCCCTAACTGGGCAGCGACTGGAGTTCATCACGAACAGCAGCCGCGAGCTACGGCTGTAAAACTCTTCTAAACTCAATTCAAGCCCAAATTAACTCTCCCAAACCTTAGGGAATCATGTTAGGACATCATACATACTCATACAAGCCCAAAATCGTACTTTAAACATATTAAATATGATTGCACCCAAATGGGTCAAACACACACTTTACAAAAATAGGGTTTATATGTGATCCAGCCCTAAAATCATTTGAAAACATGTAAATAAGGGGTCCTAGAACTCACATTATCACGGAGAAGATGAAGGGCTTCGATTTGGCTAGCCACTCGACAAATCTTGAGCCCGAATCACCACGTTCTCTCTTTCTTTCTCTTCTTTCTCTGCTCTCGCGCTCGCTGCTCTTTCTCCCGACTGAATGAGTGTAAGTGTTGGGGAAAAGAAGAGAGCTGCCCCTCTTTTATAGTTACAGCTCAGTCGCCTAGGTCCAGAGGCGACTGGACCTTCAGTCGCATGAACACCATGCGACTGGACCTCCAGTCGCATGAGTTCCATGCGGTTGATCCCTCAATCGTCCGAACATCATGCGATTGAACCTCCAGTCGCATGAATTCCATGCGGCTGAGACTCAATCACATATCCCTCCAAAAAGTCAAACTTCCGGGTGTTACAAAATTCCACTTTACCCATCAAGCGAAATCGCGTGAAAAGTGAGTTAACTGCCTGTGCGAAAACTGTTAATTTCGCACGCGAAAATTCCAATTTTCGTGCACAGTCAATTCTCCAAGTGTTTTCAAGCGAAAATCACCTCCAATTCACTGAATAGGTCTGATTATACTCATTTTAGTCCGATTTTAATGAATTTAGTTCAATTTTTAAACTTAATTATGATTAAAGTTCAACTAAAGTCCACTAAATCAGTCCAAATCAATCCAAATCCTCAAAATTTTGGCAGCATAACATCACCATGGCTTAATCTCAAGTAATCAATGAAGAATACCACCAAAGTTGAGTAGAAATCAATCCAAAACTTCTTCAAATCGTGATTCTAAAGCCTAAAGCTCTGATACCAATTGTAAAACCGTGGATATCTCCCAGAAATAATCAAATAACGATCTCAATCATGTGAATGCGGAATGTAAACATGATTGGAATGAAAGAAGAATCGAATTGATCAAAAATGCTTCTTGTATTGAACAAAATAACCTATTACAGGTCTTGTGCGAAAAACACACAGTACAGGAGTGAAATATGATAAAAAGCTTAATCACAAAACGAAAACTAAACTATTTATACTAAACAAACAGTTCTCGCGCGACAGACTTGTCGCGCGGCTCCTCCTTTCGCGTGGAGGTTCTTTTCGCGTGAGAGCTTCCTCTCGCGTGACTCCATCTTTCGCTTGTCATCTTTATTTTCAGTGTTTGTTGTTTTGCCGAGCCTTGATTAGTCCTCTACATTCTCTTTCTTTCCATCAATTGTTAAAGGCATCTTTTGATGGATTTTATTTGAAGTTTCATGCATAGTTTGCAATAGCATTTCGCTCATTATTTGCTTGTTTATAATTGTTATTTCTATTTCTCTTAGTCGATTGGTAAAGGCATCTTTTCGTGGATTCTAATCGAAGTTTCATGCACAATACTCATCTTAGGATTTTTCTCATGAACAAATGTTATCAGGTAAACATGTCTATTCTTTGTCCTGCTCTTTTTGTTTGTTGTTTTGAAGTATTTGTAGAGTTTCTAGGTTTTATTGGCACTTAAATGTATGTGCGGTTGGCTAATTTTTAGCATAAGTATGTTGGAAATCATTGGCTTTGGTTCCACACTTACATAAAGCAAAGGGATCAAGAGCACTGAGATGGAACAGCCAAATAGGTTTTGTATGGGTTTGGTTTTGTTTTGTGCGTGGGTGTATTAAAACGGCAATCCTGTCCATGGTAGATGCACGATTAAAATCTTGTTAACACTGAAAGCTCGATGAAGGTGATAAGGAAGAAGATTGGGGAGGATTTTGGCATTACATGGGGAAAACACAAAGGTGTATGCAAATATGCAGTAGCTATGCTTTCTCCTTATCTAAACAAATATTCTTGTTATATCATTACAATCAATTTATGTCAAAATGGGTCATAACATATAACATAAAGATATCTTAGCTGAATGCTCTGATATATAATACATAATTTTAGAAATTAACACTGTGAATTTCCATATTTATTAACAGAAGCAAAAATGTTGTACCTGGAATCACCAGCTGGAGTGGGATTCTCTTATTCTGTTGAAGAGTCCTTTTATACGTCGGCAAATGATGTCGTTATAGGTTTGTTACTTCTTATCAGTTATAATGAGTATGACTCATTATATTGGTTAAAAATATGTGGATGATTCTATGTTGTTTTAAAGCACTAATGCTGTCGTTTGTTTCATATTCAAAATTAATGACTATTGTCTTTCATTTCAATTATAAGAACATGACTTGTGTGAAAATAGGCATGAATTTTGTAAGTCAAGTTGAATTTACAGTTAGGCTTTAAGAAATATTTGCTGTCCATTAATCTTCATTATGCCTTGTTAGTGCACACCGTTCTGCTCTTTACGCTTGAGTTCTCTTTCTGTACGTTGACTATATGATTTGCTTTTTAATTTGTAGACATGAATTGCATACAGAATGAGGAAGTTGTGGCCCCATTTATAGGAAGAAAATTTAGAAACAAATAAGCAACTTAATTTGATGGTTAGTATAAAGTGTAATACTTTGTTTATGTCTAATGGTTGCTACTTGTCATCATTTATTGCTCCTGGCAGGTACATTGTGCACCTGCTCCTGTATTGTTCCTTCTAAATGGTAGTTTAGTATATATACAGTTAAGGTAAGCTCTCAACTCCAAATTTATAGTTGAGATTTAAATTGTTGTTGTAAAAGTGCATTTAAGAGCTACCAACAAGAGAAATCAATTTTGATTTGAATCTTACATCTGCTTCCATAGAGGTCTACAGTCCAATTGGGTTATTTTTATTAAGCATTGTATTTAAATAAACAATAGAGTACATGATTATTAATATTACCACATTATGTGTTATTGTGTTCTTTGTCATCGCAACCTTTTGTTATGTTCATCAAATAATGGAGTAATTTTGACTGATATAGTTGATTGTTAAGCATATAGAGTCAGTTCGAGATGAAAAACTTGATGATGTTTGTTGATAGTTTAATTGACAACGTTAATCGCTTTCGTTGGATCCCTAAGTATTTTTTTAGTTGTCTTATTTGTTTGTGAAGTTAATGTTTTACTAGTTTGCTTGCAAACAATGTTTAAAATCCATACTTTTAGACTTGAAAGTGTAGCACAAGGAAAAGCCTCTTATGTTGATGGCCAAGGTTTGAATCTTTTTATTGTTTTATTTGATATACTTTTTAAAGATTTAAGTAGTCATTATAAAAGAAATATGCTATTTACGAAGTTGCTTCTTTTCAGGACCATTCTTCTTTGGTACGGAGGTTGTTCCTCAAGAAAACATTTAAGCTTATAAGTTATAAAGAATAACATCCTTCATTGTAAATATCTATGCACTTTTGCATTGGCTGCTTCAGATTCATTTGAAGGTTCACCAAAAGATGATGTATGCCAAGAATCTGAAAATGCAGAGAATTTTGGTCCTTTTTTCAGGTAAATCAGTTGGTTAGATTAAGTATAAAAATATGTTACCTATTATGGCTTCTTAAAGATGGAAATTGGTTTTGTCTTAGGTTGGAGAAGGTAAAGATGAATACACTGATGGTGATTTGGATGAAGTTCGTGAAGACTGGGCGCGTTACGTATAAAATTTTATTTATATGTAGGCCGGAAATGATATATTTGGACTTGTGTTAGTATTGGTATAAGACTTGTATTAGTATTGGTACTAATTGAATTTGGACTTGTTTTATGTTTTGTAGTTGTTAATTAACAACTTTTGTAAACTTTGTTGGTATTTAATGGATTTCGCTTTTAGTGTTATTCGACAATTTGTTTTAGAAAACAACAGGTAAATTTATTAAAAATAATAAAAATCAAAAAATGCAGCTAATTTTATGACGTGCATTGCGCGTCATCTATTGCACGTCATAAAAACTTCATAGATGACACGCGCATGTGTGTCATCTAGTCATCTATGACTACCCCTTCCTTGACGCGCATTGCCCGTCATCTTTTGCACGTTATAAAATGCGAGTCATCTTTTGCGCGTCATAAACAGATGACGTGCAGATGCGTGTCATCTATCATTTATGACTATCCCTTCCTTGACACGCATTTGCACGTCATCTGACCCCAAAGATGACGCGCAATGCGCGTCATCTATTTCAGTTTTTCTAGTAGTGAAAAGGTAAGTCATGACCTGTCATGACTACCTTATCTTAGATAATATTTTATCTAAGATACCCTACCTCTAGCAATGTAGCATTTGTCTAGAAGGTAAGTCCCAACATGTTATCTACGTATAAAAAGTTGTAGATAGTAGTATGTATAGTCGCTCATTGTAACTTAGTATCCATTCTTCTGCATGAGTCTTGTAATACTTAGTTGAGAGATAATATATACAAGTATCTTGAAAACTCTTGTGTTCTTTTACTTATTATATTATTATCAATTGAGTTCTTGATTCTGCATTAATCAAACGAGTGAGATTTAACAAGTTTGTGAGAAACATTTAGTGTTGAGAGAACCATATCGATCCTGCACCTTGTTTTATTAGAGTCTACAGATATTTTAGAATATAGACATAGATTAAACACCCTTTGTGAAATCACTTTAGTTTTTTTAAACCCTTTCTTAAAGCATTTGGTTTTTTTAATATCCTTTTTAAAAAAATAGTTTAGAGATTGTTTATTTTTTCCAGGCGTCTTTATTAAAATTATTCGTTTTTGTAAGCGTACTTTTTAAAACCATTCTTTTTTGAAACGTCTTTTTAAAATCATTTACATTTTCTAAACATATTATCTAAAGCATTACATTATTTCTAAAGGCCTTTTAAGAAAAGCTTTTTTTCTAAACGCCTTAAAAAAACAAACTATATTAAAAAGGACTTACCCAATTGTAAAATTATTTTTAAGAAAGCCGAATGATATTAAAAATAACATTTTGGAAAATCAAACGGTTTTAGATAGTATGTTTAAAATGAACGGTTATAAAATCTTCAAATCAACCAAACGGTTTTAAAATCGTTAATAGAAGACGTTTGAAGACGTTTGTTCTAGAAAAGTTTTTAAATAATTTGAACACGTAATAACAAAACCTATTTTTGATATAAAAATATAAATACACTTTTTAAAACTGGTTTACACAGTTCACGATCAAATATATATTTAAATAATTTATTTTTTTCATTTAGAAAAAAAAATTTAGATAGTTTAATTTGTTATCTCTCTAAAAAACATTGTAGACGGGATTTAAAATTAAATTTTAAAACTTTTCTATAACTTTTTCTAGAAGAATAGTTTATAAATAGAAGTTATTTTTAATCCAATAAAATTTGAAGTGAGAGAACTAAATTTATTAAAAAAAACCATTTTAATAAATATTTTTCAAACTGTCCATTTTGGTAAATTAATTTTCTAACAACACCTATTTGTAAAAAAAACTCGCTATTATTGTATACTTAAATTTAAAAATGATTTTAAATAAATCAATTTATTTTGGATTACAAATTACAAACAGCTAGAGGGAGGGAAGCTTGATGTTTCGGGGGAAAAAGATATATAATGCACAGATTCTCCTCATTTAGTTATTATTTGCCATGTATAACTAATTAATAATTAGGCAAGATTTAATAAGTTTCTATAAATAAAGATGATTTATGGGATTTACATATTTTATATTTTATATTTTATATATATTAATATATTAATATATTAATTACTAAAATACTAATATAATTGACTTTAAAATTACCTTAATTACTTTATAAAGATTTAGAAATTATATAGTGGTCAATAATTACAGAATCACAAACATGATATATGTGAATCGATCTTTAGCAATGCCAGTCGACCCTTGATTAAAAAAATGTTTGTTATAATTCAAAAGCAAATTCAGGTTAAATATGGAAATAATATATCTTTCTCTCTCACTTGTACAGAATGAAATCAATAATAAAGACATGAAATTTATATTTCCTTATACGATTGATAATTATGTGTATATATGCAGGACTCTCGTAGGTTATTACAAAATTATTTTGTTTAAGATGGATAACCCTAATAATACTACCTTTGAGGAGATGGTAGTTCCTTCATCTTCAGCAGATGAACCTGAAAATAAAAGTACTGACAAGCACCCAGTACTTGAAGTGCCAAAGGAACAAGGCAGTGGTAGTGGTCGTCGTCGCCGCCGTCATCGTTCTCGTCCTCGTATGACTCCTGATGAGTTTCTTGAACGCTACCCGTGCATAGACGCTAGAGTTAACCGCCACCATCCATATGGTAAGGCCACGGACATTGTGAAAGATCTTATTACAGATTGTCTCGTCTTTGTTTCTCCAAAAAAACTCGACGAGCTAGAAGACCAATGGATGAGTTTCAATAAGGAGGAGTTGGAAGTCGCTCAACAAAAAATGTCACTTAAAACCAAACAATGGGACTTACTTCACAGGGCTAGGAAAGCCTGCAAAGATTAATCACGTGATCATTTCGTTGGATGGACACACGAACGCACGCGTCTAAATATTATTATTTTGTTTCTTTCAAATAACATGTTAGTTTGTTCTTACTTGTTTTCATTTTATATTAAGCCTTGAGTTTTTATGATTCAACAACATATCTGGTCGCTTTGCATCGTTACTACATATTTTGAGATCCTTATACACGTTGTCTTAGTAACCAATTTTATAAATATTTACTAATAATAGAATTAATCATCTTAATTATAGACAATGTCGTCTGATTTTTTGAACTCTTAATACCAATATCCCCTTGTTTCTGATATTTTTAATACTGTTCTTATGTGGTATGATATAAAATTAATATTTCTTTGTAAATTCAGCCGGTGCTAACTACGCATTAAATAATAAGAAGTACAAATTATGAATAACAAGTCAAATACCAAAAGAAAAGTTTTCTTTTACATATTGGTTACTGGATTACATAAAATTTAGATCAACTTGTGTATTAAATGAAAAAAAAATCACGTTTAGACCAAACCCTCTACTTTTCAAATTCAAAATCAAAAAATGCCTTCTACTTCTTTTGAAATTGAACTCGCTACTGAGTTGAATATAACATTTCCTCCAAAACCGCTAAACTTACAAAACAAAGAATGCAATAAATTATAAATCTATAGAAAGCCCACTAACACCAAACACCTGTTATAGGTTTCGATGCGTTACCAACCCACATACGATTGTATTAGGTATATATTATAGAAATATATAAAATTAATTAATAGCAGGAGTGACAGGGGCGCCTGGCATAGACGAGCGGCAGCTTTTTGGGCTGCAACGAGGTTCTTTCATCATATGACATTTATTGTGACGACGATGATATGAATGGGGAGTATGATGATCCGAGTGTGAAGAAGGTGAAGATGGCTTTAGGGTTTGGTTTGTAGAGGTGAGCAAGACGAGCGAGTGTTGTAGCTATTTCCCCTGCACCTCATTAACTACTTCCTGTCCCTTGGCCCACTTTGGTTCCTTTACTAAATTGTTTAATAGCCTTTTAATGGTTGTATTAAAACGACACCTCTGAACCATTAAAATATGTATGTGTTTGTTTAAAAAAACAGTCTTTGAATGGTCTCATTCAGTGCTGCATGGTTCAGCTTATATGCAATGATGAATGAGAAATAAGACATATCTACACTTCTCAAGAGAAAACCATTAAAGCCCTCTCCCTCCCTCCCTCCCGTCGTAGCCACCTGCCTTCACTGCCACCGCCCAACCTTGCTGACGCCGCCCCGATACCGGTCCCCTTCACCATTGCAACCCTTCGCTATCGTCCCCTCGTCGTCCGCAATCCTTCAACCGTCACCACCCCTTAGTCATCGCCACCCCACACCCGTCTCCCCATTTGTTGTGTTTCAATGTGAAACATCTTTTTTATGAACGGTTCGTGATTCTTTTTAATGAACTGTCACCACCCCACACGCGTTGCCCCAGTCAAACATCTTATTTGTTTAGCTGGTTCATATGTTACCAACACAACCCCTAAAATCAATTCACAAACAACAAAAATCATTTCAACAAAGAATTTAAGAATTTTTTTAAGATAAAAACATCACTATTGTGTTTAAACCTCTAACATTTTAGTTATAAGAAATACTCTTTAACAATCCAGATTTTATATTGAGATATACATATATATGTATATATACATATATATATATATACATATATATATATATACATATATATATGTATACATATATGTATATACATATATATATGTATATACATATATATATATGTATATATATATATATATATATGTATATGTATATATATATATATATGTATATATATATATATATATGTATATGTATATATATATATATATGTATATATATGTATATATGTATATATATATATGTATATATATATATGTATATATATATGTATATATATGTATATATATGTATATATATGTACGTATATATATGTACGTATATATATATATGTGTATATATATGTGTATATATATAGAATGGCATTCAATTGAGAACAATAAATCTGTAAAGAATCAGAAAGAACCACTTTAACTCTTATACTATTTATTAAATATATATATATTGATTTGAGGTGGGCAAAATGGTAATTTTATACAATCTCTTAAAATTAAGAGATGTACATGTATTCATGCACAAGGTACAACTTTGTTTGCTTAGGATGTATATGGAACGGAGGTCAAACTCTGCAAACCAGAGTTGCTTTTGCTTTTGAGACCTCTCTTCCCTTTTCCCTTCGACCACTATGCAAACCAGAATGGTACCATCTCTATTGCTTAGGATATTGTTTGCAATGCTGAAGACCAGAGTACCATCACCATCACCTTCCTCTATTGTGATGTGGAACAGAGTGCTTTTCTTCCTCAAAACCCTACATAACACGAAAAGGGTATGGTTTTTGTCTTCTTTTTCACGCCTTCGCACAATTGGCGGTCAATTCAAAACCCTCAAAACCCTACATTAACTCACACCATCCGGGTTTTTAGTTGTGCAATTTCTAATTGGTAAGATTCTTCTCGCTTGTTCAAAAATATTTTCATACTTGAATAATTCGTTTCCATTGTTTCCGTTGCTTCAGGATATTGAGAGCCTTGGCTACTGCTATCACCGAAAATTCACATTCCCAAACCTGCAGGTTAGTAAGAACTATGATTTTAATGCTTTGCTTCAAGTACACATTCTTTGCTTTATTCAAGTTCTGTTCATGTTGTTTATCGAATAGAGATTTTGTGCATTATGAAAGCAAAGTCCTTTGTTTGTCCAGCAGATAATTAGAGATTTTGTGCACATGTCTATCATCATTGGTAAATTTTGGTTCTTAATATGGCTCCTAGCACATTTAGATAACAGATATTGCTCAAAATTTTAGGGATTTATAGGTGATGGGCTTGTAACAGCCAAGAAGTCATGCACATAAGATTGAATGTGTGTAATGGAGAGTAGGAATTTGGAGAAAATATGAAATGGTTTGTTAGTATGATTAGTGATGACTTTACTTCGAATAGAAAATGATTTGAATCATTAATCCTGGCTATGGGTAAGGCTTGATTTTCATTGTCATGTTAGGGGACTGGGGTGTTTAAATTGAGAAACCTAATCAAGACTCATGTATTTATTTGTGTTAGAGATATTACTCTCATCCACACACACTTAAATCACAACTTATGTATGTAACGGTTCTGTGTATTACCTAATCAATGAGATTATGAATGAAAAAAGAACAAACACTCAAAATCACCTACATAGACTAATAGTCATATATGAAGCATTTGAAATAACCTACATTGATTACTTTCATCGAGTTAGTAATGACACGCCACTGACCCGTTTAAAGCCTCCACTTATCTATATAAAATAACAAATGCACATATGCTAGAATTATATGTACTATAAAAGTTGCCCCTGCTTCAGTTTAAGCAGCCATTAAAAAACCAGCTTAGGCAAAAAGAAAAAGGGGGGAAAAAGGAAGAGGACTCTTGGCCACTTAGCTCTGCTTAACTGTTCGTAAATACTCTATCAGCTCTGCTTAACTGTTCGTAAATATCTATCCCTCCAAAAATTGATCGGTGCTTGAAATTTAATTTGTTTGGATTTTATGGTGTGTTTAAACCATCTTTAACTTAAAAATGTTGATCATAATGTTCTTTCTATCTGATTCTAATGATATGTTGTTTGATCTTATTCAAGATGATATGATAAATAAAAAAGTAAACAATTTAGAATTGGACTATAAATTAGTGATAGTGGATGAAAATAAGATTGGATCCATAGCTGTTTCTGCAAGTCTTTTGAATGAAAATCGATTAATCAATTCAAATAGGATGTATAGCTGCAACATGCATTTTTGTTACAGACTTTAAGATTTTGCTGTGTTTTTTTTGTGTGTGTGTGATGATTGATGCAATTGCCATTTTTTTGTTTGTTTATGTAATTTATGAACTTTAAGAAATTAAGCAGCATACTGAAGTTAAGATTTTATTTGTTTGTTTACGACTATGCTTCATGGTTTTATTTGTTTGTAACATGATGCATAAACCTGTTGCTTCCTACAAGTAACACAATAGGTCCAACTTCATGCATTAATGCATCAGCTACTGGTATATATGATACAGTTGTGAAGTTATGGTGCAAACCTCTAACTTTGAAACCACTTCTTGTACTGAAGTCCCTTTGGCTCTGCATTTAATATTTACAATAGCAAGGGGATATTTCTGGAAGTGAGTTTTAATAGTTTTAGCCACCCCACTAACGATATTGCTTCTTCCTGCAATATGATAGTGATATTAGCATGGTTATAGAAAAGCAGACCAAGAACAACAAGAAGCTCACATGGCTGCAGTTGCTGCTGCAAAAGAGAAGCAAGATAAAGAATCTATCACCATAGCTGCCAATGCTAGGCTGCATCTGCAACCCATTATCAGTTGTGGCGACAATTTACAACGCCATCTTCTTCATTCTTCAATTCTTGTACCCTACCATGGATGGCATGCTTTATTCTTCATAATTCTATGTTTAGATTGTTTTGTTAGATTAATTATGGTGTTTAATCTGTTTTCAGTTAATAGGTTGGGTGATATAGGAGAATTAGCCATAGAACTCACCACCAGAACCATGGGCATATCGAAAATGATGAATCTTAGCATCCAGTGAGTCTCTCACTACTAACTTTGATGTTTATAACATTGAATTTGATGATTTCAATACCACTTTGTGAGAAATCTCATGTATTTTGACAGTTATCAGAGAAGATTTATAGAAGTTTGGATAATGCTACAAGAACTTTAAGGTTCACCTTGCCTTTCCCCATGCAGGCATACCCTTTCTATCTGGTTAGCCTCTTGACTCTAATCCAAAAAATTCTTTAAGTGTATCCTTCAAAGAATGGGTAGATTTGGGCAAACATGAATTGAATATGGGTTTGTATAGGTCGCCTCTTATTAGTCAACGTGTCGATTTGGGTCTACTCAAATTAGACAACGGGTCAAAACGGGCCACTATTATAAAACTGAGGAGGTGTTTGGTATTGTGTTATGCAAGTGATAATATAATTAGTGTTTTCAAGTCTTGTATAAGCAGTTTTATATGTTTAGGTATATTAAAACAGATTATAATTGATGATAGTCAGGGTCATCAGATAATTAACTTTGGATTTACAGCAGCTATAACAAAAATGATTCTGATTGTTCAAGGGTAATTTAGATTGTTCATGGATAAGTTGGATGTAAACACTTCGATTATCAGAATTTGTCAAACATTCAAACGCTTAATTGATTATGTTAGTCTCTCAACTTCAAATAGCACAAGATTTATGATAAGTTTGGATATGTTTACACTTTTGTATGTTTTCTAGCTATGCAACTACTAATATCTTAGTTGGTTGGGAAATAACAGTGGAGTCGAAGCCCGGGAAAGAAAGGCTCACATTTCAACCCCGAAAGCGATCTATTTCTCCCTAACGAAAGGAAAGACATCATCACATCAACGGTGTGTTGGACCGCCATGGCTGCCTTGCTTGTAGGTTTATGCTTTACAATGGGTCCTATCCAAGTACTTAAACTCTATGGCATCCCTTATTGGGTTAGTTACAACAGTTAATCTTCTATAAAAGCATCATATTCTTCCTTATTGTGTCACTAACAATCATGTTTCTTGATTCAAATTCAGGGTTTCGTCATGTGGCTTGATTTAGTAACTTACCTGCATCATCATGGTCATGAAGATAAACTCCCATGGTATGACAGGAATGGAGTTAAAATTTGCATTTCATCTTCAAAAATGATGAATTTCTCAAATGGGTATGACAGGAATGGAGTTATCTAAGAGGAGGACTAACGACACTTGATCGCGACTATGGATGGTTCAATAACATCCATCATGATATAGGAACTCATGTCATACATCATCTCTTCCCTCAAATCCCTCACTACAACCTAATTGAAGCAGTGAGTATTCTTGATTACAAAGTTAAAATCTTTTTAACAATATGAACATAATACTAATTATTTGAATTCATTAATGTTCATAGACTGAAGCCGCGAAGCCAGTTTTCGGGAAATATTACAAAGAGCCAAAGAAATCTGGGCCTCTACCCTTTCACTTGTTGGGAGTTTTTATTAACAGTTTGAAGAAGGATCGCTATGTTTGAAGAAGGACCGCTATGTGAGTGATGAAGGGGATATTGTATACTACCAGACTGACACAAACCGCGAAATAGAGATCCGTCAAGATATAACAAGACAACCCATATATGATATTTTCCAACATGTTATGTCACTAAATGTCATTTCTCACTAAAATGTCATTTTTTGCATTTTTTTGTGGAGTTTGATGTGTCACATATGGTTTGGTTGGCTAAAATGTTATAAAATATATGCTTTTCATTTTTGTGTGGTATTAGTCATTCTATTTGTCATTTCATACAAATTAAAAATACCATCTTAATTCTTACAATTTTTGCTTTTACAATTTTCGAGCTTAGCTTTTAGATGTAAAAATTATCATTTTACATAACTTGGTTCTTTTTTATATAACTTATAATGTGAAATTTATCAATTCTATTATTTAATGTGAATTAATCTATTGTTTAAATTTGTAAGAATTTAAGTTTCGGTTATTTGTTTTTTAGTTTTAGTGGTATATCTAAATGTTGTTTTTTAATTTATTTAAAATTCAATATGCTATTAAATTATTATTATAATCATCACCAAGAACCAGCGTCGCTATCATGAGCTATTCATCATCAATTACCAACGGTCACAAAACAACACCTTCCATCATCATATATCATCATCCGTCGTATCCTATTATCACTCACCATCCACCACTATAACACATTTAAATAAACAACCCTAACTAAAATCGTACACATGATAGAAGAGATTTGACGTAGATTAAAATCCAATACGAAAGAAAACTAAAAACTCCTTGTATAAGTGTCTAGGAATGTTTTTATGATGCTTTGTTTGAAGAGATGAGACCTACTTGAATGTATTTGATTTATTGTTTGTGAGATGATATCTCGAGTGAGTTTTATTCTTTTACAACTATTTTAAATTAGTAAATACAATTGAAAAGAAACAATTTTGTCAATTTTAAAAAATTAATGGCAACAAATTAATAATTTTAGTGATTTGGAATTTTGTAAGATGCAAGTTGCAAGACATGCATGATCAAGCGTGGCCACTATATTAATATGCATATAGGAATGACACAATGGTCATTTGACCAAAATCCCTTAAAATTAAGAGTTTTACAAATATCTAAGCTTTATGTACAACTCTCTAAAGCAAGATAGGGTTTGAACTTTGAATCCTCATGGATATTTAATGGGTCAGGTCAGGGAGCTTTTCAAAATTCAAACAAGGTTACATCGTCACCCACACAAACACATTTTAAAAGTCAGCATCCAAGAGAGAGAGAGAGAGGTAGGAGATGATGATGGAGACGAAAGTGTCAAAGAGAATGACCAAACATGGTGTTCCAGCATCACAAACCACACAAAGCGAAGTTAGGGTTGAAGATCTATCACATATCGTGCAAGTACATTTACCAACAAAAAAGAATATGGCGTTGTAAATTGTCGTTGTCGCCGCATCGCGCGGGTTCCTTACTAGTTTATTAAATAAATATATCAAAATGTTTGTAATTTTACTACTTTTAAGATAAATTTTTAAAAATCACGATATCTATAGTCTTTTAATAATGTGCATCAATGCACACACATTGTATTGCATATATGAACATTTTAAAGTTTTTTTAAATATTTAAGGAGAGAGGTTAAAATGAGAGAAAAGATTAAACAACAGAATCAAACCATTATCTTTTAGTATTACCAATTTTATCAAGGTGTTATGTCCATTGCTTATGTGGTTTTTAATAGTTCTTTATATATTTATGGTTTTCAATGGAATGCTTCCCTATATATATATATATATATATATGTGTGTGTGTGTGTGTGTGTGTGTGTGTGTGTGTGTGTGTGTGTGTCTGTGTGTGTGTGTCTATGTATATGTGTGTGTGTGTGTATATATATACATATATATATATATATATATATATATATATATCTATATATATATATAGATATGTATATATATATAGATATGTATATCTATACTATATATATATTCATTTGAGGAGGGCAAACATGTCATTTTACACAATCTCTTAAAATTAAGAGATGTACATCTCTTCATGCACAAGGTACAACTCAAGAGCAGCCGACCACAGTTGCTTTCTATCTATCTGAGTTGCTTTCTTTCAGAGAGATGCTTTCTTTAGGAGAAAAGAGGAGACGACCAGAGTTGCTTTCGGAGATCAAAGACTCACAGTTGCTTTCTTTCGGCATAGTAGCAGAGATGAAGGTACAATCACCATCACCATCACCATCAGAGTTGCTTTCGGAGATGAAGGTACCATCACCATCACCATCAGAATAGCAGACTTGCTTTCAAAACTTACCACCAAAGTTACTCTCTTCTAAACATCAAACCAAACGGGATATTAATACTCAGAGGACCAAATAGCAAAACACAATTAAAAACTTTCTCCTTCAACCTGCAAAATCCGCCTTCTCTCTTCCATCTGAAGCCACCATGGCTATGCCAGAGCACCACCGCTTTCAAAACTACCTTCAGCAACAATCGCAATCGAAACCCTTCTGGTATTACCGAAAACCCCCTTATTTGCCGTTTTCAAAACCCTAGAATGTGTAATTTGTTTCATAATCTGATTAATCTTGTGTTTTTTCTTTGTATTTTGATGTTTAGAGACATATTCAACAACCTCGAAGGTCAAATTCCACCGCAGATGAATTATATCAACGTCGATCAAGCTCATCACCCTCCGTACATCCCTCAATGTAAACCCTAAAACCCTCTTTTGTGATTGTAGTTTTAAAGGTTGAGTTTTTATGTTAGTTGAAGCTGGAAGTGTGATTTGATTGGAATTTATGGTGTTAATTTGTGTTTTGGTGCAGTTCATGTGGTAGGGTTTGCACCTGGTACGGATGTTTGTGATGGTGGATTCGAATTGCAGAGGAATTATGATTTGGAGTTGATGAACAAGAGGCCAAAAGAGCAAGAGTTTTTGGAGAATAATAATGCAAATTCTCAGATGTCATCTATTGATTTCTTGCAGCCACGGTCGGTTTCGACAGGTTTAGGGATGTCTCTTGACAATGGTAGATTGGGTTCTTCTGGTGACTCATCTTTTATTTCTGGGCTCTTGGGAGATGATCTTGAACTCGAGTTGCGTAGACAGGATGTCGAGATTGATAGGTTCATGAAAATGCAGGTATCTTTGATCATAAAGTTCTGATCTTGAATCAAATTTGGATATTATAGTTGAATCTTGAATCCTTTTGTTCGAAGTTTTATGCTATATGTGTAATGATATCCCTTTTTTGATTGTATTTAAGGCTGGCAGACTTAGGCAAGCACTTCTTGAAAAGGTACAAACAAACCAGCTTCAAATACTCTCACACGTAGAAGATAAATTCATTGAAAAACTACGTGAAAAAGAAGCTGAGGTGGAAAACATCAACAAGAGAAACATGGAACTTGAACTGCAAGTTGAAGAATTAGCTATGAAAGCCGACACTTGGCAGCAACAGGCTAGATACAATGAGAACATGATCAACACCCTTAAATTCAATCTTCAACAAGTGTATACACAGGGTAAAGATAGTAAAGAAGGATGTGGTGACAGTGAGGTAGACGACACTGCTTCATGCTGCAATGGTCTGGTGATTGATTTCCACTTGCTTTCCAAGGGTAATAATGGCATGATGATCTGTAAGGTATGTAGAGTGAATGAAGTATGCATGTTTTTGTTGCCATGTAAGCATCTTTGCCTGTGTAAAGAGTGTGAAAGTAAGCTTAGTATGTGCGCATTGTGTCAGTGCTCGAAGTATATAGGCATGGAGGTTTATATGTAATGGAAATTCTGAAACACTCATGTTAGATTATGTGCACTTATTGTCATTATTGTTGATGATGTTTGTTTAGCTTGTTTTGATTTGAGGAATGTTGTATGCTTGACGTCTTGTTGACCACTGTGACAAAACTGTCTGCGTATAAAGCTTTTTTTTGTGATAAACCCTATATCTATACTATATTGATTTTTTGATGCGTAGTCGACTAAAGCTATACTGTCATTTGTAACAAGGAATTAGTTTTAATGTTGTTCTTCTTTGGCTGGGATTCTTATTTTTCTGGTTTCATCACGTAATTGGTTTTTTTGTGTGTTGTTTTTTTCTTTAAAAGAGAGAATTGTTTCAAGATTTGGCTCCATTGCTGTGGAATTCCTTTGGTACCATTGCAGCTCTGATACAGGTATACTTTATGCTACTGATAATGCTATTGAACTGGTGAACTTAAGTGTTTGAACACTGAGATAATCAGTGTCTTCATTGTACTCTGCCATAAGGCGTCAAAAATCCTTAACTTCATCCAGGTTGATTGCTAATTATTATGCACTGTATTTAGGATGACTTTTTGCCATTTAGTATCATTAAACATGAATGTAAGAATAAGAAATCTAAATATAATGATTTAAAGAATAAAGTTATAAGAATTAAAGGTAGCGACCTGACACATTTTACTCTAGCGGGTCAAACGGGTTAAGGTTAAAGGTTTAATTAAAAGTTGGCGGGTCAAACAAGCTAAAAGTCACTCAAAGCGTACTCAGATTTGTTCAATGTCCTACAATCTTTATTAAATTGAAGTTAGATTTTATGGTAAAAGCAGAGTTTTCTGCCGGTCAACTCCACTTGTTTTGACCTACTACTAAAAATAAACATGTTTATTAAAGAAATTACATATTTTGACATGTTATCAATTTAATACACACTTAGGAGATGCATGTTAACATTCATGCCTCATTGCAAAAAGTTTCATGATGGAATACAATTTCTAGATGATGGTATCTTTATTGTGGTAATGGACCTCTGTGCAATTATCTTGTGCACAATTCTACTTCCTATGGTATGCAATATTGACAATGAAGCCAGTGAAGATATGGTTATGGTAATATATTCACAATTCTACTTCCCAATCTGATTTTGGTCTATTGACTCTTGAACATGGGATGTCTTAACTGCATCCTTAATTTGTTAGTATGGTTGTGAGATGGGATCATGTTACAATTTCTTAATTTGCAGAGCTTTGTCACTTTTGTATCTTGAATCTGATCGCATGCCAAATAGTTAGTATACATATTTATAAAACATAAATCATCACAGAATCACTCAATTAAAGTAACATATAAAGGAAACTTAAACAAAAAAATAAAACATACAACAAAATTATGGTACCGAGTTTTTGCATTTGCTGTAGAAACAACACTCAAAAACAATAGTAACACGCTCAAAAGCGACAATGCACATAAACCGTTGTCACAATATTTCTGCAATTGCTAATATGGAGGTGGGTTTTCATTAAAAGCTTAAATATTCTCTACATTTAAACAAACTTAATTTCGAGCCCAAACTTTACCAAGCTCTCAAGCTTACTTTTTACATTTACAGAAATATAATAATTTTATTTAATATACTAAATATATAACTACATAATAAGTATATTATAATAAAATAATTAAATTATATATCTATGCTATATATAAAGCATAAGGTACAATCACTTTTAAAGATAAAATAGTAATTATATTATTATTTACAGATTACCCCTTTAAAATTAGTTACATAATAACCCTAAACTTATTAATACTTACATAAATATTTATGACTTGTATTCTCTTATTCGTGTGCTCAGATATTTAGTTTTAACGTATTATGTTTATGAAAAACATTTTCTTATTCGTCTGCTATTATTTAATTGAGTTTTGTGATGCTCATGACATAAATAGACTATGCAATAGAAGCCACGCATGTATTCAGAAAACAAATATCGCATTGTGAAATATGTCGATGTCGTCGCTGCCGCATCGCGCGGGTTCCTTACTAGTATATATATATATAGATATGTATATATATACGCGTATATATAGATGTATATATAGGAGGCGCTTACTATACAAAGTGTATTTTTCTTGCGAAGCGTACGAAGTTTAATGGTGGAATTATCACGCAAGAACAATAATAATCATGCAAGTACAAAGTAATAATTATGCAATAGAATTACAATCGCATGGATTTATCATGCAGAGCTTGCATTATCATACAAGAATTCCAACTTTGCTTGATAATTACATCTATGTGTGATAAGTTCTTACACTTGCGTTATAATTCCACCCGTAACATTCATTCTTGCATGATAACTTCATACGCTTCGCATGAAAAAACACTTTATACCGTAATCTTTCTCTCTATATATATAGGGTAGTTACTAACTAATATCAGTCATACATTTAAGTCACATGCAAATCACATGTCATTTGCATCTTTTTTTAAAACAATCATAACTTTTTTTCAAGACATTATTTTTCAAAAATATTTCACCATTAATTTAAGTATTTTTTAATATTTCCAACGTGTACCATATTGATAAGTTTTTAAGACATGTGTAAATCCGATATTTCATATGTGTAAAATGAATTTCGTAAAAAAATGGGTTTTTGTTGTTTTATATATATATTTTTTATGAAAAAGTGAAACCAAAGAAACATTTTTTAATATACTTTTGTTAATTATCATTTTGCCATTAAAAACTAGTGGCTCATTGATTAATGAAGTTATCACAAAAATATGAGTTCTCATTTGAACCCTACTCTCTCTCTCTCTCTCTCTCTCTATATATATATATATATATATATATATATATATATAATGAAGAGGCTCCTTGGTCTTGGTTTGTTTTGGTGCACCTCTCCCGTGTCGATTGAGTCCAGGCTGATGCAGTTGCATCACCTGCTTGATCATCAACCTCATCATCATTACCCCTCTTATCCTTTCCACTCCCTCCAGCTTCCTCCTCATCTCATCTTCCTCGAATCAGGATCATCATCATCTCCATCATCATCTCCATCACCCTTTATCTTTATAGGCTCACCTTTCGTTCCCTTCAGCCTCAACATCATCTTCCTGTTCTTCTTCTCCAACTCATCAATCCTTTTGGCAGATGCAAGCACTAGCTCGTTTTGAGCTTGCAGGGCATTGTGAGCTTAAACTAAAGCTCTCTCATGAGCTTCATTCTTCTCAGTAAGTTGGGCAATCTGCTTGCCCTGTGCTACATTAACTGCCGTCAGTTGGTTTAGTTGGTTGGCTCTCAGATCATCAGTAGCCAACAGCTTCAGCACTAATCTGTTTAGGCTGGCCAACTGTTCCTCTAACCCAACGGTGGGTAGAGTAGAGATCTGTGGAGGTGGGAACTGTGAAGATGTGCCAGCTTGGGGAGTAGAAGGTGTAGTGCTGGATGTGGTGTAGATGGGAGTAGGAGTGGGAATGGATTGTGGTGGAGCTATTTTGGGTATGGTGGGTGAGGTGGATGTGGATATATGTGTGGTGGATGGTATGGTAGTCGTGGTGGTTGGGATGGAAGTGGTGGTGGCAGTGGCTGTGGTGGTGTAAGTGGCTGTGGTGGTGGCAGAACTGATAAGTACGAATCTCTGCCTCTTGCCCTTCTTGCCATAGGGTTGTGCCATTCGTTTCCTCCTGGAACCCTTGCCAATCGGGGCTCCCCCTGAGCTCATCGGCTGGTCGGGTGTGTACGATGGATCTATGACATCAGTGTCATCACCCTCAGAACCAGCTTGGCGTCTGCCCACCGCCTCTTTGCCCTTGTCTGTAGCAACCACCCTGCTACCTACTCTCCTTGTGAGAGGCTTATCATCAGACTCTTCATCCTCATCAATCAGAAAGTCCTGGTGGATAGCAGCCTGCTCAGATCCACCAGGTGCTGATGCACCACTCTTCTGAGGTGGTGGAGGAATAGTAGACGTGTAAGTGGCTCGTGTTTGGCTCGAGCCCTCCACTCCACCACCTTGACCATTTCCTTGGTCATCATCATCGTCATCGTTGTCGTCGTCTGAGATCATGACTGGCTCAACATCGGAGTCGCTATCATCATGGCGCCACTTCTTTCTGGCTGGTGCAACGTAATCGATGTTGGCCAGATGACCCAACAACCTCCTGACCGGGGGCTTCACCTGCTTTCCCCGGTAAACCTTCATCCTCCCTAGGGTGGTATCGTCCATAATCTCTAGGACTACCTCATCATCCTTGTTCTTGTGCAGTGAGGGGAGCTTCTTGTCTATGATCATCTGTAGGAACCTAGGGTACATGTACAGACCCTCTTTCCTCTTCGCCTCTATGTTCTCCCTCAAATACCCAAAGAATATCCTTGAAAAACTGAACGGGTGGTTAAGTACCAGTGCAACGAATGCATTCTAGATTTGATCACTCATCTCATCAAATCCTCTTCTTCTTGACACGATGCACTTGAGGATCACATGTGCCAAGTACTTAAACGGAGGGCACATGTTGCTCTTGTTAAGCACGCCGGCATTGATGTCGCCGGCGTACTTGATCCTCAAGAAGCAACCCCTAATGGTTAGGGGATGTAGCTTGGTTAGGTAGTCTCCATCCTCACCCAAGTCTAAACTCTCCTAATGTCATCTTCCCTGATGTCGACATCAAGTCCGAAGATAGAACTTCTGATCTTGTATGGCTCGACTAAGCGATCGACAACAGCATTCTCCAAGAATGCCTGCTGTATGGATCTGTACGGTGTGCAGGGTGCTGAAATAGCTCTATATATCCTCGACCGTCGTAGGAAATCGATGATCCCTACAAACTCTAAAGCGTTCCTGAAAGTAGGGTCGAGATAAGCACAGATATTGTGCTTAGTGCTCATCATCCATCTGTCAGCCATTTTGCTGCAACACATTTAACAAACACGTTAGATCCGTTCACAACAGAGAACATTTGAGTTAGCACAGATTTTAGTCAACTGGCTCAATCGTACGATTGAACCGTACGACTAAACTCAGTCGTACGATTGAGCCTCCGACTGGACTTAGTCGTGTGCCATGACATGCGGTTGAATCAGTCGTGCGACTGAGTCACCGATTGATTCAATCGTGTAATTGAATCGTGTGTCTGGCTCTATCTTGCGACTAAAGTTCATCCGTATGTCCTTTCGCATACCCACTGTGCGAGTCCAAAATTTTAAATCTTTGTCAAAACAGTCATTTACACATCAAGTTTGGATTCATTAGACGCGCACGGACTCGATTTTACACTTATTGTATTTTAAACACGTTTATGTCCATTTATGTGTTCTATTTTAGGGTTATTTGTCTCGGTTCTTGTTTTAAGTCATTCGGACATTTTGGATCGATTTGACATTGTTATTTGGCATGTATTCAGTCTCACTATACTTGTAGATGGATAACAATCGGTTAGTAAGGCAATAATCAGTCAATAACGAAGAAAAAATTGAAAAGGGTGGGTATGGTAATTGGCGGTTCGTGAGAGCTTTTTTGAAATCAAGTCTAGGGCCACGAGCGACTAAGCCCCTTTTTATACTGGTTTGTGTTTCAGTCGTGCGACTGGACCCATACGCATGATTCATTCGTGCGACTGAGGTTCAGTCGTACGACTGACTTAGACTTCTTCAGCCAGTCTACGATTGGTTCATACTTGTGATCCAATCGTATACTTGACTCATATTCATGGTCCAATCATGTGATTGGCTCATACTCATGGTCCAATCGTGTAATTGGCTCATACTCATGGTCCAATCGTGTGATTGGTTCATACTTATGGTCCAATCGTGCGATTGGTCCATACTTATGATCCAATCGTGCGATTGGCTCATACTTATGAGTTTTACTTCACTTTTCCCAACCTTTCAAAAACTTGAATTTGATATATGACATTATGACCATTGATCATCTCAGACATGATCCTTTTAACTGAAAACTTTTGATCACCTCAGACGTGATCCTTTTAATCAAAACTGTTTGATCACCTCAGACGTGATCCTTTTAATTAAAACCATTTGATCACCTCAGACGTGATCCTTTTAATCAAAACTGTTTGATCACCTCATAAGTGATCCTTTTAATTGAAAACCATTTGATCACCTCAGACATGATCCTTTTAACATTTCAGAACCAGGCTTTTATCAGATAATGTTAGGTTCAGTTTATGACATTCATAGATTTCCTCTTGTTACATAGTCCGACATCGACTCAATACAAATATAAATAAAACTAACAAAAACTATAAACTAACTAAATTAAGACAATCTTTTTGTATTTTTCATTTGAGGTGGGTTGAAAACATTTTGACATTCCTTAAATGATTTCTTCCCCTAAGCAGAACAGCTTCAATCATTTTCATCTTATCTAGAAAGATTCTTATGGAATCATATAGGCGTAAACATAATCACTTGGGACCTTTTATATTTAGGTAGATACAATTAACGTTATATTTACCAATTACAGAGTTTTATTCATCTAAGTGTCAGGAGCACTAACAGGAAATCATGCTAGAGTTGTTAAGTAGTACACATTGATTTTGACCATCGGGGAATGTTGCCACGATGATTGTCAGTATATTTGTCCACCTAAATCCATACACATATTTTTGACATACATTGGTGATTGCTTAGTTTTATTATTTTAATAAGCATTTATGGATCCCACACTTATATGGTAATCAACTTTCCTCAGGAGAATTTTGAGCGGTCTACGGGTTTTTGACAAGAAGAAACTATTCTAAGAGCTTTCAAAAAGATACCAAGCCTCAGGTCAGTGCCATCGCACAGCAGAGAGACGCAAACAACAATGAATTCTAGAATATTTAGATTGTGCTTATCCTCAGGTCAATGCCATCGCACAATACAGAGGCACACAACCTATCTTCTTGTTATAGCAATTTTATTTTACATATAACGCACCAACAATATTTGTCATAAGCTTGATTGCTTTCCACATTTTGCATGCATTTCGCTCATTTTTATGGTCGTTCGCACACATTTGTGGCGTTAGTTTTGCTCTTCACCCCTTATTGGAAATGAGTTGATTGTTTTAACCAGGAATGAGATGGAAGCCCACAGTCTGTTGAATTATTTAGTTTCACATTTGTTCACCAATGTAGTCTACTAGTCTATTGTGTTGAATCTACCGACACATCATATAATGGACTAGCAACCCCTAGATCTACTTTCTCTATGTAACCACAGTAGTAGACTAGCTTACTATCATTTTCAACTCATTAACCTTTGACTTCTTAGACTTATAATTTTCTGTAACTTTGAATATAACATTGTAGAACATTTAAATCTTTTTGGTGTCCCAAACAATTCGATGTCTGTGTATTATCATTTTCCATTATATTGAATCGATTTCACAGATGTGATGCCTTTGCTTTTCAGCTTATCTGCCCGCCCCCGTTTTTTTAAGTAATTAAATACTAACTACTGAAACTAAAACTATTCTCCCCCTAAAATTCTAAAACCGAAAATCTTTTTGTGTTTTTGAATTTTTTAAAGACAGAAAAATTAAAATAAAGAAAAATAAAGTTAAAAATAAAATATAGAGACGGACTATGAACTTAATTCATCTGGAATCACATCATCTTTCGTTTTAACGCCACTGACCTCTAATACATAGTGAAATCGAGGTTTATCAAAAGCTTTTATGTAGAGATTAGTGCGTTGGAAATCCGTGTTAATTTTAACAACATCAATTAATTGTTTTTCAAAACAGACATGTATAAAGTGATATTTAATTCCTATGTGTTTAGTTTTGGGGTGTTGGACCGGATTTTTGGTGATAGCAATAGCAGCAGAATTATCAACAAATATAGGGGTGTTAGAGAATTTCAAACCGTAGTCTCGCATTTGCTGTTGAATCTTGATGATTTGTGAACAACAACTTGCCGCAGTAACATATTCAGCTTCACATGTTGACAGAGCAACAAACATCTGCTTTTTACACTACCAGGTGACTAATCATCTTCCAAAGAACTGACATCCCGTAGATGTTGACTTGTAATTCATCTTGCAACCACCATAATCTGAGTCACTATACGCAGTTAACTCAAAGTCAGCATCATGAGGATACCACAACCTAAGCATTGGAGTACCCTTCAGATAACGAAAGATCCGTTTTACCACAATCAGATGATTTACTTTTGATTTTTCCTGATATCTGGAACAGAGACATGTGGCATACATAATATCAGGACGAGAAGCTGTGAGGTACATGAGAGATCCGATCATTCCTCTATACATAGTGGCATCTACTAGATCACCATTTTCATCGGGTGCCACATCATGGTTCGTGGAAAGTGGAGTACCTGCAACCATTGCATTCTCCATGTCAAACCGACTAAGGATATCTCCAACATATTTGGTCTGATGCAGGAAGATTCCATTTGGTGTCTAATCTACATGTAAAGCAAGAAAGAACTTCATCTCTCCCATAGCACTCATTTCAAACTCAGTTTTCATCACCGATTCGAATTCTTTACATAATTCTTCATTCTTGGAAACAAAGATTATGTCATCCACGTATATCTGCACCATTAGTAAATCATTGTCTTTTTCCTTAATGAACAACGTGCAGTCTGTTACACCTCTGCGAAATCTATGTTTCAGCAGATGAGTAGAGAGTTTCTCATACCAGGCTCGAGGGGCTTGATGGAGCCTGTACAATGCCTTGTCTAGTTTATAAACTCTATCCCGATGGTAAGGATCCTCGAATCCTTTGGGTTGACTGACGTAAACTATTTCACGGATCTCACCATGAAGAAATGATCTTTTCACATCCATTTGATATACTTTGATCTGCATAAATGATGCATAGGCTAGGAAGATTCTAATTGCTTCCATCCTGACCACTAGTGCAAATACTTCATTGTAGTCAACTCCTTCTACTTGCCTGAACCCTTGTACAACCAGCCTAGCCTTGTTTCTGATTATGACCCTTGGTCATCTTTCTTACACCGAAGAACCCAATTTGTGCCAATTACTTTTGCACCTGTTGGTCTATCAACAAGTGTCCAGACACCTAACTTATTGAACTGTAGGAGTTCTTCTTGCATGGCAGCTACCCGTGCCTCATCCTTTAAGGCCTCGCTTTCATACTTAGGCTCAACTTGAGACATAAAACATCGATATGCCCCATCGTGTATGTACCCCTTTTCCATGACCGCAGCATAGTCAGCTGAGTAAAGCTGATTTCTTGTCTGAACTCCTAAGAGAATATCCCCGATGATGTTGTCCAGGGGATGGTTCATGTTAATCCTAGTTCTGGGAGTTATGGAAACTGCTACTTCATCATCTAGGTTTTGAATCACAGGATTATTTCTGCGGCTGTGGAAGGACTGGGTGCAGATGTTCCAGTTACTTCATGATCAGCTGCAGGTGTACTTTCAGTAGTGGGAACCTGTTTCTCCTGGTTCACATTTTCAGTTTCAACTTCTTTATCACCAGAGGAATGACTTATCTCTAGTTTTCCTCCTAATGAGCTAGTAGTACCTTCTAATGGAGCCGAGGATGTCGAGTCTCGAGTAGGCGTGTTCAGAACATCGTATATCATTTGAGTGGCCAATACATCATTAGAATGGGAAGAAGGTAGATTGAAGGTTTTAAAAAATCCATGATAATCAAAGAAGAAGGAAGGTCCTTTTCAAGCAGGGGGTGGTGTATCTTTGTACATCAATATTGTACCACACTTCTACCTGACCAGTTGAGTTATTATAAACCCTTTTGTCTGGTATACTGTAGCCAAAGAAGATACCTTCTCCTGCCTTCTCACAGAACTTTCCAGTCTGATTTTTCTTTAACCGCATATAGGGCACGCCAAATGGTTCTAGATACTACAAGTTGGGTTTACGTTACTGGAGCAACTCATAACAAGTTTTTCCATGACGTTTAACCACTAAGACCCGATTTAGAGTATAGCACGCATTAGCCACTGCCTCCTTCCAGAATTGAACTGACAATTTTGAGTCGGCTAACATTGTCCTTGCTGTTTCTATCAAGCTCCTATTCTTCCGTTCAACAACTCCATTCATCTATGGAGTGTAGGCAGAAGAGAATTGATGAACAATCCCTTTCTCTGGACGGAATGCTTCCATCCACTGATTCTTGAATTCTGTCCCGTTGTCTGAACATATTTTCCTTACTTTCAGCTTGTGGAGTGACTCCAACGTGGTAACTAGATTTAAGAAACATCACTGAAGAGAATCTTGAGTAATCATCCGTCACCAGAAAATAGTACCAATCACCAGCTACGCTTGTTATGCTAACAGGGCCAAACAGATCCATATGTAGAAGCTCAAAAGTAATCTCGATAGAATGAACTTTCTTTGATTTGTGAGACTTCTTTGTATATTTCCCTTTCTTGCATGCTATGCAGAAGTCTGGAAGCTGGAAGTTCTTGACAGTAACTCCGTCCACCAGATCATTCTGAACCAGATGGTTCATCTTCCTGGGATTGATGTGTCCTATTCTCCTGTGCTAGGAAACTGAATCCCTTTCAGTTGCTTTTGACAAGAAACACTATGCAGTAGACTCAGTAGTGGAGGCTTTTGAAAGGTCCAAGACATATAGGTCGTTATATCTTGAGGCCGACATTAGAACTTGCTCCTCCGGGATAACATACTCCTTCTTAAGTATGTAACACTTCTTATTCTCAAACATGACCTTAAAGCCCTTGTCACAAATTTAGGAGATAGAAGGCAAATTGTTTTGCAATTGCTGAACGTCGTTTACCTTGTTGAACTCTACCTTTTTGTTTACCACTTCGCCTTGAGCGGTTATATATCCTCCTTTATTTCTTGTGAATGATACATGTCCCCCTTTAATTTTCTTGATGTTGAAAAGGAGAGACAAATTGTCGGTCATGTGCCTAGAAGCCTCACTATCAATAATCCAGGTATTAGTGATAGCGCTGTAGCGGACAACCTGCACAAAGAATGGAAATTATTAGTTCAGGTTGGGGACCCAAGCCTTTACTGGCTTGGTTTCCCAAAGATATCACATATCATGAACTCAACCCACTGACCTTCAGAGGACGAGGAAACATATTTCTTGTTCTTGTCCTCACTTGCAGACACGTTACTTGATTTTTCTTTCCATAAACCAGTTTTGTGCAAGGCATGTTTGTGGTAAACAGAAGACTGGCTTATGGTATGAAATTTTGGTTTACTAATAGTCCTAGGTTTAACCTTAGGCATCATAACTTTGCTTTGAGCTTGTCTGTGTTGACTTTGGTGTCTTGGAGGAGTATTGGATCTATTTTTGAAAAATGTTGGTTTTTCATCAAAAAGCTCAAATTTTCTTTTGGGTGTCTAAAATGAGGACAATTAGGAGAAATATGTCCTCGTTTTCCACAGTTATAATAGGGTCTCCCTTCGATAGGTGGGGGAGAACTTCTGTGAGGGGTTGAGTATGAACTGGAGCTGGTCTGTTTCTTATCCTTGTTAGATGCTTCACCTTCTTTAACAAACTTAATTGTTTTGACATTTTGAACACATTTTTCTTTCTATTTATCAGGATTTTGATGATTTACACGTTTAGGGTTTGTTGGTTTAGAATTTTTAGGTTTTGACATAGATGTTTGTGAACCCGACCCAACACTATCCTTTTCAACATTAACGCACAAATCCTCTTTAAGCATCTTATCTTTCAATCCCGAAGTAGTAGCTTTCTGTTTAGTTACAGACTGCACATGTTTACCTATGGAGTCTGGATCACCGACCAGAGGAGTAGTCACCACAAGATCCTTAACCGGGTTATTGTTTATTGGTTTACATTTAGTATTTTAAAGGATTGCATGTGGTGGTGGTACTACTTTATATCCCAGACCTTCCCCACCGTTACGTTCTTTCACTAAGTTCTGAAGTATGTCAGAGGAACTTGCTAAACTATGCAGTTTTTGTTTTAAAGATTCAACTTCGACTTGCAACACTACTTTTTCCTTTTTAGTTTCCTCTAAAGAATTTATATAGAACTTAATGTCATTTGATTGATTTAGCGCAACAACCTCGGTTTCCCTTAGTTTTTTCCCTAGCAGTTCAATCTTTTCGTTAAAACTGCACTCATTTTGTTTTAAAACACGATTTGCTTCAGTGCACAGTTTTAAATCATTTACCAGATTATCATTGTGTTCTAATAACCTAGCAAAGTTTAAGTCAATGATTTCTCTAAATATATCACATTCAGCACAAGAATGTTTATCAAATAATTCGTCTTTAGAGTATACCTGTGCGGAACTGGATGAATCGGCCATAAATGCAGAGTCAGACTCTTCAATAACTAGAGATTCTGATTTTGCAGCATTCAACTCTTCTTCAAGAAGATGATCTACCACATCCATAGCCTCTTCAATATCGGAATGTGCATGCTCAGTTATGATGTCTCCCTCGCTTGCAGATCCATCATCCAAATCATCAACTTGCGCTATATTTGATTCTCCCTCAGATACAAATATGAAGGACCAGTCTTGTCCTTCATCACCTTGAGCGACCATAGATTTTAACTCTTTGTTTGATGATTCCCCAATCTTCTCTTTGTCCTGACGGTTGAACGAAGGAAAAGGGTTGCCATTACCAGTTTTCTTCGGCTTTACGCATTCAAGTTTGAAGTGCCCCTTTTCTCCACAGTTGAAGCATGCGACCTTGGTTTTATCAAACCCAAATGTAGTATCTTTTATGGCAACCAAGTTCTACCCCGTCTTCATAACAAACTTCTTAGCCCTTCTAACAGCACTGGCTAAGGCCCACACGATATCCATACGCTCCAACTCAGTTTCATCTACCTGCTCATAATCTTCATCGGCTAGATGACAGTTTCCAATCTTCCCAGCGACTAACCCATCATAAGACTGAACAACTGCTGCTAGAAGATCCATGTGTTCTTTGGCCACTTCCACAGTAACATTTCCCAGATTCTCGATCTTCAGCTTGATAGGATTGGAATTAGGAACTATGTATTTGGTTCCAGATAAACCTGACGCTTCGCTTCCCGAGGAACTGCTTTGGGAAGGAGCAGATGAATTACATACAAACGCCGTTTGTAGCGGTGCCCCTAATGAAGCTGGAGTAGGAACAGAGTTATACAGTGAAGGATTTTGATCGTAGGATCCTTTCTTAGACTTGTATTTCAGTCGTAGTTCCTCCTCCCTTAACTTCAAGATGAAGTCATTTATGTCTAATGTAGCAAGAGTGTCATTCTGTCTTAGACTAGACACAAATAGATCCCATTTGTCTGGCAGACCATCAACAAAACTAGAAACTTTGTCTTCTATAGATGTAGTCACACCATGAGTATGCAGTTCACTCATCAAATGATAAAACCGATCAATGATATCATCTAAGCTCTCATTTCCTATTGGTGAGAAATTATCAAATTCCTTTTTGAGAGCTTTAGCCTTCAGCGCCTTCAGGGTTGTATTACCATCATATCTGTTTTCTAACGCCTCCCACAGCTTCTTTGACTGCTTGTTTTCAGATAATTGATGGAATATGTCTTTAGGTATCGATTGAGTCAACAGTGAATACGCTTTCTTTTCAGCATTATGTAGAACTTTCTGAGCTTCATTCATACCACCTAAAGTCAACTTCACCCCATTAGCACTGACTGGTATAGTATAACCAGTCTCTATAGATGTCCAAAGATTTGGGTCAACACCATTTAAGTAGATCTCAAACCGCTAGGTGGATTTGATGTAGTACTAGGGATGGATTGGTTAGCAACCTATGAAGCAAACATCGTGTGTCGAAAGGAAATGATTCGATTAGTTGCACCCAATGGAAGTTCTGTGACGGTCTACGGTGATCACATCACTAAGGCTCCAAAGGTAATTTGATGGCGGTGGCAGCAAAGTGCATGAAACGTGGATGTAGTGCTTATCTGGCCTACATAAAGGATGCGGACGCGTCAGTACCACAACTATCCAATGTGCCAGTGGTATGCGACTTTCCGGACGTGTTCCCGGAAGACTTACCAGGTGTGCCACCGGATCGTGAGATTGAGTTTCAGATTGATCTGCTACCCGGTGCTCAACCCGTTGCCAAGGCACCGCATTGATTAGCTCCTACCGAGATGAATGAGTTAATGGATCAACTACAGGAGTTGATGGACAAAGGATTCATTTGACCAAGCATCTATCCTTGGGGTGCTCCTGTATTGTTTGTGAAGGAGAAGGATGATAGCATGCGGATGCGCATCGACTACCGAGAGTTGAATAAGCTGACGGGGTAGAATCGGTATCCGCTACCGAGGCTTGATGATTTGTTTGACCAGCTTCAGGGTGCCAGTTGTTTCTTGAGGAAAGATCTTTGATCTGGTTACCTTCAACTGAAGGTAAAGGAACAGGACATTCCTAAGATAGCGTTTCGCGCGCGTTATGGACATTATGAGTTTCTTGTCATGTCTTTCGGTTTGACTAACACGCCAGCTGCCTTTATGGATTTGATGAACCGAGAGTGTCGGCCCTTGTTAGATAAATCAGTGATTGTGTCTATCGATGATATCCTGATTTATTCGAGAAGCGAGGAAGAACACGTCGGCCACATACGCGAGGTGTTGGAAACACTTAGAAGAGAAAAGTTGTATGCCAAATTCTCGAAGTTTTTTGGTTAAGTAAGTTTCAGTTTTTGGGTCACGTGGTGAATGCCGAAGGGATTATGGTAGACCCATCGAAGGTTAAGGCGGTGATGCAGTGGATATCTCCAAAGACACCATCTGAGATCCGTAGTTTCTTTGGTTTGGCGGGTTATTATAGGAGATTCATACAAGACTTTTCCAAGATAGCCTCACCTTTGACCAAATTGACCCGCAAGGATGTGAAGTTGGAATGGGGTCGAAGACAGATGGATGCTTTTGAGGAGTTAAAGACGAGATTAACTCAAGCTCCTATCTTGACATTACCCTTACGGAGTGAGGACTTAGTGGTGTATTCGGATGCATTTTATTCGGGGCTTGGTTGCGTATTGATGCAACGTGGAAGGGTAATAGCCTATGCATCCCGACATCTAAAAACCCACGAAGTCAACTACCCTACACATGATTTGGAGTTAGCGGCTGTGGTCTTCGCATTGAAGATTTGGAGGCACTACTTATACGGAACGAAGTGCACCATCTTCACAGACCATAAGAGCTTGAAGTACTTCTTCGAGCAAAAGGATCTCAACATGCGACAAAGGAGATGGTTAGAGCTCATCAAGGATTATGACTGTAAGATTCATTATCATCCGGGTAAGGCCATTGCTGTGGCCGATGCCCTTATTCGAAAGGAGAGACCCAAGCTGATTTGAGTGAAGGCTTATCAGTTGGTTATGACCACTGATGTGATGACCCAAGTGAAAGTCTTTCAAGAGGATCGCCTAAATTCCAAACGAATGAGAGGTCTAGTCCCAGAATTAGGTGAAAACACTCTTGGTGTTAGGACCCAAAACTGATGGATATAGATCCCTCGTTATGGAGATCTACGAGGGCGGATTATGGATGAAGCTCATAAGACTTGATACTCAATTTATCCCGGTGCCATGAAGATGTATCAGGATATGAAGAAAGACTATTGGTGGCTGGGTATGAAGCGCGATGTAGTAGAGTACGTGAGCAAGTGCCTTACTTGTTTGCAAGTGAAGGCAGAACATCAAAAACCATATAGGAAGATCCAACTGTTGGATGTACCCGAATGGAAGTGGGAGCACATCTTCATGGATTCTATTACTTAGCTACCTCGTACGGCAAGGGGGTGTGATACCATATGGGTGATTGTGGATCGATTGACGAAGAGTGCTCACTTCCTATCGATCCGTGAGACGTATTCTTCTGAGAGATTGGTGGATCTGTTCATTAAAGAGATTGTTGCTCATCATGGTGTACCGGTGACTATCATGTCAGATCATGACACCCGGTTTACATCAAAGTTTTGGAAGAGATTCCATGATGCGTTCGGGACGAGGCTACATATTAGCATATCTTATCATCCTCAGACGGATGGTCAGTCTGAGAGGACGATCCAGACGCTTAAGGATATGCTTCCGGCGTGTGTGATCAATTTCAGAGGAAGTTGGGACGATCACTTACCGTTAGCTAATTATCATACAATAATAGTTAGCATGCTAGTATTGGTATGCCACCTTACGAGTGCTATACAGTAGAAGGTGTAGAACACCCGTATGTTGGGGTGATATTGGAAAAAAAAGAGTTAGGTAACCTTGAGGTGATTGAGGCTACCACTGAGAAGTTAGAAAGAATAAAAGCCTTTATGAAGGCGGCGAAGGATAGAAAGAAGTCGTACGACGACAAGAGGCGTAGACTGATCGAATTCAAGGTGGGCGACCAAGTTATGTTGAAGGTCTCATATTGGAAAGGAATCATCTGGTTCCGAAAGTGAGGTAAGCTAAGTCCGAGGTATATATGACCTTTCCGAATAATCACACGAGTAGGAGAGGTGGCCTATCGATTATAATTTCCAGATGAGTTAAGTGGAATCCATCCGACATTCCATGTATCTCATCTGAGAAAGTGCTTAGCCGATGAAGATATGATTGCACCACTGGATGATATTGAAGTGGTTGAACGGCTCAATTATGTAGAGCAGCCAGTGGCAATCATTGGTTGATAGGAGAAGAGATTGGGGAATAAAGTGGTTCCGTTAGTGCGTGTGCAGTGGAAACATCGAAAGGGTTCGGAGTCTACGTGAGAGACTGAAAAAGAGATGAGACAGCATTACCCATAGTTATTCGAAGAGTGACAAGTTTCCAGGACCAAACCTCTTTAAGGGGGTGGACTTGCAACACCCGGAAATTTTGTCTAAAAGGATGAAAAAAAAACAATAAAAAAGAAAAGGAAAGAATCTTGAAAGAAAATGAGAAGGAACAAAAGTGGAGGTGGTTTTGTGTAAAAGTGCAAAAAGTCAAAATATCTTTTACATATAGGGATTGCTGCCCACGCCACCTTTTTACAACTGCTTTTTGTCGACCAAAAAGAAAACAAAGAAGGACAGAAGAAACGGTTTTTGGATTCTAGAGAGAGAAAGCAGCGGAAATCGAAATTGGTAAGCATTTTATGAGTTTTTGGTTCGGTTTTATAGATTTCTTGGCCATGTAACTGAATATTTTACGTGTTCTTATGTGTGAATGTGTTTAGTTGGATGTTTTAACATGGCTAGGTGTTAAGAAATCTTTGAAAGTTCGAGTTCAAAGAGTTTAAGCTTGAAAGCAGCTAAGGTGAGTTTCTAGACCCCATGTTTTACTTGTTTTATAATTTTTGGGGCTCAAAAATGATTTTTATAAAAATGTATATATGATCGTATGAATATATGCTTGTATGTTGGTAGTTTGTGGTTGTACATGTTATGTTAGGACTTAGAATGGTAGTGTAAGGCATAGAACATGTTAAGACATTGTTTGGGACTGAAAAATATGTTAGAGACGTATAAAATGATGTTCATGCACCCAAACAGGCCCCATGCGCCTGAATAATAGGCTTCAAAGTCTAAATATGAGATGATGCGCCCAAACAGTAGCCCCTACTTTTAGTATTTTCCATAGAAAAGTTTTAAGTAAGGTGATGCGCCTGGATAGTAGCTCATGCGCCTGGATAGTAGCTCATGCGCCTGAATAGTAGCTCATGCTCCTAGATTTTCCTTAGAATTTCTAAGTGTAAGTTCATGCGCCTGAACAGTAGTTCATGCGCCTGAACTTTTGGCTGAAATGACTAAGTGTAAGGTGAAGCACCCAAATAGTGCCCATGCGCCCAAATAGTGCCCATGCGCCCAAAAAGGCTCATGCGTCTAAGTGTTAAAGTGGTCAAGTGTAGGCTGATGCGCCTACATAGTTGAGAAACGCCCAAAAAGGGTTGATGTGCCTAAATAGTGTCCATGCGCCAACACTTAGAAAATTTTTCTGAATTTTGAGGAAAAATAGAATTTTAGGGTTTGACCCTAGTTTAACTTATGGACTGTTTTGGACTATTCTAAGCATTAATAAGTGAGGGTTTATGAGTAGAATATGCATGATGTGATAATGAATGTATTATATGCATATGCATATGAGTTGTTATCTTTTAATTGTTTTCAAAATGTATTTATATTATAATATAATATTCGTTAAGTATTATGTTATTACTTTACGTAGTATGATGAATGTGTGAATGAACGTAAAGTGTACGTAATGAAGACAAAGATAACAAAGATGAAAAGTGAAACGTAATGAACGAAAGAAAAGGCTTGCAAGTGGAAAGAAAGAAGGATTACAAATCTTTGTGAGTTGATAGCTCAACTGTGTGTTTTATAACGTGCGATTTTAACCCATGAGGGTTCACACACAGGGGAATCAGTCTAGGTGACTGAATCCATAGTACGAAACGGGATCCTTGTCATTCGACCCTGAGCTTTGTGCCAGGATATGAGACGGCTTTGTGCCAGTTAGTAACGGGGCTTTGTGCCTAGAATGGTTGCTTCAGGGCACGGGCTTTGTGCCAATTAGTAAAGGAGCTTCGTGCTCGGAATGGCGGTTTCGGACCGCGATGGGGGAGAAGCCTGATAGGATCTAGAATTAGTACGAGATGAGCGAGATGATAAAGTATGAAACGAACGAAGTGATAAAGTACAAAATGAACGTTAATGAACGAAGTGATAAGGTTCGAAATGAACGTTAATGAAAGATAGTGATAAAGTACGAGACCAATGTTAACAAAAGATGAGAATAAAGTACGAAACGAATGAACACGTATGATAAAGGAAATGTTTTATGGAAAAGGGTATTTTTACGTATGAAACGTATAAAGTATTTTGATACTTATAAAACTAGAACTCACTCAGCTACGCTGACTTTTATGCATTTTTAGTTGGCAGGTAAAAGTTGCTGAGGATGCCATGCAGGGAGGATACTTGGCAGGGCAAGACTAGCACCCATTCACGCATGATATTATTGTTGTTTTGTAATGCAATCAGTGAAAGTTTCTTTTGTAGTTAAACAGTGTTGTATTGCATAACAACAGTAATTATTAATAAAATGAATAGTTTTTGTTAATGAATTCCGCTGTGATATTTTATGAAATGTATAATAATATGTATGTTTAATGCTATGAATGATCAACTATGAGGTGCCCGGGAACGGGGCCTTACAATTAGTCTAGGTGTTAATATGAAAAGAAATGGAATTTAGGCCTTGATGGGGTGCAAGTGTGTCTGTTGTATGATTACCTTGACTTTGTGAGGTTGATGTGTTGCAGTTGTAGGTCGACTATGGCCTCAAGGAGGCTGTAACTTCAATTTTTTTGAATGTGCAAGGGAGTGTTTGATAATATTTTCAAGTAAGGAGAGTTTGAGTGTGTTTAAAGAGTTTAGTGGGTGAATTTAAAGTGTTAATGAGTGTGGGTGTAGGGCTTTGGTTGAAATAGAGGAAAGGGAGTGAGATTGGGACTATCAAATCTTGGTTTACTCAAGATATGGCTGAGATTTTGGTGGGATTTTAGTCAGGTTTACTGAAATAGAGGAAAGGGAGTGAGATTGGGACTATCAAATCTTAGTTTACTCAAGATATGGCTGATATTTTGGTGGGATTTTGGTCAGGTTTACAAGTTACTGGACCATAGGTAGGTGTAAGGTTATATCATAAAGGCTGAGGCAACCAAAGCAACCAAAGAGCTTCCAGCATGCATGCACTGATGTACAAGGTAGAAGTTACTTCAGAAGTTTTACACTCCTCATAGAAAATATTCTAAGTGTAAAATCTTCCGAAGCCAAAGACTAAATCTTCCAAAGCCAAAGATGAAGTCTTACAAAGCTTCAAATACAAAGTCTACCCAAGCCAATGAAGTGAAGACTGATTTCTTTTGAAGATAGAGAAGACATGCTTTCTCTAATCAATTTTTGCATAAAGCTGACCCACTTTCTGTTGCAACTCTAAACACTCACCAATTTGTATAAGTTGGTGATAAGGTCCATGCTTTTGCATCTGTAGATTAAGGTTTAAAGTCTGTAACTTTCTACATTTTACCTATTATCCTTTTTGTAATATATTAGAATGTAAGCTATGACATGTCATAGTCACTAGTCAAAACTAAATCTACCTTTTGACTTTACATTGATCTTGTTGTGTAGATTAATGTTTCCAGCTGGCATTCAAAGTATGGCTGGCTGTAGGATGTAGTATAAAGTATCTCAGGTTCTTGTATTTTATCTTATGCTCTGTAACACTTGTAAAAGGATTTGAGAGCAATATACAACATTCTTGAAAACCATATTTATCTGAACTTGTTCTTAATTTTGTCTCATTGTTTACTTGTGTTCTTAGTATCTCAAACATAAACTTGATTCCCTATTTGATATGTTAAGTGTTTTAACACTGTCCTTATTATGAGACTGACTATACTGACCATCCCTTAACCGGTCCTTGTAAGGCCCCATTCCCGGGACGCTTACAGTTGGACCTTCGTCGCAAAAAATATTAAATCATTACATATTTCATAATGTTAAGCAGTGGATTAAGTTAACAAAAACCATTCATTTCATTGATAATTACTGTTGTAAAGCAATACAACATTGTTCGTAAGTTACAAAAGCATCTTTTAATTGCATTACAAAACAACAGCATCATTAAGCGTGAATGGACGTCAATCTTTCCCTGCCAAGTAACTTCCCTCGCGTGCTATCCTCAGCAATGATTAGCTGCCAACTGAAAATGCATAAATGTCAGCGTTGCTGAGTGAGCTCTAGTTTTAAAACATTTAAAATACCTTTTATAGATATATCAAAATATCATTTTCTTTAGAAAAAACACTTCCTTTACTTTTGCAAGTGAACATACATCGTACATATATCAAGGTATAGTCTTGATAATCTTTCATCATCGTACGTATTCATTCGTTTCGTACCTTTTCATTTATCTTTCACTATTTCTAGATCCTGACATAACTTTACTCCCATCGTTAGGAACGAAGCCACCTCATTCTCGGAGTAAAGTGATAAGGACAGCGTTTTGTACTATGGATCAATCACCAATACTGATCCCCCTGTGTGTGAACCCTCAAGGGTTAGCCAAAATCGCACACTAAATAACACACAGTTGAGCTAACAACTCTCAGTGAGTTGTGAACCTCCTTTCATTTTGGTTGCAAGACTTTTCATTTGTTCATTATTTATGTTCCACTTTCATTATCGTTAATCTTTCACTTTCATTATGATAGTTGTGAATCCTAGGATCGCAATCAGGAATTATCTGTATTAAAATAAAGACACGTCAATGAATGCGGAATAATCATTAATTGTTGTTTAATTGTTTTTAATTGATAATTTAATATCAACGATTAAAGCTTGTTATGATGAACACAATTATGTATATGTAATAAATAAGCAGACAAGAATTAATTCAAATATATTTCATTAATACTGAATAATGATTATAAAAGAATAATTAAAAATGCTATGAACAATGATTCTTCGAACGTATTGTTGTTGTTGATGTGACGGCGGCTTGGGTTTGATTTTGTGATGTGATGTGTGTTTGCCGCAATATTGCTACTGTGTTCGATACTTGATATGAAACCTAGGACTCATATTTATAGGCAATTATGAGTCAGTTAAGGAAACACCGGATCTCTTGGGATTTGTAATTAACTTCTTGACTTGTTGACTTGTTGAACTTGTCAAATTCATACAAGTGTCATCGTCTTCCTTAGGAATATTGTCTTCTGCAGGAACTCTTGTTCTTTCGTAGGGGCTTGTACTTCCGTAGGAGTCTTCACTTTATCTTGAGATCATCAGTGAATACTGATGTTCATCCCTAGACAAACTATGGAAGTCGTCTTGTAAGAAACATATCTATGGATTAACAAAATTGTTCATCCGTAGATGTTTCTTACACTTAGCCGATTACAAGAAATCACCAAGTATATTGTTTTTGCCTGTCATCATACACATTAAGCAACACATATATATGGGTTAATCTATATACTCAATACATACATAATGATAGTCAGTTACAATCATTTATTACAAGAACTGATTAAAGTTCTTAGCCTATACAAATTGATCTAGACCTATTCTTTCTAGATCTAACAATACTCTCCCTTATGCTTAGATCCTTGTAATCAGTTCTTCAAAATTGAAAGCTCCTTCACTCTGGAAATTATCTTGTTGTAGAAATAAGACACAGCAGTCTTGTGATCATCATACTTGTAGTTGATCTTCATCTTGCTAAGCTTCTTTAGAGTTTCAAAGCTTAGTCCAAGAACATCTTCTTCAGTTGTGAGTGTTTCCAACACATTGTTGTTGTGCACCACTTTTAGCTCATCATGCTCTAAGATTCTTAGTTCTGAGACTTCATCAAAGTTTGTCCCCTTCAACAATCCAGCATTATGTTTTCTCCTCTTGTAAGCTTTGGCATGGAGTTTGTCAATCACTTGGATTACATGCACATGCAGGAACAAGTCATTCTGAGCTCTGTCATCAGTTAACTTCGGAAAGTATTTGTCATGCAGGTACGATGTGTAGCTGGGATGTAGTAGTTTGATTTCCACAGGATCAAAGATCCTAATTCTATCAGCCTTCTTGTTGTCAGCATTCCTCAGCAGCACCAGTTCCTTGGTCTTTTTAACATATCCTCATTCTGTTAAGGAATATGTGTATTGATTTCCCTCGATAGTCTTGATGGCTGCTGTTTCTCTGTTGTTGTATCCAACCCTGTTTAAAAATTCATCATCAATTGATACTGAGGCATTGGACTTAAACCTTTTTAGACCTTTGATTCTCTTCTTGTGCTTAACATCTTCTCTCTTAGCCTCAGTTAGCACATCATCTCTGAACTTAGTCTTCAGTTTACCCACCAAAGTTGAGAAGTCTCTTCCTCTTGGGTGTATTGGGTAGTTAGAAATGATAAGGCTTTGTAAGTCTTTAAGATCACATTCAAGCAAGCACAAAACTGAAAATACATCATAGAAGTATTCAACTCTTCCAGATTTTCTCTTAATAAATGCACAATCCCAGTCTGGATCATATTTCCAGGCCATAATCCTGTTCTCTTCCACAGAACTGGGAGTTGTGAGATGATCAATCAGCTGTATCAAAGTAGACTTCTGTTCAATAATTTCTCTAACAGTGGTTCCAAGTTTTCTCTTAGTATTCTGATCAGTTTTTCTTTCCCTTTGTGCTGATCTTTGCTTTCTACAACTACAGGTTCAGCAGCTATCTTGTTGTGGTGTTCAATAGCAGGGTTTGGAGCTTCAGTTCTAAATCTTACACTAGTTTCAAGCTTAACCTTCATGACATGCTCCATCATCCTTCCCAGCTCACCAACTGTTCTTCCTTTCAGCTCATGTAGCTTGTAGTTGTGACCTTGTAGCCAGCAAGTCATGTTGTATTTGCTTAGTTTAGCTGTGTCATAGTGGCCTAACTCTTTCTTGATCTTCTAAATTGATTGAAAGGTAATGAATGCTTCATAGTCACAGATGGGGATCATAAATCTTGCAAGCTCAAACTCTTTCAGCAGATCTTTCAATTCAGTAACATTCATCCTTTCAACCATGTCATAGGGAAACCCATGGTTGATAAGAGTCATGAACATGTTTGACTCAGGCCTCTCTTCCAAGATATCATTTGTTGTCAGAAGATCATTAGCCTTTGAGCCGTTTTGTTCTGTTGGAGAGTCCATCTTGGTCAGCTCATTCCATTCTTCATCACTATCACTCTCCTTGTGAGATATAGACTTCACAGCAGACAACTCCACTGAAGGAGTGTGTTCAGGGGATGTGAGCTTTGGTTTCTTTGGTGAACCTTCAACATTGGTCACCTTCTTCTAGGTAGCACCTAAGTACTTTCTCTTCCTTGAATATAGAACTAAACCCTTGGAAGCCTTAGAAGATTCTTTTGTTTGAAGTGTTGATGGAGCTGCATTTGACTCTAGAGCACAGATTTTCATCTTTAGCTCCTAAATTTGTTCATCTTTCAACTTCATCAGATCAGATTTTGCTGAGGGAGAGTTAGTGATCTGTTCAACCTTCAAAGCCATCTTCTCCTTCACATCTTTCTCAAATCTCACAGACTCAACTAATTCTTTCTCATGTTGAAGCAATGCATTGATCACTTCATTATTGCTTTATGCATCTTGTCTAAGTCTTTTAATCCTTGTTTCTTGCTTTAGCAGCTCTTCATCCTTTTCTTTGTTAATTCCTTTTAATTCTTGTATTCTTTGTTTCCTTTTGTTGGACTTGAGCACCAGTTTGTTGTATTCAGCCACTAGATAACTCTTGCTCACTGGGATGTCCTTATCACTTAGATCTTCTTCATGGTATGCAATAACATTCACATAGTTGCCCTTTTCTTCTTCTTCTATAGGTTCAGTAGCAGTCTCATTATCATTGACTTCAGTGGCAGCTACACTTGCTGAACTTGAGCAGTGCTCACTAGTTTGATCTGCATGCTCTTGAAGTTGATGTTGTGATATGTGCTGAGGATCAGGGATTGGAGATATGGGTTCAGTATGATCAACAACACTTGGTTTTGAGAGTTGGACACTGAGAGTGGAATGGTGCTTGCTTGAGACATTAACTCTGTCTCACCAGAGTACAATGAGTTCTGAGACTGAGTTATGTGTATAGGCTTAGTATGAGCACTCTCAGGAGTCTAATGTATTGGTGTTTTAGAGAGTGGATGAAGAGGTGATTGATTTTGGATTGCAGAGATTGGCTGAGTATTTTGATTGGCCGATTGAGACTGTGGTGGTGATTCTTATGGGATAGGTGAGATGGGCTGGGTGTTTTATGTGGATGCTGATAGTTGTTGTGGGGATTGATGATGTTGAATAGGTGAGATAGGGTGGGGGTTTACACTGGCTGGAGATTGATGTTGGTAAATGGGTGTTTGATGGGGAGAATGTGAGGCTTGTACAGAGTCTGTAGATGACTCTCCTTGCTGATCTACCCATACCAGTTCTTATAGGAGGTCCGCATATGCATCCACCACATGGGCAAACATTGGCATGTCTTCCCCTTAATATTTTCCACTTATCTTGTTTAGCACAGACCTACCCAAGTGAGCTTGTACAAATACATCTCCATCTCTTGCTATTCCGGGGAGTTCAGCGTTTGTAGTCAGTTGTAGGAACCTTGGAAACATATACATCTTGTCAGACCTTTGCAATCTCACTTGGTCACACAAACAGTTCATCATGTATTTTAAGTAGTTGAAGGTTCTTCCCTTAAAAATCTCTATTATGCCTGAATTAATGTGCCTTGAGAACCTATCAAGCCCTGACTTCCTGCTTGAGATGCACTTCAGATAAGTGTGACACAGGAATCGATAGGGGTTGTATAATCTCCCCTTCTTGATCTCACCCTTGTCTAAATCACCATCATAGCCCATTAGGTGGAAGACCTTTTCTATGTATTTGTTTTCGAACACATCTGGGTGGCCCACCTCTCATTCGCCCAGCTCGATTGATCTTCTGATCGTTTGTTTATCTATCCTTATTCTCCCAGATAGGATTTCAACAATGATTAATTCATCTTCTCCATCTTGTTCTAGTCGTGCCGAATTCCAGAAATCGACAACGTGAGCTTCATGAATCACAGGCTCTGCCGTCAGGGCATAGAAAAGCCTGGATCGTCAAAGATATCTGATGATATCTTGACATCCTTCTGATGCATGATCATCAGCATTTAGGAATGCACACATATTGTGCTCTTTTGCAAACCTATTCGTCATCTGTGCATAGAAACAATCAAAATTATGTTAGTATTAGTGTTACAGACATGAATACGAACCGTTTCAACATAAATCAACAATCAAACAGTTCATTGTTTCTGATCAGGACAAGATTTACCTTCGAAACAATGATCTCCGATCACGATAATGTGATTCTTTATTATTTTTGGTCGGTAATTTTGAATGTTTGTGAAAGGGGGGAAGTGGGTGCGCTTTTCCAAGTCTGAAAAGTGAAAACTGCTCTGAAAAGTGAATAATGAAATCTTTAAGTCAAAAACCTCATTTATACTCGGGACACATTAATTTCATTTATTTAATGGAGTGGGTCCCACTTCATTTATTCCGTAGATTTCTTATCTTCCTCAGGACATCTGCGGAACCATAACATCTGCGGATGCCTTAACCGAGAAATACTGAAACAGAATTTTAAATAAATGTAGATCAAGTATATCTTAATTATCCATAGATTACCACTCTATGAACATGGCTTATACTTTCAAAATTATCAACATATCCGTAGTTTACCAATTCTACGGACGGTCATAATTTAACATATTTTTACTGTTGCTTCTGCTGATGCTGAAATTTTACTGTTGCTTCTGCGGATGCTGAAGTCTAACAGCTGCTTCTGCGGATGCTGAAGTTTCACTGAAACTTTAATTGTATGATTCTAATCAAGTGATAGAACCATTTATTGCTGTTGGACCTAGTTGAAATGTTTGCATGACAATTGAGTACAAGAAGATTTATATTTTGAAAACTTCCTATATCCTCCAGCCAAAGTGCTCAAGCTCCAATTCCTTCAAAGATTTTTTTGATTAAAATTCAGATTTTATTGTTTTTCATGCATTACCTACTCCCCCTAAATTTATGATTAATGATAAGCTGTTGCATTCATGATAAATTTACGTTGAAAATTAGCATGAAAGGCATATGACAGTCCAAAAATGATGTAATCAGTTAAGAAGAAAAATCAACCAAATAGATTTTGTTGGTACAAGCATGCATATATATAAGGGGATCATACTATCACACTAAGCTCCTTCGCTATTTGATTATTTCGATGAGATATGATCTGATGCAACACCTGATTGCAAGTATATATTTCCACTTAAATCCATACAAGAGCATTGTATCAACTAGGCATGCTATTTATCATGATTTAAGATTTATTAATGATTAACTGTTATGTGCTCCACATTCAATTCTCATTAGAGTTTGTCCTCCGTTTGTGAGTCAAATCATCACATTTTCACACTCAGAGACTATATACATTAAGTTATAAATTCTATCTTGAGATAGCTTTGTAGTCTCATAAATGCTTTGTTGTTAATGCTCTTTTAGATAATATACAGTTGATCACAATGGATTCTTTTGAGAGCTGAGATATGATTCTCATAAGGTCACCAGGTCTTTACTCACGTAAAACAGAGGTGCCTTCAACCCAGGTCTTTGTTTACACAAAACAGAGGGAAGCTAAAGATCATACTCTAAGTCATAAACCCAGGTCTTTGTTCACACAAAACAGAGGGAATATGATTTGCAAAGATAGAAGTTTATAAAGTGTTTTACATAGTGTGCTTGGGTGAGTGATTTGATCACATCAGGATAAGACTTACTTGCTTGATCCTTCAAATGGAGTTCCTACAAACAGTTACCTTTTCATTGTGTTTGGCATGCTCTTAGTGTAGTTTCCACTCAAGATGAACCTATTCACATATCAAAATGCTTTTGATCAGATTTAAAGTTGGTTGATTTCAGGAAGTAAGCAAAGGCATAATGTACTATCATTTCCCACATATATGACATGCTGAAACAAAAGACACAAAAAAGACAATATTTTTGTATTTTTATATTTTTTTCTGAATGTTTTTGGATTTTATAGATTACTATGTACAAGGACAGTCATATGCTTTTCTTTGTTTATGATAATTTAATCTAAGTTAATCTACCTAAAGACTTAATTAGAAAATTAAATCTAACTGAATCAAAGGCTTTAGTGAATAAGTCAACAAGCTAATTTGTTGTATCCACTTTGATTAACTTGATTAATGTTAGGACCGATTTCGTACGGAGTACTAACAGATTCTGCGTTATACCGAATCAAATAGTGCGGAATCCTATTTGATTGGCGATCCAATCAGTGAGAACGATTATCCCGATCAATCCAATGATGAAACAAAAGTTAAGAACGAACAAGAATTGATCAGAAACAAACTATGAACTTGGATTGACGTTTCGGTACGCTCTAGACGGCTAGGTACGTATGTATTCGAAGTGTTATGTTTTTCCACGAATTACGTGGTATTTATAGGTTCCTGTCTTCAGTCGTACGACTGAACCATTAGCATGGTTCAGTCCTGCGACCGAATCATGCGATTGACTCATACGCACGACTGAAGGTTCAGTCGTGCGACTGACTCAATCTTATGTCTCAGTCGTGCGACTGATCTAGTCTTCTGGTTCAGTCGTGCGACTGGTCCATAAGCATGATATGTTCATGCGTATGGACCATTAGCATGGTCCATTCGCATGAACTATCACATGGATATGTTAAACATGCTTCTAAGTTCTTATTGACTTAGAACCATGTAGAACAACATCAAACCTATATAGTTAGTTCATGCACGTGCAACACATTCAATATAATGATATCATGGCATAAACAAACATAAATTAACATCACAATGCACTTCATATATCATTCATTCAATTATTACATCGATTACATATATGTAAGACATGAAAGACTTTTACATTTTAGAACATAAACTAGGTACATCAATATGTATCAACAAACTCCCCCTTGGACCTAGTTTACTCTATTTTCTAACAGTCTTCACGTGCTCTTGGAACATTTTGTCCTTCTCTTCTTATGTAACTCCTGCATGTATCTTAAATGCAAAGTAGAGTCTTATGACGTGTTGGAACTGTAGAGCTTGTACGATGTCCTGCATGTCATAGAATAGTAGCCACTTGTATAGAGTGTAGACATCGTCTTTGGACAAGTTGGTCAGCCACATAGGGTCAAACACCCGGATAGTCTCAATCTGAGCATCTGTGTGCAAAACTATGACCGCTTCACCTGTTTGCCAGTCGTAGTACCACCATTTAAAGTGTGGAGTGAAGTCCTAAGCCATCTCCCGCAATGGGATCTTTGACATTGTACAGCGGAGGACTCCACTTCAGCACTACCTTAGGCTTTCCAGTATGTGGATCAACTTTGGTCTTATTTATAAACCGTCTAGGCTGTTAAGGCCTGAAGTTGACCCACCTGGTATGGTACTCTCTCTTTAACGCCATCTCAAACCACCCCGACATCTTCCTGGGGTTGGCGTACAAAAGATCTAAACAGGCAAGCCTGTTTAACTCAAAACTAGGGAGAGTCTTTAGATCATTTGGGTATCTGAAGTACTCTATTCCCTTCTTTCTCTTCACTGCGTACACATCCAAGTCTTCAAAATACGCCCAGCTAATGATCTTGCCCGACACCTTCTGATGCTTCTTGACTCTGTAGAGTTTGGTGTAGGCGTTAGTCTTTGGCGGTTGTCGCTGGACTCTCATCTCTTCTAAACAAACTGCCCATTCAGCTTTCTTGATATCAACATCAGTGTCTGAAGCTTGGGCTTTCCCTTCTGCTTTCTCCTTCTCTTTCTCTTGAGCATCAAGAGCTCCAAACGTATCACTGCCAAATGTTTCACCCAAATAGGGGATAACATTTCCCTGTTGGTCAGTGTACTGTGGATACTCTTGTGCTGTGATATCCTCTATATCAATCTCATCGACGCCCTGCAGCTCTTCATCACTCATGACATCAACCTCGGGGGCGTCCTTGACTAGCTCATCCAGGTTGAGTCTGAACATATCAGCCAGTTGCTCGTCTATGAGATCATGAATGATCTCTCCCTCCTCGGGTGTATACTCACAGATCATCGCACAATCCCTTGCAAATCAAGAATCATTGTTAGCTGAGTCTTGATTTGCTAAAGGGGTACGACATCATGCTCATCAGTCTGTTGAGATTCATCTGTTTGTTTAAACATTAAAAACCACAGAAACACATTTGTAATCAATTCATTTACATTAATAAACATTGATAATCATTAATTACATAACTGTAATATATAGTTCAAGTATAAAAGATAATCAAAAGCTAAGACAACTAATCATTACTCTTGTCCTTGTCACTAGGCTCTTCAGCTTGAGAAGCTGAGGTGGACGGTCTTGATTCTTGACGTCGTTTTATCCTCCGTTCCTGAGCCGGTGGATCTGAGGCTGATGCAGATGCATCACCTTCAGGCTCATCCTCATCACCTCCCTCTCTGTCCTTTCCACTTCCCTCTCCCTCGACATCATCATCATCATCAGACTCATCATCATCAGATGACTCGTCATCATCATCATCATCACCATCGTCACCATCACCTTTGATCTTGAGAGGCTCGCCTTTTGTGCCCTTTGGCTTAGGCGTAGCTTCTTGTTCTTCCTCTCAACATCCTTTATTCGCTTCATCGATGCCATCAGAAGATCGTTCTGTGTGGTTAAGGCACGGTGAGCTCTGGACAAGTCTCCCTCGACGACAGCTTCCTTCTCAGTCAGATGTGCAGTCTGTTGACTCTGAGCTGTAGTCTTCTCGGTCAGTAGGACGATGTACTTTCCCTGCTCAGCGTTGACACCCATCAACTGAGTCATCTGGTTCGCTTGTATATCTTCAGTTGCGAGCAGTTTTAGAACCAGATGGTTGAGGCGGGCAAGCTGTTTCTCTAACCCAACGATGGGCAGAGATGATCCCAGTGGTGGTACTGAAGAGGTGGAAGGTCCGGCATGTGATGTGGTGTGTGGAGTGGTGGATGTAGTATATATGGGAGTGGTGGTGGTTATGGTTTGTGGTGGAATGGATGAAGTGGGTGGAGTGGTGGTAGCTGTAGTGGTGGTGGTAGGTGTGATGGGAGTAGTGGATGTAGTGGCTATGGTGGTGGTAGGTGTGGTAGGGATGGTGGATGTGGTGGCTATGGTGGTAGAAGAGTTCATCAGCACTATACGTCTTCTTTTGGCCTTTTTGCCATGCGGCTGTGCCATCCTCTTCAATCGTGAGCCCTTGGAGCTCTGGGCTCCCCCTGAGCATGGCTGGGGAGGAGTGTAGGTCGGATGAGCAGTATTAGTACTCTCTCCCCAGCCCGGCGTCCCCCAGCCGCCTCCCTACCCCGGTCGGTAGCAACCACACGGCTACCAACTGTCCTTGTGAGGGGCTCCCCATCGGACTCCTCATCTTCATCATCTGGAAGAAAGTCCCGATGGATAGGTGCCTGCTCCAATCCACAGGGAGGTGAGGACCTAGCATGTGTGGGTGGTGGAGACGTAGTGGAAGTGTCAGTGGCCCTTGGTTCACTAGGGCCTGAATCTCTACCAACTTGACTGTTATCGTCGTCGTCGTCATCCTCATCAACAGCAGCCATGACTGGCTCAACATCCGAATCGCTGTCATCATGACACCACTTTTTACGAGCTGGCACCACGTAGTCCTCCCTGGCCAGGTGGCCGAACAACCTCCTAACCGGGGGCTTCAGCTGCTTCCCCCGATAGACCTTCATCCTCCCCAAGGTGGTGTCGTCCAACACTTCCAACGACACCGCATCGTCCTTCTCCTTAGGAAGGTGAGGAAGCTTCTCGTCAATCATCATCTGAAGAAACCTCGGGTACATGCAAAATCCTTCTTTCCCCTTGGCCTCAATGTTCTCGATCAGATAGGTAAAGAAAATCCGTGAGAAGTTGAACGGATGGTTCAGCACCAACGCCACATACGCGTTCTGGATCTGATCAGACAACTCATCGAATCCTCCTCTCCTGGAGGCTATGCAATTCAGGATCACATGTGCCAGATACTTAAACTGAGGGCACATGTTACTCTTGTTTAGTACACCGGTGTTGATATCACCGGCGTACTTGATCCTGAGGAAGCATCCCCGTACCGTTAGGGGATGCAGCTTGGTTAGGTGTGCACCATCGTCATCCAAGTCCAAGACTCGCCTGATATCCTCTTCGCTGATCTGGATATCTTCCCCAAAGATAGAGCTCCTAATGTAGTAGGGCTCTATAGATCTGTCAACAATGGCGTTCTCCAAGAACGTCTGCTGAATCGACCTGTACGGTATACATGGTGTAGGTATGGCGGTGAAGATCCTCGAACTTCGAAGAAAGGCTATGATCCCGGTAAACTCAGAAGCATTCCGGGATGTGGGGCCCAGATGAGCACATATATTGTGCTTCATGCTCATCGTCCATATATCTGCCATATTGCTGCAATACAAGGGACAAACACATTAGTTCCATTCATAATAGATAAACGATTTGACTTAGAACAGATTTTGACCAATCTGGTTCAATCGTGCGATTGAACCATACGACTGGGTTCAGTCGTATGATTGAGCCTGCGACTGAGTTCAGCCATGTGCAAAGCCATGCAGTTGAGTCAGTCGTGCGACTGAATCACCAATTGGTTCAATCGTGTGATTGAAGCATGCGACTGACTCAATCTGCAACCGAAATTCATCAGTATGTCCATTCGCATCAACCCCTGTGCGGCACCATAAACTTGAATCTTGTCATCAAGTGAATTTAGGCGTCGTTTTTTAGGTTCATATGGTTCGCAGGGACTCAATATAGCACTTAAACTCTTTTAAATCGACATTTTTAATCATTTAAGTGGTCAATTTTAGGGTTTGTGAACCGGTTATTAGTTTGAACGATTTAGGTCATTTAGGTTCGATTTGAGTTCTTGTTTGTCCCGATTCCTATCGCAAATTACTTGTAGATGAGTACACTTAGGGTTAGAACACAAATCAGAGAGCAATCTCAAAAGTTTGAAATTTTGGCAGAGTAACAGGGCTTAGGCGGGTTTTGGAAAGTTCAAAGTCTGGTAGAGATTGCGACCGAATGAACCTCTATTTATACTGTTTTGGGTTTCAGTCGTGCGAATTGGCCCATACGCATGGCTCAATGGTGCAACTGAGGTTCAGTCGTGCGACTGACTCATACTCCTCTCATCAGTCATACGACTGGCTTAGTCTCATCTCTCCAGTCATCCGACTGGCTCAGTCTTGTGGTCCAATCGCATGTCTGTCTCATACTCATGGTCTAATCATATGATTGGCTCAATCTCATGGTCCAATCGTATGACTGGCTCATTGTCATGGTCCAATCGTACGATTGACTCATTCTGATGATCCAATCGTACGATTGGTTCATACTTATGATCCAATCGTGCGATTGATTCATACTCATGAGTTGACTTCTACTTTTCAAACCTTTAGTTTTAACTTTTGATTGATATAACATTATGAGCACCGATCATCTCAGACATGATCCTTTGAACGAGAAACTGTTTGATCACCTTAGACGTGATCCTTTTAATTTACACAGTTTGGTCACCTCAGATGTGACCCTTTTACTTTTCAAACCTTGATCATCTCAGATATGATCATTTTAATTTAAAACAGTTTGGGTCACCTCAAACGTGACCCTTTTTAAGGTATGATTCCCAGAGTTCATTTGATACATAGTCCGACATTGACGCAAAAGGATAGCTAAACCTAAAAGCAACTTGAAATTAAACAAAACAAGACATATTATTGTGTTTTTGTTAGAGGTGGGTTGAAAACTTTTAAATATCATTTAACCGATTTCTCCCCTTGAGCAGAACAGCTTCAATTTGGTTTTATCATCTCTGGAGAGATTCATATGGAATCATACAGGTGTATCATAATCATTTGGGACTCCTTGATATATGTTTAAAGTAATGATACTTATTACTCACCGAGTCACAAGCACTTACAGGAAATTATACTAGAGCTGTGAGAGGCACACAATGATTTCGACTGTCAGGAGTTATAGCCATGAAGATTATCAGTATTGTTGTCCACTTAAATCCATACACAGACTTTTAACTCACATTGGTGATTAGATTTTATTATTTCAACAAGCGTTTGTGGATCCCACACTTATATGGTAATCAATAATCCTCAGGAGATTTTTGAGCGGTCTACGGGTTTTGAGACAAGAAGAAGCTATTCTAAGAGCTTTCAAAGAGATGCTAAGCCTCAAGTCAGTGCCATCGCACAACAGATAGGCGCAAACAACAATGAATTCTAGAATATTTAGGTTGTGCTTATCCTCAGGTCAGTGCCATCGCACAGCAGAGAGGCACATAACCTATCTTATTGTAAGAGCTCGTTTTCTTATACATAAAACGTACCACACCAACAACATTGGTCATTTGTTTGATTGCGTTTTTCAATTTTTTCATGTGCTTTGCTCATTTTTATGGTCGTCCTCACACATTTATGGCGTTTATTTTGCTCGTCACCCCGTATTGGAATCTAGTTGATTGTGTTAACCAGTGATAACATGGAACCTCACAGCCTATTAAACAGTTTAGTTTAGATTGTTTCACCAACGAAGTCTACTTGTCTATTATGTTGAATCTATCGACACATCGTACAATGAACTAGCAACCCCTAGGTCTGCTTTCTCTATGTAACCTCAGTAACAGACTAGTGTACTATCATTTTTACTTTATTTGGCTTAAACATCGTAGACTTGAAATTTGAATTATATCCTTTTGATCTTTTCAGTCCTCCCAAACGATTAGTTCCCTGTGTACTATCATTTTCCATAGTTTTGACTCAATCTCACAGAGTTGATTTGCTTTCAGCCTATCTGCCCGCCTCTTTTTTTTAAGTAAATAAATACTGAAACTAAACTAATCTCCCCCTAAAATTCTAAAACAAAAAATCTTTATGTGTTTTTGGATTTTTAGGAAAGAAATAATTTAAAATAAAAAAAATTAAAATAAACAGAAAAACAAACTATGAACTCGATTCTTCTGGAATCACATCACTTTTCTTTTTCACGACATTTACCTCTAATAAATATAAAAACCGAGGTTTATCAAATGCTTTTGTGTAGAGATCGGTGTGTTGAAAATCCTTATTAATTTAACAACTTCAATAAATTGCTTTTCAAAACAGTCACGTATAAAGTGATATTTAATACCGAAGTGTTTAGTCTTAGGGTGTTGGACCGGATTTTTAGTTACAGCAATTGCAGCAGAATTATCAACAAAGATAGGGGTGTTAGAGAATTGCAAACCGTAGTCGCGTATTTTCTGTTGAATCCAAATGATTTGGGAGCAGCAACTTGCAGCAGCAACATATTCAGCTTCACATGTTGACAGAGCAACAGATGTCTGCTTCTTACTCTGCCAGGTGACTAACCGTCTTCCAAAGAACTGACAACCCGCTAATGTTGACTTGTACTTCATCTTGAAACCACCATAGTTCGAGTCACTATATGCTGTAAGCCGAAAATCATCATCATGAGGATACCACAACCCGAGTATTGGAGTACCCTTCAGATAACGAAATATCCTTTTAACCCTGATGAGATGATTTACTTTGGGTTTAGCCTGATATCTGGAACAGAGACACGTGGCATACATAATATCAGGACGAGAAGTTGTGAGGTACATAAGAGATCCGATCATCCCTCGGTACATAGTGGCATCTACCAGATCACCATTTTCGTCGGGTGCCACATCGTGATTTGTGGCAAGTGGAGTTCCAGCAACAGTTGTATTCTCCATGTCAAATCAACTAAAATGTCTCCTACATACTTTGTCTAATGCAGGAAGATTCCTTTGGGTGTCTGATCTACCTGTAACCCAATAAAGAACTTCATTTCTCCCATGGCACTCATTTCAAACTCAGCTTTCATCACAGATTCAAATTCCTTACATAAGACTTTGTTTTTTGAACTGAAGATGATGTCATCCACGTAAATCTGAACCAGTAGTAAATCACCATCTTTCTCCTTGATAAACAATGTACAAATATTAATAGCTCCTCTACAAAAACCATGTTTAAGTAGATGAGTAGAGAGTTTCTCATACCACGCTTGAGGGGCTTGATGAAGCCCATACAAAGCCTTGTCCAGTTTGTACACTCTATCCCGATGATAAGGGTCCTCAAATCCCTCGGTTTGACTTATGTACACTGTTTCATGAATCTCACCATGAAGGAAGACACTTTTCACATCCAATTGATAAACTTTGATTTGCATATAGGATGCATAGGCTAGGAATATACGAATAGCTTCCATCCTTGCCACAGGTGCAAACACTTCATTGTAGTCAACGCCTTCGACTTGCCTAAATCCTTGAACGACAAGCCGCGCCTTGTTTCGAATTATGACCCCTTGGTCATCTTTCTTGCAATAAAGAACCTATTTGGTCCCAATCACCTTTGCACCTTTTGGTCTGTCCACAAGCGTCCAGACTCTTAACTTTTTGAATTGAAGGAGTTCTTCTTGCATAGCACTTACCCAAGCCTCATCTTGTAATGCCTTACTTACTTACTTATGCTCAACTTGAGATATAAAGCATCGATAGGCACCATCATGAATATAGACCTTTTCCATCACTACTGCATAATCAGCTGAATATAACTGATTTCTAGTTTGAACTCCCGATAGAATATCCCCTATGACATTGTCCAGGGGATGATGAACGTGTACTCGAGTTCCATGAGTGGTGGGAACAACTACCTCATTATCCAGATTTAGAGTCTCATTGGCTGTTGGAGTGTGAGGTTCAGAAGTGTCGGTGGCTTAAGGTTCAGTTGTGGGTGTACTTGTAGTAGCAGGAACCTGTTCTGTCTTATCCGCGTTTGTGGTCTCAACTGCTTCATCATCAGAGGAAGAATCACTTACCTCAAGTGCTTCACCTGAAGGGCTTGATGTATCATCTAAAGGAGCAGGCGATGTAGTGTCTAATGTCGGAGAGTTCAACACATCATGCATCATTAGAGCAGCTAAGTCATCATCAGACTGAGAAGATGGTAGATTGAACGACTTGAAGAATCCATCATAATAGAAGAAGAAGGAAGGTCCTTTTCCAGCAGGGGGTGGTGAATCTTTGAACATCAACGTTACACCACACTTCTACCTGACCCGTTGAGTTATTGTAAACTCGCTTTTCTGGTATAGTGTAGCCAAGAAAAATACCTTCTTCTGCCTTCTCACAAAATTTTCTAGTCTGATTCTTCTTTAATAGCATACAAGGTGTACCGAACAGTTCGAGATACTCCAAGTTAGGTTTACGTCGCTGGAGTAATTCATAACATGTCTTTCCATGGTGTTTAACCACCAGAATTGAATAGGCAGTTTTGAATCGGCTAGCATTATCCTTGCAGTCTCAATTAGACTTCCATCCGTGACACCGTTCATCTGTGGAGTATATGCAGAAGTGAATTGATGGACAATACCTTTTTCTCGACAGCACGTCTCCATCCACTGATTCTTGAACTCTGTACCATTGTCTGATGGAATCTTTGTAACTTTCAACATGTAGAGAGATTCCAGTGTCATAACCAGATGCTTGAATGATTCAAACGTTTCAGACTATGCTTTCAGAAACATTACCCAAGAGAATCTTGAGTAATCATCAGTCATAACAAAGCAATACAGGTCTCCGGTAATACTCCTTGTGCTGACTGGGCCAAATAGATCCATGTGTAGAAGCTCGAGTGGAATTTCGATAGAGTTGAGTTTCTTAGCTTTGTGAGACTTCTTGGTCTGTTTTCCTTTCTAGCAAGAGACACATAAATTTGGAAGCTGGAAGTTCTTGACAGGAACTTCCTCTACCAGATCAATCTGAACCTGATGGTTCATCTTCCTCGGATTGATGTGTCCCATTCGTCTATGCCATGAGACTGACTCCCTTTCAGTTGCCTTTGACAGGAAGCACTGTGTAGTCGATTCAGTTGTGGATGCTTTTGATAGATCCAAGACATACAGATCATTATATCTTTAAGCTGACATGACAACTTGATCCTCCGGGATGACATACTCCTTCTTCAGTATATAACTGTAACATCTGGTTTTAATCCAAACTTGTAATCATATTATGGTTTATGTTTATTAATTGAGTTGAAGTTTATGTTATATCAGTACTTGGTACCATATTTAAATTAATCCTGAGCGAGGCGGTTAATAATAATAATAATAATAATAATAATAATAATAATAATAATAATAAAAATAATAATAATAATAATAATAATAATAAAATATGAAAAGAATATGTGTGTGAAAATAGAAAGGCGGTGAAGAGAGCACAAAAGTAGATTTTCATCTGCATCATCTTCATTTCTTGTTCATCTCAAAACTAAACTACGGTTTTCATCGTTGTCGAACGTCTCATCAAATCGGCAATTCGGCTCCGTTTCGGTAAGTTCTGAATGTCACGGATCAATCCTGGTATACTATAAGCTGTGTATATGATTGAATTTGATCCAATAACACGTTTAAATCATCGATTTGATCTTGTTCTTTTCTAAGTTTAAAACCGGAAAATTCGGATCCGATTTTTAGTGAAGTTTTGATAAAATAATGATCCGAAACTATTGTAAACTATGTGTACATGTTCTGTTTTGAATATGACATGATTTGGATAATTAAAACTCGAGTTTTTGGATAATTTTGGATAAAAAACGTTAAGAACACAGCTGCTGATCCGTTTCAAGCGAATGGGCTCAGTCGCATGATTCAGTCGTGCGAATGAAGGTTCAGTCGTACGACTAAGTGCGAATGAAGGTTCAGTCGTATGACTGAGTGCGAATGAAGGTTCAGTCGTGCGACTGAGAACTCAGTCACCTGGGTTAGAAGCCGAATGAAGCAGAGTGGTCACTGCGTATGAATGAGGACTCAGTCGTGCGAATGTATGACTAGTCGTATGACTGAAGGTTCAGTCGCATGAGGCCTCATTCATATGGTTGACCCGATTGGTTGGCTCTGTCGTACGAATGTGTTCATTCGTATGGTACATTCGTGCGAATGAGAGGTTCATTCGCATAGGAGTTTTGTTTGAAAGTAATTTACTGAATCGAGGTTTATTCCCTTAGATATACCTTGTAAGAAGAAGGACTAGTTACCTCGTGTGCGTGGATTGTTTAATTTTTGTGAGAAAGTTAATAAGGTGAGTTCTAAGCCCTTTTCAAATGTTTGGTTTTAACATTCGGGCTAGCATACATACGATGATAAATGATTTGAATGTTTTAGCACCAGAATTGTGATAATGATGTTTATACATTACTAACAACTTGTGAGGTTGTTAGGGTAAAGTTGGGATAATGAAAGGTTATCCGAATACTGCTAATCATTACGTGTTTGGTAATGATTCCAATTGGTCAGATAGGGTTTTAAAAGAAATGAAAATATATTGAAACTGGTGCTAAAAGAAAGAATATGTGGTGTGTGTGCAATTGATGTGATAAAATTGGCAAAGAATTAAGAAATTGGTTTGATGTGATGTAAATCTCAATAGGCCAGTTAGGGTAAGATGCCTGGGTGTAGACTGTACAGTGAAAAGAGTGATGACGATCACTGAGCTTTGTGAACATCTTATGGTGACGACCCTAGATGATTAAATTGGCATCCTGCTGGATGAGAGATAATAGTTACAGTTTCTTGTGGGAAACTGACGTCCGGTGGGATAAAGTAAAGTTGATTTTTATATGGTTGCCAATATAAACATGATCTTACATGTGGTATGATGTTGTTAATGTCTTAATGAAAATTTAGAACTCACCAGTTTATCTGATATTTTGAGTGTGTTTTATGTGTGCTAGGTAAGGAAGGATCCTCTAGTAATAGTGGAAAACAAGCTTGAGTCGGATAAGGATGCTATCCCAGGGCAATTGCTGGCATAGGATGTGGGTCTTGTTATTGATGTAAAAAAAAGAAAGAAAAAAAAGGGTTGTATAATTGAATACTACCATATGTAAAACATTTTGTAGGTTGGGTTAATATGTAATTATGTTCAGTCTTCTGCTGTAAGTTGAAAGCTCTGATTTGTGTTTAAAATATTAATCCAACTATATGGCGCGCCTCCAGTATCCTTCCGGGTTTAGGGCGTCACAATAACACTTCTTGTTGTCAAATACAACTTTGAATCATTTATCACAGATTTGGGAGACAGAAAGTAGGTTATTTTGCAGTTGCTGAACATAGTTGACCTTATCAAACTTGACTTTCTCATTTCCCACTTCGACTTGAGTGGTGATAGATCCTCCTTTATTTCCAGCAAAGGACATGTGTCCCCCTTTAATTTGTTTGATATTGAAAAGGAGAGACGAATTCCCGGTCATGTACCTGGACGCCCCACTATCAATAATCCAAGTATTAGTGATAGCGCTGTAATGGATACCCTGCACATACAAAGGAAATTATTAGTTCAAGTTTGGGACCCAAGCCTTAACTGGCTTGGGTGCCCCAGAGGTATCACACATCAAGAACTCAACCCACTGTCCTTGAGAGGATGAGGGCACGTCTGTCTTCTTCTTGTCCTCACTATCAGACACATTACCTGATTTTTCTTTTCATAACCCAGTTTTGTGTAAGGCCTGTTTGTGGTAAACAGACGACTGGTTAATGGTTTGAACTTTAGGTTCACTAATAATCCTAGGTTTAACCTTGGGTGACACAGCCTTGCTTTTAGCTCGTCTGTATGGCCCTTGGTATTTTGGGGGAGTATTAGATCAGGATTTAGAAAATCTAGGTTTTTCATCAAAAAGTTCAATTTTCCTTTTAGGTGTATGATGATAAGGACAATTTGAAAAGATATGTCCTCGTTTTCCACAACCGTAGCAAGATCTCCCTTCTACATATTGTGGAAATTTTTGATGTGGGTTTGAGTGTGGTTGGGGGCTTGGTAATTTTTCTTCCTGTTTAGATGTTTCACCTTCTTTAACAAATTTAATTGTTTTGACGTTTTGAACATCTTTTGTCTTAGGTTGATTTGGACTTTGATGATTACCACGTTTAGGAATCATTGAGTTAACCTTTTTAGGTTCTGGAATAGACGTTTGTGAACCTCTTTCTAAGTTAACCTTTTCAATTTTATTAGTCAAATCTTCAACAGGCATCTTATCTTTAGATCCCAAAGTAGTATTCGTCTGTTTAGTGACCGACTTCACAGGTTTACCCGTGGAGTCTGGATCACTGACCAGAGGGGTAGACACCACATGATCCTTTACCAGGTTGTTACTTATTGGTCTACATTTAGTATTCAAAAGGATAGCATGTGGTGGTGGAACTACTTTGTAACCCAAACCTTCCCCACCGTTTCGTTCTTTCACTAAGTTTTGAAATATGTGTGAAGAACTAGGCAAACTATGCAGTTTTTGTTTCAATGATTCAACTTCGACTTCCAAAAATGCTTTTTGCTTCTTTGTTTCTTCCATAGAATTTAAATAGAACTTAATATCATTTGATTGATTAAGAGCAACAACTTCGGTTTCCCTGAATTGTTTCCCCATAAGTTCTATCTTTTCTTTGAAACTGCACTCATTTTGTTTTAGCACACGATTTGCTTCAGTGCAGAGTTACAAATCATTTACCAGATTAACATTGTGTTCAATAACCTAGCAAATTTTAAATCAATGCTTTCTCTAAATTTGTCACATTCAGAACAAGCATGTTTATCAAATAATTCGTCTTTAGAATTTACCTGTGAAGTACCAGACGAATCAGCCGTCAGTGCAGTGTCAGACTCTTCAGCCAATGAATGTTCTATGTTTGCTGCACTAAGCTCTTTTTCCATTAAGTGATCAATGACATCTGTAGTTTCTTCAACATCTGAACGTGAATGCTTAGCTACTATGTCTCCCTCACTTGCAAATCCATCATCCAAGGTGTCAACAAAAACAACATTAGATTCACCCTCGGATAGGAATCGGAAGGACCAGTCTTGCCCTTCATCACCTTGAGCAACCAAAGCTTTAGAGTCTTTACTTGATGTTGATGTCCCAATTACCCTTTTCCTGACGATAGAAAGAGGGAAATGGATTTCCATTTCCAGTCTTCTTGGGCTTAACACACTCCCGCTTGAAATGCCCTTTCTCACCACAGTTGAAGCACGTGACCTTGGTTTTGTGAAATCCAAATGTAGTATCTTTAGTTGCCACCAAGTTTTGTCCCATCTTCTTCACAAACTTCTTTTCTCTTCTCACAGCGCTAGCCAAGGCCCACATGATATCCATGCGCTCTAACTCAGTTTCATCAACTTGCTCGTAATCTCCATCAGCAAGATGACAATTTCCAATTTTTCCAGCAACCAAACCATGATAAGATTGGACAACTACAGCTAGAACGTCCATATGCTCTTTCGCTACTTCCATAGTCACATTCCCGAGATTCTCAGTCTTTAAGTTCGTAGCTGATAGGGTTTGTTAGAACATAAAATCATAGTTTAACCTCTTAAACTTTCTGAAAATGCAGTGGAATTACAACTTTATAAACTTGTTTATAAGCTGAAAAATATGTTCATTAGGTGACCATATTAATGTATAAAACAAACCCATATATCAAAGGGTCATTATATGTGAATGTGCAAGCTATGTGTACATAAAACAACATAATATGACAGCCACAAAGGGCTGCCATAACTACCTTCAGCAGCCTTCAAAAGTCGACAGAAAAGGGTAGAAAAGATGCTGAAAATTCGGCCAAGACATCAAGATTAGAGGTCCTCAAGCTTGTATACCCAAGCTTATTTGCAATCACCTTCTTGTTAGGAAGATGAACACCAAAATGACTCAAAAACTTCTCCAAAGGCTGCTTGAAAATCCGAGAGCTTGAGAGAGAGATAAGAGCTTCTAGTTTTGATTTTGCATGTGTGAAAGAGAGAGGATTGTTGAGTGTTGGACTAGTAATTAAAATTTGTAGTTTACTAGAAAGTAAAAGACCTCTCATTGGAGGGGGGGTGGCCGAAATGGCCTTCAAATGAAGGATTTCCCCACAAAACATTATCAAACAATTTTTATAAACTAGTCCCTTATAAGTTGTACAATTAACTTTTAATTTTATAACTTATACACTCTTATATTATTTAATGTTATCTAACTAACTTAAATAACACTAAGTAATATCCTTGAACAAAATATCCTAATAAGTTGTTCCATCTCATATGCAACTTATTTAGAAAACTCATTTTCTAGATTTGGTGTTATTATTTAATTGCATGATCATATCATCAATTGAATTATTGTCGGTGATTGCAAAGCTTGTTATTAGGTATAACCCGACCTGGATCATGACATACTAACCGCATCAATGTTCTATGTGTCTTGGGCATATAGAATCTAACAGTAGCATTTGCTTCAGAATCTATGTAGTGGGTTCCAGATGACCTAGACGTGTCGGGACCTGATGGGCTGCACTAAGAAGGAACAGAAGAGTTAGATACAAAAGCAGTTTGTAATGGTGTACCTGACGTAGTAGGAGGTGGAACTGAGTTGTATAAAGCAGGATTCTGAGTGTAGGATACTTTCTTTGAATTGTACTTCTGACGCAGTTCTTCCTCCCTGAGCTTTAAAATAAAGTCATTTATGTCCAAGGTAGCAAGATTATCATTTTGCCTTAAATTGGACACAAATGGATCCCATTTTTCTGGTAACCCATCAGCAAAGCTAGAGACTTTGTCTTCCATGGATGTAACCACACCATAAGTGTGCAACTCACTCATAAGATGATAGAATTTGTCTATGATATCATCTAAGCTCGCCTTTCCAATTGGTGAGAAATTTCCGAATTCCTTTTTAAGAGCCTTTGCCTTGAGTGCCTTCAAAGTTGCATTTCCTTCGTATCTCTTTTCTAAGGCTTCCCATAACTTTTTAGACTGCTTGTTCTCAGAAAATTGATGAAATATGTCTTTCGGTATTGACTGAGTCAACAAGGCATATACTTTCTTTTCAGCATTATGCATAGTCTTCTGAGCTTCACTCATTCCTCCCAATGTAAGCTTTACCCCATTAGCACGGACTGGTACCACGCAACCAGTCTCTATAGATATCCACAGATTTGGGTCAACTCCATTCAAGTAGATTTCAAACCGCTGTTTCCACTGTGGGTATTCATCCAATGTTAACAGCTTTGACGATTTATCGTGGTTCCCTATCTCACTTTCTAGAAGTAGAAGATTCTGGATGCGTGAGTCCTTTCCAACACTAAACGCAGAGAACGGATCTTCCATTTCTGTAAACTTGATGAACTGAGAACAAGACAGATTGACTTATGCGATTGGACAGCCGACTGGTTCAACCGTGCGATTGAAGGATGCGAATTGTTGGATCTTATATGCCCAAGAAACATACAAGATTGATGTGGTTAGTACGTTATGATCCAAGTCAGGTCATACCCAATAACAAGCTATACAAACACCAACAAACATTTGTTTATTGATATGATCATACAACAAATATAGACACCTATTTAGAAAATTGGTTTTCTAAATATTGTTTTTGTGATAGAACAACATTATATGGATAATTTGTTGAAGAGATATTTATTTGTTTCATTATTTAAGATGGTTAGATAATGACATATAAAAGAGTGTTGTGTTATAAAAATTAAACTAGGATTTAATTTTATAACTTAAATGAATGAAAGAGTGTAATTAGAAAAAAGATTAAAATGGGTGGGAAACCTATTTTAAACCCATGCTACGGCCGCCCAAAGGGTTTAGGGGAACCAACTTTTTCTTGTTTTTTGCAAGAAAAAATCAATTCCAACACTCTTCCATTCATTCACTCCAACTCTCTCTTTGTCTCTCACACATGCAAAAGGAAGTTTTCTCTCCTTCTTCTCTCCTAAAACTCGAAATTCTAGGCTGAAGTAGTAGTAGTTCTTGGCTGATTTTCAGGTTCAAGAAGTTGGACAAGACTTGGTGTCATACTTCCTAGCAAGTAAGTGTTTGGAGGGCTTGTGGGTATCACGGTTTGAGGTCCTCTACTTTGAAGACTTGCTGCTCAAAGACATCATCATACTCATCCATTTTTGACCTCTTTAGGCTGCTCAAAGGTAGTTTATGGCAGCCTCTTTATGGCTGTCCATAATGTGTAGTTTTGTGTTACCATAGCTAGTACCATTCACATATTAAAGATCCTTTTGTTCTTGGGTTTGTTTAAAACTTATAACATCAAACAGAACTTGATTTTTCAGCTCATAAACAAGGTTATAAAGCTATTATTCCGCTGCGTTTTACAAAGTTTAAATGGTTAAACTATGTTTCAAGTTCTAACAAACCCTTCATTGGCATCTAGAGCCGGTTATGTGGATAGCTAGCTTGTATTGTCCTTTAAAAATTCATTTTATGGACTTTAAAACCCCTTTAGGGGCTGCTATGTTCATGTGTTATGAATCCCCAAACTTTCGAAGTTATGTCACACATGCTTGTGATTAAACTTTGAAAGACATGTATGTTGTTTATTTGTTTGTTTGGACAAAAGAAAACCAGAAATTTCAGTTTATGTTGGCTAAAATTTCATGTTTTTTAGTGGGGTTTCATTATAGTTTTGGATGATATGATCATTGGTTATTAGTGTGCATAACCTAGCCTTTGGCCTTATGTTATTTGGATGATTGGAATGGTTGTTTTATTCATTCAATTGGGTTGTAATTTTTATGTTTATTATTTGGGTTGTAATTATTTATTCATTTGGTTATGTAATAAATAGATTAGGTACATTTCTTTGATTATAAAAATGTATTAGGATATAATTTTTGTAAAAGGAAGATGCACAAGATGAAGACCCAAAGATGGACATCAAAGACATGGACCTTGAAGTATTTGGATATGGATTCAAGTGGGAGTCCATGGATACATTTGATGTGGCATTATAAACCCTTAGGAAAGACCTTATGACAACACTTGTGATGGAAAACAAGTGTGGTCAACTTAGTGGCTATGGTTATGCACTCATGTTTGAATGTTTATGCTTGTTTGGATGATTGTTGTTTAAATTGTTTGGTTGATACTTGAATATGCATTACAAACTAATAAACAACTTAACAAGCTGAAAATTTCATGGTTTTTTATCACTAAGTGATTAATAAAAGGTTGTTAAAAGGATTAATGGTTTTAATAAAAGAGGTTTTATTAAAGGTGAACCATAGGGTACCTTATATATGAAAGCATGCAAATATAAGGTACATAGAGTTTTCTAAACTAAGATTATGAAAACTTTAAATTCTTAACAAACAAGTTTAACACCGTCCTTTTGCACAACACTTGAGTCATTTGGAAACTCTTAATGGGATAAAGGTCACCTAACCATTTAGAGGGAACTTGTGATTTAAGGTGGGGATACCACATTTGTGGGATAAAGATCACCTAACCACTTATGTTCGAAAACTCACATGTGTGTGCAAGTAGGGTAACTTGATTTGCAAACCATGTTAAATGGATCACCTACAATATGGTTTCCAAATTGTGTTGATGGGATTAACATGCTGACTTTTGAAAGGATCTGGTATCTAGTTTGATCAATTAGATTATGATTTGCAGCGGAATAGTAGAAGAATTAGACAAATTCAAGCAAGAACACAAATGGTAATTCAATGGAACGGTACGGTTATAGAAAGAGAAAGTATTTCTGCAAAAAGGAATATTTCATTCAACACACGCTTCGGCATCTACAAAATTAGGTCAGTCTCCCTTTTATAAGGAAGATGACGTCAGCTGATGTCACTTGATAGTGACATCTAACCGTTATTACAACAACCACTGAAAGATAGACTAAACTACTGAAGATGTCTACAACAGCTGACATCTTCTTACAAAAGCTAAGTGTAGTACTACTACAACTACTGGACTACAACTACTGGACTACAACTACTGAACTACAACGTCTGAAGAACAGGCTCTTCAGATGTTTTACATTTAGTAAACTACTGAAAGAAAAAAACTGAAACTAAAATAGAAAACTACTGAAAAGAAACCATCATAACAACTGAAGAGTAGTACTTCAACTGTTGTGACAACCTCTGAAGTCTCCAGTTCTTGACTTCAGCTGATGTAGTCTTCAGTACTTGAACTTCAGCTGATGTCTTCAGTACTTGAACTTCAGCTGATGTCTTCAGTACTTGAACTTCAGCTGATAAAGTCTTCAGTTGTTGTTATCAGCTGATGAAGCCTTCAGCAGTTGTTGTGATGCCTGTGGGACTTAAAGGTTTTTCTAATCAGGCTCATTGGTTCTTTTGGTCCAACAAACTCCCTCTGAACCAATGCAGCCAAAACCTTTAACTTTATTGATGTCCCACTTATTAGGCAGAAAAGTGTTGTCTTTTTCTTCTAGATCAGCTCAGAAAATGACGAATATCAGCACAGGCCAGGGAAGAGGTTTCAAAGATCTGATTGGCAAAGGATGGATGGGAACTCTGTCTTGGGGAACTGGACACAGAGCTGTTACCCCATCCATGGAACCTACTTCCCAACTATGAGTCTGTAAGACTCTCTCATATAGGCCTCAATTAATACTAGTTCCCTTACTAAACCATGGTGAATCAGCTGGTTCATGTTTTTAAGATTCACATGACCAAGCCTTCTATGCCATAGAGTAGATTCCTAAGGAGAAGCCTTGGAGAACAGGCAAGGATGGCCTTTTAGATCGATTTTCTTTGACAAATCCAAGGCATATACTCTTCTGTCCTGTTGGCCTTCAGGAGAGTATGATCATCCAATACCTTGTCAATCAAACACAGAACTTTGGAAGACAAAATCCTGTAGTTCTGACTAGTGAAAAGGGCAATATGACCTTTATCTCACATTTGACTGACACTCAAGAGGTTTACTTGAGATTCTCCACATGGTTGACATCATCAAACCTTATTTCACCATTAGAAACAAAGCATTTGCCGATTTAGCATCATTACCAAAAGAAACAAACCCCTTCTTTCCTTGAGAGTTGTCATTAAGAAGAGAGCTACTCCCTGTCATATGCATGGATCCTCCACTGTCCACATACCAGATGCTTCTTTGGCATGCTGAAGAACCCTGCATTCATCACAAGATACTAGTTAGCTTTTGAGACCCAAACCATTTTCATTTTGGGTCTGTTCTTATCAACAGATTTCACACGACATGGTTTGCCATGAGTTGCAGCCTGTGGTGAGGGAGATGGTGCAGAAAAGGGTTCCTTTGTTTTAGGCTTAGGTTTCCTTTTCTGTGGTTTAATCACAGGAACATCTATTTGGTTGACTCTCCCCAATAGATGTTGAAGCATCATAACAAGTTGTGTCTGATTGTTTGCTAAAGCCTTCAGCTCATTAGACACATCAGTGCTTGATTTTGATGGATTCCTGTGTTGCACCATCTTCCTGTGAACACCATCAGCTGTTTCCTGATTAACCCCTTCCTTCTTTTTGGATTTCTTTAAGGATTTTAGGGTTTCAGGTTGAGATGCTGCTGGTACAAACTTGGTTTCAAACTCAACTTTCATTTTGTTAATTTTCTTTTTAATGTTCTTATCTTGGTTGAGTTTGGAACCCTTTCTATACCAGCAATCATCAGTGAGATGATTGAATAAGCCACATATTTCACATGGCTTTTTCTTCATCTTTTGCTGATCAACTGCTGAAGAAGATGAAACTACTGAAGATTTGTTGTTCAGTACTTTCTTCCTTTCAGTACTTGTGGTAACTACTGAAGGATTCTTAACTACTGAAGAGTTGTTCTTCAGTAGTTTTCTATCAGTACTTGCAGTTTTCTTCCTTTTTGTACTTGCAGACTTCCTGATAGATTCTTCAGCAGTTTTCAAACCCTTTCTACTTTCAGTAGTTTGGATTTGTTCTTCAGGTGTTTTAACTTGCTCTTCAGTACTTTCAGTACTATGTGAGACAACACCTGAAGTGATCAACTCATTCTTGATCATGTGACTGTCAGCATTTGACCTCTCAACTGCATCAATATCAGCTGATTGGTTTTCTGAGGTATTAATGCTGACTTCATCCTCTAATTTTGGTGCATTATCAGAGGATGAATCACATGATGAGGTGGATTGGTTATTGCTTTCACCTTTAGATTCTACATCTAACCTGGGAGTAAAATCTGTAGAAGGAGCAGTGTGATTATAACCAATTCCAAACTTCACATTGGAAGCTGATTGCTTGCTGAGAAGCATTTCAAAACCCTTGCAGGAAGTTACCCAACGTTCACACTCTACCTGGGTAGATGCAAGAGTTTCTTTGAGGTCCTTATACTTCTCTAAAAGTACCTCTTCCTTGGCCTTATCATCAGTGATTTGACATTTTAATTTGTAAATCTCATCATTCTTTTCATTTAGCACAGACTCAAACTCAGCTTTTCTTTTTGAAATTATGTTCTCTAGCTTAAGAATTTTGTTAATTAAAGCTACATTTGCTTCTCTAATAGATGCAAATGTGGCTATGCATGATTCAGAACATAACTTGGCCTTGGCCTCTGAAGATACTTGTGATGTTGAAGCATTTGAGGTTGAACTATCAGTAGACTCGAGGGCCATGAGAGCAAGATTTCCAAAAGGATTGTCACCACCATGTTGACCAGCACCAGGGAACAGTTGTTCATGATGACCAGACATATCATCTGGTAGACTGCTCCAGTTAACAACACCAGGGGTGAAAATGCTGTGATATGGTTGAGATTGAGATTGTTGATGAGATTGAGATGGTTGAGCCTCAGGAAGGGCATGTGGTTGTTGAGCAATAGGTGGTTGAACCTGACTTGTCTGAGGCATGTACAAGCAGGGGTAAGGATATGGCATAGGACTTTGAGGAACAAAATATGCAGGTGATGATTTAGCTTGTGATGGATGACTAGAACTGGTGGAATGTTGCCCTTTGTTTTGTGAGCTATTACCTGGGAAGGTCACAAAGGGTGCAGGTGAGTTAGATCCAGATGATCTACACTCTCTTGCAAAATGTCCAAGCCTATGGCACTTGTGACACCTCAACTTGCTCTTGTCAAAACCAACTTTGGCTTTGCTAGAGAGACCTGGGAATTTCCTACCAGTTCTTTTGTAGAACTTTTGAGATCTGATATTGATCATTGCCATTTGGCTCAAAATATCCATCTCTTCCAGATCATCATCCGGAATTCCTTTCAAGTCCTCCATTAAAGAGCACAAATTATCACCACTACCACCTGAACTACCATCCACACCAACAAAAGCATGTTCTCCAATGTTAGTAGAGAAATCAATATGCTCATCATAGGAACCTTCTGATGCAGCATACTTTGACTCCTGACCTATTAGTGCAGTATTGCCTGATACAAAGTCATCAGTGAGCTTTCCAGATAAAGACAACTTCCTTTTCTGTTCTATCTCTCTTTGAAATGTCAGCAGTTTCCCATGAAGTTGGATGAGAGATAGAGTACTTAGATTTGCACAGGAGGGTAGGATAATAGTGTATGTGTCCCATCTCTCAGGCAGGGATCTGAGGAATCGGTTGTTCATCTGGCTGTTTGTATATTCTTGTTTGACCATTTTCAGCTCAGAAATCAAACAGGAAAATCGCTCAAACTGTTGAGTCAGAGACTCACCCTTCCTATGAGAGAATGCCTCATATTGCTGGGCAAGGATTTCCCTAGTATTTGCCAAGACCTCATCAGTTTCTCCAAATTGTTCTTTCAAAGCAACCCAAAGGTCATGAGCAGTTTCATGATGCATAAGCCCTGAATAGATTTCATTAGGCACTACCATGGCCAGAATTCCATGGGCTTTAGCATCAATTTCGAACAACTTTAGATCTTCATCCGAATACTGATCAGGTTTCTTCGGAACCATCTCATTTGTTTCCGGAGTACTCACCATAGGCTTGTATGGTCCATGCACCACAGATTTCCAACATCCTGCGCTGTTGATAGACAGGTGATGCAGAATACGTCGTTGCCATATGTTATACTCACTCCTAACAAGCATCGGAGGCTTTGTTGAGGAGCTAGTATTGTGAGGATCATTGGTTGGTGTCGACATTTCACAAATTCAAGCAAATTCAAAGTAATTTCAACAAATCTAGCTCAAAACCACGTAGAACCTCAGATTAATTGACCAGAAGCAAAAGAAACTCAAACTCTATAACCGATTCTTGCAAATTTGCAAATTCGATCAAACGTAGATATCAAAAGAGCAGTTTCAATGGTCAATTGTTAAATCGATCAATGATTTACCTGCTCTGATACCATTTGAAAGGATCTGGTATCTAGTTTGATCAATTAGATTATGATTTACAGCGGAATAGTTGAAGAATTAGACAAATTCAAGCAAGAACACAAATGATAATTCGATGGAATAGTACGGTTATAGAAAGAGAAAGTATTTCTGCATAAAGGAATATTTCATTCAACATACGCTTCGGCATCAACAAAGTTAGGTCAGCCTCCCTTTTACATGGAAGGTGACGTCAGCTGATGTCACTTGATAGTGACATCTAACCGTTTTTACAACAACTACTGAAAGATAGACTAAACTACTGAGGATGTCTACAACAGCTGACATCTTCTTACAAAAGCTAAGTGTAGTACTACTACAACTACTGAACTACAACTACTGAACTACAACGTCTGAAGAACAGGCTCTTCAGATGTTTTACATTTAGTAAACTACTGAAAGAAAACAACTGAAACTAAAATAGAAAACTACTGAAAAGAAACCATCACAACAACTGAAGAGTACTACTTCAGCTGTTGTGGCAACCTCTAAAGTCTTCAGTTCTTGACTTCAGTTGATGTAGTCTTCAGCACTTGAACTTCAGCTGATGTCTTCAGTACTTGAACTTCAGCTGATGTCTTCAGTACTTGAACTTCAGCTGATAAAGTCTTCAGTTGTTGTCATCAGCTGATGAAACCTTCAGCAGTTGTTGTGATGTCTGTCGGACTTAAAGGTTTTTCTGATCAGGCTCATTGGTTCTTTTGGTCCAACAACTTTAGATATGATATTTCAAGTCGATCCCATGCCTCTAGAAGTTGCAAATGGTTACAACCATCAATCGTTGACCACCTCATTAATTTAAATCATGGGATAAAGGTCACCTAACCACAATTTAAATTTAATGTTGGTTCTAGATTTTAATATGAAAATGACCTTAAAAGGCATAATTAATTATTAAAAATAGCAATATCAAAAATACTAAAATAAATCTTTGTTAAATTTTGTAGATGGCGACCAATAATGATAATCATGATAACTCATCAATGTCCGCCCAGTCTTTAGGAGCAATTCTCCAAAAGGAACATCTAAATCACAACAATTTCATTGATTGGTATCAAAACTTGAGAATCGTTCTCAAGCAAGAGAGACGATCATATGTTTTAGACGACCCCTTCCCCGATCAACCTACTGAGGATGATGAGGAGGCCTATAACGATTAGCTGAAGTACACTGAGGACTCCGTCCAAGTGTCTTGCCTCATGCTAGCAAGCATGACTCCGGATCTCCAAAAGGAGTATGAGCATCACGGAGCTTATGACATGATAACCTAGCTGAAGGAAACGTTCCAACAGCAAGCGAGGGTTGAGCGCTTCGAAACGGTTCGAGCACTCCATGCATGTCGTATGGACGACAACCAATCGGTTTCATCTTATGTACTTAAGATGAAAAGCCACATTGACCTCCTCGAAAGGCTTGTCCCGTCTCGAAGGAATTGGCCACGGATTTGATCCTTAATGGCCTTACCAAGAAGTTTGAGATGTTCGTGTTGAACTGCAACATGAATGCTTAGAACAAAAGCATTGGTGAGCTTCACTCAATGCTCAAAACGGCTGAGGCGGCCATGGGTAAAAGGGTTTTACCCGTTCTCACCATCAATGAAAGTGGGAACAAGAAAAAGCCTCATCCCACACCCAAGGCAAAAGTTGCCAAGGGTAAGGGACCCGTATGGGGAAAGGGTAAAGGGGTGGCAAGGGTGCCACCCAAACCACAAGAGAAGAAGCAAAAGGTTGTTACCAATGACCCATGCTTCAAGTGTTGGGAGATTGGACATTGGGCAAGAAATTGTCCTGTCCATCTCCAAGAGTTGAAAGCAAAGAGGGATGCCGGGCAGACCTCAGGTATAATATACATGATCCATATTAATTTAAACTTAATATCCTCTAACACATGGGTATTAGATACCGGATGTGGAACTCACATTTGCAATTTGTTGTAGGTGTTCAAAAGAAGTAGCAACTTCAGTAAAGGGGATGTTAGCCTCTACATGGGCAATGGGGCTAAAGTTCAAGTTGAAGCCCGTGGTGACTACATCTTGAAACTTTCAAGTGGTTTGGAAGTAATTTTGAACAATGTTTTGTATGCTCCTAGTTTGACTAGGAACATTATCTCTGTAGCCCTATTAAAACATTTTGGATATGTATTATCATTTATTGGAAATGAAATCCATGTTACTTTGAATGACATGTTTTACTTTAAAGCTATTCCCATCAATGGTATCTATGAATTGGTTCGTGAAAATACATTGAATGATAGCTTATTGTACCAAACTAGTACCAAGAAGCTCAAATCGGATTTGAGTGACACTTACCTTTGGCATTGCCGTCTTGGTCATATAAACAAGAAAAGAATACAAACACTACAAAAGAATGGTCTTTTAAAAACAAGTGAATGTGATTCATTTGATGTATGTGAATCTTGTTTACAAGGTAAAATGACCAAGGCACCTTTTAGTGGCAAATCCGAAAGGGCAAAGGATTTAATAGGTATCATACATTCGGATGTATGTGGTCCTTTTAAACCTATGTCAAGGTATAATGAAAGATACTTCATTACCTTTACTGACGATTATAGTCGATATGGGTATGTGTACTTGTTAAGACACAAAGATGAAGCTTTTGAAATGTTCAAGATCTTTCAAAATGAAGTACAAAATCAACTCAATAAGTCAATTAAAATTCTTCGCATCGATAGAGGAGGTGAATACTTGAAAGATGCTTTTTGGAACCATCTTAGAAGTTGTGGGATTATCTCACAACTATCTCCACCGGGAACACCACAATATAATGGCTTGTCCGAGCGGAGAAATCGAACCATCTTAGAAGTTGTAGGATTATCTCACAACTACCTCTGTCATTTTAGGGTTTTGCTCTGCTCTCTACGGCCCGTATTTTGAATATGGCCCCAACCAAGAAATGGAAACGACACCTTTTGAAATATGGCATGGAAGGGTTCCATCGCTTTCATATTTAAAAGTATGGGGTTGTGAAGCTTATGTTAAGACTCCCAACTCAAACAAACTAGAAGGGCGTTCCAGTAAGTGTATTTTCATTGGATATCCTAGAGATTCTATGGGATACTATTTCTATGATCCATTGGAACAAAAGGAGTTTGTTGCCAGAAAAGCTGAGTTCTTAGAAGCTAAGTTCCTTACAGAAGGAACTAGCAGTAGAACTGTGGATCTTTAGGAGGATCAAGAACCACAAACCGATACACGTTTGGTTGACACTAGCACTCAACATGAGGATGTTTAGAATGATCAAGTAGTTGATCAATATACACAAAATATTCGCAGATCTGGTAGAATTAGTAATCCACCTGAAAGATATGGATTTTTCGTAGATGGATGCTATGTGGTAGATTCCGATGAACCAACCACCTATCGTGATGCAATGTCCAATTTGGATTGTGACAAATGGCTTGAAGCCATGAACGTTGAGATGCAATCCATGTATAAAAATCAAGTATGGGACTTGGTTGTACCACCTCTTAACTCTAAAGTAGTTGGAAGTAAGTGGGTTTTCAAGAAGAAAACCGATATGCATGGAAACTTGGATACTTACAAGGCTAGACTTGTAGCAAAAGGCTTCACTCAAAGGTGTTGATTATGATGAAACCTTTTCTCCTGTCGCTATGCTTAAGTCAATTAGGATATTATTTGCCATAGCCGCATATTATGACTATGAGATTTGGCAAATGGATGTCAAAACCGCTTTCCTAAATGGATATCTTGAGGAAGATGTCTATATGGTACAGCCTGTAGGTTTTGTCGATCCAAAACATCCTAACAAGGTATGCAAGTTAAAGAAATCAATCTATGGATTGAAACAAGCATCGAGAAGTTGGAATCACCGTTTCGATGAAGAAGTAATTAAATTTGGATTCATTAAGAACGCTGATGAAGCTTGTGTATATAAGAAAGCTAGTGGGAGCATCATCACTTTCCTAGCATTGTATGTTGATGATATACTACTATTTGGAAATGACATTCCAACCTTGAAGGTGTAAAAACCTGGCTTGTAAGTTGTTTTTCCATCAAAGATCTTGGTGAAGCCGCCTATATTCTGGGAATAAAGATCTATAGGGATAGATCAAAGTGGTTGATTGGTTTGAATCAAAGTGCATACATTGATAAGATCTTGAAAAGGTTCAAGATGGAGAACTCTAAGAAAGGTACGCTACCTATTCAAAGAGGAACGATATTGAGTATGACTCAATGTCCTAGCTCAAAGGATGAGCAAGATAACATGAAGGCAATCCCATACGCATCTGCTATTGGATCCATCATGTATGCAATGATATGCACTAGGCCGGACATTTCATGCGCCTTAAGCATGACAAGCCGATACCAGCAAAATCCTGGAAACAGTCAATGGATGGCTGTTAAGAACATACTTAAGTACCTAAGGAGGACTAAAGATATGTTCCTAATCTATGGATATGGTGATGAGGAACTCGTTGTAAAAGGTTACACGGATGCGAGTTTCCAAACCGATCGTGATGATTCACGATCACAATCGGGATACATTTTCATTCTGAATGGAGGAGCGGTCTCTTGGAAGAGCTCTAAACAGGATGTGGTGGCCTTATCAACTACAGAATCTGAATACGTCGCCACCTCATTGGCAGCTCAAGAAGCTGCATGGTTGAAGAAATTCATTGCCGATATAGGGGTTGTCCCTTCCATTCAGGACCCCCTAGAGATCTTTTGTGATAACAAGGGTGCGATTGCTCAAATCAAGGAACCTCGTGCTCATCAAAAGACTAGGCACATTGAGCGAAGATTCAACTACATATGAGAAGAAGTTGAGAAAGGAAAGATATGTATTCGCGAAGTTCACACGGATCAAAATATTGCGGATCCTCTCACGAAGCTCCTAGAAAAGGAAAAGGATGAAGGTCATACCTGTGCCATGGGACTTCGATATTCTAGTGATTGGATTTGATCTGTAATTTCGTATTTGGATATTTGGAACTCTCTTATTACTTGAATAAAATTATTTGGTTATAACGTTTCAATAAATGTTCCAATTTAGCATGTTTAATCCATGGGTAAATTGCTTACTCTAAATGTCCGTAGTCGTTCACACTTGTGGGAACAAGTATGAGGGTAAGACTATTATGAATTTGGATTGGTGGATATTCATAAGGATGAATATAGAGCAATTGGTTGCTGCCAAAGTTCATAGATATTTGTGGGACGCAAATATTGGACTGACCTGCATCTCAAACATTACTACATGGAATCTTCCTGATTGATCATAAGTAAATTTGAGTAAAGGCGAACATCATTTGGTATCCTCTGACCTGAGATACATATTGGGTCTTGATATTTACCAAATATTATACTTTGGCTCAGTTCTTCACTGTTCTGAAATATGGCAGTACAAAAGTCTGAGTTCAGGTATGATATAACGTAATTATGAGGGACGTATGTAGTCAAGATGGGATTTGTCCCTTTTATTCGTTGAGAGTAAGATGTCTAAGGCCTGATAAAGTTAAATCGATGGAGAATGATCACTCTGTGTCTCTGGGATTTAACATGACATCTGTGACAAAAGGATAGATGATTGATTCACCTAAAACATTTCAAGTATGATACTTGAAGAGGATGATGTTATTGAATGGCACTTAGTCATACGTATTAAGGGTAGTAAACCGTTGCTAGGCGGTATTTACTGCTTGCATCAATCTTCTATGAATCTTGTGCAAGTGGGAGATTGTTGATCTTATATGCCCAAGACACATACAAGATTGATGTGGTTAGTACGTTATGATCCAAGTCAGGTCATACCCAATAACAAGCTATACAAACACCAACAAACATTTGTTTATTGATAGGATCATACAATAGACACTTATTTAGAAAATTAGTTTTCTAAATATTGCTTTTGTGATAGAACAACATTATATGGATAATTTGTTCAAGAGATATTTATTTGTTTCATTATTTAAGATGGTTAGATAATGACATATAAAAGAGTGTTGTGTTATAAAAATTAAACTAGGATTTAATTTTATAACTTAAATGAATGAAAGAGTGTAATTAGACAAAAGATTAAAATGGGTGGGAAACCTATTTTAAACCCATGCTACGGCCGCCCAAAGGGTTTAGGGGAACCAACTTTTTCTTATTTTTTGCAAGACAAAATCAATTCCAACACTCTTCCATTCATTCACTCCAACTCTCTCTTTCTCTCTCACACATGCAAAAGGAAGTTTTCTCTCCTTCTTCTCTCCTAAAACTCGAAATTCTAGGATGAAGTAGTAGTAGTTCTTGGCTGATTTTTGGGTTCAAGAAGTTGGACAAGACTTGGTGTCATACTTCCTAGCAAGTAAGTGTTTGGAGGGCTTGTGGGTATCACGGTTTGAGGTCCTCTACTTTGAAGACTTGCTGCTCAAAGACATCATCATACTTATCCATTTTCAACCTCTTTAGGCTGCTCAAAGGTAGCTTATGGCAGCCTCTTTATGGCTGTCCATAATGTGTAGTTTTGTGTTATCATAGCTAGCACCATTCACATATTAAAGATCCTTTTGTTCTTGGGTTTGTTTAAAACTTATAACATCAAATAGAACTTGATTTTTCAGCTCATAAACAAGGTTATAAAGCTATTATTCCGCTGCGTTTTACAAAGTTTAAATGGTTAAACTATGTTTCAAGTTCTAACAAACCCTTCACGAATGGCTTCAATCGTGCGATTGGATTTAGTCGTGCGAATGAACAAGACAAATGAGGTCAACCGAATGGAAAGCTTCAACCGTGCGAGTGAACTAGGTGCGATTGAACTATGCGAATGGAGTTTAGTCGTGCGATTGGGCCAATCGTGAGACTGAAGCTGCTGCTGCGGGAAAAATCAAATTTTTGAACACTTGACTCAAAATTTACGAATTTTCAAGAACCCTAATCTGCCGTATGGGAACAAGTCGAACTATTGACACAGAAACTCGACAAAAACAGGTTTTTGAAGCGAAAAAGTGTATCTATTGATTGAAAACATTAGTTTTGACACCAAAACCAATTGAATCCACGCAAAATCATGAGCCTTAGCTTTGACACCACTTGTTAGGACCGATTTTGTATGGAGTACTAATAGATTCTGCGTTATACCAAATCAAATAATGTGGAATCTTATTTGATTGGTGATCCAATCAGTGAGAACGATTATCCCAATCAATCCAACGATGAAAAAAATGTTAAGAACGAACAAGAATTGATCAGAAACAAACTATGAACTTGGATTACGTTTTGGTACGCTCTAGACGGCTAGGGTACGTATGTATTCGAAGTGTTATGTTTTTTCATGAATTACATAGTATTTATAGGTTTCCTGTCTTTAATCGTATGACTGAACCATTAGCATGGTTCAGTCGTGCGACTGAATCATGCGATTGACTCATACGCACGACTGAAGGTTCAGTCATGCGACTGACTTAGTCTTATGTCTCAGCCGTGCAACTGATCTAGTCTTCTGGTTCAGTCATGCGACTAGTCCATAAGCATGATATGTTCATGCGTATTGTCCATTAGCATGGTCCATTCGCATGAACTATCACATGGATAAGTAAAACATGCTTCTAAGTTCTTATTGACTTAGAACCATGTAGAAGAACATCAAACCTATATAGTTACTTCGTGCACGTGCAACACATTCAATATAATGATATCATGACATAAACAAACATAAATTAACATTACAATGCACTTCATTCATCATTCATTCAATCATTACATCGATTACATATATGTAAGACATGAAAGACTTTTACATTTCAGAACGTAAACTAGGTACATCAATCTGTATCAACAATTAATCCCTTTTCTGAGCAATCCCTCAGAAAATGATATCTGATTTCAATATGCTTTGTTTTGCTATGTTGAACTGGGTTAGTAGTGATAAACATGGTAGCTGAATTATCAATATGAATTGGTGTTTGAAGGAAATTGTAACCATAGTCATGTAATTGGTTTTGCAACCAAAGCACTTGAGAGCAACCAGCTGAAGCAGCTATGTACTAAGCCTCAACTCACAATACAGATACATTTGTTTGCTTCTTGCGCTACCATGAAACAAGTCTTGGTCCAAAAAATTGATAGCCACCGGTTGTGGATTTTCTATTATTGTTGCATCCTCCAAAGTCATTATCTGAGTATGAGTAGAGACTGAAATCTCCATCTTTTGGATACCATAATCCTAGAGCTGGTTTCCCTTTCAGATATCTTAAAATTCTCTTGACAACATTCAGATGAGACTCTTTTAGATCAGATTGATACCTGGCACAAACACACACAGCAAACATTATGTCAGGCCGGCTAGCAGTTAGATACATAAGCGATCCTATCATAGATCTATACAATATTTGATCAATAGATTTCCTAGTAGGATCAGGTATAATCTTGTCTATCGTTGAAGCAGGAGTTTTGCATGAAGATGTATAAGCAAGATTGTACTTCTTCAATATTTGATGTATGTACTTCTCTTGATTGATAAGAATGCCATCTGTTTTCTGATGAACTTGTAGGCCAAGGAAGAAAGTCAATTCTCCCATTGAACTCATCTAAAATTCATATTTCATTAACTCTTCAAAACTCACACAGAGCCTCTTGTTGGTTGATCCAAATATGATGTCATCTACATATATTTGAACCACCAAAAGTTCTTGTTGTTCTTGTTTGAGAAAGAGAGTCCGATCAATAGTTCCTCTTTTGTATCCATGCTTGAGCAAGAGAGATGATAATGTTTCATACCTTTTTCTTGGTGCTTGATGAAGGCCATACAAAGCTTTGTCTAGCTTGTAGACTCTATGTTGGTAGTCAGGATCTTCAAAGCCAGGAGGTTGAGCCACATAGACCTATTCATCAATTTTTCCATAAAGGAAAGCACACTTCACATCCATTTGATAGACAGTGACTTCTTGTAGGAAGCATAAGATAGAAATACTCTAATTGCTTCAATTCTTGCAACATGTGCAAAAACATCATCATAGTCTATTCCTTCTTGTTAAGTGTATCCTTGAGCAATCAGTCTAGCTTTGTTTTTGATAATTATACCTCTGTCATCTAGCTTTTGAAGAGCCATCTTGTTCCAACTGGATGCTGTCCTTTAGGCAAATCAACAAGATTCCACACTTTCTGCTTTCTGAATTGTTGAAGCTCTTCCTGCATAGCTTCAATCCAGCTATAATCCTTTAGAGCAGCTATTATGTTTAAAGGAACAACTTGAGATAGGAAGCAAGTAAACAAGCAAATGTTTGCAGCTCCCCCTTTACTTCTTGTAGTTCTTGCATTTAGGTCTCTAATTATATTGTCAGATGGATGAGACTTGTGAATTCTGGTTATTGAAATAGAATCAACCGGGATGGTTGATTCAAAATTAGACATATCCATTGGAGCAGATGGATTCAACTATGATGATGAGTCAATAGAGTAATCAAAGTGTTCTTCATGTTCAGCATTTGAAATAACAGGATCTTCATTTGGTACATCAGCTGCATTATGAATGTCTTCCGCAGGAACTTCTACGGAAGTGTTTTGTTCATCCGTAGGAGTTGCAACAACATCTACGGATGGTATTTATTGGGCTGCTGACAAGTCTTATGAATGCAAAGGATCTTCTCCTATGTTTGGAGCATCTGCTGAAGCATTATTCATATTTCCAGATGAAGGATGATCATCTGCTGATGCATTGTCATTAACTGTGGATGGAGATGTAGATCCATTTTGTTGAATTGGTATATTGTTTGTTTCTTGATCCATGACACTTGAAGTTTGTGGTCTTGGAGGATCAACTGATAGTGATACTTCATTCAAATTTGGAGGAACAAATGGATAACATGTATCAGCAGGACCTGCATTGATCAAATACCCAGAGTTAAATGAATCTGTTAATGCATCTATATCAAACAACCATGATGAACCTTTTATAGATTTGGTAAATACTAATTCATCAAATGAAACATTCGGGGTTTCTTCCATAATGTTATGTTGTGGAATGTAGATCCTATATGATTTAGATATGGAAGAATATCCAACAAAGAAACCATCATAGGCTTTCTCAGAAAATTTTCTCAATTGTTCCTTTGTGCTTAACATAGATACATGACACCCAAAAGCTCTAAGATATCCTATAAAAGGTTTTCTTTTGAATAAAAGCTCATAAGGTATCTTGTTATGTTCTTTGACAATTAATGTCTTGTTTTGAACATTACATGCTGTGTTCACAGCTTCAGCCCAGAATGTGATAGGCAACTGAGAGTCAGCTAGCATTGTTCTTGCTGCTTCAATGAGAGTTCTGTTCCTTCTTTTAGGAACTCCATTTTGTTGTGGAGTTCTAGGTGCACTGAACTGCCTTGCAATGCCTTTATTCCTGCAAAAAGAATCTAAATCGGCATTAACAAATTCAGTCCCATTATCACTCCTGAAAATATTAACTTTTAAATCAAGTTGATTCTCAATCTTGATCAGAAAGTCCATTAATGTTTTAGATTTTTCACTCTTTTGTCTTAAGAAAAAGACCCAGGCGAATCTAGTGAAATCATCCACTATCACCAAACATATTGTCGTTTTCCAATGCTCATCACATTGGTTGGACCAAAAGGTCCATGTGAAGCAATTTGAGTGGTGTAGTGTTAGTATTGATAAATTTGGATTTATGAGACACTCTATGTTGTTTTCTTTTATAACATGAAGAGAAATGATTTGAACAATAAAACTCTTTCCTTGGTAGGCCAATGACTAAGTCATTTTTCACCAATTTATTCATATTCTTCATGTTGGAATGAACAAGCCTTCTATGCCACAATTTTGGTTTATCTTCTGAAGACTTAGATAGCAGGCATGTTTCATGGCTTGTGAGTGTTGTGTTGTTCATATCCAAAACATAAGTGTTTCCTTTTCTTGATGCTTTAAGAAGGATCCATTCTGCTAGAACTGAAAAACCTGGCTTAAGAATGTAACAATTAGTGTTATCAAATAATGTTGTGTAGTTTTGATCACAAATTTGAGATACACTTAACAAGTTATACTGCAAATTTTCACAATAATTTACTTTCTCAAATATGAGCACACCATTAGTTAACATTCCTTCACCAACTATTTTACCTCCCTTTTTATCCCCACCAAATGCCACATATGAGGCATTTTTATGCTTGAAGTCATGGAGAAGAGAACAGTTTCCAGTCATATGGCTGGAACAACCATTTTCAACATACCACTTGTTTTCAGCTCTCCACAATTGTTCCTGCACAAATAAAGAGATCAATTAGTATTGACAACCCAAGCCTTAATGATGTTAGGTTTGCCAGCAGTGTCTAAAATTGTTACTCCTTCATGAATCAGTCTTGAAGTTTCACAGTATTAATTTTAGGCTTAATTGATTCATTTGAGTTGGTAGTGATGAGGATGATTCTGTTGAATATGAGGTTGTTAATTTTGAGTTGGTTTCTCAATCTCTTCTTTCTTTACCTTGTCTTTCTTTGATTGATGCTTTGATTTCGAAGATGAACCTTGATTTGTGAAAGTTTCATCATCTTTTGATTTTGATTGAGACACATGTGTTCCATTTTCAAAATTATCAAAGAAAGTATCATCAACACTTGACTTCTTGTCAGTCAAGTCCACCTTTTTATGACATGGTTTGGATTGACTTGATGTTCTTTTCTTCAAAGGTTTGTCCTCAACAGATAATTTCTGTTTCGGTTTAGACTTTTGTTTTTGTTGCACTTTCTTTGGTTTTGAATCTTCTTGACTTTCAGTGGATTGAGAGTCTGATTCAGTCAGTTTAGCTTTTGACTTCTTTGTGCTCTTTGTCTTGTTCTTTTTGTTAAAATAGCATTCCTGAGTTGAATGATTATTTTTGTTACAGATTGCACGATGTTTGTTGAAGTAGGAATCAGATGTCATGTGATTATTCATATTGCAAATGGAACAATAACTACTGAAGTAGCAATCATCAGTATTATGATTTTTAATATCACACCATTTGCAATACATTTCCTTAGATTCTTCTTCAGACTCAACTATCTTCTTTTTCTTATTCAGCTTGTGAGTCCTCAACTCCTTTTCCAATGGAGCACTTGATATGTCCTTACTTTTGCTTGAAGCACTATCAAATGATTCTTGTTTAACTTTTGATGACTTTTGTTGCTTGATATCCAACACTTTCTGATTAGGTTTGTTGCAAGTTTCTCTCTTTGGTACCTCTTCCGTAGATTTGGTTTTTGCTTTCCATAGATGTTCTATGGATTCAGCAGATTTTACCATCAGCAGATCTTCTACTGAAGTATTTTTCTACTGCTTCATTGCTGATTGTTTCTTCTTACCTTTATATAAGATAAGGGTACCTCCTCAGCAGATCTGCACTGATCAAATCCTTTTTATTGAAGAATATTTATGCTGATTAAGTTCTTGAATTCCTTCATTTAGTTGAACAATACTCTTACAGATAGTCTTTAGCATGTTTCTTTGTTTTGGAGGATATTGCAGTTTTGATTCTTCAAGTACTTTTGGAAGAACAGTTTCAACAGCAACGTTCTCTCTAGCCATTGGTGGAACTTTGTTTTCCATATGAGCCATCGAAGCTTGATTCTCTTCCATAACTTCCTTCTCATATATACTTAAGTCATATGTTCCATCTTGTAGTATGATCATCCCATACTCCTTTGAATTGCTAGGTCTTGCTGACTCATTAGTGGCTGGTGGGGATGAATTTGTTAGCTGAGGTTGTTTGAAAGATCTTTGAGAAGTTGATTGCTCATGAGATTGATGTTGATGAGACGGAGGCTGCTGATGTTGATTGCATTCCCTAGAGAAATGTCCATAGAGATTGCACTTGAAGCATCTTACCTTTGACTTGTCAACACCAATCTTTGATGTTTTGCTTGCTGCAGCCAAGTTTTTTTTCTTCTGAGATATTGTTTGGCTCCATACGCAATCATTGCCATTTGTCATTGGAGATCCATCTCCTCAACTACATCAAGATGTAGTTCTTCAAAGTGTTGCCAGCAAATATTTGCTAATATTAGAGAGCTTCCCAAATAAGCTTGAAAGCTTGAACTAAAAGTTGCAAAAGCTGCTTTTTGTTCTTCAGAACCCAGGATCACAGTAATGGGTTCTGATTGATTGTTCGGTTGTGAGGACTTTGCTGGAGCTGTAGATGTATCTCTTCTGTCAGCAGTTCTTCCTTTTTCTTTTCCATGTTTACTTTGAGATGATTTCTTTGAAGGCTTTGATGCATAGAAACTCACTTCCTCTTCGTCATCACTCAAAGTACAAGAGTTCTCACTATCATTGTTAGAAATAAAGGCACTTCCTGCACTTTTTGTTTCTTTAAAATGATAGGGTGAGACATGGGTTCTCACAATCTTGTTTCTTGATTTTTCATCCATTTCAAAAGCCTCCACTTTGGCAACAAGTGTATCTAGACCAGTTAATTAGAGATCTTTAGTGTTCTTGAACATGGACACAGTTTGCTTCCACCTTTCATGCAAAGTATGGAGCATCATTTTGTTTAATTCCTCATTAGTGTATTTCAACTCCAATATGTTCGTCTCAGTTACCAGTTACATGAATATGTGGAGTTGTTGAGGAATTGATTCACGCTCAATACGATGAAAGGTTTCATATTATGAACATAGGGTGTCTTTCCTAATGCTTCTGATTTCATCACTCCCTTACAGAGTGTATGAAGTATCTTTCACAAGGAATTAGCTGTTTTGTAGTTCTCACACCAGATTAAGATCTCTTTAGGTAAAGCCATACTAAGCAGACTATATGTTTTGATATCAACTTTGACCTTCTTGACATCATCAGGTGACAGATCTTTAGTACTTATAGGTTGATTTTTATCATTATAATCCAGCCCAAGGGTGGGTGGAATATAAGGACCTTTAGTAATTGATTCCCATAAGTCAAAATCAGTGTAATTTACATGATTCCTGAACTTGACTTTCCAGGATTTGAAATCAGCCTTTGTTTCCAACTTTTGAGTTTGATCCACCAAAGGTACTCATTTTAGTTAAATTTTATGGATTTAACTATAACAGTTACTGTAAACTAATCTATCAATAACTCAGATTTACTATTCAATTAATGTGAAAAGAGATCTAAATTAATCAAGCAATGAAACAGTGCTTGCTGAAAGATAAATCACGGTTTTAATTGATTAAACAAAAAGACAATTAAACAATTTTAATACAGATCAATCGATCTAATCAATGAGCACTTGGCTCTGATACCACCTGTGAATCCTAGGATCACAATCAGGAATTATCACTATTAAAATAAAGACACGTCAATGAATACGGAATAATCATTAACTGTTGTTTAATTGTTTTTAATTGATAGTTTAATATCAACGATTAAAGCTTGTTATGATGAACACAATTATGTATATGTAATAAATAAGCAGACAAGAATTAATTCAAATGTATTTCATTAATACTGAATAATGATTACAAAGAATAATTAAGAATGTTATGAACAATGATTCTTCAAATGTATTGTTGTTGTTGATGTGACGGCGGCTAGGGTTTGATTTTGTTATGTGATGTGGGTTTGCTGCATTATTGCTACTGTGTTTGATACTTGATATGAAACCTAGGACTCATATTCATAGGCAATTATGAGTCAGTTAAGGAAACACCAGATCTCTTAGGATTTGTAATTGACTTTTTGACTTGTTGAACTTGTCAAATTCATACAAGTGTCATCGTCTTCCGTAGGAATATTGTCTTCCGCAAGAACTCTTGTTCTTCCGTAGGAGCTTGTACTTCCGTAGGAGTCTTCACTTCATCTTGAGATCATCAGTGAATACTGATGTTCATCCGTAGACAAACTATGGAAGTCGTCTTGTAAGAAACATATCTACGGATTAACAAAATTGTTCATCCGTAGATGTTTCTTACAATTAGCCGATTACAAGAATTCACCAAGTATATTGTTTTTGCATGTCATCATACACATTAAGCAACACATATATATGGGTTAATCTCTATACTCAATGCATACATAATCATAGTAAGTTACAATCATTTATTACAAAAATTGATTAAAGTTGTAAGCCTATACAAATTGATCTAGACCTATTCTTTCTAGATCTAACAATAATACTTTATCTGTACGAGCATAAACACACCACGTAAAGTCACATACATAATATGGAACATAAAAACAATTCAAAAACATTCATATGGTAAACAAATATAAGCCTCAAGTAAAACTAGGGTCAAACCCTAAAAGTATGATTTTCCCAAAATTTATAAAAAACTTTTAAGTGTTCTAGGCGCATAAGCAGTATGTGTGCGCATGGGCACTATGCAGGCGCATGAGTACTTAGGCGCATGGGAAACTTAGACATGGAAAAATGCAGGCGCATGCGCACTGCTTGGGTGCATGAGTGCAAAACTTAGGCATCTGGACACAACTTCAGGCACATGGGGTACTGTCCAGGTGCATGACCTACACTTAGGCGCATGGGGTACTGTTCAGGCGCATGACCTACACTTAGGTGCCTGAGCAAAATGGTTGAGCGCATGGGGTACTGTTCAGGCGCATATGTTTATACATAGTATTTTCAGGCAATTTCCTAGGCTCATGAGGACTATTGGGGCGCATGAGCTTCACTTAAGTTTTCTAAGTAAAAATTTTAGGCGCATGGTTCCTGTTTGGGCGCATGACCAATTGTTGTGCATGTTTCAGCATTATTTCGAACCTAATGTGCATATGATTCTATTCTAAGCTTAGTTCTATCATTCTAAACTAACACCTAAACAACCATATAACATAAACATATGCACATATACATACGGTTAAACAAAAAACAGTTGTAAAACCTTTTAAACATGCGTTTTCAGCCCCAAAGAACTTTTTTTTAAAACATAAAACTAGGGTCTAGAACTCACCTAGAGTAGTCTTCAAGTAAAACTTGACCGAACTTGATGTTATCAAGAGTTCAAACACCTAAAACATAGCCAAACAAACATCCAAGCACAAAGAACACATAAAAATTGGGTTCATAATTGAAAGCTCAACAAAACCGAACTAATTATGCAAGAAATACTTACCAAGAGCCAAAAAAACCACTTCTTCTTCTTGAAACTGAGAGAGAGAGAGAGTTCTGCTTCGTTTTCTTTCTTCTTTCAGCCAAAAGCAATTGGTGAAATGGTGATAGTGGGCGGTCATGCCCATCTTAAACATAAAAGAATAATATTTTTTCCTTTTTACACTTAAGTCCCTCCACTTATGTAAATTTTCCTTTTCTCATTGCTTTTCTTTTCTTTTATTTTGACAAAAAATTTCCAGGTGTTACAAGTCTACCCCCTTAAAGAGGTTTCGTCCCCGAAACATGTCACTCTTCGAACAATCGTGGGTAATGCTGTCTCATTTCTTCTTCAGTCTCCCATGTGGACTCAGAACACTATCAGTGTTTCCACTGCACACGCACAAGTGGAACCACCTTATTCCGCAGCCTCTTCTATTTTCAGTCGATAATTGCCACTGGTTGCTCTACATAATTAAGCCATTTATCCACCTCAATATCCTCTAGTGGTACAATCATATCTTTATCAGCTAAGCACTTTCTTAGATGAGATACATGGAATGTCAGATGAATTCTACTTAACTCATCAGGCAGTTCTAATCGATAAGCCACCTCTCATACTTGTGTGATGATTCGGAAAGGTCCTATATACCTCGGGTTCTGTTTACCCTATTTCTGAAACGAATGATCACCTTCCAAGGTGAGACCTTCAACATGACTCTATCACCCACGTTGAATTCAATTGGTCTCCGCCTTTTATCAGCATACGACTTCTGTCGATATTTGGCCGCCTACATAAAGGCTTTGAGCTTTCTAACTTTTCTGTTGTAGCCTCGATTACATTGATACCTCTCAACTCCTTCTGCCCAATGTCTCCCTAAAATACGGGCGTCCTACACCTCCTACTGTATAGCATCTCGTATGGTGGCATACCAATGCTGGCATGATAACGGTTGTTGTATGAGAATTCAACTAAAGATAAGGGATCATCCCAATTTCCTCCAATGTTGATCATGCATGCTCGGAGCATATCCTCGAGCATCTGAATTGTCCTTTAAGACTGACCATCTGTCTGAGGATGATAAGTAGTGCTAATGTGTAGCCTCGTCCCCATCGCATCATGGAATCTTTTCCAAAACTTTGATGTGAACCGGGTGTCACAGTCCAACATTATAGACACCGACACACTAAGACGAACTACAATCTCTTTGATAAACAGATCCGCCAGTCTCTCGGATGAGTATGTCTCGCAGATCGGTAGGAAGTGAGCGCACTTTATCAGACGATCAACTATCAACCAAATGGTATCGTACCCCCTCGCCGTACGAGGTAACTTTGTTATGTAGTGCATGGTGATGTGCTCCCACTTCCACTCGGGTGCATCCAACGGTTGGATCTTCCCGTATGGCTTTTAATGTTCTACTTTCACTTGCAAACAAGTAAGGCACTTGCTCACGTACTCCACTATATCGTGCTTCATTCCCGGCCACCAATAATCTTTCTTTATATCATGATACATCTTTGTGGCACTGGGATGAATCGAGTATCGAGTTATATGAGCCTCATCCATAATCCTCCCTCGTAGATCTTCGTAATGAGGTATCCACATCTGCCCGAAGCGGGTTCTCACTCCGTGGGTATTTTCTCCCAACTCTTTGACTAAACCTCTCATTTGTTCAGAGTTAAGTCGATCTTCTTTCAACGCCTCATTTTGATATTCTTTGACTTGGGTCACCACATCAGAGGTCATCACTAGTTGATAAGCTTTCACTCGGATCGGCTCGGGTCTCTCCTTTCTGTTGGATCTTGTATGCCCAAGACACATACAAGATTGATGTGGTTAGTACGTTATGATCCAAGTCAGGTCATACCCAATAACAAGCTAAACAAACACCAAGAATTTACTTTTCAGTATACTAGCATGATATTGTCTACACATCATATCTGATCATGCTAGACTTTATTAGCGAGTGAGGTATGCAACTGATCTCACCAATGTACTATCATTTCTCACATGATGCAAACACAGATTCATTCCTAAAAATGAAATAAAAATAAAAAGAACTCTATTTTGGAGTTTTTGTTTTATATTGTTTTATCTTGTATTTTTTGAGTTTTTTACTTTTGATTGTGTTTTTCATTGAATTGTTAACTAATATCATCACAGATCTATACATTTGATCCTATCAAATGGTATCAGAGCTGTTGGTTGAGTGATTTGAGTTTTGTCGAACTTTGAAAACTCAAAATTCACTTAATTCTGTGATTGATTAGCAATTCAATTGAAATATTATGGTTTTCAGTTGTGTTTAATCATCATAAACATGAATTGAACCACAATTAGCAGTCGAATTCATCAAATTTCATAGAATTAGTTGAAATTTTGGTTCGAAAAGTGTTCAACTTTGTCGAACTGAAATTTGGAAGATTCACTGATTATTTGTTGATTATCAAGGAAATTGAACATAGAAGATTGTTAATCGGCATTAAATCTACTTAATTGGAAGAATTCGATCCAATTCATCAAGTTTTGATTGATTTCAGAAAAATTGAGTTCGCAACATTCATAAGAACATGATGAATGTGACGCATGGGGGTTGAGAATCACTGAATTGCCCAAGTGTTTAGACGTTTGAGCACTGTTTAGACGTTTTAACACTGTTTAGGGGGTTTTAAGCAGACGTTTTTCTACTATTGAGGAGTTTTTCTACTGTTTGAGCTAAAGTAATTCTAGGCAGTTCATAACTGTTTAGACGCTTCATAACTGTTTGGACGGTTGAAACTTCCAGACGTCTGAAAACTGTTCAGACGTTTTGCAACTGTTCAGACGTTTCTGCTCTAGACGGTTGTTGAAAATTTTTCTAAGGCAATCCCTTAGTCGGTTCTAGTGCAAACTCATAAGTTTCTAAACTGTAGAGACGTTTCCTTACTGTTCAGGCGCATCTTCACTTAATACTTAGAATTTTTTTTTATAAAATCAAAAATTTAAAAATCAAAAAACTAAAAATCAACAAAAAATATAAAGATGGTGAAATCAGAAGACTCAGAAAATAGAGTTCCTAAACTAAAAAACAGAGCTGATTTCAAAAATTGGTCACTTAGACTGAAACACCATTTGAATTCCATTGACACATATCTTTGGAAATCAATTTAAAAAGGACCATACATTCCAATAACTACTGATGGGCCTGACAAGGGTTTTGTTTATACTAAAGATTCTCAAGAACCATACCCTGAAGATGGTTTACAAGGAGATGATTTGAAAAGAGTCAAGAATGATATTAAAGCATGCTCCTTGATGTGTAAAGGACTACCTTTGGAAGTTTTTGCAAGGCTAGATGGATATCAGACTGGATATACCATGTATAAAGCCTTAAAGACCATCTGTGAAGGAGAAAAAGAGATCCAAAACCTTAAGAAACAAAAGCTGAAAAGGAAGTTAGAACTGTTTCAACATTTGTCTGGTGAAAAAGTAAACCGGATGATGAATAAATTTGTTCAGCTTACTACTGGAATGTCAACAGCTGGAATCAAGCCTGATCTTGAAGATCTAAATCTTAGACTACTTAATGCTTTACCCTCCTCATGGAAACAAACTGTAACTTTGCTAAAGCATACTGAGAAGTTTCCAATGGATTTAGATTTGCTCATTGCCAAGATTGAGTCTGTTGAAATTGATGAAAGCTCAAGGAACAATGACAGAGCAGCATCAATGTCATAATATCAGTTTGTTGCATCTCCAGCAAACTCTGTTGAGAATGCTTTCATGGCAAAAAGTGAGATGGTTCCAGAAGAAGAGGGAGACTTATTTGTTGGAGCAGGATTCTTTACTGATTCATCATTTGCTAGTGTGCCTTCTTATACCTCACAGTCTCATCCTCAATCTCCTCCTAAATCTCAGAGTACAAATGTTCAAACAGAGACTCCATCAACTAACTCTGCTAAATCTAGCAAAGTTAAAGATGTGATAAACATCCTATTAGAAGATGAAGAGTCTAAAACTGCTTTTACTGCTTTAATGGCTAGTTTTCAAGCATATCAAGGTAGCCATTTAACTCAATTAGATCTTGTTTTGCAGAATTTGTTCGAGATGGATCCTGAAGATGTTGAAGAGATGGACTTGAATTGGCAGATGGTGATGATTGCATACAGAACACAAAAACACTCTTATGTCAACAGGAAGTGTAAGCCCAGTGCTAACAAGACTGTTGGATTTGACAAGCAAAGTCAAGGTGTTTTAACTGTAATATTTATGGACATTTCTCCAGAGAATGCAAAGCTCCAAGGAACAATGGATGTCACACCCCAACCTTGACGGCGGAAACGTCGAGGTGTGAGAGTTAAGATCGTTCACAACCACATAACGATATTATTAAATTCAAAATATATTAATCATAAGTTTCAATTACAACGTTACAAGCATAAATCCCAAACAAAGATAACATCATGTATAAAAGTTAAATGTGACAAGTTCATCCATTTATTTCACTAGGTCCAATCCTAGATGTGATAAGCTTCAAAGAGTAGTAATCATACTTGAGTATTTCCTGAAACATGTTAAAAATAAAAGGTCAATAATAATGTTTGTGAGATTTCCATAGTTTCATTACATAAGTATATAAAAGATGGCAATTCATGTTGTGAATTAGAGAACAAAGTAACTAGGGATGTAAGACAGAATGCACAATCAAACCTTGATAAAGTTTTACAAGTCTCAAACGTTTACAAATATATATGATTAGCTAAGTGTACTTGGATCAACCAAGCAGGCTTGTCAGGCCCATAGATCTATGACGTCGCCAGGCTAGCAATAGTTAATGATTGTACATATATTCGACATTACATGGTAGCTACAAAGTTCAACTAACCACAACACACAAGTAAATTGCCATAAGTTTACAAGAATCAAACATTTACGAGTGTAATGGTTATAATGTAATATGTTTCACCCCAAAGTGTGACAATAGGAAAAAGGGGTATAGAAATACTCACATGGTTAATAAATATATAATGGATGATTAATAGGAATAACATTAGGCGTCGTTCCAACATAAACCGTTACAAGACACCTAAATATATAATTACAAGATTTAAGTTTAATAACAAGTTTAACGCATTAACAAGGATTAGGGTTTTAAATGGATTTTGGGCTTTGTCAAATTTTATATTGTAGCAAATGGAATTCAATTATATTTTCTAGATATCAAAATGTTTATATATTATATTATATATATACATATATATATATATAATGAATTAAGAACAATATATACAACAATTTGTAAAGTTTATAAAGTTTAAACAAAGTTTTATAACTAAATACTATTTAGACAATATTAATTGTAAAGAGATATTTGGACCAATAATAATTTACTAATTATTATTTAAAATCTATTTTAATAGGAATAAAACCTAAAATAATCCAAATTAAAATGTTTTATTAAAAGGATATTATTTAACTTCTAAAAATTACACGGATTTATTTGGTGTCTAAAAAAAATTTAAAGTTTATAAAATTCATTTTTATATTTATTAAAAAAATTCTATAATTAAATAAAGGGTTAAAAAGCCTAAAAGAAAGTGTTTGAGGGTGCCCAGGTTCGAACCCGGGACCCTAAAGTTGAGATGGAAGTTGGTAACCAGTGAACTAAGGCTCTTAGCCGCGGTTTAATTGGGTTTTAAAATCTTAAAACATAAACCAAAAGCAAACCCCCAAATCATTCAAGAACCCTAGATTATAATTGCTCCAAATTGAACTTCAATTCGTGTATGATAATCGAATTAACATTAGGGCTATTGTTTAACACATCAAAACGATTGTGAAGGTAGAATCAATTTACCTTTTCGCGATCGAAACAATGAAAAATCATAAGAACCCATGTCGCGACAGAGAAGAAAGGGGTCCAGGTGCAAATGACGATGATAATCAAATTCCTTGCACCAGAAGCTTAGAAACATGTTTAGAATCAAAAGCCCATTATCAATTTGGGTTTACAATGCGCCGGAGTCGGTGTTCGACAGTGTTGTTGGTTAGAAAAGTTCACGAGCATTGATTTGGTTAAAGGAATGATTTATGGTGAAATTAAGTGTATCATTAGCTTCTAAATGATTAAACGAACGGTTATGCATGTTTAATTGTGTCTTTACTACGATTTAAGTGTGAAAACGATTGTGGTGTTTGACGGGTTTCGGTTTCGAACTCATGGGTGTTAATAACCCGCTTTAAAGTTCAATTATTTCATTTATTATTGTTGGGAATTGACTCACGAGCGTTTTGGTGCGTTTTGGCAACACGAAACGACTTTGTTTGGTGGTTGTGGGTTGGCCGGAGCCGCGGACGGAGTTTGGCCGGCTCCCGGCAGGAATTGCGGGGGAGAAAGGGGGGTTTGGGTTATGTTTAGAAAAATTACACTCAGGTCCCTATAGTAATGATTTGTCATTATTGTATGCCTAAACTTCTTTAAAATAAGGTTTCAATAATTATGTCTTTACCCCATGTTTTATAAACCATTTAATAACTTAAATTATTTATTTATATAAAAAAATTATTAATCTTGTTAGCTATTTATTATTTAATTTCCAAGATGATAAAAAAACTATAATAATCTTTATATATTTATATATCTTTATAAATCTCATTTAAATTTTAAAGTCTAAATTTTCTTTTTATATAATAATTGAAATTCATAAATGATATATAAAGCCTCATAAGTTTAACATTAAACTTTATGAACCCATATACTTTATAAGTTTTGTGGAACTTTAGAATATAATTATTCTTTTTATATTACTCATAAAGAGAAATAAAGACTATATATAATTTATAACTCTTTACTTTATAAAGTATTATTATAAACTGTTTAGATGATTTAATGAATGGAGAAAAAAAAATTAAGATTAAACTACACTTCTAGTTCATATGATTCATTAGAATAAATAAAATAAATTTGATAATGAAACTTTTCTTTGCATGGAAGCTCAAAATGGGTTCGGGTTTTGGGTTTATAAATTAAAATTAGGCGGATGTTACAGTCTCCCCAACTTAAAAGAATTTCGTACCGAAATTAAGAATGAAACTTAAACGAACAAGAGGGTTTAAATGAAAGAGAAGTGTACGAACGGACAGTGATAGACGTTTGATTACAGATGAGATGTTTCACTTTACGGAATCCTTCAAGTCTCTTGACATAATATATGCCAACTTGAACTCTTCCAGTGAAATACGAGATGTTTTGAGAGGAAACATTGGAAATGATGACGAGTTACCATGGTATGTTAGACTTATAAATCACAACTTCCAGAATGTAATAAGAAAGGTATTTGTAAACATGTTTTGCAAAGTAACAAATTTCCAAATATAGATTGCATACGTAATCGTCAAACCCATAAGTAGAGTCTAAGAACATTCGTATGACTAGAAAGACATGAACACAAGTTGATAATGTCTTTATTTAACAGAAAGATTGTTTAAGAAAGGCTATCATCGCGCAACCAGGTTTTAATAATAACTCATAAGGAAACTCGATAAGTAAGGAATAAATGGTTCCATATAACTAGATCATATCAAAACATGAGGATAATGGAAAAGAAATCGAGTAAAGAATTTAAATGCTCCAAGCTTGGAATCAAAATCAACCTAAAGTGATCGGGACTCCTTTCAAGTTCAGAGATCATGCTTTGGCTTGATAGGTCGAAACACTAACATTGTTTCACCTTTCAAGTTACTACATGCTTCTTGTCACTTGATTACAACCTTGGTAAGTTGAAGATCAAGAAATGAGAATAGTCATCAAGGTGTGGTTTTCACTCCTAACTTGATGGTGTATTCCCAGGGTATGACCACTAACTTACCAATCAAAAAGTTCGATCCCAACTCATTGTTGAGGATCCACAGAAATAAGACGAGGTAACTCACCATTAAGGTAAGGGAAATCACTCCTATCTTAACGATGAAGTTTTACAAAAAAAATATAACAGGATGAACTTCTTTATCAAAATCCAGAATTCACTCCTACTTTGATGAGGTCGTTCCATTTGAGAAAATACCATCCATGAAAATGAAATTGTCATCAAGGTATGGAATTCATGCCTTGGGCTTCATTATCACAAGAAAACAATCAAGGTTTGACATTTGTCACCAAAGTACGGGTTTCAATCCTATTTTGGTGAGATCATGTCGTTTATGAAATGCAAGTTCCAATGAGAATAATTGAAGTCAATCCTTAAGATAAGGAAATTACCCTAATCCAGAGGATGAAATTTCATAAAACACACAATTGGAAACCATTTATCGAAACGAATAGAGAATCATCAAAGTAAGAGAATCACCCCTGTTTTGATGAGATAGAATCATTTAGGAGATACGAGTGTTCTTAGTCATAGGTTGACTTGCAAACTCTTACAGCTCCCACGGTGCAAGCGGTATGAAGTTTGACTTAACGATGAAAGGAAAAGAATATCAATTAGAAATCCAGAAAATTTCAAGTTACACCAATGTAACAAAAGCGAAATCTTGTTTATGGAAATTCAAGGTCAAAGTTTGAGGTAACAGAATTAGTTATGATGGTGTTCAAATCTTGGATGGTTTAAATCGGGAAGACGAAATCAAGGACAAAAATGGTTTGACATCACAATGAGATGTGAATATTTGATCACAATGGAAAGGAAATACATGGACTTTTCAAGATATGAGGTCAACCATAACATTATTGAAGACACACGTACCTATAAGTGATCACTCATCTCAAGGGTTTCAAGTCAAGTAAACGGATTCATTGATCGAATCAAATCACTATTTACACTTTGCCTAGACAAAGTATCGCGAGATGTAAGAATTTCACCTTACAGCATTGAATGTCTTTAGTTATGGGACACACCCTTAAGAAGATTTGAAAACCATAAGTAACGATTTAAAGTTTTGAAGACCATTCGGTTTAGATTCTCAATATCTTTGGGTATATTAAGATCCATGTTCACGTTGGTCAAGATATAGAAATAGTTACATGAAATGCCCAATGTGTAACGATGTTTAAACGTAAGAGTCGAATTTTAGGATGAGTTCAATATCAACATGAACATTATGTATGATAAGAATGAGGAGATATAACTTTGGTGCTAAAGCAGTTCAAGGAATCAAGAATTTTTAAGATGCAAAGAGGATGGTTCCATTTGGTAACGCATTACCATTTGGAATCGTTGACACGTCAAGGTAAATTGACCTATTTGCCTTAGATATTTGTGTATATTGACCATAGTTTATCACTCATCCCGGAAATCCCCAGGTAAGCATAACTGGTCTCGCAATGAGATTTATACGATATGCTTGCCGTAGCCCGAAGGCCTTTTGCCAGGAAATCCAGAATACAGGTGTCTATGTGTCACACAAATTTCTTAGGTTCATGAAATCAAAACCTTGATGAGATTTTCAATGATTAGACATAGAGTCTAAGGAATTAAACCCACGATAGATAGTGTAGATTCCACACGTCGTCGAGAATAAGTTTAGGAAGTTTCATTAGTTGGGGAGAGTCAAAGAGTCAACGAGTCAAAGATAAGTTTAGGGAGACAAGTAACCAAGTTTAAACATCTACAAGGCAATCCTAAGCTAACGCATCAAGTTGCACATAAGAACACATAGCATTATGTAGCATGCAAACCATCTATGTGTCTTCAAGAATATATATATATATATATATATATATATATATATATATACATATATATATATTATGCTATAAGGTTCATGCATAAGCTATAGTCTAGGTCAAAATTTCTAATAAGCTAAATCCCTATAGTTATGGGCTCTGATACCAATCTGTCAAACCCCAACCTTGACGGCGGAAACGTCGAGGTGTGAGAGTTAAGATCGTTCACAGCCACATAACGCTATTATTAAATTCAAAATATATTAATCATAAGTTTCATTTACAACGTTACAAGCATAAATCCCAAACAAAGATAACATCATGTATAAAAGTTAAATGTGACAAGTTAATCCATTTATTTCACTAGGTCTAATCCTTGATTTGATAAGCTTTAAAGAGTAGTAATCATACTTGAGTATTTCCTGAAACATGTTAAAAATAAATGGTCAACAATAATGTTTGTGAGATTTCCATAGTTTCATTACATAAGTATATAAAAGATGGCAATTCATGTTGTAAATTAGAGAAAAAAGTAACTAGGGATGTAAGACAGATTGCACAATCAAACCTTGATAAAGTTTTACAAGTCTCAAACGTTTACAAGTATATACGATTAGCTAAGCGTACTTGGATCAACCAAGCAGGCTTGTCAGGCCCATAGATGGATGACGTCGCCAGAATAGCAATAGTTAATAATTGTACATATATTCGACATTACATGGTAGCTACAAGGTTCAGCTAACCACAACACACAAGTAAATTACCATAAGTTTACAAGAATCAAACGTTTACGAGTGCAATGGTTATAATGTAACATGTTTCACCCCAAAGTGTGAAAATAGGAAAAAGGGGTATAGAAATACTCACATGGTTAATAAATATATAATGGATGATTAATAGGAATAACATTAGGCATCGTTCCAACGTAAACCGTTACAAGACACCTAAATATATAATTACAAGATTTAAGTTTAATAACATGTTTAATGCATTAACGAGGATTAGGTTTTTAAATAGATTTTGGGCTTTGTCAAATTTTAAGTTTATAAAATTCATTTTAATATTTATTAAAAAAATTCTATAATTAAATAAAGGGTTAAAAAGCCTAAAAGAGAGTGTTTGAGGGTGCCCAGGTTCGAACCCGGGACCCCAAAGTTGAGATGGAAGTTGGTAACCAGTGAACTAAGGCTCTTAGCCGTGGTTTAATTGGGTTTTAAAATCTTAAAACATAAACCAAAAGCAAACCCCCAAATCATTAAAGAACCCTAGATTACAATTGCTCCAAATTGAACTTCAATTCGTGTATGATAATCGAATTAACATTAGGGCTATTGTTTAACACATCAAAACGATTGTGAAGGTAGAATCAATTTACCTTTTCGCGATCGAAACAATGAAAAATCTTAAGAACCCATGTCGCGACCGAGAAGAAAGGGGTTCAGGTGCAAAGGACGACGATAATCAAATTCCTTGCACCAGAAGCTTAGAAACATGTTTAGAATCAAAAGCCCTTTATCAATTTGGGTTTACAATGCGCTGGACTCGGTGTTCGACAGTGTTGTTGGTTCGAAATGTTCACGAGCATTGATTTGGTTAAAGGAATGATTTCTGGTGAAATTAAGTGTATCATTAGCTTCTAAATGATTAAACGAACGGTTATGCATGTTTAATTGTGTCTTTACTACGATTTAAGTGTGAAAACGATTGTGGTGTTCGACGGGTTTCGGTTTCGAACTCGTGGGTGTTAATAACCCGCTTTAAAGTTCAATTATTTCATTTATTATTGTTGGAAATTGACTCACGAGCGTTTTGGCAACACGAAACGACTTTGTTTGGTGGTTGTGGGTTGGCCGGAGCCTCGGCCGGAGTTTGGCCGGCTCCCGGCAGGAATTGCGGGGGAGAAAGGGGGGTTTGGGTTATGTTTAGAAAAATTACACTCAGGTCCCTGTAGTATTGATTTGTCATTATTGTATGCCTAAACTTCTTTAAAATAAGGTTTCAATAATTATGTCTTTACCCCCATGTTTTATAAACCATTTAATAACTTAAATTATTTATTTATATAAAAAAATATAAATCTTGTTAGCTATTTATTATTTAATTTCCAAGAGGATAAAAAATATAATATTCTTTATATATTTATATATCTTTATAAATCTCATTTAAATTTTAAAGTCTAAATTTTCTTTTTATATAATAATTAAAATTCATAAATGATATATAAAGCCTCATAAGTTTAACATTAAACTTTATGAACCCATACACTTTATAAGTTTTGTGGAACTTTAGAATATAATTATTCTTTTTATATTACTCATAAAGAGAAATAAAGACTATATATAAATTTATAACTCTTTACTTTTTAATGTATTATTATAAACTGTTTAGATGATTTAATGAATGGAGAAAAAAAAATTAAGATTAAACTACACTTCTAGTTCATATGATTTATTAGAATAAATAAAATAAATTTGATAATGAAACTTTTCTTTGCATGGAAGCTCAAAATGGGTTTGGGTTTTGGGTTTATAAATTAAAATTAGGCGGATGTTACAATGGAGGAAATGCTTAATCAAGTTCTGGCAATCAAAGATTTCAACAAGCTCAGAAGACTTTTCAAAAGCCTTATCAAAGTCTTCCTATGCCTGAGCTTAAAGAGGAATCAAAACCAAGTAAAGTGCCAAAGAAAGATCTTGTAGTCAGCATTAAAGATGGTTATGATTGGAGTGCATATGCTGAACAGTTCACTAATGATTTAACCTCTAGTTTGTCTCTTGTTGCAGAAATTCAGGGGGAGGACTGGTCAGAGAATTATGATCCAAAGGTGGAAGGTGAGAATGAAGAGGATAACTATGATTGGAGTGACAAATCTGATCCTAAGGAGGATACAGATGAAGTAGCTTTAATGGCACAATCTGATCAACCCAAGGTTGACACTTCATCCTTAAAACCTGAAACCTCATCTCCAAAATTTCCTGAAATACCTTCTGAAGTGAGAGAAAAACTGTGCATAATGCTTCGAACATGTTGAATATTATCGAAGCTATTCATACAAAATTTGTGAGAAATTGAAACAAGAAGAATCAATGCACAACAAATTAAAATCTGATCATAAAACAGCAGATCAAAAGATCATCTCTCTTTGAACATCATGGAACAAAACATTAAAAGAATTAGAAATTGTTTCTAAACAATTGGAAGAGATGACCAAAAATCTTGAACAGGAGAAGATAGCACATGCTGCTACACAAATGGATTCACTCATGAACCTATGCCTGAATCAATTACAGACACTTTACCAGAGAACTTTAATACTCATGACCATTCTCCTAAGAATAAGGCTAAACTCAAAGCCTTTCAAAACAAAAACAAAAATTCTGAAGAAGAAAAAGATAATGTGAAAGTTTTTGTTAAAAATGATCAAGAAAAGATCAACAATGGTCATCCAATCAAGATAAATTCATATGAACCTAAACAGAGAAAACAAAACACTTCTGATCAAATTCATTCTGTATTAGAAGAAGTGAAAGTTAAAAGCGAAGATAAAGCTAAACTTCAGGAAGGAACATCTGAAGATTCCAACTCTGTTAATCTAAAAAAAAAGTTAATAAAACAGAATCTTCATCTGAAGATGTTCAATCTGAAAATGAACTGAGTTCATCAAAAGTAAAAATTAAGAGAAGAAGAAAGAAATCATCAAAAACCAAAACTGAACAAAACAAAAGTTCAGAGAATCTAAGTCATCCAACAAATCAGACAACTAAACTCAAAACGATAAAATTTGTGTTAGCTGGTTTGTTAAATACTCTCTTCATCAAAACAAAATAAGTCATGTGAACAAATCACACTCTGATCTGAAAACAAGTTTAGACTCTAAGACTTCCGCTGCTACAAAAAGATTTGTTCCTAAGCAATTAAAGAAGGATGTTCATCATAAAAAGATGAAAAATAATTTGTCACAAAAGCCAAAATTAGAAAATTAGAAACAACAATTTAACTTTTTGACGCCAACATTTAAAAATGAATCACATATAGCGTCAACTTCAAAAGTTAACAAACAGTTGTTTAGAACTCCACAGAAGTACTGTGACATATGTGATATGAAAAATCACAATACTGTTGAGTGCTATTTCAACAAGTACTGTCACATATGTGACATGAGAAATCATTCTATAGCAAATTGTTATTTTAATAGATATTGTACTTATTGTGATGAGAAAACTCACAATACTGAAAATTGTTATTTTAGAAAGAGCTCACCTACTAGAGGATTTGCCAATTCAAACATGAGCAAAGGTTATGTTAATCCTCAGTATATGAGTAAATCAATCTGATGGATTTAAACAATTAACTAACCAACCCTCTTTAGGTCTGAGATCTTTTCAAAAGAATAATTTTGTGAGGCCTAAACAAGCTGTGCAAGAACAATTCATACCAAGATCAGTGAGAATGACAAATAAAAATGTTGGTGATCAATACTCTTCAAAAATTGACTACTCAAGTGGTATGAATGTTCACAGAAATAATCCTAACAATGTTCATAACAAGATTGGTAAATTCATCAAGAATAAACCTGATTTAAATAATCTTCATTTCAAATAATTTACAATTGTTGACAAATATGGAAAACCCAAGACCATCTCGGCTTGGGTAGATATCTCAACTTAGTTTCTTGTTGTGCAGGTAAGCCCGAGAAGACCTCTTAATACATGGTATGTGGATAGCGTGTGTAGCCGGTACAAGACAGGAAATCTTGCCTTGTTATAAGAGTTTAAATTAAAGGATGGAACGCACGTCGCATTTGGTGGTGATGCTGGTGGTAAAATAACAGGAGAAGGAACAGTGTCGAATGGGATAATCAGTTTTGATAAAGTCAACTTCTGTTCACAGTTTAACTTTAATCTTTTAAGTGTATCCCAAATATGTGATAAAGCATACTCTGTTCTATTTGATGATTCTTTCTGTTATGTTTTAAAGCCAGGTTTTCAGATTAGCAATGATTGGGTAATTGTTAAAGCTGAAAGGGATAGTGTAGAGGACTAATCAAGGCTCGGCAAAACAATTGAAGTCTGAATGAACTCGAATTCTGAAGATTGCTTATGCGAAATCCAGATTCACGCGAGATCAAGCTTCCACGCGACAACTGACTCCACGCGAAGGACTGGACCACGTGAAAGGCTTAGCCGCGCGAGAACTGTTTTGTTTAGTATAAATAGCTTAGTTTTCGTTTTGTAATTAAGATTTTGTTCATTATTCACTTCTGTATTGTGCTATTTTGCACAAGACCTGTAATAGGTTGCTTTTGTTCAATACAATACCATTTTGTGATCAATTCGATTCTTCTTTCAATCCAATCATGTTTACATTCCGCATTCACATGATTGAGATCGTGTGTTGATTGTTTCTTGGGAGATTTTCACGGTTTTACAATTGGTATCAGAGCATTAGGCTCTACAACAACGATTTGAAGAAGATTTGGATTGATTTCTATTCATTTCTGGAGCGATTCGTCATTGATTACTTGAGATTCAGCTATGGTGATGTTATGCTGCTCAAATTTTGCAGTTTTGGAATGATTTGGACTGATTTAGTGGACTTTAGTTGAATTTTAATCATAGTTAAGCTTAAAATTGAACTAAATTCATTAAATTCGGACTAAAATGAGTTTAATCTAACCTATTCAGTGATTTGGAGGATTTTCGCTTGAAAAACACTTGGAGAAGTGATTGTGTGTGAAAAATTGGAATTTTCGCGTGCGAAATTCACTGTTTTCGCACAGGCAGTTAAATTGCTTTTCACGTGATTTCGCGTGATTGACAAGTGGGAATCTCGCACGATTACAGTTCTCGCATGATAGAAGATCTCGCGCGAAAAGAGCTATCGCACGATTTGAGTTTTTGCACAAAAAGTCTGATTTTCGATTTTCTGATCAACATGTCTTCATCAACACCAAATTTGAAGCATATTATGCCAGAGGAAAATGAGAATCTGTTTTCCGAGTTTATATCTGATGATCTCTTAAATGGAGTGTTTGCTGAGAAGAAAGAAGTTGAAGAAGAAAAGGAAGAACCAGTTGAGGCTATGAAAGCATTAATGGTGAAAAGGGTTGAAGAGCCTGAAGGAGAAAGCTCAGAACCAAAGGTATATGATGATCTATGCAAAAATTCTTGTGTTAAGAAAGTTCAAAGGTATAGAGTTCATAATGAGAACTTGATAATGGAAGTTGAAAAACTACATTATCAAGCTTGAAAACACAAGTCAAATGAAAAGATTTTTAAAGAAAAACTTGAAGGTTTAAATAAAACAATATACAATTTACAACTAAATCATCATGATAAAAAATGTACAAATAATGATTTGACAAATAGAAACAATGAACTCGCCTTAGAAATAAATAGACTCAACAGTGAACTAGCTTCGGCTAAATTGACTGTTGAAAAGTTTGAACTTTCATCAACTATGGTTGAAGGTATTATCAAGTCATAAATGACACAGAAGATAAAAGGAGGAAAGTGTGGTGTTGGATTTTCAAACATCGCTCCTCCAATTAATCATGATTATTCATGTTTACCTTCATCTGATGTCATTTCTGATTCTAATATGAGTTATGGGATAGGTTTTTCTCCATCCTCAGACTTGAAACCTTCAGTCAAAGTAAATCTGTCTGTTGATCCAATCATAATAACTAAACCTAAACAATCAACAGAAATTTTTGTGCAGATAATGTGAAGGTGGATGGGTTGATTGAAGAATGGGAAAGTGATAGTGAGAAAGAAAATGAGAATGACAGTTTGAAAAATAAGAATGTAAATGTTTTAAGATCTGGTTGTAATCAAACTTTGTCAGGAAATGAAAAGACTGTTGATTTGAATGAGATTAAATCAAATAATAAATGTAATTTGAATGAAATACAAAGGGCAAATCAAAAGGGACAAATTGAAAAGGGTTTTAAAAGTAGATTTGTTTCTAAAGGTTTAATTGAAAATGAAGAACATATTTTTAAAGAAACGAATTTTCGATTCTTTAAAAATAAGTTTCATCATAATGCTAACCTTGTGAACCAAGATATTTGTAGCCCAGATTTGCAAGTGAAAGCTTCTTCTTCATCCAATCTGAAAATTCAAATGCCTGGTCCTTCTCCAGCATCAATCCGCATATCAAAACCTGGTCCTCCTCCAGCAAAGTCTAAGACTGGTCCTATTTCAGCACCATCAGTTCCAAAAGTCACAACTGCTAAATCTCAAATCCAAAGTGGTCATAATTCAACAATTTCCTCGAATCTGCAAAGATGAATAAGCAATTATCAAATAAGGCAAAGATTCGAGAGACTGTGCAGAATGTTAAACCAAAAAGTCAATCTGACTTTGGTTTTTATGACAATTTTAATAATTGTCATCCACAGTTTGTTTTCCACAAACAACAAAGAAAATGTTATCAGTGTGGAAACATAAATCATTTGGCAAACAATTGTCCTTTTCGACAAAAATCACTAAGCAAACAACGATTTCATAATTCTATAGCTCATAATAGAAAAATGTTTTTCACTCGTGGAAAATTTTCAAAACATATGAAATCAAAAGTTGCTGATGATTTTAATGTCAACAAGAATAAGAGTTTGAATAATGATTTAAAAGAAAACATCAAGGTGAAAAGTGTAAATGAAAAGGCTGATGTGCAAAACAAATATAATAATCTCAAATCATTTTGTCTTGCTGCAACACATAATGTGCTCAAGTCATGCTTGACTTGGGTACCAAAATCTAAGTAATTTTGTTACTTATGCCGGAACGACCGCAAAAGATCATTGAAAACTTATGGCATGTAGACAGCGGTTGTTCAAAGACATATGACAGGAAACTTACAATTGCTTCCAAATGATTCAGTCATATAACGGAGAAACTTGAAAATACGCTTTGAAAAATATTTTTGGCCTTAGGGGGAGTCAAGATTGGATTATTTAATAAAAAGGAATTTTCATGATTAAATGAGAAATGATTTTACAAAGTTCTAAAAGAGTCTAAGTACTTTCAAAGGCTTAAATACGAATAGACTTGGATTTTGATTGATGTGTTGATAGGCTTTGCTTTCAGAAATGAAAAGATCATAATTGAGTGATTAAACTTAAATTAAAGAGATATGATTTAGTGGGGAACATATCAGGATTCTGTGACAATGACAAAAATGTTCTAACACAGACTGAGAGATATAATCTTGTCATACTCAAGCCTGTATGAGTTTGATTCAGTGATTATCATAACTATATATATATATATATAAAAGATAAAAATACAAAAAGACAAAAAGAAAGAAAAATAAAAAGAAAATAATTGAGCAAAAAGAGGCCAACAAAGGCCATATAGGATATAAGATGCCAAGAAGCACAACAAATCAAAAGATATATCTAAAAGACATACATACTATATGGTATATATTTTCTATTTTGAGAATATGTTCTGACCATGGAAGGCAAAATCAAAAGATGGGGCATGTAAGTCCGGATGGCTTGTAAGTCCTAAACATCTTGAGAGGGCAGACGTAAGTCCGGAAGGCTGTCTGTAAGTCCTTAAACTTGTTAATATTCCGTGTTAAGTGATATTTCTCAGGCTAGTTATGCTCAAATAGTTATATTTTAGGAATAAATAAATGGTATCACTGATCAACAATGCATGGTTTAAGACAAATTGGGGTGACTTGAAATCTCGACAGTGTCTTGAAGGATAATAATTATATTACAGAAGTTCTGATTGTGGGATCCACTGACTTATATTAAATCAACACGAAACATGATATATATCACTCCTTATATTTCTGAGTAAAACCTGAAGTATAAGTTTAAAGGGACAAAAGATATTGACAATCAACTTAACCAGTTTATTTTACATAAAGCTGGACAGAGTCTTAACTTGATAAAGAACTATATGATCTCATTTTGAAAATTCTTACGAGAAAAGGAAGATTCCAGTCCATGCTCCTGTTCTTCCTAATTCATTAAAGCAACTACTTTCATGGAGATGTGAGAAGGATTCAGGTCATGCTGTGATCAAATGCACTGACAGATCATTTAGAATTATCGATCCAGCTGACTTAATGAAGTTTGGTAAAGACGACTTGAACAAGCTACTACACTGTCCTATCTCAGCTGACAAGTCCGTTTATTTTCAATCTTGCCAATACGTATGGATGTCGGATCGAATCCTAAGGAATAAATGGAATGCCCTTTTCAGGATCATACAAGAAAGCAAATGTTGATCTTGACTAAGATTGTTTCACCGAGCCTAGGGGGAGATTGTAGAGGACTAATCAAGGCTCGGCAAAACAATTGAAGTCTGAATAAAGTCGAATTCTGAAGATTGCTTATGCGAAATCCAGATTCACGCGAGATGAAGCTTCCACGCGACAACTGACTCCACGCGAAGGACTGGACCCACGCGAAAGGCTTAGCCGCGCGAAAAGCATGTCACGCGAGAACTGTTTTGTTTAGTATAAATAGCTTAGTTTTCGTTTTGTAATTAAGATTTTGTTCATTATTCACTTCTGTACTGTGCTATTTCGCACAAGACCTGTAATAGGTTGCTTTTGTTCAGTACAATACCATTTTGTGATCAATTCGATTCTTCTTTCAATCCAATCATGTTTACATTCCGCATTCCCATGATTGAGATCGTGTGTTGATTGTTTCTTGGGAGATTTTCACGGTTTTACAGATAGAGATGTATACAAGTTGGATATGTCTCAAGTCGATCCTTCTACAGAAACAACTTGCCTAATTGCAAAAGCATCAAATGATGAAAGCCAGCTTTGGCATAGACGTCTCGGACATTCCAACTTCAAGAACATGAACAAGCTTGTAGTAGGAAATAATGTTATTGGACTTCCATCCAAGAAGTTTGCAACAACTGATCTCTGCTCAGCATGTTTTAAGGGAAAACAACACAGAGCGTCTTACAAGTCCAAGCTCATAAACTCAAATTCCAAACCTCTTCAGATGTTACACATGGAACTATTTGGACCAACAAACGTCAAGAGTATTGGAAGAAAATTATATTGTCTAGTTATCATTGATGACTATACAAGATTTTCATAGGTTTTCTTTTTACATGCTAAATCTGAGACGGCTGAATTACTAAAAGAATTTAACATTAAAGTTGAAAATCAACTTGAACACAAAGTAAAAATAATAAGAAGTGATAATGGAACAAAATTAAAAAATGCTAACATTGAAATGTTTTGTGCAGAGAAACGGATAGTTCATCAGTTCAGTGCTCCCAGAACTCCTCAACAAAACGGAGTTGCTGAAAGGAAAAACAGAACACTGATTGAAGCTGCTCGTTCTATGTTAGCTGATGCAAAGATTCCTATCACTCTCTGGGATAAAGCTATATCAACTGCGTGTTTCGTTCAGAATGGAACTTTAATTGTGAAAGATAAAATGAAAACTCCTTATGAGTTAATGTTTGGCAGAAAACCAAATATAAACTTTCTAAAATCATTTGGTTGTCCAGTTATGATTATTAATTCAAGCGATCAGTTAGGAAAATTTGAAGCAAAATCTGATAATGGATTTTTCGTTGGATACTCATCTATTTCAAAAGCCTATCGAGTTTATAACTGTAGGACAAATATAATTTGTGAAACATTCAACGTTAAATTTTTGGAAAATTCCTTTCCATCAGTTTCAAATGGTCCTGCTTTGTTGTTTGATTTAGATTCATTATCAAACTCTCTTCAATCTAACTTGTTTAATCAATCACACTTTCTTGATTCTACAGGTAAGAAGAGCTCTGGAGGAGATCTTGGATCTTTCAGTGAAGATTCAGATTCTAACGATCCAGATGATTCAAGCCCAAATTACCCATTCTTTTCATTTTTCAAGGATTCAACAATAAGATTCAATGATAATGATAAACTAATCAAGCTTCAGATCATTCAGTTTCAAATGATTAAGAGAGATCACAACCAATTCCTAATGATGGTAATGAGTTTGTGCAACCTGAGTCAGGAACATCATCCATCTCTGGTGATGCAGTTGATACCGGTAACTTTGATTACTTTATCAACTCACCGACTCAAGTTCCAAACTTCAATCCACATTCTTCTAACCTGCTGCATCAGCTCTCCAACCTGAGTCAAACAAATCTGGATGTTAATGTTCAAAGTGATGAGATTCCAACATCTCGTATTCACAAGAATCATTCAACATCACTGATTATTGGTCCATTAAATGAGCGAACAACAAGGAGTAAATCCGAACAAACAAACTTGTGCTTATACTCTTGTTTTCTTTCTCAAATTGTTCCTAAAAACGTTACCGAAGTGTTAAAGGACAATGGTTGGATTGAAGCAATGCAAGAAGAATTACTTCAATTTTGCAAACAAGAAGTGTGGAATTTGATGGAATTACCTGAAGGAGAAAATGCCATAGGCACTAAATGGTTTTTCAGAAATAAAACTGATGATCGTGGGATAGTTATAAGGAATAAGGCTAGACTAGTTGCACAAGGATACACACAGGAAGAAGGAATTGACTATGATGAAGTATTCGCTCCAGTTGCAAGACTCAAATCCATTCGTTTTTTCCTGGCTTGTGCATCATTCATGAAATTCAAGGTGTATCAAATGGACGTCAAAGGTGCATTCCTGTACGGTCCAATCACTGATGATGTGTATGTGAAGCAACCTCCAGGCTTTGAGGATGCAGAATTTCCACATCGAGTGTACAAGCTTAGCAAAGCTTTGTATGGACTTCATCAAGCTCCTAGAATATGGTATGAAAGATTATCACAACACTTGATCCAACATGGATATACAAGAGGGAAAAATGATTCAACTTTATTCATAAAGAAGGATAATGATGATCTCTTATGTGTGCAAGTGTATGTAGATGATATCATATTTGGTTCTACCAGTCCAAAATCATGCAATGAATTTGAAGAAATCATGAAGTCTCGATTCCAGATGAGTTCTATGGGAGAAATCAATTTCTTCCTTGGATTGCAAGTTCAACAATCTGCAGATGGTATATTCATAAATCAAGGGAAGTTTGTTGACAAACTCTTGAAGAAATTCAAACTGCATGATTGTCAGTCTATAAGAACTCCAGCTGACGTAAACACCAGATTGAGCCTGATCCTAAAGGAAAATCAGTAGACCAAACTCTATACATATCTATGATTGGTTCTTTGATGTATCTTACTACATCAAGACCAGACATAATGTATGTTGTTTGTGTCTATGCCAGGTATCAATCAGACCCGAAAGAATCTCACTTAATTACTGTCAAGAGAATATTCAGGTATCTCAAAGGAAAACCAACTCTAGGGATTTGGTATCCTTACGAGGGTGACTTTGAGTTACATGGATATACAGATAGTGATTATGGCGGATGTTGTCAAGATAGAAAATCTACAACGGGTGGTTGTCAATTTCTTGGTCCCCGATTAGTCGCATGGCAATGTAAGAAACAAACAAATGTCTCTGTTTCAACTGCAGACGCTGAGTACATAGCTGCATCAGCAGGATGTTCCCAAATCCTTTGGTTGCAAAACCAACTGCTAGATTATGGGTTCCATTTTCTTAAAACACCCATCCATATTGATAACACTGCTGCTATGTTCATTACAGCTAATCCAGTTCAACATTCTAAAACAAAACATATCGAAATTCGATATCATTTTCTAAATGATAATTCTGAAAAAGGTTTAATCATTTTGATTCAAATTGCAACTGAAAAATAGTTGGCAGATCTATTTACTAAAGCTTTCCTACCAGGAAGGTTTGAGTACTTAGTGGAGTCAATTGGCTTCATTAACCATGTGTAAACCTGGTTTCTAGGTTCTTAATTTAGTTCTTTGAATCATTACATGATCAGCACCTCCCTACACCAAAAGGTCTTCATAAGTGCATCTTTCATAGTTCTTTGCCTGATTGTTTTTGTGTGTGTGTGCTTTCTTTTATAGAAAAAAAAATAGAAAAGTAGAAAACTCAAAAGATACAAGATAAAAAAATATAAAACAAAAACTCCAAATATAGAGTTCTTTGTATTTTTATTTCATTTTTAGAAATAAATCTGTGTTTGCATCATGTGAGAAATGATAGTACATTGGTGAGATCAGTTGCATACTTCACTCGCTAATAAAGTCTGGCATGATCAGATATGATGTGTAGACAATATCACGCTAGTATACTGAAAAGTAAATTCTTGTGATTATACTAAATCTATATGCTTGTATGTGTATTCATCTATGTACTTTGGAGTTGTATTAGCTTATCAGATTGTTTGCTTGCTAAGTTACAATACTCACACCTGATGGTGATGTGACTAATCATGAGATCTATTACAAGCATCATTTCACTTCTCTGTTATGAGTCATCATAGACCTGAAGTGCTGAGATATCCTCTGTTGTAAGTCATTACAGACCTGGATATTCTCCTTTGATGCAAAAGATGCCAATGTGCACAACCCATTCAAATGGATGGTTAGAGTTGATCAAATGGTTATCCTTGATCATTCTCTCTTACATTAAGTAACATGAGCTCTGGTTATGCATATTTGTCAGGTAATAAGTTGAGAACGTGTGCTTACCTGCATGTCTTGATGATAGTTGATCCTCTAAGTCTTGGTATGAGTCACATCATGTCATATCTAATTCTACCCTAATCAATCCAAGAATTGAAAGAGTAAGTGAGCTGATATTTTTGCCAAAAACACTCATTTTCTATCCTTAGATCATGTGTCTCCTTTGTTGTGATATCACTGACCTGGAACACACTTGGTCAGGATTTATTCATTGTCTATGACTATTCACATATTTTTTATTTTAATGTACTGATCTTCTCTAATATGATCTCACTGCAGACAATGATTGTATTGTAATTATTAGCTTTTCATTCTGCTTTCATTTTGATTTTATGCATGTTTCTATGTGTGCAGGCAATTTAGCAATGATAAGTGTGATCTTCTTATGTTACCTTGGGACACTTCTATGTTTTTCAAAAACTTAAAAGTTTAGGGGGAGTAATCAAAATAAAGTTGTTGAATTTAAAGGATGATGCTTTATGTTCAAAGTATGTGTGTGGTTGATAATGTAAAATTTTGATTATGATAAAATGAACCTATAAAAATTAGCAAGTGGAAAAGCTTTATGCAAATGTTGAAAACTAGAAAATTTGTTTAGTTTGAGACTAAAATGAAGGGAAAATTTCTTTTTGAAAATTTAAATTAAAATAAAAAGGGGTTAAAAGGATATAAGTGAAAATTGAGAGTTCAAGATGTAATTTTGAGAGAAAAATTCAAATCTTGAAAATTGTTTGAATATTAGTACATGAACAGTGCTAATACATCCAAACAGTGTTTGGATGAAAGTTGAGAAAAATGCAAGTGTCTTGAATATCATACGTCTAAACAGTGTCCATAAGTCTGTTTTTCAGATGTATGAAGATTTTTCCGAATCGTACAAGTGTTTAGACGGTTCTCATGATCCCATGCGTCTGAACAATTGTCAAACGTCTGAAAATTAAAAAATTTGTACAAGTGTTTAGACGGTTCTCATGATGTCAAGCGTCTGAACAGTTGTCAACCGTCTGAGAAATCAGTCGAATTGGTCAAGTGTTAGACGACTCTTCAATCTTATGCGTCTGCACAGTACAAGATGGTTTGTATGAAGTGACAAAGTGTAGGACGTTTCTATAGATTCATGCTGCTAAATAGTGCTCAAATGGCTAAACAGTCCATCCGGCTGAACAGTTCAGAACCGTCTGAACAGTTCTCAAGCGGCTGAATAGTTGTCATGCGTCTAGCCCCAAACGTATAAACAGTGCTCCTCCGTCCTAAATTTTACACTTAGTATATAAAGCACACTTCTCATTTTTCAGTCATTCACCAAATTAATCAAATATTGTCATCTGTTCTTAAATCATTCATATTAAAAGGTTATATCAGTGATTTTCAAATGTAAGTTCAAAGTATAATATTGAATTTCAAATTTTAGAGTCACACTAGGTTAGACGGTTCTCGTCTGTTCGGACAGTTTGAACCCTAAAAGTTGGAAAATTCGAAAATAATGAACTAATCTGAACAAAAGACATGAAATTGATCAAACATTATTGATATACATTGAATTTCGAACAATTGTGACAATTGAATCTGACATTTTCATGAACTTCGATTTTAGGGTGTTCGTCCTTATTCAAGTGAAGAAAATGAACAATTTAAAAAAAATTGAAACATATTTTTAAATAAAAATTAATTAATAATTCAAAAGAACTCAATTGAATAATAACTTTGATCAATGTTAATTGAACTAATATGTTTTAAATTATCATGAAACAAGTGTAATCAACATCATGTGACAGAATTGATATAATTCTAGACCATTGTAATTATACTTGTTGATAAATAAAACCAAAGTGGTTTAAAACATAATAGTTCATGTACATAAATTCAAACTTTAACTATAATGAAATCATTCAAATTCATCATCTTAACCAACTTGTTTGTGTTTGTTGCAGATGGCAGAGTTGAAATTTGAGCCCAAACATAATATAGTTGCTTTCTTAGGTGAGGAATGTAGAGAAGCAAATGGATATGAAGAGATAATTAGATTTTGGCTAAGGACCAAATATGTCTATGCAATGTGTGCTAGACCAATGATACATGCTAGATTGATTAAAAGATTTTGGAGAAATGCAGAAGTTGAAGTTGATGATGCTGGTCATAAAGTGGTGAGAGCTTTTATTTCAAATGATAGAATGCTTGAAGTCTCAGAACAAGCAACTCGTACAACTCTCAGACATGGAGAAAATGATGCTGAAGACTTAGCTGAATATACATTCAATGAATGTAGGGAAGTATTTTTGCAAATGGGTCATCCAGATAACTTCCCAAAGATGCAATTTTACAGAGCTAGAGTGTATAATCACTAGAAACCTCTGTGCTACATCTTTCAGCAGTGTATGTCAAAAAGGAGTGCAGGATGGGATTCCGTTCCTGTTGATATTGCATCTCCAATCATTGAATTAGCCACAAACAGGAGGTTTAACATGGTTAAATGGATAATGAATGGATTCATTTATAATCTAGAAAAGGGAACGAGACATAAATATCTGACGTATCCTAGATTTCTTCAGATGTTGATTAAGGAAGTGAATCCTGACTTCTATGTTGATGGTGTAGAAGGAGATAAATTACAATTAGAGCATATGTCTGAAGTTGTATACAAAAGACTTGCTATGATTTCAGGTGCTCCAAATATTCCTTTGTTTGACTACATTAGGAATGTTGCTATGGATAATGTAGATATCAATCAACAACATTTCCACCTGTCAGAAGATGGGCCCATTGATCCAAGAGATCTAATAGAAGATATTGCGGAAGAGTTGATTGATGAATCTGATGAAGAAGATGAAGATGATGATAATGATACTGATAGTTCATCTGAAGGAGATAATGATAGTGTTGATGATGATGGTGCAGATGAAGCACATCAAACAGTCAGTAGTGATAGAACTGTATCTGAGCATGTTGTTGAGCATGTTTCTATGACCCATGACTTGGGTGAAGGAACTTCTACTGGTGCAATGCCTGAGGAAACTCAAACTGAAGCTCAAGATGAAGCGTTAGATGTTCATGAGCATGCAGAGACCACAGTGCATTTTGAAGATTCACAAAATCAAACTTTTGATTTTGAGTTTATGGAAGCAATGCTTTCAGAGCCAGTATTTCAAAGTTCTGCTCAACAAGAACATCACATAATGTGTCTGTACAAACTGAAGAAGTATTGGATGTAGATGAGCTTGATAAGTTAAAAGATGAAAATAATGCTCAAGAGAAAATAATAAATGAATTGAAAAGGAAAATGAAAAACTGAAAGAGATGAATATTTCTCTTGAAAATGAGATGGAAAAGCTGAAGGAAGCAAATGAAAAATTAAAAGAAGAAAATAAGAATAAAGATGAAAAGATTGTGAAATATGCTAAAGATAAAGAAGATGTGATCAAAAATTTTTAAGTAATGAAACATGATTATGATTTGCTTGAAGAAAAACATAAGAAATTGCTTGAAGAAACTGAAAAGTTAAAAGAAGAGTTAAGTAAATCAAAGGAGTCTCAGAGACCAATCTCTCCAGAAGTTGAAATTGTGTCTGAGATAGTTCCTATTGAAGTTGATAAAGGTGTTGAGAAGGAGAAAGGAAAAAGAAAATTAGATGATATTGAAGCTCAAGTTTTACCTGAGTCATCTTCAAAAGTACAAAGGAATGAACAGATTGTTGAAGAAGAGGTTCAAGAAGCTCAAGAACCATACATTCAAGAGAAAATTGATGTATTAGAGGATATTCAAGAAGAGTATGGTGATGAGTGGTATGATGAAGTTCTTGATGATGAAGATATTGAAGAAGAAGTTGAAACTCATTCTTCATTTGAGCAAGTGCAAGAGCATGATGATTTCCCTCAAGAATTTGAAGAAAAATACAATTATCTTGTGAGGATGAAGTATAACAGGGTATTTTTTGATGGACTTACAGTATCACAGATCAATGTTGCGTATGAAAAATGTATAGCTGCTGAATCTGTTGCTCCAATTGACCCAAATGAGATTATCATGGAGCATGGTGAATGGAACCGAGCTCAAGAGAGTATAAATGTTGAAGAAGTTCCAAGTTCGGAGCTGCACCATGCAGACCCAGATGAAATGAGCATTCCTACTTTAAGGTCTTTGTTGCAGGCTAGAAACTATCCATGGGAGAGATTGAAACGACTTCATTCTGTTTCATTGAGAAATCTTGTTAGAAGCTTGCAACAAACGCTGAAGCAATCAAACAAAATGATCATTCTAGATACTGATAATCCTCAGTATTTAGATATCACTAAAAGAAAAAGAATCTTGAAGCCACAGGAGATAAGTCAAATGGCACAGAAGACAAGTGCACATGAAAGAAGACAAGAGTTAATAAAGATGTTTCCAAGTTCAGAAAAGAAAGTGGTCAAAGCTTCTTCTAAACAGAGACAAATCTTTGATAGTGCTAGATCAACAGGAGACTTGGTGAGAAATGTTTTACGTAGAGGACAATCTGTAACTGAATTGTTAAATGCAATGATTGCTCCTGACTTCACAAACCAAGTTAAAATCATAGCATGGAAATATGATGACATTTTTGATGCTTTCTTGATTAAACGAGTAAATGCTGTTTGTGATGTTTATCACTTTTACTCGAGCATCATTAAACTTCTTGTTCAAGATCTGAAAGAATTAGACAAACTTCCCTTGATTAATCCATCTGGAGTAAAAAGAGGAGAAATATTTGTAGAGCTTTTAAGTAGAGGTCTAGCTAGAACAAGTAATTTCATTCGGACTCGTTGTGATCAAGAAGACAAGGAATACTTTTCTATGCTAAAGAAGAACAAGAAGATCAGGGGGTTACAATCAGAAGAAGAACACTTTATGATTGAATTCTGTGATAAATACTTTAAAAATGTAACTACCCCAGGACTGAAAGTAATAGATGGTAATCAAAAGGCCAAACCAATCCTTAGATGGTTCTATAATAAAGAGACTTTCGAGCTCAAATTGGTCCGAAATCTCGAACATTGGGATGAGGACATGATATCTTTGTTTGGTGCTTTTGAGTCGAAATTACTTCATCCGAGCTATATCTCATTTTTGTCAGTTCAAGAATTTAAGAAAGTATCACCAGAGATTGCAGAGCAAGACAAGAAATATTTTCTCTCTATTGGAGAGATTATCTTTGAGAAAAGCTCCTGCATATGCAAATATTGTAAAGAAAGATATAAAGGACATAGAGTTTATGTGTATTTCAAGGAAAGGAGTATTGGAAGTATATTCAAAAGGAAGTTCAAATCCTATTGAATTATATACCAATATTGATATCACTGGACTTTCCAAAGAAACTCTAGAGCGAATGAGTCAAATGGAGATAAAAACCAATGAAGCTCGTCCTGAACAAGGAATTCTTGTAGGAAAATTCAAATCAGCTATTGCAACTGCATTAAAAGATCAAGAGAAATTCAAGACAAAGCCAATGTTCAAAGTAAAAGAAGAACCTGAAGATTTCTTTACAGAGTAAAGGAAGATGAGCGTCAAGAGAAGATTGAAGACTGAAGATTTGAAGAATGAAGCTGATCAAGACAGAAGATAAGAAGATTATAGAAGACAAAGACAGAAGATTTGAAGACCGAAGACAATGTAAATCTTAGGGGGAGTATTATTGTTAGTGCTTCTTTAAAGATTGACAATTTGTCTTTATGTGTCTTTTTGTCTTTTGTAATAGTATAGGGACTAGTTTTGTAATTAGTTAGTTCCTTCTTGTAAGGATTCCTAGAAGTCTGATGCAGCCAAAACACTCTTGTAACTATCTGCTGAAAGACAACAGCTGAAGGTAACAGCTGATCACAACAGCTGAAGACATCAGCTGAAAGACAACAGCTGAAGGTAACAGCTGATCACATCAGCTGAAGACATCAGCTGAAGACAATAGCTGAAGGTAACAGCTGATCACATCAGCTGAAGACATCAGCTGAAGACAACAGCTGAAGACATCAGCTGAAGACAATAGCTGAAGACATCAGTTGAAGACAACAGCTGAAGACATCAGCTGAAGACAATAGCTGAAGACACCAGCTGAAGACACAGCTGAAGACTACAGCTGAAGACATCAGCCGAAAATATCAACTGAAGACAAAGTCTGAAGACAGTTTTCAGTAGTTGTCATAACAAACTGAAGAAGTACTCTTCAGTATTTGTGATGATCCTCTTCAGTAGTTGTGCTAGTCTTCTTTCAGTAGTTCTATGAAATGATCGTCTTCCTGCATGCTGCACAGAACAGGACGTAGTATTGCTACTAAAGTTTTACACCACTTCAGAAACATTCCAAGTGTAAAATCTTTTGCAGCCAAGACCAATATCTTCTGAAGCCAGAAATGAAGTCTTCCTTAGCTTCAAGACGAAGTCTTCCGAAGCCAAGAAACCAAGACAGATTCTTCCGAAGACTTTTATCATACATGCTTTTATCTGATGTACCTTTTCTGATAAAGCTGAACCACTTTGCCGCTGCCCACTCTGGTTGGTCACCAACTTGTATGAGTTGGTGAAATGGTCCATGCTTTAGGAAAACTGTACATTGAGGTCTTGGGTCAAACCTTTCTACTTTATGTACCTTTATCCTTTTTGTAATATATTAGGATGTGAGCTATGGCATGTCATAGTCACTAGCCAAAAGGCAATCTGCCTTTTGACTGTACATGGATTGTGTTGTCTAGTTCATGTATCCAGCTGGCCTTCAAAGTATGGTCGTCTGTAGGTTGTATTATATAGTATCTCAAAGTCTTGTAATGTATGCATGCTGAATACTTGTAACTTGAATTTAAGAAGCAATATACAACATCCTTGAAAACCAACCACTAGTGTTGTTATCTTGTTCTTTCTTTCTGAGTTTACTTTTGTGTTCTTAGCATCATCATAACCGGTACCCCATTTGATCTGTTAAGTGTTCTAATACACTCTCCTCATTGTGTTGTTATGTTGTAAAAGTGCAAACCCCTTCACCCGGTCCTGCATTTGGTATCAGAACATCCAGGCTCTTGATATAAGATCTCACCATCTTAAGATCCATCACACACACAAAATACATAACAACTCAAATGGTAGCTCTTTCTAAAGCTGATATGGAAACTGGTACTATGACCAAGTCCCCACTGATCACTCCTGAAGATTTTGACACATGGTGCACAAGAATGGAAGTCTTCATCAAGTGTCAAGATTCAAGGATGTGGGACTCAGTTATAAATGGTCCTTTCATACCAAGCACTACTTCTGCTACTGGTAATCGTATCATCCCTAAGGATGTAGATGATTACTCAGAAGAAGACAGGAAGAGAATAGAGCTTGATCAAAGGGCCATGACTTGTCTTCAAACTGCTCTTCCAAACTCCATCTACAGAGGCTTCAAGAAGTGCAAGACAGCTAAAGATCTATGGGAAGCACTAAAGCTCATGTATGAAAGATCCAAGGAAACTAAAGACAACAAGAAGGATCTCTTCAAGCAGCAGTTTGAAAACTTCACCTTCAAGGCAGGTGAGACACTAACTCAACAATACTTCAGGTATGTTGAGATAGTGGACACTCTAGTGGATATTGGAGTAACTCTTGAAAACAGAGACATAGTAAGGAAGTTCATGTCTTCTCTTCCTAAACTATGGACACATTATTGTGTTGTGATCAAGAGAACTTCGGATCTTAGAACTCTTACACTTACAGAGTTGTATGGTATCCTGAGTGCATTCCAGATGGAGATGAACATGCAAAATTCATCTAGTAACTCCAATAACCAACTGAGTTCAGCTCTTCATGTGAATGAAAGGGAATGCATTGAACCATAACATCAGTTGTTATGCTATCCTGACACCTCACAGAAGGGGCCTTTCATCACTCTTCCAGAGACACCAAGAGAAAGCTACACTCAAGGAAGTCCTTTCCAAGAGACAAGTTCTTCTCATGCCTTTGTCTCAGCTTATGAAACCTCTGGCAACCTTCTCTTCACTCTTGAAGACTTGGACTGTATCCATCCAGATGATCTGGAGTATATGGAGATAGTTCAGCAAATGGCTCTTCTCACTCACAGGGCCAAGAAGTTCTACAAGAGGACTGGGAGAAGATTTCCAAGCAATACATCCAGTGGAAAGTTTGGGCTGGACAAAAGCAAGGTAAAGAGCTACAACTGTAACCAGATGGGGTACTTTGCAATAGAGTGTAAGGCACCAAGAACAAATGGTGGCTAGACACACACCAGACCAAACTACACTGAGAAAGTTCACCAGAATGAGAACCCAAAGCAACAGGCTGCAGTTGCTGTTGAAGAGGGAGGCTTTGACTGGAGCTTTCAGATAGAATATGCATCTCCAAACCAAGCTCTTATGGCAGATCATGATGAAACCAAGGTATTGGAAAATCTTTGCTCTTCTGAATGCATTGCTAAAGTTAATAGATACATGTCATATAACTTAGAGCTGAGATCTGACCTTGAGTCCTTAAACATCTTGAAAGCTGATTTTAAAAGAGCTGAAAACGACTATAAGCTTAAAATAGAAGATTTAGAGAAAACCATTTCAACTCTTAAACATGAGCTAACAAATTACAGGACTCAGATCAAAGATCTCATAGCTAAGTTAACTGAATACCAAGTTGAGCTTGTGATCAGTAAAGCTAAGGTAGAAAATTGTGTTCTTGAAGAAGATACCTTCAAGAACATAATATCCTCATCCTTGCATGCAAAAGTGTATTATCAGAACAAGCAGGGACTGCGATCTAGTGTGATAGCTCCTCCACACACCATCTTGTCAGTAAGATCTCCTAGGTGTGGAACTTGTGAAGATGAGCTTCCCCTCATAGATCCTTTGACTAAAGAGGGTGAAGAGGAGATGGTGAAGAATGACTTTGGTTTGAGTGAAGAAAAGCATTCTAAGAAGGGTCACCATTCCTCTGAGGAGAGTAACTGGGATGACCAAGTCAAGGAGAAAGAACTTGATCAAGAAAGCCAAAAGAAAATCTTGGAAGGCTCAAGAGATCAATGCTACTTTTGACTCTAAGCAGAAACAAGTCTTCATATCTGTAGGGTTTGAAGTAGTTAAGACTGATGACATGAATTCTGGTTCATATGCAACCCATCTCAGCAACAAGAAGAAGACTGATCTGTTGTGTGTTACTGCTACACAACCTGGACCATCCAACTCCAAGAACAGTTCTCAACCCAAAAGAACTGTCTCAGCTCCTGCAAAGGTGAAGATGGAGAAGGGATGTTACCAAAGTCAGTGCTCTTCCATGAAGAAGACTCTTGGAAAGAAGAATTTGATGTGTGTCATGTGTGAGAGTACTTGTCATTTGGCCAAGGGTTATCCCTACAATCCTAAGGGTACTTTTCACATGATAAACAAAGAGACTTCCAATAATTCCAAGATGAAGAAGAAGGCAAGTGGAAAACTGCCTTCAGAAGAAAATTTGGTCTCTGAAGAAAGGAATGCTTCCGAAGTACTGAAGCTTGCTGCAGTAAAGGCAAGATTTTTCGAAGGACCAGTCATCAAAACTTCTAAAGTCTCAAAAGCTTCTGAAGTTTTGAAGGTCAAGTCTAAACTTCCAAAGGTGGTGCGGAAGTCAAAGAAAGACCAAAAGACTAAAGGTTCTTCATCAACAACAGCTCAAGATCCTTAAAGCACAACCATAGGATCTATTACTGTTGCATTGTCTTCAACTGTTTTGAATGAGCCCAAGACCAATAAGGCTTGGGTTTCCATATGTAACTAGCTATCTCTTTGTGCAGGAACAGCTACAGACAAACAAAAATGTGTGGATCATTGACAGTGGTTATTCCAGGCACATGACAGGCAATAGGTCACTATTCCAAAAATTTGAAAGAATTGATGGAGGACCAGTTGCTTTTGGAGGAGATGCAGGTGGTTACATTACTGGAAGGGGCAAGGTCACAAATGGTAAGCTCAGCATTGACAAGGTAGACTTTGTCAAGGAGCTTGTATACAATCTTTTTAGTGTATCTTAATTTTGTGATCAGAGTCTTAACATGCTGTTTACTGAGCATGAGTGCATTGTTCTCAAGCCCGGGGTGGTTATTCCTCATGAGCACATCCTACTCAGAGCCCCAGGAAAGGGAACATGTACAAGATGGATTTGCAAGAAACATCTCCCTCAGCAGAAGTTTCATGCTTTCTATCTAAAGCTAATAGTGATGAATCTTTCCTTTGGCATAAAAGAATATGCCATGTAAACTTTAAGAACATGAATAAATTGATTAAGAATGATTTGGTAACGGGAATACCAAAAAGAGAGTTTACAAGTGATGATCATTGTGTTGCATGCCTGAATGGAAAGCTACACAAGGTATCTCACAAGCCTAAGGAAAGAAATTCCATCACTACACCCCTACACTTGTTACATATGGATCTCTTTGGCGCTATCAGTGTAATGAGTTTAGGAAGGACCTTTTACTGTCTGGTGATCACAGATGACTTTACAAGATTCACATGGGTCTTCTTCCTTAGAACTAAGGATGAGACTCCAGAGATTCTGAATAATTTCATCTTAAAGATTGAGAATCAATGTGATCACAAGGTCAAAACCATAAGATGTGATCAAGGAATTGAATTCAAGAATCAAATACTTGATACATTTTGTGATGAAAAGGGTATTACAAGACAATATAGTGCTCCTAGGACTCCTCAGCAAAATGAAGTTGCTAAAAGGAGAAACAGGACACTAATTGAAGCTGCAAGAACTATGTTGTCTGACTCTAAACTGCCCATCACCTTCAAGGCAGAGGCAGTCAACACTACCTGCTATGTGCAGAACAGAGTTTTAGTAGTTAAGACACATGGTAAGACTCCTTATGAACTTTGGCACAAGAGGAAACCTTTCATTCGTTTTCTCAGGTCTTTTGGATGTCCTTGCACCATCTCGAATACCAAAGATCATATAGCCAAGTTTGCTGAGAAATCAGATGATGGACACTTCATTGGATACTCTTCTCAAGCTAAAGCTTATAGAGTATAAAATCTCAGAACTAGAGTAGTTGAGGAGTCAGCCAATGTGATTTTCAATGAACACACTCCCAGTGTGAAAGGTTCTGGTCCGGATTGGCTGTTTGATCTTGACTTAGTTACCAACTATTTTAACAAATCTTGTGAGATTATTTCAGGATCTACAGATATATTACCTACAGGTGATCCTGATCCAAGAATTGAGCTGAGAAGATCTTCAAGCAACATATCTCCAGCTCCAGTGGTAACTAATCCTGCAAATGAAGCTTCTACCAGCACATCAATGACAAATCCTGCTGATACATCTGAGTTGCCTTCATTTTCCAGTTTTGAGGCACAAAACTCAAATGTAGGAACTTCAAATGTTGGAGAACATGGTGGTAGTGACAGTGATCAGGAATTCCTTGATGCTGAGAACCATCCTATTGAAGAAAATCTCAAAGATGTCACACACACATTGGATCAAGTTAATCTTGATAGGTGTGCTGCTATAGAGGGTGAATCCTCCTTGCCAGATCAAAATTTCTCCAATTTGGATCTGTCTAAACAACTTGCTGTGATTCCTCAACTAAGGATCCACAAGTCTCACCCCTCTACAAACATCATTGGAGATATAGGATCGGGTATAAGAACAAGAGGACAGTCTCATAATGCCAATATCTGTCTTCACTCTTGTTTCTTATCCCAAATAGAGCCAAAGAAGATTGATGAAGCTCTAAAGGATGGAAGTTGGGTTGAAGCTATGGAAGAGGAGTTGCTTCAATTCAAGAGGCAAAAGGTTTGGAACCTATGTCCTCTTCCTCATGGAAAGACTACCATGGGTACAAAATGTGTTTCAGGAATAAGAAGGATGATAGAGGACTTGTCATCAAGAACAAGGCTAGACTAGTTGTTCAAGGGTATACTTAAGAAGAAGGGATTGACTACACCGATGTCTTTGCTCCCGTAGAAAGACTTAAAGTTGTTAGGATATTCCTAGCTTTTGCTGCATCCAAGAACTTCAAGGTCTATCAACTTGATGTCAAGTGTGCTTTTCTTTATGGAGTGATTGATGAAGAGGTGTATGTCAAACAATCACCTGGTTTTGAAGATCCTGATCATCCTGATTATGTCTGCAAGCTTGACAAAGCTCTCTATGGGCTATATCAGGCACCAAGAAAGTGGTATGAGACTCTATCTCAGTATCTCTGTCAACATGGGTTCAAAAGAGGTACTATTGATGGAACTCTGTTCATCAAAGGAACAAGAAATGACATAATGCTAGTTCAAGTATATGTAGATGATATCATCTTTGGGTCAACTAATCCAAAGCTCTGCAAAGACTTTGAGAAGCTGATGAAGGATAGATTTGAAATGAGTGCCATGGGGGAACTCAATTTCTTTCTAGGGATTCAAGTGAAGCAAGTTGACAATGGTATCTTCATAAATCAGTCAAAGTATGTACAAGACATACTTAAAAGGTTCAACATGACTGAATGTAAGGTTGCTAAGACACCCATAGCTAGAAACCATTCCCTTGGACCTGATCTTAAGGGGGAGTGTGTTGATGAACATCTCTACAGGGCTATGATTAGGTATCTTATGTATCTTACATCTAGCAGGCCAAATATTATGTTTGCCACTTGATGGGTCTGATAGAACATAAAAATGAGTTTGACCATTTAAACTTTCAGAAAACACAGCGGATATATAGCTTTAAAACCGATTTTATAAGCTGAAAAATATGTCCTTTAAGTGACCATACAAGTGTATAAAACAAACCCAAAATCAAAGGATCTTTAATATGTGAATGAACAAGCTATATACTTATGTAAATGCACATAAAATCACAGCTACATAGAGCTGTGATTACTACCTTACAGCAGCAGAAAAACGACCAAAGAGAAGAGGTTTTGGGTGCTTGAATTTCGGCCAAGGCTCCAAGGAAGAAGCCCTCAAGTGTCTATACCCCAAGCCCTTGCAAAATACCTTCTTGTTAGGAAGAAAACACACCAAAATGAACACAAATTTGCTCTTCTAAAACTCCAAAGCTGCTGCCTTGTTCCAAAATTAGAGAGAGAGAGGAAGAGTGTTTTTGTGTCTTTGCATGTAATGAGAATGGTCAAGTGAAAATGGGAGAGTTCAAGACCATTTAATGTGTGTAGTCTTCAAGACCAAAATTGGTCCAATAGAAGGTAAAGGGGGGGACGGCCAAAGCATTTTAAAATTGGTTTCCCTCCTTAAAATATCACACATTAACTAGTTAACTAGTCTTAGTCTTAGAAATACAATTAACCTTTTAATTGTATAGTCCATACACTCCCATTATTAATTTGTGATGTTATCTAACTTACTTAAATAACATTACAAATAATATCATTGAACAAAATATCCTAATAAGTTGTTCCATCTCATATGCAACTTATTTAGAAAACCCATTTTCTAAATTGGTGTAAATAATTAATTGCATGATCATATCATCAATTAAATATTAAAATTGGTGTTTGCTAAGCTTGTTATTAGGTATAACCCTACTTGGATCATAACGTACTAACCACATCAATATTCTAAGTGTCTTGGGCACACAGAATCCTACAATCTCCCACTTGCCCAAGATTCATAGAAGATTGATGCAAGCAGTAAATACCGCCTAACAACGGTTTACTACCCTTAATACGCATGACTTATAGCCATTCAATAACATCATCCCTTTCAAGTACCCTACTTGAAATGATTTAGGTGAATTGATCATCTATCCTTTTGTTACAGATGTCATGTTAAATCCAAGGACATAGAATGATCATTCCTTGTGGATTTAACTTAATCAGGCCTTAGACATCTAACTCTCAACGAATAAGAGGAAAAAATTCCATCTTGACTACATACGTTTCTCACAAACACCTCGTGTTATACCTGAACATACCCTTATGTACTGTCCACTATTTCAGGACAGTGAAGAATTAGCTCATGGTATAATACTTGGTGAATATCAAAACCCAATATGTATCTCAGGTCGGAGAAAACCCAATCAATAAGATTCCATGTAGTAAACTTTGAGATGCGGGTTAGTCCAATATTTGTATCCCACAAGAATCTATGAACCTTGGTAGCAACCCATTGCTCTACATTCATCCTTATGAATATCAACAAATCCAAGTTCATAATAGTCTTACCCTCACACTTGTTCCCCCAAGTATGAACGACTACGGACATTTAGAGTAAACAATTTACTCATGGATTAAACATGCTAATTTGGAACATTAATTGAAACATTATAACCAAATAATTTTATTCAAATAATAAAGAGTTCCACATATCCAAATACAAAATTTACAGATCAAATCCAATCACTAGAATATCGAAGTCCCATGGCACAAGTATGACCTTTATGCTTTGCCTTTTCAAGGAGCTTCGTGAGAGGATCCGTAATGTTTTGATCCGTGTGAACTTTGCAAATACATATCTTTCCCTTTTCAACTTCATCTCGTATGTAGTTGAATCTCCACATAATGTGTCTAGTCTTTTGATGAGCACGGGGTTCCTTGATTTGAGCAATCGCACCCTCGTTATCACAAAAGATCTCTAGGGGGTCCTGAATGGAAGGGACAACCCCTAGATCGGCAATGAATTTCTTCAACCATGCAGCTTCTTGAGATGCTAATGAGGCGGCGACATATTCTGATTCTGTAGTTGATAAAGCCACCACATCCTACTTGGAGCTCTTCCAAGAGACCGCTCATCCATTCAAAATGAAAATGTATCCCGATTGTGACGGTGAATCGTCACGATCGGTTTGGAAACTCGCATCCGTGTAACCTTTTACAACGAATTCCTCATCACCAGATCCATAGATTAGGAACATATCTCTTTTCCTCCTTAGGTACTTAAGTATGTTCTTAACAGCCATCCAATGACTGTTTCCAGGATTTTGCTGGTAACGGCTTGAAATGCTTAAGGCGCATGACACGTCCGGTCGAGTGCATATCATCGCATACATGATGGATCCAATAGCAGATGCGTATGGGATTGCCTTCATTTTATCTTGCTCATCCTTTGAGCTTGGACATTGAGTCGTACTCAATATCGTTCCTCTTTGAATAGGTACGGTACCTTTCTTAGGGTTCTCCATCTTGAACCTTTTCAAGATCTTATCAATGTATGAACTTTGATTCAAACCAATCAACCGCCTTGATCTATCCCTATAGATCTTTATTCCCAGAATATAGGTGGCTTCACCAAGATCCTTAATGGAAAAACAACTTCCAAGCCAGGTTTTTACACCTTCCAAGGTTGGAATGTCATTTCAAATAGTAGTATGTCATCAACATACAATACTAGGAAAGTTATTGTGCTCCCACTAGCCTTCCTATACACACAGGCCTCATCAGCGTTTTTGATGAAGCCAAATTTCTTTACTTCCTCATCAAAACGGTGATTCCAGCTTCTCGATGCTTGTTTCAATCCATAGATTGATTTCTTTAACTTGCATACTTTATTAGGATGTTTTGGATCGACAAAACCTTCAGGCTGAATCATATAGACATCTTCCTCAAGATATCCATTTAGGAAAACAGTTTTGACATCCATTTGCGAAATCTCATAATCATAATGAGCAACTATGGCAAACAATATCCTTATAGACTTTAGCATCGCAACAGGTGAGAAGGTTTCATCATAATCAACCCCTTGAGTTTGAGTGAAACACTTTGCTACAAGTCTAGCTTTATAAGAATCCAAGTTTCCATGCATATGGGATTTCTTCTTGAAAACCCACTTACTTCCAACTACCTTGGAATTAAGAGGTGGTACAACAAGTTCCCAAACATGATTGTCATACATGGATTGCATCTCAATGTTCACTGCTTCTAGCCATTTGTCACAGTCAGAATTGGACATTGCATTATGGTATGTGGTTGGTTCATCTGAATCTACCACATAGCATCCATCCATGAAAAATCAGTATCTTTCAGGTGGATTACTAGTTCTACCACTTCTGCGAACGTCTTGTGTGTATTGATCAACCCCTTGATCATCTTCAACATCCTCATGTTGAGTGCTAGTTTCAACCAAACGTGCATCGGGTTGTGGTTCTTGATCCTCTTCAAGACCCACTGTTCTACTGCCAGCTCCTTCCATAAGGAACTTTGCTTCTAAGAACTCACCCTTTCTGGCAACAAACACCTTTTGTTCCAGTGGATCATAGAAATAATATCCCATAGAATCTCTAGGATATCCAACAAAGATACACTTGGTGGAACGGACTTCTAATTTGTTTGGGGTGGGAGTCTTAACATAAGCCTCACAACCCCAGACCCTTAAGTATGATAGGGATGGAACTCTTCCATGCCATATCTCAAAAGGTGTCCTTTCCACCTTTTTGGTTGGGGCCATATTTAGAATACGGGTCGCGGAGAGCAAAGTGAAACCCCAAAATGATAGAGGCAATGTGCTTCTAGCCATCATAGATCGGACCATATCCGATAAGGTTCGATTCCTCCTTTCAGACACACCATTATGTTGTGGTGTTCCAGGTGGAGTGAGTTGTGAGACAATCCCATAACTCCTAAGATGATCTTGAAAAACATCACTTAGGTATTCACCTCCTCTATCGGTGCGGAGAACTTTAATCGACTTGTTGAGTTGATTTTCTACTTCATTCTTGAAGATTTTAAACATTTCAAAAGCTTCATCTTTGTGCCTTAATAAGTACACATATCCGTAGTGACTATAATCATCGGTAAAGGTAATGAGGTATCTTTCACCATTCCTAGTCATTGGCTTAAAAGGACCACATACATCCGAATGTATGATTCCTAATAAATCTTTTGCCCTTTCGATAGTTCCACTAAAGGGTGCCTTAGTCATCTTTCCTTGTAAACAAGATTCACAAACATCAAATGAATCACATTCATTTGTTTTTAAAAGACCATTCTTTTGAAGTGTTTGTAAACGTTTCTTGTTAATATGACCAAGACGACAATGCCAAAGATAGGTATCACTCAAGTCCAACTTGAGTTTCTTGTTATTAGTTTGGTACAATGAACTATTTAAAGTATTTTCATGAACCAATTCATAAATACCATTAATGGGAATAGCTTTAAAATAGAACATACCATTTAAGGAAACACGAATATCATTTTCAATAAAGGATAATACATAATCATAATGTCTTAATTGGGATATAGAAATAATGTTCCTAGTCAAACTAGGAGCATACAAAACATTCTTCAAAATAACTTCGAAACCACTTGGAAGTCTTAGGATGTAGTCCCCACGAGCTTCAACTAAGACTTTAGTTCTATTACCCTTGAAGAGGCTAACATCCCCTCGATTGAAGTCCCTACTTCTTGTGAACCCCTGCAACAAATTGCAAATATGAGTTCCACATCCGGTATCCAATACCCATGTGTTAGAAGATGTAACATTAAGATCAATATGAATCATGTATATTGTACCTGAGGTCTGCCCGGCATCCCTCTTTGCTTTCAACTCTTTGAGATGGACAGGACAATTCCTTGCCCAATGTCCTATCTCCCCACACTTGAAGCATGGGTCATTAGTAGCAACCTTTTGCTTCTTCTCTTGTGGTTTGAGTGGTACCCTTACCACCCCTTTCCCCTTTCCCCAAACGGGTCCCTTACCCTTGGCAACCTTTGCCTTGGGTGCGGGATGAGGCCTTTTGTTGTTCCCACCTTCATTGATGGTTACCCATGGCCGCCTCGGCCATTTTGAGCATTGAGTGAAGCTCACCAACGCTTTCATCCCATGCATTCATGTTGTAGTTCAAGACGAATGTCTCGAACTTCTTGGTGAGGCCATTTAGGATCAAATCCGTGGCCAATTCCTTCGAGACGGGACAATTAAGCCCCTCGAGGCGGTCAATATGACTTTTCATCTTAAGTACATAAGATGAAATCGATTGGTTGTCGTCCATACAACATGCATGGAGTGCTCGAACCGTTTCGAAGCGCTCAACCCTTGCTTGCTGTTGGAACGTTTCCTTCAGCTGGGTTATCATGTCCTAAGCTCCGTGATGTTCATACTCCTTTTGGAGATCCGGAGTCATGCTCGCTAGCATGAGACAAGACACTTGGATGGAGTCCTCAGTGTATTTCATCCAATCGTTGTAGGCGTCCTCATCATCCTCAGTAGGTTGATCAGGGATAGTGTCGTCTAAAACATATGATGTTCTCTCTTGTTTGAGAACGATTCTCAAGTTTCGATACCAATCAATAAAGTTGTTATGATTTAGACGTTCCTTTTGGAGGATCGCTCGTAATGATTGGTTGGACGCGGATGAGTTATCGTGATTTTCATTATTGGTGGCCATCTACAAAATTTAACAAAGATCTATTTTAGTATTTTCGATATTGCTATTTTTAATAATTAATGCCTTTTAAGATCATTTTTATATTAAAATCTAGAACCCAACATTACATTTAAATTGTGGTTAGGTGACCTTTATCCCACGATTTAAATTAATAAGGTGGTCAACGATTGACGGTTGCAACCATTTGCAACTTCTAGAGATATGGGATCGACTTTTGAACATCATATGTAAAGTTAGCATGTTAATCCCATCAACACCATTTGGAAACCATGTTGTAGGTGACCCATTTAACATGGTTTGCAAATCAAGTTATCCTACTTGCACACACATGTGAGTTTACCAACATAAGTGGTTAGGTGACCTTTATCCCACCAATGTGGTATTCCAACCTTAAGTCACAAGTTCCCTCAAAATGGTTAGGTAAGCTTTATTCCATTAAGAGTTTCTAAATGACTTAATGTTGTGCAAAAGGACAGTGTTAAACTTGTTTGTTAGGTATTCAAAGTTTTCATAATTCTAGTTTAGAAAACTCTATGTACTTGTATTTGCATTCTTTCAAATACAAGATACCCTATGGTTGTTTTAATAAAACCCATTTTATTATAAAACCGTTAATCCTTTTAATAACCATTTATTAATACAATGATTAAGAACCACATTATATTAGCTTGTTAAGATCATTTTTATTAAGATTGTTTATTATATCCAAATATCATACAATTATTCATAAAACCACAATCAAACAAGCATAATATAAACAACCACAATTTGCATATGTGCATAACCATAGCATCTAAAGTGGTCCACACTTGTTTGCCATCACAAGTGTTGTCCATAGGGCATTCCTAAGGGCCACAAACAATCATATAGAAAGCTTCCAAAAGCCTCCCACTTGAAACCGCATCCAAAATGCTCCATGTTTCTTTTATGACCTTCCTTTGTGCTTCCAATGTGTATGTCTTCATATTACAAGATATAAAGTCCTAATACAAGATATCTAGCAAAATGAAAATACACCTAATCTATTTATTACAACCCAATAATAAATAAATTACACTTGAAACAAAACACAAACTATAGATAATACAACCCAATTGAATGAATGAATACAACCATTACAAACATCCAAACAACACAAGGTCAATGGCTAGGTTATGCACACTAACATCCAATGATCATATCATCCAAACATATAATGAAACCCCACTTAAAACCACCAAATTTCAGCCAACACAAACTGAAATTTTGGCCTTTAAACATTGTCCAAACAATCAATTTCATAATATATATCTTTCAAGGTCTAATCACTAGCATGTGTGATATGACCTTGAAAGTTTGGGGAATCATTCTTACAAAACATAGCAGCCTAAAATCAGCCTATACTAAGTTTATAATCATCCTTTAAAACCAATTTTAAAGGACAAAGCAAGCAAGTCATCCACATAACCGGCTCTGATACCACTGATGGGTTTGATAGAACATAAAAACGAGTTTAATCATTTAAACTTTCAGAAAACGCAGCGGATATATAGCTTTAAAACTAATTTTATAAGCTGAAAAATATGTTCTTTAAGTGACCATAAAAGTGTATAAAACAAACCCAAAATCAAAGGATCTTTAGTATGTAAATGAACAAGCTATATACTTATGTAAATGCACTTAAAATCACAGCTACATAGAGCTGTGATTACTACCTTACAGCAGCAGAAAAACGACCAAAGAGAAGAGGTTTTGGGTGCTTGAATTTCGGCCAAGGCTCCAAGGAAGAAGCCCTCAAGTGTCTATACCCCAAGCCCTTGCAAAATACCTTCTTGTTAGGAATAAAACACACCAAAATGAACACAAATTTGCACTTCTAAAACTCCAAAGCTGCTGCCTTGTTCCGAAATTAGAGAGAGAGAGGAAGAGTGTTTTTGTGTCTTTGCATGTAATGAGAATGGTCAAGTGAAAATGGGAGAGTTCATGACCATTTAATGTGTGTAGTCTTCAAGACCAAAATTGGTCCAATAGAAGGTAAAGGGGGGGACGGCCAAAGCATTTTAAAATTGGTTTCCCTCCTTAAAATATCACACATTAACTAGTTAACAAGTCTTAGTCTTAGAAACACAATTAACCTTTTAATTGTATAGTCCATACACTCCCATTATTAATTTGTGATGTTATCTTACTTACTTAAATAACATTACAAATAATATCATTGAACAAAATATCCTAATAAGTTGTTCCATCTCATATGCAACTTATTTAGAAAACTCATTTTCTAAATTGGTGTAAATATTTAATTGCATGATCATATCATCAATTAAATATTAAAATTGGTGTTTGCTAAGCTTGTTATTGGGTATAACCCGACTTGGATCATAACGTACTAACCACATCAATATTCTAAGTGTCTTGGGCACATAGAATCCTACACCACTTGCATCTGTGCAAGATATCAGGGCAACCCCAAGATGTCACACCTAATCACTGTCAAAAGGATTTTAAGATACCTTAAAGGAGCCCCATCTCTTGGCCTTTGGTATCCTAAAAATTCTGACTTCAATCTGTATGCATATACAGATAATGATTATGGTGGATGCAATATGACTGCAAAGTCTACATCATGGGGATGTCAATTTCTTGGTGAAAGGATAGTCTCTTGGCAATGCAAGAAACAATCCTGTGTATCTGCATCAACTGCTGTGGCTGAATACATTGCTGCTGCAAGCTGCTGTGCTCAAGTGCTTTGGATTCAAAATCAGATGCTAGATTATGGATTCAACTTCAAAGAGACTCCCATTCACATAGACAACAGCAGTGCTATCTCAATCACAGAAAATCTAGTGCAGCACTCAAGAACTAAGCACACTAACATCAGGTATCATCTGATTAGAGATAATTTTGAAAAGGGGTTAATCAAACTAATCAAAGTTCATACAGATGAACAATATGCTGATCTGTTCACAAAAGCTTTTGATGAACAAAGATTTAAATATCTTATATCAGCTATTGGGATGATCAACTTTGAATAGCTTTTCTTAAAAACTTAATCATATTATTTCTAAAAACTATGTGTGTTCTATGTTGTCTATTCTATCACTTTAATAAGCCCCAGTTTCTCTTTAGAATAAAATTCTTTTAAGATATTCCTTAGATTTTTAGAATTTTACACTTTTTATCATTTGAAAGATGTTTATCCTTCAGAGATTTAAAGTTGCCTTTGGAAGTTTCTTTTGTATAAATTGTTTCCGAAGCAAAATTCTTCAAAATCTTTGTAATATTTTTGGAGGCAAAATTTGCCTTCGGAAGCTTTCTAGTCAAAACTTCCGAAGCAAAATAACCTTCGGAAGATTTTTGGTCAAAACTTCTAAAGTTAAATCATCTTTGGAAGATTTTTTTTTTAATTCCAAGAAAACTACCTTTTTGGCAAAAAGCAAACTACTTTTCAGAGGTGGGACCAACACAATGGATTTCAAAGTTTATCCTTTTCCATTAACTTTGTCTCAAATCGAAATTCATACAAATATCCAACGGTTACACCTCTTTCCTCTACCTGCTCTAAAATTCACCCATACCTCAAACCTAATCTCTCTGAAACCAGTTTTGTTCTTCACCATTTCTTCATCCTTAAGCTTTTCATAAATGGCTAACATTCCAAACAGAAATAACCAAAATTTCTCCATGCAACTCCATAGGCAGCACAATCAAGTTGCCTTGTTGCACTCTGAGAAAGATGATAGTTTCTCAGAGGTTTGCCGTTTTCTTGCTCTATCCAACTACTACACCTCACTCACCATTGATCCTACTCTCTTTGAGGATCACCTGCTTGACTTTTGGAGGACATGTCAAGAGGTTATTATGGATGGGGAGAAGGCACTATCTGCCATAGTGCAGGGGAGGACAGTCTTTATCACTCCAGCCATCATCAACACCCATCTTCAACTGGATGATGAAGAAGGTGAATTGTCTTTCCCAAAGGAAGCTGTCAACTATTCCTTTGAGCAGATGGGCTATGAGGGAGATTTCTCTGTAAAGACCTTCAAGAAAGGGAAGGTCTCATCCCAGTGGAAATATCTACTCCATGCAGTGATTCACAGCTTATCCAACAAGCATGGTGGGTGGGACCAGATTCCTGAGGATCTCTCCTTTATAGTTCATGGAATGGTACAAGGGGTCAAGTTCAGGTACTCACAATTTGTTTACACAAACTTGCTTGCTAACTTGGACTCCTTAGAATACTATATGTTTCCTAGATATGTTCAACACATTCTCAACTGTGAACTTGGATCACAGTTAATGGAAACAAATACTATTCTTAAATTGGGGCAGATAAAGCCAGGCATCTTTAAGATTATGAAGAAGCCAACTGTAGGCTTCTCAGGGGTAGAAACAGCCCTGGTCCCCAAAATGTTAGAGCTCATTGCTCAAGGTGACAACCTAGCAACACAAGCTAGTGTTGAACCCACACCTTTTACATCTCAACCACCAAAACAGCCTCAAATCACCCTCACCTACCAAAGAAAATCCAAACGAACCCCTTCTCAAGCTATTGAGTCTGTGCAGGTCCCCATATACTCACCCATACAGGAAGAAGTGGATACTAGAGCTCCCACATCTCCTAAGGAGCAAACCACTCCCCTCTCTTCAAGAATCAGTGCTGATGTTCCTCATGATCAGCCTGATGAGCTCATAAGCCCAACTGCCTTAAGCCTTCACTCTGAGTCTCAACACTCAAGTGAACAACCTTCAGGGGACTGTTACCATCCCCAGCCTTTGGACTTAATTACCCGAATTCCCAACCTTGAATTCTACACTGATGAGGACTTAGGCTTCAGTGAACACCATGAATCTCTCTGCTCTTCACCTACTCAAAGAAAGAGGAGTGTTTCTGAATTCCCTATGTCTATCCCACATCAGTTACCCATTGCTGAGGTAGGTCCTTCTGAACCTGTTCAGGGGATCCATATGGAAGAGGCTCTCACTTCTGCAAGTGTTTACATCACTAAGACCTCAACCATGGCAACTCAGCCCATTGACACTTCAACTGTGGCTGTCAATGAGCAGAGGAAATCCAGCAGCCAAGAACCTCACGCTGGTGATGAGAGTGAAGACTTAGGTCCAATTCTCTCATCCCCCATAATCTTCTGATGAAGATGAGGGTAATCTTAGACTAAAGGTGCAACAACTATCAAAATTATGCACCTACTTAGTCTCTACGGTTAGTCATCTTGAATTTCAAGTGACTACCTTAAACAATAGGGTCAATGATTAGCAACTTGAGATATCTTAACTTAAGGAACAATTAGCTGGGAGACCTTTAAGAAGAGCTCAACCAGGAACACAAGAACCTGAGGATTTGGTTGACTTAACTCCTAGCTCACCTATACAAGAAGGTGATGCTACCATAAAGGGGGAGAAAGTCACTACAATCATAGAACCTGGGAGTTCTTTAAGGAGTATGGACATTGAGGACTCACCATCCTCTCTTGTAACTGTACCTACTCAGCAACCTCCTCAAGTTCACATTGATGTGAACATCCTAGACTACTTGTTTCAAAGTATCTTTGGGGAGGGTGTATCAAGGCAAGAAGCTGAAAAAGATAGACCAAGGCAATCAGGTAATGTCATTGGTCAACTGGATGTTGAGGCAGACCCTGAGATTAGCTTCAAAGGGAAAACCTTGACTGAAGGCGCAGTGATAGAGCCTGAAAGTCCTGTCTTACAATCAATTGAAGAAGTGACAGAGATTGAAACACCTGTCACAACAACAACTACTTCAGCAACTCAACCCCTCAGTAAAACACCTGCTGGTGAAGGTGTATCACAGTCTCTCTCTGGCTAGAGCTTAGATGTTGCACCACGCAATGAAGGCCAAAGCTCTCTCCACCCTGTGTCACAAAGGTCTGTGGGTGACAAAGGAAAAAGGGTTCAAACCCCTGAGGAGATTGAGGAGGAGAAAAGATAGAGAAAGAGGAAGCTAAGGGAATAAGTTCCACACAGTCTTCAAGCTTCATGCAAGCTGCAATCAGGACTGCCTCCAGACCAAACACTCAAAATGATGAGTTGAGGGCAGTCAGGATTACTTACTTACAGACCAGGAACTATGAAATAGATGAGATTATCTCTCTCCCCTTAGAAGAATTGAATGATCTGGCTGACATGGAAATGTCAAGAGAGAGGAAGGAAGCTGAAGATGCAAGAATTCTTCTTGAGAACAAAGAGAAGAAAAGACAACAAAGGCTATACAAGCATGTTCCTACTCTCTCGCCAGTTCAAGAAAGTCCTGAGCAAGAGGTTGTGGCTGCTACACAAGAACCTCACGTAGATAAAGAAACAAATAAACAAAGGATGATAGACTACCTGAGTGCCACATGCCTCTACCAGGCAAAAGCACTTCTTCCCTTGCCCCTTGAGTACATTGAGTTTGAGTATCTCAAACAACTTGAACTTCAAGTACTCAAAGAGCAGAAGACAACAAAGATGAAAATGAGGGAAGAAGCTGCTAAGTCAAGAACTCTTATTCAGAAGAACTTAAAGAAATCTGCTGATAGACAAAGAATGATGAGCTTCTTGAAGCTGTATGGATTCTCCGAAGTCAACCTCTACCTCAAGTAGAGGTTAAGTTTGAACAACAAGAGACAACTCAAACTGAACCTCCAACTTCATCTTCTGATCCACAGCAGGGTCAAAAGCTAGCCTCTTCCACTATTGACCAACAGCAAGGTCAAAGGCCAGCCTCAACATCTGACCCACATCAGGGTCAAACTTCCTCTCCTTCTGAACCTGTGAGGGAGGAACACCCAACTGAGGAAGACACAACTGATCTACAAGGTGCTGCAGACCAGTCTTCTCAGTTAAAGACTGCAAAGAGGAAGAAGAGGATGGCTTCGAAATCTGATGCAAAGAAAAGAAGAAGTCAAAATCAACCTCCTCTGATCCTTAGGATGAATCAGAGCATCTAAGGAGGTGCAAGAAGAGAAAGCCCAAACATAACCAAATCAAATGGCTCCTCTTGCATCAGGAAGACCCAGCTTATCCTGGACTTATTCAACTAATCCAAAGAGATGGCATGTAGTTAGAGATCAAGGTGAAGTAAATGTCTACTCTTGGGAAGACCTCTTAATTTACCTCTGCATGATCTTTTTGACATGAGAAGATACTTCACAAGTCTGAGTGATCCTGACCCTTTAATGAAGAAAGGAATGGTCATGATCATGTTAAGGACTATGAACTGTTGAATATCTTCAAGTGTTTTGGTAGCATCAGCCTAGGGGGAGTTTGTAATGATTCCTAGAAGTCTGAAGCAGCCAAAACACTCTTGTAACTATCTGCTGAAAGACAACAACTGAGGTAACAGCTGATCACAATAGCTGAAGACATCAGCTGAAAGACAACAGCTGAAGGTAACAGCTGATCATATCAGCTGAAGACATCAGCTGAAGACCTCAGCTGAAGGTAACAGCTGATCACATCAGCTGAAGACATCAGCTGAAGACAACAGCTAAAGACATCAGCTGAAGATAACAGCTGAAGACATCAGCTGAAGACAACGGCTGAAGACATCAGTTGAAGACAACAGCTGAAGACATTAGCTGAACACAACAGCTGAAGACAACAGCTGGAGACATCAGCTGAAGATATCAACTGAAGACAAAGTCTGAAGATAGTTTTCAGTAGTTGTCATAACAAACTAAAGAAGTACTCTTCAGTAGTTGTGATGATCCTCTTCAGTAGTTGTGCTAGTCTTCTTTCAGTAGTTCTATGAAATGATCGTCTTCCTGCATGCTGCACGGAACATGAAGTAGTATTGATACTAATGTTTTGCACCACTTCAGAAACATTCCAAGTGTAAAATCTTTTCAGCCAAGACCAACATCTTCTGAAGCCAGAAATGAAGTCTTCCTTAGCTTCAAGACAAAGTCTTCCGAAGCCAAGAAACCAAGACAGATTCTTTCGAAGACTTTTATCATACATGCTTTTATCTGATGTACCTTTTTGATAAAGCTGAACCACTTTTGCCGCTGCCCACTCTGGTTGGTCACCAACTTGTATGATTTGGTGAAAGGTCCATGCTTTAGGAAAACTGTACATTGAGGTCTTGGGACAAATCTTTCTACTTTATGTACCTTTATCCTTTTTGTAATATATTAGGATGTGAGCTATGGCATTTCATAGTCACTAGCCGAAAGGCAATCTGCCTTTTGACTCTACATGAATTGTGTTGTCTAGTTCATGTATCCAGCTGGCCTTCAAAGTATGGCCGTCTGTAGGTTGTATTATATAGTATCTCAAAGTCTTGTAATGTATGCATGCTGAATACTTGTAACTTGAATTGGGAAGCAATATACAACATACTTGAAAACCAACCACTAGTGTTGTTATCTTGTTCTTTCTTTTTGAGTTTACTTTTGTGTTCTTAGCATCATCATAACCGTTCCCCATTTGATCTGTTAAATGTTCTAATACACTCTCCTCATTGTGTTGTTGTGTTGTAAAAGTGCAAACCCCTTCACCCGGTCCTGCACTTCTTGCGTTTATTGATAGTATATATAGCATAGACTAGTGTAGGTTTAGAACGAGAATCTGCTTACACTCTTTGTAATCGTCTTTGCTTTATATCAATAAACTCATTGAATTTTGTTGATATTGTGCTTTGATTTGATTACTTTGATTGTGTTTTTCATTGAATTGTTAACTAATATCATCACAGATCTATACATTTGATCCTATCAAAATAAATATTGACACCAATTTAGAAAATGGGTTTTCTAAAACATTGCATTTGAAATAAAACAAATTATATGGATAATTTGTTAATGATAAATTATTTGTTACATTATTTAAGTAAGTTAAATAATAACAAATAATAGTGTGTTAATATTATAAAATTAAAAGGGGGTTTTACTTCTATAAAACTTATGATTAGAAGAGTGCAAATTATATAAAATAAAATTAGGGGGAACCCAATATCAAAAGGGCCAATTCGGCCGCCCCGTCTACATGGGGATTCCCTTTTCTCTTGGTTAATTACAAGACTAATTCACTCTTGCACTCTTCCCTTGGAACACACTTTCTCTCTCACACATGCAAAGGTCTCTTCTCCCTTTCTTCCTTGGCTGAAAATTCAAAATTAAGGCGGAAATTGAAGAACTTCTTGGCTGATTTTTGGGTTCTTGAAGAAGGAGTTGGGTCTTGGTGTTATACTACCTAACAAGTAGGTGTTTGGAAGAGCTTGTGGGTATACAAGCTTGAGGCTTTCTTCCTTGATGGCAGCACATACAAGGACATCATCATCTTCATCTCATCCTTACTACAACATCTTGTTCTTGAAAGGTAGTTCAAGAACACCCTATGGTTGCATTTTCGTTTTAGATAGCATGCCATTTCATATATATAAATGATCCTTGTTCTTGGGTTTTGTTTTTGGTTGAAAATGGTTCATATTTTCAGATTGTTAACAACATGTTTAAACCCTAATCCGCTGCATTTTTGAAGTTTAAATGGTTAAACTTACTTTGATAAATTTGTTACAAAACCCTATAATGGCATCTAGAGCAGGTTATGTGGAATGCATGCTTCAAAAGTTCTTGAAAAGTTAGTTTTCATGGACTTTTTCAACCCATTAGGGGCTGTTTTGTTATGGGTGAATGAATCCCTTATGTTTCAAGGTTTAATCTTACATGCCTTAGTATAAACCTTGAAAGATTAACATCAAATGGTTGGTTATATTGTTTGGACAAAACCCTAATTTCTTGGTTCATGTTGGCCGAAAATTTAGGGCTGAAATAAGGGGTTCATTGTTGTTCTTGGATGTTGTATATGATACATATTTTTGGTACATAACATAGCCTTGACCTTATGATGTTTTGGTTTTGGTTGATTGTGATTTTGTCATGTTGTTTCGTCTTGAAAGGGTTGTAATATTTTTGTGTATATTTTGGGTTGTAATTTGTTTATTCATTTGGTTACGTAATAAATAGATTAGGTGCATTTCTTTTATTATAAAAATTGTATTAGGATATAATTTATGTAAAGGAAGATGCACAAGATGAAGACCCAAAGATGGACACAAAAGGCACGGACACTTGAAGTTTTGGATGTGGATTCAAGTGGGAGTTCATTGACACATATGATGTGTCATTATTAACCCTTAGGAAAGACTTTATGACAACACTTGTGATGGCAAACAAGTGTAGTCAACTTTGTGGCTATGGTTATGCACTTATGTTTGTATGATTATGCTTGTTTGGTTGTTTGTTGTATGGTTGATGGTTGATATTTGGATATGCATAACAAACTCATTAACAAACTTAAGAAGCTGAAAATTGATGGTTCTATATCATTAAGTGATTAATAAAAGGTTATTAAAAGGATTAATGATTCTAATAAAAAGTGTTTTATTAAAAATGAACCATAGGGTACCTTGTATTTGAAAGCATGCAAATATAAGGTACATAGAGTATTCTAAACTAGTATTATGAAAACTTAAAATTTCTTTTATAAACAAGTTAAACACCATCCTTTTGCACAACACTTGAGTCACTTGGGAACTGTTAATGGGATAAAGATCACCTAACCATTTTGAGAAACTTGTGATTTGAGGTGGGGATACCATATTTGTAGGATAAAGTTCACCTAACCACTTATGTTGGAAAACTCACATGTGTGTACAAGTAGGGTGACTTGATTTGCAAACCATGTTTAATGGATCACCTATAATGTGGTTTGCAAAGGTGTTGATGGGATAAACGTGCCGACCACACATATGATGTTTAAGTCGATCCCATACCCTAGAAGTTGCAAATGGTTGCAATTGTCAAAACGTTGACTACCTTGTTAATTTAAATAATGGGATAAAGGTCACCTAACCACTATTTAAATGTAACATTAGATTCTAGATTTTAAAATTGTGTAAGACACTTATAAGGGTTTTAATTATTAAAATATGAATGATATCGAAAATACTAAAATTGAAATTTGTTAAAATTTTGTAGATGGCCACCAACAATAATGAAAATAATGAAATCCCGTCCGCTCACTCACTATGACTAAGGACCATTTTCCAAAAGGAGCGTCTAAACCATAATAACTTTATAGATTGGTTTCGAAACACGAGAATTGTTCTCAAGCAAGAGAAACTATCGTATATTTTAGACGATCCAATTCCCGATCAACCTAATGAAGAGGATGAGGAGGCCTTTATGAATTGGGTGAAATACACTGAGGACTCGGTCCAAGTGACATACCTCATGTTGGCAAGTATGACTCCAGATCTCCCAAAGGAGTATGAACATCATGGAGCATACGACATGATTACCCAGCTGAAAGAAACATTCCAACAACAAGCAATGGTAGAGCGCTTCGAAACGGTTCGAGCACTCCATGCATGTCGTATGGATGACACCCAATCTGTTTCATCTTATGTACTTAAGATGAAAAGCCACATTGACCGCCTCGAAAGACTGAATTGTCTGTCTCGAAAGAGTTGGCTACGGATTTGATCCTCAACTCTTTGTCAAAGAGGTTTGACAACTTTTTCATGAATTATAACATGAACGGGTGGGACAAGAACATAAGTGAGCTTCACACTATGCTCAAAACTGCCAAGGCGACCATGGGTAAAAAGGTTTTACCTGTTCTCACCATCAATGAAGGTGGGAACAAGAAGAGGCCTCACCCCTCACCTAAGGCAAATGTTTCCAAGGGCAAAGGGTACGTTAAGGGAACGAGGAAGAAAGTGGTAAGAGCGCCACCACCAAAACAAGCGGAGAAGAAGCAAAAGGTTGCTTCAAATGACCCATGCCTCAAGTGTGGGGAGATTGGCCATGTAGGATTCTATATGCCCAAGACACGTAGAATATTGATGCGGTTAGTACGTTATGATCCAAGTCGGGTTATACCCAATAACAAGCTTAGCAAACACCAATTAATATTTAATTGATGATATGATCATGCAATTAAATATTTACACCAATTTAGAAAATGAGTTTTCTAAACAAGTTGCATATGAGATGGAACAAATAATTAGTACATATTGTTCAATAATATTATTTGTAATGTTGTTTAAGTGAGTTAAATAACATCACAAATAAATAATGAGAGTATACTACTTGTACATTTAATTGGTTAATTGTATAAACTAGTTATAAGACTAGTTAATATATTGATGTGTTAAAATTTTGAGGGGAAAAGTTTAAAACCTTCATTTTCGGCCGCCCCCCTAATATACCATTGGTTCCTTGGTCTTGGATACCACACACATCAATACTAGTCAAGACTCTCCTTTTTCTCTCATAATCTCAAGACATGCAAACTTGAATCCTCTCTCTCTCTCTTTCTCTCTCAAGTTTACGGAAACAAGGCAGAAAAAGGGGTTTTTGGGAGCTGATTTGTGGTGTTCTTCCTAACAAGAAGGTGCCTTTGCAAAGAGCTTGGGGTATATACACTTGAGGGCTTCTTCCTTGGAGCCTTGGCCGAGATTTTAGCATCAAAAATCTTCATTCCTTGGTCGTATTTTGTTGCTGAAAGAGGTAGAAATCACAGCTCATTTTAGCTGTGATTTTATGTACATATACATATGTTAATAGCTTGTTTATTCACATATTAAAGATCCTTTTGATTTGGGTTTGTTTTCATCTTAAAACATCACTTAGAAAATGAAAATTTCAGATTATAAACATGTTATAATATTAAACTTCCGCTGCGTTTTTCAGAAAGTTTAAAAGGTTAAACTTTGTTTTATGTTCTAACAAACCCATCAATGGCATCAAGAGCCGGTTATGTGGATGACTTGCTTGTTTTGTCCTTTAAAATTGGTTTTAAAGGATGATTATAAACTTAGTATAGGCTGATTTTGGGCTGCTCTGTTTTGTATGAATGATTCCCCAAACTTTTAAGGTCATATCACACATGCTAGTGATTAGACCTTGAAAGATATATATTATGAAATGTTGATTGTTTGGACAGTGTTTAAAACCCAAAATTTCAGTTTATGTTGGCTGAAATTCGGTGGTTTTAAGTGGGGTTTCATTATATGTTTGGATGATATGATCATTGGATGTTAGTGTGCATAACCTAGCCATTGACCTTGTGTTGTTTGGATGTTTGTAGTGGTTGTATTCATTCATTCATTTGGGTTGTATTATCTATTGTTTGTGTTTTGTTTCAAGTGTAATTTATTTATTATTGGGTTGTAATAAATAGATTAGGTGTATTTTCATTTTACTAGATATCTTGTATTAGGACTTTATATCTTGTAATATGAAGACATACACATTGGAAGCATAAAGGAAGGTCATAAAAGAAACATGGATCATTTTGGATGCGGTTTCAAGTGGGAGGCTTTTGGAAGCTTTGTATATGATTTGTTTGTGACCCTTAGGAATGCCCTATGGACCACACTTGTGATGGCAAACAAGTGTGGACCACTTTCGATGCCATGGTTATACACATATGCAAATTGTGGTTGTTTATATTATGCTTGTTTGATTGGGGTTTTATGAATGATTGTATGATATTTGGATATAATAAACAATCTTAACAAAAATGATCTTAACAAGCTAATATAATATGGTTCTTAATCATTAAGTATTAATAAATGGTTATTAAAAGGATTAATGGTTTTATAAATAAAATGGGTTTTATTAAAAGAACCATATGGTATCTTGTATTTGAAAGCATGCAAATACAAGTACATAGAGTTTTCTAAATTAGAATTATAAAAACTTTGAATACCTAAAAAACAAGTTTAACACCGTCCTTTTGCACAACACTTAAGTCATTTGGAAACTCTTAATGGAATAAAGGTCAGCTAACCATTTTGAGGGAACTTGTGACTTAAGGTGGGAACACCACATTGGTGGGATAAAGGTCACCTAACGACTTATGTTGGTAAATTCACATGTGTGTGCAAGTAGGATAACTTGATTTGCAAACCATGTTAAATGGATCATCTACAATATGGTTTCCAAATGGTGTTGATGGGATTAACATGCCGACTTTACATATGATGCTCAAAAGTCGATCCCATACCTCTAGAAGTTACAAATGGTTGCAACCGTCAATCGTGGACCACCTTATTAATTTAAATCGTGGGATAAAGGTCACCTAACCACAATTTAAATGTAATGTTGGGTTCTAGATTTTAATATAAAAATGACCTTAAAAGGCATTAATTATTGAAAATAGCAATATTGAAAATACTAAAATAGATCTTTGTTAAATTTTGTAGATGGCGACCAATAATGAAAATCACGATAACTCATCCGCGTCCAACCAATCATTACGAGCGATCCTCCAAAAGGAACGTCTAAATCATAACAACTTTATTGATTGGTATCGAAACTTGGGAATCGTTCTCAAGCAAGAGAGAAGATCATATGTTTTAGACGACCCTATCCCTGATCAACCTACTGAGGATGATGAGGAGGCCTACAATGATTGGCTGAAGTACACTGAGGACTCCGTCCAAGTGTCTTGTCTCATGCTAGTGAGCATGACTCTGGATCTCCAAAAGGAGTATGAACATCACGGAGCTTACGACATGATAACCCAGCTGAAGGAAACGTTCCAACAGCAAGCAAGGGTTGAGCGCTTCGAAACGGTTCGAGCACTCCATGCATGTCGTATGGATGACACCCAATCTGTTTCATCTTATGTACTTAAGATGAAAAGCCACATTGACCGCCTCGAAAGACTGAATTGTCTGTCTCGACAGAGTTGGCTACGGATTTGATCCTCAACTCTTTGTCAAAGAGGTTTGACAACTTTTTCATGAATTATAACATGAACGGGTGGGACAAGAACATAAGTGAGCTTCACACTATGCTCAAAACTGCCAAGGCTGCCATGGGTAAAAAGGTTTTACCTGTTCTCACCATCAATGAAGGTGGGAACAAGAAGAGGCCTCACCCCTCACCTAAGGCAAATGTTTCCAAGGGCAAAGGGTACGTTAAGGGAACGAGGAAGAAATTGGTAAGAGCGCCACCACCAAAACTAGCGGAGAAGAAGCAAAAGGTTGCTTCAAATGACCCATGCCTCAAGTGTGGGGAGATTGGACATGTAGGATTCTATATGCCCAAGACACGTAGAATATTGATGCGGTTAGTACGTTATGATCCAAGTCGGGTTATACCCAATAACAAGCTTAGCAAACACCAATTAATATTTAATTGATGATATGATCATGCAATTAAATATTTACACCAATTTAGAAAATGAGTTTTCTAAACAAGTTGCATATGAGATGGAACAAATAATTAGTACATATTGTTCAATAATATTATTTGTAATGTTGTTTAAGTGAGTTAAATAACATCACAAATAAATAATGAGAGTATACTACTTGTACATTTAATTGGTTAATTGTATAAACTAGTTATAAGACTAGTTAATATATTGATGTGTTAAAATTTTGAGGGGAAAAGTTTAAAACCTTCATTTTCGACCGCCCCCCCTAATATACCATTGGTTCCTTGGTCTTGGATACCACACATATCAATACTAGTCAAGACTCTCCTTTTTCTCTCATAATCTCAAGACATGCAAACTTGAATCCTCTCTCTCTCTTTCTCTCTCAAGTTTACGGAAACAAGGCAGAAAAAGGGGTTTTTGGGAGCTGATTTGTGGTGTTCTTCCTATCAAGAAGGTGCCTTTGCAAAGAGCTTGGGGTATATACACTTGAGGGCTTCTTCCTTGGAGCCTTGGCCGAGATTTTAGCATCAAAAATCTTCATTCCTTGGTCGTATTTTGTTGCTGAAAGAGGTAGAAGTCACAGCTCATTGTAGCTGTGATTTTATGTACATGTACATATGTTAATAGCTTGTTTATTCACATATTAAAGAACCTTTTGATTTGGGTTTGTTTTCATCTTAAAACATCACTTAGAACATGAAAATTTCAGATTATAAACATGTTATAATATTAAACTTCCGCTGCATTTTTCAGAAAGTTTAAAAGGTTAAACTTTGTTTTATGTTCTAACAAACCCATCAATGGCATCAAGAGCCGGTTATGTGGATGACTTGCTTGTTTTGTCCTTTAAAATTGGTTTTAAAGGATGATTATGAACTTAGTATAGGCTGATTTTGGGCTGCTCTGTTTTGTATGAATGATTCCCCAAACTTTTAAGGTCATATCACACATGATAGTGATTAGACCTTGAAAGATATATATTATGAAATGTTGATTGTTTGGACAATGTGTTAAAACCCAAAATTTCAGTTTATGTTGGCAAAAATTCGGTGGTTTTATGTGGGGTTTCATTATATGTTTGGATGATATGATCATTGGATGTTAGTGTGCATAACCTAGCCATTGACCTTGTGTTGTTTGGATGTTTGTAATGGTTGTATTCATTCATTCATTTGGGTTGTATTATCTATTGTTTGTGTTTTGTTTCAAGTGTAATTTATTTATTATTGGGTTGTAATAAATAGATTAGGTGTATTTTCATTTTACTAGATATCTTGTATTAGGACTTTATATCTTGTAATATGAAGACATACACATTGGAAGCATAAAGGAAGGTCATAAAAGAAACATGGATCATTTCGGATGCGGTTTCAAGTGGGTGGCTTTTGGAAGCTTTCTATATGATTTGTTTGTGACCCTTAGGAATGCCCTATGGACCACACTTGTGATGGCAAACAAGTGTGGACCACTTTCGATGCTATGGTTATGCACATATGCAAATTGTGGTTGTTTATATTATGCTTGTTTGATTGGGGTTTTATGAATGATTGTATGATATTTGGATATAATAAACAATCTTAACAAAAATGATCTTAAAAAGCTAATATAATATGGTTCTTAATCATTAAGTATTAATAAATGGTTATTAAAAGGATTAATGGTTTTATAAATAAAATGGGTTTTATTAAAAGAACCATAGGGTATCTTGTATTTGAAAGCATGCAAATACAAGTACATAGAGTTTTCTAAATTAGAATTATAAAAACTTTGAATACCTAAAAAACAAGTTTAACACCGTCCTTTTGCACAACACTTAAGTCATTTGGAAACTCTTAATGGAATAAAGGTCACCTAACCATTTTGAGGGAACTTGTGACTTAAGGTGGGAACACCACATTGGTGGGATAAAGGTCACCTAACGACTTATGTTGGTAAATTCACATGTGTGTGCAAGTAGGATAACTTGATTTGCAAACCATGTTAAATGGATCATCTACAATATGGTTTCCAAATGGTGTTGATGGGATTAACATGCCGACTTTACATATGATGCTCAAAAGTCGATCCCATACCTCTAGAAGTTACAAATGGTTGCAACCGTCAATCGTGGACCACCTTATTAATTTAAATCGTGGGATAAAGGTCACCTAACCACAATTTAAATGTAATGATGGGTTCTAGATTTTAATATAAAAATGACCTTAAAAGGCATTAATTATTAAAAATAGCAATATTGAAAATACTAAAATAGATCTTTGTTAAATTTTGTAGATGGCCACCAATAATGAAAATCACGATAACTCATCCGCGTCCAACCAATCATTACGAGCGATCCTCCAAAAGGAACGTCTAAATCATAACAACTTTATTGATTGGTATCGAAACTTGGGAATCGTTCTCAAGCAAGAGAGAAGATCATATGTTTTAGACGACCCTATCCCTGATCAACCTACTGAGGATGATGAGGAGGCCTACAACGATTGGCTGAAGTACACTGAGGACTCCGTCCAAGTGTCTTGTCTCATGCTAGTGAGCATGACTCTGGATCTCCAAAAGGAGTATGAACATCACGGAGCTTACGACATGATAACCCAGCTGAAGGAAACGTTCCAACAGCAAGCAAGGGTTGAGCGCTTCGAAACGGTTCGAGCACTCCATGCATGTCGTATGGATGACACCCAATCTGTTTCATCTTATGTACTTAAGATGAAAAGCCACATTGACCGCCTCGAAAGACTGAATTGTCTGTCTCGAAAGAGTTGGCTACGGATTTGATCCTCAACTCTTTGTCAAAGAGGTTTGACAACTTTTTCATGAATTATAACATGAACGGGTGGGACAAGAACATAAGTGAGCTTCACACTATGCTCAAAACTGCCAAGGCGGCCATGGGTAAAAAGGTTTTACATGTTCTCCCCATCAATGAAGGTGGGAACAAGAAGAGGCCTCACCCCTCACCTAAGGCAAATGTTTCCAAGGGCTAAGGGTACGTTAAGGGAACGAGGAAGAAAGTGGTAAGAGCGCCACCACCAAAACAAGCGGAGAAGAAGCAAAAGGTTGCTTCAAATGACCCATGCCTCAAGTGTGGGGAGATTGGACATGTAGGATTCTATATGCCCAAGACACGTAGAATATTGATGCGGTTAGTACGTTATGATCCAAGTCGGGTTATACCCAATAACAAGCTTAGCAAACACCAATTAATATTTAATTGATGATATGATCATGCAATTAAATATTTACACCAATTTAGAAAATGGGTTTTCTAAACAAGTTGCATATGAGATGGAACAAATAATTAGTACATATTGTTCAATAATATTATTTGTAATGTTGTTTAAGTGAGTTAAATAACATCACAAATAAATAATGAGAGTATACTACTTGTACATTTAATTGGTTAATTGTATAAACTAGTTATAAGACTAGTTAATATATTGATGTGTTAAAATTTTGAGGGGAAAAGTTTAAAACCTTCATTTTCGGCCGCCCCCCCTAATATACCATTGGTTCCTTGGTCTTGGATACCACACACATCAATACTAGTCAAGACTCTCCTTTTTCTCTCATAATCTCAAGACATGCAAACTTGAATCATCTCTCTCTCTTTCTCTCTCAAGTTTACGGAAACAAGGCAGAAAAAGGGGTTTTGAGAGCTGATTTGTGGTGTTCTTCCTAACAAGAAGGTGCCTTTGCAAAGAGCTTGGGGTATATACACTTGAGGGCTTATTCCTTGGAGCCTTGGCCGAGATTTTAGCATCAAAAATCTTCATTCCTTGGTCGTATTTTGTTGCTGAAAGAGGTAGAAATCACAGCTCATTGTAGCTGTGATTTTATGTACATATACATATGTTAATAGCTTGTTTATTCACATATTAAAGATCCTTTTGATTTGGGTTTGTTTTCATCTTAAAACATCACTTAGAACATGAAAATTTCATATTATAAACATGTTATAATATTAAACTTCCGCTGCGTTTTTCAGAAAGTTTAAAAGGTTAAACTTTGTTTTATGTTCTAACAAACCCATCAATGGCATCAAGAGCCGGTTATGTGGATGACTTGCTTGTTTTGTCCTTTAAAATTGGTTTTAAAAGATGATTATAAACTTAGTATAGGCTGATTTTGGGCTGCTCTGTTTTGTATGAATGATTCCCCAAACTTTTAAGGTCATATCACACATGCTAGTGATTAGACCTTGAAAGATATATATTATGAAATGTTGATTGTTTGGACAATGTTTAAAACCCAAAATTTCAGTTTATGTTGGCTGAAATTTGGTGGTTTTAAGTGGGGTTTCATTATATGTTTGGATGATATGATCATTGGATGTTAGTGTGCATAACCTAGCCATTGACCTTGTGTTGTTTGGATGTTTGTAATGGTTGTATTCATTCATTCATTTGGGTTGTATTATCTATTGTTTGTGTTTTGTTTCAAGTGTAATTTATTTATTATTGGGTTGTAATAAATAGATTAGGTGTATTTTCATTTTACTAGATATCTTGTATTAGGACTTTATATCTTGTAATATGAAGACATACACATTGGAAGCATAAAGGAAGGTCATAAAAGAAACATGGATCATTTTGGATGCGGTTTCAAGTGGGAGGCTTTTGGAAGCTTTGTATATGATTTGTTTATGACCCTTAGGAATGCCCTATGGACCACACTTGTGATGGCAAACAAGTGTGGACCACTTTAGATGCTATGGTTATGCACATATGCAAATTGTGGTTGTTTATATTATGCTTGTTTGATTGGGGTTTTATGAATGATTGTATGATATTTGGATATAATAAACAATCTTAATAAAAATGATCTTAACAAGCTAATATAATATGGTTCTTAATCATTAAGTATTAATAAATTGATATTAAAAGGATTAATGGTTTTATAAATAAAATGGGTTTTATTAAAAGAACCATAGGGTATCTTGTATTTGAAAGCATGCAAATACAAGTACATAGAGTTTTCTAAATTAGAATTATAAAAACTTTGAATACCTGAAAAACAAGTTTAACACCGTCCTTTTGCACAACACTTAAGTCATTTGGAAACTCTTAATGGAATAAAGGTCACCTAACCATTTTGAGGGAACTTGTGACTTAAGGTGGGAACACCACATTGGTTGGATAAAGGTCACCTAACCACTTATGTTGGTAAACTCACATGTGTGTGCAAGTAGGATAACTTGATTTGCAAACCATGTTAAATGGATCATCTACAATATGGTTTCCAAATGGTGTTGATGGGATTAACATGCCGACTTTACATATGATGCTCAAAAATCGATCCCATACCTCTAGAAGTTACAAATGGTTGCAACCGTCAATCGTTGACCAACTTATTAATTTAAATCGTGGGATAAAGGTCACCTAACCACAATTTAAATGTAATTTTGGGTTCTATATTTTAATATAAAAATGACCTTAAAAGGCATTAATTATTAAAAATAGCAATATTGAAAATACTAAAATAGATCTTTGTTAAATTTTGTAGATGGCCACCAATAATGAAAATCACGATAACTCATCCGCGTCCAACCAATCATTACGAGCATCCTCCAAAAGGAACGTCTAAATCATAACAACTTTACTGATTGGTATCGAAACTTGGGAATCGTTCTCAAGCAAGAGAGAAGATCATATGTTTTAGACGACCCTATCCCTGATCAACCTACTGAGGATGATGAGGAGGCCTACAACGATTGGCTGAAGTACACTGAGGACTCCGTCCAAGTGTCTTGTCTCATGCTAGTGAGCATGACTCTGGATCTCCAAAAGGAGTATGAACATCACGGAGCTTACGACATGATAACCCAGCTGAAGGAAACGTTCCAACAGCAAGCAAGGGTTGAGCGCTTCGAAACGGTTCGAGCACTCCATGCATGTCGTATGGACGACAACCAATCTATTTCATCTTATATACTTAAGATGAAAAGTCACATAGCCTCGAGGGGCTTAATTGTCCCGTCTCGAAGGAATTGGCCACGGATTTGATCCTAAATGGCCTTACCAAGATGTTCGAGACATTCGTGTTGAACTACAACATGAATGCTTGGGACAAAAGCATTGGTGAACTTCACTCAATGCTCAAAACGGCCGAGGCGGCCATGGGTAAAAGGGTTTTACCCGTTCTCACCATCAATGAAGGTGGGAACAACAAAAGGCCTCATCCCGCACCCAAGGCAAAGGTTGCCAAGGGTAAGTGACCCGTTTGGGGAAAGGGGAAAGGGGTGGTAAGGGTACCACCCAAACCACAAGAGAAGAAGAAAAAGGTTTCTACTAATGACCCATGCTTCAAGTGTAGGGAGATAGGACATTGGGCAAGGAATTGTGCTGTCCATCTCCAAGAGTTGAAAGCAAAGAGGGATGCCGGGCATACCTCAGGTACAATATACATGATTCATATTGGTCTTAATGTTACATCTTCTAACACATGGGTATTGGATACCGGATGTGGAACTCATATTTGCAATTTGTTGCAGGGGTTCATAAGAAGTAGGGACTTCAATTAAGGGGATGTAAGCCTCTTCATGGGCAATGGAACTAAAGTCTTAGTTGAAGCTCATGGGGACTACATCCTAAAACTTCCAAGTGGCTTGGAAGTTATTTTGAAGAATGTTTTGTATGCTCCTAGTTTGACTAGGAACATTATTTCTGTATCCTAATTAAGACATTATGATTATTTATTATCCTTTATTGAAAATGATATTCATGTTTCTTTAAATGGTATGTTCTATTTTAAAGCTATTCCCATTAATGGTATTTATGAATTGGTTCATGAAAATACTTTAAATAGTTCATTGTACCAAACTAACACCAAGAAACTCAAGTTGGACTTGAGTGATACCTATCTTTGGCATTGTCGTCTTGGTCATATAAACAAGAAACGTTTACAAACACTTTAAAAGAATGGACTTTTAAAAACAAATGAATGTGATTCATTTGATGTTTGTGAATCTTGTTTACAGGGCAAAAGATTGATTAGGGATCATACATTCGGATGTATATGGTCCTTTTAAACCAATGACTAGGAATGGTGAAAGATACTTTATTACCTTTACCGATGATTATAGTCGCTATGGGTATGTGTACTTATTAAGGCACAAAGATAAAGCTTTTGAAATGTTCAATATCTTCAAGAATGTAGAAAATCAACTCAACAAGTCAATTAAAGTTCTCCGAACCGATAGAGGAGGTGAATACCTAAGTGATGTTTTTCAAGATCATCTTAGGAGTTGTGGGATTGTCTCACAACTCACTCCACCTGGAACACCACAACATAATGGTGTGTCTGAAAGGAGGAATCGAACTTTATTGGATATGGTGCGATCTAGATGGCTAGAAGCACATTGCCTCTCTCATTTTGGGGTTTCGCTTTGCTCTCCGCGGCCCGTATTATAAATATGGCCCCAACCAAAAAGGTGGAAAGGACACCTTTTGAGATATGGCATGGAAGAGTTCCATCCCTATCATACTTAAGGGTTTAGGGATGTGAGGCTTATGTTAAGACTCCCACCCCAAACAAATTAGAAGTCCGATCCACCAAGTGTATCTTTGTTGGATATCCTAGAGATTCTATGGGATATTATTTCTATGATCCACTGGAATAAAAGGTGTTTGTTGCCAGAAAGGGTGAGTTCTTAGAAGCAAAGTTCCTTATGGAAGGAGCTAGCAGTAGAACAGTGGATCTTGAGGATGATCAAGAACCACAACCCGATGCACGTTTGGTTGGAACTAGCACTCAACATGAGAATGTTGAGGATGATCAAGGGGTTGATCAATACACACAAGACGTTCACAGAAATGGTAGTACTAGTCATCCAACTAAAAGATATGGAGTTTTCATGGATGGATGCTATGTGGTAGATTCAGATGAACCAACCACATACCATAATGCAATGTCCAATTCAGATTGTGACAAATGGCTAGAAGCCATGAACGTTGACATGCAATCCATGTATGACAATCAAGTTTGGAAACTTGTTATGCCACCTCTTAATTCCAAGGTAGTTGGAAGTAAGTGGGTTTTCAAGAAGAAAACCGATATGCATGGAAACTTGGATACTTATAAAGCTAGACTTGTAGCAAAAGGTTTCACTCAAACTCAAGGGGTTGACTATGATGAAACCTTCTCACCTGTTGCGATGCTAAAGTCTATAAGGATATTGTTTGCCATAGCTGCTCATTATGATTATGAGATTTGGCAAATTGATGTCAAAACCGCTTTCCTAAATGGATATCTTGAGGAAGATGTCTATATGGTTCAGCCTGAAGGTTTTGTCGATCCAAAACATCCTAATAAAGTATGCATGTTAAAGAAATCAATCTATGGATTGAAACAAGCATCGATAAGCTGGAATCACCGTTTTGATGAGGAAGTAAAGAAATTTGGCTTCATCAAAAACGCTGATGAGGTTTGTGTGTATAAGAAGACTAGTGGGAGCACAATAACTTTCCTAGTATTGTATGTTGATGACATACTACTATTTGAAAATGACATTCCAACCTTGGAAGGTGTAAAAACCTGGCTTGGAAGTTGTTTTTCCATTAAAGATCTTGGTGAAGCCGCATATATTCTGGGAATAAAGATCTATAGGGATAGATCAAGGCGGTTGATTGGTTTAAATCAAAGTGCATATGTTGATAAAATCTTGAAAGGGTTCAAGATGCCCAAGACACGTAGAATATTGATGCGGTTAGTATGTTATGATCCAAGTCGGGTTATACCCAATAACAAGCTTAGCAAACACCAATTAATATTTAATTGATGATATGATCATGCAATTAAATATTTACGCCAATTTAGAAAATGAGTTTTCTAAACAAGTTGCATATGAGATGGAACAAATAATTAGTACATGTTGTTCAATAATATTATTTGTAATGTTGTTTAAGTGAGTTAAATAACATCACAAATAAATAATGAGAGTATACTACTTGTACAATTAATTGGTTAATTGTATAAACTAGTTATAAGACTAGTTAATATATTGTTGTGTTAAAATTTTGAGGGGGAAAGTTTAAAACCTTCATTTTCGGCCCCCCCTAATATACCATTGGTTCCTTGGTCTTGGATACCACACACATCAATACTAGTCAAGACTCTCCTTTTTCTCTCATAATCTCAAGACATGCAAACTTGAATCCTCTCTCTCTCTTTCTCTCTCAAGTTTACGGAAACAAGGCAGAAAAAAGGGGTTTTTGGGAGCTGATTTGTGGTGTTCTTCCTAACAAGAAGGTGCCTTTGCAAAGAGCTTGGGGTATATACACTTGAGGGCTTCTTCCTTGGAGCCTTGGCCGAGATTTTAGCAACAAAAATCTTCATTCCTTGGTCGTATTTTGCTGCTGAAAGAGGTAGAAATCACAGCTCATTGTAGCTGTAATTTTATGTACATATACATATGTTAATAGCTTGTTTATTCACATATTTAAGATCCTTTTGATTTGGGTTTGTTTTCATCTTAAAACATCACTTAGTACATGAAAATTTCAGATTGTAAACATGTTATAATATTAAACTTCCGCTGCGTTTTTCAGAAAGTTTAAAAGGTTAAACTTTGTTTTATGTTCTAACAAACCCATGAGGATATTGGGCAAGGAATTGTCCAGTCCATCTCAAGGAGTTGCAAGCTAAGAGGGATGCCGGGAAAACCTCAAGTACAATTTACATGATTCATATTGATCTAAATTTAATATCCTCTAACACATGGGTATTGGATACCGAATGTGGAACTCACATTTGCAACTTATTGCAGGGGTTCATAAGAAGTAAGGACTTCAAGAAAGGGGATGTTAGCGTCTACATGGGGAATGGGGCAAAAGTTCAAGTTGAAGACCGAGGGGACTACATCTTGAAGCTTCCAAATGGTCTGGAAGCAATTTTGAACAATGTTTTGTATGCTCCTAGTTTGACTAGGAACATTATTTCTGTTTCCCAATTAAGACAATATGGTTATGTTTTAACATTTATTGAAAATGAATTCATGTTTCTTTAAATGGCATATTTTATTTTAAAGCTATTCCTATTAATGGTATTTATGAATTGGTTCGTGAAAACACATTGTATGATAGCTCATTGTACCAAACCACCACCAAGAAACTCAAATTAGATTTGAGTGATACCTATCTTTTGCATTGCCGTCTTGGTCATAAAAACAGGAAACGCATGTTGGGTTTGTTAGAACATAAAATCATAGTTTAACCATTTGTACTTTCTGAAAATGAAGCGGAAGTATAGCATTATTACCATGTTTATAAGCTGAAAATTATGTTCATTAGATGACCATAAACCCAAAGAACAAAGGATCATTTATGTGAATTAGCAAGCTATGAACATATGTAAAACTACATAAAATCACAACTTCATTGAGCTGTGAAACAATCTTACTGCAGCAGCAAAAAGTCGACCAAAAGAAGGTTGAATGATGTCCAAAATTCAGCCAAGACTTCAAGGATAGAAGTCCTCAAGCTAGTATACCCCAAGCTTCTTGCAAACACCTCTTCTTGCTAGGTAGAAATCACCAAGAACAACTTCAAAACCCTCAATTTTCTGCAGAAAGCCCTCTTTTCTGCTGAAAGAAAACCGTAGCCCCTTGGAGAGAATTAGAGAGTTCTTTGTGTTGTGTTGCATGCAAATGAGAATCATCATCATGGAGTGCAAGAACCTCTCTTGTTTGTTGCTGAAAAACCCTTTTTTTCAGCTTCTCAAAACCGTAGGCTAGAGAGAGAGATGAGAGTGTTTCTTTCTTGTTTGCATGTCATGAATGAAGATGAATGGAGAGCTGAATTCATACTTGTTAGTGGAACTAGCATGTGTGTGTTTATCAAGAGAATCACTTTGTAGAAAAACCACACAAGCATGCAAGCATCACATGCATGTTATGTCTCCTACTTGAAGCAAAACAAAGGGGACGGTTTTTGCTCATTTAAAAGGAAGATTTCTTTTATAAATAATAAACACACACATATGTATTGTCTAGTATTTTAACTAGTTTATACAATTAACCAATTAATTGTATAAGTAGTATACTCTCATTATTATTTGGTGTTATACAACTAATTTAAATAACACTTCAAATAATATTATTGAACAAAATATCCTAATAAATTGTTCCATCTCATATGCAACTTATTTAGAAAACCCATTTTCTAAATTTGGTGTAAATATTTAATTGCATGATCATATCATCAATTAAATATAATTGGTGTTTGCTAAGCTTGTTATTGGGTATAACCCGACTTGGATCATAACGTACTAACCACATCAATATTCTAAGTGTCTTGGGCACATAGAATCCTACAACGCATACCAACACTTCAAAAGAATGGTATTTTAAAAGCAAGTGAATATGATTCATTTGATGTATGTGAATCTTGTTTACAAGGAAAAATGACTAAAGCACCTTTTAGTGGCAAACCCGAAAGGGCAAAACATTTATTAGGCATCATACATTCGGATGTATGTGGTCCTTTTAAGCCAATGACTAGGTACCATCAAAGATACTTCATTACCTTTACCGATGACTATAGTCGATATGGTTATGTGTACTTATTAAGACATAAAGATGAAGCTTTTGAAATGTTCAAAATCTTCCGAAATGAAGTAGAAAATCAACTCAATAAGAAAATAAAAAAATCTCCGCACTGATAGAGGAGGTGAATACCTAAGTGATGCTTTTAGAGATCATCTTAGAAGTTGTGGTATCGTCTCACAACCATCTCCACCTGGAACACCACAACACAATGGTGTGTCCGAGAGGGGAAATCGAACTCTACTGGATATGGTTCGATCTATGATGGCTAAAAGCTCATTGCCTCTATCATTTTGCGGTTTCACTTTGCTCTCGGTGGCTCGTATTTTGAATATGGCCCCAACCAAGAAAGTGGAAATGACACCTTTTGAAATATGGCAGGGAAGGGTTCCATCATTATCATATTTAAAGGTATGGGGTTGTGAGGCTTATGTTAAGACTCCCACCTTAAAAAAGTTACAAAGTCGTTCCACTATGTGTATCTTCATTGGATATCCTAGAGATTCTATGGGATATTATTTCTATGATCCATTGGAACAAAAGGAGTTTGTTGCCAAGAAGGCTGAATTCTTAGAAGCTAAATTCCTTATGGAAGGAACCGGCAGTAGAATAGTGGATCTTGAGGAAGATCAAGGACCACAAACCTATACACGTTTGGTTAACACTAGCACTCAACATAAGGATGTTGAGGATGATCAAATGGTTGATCAATACACACAAAACGTTCATAGATCTGATAGAATTAGTAATCCACCTGAAAGATATGGATTTTTCGTGGATGGATGCTATGTGGTAGATTCCGATGAACCAACCACTTATCGTGATGCAATATCCAATTTCGATTGTAACAAATGGCTTGAAGCCATGAACGTTGAGATGCAATCCATGTATGACAACCAAGTATGGGACTTGGTTGAACCACCTCTTAACTCCAAGATAGTTGGAAGTAAGTGGGTTTTCAAGAAGAAAACTGATATGCATGGAAACTTGGATATTTATAAAGCTAGACTTGTAGCAAAAGGTTTCACTCAAACTCAAGGGGTTGATTATGATGAGACCTTCTCACCCGTTGTAATGCTAAAGTCTATTAGGATATTATTTGCCATAGCTGCTCATTATGATTATGAGAATTGGCAAATGGATGTCAAAACCGCTTTTCTAAATGGATATCTTGAGGAAGATGTCTATATGGTTCAGCCTGAAGGTTTTGTCAATCAAAAGCATCCTAATAAAGTATGCAAGTTGAAGAAATCAATCTATGGATTGAAGCAAGAATCAAGAAGTTGGAATCACCGTTTTGATGAAGAGATAATCAAATTTGGGTTCATAAAAAATGCTGATGAAGCATGTGTATATAAGAAAGCTAGTGGAAGCATCATCACTTTCCTAGTATTATATGTCGATGACATTCCAACCTTGGAGGGGGTAAAAGCCTGGCTTGGAAGCTGTTTTTCCATTAAGGATCTTGGTGAAGCCGCCTATATTTAGAAATAAAGATTTATAGGGATAGATCAAGGCGGTTGATAGGTTTAAATCAAAGTGCATACATTGACAAGATCTTGAAAAGGTTCAAGATGGAAAACTCTAAGAAAGGTATGGTACCTATTCAAAGAGAAATGATATTGAGTAAGACTCAATGTCCAAGCTCAAAGGATGAGCAAGACATGATGAAGGGAATCCCGTATGTGTCTGCTATAGGATCCATGTTGTATGCAATGATAAGCACTAGACCGGACGTGTCATGCGCTTTGAGGATGACAAGCCGATACCAACAAAATCCTGGAAACAGTCATTCGATGGCTGTTAAGAACATACTTAAGTACCTAAGGAGGACCAAAGATATGTTCCTAATCTATGGATTTGGTGAGGAGGAACTCGTAGTAAAGGGTTACACGGATGCGAGTTTCCAAACTGATCGGGATGACTCACGATCACAATCGGGGTACATTTTCATCTTGAATGGAGGAGCAATTTCTTGGAAGAGCTCTAAGCAAGATGTGGTGGCATTATCAAATATAGAGTCAGAATACATCGCCGCTTCATTAGCAGCTTAGGAAGCTGCATGGTTAAAGAAATTCATTGCCGATCTACGGGTGGTCCCTTCCATTCAGGACCCCCTAGAAATTCTTTGTGATAACGAGGGTGCGATTACTCAAATCAAGGAACCCCGTGCACATCAAAATACTAGGCACATTGAACTGAGATTCAACTACATAAGGGATGAAGTTAAAAAGGGAAAGATATGTATTCACAAAGTTCACACAGATCAAAACATTGCGGATCCACTCACGAAGCTTCTTGAAAAGGCAAAGCATGAAAGTCATACTTGTACCATGGGACTTCAATATTCTAGTGACTGGATTTGATCTTTAATTTTGTATTTAGATATTGTAACCCTAATTACTTGAATGAATTATTTGGTTATAATGGTTTAACCAATATTCCTATTTTGCACGTTTAAAATCCATGAGTAAATCATTTACTCAAAACGTCCGTCGTCATTCATACTTGTGGGAACAAGTATGAAGGTAAGACTATTATGAACTTGGATTGGTAGATATTCATATGGATGAATATAGAGCAAAGAGTTGCTGCCAAAGTTCACAGATATTTGTGGGATACAAATAATGGACTGACCTGCATCTCAAACATTACTACACAGAATCTTCCTGATTGATCATAAGTAATTTTCAGTAAAGGCGAATATCATTTGGTATCCTCTGACCTGAGATACATATTGGGTCTTCATATTTACCGAATATTATAAATTGACTTAGTTCTTCGCTGTTCTGAAACATGGCAGTACATAAGTCTAAGTTCAGGTATAACACAAGGTAATTATGAGAGATGTATGTAGTCAAGATGGGATTAGTCCCTCTTATTCGTTAAGAGTGAGATGTCTAACGCTTGAAAAGTTAAATCAATGGAGAATGATCACTTTGTGTCTCTGGAATTTAACATGACATCTGTGACAAAAGGATAGATGATTGATTCACCTAAAACATTTGAGTAAGGTACTTGAAGGGGATGATGTTATTGAATGGCACTTAATCATACGTATTAAGGGTAGTAAACTGTTGTTAGGCAGTATTTACTGCTTGCATCAATCTTATATGAATCTTGTGCAAGTGGGAGATTGTTGGATCTTGTATGCCCAAGAAACATACAAGATTGATGTGGTTAGTACATTATGATCCAAGTCGGGTCATACCCAATAACAAGCTAAACAAACACCAATAAATATTTAATTGTTGATGAGATCAAACAAATAAATATTGACACCAATTTAGAAAATAGGTTTTCTAAAACATTGCATTTGAAATAAAACAAATTATATGGATAATTTGTTAATGAGAAATAATTTGTTACATTATTTAAGTAAGTTGAATAATAAAAAAAATAGTGTGTTAATATTATAAAATTAAAAGGGGGTTTTAATTTTATAAAGCTTATGATTAGAAGAGTGCAAATTATATAAAATAAAATTGGGGGGAACCCAATTTTAAAAGGGCCAATTCGGCCGCCCCGTCTACATGGGGATTCCCTTTTTTCTTGGTTAATTACAAGACTAATTCACTCTTGTACTCATCCCTTGGAACACACTTTCTCTCTCACACGTGCAAAGGTCTCTTCTCCCTTTCTTCCTTGGCTGAAAATTCAAAATTATGGCTGAAATTGAAGAACTTCTTGGCTGATTTTCGGGTTCCTAAAGGAGTTAGGTCTTGGTGTTATACTACCTTACAAGTAGGTGTTTGGAAGAGCTTGTGGGTATACAAGCTTGAGGCTTTCTTCCTTGAGGGCTGCACATACAAGAACATCATCATCTTCATCTCATCCTTACTACAACATCTTGTTCTTAAAAGGTAGTTTAAGAACACCCTATGGTTGCATTTTCGTTTAAGATAGCATGCCATTTCATATATATATAAATGTTCCTTGTTCATGGGTTTTGTTTTTGGTTGAAAATGGTTCATATTTTCAGATTGTTAACAACATGTTTAAACCCTAATATCCGCTGCGTTTTTGAAGTTTAAATGGTTAAACTTACTTTGATAAACTTGTTACAAAACCCTACACTTTCGGCTAAAGGCATCCGCCATAACGTTGGCTTTACCCGGATGATACTGGATCTCACAGTCATAGTCGTTGATGAGCTCTAACCACCTCCTCTGCATCATGTTGGGATACTTTGCTCAAAGAAGTACTTCAAGCTCTCGTGGTCCGTGAATATTATGCACTTTACCCCGTATAGGTAGTGCCTCCAAATCTTTAGTGAGAAAACCACAATTGCTAGCTCTAAATCATGGGTGAGATAATTGACTTCGTGGGTTTTCAACTGTCGGGACGCGTAGGCTATTACCCTTCCACGTTGCATCAACAAGTAACCTAGTCCCGAATAAGAAGCATCTGAATAGACCATTAAGTCTTCACTCCCTTCGGGTAATGTTAAGACAGGAGCTTGAGTTAATCTTACCTTTAACACTTCAAAAGCATTCTCCTGTTCCTGACCGCACACAAACTTCATATCCTTGTGAGTCAATTTAGTTAAGGGTGAGGCTATCTTGGAAAAGTCCTAAATAAATGTTCTCTAGTAGCCCGCCAAACCCAAGAAACTACGAATATTGGATGGCGTTTTTGGAGACTTCCATTTCATCACCGCCTCAACCTTCGCCGGGTCTAACATAATTCATTCAGAATTCACCACGTGACCTAAAAATTGGACCTCACGCAACCAAAAGCACACTTAGAGAATTTAGCATACAACTTCTCTCTGCTAAGTGTCTCCAATACTTCACGTATGTGACGGGCATGTTCTTCCTCGCTCTTGAATAAATCAGGATATCATCAATAAACACAATCACTGATTTGTCTAACATTGGCCGACAAACTCGGTTCATCAAATCCATAAAGGCAGCTGGTGCGTTAGTTAGGCGAAAGACATAACGAGAAACTTGTAGTGTCCATAACACGTACAAAAAGCTGTCTTAGGAATATCTTGCTCCTTTACCTTCAACTGATGGTAATCAGATCGGAGATCAATTCTTGGGAAACAACTGGCACCTTGGAGCTGATCAAACAAGTCATTAATCCTTGGTAACGAGTACCGATTCTTTACCATCAACTTGTTTAGCTGTCGGTAGTCGATGCACATCCGCATACTCTGTCTTTCTTCTTTACAAACAAGACTGGAGCACCCCAAAAAAATGCTCGGTCGAATGAACCCTTTATCCATCAACTCCTGCAGTTGAACCATAGTTCGTTCATCTCTATCAGAGCTAATTGGTATGGTTCTTTGGCAACGGGTTGAGCACCGGGTATCAGATAAATCTGAAAATCAATCCCGCGATCCGGTGGCACACCTGGTAAATCTTCTAGGAACACGTCTGGAATGTTGCACACAACTGGTACATCAGACAAGTGCGGTACAGCTGCTTCAACATCCTTTACGTAAGCCAGGTAGGCATTACATCCACGTCTCATGCATTTCTCTGCCACCGCCATCGAAATCACTTTTGGAACCGTAGTGAGGCGATCACTATAGACCATCACCGAACATCCATCGAGCACAATTAATCGAATCATCTTCTTATGACACACAATATTCGCATCATAGGTCGCTAACCTATCCGTCCCTAGTACTACGTCAAATCCGCCTAGGGGCATCACAAATACTTTGGCAGAAAACCTATGGCCTTCTAATTCTATGTCGTAGTCTTCTATCATATTAGAAATTCTAGTAGACTTACCGATACCAGTTTCTACATCAAATGGCTCATCAATACTTCTACTACTAATAGGCAATTTAGCGCAGAAAGCAGTAGAAATAAAACTCCTACTAGCACCAGAATCAAATAATACAGAGGCACAAATTTGGTTTACTAGAAACATACCTGACACGACATCGGGATCCACCCTGGCCTCCTCCCATGTCATCGTGAAGGCTCTAGTACCTCTATCCTTCTTCCATCCTCTTCTGCACCCCAGAACTCTCGGCCCTTGGCTTTTTGCAATCTGTGTTCAGATGGCCTTCCTCGCCACAGTTATAACCCTGTATAACCCCGCACGTCTTCGCCACATGACCGGGCTTCCCACACTTGAAGCACACACTCATTCCCCACGTTCATTCACCAAGGTCCTCCCTTCCACATCTACCGCACTTCTTCATCCCTGAGCTTGTTGACACCACCCTACGGTTATCCACCCTGATCATCTTGTTATTTAGGGTGAAACCACCATGTCAAAATGTTTTCCTGCTCCAGTTCTTGTCACCACCACCTGTCTTCTTAACCTCAACTACCGCCACCTCTCTCTCATCATATAGCCTCCCAGCCAAATCCGTTGCCGACCTAAAATTGCTTGGTCGGGCAACAATCAAATGCCTATGGATATCAACCGGCAGTCCCTGCACGTACCTCTTAATCTTTCTCGACACCGGCATCACCTTGTCCGGCACCAACGTTGCCATTTCATTGAACTTGGTGGTGTATTGCTGGTGGGTCATGGTTCCCACCTCAAGCTATAAGAACTCCTTCTCTATATTGTCTAGTTCCCTGCAAGGACAAAATACCATAATCACCATCTTCTTTAACTCTCCCCACTTTATCTTCCCAACGGCCCTTGCACCCTCGGCTTGGGCAATATTCTCCCACCAACACAGAGCCTTTACGTTCTGGTCCTCTCTACACTCACTAATCTCTAACATGGCTTCCATCTCTCTTACCTAGTGGTGAGCAGAAGCAGGATTACCATTGCCATCGAAAGTCGGGGGTTTCACCGATGGAATGCCATGTAACTGCATCCCTTCGTGGTTTCCCGCACTACTACCTCCTCCTCATCACTGGAGGCCGCCTCCTCAGCGTTCAACTCCTCCTTATCGTTATAATCCCTCATATTCTCCCTTCTTCTAGCTGTAGTCCTTCTCTCCTCCTCTTTCTACTTTCTCTCATCCTCCCTCATAGCCTGGATGACTTCCGTCACTACAGACGGTAGGATTGTCTACATGACTTGGTGCAGCTTCTCAACCACTGCCTCCTTTCACAGAGGCCCTCAGATTGGCACTCTCATCAACGTCCTCATGCTTGTGTACCTTAGGATCTGCGGGGGTCGTTTCAGCAGTCCTAGCCCTGTTTCTCGTGACACGTGGTTCAGTACCACGTCCACCATGTACTCCTCCTCTAGAATGTCAGACGATCTTCCTCCAACCATCATCTAAACACTATAAGATTTGAACACTAACACGGTCATTCAAGATAATAGCTCGGTTTATGTTGAGTATAGTAAGTCCCTAATTGCAGTGGCAAGTTGTGACTAGCCACTTACTTTACTCTTCACACCCCCAGCATTCCCTATCCTGATTGTATTAGTATCTAAATATACTAAGAGAACATAATTTAAATAGCACACACAGATAATACCGGTTAGCGTAAGGAAAGAAATACTTGATGGCACGTAGCTACTCGGGCTGGCATCCCTCCATTCGTCCCATTTTTATTTTAAGTTTAGGTTTTGAAAATATTTACCTAATTCTCTTAAACTATGCCTCTGGTACCAACATGTAAGGCCCCGTTCCCGGGACGCTTACTGTTGGACCTTCATCGCACATAATATTAAAACATCACACATCCCATAATGTTAAGAAGTGGATTAAGTTTATAAAAAGCATTCATTTCATTGATAATTACTGTTGTTAAGCAATACAACATTTTTCATAACTTACAAAAGCATATTTTAATTGTAATACAAAACAACAGTATCATTAAGCATGAATGGATGCCAGTGTTGCCCCGCCAAGTAACTTCCCCCGCGTGCCATCCTCAGCAATGATTACCTGCCAACTGAAAATGCAAAAAAGTCAACATTGCTGAGTGAGCTCTAGTTTTAAAACAATTAAAATACCTTGTATAGATGTATAAAAATATCCTTTTTCTTTAAAAAACACTTCCTTTACTTCCGCACGTGAACATACATCGTGCATACATCAAGGTATATTCTTGATTATCTTTCATCATCGTATGTATTCGTTCGTTTCGTACTTTTTTATTTATCTTTCACTATTTCTAGATGCTGTCATAACTTCACTCCCATCATTAGGCATGAAGCCACCTCATTCTCAGAGTAAAGTGACAAGGACCTCGATTCGTACTATGGATCAATCACCAAGACCGATCCCATTATGTGTGAACCCTCGAGGGTTAGCCAAAATCGTATGCTAAATTACACACAATTGAGCTAACAACTGTCATTGAGTTGCGAACCTCCTTTCATTTTACTTGCAAGACTTTTCATTTGTTCATTCTTTATGGTCAACTTTCAGTATCGTTAATATTTCACTTTCATTATGATAATACTTTATGTATACGTGCATAAACACACCACGTAAAGTCACATACATAATATGTAGCATAAAAACAATTCAAAAACATGCATAAGATAAATACATATAAGCCTCAAGTCAAACTAGTGTCAAACCCTAAAATTCTGATTTTCCCAAAATTTCGGAATAAATTACAAAGTGTTCAAGGCGCATTAGCACTATGTGGGCGCATGGGCACTATGCAGGCGCATGAGTACTTAGGCGCAGGGGAAAGTTAGGCGCATGGAAAAATCCAGGCGCATAGGCACTGCTTGGGCGCATGAGTCCAACACTTAGGCATCTGGACACAACTTTAGGCGCATGGGGTACTGTTCAGGCACATGACCTAAACTTAGGCGCCTGATTAAAATGGTAGGGTGCATAGGGTACTGTTCAGGCGCATGTGTTTAGACTTAGTATTTTCAGGGAATCTCCTAGGCGCATGAGGACTACTAGGTTGCATGAGCTTCACTTAAGTTTTCTAAGGCAAATTTTTAGGTGCATGGGCCCTGTTTGGGCGCATGGTCAACTGTTGTGCATGTTTTAGCATTATATTCGAACCTAATATGCATATGAATCTGTTCTAAGCTTATTCCTATCATTCTAAACAATAACAACATATAAACAACCATATAACACAAACATATACATATATACATATGGTTAAACATAAAACAGTTGTAAAACCTTTTAAACATGCATTTTCAGCCCCAAAGAACTTTTTTTAAAACATAAAACCGGGGTCTACAACTCACCTAGAGTGATCTTCAAGTAAAACTCCACCGAACTTGATGTTATCAACGGTTCAAACACCTAAAACACAACCAAACAAGCATCCAAGCACAAAGAACACATAAAAATCAGTTTTATAGTTGAAAGCTCAACAAAACCGAACCAATTATGCAAGAAATACTTACCAAGAGCCAAAAACACACTTCTTCTTGAAACAGAGAGAGAGACTTCTACTTCTTTTTCTTCTTCTTTCAGCCGAAAGTAGTTGGTGAAAAGGTGATAGTGGGCGGTCATGCCCCTTTTAACATAAAATAATAATGTTTTGTCCTTTTTACACTTAAGTCCCTCCACTTATGTTAATTTTCCTTTTCTCTTTGCTTTTCTTTTCATTTATTTTGGCAAAAAATTTCTTGGTGTTACAGTCCTATAATTGTTATTAGAGCATTTTAGGCTCTTGATTGTAAGATCTCACCATCTTAAATCCCTTCATTTTCACAAAACAGTTAACAACTCAAATGGCAGCTATTACAAAGGCCGATATGGAAACTGGTAACATGACAAAGTTTCCACTGATCACTCCTGATGATGTTGATACTTGGTGCCAAATAATGGAAGGCTTCATCAAGTCTCATGATTCTAGGATGTGGAGATCTGTTGTCCCTGGACCTCATATACTATCCACCTCTTTAGCTGCTGCTGGTGGTGGTTTGATACCAAAGGAAGTGGCCGACTACTCTGAAGAAGACTGGAAGAAGATAGATGTAGATCAGAAAGCCATGACCACCCCCTAAACGTCTCTTCCAAACTCTATCTATAGAGGTTTCAAGAAGTGCAATACTGCTAAGCAACTATGGGATACACTAAAGCTAATGTATGAGGGGTCCAATGAAGCTAAAGATAACAAGAAGGACCACTTGAAGAAGCAGTTTGAGAATTTCACCTTTAAGGCACGTGAAACCATGACTCAACAATACTTTAGGTATGTTGAGATTGTGGATACCCTAATGGATATTGGAGTAACTCTTGAGAACAGGGACATTATAAGGAAGTTCATGTCCTCTCTTCCCAGACAATGGACATACTATTGTGTGGTCAATAAGAGGACTGAGAACCTCAAGACCCTAACTCTAACTGAGTTGTATAGTATCCTCAATAGCTACCAGATGGAGATGAATATGAAAAATCCATCTGGTGACTCCAATAATTAGTAGAGTTCATCCCTTCAAGTGGTTGAAAGGGATTGCAGAGAACCATAACATCATCTTATCTGCTACCCTGATAACTCACAAAAGGGTCCTTTCTCACCTTCCTAGAGACACTTAGGGAGAGCTACACCCAAGGAAGCCCATTCTAAGAGACAAGCTCTTCACAAGCCTTTTTGTATGCTAATGAGAGCACAGACAACTTTCTCTTCACCCTTAAAGATGTCGACAGAATCCATCTAGATGATCTGGAGTACATGGAAATAATGCAGCACATGGCTCTTCTCACTCATAGAGCCATGAAGTTCTACAAGAGGACAAGGAGGGAGTTTCCTAAGAACACGATGATTGGAATGTTTAGGCTGGACAAAAGCAAAGCTAAGTGTTATAATTATAATCAAATGGGACACTTTGCTAGAGAGTACAAGGCACCCAGAACAAATGGTGGCCAAGCACAAACCAAGCCAAATAATAAGGAGGCTTTGACTAGAGCTTTCAGGTTGATGATGCATCTTCAAACCAAGCACTGATGGTAGATCATGAAGAAGACAAGGGATTGGAACATCTTTTTACACCTGAATGTATTGCTAAAGTTAACAGATGTAGGTTCTATAACTTAGAAATGAGATCTGATCTTGGGTCCTTAAACATTTTGAAAGCTGACATGAAAAGAGTTGATAATGACTACAAACTTATAATAGAAGATTTAGAGAAAACAATTTTAACTCTTAAGCATGAACATACCAACTACAGGACTCAGATAAAAGATCTCATAACTAAGTTAACCGAATGCCAGGCTGAGCTTGTGATCAGCAAAGCCAGGGTAGAAAAATGTGTTCTTTAAGAAGAGACCTTCAAGAACATGACATCCTCATCCTTGCATGCAAAAGTTTGTTATCAGAATAAGCAAGGACTGGGATCTACTAAGATAGCTCCTCTGCGTACTCTATTATCTGTAAGACCTCCAAGGTATGGAACTTATAAAGATGAGCTTCCCCTTACAGAGTTCACTAATAAAGAGGATGATGAGGAGATAGTGAAGGATGACTCTGAGAAGAATCAAGAAGATAATCCTTAGAAGGGTCACTTATGAGGCTAAAGATTCAACTATGAACTCTAGTATCAATAGTTCTAGTTTGTGTCTAACTCATTCTATCAAATAGAAGAAGGCTAATCACCTGTATACTACTGCTACAAAGCCTGAACGATCCATGTCCAAAAGCAAGCCTTGCCCTAATAAACTTGCTACATTATCTGTGAAGATGAAGATGGAGGTGGAAAGTGATCAAGGTCAGTCTTCCTCTCAAAAGAAAACTCTCAGAAGGAAGAAAATAGATTACAGTATGTATGGTAGCAATTCTCATTTTGCTAAGGATTGCATCTACAATCCTAAAAGTACTATCCATATGATCAAAAAGAAAACTTCTAAGAAGATGAAGGAGAAGCTAGCTTTGGAAGGAAATTCTTTTCCTTTCAAAAGCTCCAAAGTGAAGAAGAAGACAAGTGAAAACTTACCTTGGGAAGAAAAGTTAGTCTTGGAAGAAAGAAATGATTCCGAAGTACCAAAGCCTACTGTATTGAAAGTAAGATCTTCCGAAGGCCCAGTACCAAAGCCTACTGTATTGAAAGTAAGATCTTCCGAAGGCCCAATCTCCAAAACTTCCAAAGTTACTAAAACTTCTAAAGTGTTGAAGGTCAAATGTAAACTTCCAAAGATGCTGTGGATGATGAAGGATGACCATGTAATTAAAAGTTCTTTATCAAAGCTTGAACATGGGATCAATTACTATTGCATTGTCTTCAATTCACTTTGATAAGCCCGAGACCAACAAGGCTTGGGTTTCCAAATGTAACTAACTATCTCTTCTTATGCAGTAACAACTAAAGAGCAAGAGAAATGTATGGATCATTAATAGTGGCTATTCTAGGCACATGACAGGAAATGGCTCTTTGCTTCAAAATTTTGAGAAAACGAATTGAGGGCCAGTTGCTTTTGGAGGAGATGCTGGAGGTTACATTACAGGAAGGGGCGGGGTCGCAAACGGTAAGCTCAGTATTGAAAAGGTAAACTTTGTCAAGGAGCATGGGTACAATCTACTGAGTGTAACCCAATTTTGTGATTAGAGACACAACATGCTATTCACTGAGCATGAGTTCATTGTTCTCAAGCCAGGGTGGTCATTCCTTAAGAGCATATCTTGCTTAGAGCCCCTAGGAAAGGGAACAAGTAAAAGATGGACTCGCAGGAAACATCTCCTACAGGAGAAGTTTCTTGCTTTCTATCCAAAACAAATAGTGATGAGTCTTTCCTCTGACATAAAAGAATATGCCATGTAAACTTTAAAAACATGAATAAACTAATTAAGGGTGATTTGGTAGCTAGAATGCAAAAGAAGAGTTTACAAGTGATGACTACAATGTAGCATGCCTGAAAGGGAAGCAACATAAAGTGTCTCACAAGCCAAAGGAAAGAAACTCCAACACTACTCCCCTACACTTATTACATATAGATCTCTTTGGCCTACCAGTGTAATGACTCAAGAAAGGACCTTATATTTTTTGATGATCATAGATGACTGCACAAGGTACATTTAGGTCTTTTTCCTTAGAACTAAGGATGAGACTCCTGAGATCTTAAGGAACTTCATTCTGAAAATTGATAATCAATGTGATCATAAAGTCAAAACCATAAGATGTGATCAATGAATAAAATTTAAGAACCAAATTCTTAACACATTTTGTGATAAAAAGGGTATTACAAGAGAATATAGTTCTCCCCGGACTACTCAGCAAAATGGTGTTGGTGAGAGGAGAAACATGACACTTATTGCCACTACATGAACCATGCTGTCTGACTCTAAATTGCCTATCACCTTTTGGGTAGAGGCAATCAACACTGCTTTCAATATGCAAAACAGAGTTTTAGTAGTTAAGACTCATGGTAAGACTCCTTATGAGCCTTGGCACAAAAGAAGACCTTTTATTGGTTTTCTTAGATCATTTGGACGTCCTTGCACCATCTTGAATACCAAAGATCAAGTAGCCAAATTTCCTGAGAATCCGATGATGGACACTTTATTGGATACTCTTCCCAAACTAAGGCTTATAGAGTATACAGCCTTAGAACAAGAGTAGTTGAGGAGTTAGCCAATGTGACCTTCAATGAGCACACTCCAAGTGTGAAAGGTTCTGATCCTAATTGGCTGTTTGATCTTGATTTAGTTACCAAATGTTTTAACAAATCTATTCACAATGTTTCGGGATCTACAGGTAACTTATCAACAGGGGATCTTGACCCAAGATTTGAGCTAAAAATACCAGGAAAGCATACAAATTAAGCTCTAATGGTAAATAACCCTGTAGGTGAAGATCCTATCAGCATAACCATGACAAATTCAGTTGATACATCTGAGATGCCTACAAATTCTAGCACAGCTGCACAAAACTCAGGTGAAGGAGCTTCAACTGTAGGAGGAAATGAAGGTGGTGACAATGACCAAAAATTTCTTGATGTTTATAACCACTCCATATAAGACAAAATCAATGATGTCATATACTCATTGGATCAAGTTTCTCTTGATAAGTATGCTAATGTGGTGGGTGATACACCATTACATGATCTAAATTTCCCAAATTTAGATCACTCTAATCAACTTGCTTTGGTCCCTCAACTTAAGATCCATAAGTCACATCCCACCACAATCATCATTGGAAATGTTAATACAGGGGTGAGAACAAGAGGACAGATCCATGATAAAAATGTTTGTCTATACTCTTGTTTCTTGTCCCAGATAGAGCCAAAGAAAGTTGGCGAGGCTTTGAAAGATGGAAGTTAGGTTGAAGCAATGCAAGAGGAGCTGCTTCAATTCAAAAGACAAGAGGTTTGGAACCTATGTCCTCTTCGTCAAGGGAAGACTACTATAGGAACCAAGTGGGTTTTAGGAATAAGAAGGATGATAGAGGACTCGTCATCAAGAATAAGGCTAGACTAGTTGTTTAAGGGTACATACAGGAGGAGGGAACGGACTACACTGATGTCTTTGCTCCTGTAGCAAGACTTGAAGCTATTAGGATATGCTTGGGGTTTGCTGCATCCAAGGATATCAAGGTCTACTAACTTGATGTCAAGTGTGCTTTCTTATACTATAAGGCCCCATTCCCGAAGACCTCACAGTTGGTCATTCATAGCACTAAACATACATAATGATATACATTTCATTAAACATTGCAGATTCATTAAAAAGCCATTCATTTTATTAAGAATTATTGTTGTTATGCAATACAACATTGTTAAGTTACAAAAGAAAATATCCGTTAATTGCATTACAAAACAACAATAATAATATGCGTGAATGGATTCTAGTCTGGCCTTGCCGAGTAGCCTCCCCACGTCGCATCCTCAGCAGCCATTACCTGCCAACTAAAAATGCATAAAAGTCAGCGTTGCTGAGTGGGTTCTAGTTTTAATGTGCTAAAATACTTTATACAATTCATATATGAAAATACTCTTTTCATAAAAATACTTTATTTACTTTCGTACGTGATCATTCATCGTACATACAACAAGCTATAATCTTATTCATCATTCTTTATTGCAGTATTCGTTCATTTCTACTTTATCATTTCGTTCGTCACGTACTTTATCTTTATCTTTCACTGATTCTAGATCCTGTCAAGCTTTCCCCCCCCATCATGGCCTAAAGCCACCATTCCGGGCACGAAGCCTCATTACTTTCTAGCACAAAGCCATATCATATCTTGGTACCAAGCCGTATCATATCTTGGTACCAAGCCATATCACATCCGGGGTCGAGTGATAATGATCCCGTTTCGTACTATGGATCGGTCACCAAGACTGATCCCCCTATATGTGATCCCTCATGAGTTAGCAAAAATTGCACGCTATTATACGCACAGTTGAGCTAACAACTCTCAATGAGTTGTGATCCTCCTTTCATTCTGCTTGCAAGCCTTTCTTTCATTTGTTCTTTATGTTCCACTTTCATTATCGTTAATCTTATCTCTTTCTTTAATGATATTACTTTAGGTTTATAATCATAAACTCACCAAGTAAAGTCATACATCAACTATACATAAGGGACATAAGAACAAAGTCTAATCATGCATATAACAGACACATATAAGCCTTAGGTCAAACTGGGGTCAAAACCCTAAAAATCTGATTTCTCAAAAATTTGGGAACATTTTCAAAGTGTTAGGCGTTTTAACACTATGTAGGCGCATGAGGTCTGTTCAGGCGTTTCATCACCATTTGGGCGCATGACCCTACACTTAACCATTTCTCACTTTTGGGTGCATGAACTATTCCGGCGCATGAGCTTACACTTAGGCGCCTGAGCAAAATCTTTGGTGCATGAACACTATTGGGGCGCATCACCCCTATACTTAGGCGTTTCAGCAAACACCTAGGCGCATGAACTATTGTTCAAGCGCATTAACATGCACTTAGTATTTCTAAGGCATTTTCTAGGTGCATGGGCTACTGTTTGGGCGCATAAAGGTACTGTTTTGGCGTATCAACATACACTTAGACTTTCTAAGTCTATTTTTCAAGCGCATTTACCCTGTTTGGGTGCATGACCTTACATAAAAACTTTCTAAGGCAAAATATTAGGCGCATGGGCCCCGTTTAGGCGCATGTCCATCTATTTGCATGTTTCCAACATATTTTTCAGTCCCAATCACTAACATACCCTATTTGTGACTTATATCTATCTTTCTAAGCATGAACAACACATAAACAACCATAGAACATCCAAACACATTCATTTATACATACGGTTACATATTTAACGTTTCTAAGAATGTTTTACATGCAGTTTCAGCCCTAGAACTTTTAAAACATATAAAAACCGTGGTCTAGAGCTCACCTTTTCTGCTTCCAAGCTCAACTTCTTTGAACTTGAAATCTCCAAAAGTTTCTAACACCTATACATGTCCAAAACACAAACCCAAACACATGTACACGCATAAGAACATGTAGAAATTGGTTTCATGGTCAAAAATCCATAAAAACGGAACCAATTATGCTAAATTTGCTTACCTTGGCTAAATTCAGCTACTTTCTCTTTCTAAATCCGAAGATCTTTCTTCGTACTCTCTCTAAACTCTTGAGCAGGTGATGTTAACAGAGAAGGCGCGGCCATGCCCACTTTAAACAAAATAATAATATTATTTTTTTCCTTTTTACACTTTAGCCCCTCCATTTTGGCTCTTTTTTCTTTTCTTACCAAAATATGCTTTCTTTTCCTTTTTCTTATTTCTTCTCTTCTTTTTTTTTGCTTTTCTTTCTTTTATTTTGTCAAAATTTCCGGGTGTTACATATATAGGGTGATTAATGAGGACGTGGTATGGGACACTATTTTAGTATCTCTGTCAGCATGGCTACAAGAGGGGTACTATAAATGGAACTCTCTTCATCAAATAAACAGGGAATGACTTATTCCGGTTCAAGTATATGTAGATGACAATATATGTAAGGCCCCGCTCCCGGGCACCTCACAGCTGGTCATTCATCGCACATAAATATATATTTGCATAAACTTAATAAAATCAATGTAAAATATCATAGCGGAATTGAAAAGAGATACATTCTCATTTCATCATAAAAGCTTTTACAATGCATTACATCATTGACTTGGTTACAAAATACACGCTTTCTTTACATTGCCTAGCTTTACTATGATTGCTGCTGAAACATATCAAACCGGGATTTATTAAGTAATCCCATTTATGTGAATCCTCAACAATCATAGGGTCATATACAGTGACCTCTATTAATAAAACATAAAATTATTCATCATAAAGAAGATTCCTTAAGTAATTCCGTACATCGGAACCCTAAAGGAACTCTTGACACTCTCAAGCAACATATTTTGTTGCATGTCTTATGCACCCGCACTTCCAGTGCGTGCAACATTATCAAAAGGAGAATGCCATCTCAAAAGAGCTGAGTAGCCGCCTCGTGCCATCCCCAGCAACACTACCTGCCAACTGGAAACACATAAAAGTCAGCGTTGCTGAGTGAGTTCTATGTTTATTATTATATTTCCATTAGAAACTATTCTTTCACATGATCATACATCATACGTACACAGAGATAATATTCATTATTATCTTCATCATTCGTATTACATCATCATCTTTAACTTCTCATATGGATCCTGTCAGGCTTTACCCACTTCATAGCACTCGGCTATGATTGCTGTGGTCGAATGACAAGGATCCCGTTTCATTCTTACTTGCAGATTGAATTCTGATGTACCAATACCGTATGCTATACCCCGATCAGTCTTAGCTACTGGGCCGTGAATCAATAGAGCATATGCCACAGTAGCCTTAGCTACTGGGCCGTGAATCTAAGCGTATGCCACAGTACTAGTAGGTAAGCGGTAGAGGTACCATGACCATGGCCAATCACAAAGAAAGACCAATCGACTTATTCATTGTTTGCAAGACTTAATTCGTTCGTTTGTTAATGCATGTATTCATCATCTTATTACTCATTCATTCATTCATTAATACATGCATTCATCATCGTGTTCCTCTTTCATTATCTTTCACTTTACGTGCATAATACTTCGTTCGTTCATCGTCATAATACATTAGTCGTGAAAGATATACATACCTCATCATAAGGAGCACACGCACACATATATCATTCGTACATCATCATACATGGCATCATACATACATAGCCTACATCAATAGTCATCTACAGGCACATACGAAAACGTCCACATAAGGACTTACTTCCATATTTATCCCGAATGTCGGGACTTGACTATGCATCTTCTCGGGCATAATAGCTCTAACTGTCCCTCCTAAACCTTGGGGACTCATACTAACACATCATACAAACACATACAGGCCACAATCGTACCTTAAGCATACTAATCGTGATTATACCTCAAATAGGTAAAACATACATAATTCCATAAACAGGTTTATATGTGTTCCAGCCCCAAAATCGTTTAAAACAAGTAAATGAGGGGTCCTAGAAACTCACCTGTGCTTGGTAGGCAGCTTCTCAATCAAGCTTTAAAGACGTGGGTCACACTACGCTGCCTGCAGATAAGTTAACACTCAAAAGAGTTAATTTCTGCCTAATTTCGCTACTAAGTTCCCTGATAGTTTCGCCCGTAATTTCGCCCATAATTTCGCCAGGCGAATCAGCAGTTTCGCTGCTAGTTTCGCTGAACAGCCCTCCGCCAGTTTCGCTGGACAGATTCGCTACCTTGAGCACCCAACTTTCGTTGGAATTCCCTAGTTTCGCAATGTCTAAGGATTAACCTGGGCATCAGCGAAGTTATCATAGAAACTATAGTTTCGCCCGAGCGAAAATGTAGTTTCACTTCAGCGAAACTGCAGTCTCGCTGAAAATCCTCCTAGTTTCGCTGGACGAATTTATAGATTCGCTGGATGAGTGCTTAAATTCGCAGAACGAGCTGAAATTTACGAATCAGCTCATTTTAACCCAAAAATCCAATCTTTTCCACCCAAACCCTTGGGTTATCATCCAGGAACCTAACTCTAAGCTTCTTACATGTTTTATTACCCTAAAACGTGCGTTTTTGGGCGATTTTTGCCACTTTTAAAACCCCAAAAACCCAAATCCGTGTTTTCAACAAATGGAGCAATTATACTACGTTTCTTACCCACACCACGCACCAGCCTTCGATTCTTGACCAACCGAGCCTCGATCCGACACTTTCTCTCTCTACACATTCTCTCTCTAGAAATGGGTGTTTGAGTGGAAATGAGAGTTGTTCAGCTGATCCATCTATATATATGCCGGGCGTTCCCGCGACCCCAAACTCGTTAAACTCGTGACCCGAAGGGTTAATTCGGTCTAACACCCACAACCATTTTATATTTATTAAATGGCTTTCGTCTGAGCCCACTATTATTACTTGACTCGCTTAGAAAAATTTCCGGGTGTTACAAGTCCACCCCCCTTATTTAGGTTTCGTCCCCGAAACCTGTTATTCCTCAAACAGGTGTGGGTAATGTTGTCTCATCTCTTCTTCAGTCTCCCACGTAGACTCGGATCCTTTCCTGTGATTCCACTGTACACGCACAAGAGGAACCACTTTATTCCTTAACCTCTTTTCTTTACGATCAATGATTGCCACTGGTTGCTCCATGAATTGAGCCGTTCGTCTACTTCTATATCCTCCAGTGGAACAATCATGTCTTCGTCAGCTAAGCACTTTCTCAGATGAGATACATGGAATATGAGATGAATTCCACTTAACTCATCTGGTAGTTCAAGTCGATAGGCTACCTCTCCTACTCGTGCGAGGATTCGGAAAGGTCCTATATATCTCGGGCTTAGCTTGCCTCGTTTTTTGAATCGGATAATGCCTTTCCAGGGCGAGACCTTCAACATGACTCGGTCACCAACCTTGAACTCTATCGGTCTCCACCTCTTATCCGCATATGACTTTTGCCTATCTTTTGCCGCCTTCATGAAGGCTTTGATCTTTTCTAACTTCTCAGTCGTTGCTTCAACCACTTCGACACCTCCCAGTTCCTTCTGCCCAATGTCTCCCTAACATACGGGCGTCCTACATTTCCTACCGTACAACATCTCGTAGGGTGGCATGCCAATGCTGGCATGATAACTGTTATTGTACGAGAATTCTGCTAACGGCAGGTGGTCGTCCCAACATCCTCCAAAATCGATCACGCACGCCCGAAGCATGTCTTCGAGTATTTGGATCGTCCTCTCAGACTGATCGTCTGTCTGAGGGTGATTTGTCGTACTAATATGTAGTCTCGTCCCCTTCGCGTCATGGAATCTCTTCCAGAATTTCGATGTTAAACGGTGTCGCGATCCGACACAATGGACACCGGCACGCCATGACGAGCTACGATTTCTTTGATGAACAGATCCGCCAATCTTTCAGATGAATACGTCTCGCAGATCGGTAGGAAGTGGGCGCTTTTCGTCAAACGGTCGACTATCACCCATATAGTATCATACCCTTTCGGGGTACGTGGTAACTTCGTGATGAAATCCATGGTGATATGCTCCCACTTCCATTCGGGTATATCCAACGGCTGGATCTTCCCATACGGTTTCTGGTGTTCCGCCTTCACTTGAAGACAAGTGAGGCACTTACTCACGTACTCCGCTACATCACGTTTCATACCCGGCCACCAATAATCTTTCTTCATATCGTGATACATCTTGGTAGCACCGGGATGAATGGAGTACCGAGTCTTCTGGGCTTCGTCCATTATCCTTCCTCGTAGATCCCCGTATCGAGGAATCCACATCCGCCCAAATCGGGTCTTAACACCAAGAGTGTTCTCTCCCAATTCTGTAACTAGACCTCTCATCCTTTCGGAGTTAAGACGATCTTCTTTCAAAGCCTCGTCTTGAAACTCCTTAACCTGCGTCATCACGTTAGAGGTCATGATTAAATGATAAGCCTTCACCCGGATCGGCTCAGGCCTTTCTTTTCGGCTAAGGGCATCTGCCACCACGTTGGCCTTGCCCGGATGGTAATGGATTTCGCAGTCATAATCCTTTATGAGCTGCAACCATCGCCTTTGCCTCATGTTTAGATCTTTCTGCTCGAAGAAGTACTTCAAGCTTTTGTGGTCTGTGAAGATGGTGCACTTCGTCCCGTATAGACAGTGCCGCCAAATCTTCAACGCGAAAACCACCACAGCTAGTTCTAGATTGTGTGTGGGATAGTTGACTTCGTGGGTCTTCAGTTGTCGAGATGCATAAGCTATTACCTTTCCACGTTGCATCAATACGCAACCTAACCCAGAATAGGATGCATCCGAATAGACCACTAAGTCCTCATTTCCCTCGGGCAATGTCAAGACAGGAGCTTGTGTCAGTCTCATCTTCAACTCCTCAAAAGCATCCTCCTGTTCTTGACCCCACACGAACTTTACGTCCTTGCGAGTCAATTTTGTCAAAGGTGAGGCTATCTTTGAAAAGTCTTGAATAAATCTTCTATAGTAGCCCGCCAACCCCAAGAAGCTGCGAATCTCGGATGGCGTCTTTGGTGACTTCCATTGCATCACGGCCTCAACCTTAGCTGGGTCCACCATTATCCCTTTTGCATTTACCACGTGACCCAGAAATTGCACCTCGCGTAGCCAGAAAGCACATTTGGAGAACTTAGCATACAGTTCCTCCCTTCTCAATGTCTCCAACACTTCCCGAATGTGACCGGCATGCTCTTCTTCGCTCCTCGAATAAATCAGGATATCATCGATGAACACAATCACTGATTTATCTAACATTGGCCGACACACTCGGTTCATCAAATCCACAAAAGCAGCTGGCGCATTGGTCAACCCAAAAGACATGACGAGAAACTCGTAGTGACCGTAGCGCGTCCGAAAAGCTGTTTTAGGAATGTCCTGCTCCTTCACCTTCAATTGATGGTAGCCAGATCGAAGATCTATCCTCGAGAACCAACTGGCACCCTGGAGCTGGTCGAACAAGTCATCGATCCTCGGTAACGGATACCGATTCTTCATTGTCAACTTGTTCAATTCACGGTAGTCGATACACATTCTCATGCTACCGTCCTTCTTTTTCACAAATAAGACCGGAGCGCCCCAAGGAGAGATACTCGATCTAATAAAGCCCTTGTCAAGCAACTCTTGCAGTTGCTCCATCAACTCCTTCATCTCAGTCGGAGCCAATCGATACGGTGCTTTAGCGACAGGTTGAGCACCCGGTATCAGGTCGATCTGGAATTCGATCTCTCGGTCAGGTGGCAATCCCGACAAGTCTTCCGGGAATACATCTGGAAATTCACAGACAACTGGAAAATCAGCTAGTTGTGGTGTTGGCGTTTCCACATCTTTCACATAACATAAGTAGGTGCTGTACCCACGCCTCATACATTTTCCCGCCACAGCCATGGAGATCACCTTCGGAATCGTCGTAACCCGATCGCCGTATATTGTCACCGGACTCCCGTCAGCCGTCGTCAGTCTTATCATCTTCTTTCGGCACACGATATTCGCTTCGTAGGTTGCTAACCAATCCATCCCTAATACTACATCAAATCCTCCTAGGGGCATTACATGTAACTTGGCAGCAAACCTATGACGCTCTAATTCTACGGCACAGTCCTCTATCACATCCGTAACCCTAGTGGATTTACCAATAGTAGTTTCTACGTCAAAGGACTCATCAAGGCATTTTCTCCTAACAGGCAGTTTAGCACAGAAGGTAGTAGAAATAAAACTCCTACTGGCGCCCGAAACAAATAATACAGAGGCTAAAATTTGGTTTATCAGGAACGTACCGGACACAACGTCATGGTCCGTCCTAGCATCTTCTTGCGTCATCGTGAACGCCCTGGCCTTTGCCCTCGGTGCTTCTCCTCCCGTCTTCTTCTCCCCTGAGCCCTCAGCCCTCGGCTTCTTGCAATCTCTGCTCATATGACCACTTTCCCCACAGTTAAAACACTTGCCCATCCGGCAATCCTTTGACATATGCCCTGCCTTCCCACACCTGAAACAGATGTTGGATCCCCACTTGCACTCCCTCGAGTGCTCTCTCCCACATTGGCCACACTTCCTCAACCCTGCTCCTGATATGACCACACGGCGGTCATCCACCCTTGCCTTCTTGTTACTTGTCGAGGTATCACCTCGACCAAACCTCTTTCCCTGTCAACTTTTCTCGCCACCTCCCTTCTTACCACCCTCAGCCTTCACCACCCTAGCCCTTTCATCGTATAGCCTCCCAGCCAAATCCACTGCCGACCTAAAAGTACTTGGTCGGGCAGTAATCAAGTGCGTGCGGATGTCGGCCGGCAGCCCCTGGATATACCGGTTGATCTTTCGAGACACCGGCGTCACCTGGTCCGGCACCATTCTCGCCATCTCATTGAATTTGGTGGTGTACTGTTGGTGGGTCATCGTCCCCGCCTCCAACTGCAGGAACTCTCTCTCGACTTTGTCCATTTCCCGACGAGGACTGAACTCCTCGATCACCATCCTTTTCAACTCGGACCACTTCATTCTTTCGATGGCCCAGCTACCCTCGGCCTGGACTATGTTGTCCCACCAGCATAAGGCTGACCCCGTGAAAGAGTGGGTAGCAAACTTCACCTTCTTGTCCTCCTGACAATCACTAATATCGAGGACAGCTTCCATTTCCCTCACCCATTGGTGAGCATCAGCCGCAGTGCCAGAACCGTCAAATGTAGGGGGCTTGCACCTCATGAATGCCCCGTAATTACAACCTCGTGTTGTCTCTCGTACCGGCTCCTCCTCCTCTTCCTCTTCATTATCAGATAGAACCGTTTCCGGCTCTTGTTGCTCCTGTCTTCCCAAGGACCTGTTCCTCTCTTTTCTTTCACCTTCCCTGACAGCCTTAATTACCTCGGTCACCACAGACGGTAAGATCGTCTGCACGACCTGATGTACTTCCTCAACCACTGCCTCTTTTACCGAGGCCCTCAAGTTAGCGCTCTCATCTACCCCTTTCTGATGAGGAGTATCGGGTTCTTCATGAACCACTTTCTCCACCCTAGGTCTTCCTCTTGTGGCTCGTGGTTCAGCACCACGTCTGCCACCGCCTCCACCCCGGGAAGCTTTGGAAGATCTACCACCAGCCATTTTCTACCTCACACTGAAAGGTTCAAATACTAACACGGTCATTCAAGGAAATAGCTCAGTTTATGTCAAGCATAGTAAGTCTCTAATTATAGTGGACAGCTGTGATTAGTCACTTACTTTACTCATCGCACCCTGAGCAACACCCGTCATGACTATACTAGCATCTAAATCTAACAGTACACGTATACCACATACATACGCACATAATACCAGTTAATCTTTAAGAAAATACCTGATGGCACGCAACTACTCAGATGGCATTCCCTTCCATTCTGTCCCATTTTCAGTTTAAGCTTAGGGTTTTTTTTTTTGAAAAATTTACCCATTTCACTTAAACTTTGGCTCTGATACCAACTTGCAAGGCCCCGCTCCCGGGCACCTCACAGCTGGTCATTCATCGCACATAAAATATATATTTGCATAAACTTAATAAAATCAAAGTAAAATATCACAGCGGAGTTGAAAAGAGATACATTCTCATTTCATCATAAAAGCTTTTACAATGCATTACGTCGTTGACTTGGTTACAAAATACACGCTTTCTTTACATTGCCTAGCTTTACTATGATTGCTGCTGAAGCATATGAAACCGGGGATTTATTAAGTAATCCCGTTTATGTGAATCCTCAACAATCATAGGGTCATATATAGTGACCTCTATTAATAAAACATAAAATTATTCATCATAAAGAAGATTCCTTTTGTAATTCCGTACATCGGAACCCTTAAGGAACTTTTGACACTCTCATGCAACATACTTTGTTGCATGTATTATGCACCCGCACTTCCAGTGCGTGCAGCATTATCAAAAGGAGAATGCCATCTCAAAAGAGCTGAGTAGCCGCCTCGTGCCATCCCCAGCAACACTACCTGCCAATTGGAAACACATAAAAAGTCAGCGTTGCTGAGTGAGTTCTAGTTTTATAATAAACATATTATATTTCCATTAGAAACCATTCTTTCACATGATCATACATCATACGTACACAGAGATAATATTCATTATTATCTTCATCATTCGTATTACATCATCATCTTTAACTTCTCATATTGATCCTGTCAGGCTTTACCCACTTCATAGCACTCGGCTATGATTGCTGTGGTCGAATGACAAGGATCCCGTTTCATTCTTACTTGCACATTGAAGTCTGATGTACCAATACCATATGCTATACCACGATCAGTCTTAGCTACTGGGCCGTGAATCAATATAGCGTATGCCACAGTAGCCTTAGCTACTGGGCCGTGAATCTAAGCGTATGCCACAGTACTAGTAGGTAAGCGGTAGAGGTACCATGACCATGGCCAATCACAAAGAAGGACCAATCGACTTATTAAGTGTTTGCAAGACTTAATTCGTTTGTTCGTTAATGCATGTATTCATCATCTTATTACTCATTCATTCATTCATTAATACATGCATTCATCATCGTGTTCCTCTTTCATTATCTTTCACTTTACGTACATAATACTTCGTTCGTTCATCGTCATAATACATGAGTCGTGAAAGATATACATACCACATCATAAGGAACACACGCACACATATATCATTCGTACATCATCATACATGGCATCATACATACATAGCCTACATCAATAGTCATCTACAGGCACTTACGGAAACGTCCACATAAGGACTTACTTCCGCATTTATCCCGAAAGTTGGGACTTGACTATGCATCTTCTCGGGCGTAACAGCTCTAACAGTCCCTCCTAAACCTTGGGGACTCATACTAACACATCATACAAACACATACAGGCCACAATCGTACCTTAAGCATACTGCTCGTGATTATACCTCAAATAGGTCAAACATACATAATTCCATAAACAGGTTTATATGTGTTCCGGCCCTAAAATCGTTTAAAACAAGTAAATGAGGGGTCCTAGAAACTCACCTGTGCTTGGTAGGCAGCTTCATAATCAAGCTTTAAAGACGTGGGTCACACTACGCTGCCTGCAGATAAGTTAACACTCAAAAGAGTTAATTTCTGCCTAATTTCGCTACTAAGTTCACTGATAGTTTCGCCCGTAATTTCGCCCATAATTTCGCCAGGCGAATCAGCAGTTTCGCTGCTAGTTTCGCTGGGCAGCACTCTGCCAGTTTCGCTGGATAGATTCGCTACCTTGAGCGCCCAACTTTCATTGGAATTCCCTAGTTTCGCAATGTCTAAGGATCAACCTGGGCATCAGCGAAGTTATCATAGAAACTATAGTTTCGCCCGAGAGAAAATGTAGTTTCGCTGCAGCGAAACTGTAGTCTCGCTGAAAATCCTCCTAGTTTCGCTGGACGAATTTATAGATTCGCTGGATGAGTGCTTAAATTCGCAGAACGAGCTGAAATTTACGAATCAGCTCATTTTAACCCAAAAATCCAATCTTTTCCACCCAAACCCTTGGGTTATCATCCAGGAACCTAAATCTAAGCTTCTTACATATTTTATTACCCTAAAACGTGCGTTTTTGGGCGATTTTTGCCACTTTTAAAACCCCAAAAACCCAAATCCGGGTTTTCACCAAATGGAGCAATTATATATGTTTCTTACCTCGATTCTTGTTGTTTAGGAGTCCACGAACACCAGCCTTCGATTCTTGACCAACCGAGCCTCGATCCGACACTTCTCTCTCTACACTTTCTCTTTCTAGAAATGGGTGTTTGAGTGCAAATGAGAGTTGTTCAGCTGATCCATCTATATATATGCCAGGCGTTCCCGTGACCCCAAACTCGTTAAACTCGTGACCCGAAGGGTTAATTCGGTCTAACACCCACAACCATTTTATATTTATTAAATGGCTTTCGTCTGATCTCACTATTATCACTTGACTCGCTTAGAAAAATTTCCGGGTGTTACAATATATTTTTGAGTCAACTAATCCAAAGATCTGTAAAGACTTTGAGGAGCAAATAAAGAATAGTTTTGAAATGAGCGTCGTGGGGGAACTCAATTTCTTTCTAGGAATTCAAGTGAAGCAAGTTGACAATGGCATCTTTATAAGTCAGTCAAAGTATGTACAAGACAAACTTATTAGATTCATCATGACTGAATGTAAGGTTGCAAAGACACCCATAACCAGAAACCACTCCCTTAAACCTGTTCTTGAGGGGGAGTGTGTGGATGAACATCTCTATAGAGCTATGATTGGGTCTCTTATGCAGCTCACAGCTAGCAGGCCTGATATCATGCTTGCCACATACATCTGTGCAAGATATCAAGCCAACCCCAAGATGTCACATCAGGTTACTATCAAGAGGATTCTTAGATATCTTAAAGGTGTTTCTAAGCTTAGGCTTTGGTATCCAAAGAATTTTGACTTCAATGTGTATGCTTATACATATAGTGACTATGGTGGCTACAATATGACTCCAAAGTCTATATCTAGCAGATGTTAATTCCTTGGTTGAAGGATAGTCTCATAGCAATGCAAGAAACAATCTTGTGTATAAGCATCAACTGCTAAAGTTGAATACATTGCTGCTGCTAGCTGCTGTGCTCAAATGCTTTGGATTCAGAATCAGATGTCGGACTATGGATTCAACTTCAATGAGACTCCCATCTACATAGACAACAGCAGTGCTATCTCTATTACAGAGAATCCTATGCAGCACTCAATGACAAAACACATCAACATCAGGTATCATTTGATTAGATATAATTTTGAAAATGGATTAATCAAACTAGTCAAAGTTAATACAAATGAACAATATACTAATCTATTCACTAAAGCTTTTGATGAACAAAGATTCAAATATCTTGTATCAGCTATTAGGATGATTAACTTTGAGTAGATTTTCTTAAACTTGAATGAATACTATTTCTATAACTTGTGTATCCTAAGTTGTCTATTTCTTCACCTTCATAAGCCCAAAAAATCTTTCAAAAAATATTGCTTAAATTTTTGAAAATTTTAAACATATTTTCATTCGGAAGACATCAAGTTGTTTTCAAAAAACATTATGTCTTCAAATCAAATAACTACTTATCCGACATTTACCTTCAGAAGAAATTCTGATGTATCTTCTGAAGCTTAAATATGCATATAAGTACTTATATGTATTTGAAGTACAATTTTCTTCCGAAACCATTTAATTCTCATAAGATCTATTCCTTTTAGACTAAAACTTCCAAGTCTTGATCTCTTTGGAAACCAAACATGTCGCAGAAGTAAAAATTCTCAAACTATTTTCCTTCTGAAGCAAAATTCTCACAAATCTTAGAAATACTTCCGAAGTCAATTTGTTTTCAAAAGAGTTACTTAAAATATTCCAAGGACAAAATACCTACAGAAGACTTTCGACTTCCAAGAAAACTACCTTTTTGGGCACCTTTTCAGAGGTGGGACCGACATCCGGATTTTAATGTTTATCCTTTTGTATTACCTTTGTCTCAAATCCTTTTCATATATATATACTCAATGGTTCCCCCCTCTTTTAATATCATCTTCATCTACAAATTATCTATCCTAAATGCACCGACAAACCGCCCATGTTCTTATCTTCCTTCACAACAAAGCTACCTCAAATGGCCAACTCTGACCACAGAAACCAACCAGATTTCTTCATGCAACTTCACAGGAAACATAATCAAGTTGCTCTGTTAAACTCTGCGAAAGATCTAGGTTTCTCAGAGGTATGCAACTTTCTCACTCTATCTAACTACTTTAACTCCCTCAACTTAGATCCTCCACTCTATAAGGATCAGCTATTGGAATTTTAGAGGACATGTCAAGAATTCATCATGGATGGGGAGAAGGCACTGTGTGCCATAGTGCAGGGGAGGACAATCATGCGGCCATCATAAACACTCATCTTCAGCTGGATGATGTAGAAGGTGATTTGTCCTTTCCTAAAACTATTATTAACCAGTCCTTTGTTCAGATGGGCTATGAAGGTGACTTCTCAGTCAGAACCTTCAGCGATAAGAAGGTCTCCTCTTAGTGGAATTACCTCCTCCATGTGGTCATTCACAGGTTATCCAATAAACATGGAGGATGGGACCAGATTCCTGAAGACCTTCCTTTATAGTCTATGAGATGGTTCAGGGGTCAAGTTCAGGTGTTCACAATTTGTATATACTAATTTACCTGCAAACTTGGGCTCCTTAGAGTATTAAATGTTTCATAGATATGTCTGTTGGGTTCAACAATAGGATAAACTGAGGCTTACCAAATGAAAATCATAGCCAACTGAAGATATCAGTATACAAGTTAAGAGGCCAAGTTGATCATAACAAAAACAACAATACAAGACCATTCAACATGGCAAAGTCAAAATCAAGACAAAGAAAAGTCAGAATTAGGCCATGTTGTAACAATAGTATATATAGGCCCAGTAGTGCATTTTTGCAAGTTTGGTTCTTGTATGTGTGTTTGTCATGGTGTGAATCACCACCCAAGGATAATTTCTCCTTTGGGTGGGTTTGATCTCCATCATCCATCTATGATTCTCATTGTAATTGTTCATTAACATTAATTAAGTCATAACATTATACATTATCCATCTCTTTGTTCTTTGAATCACACACGTACACCCATCTTAATTTTGATTTCTAGCTCAAGAACATGATGAATTATAAGATCCAACCTCATTGAATCTGAAATATTGATTCGGAAAAATGGTATCAGAGCTGTTGGTTGCTGGATTCATCTAGTTTCAGATCTGATTTCATCTTTAATGATGTCAAGAACATTGAAGAAACAACAAAAACGAAGAACAAAAAGTCCATGTTCTTCAAAAACCCATCAGTTCATCAACAAAATACAAAACGAAATCATCAAATCTGTTGATATTAGTATGATTTGAAGATGATTAATCATGGTTTTGATTATTGTTTCAAAAATTGATGCAATTTAACAAGATTAGCATCAAAATAATGAAAAAGAAATAGGAGCTAGAGATTACTATTCATCCTCGACCCTGGTCATTACAGCTTTAGTCAACCGATCAAACATTAAGAGATGTTTTGATCATAATCATAATCAAGGATTAAAAATGATCCATTGAAAATTAAAGCATCCGAGTGATTATTCAATAATCAGAATGTTTTAATGATGACCCAAGTCACCTGGTTGTAATCATGCTGTTGGATTTGGAAGTCCAAATCTAATGTGGATACTTGATTGCACCAAGTCACACAAATATGGTTGATTTGTGACAACAAATGCGGTTCTAACAATGAAAAATGCGGGTGATCAGGGAAGCATTGACATCCAATTATGCATGTTCTTGTATACAAATTGATGCAGTTGTGAAGCAGTAATGTGGATGCTATCTTTAGAACCAACAAAAAAGTATGAGATCATGAACTAATGCTGATATTGAATTGTATGTCAACTAATGCGGCTGCTTTGTCATGAAATGCGGATGATGGGTGATTGTGTGAAGAGTCATGATACAAGTGCGGGAGCTCCTTTACACAAATACGATAGTACATGCAAACTAAGATGACTTGTTTGAGTGAATCAACAGTGCGGATGCTTTGCATGACAAAGGCGAATGTGGTTTCAGTTAATGCGGATGTCATCCTTGCAATTCATAACAAATACGGTTGAGATATCTTGTCATGATCAAATACAGACGTGATTTATTATAAAAGCATATGCTCAAGACAAGAAGCAAATATGAAATGTGGATAGTGTTAAATCGAATGCAGATGAGTATGTTCATATGCATTTGATCTTAAAACTAATACGACAGTATTTTTGAGACAAATACGGATGAGTCGTACCATTAATCTACAAATATGTTTTATCGTTCAATCCAATACGGATGAGATCACATCCATGCAGATTCATCACGTGAAATCATGATGAACAGATGACAACACCAAACAAAAAAAATACATTATCATGAATGCGGACGAATGCAACCTACAGGCACGTCCATTTTGTGCATTCAACAGAAAGAAAAACAAAAAAGAAATCAACTTTGGTTACAAAACCACTGCACTATCAAATGATTTGTACAACTGTCAGAAACTCTCTCTGAAGTTCATGATGCTACAATCAAAGATGATCTCTTGCACCTGTGTCTGGTGAGTGGAGCAGATAGACGGACTTTAAGTGAGGGGAATAATTATTATCTAAAGAATGTTATTTATCAAGTAATTTTAGATATTCCAAAGAGTGAAAGTGTGTTTAAGATTGATTCATGTTTCTGATGCAAGTTATTGAAGTTCAAAGCCTCATCATATGCCTAATACATTCAGATCCTTAGAGTTGTGATGTGAACTGTAATCCAAAAGTGATACGACCCATATCTAATAACAAGAAGTATTCTCAACAGATTCTAATCTTTGTCAGAAATATATTAAGGGAAGCTTAATCTGAGGGGGAGAACATCAGTGAATTGTGTTAGAATATTAGTTGATCTAGAAGACATATGACAGAGAAGATCTTTAAGTTCAAATTTTGGCAAGCATCAGTTTAGGGGGAGTATTGTTAGGTTCAATAAAAAAATAAACTGAAGCTTACCAAATGTAATCACAGCAGACTGAAGATCTTAGTGTACAAGTTCATAAACCAAGTTGATGACAACAAAATAACAACATAAGAAAATACAACATGACAAAGTTAAGATCAAGACAAAAAGAAAAGTCAAAATTAGGTCATGTTGTAATAATAGTATAAATAGACCCACTAGTGTATTTTTGCGATTGTTGTTCATGTGTTTCTCATGGTGTTAATCACCACCCAAGGAGAATTTCTCCTTTAGGTGGGTTTGATCTCCATCATCTACCTATGATTCTCATTGTAATTTGTTCATCAACATCAATAAAATCATAACATTAATCACTATTCATCTCTTTGTTCTTTGATTCACGCATATAAACCTATCTTAATTTTGATTTCTAGGTAAAGAACATGATGAATCCTAAGATCCAAGCTCATTGAATCTGAAATATTGATTCAGCAATGTCTAGTACATTCTCAACTATGATTTGGGCTCACAGTTGAGGGGTCACAGTTGAGGGGAACAGGTAATATTCTAAAATTAAGAAAGATGAAACCCAATATCTTCAAGAGTATGAGGAAGCCAACTGTTGGCTTCTCTAAGGTAGAAACAACCCTTGTCCTAGAAATTCTAAGCTCATTGCTCAAGGTGGCAACCTAGCAGCACCAAATAGTGTTGAACCTACACCTTCTACTTCACAAAAACCCACAAAGCCACAAATAACGATCACCTACCAAAGAAAATCCAAACGAACCCCTGCACAAGGTACTATGCTTATGCAGGCCCCCATATAACAACCCATGCAGGAGGAAGTGGACACTGGAGCTCTCACTTATCCGGAGGAGCAAACCACTCCTATCTCACCAACGATCAGTGCTAAGGTTCCTCTTGCTCAGCCTGATAAGCTCACACCCATAACAACCTTGAGCCTTCACTCGGAGTCTCAAAACTCTAATAAACAACCTTTAGGGGACAGCTACCATCCCCAGCCTCTTGATCTAAATCAACCAATTCCCAACCTGGAATTATATGATGATGAAGAAATAGGATTCATTGAGAATCATGAGTCTCTCTTCTCCATCCTTGATCAAGGAGAGATGAGTACTCCTGTTTCTCCTATGTCTTACTCCCATCATCCACCTACTACTGAGGTAGATCTGCCTAAACCTATTCAGGAGGTCCATATGGAAGAGGCTCTCACTTCAATAAGTGACTACATCATTAAGACCTCAACCATGGCAACCCAGGCCATTGACACTTCACCTGAAGTTGTCATAGTGCAGAGGAAAACCAACAGCAAAGAACACAGTGCTGGTGATGAGGAAGAAGACCTTGGTCTTATTCTCTCACCCCCTATGATTCTTCTGATGAAGATGAGGGGAACATGAGACTAAAGGTACAAAAGCTAACTCCACCCCGCACCTATTTAGTCTCTAAGGTTAGTTACTTGGAATCTCAAGTGACTACCCTGCAAAGGAGGGTTAATGATTAGCAACTGGAGATTTCTGATCTCAAGGAGAAACTAGTTGGGAGACCTTTAAGGAGGAATCAACTAGAAACACAAGAACCTATGGATGTAATAGACTTAACCTCTAGCTCACCTGTGCAAGAGGGTGATGCTACCAAAAAAGGGAAGAAAGTCCAAGCAATCACAGAACCTGGGAGTTCTTCATAGAGTAGGGACTTTGAGGATTTACCACCGGCACTTGCAGTTGTCCATACTCCGTAACCTCCTCAAGTCCATATTGATATGGACTCACTCATTCAAAGTCTGTTTAAGGAGGATATTCCAAGAGCTCTATCTACCCCACCCTATGATGCTGAGAATGAAATACTTTGGTGGAGGTACGATGCTGATAGGAGAGCGTTGATTTTGCATAGACTCCAAGGGCAGCAAAAGGCCTTCAATTTTCAGAACCTAAAGTATTATGACAGTCTTCCTCTAGTCCACATGCCACTTGCAAATTTAAGTCAAAACAAGCGAGCTAACAGACTGGCTGAGAGGATTCAAGACAGGATAGTTGAAAAGTTCAGACAAAGAAGAAGACAAAGGCTAACAGGCAATGTCATTGGTCAACTGGATGTTGAGGTGGACCCTAAGATTAGCTTGAAGGGGAAACCTTGGCTCAATGCCCAGTGATAGACCCTGTGAACCATGTTACAAGAACTTCTTCAACATCCTCAACCCTCAGTGACGCCAACTGTTAAAGGTGCTTCATAGCCTCTCTCTGTCCAGAGCCTGAGTGCTTAATCAGGCAATGAGGGCCAAATCTCTCTCCATCCTGACTCACGAAAGCCTGTGAGTGACAAAGGAAAAGGAAACTATCTCCTAAAGAGATTGAGGAAGAGGAAGAGGAAGATAAGGGGAGAGAGTTCAGGTGGGTCATCAGGCTTCATGGAAGCTGCTATCAGTGCTACCCCTAGGCCAAATACTCAAGATGATGTATTGAAGTCATCTAGGATAAACTACTTGGGGACTTGGAACTATAATATGGATGAACTCACCTCGAGGAACTCAATGAACTGGCAGAAATAGAGCTGTTAAAGGAGAGGAAGGAGGCAGAGGATGTAGAGTTGCTTTTTAAGATCATAGAAGAAAGAAAGCGGAAGAGGCTACATAAGCATGCTCCTAGCCTCTCCCCAATTCAGAAAAGCCCTGAGACAGAGGTTGTGGCAACTGAACAACTTCAGGTATACAAAAAGTTGATAAACAAAATATGATCAACTACCTGAGTACCACACGCCTCTATCAGACATTTTTACTTCTTCCCTTATCGTATGAGTATGTTGAGTTTGAGTATCTTAAGCAGCTGGAGCAACAATTTATCATAGAACAAAAGGCTACTATGTTTATCTATCAAACTCACTAAGTCTCACTCGGATGATGAAGCAGAATCTCTAACTTAGTTGACAATAATATAATAAGTTAATGAACACAAGAATGGTCTTCAATATACTTGTATTATTACTTCTCAACTCCGTGTTACAAGACTCTTAAAAGCATGGTTTGATGAGTGACAATGAGAAACTATGTATACTATTATCTACAGTTGCTTATACTTGGATTAACAGCTGAAATTTTGTCACAACCCGGGCCCAGGTAGGGTGGGACGTCACAGACTAGCAATAACATGTGGCAGCGGAAACAAACCATCATAAGAGCACAAAAGGAGAGAACATCACATGGCATTAATGTTTAAAGAAAACCGGGCTAGTAATAGGCCAGGCCTTCATCATAGGTACATAATTCATCAGTACAAAGTGTTTTCATGAATCACAAATGTAAATTGTTTCAAATGTTTTAAAAACATAATAAGCCAATGCCATGGGTCGTGGAGCTAAGTGAAGGCCTTTTACAACAACTAGACATCCGTCACGGGTTACTTGAAACATGCTCAAAAGAAAATTTGTGTCAACTAAAAAGTTGGTGAATTCAAGTGCTTAAACTTTAAAAATAAAAGGGATTCAATAAAATCCACATTTAATTTAAAGGAATAATAGTTTCATTGTTATGGGGAATCACAATCAACCCTGCACTCAGTCCCGGCTAGCCTCTTCAAAAGTTAAGTGATACCGGTTAATCCCGAAGGAAGAACTGAGCCATAAACTAGTGTACCATACCTGCAGGGTGGTTCACCATAGTATCTTATAAAAACCTATTACATGCCACAAACAACCCCATAGGATCTGAGTGTGGTACCCTTCCATTCATCACGGAAGGCACTGTGTGTGAGGGATACCCCAAGTAGATCTATCTATATAAAACAAGCGGTACACACAAGAATTAATGACTGTGATACAAGTACCAGTAGGTAACAACAATTCCACAACATATAGCATTATAGTTTAGCACATAAGTAGTTCAGTTAAAACAGAGCATGCTTCATCCCAAAATAGTAGTAAAAAGTGGAATCACTAGAACTCGCCTTAAGTTTCAAGCAAAGATTCTTCGTGTGCCGGGAAAAGTCTCAAGCCTAGCACCCTAGCATCAAAATTTAAGTGGTAAGCTACTGCTTCTAAGCTTATGTAAGGTGTACTAGTTGTGCCAAGAAGTTAAATGCCTAATTCGACTTTGATTTGTTAAGGTTTGTATAAAATGTTTCCTTTTATGGAAAGTCATGGTTTCTTATGAAAATATAGATTTTTACACCATTAATTTAGTGACACAAATTAAATTAAGTTGTTCAAGTGATTATTAGCTTCACAAGAGTCGGTTATGGGAGTTTGGCAGAATTTACAGTTCAGTCCCTCAAGTTTCAGAATTTGCAATTTCTACCCCTAAAGTTTTTTTCTTGCATTAAATAACTTTTAAGGTCAAATTCAAGATTTTTGGAGTTAAGTTTTCATTGAAGTTAAGTTTACTCAAAATTTTTAGATTCTAGGTCCGGGTTTAGGATTTCTTATGTTTCGCGTTACCGATTATGGTAAAACAGAAGGGTTTTAATGGTTAAGTATGGATTTCCATGTTTTTGAGTCTTGGAATCTTAAAAAAGATATTAAGGACATTTTTATAAGTTTCTGACCTTTTGAAAGTGAAATTTTAGCCTCTTTTAGTTGTAAGCCGCATTTTTACATTTAACCCGTCAAAATGCGTTTTTACCCGAAATTAACCGTTTAAAAACTTGTTTGCCCAAATTTTCAAGACCTTTAGATCTTATAGCTTCAAACTTACTGAAATAAATTAATTTTTATGGATTTTTGGTTTTTATATCCTTATTTCTTATAATTTCTTCCAAACGTTACCCGGTTAGTACCCGTTTCTAACTCAAAATTCCATTTAATTTGTTTCTTGTCCACTTAGTCCAAAAATCCAGTGTAAATCACTTTATTAACTCTTTTAGAGTCTGGAATTCTTTTAAAAATATTTAAGTCCATGCTTTCTTATTTTTAAGGTGTTTTACCACTTTTCGCGTTCCCGAAATGACCAAAATGCCTAATATTCTATATCTTTATTATTTCCAACATTAACAACTCATCATACACCCAATGTAACCTAAACACTACTGAAATTATAACCCTAGTTCTTGGTTTCAACATTCAACACAAGAACAAGTTACCAACATTGAGATTTCGCCATTTTCAACCATTACACAAGTGTAAATCATTATAATTCGTGTCTAAACATTCCCAAAACCTTTTGTAACTTTCAAAACAGGTTATTTAAAGTCTTATAAGCCATTAACAAGCAGATTACAAGCCTTGGTTTGGAGATTAACATGATGGGGTTGGATGATGCACATATCACCAAAAATAGGGGTTTCAAGGTGGAAATCGGGTTCCACCCCTAGAATGATCAACATAACATGTGAGATACCTTTAGTGAAGGTAAAAGCTACTCAAGAACAAGGTGATGGTGTCAAGTTTCTGCTATAAAAAAGAAAGAATATGTTTTTAAGAGAAAAGTAAAGAAAACACAAGTTATGACTTGTTTCGAGGGTGTTGATGCTTACACTTAGTGTAGTCCATGATTTGGAGAGTTTGGAGGGACAAGATGAACTGGAGAATCTCAAACAAAGGCTGTAGAGTCTCAAACATTCAAGAACCAAGCACCAAAGTCCACAAAATGACACCTTCTTGCTTGGTTTGAGCTTGGCCGATGGTGGTTTGGTATTGTTCTTCGAATATGGAGCTGAAAATGGAGAGAATTCAAAATGTTGTGTGTGTTTTATGCTGTATGAACCGAGAGGGAGAGAGGGAGAGTGAGAGGAGTGGGTATTATTGCATGAATGAGGAGTGGAGGGTAGAAGGTGGTGGTGTGTAGTGGTGTAGAAGAGTGTTGATTGGAGGATAGGGGGGCGGCCGAAATTGGAGGATAGTGGGGTGTTTTTGTTTAATTTTTAAATGTAAATTAATATTATGTAGTGTTAGTTTGTTGTGTAGTGTAGTATTTTAGATGGTAAAAGTTTTTAGTCAGTTGATATGTCTTGTGCATGATTATGCATGCATCAATGTGTGTATGCACACATTTTTAATTGTTTCAATAATAATTTGATTTCATTGCAAGGGTGACTAATTGATTTTCCCGGGGTACTAAATTTTCCTAAATTAAATCATGATCTAGTTAATTTGTGACAAAGGTCACATGAAATAACAAAAATGGTACTAATAGCAACAATTATACTAATTCTAATGATAACGATAGAAATGATATTAACACTAGTATTATTAAAATAGGTAATGATGCAAGTAAATCAGGGTTAGAATTATGACCTAGAGGTCAGTTGTCACATTCTCCCACCGTTTAGGAAATTTCGTCCCGAAATTTTAGCTTCGATTAGATTCAGGAAGGGTGGGTTTGAAGAGGTGCGGATAACTCTTTCTCATCTCGTCTTCTAGCTTTCAAGTGAACTTAGGTCCTCGCCTAGAGTTCTATCTTACCTTGACCTTGGGTATGCGGCTTCGTCGGAGTTTCATGACCAACCGGTCAGTGATTTCTAAAGGTTCTTCCACGAAGTTGAGCTTGTTATTGATTCTTCCTTCTTTCAACGGTAGCTCTAGGGTCTCATCTACCATGCACTTCTTCAAATTTGCCACATGGAAGGTGTCATGTATGTAACTCAACTTCTGAGGCAGTTTCAATTTGTATGCCACGGGCCAATATTTGCCAGTATTTCAAATGGTCCAATGTATCTCGGGCTTAACTTTCCTCTTTTTCCGAATGTCACGGTTCCCTTCCATGGTGCTACGTTTAGCATTACTCTGTCACCCACTTGAAATTCCAATGGTTTTCATCTCTTGTAAGCGTATTTCTTCTGATGATCTCTGCATGCCCGTAGACGCTCCTTTATTTTCAAGATCATGTTGGTGGTCTTCAACATGATGTCAGGTCCCATTACATGGCTATCACTGATCTCATTCCAGCTTAATGGAGATTGACATTTCCGACCATACAAAGCCTCATATAGAGCTACCTTGATACTTGCGTGGTAGTTGTTATTATAGGAGAACTCCACCAAAGGAAGATGGTTGTCCCAGTTCCCACCAAAGTCAATCACACAAGCTCTTAGCATATCCTCCAAAGTTTGAATGGTTCTTTCACTCTGACCGTCAGTTTATGGGTGGTAAGAAGTGCTTAAATCCAGACAGGTTCCTAAAGCTTGCTGGAGTGATTTCCAGAAAAGAGAAGTGAAGCGGCTATCATGATCAGAGATGATTGATAGTGGCACACCATGCCTGGTCACTATTTCATCGATGTATAGTTGAGCCAACTTTGTCTGGTCGTAGTCTTCTCGAATCAGTAAGAAGTGAGCTGATTTAGTTAGCCTATCCACTATTACCCAAATAGCATCATGACATCAAAATGTCCTGGGTAATTTTGTAACAAAATCAATCGTGACGTTACCCCATTTCCATTCTGGAATTTCCGGCTGTTGCAACGTTCCTGACAGTTTTTGATTTTCGGCTTTTACCATGGCACAAGTTAGGCATTTTTAACATAAATAGTGACTGATTTCTTGATTCCAGGCCACCAGAAAAGTTCCTTTAAATCGTGGTACATTTTGTCGCTTCCGGGGTGAACCGAGTACCTAGAATTGTGTGCTTCGTCGAGGATTACCTCTCTAACTCCCCCGTACTTCGGTACCCACGTTCTCCCTTCATACTTATATATACCATCAGCATTCATCTCTAACCGCTTGTCCATTCCTGTTAACGCTTCCTCTGCTAAATTATCTTCCTTTAATGCTTCACCTTGAGCTTCCTTCAGCCTTGCGATAAGGTCGGTGTACACACTCATCCTTAAGGAACGGACGTGAAGGGGTTTTCTCTTTCTTTCCTACTCAAGGCATCTGCCACCACATTGGCCTTGCCAGGATGGTAGTGGATTTCGCATTCGTAATCATTCAATAGCTCAACCTATCTTCTCTGGCGCATGTTTAGCATCTTCTGATCCAGAATGTGTTGCAAACTTCTATGGTCAGTATAGATAATGCACTTCGTGCCATAGAGATAATGCCTCCACATTTTATGTGCAAGCACAACGGCACCCAGTTCTAGATCATGTGTTGTGTAGTTCTTCTCATGATCGTTCAGCAGTCTTGATGCATAAGCAATTACCTTGTTGCGCTGCATTAGTACACATCCTAATCCTTGATGCGAGGTGTCACAATAGACTACGAAATCTTTGACTCCTTCTGAGAGGGTGAGGATAGGTGCACTACACAGTTTTTCTTTAAGTGTTTCGAATGCTTCATCTTGCTCTCATTCCCACACAAAAGTTGTATTCTTCTTGGTCAAAGTAGTCAACAGTTGCACAATGCGCGAGAAGTCCTTGATAAATCTTCTATAATATCCGGCCAATCCAAGGAATGCCTCATTTCGGTGGGGGTTTCAGGAATTTTCCATTTCTTAAAAGCCTCGATTTCAGAAGGGTCAACTTGATTCCCATTCTCATTTACCACATGCCCTAGAAATTGGATCTCTCGTATCCAAAATTCACATTTAAAGAACTTGGCATATAATTGTTCATTTTGAGTAACTCAAGAATCAGCTTTAGGTGCTTCTCGTTCTCTTCCTTACTACGGGAGTAGATCAGGATGTCCTTGGTAAACACAATCAAAAACTTGTCAAGATATGGGCGGCACACATAGTTCATGAGATCTATAAACGCTGCTGGTGCGTTTGTCAGCCCAAAGGGCATGACTAGATACTCATAATCTCCATATATAGTTCTAAAGGTTGTTTTAGGTTTGTCTTCTTCCCTTATCTTCAGCTGATGGTACCCTGACCTTTAATCTATCTTGGAAAAGTAGCTTGCTCCCTATAGTTGATCGAATAGGTCATCTATTCTCGGAAGAGGGTATCGGTTCTTTATTATCAACTTGTTTAGTTTCCGGTAATCTATACACATACGTAGGGTTCCATCATTCTTCTTCACGAATAGTACCGGGGCACCCCATGGAGAAACAGTTGGCCATATGAATCCTTTTTCAAGTAGCTCTTGGATTTGTAGCATTAGTTCCTTCATCTCAGGAGGGGTGACACGGTACGGTGCCTTGGCTACTGGTCCAGCACCAGGCAGTAGATCTATTTGGAACTCAACTTGTCGATTCGGAGGTAGTCCCAGTAAGTCTTCAGGAAACACTTTTGGATATTCAGAAGCCACTGGAATATCTTCAATCTTCTTCTCCTCTTTAGCATTCATCACATAGACTATGAAAGTTGGGCTTCCCTTCATAAGACTCTTGGTAGCTTTTAAATGAGATGTCATAGGGTATAGCGTGTTACTTCTTTCGCCATGGACCACTAACACTCTCCCGTCGCTCAATGGTATCTTAAGTAGGCCTTCATCACACACGATTTCGACTCTATGTCTAGCTAGCCAGTCCATACCAACAACCACATAAAATCCTCCTAGTTTAATAGGCATCTCGTTCATCTTAAATGTACTTCCTTCTAGACTCATTAAGAAATCTTTGATGACTTCGTTAGTTTCGAAGATGTTACCGTCAGCTAATTCTATGGTAAACACATCAGTCAGGATGCATGCACTCATGTCAATCAAAGGCCTAAAAGTACTAGAGACAGAGATAGCAGTTGCTCCAGTATCAAATAGAACGGTAGCAGGATGGTTGCTTATAAGGAACGTACCGTTAACCACATAGGGTTCCTTACGGGTGCCAGCTGGATCCATCGCAAATGCTCTCACTTTAGACTTGTTGGGCCCGCCATCTTTATCTCTCTGCAGCTTAGGACACTTATTGCTCATGTGCCCTGGGTCCCCACACTCATAGCATTGCTTACCAGGCGCATATGTATAGTCTTTAATTAGATGGCCAGATCTCTTGCATTGAAAAGAAGGCACGGGGTTGCACTTCCCTTGATGATGAATCTTGCATATGTTACAGAAGGGGCTTGTGCCTAGATACAATCTCCTAGCCTTCGTACCGTGGTCATTTCTTATCGCCTCTTCACTAGGCCTTTTGCTTGAACTTCCACTGCTACCGACTGTCTTCCGGCCCTCAAACCACTTCCTTTTCTCTTCCACCGCCTTTTTTTATCCTCGTTTCTCCCGTGCTTAGTACAACCAGCTTTAACTAGGTCGTCGGTCAGACTACTGGTAAAGTCGACTGCAGCTTGTAGGGTAGCATGCCGGGAAGATCGAACCATGCCTCTAACCCTAGGGTGTAATCCCCAGATGAAACGGGCTACACCCTTGGATTCTAGCATCACCATGTGTGGTACCAGTCGGGACAATGCCAGGAATCGGTTGATGTATTCAGTGTAGTTTGGGCCTTTCATCTCCAAGCTCAGGAATTCGGCCTCCAGTTTCTCTAGCTGATTGATCAGGCAATACTTGTTGGTGATTAGTTCCCTGAACTCAGACCTGTTCGTCTACCAATGGCATTTCGGCCTCGAGGCTAAATGATGGTTTTCTACCATTCCTGTGCCAGTCCCTTGAGTGATTGGGAAGCAAATCTCACCATATGCTCCAGCTTGCATTCGCTGATTAGTGATTGGGAAGCAAATCTCACCATATGCTCCAGCTTGCATTCGCTGATGTCCAACGCGGCTTCAATTTCATCAAGCCACCTATAAGTTTCGATTGCACCCTTGGTGCCATAGAAGTCTTTTGGCTTGTAATCCATGAATGTTTTGTAGGAGCACCCATTTCTTATAGCCTCGGCTTCCTCACGGTTGCCTTCCTCATTATTGGGTCAATTAGTCCCGGTGGTGTTTCCCCCATTTGCGTTGATCTGTGCAATTATCGTTGGGATCACGTTAGCAATTTGCTGTGCCACCAAGTTGGCAATCCTTTCATCATTCACTTGGTTGGCGTTCCCCCCAAGTGGTGCTTCTGGTGGAGTAGGTGGTTGGTTCCCACCTCGGGTAGCACATCGTCTTCCAAATCGAGTTCCTCTCCTAGTCGTCATTCTGATAGTATCATAGATTAATTTATTTAGCATCTCATACATTTTGTTTCAAGTATTCCATTGTATCTCATAATTCCTATTATACACTACAATCACACATTTACGTTTCATTCAAAGTATACCAATATAACTGCCTATAAGTAACTATAAATCACGTAACATAAGGATTAGCACATTCTCAAATAACTCACCCTGCAAAAGTTAGCATCATCACAAAATAGTTTCATAAATAAATCAAACGTAGTTTCAACCACACATAATAATAATAAGTAACATTGTTTCACAAATTGGAAGGTGTCATCACCCCCATAAATAGAAATAGTTTCTGAAATAAATAGATAGATAGTTTCTCAAATAGTCTCGTAGCCTACTGCCATGCATTCAAATATTAGCTACATCACCCCTGCCACTTCTTCTTCAACCACGCTAGCCATCCAGAGCTCTTCTTCCTCTGCTCCTGCTCTAGCCATCATGGCCTGGAATTGGGCGGACTGAGAGGTCCCCATGGCGTGCATGAGTGTTAGCTCGTTAAGATGGACGGTCTTCAGTATCTCATCCAGTGTAGCATCAGAGGGACCTACGTCACTTGCCCGACGGCTAGACTGGGAGTACCTATCACCAGCTAGCGCAATGGGGCCGTCATACATGCTGTGCCTTGGTGGCATCCAGTGCTCATCGTGTGGGTGGTGTCAGAGTGGGTCGAATGGCCGCGGTGCAGGTATCAGAGTCCTAACAGTGGTGGAGGAGGAGGTGGCATCCTAAAGGAGACCGATGGTCCTGGCCTCGCACTCTTGCGTGGGCAGGTGATAACACGCACACCTCTATTCCTGATGGGTGGGATAGGTGAGTGGGTACGAGCTGCGACATGTGGGGAGTGGGAGCGCGTGCGGCTCCTGGAAGGGGATGTCGAGGAAGAGTCTCTTGACTGCTCAGTGTCGTCAGAGGTAACGGCTCCCAGTAGGTGCAGTACCGTCAGTTGGGTACGCCGGTGCCTTTCCTTTGTTGGCCATAATCCTGGTGTCCTACAAGAAATATCATGAGTAAATTGGTTTCTCATAGCTCATTATTGTAATAATAATAGTACTTATAGTAGTAGTGATGGCAATATTATTAGATAGTCCAATAGTATCCATAACCAGAGGTATTAATGAGTAATAGTATCAGATATCATTAGCTTCTTCAAATAATAACAAGCAAAGCAGTTCATCTTATGAAAACCTTCAGACCATTTCAAAGAAATTTCAGAAATCTTAAGTTTCAAACAGAGAAGGTCCAATCATTACCTAAAGGTCCATGCTGGAATTTACGCGTCCGATAAATTCATTATTACACTGATCAAGTGTAATCATCAATTTACGCAACCCGATCATCCCAACACTTTCCCACAAGGACAGTTCTAAGGCATCTGGGTTGTAGCCTAGGGTCTAGTATGGTATTCTTGACTTCTCTACAACCTTTGGCTCTGATACATGTGGCAGCGGAAACAAACCACCATAAGAGCACAAAAGGAGAGAACATCACATGACATTAATGTTTAAAGAAAATCGGGCTAGTAACAGGCCCAACCTCATCATAGGTACAAAATTCATCAGTACAAAGTGTTTTCATCAATAACAAATGTAAATTGTTTCAAATGTTTTGAAAACGTAATAAGCCAAATGGGTCGGGGAGCTAAGTCAAGGCCTTCTACAACAGGTAGACACCCGTCACGGTTTACCTGAAACATGCTCAAAAGAAAATTTGTGTCAACTAAAAAGTTGGTGAATTCAAGTGCTTAAATTTTAAAAACTAAAGGGATTCAATAAAATCCACATTTAATTAAAAGGAATCATAGTTTCATTGTTCTGGGGAATCACAATCAACCCTACACTCAGTCCCGGCTAGCCTCTTCAAAAGTTAAGAGATACGGTTAATCCCGAAGGAAGAACTGAGCCTTAAACTATTGCACCATACCTGCCGGGTGGTTCACCATAGTATCTTATAAAACCCTATTACATGCCACAAACGACCCCACAGGATCTCAGTATGGTACCCTTCTGTTCATCCCGGAAGGCACTGTGTGGGGGATACCCCAAGTAGATCTACCCATATAAAACAAGCGGTTCACACAAGAATTAATAACTGTGACACAAGTATCAGTAGGTAACAACAATTCCACAATATATAGCATCATAGTTTAGCACATAAGTAGTTCAGTTAAAACAGAGCATGCTTCATCACAAAACAATAGTAAAAAGGGGAACCTGTTGGTACACATGTCCCTAGTTCTAGTTCTAGTGTGCTTAAATATAAATGACTTTCATTTTGTTAGACTGATGTAATCGTTTGATATTTGTAATGAAAGACTCTTGATTGAATGAAAATGTGTTATTGAATGTATATAAATGAAATACAATGTGTGGTTGATGCTTATAATGTTTAATGTTTCATTGTTTATTGTATGATAACACATATTGAGTTAACTATATAGGTTTGTGAAGTATATGAAGTTCTCATGTGAATGGACCATGTTAATGGACCATACGCATGAACAACTTCATGCGAATGACTCAGTCGCACGACTGAACTAGGAGATTGGATCAGTCGTATGATTGTAACATAAGATTGGCTCAGTCGCACGACTGAACACTCAGCCATGCAAATGGATCAACCGCATGGCTCAATCGCATGACTGAACCATACTTGTGGTTCAGTCGTCCGAATGAGAAACACTAACCTATAAATACCACTTAAATCCTGGAAAAACATAACACTTCGAATATTTTCGTACCCTAGCCGTCCAGAGACTTCTAAAAACATGTTCCAACTTCATAGATCGTTCTTGTTTGATACCTGCTCAATTCTTAATGTTTAATCAACTCTAGTATCGATCATAGTAACGTTCTCACTGATTGGATCACCAATCAAATAAGATTTCGCACTATTTGAGTTGGTATACACACATAATCAGTTAGTACTCCGTCCGTACACGGTCCTAACAGAATCACTAGAACTTACCTTAAGTTTCAAACAAAGATTCTTCGTGTGCTGGGAAAAGTCTCAAGCCTAGCACCCTAGCATCAAAATTAAAGTGGTAATCTACTGGTTCTAAGCTTATATAAGGTGTACTAGTTGTGCCAAGAAGTTAAATGCCTAATCCGACTTTGATTTGTTAAGGTTTGTATGAAACGTTTCCGTTTATGGAAAGTCATGGTTTCTTATGAAAATATGGATTTTTACACCATTTAGTTAGTGACACAAGTTAAATTAAGTTGTTCAAGTGATTATTAGCTTCACAAGAGTCGGTTATAGGAGTTTGGCAGAATTTACAGTTTAGTCCCTCAAGTTTCAGAATTTACAATTTCTACCCCTAAAGTTTGTTTTCTTGCATTAAATAACTTTTAAGGTCAAATTCCAGATTTTTGGAGTTAAGTATTTCATTTAAGTTAAGTTTACTCCAAATTTTTAGGTTCTAGGTTCGGGTTTATGATTTCTTAAGTTTCGCGTTACCGATTACGGTAAAACCGAAGGGTTTTAGTGGTTAAGTATGGATTTCCATGTTTTGAGTCTTGGACTATTAAATACGATTTTAAGGAAATTTTGATAAGTTTATAATCTGTTGAAACTGAAATTTTAGCCTCTTTTAGTTGTAAGCCTCGTTTTTACGTTTAAACAGTCAAAACGCGTTTTACCCGAAATTAACCGTTTAAAAAGTTGTTTGCCCAATTTTGTAACACCTTTAGATCTTATAGCTTCTAACTTACTGAAATAACTTAATTTTTATGGATTTTGGTTTTTATATCTTTATTTCTTATAATTTCTTCCAAACGTTACCCGGTTAGTACACAAATCTGGTCTAAATCACTTTATTAACTCTTTTGGAGACTGGAATTCTTTTTAAAAAATTTAAGTCCATGCTTTCTTATTTTTAAGGTGTTTTACCACTTTTTGGGTTCCCGAAATGACAAAAATGCCTAATATTCTATATCTTTATTATTTCCAGCCATTAACAACTCATCATACACCCAATGTCTCCTAAAACTTACTGAAATTATAACCCTAGTTCGTGGTTTCAACATTCAACACAAGAACAAGTTACAAACATTGAGATTTCACTATTTTCAACCATTACACAAGTGTAAATCATTATAATTCATGTCTAAACATTCCAAAAACCTTTTGTAACTTAAAAACAGGTTATTTAAAGTCTTATAAACCATTAACAAGCAGATTACAAGCCTTGGTTTGCAGATTAACATGATGTGAAGGTTGGATGATGCACATATCACCAAAAATAGGGTTTTCAAGGTGGAAATCGGGTTCCACCCCTAGAATGATCAACATAACGTGTGAGATACCTTTAGTGAAGTTAAAAGATCCTCAAGAACAAAGTGATGGTGTCAAGTTTCTGCTATAACAAAGAAAGAATAGGTTTTTAAGAGAAAAGTGAAGAAAACACAAGTTATGACTTTTTTCGGGGGTGTTGATGCTTACACTTAATGTAGTCCTTTATTTGGATATTTTAGAGGGACAAGATGAAAGGAAAATAGAGAGAATTTAAAATTTTTTGTGTGTTTTCTAGTGTATGAACCGAGAGGGAGAGAATGAGAGTGAGAGGAGTAGGTATTCTTGCATGAATGAGGAGTGGAGGGTTGAAGGTGGTGGGGTGTAGTGGTGTAGAAGAGTGGTGATTGGAAGAGAGGGGGGGCGGTCAAAATTGGAGGGTAGTGGGGTGTTTTTGTTTTAATTTTTAAATGTAAATTTATATTAAGTAGTGTTAATTAGTTGTGTAGTGTAGTATTTTAGGTGGTAAAAGTTTTTAGTTAGTTGATATGTCTTGTGCATGATTATGCATGCATTAGTCGAAAATTAATATGTGTATGCACACATTTTTAATTAATTCAATAATAATTTGATTTCATTACAAGGGTGACTAATTGATTTTCTCAGGACACTAAATTTTCCTAAATTAAAGCTTGATCGAGTTAAATTGTCACAAAGGTCATATGAAATAACAAAAATTGTACTAATAGCAAAAATTATACTAATGCTAATGATAATGATAGAAATGATATTAACACCAGTATTATTAAAATAGGTAGTGATGCAAGTAAATCTGGGTTAGAATTATGACCTAGAGGTCGGTTGTCATAAATTTACAACTAGACAAATACTACATTGCTAAAAATAATGTATCTAACATAAAATACTTTCCTAGATTAGGTAGTCATGATATGTCCATGACTTACCTTTTGTCACCAACTATAGATGGAAACTATACTTACTGATAAAGGGTGAACAGTGGATTAAAGTATGGTCAACTACATAGGCATGAGAAAGAACCATGCAGTATATCAGAGGTCACAGCGGTTGTCAGACCGACTATACTTATGTCCACCGGTTCATAGTTGATTCTTCTGAAGCTTAAATGGCTTTGGAAGAATAAGTTCTTTTGAAGCCATTTGTGCTTTGGAAGAATCAACTTCTTTCGAGTCTTCTGCAAATCTTCATGACTTTATTCTTTGGAAGACTTTGCCTTGGATCATCTTAGTGTTTATACTTCAGAAGGGGAACTACTTAGTTTCAGAAGACAGAGTTCTACCTTCAGAAGTTCTTCATACTTGAGCTTCGTAAGATCTTTGACTTGTCTTCGGAAAAGCAGCTTTGTCTTTGGAAGACCTCTTCAATTGTACTTCAAACTATTCTAAGTGTTATTTTGGTTGCATCATCCTCATATGATCCAACAAACTCCCCCTAGGCTGATCCTACCAAAACTTCACTTTCTTCTACTCTTCAAAGTCTTCAACACTAGGGAAAGTAGATATTTGTATGTCTTTTGTTCTTCCCTAATGTGGTGGTGAGGAGCTGGTACAAGTCATTCATAGAATGTTGATTTAATCTGTTGCTCTGAATGACATGCACCATTTGCTGTGGCCCAATAAAGAGAGTTGGTTGACGGTAATTTTGGTTATACTCCCATCTAGCTATAGGATCCGAAGTTCAGCCTCCAACCATCTATAGCAATGTTTTTCCTTTTACAGTTGTGCCTTGTTCTTCTTCCTTTAGTTTTATTTTCAACTCCTCTTTAGTCTTGGCTTTCTTTCCAAGCTCAGCTAGATGAAGACTGCTCAGATGATTTCTGATGTGAGTAATAATCTAGGAGTTAGAGGGATTAGAGAATGGTTTCTTTGCAGACTCAGCAATGTCAAATCTGCTGGAGTGTTGCAGAGATGGGGTATCAAGTCTACTAACTTCACCATTCTCCCTTTCCACAGCAAAGTTGTGTAAAGGTTCATTGAACCAACACTAGAAAATTTTCCTTCTAGGATGGAGGGGCTTGGTTGGTAGCTTGTCCCCTTACCTAGTGTCCAGTAGAGTCACTAGTCATCTTCTTAACTTGTTTTCTTTTTCCTTAAGAGTATCTGAGTTGGTTTCGAGATGTTGGAGTGCTTGGTCCGGTGTTCCCCTTGGCAGATCAAGGAATGCATCTCTTGTGAGGGAACAGGAAGAGCCATCAATATTTGATAGTTTAATAGACTCCTCCTCATAAGAGATGTCACTCAAGGTTATGCAGTTGGTGTGCTTCCTTTTGATCAATATATGATAGTTTAATAGACTCCTCCTCATAAGAGATGTCGCTCAAGGGTTGTGTTTTAGGTTTAAGGATTGGTGGTGGTGGTGGTTGTTGGGAAGCAGTGGGTGAGGTGTCAGTAAGGCTGATGGTGTGGGTTTAGGGGTGTAAGGCTCAGCAAAATTGTTTAGTTTTGATGGGGAAGGGAAAAGATATGGGTAAAGGTTTTATTGTTTGTGGTTTGGGTGTTGGTTTGGGTGTCATCTTCCAAACACTTTGACCTTATGTTACCTCGTACCTTCTTCCTAAGCGAACATCATCCTTCATGTCATTGACATGTAGCTATAGGATCTTCTGTTACATGGGACCCAGTTGTCTACCGGTGAAGCCATGGGGTTTGAGATAGGGTTTCATCTAGTCCTTATCTCCCACCTTTTTAGCAACCACAAGTAGTGCCTCTTCTTCCTCCTTCTTCTTCTCCCTTAGCTTTTCCCTGGCAGCCTTCTTCCTCTTCTTGTTGATTTGATCTTGCTCTTTGTGAAAAAGAAACAAGATCGTACATGATCATGAGGAGTCGACTCCTCCGGAGAATAGCCCCTTGTGCAGAGAAAGGCTATTCTCTCCATCCTCTCCCTTTTCAAAGCATTCTCCTTCTTTTTCCTCTTCTCCTCCTCTATGGCCAACCTTTCTTCCTCCTCCTTTTCCTTTTGCAGCAAGGTTGCCTTCTCTAACTATACAAGCTCGTCAAGTGGGAGTAGAAGTATGTCTTCATTGTCTACTCCTACGCTGATGAGCCTGTCAATGGCCTCCACTCTCCTTCTACTATTGATACTTTTTTGGTGGTTGCTGCTGCTTTGCTGCTTGTAGCCAGTAGCTTCCCAGTATCAGTTCTTCCTTTCATCTCTAGCTTTTCCATCCTTTCCTCCTCTAGAATTTCCTCAGCAGTCATCTTCCTTTTTTCTTTAGGATCTGAAGAAGATTCACCCTTTAGGGATTCTACCTTTGAGGATTCAGGTTAGGGAGAGTATGGTTGAGCTTGTGGTGCTTGTGGTGTCGGAGATAGAGGGGTTTTAAGAAAGTTCTTACTGTTTACCTCAAAGGGTAGATCAAGAATGGCCTCTATGATAAATAGGTCATCTTGCATGGAGGATAGTTCAATTATTCCTTCCGCGGCTTGGGTTTTCGCTTCAAAAGTATTTGGAACAACACTACCTGTCCCATATAAGTTTGTTGCTGGGCCATCAGTCTGTATTTTCCCTTCAAAGTTATCTCAAGTTCAATAGGGACCTTAGGTTAACAAATTCCTTCTCAAAGGTAGGTGGTGCAGTCAACCTTTAAAGCTCTTCAGTTCCAAAGTAGGCAATGGAAACATCTGGGGAAGGTTGTTCAAGGGATGAGCTTATTAGAAATTAGGTTAAGAATCTGTTAAGGTCAATAAGCATCCTTGGGTGCACTTGAATTGTAATAGGAGGTAACTCAGGGAAGATGGTTGCAGGGTGTTTCTGTTTAGGATAGAATGAAGATATGGTTGCAGGGTGTTTCTAGGTTCCTCATGTCTTTGTTTCTGTACATTCTCCCCCTTTTGCGTAGCATCATCTTGAGAAGTAGATGAGCTAGAGGAAGAACTTAAACAAACTTCTCAATCTGTTTCTCAGCTAGTTGAGCATTGAGATTTTCAATCTCAAGTTGCTGAGTGGCAGACCTATCCTCTAAAGTCTTAACCTTTGATTCAAGGTTTGGGACATTAGAAAGTAGGTATCTGATGGTAAGTTGTCGAAAACCCTCATCTTCTTTTGAAGAATCATTGGGAGATGAGATAATATACCTAGTATGTGCATCATCACCACCAGTAGCGGTTTCTTGGCACCCTTTATTCCTTTGCGTGGTGATGTCTATTGGAGAGTGGTGAGGTAGATCAATATCATGGCCCTAATGAAACATGATATCCTCGTCAGATCTGGTTATAAGGTCAAGAAAGGATACCGAGGTTATATCTAATGATCTAGGACCTTGGTCAGCACCTAATGGCATTAAGCCAGTGATGTGTCTGTCCCTTTTTTGCTGCTCAAAGGAGTGTTGAGACTCAACTTCAGGGCTAATGGCTTGGGCTATAGCCTTTTTAGGGAGACTGAGGAGACTTAACACTAATATTGAGGTCAATTGAGGATGATGGTTGGACCTCTAGCTGAGTGAGAGCCCTAAGTTCCACTCTAGCCCTTTTGGATTGAAAAGAGGGGACTTGTTCAATCAGAGTATATTGAATAAGGGTTCGTTTGGGGCGTCTTTGGTATGTGAATATGATTGGGTGGGTAGAAGTGATTGGCATTGTAGTGGTGGTGTCTGGTGTGCGTTCATCACCTGCTCGGACTGTGGGGATGTCACAAAGAGCCGTTGGCTCAAGCATACCCGGAAGAAGATCAGTGAACCTTCCAGTGAAGTTGCTGGACACCTTCTTCAGCATTTTCAAGACGCCTGACCTCATGGGAAGAACCAGAAGAATATCTTCACTTTGAAGTTTAACCTCGTCGAGCTCATAATTAATTATGTGCTGAATGAACTGGGGATACATATAAAATGTATCCGTGGTGAGATTACCTCGTAGATTGTTCAACACAAACATTGAGTAGTTGAAGCGGAGGTCTTTAACCAACCCATGGACTAGGAAGTCCAAATCATATCGGATTTGATCCAACCCCCTGATTTGTTAGATAGGCTGTGCAAAATGATGTGCAACAAGAACTTTCAGTTGTAGGAGAAGTTGAACTTGTAGACAGTTGACGTGCTCACATCGCCACCATATCCCATCTAGATGTAAGTGTGATCCAGATCAGACTTGGGGAATTCAGTGGGGGCTCCTTCATCATAAAGCTCTAGATGCTCCTTTATGGTTCTTTCACGGATGATGAGTTCCTGCCCGTAGATCCTCGATCTGATGACCCGTTCATCGTTAAGCATCTCTCTTTGACCATTGGCCCAGAATTCGGCCATATGGTTTGAGTATATGGTAGGATTAATAGTGCGAGCGGGGAAGTATGAAGTTTGTGATACATATTGGACAATTGAGGCAAAGTCGACATCCTTTGAAGAATCAAGGATTACGACCTGGTAGTGTTGGGGATTCTAGGCCATTGTTGTCAAAGTATTGTTTAAATGAATGAATTTAAGCGTGAGTGGAGAAGAACACAGTGGAAATTTGAGGCTTTTGTGAAGGTGAAGAAAGTAAAGAAAAAGAGTCGGAAGTTTTTAAATAGGTGGTAAAAAGATCAAACTGATAAAGCGAAAGGATAATTTGGGTTTTGATTTGACAAGGGCGGTATGATAGACCATTTAAAATATTCCGACAATCATCAATAACAGGGCTTAGATTGTATAAAGACGACATAGACAAGACACATTTTAAAATTTTTTCAAAAGAGATGGACTAGTCAATATTAATCATCCCAATAGCTGTGATTAAATATTTAAATCTTTGTTCATCAAAAGCTTTGGTGAACAAGTCAGCATATTGTTCATTAAATTGACTTTGACTAGTTTGATCAAGTTTTTCTCATAAATATCTCGAATGAAATCGTACATGATGTCAATATGCTTTGTCTTGGAGTGCTTCACTGGATTTTCTATGATAGATATTACACTCTTGTTGTCTATGTGGTAGGGGTCTCCATGAAGTTGAAACCCAAATCTAGCATCTTATTTTGAATCCATAGCAGTTAAGCACAGCAACTTGCAGCGGAAATGTATTCAGCTTCAGCAGTTGATGTAGAAACACATGATTGCTTCTTGCATTACCAGGAGATGATCCTTCAATCAAGTAATTGATATCCTCCTGATGTGCAATTCTTGTTGATGTTACAGCCATCATAATCACTGTTAATATAGAGATTGAAATCCTTATTCCAGGATACCACAAACCCTGTTTGGGAGCTACTTAGAGGTCTTTTGATAGTAATTAGGTGAGACGACTTAGGAGCATCCTAATGTCTTGCACAGATGTAAGTTGCAAACATGATATCAGGTCTATTTGCAGTGACATACATCAAAGATCCAATAATTACCCTGTACTAAGGCTGATCAGTATCGTCCTCATCGGAATCAGGACAAAGATTGTGAGTCTGGGTATAGGTGCCTTGGTTGGCTTACAATCTTTCATCTAACATCTTTCTAAGATGTCTTTGACATACTTAAATTGATTTATTAAGAACCCTTCTTCTATCTGCTTGACTTGAATTCCAAGGAAGAAATCCATCTTTCCCATGAAACTCATCTCAAAATTGTTTTTCATAATGCTTTCAATGTTTTTACACATTTGGTCATTTGTGGAACCAAATATGATATCATCAACATAGACTTGTACAAACAAATGTCATTCCTAGACTTTTTGATAAACAATGTTTTGTCTATGGTGCCTCTGGTATAGCCATTCTTTAGAAGACACCGAGACAATGTATTATACCATAGCGTAGGTCCCTGTGTAGCCTGTAAAGAGTTTTATCCACTTTCCACACATAGTTGGGGTCTTATGGCTCTTCAAATCTAGGTGGTTAACACAGATAGACTTCTTTATCGATATTCCCATATAGATATGCACATTTGCATCAAGTTGATTGACCGTTAATTTCTTGGATGCTGTATAAGCAAGGAAAATTCGCACAACGTCAAGTCTTAGAACAGGTGCAAAGACATCAGTGTAATCTATGCCTTCCTCCTGTGTATATCCTTGAACCACAAGTCTTGCTTTGTTCTTTATGATCAAACCTTTATCGGCTCTTTTATTTCTGAACACACACTTAGTGCCAATGGGGACTTGTCCAGGTAGCAATGGACTTTGCCCCTTGAATTAAAGCAACTCCTCTTGCATTGATTCAACCTAATTGTTGTCCTTAAGGGATTCTTCCACCTTCTTGGGTTCTATTTGAGAGAGAAAGCATGAGTACAAGCAAACATTCCCATTGTGGGTCTGACCTCTTATTCTCAAACCTTCTGAGACATCCCTAATGATTTTATCAGCTGGATGAGTGTTGTTATCCTGTGCCTAGGAATCACATCTAGTTGCATAGAGAGATCCAAGTTGGAGAAGTTATGCTCAGGATTTAAACACCATTTCCAGCTGATGTCTCATACTTATTCAATGAGGACTGATTGAATGAATTTATGACAACATCAATATTATTTTGTTGTGAAGCAGCATCAACAGTAGCCTGTTCCTCCATATCACTATCTTCATCAGCTTGGTGTTGAATGCTAGAGTTGTCAGCTGATGAGTTTTGAGGCTCAGTTAGCTGACAACTTGTTGAAGCTTCATTGTTTTCTTATATATTCAAGCTTTCAAGACTTCCAGTAGTGGGAGCTTGATCTTCATGACTTCTTGGAGAAATGTCTAGATAACTCAAACATTTGATTATCATAAGAGTCACTTTGAGTTCCAGTTCCATATGAAACATTCTCAAAAGATGGTTTAGAATAGTTTGGAAACAATTCTAAGTCAAAGATATGATCAGGACCATTTACCTTAACACAAGGAGTGTGCTTATTAATAACAATGTTGGATGATTCCTCTATTTGTTGATTTTTGATGTTATATACTATATAAGCAATAAAGTTTGAGGAATATCCAACATAGATAGCATCATCTGACTTGTTGCATAGCTCATAAGGGGCTTTCTACGGGGCCTCTTGTTATGTATGGTACACCTTCTGCTAAAGGACCTAAGAAAACCAATGAACAGTGGCCTCTTGTTCCATACCTCATAAGGGGATTTTCTATGGGGCTTAACAGTGAGAACCCTGTTCTACACATAGCGTGCAATGCTGACTGCCTCTGCCTAGAAAGTTAGAGGTAGCTTTGAATCAGCTAATATAGTTCATTCATCCTCAATAAGTGTTCTGTTCCTCCTCTTAGCAACACCTTTTTGTTGAGGAGTAATAGGAGCACTATATTGTCTGGCAATCCCTTTTGAGTAAAGAATGAGTCAGGAACTTGATTCTTAAACCTGGTCCCTTGATCACTTCTAATAATTTTTACCTTGTGATCAATTTGATTTTCAATTTTAATAATAAAAGATTTTAAAAGTTTTAGCAGTTTCATCTTTAGTTCTTAAAAAGAAATACCCATGTAAATCTTCTAAAATCATCAACAATCACAAGGCAATAAGACTTCCTTCCAATACTTATTATTCATAAGAGACCAAATAGATCCATGTGCAATAAGTGTCATAGGGTGGTTATGGAGTTAACTTCTTTGGATTTGTGAGATACTTTATGTTGTTTCCGTTTTAGACAAACAACACGGTTATCTTTACAAAAAAATTCCTTTTTAGACACACCATGTACCAAGTTATTTTTTACCAATTTGTTCATGGTTTTAAAATTAACAAGGCACATTCTTTTATGCCAAAGACTTGACTCATCAACATTAGCTGTGGAAAGAAAGCATGATACTTCACCCAGTGGGGAAGCATTGTTCATATCAAGCTTGTACATATTCCCTTTTCTAGGAGGTCTAAGAAGCACCAATTCCTGAGGATTTGTCATCCCTGGTTTGGGGATAATGCACTCATCTTTTGGGAAAAGCATTTGATGCATTTGATCACAGAACAGAGAAACACTAAAGAGATTGTATTTAAGCATTTGACAAAGTTCACTTTGTCAACTTTTAACTTACCATTGGATACACTACCTCTACCAGAAATGTATTCTCTGGCTTCACCTTCAAACTGAATAGGACCTTCATCAAAATGTTCAAATTGTTGTAGGAGAGATCTGTTCCCTAACATGTGCCTAGAGCATCTACTGTCCACAATCCATACATTTCCATTCTTGTCATATGCATGTCCCTTCACATAAGGTGAAATGTTACTATTGGAAACCCAAGCCTTTTTGGTCTTGGGCTCTTCCAATATAGATGAGATAATTGAACCAAAATGTATGCATATGGGTTAAATTATGGTTTGTGAAGAAGAGGTTTGGGCTGCAGCAACTTTTCTGATCTTCTATACCGTCCTATGGTTAATCAGTGTAGATGAGTCTGCGAAGGCTTGACCAGCATGACTTCTTCCGAGGCTTCTTTCTTCTCAGAAGAAGTTGTTACCACCTTTTCTTCCAAAGTAGTCTTCTTCTCGGAAGGTTTCAAAGGTTTCTTTTTGTTCCTTTGTTTGTTCTTTGGTTTGTCTTTCGAAGCTATTTCCTTTCAAAAGAATGAGTTTCCTCCGAATACAACTTGGCTTCATAAACAAGCTTTTCTTTCCATAGCACTTAAACCATATGGTAAGGTCCAAATGTGAAACCATCCTTGACTCCTTCTTTCTTAACATTGTTTGCATAATGTGTGCTTGATATATTGTAGTAATAATCATTAGCCATGTGGTCATGCAGACCACAGATTATTCACTCAATGTTATTCTTGATGGGGCATGAGGATTGTTGTTTCTTGCACTTCTTTTCTTCTTCAACAGCCTTCCCTTTTATTTTCTAATTCTTCAGTTGGATAAGAGTGCTAGTATTACACTCTTTTCCTGAACCAGAATTTCCAACCACTTAGAATCCGGCTAAGATGAATACACCCTTTGGCCTTTGGTTTATTTTCAATTTTGGCTTAGCCACCTTCTTGGCAATTTATCTTACTGCCTTGATTTTATTCGTTTTGGCTTTGGTGGTTTGGGGTTGATCATCAGCGGTGTTGATGAGGTTTTCTATCTTATCCTTCCCTGTGGTGGTCACCATTGTTGCATCATTCTTCTGCTCATTGGGTAGTGGGTCAGCAGTTAGAACCTCTTGCGCATCAGTACCACAACTTGGTTGTCTAACTGCTACATAAGAGTATGGTAGAGCAATTTCATTGGTTCCCAACCCATTTTTGTTTGGATAACACACGTTTGAAAGGGAGGATGATGCAACGACGGTCTTGAAGTTATGCTCTTAAATGGCATACTTCTTTGCTTTAGCCTTAGCTATTACTAGCTGGGCTTGAGCCTCGGCGAACTTGGAGATTAGATCTTTTATCTGAGCCTTGTAGTTTTAATGTTCATGCCTTAAAGAAGATAGAGTTTTCTCTAACTCTACAATTTTGAGTTTATAGTCAGATTATGCTCTCTTAAAGTCAGATTATAATATGTTTAAATACTCAATATCAGATTTAATTTCCATGTTGTTGTCCTGATACAATTTAACCTTAGCAATACAGGATGGAGTACAGAGATGTTCATATACCTTACTATCTTCAGTTCCAGCCATGAGAGCTTGAGCAGGAGTGCTATCTTGCACCATGAAGCTCCAATCAACTTCTTGAGTAAGAGCTGCACTCCGTTGTTCAGTTGGTTTGGCAGCAGATTTTAGGGTAGCAGGATGTTGGGAGGCTTGAGTTGCTCCAGCATTAGATCTAGGAGCCTTGCAGTCCCTTGCAAAATGGCCAAGTTGGATGTAGTTGTAGCACTTGGCCTTTGACTTTTCAAAACTAAATTTGTTATTGGTTGGATTCTAAGGGAACTGCCTTTTAGTTCTCTTGATGAACTTCATTGCTCTATAGGTTAGGAGAGCCATCTGTTGAACAATGTCCATGTACTCTATCATCTGGGCTAAAACATTCAAGATCATCATAACATAATTGAAAATCTAAAGAATGCTCATTCCCTGAAACAAAAGTACAACTATCCTAGAAAGGATTTTGATAAGCCTATTGAGACCTGGGTTTCTCAGGAAATGTGATATGAGGATCAGAGGAGAATGATGGCTGCTAGGGATAGTTTAGGTACAACTGGGGCTGGGGAGTTCTAGAACATTCGGCAGCATGTAGAGCATTGCTGACAGGAAGGTTTGAGTTTCTGCTCATCTGATGGCCTTTCTGAGTTTCCATCTCCATACGGTATCCATCAAGGATTCCATATAGTTGAGTCATAGTGATAGTTGAGATTTTCAGTTCTCTTGATTGAAACACAATAAAAAGTCCATTCATGAGGAAGTGCACTCATGAATTTCCTTACTATGTCTCTTTTCTCAAGAGTCACTCCCATAGACTAAAGAGTGGTGATCAAGTCCATATACGTGAAGTATTGTTGGCTTAAGGTCTCACCAACAATGTGAGTGAAGTTTTCAAACTGCTGCTTCAGCACATCTTTATTGGACTCTCTGGAATCATTAGAACTAGAGTACATTAACGTCAAAGCACCAAGTAGATCTTTGGCGGACTCGCATTACTGAAAGCCTACCATTATGGACTTTGGTATAGCCATAATCAACATAGTTATGGCTTTGCAGTCGATGTCCATCTTCTTGAAGTATTCGTTAGAGTAGTCTTCAGTAGCTTTCTCAATGATGGCACCATTACCAGCTGGTGTTCCACCTTAGGCTTGTAAAGACCATGAGTAACTGATCTCCACATTCGGCTATCTTGATACTTGATAAAGCCTTCAACACGTTTGCACTAGGCTCTAAAATTATCAGGAGTGATAATTGGAGCCTTGGTCATGGTTCCTATCTTAGAATCAGAAAATTTCTAGTTAAGAGCCATTTGAGTGAAGTGAGTGAGTGTGATGAAACAAGGGTGATTTGGAATGGTTAGATCTCACAATCAATAGCCGAAAAATGGCTCTGATACCAATTGCAGGATTGGTGTTGGTCTCTCAACACAAGTTTATCTCTCATACTTACTATGTCTCACTTGGATGATGAAGCAGAATCTACAACTAAGTTGATAATAATATAATAAGTTAATGAACACAAGAATGGTTTTCAATATACTTGTATATATTACTTCTGAACTCAGTGTTACAAGACTCTTACAAGCATGGTATGATAAGTTACAATGAGAAACTATATATACTATTATCTATAGCCGGTTATACTTAGATTACTAGCTGGAACTTACAACTAGACAAATACTACATTGCTAGAATGAAGTATCTAAGATAAAATGCTATCCTAGATTAGGTAGTCATGACATGTCCATTGACTTACCTTTTGTCACCAACTAAAGATGGTAACTGTACTAACTGATAAAGGATGAACAGTGGATAAAAGTATGGTCAACTATATGGGCATGAGAAAGCGCCATGCAGTATATTAGAGGTGGCAGCGGTTGTCATACCGACCATACCTATGTCCACTGGTTCATAGTGTATTCTTCCGAAGCTTAAATGGCTTCGGAAGAATATGTTCTTCTGAAGTTATTTATGCTTCGAATGAATATGTTCTTGCGAAACCATTTATGCTTCGGAAGAATCAGCTTCTTCCGAGTCTTCTGCAAGTCGTCATGACTTATTCTTTGGAAGACTTTGCCTTGGATCTTCTTAGTGTGTATACTTCGGAAGGAGAACTACTTAATCTCGGAAGACTGAGTTATACCTTTGGAAGTTCTTCGTACTTGGGCTTCGGAAGATCTTTTACTTGTCTTCGAAAGAGCAACTTTGCCTTCGGATGACCTCTTCAATTGTACTTCAAAATATTCTAAGTGTTGTTTTGGTTGCATCAACCTGATATGATCCAACAAAGAGGTTGCAAAGTCAAGATCCATCATCTAAAAAAGCCAAAAGAAATTTGCCAATATGTAGAGGTTGATGAGCTTCTTGAAGCTGTATGGATTCTCCGAAAGGAGCCTTGGTCCAATGTCTTTATCCCTATGGATGAGCAGATTAGAGTGATCAAGTAGAAGATAATAAAGGGAGAGCTTGTTGATTTATATTCTCCACCAAGTGAAGCTCCTCTTGAAGTTATGGTTAAGGATGAACCCACAAAGACAACACAAGCTGGACCTAGGCTGCATCTCAACCAACTTCATCTTCTAACCCATAGTAGGGTCCTGTTCCTTCTCCTTCTGCACCTGTGAGGGAAAAGGACCCAACTGAGAAAGACACAACAAAGCAACCTGGTGATGAAGGCCAGTCTCCTCAGTCAAAGACTCCAAGCAGGAGGAAAAGGATGGCCAAGAAAACTGTCTTGAAGAAGAAGAAGAAGAAGTTTAAGGCATCCACCCCCTTACCTCTGGATGAGTCATAGCATCCGAAGGAAGTGGAAAAATAGGCTGGTAAACCAACTCCAACTCACGCACAACCTCTTGCAGCTGGAAGACCCATCTCGTCCTGGACCTTTGCTGCAAATCCAGACATATGGTAGGTCATCAGAGATCAAGGAGGTCAAGATGTCTATTTCTAGCATGACATGCTTGATCTTCCTCTACACGATCTCTATTACATGAGAAGGTATTATGAGAGTCTGAGGGATCCTGACCAATTGATGAAAAAATGAATGGTCTTTATCCTATTGAGGACTGTTAATATATGACTTATCTTCTCTGTTTTGGTAGCATCAGGCTAGGGAGAGTTTGTAAGGTTATATAAGAAAGGCTGATGTAACCAAAGCAACAAAAGAGCTTCCAGCGTGCATGCACTGATATATAAGGTAGAAGTTACTTTGAATGTTTTACACACTTCATAGAATATTTTCTAAGTGTAAAATCTTCTGAAGCCAAAAACCAAATATTTCAAAGCTAAAGTTGAAGTCTTCCGAAGCTTCAAATACAAAGTCTTCCGAAGCCAATAAAGTGAAGACTGATTTCATCCAAAGACAGAGAAGACATGCTTTCTCTGGTCCACGTTTGCGCAAAGCTGGCCCGCTTTCCATTGTAACTCTGAAGACTAACCAACTTGTATAAGTTGGTGAAAAGGTCCATGCTATTGAAACTATAGATTAAGGTCTAGAGTCTAGAACTTTCTACTTTATACATTTTATCCTTTTTTGTAATATATTAGGATGTGAGCTATGGCATGTTATAGTCACTAGCCAAAAGACAATCTGCCTTTGGACTTTACATTGATCTTGTTGTCTAGATTAATGTTTCTAGCTGATCTTCAAAGTATGGCCGGCTGTGAGATGTAGTATAAAGTATCTCAGATTCTTGTATTTTATTTTATACTTTGTAACGCTTGTAAAAGAATTTGAGAGAAATATACAACATTCTTGAAAACCACATTTATCTGTACTTGTTCTAATTTTGTTTTCATGTTTACTTGTGTTCTTAATATCTCTAACATAAATGTAACACCCGAAATTTTGTCAAGTCAAAGAAAAGAAAATAATAAGAGGAGAAATGAAAGTATATTACAAAATTGGAAAAAGGAACATAAGTGGAGGGGCTTATGTGTAAAAAGGATAAAACTCATATATTTTAATAATTCTTTGAGTATGGCCGCCCATATATGTGTTCACATTCTTCTTTTTCGACCAAAACAAGAAGAAGAGAGAATCAGAAGTTTCTCTTGGTTTCAAGAGGAAAAAGAATCTATTCTTGGCCTATGTAAGTATTTCTTGCATAATCGATTCGCTTTTGTTGGGCTTTCGACTATGAAACCGAGTTTTACATGTTCTTATATGTTTATGTGTGTTCGGGTTTATGTGTTCTTGGTGTCTAGGTGTTAGAAACATTAAGATTTCTCAAAATTGAGGGACTTGCGCTTGGGAGCAGTCAAGGTGAGTTCTAGAGCTTGGATTTATGTTTTTAAAAGTTCTTTGGGGTTGAAAGTGCATGCTAAAAAGGTTTTACAACTGTTGCATGTACACCCGTATGTACTTGTGTATGTATGTTAGTGTTTCATGGTTGTTTATGTGATGTTGATGCTTAGAATGGTAAATATAAGTCAAGAACATGTTAGGATGACGATTGGCACTGAAAATAACTTAGGAACATGTTAAACAAGTGGCCATGCGCTCAAATAGGGCTCATGCACCTGAAATATTAACCTAGAACGACTAAGAAAAGTTCATGCACCCAAACAGTACCTCATGCGCCTAAAATATTGACTTATAAAGTCTAAGAAAATTTCATGCGCCAAAACAGTACCTCATGCGCCTGAATTATGCCTTAGAAAAATTTAAGTAAGCTCATGTGCCTGAACAGTAGTTCATGCGCACAGACATTTTGCCCAGAGGTTTAAGTGTTGGGCTCAGGCGCCCAAATAGTGCCCATACATCTGGATTTTTCCTATGCGCCTAACTGTCCCATGCGCCTAAGGAGCCATGCACCTGGATAGTGGAAATGCGCCTAAGCAGGGCTCATGTACTTGCATAGTGCTAATGCGCTTAGACTGTTTTACATAGAAAATTTCAGGCTCATACGCCTGAAATATTTCATGTGCCTTGTATTGGACTTAGGATTTTTTAAGAGGGTTTAAGAGATGGATGATTGGGACAGGTTTTGTGATGATTTGATAGTTTATGTTTAAAGCATGCATGATGATAAGATGAGAGTTATGATATGTATGTATGTATGATGTGTTATCTTTCTTCGTTATTGGCTTTGAAGATGTATATATTATGTTATATTATACGTTATATATTATGTTTTGACTTTACATGGTATGATGTATGTATGAATGAACGTAAAGTATTACGTAAAGAACTGAAAGATAATAGCGATGAAAAGTGGAATGTAATGAACGAATGAATGGCTTGCAAGCAAAATTGAACGGAGGTGCACGACCATGTTGTCGTTAGCTCAACTTTGTACGGTTTTGCTAACCTGAAGGATGAACGCAGGGTCAATCATTGAGATTGACGAGACCCTTATGGCATGCCCTAGGTGACTGGCTCAACTTCGTGCATAATGTTCGGGGTCTATTTATAGACCTCAGGCCCAACATCAGCTTCGTGCACAATGTTCGGGGTATTGCACATTGGTCTGGATGAAAGAGAAAGTTAATGATAATGAATGAAATGAACGAATGCATACGATGATGAAAGATAATAATGAAAGTAGGAATGAATGAAATGAATTATAATTATTATCTGGACCTACGTATGATGTATGATCACGAACCAAAGTAAAAGAAGGTATTTTATTGAAAAAGAGTATTTTCATATATAAACTATACAAGGTATTTTAATGCTTTAAAACTTGAACTCACTCAGCAACGCTGACTTTTATGCATTTTCAGTTGACAGGTATTTATTGCTGAGGATGGTACGAGGGTGAGCTACCCAGTAGGGCAAGACTAACATCCGCTCATGATTAATAGCACTGTTGTTTTGTAATGCAATTATGTGGTTTTTTGTAATTGATAACAATTACAGGTGTATTGCTTAGCAATAGTTTTTATTATGAATGAATGGCTTTTGATGTTAATTACACTGCAATGTTTTATGAAATGTGTATGTTATAAATATTTTGTGCAATGAAGGTCCAACTGTAACAGTCCGGGAACGGGGCCTTACAAGTTGGTATCAGAGCCAAAATTTTAGGAGAAATAGGTAAATATTTTCAAAAGCCTAAACTTAAACTTAAAATAAGATGAATGGAGGGATGCCAGCCCGAGTAGCTACGTGCCATCAGGTATTTCTTTTCTTAATGTGAACCGGTATTATATGTGTGTGTTGTTTGACTTATGTGCTTTAAGTAGATTTAGATACTGATGTAGCCAGGATAGGAAATGCTTGGGGTGTGAAGAGTAATGTAAGTTGCTAATCACAATTGGCCATTGTAATTAGAGACTTACTATACTCAACATAAACTGAGCTATTGCCTTGAATGACCGTGTTAGTGTTTGAATCCTATAGTGTTTAAAGATGGCTGGAGGTAGATCTTCTATGGCTTCTAGAGGTAGAGCACGTGGTGGACATGGTGCTGAGCTGCGTGTTATGAGGAACAGGGCTAGAACTGCTGAAACGGCATGTGAAGAGCCTGATATCCATCACCAGGAAGGTGGTGATAAGAGTGCGAACTTAAGGGCCTCGGTGAAAGAGGCGGTAGTTGAGGAGGTTCATCAAGTCATGAAGATGATTCTGCCGTCCGTGGTGAATGAAGTGATTAAGGCTGTGAGAGAGGACGCAATGAAGGAAAAGAAGCAAAGGAGGAAGACCGCTGAGAGAGGAGAAAGAGAACAAACAGAGGATGAAACAGTTGTCTCGAGTGAGAAAGAGGAGGAAGTAGCTGTGCAGGAAACTGTACGGGGCTGTAACTATGGGGCATTTCAAAGATGCAAGCCCCAAACATTTGATGGGAATGGCAGTGTTGTTGCTGCTCACAGTTCGGTAAAAGAGATGGAAGAGGTGTTGGAGATTAGTGAGTGTCGCGAGGACCAGAAACTGAAGTTCGCCAATCACTCGTTCGTTGACTCGGCTTTGTGTTGGTGGGACAATATTGTCCAAGCCGAGCACAACAGAGCCATCAGGAGGATGAGGTAGGGAGAATTAAAGAAGATGGTGATTGAGGAATAATGTCCTCACCAAGAACTCGATAAGATTGTAAGAGAGTTCTTGCAACTTGAGGAGGGAACCATGACACACCAACAATACATCACCAAGTTCAACGAAATGGCGAGGCCGGTGCCGGATCAAGTTACGCCGGTATCAAGGAAGATCAAGAGGTATATCCAAGGATTGCTGGCTAACATCCGCTGGCATTTGGTTGCTTCCCGGCCGGGTACCTTTCGGTCGGTGGTAGACCTGGCGGGTAGATTGTATGACGAAAGGGAGGAGGCGGTGGTTGAAATGAAGAAGACAGGTGGTGGTGACATGAACTAGAGTGGGAAGCGGTTTGTTCGTGGTGGTTTCACCCCAAACAACAAGAAGGCAAGGGTGGATGATCGATGGGTGGTTGCAGCAGGCTCGGGGATGAAGATGTGCGGTAAGTGTGGGAAGGAGCATATTGGAGAGTGCAGGTTGGGATTAAATGTATGCTTCAAGTGCAGGAAGCCTGGTCACATTGCTAAGGATTGTAGGGTGGCGAGGTACTATAACTGTGGTGAAGCAGGCCACATGAGTCGGGAGGGCAAGACCCCGAGGGCCGAGAGTTCTGGGGTAAAGAAGAAGACGAAAGATGGAGGATAGAGGGCAATAGGTGGAGCATTCACGATGACCCGGGAGGAGGCCAGAGTGGATCCCAATGTCATGTCAGGTATGTTTTTAGTAAACCAAACTTGTGTCTCTATATTATTTGATTCTGGCACTACTAGGAGTTTCATTTCTGCTGCTTTCTATGCTAAGTTGCCTGTTAGTAGTAGAAGTATCGATGAGCCATTTGATGTAGAAAGTGCTATTGGTAAGTCTACTATAATTTCTGATATGATAGAAGACTGCAACATAGAACTAGAAGGCCATAGGTTTTCTACTAAACTATTTGTGATGCCCCTAGGTGGATTTGATGTAGTACTAGCGATGGATTGCTTAGCAACCTACGAGGTGAATATTGTGTGTCGCAAGAATATGATTTGATTAGTTGCACCCGAGAGATGTTCGGTGACGGTCTACGGTGATCGCATTACTACTGTTCCAAAGGTGATTTTGATGGCGGTGGCAAGAAAGTGCGTGAGACGTGGATGTAGTACCTATCTGGCCTACATGAAAGATGTGAATGCATCAGTACCACAATTGTCTGATGTACCAGTTATGTGTGACTTTCCGGACATGTTCCCTGAAGGTCTACCAGGGGTGCCCCCAGATCGCGAGATCAAGTTTTGAATTGATTTGATACTCGGTGCTCAACACTTTGCCAAAGCACCGTATCGATTAGCTTTAACCGAGATGAAGGAGCTGATGGTTCAACTGCAGGAGTTGATGGATAAAGGGTTCATCAGACCAAGCGTCTCTCCTTCGGGTGCTCCGGTTTTATTTGTAAAGAAGAATGATGGTAGTATGAGGATGTGTATCGACTACCATGAGCTAAACAAGTTGACGGCGAAGAACCGATGTCCTTCACCCATAATTGATGACTTGTTTGATCAGCGTCAAGGCGCTAGTTGGTTCTCAAGGATAGATCTCCGATCTGGCTATCATCAATTGAAGGTGAAGGAGAAAGAGATTCCTAAGACAACTTTTCGTACGCATTATGGACACTATGAATTTCTTCTTGTTGGGTTTTGAAGCAAGTTTATCAAGTTAGTTTAACCATTTAAACCATGAAAACGCAGCGGATATTAGAGTTTAAAATGTGGTTATGAATCTGAAAAATATGATCCATTTTCAACCGAAAAAAAACCTAAGAACAAGGATCTTATATATACATGAAATAGTATGCTATCAAACAATAAAACAACCATAAGGGGGTTCATAGATACAACCTTTCTTGTATGAATGTTATAGATGTATGAGATGAAGATGGAGATGAAGATGATGTTGAAGAAGTTCTTGAATGTTCAGCCCCCAAGAGAGAAAGCCTCAAGTTGTAATAACCACAAGCCCTTCCAAACCCCTACTTGTTAGGTAGTATAACACCAAGACCCACTCCTTCTTCTAGAACCCAAATTTCAGCCAAAGAAAACCACAAATTTAGCCTTTGATTTTGAATTTTCAGCCAAGGGAGAAAGGAGAAGGAGCCTTTGCATGTATGAGAGAGAAAGTGTGTTTTCAAGTAAGAGTGCAAGTGAGTTATGTCTTGTGTTTTTACTAAGACAAAAGGGTGATTCCCTTGAGGCAAGGGGCAGCCGAAGGCCCCCTTTTAAAATCGGGTTCCCCCTAATTTTATTTTATTTGTTTTGCACTTTCTTAGTCATAAGTTTTTATAAAATTAAAACCCCTTTTTAGTTTTATAATACTAACACACTATCATTTGTTATTATTCAACTAACTTAAATAATATGACAAATGGTTTCTCATTAACAAATTATCCATATAATTTGTTTTATTTCAAATGCAATGTTTTAGAAAACCCATTTCCTAAATTGGTGTCAATATTTAATTGTTTGATCTCATCAACAATTAAATATCTATTGGTGTTTGTTTAACTTGTTATTGGGTATGACCCGACTTGAATTATAACGTACTAACCACATCAATATTGTATGTGTCTTCGGCATATAAGATCCAACAATCTCCCACTTACACAAGATTCATAGAAGATTGATGCAAGCAGTAAATACCGCCTAACAACGGTTTACTACCCGTAATACGTATGACTTAGTGCCATTCAATAACATCATCCTCTTCAAGTACCATACTTGAAATGTTTTAGGTGAATCAATCATCTACCCTTTTGTCACAGATGTCATGTTAAATCCCAGAGACACAGAGTGATCATTCTCCTTTGATTTAACTTTATAAGGCCTTAGACATCTTACTCTCAACGAATAAGAAGGAAAAATCCCATCTTGACTACATACGTCTCTCACAATTACCTTATATCATACTTGAACTTAGACTTATGTACTGCCATGTTTCAGAACAGCGAAGAACTAAGTCAAAGCATAATATTTGGAAAATTGTAAGATTCGATCTGCCCTTCAGAACAGTGAAGAACTAAGTCAAAGCATAATATTTGGAAAATTGTAAGATTCTTTCTGCCCAAGACACATATAAAATTGATGTGGCTAGTGTGATATGATCCAAGTCGGGTCAAACCCAATAACAAGCTAGACAAACACCTGCAATATTTTTTTACTGATTTGATCAATTAAATAAATATCAACACTATATATATTTAGAAAATGGTTTTCTAAATGAAAGATGCACTTGAGAAATGAATAAAGAACATGGGCTTATTTATTTAGAGAGAGTACTTTATATTGTTATTTAATAGGTTAAATTACATTATTAAGCCAATATAACATGTCTTGTTATTTTTCTAAAATACAAGTTTGTTTAAAAGATTTAACTAAACTTGTTACAATTAAGTTGCATGGAAGATTCAAAAGGGAAGCCCCTCATTGGACCTCCCTACCTCTCGGCCTAAATGGCTGAAAAAGGGACTACCATTTGTTGGTGGTTGCTTAATTAATAGACAATACACACATGCAAGAATCACTCTCTCACTTCTCAAGATCATCAAGAACTTTTCTCTCCCTTTTTCTCTCATTATTTTCGGACCAAAAGAGGGCAGAAAAAGGCTCAAAAACTTGGCTGGAACAAGGTGTTGAAGGCTGTGAAAAGTGTTGAGGATCCTAGCTTCCAAAGGTGTTTGTTGGTGTCTTGGGGTATAGCTTACTTGAGGTCTTCTTGCTTGAAGATTCAGCAGCAAATTTCATCATCTACACCTTCAAAATCTTGGTTTCTAACAACAAGAAAGGTTGTCTTCTAAACATCCTATGCTTGTCTTCATTGTATGCACTTCGTGTATGGATCCATGGTTTGGGTTTTGATTATCAAATGGGTTTAATAATCAACTTATTAACAAGTTTTTAAAATTATAATCCGCTGCGTTTTTCATTTAAACAAGCTTATATGAACTTTGATAAACTTGTTAAAACCCATCAATGGCATCAAGAGCCACTTATACGAATGCATACATGTATATATTATACAATTTCAGGGTTTTGTTGTGTGTAACACCATATGGCCGAGATTTTTAGGGCTGAAATGGTTACCCTTTTGTTTTATTTTAAAGATTATACTTTACATGCATGTAGTAATCTTTAAAACCAAGTCACATTGATGGAATGTTTGTTTTGTTTGGACAAAACCAAAACTTTCGGTTTGTTTAACCTTGGCCGAAAGTTTAAGGTTTCAAAAGGGAACCATTTTCACTTGAAATGCTTACATATTTGGATGTGTATTTAAATGTTCATAACCTAGCCAATACCTTGTGTTTAGATGTATTTTGTGTTGTGATATTGTTTGATTATTCAAATTGGGTTGTAATATTTATTTATTTGGGTTTGTAATCTATTTATGATTTATGTTGGTTTGTAATAATAAGTAGATAGTTGTATTTCTTTTACTAGTAAAATGTATTAGGATATATTTTGTAAAAGAAGTTCAACAAGACTTGGGTTTTGGTTTGGGCCATTTTAGGCCCAAATGGGCCTCATAGCCCAAGATTGGTTTTAAGCCCAATAACCTAAGCCCAAAGCATGGAGGCCTAAGGAAGCTAGGAGCTGAAGTTGGAGCCCAAAAGAATGCCCAAATAAAGCAAAATGATGACAACACACGTGATGCATTAGGATACGGGATCAAGTGGGAGCACACCATCTCAATGCCTTGTGTCATGTTTGTGCTTTATAATAGTCCCTTTTTGGCACACTTGCCAACAAGTGTTGCCAAATCCGTTGGCTATGGTTATGAACTTGTGGTTGTTTTATTATGCATGTATGGTTGATTAATGTTCATATTATCTTATTGTGGAATTGGATAGTTAACAACAAGAAATCAACAACTCGAATAAAATTGGTTCCTTAGAAATCAATAAGAAATAAAATTGTTTTACCAAAGGTTATTGATTTCATAATTAAATGAGTTATTAAAAGGAACTTTGAAATAAGTTTTCAAACAAACTACCATGCATTCGAATGCATGCAAATGCAAGGTATGAAAATTGTTTTCCAAACTAGAATTTTGTAAAACACAAATCCCTTTTAAAATAAGTCAAACACCATCCTTTTATACAACACTCGAATCATTTGAGAACTTTATGTGGGATAAAGGTCACCTAACCACATTAGAGGGAACTTATGAGTTTGAGGTGGGTTTGCCATATTTATGGGATAAAGGTCACCTAACCACTTATATTAGCAAATCCACACGTGTGTCTAAGTAGGACGACTTAATTTGGAAATCATGCATTAGGATCACCGAAGCATGACCTACAAACGGTGTTGATAGGATAAACATTTAAAACAAAACATAAGATGCTTAAAACGATCCCATATAACTAGAAATTGTAATAGGTTACAATTGTCAAACGTTGACTACCTTGTTAATTTAAATAAAGGGATAAAGGTCACCTAACCGATATTTAAATGTAACTTTGGATTCTAGGTTTTAATTATTAATTGTCTATGAGACATAAAAGGGTATTAATAATTAAAATGCCTTGATATCAAAATACTAAAATTTGAACTTTGTAAAATTGTAGATGGCTAACAACAACAATGCAAACCCGACCGTCCATAACCTATCACTAAGAATCATCCTTGAAAAGGAACGTCTAAACCATGGGAACTTCATGGATTGGTACCGAAACTTGAGAATCGTTCTCAAGCAAGAAAAGAAGTCCTATGTGTTAGACGATCCCATTCCCGATCAACCCGATGAAAATGACATAGAAGCCTTTACCAAGTGGGTCAAATACACCGAGGACTCTGTGCAAGTCTCATGTCTCATGCTAGCGAGTATGATTCCTGATTTGCAAAAGGACTTTGAGAATCACAATGCCTTTGACATGATCACCCAGTTGAAGGAAATGTTCCAACAACAGTCAAGGGTGAAGCGCTTCGAAACGGTTCGAGCACTCCATGCATGTCGGATGGACGAGACCCAATCGGTGTCATCTTATGTTCTTAAGATGAAGAGACACATTGATCGCCTTGAAAGGCTTAACTGTCATGTGTCCAATGACTTGGCAACGGATTTGATCCTCAACTCCCTATCAAAGAAGTTTATAGCTTTGTTATGAACTATAACATGAATGGATGGGACAAGAGCATTGGTGAGCTTCATTCAATGCTCAAAACAGCCAAGGCGTGCATGGGTAGAAAGGTTCTACCGGTCATTACGATCAATGAAGGTGGTAATAGGAAGAGGCACCTCCCCGACCCTAGGCAAGTGTTGCCAAAGGGAAGGGGCACGTCAGAGGGAAGGGTAAGGGTAAAGCAAAAATAGAACCGCCCAAACCGAAAGAAAAGAAGCAAAACGTTGCTCAAAATGACCCATGTTTTGAGTGTGGTGAGGTAGGCCATTGGAAACGCAATTGTCCGGTCTATCTCTAAGCGTTGAGATCGAAGAGGGACGCGGGGAAACCTCAGGTACAATCTTTATGGTACATGTTGAGCTAAATGTTATTAATTCTAACACATGGGTATTAGATACCGGATGTGGAACTCATATTTGCATTTGTTGCAGTGGTTCAAAAGAAGTAAGCATTATGCAAAAGGGGAAATAAGTCTCTTCATGGGCAATGGTGCAAAAGTTCACGTGGAAGCCCAAGGAGACTACATTTTGAAGCTTCCAAGTGGTTTGGAAGTCATTTTAAAGAATGTATTATATGCTCCTAGTTTGACTAGGAACATTATTTCTGTTTCCCGTTTGAAACAATGTGATTATGATTTCAAGTTTGTTGACAATGATATTCATGTTTCTTTAAATCATATGTTTTATTTTAAGCCTATTCCTTGTAATGGTATATATGAATTGGTTCATGATAACACCACATATGATAGCTCAATGTACCAAGCAACCACCAAAAGGCTCAAATTAGATTTGGGTGATTTCTATCTTTGGCATTGTCGCCTTGGTCACATAAACAAGAATCGTATGCAAAAACTCCAAAAGAATGATCTTTTGAAAACTAATGAAAATGATTCATTTGATGTATGCGAGTCTTGTTTACAAGGTAAAATGACAAAGGCCCCTTTTAGTGGGACTAATGAAAGGGCAAAGGATTTATTAGGGATCATACATTCAGATGTATGTGGACCTTTTAAACCAATAACTAGGAATGGTGAAAGATACTTCATTACCTTTACCGATGACTATAGTCATTATGGGTATGTGTATTTGTTAAGACACAAACATGAATCTTTTGAAATGTTCAAAATCTTCAAGAATGAAGTAGAAAATCAACTCAACAAAACGGTCAAGATTCTTCGTACAGATAGAGGAGGTGAATACCTTAGTAGTTAATTTCAAGAATATCTTAGAAGTTGTGGGATTGTCTCACAACTTACTCCACCTGGAATACCACAACATAATGGTGTTTCTGAAAGGAGGAATCGGACTCTATTGGATATGGTTCGATCTATGATGGCTAGAAGTTCACTACCTCTACCATTTTGGGGTTTCGCGTTGCTCTTCGCGGCCTGTATTTTAAATATGGCCCCAACCAAGAAAGTGGAAAGGACACCTTTCGAAGTATGGCATGTAAGGGTTCCATCATTATCATATTTAAAAGTTTGGAGGTGTGATGCTTATCCTAAGCAATACACTCAAAACAAACTGGAAGTCCGATCCACAAAGTGTATTTTCGTTGGATATCCTAGAGATTGTATTGGATATTATTTCTATGATCCAACAGAGCAGAAAGTGTTTATTGCTCGAAAGGCAGAGTTCTTGGAAACTAAGTTTCTTTCGGAAGAAACTAGTGGAATAGCAGTGGAACTTGAAGAGGTTCAAGATTCACAAGACGATACACAATTGGTTGATACTAGCTATCAACATGAGGATGTTGAGAATGATCATATCGATGATCAAGATACACTAAACGTTAGCAAATATGGTAGAATTAGTGTTCCTCCTGAGAGATATGGATTTTTCATGGATGGATGCTATGTGGTAGATTCGGATGAACCAACCACATACCATGATGCAACGTCATAACCTGATTTTGACAAATGGGAAGAAGCCATGAACGTTGAGATGCAATCCATGTATGATAACCAAGTTTGGGAATTGGTTACACCACCTCTTATGTCCAAGATAGTTGGAAGTAAGTGGGTTTTCAAAAAGAAAACCGATATGCATGGAAACTTGGATACCTATAAAGCTAGACTTGTAGCAATAGGTTTCACTCAAACTCAAGGGGTTGATTATGATGAAACCTTTTCGCCTGTGGCAATGCTAAAGTCTATCAGGATATTGTTTGCTATAGCAGCATATTATTACTATGAGATTTGGTAAATGGATTTCAAAACCACTTTCCTTAATGGATATCTTGAGGAAGATGTCCATATGAAACAGCCTGAAGGTTTTGTCGATCAAAAACATCCCAACAAGGTATTCAAGTTAAACAAGTAAATCTATTGATTGAAACAAGCGTCAAGAAGTTGGAATCACCGTTTTGATAATGAAGTAAAGAAATTTGGCTTCATCAAGAACACTAATAAAGCTTGTGTATATTAGAAAGCTAGTGGGAGCATTATTACTTTTCTTGTGTTATATTTCGATGACATTCTACTAATTGGAAACGACATTCCAACCTTGGAAGGTGTAAAAACCTGGCTTGAAAACTGTTTTTCCATTAAGGATCTTGGTGAGGCGACCTATATTTTAGGAATTAAGATCTACAGGGATAGATCAAGGAGGTTAATAGGTTTAAACCAAAGTGCATACATTGAAAAGATCTTGAAAAGGTTCAAGATGGAGAATTCTGAGAAAGGTTTGGTACCTATTCAAAAGGGGACTTTATTGAGCACATCTCAATGCCCTAGTTCAACGGTTGAACAAGAAAGAATGAATGGAGTCCCATATGCATCTGCTATAGGATCCATCATGTATGCAATGATATGTACTAGGCCAGACGTGTGATGTGCTCTAAGCGTGACAAGTAGATACCAACAGAATCCTGGTAATAGTCATTGGATGGCTGTTAAGAGTATTTTGAAATACCTTAGAAACAGTAAGGATATGTTCTTAATATATGGATTTGGTAAGGAGGATCTCGTTGTAAAGGGTTACACGGATGCAAGTTTCCAAACTGATCAAGATGATTCTTGATCACAGTCGGGATATGTCTTCATTATGAATGGAGGAGCAGTCTCTTGGAAGAGCTCAAAGCAAGATGTAGTGGCACTATTCAAGACCCCCTACAGAAACAGAATACATCGCCGCTTCATTGGCAGCTCAAGAAGCTGCATGGCTTAGGAAGTTCATTGCTGATCTAGGGGTTGTTGCTACCATTCAAGACCCCCTAGAGATCTTTTCTGACAACGAGGGTGTGATTGCTCAAATCAAGGAACCTCGTGCTCATCAAAAGACACGGCACATTGAACGGAGATTCAACTACATAAGGGATGAAGTTGAAAAGGGGAAGATATGTATTCGCAAAGTTCATACCGATCAAAACATTGCGGATCCATTCACGAAGCTCCTAGATTGGACAAAGCATGAAAGTCGTACTTGTGCCTTAGGACTTCGATATTCTAGTGATTGGACTTGATCAAATTTTGTATTTGGATATTGGAACTTGTGTTATTTGACTTAGTTATGTGGTTATAAATTTCATTTGTTCTTCTATTTTAGCATGTTTAATTCCATGAATAAATAGTTATTTTAAACGTCCGTAGTCGATCATACTTGTGGGAACAACTATGAATGTAAGACTATAATGAACTTGGATTGGTTAATATTCATAAGGTATGAATATAGAGCAAGAGGTTGCTGCCGAGGTTCATTGATATCTATAGGATATAGATATTGGACCGACCCGCTCTCAATTATTTCTGCATGGAATCTTTGTGATTAGTCATAAGAGATATTGAGTAAAGGCGAATATCATTGTATCCTCAGACCTGAGATACATATTGGGTCTTGATATTCACCAAGTGTTGTACTTTGACTTAGTACATTGCTGTTCTGAAAGATTGGCAGTACATAAGGCTGAGTTCAGGTATGATATAAGGTGATTGTGAGAGACGTATGTAGTTAAGATGGAATTTGTTCCTCTTATTCATTGAGAGTTAGATGTCTAAGGCCTGATAAAGTTAAATCAACGGAGAATGACAATTCTGTGTCTCTGGGACTTAACATGACATCTGTAACAAAAGGATAAATGATTAATTCACCTAAAACATTTTCAAGTAAGGCACTTGAAAAGGATGATGTTATTGAATGGCACTTAGTCATATACATTAGGGGTAGCAAACCGTTACTAGGCGTTATTTGCTGCTTGCATCAATTTTCTATAAATCTTGTGCAAATGAGAGATTGTAAGATTCGATCTGCCCAAGACACATATAAAATTGATGTGGCTAGTGTGATATGATCCAAGTCGGGTCATACCTAATAACAAGCTAGACAAACACCTGTAATATTTGTTTATTAATTTGATCAATTAAATAAATATCAACACTATATATATTTAGAAAATGGTTTTCTAAATGAAAGATGCACTTGAGAAATGAATAAATAACATAGGTTTATTTATTTAGAGAGAGCACTTTATATTGTTATTTAATAGGTTAAATAACATTATTAAGCCAATATAATATGTCTTGTTATATGTCTAAAATACAAGTTTGTTTAAAAGATTTAATTAAACTTGTTACAATTAAGTTGCATGGAAGATTTAAAAGGGAAGCCCCTCATTGGACCTCCCTACCTCTCGGCCTAAATGGCTGAAAAAGGGACTACCATTTGTTGGTGGTTGCTTAATTAATAGAAAATACACACATGCAAGAATCACTCTCTCACTTCTCAAGATCATCAAGACCTTTTCTCTCCCTTTTTCTCTCGTTATTTTCGGACCAAAAGAGGGCAGAAAAAGGCTCAAAAACTTGGCTGGAACAAGGTGTTCAAGGCTGTGAAAAGTGTTGAGGATCCTAGCTTCCAAAGGTGTTTGTTGGTGGCTTGGGGTATAGCTTACTTGAGGGCTTTTTGCTTGAAGATTCAGCAGCAAATTTCATCATCTACACCTTTAAAATCTCGGTTTCTAACAACAAGAAAGGTTGTCTTCTAAACATCCTATGCTTGTCTTCATTGTATGCACTTCGTGTATGGATCCATGGTTTGGGTTTTGATTATCAAATGGGTTTAATAATCAACTTATTAACAAGTTTTTAAACTTATAATCCACTGCGTTTTTCATATAAACAAGCTTATATGAACTTTGATAAACTTGTTAAAAACCATCAAATATCAAGACCCAATATGTATCTCAGGTCAGAGGATACCAAATGATGTTGGCCATTACTCAAAATTACTTATGATCAATCAAGAAGGTTCAATGTAGTAATGTTTGAGATGCAGGTCAGTCCAATATTTGCATCCCACAAATATCTATGAACTTTAGCAGCAACCTTTTGCTCTATATTCATCCATATGAATATCTACCAATCCAAGTTCATAATAGCATTAACTTCACACATGTTCCCACAAGCATGAACAACTACGGACGTTCTGGGTAAACAATTTACTCATGCATTTTAAACATGCAAAATATAAATATTCCTTGAATCATTATAACCAAATAATTCATTCAAGTAATAAAGGGTTACAATATCTCATTACACAAATTAAAATCAAATCCAGTCACTAGAAAATTGCAGTCCCATGGCACAAGCATGACTTTCATGCTTTGCCTTTTCAAGAAACTTCGTGAGTGGATCCGCAATGTTTTGATCTGTGTGAACTTTGCGAAAACATATATTTCCCTTTTCAACTTCATCCCTTATGTAGTTGAATCTTTGTTCAATGTGCCTAGTCTTTTGATGTGCACGGGGTTCCTTGATTTGAGCAATACCACCCTTGCTATCACAAAGAATTACTAGGGGGTCCTGAATGGAAGGGACCACCCCTAGATCGGCAATGAACTTCTTTAACCATGCAGCTTCTTGAGCTGATAATAGTTGATAATGCCACCACATCTTGCTTAGAGCTCTTCCAAGAGATCGCTCCTTCATTCAAGATGAAAATGTACCCCGATTGTGATCGTGAATCATCCCGATCAGTTTGGAAACTCGCATCCGTGTAACCTCTTACAACGAGTTCCTTATCACCAGATCCATAGATTATGAACATATCTTTAGTCCTCCTTAGGTACTTAAGTATGTTCTTAACAACCATCCAATGACTGTTTCCAGGATTTTGCTGGTATCGGCTTGTCATGCTCAAAGCGCATGACACGTCCGGTCTAGTGCATATCATTTCATACATGATGGATCCTATAACAGACACATATGGGACTTCCTTCATTTTGTCTTGCTCATCCTTTGAGCTTGGACATTGATTCTTACTCAATATCGTTCATCTTTGAATAGGTACAGTACCTTTTTTAGAGTTGTCCATCTTGAACCTTTTCAAGATCTTGTCAATGTATGCACTTTGATTTAAACCTATCAACCGCCTTGACCTATCCCTATAGATCTTTATTCCTAAAATATAGGCGGCTTCTCCAAGATCCTTAATGGAGAAACAGTTTCAAGGCTAGGCTTTTACACCTTTCATGGTTGGAATATCATTTCCAAATAGTATAATGTCATCGACAAAATAGTAGGAAAGTGATGATGCTCCCACTAGCTTTCTTATATACACATGCTTCATCAGCGTTTCTGATGAACCCAAATTTGACTATTTCTTCATCAAAATGGTGATTCCAACTTCTTGATGCTTGCTTCAATCCATAGATTGATTTCTTTTACTTGCATACTTTGTTAGGATGTTTTTTTATCGACAAAACCTTCAGGCTGAACCATATAGACATCTTCCTCAAGATATCCATTTAGAAAAGAGGTTTTGACATCCATTTGCCAAATCTCATATTCAAAATGAGCAGCTATGGCAAATAATATCCTAATAGAATTTAGCATTGCTACTGGTGAGAAGGTATCATCATAATCAACCCCTTGAGTTTGAGTGAAACCTTTTGCTACAAGTCTAGCTTTATAAGTATCCAAGTTCCCATGCATATTGGCTTTCTTCTTGAAAACCCACTTACTTCCAACTATCTTGGAGTTAAGAGGTGGTTCAACCAAGTCCCATACTTGGTTGTCATACATGGATTGCATCTCAACGTTCATGGCTTCAAGCCATTTGTCACAATCCAAATTGGACATTGCATCACGATAGGTGGTTGATTCATCAGAATCTACCACATAGCATCCATCTACGAAAAATCCATATCTTTCAGGTTGATTACTAATTCTACCAGATCTACAAACGTTTTATGTATATTGATCAACCACTTGATCATTCTCAACATCCTCATGTTGAGTGCTAGTGTCAACCAAACGTGTATCGGTTTGTGGTTCTTGATCCTCCTCAAGATCCACAGTTCTACTGCTAGTTCCTTCCGTAAGGAACTTAGCTTCTAAGAACTCAGCCTTCTTGGCAACAAACTCCTTTTGTCCCAATGGATCATAGAAATAATATCCCATAGAATCTCTAGGAAATCCAATGAAGATACACTCAGTGGAACGGCTTTCTAGCTTGTTTGAGGTGGGAGTCTTAACATAAGCCTCACAACCCCATACCTTTAAATATGAGAGCGATAGAACCCTTCCATGCCGTATTTCAAAAGGTGTCGTTTCCACTTTCTTAGTTGGGGCCATATTCAAAATACGGGCCACTGAGAGGAAAGCAAAACCCTAAAATGATAGAGGCAGTGAGCTTCTAGACATCATAGATCGAACCATATCCAATAGAGTTTGATTTCTCCGCTCGGACACACCATTATGTTGTGGTGTTCCAGGTGGAGTTAATTGTGAGACAATACCACAACTTCTAAGATGATCTCTAAAAGCATCACTTAGGTATTCACCTCCTCTATCGGTGCGGAGAATTATTATTTTCTTGTTGATTTGATTTTCTACTTCATTTTGGAAGATTTTGAACATTTCAAAAGCTTCATCTTTGTGTCTTGGTAAGTACACATAACCATATCGACTATAGTCGTCGGTAAAGGTAATGAAGTATCTTTCATGGTACCTAGTCATTGGCTTAAAAGGACCACATACATCCGAGTGTATGATGCCTAATAAATCTTTTGCCCTTTCGGTCTTGCCTTTAAAAGGAGCCTTAGTCATTTTACCATGTAAACAAGATTCACATACATCAAATGAATCATATTCATTTGCTTTTAAAAGACCGTTCTTTTGAAGTGTTTGTATGCGTTTCTTGTTTATATGACCAAGACGGCAATGCCAAAGATAGGTATCACTCAAATCCAATTTGAGTTTCTTAGTTGTGGTTTGGTACAATGAGCTATCACATAATGTGTTTTCACGAACCAATTCATAAATACCATTAACAGGAATATCTTTAAAATAAAATGTGCCATTTAAAGAAACATGAATTTCATTCTCAATAAATGACAAAACATAACCATATTGTCTTAATTGGGCAACAGAAATAATGTTCCTAGTCACACTAGGAGCATACCAAGTATTGTTCAAAATCGCTTCCAAATCATTTGGAAGCTTCAAGATATAGTCCCCTCAGCCTTCAACTTGAACTTTCGCCCCATTCCCCATGTAGTGGCTAACATCCCCTTTCTTGAAGTCCTTACTTCTTTTGAATCCCTGTAATAAATTGCATATGTGAGTTCCACATCCGGTATCTAATAATACCCATGTGTTAGAGGATATTAAATTTAGATCAATATGAATCATGTAAATTGTACCTGAGGTTTGCCCAGCATCCCTCTTAGCTTGCAACTCTTTGAGATGGACTGGATAATTCCTTGCCCAATGTCCAATCTCCCCACACTTGAAGCATGGGTCATTTGAAGCAACCTTTTGCTTCTTCTCCGCTTGTTTTGGTGGTGGCGCTCTTACCAATCCCCTCCCCTTTCCCCTAACGTACCCTTTCCCCTTGGCAACATTTGCCTTGGGTGCGGGGTGAGGCCTCTTCTTGTTCCCACCTTCATTGATGGTAAGAACGGGTAAAACTTTTTTACCCATAGCCGTTTCGGCACTTTTGAGCATAGAGTGAAGCTCATTTATGTTCTTGTCCCACCCATTCATGTTATAATTCATGACAAAGTTGTCAAACCTCTTTGACAAAGAGTTGAGGATCAAACCGTAGCCAACCCTTTCACGACGGGACAATTCAGCCTTTCGAGGCGGTTGATGTGGCTTTTCATCTTAAGTACATAAGATGAAACAGATTAGGTGTCATCCATATGACATGCATGGAGTGCTCGAACCGTTTCGAAGCGCTCTACCCATGCTTGTTTTTGGAACGTTTCTTTCAACTAGGTAATCATGTCGTACGCTCCATGATCTTCATACTCCTTTTTGAGATCAAGAGTCATACTTGCCAACATGAGGCAAGACACTCGGACCGAGTCCTCTGTGTATTTTACCCAATTCATAAAGGCCTCCTCATCTTCCTCATTAGGTTGATCGGGAATCGGATCGTCTAAAACATATTATCATTTCTCTTACTTGAGAACCATTCTCAAGTTTCGAAACCAATAAATAAAGTTATTATGGTTTAGACGCTCCTTTTGGAGAATGGTCCTTAGTGATAGTGAGTGAGCGGACGGGATTTCATTTTCTGAAAGGATCTCAGCCTCTAGTTTGATCAATTAGGTTGTATTCGCAGCGGGTTTAGCACGAGAATTAAACAGATAAGCAAGAACACAAATGATTTTGCATGTAACAGTAAAATTATAGAGAGAGATAACAATTCTGCGAAAAGGTGTTTTCTATTGAATCACATGCTTCGGCAAGGATTACAATTAGGTCATCTCCTTTTATAGGAGAAATGACATATGCTGATGTCACTTGATAGTGACATCAAACGGTTATTAACCAACTATTGAAAGAACACTAAACTACTGAAGATGTCAAACTGCTAACATCTTCTTACAAAATGCTAAGTGTTCTAACTTATTACAAACTACTGAAGAAAAGAAACTACTGAAAGTATTACAACGACTGAAGAACAAGCTCTTCAGTCGTTTACAACTACTGAACTATAACAGCTGAAGAACAAACTCTTCAGCTGTTGTACGAACTACTGAAAAGAGAAAATACAAACTACTGAAAGAGAAAAACCATCACAACAACTGAAGACAACTTCTTCAGCTGTTGTGACAAACTCTGAAGCTTCAGCACTTGGTCTTCAGACTTTGATCTTCAGATGTTTCATCAGCTGATGACTTCAGTAGTTGTCATCAGCTGATGTCTTCAGTCTTTGTCTTCAGACTTTGTGCATCAGTTGTTGATCTTCAGTTCTTCAGTTCTTCAGCTTTTGATCTTCAGCACTTAACTTCAGTACTTGGGATCTTCAGCTGTTGTTCTTCAGATCGTTGATCTTCAGCTGTTGAAGTCTTCAGTATTTGTCAAACTGCTGATGAAGCTTTTAGCAGTTGTTATGATGTCTTGTGGGACTTAGAGGTTTTTTTGATCTGGCTCATTGGTTCTTTTGGTCCAATAATCTCCCCCTGAACCAATGCAGCCAAAACCTCTAAGCAATTTATTGTCCCACTTATTGATGGCAGGAAGATTAGTCTTTTTCCTTCTTGATCAGATTAGAAGATGACCCAATTATGCACTGGCCTGGGAAGAGGTCTTAAGAATTTGTTTGGCATAGTATGGATGGGAACTCTGTTTTGGGGAACTGGACACAGAGTTGTTGTCCCATCCATAAGACCTACTTGCCAACTATGAGCCTGTAGGATTCTCTGGTGTAGGCCTCTAAAATCATCACTTGTTCCTCCATGGTAAGTACTTCTGCCTCACTATCAAAGAATCCTTCAGGCCCATAGAGCTCTGAGATGTATTTGGCCTGTTTACCACTTTTGAGCTCCACAGTTGTTATGGCCCTATAGGCGAATTCATCTAGGTGATTACCCTCTAAGAACAACTGGAGCTCATTTCTTTGAAGTTTCTCAAACCTCTTGTAGACTAACCCCTTTTTAACAACCCTGTTCTCTAACATCTTTTGTGGTGGGAGGTTAGCCTGATAGGTTTTCTTGAAATCTCTATGATCTCCCAGGGTGATATTACAATGTCCAAGGAGATCTCTTCACCTACGATCCTTTTCACTTGGCCATTGTATCTCTTTGGTATGTCTTTCTTCATAATTCTGTGAGACACTGTGGGATTAGGCCAAATACTCACTTTGTTCTTTTGAAATTGTAATGTAATCCTTAAAGTGAATAATCTCAGAGCTTGTTTCCTCATATTTATGATTGATGAGGAAGCAGCATAGGCTTTATCTACACTTTTCAACATCTCATCATCATGTAGCCTATGCTGCTGTTCTTCTTCAAGCTTAACCTTCACAGCTTCCATCTGTGAGGCAGGAGTGATGGGAGTGATGGGTAAAGTTCTGGGTTTCAGTAAAGATAGGACTGCAGAGAGAGGCAGCCTATCTTCTTCCTCATCATCCTTTTCTTCTTCTTCTTGTAGCCTCGGGACCCTTCTCTTCCTCTTCAAGGGTGCATCATCGGCTATGGATTTTGATGGAGAAGGGGTTGGTTTTGTGGGTTGTGTTTGGGTTTGTGTTGGTGTGGGAGATTGGGCAGGCTTTGCTAGCAGTCTGGATATTAGTGATGGTTTGGTTTGTTTTGCTAGGAAAATCCTATTCCCAGCACCAGTTTCAGAAAGGGCTTCTATGACCAGTCCCTTGGTGAATTCCCCAGCCGAATAGATCTTGGTTGCTATAGCCAAGATGCCGTCCCTGGTCCATGACTTAATATCTAGGACTGGTCTCCCAAAGTACTTCGAAATAAACCTAGTCATAGCCCCCAGTCTCTCTCTTTCCTCTTGGCTATAACTGGTCCATCGGTATTCTATTTCCTTCATCTCCAACTTCCTAATTTCCTGATCTAGCATGGCAGTATCTGTGTCAAAGCCTTGCCTGAACAGCTGATCAATGATAGAGTCCATTGATCGGCTATGCTAAGCATCAGCCTCCTTGACCAGGACTGCTAGATCAGTCTCCTTTATCACCTTCTCTCCCTCCTTCTCACCTTTCTTCTTTTTATAAGTGACACTAAAATCTTTTTGGATTTCAGCCACTTTTATCTGTTCAGCTCTCTCCTCCCTCTCCTTCTCCTTCCCCTTTACCCTCTCAGTCTCCTCACCCACATCCCTCTCTTTTACCACCTCTTCCACCACTTCTTGCTCCTCCTCTACTCTCTTCCTCTTTGCTTTCACTGATGTCTCCCCCTTTTTGGGTGCATTGGTTAGGGTTTGACGATCAGAAAGCGCCTTAGCTACAACAACCTCCACCAAGGGTTGTATTTGTGAGGGATGCCTCTCATCAAGGGTTTTCATCACAATGTCTGTGGTTATTGGTGTGATGAGAGGCAGGGAATTTTGGAGGATAGCAACTAACTGCTCAGGAGGGTTCTGTTCCTGAGAACTAGTGCCAGAAGCAGTGGCCGGTGGCTGAGTTTGTGGGAGTGGCTGAGTATTTGGGAGACCTTCAGGTGAAGGTGCCATCTGTGGGTGTATGGTGGCAGATGGACTTTGATCCTGAGACATTTTGGCAAGCAGCTCTTTGAGTCTTCTTACCTCATCCTCTAGGATGGTGTTTTGTACAACTACATCGTAGAAGAAGCATAGGTCATCATCATCTTGCACTGAATCACCTGACCTCCTCACTACGTCAGGATGTACATGCACTGAGTGTGGCTCAGTAGTTTCATGTGCCCCTTTGTCTTGGTTCTGCGGACTTCCAGCCTTCGGATTGGATCCATCATCAGCAGTTGCCTCTGGTGAGGTCTTATTGATGTTACTAGCTTCTTCATGCTCATATGCTGATGCAGGAGAAGTGGCAGCCTCACCAGAATATCCCATCTCCCTTGACACAATGGGAGATGAGACTTGTGATTCTCTGTGTTATGGGATCCCATCAACACTTGTGTCCACCCTCTCTTTGGTTGGAGTTTGCCCAGTTAAGATTGGTTTCTGGGGAGAGGGTGGAGTGTTAAGATGGGTCAACACTTCTACAATAATTAATGTAGGGCTTTTAGGGGCGGTTGCAGTAGGAGATGGGGTAGAAACAGGATGCACATGGGGAGAAGTGTGCGTTTCAATGGCAACCTCCTCAATTGAGAAAGGTTCCAGATGTGTGGCAGCCCCAGAAATGGTAGCATCAGGCTCTTGTAAAGAGGAACCCTGTGCGGTTGTGGTAGGTGGAGTCATGGTGATTGCTGGGAGAATCTGGCCAGCAGTCACTTCCTGCGTTTGTTATGCAGGGGCATCCTCAGGGGACTCATCTCCCTGTGTTGTCGTTTTGGGTTTCTTTTTGGGTTTGGGCTTGGTGGGGACTTTAGACTTGGAGGTGGAGGCTGTGGGTTCCAGCTGCATGGGTTTTCGCAGCTTGGCAGCCTTTTTGAGTGTCTGGTCGTTGTTGTGCCTGGAGTATACCTCCGCTAAAATAGCCATGGCAGGGACTCCAGTGCCAACTAGTCCCTCATTGTTAAGCTGGCTCTCTATCATGGCCATAATGAACCGAGGATAGAAAATCCATCATTTAGCAAAAGGTTTTGAGGCCATGTCTTTGAGTTCCAAAAATATTATTTCAGTAAAATTTAATGGCTGTTTCTCAAAGATAGGGTACAATACCTGTTGCCACCTTGTGGACATCTGGTCCTATGAAGATGTATTTGGGGCCAGACAAACATTCACAATATGGAAGATGAGTCGTTATGGATCAGGGAAATGTTTCTTCAGCAAGGTGGAAGCAGAGAGGTCACCCTGATAATCATTGACGGTGAAGGAGAGATCAAGGTTCCCTTTGGGGTAGGCAGTTGGGAAGGTGGCATCCTCCAGCTTTACGGTTTGTCGCATAATAGCTGGAGTGATGAGCACTTGATGGTTGTTCACAGACGACCGGAGAGAGACCTCCCCGTCGTTCTCTCCTGTTTGAATGGTGACGTTCGTCCAGAACTCTCATAGGGAATCGGCATGAATGATCGGATTTAGGAGGAAGGCTGTTTGGTATTGTGAGTTGGTCATCAGATCAATGGCATTGTGAAATTTTGACCAGAAGGGCGATTTAGTAAGGTATGCGACACAGTTGTGTCGAGGTTTGAGTTGCGTGGCGCCATTAATGGTGTATGGGAAGTTTCAGAGGTTTTTGAAAGTTAGGTCAAGTGAGAATGAAAAACTCTGAAGGTTGGGTTGGTATTTATAGGCTAAAAGAAAAAGACTGAAGGTTGTGGTGTTAGTCATCAGTTGTTAAAACTATTGATGATGTGGTTTTAACCTTCAGTAGTTGTAACATCTAAGGACTTGGTGTTAGTCTTCAGTAGTTGAAACTACTGAGACCTTGGTTTTGTCCTTCAGATGTTGTAAACAGCTGAAGACTTGTGGTTAGGCTTCAGTAGTTATAAGCTACTAAAGACATGGTTTTCATCTTCAGACGTTGTAACAACTGAGGACTTGGTGTTAGTCATCAGTATTTGTGAAACTACTGAAGACATGGTTTTGTCCTTCAGTTGTTTGGGTATGAAACAACAGATGTAGGTATCGGCTGAAGAGTAAATTTACTCATCAGCTGTTTCCGTCAATTCAGTTGTTTCATTCTGACCTCCACATTTACTCATCAGCTCTTTGGCTGACTTTTAGATGTTTCATTGGCCCTTCAGCTCTTATTAATATTTTATTCCTCAGCTCTTGTGATCAGATGTTCATAAGTGCTGATAAATTATTCTTCAGAGCTGGTGAACAAATTGTCTTCAGTACTCATGTGTATGATTACACATCAGTACTTGTGAACAGAATTTGTTCTTCAGTACTTATTTTTTTGAAAATTATACATCAGTAGTTATAACCACATCAGTAGTTGTAACTATATCAGTTGTTTTCAACAGATAATGTACTTCAGTACTTTGAAGCATTTTAGTCTTCAGTAGTTATGAAAAATGCTGAAGACTAACTTACTCATCAGTACTTATTTTTGACTTTTGCATACTAATGCTCATCAGTACTTGTGAGCTGAGAGCATCAGTATAAGTCAAATTATTCTAGCTGCGGCATACCAAGCCTTAGTACTAGATTTTGAAATGTGGCACAATCTAAAGGCTTAGTAAAGATGTCTGCAAGCTCATCAGCACTAGGCACAAACTTTGGATCAATCAGACCTTTTTCATAGCAATCCCTAATAAAATGATGTCTGATCTCAATATGTTTGGTCCTAGAGTGCTGGACTAGATTTTTAACAATGCAGAGAGCTGAAGCACTATCCATTAATAATGGAGTCTTAGTCTCTGTAATGCCATAATCCAAAAGTTGGTTCTGAAGCCAAAGTACCTGAGATGTGCAACTTGCAGCAGCAATGTACTCAGCTTCAGCAGTGGATGTAGCAATTGACGTTTGTTTCTTACTCAGCCAAGAAACTAAACAATTGCCTAGGAATTGGCAACCATCAGAAGTGGATTTTCTGGTGACTTTACATCCTGCATAGTCACTATCAGAGAAAGCAACTAATTTGCAAGAATGCCCAGTTAAATACCAAAGACCTAGTGATTGGGTACCTTGCAGATATCTAAAGATCCTTTTGACTACAATCAAATGGGATTCTTTAGGTGCAGCCTGAAATCTAGCACAGGCACATGTTGCAAACATGATATCTGGTCTAGAAGCTGTAAGGTACATCAAGGACCCAATCATACATCTGTAAAGGGTTTCATCAACCGCTTTACCTTTCTGATCCACATCCAGTTGTGTGGTGCTGCTCATGGGAGTAGAACAGGGCTTACAGTTTTGTAAATCAAACTTATTCAACAAATCCTTTGTATACTTGGACTGATGAATGAAGGTTCCATCAGCCCTTCGTTTGATTTGCAACCCTAGAAAGAACTGTAATGCTCCCATAGCACTCATTTCGAACTTTTGCTTCATGAGCTTAGTGAATTCATCACACAACTGGGGATCAGAGGATGCAAAAATTATGTCATCTACATAAATTTCAACAAGAAGCTTATGTTGTCCCACATTCTTAATAAATAAAGTTTTATCAATGGTGCCTCTAGTGAACTTATTTTCTAGAAGAAAAGTTGATAATGTCTCATACCAGGCTCTAGGAGCTTGTTTCAGCCCATAAGAGCCTTATCAAGCTTATACACCCAATCAGGATGTTTAGTGTCCTCAAAGCCTGGTGGTTGACACACATAAACTTCCTCTTTTATTTTACCATATAGAAATGCACTCTTGACATCCATTTGATAAACTTTAAGACTGTGAAAGGCAGTATAAGCTAAGAACAATCTAATTGCCTCCAGTCTGGCTACAGGGGCAAAGGTTTCATCATAATCGATGACTTCCTCTTATGCAAACCCCTATACAACCAGCCTGGCCTTGTTCTTGACAATTTGGCCCTTTTCATCTGTTTTGTTCCTAAACACCCATTTAGTGCCTATTGCACACTTACCATGGGGTAAAGGAACAAGCTCCCACACTTGCTGTTTTCTGAACTGAAGAAGCTCAAGCTGCATTGCTTCAACCCATCCATTGTCTCTTAAGGCAACTGATAATTCTTTTGCTCTTGTTGACTGATGAAGAGAGTATAGAAGCAGAAGTTGGACAATTGACTCCTGGTTGAAACTCCAGCATTGATATCACCCATGATCTGAGAAATTGGGTGATTCTTCAGCTCTTGATAGACTATAAGATCAGTGCAAGTGTTTGTAGGACCTTCAGTAGCAACAGGTGGTGATGAAGATTCTTGAAACCATGTAGGAGATGGCAGCTCAAATGAAGTAGAGCATGCAGAAATCTCATCAGCATTTGTTGTGGATGGAGCTGCTGAAGCCACAGGAGCATCAGGTTTAGTTGACTCAGGCAGGTTGTCACTAAACCAGAAAAGGTGAGTACTGGCATCTTCATCATCAGTACCACCAGGTGGAGAACTGTTGACAGGAACAACAACTGGAGGTTGATAAGGAACATATTGCAGTATGTCCAGATCAAATAACTCCACAGGGTTTTGTGGAATCTTGTCCTATGGAGATTCATTGAACTTCACATGCAGAGTCTCTTCAACCATCTTTGTCCTACAGTTGAAAACTCTGTATGCCTTGTAAGTTGATGAATAACCAATAAAGTACCCTACATCCACCTTTGATGCAAACTTCTGGAGTGGATCTCTTGTGTTGAGAATGAAGCATGGACACCCAAAGGCTCTGAAGAAGGAAATCAAAGGAGCCAAATGATGAAATACTTCATAAGGAGTCTTCATCAACCTCTGATTCACTAATACTCTATTCTGTACATAGCAAGCTGTATTAACAGCTTCAGCCCAAAAGGTCAATGGCAATCCTGAGTCAGCCAGCATTGACCTTGCAGCTTCAATGAGAGTCCTGTTCTTTCTCTCCACCACTCCATTTTGTTCAGGAGTTCTTGGAATGTTGAACTGCCTTTTGATTCCCTTTGACAAATAAAAGTCATTAAGTGTGTGATTCCTAAACTCTGTGCCATTGTCACTTCTCACACACTTGATTGGAAGGGAATACTGCTTCTCCACATATAACACAAAGTTCATTATAGTTTTGCAGCTTCATCTTTGGAGTGCACGAAGAAATTCCATACGTATCTGGAGTAATCATCCACAATTACCAGACAGCATTTCTTCTTTGCCATGCTCATTACCCTGACAGGACCAAAGAGATCCATGTACAATAGTTGCAAGCAGGCAGTGGACTTAGGCTCTTCTATTGGAGGGAATGAAACTTTGTGTTGTTTTCCTTTTAAACAAGCAGTGCAGTTGTCTTCACATTTGAACTCCTTCAAAGACAACCCTCTTACTAATCCATGGCTTATCAGTTGATTCATGTTTTTGAGATTAAAATGCCCCAGTCTTCTATGCCATAGAGTAGATTCTAGATTAGAGGCCTTGGAGAATAGGCAAGGATGGCCTTTTAGATCAATTTTCTTGGAAAGATCTAAGACATATACTCTTCCCGTCCTCTTGGCCTTCAGGAGAGTATATTCATCCAACACCTTGCCAATCAAACTCAGAACTTTGGATGACAGAATCTGACAGTTCTGGCTTGTGAAAAGGGCAACATGGCCTTTATCACACATTTGACTGACACTCAAGAGATTGTACTTGAGATTCTCCACATGGTTGACATCATCAAACCTTATTTCCCCATTGGAAACAAAGCCTTTTCCGATGATGTAACCTTTTGCATCATTACCAAAGGAAACAAATCCCTTCTTTCCTTGAGAGTAGTCATTAAGAAGAGAGTTGCTCCCTATCATGTGCTTTGATCCTCCACTGTCTACATACCAGATGCTTCTATGGCATGTTGAAGAACCCTGCAATCATCATAACAGATTAGTTAGTTTTGGAGACCCAAACCTTTTTGGTTTTGGGTCTGTTCTCATCAACATATGTAACACTAATAGGTTTGTTATGTGTGACAGTCTGAGGTGAAGGAGATGGTGTAGAAGAGGAACCCTTAGGCTTGGATTTCCTTTTCTGTGGTTTCAACACAGGAGCATCTAAGTGGTTGACTCCTCCCATTAGATGTTGAACCATCATCACAAGTTGTGTCTGACTTTGTAATAAAGCTTTCAGCTCCTCAAACACACTAGTGCTTGCTGGTGATGGATTCCTGTGTTGTACCATCTTCTTTTGAGCAACCTCAGCTGTTGCTTGATTAACCCCATCCTTCTTTTTAGATTTCTTCTTTGACTTTGGGGTTTGAGATTTTGATGTTGCTGATACAAACTTGGACTCAAACTCATTTTTCTTTTCATTCATTTTCTCTCTAATTTTCTCTTTTTGTTTGAGTTTGGATCCCCTTTTGTACCAGCAATCATCAGTAAGATGATTGAACAAGCCATATATATCACATGGCTTCTTCTTCATCTTATGTTGATCATCTACTAAAGAAGATGAAACTGCTGAAGACTTGTTCTTCAGCTGTTTGCTATCAGTACTTGCAATTTTCTTCTTTTCAGTACTTGCTTTCCTGACATCCTCTTTAGTAGTCTTCAAACCCTTTCTATTGACAGTTTTCTTCACTTCAGTACTGATAGTAGTTGGGGTTTAAACTTCAGGTGTTATCACTTGCTCTCCAGTACTTTCAGTACTTCTAGAGACAACACCTGAGTTGATTAACTTTTTGATCATGTGACATTCAACATTTGAACCATCAGCTGTTTTAGCATCAGCTAATTGGTTCTGTGAGAAATGAATGTTGACTTCTACTTCTGATGATGCTGTATCAGATAGTAGGTCACATGATGAGAAGGATTGGTTATTGCTCTCTCCATCAGATTCAACTTTTGCTCTGGAAGTATAATCTGTTGGAGGAGCAGTGTGATTATAACCAATTCCAAACTTCACATTGGAAGCTCATTGCTTACTTAAAAGCATTTCAAAACCCTTGCAGGATTGTACCCATCGATCACACTCTACCTGGGTAGCTGCAAGTGTTTCCTTGAGGTCTCTGTACTTCTCTAGAAGTACCTCTTCCCTAGCCTTATCCTCTTTGATTTGGCATTTAAGCTTATAAATCTCGTCATTTTTATCATTAATCACAGCCTCAAATTCAGCTTTTCTTTTGGAAATGGTTTGCTCTAGCTCAAAGTGTTTATCAATTAAAGCCACATTTGCCTCTCTAACAGAAGCAAATGCTTCTATGCATGAATCAAAACAAAGCTTGGCTTTAGCCTCAGAAGATACATGTGATGAAGCATTGGAGGATGACCCATCAGCAGACTCCAGGGCCATGAGAGCAAGGTTCCCAAAAGGATGATCACCACCATGTTGACCAGCACCAGGAAACAGTTGTTCATGACCAGATAAATCATCTGGTAAACTGCTCCAGTCAACAACCCCTGGGGTGAAGAAGCTGTGTTGTTGAGGTTAGGTTTGATGATGAGATGAAGAAGGTTGAGGCTCAGGGAGTGCATGTGGTTCCTGAGCAGTGGGTGCTTGAACTTGACTTGGCTGAGGCATGTAGTAGCAGGGTATGGGTATGGCATATGACCCTGAGGCACAAAGTATGCAGGTGATGCCTGAGCTGGTGATGGATGGCCAGAACTGGAGGAATGTTGCCCTCTGTGCTGTGAGCTATTGCTTGGAAAAGTCACAAAGGGTGCAGATGAGTTAGATCCAGATGATCTACACTCTCTAGCAGAGTGTCCAAGCCTATGGCACTTGTGACACCTCAACTTGCTCTTGTCAAAACCAACTTTGGTTTTGCCAAAGAGACCAGGAAATTTCCTGCCAGTTCTCTTGTAGAACTTTTGAGATATGATATTTATCATTTCCATTTGACTCAAAATATCCATCTCTTCCAGATCATCATCTGGAATGCCCTTCAAGTCCTCCATCAGAAAGCACAGGTTATCACCGCTACCTCCTGAACTACTATCAACACCAACAAAAGCATGTTCAGAATTGGTAGAGAAATCAATATGCTCATCATAAGAACTCTCTGATGTAGCATATTCTGACTCTTGACCTATCAGTGCAGTATTGCCTGATACAAAGTCATCAGTGAGCTTGCCAGAGGTGGACAACTTCCTTTTTTGCTCTATCTCTCTCTCAAATATAAGCAGTTTCCATGAAGTTGGGTGAGAGATAGAGTATCCAGATTTGCACTGGAGCGTAGGACAATGGTGTAAGTGTCCCATCTCTCAGGCAGGGACCTGAGGAAATGATTGTTCATCTGACTATTGGAATACTCTTGTTTAACCATTTCAGCTCAGAAATAAGACAAGAGAATCGCTCAAGCTGTTGAGTCAGTGTCTCACCCTTCCTATGAAAGAATGTCTCATATTGTTGGGCGAGGATTTCCCTGGTGTTTGCTAAGACCTCATTGGTTCCTCCGAATTGTTCCTTCGGAGCAACCCAGAGATCATGAGCAGTTTCATGATGCAAAAGCCCTGAATAAATTTCATTTGGAATTGCCATAGCCTGAATTCCATGGGCTTTAGCATCAATTTCGAACAGCTTAAGATCTTCATCCAAATATTGTTCAGGTTTCTTCGGAACCTTCTCATTTGATTCAGGAACGCTCACCATAGGCATGTGTGGTCCATGTACCACTGACTTCCAACAACCAGAATTGTTGACAGACAAGTGATGGAGCATACGACGTTGCCATACGTTATACTCGTTCCTCACAAGCATCGGAGGCTTTGTTGAGGAACTAATATTGTGAGGATCATTAGTTGGTGTCGCCATTTCAGATTTCAAGTAAATTCAAGGTAAACAAAACAAATCTAGCTCAAAAACCACGAGAACCTCAAGTTTAATGGCCAGAAGCAGCAGAAACTCAATCTCTATAACTAATTCTTGCAAATTGCTAATTCGATCAAACGTAGATAGCAATGGATCAGTTTCAACGATCAATAGTTAAATCGATCAATGATTAACCAGCTCTGATACCATTTGAAAGGATCTCAGCCTCTAGTTTGATCAATTAGGTTGTATTCGCAGCAGGTTTAGCACGAGAATTAAACAGATAAGCAAGAACACAAATGATTTTGCATGTAACAGCAAAATTATAGAGAGAGATAACAATTCTGCGAAAGGTGTTTTCTATTGAATCACACGCTTCGGCAAGAATTACAATTAGGTCATCTCCTTTTATAGGAGAAATGACGTATGCTGATGTCACTTGATAGTGACATCAAACGGTTATTAACCAACTACTGAAAGAACACTAAACTACTGAAGATGTCAAACAGCTGACATCTTCTTACAAAATGCTAAGTGTTCTAACTTATTACAAACTACTGAAGAAAAGAAACTACTGAAAGTATTACAACGACTGAAGAAGAACAAGCTCTTCAGTCGTTTACAACTACTGAACTATAACAGCTGAAGAACAAACTCTTCAGCTGTTGTACAAACTACTGAAAAGAGAAAATACAAACTACTGAAAGAGAAAAACCATCACAACAACTGAAGACAACTTCTTCAGCTGTTGTGACAAACTCTGAAGCTTCAGCACTTGGTCTTCAGACTTTGATCTTCAGATGTTTCATCAGCTGATGACTTCAGTAGTTGTCATTAGCTGATGTCTTCAGTCTTTGTCTTCAGACTTTGTGCATCAGTTGTTGACCTTCAGTTCTTCAGTTCTTCAGCTTTTGATCTTCAGCACTTGACTTCAGTACTTGGGATCTTCAGCTGTTGTTCTTCAGATCTTTGATCTTCAGCTGTTGAAGTCTTCAGTCTTTGTCAACTGCTGATGAAGCTTTCAGCAGTTGTTATGATGTCTTGTGGGACTTAGAGGTTTTTCTGATCTGGCTCATTGGTTCTTTTGGTCCAACAATTTCAATATTGTTGGTGGCCATCTACAAAATTTTAACAAAGTTCAATTTTAGTATTTATGATTTTGTCCATATTTTAATAATTGAAGCCCTTTTATGTGTCTTATACAATTTTAAAATTCTAGAATCTAACGTTACATTTAAATAGTGGTTAGGTGACCTTTATCCCATTATTTAAATTAACAAGGTAGTCAACGTTTTGACAATTGCAACCCTTTGCAACTTCTAGGGTATGGGATCGACTTACACATCATATGTGTGGTCGACAAGTTTATCCCATCAACACCTTTGTAAACCATATTGTAGGTGATCCATTTAACATGGTTTGCAAATCAAGTTACCCTACTTGTAGACACATGTGAGTTTTCCAACATAAGTGGTTAGGTGATGTTTATCCCACAAATATGGCATCCCCACCTTAAGTCACAAGTTCCCTCAAAATGGTTAGGTGACCTTTATCCAATTAAGAGTTTCCAAATGACTCAAGTGTTATGCAAAAGGACGGTGTTAAACTTGTTTGTAAAGAATTTAAAGTTTTCATAATCTTAGTTTAGAAAACTCTATGTACCTTATATTTGCATGCTTTCAAATACAAGGTACCCTATGGTTCACCTTTAATAAAACCTCTTTTATTAAAACCATTAATCCTTTTAACAACCTATTATTAACCACTTAATGATAAAGAACCATCAAATTTTCAGCTTGTTAAGTTTTTAATGAGTTTGTAATGCATATCCAAATATCTACCAAACAATCAAACAACAATCATCCAAACAAGCATAAAAATACAAACATGAGTGCATAACCATAGCCACTAAGTTGACCAAACTTGTTTGCCATCAGAAGTGTTGTCATAAGGTCTTTCTTAAGGGTAAATAATGACACATCATATGTGTCCACGAACTCCCACTTGAATCCACATCCAAAGCTTCAAGTGTTCATGCCTTTTATGTCCATCTTTGGGTCTTCATCTTATGCATCTTCCTTTTACAAAATAAAAGTATATTGCAAGAAGGGAAAAAGAAACATAAGTGGAGGGGCTTAAGTGTAAAAAGGATAAAACTCAAATATTTTAATAATTCTTTGAGTATGGCCGCCCAGATATGTGTTCACATTCTACTTTTTCAACCAAAAGAAGAAGAAAGAATCAGAAGTTTCTCTTGGTTTCAAGAGGAAAAAGAAGTTGTTCTTCACCTAGGTAAGTATTTCTTACATAATTGGTTCGGTTTTGTTGGGTTTTCGACAATGAAACTGAGTTTTACATGTTCTTATGTGTTTATGTGTTCGGGTTTATGCTTTCTTAGTGTCTAGGTGTTAGAAACATCAAGATTTCTTGAAATTGAGGGAGTTGTGCTTGGGAGCAGTCAAGGTGAGTTCTAGACCCTGGTTTTATGTTTTTAAAAGTTCATTGGGGCTGAAAATGCATGCTAAAAAGGTTTTACAACTGTTGTATGTATACCCGTATGTACTTGTGTATGTACGCAAATGTTTTATGGTTGTTTATGTGATGTTGATGCTTAGAATGGTAAATATAAGTCAAGAACATGTTAAGATGATGATTGGGACTGAAAATTACTTAGAAACATGTTAAACAGGTGGCCACGCACCCAAATAGGGCTCGTGTGTAAGGCCCCCGATCCAGGGCACCTAACAGTTGGTCTTTCATCGCATGTATTTAAATAAAACAATGCAGCGGAAACATTCAAGATAAACTTTTCTTTTACTATAAGTACTTTTGCCATTTAATACAACGTACATCAGTTACAAAATCATTTAATGTTGCATTACATTACAAAAGCACTATTACAAAAGATTCCATCTTCTCTGTGTACAAAATGGTCCTAAACAGTGACCTCTAGTAGAAGATATTAAGTTCAAAAATATCTTTTTCATCATAAAGGAGATTTCTTAAGTAATCCCGTTTATCAGGATTCTTAAGAAATCTCACACTTGCTTGCAACATGATGTGTTGCGTGCATTACGGGCCCACAACACATGATGTGGCAGCATAATCAAAAGTAGAATGTCGTCCCCCACAAACTGAGTAGCCGCCTCGTGCCATCCTCAGCAACACTACCTGCGAACTGGAAAACACATAAAAAGTCAGCGTTGCTGAGTGAGTTCTAGTTTTATAATAAAACATACTTTCACTCTTATTAACCGTTCTTTTATACATATGTTCACACATCTTACGTACACGTAGATAATATTATTATTATCTTCATCCTTCGTTCATTAATCATACATTCGTGTACCATTCATCATTCTCGTTCACTTCCATACGTACATACTTTACATTCATTCATTACTTCTGTTCGAACGTTTGATTCATTCATTCATACATTCATTACATTGGTTCGAACATTCTTTACATTCAATGACATGTACAATACCCCCTTACATCATACATACTGCTGGTGCTAGACCTGTGGTAATCAACCACGAACGTTGTGCACAAATGCTGATCTAGTCACCTGGGGTAGGTACATGCACCACTTATCTTTTCACTTTACTTCTATCATACGTTAGCCAAGTCTGTTGCAGCACACAGCTGCTCACCTCAGTGGCAATCTCATGATTGCCTGCTAACCGAGTCTGTTGCAACACGTAGTTGCTCACCTCATTATCAATCTCAAAGATTGACCCTGTGTGCATCCTTCGGGGTAGCTAACCCTCATCACAGTTGAGCTAACACCTGCCAGGGGTGTGCACCTCCTTACATTCGCTTGCAAGCCTTTCTTACATTCATTCGTTTGTTAATGCATGCATTCATTCATCTCGTTCCTTCTTTAATTATCTTTCACTTTACGTTCTTAATACATTCTTTTCATTCTTTCATTCATTCACGTAAAGTTGTTAAAAGATAACATACATTTACATAAGGAACATAGGTATTCACAAATCATCAGTATTCACCATCTATCATGGCCACATCATACTTAACATACATACATCATACATACACTTCTCTATACATTCACATCAGCCCAATTCGGGCGACTGAACCTATCCCAGTCGCATGTCCTCCATGCGACTGGACCGTGTGATCGTACTGTCATGAGAATGGGCATACAATCGTGCGACTGGACTTCCTTCCGCACGACTAGACACTATACGACTGGGTTATATGCGACTAACTCTTAACCGTACGACTGAACTACTCTGCGATTGGACCTATGCGACCGAATCACTCAATCGCACCTCCTATCGTGCGACTGAAGCTCAATCGTGCGTCTGAGCCTCAATCGTACGATTGGACACCAACTAATCCTCATTCGGCCGAATGGCCCTTCAGTCGCATAACCCTAACTGGGCAGCGACTGGAGTTCTTCATGAACAGCAGTCGCGAACCAACGCACCCAAACTCATCATAAACCCATTTTCAGCCCAAATCGACCCTCCCAAGTCTCAAGAATTCATACTAGGACATCATACAAGCATATACAAGTCCTAATTCTTACTATAAACACATTACTCAAGATTTACCCAAATGGGTCAAACTTACACTATTTCAAAAATAGGGTTTCTATGTGATTCCAGCCCCAAAATCGTTAGAAACCATGTAAATGAGGGGTTCTAGAACTCACAATAACAGGTAGGAGTTGATGAGCTTCGATTTGGCTAGCTTCTTGACAAATTCGGAGCTCGGTCAGCACTTTCCCTCTTTTCTTTCTCTGCTCTCGTTCACTCTCTGCTCTTCCCGACTGAAATTTCTAAGTGTTGGGAGGAGAATGAGAGCTGCTCCCCTTTTATAGGTATTGCTCAATCGCATCTGCTCCAGGGTCGACTGGACCTTCAGTCGCATGAACACCATGCGATTGGACCCCAATCGCATGTGTTCCATGCGGTTCGTCCTTCATTCGGGCGGTTGAACTCCAATCGTACGGTTGAGCTTCAATCGGCCGAATAGCATGCGGTTGAACCTCCAGTCGCATAAATCCCAGGCGACTGAGGCTCAGTCGCACAACCTACCAAAAAGTCAAACTTTCGGGTGTTACAAGTCCACCCCCCTTATTTTAGGTTTCGTCCCCGAAACCTGTTATTCTTCGAACAATCATGGGTAATGCTGCCTCATTTCTTCTTCAGTTTCCCACGTTGACTCGGATCCCTTCCTGTGCCGCCACTGTACACGCACCAGGGGAACCACTTTATTCCTTAACCTCTTCTCTTTGCGATCGATGATCGCCACTGGTTGCTCTACATAGTTGAGCCGTTCGTCTACCTCGATGTCCCCCAGTGGAACGACCATGTCCTCGTCTGCCAAAAATTTCCTCAGATGAGACACGTGGAAAGTCGGGTGGATCCCACTTAGCCCATTTGGTAGATCCAACCTATAGGCTACCTCCCCTACCCGAGCAATGATTCGGAAAGGGCCTATATACCGCGGACTCAACTTACCCCGCTTTCGGAATCGGATAATCCCCTTCCAAGGTGAGACCTTCAACATAACCCGGTCTCCCACCTGGAACTCAATCGGTCTGCGTCGTTTGTCGGCATACGACTTCTGTCGGTCTTTGGCCGCCTTCATATAAGCTTTAATTCTTTCGAGCTTCTCAGTCGTAGCCTCGACCACTTCGACGCTTCCCAATTCTTTCTGACCAATTTCCCCCCAACAGACGGGTGTCCTGCATCTCCTACCGTATAGCATCTCATAGGGTGGCATGCCGATACTGGCATGATAACTGTTGTTGTATGAGAACTCAACTAACGGTAGATGGTCATCCCAACTTCCCCCGAAGTCAATAACACATGCCCGGAGCATGTCCTCCAAAGTCTGAATGGTCCTTTCCGACTGACCATCAGTTTGAGGGTGATAAGCCGTGCTAATATGCAACCTCGTCCCCATAGCATCATGGAATTTCTTCCAGAATTTGGATGTAAACCGAGTGTCGCGATCAGACACAATCGACACCGGTACACCATGACGAGTCACAATCTCTTTGATGAAAAGATCGGCCAACCTTTCAGACGAATATGTCTCGCGCATCGGTAAGAAGTGAGCACTTTTCGTCAATCGATCAACAATCACCCAGATCGTATCATACCCTTTCGGGGTACGTGGCAGCTTTGTGATAAAATCCATGGTGATGTGCTCCCACTTCCATTTCGGTATGTCCAACGGTTGAATCTTTCCATTCGGCTTCTGGTGCTCTGCCTTTACTTGCAAACACGTGAGGCATTTACTCACATACTCCACCACATCACGTTCATACCCGGCCACCAATAACCTTTCTTCATGTCTTGGTACATCTTGGTAGCACCGGGATGAATGGAGTATCGAGTCTTGTGGGCTTCATCCATGATCTTCATTCGTAGATCCCCCAATCGAGGAATCCACACTCGCCCAAATTGAGTCTTGGCACCACACGTGTTTTCACCCAGTTCTGCGACCAGACCTCTCATTCGTTCAGAGTTTAGATGATCCTCTTTCAGTGCTTCATCCTGGAACTCTCTGACTTGTTTCATCACGTCGGAGGTCATGATTAGCTGGTACGCCTTCACCCGAATTGGCTCGGGCCTCTCCTTTCGGCTAAGGGCATCAGCCACCACGTTGGCTTTGCCCGGGTGGTAACGGATTTCACAATCGTAGTCTTTTATTAGCTCCAACCACCGTCTCTGCCTCATATTCAGATCCTTCTGCTCGAAGAAGTACTTCAAGCTCTTGTGGTCCGTGAAGATGGTGCACTTCGTCCCGTACAAATAGTACCGCCAAATCTTCAACGCGAAAACCACAGCTGCTAGCTCCAAGTCATGAGTAGGGTAATTAACCTCATGAACTTTCAGCTGTCGGGATGCATAGGCTATCACCTTTCCCCTTTGCATTAATACACACCCCAACCCCGAGTAGGAGGCATCGGAATAAACCACTAATTCTTCACTCCCATCGGGTAGTGCCAATACTGGAGCTTGGGTCAATCTTGTCTTCAGTTCTTCGAACGCCTTCTCCTGAGCTTGACCCTATACAAATTTCACATCCTTCCGGGTCAACCTGGTCAGTGGAGAAGCAATTTTGGAAAAGTCTTGGATGAACCTTCGGTAGTAACCCGCCAAACCCAAGAAACTACGGATCTCGGACGGCGTCTTCGGAGACTTCCATTGCGTTACTGCCTCCACCTTCGCCGGATCAACCAGAATCCCATCCGAATTTACCACGTGACCCAAGAATTGGACCTCACGCAACCAAAATGCGCACTTGGAGAATTTTGCATACAATTTCTCCCTTCTCAACGTCTCCAGAACTTCGCGAATATGACCGGCATGCTCAGTCTCGTCCTTCGAATAAATCAAGATGTCATCAATGAATACAATCACCGATTTATCCAACATCGGCCGACACACTCTATTCATCAGGTCCATAAAAGCAGCTGGCGCGTTGGTCAAACCCAAAGACATGACGAGGAACTCGTAATGACCGTAGCGCGTACGAAAAGCTGTTTTAGGGATATCCTGCTCCTTCACCTTCAGTTGATGGTAACCTGATCGAAGATCTATTCATGAGTACCAACTAGCACCCTGAAGTTGGTCAAACAAGTCGTCGATCCTCGGCAAGGGGTATCTGTTCTTTACCGTCAACTTAATCAGCTCGCGGTAGTCGATGCACATCCTCATACTACCGTCCTTCTTCTTTACAAACAGGACCGGAGCACCCCAAGGTGAGATACTCGGTCTAATAAACCCCTTATCCAGCAGCTCTTGTAATTGCTCCATCAACTCTTTCATCTCTGTCGGGGCCAATCGGTATGGTGCTTTGGCAACAGGTTGGGCGCCTGGTATCAGATCATTCTGGAACTCGATCTCTCTGTCAGGTGGCAATCCCGATAAGTCTTCTGGGAACACGTCTGGGAACTCACACACAACCGGAACATCAGATAGTTGTGGTGTTGGCTTTTCTACATCTTTTACATAACATAAAAAGGCGTTACATCCACGCCTCATACATTTCCCCGCCACTGCCATTGAGATCACCTTCGGAATCATAGTAACCCGATCGCCATAAACTGTCACTGGACTACCGTCGGGCGCTGTCAAACTGATCATCTTCTTGCGACACACAATGTTCGCCTTGAAATCTGCCAACCAATCCATCCCAAGCACCAAATCAAAACCGCCTAACGTCATCGCAAATGGTTTAACTGGGAATTTGTGACCCTCCAGTTCTACATCGCAACCCTCAATTACCTCGGAAATCCTGGTGGTTTTTCCTATAGCAGTCTCTACATCAAACGGCACATCCACACGTCTACTACTAACGGGCAATTTGGCACAAAAGTAGCGGAAATAAAACTCCTACTGGCACCCCTGAATATACCGGTTAATCTTGCAAGACACCAACGTCACTTGATCTGGCACCAACCGTGCCATGTCATTAAACTTGGTTGTGTATTGTTGGTGGGTCATCGTCCCCGCCTCCAACTGCAGGAACTCTCTCTCAACCCTGTCCATCTCCCGACGAGGACTAAACTCCTCGATCACCATTCTCTTCAACTCAGACCACTTCATCTTTCCAATGGCCCTGCTACCCTCGGCCTGGACAATATTGTCCCACCAACACAATGCCGCCCCCGTAAACGGGTAGGTAGCAAACTTCACCTTTTTATCCTCCTGGCAGTCACTGGTATCGAGGACCGCCTCCATCTCTCTCACCCATTGGTGAGCATCCGCAGCTGTACCAGAACCATCAAAAGTCGGGGGCTTGCATCTCATAAATGCCCCGTAGTTACAACCCCGGGCTGTCTCCCGTACCTGCTCTTCCTCCTCTTCCTCTTCATCATCGGATAATACTGTTTCTGCTTCTGTCTGTTGCTGTCTACCTGAGGACCGATTCCTCCCTCGTCTCTCATCTTCACGTACTGCCTTTATCACTTCGGTCACTACAGACGATAGGATCGTCTGCATGACCTGATGTACTTCCTCGACCACTGCCTCTTTTACCGAGGCTCTCAAATTCGCGCTTTCGTCTGCCTCCTCCTGATGAGGAATCTCGTTCTCCTCACGAACTACTTTCTCTATCCAAGGTCTTCCTCGCATGATACGCGGTTCTTCACCACGTCCACCACCACGGGAAGCTTTAGATGATCTACCACCGACCATCTTCTATCACACTGAAAGATTCAAACACCAACACGGTCATTCAAGGAAATAGCTTAGTTTATGTCAAGTATAGTAAGTCCCTAATTACAGTGGCCAGTTGTGATTAGCCACTTACTCTACTCTTCGTACCCCGAGCATTACCTGTCCTGACTACATTAGTATCTAAGTCTAACAGTACACATAATTCACATAACATGCGCACATAATTCCAGTTAATCATTAAGGAAAATACCTGATGGCACGCAACTACTCAGATGGCATTCTCATTCTCCCTGTCCCATTCTCAGTTTAAGTTTAGGTTTATTGTGAAAATTTACCCGTTTTACTTAAACTTTTGCTCTGATACCAACTTGTAAGGCCCCCGGTCCCGGGCACCTCACAGTTGGTCTTTCATCGCATGTATTTAAATAAAACAATGCAGCGGAAACATTCAAGATAAACTTTTCTTTTACTATAAGTACTTTTGCCATTTAATACAACGTACATCAGTTACAAAATCATTTAATGTTGCATTACATTACAAAAGCACTATTACAAAAGATTCCATCTTCTCTGTGTACAAAATGGTCCTAAACAGTGACCTCTAGTAGAAGATATTAAGTTCAAAAATATCTTTTTCATCATAAAGGAGATTCCTTAAGTAATCCCGTTTATCAGGATTCTTAAGAAATCTCACACTTGCTTGCAACATGATGTGTTGCGTGCATTACGGGCCCATAACACATGATGTGGCAGCATAATCAAAAGGAGAATGCCGTCCCCCACGAACTGAGTAGCCGCCTCGTGCCATCCTCAGCAACACTACCTGTGAACTGGAAAACACATAAAAAGTCAGCGTTGCTGAGTGAGTTCTAGTTTTATAATAAAACATACTTTCATTCTTATTAACCGTTCTTTTATACATGTGTTCACACATCTTACGTACACGTAGATAATATTATTATTATCTTCATCCTTCGTTCATTAATCATACATTCGTGTACCATTCATCATTCTCGTTCACTTCCATACGTACATACTTTACATTCATTCATTACTTCTGTTCGAACGTTTGATTCATTCATTCATACATTCATTACATTGGTTCGAACATTCTTTACATTCGATGACATGTACAATACTCCCTTACATCATACATACTGCTGGTGCTGGACCTGTGGTAATCAACCACGAACGTTGTGCACAAATGCTGATCTAGTCACCTGGGGTAGGTACATGCACCACTTATCTTTTCACTTTACTTCTATCATACGTTAGCCAAGTCTGTTGCAGCACACAGCTGCTCACCTCAGTGGCAATCTCATGATTGCCTGCTAACCGAGTCTGTTGCAACACGTAGTTGCTCACCTCATTATCAATCTCAAAGATTGACCCTGTGTGCATCCTTCGGGGTAGCTAACCCGCATCACAGTTGAGCTAACACCTGCCAGGGTTGTGCACCTCCTTACATTCGCTTGCAAGCCTTTCTTACATTCATTCGTTTGTTAATGCATGCATTCGTTCATCATGTTCCTTCTTTAATTATCTTTCACTTTACGTTCTTAATACATTCTTTTCATTCTTTCATTCATTCACGTAAAATTATTAAAAGATAACATACATTTACATAAGGAACATAGGTATTCACAAATCATCAGTATTCACCATCTATCATGGCCACATCATACTTAACATACATACATCATACATACACTTCTCTATACATTCACATCAGCCCTATTCGGGCGACTAAACCTATCCCAGTCGCATGTCCTCCATGCGACTGGACCGTGCGATCGGGCTGTCATGAGAATGGGCATACAATCGTGCGACTGGACTTCCTTCGCACGACTAGACACTATACGACTGGGTTATATGCGACTAACTCTTAACCGTACGACTGAACTACTCTGCGATTGGACCTATCCAACCGAATCACTCAATCGCACCTCCTATCGTGCGACTGAAGCTCAATCGTGCGTCTGAGCCTCAATCGTACGATTGGACACCAACTAATCCTCATTCGGCTGAATGGCCCTTCAGTCGCATAACCCTAACTGGGCAGCGACTGGAGTTCTTCATGAACAGCAGTCGCGAACCAACGCACCCAAACTCATCATAAACCCATTTTCAGCCCAAATCGACCCTCCCAAGTCTCAGGGATTCATACTAGGACATCATACAAGCATATACAAGTCCTAATTCTTACTATAAACATATTACTCAAGATTTACCCAAATGGGTCAAACTTACACTATTTCAAAAATAGGGTTTCTATGTATTTCCAGCCCCAAAATCGCTAGAAAACATGTAAATGAGGGGTTCTAGAACTCACAATAACAGGTAGGAGTTGATGAGCTTCGATTTGGCTAGCTTCTCGACAAATTCGGAGCTCGGTCAGCACTTTCCCTCTTTTCTTTCTCTGCTCTCGTTCACTCTCTGCTCTTCCCGACTGAAATTTCTAAGTGTTGGGAGGAGAATGAGAGCTGCTCCCCTTTTATAGGTATTGCTCAATCGCATCTGCTCCAGGGGCGACTGGACCTTCAGTCGCATGAACACCATGCGATTGGACCCCAGTCGCATGTGTTCCATGCGGTTCGTCCTTCATTCGGGCGGTTGAACTCCAATCGTACGGTTGAGCTTCAATCGGCCGAATAGCATGCGGTTGAACCTCCAGTCGCATAAATCCCAGGCGACTGAGGCTCAGTCGCAGAACCTACCAAAAAGTCAAACTTTCGGGTGTTACATCGTGTGCCTAAAATATTGACTTAAAAAGACTAAGAAAAGTTCATGCGCCTAAACAGTACCTCATGCGCTTGAAATATTGACTTAGAAAGACTAAGAAAAGTTCATGCACCCAAACAGTACCTCATGCGCCTGAATTATGCCTTAGAAGTAAGTTCATGCGCAACAGTAGTTCATGCGCCAAGACATTTTGCCCAGACGCCTAAGTGTTTGGCTCAGGCGCCCAAATAGTTCCTTGCGCCTGGATTTTCCCATGCCCCTAACTGTCCCATGCACCTAAGGGCCCATGCTCCTGCATAGTGGAAATGCGCCTAAGCAGGGCTCATGCGCCTTCATAGTGCTAATGCACCTAGACTTTTTACTTAGAAAATTTCAGGCTCATGCGCCTAAAATATTTCATCTGCCTTATATTTGACGTAGGATTTTCTAAGAGGTTTTAAGAGATGGATGATTTGGACAGGTTTTGTGATGATGTGATAGTTATGTTTAAATCATGCATGATGATTTCATGAGAGTTATCATATGTATGTATGTATGATGTGTTATCTTTCTTTGTTTAATGGTTTTCAGGACGTATATATTAGGTCATATTATACGTTATGTATTATGTTATGACTTTACGTGATATGATGTATATATGAATGAACGTAAAGTATTACGTAAAGAAGTGAAAGATAACAATGACGAAAAGTGGAACGTAATGAACAAATGAATGGCTTGCAAGCAAAATTGAAAGGAGGTGCACGACCATGTTGTCATTAGCTCAACTGTGTGTGGTTTAGCTAACCCGAAGGATGCACAAAGGGTCAATCATTAAGATTGACGGGACCCTTGTGGCATACCCTAGGTGACTGGGTCAGCTTCAGGCACAATATTCGGGGTCTATTTATAGACCTCAAGTCTAACATCAGCTCCGTGCACAATGTTTGGGGTATTGCACATTAGTCTGGATGAAAGAGAAAGAAAATAATAAAGTACGAAAAGAACAAATACATACAATGATGAAAGATAATAATGAAAGTACAAATGAATGAAATGAATAATGATTATTATCTAGACATGCGTATAATATATGATCACGAATGAAAGTAAAAGAAGTATTTTATTGAAAAAGAGTATTTTCATATATAACTACACAAGGTATTTTAACACTTTAAATTAGAACTCACTCAGCAATCCTGACTTTTATGCATTTTCAGTTGTTAGTTAATTATTGCTGAGGTTGGTACGAGGGTTAAGCTACTCATAGAGCAAGACTGACATCCGCTCATGATTAATAATACTGTTGTTTTGTAATGCAATTAAATGGTCTTTTGTAACTGATAACATTTATAGGTGTATTGCTTAGCAACAGTTTTTATTAATGAATGAATGGTTTTTAATGATAGTTCCGCTGCAATATTTTATGAAATGTGTATGTTATAAATATTTTGTGCAATGAAGGACCAACTATAAGTGTCCTGGGAACGGGGCCATACAATAAACTCGGTTCACTATTTTATTTGTTAAGTGTTCTAACACTTTCATCATTATGAAACTGATTGTATTGACCATCCCTTAATCGGTCCTGCAGTAGACTTTAAGGGGATTGGTGGAATTGAGAGGTGATAAGTCAAGATAATCATGAATGTTTTACATAATTATATTTATAAAAAATTTAAGTGTGTGTTAGTGTGTAGTATGTGTATGCCGTATGTATGCATATATAATGTATGTGTGTGCCATGTGATATAATACATATATATAGGTGTGTGTCGTATGAAATATATATATATATATATATATATATATATATATATATATATATATATATATATGTATGTATATATAGATGTATATATATGTATAATTATATATGTACATATATATATGTATGTATATATATATATGTATGTGACAGGATCTCAGCTTCTAGTTTGATCAATCAGATTGTTTTTGCAGCGGATTTAGCACGAAATTAGCACTTAAAGCAAGAACACAAGATATTTTACATGTAAAAGTACAAACATAGAGAGACTGAAAAGTTCTGTGAAAAAGAAGATTTTCTTTTACTCAACACGTTTCGGCACCTAATCCAGCATGGTTCACCATCCTTTTATAGGCGGCAAAAGGATGGGTGATGATGTCACTTGATAGTGACATCAACCGATTGTTAAACTTTCAACTGATAGAACATAAAACTACTGAAGATGTCAACAGCTGACATCTTCTTACAAAAGTGTTCTACCTATTACAAGTACTGAAAAGGAAACTACTGAAAAGCCTACAACGACTGATGAACAAACTCTTCAGTTGTTTATAACTACTGAACTATAACAGCTGAAGAACAAGCTCTTCAGCTATTGTACAAACTACTAAACTAAAATTAAAACTACTGAAATGAAAAACCATCACAACAACTGAAGAAGACTCCTTCAGCTGTTGTGACAAACTCTGAATCTTCAGCACTTGGTTCTTCAGACTTGGGCTTCAGATGATGTATCAGCTGATGACTTTAGTAGATGTCATTAGCTGTTATCTTCAGTCTTTGTCTTCAGACTTTGTGCATCAGTAGATGATCTTCAGTTCTTCAGTTCTTCAACTTTGATCTTCAGCACTTGTCTTCAGTACTTGAATTCTTCAGTACTTGTATGTTTTAGTACTTCAGACTTCAGTACTTGTCTTCAGCACTTTAGATTCTTCAGCTGTTGTACTTCAGATCTTTGATCTTCAGACTTTGATTCTTCAGACTTTATCAGAATAGCTGATGGGAGTCTTCAGCAGTTGTTGTAATGACATGTGGGACTTAGAGGTTTTCCTGATCTTGACTCATTGGTTCTTTTGGTCCAACAGTATGTATATATATACGTATATGTATATACATATATATGTATATATATATATGTATGTATATATATGTATATATATATGTATATATATATGTATATATATATGTATATATATGTATGCATATATATATGTATGTATATATATATATGTATGTATATATATGTATATATATGTATATATATATGTATATATATGTATGTGTGTGTGTGTTTGTCTGTTAATATGTGTATGAGGGTCTTGATTTATTATTTTTGGAATTTAATAATATTACACAAGTATTATTATGATTTTGTTTTATTAGGAGATTTAGTAGGCTAATATAGGATTTATGTCTAGATGTGATGTGACTTATCATATAAGTATCTAAAAGTAATAGCATATTATTTAATAACTAGGTTGTGCAAGATATTTTTCTGTTTATATAGAAATTTTTGAGTCTTTTAAACTTTTTGTATATTTTTGTGCTTTTAAAACTTAAGGGTTTATCATTTTTATTTAATTTAAATGTTTAGTATTTTATAATTTGCAAGGTTGTGTTTGTTTGATATGTGTTAATGATCATAAGTTGTAATAAACATTATAGGTTCGTTTAGTTGTTTATGATTGGATGAGCGATGTTAATGGTTTTAAAGTTTCAATATTCAGTAGGATTTCACGTACTTAATTTATTAACCGAGGTTTATTTTGTAACTTTCGTCTTCTAAGCCATCGGGCCCGAGGCCCATTTGGTCGGTTCAGCATGCACAATAATCATATGATTGCCCATTGGCCCATATTAGTTCTAAGCCAATTAAGTTTTCCCAATGGCCTAATTAAAGTTTGATGTGTCAAAGCCTATTTAGGTGTGTGTATTACTGTGGGCCTATGCACATAGCGGTTGGGCCCAATTTGTGGGCTCCCTAGACAGGGGTTTAGTGTCATTGTGTGGCCCAATAAGGTTTCTAAAAAAACATTTAGGCCTAAAAACCAGGGTTGTCTCATTCTCCACTACGTAAAGAAATTTCATTCTTGAAATTTACTTAAGGTCATCTATTAACGATCAAGCTTTTAATCTACATGCCAGAGTCGTAATATCTATAAAAAATACGAATTGAAAACGTTACTGGGTTTCAAGGGTAATTGAGCGTTATGGATGCTAGGGTTTGTGTGCTCATTTATTGCAGGACTGGTTAAAGAATGGTCAATATAATAAGTCTCACAATAAGGAGAGTGTTAGAAAGCTTAACAGTTCAAATAGGAAACTGTATTTAAGAAGAAGATGCAAAGAACACAAGTAATAAGACGGAACTCAAGAACAATATATATGGTTTTCAAGAATGATGTATATTAATCTCAAGTTCTTTTAAAAGAGTTACAATGCATGTGTTAAATAAAATACAAGACCCTAAGATACTTTATACTACATCCTACAACCGAATATACTTGGAAAGCCAGTTGGAACATTGAAAGACATCAAAATCAATGTAGAGTCAAAGACAGATTGCCTTTTGACTAGTGACTATGACATGCCATAGCTCGCATCCTAATATATTAGAAATAGGACAAAATTATATAAAGTAGAAAGTTACAGGCTCAAAACCTCAATGTATAGTTGTAAAAGCATGGACCTTTTCACCAACTCATGCAAGTTGGTGAGTCTTCAGAGTTGTAGCGGAAAGTGGATCAGCTTTACGCAAAAGTACATCCGAGAAAAGCATGTTCTCATATGTCTTCGGAAGAAATCAGTCTTCATTTCATTTGGCTTCGGGAGACTTTCTCTTTGAAGCTTCGAAAGACTTCATTGGCTTCGGAAGATTTGGTCTTTGGCTTCGGAAGATTTTATACATAAAGTATTTTCTGAGTATAGTGTAAATCTTCCGAAGCAACTTCTACTTTGTACTAAGGGCATGCATGCAGGAAGCCTTTGATTGCTTTGGTTGCATCAGCCTTTATATTAAACCTTACAAACCCCCCTAGGCTAATGCTACCAATAAAGAAAAGGTTGTTCATTAGTTGACAGTCCTTATTAGGATCAAGACCATTCCCTTCTTCATCATTTGGTCTGGATCCTTCAGACTCACATAGTACCTTCTCATGTCATGGAGATCATGCAGAGGTAAATCAAGCATGTCTTGTAAGGCTCCATTCCCGGGCCCCTCACAGTTGGTCATTCATCGCACATAAATCATACATTAATGTAACACCTCTGAAATTTTCCCAATTGGAAACATCAAAATATTATAAAACTCAATAAATGTCCTAATTAAGTTGGTCTTACCAAAGAAAACTTGGAACATGAAACTAGCCTTTTTGGGCCCAATAAGCCCAATAAGGGCCCGAACATATAAACAAGGCCCATTTAAGGCCCAAATACACGTTTACGAACTAATTACATGAGATACCATGAAATAATGAATTATTATGTGACTTGATGTAACTACAGAGTGATCCAAACTAAAAACAGATTCAGAACCTATGCTTGGTAAATTCCGGTAATTTGACGCGCACTAACATCTGAATTCCACCAGAAATTCCTATAATGGCTTGTCATCCAACCTAAGTCATTGTTAATCATGACACATATCATAAATAATGCTTGCTAAAAGATTTTCCATCAAACATGCATAAGCAACGAAGATTCGTAAGTGAAACGCGAATACCAGTTTTCACCGGCCATCAAAAGTCATCTGATATGTCAACCGAGCCTCGTAACTCTGTAAATATTCATCTAATCATTGTTTATTATCATAAAATTTTAAATTTGGTGAGTGATACGTTGTCCGGAATAAATGCGTTCCGAAACGCGACCGTGATGTGAACCGGGTTACGATTAGGTCAAACCCGAGAATACGTCAGTTAAAGTTTTAACGTGACCAACATGGGAAGTTAACGCACAAAATATCATTTTAATACTTAATTGCATGTATTTTGATACCAAAATGATAAAATTAACGCTCATTCGATAAAAACGCGTAAAATCATTAAACGTGTTAAATACACGTCAATTTACAACCTCGTTTAATTATTCGGTATGTTTTAAATACGATAAAATTTATAATCTTGGAATATTTATAACGCTTTGTAAAATCAAATCTACCGGGAAGTGAAGTTTTAACGTTACGTGAAAAGTTATCCGAACGCGTGCGAACCCGTTTCTTTAACCCTAGGTATTTAAACAACTTTTCCACCTTATCTTCATTTGAAAACCCTAAAAACCAAACAAAATGCTCTCAAGAGGCTGCACCGGCCGACTTCGCCGGAGCAGGAGGCTCCACAGCGGAGCCGCAGCGGCGGGCGGCGGAGCCGGGGCGGCGGCGGTGTCCGGCGATTTTCTCATCCCACCCCTACTAATTTCGACCTCCTGATCACGATGGTGGTGGTAGTTTCTTCTGATTCGCAACAACGTGATAGATATGGAAGAGAGAAGGGCAGGTGGCGGTGTTGATACACATGTCCCTAGTTCTAGTCTAGTGAGCTTCAATGTAATAGACTTTCATCTTGTAACACATATGTAATGTTGAATCTATGTAATGAAAAACTCTTCTGTGAATGTTTATTGGTTGTTTAATGTTTATTGGTTATTTAATGTTATATCTATTAATATTATTTATTGTTACACGCTTATACGAACATGTTATAAAGGTTTACAGTTGTTAGACATAGTTCTGAATCATTAAAGGTTCAAGAATGTGTTTAACTAAATATTCAGATTCAGTCGCACGAATGGACCATGCGAATGGGCCAATCGCACGACTGAACCAGGTAATTGAGTCAATCGCACGATTGAGTCATAAGACTGACTCAGTCGTACGAATGAATCAATCGTATGACTCAGTCACACGACTGAGCCAGTCGCTTGGCTCAGTCGTACGAATGAAAGCTGTAACCTATAAATACCACTTAATTCGTGGAAAACGGAGACTTTGAGAATTCACAACCCTAGCCGTCCAAGTTCGTCCAGTTCGTCCCTTCCAAGTTCATAGATCGTTTCTGATCATTCCTAGTCTATTCTTAACGTATTCTAATCGTTAGGTTTGATCGTAATAACGGTTTCCCTGATTGGATCACCAATCAAATAGAATTCCGCGCTATTTGATTCGGTTACATGTTGAATCAGTTAGTACTCCGTCCGTACACGATCTTAACAATTGGTATCAGAGCTTTGGCTCTTGACTCTTCTTGGATTCAATCGTATTTTTGAAAAAGGCAACGTTTTTAAGCGAAAAGATCCGTTCTTTCTGCTCAAAATCCAGCTCTTTACGTGTGCATGCTTTGAAAATTGAGTCTTTTTCGAGTTGCAGCCATCTAGGGTATTCAAAATCGTGTTTTAGGTCGAATTGTGTGAAAAAGGTTGGAAAATTTCGAAGTCAGCAGTCTCAGTCGCACGATTGACTCAATCGTACGACTGAACTCCAATCGCCCAGCTCAATCGCACGATTGGAACAATCCCTCGTTCAATCGCACGATTGTCCCAGTCGTTCTGCTCATTCGCACAACTGTCCTAATCGCCTGCCCAGTCGTACTACTCAGCTTAATCGCACATTGATTGTCTCAGTCGTCCTTCATTCGTCCATTTCAGTCGCATACACAGTTTGGTTTTTCATGTTTAAGACTACTTCATTATAGACTCAGAGAACTTTGTATTCTCAGTAGGGAAGGACTCCACGATCCAGAACCTTTTTCTGTTCGTAAATAAGATCGGGAACCATAATAAACCACCTAAGCTATTGTCTCTTGATGAATTTCCTCAATAGAAACAAAGGTTTGAGATTCATCTTAATGGAGTGGATACAAATCTCTGGAATGCTATTGAAACTGGCTACAATAAGCCAGTTGGTGCTGATGGTATATTCCTTACTTTGAGTGGACTAAGTGAGGCACAAAAGGTTGCTTATAATGCAGAGAAGAAAGCCTATGCTATGTTGACCCAGTCAATTCCCAAAGACATCTTTCATCAATATTCAGAACATAAGCAGAGCAAAAACTTATGGGAGGCTCTTGAGAAGAGATATGAAGGTAATTCAACACTAAAGTCACTGAAGGCTAAAGCGTTGAAGAAAGAATTTGATAATTTCTCTTCTATTTTGAATGAAAGCTTGGATGATATCATAGATCGCTTCTACCATTTGATGAGTGAACTTCATACTCATGGTGTTAAAACGTCTTAAGAAGAAAAAGTGGCAAGCTTGGCTAATGGGCGACAAGAGAAGTGGGATTCATTCATTTCCACTCTAAGATATAAATCAGTGTTGGAGACTTTGGATATCAATGATTTCATCCTAAAACTGAGAGAAGAAGAGGTGAGACACAAGTACAAGACAAAGAAGGGAGCATACACTCAGGATCCATCTCTCTAAAACGTTACTCCTACTCCAACTGCAAAATCTACTAGTGCCCCTTTGCAGACTGCGTTTGTATCTAATGCATCATCTGCAACTGGTCAAAGCTCATTGTCTGGTGGTGAGTCACAAGTTTCATCAGGGGTTCAACAAAGTCCTACAGTTGCTTAATCGACGAAGTTAGTGACAGAAAATCTGGGCAAAGTAACTGTGGAAGTGGCTAAGGAGCACATGGACCTACTTGCTGCTGTGGTTCATTCTTATGATGGTTTGGTTGTAGGAAAGATTGGGAACTGCCACTTGGCTGATGAAGACTTTGAGCAGGTGGATGAAAATGAACTTGTAAGGGAAAAATCAGTTGGATTACCATATCGTTTTAACACGTACTCGATGAACAACTTGCGGTTCGCGTGACATTATTTCGCGCGACAATCTGCGTGATTTATACTCCTCGCGCGACAGTTGAAGAAATGAATAATGCATGTGAAAGTGGACTTCACGTGGACAAAGACATGCAATGCGAAAAGTGATTTGTTGGCAGCTTGCGAAATCTCGGTTGAAACACATGCAATGCAAATCGCATGCATGTGCATGTGACAAAGTGGAGATTTATTATATATATGTGCATGTGGACTTGCGAATGTTGGTGTGCAACATTAATTCCAAATTAACCGAGAGTTTCATTATTATTTTGTAGTTTTCGCTCAAGTTCGAGCAGATCACAAGTTTGTGATTTCCACCTGAGATCGATTTTATATCGATTTTCATTGTAATCATTCGACAACGTATATAGATTTGAATTACAATGATTTTGTGCTGAATGTTTTGTTCTCTCGATTGATTCAATTCAATTCACGCACCCGTCTTCGCATATTATCAAGTGCAACAATTCAAACGAAGTGAGATCGATCGTTTTTTTAAGGACTTTACATTTGGTATCAGAGCAAGGCGTTGCTCTTGATACAACGGATCATTATTCCGCGATCTTCCGTTCGAAGACGTTAAACAACTTCAAAAGTTGTAGACCGCACACCAAGTGTTTGTGTAAATGCTCAGTGACTTAGTTGCATGATCTTATGAAGATTTGAAGCTCAAAAGTTGCTGCATCAAAGTCAAAACTTTCCGAAGTGTGCGAGAACCTTCATTGAGAAAGGTTTATTCAACAGTTGTTTCATCTATCCGCTGATGCGAGAACCTTAAGTTGAAAAGGTTTTATTGAAGATTCAAGTTGTTTTTAAATACAAAACGATATCATAATCCAAGGGGGAGATTGTAAGGGAAAAATCAGTTGGATTACCATATCGTTTTAACACGTACTCGATGAACAACTTGCGGTTCGCGTGACATTATTTCGCGCGACAATCTGCAGGATTTATACTCCTCACGCGACAGTTGAAGAAATGAATAATGCATGTGAAAGTGGACTTCACGTGGACAAAGACATGCAATGCGAAAAGTGATTTGTTGGCAGCTTGCGAAATCTCGGTTGAAACACATGCAATGCCAATCGCATGCATGTGCATGTGACAAAGTGGAGATTTATTATATATATGTGCATGTGGACTTGCGAATGTCGGTGTGCAACATTAATTCCAAATTAACCGAGAGTTTCATTATTATTTTGTAGTTTTCGCTCAAGTTCGAGCAGATCACAAGTTTGTGATTTCCACCTACGGGTGAGATCGATTTTATATCGATTTTCATTGTAATCATTCGACAACGTATATAGATTTGAATTACAATGATTTTGTACTGAATGTTTTGTTCTCTCGATTGATTCAATTCAATTCGCGCACCCGTCTTCGCATATTATCAAGTGCAACAATTCAAACGAAGTGAGATCGATCGTTTTTTTAAGGACTTTATAGAACTGGAAAGAATGGACATAATGTGGGCTCTCGCAAGTGCTGTGCGACAAGCAAAGAAGTTTGTGAAGAAGACGGGATAGAATCTGGTGGCTACCAAAGATACTACTTTTGGATTCGACAAGTCTAAAGTCACCTATTTCAACTGTGGTAAAAAAGGCCACTTCAAGCGGGAATGTGTCTGTAAGGCCCCGTTCCCGGGCACCTCACAGTTGGTCGTACATCGCACATAACACATATATTTGCAAAAAAAACTCAATAAAATCATGCAGCGGAATTTCTAAGATAAACTTTTCCTTTACTATAAATACTTTTGCCATTTAATACAACGTTCGTCAATTACAAAACATCTAATGTTGCATTACATCACAAAAGCATTATACAAAAGACTTCATCATTTCTAATTACAAAAGGGTCATATACAGTGACCTCTAGTATAAAAACAATAAAATTTTCATCATAAAGAAGTTTCCTTAACTAATCCTGTTTATGTGGATCCTCAAGGAACACTTAACTCTTGCATGCAACATAGGTTGTTGCATGCGTTGTGCGTCCACACCCTATTGTGTGGCAACATTATCAAAAGGAGAATGCCATCCCAAAAGAGCTGAGTAGCCGCCTCGTGCCATCCCCAGCAACACTACCTGCCAACTGGAAACACATAAAAAGTCATCGTTGCGGAGTGAGTTCTAGTTTTATAATAAACATACTTTATTTACAATATAAACCGTTCATTTCTTTCACATCACCATACGTCATACATACATATAGATAATATTCATTATTATCTTTATCATCCGTTATACATCGTCGTCTTAACATCTCATATGGATCCTGTCAGGCTTCACTCACTTCATAGCACTCGCCTATGATTACTGTGGTCAAATGACTAGGACCCCGTTTCATACATGCTTGCCCATTGAATTCTTTTATACCAATACCATATGCTCTACCCCGATCAGTCTTAGCTACTGGGTCGTGAATCAATAGAGCGTATACCACAGTAGTCTTAGCTACTGGGCCGTGAATCTAAGCGTATGCCACAGTGCTAGTAGGTGAGCGGTAGAGGTACCATGACCATGGTCCATCACAAAGAAGGACCAATCGACGTATTCCAGGCTTGCAAGGCTTAATTCGTTCGTTCATTAATGCATGTATTCATCATCGTTTTACCCATTCATTCATTCATTAATACATGCATTCATCGTCATGTTCCTCTTTCTTTATCTTTCACTTTATGTTACATAATACTTCGTTCATTCATTGTCATAATACATGAGTCGTGAAAGATATACATACATAATCATAAGGAACATAAATATTTGCAAATCATCAGTCATTACCATCATATAAGGCAACATCATACTTATCATATTTACGTCCTACATACACATCTCTCCTCCTTCACATCAGCCCTATTTGGGCGATCGAACATACTGCAGTCGCATGGCCTCCATGCGACTGGGTCGTGCGATTGGGCAGTTATGCGAATGGGCATACAATCGTGCGAATGGATCTTTTACCGTGCGAATGAACACTATACGAATGGACTATTAGGCGATTAACCCTCATACGTGCGACTGAACTATCATGCGAATGGACCTATGCGACCGAATCCCTCAATCACATGGCCTATCGGGCGATTGAGCCCCATCCGTACGACTGAGCCTCAATCGTACAGTTGAACATCAGTCTTCCCTCAGTCGTGCGACTGGCCCTTCAGTCGCCTAGCCCTAACTGGGCAGCGACTGGAGTTCATCACGAACAGCAGTCACGATCTAACTCTTCTAAACTCATTTCCAGCCCAAATTAGCCCTCCTAAATCTTAGGGGTTCATACTAGAACATCAGACAAGCTTATACAAGTCCAAATTCGTACATTAACCTACTAAACTCAATTTCACCCAAACGGGTTAAACACATACTTTACAAAAATAGGGTTTATACGTTATCCAGCCCCAAAATCATAAGAAAAAATGAAAATGTGGGGTTCTAGGACTCACCTAATCGAGGAGAAGATGAAGAGCTTCGATTTGGCTAGCCGCTTGACAAATCTTGAGCCTGAATCACCACTTTCTCTTTCTTTCTCTTCTTTCTCTGCTCTCTCTTTCTGCCCCTTCTTCCCGACTGAAAATGTGCAAGTGGGGGAGAAGAGGGCTGCCCCTCTTTTATAGTTACATCTCAATCGCCCGAGGTCCAGGCGGCTGGACTTTCAGTCGCACGAACACCATGCGACTGGACCTCCAGTCGCATGAGTTCCATGCGCTTGAGCCTTCATTCGTCCGAGCATCATGCGATTGGGCCTCCAGTCGCATGAAGTCCATGCGGCTGAGACTCAGTCGCATATCACACCAAAAGTCAAACTTCCGGGTGTTACAAGTCCACCCCCCTTATTTAGGTTTCGTCCCCGAAACCTGTTATTCCTCGAACAATCGTAGGTAATGCTGCCTCATTTGTTTTTCAGTTTCCCACGTTGACTCGGATCCCTTCCTGTGCCGCCACTGTACACGCACAAGAGGAACCACTTTATTTCACAGCCGCTTCTCTTTTCTGTCAATGATTGCCACTGGTTGCTCCACATGATTGAGCCGCTCATCTACTTCGATATCCTCCAGTGGAACAATCATATCTTCATCAGCTAAACATTTTCTCAGATGGGATACGTGGAAGGTAGGGTGAATTCCACTTAGCTCATCCGGCAACACCAATCTATAGGCCACCTCTCCTACTCGAGCAATGTTTCAGAAAGGGCCTATATACCGCGGGCTCAGTTTGCCCCGCTTTCGGAACCGAATGATTCCTTTCCAAGGTGAGACCTTCAACATAACCCGATCTCCCACCTGGAACTCAATCGGCCTGCGTCGTTTGTCAGCATACGACTTCTGTCTGTCTTTGGCTGCCTTCATGTAGGCCTTGATCCTTTCAAGCTTTTCAGTCGTAGCCTCGATCACTTCGACGCTTCCCAACTCCTTTTCGCCAATATCACCCTAACAAACGGGTGTCCTGCATCTCCTGCCGTATAGCATCTCATAGGGTGGCATGCCAATACTAGCATGGTAGATGTTATTGTATGAGAATTCCGCCAACGACAAGTGGTCATCCCAACTTCCCCCAAAGTCAATAACACATGCCCAGAGCATGTCCTCTAAGGTCTGAATGGTCCTTTCTGACTGACCATCAGTTTGAGGATGATAGGCAGTGCTAATATGTAATCTCGTCCCCATAGCATCATGGAATTTCTTCCAGAATTTGGATGTAAACCGGGTGTCGCGATCAGACACAATCGACACCGGTACACCATGACGCGTCATAATCTCCTTGATGAAAAGATCGGCCAACCTCTCGAATGAATATGTCTCGCGCATCGGTAGGAAGTGAGCACTTTTCGTCAGACGGTCCATAATCACCCATATTGTATCATACCCTTTCGGGGTACGTGGCAGCTTCGTGATGAAATCCATGGTGATGTGCTCCCACTTCCATTCCGGTATATCCAAGGGTTGAATCTTTCTATACGGCTTCTGGTGCTCGGCCTTCACTTGCAAACAAGTAAGGCATTTACTCACATACTCCACCACATCGCGTTTCATGCCCGGCCACCAATAATTTTTCTTCAGGTCTTGGTACATCTTGGTAGCACCAGGATGGATGGAGTACCGAGTCTTGTGAGCTTCATCCATGACCTTTACCCGTAGATCCCCAAGACGAGGAATCCACATACGCCCAAACCGGGTTCTAACACCAATCGTGTTTTAACCCAACTCCACGACCAGACCCCTCATTCTCTCAGAGTTAAGATAATCTTCTTTCAGTGCCTTATCTTGGAAATCTTTGACTTGCTTCATCACGTCAGAGGTCATGATCAGCTGGTACGCCTTCACCCGCATCGGCTCGGGCCTCTCTTTTCGGCTAAGGGCGTCTGCCACCACGTCGGCTTTGCCTGGATGGTAATGGATCTCACAATCATAGTCTTTTATCAGCTCCAACCATCGCCTCTGCCTCATTTTTAAATCTTTTTGCTCGAAGAAGTACTTCAAGCTCTTGTGGTTGGTAAAGATGGTGCACTTCGTCCCGTAGAGATAGTGCCTCCAAATCTTCAATGCAAAGACCACGGCTGCTAGCTCCAAGTCATGAGTAGGGTAATTAACCTCATGAACTTTCAGCTGTCGGGATGCATAGGCTATAACCTTTCCCCTCTGCATTAACACGCACCCCAACCCCGAATAGGAAGCATCAGAATAAACCACCAGATCTTCACTTCCTTCGGGCAATGACAGAACAGGAGCTTGGGTCAACCTCGTCTTTAATTCTTCAAACACCTTCTCTTGAGCTTGACCCCATACAAACTTCAAATCCTTCCGAGTCAACTTGGTCAGTGGAGAAGCAATCTTGGAGAAGTCTTGAATGAATCTTCTGTAATAGCCCGCCAGACCCAAGAAGCTACGGATCTCGGATGGCGCCTTTGGAGACTTCCATTGCATTACTGCTTCCACCTTTGCCGGATCGACCATAATTCCCTCCGGATTAACCACGTCACCCAAGAACTGAACTTCACGCAACCAAAATGCGCACTTGGAGAACTTAGCGTACAATTTCTCCCTTCTCAACGTCTCTAGTACTTCTCGAATGTGACCTGCATGCTCCGTTTCGCTCCTCGAATAAATCAGGATATCGTCAATAAATACAATCACTGATTTATCCAGCATCGGCCGACACACTCGGTTCATCAAATCCATAAAAGCAGCTGGCGCATTGGTCAATCAAAGGACATGACAAGGAACTCGTAGTGACCATAGCGCGTACGAAAAGCTGTTTTAGGGACATCCTTCTCTTTCACCTTCAGTTGATGGTAGCCCCATCGAAGATCTATCCTTGAAAACCAACTGACACCCTGAAGTTGATCAAACAAGTTATCAATCCTCGGCAAGGGGTATCTGTTCTTCACTGTCAACTTATTCAGCTCGCGGTAGTCGATGCACATCCTCGTGCTACCATCTTTCTTCTTTACGAATAGAACTGGAGCACCTCAAGGTGAGATACTCGGTATAATGAACCCCTTATCCAACAGCTCTTGCAACTGCTCCATCAACTCTTTCATTTCCGTCGGGGCTAATCGATACGGTGCCTTGGCGACAGGTTGAGCACCCGGTACTAGGTCAATCTGGAACTCGATCTCTCTGTCAGGTGGCAATCCCGATAAGTCTTCCGGGAACACGTCTGGAAAATCACGCACAACAGGAACATCAGATAGTTGTGGTGCTGGCGTTTCCACATCTTTCACATAACATAAGTAGGCGTTGCGCCCACGCCTCAAACATTTTCCCGCCACAGCCATTGAGATCACCTTCGGAATCGTAGTAACCCGATCCCCATAAACTGTCACTGAACTACCGCCGGGAGCTATCAATTGAATCATCTTCTTGCGACATACGATGTTCACCTTAAAGTCCGCCAACCAATCCATCCCAAGCACCAAATCGAAACCACCCAAAGTCATCGCAAACGGTCTAACAGGAAATTTGTGGCCCTCCAATTCAACATCACAACCCTCTATCACCTCAGAGATCCTAGTAGACTTACCTACGGCAGTTTTTACATCAAAGGGCACATCAACATGTCTACTACTAACAGGCAGCTTAGTAAAGAAGGCAGCAGAAATAAAACTCCTACTGGCACCCGAATCAAATAATACGGAGGCTAAAGTTTGGTTCACCAGAAACGTACCGGACACAACATCAGGGTCCGTCCTAGCCTCCTCCTGCGTCATCGTGAATGCCCTGGCCTTTACTCTCGGTTCTTCACCTCCCGCCTTCTTCGCCCCTGACCCCTCAGCCCTAGACTTCTTGCAGTCTCTGCTCATATGACCACATTTCCCACAGTTAAAACATTTGCCTGCCCGGCAATCCTTTGACATATGCCCTGCCTTCCCGCATCTGAAACAGATGTTGGACCCCCACTTGCACTCCCTCGAGTGCTCCCTTCCATACTGGCCACACTTCCTCAACCCTGCTTCTGACATGACCACACAGCGGTCATCCACCCTTGTCTTTTTGTTACTCGTCGAAGTATCACCTCGACCAAACCTCTTCCCCTGAGAGCTTCTCTCACCACCTACCTTCTTACTAATCTCAGTCTTTACACCATCGCCCGTTCATCATATAATCTCCCAGCCAAATCCACTGCCGACCTAAAGGTTCTCGGTCGAGCAGTGATCGAATGCCTGCGGATGTCAGCTGGCAGCCCCTGAATATACCGGTTAATCTTTCGAGACACCGGCGTCAACTGATCCGGCACCATTCTCACCATCTCATTGAATTTGGTGGTGTACTGTTGGTGGGTCATTATCCCCGCCTCCAACTGCAGGAACCCTCTCTCAACTTTGTCCATTTCCCGACGAGGACTGAACTCCTCGATTACCATCCTTTTTAACTCGGACCACTTCATTCTTCCGATGTCCCTGCTACCCTCGGCTTGGATTATGTTGTCCCACCAGCATAAGGCCGAACCCGTAAAAGAATGGGTAGCAAACTTCACCTTCTTGTCCTCCTGGCAATCACTAATATCGAGGACAGCCTCCATTTCCCTCACCCATTGGTGAGCATCAGCAGCGGTGCCAGAACCATCAAAAGTAGGGGGCTTGCACGTCATGAAAGCCTCATAATTACAACCCCGTGTTGTCTCCCGTACCGGCTCCTCCTCCTCTTCCTCTTCATTATCAGATAGAACCGTTTCCGGCTCTTGTTGCTCCTGTCTTCCTGAGGACCTATTCCTCTTTTTTCATTCACCTTCCCTGACAGCCTTAATCACTTCGGTCATCACAGACAGTAGGATCATCTGCATGACCTGATGTACCTCTTCAACCACTGCCTCTTTTACCGAGGCTCTCAAATTGGCGCTTTCGTCTACTCCCTCCTGATGAGGGGTCTCAGTTTCCTCGTGCACCACTTTCTCTACTCTAGGTCTCCCTCTCGTGACACGTTGTTCAGCACCACGTCCGCCACCACCTCCACCCCGTGAGGCCTTAGAAGATCTACCACCGGCCATTCTCTATCTCACACTGAAAGATTCAAACACCAACATGGTCATTCAAGGAAATAGCTCAGTTTATGTCAAGTATAGCAAGTTCCTAATTACAGTGGCCAGTTGTGATTAGCCACTTACTTTACTCTTCATACCCCGAGCATTACCTGTCCTGACTACGTTAGTATCTAACTCTAACAGTAACACATACATCACGTAACGTGCGCACGTAATACTGGTTAACTTTAATAAAAATACCTGATGGCACGCAACTACACAGATGGCATTCTCTTCCTTTCTGTCCCATTTTCAGTTCAAGTTTAGGTTTATTTTGAAATTTTACCCATTTCGCTTAAAGTTTGGCTCTGATACCAACTTGTAAGGTCCCGTTCCCGGGCACCTCACAGTTGGTCGTACATCGCACATAACACATATATTTGCAAAAAAACTCAATAAAATCATGCAGCGGAATTTCTAAGATAAACTTTTCCTTTACTATAAATACTTTTGCCATTTAACACAACGTTAACTTTTCCTTTACTATAAATACTTTTGCCATTTAATACAACGTTCGTCAATCACAAAACATCTAATGTTGCATTACATCACAAAAGCAATATACAAAAGACTTCATCATTTCTAATTACAAAAGGGTCATATACAGTGACCTCTAGTATAAAAACATTAAAATTTTCATCATAAAGAAGGTTCCTTAAGTAATACCGTTTATGTGGATCCTCAAGGAACACTTGACTCTTGCATGCAACATAAGTTGTTGCATGCGTTGTGCGTCCACACTCCATTGTGTGGCAGCATTATCAAAACGAGAATGCCATCCCAAAAGAGCTGAGTAGTCGCCTCGTGCCATCCCCAGCAACACTACCTGCCAACTGGAAACACATAAAAAGTCAGCGTTGCTGAGTGAGTTCTAGTTTTATAATAAACATACTTTATTTACAATATAAACCGTTCCTTTTCTCACATTACCATACGTCATACATACATATAGATAATATTCATTATTATCTTCATCATCCGTTATACATCGTCGTCTTAACATCTCATATGGATCCTGGCAGGCTTCACCCACTTCATAGCACTCGGCTATGATTACTGTGGTCGAATGACTAGGACCCCGTTTCATACATGCTTGCCCATTGAATTCTTTTGTACCAATACCATATGCTCTACCCCGATCAGTCTTAGCTACTGGGCCATGAATCAATAGAGCGTATACCACAATAGTCTTAGCTACTGGGCCGTGAATCTAAGTGTATGCCACAGTACTAGTAGGTGAGCGGTAGAGGTACCATGACCATGGTCCATCACAAAGAAGGACCAATCGACTTATTCCAGGCTTGCAAGACTTAATTCGTTCGTTCGTTAATGCATGTATTAATCATCGTTTTACCCATTCATTCATTCATTAATACATGCATTCATCGTCAGGTTCCTCTTTCTTTATCTTTCACTTTATGTTACATAATACTTCGTTCATTCATTGTCATAATACTGAGTCATGAAAGATATACATACACAATCATAAGGAACATAAATATTTACAAATCATCAGTCATTACCATCATATAAGGCAACATCATACTTATCATATTTACGTCCTACATACACATCTCTCCTCCTTCACATCAGCCCTATTTGGGCGATTGAACATAATGCAGTCGCATGGCCTCCATGCGACTGGGTCGTGCGATTGGGCAGTTATGCGAATGGTCATACAATCGTGCGAATGGATCTCCTACCGTGCGAATGAGCACTATACGAATGGACTATTAGGCGATTAACCCTCGTACGTGCGACTGAACTATCATGTGATTGGACCTATGCGACCGAATCCCTCAATCGCATGACCTATCGGGTGATTGAGCCCCATCCGTACGACTGAACCTGGATCGTACGGTTGAACATCAGTCTTCCCTCAGTCGTGCTACTGGCCCTTCAGTCGCCTAGCCCTAACTGGGCAGCGACTGGAGTTCATCACGAACAGCAGCCGCGATCTAACTCTTCTAAACTCATTTCCAGCCCAAATTAGCCCTCCTAAATCTCAGGGGTTCATACTAGAACATCATACAAGCATATACAAGTCCAAATTCGTACATTAACCTACTAAACCTGATTTCAACCAAACGGGTTAAACACATACTTTACAAAAATAGGGTTTATATGTGATCCAGCCCCAAAATCATAAGAAAACAAGAAAATGTGGGGTTCTAGGACTCACCTAATCGAGGAGAAGATGAAGAGCTTCGATTTGGCTAGCCGCTTGACAAATCTTGAGCCCGAATCACCACTCTCTCTTTCTTTCTCTTCTTTCTCTGCTCTCTCTTTCTGCCCCTTCTTCTCGACTGAAAATGTGCAAGTGTAGGGGAGAAGAGGGCTGCCCCTCTTTTATAGTTACAGCTCATTCGCCCGAGGTCCAGGCGACTGGACTTTCAGTCGCACGAACACCATGCGACTGGACCTCCAGTCGCATGAGTTCCCAGCGCTTGAGCCTTCATTCGTCCGAGCATCATGCGATTGGGCCTCCAGTCGCATGAAGTCCATGCGGCTGAGACTCAGTCGCATATCACACCAAAAGTCAAACTTCCAGGTGTTACAGTGTCAAACCGAAGAAGACTGGTAATGGGAACCCGTTCTCGTTCTTCAACAAACAGGATAAAGAGAAAAAGACAGCTTCAACAAGCAGTGATTCAAAGGCAATGGTTGCTCAAGGTGATGAAGGACAGGACTGGTCCTTTTGATTCTTAACTGATAGTGAAGCCAAAATTGCATCTGTTGAAGATCTGAATGAAGACTCAGTGAGTGAGGGGGAGAACTCAGTTGAGCTTGACACTGCTGATGTGGATGAGACCTTAGCTGTTGTTAATCAACTTGTTGAAAATGAACTGAATGCTGAATCTGAAGCACAACTGAAACCTCAAAATGCTTTCATGGCTGGAACGTCTACATCTGCACAGGTAGAATCAAAGGATGATCTATTTATTAAACATGCTGGTGTTGAATGTGATAAATTTCGGGAAAGCATTGATCTGAAATTTGCTAGGTTATTAGATCATAATGATAACTTAGTAAATGACTTAAAATTGTGCAATGAGGCAAATAGAGTGTTAAAACAAAACGAGAGCAACTATAGGAGAAAATTGAAGCGTTAAAGAAACAACTAAAAGAAACTGAGGTTGTCGCGTTTAACCAAGAAAACGATATAAAGTTTTATTTAAATAAAATTGAGGAAACTAAAAAGGATAAAGTTGTTTTGCAAGTTGAAAATGCATCTTTAAAGCAAAAACTCCACAGTCTAGCTAGTTCTTCTCATATTTTAAAAAATTGGTTAAGGAACGCAACAATAGGGAAGGGTTGGGTTATAAGGTTGTGCCTCCACCACATGAGATCCTTTTGAACACCAAACAACGTCCTATTAATAATAATCCAATAAAGGACCATGTGGTGACTAGTCCTGTGGTCAGCGATCCGGACACAACAGTTAAACCTGCTCCTCCGGCTGCTGATCAGACAACATCAACATCAAGCACAACGGGTAAAACCATCACTGAAAACCGGGTGGAAGAGAATGTTCAAGCATCTCATGGGTTGGGTTCAAAATCTGCTACCACACAACCTAAGCTTTCCAAAACCACTCAAACTCAACCGGTTAAGCAAGATAACAATCATCTTCACAGATAAAACTCCCATAATGTTAAACAAGTAAAATTTGTCAAGGAAGGTGAAAATCAAAGGAGTGAGACCAAAAAGTCAGTACCTGAAGTTTACTCACCGCCCCACAAGAGATCTCCTAGTCCTGTTGAAAGGAGATCATGCTATACTTGTGGACAACGCGGTCACATCTCTTTAAACTGTCCATGCTATCAGACACCCAAAATTAAAATTGAACTAGACAATGAATTTAAACAGTTTTCTAAACAGAGATCTAAGACTCCCGTTAGATCTAAAACACCTGTTAGGTCTAAAACACCTTCTAGGTCTTTTACCTCTCCTCAATGCCATAGACAACACAGACAAGTCACTGGCAAGTCTGTGATGCCTGAGGTGAAACCTGTTTTTGAAACTAAACCTAAGTTTCAAACTATAAATCTGTCATCGGTTTACCACAAACAATCCTTTCACAAGGATGGTTTGTGGAAAGCCAAAACATCTTAAGTGTCTAAAAGCATTGATAAGTTGAAGGTTGAGGTCCCACCTACTGGTAAAGGACAGTGGGTTGAGTTCGTGATGTGTGATGCCTCTGGGAAACCCAAGCCAGTCAAGGCTTGGGTCCCCCTCCTTAACTAATTATTTTCTATTATGTGCATGTTGTCCGCTATAGTGCTTCTACCAACACATGGATAGTTGATAGCGGAGCATCTAGGCACATGACAAGAAATCAGTCTCTCCTTTACAATGTCAAACAAATTAAAGGTGGACACGTTTCTTTTGCTGAAAACAAAGGAGGATACATTACCGCACAAGGAGAAGTAGGTAATGCAAAGGTGAGGTTTGATAAAGTTAATTTCGTTCAACAATTGGAAAACAATCTGTTTTCAGTGTCTCAGATATGTGACAAGGGCTTCAAAGTTATGTTTGAAAATCAAAAGTGTTACATTCTGAAGAAAGAGATGGAGATTCCAAAGGAGCAGGTATTAATGACAGCATCCAGGTATAATGACCTGTATGTTCTAGATATCTCTAATGCTTCTACTAGTGTGTCTACTGTTCAATGCTTTTTGTCTAAAGCTACAGAAAAGGATTCCATCTCATGGCACAGGAGAATGGGACACATTAATCACAGGAAGATGAATCATCTGATTCATAACAACTTAGTTGATGGAGTTCCTGTTAAGAACGTCAAACTTCTTGATTTTTGTGTCTCATGCAAGAAGGGAAAGCAGACCAGGAAATCTCACAAAACCAAGCACGTCAATTCTATCGAGATGCCCCCGGAGCTATTGCATATGGATCTATTCGGTCCCGTCAGCACGAAGAGTATCGCCGGAGACTGGTACTGCTTTGTAGTCACAGATGACTACTCACGGTTCTCCTGGGTGATGTTTCTGAAAGCAAAGTCAGAAACCTGTGAGTCATTCAAGGTGGTCGTTACTACACTGGAGTCTCTCTACAAGCTGAAGGTTTTCGGAAGATTCAAGAATCAGTGGATGGATGCAGTTGTTCATCAGCACCATACGCACCACAGATGAATGGAGTTGCTGAGCGGAAGAACAGGAGCTTGATCGAGACTGCCAGGACTATGTTGGTAGATTCAAAGCTGCAAGTGCAGTTCTGGAATGAAGCTGTTGCCAACGCATGCTACACACTTAATCGTGTGTCAGTTGTCAAGAGGCATGGGAAGACTTGCTATGAGTTGCTTCAGAAACGTAAACCTAACCTGGAGTATCTGGACCCATTCGGAGCTCCATGTACGTTACTGAAGAAAACTCCAGAGGGCAAGTTCAGTGAAAAGGCAGATCAGGGGATCTTTCTAGGATACAGCATACCAGACAAACGAGTTTACAACAACTCAACAGGCCAGGTCGAAGTATGGTGCAATGTCGACGTACAACAATTCACCATCCCCCCTGCTGGAAAAGGTCCATCGTCGTTCTTCGACTACGATGGATTTTTCAAATCATTCAATCTTCCTCGGATAGATTCAGAAGAATAAATTGTTACTCAGATGATGCACGATGTTCTAAACACACCGAATCTGGATACTAGCAATACAACTCCTGCGAGTGGTTCATCTGGATCTTCAACAGCTGATCAGGACGAGAGTGATGACTCGTCAGTTGAGGAAGAAGCCGCTGAGACAAGCCTTGAGCAAAATGTTGATCAAGATGAAAGCTCATCAGCTGCTGAACATGCATGTGGACATACGGATACTGAACATCCTGTCACAGTTCAAGAAGCTGCTATAGTTCAAGAAGCCTGGAGTGTGGACACTCGTTGACCGGCCTAGAGGAGTTAAAGTGATAGGCACCAAATGAGTGCTACGTTGCAAGAAGGATGACCAAGGTGTTGTTATCAGAAACAAGGAAAGGTTGGTTGCTCAAGGCTTCAGACAAGTCGAAGGAGTCGACTATAATGAAGTTTTTGCACCAGTGGCTAGAATGGAAGCAATCTGCATCTTTCTAGCCTTCGAATCTTACATGAAGATCAAAGTCTATAAACTAGATGTAAAGAGTGCATTCCTGCACGGGGAAATCCGTGAAGGGGTCTACGTCAGTCAACCCGAGGGATTCAAAGATCCTTATCATCAAAATTTGAAATGAGCGCTGTTTATCAAAGAAAGAGTCTCCTCAAGCCTGGTATGAGAAGCTCTCCACCCACCTGCTGAAACATAGGTTTCGCAGGGGTATGATTGATTGCACTCTGTTTATCAAAGAAAGAGACTGGGATTTACTTATGGTGCAAATTTATGTGGATGACATTATCTTCGGTTCGCGAAACGACGATCTATGTAAAGAATTCGAATCTGTAATGAAGGCAGAATTTGAAATGAGTGCCATGGGAGACATGATGTTCTTCCTGGGATTACAGGTGGATCAAACACCTACCGGTATATTTCTGCATCAGACTAAGTATGTCGGAGACATTCTTAGTCGCTTTGATATGGAAAATGTCACCGTTGCCGGCACCCCACTCGCCACAAATCATGATGTGGCTCCTGATGAGAATGGGGATCTGGTGGATGCCACTATATATCATGGGATGATCTGATCTCTCATGTATCTCACTACCTCGTGTCCAGATATCATGTATGCCACATGTCTATGCTCCAGATATCAAGCAAAACCGAAAGTAAATCATTTGATCGGGGTGAAACGGATATTTTGTTATCAGAAGGGTACTCCAACACTAGGGTTGTGGTATCCTCATGACGATGACTTTGAGCTAACGGTGTATAGTGATTCAGACTATGGTGGCTGCAAGATGAATTTCAAGTGTACATTAGCAGGGTGTCAGTTTTCTGGAAGGCGTCTAGTCACCTGGCAATGCAAGAAGCAGACCTCGGTTGCTTTATCAACCTGTGAAGCTGAATACGTTGCTGCTGCAAGCTGCTGTTCTCAGATTATCTAGATCCAACAGCAAATGCGGGACTACGGTTTGCAATTTTCTAACACCCCTATATATGTTGATAACTCTGCTGCTATAGCTGTAACTAAAAATCATGTTCAACACCCTAAAACAAAACACAAGTATCACTTCATACGCGACTGCTATGAAAAACAATTAATTGATATGGTTAAGATAAACACGGATGTGACACCCCGTATTTTCAGGTTAACGTCATTTTCACTATACAATCTCTCCACTTAATTTTGTTTTATTATGAATCAAATTCACTTATTGAATGAAAAAGATTATTATTTCATTTATTACAAACAATTAACTCTAAATTAATTAAAATAAATTAATACCTCTTAATGCAATTCAAGTAAACCTCGGGGACTAAAACGCAAATTTCTAATATTTTTTTATAATCTTAACCGTAACCAAATCCTCTCCTTTCTTTCTTCCATCGGTTACCTACATCTTGTAACCCTAAAGCCACCGAGAACCCCCTGCCGTCAAAGCTACCACCGTGCATGATCAACCTCATTCCGGCAGCCCCCGGCGAATCATGTCTCGTCGATCGCAGCCCTCGTTTATAGATACGGTACGTCCATTGTTTTCGCGCGATCTGTTACGATTTCGGTTTCGGTTTTATTTGGTTCAACGGATGTACGGTGCGAAGGTTGTTTCCCTTATGATTGTCGACTGAGCGTATGGTGTTATTGTGTGTATGCTTGTTCATAGATCCTTGGCTATGGTGCGTATTATTCATATATACGCGGTTGTAAGTATAGGAATATTTGTGTGTGGTTTGATCGAAGGGGGGGGTAAGCGCTTGGGTGTTGGTTGTGAATGTAGTATGCATAACAATGTATGCGCATGTATGTGTTTCTGCAATGTATGTCCAATGCACGCGTTACAATATGTATATGTTTGTAGGTGTACGGTGGCATGGTGGTATGCAATTTATTGTGTGTGTTTGTATGTATCTTGTACATGTGCAAGTGTGGACTTTTGGGAGGCATGGTAGGCGCATGTATGCAGGTATATAAAATGTGGAGCATAGGACATGATAGGTATATTATATATAACATATTGGGTGTGAGAGTAGGCTACATGCATGCCTTGTGTTTATGGTTTTAAGTTCATACGTATGTTTGCATTATGCATGTGTTCTGCTAGTGTACGAATGCATGCATATGTATTGTGTGAATGAATATATTTTGAGAGTATGAATGCATGCATATGTATTGTGTGAATGAATATATTTTGAGAGTATGAATGCATGCATATGTATTGTGTGAATGAATATATAGAGTATGAATGCATGCATATGTATTGTGTGAAATATATATATAGTATGGTTATAATATATGGTGTGGATAAAATATATATGTATTATAGAATATTATATGTGTGTTTTCCTTGGGTCGTCTTGCATGAGTGTTGTGTGTTCGTGTGTGAATGGGAACTTCAATAACCGTTACCGTGACCGAACCGTGAACGCGAAACCGTACGATTCATTGTTAATAAATAATATTTAATATTAATTATATATACATATATTGAATGATGTTCAGGTTAACCGGAAACTCTAATCTGTGTGCTTTTGTTTACTGTTGCTGTGCATTAAGGTGAGTTCTCAGCCCCGCTTTTAACTGTTTTCTTGGGGTGAAAGAAACGTGGACACAAATTCATTTTCATTGATCAGTATTACTGTAATATCACTTGTTACTAGTGTGATACCACTTAAGTCCTCATTCTCGAACCGTTAATGTATGTAGTATAGCGAGGTAATTCTGAGTAGATCTACTGGGTTTGACAAACCCCACCCGGGCTAGTCGCGCTAGCACAACGTTCGTCAAACGGGTGTATAATTGACCTAATTGCTGTTGCTGTGACCTGGTATACACAGCCGAGGCGTTCATTTACATTGTCAGCTTCGGTTGCGAACTTCATACACTTAGTAACTGGTTTAGTAGACTAGCTATCTACTGATATTACTTTGTTTACTGTATCGGTTTACTTTATGTTCTGTTTATCAAAACCTGTGAACTCACCAACCTTGTGTTGACACTTTAGCATGTTTCTTTCAGGTTCACAAGACGCGCACGATTAGGAGCATTCATTCATGCATTTACTATCTCACGTGGCTTATTTAATATTTTTCAGTAACTTTCATTTATTCGGTTTGCGCGTGTGGCGCCATTTAAACAATTAAGATTTACTATGCTTCCGCAACTTCTGTTATGTTTACTTTAAAAACTTGGTCTTTGGTAATATTAAACTTCAAAAATGAATTATGTTTTACAATTAACGTGTCGTTTGGTGTAACTAGTGGCTGAGATCCTGGAAGTCACACGCCTAACGGTAATACCCCGTTTGTGGAAATTGAGGGTGTGACAGATTGGTATCAGAGCCATTGGTTATAGCGAACTAAATTGACATTGCATCTCATTTGCATTGCATTTAGACTATAGCCGTTGCCTTAGTTACACGCATATAGACACGTTTAGTTTTGGTAGCTGGTTTTGTTTGCATGCCTTGCTGGTTATTGTTTGCTTGAGAACTATTTGCTTTGGCGTCTTCCTGTAAGTGTTCGTCTACAGGGATGGTGTTTTCTTATGCTATGTCTAAGGGAAAGGGCCGGTTCGTCCTGATCCCCTGTTGTTACCGCATATTCCTTAGTACGGATGACTCCGAGTTACTGTGAGTCACGAGGAGGTTAATTATGATTAATGATTCATCGTACCTTTTACATTATACAATTCAAATTCGGATACGAAACCATGGGTACCTTACTTGGAGCATATCTTGCCTCTTGTTAAATGTTTTCCTCAACCGATTCTTTCGTACAACTTTGATTAATCGACCTTCGATGTAATAACTACAACTTTAATACCTCTACCATTGATAAATCTCTGTACTTGACAAGGTATGTTAGCTCGGATAGGAGGAACCAGGGGGACCATGCAAAGCAAATTATCATTACGGGTGCACACGTAATTGTAATTTGCCGTGCATGATAAGTCTGGTGAATTCTGTCGGGTGATAACGGCCATCGTCAGTACAAACCTTCAGTTCTACACTTTGGGACATGAAAGTGTCGATCCTCATAGAACTTCACTATTTTTATGGAAACAATTCTTCATTTCTACTCGTATGAAAGTTCTCATCTGCCTTGAACCTTAATTAGATTCATATTATGGCATTAGTTCTAGTCTCTATGAGACGTTGCTCTTCCTACAATTTCAGTGATCGTGCAATACTATCCATCTTCAATATGCCAAATCTTCAAGAGTCTCAATAGGGTGATGGTACTCTCTACGCATGTAGACTTTGTTCAGTGGGTTAATCTTAAGACTTAGAGTCTTGGACGTTTAAATGTTTCAACACTTGTTTCATTTGGTATTTATCATGTTGAGCGCAAGTTACTTTTGCTTGTCTCCCAGTGGTGGGATCAAATCGGATTTTTCTGGCTGACTACATTTGGCGTGGGACCCAATAACAAGATATTATGACGACCCCGTCCATTACATCTCCGCCTTTCTATTATAAGCAACAGGTGAAACTATAATCACAATGGGTCGTGCAATAAGAACATTTGAGAGCGCAATGGGGAAATTTGACGGTGTGAAAATAGGAGCAGAACTCAATGGACTTTATCACAAAGTTACTTAGGACTCCTAGCGGATGCGATACCATTTGGGTTATAGTAGATCGCTTGACGAAATCCGCGCACTTTCTGGCAATCCGAGTGACTAACGAATGGGGAGGCTGATACGAATTTATTTAAGGAAATTATGACATGACATGGCGTACTACTTTCAATCACCTTTGATCGTGACGCGCGATTCACTTAAATTTCTGGCAGTCACTGCCGAAGTCATTGGGCACTCGTCTGGATATTAGCACAGTTTATCATTCACAGACAGATGGTTAAGCAGAACGCACGATCCAAACCCTAGAAGATATGCTTAGGGCGTGCGTAATTGACTTTAGGAATAGTTAGGAAACCCCATCTGCCTTTGGTTGAGTTCTCTTACAACAACAGTTACCACACGAGCGTCAAAGCCACATCGTTTGAAACACCTTATGACCGAAAGTGTAGATCGCCTCTCTGTTGCACCGAAGTTGGTGATAGTTAGTTAACAGGTCCTGAAGTCATTCATGAAACCACAGAGAAGATCGTTTAGATTCGTAACCGTATGGTCGCAGCTCGCGATCGTCAGAAAAGCTACGCAGATCAAATAAGAAAGCCTTTGGAGTTTTAAGTCAGTGACAAGGTATTATTAAAGGTTTCATCTTGGAAAGGTGTGAAACGCTTTGGGAAGCATGGAAAGCTAAACCCTAGATACGTTGGACCGTTTGAGGTTGCCAAAATGGTCGGTTCAGTTGCTTATCAACTAGACTTACCTGCGGAACTCAAAGGTGTTCATAACGTGTTCCGTGCTTCCAATCTGAAGAAGTGTCTAGCCGATGAATCACTTGTCGTTCCATTAGAAGAATTGGAGATTGATGAACAACTTCGTTTCATTGGGGAACCAGTTGAGATAATGGATCAAGAAATTAATACCTTAAAGCGTAGCAAGATTCTTATCGTACGCGTTAGGTGGAATTCAAAGCGTGGACCAGAGTTTACTTGGGAACGTGAGGGTCAAATGAAGAAGAAAAATCCACAATTGTTTAAAGATCAGGTATCTATTTCTTAAGGTATCATGCTTAAGATAACTCTTCTTTAAATTTCGAGACGAAATTACCTTTAACAAGGGGATGATGTAACAACTCTCGTGAAACTTTACATTTCTTTGTTTGTTCCTATATCTCCTTGTTTGGGTTTGTTTCAGAGATTCAAGAAACACAACCCTAAGCAAACTTCTGAACACACTTCTGTGTCGCGATTAAAATCTGGTACTCCTTTTTGAATCTGATGTTCTAATTTTCGGGACGAAAATTCCTTCAACAAGGGGATGATGTGACACCCCGTATTTTCAGGTTAACGTCATTTTCACTATACAATCTCTCCACTTAATTTTGTTTTATTATGAATCAAATTCACTTATTGAATGAAAAAGATTATTATTTCATTTATTACAAATAATTAACTCTAAATTAATTAAAATAAATTAATACCTCTTAATGCAATTCAAGTAAACCTCGGGGACTAAAACGCAAATTTCTAATATTTTTTTATAATCTTAACCGTAACCAAATCCTCTTCTTTCTTTCTTCCATCGGTTACCTACATCTTGTAACCCTAAAGCCACCGAGAACCCCCTGCCGTCAAAGCTACCACCGTGCATGATCAACCTCATTCCGGCAGCCCCCGGCGAATCATGTCTCGTCGATCGCAGCCCTCGTTTATAGATACGGTACGTCCATTGTTTTCGCGCGATCTGTTACGATTTCGGTTTCGGTTTTATTTGGTTCAACGGATGTACGGTGCGAAGGTTGTTTCCCTTATGATTGTCGACTGAGCGTATGGTGTTATTGTGTGTATGCTTGTTCATAGATCCTTGGCTATGGTGCGTATTATTCATATATACGCGGTTGTAAGTATAGGAATATTTGTGTGTGGTTTGATCGAAGGGGGGGGTAAGCGCTTGGGTGTTGGTTGTGAATGTAGTATGCATAACAATGTATGCGCATGTATGTGTTTCTGCAATGTATGTCCAATGCACGCGTTACAATATGTATATGTTTGTAGGTGTACGGTGGCATGGTGGTATGCAATTTATTGTGTGTGTTTGTATGTATCTTGTACATGTGCAAGTGTGGACTTTTGGGAGGCATGGTAGGCGCATGTATGCAGGTATATAAAATGTGGAGCATAGGACATGATAGGTATATTATATACAACATATTGGGTGTGAGAGTACGCTACATGCATGCCTTGTGTTTATGGTTTTAAGTTCATACGTATGTTTGCATTATGCATGTGTTCTGCTAGTGTACGAATGCATGCATATGTATTGTGTGAATGAATATATTTTGAGAGTATGAATGCATGCATATGTATTGTGTGAATGAATATATTTTGAGAGTATGAATGCATGCATATGTATTGTGTGAAATATATATATAGTATTGGTTATAATATATGGTGTGGATAAAATATATATTATGTATTATAGAATATTATATGTGTGTTTTCCTTGGGTCGTCTTGCATGAGTGTTGTGTGTTCGTGTGTGAATGGGAACTTCAATAACCGTTACCGTGACCGAACCGTGAACGCGAAACCGTACGATTCATTGTTAATAAATAATATTTAATATTAATTATATATACATATATTGAATGATGTTCAGGTTAACCGGAAACTCTAATCTGTGTGCTTTTGTTTACTGTTGCTGTGCATTAAGGTGAGTTCTCAGCCCCGCTTTTAACTGTTTTCTTGGGGTGAAAGAAACGTGGACACAAATTCATTTTCATTGATCAGTATTACTGTAATATCACTTGTTACTAGTGTGATACCACTTAAGTCCTCATTCTCGAACCGTTAATGTATGTAGTATAGCAAGGTAATTCTGAGTAGATCTACTGGGTTTGACAAACCCCACCCGGGCTAGTCGCGCTAGCACAACGTTCGTCAAACGGGTGTATAATTGACCTAATTGCTGTTGCTGTGACCTGGTATACACAGCCGAGGCGTTCATTTACATTGTCAGCTTCGGTTGCGAACTTCATACACTTAGTAACTGGTTTAGTAGACTAGCTATCTACTGATATTACTTTGTTTACTGTATCGGTTTACTTTATGTTCTGTTTATCAAAACCTGTGAACTCACCAACCTTGTGTTGACACTTTAGCATGTTTCTTTCAGGTTCACAAGACGCGCACGATTAGGAGCATTCATTCATGCATTTACTATCTCACGTGGCTTATTTAATATTTTTCAGTAACTTTCATTTATTCGGTTTGCGCGTGTTGCGCCATTTAAACAATTAAGATTTACTATGCTTCCGCAACTTCTGTTATGTTTACTTTAAAAACTTGGTCTTTGGTAATATTAAACTTCAAAAATGAATTATGTTTTACAATTAACGTGTCGTTTGGTGTAACTAGTGGCTGAGATCCTGGAAGTCACACGCCTAACGGTAATACCCCGTTTGTGGAAATTGAGGGTGTGACAACGGATTTTCAATGCGCTGACCTCTACATCAAACCATTTGATAAACCCAGATTTTTCTATCTGTTAGAGGTCAACGGCGTGAAAAAGAAAAGTAACATTATCTTTGAAGACACAGATGCATAGTCCGACACGAGTTCAGTTTTTTTTATGTTATTTTTTTATTTCCTTGTCTTATAAAAATCCAAAAACACAAAAAGATTTTATGTTTTAGAATTTCAGGGGGAGATTAGTTTACTTTAAGTATTTATTTACTTAAAAAAAGGGAAAGGGCAGATAAGGTAAAAGGCAAAAAAAACAAAGATAATACTGTGATTCTACACAATGGAAAGTGATAGTACACAAGCGTCTAGTTACTTGGAACACCAAAAAGATTTTAAATTTTTGCAATTTTAGTTTAAATTAAATCATAGAAAATTGTTAGTCAGAGAACTCTAATTCTAACAAATTGGGAAAATGATAGTACGCTTGGGTGTTACTGTAACTACACGGAGAAAGTTGATCTAGGGAGGTGCTAGTTCACTATACGATGTGTCAGTAGATTCAACATGATAGCCAGTAGACACCACTGGTGAACACAATTTCAACTAATCTGTTCAACGAACTGTGGGTTCCCATCTTATCACTGGTTAACACAATCAGTTATTTCCAATAAGGGATGAACAACAAATTATAACAACTAAAAGAGTGCGGATGACCATAAAAAGAGCAAAGCACGAAAAAAAATTGAAATTTAGCGCAATCAAGCTGATAACATATGTTGTTGGTGCGTTATGTGCAAAAGAAAATAAGAAATGCTCTAACAAGGAGATAGGTTGTGTGCCTCTCTGCTGTGCGATGGCACTGACCTGAGGCTTGGCTTCTCTTTGAAAGTTCTAAGAATAGTCTCTTCTTTTCAAAATACCCGTAGACCGCTCAAACGTCTCCTGAGGCATGTTGATTACTATATAAGCGTGGGATCCACAAATGTTGGTTGAAATAATGTAGGCTAGTACATCACCAATATGTGTCAAAAGTCTGTGTATGGATTTAAGTGGACAAGTATACTGACAATCGTCGTGGATGCACCGCCTGATGTTGATAATCAAAGTGTGTTATGTATCAGATCAAGCATGATTCCCAGTTAGAATTTAGAAGTCTCAGATGAATGAGATACCGTGATATGTAAATATGCTAGTTTCCATTTTAATAAATGTATAGAAAGTTCCAAGTAATTGAGTTTATGCCTGTCTGATTCCATAAGAATCTGTCTTAGAAATGATGTTAATGCTAATAGGCTGATCTACCCAACCCTAAGAAAGTCACAAAAAACATGTTTATTTTGTTACTTAGTTTAGTCTTTTAATTTATTTGAAAAGTGTGTCAGTGTCGGACTGTACTATGTTACTCATTGCAGTAGATGTCAGAATATGAACTTAACGTTTAATCTATAATCAATTGTTTTTGAAAGGATAAATGGATCATGTCTGAGATGATCAGGTGGATAAATGGATCATATCTGAGATGATCAGGTGGATAAATGGATCATGTCTGAGATGATCAGGTGGATAAAGGGATCACATCTTAGGTGATCAAATGTTGTTTTAATCTTAAAAAGGTCATGTCTGAGATGATCAAATTGATCAAAAAGTCTTATCTATTGAAATAAGGGTATAAGTGTTCATGGGTCAAAAAGGAAAAAAAAATTCATAAGTAGAACACATTCGCACGACTGGACCATGAGTATGGACCAGTCGTTCGAATGGACCATACGAATGAACTCATTCGCACGACTGGACCATGAGTATGGACCAGTCGCACGAAAGGACCATACGAATGAGCCCAATCGCACGATTGGAGGTAACAGACTGTGACAGTCGCACTAATGAACCTCAATCGTACGACTGGTGATGACCGAATGGGCGAGTGGTACGACTGAAGCTCATTCGCACGACTCAATCGTGCGACTAGGTTCAGTCGCCTGACTGAAGGCTGTCCTAGTATAAATTGAGGGGGAGTCAGTCTCATTCGCCTCATTCTCTCAAATTGCTCTCCATTCGTACGACCTAAACTTACTCTGCCAAAATTTCATTCGATCTTCTTAGACCTTTTTTGACATCTTCTGACCATCTGTCTTTGTTTCATAGGTACTACGCGACATTTGTTGGGTAATAACTCAGTTACTACAACGTAAAACTGATCAGAAAGTGACCTAAGTTAAGACCGAGACAATAAAGACAAATAAACCACTGAATTAAGCTTTTTGAACATATAAAAGTTATTAGAAGCTTATTCGGACATATGCGAACCTAATGAGTCATTCCTCAATGTTTAACATCAAGAATCGCTCAAAAATCAAATTTGAATGGACAAACCGTCAGTCATGCGACTAGACACACTGATGAACTCCAATAGCACGAATGAGCAGGACGACTAAAATCCAATCGCACGACTGAGCTGGACGACTAGACTCAATCGCACGACTGAGATGGACCAATGGTTCAATCGTATGACTGAAACAGGCATCTAAGCTCTCTCGCACGACTGAGGTAAATGCATGAGCAATCGCTTGACTCAGTCCCATCGCTTGACTCAGTCGCACGTACGAGCCAAATCGCATGAGTAGAGCTCAGTCGTCCAGCTCAGTCGCACGACTAAATTCAATCGCTCAGTTCAATCGCACGACTGAAGCAAATGTTCAATTACATGAAACAAGTCTGGCATACCTTGACACGTACTAACATTTATTTACTTTATGTCACAGATGACGAGCAGATGGACTATGAGCTCTAAGCACAATATTTGTGCTTATCTCGACCTGACTTCCCGTAACTCTGCAGTGCTTGTTGGGATCATCACATTTTTACGATGGTCGAGGATCTCTCGTGCGATCTCAGCACGTTACACTCCTTACCGATCGATACAGCAGGCGTTCTGCGAAAACGCTGCTGTAGACAGGTCTACCGATCCCCACACCATCAGGAGTTTGATTTTTGGGGAGGCCATCCAGATCACCGAAGAGGATATATGGACGGTTCTTGAGTTTGGGGATGATGTTGATTGCCCCACTAGATTACATCCCCTTACCGTCCATGGCTACTTCATGAGAGCCAAGTATTCTGGGGATATCAACACAAGTATGCTCAACAAGAGCAACTTGTGCCCCCAGTTCAAATACTTGGCACATGTACTTCTTAGATGCATCGCATCAAGGAAGGGCGGCTTTGATGAGTTGTTAGACCAGATGCAGAATGCATACGTTGCACTGGTGCTGAACCATCCTTTTAGCTTCTCCAGTACGATCTTCACCTACTTGGTGGAGAACATCGAGGCCAAAGGGAAGGAGAGTTTTTGTATGTACCCAAGGTTCATTTAGATGATTATCGAAGAGAAACTCCCCCAGCTGCCTAAGGAGAAAGATTATGCAGTCGTATTGGAAGTTATGGATGATACGACACTAGGGAGAATGAAGGTATACCGGGGGAAGCAGGTGAAGCCCCCGGTGAGGAGATTGTTTGGGCATTTGGCCCGTGAGGATTACGTGGCGCCAGCTAGGAAAAAGTGGCGTCACGATGATAGTGATTCGGACTCAGAGCCGATAGCAGTTCCGGATGATGATTCAGATGATGATGACGGTGATGGTGGAGATACTGGCCCCACACAATCTAGGGCCACTACTACCGATGTGACATCTCGATCATCCACCCTAGGAGGAGCAGAGAGTGTTGGTTTCCATCAGGGATTTCAGCCTGATGAGGAAGAAGAGTCGAATGATAAGCCCCTGGTATGAATGGTAGGAAGCTGTGTCGTAGCCACGGAGAGGGGTATTAGGATGGTTGGCGGACGTCCTGGAGGGTCTGGGGACTGTCACTGACCCATCATACATCCTAGACTCTCCCAGTAGCCGAGGGGGAGACTCCGGGTCCAGGGGGACTCAGAGGAAACGGATAGCTCAGCCACATGGGCTGAAGCCTAAGCGAAGGAGGTTTACCCTACTCACTACCTCCACAGCCACAACCACTACCTCAACCACCCCTAATACCACTCCACCACCCACTACCACTCCTCCACCTACTACTACTACACCACCTACCACCTCTATACCACCCCCAATCTTCACCACCACCACTACACCCCCTACAACCTCTATACCACCCCCAATCTTTACCACCACCACGAGCAACCAAGCCGGCCCATCCTCCTTCCCCACAGGATCATCCCTCCCACCTATTGGAGTGCAGGAACAGCTTCCAGCACTTAACAGAATGGTGCTGAAGCTGTGAGCTGCAGACGAGGAGAAGGCAGCTAGGCTTCGACATCTTGAGGAGCAAAATGCTTCTCAAGCTCAGCATATTGCTCAGCAGGCTGAGCAGATCTCCCAACTCCAGGAGCAAAACATCAAATCTTCTAAGAGGATTGAGGAGTTGGAGGAGGCAAATAAGACGATCTTTCTCAAGTTGAAAGGGTCGCAGGATGAGCTGTTGAAGATAGATGAAGGTGATGACAATGATGATGATGATGAGGATGACGATGATGAGGATGAGAGTGAGAATGATGATGAAGAGGGTGATGGTGAGGCTAGAGGCAAGGATGGTGATGGCGATGAAGGGGATGCAGCTGCATCTGCCTCTGCTCCTGGTCAAGAGCAAAGAACTAAGAGGAAACAAGACCAGGGAGCTTCAGCGTCTGCCCCGCCTACCTCCCCTAAATTCAAGATAAGATGTCTAGTTATTATTAAAATTTTGTTCTTGAAATCATGTATCAAATATGTGTTTAATTAAATAAATGAAAAGTTAAACCGAGAATTGTTATGTGCTTAATATATACTAACTTGCATTTTGTTTGGTTATTTCTTTAACAGGTTCATCAAAACAGGATGACGAGCACGATGTGGTGCCCTTTCGACAAATCGAGACTCAATTGACAATGATTCTCGATTTGCAAGGGATAGTACATCGCTCTGTCAGCTACACGCCTGAAGAGGGAGAGATCATACATGACTTGACTGATGAACAGATTGCTGAACTGTTCAGTCTAAATCCAGATGAGCTGGTGAAGGATGCTCCAGAGGTCGACGTAGTCAGTGATGAGGAGCTACAGGATATCGATGAGGTGGAGATAGAGGATGTGACTACTGATCAATATCCCCAGTATAGTAACGTCGAAGGCGAAGTAATACCGGATCTGGGAGAAACTTTTGACAGCAGCGCATTCGACAAAGTTGAAGAGATGACAGCTGGAAAAGAAGCTACAGCAGAAGATCCTCAGGCAGATGATGCTGATCTAGCATCCAAAAAGGCCGAGTGGGCAGCCTGCCTGGAGGAAATGAAGAAACAGCGCGTGCCTACAAAGTCAAACGCCTACACCAAGCTCTACAAGGTAAAGAAGCATTAGAAGGTGTCGGGCAAGATTATCAGCTGGGCGTACTTTGAGGACCTCAAAGTATATGCCATCAAAAGGGAGAAGGGAATAGAGTATTTCAGATTCCCACACGATCTGAAAACTCTCCCTGGATTTGAGCTAAACCGTCTAGCCAACTTGAACCTCTTGTATGTTGTTCCCGAAAAGATATGAGGATGGTTTGAGAAGGCTCTGAAGAAGGAGTATCATACGAGGTGGGTCAATTTTAAACCTCAACAGCCCAAAAGGTTGATTCATAAGACAGAGGTTGACCCCACTTCCGGAAGACCAAAGGTGGTCTTGAGATGGCACCCTCCGCGCATAATGTCACGTATTCCACTGAGGGAGATGCCACAAGATTTTGCACCCCATTTTAAATGTTGGTATTATAACTGGTGCACTGGTGAGGCCGTCATTGTTTTGGTTAAAGAAGGGAAGGTAGAGACGATTAGGGTGTTTGACCCTATGTGGCTAACCAACTTATCTGCTTCAGATGTCTACATCTTGTACAAGTGGCCATTATTTTTTGACATACAAGATATCGTGCAAGCACTTCAGTTTCAACATGTTATACGTCTATGCTTCGCACTTGATCTTCATGCTGGGGTTTCACGAGGGCTCGAATGGTATGATCCCTCCGTCACCCCAGAATGAAAGGGTGATCTCATAGTTCTTGGTCTGTGAAGATGCGTTATTAGGTGCTCCATTTTATTTTCCCATTGAAGCCGAACCTAAATCTATGCTGGAGAGATAGCTGTCCATACACTGATAAGGGATGTATGGATTCTCGAGAAGAGAGGAGAACAAAGAGATATGAAGAGTTCAAGAAGGAAGTCAAAGTTTAGATAGATCTAGGTCCAAGGGGGAGTTTGTTGATACACATGTCCCTAGTTCTAATCTAGTGAGCTTCAATGTAATAGACTTTCATCTTGTAACACATATGTAATGTTGAATCTATGTAATGAAAAACTCTTCTGTGAATGTTTATTGGTTGTTTAATGTTTATTGGTTATTTAATGTTATATCTATTAATATTATTTATTTTTACATGCTTATATGAACATGTTATAAACGTTTACAATTGTTAGACATAGTTCTGAATCATTAAAGGTTCAAGAATGTGCTTAACTAAGTATTCTGATTCAGTCGCATGACTGGACCATACGAATGGGCCAGTCGTACGACTGAACCAGGTGATTGAGTCAATCGCACGATTGAGTGATAAGACTGACTCCGTCGTACGAATGAATCAATCGTATGACTCAGTCGCATGACTAAGCCAGTCCCTTGGCTCAGTCGTACGAATGAAAGCTGTAACCTATAAAAACCACTTAATTCGTGGAAAAATGGAGACTTCAAGAATTCACAACCCTAGTCGTCCAAGTTCGTCCAGTTCATCCCTTCCAAGTTCATAGATCGTTTCTAATCATTCCTAGTCTATTCTTAACATATTCTAATCGTTAGGTTTGATCGGATTAACGGTTTCCCTGATTGGATCGCCAATCAAATAGAATTTCACGCTATTTGATTCGGTTACACGTTGAATCAGTTAGTACTCCGTCCGTATACGGTCCTAACAGGCGGCTAGGGTTCCGGCGAAGTTCCGGCCGCCGCAGCCGGCGACTGGCGGCGAGTGCAACCCATGCTCTTCTTCCTCTCGACGAGTTTTTTCCAATGGTGGTAGCTGCATTCTCTAACTCGTAACAGATTAAAAGTTATGTGATGATGAAGGTGGCGGATAGGGTTTGGTTCGAAGGCTGTTGGTGGTCGTCGAGGCTGTGCTTTGTGGCTGCTGTTGGTCATGGCAGTGGGTGTGGTTGGTTGTGGCGGTTAGTCGTGGGCGTAGACATTGCTGGGGTCGATGGTTGAGGCTGCGATGGTAGTTTTGTTGGTGTGGGGTTGCGACTGATGGTTGTGGTTGTTGTTGGCCACGGTAAAAGTGGTGTTAGGACCGTGTACGGACGGAGTACTAACTGATTCAACATGAAACCAGATCAAATAGTGCGGAATCCTATTTGATTGGCGATCCAATCAGGAAGAATGTTAATCTGATCAAACTAACGATGAGAATACGTTAAGAATTGATTAGAATCGATCAGAAACGTTCTATGAAGTTGGAAGGGACTCTCTGGACGAACAGGAACGGCTAGGGTTAATAATTCTCGAAGTGTTATGTTTTTCCACGAATTAAGTGGTATTTATAGGTTACAGCTTTCATTCGTATGACTGAGCCATGCGTATGGCTCAGTCGTGCGACTGAGTCGTACGATTGATTCATCGTACGACTGAGTCAGTCTTATGACTCAATTGTGAGATTGACTCAATCATCTGGTTCAGTCGTGCGACTGACCGATTCGCATGGTCCATTCATGCGACTGAATCATGAGACTTAGTTAAACATATTCCTGAACCGTTAACGATACAAAACTATGTCTAACAACTGTAAACTTATATAACATGTTTATATAAGCGTGTAACAATAAATCATATTAATAGATATAACATTCAACAACCAATAGACATCCAAAGAAGAGTTTTTCATTTCATAAATCAAACATTACATAAGTGTTACAAAATGAAAGTCAATTACATTTGAGCTCACTAGAACTAGAACTAGGGACATGTGTACCAACAAACTCCCCCTTGGACCTGGCTCTATCTAATCTTTGACTTCCCTTTTAAACTCTTCCAACCTCTTAGCTCATTCTTCTTTAGATAACCCAGCATAGATATTAAGTGCAAAACATAAGCGTATGACATGTTGGAACTGAAATGCTTGCACTATATCCTGCGTATCAAAAATAATGGGCACTTGTATAATATGTAGACATCAGAAGTGGACAAGTTTGTTTGCCACATTAGATAAAATATCCTTATTGTCTCTACCGTCCCCTCCCTATCCAAAACTATGACGGCCTCTCCAGTGCGCCAGTCATAATACCACCATTTGAAATAGGGTGCAAAATCTTATGGCATCTCCCTCAATAGAATACGTGACATTGTACGTGAAGGGAGCCATTTCAAGACAATCTTTGGTCTTCCAGTAATGAGGTTTACCTCAGATCTTCTGATGTACCTCGTAGCCTGATTTGGTTTGAAGTTCACCCATATGGTAACATACTATCGTTTCAATGCAGCCTCAAACTAGCCTGACATTTTCTTCGTATCAGCATACAACAGCTTCTGTCGTGCCAGCTGGTTGAGCTCAAAACCAGGGAGAGTCTTTAGATCATGTGGGAATCTAAAGTACTCGATTCCCCTCTCCCTCTTTACTGCGTAAATGTTAAGATCCTGAAAATAAGCCCATGATATAATCTTCCCTGACACCTTCAGATGCTTCTTCACTTTGTAGATCTTGGTGTAGGTACTTTGCTTAGCTGCAGCGCGCTGGGCTCGGATCTCTAAGAAACAAGCCGCCCATTCAGCCTTTCTGATATCTACATCAGCGTCCAGGCTAGGGCTTGGCTTGTAGATGCTTCTGCTTCCTTTTCCTTCTGACTCAGCTTCTCCAAAGTATCGCTGACGAGAGTAGTACCCAGATCGGGAAACACATTTCCCTCTCGGTCAGTATACTCTGGATAATGCTGAAGAGTGATGTCCTCTTTCTCTATCTCGTCTATATCGTTCAGCTCCTCGTCACCATCCACATGAAAGGTAGGAGCATCCTTCACTATCTCATCTGGATTCAGCTGGAACATTTCAGCAAGTTGCTCATCAGTGAGGTCATGAATTATTTCTCCTTCTTCAGGAGTATAACTCACTGACCTCCTAACGATCCCTTGCAGATCAAGTATCATAGTCAGTTCAGACTTGATCTGCTGTAAGGGAGCAACATCGTACTCATCTTGCTGAAATGCTGGATCTGCTTGTTAAACATGTAACACAGCAATAGTTAGTATGTAATCAAGATAATCAAACACTGAATAATAAATATATACTTTAATTTCATAACATCAATAGATGATTTCAAGTACAAAAGCTGAACAAAATATAACATCTAAACTTTGTCTTGAATCCTCTCTGTGTCTTCAGCTGATGGTGAGGTAGGCGAGGCAGACGATGATGCTCCTTGGTCTTGTTTCTTCTTTGTCCTTTGCTCTTGACCAGGAGCAGAGGCAGATGCAGCTGCATCTCCTTCATCATCATCATCGTCATCCTGCCTACCTCTTGCTTCAGCATCACCCTCCACATCATCATAACTATCATCCTCTTTATCGTTATCCTCATCATCATCACCATCATCATCTCCTTCCCCGATCTTCAGAGGCTCATCTTGTGATCCTTTAAGCTTGAGCATGATCTTCTTGTTAGCAACCTCCAACTCCTCCAATCTCTTAATCGATTCATCTTTGTGCTCGTGGAGTTGGGCGATCTACTCAGCCTGCTGAGAAATCTGCTGAGCTTGAGAAGCATTGAGCTCCTCCAGCTGACGTAGCTTAGCAAACTTCTCCTCATCAGCAGCTAACTACTTCAGCACCATCCTGTTTATTGTTGCCAACTATTCCTCCACTCTAATAGGAGGGAGGGATGATCCGGTGGGGAATGTGGAAGGGCCAGCTTGGTGGCTGGCGGTCGTAGAAGTGGCTGAGGTTAATATGGGTGGTGGAGTATGAATGGGTGGAGTGGTATGATGGGTGGCTGTGGTAGGTGGTGTAGTAGCGGAAGTGGTGGTGGTGGTAGTAATCAGCGTGATCCTCCGTCTCTTTGGCTTCAGCCAATGTGGCTGAGCCATCCTCTTCCTCCGAGTCCCCCTGGACCCGGAGGCTTCCCCTTACCTGTTGGGCTGGTCTGGGGTGTATGATGGATCTGAAGTAGTCTCCCCAGACTAGCCTGGACGTCCACCAACCGTCCTAATCCCTCTCTAGGTGGAAACCACCCGGCTGCCTACCGTCCGAGTCAGTGGCTCCTCATCAGACACCTCCTCCTCATCAGGCTGGAAGTCCTAATGGAACCCAGCTGTCTCTAAATCACCATGTGGAGATGGTGGAGATGTAACATCAGCGGTAGTGGTCTGAGTGTGAGACGGACCTGTATCTCCACCATCACCACTATCATCATATCTGTGTCATCATCAGGAACAACTATCGGCTCTGTATCTGAATCACTATCGTCGTGGCACCACTTCGTCTTTGTTGGGGCAACATAGTCTTCACGGGCCATATGCCCAAATAATCTCCTCACCGGGGGCTTCACCTGCTTCCCCGGTACACCCTCATCCGTCCCAGAGTAGTGTCATCCATGACCTCCAGGACCACAACATCCTCTTTCTCCTTAGGCAGCGAGGGGAGCTTCTGATCTATGATCATCTGTATAAATCATGGATACATACAGAATCTTTCCTTCCCCTTCGCCTCGATGTTCTCCACCAGATAGGTGAAGATCATCCTAGAGAAGCTGAATGGATGATTCAACACCAATGCCGCGCAGGCGTTCTGCATCTGGTCGGAGAGCACATCGAATCCACCCTTCCTGGATGCGATGCATCTCAGTAGTACATGGGCTAAGTATGTAAACTGGGGGCACAAGTTGCTCTTGTTGAGCATACTTGCATTGATGTGCCTAGAATACTTAGCCCTCATGAAGCAACCTCGTACAGTGAGGGGATGTAATCGGGTGGGGTAGTTAGAATCATCCCCGAACTCTAGCACTATCCTGATATCCTCCTCCGTAATCTCGATGGCCTCCCCGAATATGGAACTCCTGATAGTATGGGGCTCAGAAGACCTATCAACTGTAGCGCTTTCCCAGAAAGCCTGATGTACTGATCTGTAAGGAGTGCATGGCGCAAAGATCGCTCAGAAAATCCTCGAACGACGTAGGAATATGATAATGCCAGTAAAATCCGCAGCGTTGCGGGAAGAGAGATTGACATGAGCACATATGTTGTGCTTAGTGCTCATCGTCCACCGACTCGACATCTGTGACACAAATTAAATAAGCATTAGTACGTGTCAAGGAATACCAGACTTGTTTCATGAACTTGAAAATTTTGTTCAGTCCTGCGACTGAGCTGAGCGACTAAGATCTAGTCGTGCGACTGAGCTGAACGACTGAGATCTAGACGTGCGATTGAGCTCATATGTACGACTGAGGCATGCGACTGGACTAAGTCGCATGTTCTCTCATGCGTTTACCTCAGTCGTTCGATTGAGCTCAGACGCATGGTTCAGTCGTGCGATTGAGCTCAGACGCATGGTTCAGTCGTGCCATTGAATCATTCGTCCATCTCAGTAGTGCGATTGAGCCATTCGTCCAGCTCATTCGTGCGATTGAAGTTCATCAGTGTGTCCAATCGCATGTCCGACAGTTTGTTCATTCAAATTCAATTTTTGAGTAATACTTGATGTTAAACGTTGTTGATTGACTCATTTGGTTCGTATATGACCGAGTAAATCCCTAATAACTTTAATTTGATCAGAAAGCTCAGTTTTAGTGGTTTATATGTCTTATTTGTTTCGGTTAACTTTAGGTCAATTTTTCGATCTTTTAGACGTTGTAGTAACTGTTTATTTGTCCAAATATTGTCGCGCAGTACCTATAGAGTCGAAACAAACGTCAGAAAGTGTCAAAAAACAGGTCTAAGAAGATCAAATGAAATTTCGGTAGTATGAATGTGTATCGTGCGTCTGAGAGGCGATTTGGGTGAATAAGACGACTGAGACCGACTCCCCCTCTATTTATACTACGACAACCTTCAGTCGTGCGACTGAACCTAGTCGCATGATTGATTCGTGCGACTGGGTTTCAGTCGTACGACTCGCCCATTCGGTCATCTCCAATCGTACGATTGAGGTTCATTCGTGCGACTGTCACAGTCGGTCACCTCCAATCGTGCGATTGGGCTCATTCGTATGGTCAATTCGTATGACTAGTCCATACTCATGGTCCAGTCGTGCGAATGGGTCATACTTGTGAAATTTTGCCTTTTTGACCCTTGAACACTTAGCCTCTTATAACAATAGATAAAACATTTTGAGCAGTTGATCATCTCAGACATAACCAATTTAAGATTAAAAACCTTTTGATCACCTCAGACGTGATCCATTTATCCAACTGATCACCTCAGACATGATCCATTTATCCACCTGATCACCTCAGATGTGATCCAATTATCCACCTAATCACCTCTGACGTGATCCATTTATCCACCTGATCACCTCAGACGTGATCCATTTATCCACCTGATCATCTCAGAGATGATCCTTTTACCTTTTCAGAAACAATTAATTTAAGGTTAACGTTAAGTTCATTTTGTGACATTCACAGAGACGAATAACATAGCCCAGTCCGACACTAACACACTTTACAAATAACTTGAAAAACTAAACTAAGTAACAAAATAAACATGTTTTTGTGATTTTGATAGGGTAGGGTAGAGTAACCTATTAGCATTAACATCATTTCTAAGAAAGATTCATATGGAATCAGACAGGCATAAACTCAATTACTTGGAACTTTTATATATATGTTGAAATGGAAACTAACATACTTACATTTCACAGTTTCTTATTCATCTGAGACTTCTACGCTCTAGGTGGAAATCATGCTTGATCTGATATGTAACACACAATGATTTTGAACCTCAGGCGGTGCAGCCACGACGATTGTCAGTATACTTGTCCACTTAAATCCATACACAGACTTTTGACACATATTGGTGATGTGTTAGGTTATATTATTTCAACCAAAATTTGTGGATCCCAAGCTTATATGGTAATCAACATTCCTCAGAAGACTTTTGAGCGGTCTACGGGTATTTTGACAAGAAGAGACTATTCATAGATCTTTAAAAGAGAAGCCAAGCCTCAGGTCAGTGCCATCGTACAGCAGAGAGGCGGTAAACAACAATGAATTCTAGAATATCTAGGTTATGCTTATCCTCAGGTCAGTGCCATCACACAACAGAGAGGCACACAACCTATCTTCTTGTTAGAGAACCTTAAAATTTTCTTTTGCACATAACCCACCAACAACATAGGTTATCAACTTAATTGCTTTATTTTCATTTTTTGTGCTTTGCTCTTTTTGTGGTCATCCGCACACTTTTAGTGGCATTTATTTGCTCGTCATCCCTTATTGGAAATAACTGATTGTGTTAACCAGTGATAAGATGGGAACCCACAGTCAGTTGAACAGATTAGTTTAAATTGAGTTCACCAGTGATGTTTACTAGTCTATTGTGTTGAATCTACCGACACATCGTATAATGAACTAGCACCTCCCTAGATCGACTTTCTCTGTGTAATTACAGTTACAAACAAGCGTACTATCATTTTCCTAATTTGTTAGACATTGTATTCTCTGACTAACAATTTTTTGTGATTTAATTAAACTAAAATTGCAAAAATTGAAAATCTTTTTGGTGTTCCAAGTAACTAGACACCTGTGTACTATCACTTTCTATAGTGTTGAATCACATTCTTATCTTTGTTGTTTTTCCCTTTTTAGCTTATTTGCCCTCCCCCCCCGTTCTTTTTTTAAGTAAATAAATACTGAAAGTAAACTAATCTCCCCCTAAAATTCTAAAACAAAAGATCTTTTTGTGTTTTTGGATTTTATAAGACAAGGAAATTAAGAACAAATAGAAATAAAATAAAAATGAAAAACGAAACAAGTTTCGGACTAAGCATCTGTGTCTTCTGAAATGATGTCACTTTTCTTTTTCACGCCATTGACCTCTAACAGATATAAAAATCTGGGTTTATCAAAAGGTTTGGTGTAGAGGTCGGCGCGCTGAAAATCCGTGTTTATCTTAACCACATCAATTAATTGTTTTTCATAGCAATCGCGTATGAAATGATACTTTATGCCGATGTGTTTTGTTTTAGGGTGTTGAACAAGATTTTTAGTTACAGCTATGGCAGTAGAGTTATCAACAAATATAGGGGTGTTAGAAAAATGCAAACTGTAGTCCCGCATTTGCTGTTGGATCTAGATGATCTGAGAGCAGCAACTTGCAGCAGCAACGTATTCAGCTTCACAGGTTGATAAGGCAACCGAGGTCTGCTTCTTGCATTGCCAGGTGACTAAACGCCTTCCAAAGAACTGACATCCTGCTGATGTTGACTTGAAGTTCATCCTGCAGCCGTCGTAGTCCGAATCACTATACGCAGTTAGCTAAAAGTCATCATCATGAGGATACCATAACCCAGTGTTGGAGTACCCTTCAGATAATGAAAAATCCTTTTCACCTCGATCAGATGATTTACTTTCGGTTTGGCTTGATCCCTGGAGCATAAACATGTGGCATACATGATATCTGTATGCGAGGCAGTGAGATACATAAGAGATCCGATCATCCCACGATACATAATGGCATCCACCAAATCCCCATTCTCATCAGGTGCCACATCATGATTTTTGGCGAGTGGGGTACCGGCAACAGTGACATTTTCCGTATCAAATCGACTAAGAATGTCTTCGACATACTTAGTCTGATGCAGAAAAATACCGGTAGGTGTTTGATCCACCTGTAATCCAAGGAAGAACTTCATTTCTCCCATGGCACTCATTTCAAATTCTGCTTTCATCAGAGATTCGAATTCTTTACATAGGTCTTCGTTTCGAGAGCCGAAGATAATGTCATCCACATAAATTTGCACTATCAGTAAATCTCCATCTCTCTCTTTGATAAACAACATGCAGTCAATCACACTCCTGCAAAACCCGTGTTTGAGCAGATGGGTGGAGAGCTTCTCATACCAAGCTCGAGGAGCCTGATGTAGCCCGTACAGAGCCTTGTCCAACTTGTAGACTGTCCTGATGATAAGGATCTTCGAATCCCTCGGGTTGACTGACGTAGACTTCTTCACGGATTTCCCCATGAAGGAATGCACTATTTATATCTAGTTGATAGACTTTGATCTTCATATACGATGCATAGGCTAGGAAGATACTGATTGCTTCCATTCTAGCCACGGGTGCAAACACTTCATTATAGTCGACTCCCTCGACTTGTCTGAAGCCTTGAATAACCAAACGTGCCTTGTTTCTGATTACGACACCTTGGTCATCCTTCTTGCAGCGTAGCACCCATTTGGTGCCAATCATTTTAACTCCTTTGGGCCGGTCAACAAGTGTCCATACTCCAAGCTTCTTGAACTGTAGCAGCTCCTCCTACATAGCGTTGACCCATGCCTCATCTTTCAGGGCATCACAGACTTACTTGGGCTCAATTTGAGATACAAAACACTTGAAAGCCCTGTCATTTATGTAACCCTTTTCCATAATTGTAGCATAATCAGTAGAATGTAACAGATTTCTTGTCTACATGCTGGAGTGAAGATCCCCAATGATAGTCTCTGGGGGATGATTCACACTGATCCTAGTCACAGGTGTCGTAGGAACGACAACTTTAGTATCCAGATTTGTGATGGTAGGTTCATTATCCGGATTCCCTGATGCATGTTCAGCATCTGTTGAGCTTCCATCTTGATTAATGTTATGCTCATTGCTGGTCCAACTGCTTCTTCATCGTCTGATGAATCATCACTCTCGTCCTGAGCAGCTGCTGAACATCCCAAAGCACCACTAGCAGGTGTCACATTACTGGTATCCAGATTCGGTGTATTTAGGACATCGTACATCATCTGAGCAGCAATCTCTTCATCTAAATCTATCTGAGGAAGGTTGAATGTTTTGAAAAAGCCATCGTAGTCGAAGAATGATGACAGACCTTTTCCAGCAGGGGGGATGGTGTATCGTTGCACATCGACGTTGCACCATACTGCTACCTGACCTGTTGTGTTGTTATAAACCCGTTTGTCTGGCATGCTGTATCCAAGGAAGACCCCCTGAACTGCTTTCTCGTTGAACTTGCCCTCCGGAGTTTTCTTCAGTAACGTGCATGGAGCTCCGAGTGGTTCCAGATACTCCAGGTTAGGTTTGCGCTTCTGAAGCAACTCATAGCAAGTCTTCCCATGCCGCTTAACTACTAACACACGATTAAGTGTGTAGCACGCATTGGTAACAACTTCATTCCAGAACTGTACTGGCAGCTTTGAATCTACCTACATAGTCCTCGCAGTCTCGATCAATCTCCTATTCTTCCGTTCAGCAACTCCATTCATCTGTGGCATGTATGCAGAGGTGAACTGATGAACAATTTCCTTTTCCTTGCAGAAAGCATCCATCCACTGATTCTTGAATTCAGTTCCGTTTTCTGAATGAACCTTCCTCACCTTCAGATTGTAGAGGGACTCCAGTGTTATGATGAGCACCTTGAATGACTCAAAGGTTTCTGACTTAGCTTTCAGAAACATCACCCAGGAGAAACGTGAGTAGTCATCCGTGACGACAAAGCGGTACCAGTCGATACTCTTCGTGCTGACAGGTTCGAATAGATCCATATGCAGTAGCTCCAGTGGCATCTCGATAGAGTTAACGTGCTTGGACTTGTGAGACTTGCTTGTCTGCTTTCCCTTATTGCACGAGACACAAAAATCTGGAAGTTTGAAGTTCTTTACCGTAACTCCGTCAACTAGGTTGTTATGAATCAGATGATTCATCTTCCTGTGATTTATGTGTCCCATTCTCCTGTGCCATGAGATGGACTCCTTCTTTGTTGCTTTTGATAAAAAGCACTGAACAGTAGACTCAGTAGTAGAAGCATTTGACATGTCCAAGACGTACAAATCGTTGTATCTTGATGCTGACATTAAGACCTGCTCCTCAGGAATCTCCGTCTCCTTCTTCAGAATGTAACACTTTCGATTGTCAAACATCACTTTGAAGCCCTTGTAACATATCTGAGAAACTGAAAGCAAATTTTTTTCCAACTGTTGAACAAAATTTACTTTATCAAACTTTACATGTCCATTACCAACTTCTCCTTGTGCGGTGATGTATCCTCCTTTGTTTCTAGCAAAAGAAACATGTCCCCCTTTAATTTGTTTGACATTGAAAAGGAGAGACTGATTTCCCATCATGTGCCTGGATGCTCTGCTATCTACTATCCATGTGTTGGTAGAAGCACTATAGCGGACAACCTGTGCAGATGTAGAGGTACTAGCCATGAAAGCAGCCTGGGGTTCCTAGTGTGCTAAAGATTCTGCATTTAGTTCATCCTCCACTAGTTGATCAAAAGCAGCCATAGTCTCATCCACATCAGCAGTATCAAGCTCAACTGAGTTCTTCCCCTCACTCGCTGAGTCTTCGTTCAGATCATCAACCGATGCATTGTTAGCTTCACCATCAGATAAGAAACGGAAGGACCAGTCTTGTCCTTCATCACCCTGTGCTACCATTGCTTTTGAGTCATGACTGGTTGATGTTGCCTTTGGAGTCTTGTCCTTATCCTACCTGTTAAATAATGAAAACGGATTGCCATTTCTTGTCTTCTTAGGCTTGACACTTTCACTTGAAATGGCCTTTTTCACTGCAGTTAACACCGGTGACTTTTGACTTGTCAAATCCAAAAGTTGTATCTTTTATAGCCACCAGGTTCTGTCCCTTCTTTTTAACGAACTTCTTTGCTCTACGCACAGCACTAGCGAGAGCCCACATTATATCCACCCGTTCAAGCTCAGTTTCATCAACCTCCTCATAATCTTCATCTGCTAGATGGTAATTTCCAATCTTTCCAGCAACTAACCCATCATAAGAATGTACCACAGCAGCAAGTAGATCCATATGCTCCTTAGCAACTTCAACAATTAAGTTGCCCAAATTCTCTGTAGTTAACTTCGTCGATTGAATTTCTTGAGCATTGAATTTTACACTTGATGATCCACCTATTTCACAACTTGAGGAAGTACCTGGAATGCTAGCAGATGTGTTAGACACGAAACAGTCTGCAAAGGAGACACTAGAAGACGATGTCGTAGGAGTCACATTGTAGAGAGAAGGATTCTGAGTGTAGTTACCCTTCTTAGACTTGTACTTATGTCGAACCTCTTCCTCCCTCAATTTCAGAATAAAATCATTTATGTCCATTGACTCCATCACATCATTATGTCTCAAAGTGGAAACAAATGAATCCCACTTATCAGGTAACCCATCAGCCTAACTTGCCACTTTCTCTTCCATGGACGTTTTAACCCCATGAGTGTGCAGTTCACTCATCAAATGATAGAAGAGGTCGATCACATCATCCAAACTTTCATTTCCAAAAGATGAGAAGTAATCAAATTCCTTCTTCAAAGCTTTAGCCTTTAGAGACTTAAGCGTAGCATTTCCTTCATAACGTTTCTCAAGAGCCTTCCATAACTTTTTGCACTGCTTGTGTTCTGAGAACTGATGGAAGATGTCTTTTGGAATGGACTGTGTCAACAAAGCATAGGGTTTCTTCTCAGCATTGTAGGCAAGTTTTTGTGCATCAGTCAAACCACTTAGAGTCAGTGGAACACCATCAGCTCTAACTGGCATAGTGTAGCCAGTCTCAATAGTGTTCCATAAGTTTGGGTCCACTCCATTCAGATGAATCTCAAACCGTTGCTTCCATTGAAGATATTCATCAAGAGACAGAAGCTTTGGTGGTTTGTTGTGATTCCTGATCTCATTCTCCAAAAGCTATAGATTCTGGATCCTGGAGTCCTTCCCTACTGAGAGTGCAAAGTTCTGTGTGCCATATTGAATTAGTCTTAAAACTTGAAAACCAACTGTGTATGCGACTGGGGATGCGACTAGGGTGCGACTGAGACTCAACTGGGCGATTGAGCTTAGTCGTGCGACTGAGCAGACGACTAGGATAGTTGTGCGAATGAACAAACCGACTGGGCCAATCATGTGATTGAACAAGCGACTGGGCCAATCGTGCGATTGAGCTTAGTTAATGGAGTTCAGTCGGGCGATTGAGTTAATCGTGCGACTGAGACCGCTGACTTCGAAATTTTTCAAACTTTTCACGCAATTCGACCTAAAAAACAATTTTGAAAACCCTAGTAGGCTGAAACTCGAAAAAGACTAGCTTTTGAACACATGCACTCGTAAAAGCTGGATTTTTATGTAGAAAGAACGGATCTTTTGATTAAAAACATTGACTTTTGCAAAAACGCGATTGAATCCACGAAGAATCAAGAGCCAAAGCTCTGATACCACTTGTTAAGACCGTGTACGGACGGGGTACTAACTGATTCAACGTGAAACCATATCAAATAGTGTGGAATCCTATTTGATTGGCGATCCAATCAGGGAGAACGTTAATCCGATCAAAACTAACAATGAGAATACGTTAAGAATTGATTAGAATCGATCAAAAACGTTCTATGAAGTTGGAAGGGACTCTCTGGATGAACTGGAACGGCTAGGGTTAATAATTCTCGAAGTGTTATGTTTTTCCACGAATTAAGTGGTATTTATAGGTTACCGCTTTCATTCGTACGACTGAGCCATACGTATGGCTCAGTCGTGCGACTGAGTCATACGATGAGTTCATTCGTACGACTGAGTCAGTCTTATTACTCAATCGTGCGATTGACTTAATCACCTGGTTCAGTCGTGCGACTGAACCATTCGCATGGTCCAGTCGTGCGACTGAATCATGAGACTTAGTTAAACATATTCCTGAACCTTTAACGATACAAAACTATGTCTAATAACTATAAACCTATATAACATGTTCATATAAGTGTGTAACAATAAATCATATTAATAGATATAACATTCAACAACCAATAGAAATTCAAAGAAGAGTTTTTCATTTCATATATCAAACATTACATAAGTGTTACAAGATGAAAGTCAATTACATTTGAGCTCACTAAAACTAGAACTAGGGACATGTGTACCAAAAGGTGGTGCTCGGTGATGGTCTATGGTGGTTTGAGGTAATAACAGTAGTGGCGATGGCTGTGATGGTTGTGACGGACGGTGGTGGTTGATTTATGGCACCCGAAGGCTTCCCAAGGTGGCGGTGACAATGGGTTAGGCTACGGAGATGGTTAAAAAGGCTACGAAAGTGGTTGTTTTGGTGATGGTGGTGATGTTGGCGGTTGTTGGTAGTCGGCTGTGATTGTTGGTGATAGAGGTGTAAACCAAAGGTGATGATGTTGGTTTAGTTTTGGCGAAGATTCTAGCCAACCAGGAGGTGCATGCGATGGATAATTATTGTAAAAGTCACAACCGAAGTATATGGTAACATATATTGCGGGTATAGTTTCGGTTGGGTATGAAATAATAATATCGAAGTGTTTGTAAATATTTTAGTGTGTTTTGACTAGGTTAAGCCATGACCTAGTTGATGGTCAATTGAGGTCTCGGGTAGTCGGCATCAAGAACGCGATGGGATCAAGAGCAATACGAGAGGGTTAGTGAACGTAACCGAGTGAAAGGTATAATCGCACGTGTAGCGCAATTGAAATTGAAATATAATTTGCATACATGTTATTTGAGCTCTAATTAATTAAAGGCAAAAATTATAAAATACGTGAATTATAAACGAAAATGAACGTCACTTGTTATAATTATCTGATTTAAATGGATGGTTTGGGCACGAGATTTAAATAACAACGTTATTTATTAGAAATCAACCTAGATAAAGTATATGAAGCATTACATTTTAGGAAATGGTTATAACATGTCATAGATGATACCAATAACTTGATTTCGTGTCATATTAAATCATTAGAAGACTTAGAGATGTAATTCATACAAATATGATTATGCACTTATATATATATATATATATATATATATATATATAATGAATATATAGGTTAATCGGCATCTACACGTTTTATTTAAGGTAAAAGACCTAAAATGCGTTAATGATACATCATCTTGCTGTTATTAATAGTTGGTAATCTCATTATTATTGGAATAAATAGTATTTGTATCACCCCTTTTATTCAATATATCGACAACTATTATCAATATTTGGATTGCTCTAGTATCGATCAATTTAACATTATGATATAAGTGTAAGCATTATAAACATCATTTGGAACATTATAGATTACTTACATCATCAATAAATTTATATATAAAGATTTGGAATCCTTGATATCAACCGTTTATGGCTACATTCTTTATGCAAAGAATCATTCATTGAACGAAGGCATTAATTAACCTAATATGCACGAGTTAGTACATATCGATTGATAATTTCACAAGAAGCTAAGGTACATAAATGATACTAATCATTAACTTTAAGTTAACTAAAGAGCTCAACCACACGCATGTAATAACATCGTGCTAATTCTAAACATGAACCTCATATTTTCTAATTAGGATTGCTTTGTTGGTGACCTTCACTTTTCTTTACCGAGCTCAGAATTTATATAAGGATACCAGGTGAGTTCTAGTGTCCCCTTTTTACTACTGTTTTAGGGATGAAGCATGCTCTGTTTGAATTGAAACTATTAACTGTGCTATTCTATGATGCTTGCTTGTTGTGGTTATTGTTGATACCTGCTGATACTTAATCACAATCATTAATTCTTTTGTGAACCGCTTGTTTTATATGGATAGATCTATTTTAGGAATCCCCCACACACAGTGGCTTCCGGTTAGGAAGGGTACCTCACTGAGATCCTGAGGGATCGTTTGTGGCATGTAACAGGTTTTGATAAGACACTATGGTGAACCATCCGGCAGGTATGGTGCACTGTTTTTGAGGCTCAGTTCTCCCTTCGGGGTTAACCGGTACAACTTAACTTTAGAAAAGGCTAGCCGGGACTGAGTGCAGGGTTGATTGTGACCCCACAACAGTGATAACTGATACTAAACTCTAAATTGTGGACTTTAAGAGTTCCTTTTGTTTTAAGACTTTAAGCACTTATGTTTTGAAAGTCAACTAATGGATTCTAAAGAGACTTTTTTTTTAAACTTTAAGCACTTGAACTCACCAACTTTATGTTGACAAAAAACCTTTTTAGCATGTCTTCAGGTACAGCTAGGGAGATTAGATGAGTTATAGAAAAAGCCGAATCAGAACTAAGGGTAGATGTTGAAGGCAAAAGTTCAGCCTAGAAGTCCTAGTTACGGAATTCTCAAGAAATGTGGACCGAGAGATTGATCATGATACTTATTCATTGTAGATTGAGGCACCTTGTGAATTGACACAAAGCAAATATCCTAATGTAAATATTATGAGATGCTTTGTAATAAACCATTTAGTTTCCGCTGCATTTTGATTGTTGTTTACCAATCTTTACGTCCCACCTCTCTGGGCCCGGGGTGTGACAATTAATTTAAAACATCGTAGCGGAAATTACTTAAAACCATTTCATACACTAATGACAGCTTTTGCAAAATAATACAATGTAGTTAACTGTTACAAAATATCATAATTTGTATTACATCACAAAAACGTCAGTGTTATACAAATGGATGCCATCCTAAAAATGCCAAGTAGCTGCCCCGTGCCATCCTCAGCAACAATCACCTGCCAACTGTAAAATACATAAAAGTCAGCGTTGCTGAGTGAGTTCTAGTTTTATAAATATAATACTTTACTTATCATTTAAAATCGTTCTTTACTTTCATATGTGCTCATACATCATACGTACAAATAGATAATCTTATTATTATCTTCATCATCGTTCATTACCTTTCGTTCATTCATCATCGTACGTCATCGTTATCATTTGTTATCTTCCTTACCATATTTTACGTACATTCACCTTTATCTTCCTCACATTCCAGGCCAATGCCACGGGCTATACCCTACCTTCATGCATAAAGCGGGTACTCGGCCGAAGTCTATAAATAGACTCCCATATATTATGCCCGGTGGCCTGACCACAGTACCGGGGTAAGCGGCAAAGAACCATACGTATGGTCAATCACAAGGATTAGACCCCAGTGTGCATCCTTCCAGGGTAGCTAACCCACACACAGTTGAGCTAACACCCTTCATTGGGTGTGAACCTCCATACATTGCTTGCAAGACTTTTCTTACATTCATTCATTCATTAATTCATGCATTCATTCTTTCTTTACGTTCCACTTATCATTATCATTAACTTCCGCTTACATAATACTTTTCATTCATTTCATACTCATAACATGTAAGTCACGAAGTAATACATAATAGGTGATGAAACTCAACTAAGTCAAGCATGTTGAACATAAACTTAGAAAGAATGATATTCAATATGAACAAGTTGGTTTCACCAAGGATCTTTTCTATTCTCTCACAAATCAACAAACACTAAACCATGGTACAAAAACCCATGGTTAATGTGCATGATTTCAGTGTGTGTTTATATGTGTGTGTTTATGTGTGTGTGTGTTATGTGTGTTTGATTGCACAAGAAATTGAAAATTGCTTGTTTGATTGATAATCGTTCAAAAGCATACAAAGGATTAGGGTAGAATGCTATTTATAGGCTTTAAACAAAAGCTATATACAATTACTATTCTACCCTTATGTAAATGAAAATTACATAAAAATAATCCTAAGTGTCTAAGTCATCCGTTGTGGGAATCAATCATCCGCTATGGAGAAGTTATGCGCTGTATGAATAGTTTGTTCATCCATTATGATGAACTTGTTCATCCACTGTGGGAATAGTTCATCAGCTGTGGCCATCCGCTATGAACTTGTTCATCCGCCGCGAACTTGCTCATGTGCTATGAAGTTTGTTCATCCGCTGTGAAGTTCTTCATCCGCTATGGGGGTAGAAACTTCATCCATTGTAGAACTTCATCCGCACTGGATTTCCTTCATCCGCATTGGACTTCCTTCATCCGCATTGGGTGACTTAGCAAAATTTCTTTATCTACATAATCTAAAAAAGAAATTTACACATATGTTAGTGAATGTTAATGAATGATGTTAATGTGTTTCTGATGTATGTATTGTATGTTGAAACATATTTGGTTGATTGTTTTGATAATGGCAAGCATTATACTTTCTTGCATTAGTTCTTAATGCACTTTGTTGAGTCCAATAGTACTCCCCTTAAGTATGATGTTGGCATAGATTTGATGATTCTTTTGTTTGCTAATTGTGTGTGTGTGTTGATTTTGCTTTGTTTGATATAAGGAGTCCTACAGTACTCCCCTTAAACATTATGTACATTTTGTTTTCTATTTTATGTTAATTATGTTGATGTGTGTTACTTTTGTTTGTTATGCATGATTGATTGTTTGTTATGAATGATTGATTGTTCTTGTGTATATTGATTAATTGCAAGTGTAGCACTTGCCTGTGTTGATTAATTGATTGTTTATAAGATTGCACAAGTGTAATCTTACCTGTATGATTGTTTGACTTGTTTGTTTACAATGTATGATTGATTGTTGGATGCTTGTTTTGTTTGTTCATATATATGTTTGATTGATTGAATGTTTGTCATTATAATTACATTTGAGTAATTAAAGTGATTAATTTTGTATGTTTGTTTGTGCATGATTTTAGTTGTATGATTGCAAGTGTTAAATATCACAAGTAATGTGAATGCTTGTGTGTAATCATGTATGTATTGGTGTATAAATGTATGATTGCATGAATGTCATGTGTTTATATCCACAACACATGAATGTATGTTTGAATTTGTAGGGTTTTGTAACAAGTTTATCAAAGTAAGTTTAACCATTTAAACTTCAAAAACGCAGCGGATATTAGGGTTTAAACATGTTGTTAACAATCTGAAAATATGAACCATTTTCAACCAAAAACAAAACCCAAGAACAAGGATCATTTATATATATGAAATGGCATGCTATCTAAAACGAAAATGCAACCATAGGGTGTTCTTGAACAACCTTTCAAGAACAAGAGGTTGTAGTAAGGATGAGGTGGAGATGATGATGTTCTTGTATGTGCAGCCCTCAAGGAAGAAAGCCTCAAGCTTGTATACCCATAAGCTCTTCCAAACACCTACTTGTTAGGTAGTATAACACCAAGACCCAACTCCTTCTTCAAGAACCCAAAAATCAGCCAAGATTCAGCCTTAATTTTGAATTTTCAGCCAAGGAAGAAAGGGAGAAGAGACATTTGCATGTGTGAGAGAGAAAGTGTGTTCCAAGGGAAGAGTGCAAGAGTGAATTAGTCTTGTAATTAACCAAGAGAAAAAGGAAGCCCCATGTAGAGGGGGTGGCCGAATTGGCCCTTTTCAAATTGGGTTCCCCCCAATTTTATTTTATATAATTTGCACTCTACTAATCATGAGTTTTATAAAATTAAAACACCTTTTAATTTAATAATATTAACACACTATTATTTTTTATTATTCAACTTACTTAAATAATGTAACAAATAATTTCTCATTAACAAATTATCCATATAATTTGTTTTATTTCAAATGTAATGTTTTAGAAAACCCATTTTCTAAATTGGTGTCAATATTTATTTGTTTGATCTCATCAACAATTATATCTATTGGTGTTTGTTTAGCTTGTAATTAGGTATGACCCGACTTGGATCATAACGTACTGACCACATCAATCTTGTATGTGTCTTGGGCATACAAGATCCAATAATCTCCCACTTGCACAAGATTCATATAAGCTTGATGCCAGAAGTAAATACCGCCTAACAACGGTTTACTACCCTTAATACATATGATTAAGTGCCATTCAATAACATCATCCCTTTCAAGTACCTTACTGGAAATGTTTTAGGTGAATCAATCATCTATCCTTTTGTCACAGATGTCATGTTAAATTCCAGAGATACAGAGTGATAATTCTCCATTGATTTAACTTTATCAGGCCTTAGACATCTCACTGTCAACGAATAAGAGGGACAAATCCCATCTTGACTATATACGTCTCTCACAATTACCTTGTATTATACCTGAACTCAGACTTATGTACTGGCATGTTTCTGAACAACGAAGAACTAAGTCAAAGCATAATATTCGGTAAATATCAAGACCCAATATGTATCTCAAGTCAAAGGATACCAAATGATATTCGCCTTTACTCAAAATTACTTATGATCAATCAGGAAGATTCCATGTAGTAATATTTGAGATGCAGGTCAGTCCAATATTTGTATCCTACAAATATCTATGAACTTTGGCAGCAACCCTTTGCTCTATATTCATCCATATGAATATCTATCAATCCAAGGTTATAATAGTCTTCCCTTAATACTTGTTCCCACAAGTATGAATGACTACGGACGTTTTGAGTAAATGATTTACTCATGGATTTTAAACGTGCAAAATAGGAATATTAGTTGAACCATTATAACCAAATAATTCATTCAAGTAATAAGGGTTATAATATCCAAATACAAAATTAAAGATCAAATCCAGTCACTAGAATATTGAAGTCCCATGGCACAAGTGTGACTTTCATGCTTTGCCTTTTCATGAAGCTTCGTGAGTGGATCCGCAATCTTTTGATCCGTGTGAACTTTGCGAATACATATATTTCCCTTTTAAACTTCATACCTTATGTAGTTGAATCTCCGTTCAATGTGCCTAGTCTTTTGATGTGCACAGGGTTCCTTGATTTAAGCAATCGCAACCTCGTTATCACAATGAATTTCTAGGGGGTCCTGAATGGAAGGGACCACCCCTAGATCGGCAATGAATTTCTTTAACCATGCAGCTTCCTGAGCTACTAATAAAGCGGCGATATATTCTGACTCTATAGTTGATAATGCCACCACATCTTGCCTAGAGCTCTTCCAAGAAATTGCTCCTCCATTCAAGATGAAAATGTACCCCGATTGTGATCGTGAGTCATCTCAATCAGTTTGGAAACTCGCATCCGTGTAACCTTTTACTACGAGTTCCTCCTCACCAGATCTATAGATTAGGAACATATCTTTGGTCCTCCTTAGGTACTAAGTATGTTCTTAACAGCCATCCAATGACTATTTCCAGGATTTTGTTGGTATCGGCTTGTCATGCTCAAAGCGCATGACACGTCCGGTCTAGTGCATATCATTGCATACATGATGGATCCTATAGCAGACGCATACGGGATTCCCTTCATCTTGTCTTGCTCATCCTTTGAGCTTGGACATTGAGTCTTACTGAATATTGTTCCTCTTTGGATATTGATTGCTTGTGTGATTGACCATCCTCACTTGCATCAGGTCCAATCTATCTTCATAACTTAATGTTCCCAGTTGGGATATGTATGATAATTACTGAACAAGTCCAGATACTCTTTTGATCAGCACAACATCCTAGATTTCATCATATTTCCATGCCATGATTTTTCTTTCATTGGCATCTACTGTGAGAGTGATTTTGTCATAGAGCTTGACGAAATTTGTTTTCTCACTTATCATCTTCGGAACCTCATTGCCTTCAGGCCATAGCTTATGAGGCATGAATTGTCTTGGTTCCTCTATCTCATGAAGTTCAGGAGAAGCTTGATGATAAGTGGATAGAGAAGATGCAGTGTGAGGTCTGAAGACCTGTGGCTTAAGATCATTGGCTAACATGTTTTTGTATATCTCGTTACCCATCTCTTTCACCTATGAAGATCCAGTGTTTTTGTATATCTCTTTACCCATCTCTTTTCACCTGGGAGTAGGTCATCTTCTCTAACTGTGGCTCTTTGGGTAGATTCTTTTCAAGTTCTTGTTTATCCTTGATTTCTTTATATCTTTTGTATGTTTGCTCTTGTTCGTTTTGCATGACTTCTTGAAAGTCTTTAAGCAAGTCTTTAACCTTAGACAGGTTAAGATGAATGAATGAATCATAAGGGAATCCCTTAGTGGTCAGCTCTATCCCCATCAAGGTTTGAGGATCATCAGTAAAGAGCTCTTGAATGTTTTGCATTATTTCATACTCATCCCTTTGTTCTTCTTCCTCATCAGAATCACAGAGGATTATAATAGGAATTTGTTGTTCACTAGATTGGTCTATCTCCCCCTCTTCTTGAATAGATGCTTTAGATGATGATTGAGGAGCATCTAACTCAACAGGTTCAGTCTTCACTTTTAGAAGCTTTAAAGGAGGAGACTCTGGTTTTTCTTGTTCACCCTCAGTTTGTTTTCCTTTGAGTATAGAGGGTAAATAAGATCTCTTTCTTTTCCTTTCATAGGTTCTAAAAGGAGTTTCAAATGATGATGATGCTTGATCTTTAGATGAATCTTTTAAAGCTACACTGAATGTTTGATCAACTCCTTTTGTTTGTCTGACAGGGGCTCATATGGAATACTACCAGTTTCTTAAGACATTGGATCAGGAGTGTGAAAGTGTTGTCTCAAGATAGGTGAGTAGTGTATGTTCTCATAAGGATTAACATCACTGAATAACTGATCCATTGTGTGTGATTCTTAAGGAATGATCAGTGCTATGCTTGGTTGTTCAGTTTGAGGTTGACTTGTTTCAGCTTCACTAGCCAACTTCTCATGATTACTTAGATCTTCACTAAGATCTGCTGAATGTTCTTTCTCATTCAGCCGAGTGTCATTGTATTCAAGCTCTCTGTTTAGCCATTGTATTTCTTCAGATCGAGCTTCTATAATCTTTTTCAGCTCATCAATCTCCTGTTCTTTAGCTATGGACAGATTTCTAAGTAGTCAATCTCAGCCTTAGCAACAAGGAGTTCATTGTCTTTCTCATTTAACTTCTTCTTTGTTTGGCTTAGTGGTGGAGCTTCATAATCAGCTTTTGTGCTTTTTGATCTGAATTAAGCTTTTCAATCTCCTTGTCTTTCTCTTTGATTCTTTCTTTCAACTTCTTATTTCTTTGATTTGATCTTTCAATAAGTTTATTGTACTCAGTGAATAGAAAGACCTGGGAGTGCTCAATATCTTCTTCTGTGAGCATCTCACTGCTTTGTTCACCAAGCTCAGTAGTAGTGGCAGCTTGTTCAGTTTCAGGCTCATGAGATGAAGTTCCAACCTCTTCATGTTCATCTGTTTGTTATGCAAGTGATGAATCTATATTTCTCAATATAGATGAAAGTGTTTGCTGATCTGGTAGATTTGGGCTGTGTGGTGGAGATGTAACGTGTGTTTGTTGAGGACTGAATGATTCAGGGCTAAATGTTTGTGGGCTTAGTGGTTGTTGTGGTGATATTGGTAGATCAGGCTGTATGTTTTGAGCTTGGATGACTGGTGGTTGTTCTATTGGTTCAGGTTGTATGATTGGTGGTGGTTGAATGATTGGGGCTGGTTGAACGATTGGGGCTGGTTGAATGGCTTGTTGAAATAGCATGAATGGTTCATCTTGTCTTGGAATTCTAAGAAATTCATCAGGAACAGGGATGTCATGGTCAATCATTTGAGGAGGCACATGCACTTCTTCCCCTTGATAGATGTTAGATCTTATCCTATTGAACACATACTCATTAAGATGAACAGGCTATAAAATGGCTCATTCTCTTGGGATGTTGGGCAATAAATCATCTATAATCCTCTGCAGAAATCTTGGAAACATCAGAAATATGTTTCTCACTTCTGTGATGTTGTAGACAAGGCCATTAAGAATTTGAGCAGCAAAGTTAAATGGCCTTCTTGCAATGATACTTGCCAATGCACATGATGCCCTTAGGGATGTTGCATCCCATCCTATCTTTCTGTTTGTCATGGTTTTCTGATAAGTGTGCATCAAGAACCTGAACTGTGCACAAATGTTTGCCTTCTTGATTTGCTTTCTCTCTATGGTTCATGTATAACCTATTTGCCTGAACACATGAAGCACATAGTGTTCATCAAACTAAAATGGGCCTAGAGCATCTTCTTCACCCAATTGCAACACCCTTCTGATCACATCTTCAGAGATGACGATATCTTGATTATGCATATTAGATATAACTACTTGCTGATCATCAATCTCTTCAAGGTGTGCAATAATCCCAAACTAGACACTGTGATCTTCATAGATGTCTGGTCTGAAAGTCATGGCATGCATAAGTCTTGCCTGCCTAATTGCTTGGATCATGTCTCTGTAGTTCACTGACCTAGGAGAGTCAGGATAAAGAAATGCACATATGTTGTGATCTCTTACAAACACTAAATCAGCCATATCTGCAGTAAAAAGATTAAGTGTTAGTATTGAGTATGCAAATAAAGTGTAATGATAAAATGATGATCAAGTGTATGCTGGTATATTGTGTATGTTATGAGATTATTGAATGTATGGTTAAACACTTGTGTATGTATTTTATTTTGAATTTTCTAATTGAACCAGTTTGACTTTTGAAAAGTCAACATATTATCAAATTTGATTTTGCAAATACTTGTCTGATTTGTATTGATTTTATCCAAAATTGTTATATTTTGTTTGTTCATCATCAACAAATTATTTTGTTTAACACATACATATGTTTGATCTCATATCCGTTTGGTCATGAATTTTAGTTTGACCTATTAGAGTCAAATATGATCATTTAGTGCATATTGAATGAAGATTCATTTAATGTTTGTCATATGAATGTCATGCCAAATTGACTAATTTTTCATGTTTGTTACATCATTTTGAACAAGTTTACTAAGTTATAACACATTTTAAGCAACTTTCAATATTTTCAAAAATCAAAACTTAGTTTTTGTTTGATTTTGGGCATGAACATCCTGTTTGAGCATGAACCCGATGAACATTTAATCAAATATTATCAAATAACCATTTTAAACACAGTCAACTATGGTCATTTACCCCAAATTCAGTGTCTGATTATGTTTTAAAACATCAAATGATTCTCGTTCAAGATTTCAGTTCAATTTTGACAATGTTTGAATTAGAATCTCATAAAATGATGTTTTAATGAATGATTGGTGTTAAGAATCATGTTATTATACCTAATCGATTGTGAATCTGTGTGTATATTGATCAGAATTATGGTTTTGATGAACAGGGGTTTAAGGGTTTATCGAAGGTTTTGAAATTTTACTGACTTTCAAACTTTCACTCGTGGTGAATTGAAAAAGTTACAAGTGTGAACTATATGTACAGCGTACAATTTGTGTGTCCGCTGTGTATGCAGTGCTTGTACATTGTGTAAAAATTTGAATGATTTTGTTTATCCGTTGTGGGAACAGTGTCCACTGTGGACACAGTGTCTGCTGTATAGTTTTGGCTGTACGTTGTGGATCTTTTTGTGTATGTACTATTCACAAAGCGGATGAACAAATTTTGTTCATGTGCTTTACACTTGTGCACTATTCACAAAGCGGATGAACAATTTTGTCCATGCGCTATGCACTTGTGCACTGTTCATAAAGCGGATGAACAATTTTTTTCATGCACTGTGCACTTGTGCACTGTTCACAAAGCGGATGAACAATTTTGTTCATGCACTGTGCACAATACTTGAGAACTGTTCATAGAGCGGATGAACAATTTTGTTCATATGCTATGTATGACCATTTGTTTTCAGCTGTTTTCATAGCGGATGAATACTTTTGTTCATACGCTGTAGACACTTTGCTTTGATGTTTCATATCTTCACAGAGGATGAACAATTTTGTTCATGGGCTGCCAACACTTGTATGTTATTTTTGAATGATGTTCACAGCGGATGAACTATTTTGTTCATGTGCTGCAAACACTTGTAATTTTGTATGGTACTGTACCTTCAGCGGATGAACAATTTTGGTTATCCGCTTTATGTACAGTTGTCTTTTTTAAACAAAATTTATACACAGCGGATGACATTTTACTCATCCGCTGTATGAACAGTTGTGAAAATTTTTCAAAAAATTTAATAAACTTTTGAATGTTGTGATTGTTTGATCTGTTTGAAAATTTTTATATTCAAATTAATTCTGAATAATTTAAAAAATCTTTAAATTATATATTCAAATTAATTTTGAATATTTTCAAAATCTTTTAAATATATGTTAAAATATTGAATTTTAACACTTCAATATATGGATGATTTGATATCACTCTAGAGCAATATTGTGTAATAAAATAAACAAACAAATATATATGTGTCAACCTGTTGTTTGTTAGTGTTGGCTTGACTTTGGCTTTGTTTATTTTTCAAATTTGAATGTTAATGCACAATTTTGCCGCCTTTAACAATTTCAATATTCAAATTCTCCCCCTAAATTTTTGCATAATTATAAAAATTTGACAAAAATTTATATATGGTTAATTTTGAAATTATCAAAGTCCAAATGTTTGTTTAAGAGTGATTTACTTATGATGTATCAAGAATTGATCCTTTGATCACTCAAAATGCATGTTTAATCATAAACCACATGAATCATGTGCACATACCATGAGATCATACTAGTCTGTAGTTCTTCACTAAGTTGTTTGTTTGATATTTGAAGTATAGACATAGACAAGTACAATATTGATTGTAGATATATTGATCCACTAAAACTCAAGCATGGTATTAATGGTTGGTTGAAACAGTGAGTGATTATCATGTTGTGTGTTGATTGTTATGAGTTGTGTGTACCCCACATCTGATTATATGATATATATAATTCTCCTCAAGATAAGCTAGAAAGTAATTTTAATACTTAAGACCTAGCTACTTAGGATGATAAATGCTCAATCATTTTCTTGTTTATTGGGTGATCCATTTTAGGATTCTTTTGCACTTCTCTTTGGAAGCTAGTCATAAAGACTTTATTGATTGATCATCCTTACATGATGTGTTCCTTATTGGGAATTTTTTATAGATCAAGATTAAGAACATTCAGGTCTGTGCTCAGCACAACAAAGAATGTCTTGGTGTACTCCAGGTCTATGATTATCATAACAGAGGAGACACTTAAATTGAGCAATTTATAATCTGTTTCACTTGGTGTATTGAAGTTAGATTTCAAGCTATCTATGTTGAAGAAATCAATACTTACCATAAACCAAGTTGTGTTGTTGACCATACAATCATGAGAATTTAGTTCTTCACTATTGTTTCTGATGTTAGGTGTCCTATGCTGAGCCTATCCATATATCAAACAAGGTATTATCATTCTTTATTGGTGGAAAAAGACTCAAGTGAAGAGCTATGCTAGTGTACTATCATTTCTCATAAAGTGTATGCGTGATTCAATGTTAGAAATGATTAGTCTGCATGTCATCTTGATTTTGAAAAAGATAGAAGTGGGACGTTGTTTTGGACTTTGACAAAATCAAGACCGTTTGATTTTAATGTTTGGAAACATTAATTTGTTGTTCATAGTTAATCATACCAAGTGACTGAACTAGAAATTCAAATCTAGTTGAATCAAATGATTTTGTAAAAAGATCAGCCAATTGATTATTTGTATGAACTTTGATTAACCGGATTAGACATTTTTCTGAGCAATCTCTTAGAAAATGATATCTGATATCTGTGTGTTTGGTTTTTGAATGTTGAATAGGATTGTCTGTTATAAACATGGCTGCAGAATTGTCAATGTGTATGGGTGTTTTGAGAAAATTAAAGCCATAGTCAAGCATTTAGTTTTGTATCCATAATACTTGAGAACAACATGCAGAAGCAGCTATGTATTATGCTTCAACTGTTGACACAGAGACATTTGTCTGTTTCTTGCACTGCCATGAGATCAATCTTGATCCAAGAAACTGACAGCCTCCTGTAGTGGACTTTCTGTTGTTATTGCATCCACCATAATCACTCTCTGTGTATGCTTATAAAGAGAAGTGTCCATCTTTGGGATCCCACAAACCAAGTGCCGGTTTGCCTTTCAAGTATCTAAAGATTCTCTTTACAGCATTAAGGTGTGATTCTTTTAGATCTGCTTGATATCTAGCACACATGCATACTGCATACATGATATCTGGTCTGCTTGCTGTAAGGTACATCAGAGAACCTATCATTGATCTATAGAGTTTCTGATCAATTGATGTGCCTTCTGGATCTGGGCCAAACTTCAGTCCAGTTGCAAATGGTGTTTGATGTGCAGTCTGTCATGTTGTATTTCTTGAGAATCTGATGCACATACTTGTCTTGGTTGATAAAAATTCCATCTTGTGATTGATGAACTTCTAGTCCAAGAAAGAAGGTAAGTTCTCCCATTGAACTCATCTGGAATTTGGATTGCATACGAGTTTCAAACTCTTTGCAGAGTTGTGTTTTTATGGAGCCAAAGATGATGTCATCCACACAGACTTGAACCACTAACAAGTCTTGTCCTTTCTTTTTTAAGAACAATGTCTGGTCTATTTTCCCTCGGGTATACCCATTCTGTAGTAGAAACTTTGATCAAGTCTCATACAACTTCCTAGGTGCTTGATGAAGACCATATAGAGCCTTATCCAACTTGTAGACTCTATGAGGGAATTCTGGATCTTCAAACCCTGGTGGTCAAGCAACATATACCTCTTCATCTATCTTTCCATAAAGGAATGTACATTTTACATCCATTTGAAAGACAATGAAGTTTTTAGATAAGGCATATGCAAGGAACACTCGGATGGCTTCCAGCCTTGCTACTGGAGCAAAGACATCACCATTGTCAATGCATTCCTCCTTAGTATATCCTTGGGCAATAAGCCTTGCTTTGTTTCTAATGACAATCCCTCTGTCATCTGCTTTTTTTCTGAAAAGCCATCTTGTGCCTATGGCATATTAACCTTCAGGTAGATCAACCAGTTTCCATACCTCTTGCTTTTGGAATTATTGTAGTTCCTCCTGAATTGCTTCTACCCAAATGTTGTCTATAAGTGCTTCGGTGATGTTTTTAGGTATAATTAGGGATAAGAAACAGGAATAGAAGCAAATGTTTACTGTGTCTGATTGACTCCTTGTCAGTCGGGTATTAAGGTCACCTATGATGTTTTCTAAGGGGTGATCCTTGTGTATTCTTGTTGTTTCAATCTGATCAACAAGAATTGTTGAATCAAGATTGTTGAATGTTTGTTCTTGTATGGTTGGTTGGGCAAGGGTATTTGTGGTTGAGGGACATTCTGGTTGTGCTGGTTCATTGAATGTTTGTGGGGAATCGTGAAAGAAATCTAGGATTTCATCGTCATGATGTGTGTCTATTAAAAAATGATAATCGTCATCCTCTTCAACTGTGTGAGGTTGATGTGACGTTGGTTGATTGAGTGGTTTGGTTGTCACAGGTGTTGATGAAGATGGTGTAGATGTGTTTGTTTCATTGGATGGTTTGGTTTGTTCTATTGGAGGTGTAACCGTGGGGCTTGAAGGAGATGTGGTTGTTCTCCTTGGAGGATCAGCAGTTAGAGGAACATCAATGGTTGGTTGAGGAGGTACCATAGGATATTCAACATCTTCTTTTGTACCTGAAACATCAAAATACGATGTTTCAAATGATTTTGTTAATAAATCAATGTCCAACAACCAGTCTGATCCACTGACTTTCTTTGGGAAAGAGTCTTCATTAAAAATAATATCAGTTGTTTCTTCCATAATATTAAGTCTTGGATTGTATACTCTGTAAGCTTTTGACAGCGGGGGCGGCAGCCCTTAACAGTGGGGTCCTAGGGGCAGCAGCCCCTAGTGGGGTCTAAGGGGCAACGCCCATGGCTAGGGCCGAGCTGCCAGGTCAGGGCGAAAAATTTTTATTTTAACACATTCGTATAATACATTTTGTTATAGAAAAATAGATCTTCCTGTTAAAACCACTTAAAATCTTGGTCATTTAAATCGTATATTTAGTATGCATTTTCAGCCCCAAAATTCAGAAAAATATTTCTAAGTCTTAGGCGCATGGCCACTATGCAGGCGCATGGGCACTATGCAAGCGCTTGGGCACTATACAGGCGCATGGGCACTATGCAAGTGCATGCGCACTATGCAGGCGCATGGACACTATGTTGGCGCATGGCCTTCTGGGCGCATAGGAACACTTAGGCGCATGGGAAGGTTCTGGGCGTATGGGTACTATTGGGGCGCATGGCCCTACACTTAGTCATTCTAGGCGAATGGCCACTATTTGGGGTATGGGGTCTTGGGCGCATGGGAACACTTGGGCAATTCTGACCTTTGGGCGCATGGGCCACTAGTTAGGCGCATGGGCAACCAACTCACACTAATTAACACAATTCAATCCCCAAACTAACATATATCATGATCTAAGCTTAGCACTAACATTCTAAGCCACAGTAGCACATTGATACCTTGATTATAACATCATAACCACCCAAATCATACCCCCTACGAACGAATACAAATACACATACGGGTATGAATGCCCATTTTATAAAAATATTCATAAATGCATTTCCAGCCCCAAAATCAGTTAAAACATGTAAAAAGGGGGTTCTAGAACTCACCTTATGTAACTTCAGGTATAACTTCCTTCAAACCCGTTTCCTATGAGCTCAAACACCTAAAAACCCACCAAAAACACACAACCGAACATCCAAACACATATAAGCATGTAACCGTGACTGAAAATCAGTCAAGAACACTTAAATTAACTAATTCTTACCTTAAATTCGAATTCTTCTTCTTCTCTCTAGAATCCCGAACTCTCTGTGTTGGTTCAACCTTAACCTCTACCTCAGGAGGAGCTTGGCTTGGTGGAGAACGCAAGTCCACAAGCTCTCTCTTTTTAATCTTCTGCTTGATCAATCTAATGTGCTCATCCATAGTGGATAGAGACTTTAGACCAAGCCACTTTCTAGAGAATCCATACAAATTCAAGAAGCTCATCATCCTCTGTCTGTCAGCAGACTTTTTTTGACTCTTTTGGATGATGGTTCTTAGCTTTGCAGCTTCTTTCCTCATCTTTCTCTTAGCAGCCTTTTGTTCATTGTTGAACTGTTGTTCCAGCTACTTAAGATATTCAAATTCTACATATTCATATGAGAGGGGAAGAAGTGCAGATGCCTGATAGAGGCCTCTGGCACTTAGGTAGTTGATCATCTTTTGTCTATGAGCCTTCTTGTCTACCTAAGGTTGTTAAGTTGCCACAGTATCTCTCTCAGGGCTTTCATGAACTGGGGAGAGAGTAGGAGCATGTTAGTACAACCTCTTTTTCCTTATTTCTTCTTTAACTTTGAGGAGCAATTTTGCATCCTCTGCCTCCTTCTTCTCCTTTATCAGCTCTAAGTCTACCATTTCATTTAGCTCTTCTAAGGGAAGAGAGATGAGTTCATCAATGTTGTAGTTCCTGGTTCCCAAATAGTTCAATCTTGCAGCCCTCATCTCATCATTTTGAGTGTTTAGCCTAGGGGCTGTCCAGATTGCAGCTTCCATGAAGCCTGAGGAACTAGTTGAACTCTCTCCTATTAGCTTCCTCTTCCTCTCTCTTTCCTCCTCCTCAATCTCCTCAGAGGTCATTTTCCTTTTTTCTTTGTCACTCAAAGGCCTTGGTGACTCAGGGTGGAGAAAGCTTTGGCCTTCATTAGTTGGTTCAGCAGTCAAGCTCTGGCTAGAGAGAGGTTGTGAAGCACCTTCACCAATTGGTGCCTCACTGAGGGTAAAGGACGTTGAAGTAGTTGCTTCTGTGATAATGCTCACAGGTTTTGTCACTGGGCCTTGCGTCAAGCTTTCCCCTTTGAAGCTAATCTTGGGTTCCACTTTAACATCTAGTTGACCAATGACATTGCATGTTTGCAGTTGCCTTCTTCTATACCTTTACTCTTCAACAATGTTGTCCTGAATTCTCCCAGCGAATATGTTAGCCTGCCTATGTTAAGTTGGGTTGACTAGCGGCATATTGACAAGAGAAACACTATAATAGAAGTTCAAGGTCTGAAAGTTTAAGACCTCTCGCTGTCCTTGAAATCTATGAAGTACTAGCGCTCTTCTATCAGCATCATACCTCCACCCATGTATTTCATTTATTGCTCCATAGGGTAGGGATGAGGTTGCCCTTCGCATACCCTCCATAAACATACTTTGTATAAGAGAGTCTATTTTAGTATGACTTTGAAGAGGTTGCTGAGTGTGGAATACTGCAAGTGAGGGTGGTGAATCTTCAATGTCCAAACTCTAAGAAGGACTCCTAGGTTCTATGATTATGACAACTTCCTCCCTTTTTTGGTAGCATCACCCACTTGCATAGGTGACCTGAAGGTTAAGTCTATCACATCCTTAGGTTCTTGTGTTCCTGATTGAGTCCTCCTGAAAGGTTTCATAGCTAGTTGCTCCTTGAGATCAGAAATCTTAAGTTGCTAATCATTGACCCTTCTTTGCAAGGTAGTCACTTGAGATTCCAAGTGACTAACCTTGGAGACTAAACTGGTGCATGTTTTTGTCAGTTTTTGCACATTTGGTCTGAGATTCCCCTCATCTTCAATAGAGAAATCACTGCATGATGAGGGAATTGGACCTAAGTCTTCTTCCTCATTAGCAGTTTGTTGTTCTTAGCTGTTGGATTTCCCCTGCTCACTGACAACATCAATTGAAGTGTTAATGGGTTAGGTTGCCATGGTTGAGCTCTTAATGATGTAATCACTTGCAGAAGTGACAGCCTCTTCCATATGCATCTCCTGAACAGGTTCAGGAAGATCCACCTCAGTGGGGGTGGATGATGTGGGCTAGATATGGGTGACACAGGAGTACTCATATCTCTTTGAGTAGGGAAAGAGAAGAGAGATTCATGATACTCATCGGGTGCCATATCCTCATCATCATAGAATTCTAGGTTGGGAATTGGCTGGTTTAGATCTAGAGGCTGGGGATGGTAACTTTCCCTTGAAGGTTGTTTACTAGAGTGGTGAGACTCTGAGTGAGGGCTTAAGGATTCTTGGGTTATGAGCTCTTCAGTCTGAGCATGAGGAACCTCATGATTGATCATTTGTGAGATGGGAGTGGTTTGCTCCTCATGAGAAGTTGGAGCTCCAGTGTCCACTTCCTCCTATATGGGTGGTGATGTGGGGGCCTACACAAATTGAATAACTTGTGCAGGGGTTCGTTTAGGTCTTCTTTGGTAGGTGATGGTTATTTATGGCTGTGTGGGTTGTCTTGAAGTGGATGGTGTGCATTCAACACTAGCCGGTGCTGCTTGGTAGTCACCTTGAGCAATAAGCTCTAACATTTTTAGGACAAGGGCTGTTTCTAGCCCTGAGAAACCAACAGTTGGATTTCTCATAGTCTTCAAGATACCGGGCTTCATCTATCCTAATTTTAGAATATTACCTATTCCCTTCAACTGTTAGCCCAGTTCACAGTTGAGAATGTGCTGGACATATCTAGGAAACATATAATATTCTAAGAAGTCCAACTTTGCAAGCATATTATTGTACACAAATTGAGAATGCCTGAACTTAACCCCATGAACCATCCGATGGACTATGAAAGAGTGGTCTTCTTGAATTTGGTGCCAACCTCCATGCTTGTTATACAAGCTATGAATAATGACATGGAGGACATACTTAGGTTGAGAGGAATCCTTCCCTTTCTTGGTGCCAACTGTTAGCCCAGTTCACAGTTGAGAATGTGCTGGACATATCTAGGAAACATATAATATTCTAAGAAGTCCAACTTTGCAAGAAAATTATTGTACACAAATTATGAATGCCTGAACTTAACCCCATGAACCATCCGATGGACTATGAAATAGTGGTCTTCTTGAATTTGGTGCCAACCTCCATGCTTGTTATACAAGCTATGAATAATGACATGGAAGACGTACTTAGGCTAAGAGGAATCCTTCCCTTTCTTGAAGGTTCTGACTAAGAAGTCACCTTCTTAGCCAATCTACTCAAAGGAGTGGTTTACAACATATTTGAGAAAGGACAATTCACCTTCTACATCATCCAGCTGTAGATGAGAGTTGATAGAAGCTGGAGTGATAAAAATTGTCCTCCCCTACACTATGGCAGATAGTGCCTTTTCCCCATCCACGATGACCTCTTGGCAGGTCCTCTAAAATTCCAAAAGTTGATCCACATAGAGTGGAGGATCAATGGTGAGGAGGTGAAGTAGTGAGATAGAGAAAGGAAGCGGCAAGCCTCTGATAAACTTGGATCTTTCTCAGAGTATAAAATAGCAACTTGATTTTGTTTTCTGTGAAGCTGCATGGAAAAATCTGGTTGGTATCTGCAGTCAAGGGTGGGCATTTAAGGTAGCTTTGAGGTGAAGGAAGATAAGAACAAATGCGGTGAGTGGGAATTTAGGTTTACAGAATTTGCAGATGAAGATGATATTGAAGAGAGGGGAACCATTGCGTATATTTATATGATATGGACTTGAGACAAAGTTAGTGCAAAAGGGTAAACTTTGACGTCCGAATGTTGGTCCCACCTTTGAGAAAGTGCCCAAAAAGGTAGTTTTCTTGAAAGTTGAAACTCTTCCTAATGTAATTTATCTTCGGAAGTTTTGTGAAAAACTTCCAAAGCCAAATTTTGTCTTCAGAACATATTCCTGAGCTCTAAGCTTAGTGAGAAATGGTTTCAGAAGAAAAATTGCTTGAAGTATTTTCCCTTTCGAAGAGTATTTTGTTTCGGATGATATTAAAACTTGAAAGTTGTATCCTTAAAGAGATTAAATCTTCTGAGACATAATTGTTTTCGGAAGAAATTAGTTCTTCAAAGGCATATAAGTACTTACAAGCATATTTTGGCTTCGGAAGAAATTTAAGCATTTGTTTCGAAGGTAAGTTTCTTTTAAGTAGTTATATGATTAAAGACTTAAAATTCTTCCAAATGCAATGTTAATGTGTTCCGAAAGAAAATACACATGGTAATTTTTCAAAATACTAAGGAATATCATTTGAAAAAGATTTTCTTCCAAGATAATCTGGGCTTATGTAGGTGATAGATTAGATAACTTAGGACACAAAATTTCTTTTATAAATAATATAGATTAAGTTTAAAGAAAATATATTCAAGGTTAATCATCCCAATAGCTGATACAAGATATATAAATCTCTGTTCATCAAAAGCCTTTGTGAACAGATCAGCATATTGTTTATTTGTGTTAACTTTGATTAGTTTATCAATCCCTTTTCATGATTATCTCTAATTAGATGATACATGATGTTGATGTGTTGCATAGGATTCTCTATGATAGAGATAGAATTGTTGTTGTCTATGTGGATGAGAGTCTCTTTGAAGTTGTATCCATAGTCCAACATCTTATTCTGAATCCAAAGTACTTGAGCACAGTAGCTTGCAGCAGCAATGTGTTCAGCTTCAGCGGTTGATGCAGATACACAGGATTGTTTCTTGCATTGCCATGATACTATCCTTCCACCAAGGAATTGACATCACCCAAATGTGGCTTTGCAGTCATGTTTCAGTCACCATAGTCACTATCTGTATAGGCATACAGATTAAATTCAGAATTCTTTGGATAACAAAGGCATAGCTTAGCGGCACCTTTGAGATATCTCGGAATTCTTTTGATAGCACCAGGTGTGACATCTTAGGGTAGTTTGATATCTTGCACATATGCATGTAGCAAACATGATATCAAGCCTGCTGGCTATAAGATATATGAGAGACCCATTCATAGCCTTGTAAAGATGTTCATCTACACACTTCCCCTTAAGATCAGGTCCAAGGGAGTGGTTTCTGGTTATCGATGTCTTTGTACCCATACATTCAGTCATGTTGAAGCTTGTGAGTATATCCTGTACATACTTTGACTGACTTATAAAGATGCTATTGTCAACTTTCTTCACTTGAATTCCCAGAAAGAAATTGAGTTCCCCCATGGAACTCATTGCAATTCTATTCTTCATCAGCTTCTCAAAGTATTTGTAGAACTTTGGATTAGTTGACCCTAAGATAATGTCATCTACATATACTTAAACCAACATCAATTCATTCCTTGTTCCTTTTATGAAGAGAGTTCTATCTATAGTATCCCTCTTATAGCTATACTGATAGAGATACTGAGATAGTGTCTCATACCACTTCTTAGAGGTTGGTGCAGCCCATAAATAGCTTTATCAAGCTTGTAGACATAATTAGGATGATCTAGGTCTGGAAAGCCAGATGGTTGTTTGACATACACCTCTTCATCAATCACACTAGATAAAAACGCACACATGATATCAATTTGGAAGACCTTGAAGTCCTTGGATGCAGCAAACGCCAAGAATATCCTAACAGCTTCAAGTCTTGCTATAGGAGCAAAAACATCAGTGTAATAAATTCCTTCTTCTTATGTGCACTATTGAACAACCATTCTTGCCTTGTTCTTGATGACAAGTCCTCTATGATCTTTCTTATTCCTAGAAACCCATTTGGTTCCCATGATAGTCTTCCCTTAAGGAAGAGTGCACAAGCTCTAAACCTTTTGGATTTTGAATTGAAGTAGCTCCTTTTCCATTACTTCAATTCAACTCCCATCCTTCAAAGCCTCATCAACTTTCTTTGGCCCTATATGGGACAAGAAGCAAAAGTATAGACAAACATTTTTGTCATGGGTTTGTTCTCTTGTTCTCACCTCCTCGTCAACATCATCAATGATGTTTGTAATGGGGTGTGACTTGTGGATCCTGTGTTGAGGGATCACAGCAAGTTTATTAGACAGATCTAAATTTGAGAAGTTTAGATCTAGAAATGAAGTGTCTCCCACCATATCAGCACACTTATCAAGAGAAGCTTGATCCAATGAGTGTGTGACATCATTGATGTTGTCTTCAATGGAGTGGTTATCAGCATCAACAAATCTTGATCACAGTCACCACCACCATATCCTCCTACATTTGAAGTTCCTTCATTTGTGTTTTGTGCCTTTAAGCTGGAATTTCAGGCCCTTTAGATGTATTAGCTTGATTTCTCATTATTGTGCTGATAGGAACTTCACTTGCAGGGTTAGTTACAACTAGAGCTGAAGTAGTATTCTTGCTTGCTCTTCTCAGCTCAAATCTTAGGTCAGGATCTTTTGTTGATGCATTACCTGTAGATCCTGAAACATCTTCACAAGATTTGTTAAAACAGTTGATTACTAAATCAAGATCAAATAGCTAATAAGGACCAGAACCTTTCACATAGGGAGTATGCTCATTGAAGATCACATTGACTGATTCTTCAACTACTCTAGTTCTTAGATTGTATACTCTATAAGCCTTAGCTTGGGAAGAGTATCCAATAAAGTGTCCATCATTTGATTTCTCAATAAACTTGTCTACTTGATCTTTGGTATTCAAGATGGTGTAGGGACATCCAAATGATCCGAGAAAACCAATGAACGGTCTTCTTTTGTACCATAGTTCATAAGGAGTCTTACCATGAGTCTTGACTACCAAGACTCTATTCTGCACATAGCAGGCAGTGCTAACTTCCTCTTCCCAGAAGGTGATGGGCAGCTTAGAGTCGGACAACATGGTTCTTACAGCTTCAATAAGTGTCATGTTTCTCCTCACAGTTACACCATTTTGTTAAGGAGTCCTGGGAGCACTTTATTGTCTTGTAATACCATTTTCATCACAAAATGTGTCAAGGGTGTGGTTCTTGAATTTAGTTGCTTGATCACATCTTATGATCTTGACCGTGTGATCACTTTGATTCTCAATTTTCAGAATGAAGTTCTTCAAGATCTCAGGAGTCTCATCCTTAGTTCTAAGGAAGAAAACCCAAGTGAATCATATGAAATCATCTGTGATCACTAAATAGTATGAGGTCCTTCGTAGACTCATCACACTGGTAGGGCCAAAGAGATCCATGTGTAATAATTCTAAGGGAGTAGTGATAGAGTTCTTTTCTTTGTCCTGTGAGATACCAAGTGTTATTTCACTTTCAGGAATGCAACACAGTGAACATCACTTGTAAACTCTTTCTTTGGCATTCCAGTTACCAAATCATTCTTAATTAATTTGTTCATGTTCTTAAAGTTTACATGGCACATTCTTTTATGCCAAAGGAAAGACTCGTCAGTATTGGCCATGGAAAGAAAGCAAAAAATTTCTCCTGAAGGGGATGTTTCCTACAAATCCATCTTGTGCATGTTCCTTTTTCGGGGTGCTCTAAGTAGGATATGCTATTAAGGAATGACCACCCCGGGCTTGAGAACAATGCACTCATGCTCACTGAAGAGCATACCTCTGGTCATAAAATTAGGATACACTCAGTAGATTGTACCCAAGCTCCTTAACAAAGTTTACCTTCTCCATACTGAGCTTACCATTTGTGACCTTGTCACTTCCTGTAATATAACCTCCAGCATCTCCTCCGAAAGCATATGGCCCTCCATCAATTCTTTCAATGTTTGAAGCAAAGAGCCATTGCCTGTCATGTCCCTGGAACAGCCACTGTCAATAATCTGTACATTCTTCTTGGTCTTCAGTTGTTCCTGCACAATAAAAGAGAGTTAGTTACATTTGGAAACCAAAGCCTCATTGGTCTTAGGCTCTTCAAAATAAACTGAAGACAATGTAACAGTAATTTATCATATACTGAGACTTTGGGGATCATTTGATGTTGTTAATGAAAAACTGTCAGTCACATGGTCTTTTCTTTTATCTTCCACACCATCTTTGGAAGATTAGACTTGACCTTCCATGCTTTGGAAGTTTTTACAACTTCAGAAGTTTTGGAGACTGACCCTTTGGAAGATCTTGCTTTCACTACAGCAAGCTTAGAGCTTCGGAATCATTCCTTTCTTCCGAGACCAAATTTTCTTCAGAAGGCAATTTTACACTTGTCTTCATTTTCATTTTGGAGCTTCCGAAAGAAAAATATATTTCTTCCAAAGCTTTCTTCTTCTTTATCCTCTCAGAAGTTTTCTTCCTTGTTATGTTGACAGTGCTTTTGGGATTGTAGAACCAATCCTTAACAAGATGAGAAGTACTGCCACACATAATGCAGTCAATTTGCTTTCTTCTAAGGTCTTCTTGTGAATGGAAGACTGAGTTTGATCACTTTCCATCACCATCCTCATCCTTTCAGATGTTGTAGCAAGCTTCCTAGGGTGAGGCTTGCCTTTGGAGGTGGATGGTTCATGCTGTGTAGAAGGGTTACACAATTGATCAGCCTTCATTCCGTCATAGAGATGGACTTGACATGAACTTGAAATCTTGTTACTACAGTTCAAGGTTGAATCCTCAGTGTTTACCACTTTAAAACCTGTAGAGATAAAAACTTGTTTCTGCTTGTAGTTGAAGGGTGCCTTGATCTCTTGAGCTCTCTCTGATGTTCTCTTGGCTTCTCGGAACAAGTTCTTTCTCTTTGACTTTGTCATCCCTGACTTCCTCCTATCCTAAGGAGAATAATGACCCTTGTTAGGATGATCTTTATCACTCATCCCAGATCTATCCTTAACTATCTCATCTTCATCCTCTTCATCACTGGGATCTATGGATGGAACTCATCTTGACTAGTTTCATACCTGGGAGATCTTACAGACAATCGCGTGTGTGGAGGAGCTATCTCTCTTGATTCCAGTCCCTGATTCTTTTGATAACATACTTTGGCATGCAAGGATGAGGATATTATGTTCTGAAGGTCTCTTCTTCAAAAACATGTTCTCTACCTTGGCTTTGCTGATCCCTAGCACAGCCTAACACTCAATTAACTTACTAATGAGATCTTTTATTTGAGTCCTGTAGTTGGTATGCTCATGTTTAAGAGTTGAAATAGTTTTCTTTAAGTCTTCTATTTTTACCTTATACTCATTTTTAGCACTTTTGAAATCAGATTTTAAGATGTTTAAGGACTCAAGATCATATCTCATCTCTAAGTTATAGGACCTATGTCTATTTACTTTAGCAATGCATTCTGGGGTACAAAGATGTTCCAATACCTTGGCTTCATCTAGATCTGCCATCAATGCTTGGTTTTGAGATTCATGTTGTACCTGAAAGCTCCAATCAAAGCCTCCTTCTTCAACAGCAACTGCAGCTTGCTGCTTGGGCTTCTCAGTGTGTGGAGCTCCCTCAGTGTAGTTTGGCTTGGGTTATGCCTGACCACCATTTGTCCTGGGTGCTCGGTACTCCCTAGAAAAGTGTCCCTCATCTGGTTATAGTTGTAACACTTCACTTTTCTTTTGTCCATTCCAAACTTTCTACTACATACGTTGCTAAGAAACTTTCTCCTTGTCCTCTTGTAGAATTGCTTTACTCTATGAGTGAGAAGAGCATTTGTTGAACTCTTTCATTATACTCCAGATCATCTAGATGGATACATTCCAAATCTTCAAGGGTGAAGAGAAAGTTGTCTGTGCTTTCATCATGAGACACAAAGGCTTGTGATGAGCTTGTTTCTTGGAATGGGCTTCCTTGGATGTAGCTCTCCTTTGGTGTCTCTAGGAAGTTGATGAATGGGCCCTTTATTGAGTTGTCAGTGTAAGAGATAAAATGGTGTTGTGGTTCACTACAATCCCTTTCAACCACATGCAAGGCAGAACTCTATTGATTGCTAGAGTTTCCAGACGGATTTTGCATGTTCATCTCCATCTGCTAACCACTGAGTATGCCATAAAACTCAGTGAGAGTGAGGGTCTTTAGATTTTCAGTCATCTTAATGACTACATAGTAGTTTGTCCATTGTCTAAGAAGAGAGGACATGAACTTTCTCATAATATCTCTGTTCTCCAGTTTCACTCCAACATCCACCAGAGTGTCCACAATCTCAACATACCTAAAGTATTGTTCATCATGGTATCACCTATCTTGAAGGTGAAGTTCTTAAATTGTTGCTTCAGAAGGCCTTTCTTGTTTTCTTTGGCTTCAGTAGACCCTTCGTACATCAACTTTAGTGCATCACAGAGCTGCTTAGTGTTTTGCACTTCTTGAAGCCTCTATAGATGGCATTTGGAAGAGCAGTTTGGAGGCAAGTCATGGCTTTTTGATCTACATCTATTCTTTTTCTATCTTCTTTAGATTAGTCAGCCACTTACTTTGGGATCATGCCACCTCCAACAGCAGCTAAAGAGGTGCATGGAATATATGGTCCTATGGTAACAGACTCACACATCCTGCTGTCCTGTGACTTGATGTAGCCTTCCATTCTTAAACACCAAGTATCAAAATCATTAGGAGTGATCAATGGGGACATTACCATGCTACCGGTTTCCATATCAAACTTAGATGCTACCATTTGAGATGTTAAGTGTTTTGTGAGAGCTAGGGAGATTTAAGATGGTGAGATCATACAATCAAGAGCCTGGAATGCTCTGATACCAATTGTAGGACCGGTTAAGGAATGGTCAATACAATCAGTCTCATAATAAGGAGAGTGTTAGAACACTTAATCGTTCAAATAGGGAACCGGATTTAAGAATAAGATGCAAAGAACACAAGTAACAATGAGACAGAACTCAAGAACAATATCTTTGGTCTTCAAGAATGATGTATATTAATATCAAGTTCTTTTAGAAGAGTTACAATGCATGTGTTAAATAAAATACAAGACCCTGTGATACTTTATACTATATCCTACAACCGCCTTTTGAATGGCGACTATGACATGCCATTGCTCGCATCCTAATATATTACAAAAAGGATAAAAGTACATAAAGTAGAAAGTTATAGATTCAAGACCAGTTACAAACGCATGGGCCTTTTTACCCACTCATGCAAGTTGGTGAGTCTTCAGAGTTGTAGCAGAAAGTGGGTCAACTGACGGGTTGGCAAGAACATAAAACTCATGTTTAACCTTTTAAACATTCTGAAAACGCAGCGGATATAAGGCTTTTAAAACGATTTTTAAAGCTGAAATTTCATGTTCTTAGGTGACCATTTTAGGTGAAAAACAAACCCATATCAAAAGGATCTTAAATATATGAATGGACAAGCTATGAACATACAAAACGTACATAAAATCACAGCTTGAATAAGCTGTGATGTCTACCTTCTTCCAGCAAGAAAAGTCGACCAAGAAGGGCTGTTGGATGCTTCAAAACGTCCAAAAGAAGGGCTGAAAGATGGCCAAAACTTCAAAGAAGAAGTCCTCAAACGTCTATACCCACAAGCCTTCAAGCAAACACCATGGTTGCTAGGATTTTGGACACCAAAAACTTCAAGAACAAGCTGCCAAATCACCTTCAAAACTGTGAGTTTGAAGAAGAAAGAAGAGAGAGTTTTTCTTGGAGTTTAGTTGCATGTGTATCTCAAATGATGGCTGGTCCAAGAGCAATTAAAAGACCCCTTAATGTGTTGTATCTAATCAACACAATTGGTCCAATGACAAGCAAGGGGGGGCGGCCGAATTTTGGTTTGAAAAAGGGTTCCCCCCTTTTTTTTGTTAGACACATTCACATGTTTATTGGTCTTATAATTTGTCCCTCTTAGAAAATGTATACAACTAACCCATTAATTGTATAACATATATAGCCATTATTAATTTGTAATGTCATCTAAATAACATTACAAATAATTTCATTGAACAATATATCCTAATAAATTGTTCCATGTCATATGCAACTTGTTTAGAAAACCCATTTTCTAAATTGGTGTTAATATTTTATTGCATGATCATATCATCAATTAAATATTATTTGGTGTTTGCTAAGCTTGTTATTGGGTATAACCCGACTTGGATCATAACGTACTAACCACATCAATATTCTAAGTGTCTTGGGCACATAGAATCCTACAATCTCCCACTTGCCCAAGATTCATAGAAAATTGATGCAAGCAGTAAATACCGCCTAACAACGGTTTACTACCCTTAATACGCATGACTTATAGCCATTCAATAACATCATCCCCTTCAAGTACCCTACTTGAAATGATTTAGGTGAATCGATCATCTATCCTTTTGTTACAGATGTCATGTTAAATCCAAGGACACAGAATGATCATTCCTTGTTGATTTAACTTAATCAGGCCTTAGACATCTAACTCTCAACGAATAAGAGGAACAAATTCCATCTTGACTACATACATTTCTCACAAACACCTCATGTTATACCTGAACATATCCTTATGTAATGTCCACTATTTCAGGACAGTGAAGAATAGGCTCAAGGTATAATACTTGGTGAATATCAAAACCCAATATGTATCTCAGGTCGGAGGATACCAAATGATATTCGCCTTTACTCAAATTTACTTATGATCAATCAATAAGATTCCATGTAGTAAAATTTGAGATGCGGGTTAGTCCAATATTTGTATCCCACAAATATCTATGAACCTTGGTAGCATCCCATTGCTCTATATTCATCCTTATGAATATCAACCAATCCAAGTTCATAATAGTCTTACCTTCAAACTTGTTCCCACAAGTGTGAACGACTACGGACATTTAGAGTAAACATTTTACTCATGGATTAAACATGCTAAATTGAAATATTATTTGAAACATTATAACCAAATAATTTTATTCAAATAATAGAAAGTTCCACATATCCAAATACAAAATTTACAGATCAAATCCAATCACTAGAATATCGAAGTCCCATGGCACAAGTATGACCTTCATGCTTTGCCTTTTCAAGGAGCTTCGTGAGAGGATCCGCAATGTTTTGATCCGTGTGAACTTTGCGAATACATATGTTTCCCTTTTCAACTTCATCTCGTATGTAGTTGAATCTCCGCTCAATGTGCCTAGTCTTTTGATGAGCACGGGGTTCCTTGATTTGTGCAATCGCACCCTCGTTATCACAAAAGATCTCTAGGGGGTCCTGAATGGAAGGGACAACCCCTAGATCGGCAATGAATTTCTTCAACCATGCAGCTTCTTGAGCTGCCAATGAGGCGGCGACGTACTCTGATTCTGTAGTCGATAGAGCCACCACATCCTGCTTGGAGCTCTTCCAAGAAACCGCTCCTCCATTCAGAATGAAAATGTATCCCGATTGTGATCGAGAATCATCACGATCGGTTTGGAAACTCGCATCCGTGTAACCTTTTACAACGAGTTCCTCGTCACCAGATCCATAGATTAGGAACATATCTCTTGTCCTCCTTAGGTACTTAAGTATGTTCTTAACAGCCATCCAATGACTGTTTCCAGGATTCTGCTGGTAACGGCTTGTCATGCTTAAAGCGCATGACACGTCCGGTCGAGTGCATATCATTGCATACATGATGGATCCTATAGCAGATGCGTATGGGATTGCCTTCATGCTATCTTGCTCATCCTTTGAGCTTGGACATTGAGTCGTACTCAATATCGTTCCTCTTTGAATAGGTACCGTACCTTTCTTAGAGTTTTCCATCTTGAACCTTTTCAAGATCTTATCAATGTACGCACTTTGATTCAAACCAATCAACCGCCTTGATCTATCCCTATAGATCTTTATTCCCAGAATATAGGCGGCTTCACCAAGATCCTTAATGGAAAAACAGCTTCCAAGCCAGGTTTTTACACCTTCCAAGGTTGGAATGTCATTTCCAAATAGTAGTATGTCATCAACATACAATACTAGGAAAGTTATTATGCTCCCACTAGCCTTTTTATACACGCAAGCCTCATCAGCGTTTTTGATGAAGCCAAATTTCTTGACCTCCTCATCAAAACGATGATTCCAGCTTCTCGATGCTTGTTTCAATCCATAGATTGATTTCTTTAACTTGCATACTTTATTAGGATGTTTTGGATCAACAAAACCTTCAGGCTGAACCATATAGACATCTTCCTCAAGATATCCATTTAGGAAAGCGGTTTTGACATCCATTTGCCAAATCTCATAATCATAATGAGCTGCTATGGCAAACAAGATCCTTATAGACTTTAGCATCGCAACAGGTGAGAAGGTTTCATGATAATCAACCCCTTGAGTTTGAGTGAAACCCTTTGCTACAAGTCTAGCTTTATAAGTATCCAAGTTTCCATGCATATCGGTTTTCTTCTTGAAAACCCACTTACTTCCAACTACCTTGGAATTAAGCGGAAATACAACAAGTTCCCAAACTTGGTTGTCATAAATGGATTGCATCTCAACGTTCATGGCTTCTAGCCATTTGTCACAATCCGAATTGGACATTGCATTATGGTATGTGGTTGGTTCATCAGAATCTACCACATAGCATCCATCCATGAAAAATCCATATCTTTCAGGTGGATTACTAGTTCTACCACTTCTGCGAACATCTTGTGTGTATTGATCAACCCCTTGATCTTCCTCAACATCCTCATGTTGAGTGCTAGTTTCAACCAAACGTGTATCGGGTTGTGGTTCTTGATCCTCTTCAAGATCCACTGTTCTACTGCCAGCTCCTTCCATAAGGAACTTTGCTTCTAAGAACTCACCCTTTCTGGCAACAAACACCTTTTGTTCAAGCGGATCATAGAAATAATATCCCGTAGAATCTCTAGGATATCCAACAAAGATACACTTGGTGGATCGGACATCTAATTTGTTTGGGGTGGGAGTCTTAACATAAGCCTCACATCCCCAAACCCTTAAGTATGATAGGGATGGAACTCTTCCATGCCATATCTCAAAAGGTGTCCTTTCCACCTTCTTTGTTGGGGCCATATTCAGAATACGGGCCGCGGAGAGCAGAGCGAAACCCCAAAATGATAGAGGTAATGAGCTTCTAGCCATCATAGATCGGACCATATCCAATAAGGTTCGATTCCTCCTTTCAGACACACCATTATGTTGTGGTGTTCCAGGTGGAGTGAGTTGTGAGACAATCCCACAACTCCTAAGATGATCTTGAAAAACATCACTTAGGTATTCACCTCCTCTATCGGTACGGAGAATTTTAATTGACTTATTGAGTTGATTTTGTACTTCATTCTTGAAGATTTTGAACGTTTCAAAAGCTTCATCTTTGTGCCTTAATAAGTACACATACCCATAGCGACTATAGTCGTCGGTAAAGGTAATGAAGTATCTTTCACCATTCCTAGTCATTGGCTTAAAAGGACCATATACATCCGAATGTATGATTTCTAATAAATCTTTTGCCCTTTCGGTAGTTCCACTAAAGGGCGCCTTAGTCATCTTGCCTTGTAAACAAGATTCACAAACATCAAATGAATCACATTCATTTGTTTTTAAAAGACCATTCTTTTGAAGTGTTTGTAAACGTTTCTTGTTTATATGACCAAGACGACAATGCCAAAGATAGGTATCACTCAAGTCCAACTTGAGCTTCTTGGTGTTAGTTTGGTACAATGAACTATTTAAAGTATTTTCATGAACCAATTCATAAATGCCATTAATTGGAATAGCTTTAAAATAGAACATACCATTTAAAGAAACATGAATATCATTTTCAATAAAAGATAATACATAATCATAATGTCTTAGTTGAGATACAGAAATAATGTTCCTAGTCAAACTAGGAGCATACAAAACATTCTTCAAAATAACTTCCAAACCACTTGGAAGTCTTAGGATGTAGTCCCCACGAGCTTCAACTAATACTTTAGTTCCATTGCCCATGAAGAGGCTAACATCCCCTTTCTTGAAGTCCCTACTTCTTGTGAACCCCTGCAACAAATTGCAAATATGAGTTCCACATCCGGTATCCAATACCCATGTGTTTGAAGATGTAACATTAAGATCAATATGTATCATGTATATTGTACCTGAGGTCTGCCCGGCATCCCTCTTTGCTTTCAACTCTTGGAGATGGACAGGACAATTCCTTGCCCAATGTCCTATCTCCCCACACTTGAAGCATGGGTCATTAGTAGCAACCTTTTGCTTCTTCTCTTGTGGTTTGGGTGGTACCCTTACCACCCCTTTCCCTTTTCCCCATACGGGTCCCTTACCCTTGGCAACCTTTGCCTTGGGTGCGGGATGAGGCCTCTTGTTGTTCCCACCTTCATTGATGGTGAGAACGGGTAAAACCCTTTTACCCATGGCCGCCTCGGCCATTTTGAGCATTGAGTGAAGTTCTCCAATGCTTTTGTCCCATGCATTCATGTTGTAGTTCAACACGAATGTCTCGAACTTCTTGGTTAGGCCATTTAGGATCAAATCCGTGTCCAACTCCTTCGAGACGGGGCAGTTTAGCCTCTCGAGGCGGTCAATATGACTTTTCATCTTAAGTACATAAGATGAAACAGATTGGTTGTCGTCCATACGACATGCATGGAGCGCTCGAACCGTTTCGAACCGCTCAACCCTTGCTTGCTGTTGGAACGTTTCCTTCAGCTGGGTTATCATGTCGTAAGCTCCGTGATGTTCATATTCCTTTTGGAGATCCGGAGTCATGCTCGCTAGCATGAGACAAGACACTTGGACGGAGTCCTCAGTGTATTTCAGCCAATCGTTAAAGGCCTCCTCATCATCCTCGCTAGGTTGATCGGGGATAGGGTCGTCTAAAATATATGATCTTCTCTCTTGCTTGAGAACAATTCTCAAGTTTCGATACCAATCAATAAAGTTGTTATGATTTAGACGTTCCTTTTGGAGGATCGCTCGTAGTGATTGGTTTGACGAGGATGAGTTATCGTGATTTTCATTATTGGTGGCCATCTACAAAATATAACAAAGATCTATTTTAGTATTTTTGATATTGCTAATTTTAATAATTAATGCCTTTTAAGGTCAATTTTATATTAAAATCTAGAACCCAACATTACATTTAAATTGTGGTTAGGTGACCTTTATCCCACGATTTAAATTAATAAGGTGGTCAACGATTGACGATTGCAACCATATGCAACTTCTAGAGGTATGGGATCGACTTTAAACATCATATGCAAAGTCGGCATGTTAATCCCATCAACACCATTTGGAAACCATATTTTAGGTGATCCATTCAACATGGTTTGCAAATCAAGTTACCCTACTTGCACACACATGTGAGTTTACCAACATAGGTGGTTAGGTGACCTTTATCCCACCAATGTGGTATTCCCACCTTAAGTCACAAGTTCCCTCAAAATGGTTAGGTGACCTTTATCCCATTAAGAGTTTCCAAATGACTTAAGTGTTGTGCAAAAGGATGGTGTTAAACTTGTTTGTTAAATGTTTAGAGGTTTCATAATTCTAGTTTAGAAAACTCTATGTACTTGTATTTGCATGCTTTCAAATACAAGGTACCTTATGGTTCTTTAATTAAAACCTATTTTAATCTTTAAAATCATTAAAACATTTTAATAACCTTTTATTACCTTTTAATGATTAAGAACCATCATTTTTATAACTTGTTAAGTTTGTTAATTAGTTTGTAATGCATGTCTAAATTTCAATCATACAATCAAATAACAAACATCCAAACAAGTCATAAACATAACATACATAATGTGCATAACCATAGCCCTTATGTTGACAACACTTGTTTGCCATCACAAGTGTTGTCATTTGGTCTTTCTAAGGGTCAAACACATTATAAAAGTTCCAAGAACCTCCCACTAGAAACCGCATCCAAATGCTCCATGTTTCTTGTGTCTTCTCTTTGTGCTTTTGTCACGTACATCTTCATATTACAAGAAATAATGTCCTAATACAAGATTTCTAGAAATATGAAAATGACTAATCTATTTATTACAACCCAATAACAAATAAATTACACTTGGAACAAAAAACAAATAATAGATTATACAACCAAATTGAATGAATGAATACAACCATCATAAACATCCAAACAATCACAAGGTCAATGGCTAGGTTATGCACTAAAACATCCAATGATCAAATCATCAAAATATATATTGAAACCCCACTTAAAACCTTCAAATTTCAGCCAACATAAACTGAAATTTTGGTTTTAAATATTGTCCAAACAATCAACATATCAACATACATATCTTTCAAGGTTTAATCACAAGCATGTGTGATGTAACCTTGAAAGTTGGGGATTCAACAAAACATGATACACCAGCCCAAAACCAGCCTATAACATGTCTAAAATCATCTTTTGAAACCAATTTCAAAAGATAAATCAAGCAAGCCATCCATATAACTGGCTCTTGATGCCATTGACGGGTTTGCAAGAACATAAAACTCATGTTTAACCTTTTAAACATTCTGAAAACGCAGCGGATATAAGGCTTTTAAAACGATTTTTAAAGCTGAAATTTCATGTTCTTAGGTGACCATTTTAGGTGAAAAACAAACCCATATCAAAAGGATCTTAAATATATGAATGGACAAGCTATGAACATACAAAACGTACATAAAATCACAGCTTGAATAAGCTGTGATGTCTACCTTCTTCCAGCAAGAAAAGTCGACCAAGAAGGGCTGTTGGATGCTTCAAAACGTCCAAAAGAAGGGCTGAAAGATGGCCAAAACTTCAAAGAAGAAGTCCTCAAACGTCTATACCCACAAGCCTTCAAGCAAACACCATGGTTGCTAGGATTTTGGACACCAAAAACTTCAAGAACAAGCTGCCAAATCACCTTCAAAACCGTGAGTTTGAAGAAGAAAGAAGAGAGAGTTTTTCTTGGAGTTTAGTTGCATGTGTATCTCAAATGATGGCTGGTCCAAGAGCAATTAAAAGACCCCTTAATGTGTTGTATCTAATCAACAAAATTGGTCCAATGACAAGCAAGGGGGGCGGCCGAATTTTGGTTTGAAAAAGGGTTCCCCCCTTTTTTTTGTTAGACACATTCACATGTTTATTGGTCTTATAATTTGTCCCTCTTAGAAAATGTATACAACTAACCCATTAATTGTATAACATATAGAGCCATTATTAATTTGTAATGTCATGTAAATAACATTACAAATAATTTCATTGAACAATATATCCTAATAAATTGTTCCATGTCATATGCAACTTGTTTAGAAAACCCATTTTCTAAATTGGTGTTAATATTTTATTGCATGATCATATCATCAACTAAATATTATTTGGTGTTTGCTAAGCTTGTTATTGGGTATAACCCGACTTGGATCATAACGTACTAACCACATCAATATTCTAAGTGTCTTGGGCACATAGAATCCTACATCAACTTTATGCAAAAGCACATCCGAGAAAAACAAGTTCTCCTCTGTCTTTGGAAGAAATCAGTCTTCACTTCATTTGGCTTCGGAAGACTTTTCCTTTAAAGGTTCGGAAGACTTCATCTTTTAGCTTCGTAAGATTTGGTCTTTGGCTTCAGAAGATTTGGTCTTTGGCTTTGGAAGATTTTACACTTAGAGAATTTTCTGAGTATAGTGTAAATCTTCCAAAGCAACTTCTACTTTGTACTAAGTGCATGCATGCAGGAAACCTTTGGTTGCTTGATTGCATCAGCCTTTATACTGAACCTTACATTTGTGTTTTCTGAAATTTCGCCAACGGGGGTTGAGGATCTAAGCAAATACGGGAATTCTTGCTGATTTTGCTTTCCGGTTCCCACGTGAACTCAGGTCCTCTCTTAGAATTCCACTTGACCTTCACAATGGGAGTTTTTCACCATCTAAGTTTCTTTTCTTCTCGAGCCAGTATATCAAGTAGTTCTTCCACAAATTGTAATTTAGTGTTAATTTGCACTTTGGTGTAAGGCATCACTAGTGTTTTGTCAGACAGACACTTTTTGAGATTCAAGATGTGGAAAGTGTCATGTATGCCTCCTAGCTCTTTAGGTAGCTCCAGCTTGTATGCAACAGGTCCAACCCTCTCGATTATCTTAAAAGGTACAATGTACCTTGGGCTTAGCTCCAGCTTGTACACAACGGGTCCAATCCTCTCTACCTTATCTTTTTTAATTAATACGCACCGAAGCCCTTGTCATGATGCATTGCAATAGACAGTGAAGTCTTATGTTCCTTCAGGTAAGGATAGAATTGGTGCTCTACATAACTTCTACTTTTATGTTTTGAAGGCTTCTTGTTGCTTGGTTCCCCAGTCAAACTTGGTGATCTTTTAGGTTAAGTATGTTGGAGGCCTAGCAATCTTTGAGAAGTTCTTGATGAACCGACGATAATAGCCTGCCAGACCCACGAACTGTCTCGCCTCGGTGGGTGTCTTAGAGCCTCCCATTTCTTGATTGCTACAATTTTTATGGGATCTACCTAAATCCCTTTCTCACTGATAACGTGGCCAAGAAACTGGACCTCTGGCATCAAAACTCACACTTAGAGAACTTTGCATATAGTTGATCATTCCAGAGTAATTCCAAAATCAACTTTAAGTGCAACTTGTGTTCAGCCTCGGTTTTGGAGTATATATAGATGTCATCCATGAATACGAGATAACCTTGTCTAGGTATGGTTTACACACCCTATTCATGAGATCCATGAATATAGCAGGGGTGTTGGTTAAATAGAATGGCATAACGAGGAACTTGTAATATCCATACCTGGTTCTAAATGTGGTGTTTGGTACATCTTCCTCCATAATTCGTAGTTAGGGATACACTGACCTGAGATCTATCTTGAAGAAATATCGTGACCCTTGGAGTTGGTGAAACAAGTCATCAATTCTTGGAAGTGGGTAACGGTTTTTTATCGTGACTTTTTCAACTCCTTGTAGTCAATAAACATCCTTACGGTTTCGTCCTTCTTTTTGACAAACAAGACCGGTGCTCCCCATGGTGAGAAGCTTGATCTAACAAACCATTTGTCCATGAGTTCTTGTAGTTGGATCATTAGTTCTTGCATCTCCAAAGGGGCCAATCTATATGGTGCCTTGGCTACAGGTGCTACTCCCGGTACCAAGTCGATTTGAAAGTTGACTTGTCTCTGTGGGGGCAATCCTGGTAGTTTGTCAGGAAACACGTCGGCAAACTCCGATGCTACAGGAACATCTTCAATTTGTTTCTCCTGCTCAATAGACATTACATATGCTACGTACGTGACACATCCCTTGCGTAGGCACTTATCAACTTTCATGCATGATATAATGATCATGCCTTGCCTTGGTCTTTCCCCGTGTACTATGAGGGTCTCTCCTTCAGGTAGTAGTATCTTTAATAATTTCTTGTCACACAAGATTTCTGCTCTATTCTTTTCCAGGCAATCCATTCCTACCATTACATCAAACCCTCCTAATTCTACAGGTATTAGGTCAATGGGGAATTCATGCTCATCCAAATCCAACGTATACCCAACAATTGTTTCATCGGCCTTGATTGAGGTTCCATTAGCTAACTCTATGGTATAGGTACTAGCTAGCTTAGAGGAATCTAAGTCAATTCTTTAACTAAGTGTTGTAGAAACAAAGCTCGTATTTTCCCCAGTATCAAACAATATGTACGCATAATGATTGTTGACTAAGAACGTACCCGTCACGACTTCAAGTTCTTCTCTAGCAGGTTCTGTGTTCATCACTAAGGCTCTTCCTTTGGGGCAGCCAATCACATGCTTTTTAGCTATAAGATTAGGGCAATCAGGGCGGAGATATCCGACTTCTCCAGATTCATGTCACCTCGTAGACCCTTTGGTAGTAGATTTGGATTTTTTTTGCGAAATGCCCCCGCCGATTGCATTTGAAACACACACTCTCCCTAACCTCCTGTAAGGCCCCGTCCCCGGGCACCTCACAGTTCGTCAATCATAGCACTAAACGTACATAATAGTATACATTTCATAAAACATTGCAGCGGAATTACATTAACAAAAGCCCATTCATTTCATTTATAATTACTGTTCTTAAGCAATACATCATTGTTCATTAATTACAAAAGATTGTTTAAATGCATTACAAAACAACAATATCAAAACATGAATGGATGTCAATCTTGTCCCGCCGAGTAGCTTTACCCTCGTGCCATCCTCAGCATTATTTACCTACCAACTAAAAATGTATAAAAGTAAGCGTTGCTGAGTGAGTTCTAGTTTTAAAAGTATTAAAATACCTTGTATAGATATATGAATATATCCTTTGTTGTAAAATACTCCCTTTATTTTGGTTAGTGATCGCACACCATACATACATCAAGGTAATACTTTCTTTCATTCCTTTACTGTACGCATTCGTTCATTTCGTACATTTATCATTATCTTTCACTCTCTTACGGACCAATGTGCAATACCCCGAACATTGTGCACGAAGCTGATGCTGGGCCTGTGGTCTATAAATAGACCATGAACATTATGCACTAAGCTGACCCAGTCACCGAGGGTATGCTACAAAGGTCCCTGTCAGTCTCAATGACTGACCCTGCATGCATCCTTCGAGTTAGCTAAACCGCATATAGTCGAGCTAACGACAACATGGTCGTGCACCTCCTTTTCATTTGCTTGCAAGACTTTCATTCATTCCTTTATGTTCCACGTTTCTCTATCATTAATCTTTCACTTTTATTAATGATGACACTTTACGTATACGATCATAAACATACCATGTAAAGTCACACAATAATAGTTAATATGGAACATAGGGACAAGTCATAATCATGCATAATAATAACAATTAAAACCGTAAAGTCAAACTAGGGTCAAACCCTAATCGTTCTTTTTTACTCCAAAATTTAGAAAATTTTCTAAGTGTTCTGGGAGCATGAGCACTATGCAGGTGCATGAGCCCTGCTTAGGTGCATCAGCACTATTCGAGCGCATGGCCCTACACTTAACCCTTTTCCCTACTAAGTCTTGGGCGCATGCACTATTCAGGCGCATGGGCACTATTGGGGCGCATCATCATATACTTAACTTTCAAAGGTACATTTTTAGGTGCATAGGCCCTGTTTGGGCTCATGACCTTACTTAATATGTTCTAAGGCAAAAAGGCTAGGCTCATGGGCCCTGTTTGGGCACATGAGCAACACTTAAATCTTTCTAAGGCAATTTCAAGCGCATGAGCCCTATGTAGGCGCATGAACAACCTGTTTAACATATTTCTCCATAATTTTCAATCCCAAACATCATTTCATCCTATTCTAAGCTTATTAACATCATTCTAAGTATGCATATCATATAAGCAACCATAAAACATCATCATACATGCCTAAATACATACGGACACATACATAATAATTTTAAAATCATGTTAATACATTTTCAACCCGAAAAAGACACTTTAAAACATGTAAAAGAAGGGCTCTAGAAACTCACCTTAGCTGCTTTAAGCCTCAAACTCTCCAACTTGAAATTTTTAAAAGCTTCTAACACCTATACATGTCTAAAAACACATACCCGAACACATACATACACATGAGAACATGTAGAAACCGGTTTCATGGTCAAAAATCCATAAAAACCGAACCAATTATACTAAATTTACTTACCTTAACTGAATTTGGCTGCTCTCTCTCTAGAACCGAAGATCTTATACTTTCTCTCTCTAAAATGTCGAGCAGTTTAGAAATGCAGAAGATATGGGCGGCCATGCCCACTTTAAACAGAACAATAATAATATGTTTTGTATCTTGTATGCTTTTACCCCTCCATTTGTGCTCCTTCTCATTTTCTTCCAAGATACTTTTCTTGTTCTTATTTCTTTTCTTTCTTTTATTTTTGACAATATTTCCGGGTGTTACACCTCCTTCACTTAGGCCCTCACCCCTGTCTTGACTCGACATCGACCAGCATGGTGTAATCCATATTTCCCATAAAATGGATGTTTTCCCATATACGGTTTCTTATCTCCACTTGGCTTACTTCCACTCGCTCTCCCACTCGAACTTCAACTCATAACTCTAAAACTATCCCACTTCCTCTTAATTCCCACACTTTCCGATCCTCTAGCACCATCAAACCTGACAACCTCATCGTTGAGTGTCGCAGAGATTTCCATAGTTTCTTTGAAAGTCCTTGGTTTCGCAGCCTTCACCATTTCCCTGACCTTTGGGGTCAAACCCCACACATACCTACCTATCTTCTTTCATTCGGGTGTAACCAAGTGTGGCACTAGCAGTGACAACTCATTAAACCTATTTGTGTACTTTAAAACCGCAGTTCCCTTCATCTCCAAGCTTAGAAACCTAGATTCCATCTTCTCAATCTCGTTTATCGGGCAATAACATTCGATCATCAAACTCTTAAACTCCTCCCATCTCATCTTTTTTACCATGTTCCTTCCTCGGGTCTTCAGTAATGTATTCCACCAGTTAAAGGCTCCATTTTTAAGTGAGTGTGTAGCAAACCTCAAATTGTTTCCCTCAGCATAATGACTAATATTAAGTACAACTTCCATCTCCTCTAACCAGTGTATGGTTCCTGTAGCACCCTTGATTCAAAATTAGTCGGTTGGCTTCCACACCATTAAGGCCTTGTGTGCACACCTAGTTTGCACATGTTCAATCTCACGATCTTCTTCCTCGTTTATATTATTATTATCATCATCATCATTGTCTCCTCTTGCAGGTGTTTCTTGGTTGCGTTCAACGTTGACATGAGATAATAGCAGGTAAGGCATTGGCGATGGCCTCGGCAATTAATTGTTGGAGCCTAGCATCCTAGTTGGTTTCATTATTGGTGTTAGTAGGGTTGTCTGTGTCGTGGGTGTTGTTGAGGTTGTTGGTGTTGTTAGGGTTTCCATCTAGATTTTCATCAGTTTGGTTAGTGCGTGCCCTAGACCGGGTAATGGCACCAGTTCTTGTGTTTGGAGCGCGTCCTTGACCTCTTCCCCTAGGCATGGATATAACATACATTTTATATTTCTAAGTTTGCACTGATATTCAAGCATTAGGTACCCCAAGAATCATCACACAAAACATATAGATAGTCAATAAAATCTAAACAAAACAAGCATAGATAGTCCACGTCATTACAAAACCGCTATGAATATAATGTGTGACATGAGTGAACATCCACTCATATCCTACAAATACATAACTTTTCCCAATTAAGTAATCAAATAAAGTAAAAATAAAACATCATCAATGACGACGGCGGCGGTAGCAGGACCATGGGTCAATCACACCTCGTAATCCTTTTCACCACGAACACTGCCTCGTCCCTTCTTGCTTCATCACGTCATAGTGCTGGTAATGATGCCATACCTCCACCATGAAGGAATCTTCCACCAGTGACCCCAAGAGATACAAGGGCGGGTTAGCAAAAAATTGGTATGACGCGCTAGAATAGCGCACTAACTCGCCGTAGGGTTTGGTGTAGTACACTGATGGACCCATATGGAAACTATCATGCGTTACCGCATCACACCCATAGGGCCTAACCGGGTATGATGAGGCCGCTTGCGGTGTTGATGAAATGATGGCACGACAAGCTGTCGCGGTGCCCTGGTCTGTCCTGTAAGCAAGTTACCGCATTTCTGTTAGAATGTGGGGACGGGTCTGATTGACATTCGTGTGGTTTTCCTTGCACGAGGTCCCTCATCCTCATTCTTGCTAGGTCATAAGAAACTGGCTCGGACAATTGTTGGTGACTCTGACATATCCTCCGAAGGCTCCGACTCCACCATTTCCCAATCCTTGGATTTCGATAAGCTTGAATTCCCCATAGACCTAATACCCGTAGAATTAGAAAGGTTCGATGTAGTTATAGGAATGGATTGGCTAGAAAAGAATAGAGCAAAAATCGTGTGTGACAATAAATTTTTAAAGAGACCACTACCAGAAGGAGCGACCCTAGTACTATACGGGGAAAGGCCAAGGCAAGGCATGAACATTATATCATGCATGAAAGCTAATAAGTGCCTACGCAAGGGATGTGTCTCGTATTTAGCATATGTAATGCCTACCGAGGAGGAGAAATAGATTGAAGATGTTCCTGTAGTATCGCAGTTTGCCGATGTGTTTCCCAACGAACTACCAAGATTGCCCCCACAGACACACGTCGAGTTTCGAATCGACTTGGTACCAGGAGCAGCACCTGTAGCCAAGGCACCATATAGGTTGGTCCCATCAGAGATGCAAGAACTAATGATCCAACTACAAGAACTCATGAACAACGGCTCAATAGACCAAGCTTCCCACTATGGGGAGCACCGGTCTTGTTTGTCAAAAATAAGGACGGAACCCTAAGCATGTGTATCAACTACAGGGAGTTGAACAAAGTGATGTTTAAAAACTAATACCCACTTCCGAGAATTGATGACTTGTTTGACCAACTCCAAGGGTCACGATATTTCTCCAAGATAGATCTCAGGTTTGGGTATCATCAACTACGAATTAAGGAGGAAGACGTACCAAAAACCGCATTTAGAACTAGGAATGGACATCACGAATAGGGTGTGGAAACCATACCTAGACAAGTTTGTCATCATATTCATAGACGACATCTTGATATACTCCAAAATCGAAGCTGAACACAAGCTGCACTTGAAGTGGATTCTAGAATTACTCTAGAATGAGCAACATATGCAAAGTTCTATAAGTGTGAGTTTTGGATGTGAGAGGTCTAGTTTCTTGGCCACATCCTTAGTGAGAAAGGAATTCAGGTAGATCCTATTAAAATTGAAGCAATCAAGAAATGGCAGGCCCCTAAGACACCTATCGAGGTGAGACAATTCTTGGGTTTGGCTGGCTATTATCACCGGTTCATTGAGAACTTCTAAAAGATTGCTAAGCCTCTAACATACTAAATCCAAAAGCCCGCCAACTTTGACTGGGGAACCAAGCAACAAGAAGCCTTCAAAACGCTAAAGCAGAAGTTACACAGAGCACCAATTCTATCCTTACCCAAAGGAACTGAAGTCTTCACTCTCTATTGTGATGTATCATGACAAGGGCATGGGTGCGTGTTAATGCATAGGGATAAAAAGATAGCATAAGCCTTGAGACAATTGAAGGTGCATGAACAAAATTACACCACCCATGATCTAGAACGTAGAGCCATGGTTTTTGCACCTAAAGTTTGGAGGCACTACTTGTATGGCACAAAGTGTGTGATTTTCATCTATCACAAAAGCTTACAACACATCTTTGACCAAAAGATGTTGAACATGATATTGAGGAAGGAAAGAGCATTGAGTAGGAAGGAAAGAGCAAAACCACAAAGGGCTGATGCATTAATTAGGACTATGATTGCGAGATCAAGTACCACCCTGGGAACACAAACGTTATGGCCAATGCATTGAGTAGGAAGGAAAGAGAAAAAACACAAAGGGTTCGTGCACCGTAGATGGAAGCTCGAATCAACCTGATGGATCAAGTACGAAAGGCCCAAGTGGACTCCTTGAAGGCAGGGAACTATAGCAAGGAAGGATTAGATGGAATGAAGAAACTACTAGATGCCCAAGATGATGGGAAAACGAGAATGAATGGAAGAGTGTGGATCGTAAAGCAAGGTGAGTTGAGAGAGGTGGTGTTACACAAAGCTCATAAGACCAAGTATTTCATCCACTCTGGGGGTGACAAAATGTACAATGATCTGAAGGTAAATTACCGGTGGCCAAGAATGAAGAAAGAAATAGCCACCTATGTGGGAAAATGCTTAACCTGTTCCAAGGTTAAAGTAGAGTACAAAAAACCATCAGGGTTACTGCAACAAACCAGAAATACCTGAATAAAAAAAGGAGCACAGTACCATGGATTTTGTCACCAAACTCCCCCGAACATTAAGAGGGCATGATGTTATATGGGTAACAGTAGATCGACTGACTAAATCATTATGTTTCTTAGCAATAAGGGAGGATTATAAGATGGAAAGCCTAGCCAAATTATATGTCAATGAAATTGTGTCCAGGCACGGGTGCCATTGTCAATAATCTCTGACCCCGATAGTTGTTTCAATTCTAGGTTCTGGCACTCATTTCAGCAAGCACTGGGTACACGATTAAACTTAAGTATGGCATACCACCCCGATGGATGGTCAGACTGAGAGAACGATCCAAATGCTTGAGGAAATGTTAAGGGCTTGCGTGATCGACTTTGGTGGAAATTGGGACACCCACTTGCTGTTAGCCGAATTTTCAAACAACAACAGTGCCACACAAGCATTAAGGTTGTACCATTCGACGCACTCTATGGGCGCAAGTGTCGATCTCCAGTTTGTTGGGCAGAGATTGGAGAAAGTCAACTGACTGGACTTGAGATAGTTCAAGAGACGACCGGCAAAAACCATCAAATCCGAGAACGTCTCGCCGCCATGAGAGACCGATAAAAGAGTTACGCAGACAATCGGAGTAAACCTTTAAAGTTCCATGTAGGGAACCGTGTAATGCTGAAAGTGTCTCCTTGTAAAGGACTGATCCGGTTTAGGAAGCGAGGAAAGCTAAGCCAAAGGTACATTGGACCTTTTAAGATAATCGAGAAGGATGGACCTGTTACGTAAAACTTGAGCTACCTAAAGAGCTAGGTAGCATACATGATACATTCCACATCTCGAATCTCAAAAAGTGTCTGTCCGACGAAACACTAGGGATGCCTTACACCATGGTGCAAATTAACGATAAATTACAATTTATGGAAGAACCGCTTGAAATCTTGGCTCGCCAAGAAAAGAAACTTAGACACTTAGACGGAAAATCCTGTTCTGAAGGTCAAGTGGAATTCGTAGAGAGGACCCGAGTTCACGTGGGTACTAGAAAATGAACTTAGAAAGAATTACCCGCATTTGTTGTGACATCCGTCACCTCAAGGTCCGTTATTTAACGTGAAATTACGTTAACTATCCTTAGAGCATTCATTTTCATCTTCATGGATTATTCGTGATGACCTCATGTTTGATTTGTTTTCCGTTTCAGTGGTGTTATCAATATTTTAAATCATATCATCTAAAACGCTCACCGAATATCACAACCGACATCACTAATTATATTACGTTATATAATATAAACATCATAAACAATGACATATTCAAGATATAAACAACATTAAACACATCCTCATAATTAGCATAACGCGTGTATTTACATCGTTTTCAACCGAAACAAGTTTGGCGATTCGGGGGCTAAGTGCAGGGACTAAACTTGACAATTGCCAAACTAGGGATGGGTATAAATACCCCACACCAGCCCTAGCCTTCACATTCTGCTTCTTCTTCTTCATTCCCTTCTTCTTCACTTTTCTACTTCATCTTGGCACCGAACCGCCCCGTTTTCGTCTCATTTTGGTCGGTTGAACCTCGACTACAGCCTAGACAACACGTTTCAAGCAGGTAGATGACCTTGGTCGCCCATTTCTTAATCGATCTCACTTCTGCGTTTTCTAGGGTTTCGGGTCCTCGGGTTCATTCGAGCACATGAGGTCGTGTGGTCTTGTGTGTTGCGTTTCTGAGTGTGTTTCTTGGTTAGACGTGTTAGAATGTGGATTCTGGAAGTTCTTGGGGTGTAAAACGAGTGCTCGGAGCAGCTGGACGCTGCTCAGTGCTTCAGCAGTCGCGACTGCTGTACAGGGCGACTGGGTCATTCAGGCGACTGAGCCGTGCGACTGAGTGAGTCGTGCGACTGAGTCCACGCGTATGGGTGTGTCGTGCGATTGAATGCATGCGATTGAGAGTGTGTGTGATTGAGTCAACGCGGATGAATGTGTGCGACTGTGTGTATCGCGCGACTGAAGGTCCAGTCACACGAATGAGAGTTCAGTCGTACGAATGAAGCTGATTCGCACGACTGAAGGCTGAATCATGCGAATGAAAGGTTGAGTCGTGCGATTGGGTGCCATGTGGTACGACTGAATGCTTAGTCGCACGAATGGATGTTCAATTGTGCGAATGAAGCTTATTCGCACGGCTGAGAGTTGATTCGTGCGAATGGAGTGTCCGGTCGTGCGTCTAGTCCTGTCGTGCAATTGGAGTCATTATGTGTGAATCCTTCCTGTGTGCAGTGTGTGTTGTCATGTGATGTTATGGTGACATCGACACGGTTGCCATGGTTGATGACAATCTGTAAGACTAACACTATCAAACTTATTAATGTCATATCAAATCCAATCAACTTAACACTTTACAATTTGTAACAAACGAATCATAACACAAACGCTTACATAGTATTTTTCTGACAATGGTAACATTTTTACACAAATGTTATTGACAATGGCAACATTACTAGTATCTAGATCTACATAAGATCTATTGTGTGTGTTTGTGTGCAAGTGTTACCCAAGACCGAACCGAAACTGCCCGAACCTATTGAACATCATCTTATGCTTTATGCTCATTATTAATGCTTGTCAGTAATTGTCAATAGGTGTTGACTGTTCATAGCATTCTACTGTTGGGAATATTCCTTCGTGCTTATCATCTATTCAGTGAGTTTCGCGGCCCCTTTTGACGCTTATATAACTTTTAAACATTTTCAAATTGGGGGAAAAGAATGCTCGCTTACTTAACACATTTTCAAGCACCTTCCCTAGTGGAAGTCTGCTGCAACATTTATGATTAACTTATCTTGTCTTTCTTGTTGAATGATGCTGTTATGACTCTTGACTCTATGCTATGTTGCTACCTTGTATATTAATTGGTGGCTTTACATTACTATACGCTATTACTTGATGCCATGTGTTGTATGATGTTACTTGTGAATGCTATTGACCTTGGATGCTCTCGGCGGTGTGGTTCCTCTTTGTGGGTCTACTTTGCGGTTCTTCTTTGCCGAGCATCCATTACAACCATTAATTCCGGTAATGGGACCTAAGGATTGGTTTGGTTGTAATCTATACGTATGCGCTTCGTGGATCTTGCTACGTCATGTGAAACTTGCCCTTCAATACAACCATTAGTTCCGGTACTGGGACCTAAGGATTGGTTTGGTTGTAACCTATACATATGCGCTTTGTGGATCTTGCTACGTCATGTAAACTTGTTATACAATGGATAATCTTTCAATACAACCCTTAATCCCGGTAATGGGACCTAAGGATTGGTTTGGTTGTAAACTATACGTATGCGCTTTGTGGATCTTGCTACATCATTTTAAACTATTTATGCTTTGGGAATGCTTTCTATACAGCTATCAATTCCCGTGTCGAACCGATGAATAGGTTTGGCTGTAGCTATTTACAACTGGTAAAACTGCCTGCACATAAGTGTAGTTGCGGTAGCTCTTATTAAACTTACACACTGTTTTCATCTCAACATATTTTATTACTTAAAACCTGCGAAGCTCACCAACAATTATGTTGACCGTTTTGAGCATCTCTTTTCAGGTGATCAAGGTAATTGAACTTCTAGGAGTGCTGCCTTTTAGTCGAGACCCTAGGAAGCATATTTTTTAGACTGAACATACATGATGAACAATTCTTTTGTACATTGTTGCAGTCTATTAAACAATTAACATTCTTTTGAACACTTGTTCCCGAGTTGTGGGAAACTAAACAATGTTATTCTATATGGTTATGTGATCCTTACATGTTATGCTTATAGCTATGTTGTCGTGAATATTGTCTAAACGCGACACAAGTCTCCATTTGTGTTCGGGTGTCGTCATGACACGCTTGTCATCATACTTATATTGCTTCTCTATCGTATACCATGTGTTATGACGATCCCGTCTAGCTCGCATCCCCGTGTTTCCGCTGTCAGCGGGGGTGTGACAGACTGGTATCAGAGCCATTAGTTATAGAGAATTAGGCAATACACTTGACCTAGACTATAACCTAGGAACCTTCATGTAGAATGCATGCTAGGACTGGCTTGCATTTAATATTACATGTGTGTTCCTCTATACTTGTTACATGACTCTATACATGATTCTATGCATATGTGCTTGTTATCTGATCATCCTGAGGAAGACACTATTACTCTTAGTCTTTCTCCACGGGATACCTTTATACTTGAACTTTACGTTTGTATACGCACAACATCATATTATTAGGTCGAGATACCTAAATAGAAGGGAACCTTGGTGATCACGCGTAGCGTCGATCTCGGATACTAAATCCGACCCTAACATGGTTATGCCTGAAATCCTGAAAGTATGAAGGATAGGCAACTATCATTAGACATATTATGCTTATGAGCTTGGAGTCTACTTGTTACCACATACTACTATTGGAATACTAATGGCTCATGGACATGAGGGCATTACACGATTTGTGCTTGAGGAATGTTATCAATACTATGATGTTAACTTGGGGTAAGTGAAGCTAAGGGTGATCATGCAAGGCAAATTACCATTACGGGTGCACACGTAATTGCAATTTGCACTGCATGAGAAGTCTGGCTAATCTTACCAGGAGGTAACGATCATGAGTATTACAAGTTTTCTATTCTATACCCTGGGGTGCTAGGATTATAATTCTAGTAAGACCTCGCTAAGGGTAATAAAACATTACTAACACTTGCTATTACTTAAGTCATGTCCTACTTAGAGCCTTCATGGTATTTCCAATCATGACATTGATCTTATCCTTTACAACACATTCCTCCACTTAGAATTTCAGTAACTAAGGAACTGATTGAATGCTTAGAATTAAAGTGGACTATAGGAAATGTAGAGGAGTGATGATACTCTCTACACATACATTATGTTATTCTTTAGGATGATGCTAAGGAAAATTAGGATGTCATGTAACCGGTTTAAGCGTCATTCAAGGTATATCGTGGATGTGGTGGGAACGCTGCGGGGTATAAGCATCACGGGTATACTAAGAATGTGCTTAAACTGGGCTACGTGATGATCCTGATGGACCAAAGTATGTGTTATTGGAACTTGTTGAGTGGAATCATACGTGTATCTTAAAGTGACTAAGGTTTACATGTTTACTAAAGTTTACATGTTTACACCTTTCTATGATTAGAAGATGCCGCCTCGAAGATTCACACGTAGTACCAATCAAGAAGGTGAGACCCCACAAGGCAGAGGTAGGGGTAGACCACCAAGAACAGGTGGTGCTCCAGCTGGCAACAATCAGGGAACTGACAACCCTGACATAGCTGCTATGATTGCTCAGCAGCTAGCTGCACTGATTCCAACTATTGTGACTCAAGTGAATGACGCTCTTCTGAATCATCATCTCGACGGGGATGATAACACACACCATGAACATAACCAAAGAACAGGGGAAGATACTGGGATCGGCGGAACAACTGGTACGGACACTAGGGTTGATAATACAAAACGGGGATGTTCTTACAAGGAATTTGTGGCCTGCAAACCCCGAGAATTCGATGGGAAAGGTGGGGCGATAGCCCTAACTAGATGGCTTGAAAAGATGGAGGCAGTTATTGACATCAGTGAATGCCTCGACAGCCAAAGAATCAAATATGCAACGTGTTCACTACAGGGCAAGGCACTAACCTAGTGGAACACCCAGGTTCAAGCTAGAGGAAGAGAATCTGCGATGCAAATGACTTGGGATGAGTTCAAAGCCCTGATTATTGAGGAATACTGCCCTCTCAACGAGATGCAAAAACTTAAGCAGGAATTCTGGAACCATGCGATGGTAGGAGCTGGGCATGCAGCTTATACTGACCGATTCCATGAGCTGGCTAGACTAGTTCTACACCTAGTCACTCCGGAATCAAAGAGAATTGAAAGGTACATTTGGGGACTCGCGCCTCAAATCCAAGCATTGGTAACAGCAGCTGCTCCTCCTACGATTCAGAGCGCAATCCTGAAGGCCGGCGCTCTAACTGATGAGATAGTAAGAACAGGGATGTTGGGCAGGGGAGTTGAGAAGAGAAAGGAGGTTGGGGAAACGAGCTGGTCTAATGCCGGAATATTTGATAAGAAAGCCAAGACAACCCGAAATTTTGTGGCTGTGACTCAAGAAAGGAAAGAATATGCTGGGCCGCACCCGAAATGTAACAGGTGCACTCTTCATCATCCCCCAGCAACGCCGTGTCAGATGTGTACGAGTTATAGGCGCCCGGGGCACCTTGCGAAGGATTGTAGAACTGTGTCGAATCTGGTAGCACCCGTCAACGTGGTTAACCCCGCCGGGAATGCCAGGGCTTGTTATGAGTGCGGAGGTCTTGGTCACTATCGGAACATGTGCCCCATACTGAATAGGGCACCGGGTCAACAAAGAAATAACCAGCAGCAAGTGATGGCCATAGCTGGTAATCCGGGCCAGGGGAATCAAGAAAATGCTGCCAGAGGACGTGCGTTCGTTATCGGAGCAAATGACGCCTGTCAGGACCCGAATGTTGTTACGGTTACGTACTTGCTCAATCACCACTTCGCATCCATACTATTTGATACTGGGGCAGACAATAGTTTCATATCTTCTGATTTTGCACACATGCTTGCCTTGAACCCTAGTAGACTAGAAACTAGCTTTTCCGTTGAAATGGCTAAATGTAGAGTTGTATAGGCCAATAAGATTATTTGAAAGTGTTCCATGATATTGGAAAACCATGCCTTCGACATAGACTTAATACCTTTTGTGTTGGGAAGTTTTGATGTGATTGTGGGAATGGATTGGTTGTCGAAACACGGAGCCGAGATTGTTTGTCGGGAGAAAGTAGTACGAATCCCCATGCCAAATGGGGAGATACTTAAGATTCAAGGAGAACGACCGGGAAGAACTCTAAAGCTTATCACTTGCATGAAAACGCGACGATGTTTACAGAAGCAGTGTTACGCATTTCTGGCCCATGTAGTGGAAAAGAAAGAAAAAGGCAACAAGTTGGTGGATATTCATGTAGTATGAGATTATCCGGAAGTATTCCCTGATGACTTGTCGGGTTTACCTCCTCCACGACAGGTGGAATTTCATATAGAGTTGGTTCCTGGATCTACGTCGATGGCAAGAGCACCATACCGGTTAGCGCCATCCGAAATGCAAGAGTTATCTAGCCAATTACAAGAGCTATTGGAGAAGGGTTTCATTCGGCAGAGTCATTCACCATGGGGAGCACCGGTCTTATTTGTCAAAAAGAAAGACGGGTCGTTCCGCATGTGCATCGATTATCGCGAGCTGAACAAGTTGACTGTGAAGAATCGATATCCTCTTTCCAGAATCAATGATTTGTTTGATCAGTTGCAAGGAGCTTCATATTTCTCCAAGATTGATCTTCGTTCGGGATATCATCAACTAAGGGTTTTCGAGGATGACATACCGAAAACAGCGTTTAGGACTCGTTATGGTCATTATGAGTTCTTAGTCATGCCGTTCGGACTGACTAACGCACCGACTGTATTCATGGATCTGATGAATTGGGTGTGTAAACCATACTTGGATAAGTTCATGATCGTATTCATTGACGATATACTTATCTACTCTCGATTGAAAGAAGAACACGAGGAACATCTTCGGGCCATACTGAGTTTGTTACAACAAGAGAAACTTTTCGCTAAACTCTCAAAGTGCGAGTTTTGGCTTCGAGAAGTGAATTTTTTTGGGCATGTGGTTAACGAGAACGGGATTCATGTAGATCCCGGCAAAATTGAAGCAGTGAAGAAATGGGATACACCCCAGACACCCTTAGAGATACGACAATTCTTAGGATTGGCCGGATACTATCGTCGCTTCATTGCAAATTTTTCAAAGATTGCTCAACCGTTAACTATGTTGACTCAAAAAGACAAGAAGTTTGATTGGGGATATGCCCAAGAACAAGCATTCCAAACGTTGAAAGAGAAGTTGTGCAACGCACCGATATTGTCCCTCCTAGACGGGACGGATGATTTTGTGGTGTACTGTGATGCTTCACATCAAGGTTTGGGATGTGTGCTAATGCAAAAAGACAAGGTGATTGCCTATGCCTCACGACAACTTAAGGTGCATGAGAAGAATTATACGACTCATGACCTGGAGTTGGGCGCGGTGGTGTTTGCACTCAAGATATGGAGGCACTATCTGTATGGAACCAAATGTATCATCTACACAGATCATAAATGCCTTCAACACATCCTAAACCAGAAAGAACTCAACATGCGACAACGACGTTGGGTAGAGGTACTTAGTGACTACGATTGTGAAATCCGGTATCATCCGGGGAAAGCAAATGTGGTGGCTGACGCCCTAAGTCGTAAAGAGCGCGTGAAACCACTACGTGCTCGAGCTTTGGGATTAACTAATCAAATGAACTTGAAAGCTCAGATCCAACTTGCACAAAGGGAAGCATTGAAAGAAGAAAACCTTGCGGGAGAAGAATTTCGAGGGTTAGACAAACAGATGATTTGCAAGGATGATGGCATACAATACTTCATGGATCACATATGGGTACCCAAATTGTAACGACCCGAATTTCGTATTATGTAATTAAAACACAATTAATGGATCATGTGTTAAAACCTAATATTTTAAAATATGTTAAGGTTAAATATTTAAGACTTAACTAGAAAATTTCTAGTTAGTTAATAGTGTTGGAAAATGAAAAATGATAACTCGAGGGGTGGATCTTGCCAATAGAGGAAACTTAAACATGGATATGTATGGTTTGTCATACATTTGGTGAGCATTGTTGCTCATTCACGTTCACACACACAAGAGGAGAAGAGAAAAAGGGTTTTGGTCATCTCATGCTCAAATTGTTGGTGATTCAAGTGCAAGATCCGAAATTGAGCCCTAGAAATCATTCTTCATCTCATCAAGAGCTACAAGTAAGTGTTATTTGATGTTCTTGAGGTGTAAAATCGTCACCCACATGATGGGTGTAGAAATTGGTGGTTTAAACATGAAATCCTAGTGTTATAGTGCTAGATGATCATGTGTATGTGTGTATTATAGTAACTAGATGTGTAATTTCTCCTTAATTGAAGGTTTACATGAACCATGGAAATGGGTTTAGTTACTAGAAGGTTAAACTAAGGATTTCTCATGTAAACTAGTTGCTAGTTGTAGAATCCATGTTCATTCTTGTAGAAATGTGATTATGTGCATAACATTTGGTTGAAAATTGATGAATAACATGTGTGTTATGTGATTTGGGTGTAAAACTAGCTTGATGATGTTTAAAAGCTAGTAAATAACCAATGTGTTAAGTTATGCACATAAGGTGTTTGATGAAATGCCTAAATGAGATGAAAAACATGAATGAATCACTTAATTGCAAGAAATGTGCAATGTGAAAGCCTAGATTGTAGGTTAAATGTGATAAATGGACAAATAGACCATATATGTGATTAAATGAATGTTATGTGTTAAATGAGTCCTTAAAATGGTAATAGGAAGTGGTGTGGTAAGCGGATCCAAGGGAACCGGCAAGGAACACGTTTGATTGACCACTTAAACCTTCCGGACTCAAGGTAAGACATTCTTTAAATTGAGCATAACAAAGTAAAGGCATGAGTCACAATGTGTGTGACCATGTGCTTATAAGCTCAAACAAAAATGAAAACCACGTTTAAAAAGGATAAATAGTTGACTTGCACCGTATGTGAGCTTCTATGACAAATGATTCACGACGTGCGTGAACATAAAGGAAAATAACACTTTAGTGTTATACCACATGGTTGTGGAACAGAACGAGTCACAACGTGTGTGACCGTCCCATGAAAATGGGAAGAAAGGACAAACCCGGATTAAAGTGATTCACATCGTGTGTGAACACTAGGGTAAAGGGTTATCCCTACGATCTGCAACGTGTGTGGACGTTGGGTAACGCCAAGGAAAGCGGTCGTTCGTGAAAGAATGGCAAAACCGCTCAATAAAATGGGATTTGACCCTATAAGGGGCAAATTCGGTATGAAAAGGAAAATTTTGCATTATGATAAGCAAATGGGATGGGTTGGGTCTAAGAACTCACTAAACATATGTAATATGTTATAATAGACCAGTTCCATGGTTGTCGGGACGGTCGGTAGCTCTAAAGAATAAATGAACCATAATTGGGATAATTAAGGAATTAAATACCAAACAATTAAAAAATTTTGGTATATTGCCAAGAGTCGGGTTAGACTCGTTGAAACTCCGTGGGAATCACATATATGATTAAATATGTTATTTCTAGGTGTTTGAAACAATCGGGATCGAAAGGGGTGGCTCGGGAACGCGAAACGACCTTTAACGGGTCAAAAATATTGGTTTGGCTGCAGGTGCCACCGTAGCTTACGGTGGTACCGTAAGTTACGGTAGGTCCTGGGTGGTTTATAGCTACCGTAAGCCAGAAAGTTACCACCGTACACAAACTGAGGCCACCGTAACTTACGGTGGCTACCGTAAGTTACGGTAGGGCCCAGTTCCCAGTTTTTGTTGATTATCGTTTAAATGCGTTTCGAGTCCGTTTAAACCCCCGTAAAGACCCGAAATGAATGTTAGAATGTACTTACTTAGTTCTTATGAACTAATGGATGTCTAAACGTGTGTTTTCAGGTGTTACGGGACCGGAAGGCTAAAGTGATCAATAGGGCGTACACGGATCGAACGGGACTTGCATACGCGATTCTTTTGTAACAATTAACGCGTTAACATTATTTTGAAACTTCTTATTATGTGTTTATGTAAATGGATTGTTAAACCTCATTTTTGAGTGTCGGTTGACACGAAACACATATTTTGGAAGTTAACTGTTAATGAAATTTTCTGGGACCAAATTCCGCATGTTTAATTAACTTAAACGGACTCTTTGGAGGTCCGGGTGTTACACAAATGGGGAGACGTTCGTACCCTGATCATGGATGAAACACACAAGATGCGATATTCTATTCATCCTGGTGCAGACAAGATGTACCACGATCTTAAAGATCTGTACTGGTGGCCAGGCATGAAGAGAGACATAGCTTTGTATGTGAGCGAATGTTTGACGTGCTCGAAAGTCAAGGCTGAACACCAGAAACCATCGGGATTATTACAGCAACCTGAAATTCCCGAGTGGAAATGGGAGAACATAGCCATGGATTTTATTACCAAACTCCCAAGGATGCCTAGCGGACACGACTCGATATGGGTCGTGGTGGATCGGATGACGAAGTCCGCTCATTTCTTACCGATCCGGGAGGATTACAAGATGGAAAGGTTGGCGAGGTTGTACATTAAAGAGGTTGTGACGCGGCACGGTGTGCCGGTGTCAATCATATCCGACCGCGACAGTCGATTCACTTCACGATTTTAGCAAACACTACAAAAAGCGATGGGCACTCGATTAGATATGAGTACCGCTTATCACCCACAAACAGATGGCCAAAGTGAACGAATGATACAAACGTTGGAAGACATGCACAGAGCTTGTGTAATCGATTTTGGTGGTAGCTGGGACACTCATCTACCATTGATTGAGTTTTCTTACAATAACCGCTATCACACAAGCATTAGATGCGCTCCATTTGAGGCATTATAGGGAAGGAAATGTAGATCCCCAGTTTGTTGGGCTGAAGTTGGTGAGAGCCAGCTTACGGGCCTAGAGATCATTCAAGAGACAACTGACAAGATCTTCCAAATCAGAGACAGACTTAAAGCTGCTAGAGATCGCCAAAAGAGCTACGCCGACAACCGTCGAAAACCTCTAGAATTCAATGTTGGAGATCATGTTTTACTCAAAGTCTCTCCCTGGAAAGGGATTGTACGATTTGGAAAGAAAGGGAAGTTAGCCCCTCGATACGTAGGACCATTCAAGATTACAGAAAGAATCGGTCCGGTGGCTTACCGATTGAGGTTGCCACAAGAACTCAGTGGTGTACATGATACTTTTCACGTGTCAAACCTCAAGAAGTGTTTGGCCGATGAGTCCTTACACATACCAATTGTGGAAATCAAGATCGAGTAAAAGCTTCATTTTATCGAGGAACCTATCGAGATCATGGACCGAAAGGTCAAACGCTTAAGGTGCAGCAAGATACCGATCGTTCGCGTTAGATGGAACTCCAAGCAAGGACAAGAATTCACGTGGGAACGAGAAGACCAGATGAAGCTCAAATATCCACATCTATTCGGGGATGACACTCTTGGACATAGCACCAGTTGAATTTCGGGACGAAATTCTCTCAACTGGGGGATACTGTGACATCCATCACCTCAAGGTCCATCATTTAACGTGAAATTACGTTAACTATCCTTAGAGCGTTCATTTTCATCTTCATGTATTATTCGTAATGACCCGTTTCAGTGGTGTTATCAATATTTGAAATCATATCTTCCAAACGCTCACGAATATCACAACCTACATCACTAATTATATTATGTTATATAATATAAACATCATAAACAACAACATATTCAAGATATAAACAACATTAAACACATCCTCATGATTAGCATAACGCGTGTATTTACATTGTTTTCAATCGAAACAAGTTTTGCGATTCGGGGGCTAAGTGCAGGGCCTAAACTTGACAATTGCCAAACTAGGGCTGGGTATAAATACCCCACACCAGCCCTAGCCTTCACATTCTGCTTCTTCTTCTTCACTCCCTTATTCTTCACTTTTCTACTTCATATTGGCACCGAACCGCCCCATTTTCGTCTCGTTGAACCTCGACCATAGCCTAGACAACACGTTTCAAGCAGGTAGACGACATTGGTCGCCCGTTTCTTGCTCGATTTCACTTCTGCGTTTTCTAGGGTTTCGGGAGCTCGGGTTCATTCAAGCGCATGAGGTCGTGTGGGCTTGTGTGTTGCGTTTCTGAGTGTGTTTCTTGGTTAGACATGTTAGAATGTGGATTCTGGAAGTTCTTGGGGTTTAAAACGAGTGCTCGGAGCAGCTGGACACTGCTCGGTGCTTCAGCAGTCGCGACCTGCTGTACATGGCGACTGGGTGATTCAGGCGACTGAACCGTGCGACTGAGTGAGTCGTGCGACTGAGTCCACGCGTATGGGTGTGTCATGCGATTGAATGCATGCGATTGAGAGTGTGTGCGATTGAATCAATGCGGATGAATGTGTGCGACTGTGTGTATCGCGCGACTGAAGGTCCAGTCGCACGAATGAGAGTTCAGTCGTACGAATGAAGTTGATTCGCATGACTGAAGGCTGAATCGTGTGAATGGAAGGTTGAGTCGTGCGATTGGGTGCCGTGTGGTACGACTGAATGCTTAGTCGCACGAATGGAAGTTCAATCGTGCGAATGAAGCTGATTCGCACGGCTGAGAGTTGATTCGTGCGAATGGAGTGTCCCGTCGTGCGTCTAGTCCTGTCGTGCAATTGGAGTCATTGTGTGTGAATCCTTCCTGTGTGCAGTGTGTGTTGTCATGTGATGTTATGGTGACATCGACACGGTTGCCATGGTTGATGATGATCTGTCAGACTAAGACTATCAAACTTATTAATGTCATATCAAATCCAATCAACTTAACATTTTACAATTTGTAACAAACGAATCATAACACAAATGCTTACATAGTATTTTTCTGACAATGGTAACATTTTTACACAAATGTTATCTACAATGGCAACGTTACTAGTATCTAGATCTACATAAGATCTATTGTGTGTGTTTGTGTGCAGGTGTTACCCACGACCGAACCAAAACTGCCCTAACCTATTGAACATCATCTTATGCTTTATGCTCATTATTAATGCTTGTCAGTAATTGTCAATAGGTGTTGACTGTTCATAGCATTCTACTGTTGGGAATATTCCTTCGTGCTTATCATCTATTCAGTGAGTTTCGTGGCCCCTTTTGACGCTTATATAACATTTAAACATTTCCAAATTAGGGGAAAAGAATGCTCGCTTACTTAACACATTTTCAAGCACCTTCCCTAGTGGAAGTCTGCTACAACACTTATGATTAACTTATCTTGCCTTTCTTGTTGAATGATGCTGTTATGACTCTTGACTCTATGCTGTGTTGCTACCTTGTATATTACTTGGTGGCTTTACATTACTATGCGCTATTACTTGATGCGATGTGTTGTATGATGTTACTTGCGAATGCTATTGACCTTGGATGCTCTCGGCGGTGTGGTTCTTCTTTGTGGGTCTACTTTGTGGTTCTTCTTTGCCGAGCATCCATTACAACCATTAATTCCGGTAATGGGACCTAAGGATTGGTTTGGTTGTAATCTATACGTATGCACTTCGTGGATCTTGCTACGTCATGTGAAACCTGCCCTTCAATACAACCATTAGTTCCGGTACTGGGACCTAAGGATTAGTTTGGTTGTAACATATACGTATACGCTTTGTGGATCTTGCTACGTCATGTAAACTTGTTATACAATGGAAAATCTTTCAATACAACCCTTAATCCCGGTAATGGGACCTAAGGATTGGTTTGGTTGTAAACTATACGTATGCGCCTTGTGGATCTTGCTACGTCATTTTAAACTATTTACGCTTTGGGAATGCTTTCTATACAGCCATCAATTCCCGTGTGGAACCGATGAATAGGTTTGGCTGTAGCTATTTACAACTGGTAAAACCGCCTACACATAAGTGTAGTTGCGGTAGCTCTTATTAAACTTACATACTGTTTTCATCTCAACATATTTTATTACTTAAAACCTGCGAAGCTCACCAACAATTATGTTGACCGTTTTGAGCATCTCTTTTCAGGTGATCAAGGTAATTGAAGTTCTAGGAGTGTTGCCTTTTAGTGGAGACCCTAGGAAGCATATTTTTGAGACTAAACATACATGATGAACAATTCTTTTGTACATTGTTGCCGTCTATTAAACAATTAACATTCTTTTGAACACTTGTTCCCGGTTTGTGGGAAACTAAACAATGTTATTCTATATGGTTATGTGATCCTTACATGTTATGCTTATGGCTATGTTGTCGTGAATATTGACTAAACGCGACACAAGTCTCCATTTGTGTTCGGGTGTCGTCATGACACGCTTGTCATCATACTTATATTGCTTCTCTATCGTATACCATGTGTTATGACGATCCCGTCTAGCTCGCATCCCCGTGTTTCTGCTGTCAGCGGGGGTGTGACATTTGTTTAGATTCTCGACCCCCGTAGGTGAAATTTTAGAAAACACAAATCAAACACAAACCCTAGCATCACAGAACACTCAATTACCCTCAAAACCTTGTAATGTTTTCAATTCGTATTCAAACCTTATTGAGCCATACAATGATACCAAACCACTTTCTAGGGAGACCACGAATTGAGCCCAACCACTCTGGGCTTAGGCCCACACTAATATACACACTTAAATGGGCTTCGACCCATTAAACCCTAATTGGGCCATTGGGCCATAAAAATTAATGGGTTTGACCCATAAAACTAACATGTGCTAATGGGCCGTCATATGATTCTAGGGCATGTTGAACCGACAAAAAGGCCTCGGGCCTGATGCTTAGAAGACGAAAGTTTACAAAACAAACTTGGTTAATAAATTAAGTACGTGAGATCCTACTGAATATTGAAAATTTAAAACCATAAAAATCGGCTCATCCAAACAAAAACAACCAAACGAACCCGTAGTGTTTATTACAGCTTATGATCATCAACAATAATCTTACAAATGCAACCTTGCAAATAATAAAAAGAGTTTTAAAAGCATATGATGAACCCGTAAGTTTTAAAAGCACAAACATATACAAAAGAGTTTAAAAGACTCATTGTTTCTATCAGACATAAAAACTTCTAGCACCAACTAATTATTAAAGAATATGTTATTACTTTTAGATACTTAAAATAAATAATTATGTAAAATATATGATAAGTCGCATCGTATCTAGATGAATAACCCTATATTATCTTACTAAATCTCCTAATAAGACAAAATCATAATAATACTTATGTAATTTTATTAAATTTCTAATCTAATAAATCAATACACTCATACACACATACATTATATATACATACATACGACACACACACATTACACACTAACACACACTTAAAAATTGTATAAAATAATTATGTAAAACATTCAAGATTATCTTGTCTTCTCACTTCCCAATTCCACCAATCCCCTTAAAGCCTACCTATGGTCTAGTAACTTGCAAACTTGACTAAAATCTCACCAAAATCTCAACCATATCTTTAGTAAATCAACATTTGATAGTCCCAATCTCACTCTCTTTCCACTATTTCAGCCGAAACCCCACACCCACACTCATTCACACTTCAAATTCACCCACTCAAGTCTCTAAACACTCTCAAACTCTCCCTACTTGAAACTATTATCAAACACTCACTTGTATATTCAATAAAATTGAAGTTCCATCCTCCTTGAGGCCATAGTCCACCCACAAGTGCAACACATCAACCTCACAAAGTCAAGGTAATCATACAACACACACACTTGCACACCATCAAGTTCTACCTTCCATTTCTTTTCATATTACGACCTGGTCTATTCCATCATTTTGGTATAGCATTCTCTTGTCATCTCAAGCCCTCACTTCATCTCTTTAACTCCACACAATCAAACCATTTCCTCAAGGTAACTTGTTAAAACCCGAAAACTAACAAAACCTCGCATATCTTGACGATAGTGAAACGGCAAACCCCATGCAACCCAACTTCTTATGAAACCCTTAAATACTTTATTTTACAGCAACTATATGATACATAAGCTTTCTTACAACTCTACTTGGTCACAAACCTGGTTTTGGTAAAACTATTACACCTAAAAAACACGTTTTTCACGAATCATGAAAGTATAAAATCTATGTGCATAAACTATGATTTAAATATTTCTGGAAGTTAAACTTACTTATCTAATCCTATAAATAAAAGTTCATAATTTATATAATAACTATTTGAAGTTTATGAATAAAGTAAAGTGTGAAAATTTTCATAACTTTTGTAAAAATTTTAAAAATAAAGTTGGCAACCTAAACTACTGAAATATAGAGTTATTACTTACAATATATCTTATATGACTGATTCGGAACGGGAAAACCAACTAATGAGGTTAATGTAGAAAAATCGGGACTTAATGAGCACTTAACGAAACTAACCGAACTAGGTAACGAAAATGGTGAATCTATGTAAATTTTGATTAGATAAAAATTCTAGTAGACTTATCATGTTAATAAAATCCTAGAAATAAAATTTCATAATTTTTAGAATTTATTTCATTAATAAACATAAATACAAAATATATTGGTAAGAACGACCTTAGGAGAAATATTAGTGAAAAATCCAAAACATATAAGTGATAATAAGCAATTAAAGGCATATATGACAAAAGTTGACCAAAGATAACCCAAACCCGAAAACCCGTTAAAACCCGAACCTTTAACGTTTAAACAGAAAACCGAAAACAAGCTCATGAAACTACCAAAAAATATCAAATGAAATAAAAAAAATAATTACAGTATCTTAATCTACTTAAAACCATAAATGTCACCATAAGTAATTATAGTGCAAAATTTTAAACTTGAGGGTTCAAAATGTCAAACTAGGAAAGTTAAAGGACCAAACTTGCCAACTATTGAAACCTTACTGTTTTGGGACCATATCACACTTATACGAACAATGATAACCTGAAATAATAATATATTGACCTAAGCTTAAGCAAAAGTAAAGATACTAACGCAAAACTCAAAGACCTAAAAAAAAGATTACAGATGTGTAATATAAAACATCAAGCCGAGTAAGAAAAATAAAAAACACAAGGGTTGGGCTTGCTGATCACTTGATAAGTACTAATTCATTTGAAATAAACATAGGAACCCTCCCGGTTGGTAGCATCCAAACATTTCAAATAACCGGTTGATCAACCCACATATGAGTCTCATGAACCTCCTTTTTATTGTAAAACTTTTGAGGTGAAATACATACTTGGTTATTATACTGTTTTGATGCAATAACAAAAACATAAGCTTTCAAATGGTAATCAAATGGTTATTATACTGTTTTCCGCTGTAATGGCAAAATGGTAATTAACAAAAACATAATAAAAAATTATAAACAAAAAATAACATAAGATTAAAAAAATAAAAACAAAAAAATATTTCCATAGTTTTCCTCTATCACAGAAAAATAAAAAAAGTTATAAAATATTAAAAAAAATTTACCAAATTTATTTTACACATGTGTAATGCTGGATTTACGAATGTGTAACTCCAGTATTACGCATGTCTATAACAAGATTTACACATATGTACGTGGATGATGTTTTTCAAAAAAGTATATCAATATGATAGGCATCGGAGAGATAAAGAATATTGAATTAATGGTGATTTTTTTATAAAAATGATGTCGTGAAAAAAAATTACGAACGTTTTAAAAAATGAGGAAAAGGTATGTGACTTTCAGGTGATAAAGTGTCGCTCAAAGTTTAATTTTCGTGCTAATTGTACGAAGTCACCAGAGCGTTACACGTGTTTTTCAGCGGAGTGTTAGTTTCGTCCGCGCTACAGTTACCCATAAAAGGTGCATAATTACGTAATATTATATACATAATTACGCAAGTTATATCTATTAGTCCGTAAAAAAATTACTCACGTATAAAAAATATTCATGCAAGTTATATGATAATTGCGCAAGTTATGTTGATAATTACACAGTGAATAACCGCACAATACGCACAACACATAAACTTTTTTTTAAAAAATGTTTTTTCTTTTAACAAAAATATAACCATACTATACTTATACTAAAGAGGATAAAATGTTCGTTTTTATGGTGTATTTTTTCTATAAAAAATAATGTCATACGGGAAAATTATATGTGTTTAAAAAAAACATTGGGAAGTTAAAGAAAGTCAACAATTGTAGACTATTTCCAGTTCTACCCTCCAGGCACATTCTTGCGTGATTGTTCAATCTTAAATTTGAACTGTTCATATCTTTTGGATCAATTGTCCTTGTTGCATCACATCTTTCGCAAGAAAATAACACTTTGTGTGTGTAGGGAAGGGTTCCAATGAAAACTACACTATAAATGAAAATAAAAAAAAAACTGTCTAACCCTTGATTTATTTGATTAATGGTTTCGATTAATTGATGCCATAATTGTAATTAGATGAAAATTAGGGAGTTAGTATTAGTCATTAAGCGTAGAATAGGAAAACAATGTTCTTTTTTAATTTTGAAACAAATCACTACAAAAATAAATTTCTAATGTCACTCATCTCTCTCTCTTATCTTTTATTATTCCAACAACTTCTTATTTATAAGCATTATACTAAGTTTTTTTAACATTTTGTAGTAGATTGAATGATAATTAGTTTTTATTTATAAGCATTATACTAAGTTTTTTAACATTTTGTAGTAGATTGAACGATAATTAGTTTATTATATTACAGAATGTTACACACACAGATATATATATATATATATATATATATATATATATATACATATATATATATTTATATATATATATACATATATATATATTTATATATACATATATATATACACACATATATATACATATATGTATAGATATACATATATACGTATACATATATACATATACATATATACATATTCATATATCTATACTACCTTAATATTGATTTGAGAGGGGCAGGAAGGTAATTTCACCCAAATCTCTTAATTTTAAGAGATGTACATCTCTTTAAGCATATCTTACAAGTCATCAAAGCAACTCTCGGAGGCATAACATCAAAGCAACTCATCAGAGTTGCTTCTTACTCGGTTAGTGCAGAGATGTCGACACCACTCTTTTGGAGAGATCAGAGATCAGAGATCAGAGTTGCTTGCCGTCGGCGAGATCAGACTCAAGCTTGCCGTCGACACCACGCTTTTGGCAACAACTCAGTGCTGCTTTCGGAGACTCAGACTCAGGCTTGCTTACTTTCGGCAGTGTTGCTTTGGGAAGGTACCATGAGACTTGCTTTCGGAGATCAGAGTCTCAGACTTGCGCTCAAACGGCATAGTTGCTTTCGGCTGAAAGGTAACATCACCATCACCGATTCAAATTCAAATTTCTTAAAACCCTAGATAAAGTCATAACATCCGGATTTGTAGTTGTTCACATCGAGGTTTAGAGTTCTTCACATCTGCTCTTTCGAAGCTTGAAGATTTCACTTCGAAGCTTGAGGATTTCACTTCGAAGCTTGAGGATTTCAAGCTTTAGTGTTCATGTATGTTAGGGTTTTTGTTTATGTTGCAAATTTGGGGTTTTTGTTTATGTTAGGATTTCAAGCTTTGTCTTAAGTTTATTTTTGTTTGTTGATGTGGCTATTTTACAGGTTCTTTGTGCTCGGATCTCTTTAACCTCTGTTGACCATCGCTTTGTAAGTGATAGCTGCTTCATCAGATTAATTAGATCTCATTTTAGAAAGGTTAGTCTTTTTTAGGTCTTGTTGTTGTTTGTTAAGCTCAATGAATCATTTCTTATGGCACATGCTTCTCCAAATTTGGGTTTGAAGTTTCAAAATTAAAATCAAGAAACCGGTTATAGAGGTTAAAGAGATCCGAACATTCACATCTATGTAGTGTAAATAATGTAAGCTTGAAGCTGTTTGTCATATCTTATTCTGACGGTTGTGATATCAAAATTAAATGCATTTATAATGAGAGTGTGGTCTGACTCATTGTAATTCTTAATGCTTGAGAGTGCATATGGTATGACTATATATCATAGGTATTTTCTAATAATTTTCAAGAGGACTGATATGAAGCATGTTAAACGGAAGATAATAGAGTTCTTAGTGACTGGCCGTGGAAACTGTTTTTGGGCCTTAAGTTGAATTCACTTTGGGTTAGAAGGGTAGTTTCTGATAGAGATATGTTTTAATCTGTCAATCAATCTTAGGGAGCTAAATAAATGATATGATAATGAAGTTTCATTTTCATTTTTAATGCTAGGTTACATTATTTAGTATGTCATTTAATATTCACATGTCGTCTACATTGTAGATTACCTTATGTGGATTTGGTTTATGTGGAATTTGGTCTTTTGAAAAATAAAACTTTTTAATTAAAAGAGGAGTTCTAAACGTTATAATTCAAGTGAAATTTCTCACACAGAGGTCTTAATCAAGATGTCATTTGAATATTGTTTATGGTTTAGGTTGAACTTCTCAGTTGGAAAGTTTTTATCAAATCAAAGACCATTGGAACTAGCTAGGTTCTCATTGTTATTTTAGAAGATGATCATATGTTCGGAAATTAATATCTTTCATTTCTTTTATGTTTATTGGTTTCCAGATACCAAAGTGGAACAATTTGGCTCAAGTGGATATATGTCTCATTAGCTGAAACTCATCTCATTAGCTGAAACTCATCTCATTAGGTGGAACAATTTGGGTTAGTAAGGTGAACTATTGCTCCTGCTTTGCTTTTTACTGAAATTAACAAATGAGTTTTTGTGGGTTTTGTGTTTGAATCAGTGGGTTTTAAGTTGATTATTGCACTTTTAAGGGGGTGATCGGATGGGAAAGGGATTGTGAGTATATTTTTAGATATGGCTTTTACCTTATGAGATTATTGCACTTTTAAGTGGGTTTTGAGTTGAACAAGCAACTTTGGTGCTGTGTATAGAACTCATGGATTTAGTATGTCATTTAATATTCACATGTGGTCTAGATTGTAAATTTTATGAACAGAAAGTGAGCATAAGCATACATAATCTGATCATATGGTAAAGTATTTTTAAATGCTCATTTTCTGTTTGAAAGTGAGCATAAGCAACATACTGTTTGAAAATTTTATGAACAGAAAGTGAGCATAAGCAGAAAAGTAACATACTGTTGGATGTTGTGGTTTGTATAATTATATTCATTCACCAAATGATGCCAAAAGCAACTAAGTAGACCTTTTTAAAATATTTTGTTTTAGTTTAATTGATGAATAAGGAAAAATGGAGAAATTGTCGTAAAGAATTGGTGAGAAATTTATTGATTTACAATAAATATAATGAAATTAGGTGTTGATTGAATAGAATTAATGGAGACTTGAGGAAGTTTTTGACTATCGTTTTCGAATAGAAACCTACTACAATTTTAAATAACAATTAATCAATTAATGAGGAAACAAATGACAATTTCCTATGAATATGACACTTTCATGCAACAAAACTATTTGGTGAGCATCCATTTCAACAACTGTATCTTCTTTATTATGTAAATAACCCGTCCACGCAAACGTTGGCTTTAAGAACTCGTGACATGGTTCTTCCACCTCAGTCGCCTTTAGGGGTTGATAAACCCATTGCAATGCTCCAAAATAGAGATTTTGCACGTATTAAGTTATACGTCAATGGTGCATAAAAATAAAAATAAAAAAAACTGTGTTTTAGGTGTATACTTTTACGATAATATTAATAATAGAATCCAAATCCACAATATGTTATAAGAGGGAATATGTTTTCAAAAAGAAGATTAATCACAATTATTTTCATTAAATGCAACTTTAACATCTAAAAGTAAAGTAAGACGATTAGATATAATATATGTCAAATTAATTTCTAAGTTAAAAAAATAAATAATGTAATCGTCTATTCCTAAAACATTACAATTTTGAGTATGAATTCGGAAAGGAGATCAAAAAAGTTAATAAAGTGTTTATTGTATTGATTAATTTTCTTTATAAAAGAGAACAATCCCATGAAAAATGTGGTACCATAAAAATCTTTGACTAATCTTTTTGGCAAACTCTTTTGGAAATTTATCAATACAAAATAATAAATATTTAATAATATTTTTAGTATTAAAACGTAGAATTGCATATTTATCCACTTAAATCACATTTCAGTTAAACCATGAATCACATCACGAAAAGTGTTTTTGTACTCTTTGCCACATTTGAGTTAATAATATATTCCTCCTTTATGTTATTATTTTAATTCTTAATCATTAAATATGATTAATGATTAATTTTGTTGAGGTTTCAATTATTTAAACCACACTTTAAACCGAATTCAAATCTATGTTGCATTTATTTTAAGAGACAATATTTAGTTTTAGCAATTAACGGATTATGGGAGTGAGTTTACTAAATTGATTAAATTATTCATAGATTACCTTTTTGAAATTTTAAATATTAAAATAAGATAGTCAGGAGAGAAGTTTGATTTGGACTGAAAAAGACGATGCATGCACCTGTGGTCAATATAGAAAGATGCATTGTATGTTGATAGTTATCATTAACCATAATATAGAAAGACAGTTAGGAGAGAAGTTTGATTTGTATGTTTAGTGTTTCATGAAGTTGACATCGCGTACAACATAAATATAATAATTTATAAGAATAGTCACAACTAAACCAACGATGTTAAGATGGCTCGAAGATGTAACAAAATTACCCATTCTAACCTGATGAGAAGATACATATGAATGGGGTTATGTTTTGTTGGTGTTCTACCTTTTGGCAAACGGTTGAGTGACAAAAATGAGAAGAAAATAAGAAGCATTTTCTAATTTCAATATCATTAGATGAGATTGGATTTATAATTATATTTTCTTATTTGTATTGACAGTGCAAGGTCATTGCTATTGTATTTGGGAAGAGCTTGTGCAGGTAAATAATTAGTATATTACATTTTATTGCTGGTATTTCGTTCATAATTTGACACTTAGTATTTTTGTAAATAATTAGTAGAACTAGGTATAGGACTCCTTTTTTGTTCTTTTAAACTATGTAAGGCCCCGATCCCGGGCACCTCACAGTTGGTCATTCACAGCATAAAATATTACACATTATAAATTCTAGCAGCGGAATTAATTTTGACAAAAGCCATTCTTTTCATTAATAACACTGTTGCTAAGCAATACACCCTGGTTTAATCAGTTTACAAAAGAATAGTTTAACTGCATTACAAAACAACAGTGACTTCTGTTAAGAACGGATGTCAGTCTTTCCCTTCCGAGTAGCTTCACCCTCGTGCCATCCTCAGCAATAATTACCTGCCAACTGAAAATGTATAAAAGTCAGCGTTGCTGAGTGAGCTCTAGTTTTATACATAACAAAATACTTTCTATATGTTGTATATGAAAATACTCTTTTCTGTAAATTACAACTCTGTACTGTGTATGCGAGCACGCATTAACTGTATGAACAAATATTGTTCGTTCTCTGTACTGTATGCCTTGTCTGTAAACTTTTTAAACTTTATGTTCCACTGTCTATGTGGACCAGTGCGCAATGCCCCAACTATGTGCGCGATGGAAAACGGGTGATGGGTCATCTATATCCCTCGAAAGGGTCAACTGTATCCCTCGAAAGGGCTATGTGTATATCCCCCGAAAGGGTCAACTGTATCCCTCGAAAGGGCTATGTGTATGTCCCTCGAAAGGGTCAACTGTATCCCTCGAAAGGGCTATGTGTACTATGTACAAGGCCGACCCAATCACCCAGGGCACGCTACAAAGGTCCTGCCAATCTCAACTGATTGACGCTGTGTGCATAAAGGGTAGCTAACCCGTAACACAGTTGAGCTAACAACAAAACGGTCGTGTCCCTCCTATGTGCTTGCAAGACTTATTAACATTTTATTTATGTTCCACTTCTTTTCTTTATTGCTCTTTCACTTTATTATTACAATATACTTTGCGTTACGATAATAACATACCTCGTAAAGTCACATACTATAAGTAATAATAATAATAATAGCAATAACTATAATATGGAACAATCATAGTAATCATATTATGCATAAAACATCATCATTTATAAGTCCTTAGTCAACCTCGGTCAAATTCCTAAGGCACAGACTCCCAGAAAAATTTCTGTAAAAATTCTAAATGTTTGGGCGCAAGAGCCCTGTTTGGGCGCATGAGCCCTGTTCAGACTTTCCATCACTATGTACGCTCACTATGTAACACCCAGAAAATTTTCTAATCGAGTCAAGTGATAGTGATGGGCTCGGATGAAAAACCATTTAATAAATATAAAATGGTTGCGGGTATTACACTGAGTTAACCCTCCGGGTCACGAGTTTAACGAGTTTGGGGTCCCGGGAATGCCTGGCATATAAATAGATGGATCAGCTGAGCAACTCTCATTTTCACTCAAACGCCATTCTAGAGAGAGAAAGTGTAGAGAGAGAAAGTGCCGGATTGAAGCTCGGGTGGTCAAGAATCGAAGGCTGGTGTTTGTGGACTCCTAAACTACAAGAATCAAGGAAAGAAACACATCTAAATTGCTACATTTGGTGAAAAACCCGAGTGGGGTTTTTTGAGGTTTTAAAGTGGCAAAAATCGCCCCAAAACACACGTTTTAGGGTAAGAAAACGTGTAATGAGCCTAGATATAGCTTCCTGGATGATAATCCAAGGGTTTGGGTGGAAAGGATTGGATTTTTGGGCTAAAACGAGCTGATTCGTAAATTTCAGCTCGTTCTGCGAATTTAAGGTCTCGACCAGCGAAACTGTAGGTTCGTCCAGCGAAACTGGAAGGGTTTACAGCGAAGTTACAATTTCGCTTCAGCGAAACTACATATTTGCCTGAGCGAAACTATAGTTTCGTTGATGACTATGTCAGTGCCCAAGTTGACCTTAGATATTGCGAAACTAGGGAATTCCAACGAAAGTTGGGCGCTCGAGGTAGCGAATCTGTCCAGCGAAACTGGCAGAATGCTGCCCGGCGAAACTAGCAGCGAAACTGCTGATTTGCCCGGCGAAACTGCTGGCGAATTTACGGGCGAAACTACCTGCGAACTTAGTAGCGAAATTAGGCAGAAATTAACTGTTTTGAGTGTTAACTTATCTGCAGGCAGTGTAGTGTGACCCGCGACTTTAAGGCTTGATTGAGAAGCTGCTTGTCAAACACAGGTGAGTTCTAGGACCCCTCATTTACTGATTTTAAATGATTTTTGGGGCTGGAACACATATAAACTTGTTTACTGACGTATGTAGGTATGACCCATTTGGGTATAATGTTGTGTTATACGTCTAAGGCATGGTTGTGGACTCGGCACGTTATATAAGGTCCTAGTATGAGTCCCCACGGTCTTGGAGGGACAGTTAGTGCTACTGCACCAAGATGACGCATAGTAAGTCCCGGATTCGGGAAGGATACGGGAGTAAGTGCCTAGTGATGATTGATGATGTAGGCTATGTATGTACGAGGTTATGTATGATGATGTATGATGATGCATGCATGATGTTATGTATGACGATGTACGTATGATGATTTGTGTGATGATGTATGTATGATGTGTGTGTTCCTTATCGTAATGTATGAATATCTTTCCATGGCTTTACGTATTAATGAACGAACGAACGAAGTATTATGTAACGTAAAGTGAAAGATAACGAAAGAGGAACACGATGACGAATGCATGTATTAATGAATGAACGAATGATTAAAAGATGATGAATACATGCATTAACGAACGAATTAATGAAAGATGACTTGCAAACATTGGATAAGTTTAACGGGTCCTTCTTAGTGATTGACCATATGTATGGTATCCCTACCGCTTACCTCTAGTACCGTGGCATACGTTTTGCTGTTCATTTAATGACTTCGGCCCGGTAGCTAATAACGTTCGGGGTATAGCAGATGGTAGTGGTACAAAAGATATCCAATGTGCAAGAAAAGATGTAACGGGGTCCTTGTCATTCGACCACAGTAATCATGGCTGCGTGCCATGAAGTGGGTAAAGCTTGACAGGACCTAAACGAGAAGTGAAAGATAACGATGTATGACGAACGAATGAATGAACGAATGAGATAATAAAGATATTATCTATATGTATGTACGATGTATGATCACGTGTAAAGAATGAACGGTTTTAATATGAACAAAGTATGTTTATTATAAAACTAGAACTCACTCAGCAACGCTGACTTTTTATGTTTTTCCAGTTGGCAGGTAGCGTTGCTGGGGATGGCACGAGGCGGCTACTCAGCTCTTTTGGGATGGCATTCTTCTGTTAATGTTTTTGTATTGTAATGCAAACAAACGATATTTTGTAATGAGGGTTGTATTACTTTGCAAAAGCATTTATATTAAAATGAAAAAAAAGGGGTTCTTTTACTGATTCCGCTGCGATGAATTAAATATTAGTATGATTTATGTGCGATGAACGACCAACCGTAAGGCGCCCGGGAGCGGGGCTTTACAAGTTGGTATCAGAGCAAAAGTTTAAGTAAAATGGGTAAATTTTCAAAATAAACCTAAAACTTAAACTGAGAAATGGGACAGAAAGGGGATGAATGCCATCTGAGTAGCTGCGTGCCATCAGGTATTTTCTTAATGATAATCAAAGTTATGTGCGCGTGTAATGTGGTTTATGTGTGCTGTTAGATTTAGATACCGATGTAGTCAGTAAGGGTAATGCTTGGGGTGCGAAAAGTAGAGTAAGTGACTAATCACAACTGGCCACTGTAATTAGCAACTTACTGTACTTAACATAAACTGAGCTATTTCCTTGAATGACCGTGTTGGTATTTGAACCTTTCAGTGTGAGATAGAAGATGGTCGGTGGTAGATCATCTAAAGCCCCACTTGGTGGAGGCAGTGGCGGAAGTGGTGCGGAACCACGAGCCCCAAGAGGAAGGCCTAGACCAGAGAAGAAGGTTCCTGAAGAACCTAATACTACTCCCTCGGGGGGAGTGGATGAGAGTGATGATTTGAGGGCCTCGGTGAAAGAGACAGTGATCGAGGAGGTGCACCAAGTCATGCAGACGATCTTACCGTCTGTAGTGACCGAGGTGATAAAAGCTGTACGCGAGGATGAGAGGCGAGGGAGGAATCGAGCCTCAGGGAGGCGGCAGCAGCAACAAGGGCCGGAAACGGTTCTTTTTGATGATGAAGAGGAGGAGGAGGAAGAGGCCGAGCGTGAGACAACACGGGGTTGTAACTACGGGGCATTCATGAGGTGCAAGCCCCCGACTTTTGATGGTTCTGGTACCGCTGTCGATGCTCACCAATGGGTAAGAGAAATGGAGGCGGTCCTCGATATCAGCGATTGCCAGGAGGATAAAAAGGTTAAGTTTGCTACCCACTCATTTACGGGGACGGCGTTGTGCTGGTGGGACAATATTGTCCAGGCTTAGGGTAGCAGGGCCATTGGGAAGATGAAGTGGTCCGAGCTGAAAAGGATGGTGATCGAGGAATTTAGTCCTCGACGGGAAATGGACCGAGTTGAGAGAGAGTTTCTGCAGTTGGAGGCAGGGACGATGACCCACCAACAATACACTGCCAAGTTCAACGATATGGCGCGATTGGTCCCAGAGCAGGTGACGCCGGTGTCTCAAATGATCAACCGGTATATTCAGGGGTTGCCAGCCGAAATACGTTGGCATTTGATTTCCGCTCGACCAAGTACTTTCAGGTCGGCGGTGGATTTGGCGGGGAGGTTGTACGATGAGCGAGCTGCGTTGGTGAAGGCTGAGGGCGGTAAGAAGGGAGGTGGTGAGAAGGGTTGGCAGGGAAAGAAGTTTGGTCGAGGTGATACCTCGACAAGTAACAAGAAGGCAAGGGTAGACGACCACCGAGTGGTCGCGAAGGGAGCAGGGATAAGGAAGTGTGGACAGTGTGGGAAAGAGCACTCGGGGAGTGTAAGTGGGGATCCAACATCTGTTTCAAGTGTGGGAGGACTGGGCATATGGCCAAGGATTGCCGAATGGGCAAGTGTTTTAACTGTGGGGAAAGTGGTCATATGAGTAGAGATTGCAAGAAGCCGAGGGCTGAGGGCTCAGGGGAGAAGATGACGGGAGGAGAAGCACCGAGGGCAAAGGCTAGGGCGTTCACCATGACGTAGGAGGAGGCTAGAACGGACCCTGACGTTGTGTCCGGTACGTTCCTAATAGACCAAATTTTAGCCTCTGTGTTATTTGATTCGGGTGCAAGTAGGAGTTTTATTTCTACTACCTTCTGTGCTAAATTGCCTGTTAGAAGTAAATGCCTCGATAAGTCCTTTGAAGTAGAAACCGCTATTGGTAAATCCACTAGGGTTACGGATGTGATAGAAGGCTGTGCCATAGAATTAGAGGGCCATAGGTTTGCTGCCAAGTTACATGTGATGCCTCTAGGAGGATTTGATGTAGTGTTAGGGATGGACTGGTTAGCAACCTACGAAGCGAATATCGTGTGCCGAAAGAAGATGATTAGACTGACGGCGACCGACGGAACTCCGGTGATAATTTATGGCGATCGAGTTACGACGATTCCGAAGGTGATCTCGATGGCGGTGGCGGGAAAGTGTATGAGGCGCGGATGTAGCGCCTACTTATGTTATGTAAAGAATATAGAGACGCCAACACCACAGCTATGCGATGTGCCAGTGGTGTGTGACTTTCCAGACGTGTTTCCCGAAGACTTATCGGGATTGCCACCTGACCGAGAGATCGAGTTCCAGATCGCCCTGATACCGGGTGCCCAACCTGTCGCAAAAGCACCATATCGCTTGGCTCCGACGGAGATGAAGGAGTTGATGGAGCAGTTGCAGGAGCTGCTAAATAAAGGGTTTATCAGACCGAGTATCTCACCTTGGGGTGCTCCGGTCCTGTTCGTAAAGAAGAAGGATGGTAGTATGCGGATGTGCATCGACTACCGCGAGCTGAATAAGCTGACGGTGAAGAACAGATACCCCTTACCAAGGATCGATGACTTGTTTGATCAACTTCGGGGTGCCAGTTGGTTTTCAAGAATAGATCTTCGATCGGGGTACCATCAACTGAAGGTGAAGGAGCAAGATATCCCTAAAACAGCCTTTCGTACGCGCTATGGTCACTACGAATTTCTTGTCATGTCTTTCAGGTTGACCAATGCGTCGGCTGCTTTTATGGATTTGATGAACCGAGTGTGCCGATCAATGTTAGATAAATCAGTAATTGTATTCATCGATGATATCCTGATTTATTCGAGAAGTGAAGAAGAGCATGCCGGGCATATTCGGGAAGTATTGGAAACGTTGAGAAGGGAGAAATTGTACGTCAAGTTCTCCAAGTGCGCCTTTTGGTTACGCGAGGTGCAATTTCTGGGTCACGTAGTGAATGCAGAAGGAATAATGGTGGACCCAGCAAAGGTTGAGGCCGTGATGCAATGGAAGTCACCGAAGACGCCAACCGAGATTCGCAGCTTCTTGGGGCTGGCGGCTACTATAGAAGATTTATTCAAGACTTCTCCAAGATAGCCTCACCTTTGACAAAATTGACTCGCAAGGATGTAAAGTTCGTGTGGGGTCGAGAACAGGAGGACGCTTTTGAGGAATTGAAGACGAGACTGACACAAGCTCCTGTCTTGACATTGCCTGAGGGAAATGAAGACTTGGTGGTCTATTCGGATGCATCCTATTCTGGGCTGGGTTGCGTATTGATGTAACGCGGAAAGGTCATAGCCTATGCATCTCGACAACTGAAGACCCACGAAGTCAATTATCCTACGCACGACCTAGAACTAGCTGCGGTGGTTTTCGCGTTGAAGATTTGGCGGCACTATCTATACGGGACGAAGTGCACCATCTTCACGGATCACAAGATCTTGAAGTACTTCTTCGAGCAGAAGGATCTAAACATGAGGCAGAGACGGTGGTTGGAGCTGATAAAAGATTATGATTGTGAGATCCATTACCACCCGAGCAAAGCCAATGTGGTGGCCGATGCCCTTAGCCGGAAAGAAAAGCCCGAGCCGATTCGGGTGAAGGCTTATCAGCTGATTATGACCTCTGACGTGATGACACAGGTTAAGGAGTTCCAAGACGAGGCTTTGAAGGAAGATCGTCTTAACTCCGAAAGGATGAGAGGTCTAGTTACAGAACTGGGTGAGAACACTCTTGGTGTTAAGACCCGATTTGGGCGAGTGTGGATTCCTTGGTACGGGGATCTACGCGGAAAGATCATGGACGAGGCCCATAAGACTCGATATTCCATTCACCCCGGCGCTACCAAGATGTACCAAGACATGAAGAAAGACTGTTGGTGGCCGGGCATGAAGCGTGATGTGATGGAATATGTGAGTAAGTGCATGACTTGTTCACAGGTCAAGGCAGAGCATCAGAAACCGTACGGGAAGATCCAGCCGTTGGATATACCCGAGTGGAAGTGGGAACACATCACCATGGATTTCATCATGAAACTACCACGTACCCCGAAAGGGTATGATGCTATGTGGGTGATAGTTGATCGATTGACGAAGAGTGCCCACTTCCTACCGATCCGCAAGACGTATTCATCTGAAAGATTGGCGGATCTATTTATCAAAGAAATTGTAGCTCGTCATGGGGTACCGGTGTCTATTGTGTCTGACCGTGACACCCGGTTTACCTCCAAATTTTGGAAGAGGTTTCATGATGCAATGGGGACGAGGCTACACATTAGCACGGCATATCACCCCAGACAGACGGTCAGTCTGAGAGGACGATCCAAACACTCGAAGACATGCTTCGAGCGTGCGTGATCGATTTTGGAGGAAGTTGGGACGATCACCTGCCGTTAGCAGAATTCTCGTACAATAACAGTTATCATGCCAGCATTGGCATGCCGCCCTACGAGATGTTGTACGGTAGGAAATGTAGGACGCCCGTATGTTGGGGAGACATTGGGCAGAAGGAACTGGGTGGTGTCGAGGTAGTTGAAGCAACGACTGAAAAGTTAGAAAAGATCAAAGCCTTCATGAAGGCGGCGAAAGACAGACAAAAGTCGTACGCTGACAAGAGGCGAAGACCGATAGAATTCAAGGTCGGTGATCGGGTCATGTTGAAGGTCTCGCCATGGAAAGGAATTATTAGGTTCCGAAAGCGGGGTAAACTGAGCCCGCGGTATATAGGCCCTTTCCGAATTATCGCCCGTGTGGGAGAGGTGGCCTATAGGTTAGAACTGCCAGATGAGTTGAGTGGAATTCACCCGACCTTCCACGTATCTCATCTGAGGAAATGTTTGGCCGATGAAGATATGATTGTACCGCTGGAGGATATCGAAGTAGACGAACGGCTCAACTATGTGGAGCAACCAGTAGCGATCATCGATAGAAAAGAGAAACGGCTAAGAAACAAAGTGGTTCCTCTTGTGCGTGTACAGTGGAAGCATAGGAAGGGATCTGAGTCTACGTGGGAGACTGAAGAAGAGATGAGACAACATTACCCACATCTGTTGGAAGAATAACAGGTTTCGAGGATGAAACCTAAATAAGGGGGGTGGACTTGTAACACCCGGAAAATTTTCTAATCGAGTCAAGTGATAGTGATGGGCTCGGATGAAAAACCATTTAATAAATATAAAATGGTTGCGGGTATTACACCGAGTTAACCCTCCGGGTCACGAGTTTAATGAGTTTGGGGTCCCGGGAACGCCTGGCATATAAATAGATGGATCAGCTGAGCAACTCTCATTTTCACTCAAACGCCATTCTAGAGAGAGAAAGTGTAGAGAGAGAAAGTGCCGGATTGAAGCTCGGGTGGTCAAGAATCGAAGGCTGGTGTTTGTGGACTCCTAAACTACAAGAATCAAGGTAAGAAACGCATCTAAATTGCTACATTTGGTGAAAAACCCGAGTGGGGGTTTTTGAGGTTTTAAAGTGGCAAAAATCGCCCCAAAACACACGTTTTAGGGTAAGAAAACGTGTAATGAGCCTAGATATAGCTTCCTGGATGATAATCCAAGGGTTTGGGTGGAAAGGATTGGATTTTTGGGCTAAAACGAGCTGATTCGTAAATTTCAGCTCGTTCTGCGAATTTAAGGTCTCGACCAGCGAAACTGTAGGTTCGTCCAGCGAAACTGGAAGGGTTTACAGCGAAGTTACAATTTCGCTTCGGCGAAACTACATATTCGCCTGAGCAAAACTATAGTTTCGCTGATGACTATGTCAGTGCCCAAGTTGACCTTAGATATTGCGAAACTAGGGAATTCCAACGAAAGTTGGGCGCTCGAGGTAGCGAATCTGTCCAGCGAAACTGGCAGAATGCTGCCCGGCGAAACTAGCAGCGAAACTGCTGATTTGCCCGGCGAAACTACTGGCGAATTTACGGGCGAAACTACCTGCGAACTTAGTAGCGAAATTAGGCAGAAATTAACTCTTTTGAGTGTTAACTTATCTGCAGGCAGTGTAGTGTGACCCGCGACTTTAAGGCTTGATTGAGAAGCTGCTTGTCAAGCACAGGTGAGTTCTAGGACCCCTCATTTACTGATTTTAAATGATTTTTGGGGCGGGAACACATATAAACTTGTTTACTGACGTATGTAGGTATGACCCATTTGGGTATAATGTTGTGTTATACGTCTAAGGTATGGTTGTGGACTCGGCACGTTATATAAGGTCCTAGTATGAGTCCCCACGGTCTTGGAGGGACAGTTAGTGCTACTGCACCAAGATGACGCATAGTAAGTCCCGGATTCGGGAAGGATACGGGAGTAAGTGCCTAGTGATGATTGATGATGTAGGCTATGTATGTACGAGGTTATGTATGATGATGTATGATGATGCATGTATGATGTTATGTATGACGATGTACGTATGATGATATGTGTGATGATGTATGTATGATGTGTGTGTTCCTTATCATAATGTATGAATGAATATCTTTCCATGGCTTTACGTATTAATGAACGAACGAACGAAGTATTATGTAACGTAAAGTGAAAGATAACGAAAGAGGAACACGATGACGAATGCATGTATTAATGAATGAACGAATGATTAAAAGATGATGAATACATGCATTAACGAACGAATTAATGAAAGATGACTTGCAAACATTGGATAAGTTTAACGGGTCCTTCTTAGTGATTGACCATATGTATGGTATCCCTACCGCTTACCTCTAGTACCGTGGCATACGTTTTGCTGTTCATTTAATGACTTCGGCCCGGTAGCTAATAACGTTCGAGGTATAGCAGATGGTAGTGGTACAAAAGATATCCAATGTGCAAGAAAAGATGTAACGGGGTCCTTGTCATTCGACCACAGTAATCATGGCTGCGTGCCATGAAGTGGGTAAAGCTTGACAGGACCTAAACGAGAAGTGAAAGATAACGATGTATGACGAACGAATGAATGAACGAATGAGATAATAAAGATATTATCTATATGTATGTACGATGTATGATCACGTGTAAAGAATGAACGGTTTTAATATGGACAAAGTATGTTTATTATAAAACTAGAACTCACTCAGCAACGCTGACTTTTTATGTGTTTCCAGTTGGCAGGTAGCGTTGCTGGGGATGACACGAGGCGGCTACTCAGCTCTTTTGGGATGGCATTCTTTTGTTAATGTTTTTGTATTGTAATGCAAACAAACGATATTTTGTAATGAGGGTTGTATTACTTTGCAAAAGCATTTATATTAAAATGAAAAAAAAGGGGTTCTTTTACTGATTCCGCTGCGATGAATTAAATATTAGTATGATTTATGTGCGATGAACGACCAACCGTAAGGCGCCCGGGAGCGGGGCCTTACACACTAGCCTACACTTAGAAACATTTTCACTTTAGGCGTGTGGGCCATTCAGGCGCATCAGCACTGTTGGGGCACATGACCCTACACTTAGTCGTCTGGCTGACTTTTCTAGGCATATGACCAATGTTCAGGCTCACAAGGATACTGTTTAGGCTTATCATCTCACACTTAGACTTTTAAGCCTATTTTTCAGGCGTAAGAGCCCTGTTTGGGCACATCACCTTACACTTAACTTTTCTAAGTCATTTTCAGGCACATGAGCACTCTTGAGGCTCATGAGTCATAGGCGTATTAGGTACTGTTTGGGCTCATGAGAACTATTTGGACTCATGATCCTACTTAGAATATTTCTAAGGCAAATTTTGGGCGTATGGGTACAGTCTAGGCTCATCAACCTTTTGTCCAACTTATTACCATGACATTTTCAAACCCAAACATCAAGCCTAATTGTTCTAAGCTTACCAAGGTCCTTCTAAGCATAAACTACACATAAACATCTAATAAACATCATCAAACATGCCAAAATACATACGGGTATCAATAGATAAACATAATAAAAATCTTTAAATACATTTTCAGCCCCGAAAGAGTTTAAAACAAGTAAAAACCGGGGTCTAGAACTCACCTTAGCAGTCTCTCGGGTATGACTTCTTCAAAAACCCGTTTGCTACAAGTTCAACACCTATAAAACCCAAATGAACACACCCGAACACAGAAACACACACATAAGAACACGCAATCTCGGTTTCTTAGCCAAAGCACAAGATAAAAACACTAATTCTTACCTTGAATTCGAATTCTTCTTCTTTCTCTCTCTAAAAATCGAAGTCTCTTCTGTTTCTCTCTCTGAAAACCGAATGAGAGCTTTTGACAGGCCAAAATGGGCGGCCATACCCCTTTATTCACCAACTTTTGTTCTCTTTGTCCTTTTGGCACTTTTAACCCCTCAACTTTAGGTTGACTTTCATTTCTTCCTTTTTCTTTCTCTTTTATTCTTTTATTTCTTTAAAAAGAAAATGCGGGTGTTACAAGTCCACCCCCCTTATATAGGTTTCGTCCCCGAAACCTGTTATTCCTTAAACAGATGAGGATGATGCTGCCTCATCTCTTCCTCAGTCTCCCATGTGGATTTGGATCCCTTCCTGTGCTTCCACTGTACACGCACAAGAGGAACCACTTTATTCCTTAACCTTTTTCTTTACGATCGATGATTGCCATTGGTTGCTCCACGTAATTGAGCCGTTCGTCTACTTCAATATCCTCTAGCGGAACAATCATATCTTCGTCAGCTAAGCACTTTCTCAGATGAGATACACGGAATGTGGGATGAATTCCACTTAACTCATCTGGCAGTTCAAGTCGATAGGCTACCTCTCCTACTCGTGTGATGATTCGGAAAGGTCCTATATATCTCGGGCTTAGCTTACCTCGTTTCCTGAATCTAATATTTCCTTTCCAAGGTGAGACCTTTAACATGACTCGGTCTCCAACCTTGAACTCTATTGGTCTTCGCCTCTTGTCAGCATACGACTTTTGTCTATCTTTCGCCGCCTTCATGAAGGCTTTGATCTTTTCCAACTTCTCAGTCGTAGCTTCGATCACCTCAATACCTCCTAACTCTTTCTACCCAATGTCACCCCAACACACGAGCGTCCTACATCTCCTACCGTATAGCATCTCCTGGCATGATAGCTATTGTTGTACGAGAATTCTGCTAACGGCAAGTGATCATCCCAACTTCCTCCAAAATCGATCACGCATGCTCGAATCATATCCTCAAGCGTCTGTATCGTCCTCTCAGACTGACCGTTTGTCTGAGGATGATATGCAGTACTAATGTGTAGCCTCGTCCCCATTGCATCATGGAATCTCCTCCAAAACTTCGATGTGAACCGGGTGTCACGATCCGACATGATAGACACCGGCACGCCATGACGAGCTACGATTTCCTTGATGAACAGATCCGCCAACCTTTCGGATGAATACGTCTCGCGGATCGGTAGGAAGTGGGCACTCTTTGTTAGTCGGTCGACAATCACCCAAATAGTATCACATCCCTTCGATGTTCGAGGTAGCTTAGTAATGAAGTCCATGGTGATATGCTCCCACTTCCATTCAGGTATATCCAACGGTTGGATCTTCCCGTACGGTTTCTGGTGTTCTGCCGTCACTTGCAAACAAGTCAGGCACTTACCCACGTACTCCGCCACGTCACGTTTCATGCCCGGCCACCAGTAATCTTTCTTCATATCGTGATACATCTTAGTAGCACCGGGATGAATGGAGTATCGAGTTTTATGGGCCTCGTCCATAATCTTTCCACGTAGATCCCTGTATCGAGGTATCCACATCCGCCTGAATCGGGTCTTAACACCTAGAGTGTACGCACCCAATTCCGTAACTAGGCCTCTCATCCTTTCAGAGTTAAGATGATCTTATTTCAAAGCCTCATCTTGAAACTCCTTAACCTGTGTCATCACATCAGAGGTCATAATTAGCTGATAAGCCTTCACCCAGATCGGCTCGGGCGTTTCTTTTCGGCTAAGGGCATCTGCACAATGTTGGCCTTGCCCGGATGGTAATGGATTTCGCAATCGTAATCCTTGATGAGCTCCAACCATCGCCTCTGCCTCATGTTTAAATCTTTCTGCTCGAAAAAGTACTTCAAGCTTTTGTGGTCTGTGAAGATGGTGCACTTAGTCCCGTATAGATAGTGCCGCCAAATCTTCAATGCGAAAACCACCGTGGCTAATTCTAGATCGTGTGTGGGATAGTTGACTTCATGGGTTTTCAGTTGTCGAGATGCATAAGCTATTACCCTTCCACGTTGCATCAACACTCGACCTAGCCCAGAATAAGATGCATCCGAGTAAACCACTAAGTCGTCATTTCCCTCGGGCAGTGTCAAGACAGGAGCTCGTGTTAGTCTCGTCTTCAACTCCTCAAAGGCATCCTCCTGTTCTCGACCCCACACGAACTTCACGTCCTTATGAGTCAACTTAGTCAAAGGTGAGGCTATCTTGGGGAAGTCTTGAATAAATCTCCTGTAGTAGCCTACCAATCCCAAGAAGCTACGAATTTCGGACGGCGTCTTTGGTGATTTCCATTGCATCACAGCCTCAACCTTTGCTGGGTCCACCATGATTCCCTCAGCATTTACCACGTGACCTAGAATTTGAACCTCGCGTAGCCAGAAGGCACACTTGGAGAACTTAGCATACAGTTTATCCCTTCTCAAAGTTTCTAACACCTCCCGAATATGACCGGCATGCTCTTCTTCGCTCCTTGAATAAATAAGGATATCATCGATGAAAACAATCACTGATTTATCTAACATTGGCCGACACACTCGGTTCATCAAATTCATAAATGCAGCTGGCGCGTTAGTTAAACCAAAGGACATAACGAGAAACTCATAGTGTCCATAACGCGTACGAAAAGCTGTTTTAGGAATGTCCTGCTCCCTCACTTTCAATTCATGGTAGCCAAATCGAAGATCTATCCTCGAGAACCAACTGGCTCCCTGGAGCTGATCGAACAAGTCATCAATCCTTGGTAACGGATACCGATTCTTTATCGTTAACTTGTTCAATTCACGATAGTCGATACACATTCTCATGCTACCGTCCTTCTTCTTCACAAATAAGACCGGAGCAACCCAAGGAGAGATACTCGGTCTGATGAAACCCTTATCGAGCAATTCTTGCAGTTGCTCCATCAACTCCTTCATCTCGGTCGGAGCTAATCGATACGGTGCCTTGGCGACTGGTTGGGCACCGGGTATCAAGTCAATTTGAAATTCGATTTCGCGATCTGGTGGTACACCTGATAGGTCCTCTAGAAACACATCAGGAAAGTCACACACAACTGGCACCTTGGACGATTGCGGTGTTGACGTGTCCACATCCTTCACGTAGGCCAAATAAGCGCTACATCCACGTCTCATGCATTTCCCCGCCACCGCCATCAAATTTACTTTTGGAATCGTCGTAACCCGATCGCCATATATTGTCACCGGGCTTCCGTCAGGCGTCGTTAGTCTAATCATCTTCTTACGACACATAATATTCGCTTCATAGGTTGCCAACCAATCCATCCCTAGTACCATATCAAATCCACCTAGGGGCATCACATGTAATTTAGCAGCAAACCTATGACTTTCTAATTCTATGGCACAATCTTCTATTACATCAGTAACTCTGGTGGACATACCGATAACAGTTTCTACATCAAAAGGCTCGCTAATACCCCTACTGCTAACAGACAACTTAGCACAAAAGGTAGTAGAAATAAAACTCCTACTAGCACCAGAATCAAATAATACAGAGGCACAAGTTTGATTAACTAGAAACATACCTGACACGACATCGGGATCCACTCTGGCTTCTTCCCGGGTAATGGTGTAAGCTCTAGAACTCGCCCTCTGCCCTCCTTCATCCGGCTTCTTATTTCCAGTTCCCGAGCTCTTCGCCCTTAGCTTCTTACAGTCCCTAGCAATATGGCCAGGCTGGCCACACCTGAAGCATACGTTCATCCCCATCCTGCACTCACTAGGATGCTCCCTTCCATATTTTCCACACTTCTTTGACCCCGAGCTGGACGACCCCACCCTACGGTCATCCATTCTCATCTTCTTGTTCTTCGGGGTGAAGCCACCCCGCCTAAACCTCTTTCCATTCCAATTCCGGTCACCACCACCGGCTTTCCTCACCTCCACCACCGTCACTTCTCTTTCATTGTAGAGCCTCCCAGCCAGATCCACTGCCGACCTGAAGGTGCTCGGTCTAGCAGCGATCATGTGCCTGCGAATGTCAGCTGGCAGTCCCTGAATATACCGGTTAATCTTTCGAGACACCGGCGTCACCTGATCCGGCACCAGTTTCGCCATCTCATTGAATTTGGTGGTGTACTGTTGGTGGGTCATGGTTCTCGCCTCGAGTTGTAGGAACTCCCTCTCGATCTTGTCGAGTTCCCTGTGAGGAAAAAAATTCCTCAATCACCAGCTTCTTCAACTCGTTCCATCATATTTTCCCGATGGCCCTAGTACCTTCAGCTTGGATAATATTGTCCCACCAACACAAGGCCGAGTCGACAAAAGAGTGAGTCGCGAACTTCACCTTTTGATCTTCGTGACACTCACTGATCTCCAACACTGCCTCCATCTCCCTCACCCAGCGGTGAGCGGCAGCATCATCGCCATTGTCATCCAAAGTCGGGGGCTTGCACCTCTGGAATGCCCCATAACTGCATCCCTTGGTTGTCTCCCCTACTACATCATCCTTTTCCTCATCAGATACTACTATCTCAGGATCCTGTCGTTCCTCTCCTTCCTTGCTTTCCTTCCCAGTCGACCCTCTCCTGTGCTCTTTCTCCTTTCTCTCCTCGTTCCTCACAGCTCGAATAACATCAGTCACTACAGATGGCATAACTGCCTGCAGGACCTAGTGTACCTCATCAGCAATCGCCTCCCTAGCTGAGGCATTCAGGCTGGCATTCTCGTTTTCTTCATTCCTGTCATGAACCTCGGGGTTCTCATGGGTCGTCTCAGTAGCTTTGGCACTGCTCCTGGTCACACGCGGTCTACCTCTACCTCTAGCAGCTTTAGAAGGTTTCTTCCCAGCCATTTCCTAAGCACTTATAAGATTCAAACACTGAAACAGTCATTCAAGGTAATAGCTCAGTTTATGTCAAGTATAGTAAGTCCCTAATTACAGTGGCCAGTTGTGATTAGCCACTTACTTTACTTTTCACACCCCAAGCATTTCCTATCCTGACTACATCAGTATCTAAATCTACTATGATCACGTAATCAGATAGCACACGCACATAATTCCGGTTAACTTTAAAAAAAGAAATACCTGATGGCACGTAGCTACTCGGGCTGATATCCCTACTTCTGTCCCATTTTCGGTTTAAGTTTAGGTTTCTTTTGAAAATTTACCCGTTTCACTTAAACTATGGCTCTGATACCAACTTGTAAGGCCCCGATCCCGGGCACCTCACAGTTGGTCATTCACAGCATAAAATATTACACATTATAAATTCTAGCAGCGGAATTAATTTTGACAAAAGCCATTCTTTTCATTAATAACACTGTTGCTAAGCAATACACCCTGGTTTAATCAGTTTACAAAAGAATAGTTTAACTGTATTACAAAAAAACAGTTACTTCTGTTAAGAATGGATGTCAGTCTTTCCCTTCCGAGTAGCTTCACCCTCGTGCCATCCTCAGCAATAATTACCTGCCAACTGAAAATGTATAAAAGTCAGCGTTGCTGAGTGAGCTCTAGTTTTATACATAATAAAATACTTTCTATATGTTGTATATGAAAATACTCTTTTCTGTAAATTACAACTCTGTACTGTGTATGCGAGCACGCATTAACTATATGAACAAATATTGTTCGTTCTCTGTACTGTATGCCTTGTCTGTAAACTTTTTAAACTTTATGTTCCACTGTCTATGTGGACCAGTGCGCAATGCCCCAACTATGTGCGCAATGGAAAACGGGTGTAACACCCGTAATTCTTATTAAAAAGAAATAAAAGAATAAAGAGAAAGAAAAAGGAGGAAAAGGGAAGTCAACCCAAAGTTGAGGGACCAAAGGTGTAAAATGAATAAAAATCTTAAAAGTTGGTAAAAGTTGGTGAAAAGGTGGCATGGCCGCCCATTTTCACCCTGCACACCTTTTCTTGATTCGGGTTTTAGAGAGAGAAAGCAGAGGAACTCTCGGACACTTGAAGAACAAGAAGAAGAATTCGAGATTTAGGTAAGGTTTAGTGTTTTTGAGTTGTTCTTGGCTAACCTTAGCCTCGGTTAAATGCTTATGTGTGTTTCTATGTGTTCAAATGTGTGTTTAGAAGTTTTCCAGGTGTTAGAAGCGTTTAAAGGAGCTCGGGTGAAGAGTCTTAAGATTTGAAACAACTAAGGTGAGTTCTAGACCCCGTGTTTTACATGTTTTTACAAACTTTTGGGGCTGGAAATACATGTAAAAATGTTTACACTTATTATGAATGATGCCCGCATGTGCATGTGTATGTATGTTAGTGATTTATGTTATGATTCATGCTTAGTATTGTATGTACATGTTTAGAACTAAGTATTATGGTGTTTGGGGACTGGGATATGAATTAGACACATGAATAGGCTGCTAATACGACTAATCAGACCAAATAATGGTTATATGTCTGAACAGTGGTCGTATGACCATTAGAATTATTCTAAGTGTGGGGTTATACGACTGAATAGTGGTCGTATGACCATTAGATTTTCTAAGTGTAGGGTCATACGACTGAACAGTGGTTGTATGACCATTAGATTGTCTAAGTGTGTGATTATATGTCTGAACAGTGGTCGTATGACCATTAGAATTATTCTAAGTGTGGGGTTATACGACTGAATAGTGGTCGTATGACCATTGGAAATGTTCTAAGTATGGGGTCATATGACTGAACAGTGGTCGTATGACCATTAGAAATTTCTTAAGTATGGGGGATGATACGACCGAACAATGGTCGTATGACCTGTAAAAATTTCCCAAGTCTGGGGATGATACGACTGAACAGTGGTTGTATGACTTAGAAAAATTTTCTAAGTTTAAGGTGAAACGACTAAGAAGGGCTCATACGACTGAGCAGTGCTCATATGACTGAACACTTAGAATTTTTTTCAGAAATTTTTGGAAATCTGATTTATGGGATTTTGACCAGGGTTGACTAGGGTTAATTAATAATGATGTTTCATGCAGGAAATGATGGTAAATGATTAACCCTTCATTTTTGTTACTGATTTTATTATCAGTATTTTATTATTATTAACAATATTATTATTATTTTAATATTGTTAAGTATGTACTGGCCTGACGAAGAATGACTAAGATTTAACGAAGAGCATAATCATTAATAAAGTAAAATATTAATGATATTGAGAAATGGAACGTAAAGTGAAAGATAATGAAAGGGGAAAACATGATGAATGAATGCATGCATTAATAAATGAACGAATGAACGTAAGAAAGGCTTGCAAGCAAATGAATGGAGGTGCACACCCCTGGCAGGTGTTAGCTCAACTGTGATGCGGGTTAGCTACCCCGAAGGATGCACACAGGGTCAATCCTCGAGATTGGCATAGAGGTGAGCGACTCGGTGTCGCAACAGACTCACAGGATGTAGGTCAATCTTTGTGATCGACTTAGAGGTGAGTGACTTGGTGTCACAACAGACTCACAGTATGTAGGTCAATCCTCGAGATTGGCTTAGAGGTGAGCGACTTGGTGTCGCAACAGACTCACAGCTTAAGTAAAGATTAATGATAAAAGTACGAAAGGAACGATGATGAAGATAATGAAAGTATTACCTACGTGTACGTATGATGTATGATCAACTATGAAAGTGAGGAACGTTTTTTTTTGAACGAAAAGTGAAGTATTTTAACTATAAAACTAGAATTCACTCAGCAACGCTGACTTTTATGTATTTTCCAGTTGGCAGGAAACAGGTTGCTGAGGATGGCACACGGGGATGGCTACTTGACGGGCAAGACTGACATCCAAATTATGTTTTGACAATACTGTTGTTTTGTAATTCATTCGACTAATTGTTTTGTGACTTAGAAACTAGAATGTATTGCTTAACAACAGTTTTTATAATGAATGGATGGTTTTTGTTAAACTTAATTCCGCTGCTTAAATTCATAATATGTATGTTTTATGCTGTGAATGACCGACTGTGAGGTGCCCGGGATCGGGGCCTTAAGAGTTGGTATCAGAGCAAAAGTTTAAGTAAAATGGGTAAATTTTCAAAATAAACCTTAATTTAAACTGAGAATGGGACGGAAAGAGGGATGTCAGCCCGAGTAGCCATGTGCCATCAGGTATTGTTTTTCTTAAAAGTTAATCGGTATTAAGTGCGTGTGCTATGTGATTTATGTGTTCTTAGTAGATTTAGATGCTGATGTAGTCAGGATAGGTAGTGCTTGGGGTGTGAACAGTAAAGTAAGTGGCTAATCACAACTGGCCACTGTAATTAGGGACTTACTATACTTGACATAAACTAAGCTGTTCCTTGAATGACTGTTTTAGTGTTTGAATCTTATAGTGCATAGGAGAATGGCTGGGAAGAAACCTTCTAAGGCTTCTAGAGGTAGAGGTCGTCCGCGTACGACTAGGAGCAGTGCTAAAGCTCCTAAGACGACTCCCGTGAACCCTGAGGTTCCTGACCGGAACGAAGAAACTGAGAATGTGAGCCTGAATGCCTCAGCTAGGGAGGCGATTGCTGATGAGGTACACCAGATCCTGCAAGCAGTTATGCCATCTGTGGTGACTGACGTTATTCGTGCTGTGAGGAATGAGGAGAGAAAGGAGAAGGAGGACAGGAAAGGGTCAACTGGGAAGGAAAGCAAGGTAGGAGAGGAACGATCGGATCCTGAGATAGTAGTATCTGATAAAGAGGAAGATGATGTGGTAGGGGTGACAACCAAAGGATGCAATTACGGGGCATTCCAGAGGTGCAGGCCCCCGACTTTTGACGGAAATGGCAATGCTGCTGCTGCCCACCGTTGGGTAAGGGAGATGGAGGCGGTACTCGAGATCAGCGAGTGCAGGGAAGATCAGAAGGTGAAATTTGCCACCCACTCTTTTACCGACTCAGCACTATGTTGATGGGACAATATTGTCCAAGCTGAGGGCAGCAGGGCTATAGACAAGATGAAGTGGCCTGAGTTGAAGAAGCTGGTAGTTGAGGAATTCTGTCCTCACAGGGAACTGGATAAGATTGAGAGGGAGTTACTGCAACTCGAGGCGGGAACCATGAACCACCAGCAATACACTGCCAAGTTCAATGAGATGGCGAGGCTGGTGCCAGATCAGGTGACACCGGTATCTCGCAAGATTAACCAGTATATACAGGGGCTACCAGCCGATATTCGTAGGCATTTGATTGCTGCACGACCAAGCACTTTTAGGTCGGCAGTAGATTTGGCTGGGAGGCTTTATGATGAGAGGGAGGTAGCAGATGCGGAGGTGAAGAAGGCTGGTGGTGGTGACCGAAACTGGAATGGGAAACGGTTCGGGCGTGGTGGCTTTACCCCGAACAACAAAAGGATGAGAATGGATGACCGTAGGGTGGGGTCATCAAGCTCGAGGCCCAAAAGGTGTGCCAAGTGCGGGAAGGAGCATACGGGTGAGTGCAGATCGGGGCTCAACGTGTGCTTCAAGTGTGGGAAGCCGGGCCACATCTTGAAAGACTGTAAGGAGCTGAGGTGTTATAACTGCGGCGAGGTGGGCCATATGAGAAAAGACTGCAGGAAGCAGAGGGTGGAGTGTTCCGGGGCAAAGAAGACAGCCGGGACTGAAGGGCAGAAGGCGAGCGCCAGAGCTTTCACCATGACCAGAGAGGAGGCTAGGACGGACCCTGATGTCGTGTCAAGTACGTTTCTAGTAAATCAAACTCTTGCTTCGGTGTTATTTGATTCTGGTGCTAGTAGGAGTTTCATTTCTACTACTTTCTATGCTAAATTGCCTGTTAGTAGTAAATGCATTAGTGAGCCCTTTGATGTAGAAACTGCTATTGGTAAGTCCACTAGAGTTACTGATGTGATAGAGGATTGTACCATAGAGTTAGAAGGCCATAGGTTTGCTGCTAGATTACATGTGATGCCCCTAGGTGGATTTGATGTAGTACTAGGGATGGATTGGTTGGCAACCTATGAAGCGAATATCGTATGTCGAAAGAAGATGATTAGATTGACAGCATCTGACGGAAATCTGGTGACAATATACGGTGATCGGGTAACGATGATTCCGAAGGTGATTTCGATGGCGGTGGCGGGGAAGTGCATGAGGCGTGGGTGCAACGCCTACCTATGTTATGTGAAGGATATGGAAACACCAACACCACAACTATCCAACGTTCCGGTTGTGTGTGAGTTTCCAGAATGTGTTCCCGGAAGACTTATCGGGATTGCCACCTGACCGCGAAATCGAATTTCAAATTGACTTAATACCCGGTGCCCAACCTGTCGCCAAGGCACCGTATCGATTAGCCCCTACGGAGATGAAGGAGTTGATGGAGCAACTGCAGGAGTTGCTGGATAAGGGCTTCATTAGACCGAGTATCTCTCCTTGGGGTGCTCCGGTCTTATTCGTGAAAAAGAAGGACGGTAGCATGAGAATGTGTATCGACTACCGTGAATTGAACAAGTTGACCATAAAGAATCGGTATCCGTTACCGAGGATCGATGACTTGTTCGACCAGCTCCAGGGTGCCAGTTGGTTCTCGAGGATAGATCTTCAATCTGGCTACCATCAATTGAAGGTAAAGGAGCAGGACATTCCTAAAACAGCTTTTCGCACGCGTTATGGACACTATGAGTTTCTCGTTATGTCATTTGGTTTGACTAACGCGCCAGCTGCTTTTATGGATTTGATGAACCGAGTGTGTCGGCCAATGTTAGATAAATCAGTGATTGTGTTCATCGATGATATCCTGATTTATTCGAGGAGCGAAGAAGAGCATGCCGGCCACATTCGGGAAGTGTTGGAAACTTTGAGAAGGGAGAAGCTGTATGCTAAGTTCTCCAAATGTGCTTTCTGGTTACGCGAGGTGCAATTTCTGGGTCACGTGGTAAATGCAGAGGGAATCATGGTGGACCCAGCAAAGGTTGAGGCTGTGATGCAATGGAAATCACCAAAGACGCCATCCGAGATTCGCAGCTTCTTGGGATTGGCGGGCTATTACAGGAGATTTATTCAGGACTTCTCCAAGATAGCCTCACCTTTGACTAAGTTGACTCGTAAGGACGTGAAATTCGTATGGGGTCGAGAGCAGGAGACTGCCTTTGAGGAGTTGAAGACAAGACTGACACAAGCTCCTGTCTTGACATTGCCCGAGGGAAATGAAGACTTAGTGGTCTATTCGGATGCATCTTATTCTAGGCTAGGTTGTGTGTTGATGCAACGTGGAAAGGTGATAGCCTACGCATCTCGACAGCTGAAGACCCATGAAGTCAACTATCCCACACACGATCTAGAATTAGCCGCGGTGGTTTTCGCGTTGAAGATTTGGCGACACTATCTATACGGGACAAAGTGCACAATCTTCACCGACCATAAAAGCTTGAAGTACTTCTTCGAGCAGAAAGATCTGAACATGAGGCAGAGGCGATGGTTGGAACTAATAAAGGATTATGATTGCGAAATCCATTACCACCCGGGCAAAGCCAATGTGGTGGCTGATGCCCTTAGCCTAAAGAAAAGGCCTGAGCCGATTCGGGTGAAGGCTTATCAGCTGATCATGACCTCTGATGTGATGACACAGGTTAAGGAGTTTCAAGGCGAGGCTTTGAAAGAAGATCGTCTTAACTCCGAAAGGATGAGAGGTCTAGTCACGGAATTGGGCGAGAACACTCTTGGTGTTAAGACCCGATTTGGGCGAATGTGGATTCCTCAATACGGGGATCTACGTAAAAAGATCATGGATGAGTCCCATAAGACTCGATACTCCATTCACCCCGGTGCTACAAAAATGTACCACGATATGAAGAAGGATTTCTGGTGGCCGGGTATGAAACGTGATGTAGTGGAGTACGTGAGTAAATGCCTAACTTGCTTACAAGTGAAGGCAGAACACCAGAAGCCTTATGGGAAGATCCAACCATTGGATATACCCGAGTGGAAGTGGGAGCACATCACCATGGACTTCATCACGAAGTTACCACGTACCCCTAAAGGGTATGATGCTATATGGGTGATAGTTGACCGCCTAACGAAGAGTGCCCACTTCCTACCGATCCGCGAAACGTACTCATCTGAAAGATTGGCGGATCTGTTCATCAAAGAGATTGTAGCTCGTCATGGTGTACCGGTGTCTATTGTGTCTGATCGTGACACCCGGTTTACCTCCAAGTTTTGGAAGAGATTTCATGATGCAATGGGGACGAGGCTACATATTAGTACAGCATATCACCCTCAGACGGACGGTCAGTCTGAGAGGACGATCCAAACACTCGAAGACATGCTTCGGGCGTGCGTGATCGATTTTGGAGGAAGTTGGGATGATCACTTGCCGTTAGCAGAATTCTCGTACAACAATAGCTATCATGCCAGTATTGGCATGCCACCCTACGAGATGCTATACGGTAGGAGATGTAGGACGCCCGTATGTTGGGGAGACATTGGGCAGAAGGAACTGGGAGGTGTTGAGGTGATTGAAGCAACGACTGAGAAATTAGAAAAGATCAAAGCCTTCATTAAGGCGGCGAAAGATAGACAAAAGTCGTATGCTGACAAGAGGCGAAGACCGATAGAGTTCAAGGTTGGTGACCGAGTTATGTTGAAGGTCTCGCCCTGGAAGGGAATCATTAGATTCAGGAAACGAGGTAAGCTAAGCCCGAGATACATAGGACCTTTCCGAATTGTTGCACGAGTAGGGGAGGTGGCCTATCGACTTGAGCTGCCAGACGAGTTAAGTGGAATTCATCCCACATTCCATGTATCTCATCTGAGGAAGTGCTTAGCTGATGAAGATATGATTGTTCCACTGGAGGATATTGAAGTAGACAAACGGCTCAATTACGTGGAGCAACCAGTGGCAATCATTGATCGTAAAGAAAAGAGGTTGTGGAATAAAGTGGTTCCTCTTGTGCGTGTACAGTGGAAGCACAGGAAGGGATCCGAGTCCACGTGGGACTGAAGAGGAGTTGAGACAACATTACCCACATCTGTTTGAGGAATAACAGGTTTCGGGGACGAAACCTATATAAGGGGGGTGGACTTGTAACACCCGTAATTCTTATTAAAAGAAATAAAAGAATAAAGAGAAAGAAAAAGGAGGAAAAGGGAAGTCAACCCCAAAGTTGAGGGACCAAAGGTGTAAAATGAATAAAAATCTTAAAAGTTGGTAAAAGTTGGTGAAAAGGTGGCATGGCCGCCCATTTTCACCCTGCACACCTTTTCTTGATTCGGATTTTAGAGAGAGAAAGCAGAGGAACTCTCGGACACTTGAAGAACAAGAAGAAGAATTCGAGATTTAGGTAAGGTTTAGTGTTTTTGAGTTGTTCTTGGCTAACCTTAGCCTCGGTTAAATGCATATGTGTGTTTCTATGTGTTCAAATGTGTGTTTAGAAGTTTTCCAGGTGTTAGAATCGTTTAAAGGAGCTCGGGTGAAGAGTCTTAAGATTTGAAACAACTAAGGTGAGTTCTAGACCCCGTGTTTTACATGTTTTTACAAACTTTTGGGGCTGGAAATACATGTAAAAATGTTTACACTTATTATGAATGATGCCCGCATGTGCATGTGTATGTATGTTAGTGATTTATGTTATGATTCATGCTTAGTATTGTATGTACATGTTTAGAACTAAGTATTATGGTGTTTGGGGACTGGGATATGAATTAGACACATGAATAGGCTGCTAATACGACTAATCAGACCAAATAATGGTTATATGTCTGAACAGTGGTCGTATGACCATTAGAATTATTCTAAGTGTGGGGTTATACGACTGAATAGTGGTCGTATGACCATTAGATTTTCTAAGTGTAGGGTCATACGACTGAACAGTGGTCGTATGACCATTAGATTGTCTAAGTGTGTGATTATATGTCTGAACAGTGGTCGTATGACCATTAGAATTATTCTAAGTGTGGGGTTATACGACTGAATAGTGGTCGTATGACCATTGGAAATGTTCTAAGTATGGGGTCATATGACTGAACAGTGGTCGTATGACCATTAGAAATTTCTTAAGTATGGGGGATGATACGACCGAACAGTGGTCGTATGACCTGTAAAAATTTCCCAAGTCTGGGGATGATACGACTGAACAGTGGTCGTATGACTTAGAAGAATTTTCTAAGTTTAAGGTGAAACAACTAAGCAGGGCTCATACGACTGAGCAGTGCTCATACGACTGAACACTTAGAATTTTTTTCAGAATTTTTCTGGAAATCTGATTTATGGGATTTTGACCAGGGTTGACTAGGGTTAATTAATAATGATGTTTCATGCAGGAAATGATGGTAAATGATTAACCCTTGATTTTTGTTACTGATTTTATTATCAGTATTTTTCTTATTATTAACAATATTATTATTATTTTAATATTGTTAAGTATGTACTGGCCTGACGAAAAATGACTAAGATTTAACGAAGAGCATAATCATTAATAAAGTAAAATATAATGATAATGAGAAACGGAACGTAAAGTGAAAGATAATGAAAGGGGAAAACATGATGAATGAATGCATGCATTAATAAATGAACGAATGAACGTAAGAAAGGCTTGCAAGCAAATGAATGGAGGTGCACACCCCTGGCAGGTGTTAGCTCAACTGTGATGCGGGTTAGCTACCCCGAAGGATGCACACAGGGTCAATCCTCGAGATTGGCATAGAGGTGAGCGACTCGGTGTCGCAACAGACTCACAGGATGTAGGTCAATCTTTGTGATCGACTTAGAGGTGAGTGACTTGGTGTCACAACAGACTCACAGTATGTAGGTCAATCCTCGAGATTGGCTTAGAGGTGAGCGACTTGGTGTCGCAACAGACTCACAGCTTAAGTAAAGATTAATGATAAAAGTACGAAAGGAACGATGATGAAGATAATGAAAGTATTACCTACGTGTACGTATGATGTATGATCAACTATGAAAGTGAGGAACGTTTTTTTTGAACGAAAAGAAAGTATTTTAACTATAAAACTAGAATTCACTCAGCAACGCTGACTTTTATGTATTTTCCAGTTGGCAGGAAACAGGTTGCTGAGGATGGCACACGGGGATGGCTACTTGACGGGCAAGACTGACATCCAAATTATGTTTTGACAATATTGTTGTTTTGTAATTCATTCGACTAATTGTTTTGTGACTTAGAAACTAGAATGTATTGCTTAACAACAGTTTTTATAATGAATGGATGGTTTTTGTTAAACTTAATTCCGCTGCTTAAATTCATAATATGTATGTTTTATGCTGCGAATGACCGACTGTGAGGTGCCCGGGATCGGGGCCTTACAACGGGTGATGGGCCATATATATCCCTCGAAAGGGTCAACTGTATCCCTCGAAAGGGCTATGTGTATATCCCCCGAAAGGGTCAACTGTATCCCTCAAAAGGGCTATGTGTATGTCTCCGGAAATGGTCAACTGTATCCCTCGAAAGGGCAATGTGTACTATGTACAAGGCCGACCCAATCACCCAGGGCACGCTACAAAGGTCCTGCCAATCTCAGTTGATTGACCCTGTGTGCATAAAGGGTAGCTAACCCGCAACATAGTTGAGCTAACGACAATACGGTCGTGTCCCTCCTATGTGCTTGCAAGACTTATTAACATTTTATTTATGTTCCACTTCTTTTCTTTATTGCTCTTTCACTTTATTATTACAATATACTTTATGTTACGATAATAACATACCTCGTAAAGTCACATACTATAAGTAATAATAATAGTAGCAATAACTATAATATGGAACAATCATAGTAATCATATTATGCATAAAACATCATCATTTATAAGTCCTTAGTCAACCTCGGTCAAATTCCTAAGGCACAGACTCCCAGAAAAATTTCTGTAAAAATTCTAAGTGTTTGGGCGCAAGAGCCCTGTTTGGGCGCATGAGCCCTGTTCAGACTTTCCATCACTATGTAGGCTCACCAGCCTACACTTAGAAACATTTTCACTTTAGGCGTATGAGCCATTCAGGCGCATAAGCACTGTTGGGGCACATGAACCTACACTTAGTCGTCCGGCTGACTTTTCTAGGCATATGACCACTGTTCAGGCTCACAAGGATACTGTTTGGGCTTATCATCTCACACTTAGACTTTCAAGCCTATTTTTCAGGCGTAAGAGCCCTGTTTGGGCACATCACCTTACACTTAACTTTTCTAAGTCATTTTCAGGCACATGAGCACTATGGAGGCTCATGAGTCATAGGCGTATTAGGTACTGTTTGGGCTCATGAGAACTATTTGGACTCATGATCCTACTTAGAACATTTCTAAGGCAAATTTTGGGCGTATGAGTACTATCTAGGCTCATCAACCTTCTGTCTAACTTATTACCATGACATTTTCAAACCCAAACATCAAGCCTAATTGTTCTAAGCTTACCAAGGTCCTTCTAATCATGAACTACACATAAACATTTAATAAACATCATCAAACATGCCAAAATACATACGGGTATCAATAGATAAACATAATAAAAATCGTTAAATACATTTTCAGCCCCAAAAGAGTTTAAAACAAGTAAAAACCGGGGTCTAGAACTCACCTTAGCAGTCTCTCGGGTATGACTTCTTCAAAAACCCGTTTGCTACAAGTTCAACACCTATAAAACCCAAATGAACACACCCGAACACAGAAACCCACACATAAGAACACGCATTCTCGGTTTCTTAGCCAAAGCAAAACATAAAAACACTAATTCTTACCTTGAATTCAAATTCTTCTTCTTTCTCTCTCTAAAAATCGAAGTCTCTTCTGTTTCTCTCTCTGAAAACCGAATGAGAGCTTTTGACAGGCCAAAATGGGCGGCCATACCCCTTTATTCACCAACTTTTGTTCTCTTTGTCCTTTTGGCACTTTTAACCCCTCAACTTTAGGTTGACTTTCATTTCTTCCTTTTTCTTTCTCTTTTATTCTTTTATTTCTTTAAAAAGAAAATACGGGTGTTACAAACTAGGTATCAGACTTTATTCAGTGTTGACATTTTAGGTTTAAGCTTTACAAATCAGGATTTTTGATTGATAGGTACCCTAAAAATATAATCGATATTCTCTAATTTAAACCATCTAAAAGCTAATACTCAAAGTTACACTTTAATATCTACTAATTATCAATGTCAATTGACATTACAAAAAGAAATCAATTCGTGAATTGGTTTTTGATTAGTGTACTTGGTTATAATCGATACACAAACTTAAAGATAACTAATTGATCAAGCTCAACTAATTTCTAATTGTCATAATTACACTTAATTATCACAGTTCTTAATTGTCACACCCTCAAATTCCGGGTCTGGAATTTATCACGGAGGGGTGAACAAACAGGATCGAACACAGTAGCCATACATGAGATGCAGTTATCTATATGATAAGTTTTAGATAAACATTTCATTAGAGCAGCGGAAATGAAAAATAGATTGTTTTCATTTCTTAATCATAATTCAAATATTAATCAATAGGTATCTTGAGCTCTTATATGGTCCTACGTGCATGCCCATAAGCTCCTAGTAGATACCTGTGAATACATGTAAATCAAGTGTCAACACAGGGTTGGTGAGTTCATAGGTAAGTAAAACATAATGATAAATCATCATTTATCCTCAATTAGGATTTACTGTAAAAGTGTGAGTTTAATTTACTCACCGGTATATGAATAGCCTGTCGGAACCCTTTTTATTAAGGTGAACCCGCTATCCCACATACCCACTATGTACAAGCCCAACAAGTCCTTCACATAGGATTTGTCCATGTACCGTAGTTTAATATCCTTTTCATGTGTATATTATATTATCATAATAATTTCAAATCAGAGGGAGCAAATCCTCCTTTACATTTATCCTCATATGGGTTGTAAATGGAACTATAATGACAAACTTAATATAGTGCACATCTGCCTTCTCACTCCAGAACAAGTCATCCCGAATGACAATAAGATCTTTGTGCATCTTGGTAAGGACCACATGTCCAAACCTTTGTGGGGGTAAGTCACTCCCCGATAGTACTATCCAAAAGATCCCTGCTAGTTTATAGTCCAGTATACAGAGAAGGATTTTCATAGTAACCATATGTAATCATAAATGTGATCAAATTATTATTTAACATAATACACAAAAATAATTTGTAAATTTAATTACAACATGTATTCCAGCCCTAAAATATTTAAATGATTAAAAAGGGGAATAGTTATGAACTCACCTCAGTCCTTGTGTGGTGTTGACAACCTAGTAAATTCCTGCTAAGGAATTATATTTCACGTCAGCAAACAGATACAAATCCAAAACCTAAATAAGTTAGATCTTGAACCTGGTGTTCAGTTGATCTAGGGTTTGGTTTTCTAGGATTTGTTATAAACATATAATTAAATCATTTAATTGTCTTTGTTCATTCTTTAATAATTAAAGATTTGCATTTCATGATATTTGATCAAATTAATAATGATTTTAATATATCATTATATTCTAAATAAATCGTAGATACTATTTAAACATGTAAGTCTATATTTAATTTTGTAAGATTTTATAATTTAGTTTATAAAATCTAATTTGTGTTTATCATGTTTAAAACACAAATAGGATACTTTGATATTTCATAATTTAATTTATAAAATTAATCTCCATTAACATCACACATCTCCATTAACATAACGATAAGTAATTGCTCAAGTTCAACCAAATCTATACATGTTCCAATTATAAAATTTTAATCGTCTAATTTCAAAATATCATAGTTACACTTGATTATCATATTTCTTAATCTTAATTAACATAGCACACCACCCATAAATGTTCATTAATAATAATAAAAATTTACTTCAATAAATGTTTATATTTATAAGTTCATAAAAAAATAAATAAATATATTCAAATATTAAATGTGAAATATCCTTTGAAATTACAAATGGGTATAAAGTTTCATTACTTTTTCAACAAAAATTAACATATACCTTTCTTTGTGGTAAAATTAAATCATTCAATGTTTTTACAGACTAAATAAAAAGTGGAGGTCTAATTTAAGCATGGATGTTCATTCCGTTGTTGACTCTTTTCATCACTCACAAATTATGGAAGTTGGTATACTATTCCCTTTGTTTGGGTTGAGTTCATATCAGAAGTCGTTGTTGAGAACAAATTATTGGTTATATTTCTTGATCAAAACGTAAGTGATTTTCTTTTCTCCTTTTCAAAATATAAAACTATTTTTATATTTTACATTATGAACACTCTTTTTGTTTTAGAGACAAAAAATAGTCGCGTTTGTCCCGGAACATTTAATGGACTTTTATAATAATATGGATTCGGTGGCCAATGTACTTGTACTTAGTCGTTTCCAAATTGAGATTTTAAAATATCAAGAGTATCCGACATATGAAAAGTACATCTTGCTATGTGGTGAGGTCAAGATTGTCATCAGCGAATACACTAAACTTATTACGTTTGAAAGTCCATTCGTGAGAGGTTTTTGTCTGCATCCATTGGTTCCTTCTATTCAAATTCTTAAGCATGATAAAAAACACCAAAAGTTAATAATTGGTACGTTCTAAGTTTCTCAATTTATCTATTTTGATAGAAGATATATATCTTATATACCTAAATTTTCTCAATAAGAACAGTTACAATCATTGTAGATGTTGTTGGACGTTGTCATGGGTAAACGAAAAAAAGGACGATACCATTTTGTTTTGGTTCTTCAAGATGCGACGTAAGTCAATGATTGCATAAAATATTTAATTTTTTTTATAATTTCGCTGTATATAAAAATTTAATCAATTTGTTTGTCATTCTAAAATTAAATACATGTGTCAGCGGTCACATAATACAGATGCTTTTATATGACTCGAAGCAGACAAATATGTTTAGAACTTATCTAGCAATCGCAAGAAATTCTATAGTGTTTGCATCTCGAGTGAAATTGGTTCATTTACCAGAGGGTATGTATTACCTTATAAATATATATATTTTTTAAAAAAATACTATTTCAAAACGTCTGTGCCTTACCTAAACTTATACGTTCTCTTTTGTTTTCAGAAAATATTTTGATTTCTACAGACTTAACAACGATTGCCTATGAACCAAACATGCCCGAGGCACGTGATATTGAAAGGATTGGTCGTCCTTAGAGTCCATGTTCATTTTAACATGTTTACAATGAACTCTTTAATTAACTTCTATGGTTAGACGTCTATTTTTAATGTTTTGGCTTTTCTTGCGTTCTAATTTTAATTTGATGTAACAAAGTTACAAAGAACTTATATTCATATCTCATGCATTAACTATAAAAATCATAATCTCATATTCATATTATAAATTTTATAAAAGAACAAAAGAAAGACAAATGTAATGAAATCTGTGTAGACAATATTATTTTAAACATTAATTACTGATTATTACAACGAGTTTGCTTGAAACCAACAACCGTAATAAAAAAACGATATAAAGTTTGAGCTAATCACGACACAAAATATCAATCTCACAATCTGTGTAGACAATATTATTTTAAGCATTAATTAGTAGATCTATGTTTTGCTTTGCATAATATTCATTTATATTAGTGTATTATGTAGTATGCTATATATGTAATGTAACCACACTTTTCTTCACCTAAGTACTAATTCATAGGAGAATTATATTATACAGATAATTAGTCAATATTTATGAACGAATGTGTCACCATGGTTGTCCTACTGGTTGAAATAATCATATTTGAGATATTAACGAGGCTGCCAGCAAAGGTTGTATGTCGTTTTAAGTCTGTTTGTAAGGAATGGTATGCCTTCCTATCAACAGAAAACTTTGCAAGGATACATTGCTCCCGCTCATTAAATTCATCCAATCAGAGAATCCTCTTAATCGGAGACCAAATATGCTCTGTTCTTCCAATTGACTTTCAAACCGGTGATTATGGGCCAAGCACCATCGTCCCATTTCCATTTCCCGATGTCTCGATTCGTTCATATTTGGATGGATTGTTGTGTGTTCTCTTGAATCATACATCTGAGTTGCTTCTTTGGAATCTAGTCACCGGTGCTTACAAGTATTTGTCAACACCTCATTGTCGTTGCTATGGATTCTTTGAAAAAAATGCTGACGCTATTGGTTTGTACATTGATGCTCACAATGATTACAAGGTCTTGCATGTAAAGCGTAGGGATGGTGTACTTTGCGCATCTATTTATTCTAGGAAATCATCCTCTTGGAGAAATATACCTTTCGTAACAAGACCAGAGTACGTTATCCCCGTATTCTCTTGGTCAACTGCTACGTTATATGCTAATACTTTATATTTCACTATTTGTGAGTCCTTGGTTGGAGGAATAAATGTGGTCATTTGTTTTGATGTTAATTCAGAGCAGCTTAAGGAGATAAGCTTTGTAAAACCTCAAATTCTCCCAGAAAAACAATAAACACACGATCTCAATCTTGTGAATGCGGAATGTAAACAAGATTGGAGTAGAAGAAGATTGAATTTGATCACAAAATGATTCTCAGATTGAATAACACAACCTAGAACAGGTCTTGTGCGATTTCGCACAGTACAAGTAAGATAAATGAACAAAAGCTTTTTTACAAAACGAAAACTAAGCTATTTATACTAAACATCAAGTTCTCGCGCGAAAGACTTTTCGCGCGGCTTCCTTTCGCGCGGGACAGACTTTCGCGTGGAAGCTTCTTCGCGTGGAAACTGCTTGTTCTCGCGTGACAGCTTCAACTCGCATGAAACAGGCTTTCGCACATGCTGTTTTCAGACTTCGTCTTCGTTCAATCTTCAAATGTTTTGCCGAGCCTTGATTAGTCTTCTACAATCTCCCCCTAGGCTCGGTGAAACATCTTCAATCAAACTCAACATATGCTCTCTTGTAAGTACATCTGATCTCCGCATAACCTGAATCCTTTTCATATCTCCAAGAAATTAATTGCTTCAGAGAATTTGGAGGAACAGGAGCATGGACTGGAATCTTCCTTTTCTTGAAAGAATTTTCAAAATAAGATCATATAGTTCTTAATCAAGTCAAGACTCTGTCCAGCTTTATTTAAAATAAACTGGTTAAATTGATTGTCAATATCTTTTGTCCCTTTAAACTTATACTTCAGGTTTTACTCAGAAACATAAGGAGTGATACTTATCATGTTTTGTATGATTTAATACAATTCAGTGGATCCCACAATCAGAACTTTAGTAAAATACTTATTAGTCTTCAAGACACTATTGAGATTTCAAGTCACCCCAAATTGACTTAAACCATGCATTGTTGATCAGTGATACCATTTATTGTATTCCTAAATATAACTATTTGAGCATAACTAGCCTGAGAAATATTTCTTAACACGGAATATTAACAAGTTTAAGGACTTACTGACAGCCATCCGGACTTACGTCTGCCCTCTCAAGATGTTTAGGACTTACAAGCCATACGGACTTACATGCCCCATCTTTTGATTTTGCCTTCCATGATCAGAAAATATTCTCAAAATAGAAAATATATACCATATAGTATGTATGTCTTTAGACATATCTTTTTGATTTGCTGTGCTTCTTGACATCTTATATCCTATATGGCCTTTTGGCATCTTTTTGCTCACTTATTTGCTCAACTATTTTCTTTTTGTCTTTTTATTTCTTTTTGTCTTTTTGTATTTTATCTTTTATATATACATATAGTTATGATAATCACTGAATCAAACAAATACAAGCTTGAGTATGACAAGATTATATCTCTCAGTCTGTGTTAGAACATTTTGTCATTGTCATAGAATCCTGATATGTTTCCCACTAAATCATATCTCTTTAATTCAAGTTTAATCACTCAATTATGATCTTTTCATTTCTGAAAGCAAAGCCTATTGACACATCAAACATAATCCAAGTCTATTCGTATTTAAGCTTTTGAAAATACTTAGACTCCTTTTGAACTTTGTAAAATCATTTCTCATTTAATCATGAAAATTCATTTTTATTGATCCAATCTTGACTCCCCCTAAGACCAAAAATATTTTTCAAAGTGTATTTTAAAATTTCTCCGTTATATGACTGAACATGTTGAAGCAATTGTAAGTTTCCTGTCATATGTCTTTGAACAACCGCTTTCTACATGCCATAAGCTTTCAATGATCTTTTGCGGTCATTCCTACATAAGTAGCAAACTTACTTAGCTTTTGGTACCCAAGTCAAACATGACTTGAGTATATTATGTGTTGCAGCAAGACAAAATGATTTAAGATTATTATATTTGTTTTGCACATCAGTCTTTTCATTTACACTTTTCACCTTGATGTTTTCTTTTAAATCATCATTCAAACTCTTACTCTTTTTGACATTAAAATCATTAGAAACTTTTGATTTCTTATGATTTGAAAATTTTCCACGAATGAAAAACAATTTTCTATTATGAGCAATAGAATTATGAAATCTTTGTTTGCTTAATGATTTTTGTCGAAAAGGACAATTGTTTGCCAAATGATTTATGTTTCCACACTGATAACATTTTCTTTGTTGTGTGTGGAAAACAAACTGTGGATGACAATTATGGAAATTGTCATAAAAACCAAAGTCAGATTGACTTTTTGGTTTAACATTCTGCACAGTCTCTCAAATCTTTGCCTCATTTGATAATTGCTTGTTCGTCTTTTGCAGATTCGAGGAAAAAGGTGATTTGTTCATCTTTGCTTGTTCATTTGGTTTAATTGCTGAGACTTTTGGAATGAATGATGCCGGAATTGGACCAGTCTTAGAATATGCTGAAGAAGGACCAGGCTTTGTTATTCGAATTGGTGCTGGAGAAGGACCAGGCTTTGATATGCGAATTGGTGCTGGAGGAGGACCAGGCTTTGATATGCGAATGGATGCTGGAGGAGGACTAGGCTTTGATATGCGAATGGATGCTGGAGAAGAAGCTTTCACTTGCAAATCTGGGCTACAAATATCTTGGTTCACAAGGTTAGCATTATGATGAAGTTTATTTTTAAAGAATCGAAAATTCGTTTCTTTAAAATATTTTCTTCATTTTCAATTAAACTTTTAGAAACAAATCTACTTTTAAAATCCATTTTAATTTGTGCCTTTTGATTTGCCCTCTGGTTTGCATTCAAATTACAATTATAATTTGATTTAATCTTATTCAAATCATCATTCTTTTCATTTCATGATAAAGTTTGATTACCAACAGATCTTAAAACATTTACATTCTTATTTCTCAAACTTTCACTTTTAGTTTCACTCTCACTTTCACTCTCCCACTCTTCAACCAAACCATCCACCTTCACATTATCTGTACAAAGATTATCAGTTGATTGTTTAGGTTTAGTTATTATGATAGGATCAACTGTCAGATTTACCTCGACTGAAGATTTTAAGTCTGAGGATGGAGAAAAACCTATCCCATAACTCATATCAGAATCAAAAATGACATCAGATGAAGGTAAACATGAATAATCATGATTAATTGGAGGAACGATGTTTGAAAATCCAACACCGCATTTTCCTCCTTTAATCTTCTGTGTCATTTGTGACTTGATAATTCCTTCAACCATAGTTGATGAAAGTTCAAATTTTTCAACAGTCAATTTAGTCGAGGCTAGTTCACTGTTGAGTCTATTAATTTCCAAGGCGAGTTCATTGTTTCTATTTGTCAAATCATTATTTGTACATTCTTTATCATGAAGATTTAGTTGTAAATTGTATATTGTTTTATTTAAACCTTCAAGTTTTTCTCTAAAAATCTTTTCATTTGACTTGTGTTTTCGAGCTTGATATTGTAGTTTTTCAACTTCCATTATCAAGTTTTCATTATGAACTCTATACCTTTGAACTTTCTCAACACAAGAATTTGTGCATAGATCATCATATACCCTTGGTTCTAAGCTTTCTCCTTCAGGCTCTTCATCCCTTTTCACCATGAATGCTTTCATAGCCTCAACTGATTCTTCCTTTTCTTCCTTCTCAGCTTCCTTCTTACATTCAACATCTTCCTTTTCTTCCTCAACTTCTTCCTTTTCAGCAAACACTCCATCCAAGAGATCATCAGATATAAACTCGGCAAACAGATTCTCAATTTTCTCTGGCATAAAATGCTTCAAATTTGGTGTTGATGAAGACATGTTGATCAGAAAATCGAAAATCAGACTTTTCGTGCGACAGAAACACTTGTGTGAAAACTGCTTTCGCGCGGCCAACCTTTTCGCGCGAGAATATCAATTCGTGCGAAAATTCCAATTTACCTTTTCATGCGAAATCGCATAAAAAGGTGAAATAATTGTCTGAGCAAAAACACCCTTTTTCGCACGCGAAAACTTACAGCTCAAGCGAAAATCGTCCAATTTCGTGCAGAATCAAATTTTCAACAGTTTGTTCAAGCGAAAATTACCTCCAAATCACTGAATATGTCTGATTAAACTCATTTTAATCCAATTTTAATGAATTTAGGTCAATTTTAAGCTTAATTATGATTAAAATTCACCTAAAGTCCACTAATTCGGTCCAAATCAGTCCTAATTCTCCAAAATCAAGCAGCATAACATCGCCATATCTGAAACTAAAGTGATCAATGATGAATTTCTTCAAAAACGAGTAGAACACAATCCAAATCTTCTCCAAATCGTGGTTCTAGAGCCAAATGCTCTGATACCAATTGTAAAACCTCGAATTCTCCAGAAAAACAATAAACACACGATCTCAATCTTGTGAATGCGGAATGTAAACAAGATTGGAGTAGAAGAAGATTGAATTTGATCACAAAATGATTCTCAGATTGAATAACACAACCTAGAACAGGTCTTGTGCGATTTCGCACAGTACAAGTAAGATAAATGAACAAAAGCTTTTTTACGAAACAAAAACTAAGCTATTTATACTAAACATCAAGTTCTCACGCGAAAGACTTTTCGCGCGGCTTCCTTTCGCGCGGGACAGACTTTCGCGTGGAAGCTTCTTCGCGTGGAAACTGCTTGTTCTCGCGTGACAGCTTCAACTCGTGTGAAACAGGCTTTCGCACATGCTGTTTTCAGACTTCGTCTTCGTTCAATCTTCAAATGTTTTGCCGAGCCTTGATTAGTCTTCTACAAGCTTTCCACCAGTTCCTTCTGCAGGAATTTATATCGGAGATTTAGTTAATGTAAAAAATGAACTTCACATGTTTGTTAGTACTGGCATACGCGAGATGTCAGTTGAGTTATGGTTGCTACAAGGGGAGCACTGGATTAAGGTCGTGTAAAGCCCCGTTCCCGGGAAGCCTCACAGTTGGCAACTCATAGCATAAAATCAGTTTAATAACAAAACATTGCAGCGGAAGATTTTTAAACATTCATTTAGAACTTAAAATCCCCATTGTACTCATACACTTGTCCTTTCAATGTAAACAAAACATATTCCTTGTTCATTAATTACAATAAAGACTTCATTAACAGGAATGCCATCCATTTCTCCCCAAGCAACTTCGTGGTGCCATCCTCAGCCTCCGCGCTTACCTGTCCACTATTATGCATAAAAAGTCAGCTACGCTGAGTGAGTTCTAGTTTTATATAAATAAGAAAATATAATCTTTTATCCTTCATATAATGAACACGCAAACATCATACTTCAAACGTTACTTGCATCACATTAGGCACGTTCATTATCTTTCATTCTTTCATTACATTTCACTTCATCATAGGCGAGATTGCACAAAGCAAGATCTCCATGTTGATTGACAACGAATGTCAATCCCCGTCGGTACACGTTATCCATGGTCGCTACCCCCGACGGTTGATCGATCCCCGTCGGTACACATCTTCATGGTAGCTTCCCCCGACAGTTGATCCACACTGCTAGGCACATAGCCCGCTCATGAATACGGATCCATCGTCGTACATCAGACTCACATAAGTGAAGTCTATCATAGTGCTTGCAAGACTTTTCATCATCATATGGGCCCGGGGTGACATTCATTAAGTTCCAATTTTTATTAATATTATCTTTCACTTGATATATAATACGTAACTTATCAAGTACACAACATACCAAGTACTAGTCATCATAACACGTAACCGACCCTCCGCGGGACAGCGGGGGTTCGGGGGCGGCAGCCCCTGACAGCGGGGTTCTAGGGGCAGCAGCCCCTAGTGGGGTCCAAGGGGCAACGCCCCTGGCTGGGGCCGGCTGTTTAAGTGTCACATTTTACTTTAGGAAAAATGTATTTTCTTGTTAAAACACCTTGAAATCCTTATCTTAAAAACCTTATGTTTACTATGCATAATAGCCCCAAAAACATGGAAAAACATTTAAATAAGGGGATCTAGAACTCACCTGAACTTAGCAAATAACTTCAATCCTAAGTTACTTAAGCTATAGTCCAAACACTCTAGCTGCACGAAAGTTAATACACAAAAACGTCATTTTCTTCATAGTTTCGCCACAGTTTCGCTGCAGCGAAACTGCAGTTTCGCCAGCAGTTTCGCTGGGCAGCACTTCTGCTAGTTTCGCTAGACAGATTCGCTGCCTTGAGCGCCCAACTTTCGTTGGAATTTCCTACTTTCGCGAAGTCTATGGGTCAGTCTGGGTCTTAGCGAGAATCCCGGCGAAACTGTAGTTTCGCCCAAATAAAACTGTAGTTTCGCTGGAATTTCTCCTAGTCTCGCTGAATGAGTGCACAGTTTCGCTGGATTAACTCACAGTTTTGCTGGATCGGGGCCCAGTTTCACTGGATGAGTAAAAACTCAGATCCAGCCCGTTTTTAACCCAAAATCTTAACTTTTTACGTCCAAATCCTTAGTTTACCTTCCATGAAGCCAAATCTAAGCTTTTTACACGTTTTCATACGTAAAAATTCGACCTTTATGTGTTTCTTTAAACTTTTCAAAACCCCAAAACCCTAGAATCCGGGTTTGATTTACAGAAGGCTTAGAAGTCGTTTCTTACCTTGTTTGTTTCTCCTTTCTTTGAGATTTGATGCACAAACACCCAGATCCTCAATCCCTTGATCTTACAAGCTTCAAATCTTGTGTTTCTTGCACTTTCTCTCTCTACTTTCTCTCTCTACGAATTCTTGTTGTTAGGGTTGAAATGAGAAGATGGTGGCTGCATTTGGGTAGGTTAAGGCTGATCATGGGCCTCAATTACTCAAGTTCTTGTCCATAAACCCAAATTAGCCCATAATCCTTTCTTTTTCTATTAAATACCCATTAATAAGCCTCTAACCCATTTTGACTCGTTTTGACTTTTCGGGGTGTTACAGGTCGTGTCATGTTCTCCGCTCCCTCCTATCCCGCTGTCAATGTGGTGTGAGATAACACATTTTATGACAAATGGTAATTGGTTTGTGATGACCAATTTGGGAAAGCTTTATGAAATTAAAATGGATGTAGAGCCCTTGGAATGTTTTTATCCTGTTACTTCGTTTCGTGGTTCCCAGGGTGTAGTTTTTGTGGAGACCTTAGTTTAACCAGCTCTTTTAGTTTAACTTTTCACTTTTAGTTTAACTTTTCACTTAATGTTTTTCAGTTATGATGCTCGGAACACATGTAGTCTACTGTTATTGTAATGATTTTTTCATAAATTGATTGTCTAAGATAAGTCTCTTTTATTTAATTTACAAGGTATTTATAATACCCATATATAAATAAAAAAATAATAATGATAATAAAAGGTTCAGGGGGTATTTGTGTTAATTTGAAAACTTAAATTAATAACTTTATGCATAAATTAAAAAGAATGAAAACCACAGGGACCATTTCTGTAAAATCCGAAAATACCTCTCTTTCTCTCTCCCCTGCCTCGCGTCTCCGGCGGGTTTTTTCCGGCCAAAGCCGGTCGGCGCCGGCAACCCCCTAATTCACTCGAAAACTCAATTTTTAAATACCAAAAATATACCAAATCGTTCACGTGAAAGTTTAGAACACGATACCCCACAATAATTCAATAAACGTGAGTGCGATCGATTCAAATCATTCACCTAACTTTCGGTCACTTTACCCGTTTTTAAATCGCACTGAAACACGTTTAATAATCAAATTAATCGAGCACCATCAAATGTTTAATCATTTATAACATGTTTGTATACTCAATATAATCTGAAACTCAAAGAAACACCACCTTCGATCGCCATTTTTGTCTCGGACCTGCAACTTACTCGAACTCCAGCTTAGGCGAGTTATAATCCCAAATTAACAGAAGGCTTTTGATTATCAACATCAATAGAAGCTTCACATGAAAGGAATTTGATTATCATCGTGGTTTGAAACATCAATCGACACCACTTGACCGCAACTGTTCATCGTGTGTTCGTGATACCTTTCCAAAACGAATCAGGTAATTAGAACCACCTACACACTCGATTTCATGTGGGGATTGAAAGCCCTATGCTTTCAATCGATTATAACATCGATTTAGGATTCAATTTGGTCAAAATCGTTTCTAGGGTTTATACGGATTTGGGATTTGGGGGAAACAAGTTAACATGTGTTTAAAAGTAATGGAAACCGGATCATTACCGCGGCTGCGGCCTTGGTTCACCGGTTCCTGCGCTCTTTGCCTTAGATGAGGTCCCGGGTTCGACCCCGGGCCACCTCCTGTTATTTTTTTTATGCCTTTTTGACCTTTTAAAATTTTGTAAAAATTTCTAAAAATTATAAAAACAAGTTTTATAAACCCTGATTATTTTAAAAGTTATCCAATTATTTTTTTGTAAATTATTTCATTAAAACACCTTAATAATTATTATATATAATAGTAAGAAAACATTATAATTAGTTTATTTTTATAAAATAAACTTTAAATAGTGGGAATCATTAAGATGTTATTAGCCATTATGTTATCCTTAAATCTTAGACATCCTAATTAGTATTCTAGTTCATTGCCTTTGATCATAGGTTGCCGTTTGCATAAGTACTCGTTTAATTCGGTTTACGTTTTAAACATAGTTTCCTTGCTTAACTTAGTAAACTTGATACGATCCTATTTTGATATTGTTTTAGCTACTGGAAATATAGGTATTTTGACCAAATTAAGATTTAGTCATTTACCGAGCATTTTAAACAAGTCACACGTTTAACTAGTTTTATGAATATTTTGGGATGTGATTTTATAAATGACAAACGGATTAATAATATGATTAGCCAAATTTTTCAGAAGTCAATCATGATTTATACTTATTTATAAAAATATTTCCAGACCCGTATCGGACGTATTTTAACTAGAAATAATTTTACGGTTTACCAAAATACCTTGATTTATACGTATTTTACAGCCAACTTACGGAGGCCATAACTTTATCATAACAGATCCAAATCAGTTAAACCTTATGTCCACGACGAAGTTCGTCGAAAAACGAATCTGTTGATATATAAAACATAGAAAAAATCATTCGTTTAGACCTCCAAATAGTCGTTTTCGTAACAGCTAGCAGTTCTGCGCAGCTGTAAAGATCCACGTTTTTCTCATATTTCGGTAATCCAAATCAGAAACTTTTCTAAATGAAAGTTGTTTAGAAATCACTAATCTAGTAAACTGGAGATTTTCAGAATTTTTAAACGTCGTTTAGTATTTTTAACGAGTGCGAAAAGACAAGGGCAGAACTGGAATTTTTCCAATTTAAAATAGGAAAATCCAAACTATAATTTGCGTTACGTTATCGTAGGTTCTCGCGGCGTTAACCGAGCCTAGACCTTGTTTCTGATTATTGTCATTCGTGTATAAGGTACGGATTCCTGATTCTTTATATCTTAGTATAAATAATATTTTCCGTTACTTTGAAGTACGGATTTTGTTATCATAATATTCACTTTTGTTCTGTTACTTATTGTACGGATTCTGTTTCCTTGTTATCATAAGTATTTACTTTTGGTTCCGTTACTTTGCAGTACGGATTCCTGATTTCTGTCTCGTATCTGATTTCCGTTCATTTCTAGTTTTGATTCCTGTCATACATATATAATTTGCTTTTGATTTTGTTATAAGTAGCTTGACTACTATATATTTCTAAATTTGTTACCCGAGCTCTCCCTATCTTGGGGGTGACCAAGACGCGTTATTGCGGCATCGATAACGTGGCACCAACCGTGGCGGTGAGCTGAGATCACGGCGTCTCTAAAGAGGACTCTGAAATTATGTCTGGTTATATTATTATTTCCTCAGAGGCGTATGGATCGATCCTAGGCTAGTTCTGTTATTTCCTGATGGATGGTTAAACACCATTCCATTCAGGACTCTGGTGAATGGGTTGTATGTCTGCCCATACTCCATTTCACATTGGTTCACGGGCTCGCTACCTGTGTTCCCCCTGTTCAGTTATTATATGATATGATTATCAGCTCGGGGTATGTTCTATCTGACATATGTCTTATGACGTATGTTTATTTTTGATATCTGCTAATTCCTTGATTATCACATGTCTGTTTATTTTTGATATCTGTCGGTTCCTTGATTATTACCATGTCTGTTTATTTTTGATATCTGCCGATTCTTTGATTATCACCATGTCTGTTTATTTTTTATATCTGTCGATTCTTTGTTTATCAACATGTCTGTTTATTTTTGTTATCCGCTATTCCGTTCACTGAGCGTTATGCTCAGGCGTGCTATTGTTTTCATGCACGTCAGGTCAGCAGGGTAATCCGGGAAACCAGTGAAGAGTGAATTGAAGACCAAGATTATCTGTTACTTTAATTAATGTATTGAACATCTTAATTAGGTTCTTTCGGATTATTTAGTGTGTTTGAAGTTATTTCGTTTGATCGTTTCTGTAATATCATGGATTGGTTTTTGATTTGATATCCGTATTAGTGACACGTCAGCCTTCTCCGGGCCGGGGTGTTACAGTTGTGGTATCAGAGTAAAGGCTCTTTCCTGTAGAAAACTTAAACATTAATAATAAATTTGTGAGGTTATGGGTAGACGTTGGGTTAGGATCTAATTTCTGTTTCCAATCTAAATTCCAGTGTTCACACGTATATTTTCATTTCAGATGGCTCCTAAGAGACGTGTGAACAACCGCAATCAATCGAGTGGCCCCTCATCTGATACTCCTCTTGAAACCCTCGTTGCTAATGCTGTAAACGCTGCTATTTCTGGAATACTCCCTAATCTGATGACTCAGACTGCTCAAACAGTCATCCAGCAGATGCAACAGGCAAATTCGGAGGGAAACAACACAGGACCTCCACCCGGTGGAAATAACTCAGAGCCACCTTCTGGCGGGAACCATCTGGACCATCTTCCGGTGGAAATGCAACACCATCTGTGGCTGAGATTCATGTCTGGCTTGAGCGCTTTATGAAGCAAAGACCAAGATCTTTTAGTGATGCTGCTACACCGATGGATGCTCGGAACTGGATAGCCCATGTGGAAAAGATATTCGAAGTACTAGGAGTCGATGACATATTTAAAACTAGGTTGGCCTCTTACAAACTGGAGGATGATGCTCTAGTTTGGTGGGAAGGGGTAAAACTTGCACATGGTGGAGAAGGTTATGCTGCTACCCTTACTTGGGCCGATTTCCGCACAATATTCTTCCGAAAGTATTTCTCTGAAGTGGAACGAAGTGAGTATGCACGGGAATATGCATCTATTGAGCAACGCGATGGTGAACCTTGGCAGGAATTCATGGCAAGATTCTGTAGGTTGCCTAGCTTTCTTGGGGAAGCTGCAGGTAGCCCAGAGGCCCAAGCAGAAAAGTTGAAATGGGCTGTTCATGAGAGGACTCGGAGGTGGATAGTGACTCAAAGGTTTAACAATATCAATGAAGTAGCTGATGCCGTGAAAACACTCGACATGGAAAACAAGAAGAGGTTAGCTAAAGCTGAGGAGAGTCGAAAGAGAAATCGTGAAGGACACCATACCGCACCTTCTGGGCAATCTTCAAGCGAGAAACACCATACAGGTGAACGAAAAGCCCAATTCAACAGAAATAATAACCGCCAAGGTAATCAATGGAAACAAAAACAGCAGAATCCTAAACCTGCTGAAAGCCAAGGTCAAGAGCAAGTTCCGGTATGCACTACATGTGGAAAACGTCATTTTGGTGTTTGTCGGCGAGCTTCAGGAGCCTGTTTTAGATGTGGAAAGACCGGCCATGTACTGAAAGACTGTCCGTATCCTGATAACAAAGGGAAGGCTGGAAATAGTGCAAAACAGCCTACTAATGGAGGACGAGTGTTTGCTCTGAACGCAAAGGATGCAGCAAACACACCAGGTATGACTCTTGATATTCCTCCCATATGTGAATCTATCGTATCTGAATAATCTAGTAGTCTTACAATTCTAATTATGCTTGTTATCTATTACTAAGTGTGCCATGGTAACATAAATTCTTTAGGTACTGTTTCTGGTACTCTCATGTTAGGAACTCGTGAAGTTCAAGTCTTATTTGATACTGGAGCAACACACTCCATAATTTCTCAATCTTTTCTTAAACATCTAAAGATGAGCCCAACATTATTAGAAAATACTTTGAATATTATGACTCCTATGGGAAACTCTGTTACAATCTCTCATGTGTATGAGGATTGTCCGATCCGAGTTGAATCGCTCATTCTTACAGCGGATCTGTTGCCCATGCAAATGGAAGATTTTGATATCATCTTGGGAATGGACTGGTTAACTCGGCATCATGTTACAATTGAGTGTCAGACTCGTCGCATTCTGTTTGGAGATCCCCATCATCCTGAACTCATTTATCAGGGGACTACACCTCGAAAAACTCTTCAAATAATTTCAGCACTTAAGGCTCGTAAATCCCTACTGCACGGCGCTGCAGGATTCCTTGCTTCAGTTAAAATTTTATCTCCTGAAGAGCCTAGTATTTCTGATTATCCGGTTGTTTGTGATTTTCCCGATGTGTTTCCTAAGGAGCTACCTGGACTTCCACCAGACCGCGAGGTGGAATTCACTATTGATCTTATTCCTGGTGCTGAACCGATTTCCAAGGCACCTTACCGTATGGCACCACTTGAACTCAAAGAACTGAAGGACCAATTACAGGAGTTATTAGATCTTGGATTTATTAGACCAAGTGTCTCACCTTAGGGTGCACCGGTCCTATTCGTGAAGAAGAAAGATGGTTCTTTGAGACTCTGCATTGACTACAGAGAACTCAACAAGATCACTATCCGTAATCGTTACCCTCTGCCTCGTATTGATGATTTATTTGATCAGCTTCAGGGTGCAAAGTGTTTCTCTAAAATCGATCTGAGGTCTGGTTACCATCAGCTAAAGATCAAAGATTCTGATGTCCCTAAATCTGCCTTCCGTACGCGATATGGTCACTATGAATTCTTGGTTATGCCGTTCGGGTTAACGAATGCCCCAGCTGTTTTCATGGACCTAATGAACCGAGTTTTCCATGACTATCTGGATAAGTTCGTCATCGTGTTTATAGATGACATTCTTATCTATTCTAAGAGTAAGGAGGAACATGAAGACCATCTTCGTATCGTGCTTGAAACTCTGCGTAACAAGAAGCTTTACGCTAAGTTTTCAAAATGTGAATTTTGGTTGATTCAAGTAGCCTTTCTGGGTCATGTGGTCTCTGCAGATGGTATTATGGTAGATCCAGCGAAGATAGAGGCAATCACTAAATGGCCAAGACCTACTTCAGCCACTGAAGTCCGGAGTTTTCTTGGTCTTGCTGGTTACTATCGTAGATTTGTTGAAGGGTTCTCTGTTATTGCTTTACCCCTTACGCAACTTCTAAGGAAAGGGGTTAAGTACTCTTGGAATGATGAGCGAGAGAAAAGCTTCGAAGAGCTTAAGAAGAGATTGGTGTCTGCCCCGATTCTTACACTTCCATCGGGCACGGGTGGATATCAGATTTACAGCGATGCCTCTAAAAAGGGACTCGGATGTGTGCTAATGCAGCATGGTAAGGTCATTGCTTATGCTTCGCGGCAGTTGAAACCTTATGAGGTTAATTATCCTACGCATGATCTTGAACTCGCTGCTGTTATTTTCGCGCTGAAAATATGGCGTCACTATCTTTACGGAGAGACTTGTGATATTTTTACTGATCACAAGAGCTTGAAATACATCTTCACACAAAAAGAACTAAACATGAGGCAGAGAAGATGGTTAGAGTTATTAAAAGATTATGATGCCAATATTCAATATCATCCGGGAAAGGCCAATGTGGTAGCTGACGCTCTTAGCAGGAAGAGCTCAGGAACAGTAGCCTCCCTACACTACAGCCTCAGAACATTACCGATCTTGATAGATTAGGTATTGGCCTACATATTGGCAAGAGTGACGGATATCTCGCTAGTCTTCAGATTGAATCAGACTTAATAGTCCGGATTAAGAACGCACAGAAAAACGATGGTGAACTCTGGGCAATCTTACAGAATGTGGAGATTGGTAAGCAATCAGAATTCAGAGTAGATGAGCATGGAGTAATCTGGTGTGGTAAACGTTTATGTGTGCCTAATGATTCTTCTCTTCGAGAATCGTTATTAGCTGAGGCACATAGTTCTCCGTTCTCTATCCATCCAGGATCTACTAAGATGTATCGTGATCTTCGTCAAAACTTTTGGTGGAATGGAATGAAAGAAGATGTGGCTAAGTATGTTAGCCGTTGCCTTACTTGTCAGCAGGTCAAGATTGAGCATCAGAGAGCTAGTGGTTTGCTTCAGCCACTACCTATTCCTGTATGGAAATGGGATGATATTTCCATGGATTTTGTGACAGGGTTGCCAAGGACATTTAAGAAGAATGATGCGATATGGGTTGTAGTTGACAGATTGTCAAAGTCGGCTCACTTTCTCCCAATTCAGCAAGGATTTTCGGTTAGCAAACTTTCTGAAGTGTTCACACAAGAGATTGTTAGACTTCATGGCACTCCGGTGTCTATCGTGTCTGATCGAGACCCGAAGTTCACTTCTCGTTTTTGGAAAGGTTTGCAAGCTGCATGGGGTACCAAGTTGAGGTTTAGTACGGCGTTTCACCCTCAGACTGACGGTCAGTCGGAGCGTACTATTCAAACACTTGAGGACATGCTTCGAGCTTGTGCTTTAGAGTGGACTGGGAACTGGGACGAGTACTTGTGTTTGGTCGAGTTTGCTTACAATAATAGTTGGCAAGCTAGCATTGGCATGGCACCTTTCGAATTATTGTATGGTCGTAAATGTAGAGCACCTGTTTGTTGGGAAGAAGTCGGTGAAAGAGTCATCGAAGGACCCGAGTTAGTTCAGATCACAAATGAGAAAGTTGCTATTGCTAGAGAAAAGTTAAAGGAAGCTCAAAGTAGACAGAAAAGTTATGCAGACCGACACCGTCGACTTTTGGAGTTTAAGGTTGGTGACAAAGTGTTCCTGAAGGTTTCGCCTTGCAAAGGCGTACGACGTTTTGGTCTTAAAGGGAAACTTAGTCCACGGTTTATCGGACCCTTTGAAATCCTGGAAAGAGTTGGTGAGGTTTCGTATCGTCTGGCTTTACCACCTCAACTGTCACATGTGCGTAATGTCTTCCATGTATCTCTTTTAAGGGGGTACAATTATCATCCTCTTCACGTTGTGAATTATCCGCTTCACTTGATTCGTGAGGATTTATCATTCGAGGAAGAACCAGAAGCTATCCTTGACCGGCAGGAACGCATTATGCGTAGGAAAACTATTCCTTTTGTTAAAGTATTATGGAAAAACCATTCCGAACGCGAAGCTACATGGGAGATAGAAGATGAAATCCGTTCTCAATATCCGTATCTATTTACCTCTTAGGTATTATCTGTTATATGTTTCTGTTGTTAGTTATTAAGTTATCAGTTATCTGTTTCTTTAACATCACAGTACTCCGCGTACGTTATGTCATATCTTGTTTGATCTGTACCTAGAAATTTCGTGGACGAAATTCTTTTTAAGGGGGGTAGAATTATAATACCCATATATAAATAAAAAAAAATAATAATGATAATAAAAGGTTCAGGGGGTATTTGTGTTAATTTGAAAACTTAAATTAATAACTTTGTGCATAAATTAAAAAGAATGAAAACCACAGGGACCATTTCTGTAAAATCCGAAAATACCTCTCTTTCTCTCTCCCCTGCCCCGCGTCTCCGGCGGGTTTTTCCGGCCAAAGCCGGTCGGCGCCGGCAACCCCCTAATTCACTCGAAAACTCAATTTTTAAATACCAAAAATATACCAAATCGTTCACGTGAAAGTTTAGAACACGATACCCCACAATAATTCAATAAACGTGAGTGCGATCGATTCAAATCATTCACCTAACTTTCGGTCACTTTACCCGTTTTTAAATCGCACTGAAACACGTTTAATAATCAAATTAATCGAGCACCATCAAATGTTTAATCATTTATAACATGTTTGTATACTCAATATAATCTGAAACTCAAAGAAACACCACCTTCGATCGCCATTTTTGTCTCGGACCTGCAACTTACTCGAACTCCAGCTTAGGCGAGTTATAATCCCAAATTAACAGAAGGCTTTTGATTATCAACATCAATAGAAGCTTCACATGAAAGGAATTTGATTATCATCGTGGTTTGAAACATCAATCGACACCACTTGACCGCAACTGTTCATCGTGTGTTCGTGATACCTTTCCAAAACGAATCAGGTAATTAGAACCACCTACACACTCGATTTCATGTGGGGATTGAAAGCCCTATGCTTTCAATCGATTATAACATCGATTTAGGATTCAATTTGGTCAAAATCGTTTCTAGGGTTTATACGGATTTGGGATTTGGGGGAAACAAGTTAACATGTGTTTAAAAGTAATGGAAACCGGATCATTACCGCGGCTGCGGCCTTGGTTCACCGGTTCCTGCGCTCTTTGCCTTAGATGAGGTCCCGGGTTCGACCCCGGGCACCTCCTGTTATTTTTTTTATGCCTTTTTGACCTTTTAAAATTTTGTAAAAATTTCTAAAAATTATAAAAAGAAGTTTTATAAACCCTGATTATTTTAAAAGTTATCCAATTATTTTTTTTGTAAATTATTTCATTAAAACACCTTAATAATTATTATATATAATAGTAAGAAAACATTATAATTAGTTTATTTTTATAAAATAAACTTTAAATAGTGGGAATCATTAAGATGTTATTAGCCATTATGTTATCCTTAAATCTTAGACATCCTAATTAGTATTCTAGTTCATTGCCTTTGATCATAGGTTGCCGTTTGCATAAGTACTCGTTTAATTCGGTTTACGTTTTAAACATAGTTTCCTTGCTTAACTTAGTAAACTTGATACGATCCTATTTTGATATTGTTTTAGCTACTGGAAATATAGGTATTTTGACCAAATTAAGATTTAGTCATTTACCGAGCATTTTAAACAAGTCACACGTTTAACTAGTTTTATGAATATTTTGGGATGTGATTTTATAAATGACAAACGGATTAATAATATGATTAGCCAAATTTTTCAGAAGTCAATCATGATTTATACTTATTTATAAAAATATTTCCAGACCCGTAACGGACGTATTTTAACTAGAAATAATTTTACGGTTTACCAAAATACCTTGATTTATACGTATTTTACAGCCAACTTACGGAGGCCATAACTTTATCATAACAGATCCAAATCAGTTAAACCTTATGTCCACGACGAAGTTCGTCGAAAAACGAATCTGTTGATATATACAACATAGAAAAACTCATTCGTTTAGACCTCCAAATAGTCGTTTTCGTAACAGCTAGCAGTTCTGCGCAGCTTTAAAGATCCACGTTTTTCTCATATTTCGGTAATCCAAATCAGAAACTTTTCTAAATGAAAGTTGTTTAGAAATCACTAATCTAGTAAACTGGAGATTTTCAGAATTTTTAAACGTCGTTTAGTATTTTTAACGAGTGCGAAAAGACAAGGGCAGAACTGGAATTTTTCCAATTTAAAATAGGAAAATCCAAACTATAATTTGCGTTACGTTATCGTAGGTTCTCGCGGCGTTAACCGAGCCTAGACCTTGTTTCTGATTATTGTCATTCGTGTATAAGGTACGGATTCCTGATTCTTTATATCTTAGTATAAATAATATTTTCCGTTACTTTGAAGTACGGATTTTGTTATCATAATATTCACTTTCGTTCTGTTACTTATTGTACGGATTCTGTTTCCTTGTTATCATAAGTATTTACTTTTGGTTCCGTTACTTTGCAGTACGGATTCCTGATTTCTGTCTCGTATCTGATTTCCGTTCATTTCTAGTTTTGATTCCTGTCATACATATATAATTTTCTTTTGATTTTGTTATAAGTAGCTTGACTACTATATATTTCTGAATTTGTTACCCGAGCTCTCCCTATCTTGGGGGTGACCAAGACGCGTTATTGCGGCATCGATAACGTGGCACCAACCGTGGCGGTGAGCTGAGATCACGGCGTCTCTAAAGAGGACTCTGAAATTATGTCTGGTTATATTATTATTTCCTCAGAGGCGTATGGATCGATCCTAGGCTAGTTCTGTTATTTCCTGATGGATGGTTAAACACCATTCCATTCAGGACTCTGGTGAATGGGTTGTATGTCTGCCCATACTCCATTTCACATTGGTTCACGGGCTCGCTACCTGTGTTCCCCCTGTTCAGTTATTATATGATATGATTATTAGCTCGGGGTATGTTCTATCTGACATATGTCTTATGACGTATGTTTATTTTTGATATCTGCTAATTCCTTGATTATCACATGTCTGTTTATTTTTGATATCTGTCGGTTCCTTGATTATTACCATGTCTGTTTATTTTTGATATCTGCCGATTCTTTGATTATCACCATGTCTGTTTATTTTTTTATATCTGTCGATTCTTTGTTTATCAACATGTCTGTTTATTTTTGTTATCCGCTATTCCGTTCACTGAGCGTTATGCTCAGGCGTGCTTTTGTTTTCATGCACGTCAGGTCAGCAGGGTAATCCGGGAAACCAGTGAAGAGTGAATTGAAGACCAAGATTATCTGTTACTTTAATTAATGTATTGAACATCTTAATTAGGTTCTTTCGGATTATTTAGTGTGTTTGAAGTTATTTCGTTTGATCGTTTCTGTAATATCATGGATTGGTTTTTGATTTGATATCCGTATTAGTGACACGTCAGCCTTCTCCGGGCCGGGGTGTTACAGTATTTATCAATTTACAATGACTAATGGGCAACCAAAAGATCATATTGATGTTTCTACCTCGCGTGCATCTACGTCAGTTGAAAAACAAAAAGAGTACACGCGCGATATTATGCTTCACGTAAAAAGAATGGGCAATCAAAAGATTGTAATGAACCCGCTACCTCAAGTGCATCTACGTCAGCTGAAAAAAGGAAAGAGTATAATAGATGATATTATGCTTCTTGCAAAGAAAATAACAATCTATCAAAGATTGGTGCAAGCCATGTCCCCCAAAGTGATCCAATAATTGAAAGGATGCGAAAACAGAATGTGTCATGTAGTTCGACTGAAAAAAGAAAGGCTCGAGATGAAGCATGCTATGATACACGCAAAGCCGATGGAAAACGTAATTCAAATGGTATTCAAATTAGATGTGCTCCAACCGACGATAGTACTCCGACAACGACACTCCCCTTTATAAATGACGAAATCATGCCTGAAATATCACGAGGTTTATAGTTTATTGAACAATCGTTTCATTATTAAAGTTGACATCTTTTCATTTTTCATCACTTAATACTTGGAATTCCTTAGGTATTCGAATTCAACCGCGAACACTATTACCTCAATTTTCTGACGTTATTGATCAACCATCCATCCGAGATGAGATTATTGAAGAGGACCCGTATAATTTTGTTTACAATGGTAGACCTAGAGACCATCGTGTCTTCAATGAAGTCTTACCTGAAACATCACAAGGTTTCTATTTATTTAACAAAGTTTTTTCATTAAACTTGACATTCTTTTACAACTCCTGTTACTTATTACAACAAATTCCTTAGGTGTTCAATAGAAGGAACCATTCGAAACATTTCAGACATAGAAGAGGATCCCTATAATTTTGTTTATGATGGTATACCTACTGATCATCGTGTCTTAAAGGAACGCAGTCCATGTCCTCATTGTGGAGCCAAACGATTCACATTTGAATTTGCAACATTTTGTTGTATGAGTGGAAAAACAATATTAGCAAATTCAGAAATTCTAGAAGAATTGTAACAACTTTTCACATCGCAAGATGAAGTTGGAAAAATGTTTAGGCAAAACATACGTGCTTATAACACCAATTTTTCTTTCGCCTCAATGGGTGTGACGTTGTATGATACAATGAACAATATGAGAGCCGGTGTCTATACATTTCGTGCACATAAAGGAATATATCACAAAATCGACCAATTAGTTTCGAGGGATGGAAAACCTAAGTATTTACAGTTGTATTTTTATGATCCTGATACCGAGTTAGATCATAGACTCCAATGGCCCAATCTTGATTGAAGCATCACTGAGATGGTAACACGTGCTCTTTCTACAAACCCATATGTCAACACATTTCGAAGTCTTGCGGAACTAGGTCCTCCAGACAACTATAGAGTCACTTTAAATGCTTTCGTGGATCTTGACCAAAGAGTGTACAACCGACCAACGACATCCGAGGTTTAAATAATATTATTTTTACTTCAACGTGTGGATCTTCTACCGTACACTACATATTGATTTACATATTTATAACGCAACATTTTATAGGTTGCTGGAATTTGGGTGGAAGGTAACGACAATATCACTTTGTACAAAAGAAGTATTGTTGTGTACGGTAGGTCAGAATATAGTCAAACTATCCAGCCTTACTTTGGTTGTTACGATCCATTATCGTATCCTCTATTATTTCCTAATGGTGACTCGGGTTGGCATCCTAACATACCACGTCAAGGAGTACCACTCAATGAAGTTCACAACAATAATGACAACATCGACGAAGAAATGGAAGGTACCAACAATTTATGTATCTTTTAAAGTGATACGTGTATTATTTTTAATTATTCAGAGGCAAACACACGATGTGGTAGAACAACCGTAGCTATGGAGAGTACAACTGTTACAAATTCCAAATTCGATCTGTTGAGAACGTGCTTTTGTTCGGTGGAAGATTGCTACAACAGTTTGCTGTAGATGTTTACATAAAGATTGAGACGCAACATTTACAATTTTGTGAACAAAACCAATCTAAGATCAGCGCAGATTTGTATCAAGGTATTGTGGATTGCGTTAATGCTGGTGAGGTTAATCCAAACAGAGTGGGACAATGGATTGTCTTGCCTGCATCTTTCATCGGAGGGCCTCGCGACATGCATCGTCGGTTTCTAGATGCGATGACTTTAGTTCAAGATGACGACAAGCCTGATTTGTTCCTTACAGTGACATGTAATCCTCGGTGGCCTGAGATATGTGATAATTTGAAAGTGGGTCAAACCGCACAAGATCGTCCAGAGCTTGTTTCAAGAGTGTTTCATGCTAAATTAGAGGATCTTAAGGAACAACTTTTCAAGAAACATATTCTAGGAGAAGTCAAAGCATACGTTTATGTCATCGAGTTTCAAAAGCGTGGTTTGCCACATGCACATTTTCTTCTTATCATGTACCCGCAACACAAAATCAATTCCCGACCATTATGATAAGATTGTGTGTGCTGAAATTCCCGACATATCAAGATATCCCAAATTGCACGAGCTTGTTGTCAAGCACATGATTCATGGTCCTTGCGGACATTTACGAACAAACAATCCTTGCATGCAGGGTGATCCTCAAATTTGTCGTTTTCGCTATCCCGGGCAGTTTAATGAACAGACAACACAAGGAGACGATGCATATCCATTATATCGAAGGAGAAATAAGGAATAAAAGTGGATGTACGAGGAAAAACTCTTGATAATAGATGGTGGTCCCATATAACCCAAGGCTTTTAATGATGTTCAACTGTCACATGAATGTAGAGGTTTGCTCAAGTATAAAATTTGTGAAATATTTATTCAAATATGTTTACAAAGGACATGATAAACAAGTTATTCAAATCGATCAAGATGAGCAAGAGGTTGTCATTAATGAGATAAAGAAATTTCAAGATGCGCGATATGTATCACCCCCAGAGGCTATGTGGCGCATTTTTTCCTTCTCTCTTTCTCAAATTCATCCTGCTGTGTTGGCCTTACAACTACATCTTCCTAATCATCAAATGGTTAGATTTAGAGATAATGATATAATGTCTGAAATTGTTGACAGAGAAAGAGATAAGAGAACCATGCTAACTGCATTTTTGATACAAATAGAGTAGATGAAACAGCAAGACAATATTTGTATAAAGATTTTCCAAAACACTTCACGTGGAATGTAGGCTCACATCGTTGGAATCATCGTTTGCAAAAACCACAAAGAGGTCGTATTGTTTATGCTAATCCAGCTGAAGGAGAAAGGTATTATTTACGCCTACTTTTATCAAATGTTAAAGGGCCTACTTATTTTGATGATCTTTGCACAGTTAATGGCGTAAAGCACACAACGTTTCGAAAAGCAGCTCTTGAGATAGGCTTAATTGAGAATGATGAAAGTTTATCGTAATCTCTCGCAGAAGCATCTCTATTTCAGTTTCCCAAGGCTCTTAGAAGGTTATTCGCGACTCTAATAATTTTTTGCGCACCTGGAGATGTTCGAAAGTTATGGAATGACCACTTTGACTCATTATCTGAAGACCACAGGTTACATTGTCATAGTGGTGAACGAGTGCAAAATATAGTTCTTACTGAAATTAGGGTGTTTCTACAATCTATGGGTAAAAATCTCCATGATTTCAATCTTCCAGACATAACAGAAGATGCTCACTTACAATCTGTACGTCATCATGAGGTGCAAGAGGAGTATGCGATAGTTGTTGAAGCTAAACACTTATATGCAAAACATTCACTTAATTCGGACCAAAAAGTCGTGTTTGATGAGATAATGACGCATGTGGATAATGATTTACCAGGTGTGTTCTTTATAGATTGTCTAGGTGGAATGGGAAAAAACTTTTTTGTACAAAGCGTTGCTTGCTGAAGTTCGTTCACGTGGTCTTATTGCTATCGCAACAGCTTCATTGGGTGCTGCAGCCAATAATATGCCAGGAGGGAGAACGGCTCACTCAAGATTCAAGATTCCCATAAATCTTAATAATAATTCAATGTGCAACATCAAAAAACAAAGTGGGGCCGCTAAACTACTTAGGTCATCTAAATTAATCATTTGGGATGAAGCATTAATGGCAAAACGACAGGCAATCGAGGCTGTTGATCGGACGTTGCAAGACATCGTAGGCGTTAGTCTCCCATTTGGTGGAAAGATAATGGTTGTGGGAGGTGATTTCAGACAGGTGTTGCCGGTTATTAAACGTAGCACTCGAGTACAGATTGTAGACTCTACCCTAAGAATGTCGCCTCTTTGGTCTTTGATTAAAAAGATGCGGTTGACCATAAATATGAGAGCGCTTAATGACCCGTGGTTTTCTGATTTTCTTTTAAGAGTCGGTGATGGAAACGAAGAATCAATTGAAGGAACATTTATCCGCATACCTGATGACATGACAATTCCATGCACCATTTGAGAGAACTCTATAAAAGAATTGATTAATACCATCTTTCCATCTATTTCAAACAATTTGTATTCTTCGGAATATATAATCTCCCGAGCAATACTATCAACTCGAAATGAGAGTGTTGATGAGATTAATGATCAAATGACCGACATATTTCAAGGGGAGGAAAAAATTTTCTATAGTTTTGACGAAGCAGAAGACGATCATAACAACTTTTATCCCATTGAGTTCTTAAACTCACTAACTGTGAGTGGTTTGCCGCCTCATAAGCTTCGACTAAAAATTGGATGTCCCATAATATTGTTGTGGAATATCGATCTATCACATGGTCTATGTAATGGCACAAGATTGATATGTAAAGGTTTCCAACACAATGTTATTGATGCTGAAATAACTGTTGGCCAACATATTAGGAAAAGAGTATTTTTGCCAGGAATCCCTCTATGTCTTTCTGAAGACGACATGTTCCCTTTCAAACTAAAAAGAAAACAGTTTCCCATTCGACTTAGCTTTTCAATGACAATTAATAAAGCTCAAGCTCAAACAATTCCGCACGTTGGCGTTTATCTACCGGAATCTGTGTTTTCACATGGACAACTTTATGTCGCATTGTCAAGAGGGATGTCACGCGAAAATACAAAGGTGTTAGTGCATCCTTCAAAGAATTTTAGACGACACGGAGTATACACCTCAAATGTTGTCTATCGGGAAGTGTTACGTGATGAATGAGTTGCATGTGTATATAAATGAAAGTAAGTTAATAGATTTGTGTGCCTTAAGTTTTTTATATTCTGAATGCATGCTAATTACATATTACTCTATATTAATTGCTAACCAAATTAAAAATATAAGTTAAGACATGATTTCTTTTATCAAATATATATACTTTATAACATACTGACATGTTCATTTTCTCTTACATAAAGTAGAAATCTATTATGGATGAACCAAAGAAGGAACTTCAAGACATGCATGGTATCAATTTAACATATCTATACTATAGTTTAATAGTTTAATCTATATACCTTCCCGGTCTTAATAAAACACTACTAACATTGATTTTTCAGTGTCTGTTTCAGTCAAACAGGAGAAAATGCATGAAAGTCCGTATCAAGAATTAGTTGCGGTAAAAAAGGAAGTGACACAAGAAACTTCCAGTTTGGACACCGATGAAGAATGGTGGTCTAAGCATATTGATGACGTCATTGAGATGTGTAAGGCTTATGACAAACAATGATCTCATCAAATCCAAGTACTTGACATGCGGATATTTAATTTTAACGTACTATGTTTATGACTTGTATTCTCTTATTCGTGTGCTCAGATATTTAGTTTTAACGTACTATGCTTATGAAAAACATTTTCTTACTTGTGTGCTATTATTTAATTGAGTTTTGTGATGCTCATGACATAAATAGACAATACAATAGAAGTAACGCATGCATTCAGAAAACAAATATCGCATTGTGAAATATGTCGATGTCGTCAATATCGCATTGTGAAATATGTCGATGTCGTCGCCGCCGCATCGCGCGAGTTCCTTACTAGTACATATACATATATACATATTCATATATACATATACATACATATATGTATACATATATACATATACATATATATATGTATGTACATATATATACATATATACATATATATATACATACATATATACATATATATAAATATATATATATACATATATACATATATATATATACATATATATATACTATATGTATAGATATACATATATACGTATACATATACACATATACATATATACATATTCATATATACATATACATATATACATATTCATATATACATATACATACATATATGTATAGATATATAATTATACATATATATATATGTACATATATATACATATATACATATATATATATATACATACATATATACATATATATAAATATATATACATATATATATACATATATATATACATATATATATACATATCAAAATCATTATTTTTTTGTTGGAATAACATTATTACACATATACACGAATATGTTCTTTAATGTATATGTGCAAATTCATAAGCGTAAAAAAGTTTACACTAGTCGTAACTTTTTAGTGATGCAAGTGTAGCTTACAATTGTCGTAACTTTTTTACGCTTGTGAATTTACACATATACATAAAAGAACATAAGGTTGTATATGTATAATGATACTATTCCAATAAAAAAATAATGATTGTTATTAATCTTTGAAAGTTAACATGGTTATCGTAATAATAGAGGGTTAACATTTGATCCTTTTCCTACATATATATACATATATATATATATATATGTATGTATATATCAGTTTCTTATGTTTATGAAATATTGTGACTATTTTCTTATGTATATGTAATAAAACTTTAGGTTCTCAAATCAACTCTAAAATCTTATCAGGCCTTACTTTGGTTGTTACGATCCATTATCGTATCCTCTATTATTTCCTAATGGTGACTCGGGTTGGCATCCTAACATACCACGTCAAGGAGTACCACTCAATGAAGTTCACAACAATAATGACAACATCGACGAAGAAATGGAAGGTACCAACAATTTATGTATCTTTTAAAGTGATACGTGTATTATTTTTAATTATTCAGAGGCAAACACACGATGTGGTAGAACAACCGTAGCTATGGAGAGTACAACTGTTACAAATTCCAAATTCGATCTGTTGAGAACGTGCTTTTGTTCGGTGGAAGATTGCTACAACAGTTTGCTGTAGATGTTTACATAAAGATTGAGACGCAACATTTACAATTTTGTGAACAAAACCAATCTAAGATCAGAGCAGATTTGTATCAAGGTATTGTGGATTGCGTTAATGCTGGTGAGGTTAATCCAAACAGAGTGGGACAATGGATTGTCTTGCCTGCATCTTTCATCGGAGGGCCTCGCGACATGCATCGTCGGTTTCTAGATGCGATTACTTTAGTTCAAGATGACGACAAGCCTGATTTGTTCCTTACAGTGACATGTAATCCTCGGTGGCCTGAGATATGTGATAATTTGAAAGTGGGTCAAACCGCACAAGATCGTCCAGAGCTTGTTTCAAGAGTGTTTCATGCTAAATTAGAGGATCTTAAGGAACAACTTTTCAAGAAACATATTCTAGGAGAAGTCAAAGCATACGTTTATGTCATCGAGTTTCAAAAGCGTGGTTTGCCACATGCACATTTTCTTCTTATCATGTACCCGCAACACAAAATCAATTCCCGACCATTATGATAAGATTGTGTGTGCTGAAATTCCCGACATATCAAGATATCCCAAATTGCACGAGCTTGTTGTCAAGCACATGATTCATGGTCCTTGCGGACATTTACGAACAAACAATCCTTGCATGCAGGGTGATCCTCAAATTTGTCGTTTTCGCTATCCCGGGCAGTTTAATGAACAGACAACACAAGGAGACGATGCATATCCATTATATCGAAGGAGAAATAAGGAATAAAAGTGGATGTACGAGGAAAAACTCTTGATAATAGATGGGTGGTCCCATATAACCCAAGGCTTTTAATGAAGTTCAACTGTCACATGAATGTAGAGGTTTGCTCAAGTATAAAATTTGTGAAATATTTATTCAAATATGTTTACAAAGGACATGATAAACAAGTTATTCAAATCGATCAAGATGAGCAAGAGGTTGTCATTAATGAGATAAAGAAATTTCAAGATGCGCGATATGTATCACCCCCAGAGGCTATGTGGCGCATTAAATTTTGCCTTCTCTCTTTCTCAAATTCATCCTGCTGTGTTGGCCTTACAACTACATCTTCCTAATCATCAAATGGTTAGATTTAGAGATAATGATATAATGTCTGAAATTGTTGACAGAGAAAGAGATAAGAGAACCATGCTAACTGCATTTTTGATACAAATAGAGTAGATGAAACAGCAAGACAATATTTGTATAAAGATTTTCCAAAACACTTCACGTGGAATGTAGGCTCACATCGTTGGAATCATCGTTTGCAAAAACCACAAAGAGGTCGTATTGTTTATGCTAATCCAGCTGAAGGAGAAAGGTATTATTTACGCCTACTTTTATCAAATGTTAAAGGGCCTACTTATTTTGATGATCTTTGCACAGTTAATGGCGTAAAGCACACAACGTTTCGAAAAGCAGCTCTTGAGATAGGCTTAATTGAGAATGATGAAAGTTTATCGTAATCTCTCGCAGAAGCATCTCTATTTCAGTTTCCCAAGGCTCTTAGAAGGTTATTCGCGACTCTAATAATTTTTTGCGCACCTGGAGATGTTCGAAAGTTATGGAATGACCACTTTGACTCATTATCTGAAGACCACAGGTTACATTGTCATAGTGGTGAACGAGTGCAAAATATAGTTCTTACTGAAATTAGGGTGTTTCTACAATCTATGGGTAAAAATCTCCATGATTTCAATCTTCCAGACATAACAGAAGATGCTCACTTACAATCTGTACGTCATCATGAGGTGCAAGAGGAGTATGCGATAGTTGTTGAAGCTGAACACTTATATGCAAAACATTCACTTAATTCGGACCAAAAAGTCGTGTTTGATGAGATAATGACGCATGTGGATAATGATTTACCAGGTGTGTTCTTTATAGATTGTCTAGGTGGAATGGGAAAAAACTTTTTTGTACAAAGCGTTGCTTGCTGAAGTTCGTTCACGTGGTCTTATTGCTATCGCAACAGCTTCATTGGGTGCTGCAGCCAATAATATGCCAGGAGGGAGAACGGCTCACTCAAGATTCAAGATTCCCATAAATCTTAATAATAATTCAATGTGCAACATCAAAAAACAAAGTGGGGCCGCTAAACTACTTAGGTCATCTAAATTAATCATTTGGGATGAAGCATTAATGGCAAAACGACAGGCAATCGAGGCTGTTGATCGGACGTTGCAAGACATCGTAGGCGTTAGTCTCCCATTTGGTGGAAAGATAATGGTTGTGGGAGGTGATTTCAGACAGGTGTTGCCGGTTATTAAACGTAGCACTCGAGTACAGATTGTAGACTCTACCCTAAGAATGTCGCCTCTTTGGTCTTTGATTAAAAAGATGCGGTTGACCATAAATATGAGAGCGCTTAATGACCCGTGGTTTTCTGATTTTTTTTAAGAGTCGGTGATGGAAACGAAGAATCAATTGAAGGAACATTTATCCGCATACCTGATGACATGACAATTCCATGCACCATTTGAGAGAACTCTATAAAAGAATTGATTAATACCATCTTTCCATCTATTTCAAACAATTTGTATTCTTCGGAATATATAATCTCCCGAGCAATACTATCAACTCGAAATGAGAGTGTTGATGAGATTAATGATCAAATGACCGACATATTTCAAGGGGAGGAAAAAATTTTCTATAGTTTTGACGAAGCAGAAGACGATCATAACAACTTTTATCCCATTGAGTTCTTAAACTCACTAACTGTGAGTGGTTTGCCGCCTCATAAGCTTCGACTAAAAATTGGATGTCCCATAATATTGTTGTGGAATATCGATCTATCACATGGTCTATGTAATGGCACAAGATTGATATGTAAAGGTTTCCAACACAATGTTATTGATGCTGAAATAACTGTTGGCCAACATATTAGGAAAAGAGTATTTTTGCCAGGAATCCCTCTATGTCTTTCTGAAGACGACATGTTCCCTTTCAAACTAAAAAGAAAACAGTTTCCCATTCGACTTAGCTTTTCAATGACAATTAATAAAGCTCAAGCTCAAACAATTCCGCACGTTGGCGTTTATCTACCGGAATCTGTGTTTTCACATGGACAACTTTATGTCGCATTGTCAAGAGGGATGTCACGCGAAAATACAAAGGTGTTAGTGCATCCTTCAAAGAATTTTAGACGACACGGAGTATACACCTCAAATGTTGTCTATCGGGAAGTGTTACGTGATGAATGAGTTGCATGTGTATATAAATGAAAGTAAGTTAATAGATTTGTGTGCCTTAAGTTTTTTATATTCTGAATGCATGCTAATTACATATTACTCTATATTAATTGCTAACCAAATTAAAAATATAAGTTAAGACATGATTTCTTTTATCAAATATATATACTTTATAACATACTGACATGTTCATTTTCTCTTACATAAAGTAGAAATCTATTATGGATGAACCAAAGAAGGAACTTCAAGACATGCATGGTATCAATTTAACATATCTATACTATAGTTTAATAGTTTAATCTATATACCTTCCCGGTCTTAATAAAACACTACTAACATTGATTTTTCAGTGTCTGTTTCAGTCAAACAGGAGAAAATGCATGAAAGTCCGTATCAAGAATTAGTTGCGGTAAAAAAGGAAGTGACACAAGAAACTTCCAGTTTGGACACCGATGAAGAATGGTGGTCTAAGCATATTGATGACGTCATTGAGATGTGTAAGGCTTATGACAAACAATGATCTCATCAAATCCAAGTACTTGACATGCGGATATTTAATTTTAACGTACTATGTTTATGACTTGTATTCTCTTATTCGTGTGCTCAGATATTTAGTTTTAACGTACTATGCTTATGAAAAACATTTTCTTACTTGTGTGCTATTATTTAATTGAGTTTTGTGATGCTCATGACATAAATAGACAATACAATAGAAGCAACGCATGCATTCAGAAAACAAATATCGCATTGTGAAATATGTCGATGTCGTCAATATCGCATTGTGAAATATGTCGATGTCGTCGCCGCCGCATCGCGCGAGTTCCTTACTAGTACATATACATATATACATATTCATATATACATATACATACATATATGTATACATATATACATATACATATATATATGTATGTACATATATACATATATACACATATATATACATACATATATACATATATATAAATATATATATACATATATACATATATATATATATACATATATATACTATATGTATAGATATACATATATACGTATACATATACACATATACATATATACATATTCATATATACATATACATATATACATATTCATATATACATATACATACATATATGTATAGATATATAATTATACATATATATATATGTACATATATACATATATACATATATATATATATATACATACATATATACATATATATAAATAATATATACATATATATATACATATATATATACATATATATATATATACATATCAAAATCATTATTTTTTTTTGGAATAACATTATTACACATATACACGAATATGTTCTTTAATGTATATGTGCAAATTCATAAGCGTAAAAAAGTTTACACTAGTCGTAACTTTTTAGTGATGCAAGTGTAGCTTACAATTGTCGTAACTTTTTACGCTTGTGAATTTACACATATACATAAAAGAACATAAGGTTGTATATGTATAATGATACTATTCCAATAAAAAAATAATGATTGTTATTAATCTTTGAAAGTTAACATGGTTATCGTAATAATAGAGGGTTAACATTTGATCCTTTTCCTACATATATATACATATATATATATATGTATGTATATATCAGTTTCTTATGTTTATGAAATATTGTGACTATTTTCTTATGTATATGTAATAAAACTTTAGGTTCTCAAATCAACTCTAAAATCTTATCAGGCACATAACTATTTTCTAGCACGTCCATATCATCTCCACTTATACTCCACCTACGATTGTGTATGTGTCCTCACCACTATAATTACTACTTTTGGTAAATATCACAACTTCAAAAAAACTTTCTTATTATGTGCTTATTTAATACTATATTTTGTTAAAATAATATAATAAGATTTAATTTTCTTAAAATATAAATTAGTTTCTAGCTAATCATTTTTTAAAACTATGATACTTCAAATATATATAGAGAGAGCTTTATGGTTATTTATAAATAGTTAAATCTTTTTTTCTTTTTATATAATTGTTTATAAGTAAAATTTAATTGTTATCTATAATAATAATATATAATAATTTCATTTATATTTTATCTTTTATATATTATAATTTATATATATATATATATATAATCTATTATATATTTTTCTATTTCAACCCGGTATTTAACTTAGTATGTAATGATAACAAAATATTCCACCAGAACAAAAATTCTGAATGAAACAATTATTTATGACATTGTGTTACATGTGTGTATCAGTGTATATTGGATGAATTGCCTTTTCTGAAACATTCCAGTCGTTTTGGAATGAAACCACATGAACATAAACCAAGTTACATTTGCGTAACCATGTTAAACGACGATCATTTTTAGTAAGTAACATCGTTACGTATATGTAATAACGTGCTATGTGTATAAATCATTGTGTTATGTATACGTAAACACAATTTGAAGGGAAAGAACTAAAATGAAAAGACCAAGAAGACGAATTAAGATTTCACGTATGCTTACATATACGTAAGGTTAATATCTTCTTCATTTACTTGCTCATGCTCTCTATTTTTGGTCTCAATCATCTTCCAAGATACATGCATTTAACATAACTTCATGAAACATGTTCATTGTCTTCCTCTTGATTGTTCTTTTCTTGAATGATTTGCTAGTTTAAATTAAAATCTTAATGGTGGCTCTATGGTTTTTGAAGGTAGTGTTTGATAAAACAAACCATTGATAATAGAAATGTAAGGCACCGTTCCCAAAGACCTCACAGTTGGTCAATCATAACATTTTTATATAAAACCATACAGATTCATAATATTAAGCAGCAGAATTAGGTTAACAAAAACCATCCATTTCATTAATAACTACTATTGTTAAGCAATACATTATTTTTCATAAGTTACAAAAAGATCATTTAATTACATTACATAACAACAATACCATAAGCATGAATGGATGTCAGTATTGCCCTCCCGAGTAGCTTCACCCTCATGCCATCCTCAGCAATAATTACCTGCCAACTGAAAATACATAAAACTCAGCGTTGCTGAGTGAGTTCTAGTTTTAAAACGTTAAAATACCTTGTATAATTTATATATAAAAATACTCTTTTTTAATCAAATACATCCTTTACTTTCGTACGTGAGCATTCATCGTACATAAATCAAGGTATAACCTTATTCATCTTTCTTTATCGCATGTATTCATTCGTTTTGTACTTTATCATTATCTTTCACTCTTTCTAGATCCTGTCATAACTTTACCCCCATCGTTGGGCACGCAACCACTTTATTCCCGGCACACCGCCGCCTCATTCTCGGCGTAAAGTGACAAGGATCTCGTTTCATACTATGGATCAGTCACCAAGACTGATCCCCCTGTGTGTCTACCCTCATGGGTTAGCCGAAATTGCACGCTATATTACACATAGTTGAGCTAGCAACTCTTATTGAGTTGTTAACCTACTTTCATTTTGCTAGCAAGACTTTTCATTCATTCGTTCTTTATGTTCCACTTTCATTATCATTAATCTTTCACTTTCTTTAATGACAATACTTTATGTTTACGATCATAATGATACTATGGATCAGTCACCAAGACTGATCCCCTTGTGTGTCTACCCTCATGGCCACCTGTTTAACATGTTTCTAAGTTAATTTCAGTCCTAATCATCATCCTAACATGTTCTTGACTTAAATTTACCATTCTAAGCATCAACATTACATAATCAACCATAAAACACTGGCATACATACACAAATACATACACGGTATCAATTAAACAGTTGTAGAACCTTTTAAATGCATTTTCAGCCCCAAAGTTGGTTAAAAACGAGTAAAAATCGGGGTCTAGAACTCACCAGTGACTGCTTCTAAGCACAACTTCCTCAAATTTGTAAGGCCCCATTCCCGGAGACCTAACAGTTGGTTATTCATAGCACTAAACATACATAATACTATACATTACATTAAACATTGCAGCGGAATTTCATTAACAAAAGCCATTCATTTTATTAATAATTACTGTTTTTAAGCAATACAACATTGTTAAGTTACAAAAGAATCATTTAATTGCATTATAAAACAACAATAATAATATGCGTGAACGGATGCTAGTCTTCCCATGCAGAGTAGCCTCCCCGCGTGCCATCCTTAGCAACGATTACCTGTCAACTGAAAATGCATAAAATTCAGCATTGCTGAGTGAGTTCTAGTTTTAAAGTGTTAAAATACTTTATACAGTTCATATATGAAAATACTCTTTTCGTTAAATACTTTCTTTGCTTTCGTACGTGATCATTCATCGTACATACAACCATGTATAACCTTATTCATCATTTATTATCGCACGTATTCATTCGTTTCGTACTTTATCATTATCTTCAACTGTTTCAAGATCTTGTCAAAACTTTACCCCCATCGTGGCCCGAAGCCATCATTCCAGTCACAAAGCCTCGTTACTTCTTGGCACAAAGCCGCATCATATCCTGGCATAAAGCCACATCATATCCGGGGTTAAGTGTCAAGGATCCCGTTTCGTACTATGGATCAGTCACCAAGACTGATCCCCCTGTGTGTGAACCCTCATGGGTTAGCCAAAATCACACACTATAATACTGTAACACCCGAAAGTTTGACTTTTTGGTAGGTTGTGCGACTGAGCCTCAGTCGCCTGGGATTTATGCGACTGGAGGTTCAACCGCATGGCTATTCGGCCGATTGAAGCTCAACCGCACGATTGGGGTTCAACCGCCCGAATGGAGTATGAGCCGCATGGAACATGTGCGATTGGGGTCCAATCGCATAGTGTTCATGCGACTGAAGGTCCAGTCGCCCCTGGACCAGATGCGACTGAGAAGTGGGTATAAAAAGGGAGCAGCTCCACTCTCCTCCCATTTTCAGTCGGGAAGAGAGCAGAAAGAGACCGAGAAGAGAAAGAAAGAGGGGAAGGTGCTGCCCGATTGTCGAGAAGCAAGTTAATCCGAAGCTCATCAACTCCTACCTGACAATGTGAGTTCTAGGACCCCTCATTTACATGTTTTCTAACGATTTTGGGGCTGGAAACACATTAAAACCCTAGTTTTGAAATAGTGAAAGTTTGACCCATTTGGGTAAATCTTGAGTATTGTGTTTATGGTATGAATTAGGACTAGTATATGCTTGTATGAGGTCCTAGTAGGAATCCCTAAGGCTTGGGAGGGTTGAATTGGGCTGAAAATGGGTTTATGGTGACTGGGGGGACGGGGATGTCGCGACTGCTGTTCATGAAGAACTCCAGTCGCTGCCCAGTTAGGGTTATGCGACTGAAGGGCCATTCGGCCGAATGAGTAACAGTTGATGTCCAATCGCCCGACTGAGGCTCAGACGCCCGATTGAGACTCAATCGCACGATAGGTGATGCGACTGAGGGTTTCGGTCGCATAAGTTCAATCGCAGAGAAGTTCAGTCGTACGGTTAAGAGTTAGTCGCATATAGCCCAGTCGCATAGTGTCTAGTCGTACGGAAGGAGGTTCAATCGCACGTTTGAGTACCCATCCGCATGATAGCCCAATCGCATGGCCCAGTCGCATGGAGGACATGCGACTGGTATAAGTTCAGTCGCCCGAATAGGGCTGATGTGAGTGAATGCAGAAGTGTATGTATAATGTATGTATGTTAGTATGATGTTGCCATGATAGATGGTGAATACTGATGATATGTAAGTATTTATGTTCCCTATGTATATGTGTCTTATTTTTAATAACTTTACGTGAATGAATGAAAGAATGAAACGAATGTAATAAGAACGTAAAGTGAAAGATAATGAAAGAGGAACATGATGAATGAATGAATGCATGCATTAATTAATTAATTAATTAATGAACGTAAGAAAGTCTTGCATGGTCTAAGGGGCACGAGATGGATTTGACGGTTAAGAAGTCTTGGAAATGGTGCCTGGTTCTAGTAACTAGGCCTATTACGAGCCCTATGGTAGATTATGGACAGTGAGCCATAGTTGCCTTAGGAGCAACGGGGCAGTGTCTTTGTGACCTGTCACGGGATAGTTGTTACAGCAGGAGTGGTGACGATCACTCACGGGGTTAACGTGACCCCGCATGAGACGTTGTCGGTCTATGGACAGAGAGCCATAGGGGCAACGAGGTTGTCGGTCTATGGACAGAGAGCCATAGGGGCAACCAGGTTGTCGGTCTATGGACAGAGAGCCATAGGGGCAACCAGGTGTCGGTCTATGGACTGAGAGCCATAGGGGCACCAGGTGTCGGTCTATGGACGGAGAGCCATAGGGGCACCAGACGGATACGATATGCTTTGTCGGCTCATGGGTTGGAACCATGAGGGCAGAGATGAGAAGTAACCCTTAGAGATTTGCATACTCGACGAATGAAAGTGGAAAGTTAAGTGGAGCATGTACCTACCCCAGGTGACTGGATCAGCATTATGCACAACGTTCGTGGCTAACCACCACAGGTCCAGCACCAGTAGTATGTATGATGAAAGTGGGGTATTGTACATGTCACCGAATGTAATGAATGTTCGAACGAAAGTAATGAAAGTATGAATGAATGTAATGAATGTTCGAACGTAAGTAATGAATGTATGAATGAAAGTAAAGTACGTACGAAAGTATGTAAAGTATGTATGTATGAAAGTGAATGAGAATGATGAAGTGTACACGAATGAAAGTAAGTAATGAATGATGAGATAATAATAATATTATCTACGTGTACGTATGATGTGTGAACACATGTATGAAAGAGCAGTTAATGAGAATGAAAGTATGTTTTATTATAAAACTAGAACTCACTCAGCAACGCTAACTTTTATGTGTTTTCCAGTTCGCAGGTAGTGTTGCTGAGGATGGCACGAGGCGACTACTCAGCTCTTTTGGGATGGCATTCACTTTTTGATTATGCTGCCACATCATGTGTTGTGGGCCCTTAATGCGCGCAACACATCATGTTGCATGCAAGTGCAAGATTTCTTGATGATCCTGATAAACATGATTATTTAAGAAATCTTGTTTATGAAAGGAAAATATATGTTTGAATTTAATATCTTCTTTATGAAGAAGAATATATTTCTTTATTTATTTTCTTTCGGTAGAGGTCGCTGTATGACCCTATGATTGCTGAGGATTCGAATAAACAAGATTGTTCTCGTTTTCTTACGCATCAGCAGCAATCATAGTATAGTTAGGCAATGTAAGGAAAAGCTTGTATTTTGTAACCAAGACAATGATGTAAAAGCTTTTATGATGAAATGTGAATGCATGTTTTATTAATTCCGCTGCGTATTTATGATCATGTATCAAATGTAAGTTTTACGTGTGATGATGACCAACAGTAAGGTGCCCGGTGAGCGGGGCCTTACAAGTTGGTATCAGAGCAAAAGTTTAAGTAAAATGGGTAAATTTTTATAATAAACCTAAACTTAAACTGAGAATGGGACAGGGAGAATGAGAATGCCATCTGAGTAGTCGCGTGCCATCAGGTATTTTCTTAAAGATTAACTGGTATTATGTGCGCATGTGATGTGAATTATGTGTACTGTTAGACTGAGATACTAACGTAGTCAGGATAGGTGATGCTCGGGGTATGAAGAGTAGAGTAAGTGGCTAATCACAACTGGCCACTGTAATTAGGGACTTACTGTACTTAACATAAACTGAGCTATTTCCTTGAATGACCGTGTTGGTGTTTGAATCTTTCAGTGTGTGTCAAAAGATGGCTAGCGGTGAACCTTCTAAGGTTTTGCCAGATAAGGGTTGTGGTGAACGTGGAGCTGAACCGTGTGTCACGAGAAGCATGGCTATGGCGGCTGAAGTGGCACTTGAAGAGCCTAAGGCCCCTCACCTGGAGGGCAGTGATGATGGCACTAGATTGAGAGTCGCCATGAAAGAGGCTGTTGTTGAAGGAGTTCAACAGGCCTTACAGGCAATTCTGCCGTCCATGGTGACTGATGTAATTAGGGCGGTGAAAGAGACAACTGCTATCGAAGAAAGCACGAAGGAGAGCGACGACAAGAACCGGCACAGAAAGCGGGTTGGACGTGACTGGACCACCCACAACAAAAAGGTTGCGAGGACGGAGGACTGGTGTGTAGCTTCGTCTGGTGTTAGGACGAGGAAGTGTGATAAGTGTGCCAAAGAACACCTCGGGGAATGTAGATGGGGGACCAATGTCTGTTTCAAATGCGGAAGCGTGGTCATGTGGCCAGAGAGTGTAGGGTGGTACGGTGCTACAACTGTAGGGGAAGGGGTCACATAAGCAGGGATTGCAAGAAGCCAAGGGCAGAGGGCGCAGGGCCTTCGCGGTAATGCCAGGACAGGCTAGGATGGGCCCCGATATCGTGACAGGGACGTATCTAGTAATCAAACTCTGTCTCCTGTGTGTTGTTTGGTTCCGGAGCTAGAAAGAGTTTTGTTTCTGTTATTTTCTGTGCTAAGTTGCCTATTAAGAGTGGGAGTATTGATGAGCGCTTCGATGTAGAAACCGTCAAGGTAGGTCCATCAGGACTTCTGAGATGATAGGAGACCACGAGGTGGAGTTAGAAGGTCATGGATACCCGGTTAGACTACTTGTGATAACTTTAGGTGATTTCGAATTGGTTCTTGGAATGGATGGGTTGTGGACTTCGAGGGCAAATATAGTGTGTCGCGAGGAGATGATTCGAGGATAGCGCCTGACGTGAGTTCGGTAACTGTTTATGGGAATCGGGTCACGACGATTCCGAGAGTAAACTCAGAGGCGGTTGCGGAAGAAGTGTACCAGACCATGCAGACGATCCTACCGTCTGTAGTGACCGAGGTGATGAACACTGTTAGAAATGGTGAGAGACAGGGAAGGGAGTAGACCTTCGGGTGAAACGATGCAAGTCTTCGACTTTTGACGGTGACGGCACTGCTGCTGCTACTCACGGTGGGTGAGGGAAATGGAAGTCGTGCTGAATATCAGCGGGTGCCGGGAGGATCAGAAAGTGAAGTTGCCGCTCACTCTTTCGTCGACTCTGCTTTGTGCGGGAAGGGACAACATAGTCCAAGTTTAGGGTAGCCGGGCTACCGGGAGGATGGGATGGCCAGAGTTGAAAGGGTTGGTGATTGAGGAGTTTTGTCCCCACCGGGAGACGAATAAGGTTGAAAGGGAGTTCCTGTAGTTAGAAATGGGGACGATGAAGCATCACCAGTACCCCACCAAATTCAACGAGATGGCATGGCTGGTGCCGGATCAGGGTACACCTCTCTCGCGGAAAATCAAGAGGTACATGAAGGGCTTGCCGGCGGACATCCGTAGGCACATGATCACTACCCAGCCAAGCACGTTCAGGTCAGCGGTAAATCTACGGGAAGGTTGTACGACGGTGGGAGGTGATGGCGATATCGGGCGAAGCGGAGGAGCGAGCTTATGTTAAGAAGGGAAAGGAAGGCGAGATAGTGATGGTGGAATGGTGGCAGAAGGTAAGGTGATGAAGGTCAATGATCGCGAGAGGATAACAAGAAAGGGTGAGGAATGCGAGAAGGGTAGTAGATCACGAAGGAAAGTGCAAATAGGGACTGAACGTTTGTTGTTAGTGTGGGAAGGAAGCTCATAGGCAAGGGATTGCCACGTGACTAAGTGCTGCGATTGCGGTGAGAATGGACATCTGAACAGGGAGTGTAAGGGGTCAAAGGCGGGAAGCCCCGGTGCGATGAAGGGGACTGAGGGTAAGACAGCAGCTTTTGCCATAGCCAGGGGAGTGTAGAGCGGACTCCGACTGAACGACAGGCATAGTAGTAGTTCTTCCTACTGCCTACTGTTATGAGTTGCATGATAGGAGAAGGAACGTCGACGAGCCATTCTATGTAGAGGTTGCTATTAATGGATTCCTAGGTTAGCTAGTGCCCTAGAAGATTGAGCAAAGCAATTGAGAAAGTTATGTCACCTGTGTCTGTGGGACGTTTCACTTGTGATTGGTTCATCGAACGATAACATACGCATAGTTTCGACGTTGTAGCAAACAAGTAGAATGGAAGGTCGGGAGCGAAAGAAAAAGATATTTGGTTGGGCATGAAGTAGTCGATTTGCCTTTAATCAAAGTGTACCTGCAAGGAACCTGAGAGAAAACCGATCTCAGTGCAGCTATAATTGGAACAACCCATAGCACGATTAATGAAAGTCTTTTTCATCAGTCGTGATTCGTAAGAGGGTCATCTTCATACTAAAGACCATCAAACAAGGGCTGGGTAAGCAGCAACTTTACGCAAGTTGAAGGCCTTGTTCTTCAAGCATTAAGGTTGAAGGTTCTCAGTGACGCTCTGAAGCACAATGATTATGACGCTGAGCCTTTGCTCGAATACTGTGATGTTCCTTTTAATTGTAGTAACCGTGTCTACATGGCATGTTGAAGTCGCAGGTGCTGGCCAAATGAACATTGATCAGTATGCATGGGTTACCGACGGTGATAGTCCAAGATAGACCAGAAGTCGGACATTGATAAACGATGTGGAGCGATAGAGTTCCAAGTGATGGACTGGAAAAGGATGGGCAGTATGGCCCGTGAAGGTTAAGGAACAACAGGTTTCGGGGACGAAACCCGTTAAGGGGGGTGGACTTGTACCCCCGAAAGTTTGACTTTGGTAGGTTGTGCGAATGAGCCTCAGTCGCTGGGATTATGCGACTGGAGGTTCAACGCATGGCTATTCGGCGATTGAAGCTCAACCGCACGATTGGGGTTCAAAGTAAACTCAGAGGCGGTTGCGGAAGAAGTGTACCAGACCATGCAGACGATCCTACCGTCTGTAGTGACCGAGGTGATGAACACTGTTAGAAATGGTGAGAGACAGGGAAGGGAGTAGACCTTCGGGTGAAACGATGCAAGTCTTCGACTTTTGACGGTGACGGCACTGCTGCTGCTACTCACCGGTGGGTGAGGGAAATGGAAGTCGTGCTGAATATCAGCGGGTGCCGGGAGGATCAGAAAGTGAAGTTGCCGCACTCACTCTTTCGTCGACTCTGCTTTGTGCGGGAAGGGACAACATAGTCCAAGTTTAGGGTAGCCGGGCTACCGGGAGGATGGGATGGCCAGAGTTGAAAGGGTTGGTGATTGAGGAGTTTTGTCCCCACCGGAGACGAATAAGGTTGAAAGGGAGTTCCTGTAGTTGGAAATGGGGACGATGAAGCATCACCAGTACCCCACCAAATTCAACGAGATGGCATGGCTGGTGCCGGATCAGGGTACACCTCTCTCGCGGAAAATCAAGAGGTACATGAAGGGCTTGCCGGCGGACATCCGTAGGCACATGATCACTACCCAGCCAAGCACGTTCAGGTCAGCGGTAATCTACGGGAAGGTTGTACGACGGGTGGGAGGTGATGGCGATATCGGGCGAAGCGGAGGAGCGAGCTTATGTTAAGAAGGGAAAGGAAGGCGAGATAGTGATGGTGGAATGGTGGCAGAAGGTAAGGTGATGAAGGTCAATGATCGCGAGAGGATAACAAGAAAGGGTGAGGAATGCGAGAAGGGTAGTAGAGATCACGAAGGAAAGTGCAAATAGGGACTGAACGTTGTTGTTAGTGTGGGAAGGAAGCTCATAGGGCAAGGGATTGCCACGTGACTAAGTGCTGCGATTGCGGTGAGAATGGACATCTGAACAGGGAGTGTAAGGGGTCAAAGGCGGGAAGCCCCGGTGCGATGAAGGGGAACTGAGGGTAAAGACAGCAGCTTTTGCCATAGCCAAGGGGAGTGTAGAGCGGACTCCGACTGAACGACAGGCATAGTAGTAGTTCGTTCCTACTGCCTACTGTTATGAGTTGCATGATAGGAGAAGGAACGTCGACGAGCCATTCGATGTAGAGGTTGCTATTAATGGATTCACTAGGTTAGCTAGTGCCCTAGAAGATTGAGCAAAGCAATTGAGAAAGTTATGTCACCTGTTTCTGTGGGACGGTTTCAGCTTGTGATTGGTTCATCGAACGATAACATACGCATAGTTTCGACGTTGTAGCAAACAAGTAGAATGGAAGGTCGGGAGCGAAAGAAAAAGATAAATTTGGTTTGGGCATGAAAGTAGTCGATTTGCCTTTTAATCAAAGTGTACCTGCAAGGAACCTGAGAGAAACCGATCTCAGTGCAGCTATAATTGGAACAACCCATAGCACGATTAATGAAAGTCTTTTCATCAGTCGTTGGATTCGTAAGAGGGTCATTATTCATACATAAAGAACATCAAACAAGGGCCTGGGGTAAGCAGCAACTTTACGCAAGTTGAAGGCCTTGTTCTTCAAGCATTAAGGTTGAAGGTTCTCAGTGACGCTCTGAAGCACAATGATTATGACGCTGAGCCTTTGCTCGAATACTGTGATGTTCCTTTTAATTGTAGTAACCGTGTTCTACATGGCATGTTTGAAGTCGCAGGTGCTGGCCAAAACATTGATCATTGCATGAGGTGGGTTACCGACGGTGATAGTCCAAGATAGACCAGAAGTCGGACATTGATAAACGATGTGGAGCGATAGAGTTCCAAGTGATGGACTGGAAAAGGAATGGGACAGTATGGCCCGTGAAGGTTTAAGGAACAACAGGTTTCGGGGACGAAACCCGTTTAAGGGGGGTGGACTTGTAACACCCGAAGTTTGACTTTTTGGTAGTTGTGCGACTGAGCCTCAGTCGCCTGGGATTTATGCGACTGGAGGTTCAACCGCATGGCTATTCGGCCGATTGAAGCTCAACCGCACGATTGGGTTCAACCGCCCGAATGGAGTATGAGCCGCATGGAACATGTGCGATTGGGGTCCAATCGCATAGTGTTCATGCGACTGAAGGTCCAGTCGCCCCTGGACCAGATGCGACTGAGAAGTGGTATAAAAAGGGAGCAGCTCCACTCTCCTCCCATTTTCAGTCGGGAAGAGAGCAGAAGAGACCGAGAAGAGAAAGAAAGAGGGGAAGGTGCTGCCCGATTGTCGAGAAGCAAGTTAATCCGAAGCTCATCAACTCCTACCTGACAATGTGAGTTCTAGGACCCTCATTTACATGTTTTCTAACGATTTTGGGGCTGGAAACACATTAAAACCCTAGTTTTGAAATAGTGAAAGTTTGACCCATTTGGGTAAATCTTGAGTATTGTGTTTATGGTATGAATTAGGACTAGTATATGCTTGTATGAGGTCCTAGTAGGAATCCCTAAGGCTTGGGAGGTTGAATTGGGCTGAAAATGGGTTTATGGTGACTGGGGGGACGGGGTGTCGCGACTGCTGTTCATGAAGAACTCCAGTCGCTGCCCAGTTAGGGTTATGCGACTGAAGGGCCATTCGGCCGAATGAGTAACAGTTGATGTCCAATCGCCCGACTGAGGCTCAGACGCCCGATTGAGACTCAATCGCACGATAGGTGATGCGACTGAGGGTTTCGGTCGCATAAGTTCAATCGCAGAGAAGTTCAGTCGTACGGTTAAGAGTTAGTCGCATATAGCCCAGTCGCATAGTGTCTAGTCGTACGGAAGGAGGTTCAATCGCACGTTTGAGTACCCATCCGCATGATAGCCCAATCGCATGGCCCAGTCGCATGGAGGACATGCGACTGGTATAAGTTCAGTCGCCCGAATAGGGCTGATGTGAGTGAATGCAGAAGTGTATGTAAATGTATGTATGTTAGTATGATGTTGCCATGATAGATGGTGAATACTGATGATATGTAAGTATTTATGTTCCCTATGTATATGTGTCTTATCTTTTAATAACTTTACGTGAATGAATGAAAGAATGAAACGAATGTAATAAGAACGTAAAGTGAAAGATAATGAAAGAGGAACATGATGAATGAATGAATGCATGCATTAATTATTAATTAATTAATGACGTAGAAAGTCTTGCATGGTCTAAGGGGCACGAGATGCGATGAAGGTGGAGAAGTCTTGGAAATGGTGCCTGGTTCTAGTAACTAGGCCTATTACGAGCCCTATGGTAGATTATGGACAGTGAGCCATAGTTGCCTTAGGAGCAACGGGGCAGTGTCTTTGTGACCTGTCACGGGATAGTTGTTACAGAAGGAGTGGTGACGATCACTCACGGGGTTAACGTGACCCGCATGAGACGTTGTCGGTCTATGGACAGAGAGCCATAGGGGCAACGAGGTTGTCGGTCTATGGACAGAGAGCCATAGGGGCAACCAGGTTGTCGGTCTATGGACAGAGAGCCATAGGGGCAACCAGGTGTCGGTCTATGGACTGAGAGCCATAGGGGCACCAGGTGTCGGTCTATGGACGGAGAGCCATAGGGGCACCAGACGGATACGATATGCTTTGTCGGCTCATGGGTGGAACCATGAGGGCAGAGATGAGAAGTGACCCTTAGAGATTTGCATACTCGACGAATGAAAGTGGAAAGTTAAGTGGAGCATGTACCTACCCAGGTGACTGGATCAGCATTATGCACAACGTTCGTGGCTAACCACCACAGGTCCAGCACCAGTAGTATGTATGATGAAAGTGGGGTATTGTACATGTCACCGAATGTAATGAACGTTCGAACGAAAGTAATGAAAGTATGAATGAATGTAATGAATGTTCGAACGTAAGTAATGAATGTATGAATGAAAGTAAAGTACGTACGAAAGTATGTAAAGTATGTATGTATGAAAGTGAATGAGAATGATGAAGTGTACACGAATGAAAGTAAGTAATGAATGATGAGATAATAATAATATATCTACGTGTACGTATGATGTGTGAACACATGTATGAAAGAGCAGTTAATGAGAATGAAAGTATGTTTTATTATAAAACTAACTCACTCAGCAACGCTGACTTTTATGTGTTTTCCAGTTCGCAGGTAGTGTTGCTGAGGATGGCACGAGGCGACTACTCAGCTCTTTTGGGATGGCATTCACTTTTTGATTATGCTGCCACATCATGTGTTGTGGGCCCTTAATGCGCGCAACATCATGTTGCATGCAAGTGCAAGATTTCTTGATGATCCTGATAAACATGATTATTTAAGAAATCTTGTTTATGAAAGGAAAATATATGTTTGAATTTAATATCTTCTTTATGAAGAAGAATATATTTTCTTTTTATTATTTTCTTTCGGTAGAGGTCGCTGTATGACCCTATGATTGCTGAGGATTCGAATAAACGAGATTGTTCTCGTTTTCTTACGCATCAGCAGCAATCATAGTATAGTTAGGCAATGTAAGGAAAAGCTTGTATTTTGTAACCAAGACAATGATGTAAAAGCTTTTATGATGAAATGTGAATGCATGTTTTATTAATTCCGCTGCGTATTTTATGATCATGTATCAAATGTAAGTTTTACGTGTGATGATGACCAACAGTAAGGTGCCCGGTGAGCGGGGCCTTACAAATACACACAGTTGAGCTAACAACTCTCAATGAGTTGTGATCCACCTTTCATTCTGCTTGCAAACCTTTTCTTTCATTCGTTCTTTATGTTCCACTTTCATTATCATTTATCTTATCTCTTTCTTTAATGATAATACTTTACGTTTTCAATCATAAACACACCACGTAAAGTCATATATCAATATATATAAGGAACATAAGAACAAAGCATAACCATGCATAAAATAGCATATATAAGCCTTAAGTCAAGCTAGGGTCAAAACCCAAAATTTTGATTTTTCAAACTTTTCAGAAAATTTTCTAAGTGTTTGGGTGCTTTGACATTATGCGGGCGCATGAGGCCTTTTTAGGCGTTTCAACACTATTTGGGTGCATGGCCCTACACTTAACTGTTTCTCACTTTGGGCGCATGAACTATGCAGGCGCATGAGCCTATACTTAGGTTCCTAAATAAGAATTGGGCGCATGGACACTATTGGGGCGCATGACCCTAACACTTAGGCGTCTGGCCAAATTCTAGGCGTTCTAGGCGCAAACTACTGTCCATGCGCATGGGATACACTTAGTCATTCTAAGGTATAAGGTTAGGCGCATGAGGTACTGCTTGGTCGTACAAGTGTACTGTTTGGGCGTATGAACATCACTTGCACTTTTCTATTGAAAATTTCAGGCGCTAGAGCCTTAATTAGGCGCATGACCACCTATTTAACATGTCTAACTAACATTTTCAGTCCCAAAAATCATTCTAATTTGTTCTAAGCTTGTCACTACCATTCTAAACACTAACAAAGCATAAAAAATCATACAACACCAACATACATGCATAAATACTTACGGGCATACATTCAACTTTTGTAAAATCTTTTGTACATGCATCTTCAGCCCCAAAGGGTTGTAAAAAAAGTAAAAGACGGGGTCTAGAACTCACCTTTTACAGCTTCCAAGCACAACTCCTTCAAACTCGGACTTTCAAAGATTTTTAACACCTAAACATGTCAAAAAATACCCAACCGAACACATAGACACACATAAGAACACATACCCTGTTCATAGTCGAAAAACATCAAAACCAAAGCAATTAAGCATGAATTAGTTACCTAAACTCGAAAACTTCTTCTTCTTCTTCTTAAAACGGAGAGAAAACCTTGTTCTTTCTTTTTCTTTTTGGTTCGACAAAAGCAGATGGGAAAAGGTGATTAGGAGCGGCCATTCGCCATAAATATTATAATATTTGACATTTTGTACTATTTACACTTTAGCCCCTTCCACTTTATTTCATTTTCTTTTCCTTTATATACTTTCTGTTTTTTTTCTTTTGATCAAATTTCCGGTGTTACAAGTCCACCCCCCTTAAAGGGGTTTCATCCCTGAAACCTGCCACTCTTCAAACCACTATGGGTAATGCTGTCTCATCTCTTCTTCAGTCTCCCATGTAGACTCAAAGGGTGTTTCCACTGCACACGCACCAGTGGAACCACTTTATTCTGAAGTCTCTTCTCTTTTCGATCGATGATCACCACTGATTGCTCTTCGTAATTGATCCGTTCATCCCTCGATATCTTCAAGTAGTACAACCATGTCTTCGTCAGCTAAGCACTTCCTCAGGTGAGATACATGAAATGTGGGATGAATTGCACTTAACTCATCTGACAATTCTAACTGATAGGCCACCTTTCCTACAGGTGCGATGATTTGGAAAGGCCCTATGTATCTCAGGCTTAGCTTACCCCTTTTCTTGAACCGGATGATCCCCTTCCAAGGTGAGACCTTCAACAGGACTCTATCCCCCACGTTGAACTCAATCGGTCATCGCCTTGTTCCGGCATACGACTTTTTTCTATCCTTCACCACTTTCATGAAGGTTTTCATCTTATCTAACTTCTCCGTCATAGCCTCGATCACCTCGACACCTCCTAAATCCTTCTGCCCAATGTCTCCCCAACATACGGGCGTCCTACATCTCCTATCGTATAGCATCTCGTATGGTGGCATACCAATGCTGGCATGATAACTGTTGTTGTATGCGAATTCTGCTAATGGTAAGTGATCATCCCAACTCCGTTCGAAGTTGATCACACATGCTTAAAGCATGTCCTCGAGCGTCTGAATTTTCCTCTCAGACTGACCATGTGTCTGAAGATGGTAAGCCGTGCTAATGTGTAGCCTCGTCCCCATCACATCATGAAATCTCTTCCAAAACATCAATGTAAACCGGGCGTCATGATCCGACATGATAGACACCGACACACCATGACGAGCTACAATCTCCTTGATAAACAGATCTGCCAGTCTCTTTGATGAATACATCTCGTGGATCAGTAGGAAGTGAGCACTCTTGGTCAGACGATCAACAATCACCCAATTGTATCGTACCCCTTCGCCGTACGAGGTAACTTCGTGATGAAGTCCATGGTGATGTGCTCCTACTTCCACTCGGGTATATCCAAAAGTTGGATCTTCCCGTATGGCTTCTGATGTTCTACCTTCACTTGCAAACAAGTAAGGCATTTACTAACATACTCCACTACATCACGCTTCATACCCGCCACTAATATCCTTCTTCATGCCCTGGTACATCTTCGTGGCATCGAGATGAATCGAGTATCAAATTTTATGAACCTCATCCATAATCCGCCCTCGTAGGTCTCCAGAACGAGGGATCCACATTTGTCCATTTCAGGTCCTAACACCGAGAGTGTTCTCACCCAACTCTGTGACTAGTCCTCTCATTCTTTTGGAATTAAGGCGGTCTTCTTTCAACGCCACTTCTTGAAATTCTTTTACCTGTGTCATCACATCAGCGGTCATAACCAACTAATAAGCCTTCACCCGAATCGGCTTGGGTCTCCCCTTTCGGCTAAGGGCATCGATCATAACGTTGGCCTTACCCTGATGATAATGGATCTCACAGTCATAATCTTTGATGAGCTCTAACCATCTCCTCTGCCTCATGTTGAGATCCTTTTGTTCAAAGAAATACTTCAAGCTCTTGTGGTCTGTGAAGACGGTGCACTTCGTCCCATATACGTAGTGCCTCCAACTCTTAAATGCGAAGACCACCGCTGCAAGTAGGGTAGTTGACTTCGTGGGTTTTGAACTGTCGGGATGCGTAGGCTATTACTCTTCCATGTTGCATCAATACGCAACCTAGTCCCGAATAAGAAGCATTCGATTATACCACTAAGTCCTCACTCGCTTCGGGTAATGTCAAGACAGGAGCTTGAGTCAATCTTGTCTTTAACTCCTCAAAACATTCTTTTGTGCTTGACCTCATACGAACTTCACATCTTTGCGGGTCAATTTAGTCAAACATGAGGCTCTCTTGGAAAAGTCTTGGATGAATCTCCTGTAATAACCTGCTAAACCCAAGAAACTACGGATATCGGAAGGCGTTTGGAGACTTCCATTGCATCACTGCCTCACCTTTGCCGGGTCCACCATGATTCCTTTAGCATTTACCACGTGACCCAAAATTGAACTTCGCGCAACCAGAACGCACACTTAGAGAATTTAGCATACAACTTATCTCTTTTGAATGTCTCCAATACTTCCCAAATATGACCGGCATGCACTTCCTCATTTTTCGAATAAACGAGGATATCATCGATGAACACTATTACTGATTTATCAAACATCGGTCTGCACACTCGGTTCATCAAATCCATAAAGGCAGCTGGTGCGTTAGTTAATCCAAAAGATATTGAGAAACTCTTAGTGTCCATAACGCGTGCGAAAAGCTGTCTTAGAATATCTTCTTCTTCACCTTCAGTTGATGATAGCCAGATCGAAGATCTATTCATGAAAACCAACTTTCACCTTGGAGCTAATCAAACAACTCATCAATTCTCAGTAATGGATACCGATTCTTCATCGTCAACTTGTTTGACACTCGGTAGTCGATGCACATCCGCATACTACCGTCCTTCTTTTTCACAAAGAAGACCGTAGAACCCCAAGGAGAGATGCTTGGTAAGATGAACCCCTATCCATCAACTCTTGCAGTTGAACCATTAGTTTCTTTTTCTCGGTTGGAGCAAATCGATATTGTGCTTTGGCAACGGGTGAGTACCGGTATCAAATCAATATGAAACTAAATCTCGCGAACCGGTGGCACACCTGGCAAGTCTTCTGGGAACATGTTCGGAAAGTCACGCACAACTGGAACGTCAGACAATTGTGGTACTGACGCATCCACATCTTTCAAGTAGGCCAGTTAGGCACTACATCCACGTCTCATGTACTTCCCTGCCACCGCCATCGAAATAACCTTTGGAACTGTAGTGACGCGATCATCGTTGACCATCACTGAACTTCCATCGGGAGCAATTTATTGAATCATTTTCTTACGACACACGATGTTTACCTTGTAAGCTGCTAACTAATCCATCCCTACTATATCGAATCCGCCTAGAGTGGTCACAATAGCTTAGCAAAAAACCTATGGCCCTCTAGTTCTATGTTTCAGTGTTCTATCGTATTGAAAATTATAGTGGACTTACCAATACCAGTTTCTACGTCAAATGGCTCATCGATACTTCTACTACTAATAGGCAATTTAGCAGAGAAAGAAGTAGAAATGAATCTCCTACTAGTACCAAAATCAATAATACAGAGGCACAAATTTGATTTACTAGTAACATACCTGACACGACATCGAGATCCACTCTTGCCTCCTCCCACGTCATCGTGAAGGCTCTAGCACTTGTCCTCTGTCCTCCTTCCTCCGGCTTCTTCTTCATCCCAGAACCCTCGCCCCATGGCTTCTTGCAGTCCCTACTCACATGGCTCTCCTCGCCACAGTTATAGCACCGTATAACTTCACACATGCTTGTCACATGACCAGGCTTCCCACACTTGAAGCACTCATTCAATCCCCAGTTACACTCCCCCGTATGCTCCCTTCCACATTTACCACACCTCTTCATTCCAGAGCTTAATGACCCCACTCTACGGTCATCCACTGTCATCTTCTTGTTGTTTGGAGTGAAACCGCCATGTCAAAACCTTTTCCCACTCCAGCTCCTGTCACCACCACCTGTCTTCTTTACCTCGACCACCTCCACCTCTCTCTCATCATACAACCTCCTAGCCAGATCAACTACCGACCTAAAAGTGCTTGGTCGGGCAACAATTAAATGCCTGCGACGTCAATTGGCAATCCTTGGATATACTTCTTGATCATCCTTGACACCAGCATCACCTGATCTGGCACCAGCCTCGCCAGTTCATTAAACTTGGTGGTGTACTCTGCTGGTTCATATTTGCGTAGGCCCTCTTAACTGTTTTCCTGGGGCAGAACTATTTACGAGCTTCTTAGGCTGAATATTGCCATGGCCTATTGGGGCGCATGACCCAACCTTGTCGGCCAAATATGGTGAACTACTGTCAGGCCTGGATACGCTAGTCTCTAAGGTATAAGGTGGGCATGAGGTATTTTTGCCATCATTGGGGTTGCATAACTGCCATTTCCTAAGCAATTTCAGGTGCATGAGCCTTATTTTCGCTGACCACTATTTAACTGTCTCTACTTTTCAGTCCCCTCTTTAACCTTCCTTTCATCCTCTACACTAACAAGCATAAACACAAAACACCAACATAATGCTAAATACTTACGGGCATCATTCACTTCTATCTTTTGTAATGCATTGCAGGGTCGTAACAGCTAGCCACCTTTTACAGCTTCGCACAACTCCTTCACTCAGACTTAAAGACTACTCAGCCATCCAACCAAACATTATACAACACATAAGAACACTACTTTAGTTCATAATAAAACCCAAACAGCCAATTATGATTACCACTACTTTTTTTTTCTCTTCACCCCCAACATCAAGAATAAGAGCATCTAAATCCACTAAGTCACTCCCTTCAGATGTCAAGACAGGATCTTGGTTAACTTTTAAAAAAAGCATCTCCTGTTCTCGGCCCCACATCCATCCTTACGTTATTTAGTCAAAGTGGTTTTGAAAATATTAATAATCTTCAGTAGTACCCGCCAATCCCAAGAGACTACATTGGTCTCTGCACACCCCAACCTTGTCGGTACATTGATTAAATTGTTAACGCTATGTTAAAATATAAAATGCCATTAATCAATTGTTTAAAACACCACATACATCAAAGTCTCAAAATAAATCAAACGAAAACAAGAATCCAATTGTCTTTATTAAGCCTAGGTCCATGTTCTAGGTTTGAGCATTTCTTCAATCATCATTAAGCTTGCACATTACCTGAAACATGTTGAAATAAAGTCAACTACTAGTTGGTGAGTTCTCATGGTTTTAAGTACAATAAGTATACAAAAATGTGGCAATTCTAGTCAATGGTCACAAGATAGTAAGTATATAGAACATGCATAGTTACAATCAAACCTCGACTGAATAATATGAATAAGCATGATTAGCTAAGTGTATTTGGTTCCCTAGTGCACAAGCATACGGCTCCTAGGAGCTGGCAATCCCTCGGCTTTAGCACCAAATAGGCTTGTCAGGCCCAAAGATCTAAGACTTCGCTAGGCTAGCAATAGTTAATGATTGCACACGTATGTCACATCTCATATAATACTTAACATATTCAAACAACCACGACTATGTAAAGAATTGCACGTGTATAATAAGTATCAAAGCGTGTATGTGTAAGTTTGTATAAGCAACATGTTTCACCCCGAAAGGTGTGAAATAAACGTAAAGCGGGGCATAAGAAACTCACATGATTAATAAAGGAGACTTGCAGATGTAATAAGAATAACCACGAATAAGATTTCCAACACAAACGTCACAAGGCACCTAATTAAGAATAAGGTAACGCGTTATAATTTGTTTGACGATTAATTATGTTTTAGGGTTGTAGGTCTAATAGGTTTTATTAATTATTCGTTTATTACATGTTAATAATGTGATCGGTTTAATCGTTTGCGCGTAAGAGAAAGAATAAATAAAACTTGATTAATCGTATGTTAAACCGATTATAAAAATTGTATATAATAATTAGAATACGAGATTTAACTATTAACATGAACTATATATATATTTTATATAGTAATAAGTAGCTAAACAATTTAATTATTTAAAATATATATATACATATACAAGTATTATATTTACACATTTCTTTTGTATTTTTAGAACTACAACAAATGTATTTATAAATACAAAGGTATTTATAAGAATTTAATTTAGTCATAAAATAGTTAAATAAAAGTTTAAATAAATTCTGAAATTTTATAAAATGATTTTAGAAATTTTCAGAATTTAAAAGTTAAAATAATTAAAGAAAAGAAGAAAAGGAAGAAAATCAAAAAAGAAAGAAAAAAATGGGGAGGGAGGCTGCCCGGGGTCGAACCCGGGACCTCCCCTCCAACATGGAGCTCATGAAGTTGTGAACCAGAGGCCTTGGCCGCGGTTTTATTTGGTTTTCAAATCTTAAAAACCAGATATCAATTAAACCCCAATTTCACACGAACCCTAAATATGAAATCAAACCAATCGAGCCATTAATTGATGTTCATAACTAAATTAACATGGGGCTTTTGTTCCCCATGCTAAATCGAGCAGATACATGAGTTTAATTTACCTGATTTCGTTCGAATCGAAGATGAACACCACGAAGAACAAGTCGCGACCGAGAGCTGTGCAAACGAGATGTAAACGTTGATGAAAATCAATTCCTTGCACGGGAAGCTTCCAATGATTTGAGGGATGAGAAGCCCTCTATCAATTGTAAGATATGGTGCTCGGAACAGGGCCTTCGAATAGGTTGCAGGTCGATGGTGAAAGGGGTGGTCGAACAAGATGAATGCGAGGTTTTTGAGTGCAATTGAGTTTGTCAATAGTTTAGGAAACTGATTCGAATAAAGACCTCTATTATATAGGTTCAATTTGGCCGTTTTGATTTTGAACGAATCTTGCCTTTGTTTCACAGTTTTGAGTTGTGATTCGAGGTGTAATTGCCTATTTTGAATGTAATTGACCACGCAATCAGTTTTCTAATTGATTTGGCGAACGCGTTTGTTCGATCAATTGCGTGATTTCAGTGATTTGATTTGATACCTGAGTATGGTTTTGGTAATGTGCAAGCTTAATGATGGTTGAAGAAATGCTCAAACCTAGAACATGGACCTAGGGTTAATAAAGACAATTGGATTCTTGTTTCGTTTGATTTATTTTGAGACTTTGATGTATGTGGTGTTTTAAACAATTGATTAGTGGCATTTTTTACATTTTAACATAGCGTTATGTGGCTGTGAACAATCTTAACCCTCACACCTCGACGTTTCCGCCGTCAAGGTTGGGGTGTGACAGCGTCCTTGGAGGCTTCCATTGCATCACTGCTTCGACCTTTACTCGGTCTATCATGATTCCTTCATAATTTACCACGTGACCCAAAAATTGAATCTCGTGCAACCAAAAACACACTTAGAGAATTTAGCATATAACTTCTCTCTTCTAAGCGTCTCCAGTACGTCACGTATGTGGCCAGCATGTTCTTCTTCGCTCTTTGAATAAATCAAGATATAATCAATAAACACAATCACTGATTTACCTAACATGGGCCGACACACTCAGTTCATTAAATCCATAAAGGTAGCTGGCATGTTAGTTAAACCGAAAGACATAACAAGAAACTCGTAGTGTCCATAACGTGTGTGAAAAGCTGTCTTAGGGACATCTTGATCCTTTACCTTCAACTAATGGTAGCCAGATCGGAGGTCTATCCTTAAGAACCAACTGGCCCCTTGGAGCTAATCAAACATGTCGTCAATCCTCGGTAGTGGATATCGGTTCTTCACCGTTAACTTGTTTAACTCCCGGTAGTGTATGCACATCCTCCCACTACCATCTTTCTTCTTAACAAACAAGACCAGAGCACCCCAAGGAGAGATGCTTGGTCGGATGAACCCTTTATCCATCAACTCCTGCAGTTGAACCACCAGTTCCATCATTTCGGTCAGAGCTAATCGATATGGTGCTTTGGAAACGGGTTGAGCACCGGGTATCAATTCAATTCGAAACTCGATCTTACGGTCTCGTGGCAACCCTGGTAATTCCTCTGGGAACACGTCCGGATAGTCACACATAACTGGTACATCAGACAACTGTGGTACTGACACATCCACATCCTTTACGTAGGCTAGGTTGGCACAACATCCACGTTTCATGCACTTTTCTGCCACCGCCATCGAAATAACCTTTGAACCGTAGTGACGCGATCGTCGTAAACTGTCACCAAGTTTCCATCGGGCACAATTAAGAGAATCATCTTCTTGCGATGCATAATGTTAGCCTCATAGGCTGCTAACCAATCCATCCCTAGTACTACATTAAATCCACCTAGGGGCATCACAAATAGTTGGGGAGAAAACCTATGGCATTCTAGCTCTATGTCGCAGTCTTCTATCATATCAAAAATTCTAGTGGACTTACCAATAGCAGTTTTTACATCAAATGGCTCATTGTACTTCTACTATTAACAGACAATTTAGCACAGAAAGCAGTAGAAATGAAACTCCTACTAGCACCAGAATCAAATAATATAGAGGCACAAATTTGGTTAACTAGAAACATACCTGACATGACATCAGGCTCCACTCCGGCCTCCTCCTGCATCATCGTGAAGGCCCAAGCACCTGTCCTTTGTCCTCCATCTTCCATCTTCTTCTACATCCCAGAACCCTCGGCCTATGGCTTATTGTAATCTCTTCTCACATGGCCTTCTTCGCCACAGTTATAAAACCTTATAACCCCACACATCTTCGCCACATGACCAGGCTTTCCACACTTGAAGCTGACATTCAATCCCCACATACACTCCCCCGTATTCTCTCTTCTGCATTTACCACACCTCTTAATTCTCAAGCTCGATAACACCACCTACGGTCATCCACTTTCATCCTTTTGTTGTTTGGAGTGAAACCACCACGTCCAAACCGTTTCCCACTCCAGTTCTTGTCACCACCACCTATCTTCTTCACTTGAACCACCGCCACCTCTCTATCATCATATAGTGTCCCAGCCAGATCCACTGCTGACCTAAAAGTACCTGGTCTGGCAGCTATTAAGTGCTTGCAGATATTAGCCGGCAATCCCTTCACATACTTCTTAATCTTTCTTGACACTGTCTTAACTTGATCCTGAACCATCCCCTCCATCTCATTGAGCTTGGTGATGTATTGCTGGTGGGTCATGGTTCCCGCCTCTAGTCGTAAGAACTCCCTCTCAATCTTATCGAGTTCTGGGTGAGGACAAAGATCCTTAATCACCATTTTCTTCAACTCTCCTCATCTCATCCTCCAGATGGCCCTAATACCTCGGCTTGGACAATATTGTCCCAGTAACACAGAGCTGAGTCAACGAATAAGTGAGTGGCGAACTTCATATTCTAGTCCTCCCTGCACTCACTAATCTCCAACACTGCCTCTATCTCTCTTACCCAACGGTGAGCAGCGGCAACATTACCATTGCCATCGGAAGTAGGGGTTTACACCGTTGGAATGCCCTGTAACTGCATCCCCTCGTGGTTTCCCGCACTTCTACCTCCTCCTCATCACTGGAGGCTACCTCCTTAGCATTTAACTCCTCCTCATCATCATGATCTCTCACATTCTCCCTTCTCCTAGCCCTAGTCCTTTTCTCTTCCTTCTTCCTCTCATCTTCCCTTACATCACGGATGACCTCGGTCACCATAGACGGCAGGATCGCCTGCATGACTTGGTGAACCTTCTCTACCACTGCCTCTTACACTGAGGCTCCCTGATTGGAGCTCTCATCAACACCCTCATGCTAATGAATCTTAGGCTCTCCAGGTGTCGTTTCGTTAGACCTGGCCCTATTCCTCGGGACACGCGGTTCCGTACCACATCCACCACGTACTCCACCTATAGAAGCCTTAGATGATCAACCTTCGGCCATCCCCTAAAACTATAAGATTCAAACACTAACACGGTCATTCAAGGTAATAAGTTAGTTTATGTTAAGTATATTAAGTCCCTAATTATAGTGGCAAGTTATGATTAGCCACTTACTTTACTCTCCACACCCCCAAGCATTTCCTGTCCTGACTACATCAATATCTAAATATACTAAGAGCACATAAATCAAATAGCACAAGCACATAATACCAGTAAACATTAAGAAAAGAAATACATGATGGCACGTAGCTACTCGGGCTGGCATCCCTCCATTCGTCCTATTTTCAATTTAAGTTTAGGTTTTGTGAAATTATTAACCCATTTCTCTTAAACTATGGCTCTAATACCAACTTGTGAGGCCCCATTCCTGAAGACCTCACAGTTGGTCAATCGTAGCATTTTTATATAAAACAATACACATTCTATAATATTAAGCAGCGGAATTAGGTTAACAAAAACCATCCATTTCATTAATAACTACAATTGTTAAGCAATACATCATTGTTCATAAGTTACAAAAAGAGTGTTTAATTGCGTTACATAACAGCAACATCATTAAGCATGAATGGATGTCAATCTTGTCCTACCAAGTAGCTTCACCATCGTGCCATCCTCAGCAATAACTACCTGTCAACTGAAAATTCATAAAAGTCAGCGTTGCTGAGTGAGTTCTAGTTTTAAAACGTTGAAATACCTTGTATAATTTATATATGAAAATACTCTGTTTCAATCAAATACATTCTTTACTTTCGTACGTGAGCATTAGTCGTACACAAATCAAGGTATAACCTTATTCATCTTTCTTTATCGCACGTATTCGTTCGTTTCGTACTTTATCATTATCTTTCACTGTTTCTAGATCCTGTCATATCTTTACCCTCATCGTTGGGCACGCAACAACCTCATACCCGGCATACAGCCACCTCATTCTCGGGGTAAAGTGACAAGGATCTTGTTTCGTTTTATGGATCAATCACCAAGACTGATTCCCCTTTGTGTGTACCCTCATTGGTTAGCCAAAATCACATGCTATAATACACATAGTTGAGCTTGCAACTGTCATTGATTTGTGAACCTCCTTTCATTTTCTTACAAGACTTTCATTCATTCGTTCTTTATGTTCCACTTTCATTTCATTAATCATTCACTTTCTTTAATGATAATACTTTATGTTTACGATCATAAACACACCACGTAAAGTCACATGATACTATTCATTATGGAACATAAAAACAACACATATTCATGCATAAAATAAGCAGATATAATCCACAAGTCAAACTAGGGTCAAACCCTAAAATGTTAGACTTCTCAACATTTCAGAAAATATTCTAAGTGTTCAAGGTGCATGGGAACTATGCATACGCATGAGCCCTGCTTAGGCGCATCAACACTATACGGGCGCATGAATTCTTCAATTAGGTATTTTCAGCCTAACTTTTGGGCGCATGAATTGTCCAGGCGCATGGACTTACATTTAGGGTCCTAAGGAAAAGTTAGGCACATGGACATTATTGGGGCTCCTAAACCCAACACTTAGGCATCTGGGCAAAATACCTGGGCCCATGAACGACTGTTCAGGTTCATGAGCTTACCCTGTCTTCCTAAGTTAATATTTTAGACGGATGAGGTACTGTTCAGGTGCATGACTATAACTTAGTCTTTCTAAGTCAATATTCCAGGCGCATGAGCCCTATTTGGGCGCATGGCCACCTGTTTAACATGTTTCTAAGTTGATTTCAGTCCCAATCATCATCCTAACATGTTCTTGACTTAAATTTACCGTTTTAAGCATCAACATCACATAATCAACCATAAAACACTAACACACATACACAAATACATACGGGTATAAATTAAACAGTTGCAAAACCTTTTTAAATGCATTTTTATCCCCAAAGTTGGTTAAAAACAAGTAAAAACTGGGGTCTAGAACTCACCTAGGGACTGCTTCCAAGCACAACTTCCTCAAATTCAAGCACTCCTGATTTTCTAACACCGAGACACCAAGAACATATACACCTGGACACACATAAACCCATAAGAACATATAAAACTCGGTTCCGAACCTGAAAACTCAGCTAAAACCGAACATTTACAAGACAATCTTACCTTTTAGAAAATTCCTCTTCTTTTCTCTAGAAAGCCGATAGAACTCTGCTCTCTCTCTAAAATAGTCGACTGCAGTTGGTGGCGAAGTTGTGGGTGGCCATGCTACCTTTTAATCATAATAATAATAAGTTTTGCATCTTGTACATTTTTACCCCTTCCACTTGTGTTCATTTTACTTTCTTTCAAGGTACTGTTCTTTTTCTTTTCTTATTGTTTTTCCTTTCTTTTAATTTGGCATAATTTCTGGGTGTTACAAGAAAGGGGGTGGTGTCAAAGGTCTTTAAAGGCAGATCGGAGTGTAAGAAGATGAATAGTGGTTTACATACTGGTGCAGAGAGGTCACAAAATATGGTGGTATGCGATAGAGGTGGTGGTATGTGGTGGCAGTGGTGGTATGGGATGGTGGTAATGGTATGCTGATGGTGGTGTTGGAAGAATGCCCTAATGAAAAATCACAGTGGTTTAATTCTTGATAGATGAGAGAAAGATAGAATTTAAAAATACAATTATGGAGATAATAAAGGAACTCCAAAGAATAGATAATTACCAAAATTAAAATGATGTCAAATTATCTTATTAGCCTTTTAAATAAAAAATAAAGAGATTAAAAGGAAAAAAATTGATTGGTTGAGAGTGGTTTTCACGGTTTTCAATTTTAAAGGTTATTTTCACGGTTTTCAATGTTTAAGGTGGTTTTTATTTGTTCCCTCCCTCTCCCCTTTCTCTCTCTCTCTCTCTTTATATATATAGGGTTAGGATAATTACAAAATAAGTTTTTGTTTTAAGATAAATTGAGCCATTGATTTAAATAAATGTGAATTAAGAGTAATGATACTTGAGTTGTTTTACATATATGTATATTATAAATGAATAATAAAGTATGTAAAACAACTAAATATCATAAACTATAATTTTCATTGATGTAAATCAATTGTTCCTTTTATTTTAAAAATAAAATATGGTTCTGTAATGATCATGTCCCTATATACATATAGGGGATGGATCGCTTGAAAACCATATTATAGATGAAAACCATAAAAACTAGGGGTTACATATATGTAAGTACGTATTACGAAGGGTGCAACTAAGAGTTACGTTCATGTATGAGTTATGTATATGTAAGAACATGTTAACACGTCTACATTTAAGAGTTACGTATATGTAGCTTTTACAGGTTACGCATATGTAAGTCATTTTGTCATTATCGACATTACTTGGAGTTTATATTAAAAAATATATAATGACCTTGAATAATAAGATTAAAGTTTACTCAAATATACTTTAAACAATTTAAAAGTTAAATCATTTATAAATTATATGATTGGGTAGTGGTGGTATTAACAGTTTTTAATTATAAGCATGGGTTTCATTGGATCCCTCCCCTATATAAAATTAACATTCATTCTCTATCCAATAATATATATTAAAAAGTTAATTTAAAAGTCTAATAAGATAATTTGACATAATTTTAATTTTGGTAATTATCTATTTTTTGGAGTTCCTTTGTTATCTCCATAATTGAATTTTTAAATTCTATCTTTCTCTCATCTGTCAAGAATTAAGCTACTGTGATTTTTCATTAGGGTGCTCTGCCATCACCACCATTAGCATACCGTTACCACCATCCTATACCACCGCTGTAACCATATGGCACCACCGTCATCACATACTACCACTCCCATCACATAACACCACATTTTGCGATCTCTCTGCACCATTATATAAACTTCTTTGTCATCTTCTACCACTCCCACCCGCCTTTGAAGACCTTCGACACCACCCCCTTTTTAGTATCAATGGTTTGTTTTATCATACACTACCTTCCAAAACCACAGAGCCATCATTGATAGTTTAATTTAAACCAACAATCATACAAGAAAAGAACAATCAATAGGAAGATGATGAACATGTTTCATTTAAGTTATGTTAAATGCATGTATCTTGGAAGATGATTGAGACCAAAAACTGAGAGCATGAGCAAGTACATGAAGAACATTTTAGCCTTACGTATATGTAAGCATATATGAGATCTTAATTTGTCTTCTCGGTCTCTTCATTCTTAGTTCTTTGTTTTCAAATTATGTTTACGTATACATAACACAATGATTTATATACATAGCACGCTATAACATATACATAAACACGATGTTACATATTAAAAATGATCGTCCTTTAACATGGTTACACATATGTAACTTGGTTTATGTTGATGTGGTTATATTCTAACTTGTTCAATTCATCCAATATACACTGATAGACATATGTAACACAATGTCATAAATAATTATTCCATTAAAATTTTTTGTTCTAGTGGAATATTTTGTTATCGTTACATACTAGGTTAAATACCCGTGTGTTACACGGGTTGAAATAGAAAAATATATAATAGATTATATATATATATTAAATATATAATAAATAATAGATAACATATCATTGAAATTATTATATATTATTACTATAGATAACAAACATATTTAACTTGTAAACAGTAGTATAAAAAGAAAAAAGATATAATTATTTATAAATAACTATAAACCTTTATATATATACATATACTAGTAAAAGACCAGCGCGAGGCAGCGATGGCGATAATTTTCAAAGCAATACTCATTTTATTCAAAAGACCAACATAATGCTAATGTTCATTTACTACTTTTTTTAACATGTTAGATGTTAGTGAGTTATCTATCTATATTAACAATTTACTATATGGTAACAGGTCGAAATTTACATGCTTAATTAAAGATTCAAATGGAGAAACCGGTAAAAATCCCAAATTTCAAAAACACGTACCTGGATATAAAAACGATATTAACACTTTTACATCGTATTTCTATTTTATTCTCTTATGGGAACATAGCAAAATCTTGAAAGTTGCTCCATCATTTTAATGGTAGAAGTTGCAAAATGGGTGGTGGTAATGTCAGGTTGGTAGACTAAAATCTTTTCAGGGCGAATATGATTACAATTATAAATATAATTTTGATAATAATATGGCTTTTGGATAAAATGTAGGAAAATTAAGCATTAAAATTACACTACGGGTGACTTTTGACCTGTTTAACTTGTTTACAATGATGTGAAAACAACCTAACCGAATAGGTATGTCACACGCGTTATCGTTGGGTCGGGACGGGCTAGGTTGACCCGTAAAAGATTTTTAACCAATTTTTAAAAACTTATAAATAATAAGGCATCAAGTTGCATTTCTTGAACTAAAGATAAAGATGATGGTTTGTGTTGTACAATATTTTTGAATTTTAAGCTGTAACAATTTTGGACTGCAAAGCTCATACTGATTTCATTATTCTTAATTCCTTTTTTCTTCTTTTAGCTTAGTTCTTTCATCTCAAAAAAATAAATTCCTTTTTAAAAAATCAGGTTCTTTAATCTCAAATAAAAGAATTCCCTTCTAAAAAAATTAAGCTCTTTGACGCATGTCATATATAACGTTTCATCTAATGGGCCGAATATGACAGATTATTAGATCATACCATGAGGTAGTTAAAGAACTGGTTTAGTCGTTTTTGGATATTTGTAGGTTTTGAGCACTATCAACACTCGGAATTTCTAAAACGATCAAATATATATTCAAGAACCAAACATATAAAACACACTTTGGTTGGTTCCAGCCTTCCAGTTTGATCGTGAACGGTATGGAACCCCTTAAGTGTGACTTACACAAAGAAATAACGCAAGGGCTCCAAAACACTATATATGTGGATACCATTTAATAACATTTATTCAACAAAGAATACGCTATGGCTAGAAATATAGTGTATTCAACAATGAATACTTGCATCTTTTCATTTAGAGTCGGTACATCAACCTTACAACCAATGATCTCTTGTCAAATTTAAAAATTCAATTAGAACAAACGTAGTAAATATTTCCTTATATCTTCCTTAATTGGGAACTTTCTAGCTCTACCATTATCGTCTACTTTTCCAACTTGTACAAACCCCTGTCATTTTAGTGAGAGTATTAGAACCACCTAATAACAAAATCAAGTTACACAAGTAGAGGCATGGTTAATAGACTAACAATTAATATGAAAATAACCAGGTACAGACAATATTTGCTTGTTACCTGTTCCAAAATGCTTCAGATTTCGCATTAACCCAACAATATATAGAGTGTACACCACTCTCAACTCTTTTCCTTATTTCCAAACATGTGATCTGGCTAATGCCCTGTAAGTTTTAAACCATGTTATCTCTAATAGGTTTCTCTCCCTGTATATTTTAAGTTTGCAATACTATGGTTATCAAGACATTAAAATGACAAGTAATGCACTATGTAATGCATCTATTTAGACCTACGGTCTTATTGTACCATCAAATCAAGTTTTTATAATACAATAAACACAAGATCAGATATCCCCCCAGAGATTACTATATTGCATCTGCGTAGATTAAAATGAATTCACAAAGTTTATTCTATCTTTTTCACCTTTCATTCTGATTATTTGAACTAACTTAACATAAAATGGCCTAAAATAAAATATGAGTTCGGTGAATTAACAATAGATTAAGATTTTAGTTATTTCAAAACTCTTAACTTTAATGTATTGTTCTAAAGTTATTCATTAACACTGCATAGAAAGTTAAAAATATTAATCTAAACTACATAGTCATGTTTTAGAGAATAATTGTACAAATAACGGGTGAGTAGGTGTTACCTAATAAAGTATTGCTCTTATGCGCGTTTAGAGATAGATAAATATGAAGGAGATAGAGTGATTAAGATAGAAGTGGGGATGATAAGGAGTATGGACTGGTTAATAGAAAAACATAAGAAAGCAAAAGTTGATTTGATTAGATATGGTAAAGTATACATGAAAAGCCAAATACTTTTCATTACAGGTGTCTGCAACACTTTTTTACATAAAATTATATTTTTGCATAAAGTATATTTTTACAGAATACAATAACAATGCTGAACTATTTTATGCAGATTGCTTGTTTTGTGTTTATATTTCTACACTATATGAAAAGTTATTTCATTCTATTACTTCTTTCAACATCTTCTAAATATTCAAAATTTAAACTTGAAAGAGCCTTTTTTGGTTCCATATCAATATATTTGGTTTGAAAGGTTAACAGAGGGTTGGCATACATACCTAAATTAGTAGATCCAAATTTAGGATTGCAAATAAACAAAGCCTTGTCAATAGAACTAAAAACATGATCAACATTTTGCTTTAAAAAACAACTATAAAGAGGAAACGTATGTGCTTTTGTATCACCACTTTTATCTGCAATCAACAAACATAACATGTGATAAACATCTAAAACATGATTGTATCAAAACTACAAATCTTAAATATTAAAATTCAATCTAGAGGGAAACGTATGTGCTTTTGTTTACCAATTAACAATAAGAAATTCTACATAATTTCCACAACTATAAATTGTAAAGAACACTAAATGAGTCAAAATTGACAAAACAACATTGGTACGAAATAAATTTATAGTAGGGAAAATTTTGTATTATACATCTAGCTGCATATACAATCAACCTTGGCAATTCAGGAATCTCATATCTAGAAGTCATAAGTCTGAGTAATCCTACAACTTTTTTCTGGTATGGCTAAAGTAAATACATAAAATGCTAGGAGAAAGAAAAGGTAAAATATGAGAAAATCACATAAACATATACTGATTATTTAACAAATAAAAAACAACCTTGTGCAAGGTTGCCTTGGACTGTTTTTCTTTCTCTCCTTCTTAGAATAAGAGCCCATTCCCAGTTCGAATAACCAACGATGCTATTGATCACATTGAAAAAAATACATGACTTGCATTAAAAGTTGGAAAAAAAACTTGTTACAAGTCAGATGTATATTATATATATGACACAACATAAAAACATTTAAAACATCATCAAGAACTTCATAATCAATAAAACTAAAGCAAGCTGCTAAACTAAAATCCATGACTTGCTTAAAATAACAACATTAACAAACTATTTGCAAAGAAAGGTGGTAGTGTGAACCTTCTAAAAGGATGATAAGCCATAATTATCAAGAGCTGATACAAGCAAATAAGGTCATCAGATGCCAACAAACCATCAATCTGAATGTGTATGTGTATGAATGTGTATGTGTATGAATCAGTTTCAAAAGGCAAACCATTACCTTATGGATCTTACTACAAACAGTTGAGGTGTCAATCTTGGCTTCTTTGTAACTGAAATGCAGTGATTGAGTGACAAAATAGTGTTCAAAATCAAAACACGATGTCACTTACCATTGACGGAGGTAGAAATAACGCCAAAAATGCCCTGCATAGGAACCAAGAGCTTCGAATCTTCATCAATCTGGTGAAATCGTGGTATAATGGTGGTGAATCAACCTTTACATTCTTGAATCGCTAGAGAGAGAAAGGAGAGGATAAGGTATTTGAAATGTGAAATCGTGGTATAATGGTGGTGAATCAACCTTTACATTCTTGAATCGCTAGAGAGAGAAAGGAGAGGATAAGGTATTTGAAATGTGAAGAATCTAGAAACCTAATCTGTTGTGTATCCTGGGTTTTTATTTTGTTGGCATGTAGGCTTGTACATGAGTCATCACAAGTTGCACCACTTAAAAGTTTAAGAGTTTTGTGCATTGAATCATTGTACATAAAGCTTTCAATTGTTGTGCCTCTTAAAAATATGTAAAAAGACCAATATTACCCTTCTCATATGCTTATTAATATAGTATAGATATATATTTAAAGTATCATAGTTTTAAAAAATGATTAGCTACAAAGTAATTTATATTTCAACAAAATTAAGTCTTATTATATTATTTGAACAAAATATAGTATTAAATAAGGATTTAAAATATCTGATTGTGATGATGCATTTGTGATTTTGGGGTCTTCGATGATTTGCATCATTATTTTCTATGCATATTTATTTATAATTGTAGTTAGTGTTTAATGTTAACCTCTTTTGTGGGTTACCACACAAATCATATTATATGTGCCTCAAATTACAAATTCCAAGTTTTGATCTTTTTTTATTAGTAGTTCGAGTATGTAATGGATTATGTTCATGATTTTGGGGTCTATGTCCACTACTAAACTGAAAATTTTAGGTTAGCTGAAGCATATATAATAGCTTTTTGAGATTCTTTTATGATCAACCATGATTATTATTTCAATATGGAGCACAACTTGATGCTTTTCTCGAGTTTTTTATCCGGAGGTTCTCAATTTGGGTAAATAAACCAATTCTAGGAAATGCTCTCATGAATATTTATCAGAACTTAGTTTCGAGTATATGAATCAACAATTAGTTTGGGATGATTTTTACGGTAATAACAAAGTACACTTAGTTTGGGATGCTTTTCTCGAGTTTTTTATCCGGAGGTTCCCAATAACTTGATGCTCTCATTCTTATTTGATCATTATTTTTAAGTATATATAACAAAGTACACCGTGTTGTTTCTGGTTTGTATGTGATTTGCTATTTTTACTTTTATCTTACTTATTAATTTGCTGGAGTTGTTGCTTCTGCCCCTTCTGATTTCAACTTCAAGGAAAAATTTTCTGAGTCCATTCAAAAAGGATAAATATTTCATCTAAATTACTAACAAGTTAACCAAGCTCTTTGGTAGATCTAGAATCAATAGGTCTAGATTTAATGCATACGCTTAGAACTTTAATCATCTTTTTGTAATAAAAGCTTGTACATATTTATCGTTATGTATGCAATATATGTATAGGTTAACCCAATAACTATGTGTTGATTTATGTGTATGATTACAGGAAGAACATCATACTTAGTCAATTTTGAAAATTAGCTAAGTGTAAGAACTATCTACGGATGAACAGAATGTTCTTCTGTAGATATTGCAGTACCAGTTAAGGGATGGTCAATACAATCAGTCTCACAATAAGGAGGGTGTTAAAGAACTTAACAGTTCAAATAGGGAACCGGGTTTGGGAACATGATGCAAAGAACACAAGTAAGTATGAGAGTGAACTTCAAAAATAATATATAAGGTTTTCAAGAATGTTGTATATTACTCTCAAGTTCTCTTACAAGAGTTACAATGCAAAGTCCTTAGTTACAATACAAGACCTTGAGATACGTTATACTACATCCTACAACCGCCTATACTTGGAAAGCCACTTGTTACATTGAAAGACAACAAAATCAATATAGAGTCAAAAGGCAGATTGCCTTTGACTAGTGACTATGACATGCCATAGCTCACATCCTAATATATTACAAAAAGGATAAAAGTGCATAAAGTAGAAAGTTACAGACTCAAGACCTCAATGTACAGTTGCAAAAGCATGGACCTTTTCATCAACTCTTACAAGTTGGTGAGTCTTCAGAGTCACAGCGGAAAGTGGGTCAGCTTTCTGCAAAAGTACAATGGAGAAAAGCATGTTCTTTCTCTATCTTTAGAAGAAATTAGTCTTCACTTCATTTGGCTTCGAAAGACTTTGTCTTTGAAGCTTTGGAAGACTTCATCTTTGGCTTTAAAGATTTGTTCTTTGGACTCGGAAGATTTTATACTTAGCATAGTACTCATGCAAAGTATAAAGCTCTCGCAGGAACTTTTGCCTTTGGAAGATTTTATACTTAGCATAATTCTCATGCAAAGTATAAAGCTTCTGTAGCAGTTCTACTTAGTACTTAGTGCACGCATGCAGGAAGCCTTTTGGTTGCTTTGGTTGCATCAGCCTTTATATAAACCCTACAATCTTCCCGTAGGCTGATGCTACCAAAACAGAGAAAGTTCTTTAGTAGTTGATAGTCCTCACTAGGATCAAGACCATTCCCTTCTTCATCATTTGGTCAGGATCCTTCAAACTCTCATAATACCTTCTCATGTCATGGAGATGATGCAGAGGTAAATCAAGCATGTCTTGCCAGAAGTAGAAATCTTGACCACCTTGATCTCCGATGGCATACCATCTATCTGGATTAGCAGCAAAGGTCCAAAACAGGATGCGTCTTCTAGTTGCAATAGGTTGTGCTTGAGTAGGAGTTGGTTGAGCAGCCTCTTGTTGCCCTTCCTCAGGATACTCTGACTCATCCTGAGGTTTGGAAGTGGATTCCTTTTACTTCTTGTATACCTTCTTCAGGGCCATCCTTTTCTTCCTCTTGGGAGTGTTTAACTGAGAAGGTTGGTCTTGAGTACTAGATTGTTCAGTAGTGCCTCTCTCAGTTAGGTCATCTTCCCTCACAGGTTTAGAAGGAATGGGAGTGGAACCCTGCCATGGATTAGAAGATGAAGTTGGTTGTGCAACAGCGGTAGGTCCAGGTTGTGTTGTGTTAGAACTTCTTAAAGATTAACATGTTGTCTTTAGTTGTCTTTTGTATAAGTTTTGTCATAGTATAGGGACTAGTTTGTAAATAGTAGTTCCTTTGTTTATTGGTAGTATAAATAGCTTAGATGTGTGTATGTAGTAGACTAGACTTGATAGACTAGACTTGTAACTGCTACATACACTTGTAATTGTCTTTGCTTTCTATCAATGAACGACTGTAAATTTTTCTTGATTGTTTGCATAGATTTGATTGCATTTGTATGTTTTTGACTGAATTATGTTCAAACATCATCACAGATTGATTTAGTTGATCCTATCAAATGGTATCAGAGTTGTTGGTATAGTGATTGAGCTTGTACGACCTTGCAAACTCATAAATCACTTGAATCTGTGATTGATAAGCAATTCACTTGAAATATTTTTGATTTCATTGTGTTTCATCATTAGAAACATGAATTGAATAAGAATTTATAGTACAACTAGTCCAAAATCAGTAAATTGAAAAAATTAGTGTTCGAAACTGTTCATCACAGTCGAACTGGAATTTTGATCAAAAGTGGGACTTGTTGTTAATTGAATAAATTGAAGATTAAGGATAGTTAATCGTCGTAAAAACTACCTAATTGGATGTTTTTAGATAAATTCATCAAGTTTTGAAGAATTCAGAAGAATTGAGTTCGTTATGTTCATAAGACCTGGTTGAAGTTGGCGCATTAGGGTTGAAAATCTGCTAAAAATTGCCTAAGTGTTAGGCGCTTGACAACTGTTCTGGCGTTTTAGCACTGTTTGGGCGTTTTTGAAGTAGGCATTTCACAACTGTTGAGATGTTTTTGAACTGTTTGGGCACTTTGAAATTACTCAGAAACCAAGTAATTCTAGGAGCATCATAACTATTTGGGCGCATTTTGAACTGTTTGGGCGTCTGACAACTGTTCAGGCGCATTTCAACTATTCAGGCGTTTCAAAGTTGGGCGTTTTTCAGAATTATTCTAAGGCAACCCCTTACACGTTTCTAAGTCAGAAGTACCACAACTGTTGAGGCGTTTTAGTACTATTCAGGCGCATCACTTTAACACTTAGAAATTTTTTTAAAAATTTTGAAAAATCCAAAAATATTTTCAATTCATTTTCTTAATTCAAAAAATTAAAAATAACAAAAATATTTCTTCTTCTTAAAATTAAAATATAAAAATGGTGAAATCAGAAGATTGTGAAAATAGTGTTCCTAAGTTGAAAAACAGAGCATATTTTAAAAATTGGTCAGTTAGGTTAAAACATCACCTTAATTCCATTGATACTGATCTTTGGAAATCTATAGAAAAAGGACCACATATTCCTATAACTACTGAGGGGCGTGATAGGGGACTTGTTTATGCCAAAGATTCACCAGAACCCTACCCTAAAGATGGTCTACAAGGTGATGATCTTAGAAAGGTTAAGAATGACCTTAAAGCTTATTCTCTGATGTGTAAAGGACTACCACTCGAAGTCCTAGACAGGCTTGATGGATATCAAACTGGACACACAATGTATAAAGCTATAAAGACTATTTGTGAAAGTGGTAAAGTGATATAAAATCTCAAAAAGCAAAAACTAAAGAGGCAGTTAAAGCTTTTTCAACATCTATCCGGTGAGACCATCAATCAAATGATGAACAAATATGTGCAGCTTACCACAAAGATGTCAACTGCTGGCATTACACATGATCTTGAAGATCTAAACATTAGATTTCTCAATGCTTTACCTTCATCTTGAAAACATATAGTGACATTGTTAAAGCATACAGAGAAAATTCAAATGGATGTAGATCTGTTGATTGCCAAGACTGAATCTGCTGAACTTGATGAAAGTTCAAGGAATAATGACAGAACATCCTCAATGTCACAGTATCAATTTGTTGCATCTCCTTCAAATATTGTTGAGAATGCATTCATGGGAAAGAATGAAAGCTCAACAGAAGAAAATGTAGGAGCAGGATTCTTTACTGATTCATCATTCACAAGTGCTCCTGCTTATGCAACCAAACCTCAACCTCAGTCTCCTCCTAATTCTCAAAGTTCTAAGCCACAAACAGAGACTCCATCTCTTAGCTCTGCTAAATCTAGCAAAGTTAAATATGTCATAAACATCCTATTAGAAGATGAAGAGTATAGAACTGCCTTTACTGCTTTCATGGCAAGCTTTTAAGCATATCAAGGTAGTCATCTAACACAATTAGATCTTGTTTTGCAACATTTGTTTGAAATGGTTCCTTGAGATGTAGAACAAATGGTTCTTAATTGGCAGATGGTGATGATTGCCTACAGAACTCAAAAACACTCGTATGTCGACAGGAAATACAAGCCTAGTGCTAATAAGACTGTTGGATTTGACAAGTCAAAGTTGAGGTGTTGTAACTGCAACAGTTATGGACATTTCTCTAGGGAATGCAAAGCTCCCTGGAATAATGGCAGAAATGTTCAATCTAGTTCTAGCAATTAGAGGGCTCAATCATCTCAGAAGACACTCTAAAAGCCATATCAAAGTCTTCCAATACCTGAGCCTAAAGATGAATCAAAATCAACTAATGAACCAATGAAAGCTCTTGTAGTCAGTGTGAATGATGGATATGACTAGAGTGCATATGGTGAACAATTTACCAATGATCTAACCTTAAGTTTATCATTTATTGTAGAATTTCAGGGGGAGGACTGGTCAGAGGACTATGATACAAAAGTTGAAGGTTACAATGAAAATGAAGAAGATGATTATGACTGGAGTGACAAATCTGATCCTAAAGAGGATTCAGATGAAATTGCTTTGATGGCACAATCTAATCAACCTAAGGTTGAAACTTGATCCTCTAACTCTGAAACTTCTGCACAAAAATATCCTGAAATACCATCTAAAGTAACAGAATAACATTGCACCAAATCTTGCTTCAAACATGTCGAACGAAGTTATTCAAATAAAATCTGTGAGAAACTTAAGCAAGAAGAGTCAATGCATAATAAACTAAAATCTGATCATAAAATAGCTGATCAAAAGATCATTTCTCTTCAAATGTCATGGAACAAAACGTTAAAAGAATTAGAAATTGTTTCTAAACAGTTGGAAGAAATGACTAAAAATCTAGAACAGGAGAAGATAGCACATGCTGCTACTCAAGTTGATCTTGCTAAGGTCAAAAGTTCTAAAATGATTGTTGAAAAACTGGTAAGTGAAAGGAAAAATAAACAAAAAGCAGGATTACGCTTCACTCATGAACCAATTCTTGAATCAATAACCAACACTCTACTAGAAATATTTAACATGCATGATAATTCACCTGACAACAAAGCTAAACTCAAAGCTTTTCAAAACAGAAACAAGAATTCTGACAATGAAGACGAAAAAGCTAATATCAAAATCTTTGAAGAAAAGGATGATGAAAAGCCAAAAAATGGTCATCCTATAAAAGTCAAATCATATGAACCTAAACAGAAAAGTCAGAAATCTTCTACTCCAACAAAATCAGTCTTGGAAGAAATTATAAGCAAAAATAAAGAAAAAGCAAAATGAAAAAGAAGGAACATCAGAAGATTCAAACTCTGTTGATCTGAAACAGAAATAAAATGAACAAGAATCTTCACCTGAAGATGTTTATTCATAAATTCAACCAAGTTCATCAAAATCAAAGAATCAAAGAAGAAGAAGAAAATCATCTAAAGCCAAAAATGATCAAAACAAAATTCAAGAAAATTTGATAAAACTAACAAATCAAGCAACTAAACTCAAACCTGTGAAATTTGTGTCTGCTGGTTTGTTGAACATGAACTCTCTTCAAGAAATTAAGCTAAGTCCCAAGAACAAATCACACTCTAATCTGAAAACGGGTTCAGATTCTAAGGCTTTCGCTGTTATTAAAAGATTTGTTCCTAAGGAGTCAAAGAATGAAGTTCCTGAGCAAAAGCTGAAAGTAATATGTTAAAGAACAAAATGTCAAATCAAAAGCAAAATTTGACAAATAAAAAACAACAATTCAACTTTTTGACACCAAAATATAAACAAGAATCAAATATTGCGTTAACATCAAAAGTTAACAAGCAGTTGTTTAAATCTCCATAAAGGAACTGTGAAATTTGTGATACGTACAATCACAATACTGCTGAGTGCTTTTTCAATAAGTACTGTCATATCGGTGACATGAGGAATCATTCCACAGCAGATTGTAATTTCAATAAATACTGTACCTTCTATTATGAAGGAACTCACATCAATGAAAATTATTACTTTAGGAAGAGTTCACCTAAGAAAGGATTTGCCAATTCACAAATGAGCAAAGGATATATTAATCCTGAGTATCAGAAAAATCAAACTGATGGATCTCAAAGATTAACAAACCAACTTTCATTAGGTTTGAGGTCTTTCTAAAGGAACAATTATGTGAGACCAAAACAAGTTCTGAATGATCAATTCATACAAAGATCTGTAAGAATGAATAATAAAAATATTGGTAATCAATATTTTTCAAAAGTTGGTTAGTCAACTGGTATGAATATGTACAAAAATGATCAACAATATATGCATAACAAAATTGGTAAATTCATTAAAAACAAGCCAGATATGAATACTCTTTATTTCAAGTAATTTACCATTGTTGATAATTTTGGAAAATCCAAGACCACCTCAGCTTGGGTAGATACCTCAACTTAATTTCTTTATTATGTAGCTACGTCCGAGAAGACCACTCAATACATGGTATGTGGATAGCGGAGGTAGCCGACACATGACAGGCAATCATGCCTTTTTGCAAGATTTTAAGTTAAAGCATGCAACGCATGTCGCCTAAGGTGGTGATGCAGTTGAAAGATAATAGGAGAAGGAACAGTATCCAATGGGATAATAAGCTTTCAATAAAGTCAACTTCTGTTCTCAGTTGAACTTTAATCTTTTAAGTGTATCCAAAATCTATGATAAATCATATTATGTTCCATTTGATGATTCTTTCTATTATGTTTTGAAGCCAGGATTTCAGATTAGCAAGGATTGGGTGATTGTTAAAGCTGAAAGGGATCGAGATGTATACAAACTGGATATGCCTCAAGTTGATCCATCAACAGAAACAACTTGCCTCATTGCTAAAGCATCAAATGATGAAAGTTAGCTTTGGAATAGAAATCTCGGGCATTCTAACTTCAAGAGCATGAACAAGCTTGTAGCAAGAAATCATGTTGTTGGACTTCCATCCAAGAAGTTTGCAACTACTGATCATTGCTCAGCACAAACCAAGCCGATAAACTCAAATTCCAAACCACTCTAGATGTTGCACATGGACCTTCTAAGACCAACCAATGTCAAGAGTTGTAGGACCGGTGAAGGGTATGCACTTACAACATAACAACACAAAGAGGAGAGTATGCAACAACACTTAACAATTCAAATGGGGAACTAGGAAAATCAGTTTTAAGAACTAAGAAATACAAGTGTATATGAGACAGAACAAGAACAACACAAGTAATTGGTTTTCAAGGTTTATGTATATTTCTCTCTAGTTCCTTACAAATGTTTTCAAAGTTATACTAATTAGATACAAGGACCAGAAATACCTATACTACAACCTACAGCCGGCCATACTTTGAAGGCTAGCTGGATACTTAATCTAGACAACAAAATCAATTTAGAGTCAAAAGGCAGATTGCCTTTTGACTAGTGACTATGACATGCCATAGCTCATATCCTAATATATTACAAAAAGGATAAAGTACATAAAGTGTAAAGTTACAGACTCAAGACCTCAATGTACAGTTACCAAAAGCATGGACCTTTTCACCAACTCATGTGAAGTTGGTGTCTTATCAGAGTTGCAGCGGAAAGGGGTCCAGCTTTAGATAAAAAGTACATCAGATAAAGCATGTGATAAAAAAGTCTTCGGAAGAAATCTGTCTTCAAAAGTTGGCTTTGGAAGACTTTGTCTTTGAAGCTTCGGAAGACTTCATCTTTTGGCATCGGTAGATATTGGTCTTGGCTTTAGAAGATTTCACACTTAGAGTAATTTCTAAGACAGTGTGTGAACTTTTAAAGCATTCCACTTCAGTACACTTGTGCATGCATGTAGGAGAGACTTTAGGTGTTTGGATTGCATCAGCCTTACAAATAACCTTACAAACTCCTTCTAGGCTGATGCTACCAAAACACTTAAAGACTTCAGATGTTAACAGTCCTCATTATGATGATGACCATCCTTTTCTTCATAAGATGATCAGGATCACCCAGACTCTCATAGTGTCTTCTCATGTCAAAGAGATCATGCAGAGGCAGATTGAACATATCCTGCCATGTGTAGATATGTTCAACACCTTGATCTCTTATGACATGTCATCTTTATGGATTTGTAGTGTATGTCCAAGACAAGATGGGTCTTCCTGATTCCAGAGGAGCTGCTTGAATTCGAGTTGGTGGAGCATCCTCTTGTCGCACATCGTCAGGATGTTCTGACTCATCATGAGGTCTGGAGTTAGATGTTTCTTTCTTCTTTTTCTTTGACTTTGGTTTGGAAATCATCCTTTTTCTCCTCTTTGAACTTTTTAACTGAGAAGACTGGCCTGCAGCACCTGATTGATCTTCTTTGTCTTTCTCAGTTGGGTCTTCCTCTCTCACAGGTTCAGATTGAGAGGGGACAGATCTCTGCTGTAGATCAGAAGTGGAAGCTTGCTGAGGTTCAGTAGGAGATTCAGGTTGTGTTGTCTTAAATGTTTCAAGCTTAATCTCCACTTCTTGAGGGACCTGACTTGGTGGGAAGTGTAAGTCAGGAAGTTCACCTTTTTGAATCTTCTGCTTGATTACCCTAATGTGCTCATCCATGGTGGACAGAGACATGGGACCAAGTCTCCTTCCGGAGAATCCGTATAGCTTCAAGAAGCTCATCATCTTCTGCCTATCAGCAGACTTCTTCAAGTTTTTATGGATGATGGCTCTTGACTTTACAGCCTCTTCCCTTAACTTTCTTTTGGTGATCTTTCTTTCTTTGACTATATCAAGTTCAAGTTGTTTGAGGTATTCAAACTCAAGGTAGTCAAAGGGTATCGGAAGAAGTGTATCAGTCTTATAGAGGCCTGTTGCACTCAGGTAGTTTATCATATTCATCCGATCCTTCTCTTTGTCTACCTGAGGTTCTTGTGGAACCACATCCTCTTGTTCATGAGTTTCTTGAACTGTTGAGAGAGTAGGCACATGCTTGTAGAGTCTCTTCTATCTTTTTTCTTCTTTGATTTTAAGAAGTAGCTCTGCATCCTCTTCCTCTTTTGATAGTTCCATGTCAGCCAGTTCATTTAGCTCATCTAAGGGGAGAGAAATGATGTTATCAATATCATAGTTCCTGGTCTTCAAGTAGTTGATCCTGACTGCCCTTTACGCATCATCCTAAGTATTTGGTATATGGGCAGCCCTGATGGCACTTTCCATGAGTCTTGCAGACCCAGCAGAGGAACTTTCTCCCCTTAGCTTCCTTTTCCTCTCTCTCTCCTCCTCCTCAATCTCCTTAGAAGTTAATTTTCTTTTCCGTTTGTCACTCACAGACCTTTGTGACTCATGGTGGAGAGAGCTTTGGCCTTTTTTGCTTGGTGTAGCTTCCAAGCTCTGGCCAGAGAGAGGTTGAGATGCACCTTCACCAGCAGGTGTCTCTCAAGGGATTGAACCTCTGCAGCAGTTGATGGTGAGACAGGGCTCTCAGGTTCTACCACTGGGCCTTCAGTCAAGGTTTCCCCTTTGAAGCTAATCTTATGGTCTGCCTCAACATCTAGTTTACCGATGATATTGCCTGATTGCCTTAGTCTTCTTCTAAAGCTGAACTCTGCAGTGTTCCTGTCTTGAACTCTTTGAAGAATGAGAGTTATTCTATCAGCATCATACCTCCACCCAATAATGTGATTTGAAGTTGGTGGGGATAACATAGCTCTTGGAATGCCTTTCTCAAAGAGACTCCTAATGACAGAGTATATACTGTCCATATTAATGTGAACTTGAGAAAGTTGCTGAGTATGCATAATTGCAAGTGAGGATGGTGAGTCCTCAATGTCCATACTCCCTGAAGAACTCCCATGTTCTGTGACTGTAATGACTTCCTCCCCCCTTTTGGTAGCATCACCTTCTTGCATAGGTGAGCTAGGAGTTAGGTCAATCACATTCACAGGTTCTTGCGTTCCTGGTTGAGCTCTCCTTAACGGTCTCCTAGCTAGTTTTTCCTTAATATGAGATATCTCAAGTTGCTCATCATTGACCCTGTGTTGCAAGGTAGTCACTTAAGATTCATGGTGACTAACCTTGGAGACTAGATAAGTGCATGTTTTTGACTACTTTTGCACCTTTAGTCTCAGATTCCCCTCATCTTCATCAGAAGAATCATTAGGGGATGAAAGAATTGGACCAAGGTCTTCTTCCTCATCACCAGCATGGTGTTCTTGGCTGCTGGATTTCCCCTACTGAGTGACAACATCAGTTGAAGTGTCAATGAGCTGAGCTGCCATGGTTAAGGTCTGAATGATGTAATCACTTGCTGAAGTGAGAGCCTCTTCCATATGGATATCATGAACAGGTTTAGAAGTATCCACCACAGTGATGGGTGACTGATGTGGGCTAGACCTAGGTGACTCAGGAGCACTCATCTCTCTTTTAGGAGTGGAATAGTAGCGAGACTCATGGTACTCACTGACACCTAAGTCTTCATCAGTATAGAAGTCAAGATTGGGAATGGGTTAGTTTAAGTCTAAAGGCTGGGGATGGTAGCTGTCCCCTGAAGGTTGTTCACTTGAGTGTTGAGACTCAGAGTGAAGGCTTAAGGCATTTGGGCTTGTGAGCTCATCAGGCTCAGCATGTGGAACCTCAGCACTGATCTTAGAAGTAATGGGAGTGGTTTGCTCCTCAGGAGAAGTGGGTGCTCCAGTATCCATTTCCTCAAATATAGGTAAGTATATGGGGCCTGCACAGACTCAATAGCCTGAGCAGGGGTTCGTTTGTGTTTTCTTTGGTAGGTGAGGTTGATTTGTGTTTGTTTTGGTGGTTGAGATGTAGAAGGTGTGGGTTCAACACTAGCTTGTGTTGCTAGGTTGTCACCTTGAGCAATGAGCTCTAACATTTTTAGGACAAGGGCTGTTTCTACCCCTGAGAAACCAACAGTTGGCTTCCTCAAGATATTAAAGATGCCAGGCTTCATCTGTCCCAATTTAAGAATATTACTTGTTTCCCTCAGCTGTGAGCCCAGTTTACAGTTAAGAATGTTGGGTTTGTTGGACCTAAACAATGTTGTTTAACCATTTTAAACTTGAAAACGCAGCGGATTAACATCAAACAAATATCATTTGAAATCTGAAAAAAAATTTGTTCATTGCATGTCTACAACAAACCCAAGAATACAAGGATCTTATATATGTGTTTGAACTAGTTATGACCAATATATAACAACCCAAACAAGTGATACATACTACCTTCCAAAAGCTGCTGAAAATCGTGGATTGAATCAAGATAATGATGTTCTTGAGTGGCCAAAACACCAAGAGGAGGTGTTCTCAAGCAATCATACCCACAAGCCTTCAAGAAACACCATTTTGCTAGGATTTGACACCAAAAAACGGACCAAGAACACTGCTGAAACCCTCTTTCAGCCGTGATAAATCAAGAGGCTGCTAGAGCCTTTGTTCCAGCCGTAAGACTTCTCCTCCATGTGAGAAACTTCAGTTCTTGTGTCGATTTTCATGTGAGAATGGAGTAGATCAGATGTGTGTGTGTTCTTAGAGAGGTTTCTTGTTTCAAAATCAAGAAAAGGAGAAGAAAGGGGAGAGGGCCTTGCGGCCGAATCACATCCACAACCCTTTTAGGGTTTTCCCCATTTAAAAACCTTCTAAGTTTTTTTTACTAAAAAGTTTTTAACATAACTAACCTTTTAATTATACATAATATGCACACACACTTTTATTTTTAATGTTGATTAACTAATTTAAACAACATAACAAATAATGTCCATGAACAAAATATCCTCATAGTTTGTTCTTTCTCACATATAATTTATTTAGAAAACCCATTTTCCAAATTGGTGTAATTATTTAATTGCATGATCATATCATCAATTAAATATTAGTTGGTGTTTGCCAAGCTTGTTATTGGGTATGACCCGACTTGGATCACTACGTACTAACCACATCAATGTTCTATGTGTCTTGGGCATACAGAATCCAACAATCTCCCACTTGCACAAGATACATAGAAGATTGATGCAAGCAGTAAATACCGCCTAACAACGGTTTACTACCCTTAATACGCATGACTTAGAAGCCATTCAATAACATCATCCCCTTCAAGTATCCAACTTGAAATGATTTAGGTGAATCAATCATTTATCCTTTTGTTACAGATGTCATGTTAAATCAAGGACACAGAATGATCATTCCTTGTTGATTTAACTTAATCAGGCCTTAGACATCATGCTCTCAACGAATAAGAGGAACAAATCCCATCTTGACTACATACGTTTCTCACAATCACCCTATGTCATACCTGAACATAGCCTTATGTACTGACAATTATTTCATATCAGTGAAGAACTAGCTCAAGGTATAACACTTGGTGAATATGAAAACCCAATATGTATCTCAGGTCGGAGGATACCAAATGATATTCGCCTTTACTCAAATTTACTTATGATAAATCAATAAGATTCCATGTAGTAAGATTTGAGATGCGGGTCAGTCCAATATTCGTATCCCACGAATATCTATGAACCTTGGCAGCAACCAATTGCTCTATATTCATGCCTTATGAATATCCACCAATCCAAGTTCATAATAGTCTTACATTCATATTTGTTCCCACAAATATGACCGACTACGGACATTTAGAATAAGAAAATTATTCATGGATGTAAACATGCTAAAAGGAACATCACTTATAATATCGTAAATACATAGATAACTTAAGTATTACAATTGTTCCACAATATTAATACTAAACAGATCAATTCCAATCACTAGAATATCGAAGTCCTAAGGCACAAGTATGACTTTCATGCTTTGCCCTTTCAAGGAGCTTCGTGAGTGGATCTGCAATGTTTTGATCAAAGTGAACTTTGCGAATACATATCTTTCCCTTTTTCAACTTCATCCCTTATGTAGTTGAATTTCCGTTCATTGTACCTAATCTTTTGATGTGCACGGGGTTCCTTGATTTGAACGATCGCACCCTCGTCATGACAAAAGATTTCTAAGGGGTCTTGAATGGTAGAGACCATCCTTAGATTGGTGATAAACCTTTTATCCATGCAGCTTCCAAAGCTGCTAATGAGGCGGCTATGTATTCGAATTCTGTAGTGGACAATGCTACCCTATTCATAATGGAGACGTACCCCGATTGTGATCGAGGATCATCTCGATCAGTTTGGAACTTAGCATTCGTGTAACCCTTTACAACCAGTTCCTCTTCATCAGATCCGTATATTAGAAACATATCCTTAGTCCTCCTAAGGTATTCCAATATACTTTCAACAGCCATCCAATGGCTGTTACTTGGATTCTGCTGATATCTACTTGTCATGCTTAACGCGCATGACACGTCCAGTCTAGTGCATATTATCGCATACATGATGGATCCTATAGCAGACGCATATGGGATGTCCTTCATGCGATCTTGCTCATCCTTTGAGCTTGGACATTGAGATGCACTCAATATTGTCCCTCTTTGAATAGGTACTATACCTTTCTTAGAGTTTACAATCTTAAACCTTTTCAAGATTGTATCAATGTATGCACTTTGGTTTAACCCTATCAACCGCCTCGATCTATCCTTATAGATCTTTATTTCCAAAATATAGACGGCTTCACGGAGATCCCTTTTGGAAAAACAATTTCCAAGTGTAGTATGTCATCAACATACAATGCTTAGAACGTAGTTACACTCCCACTAGCCCCTTGATACACACAAGCCTCGTCAGCGTTCTTGATCAAACCCAATTTCTTGATCTTTTCATCAAAACGTTGATTTCAACTTCTCGATGCTTGTCTCAATCCATAGACTGATCTCTTTCACTTGCATACTTTATCAGGATGATTTGGATCGACAAAACTTTCAGGCTTAACCATATGGACAGTCTCTTTGATATGTCCACTAAGAAAAGCGGTTTTGACATCCATTTGCCAAATCTCATTATCATAATGAGCAGTTATGGCAAACAATATCTGATAGACTTTAGCATTGCCATTGGCTAGAAGGTTTCATCATAATCAACCCCTTGACTTAGAGTGAAACCTTTTGCTATAAGTCTTGCCTTGTAAGTATCCAAGTTTCCATGCATATCAGTTTTCTTCTTGAAAACCCACTTGCATCCAACCGGTTTGGAGTTAAGTGTAGAGTCAACCAATTCCCAAACTTGGTTGTCATACATGGATTGCATCTCTACGTTCATGGCTCCTAGCCACATGTCACAATCCGAATTGGACATTGCATCATGGTATGTAGTTGGCTCTTCGGAGTCAACCACGTAGCATCCATCTATGAAAAATCCACATCTTTCATGTGGAATGCTTACTTTACCAGATCTTCGGACGTTTTGTGTGTATTGATCAACCTCTTGATCATGATCAACAACCTCTTGTTGATTGCTAGTGTCAACTAAACGTGTATCGGCTTGTGGATCTTGATCCTCATCAAATTCCACTGTTCTATGCGTCATTCCTTCCATAAGGAACTAGGCTTCCAAGAACTCTGCCTTTTGAGCAATGAATACCTTTTGCTCTGTTGGATCAAAGAAGTAGTATCCTATACAGTCCTTTTGGATACCCAACAAATATACACTTAGTGAATCGACTTTCAGTTGATTTGGACCATATTCAAAATATGAGCCGCGAAGTGTAGTGCGAAATTCCAAAATTATAGAGGTAGTGTGCTTATAGCCATCATAGGTCGAACCATATCCAATAGGGTTCGATCTCCTTTCAGACACACCATTATGTTATGGTGTTCTGTGAGGAGTAAGTTGTGAGACAATCTTACAACTTCCTAGATGATCCCTAAAAGTCTCACTTAGGTATACACCTTCTCTATCTAAATGGAGAACTTTGGTAGTTCTATCGAGTTGATTTCCTACTTCATTCTTGAAGTTTTTGAACATTTCAAATTCTTCATGTTTATGTGCCATCAAGTACACATAACCATAGCGACTATAATCGTCGGTTAAGGTAATGAAGTAAGTTTCACAATACCTTGTCATTCTCTTAAAGGGACCACATACATCCAAATGTATGACTCCTAATAAGTCTTTTGCCCTCTCATTAGTACCACTAAAGGGCGTGTTGGTCATCTTACCTTGTAAACAAGATTCACACTTATCAAATGAACAATTTTCATTTGTTTTCAAAAGACCATTCTTTTAAAATGTTTAAATCCAATTCTTGTTTATGTAACCAAGATGACAATGACAAGAATAAGAGTCACTTAAACCATTTTAAGTCTCTTAGTGCATGATGGGTATAATGTTTTATTATAGGACGAATCCTCATGAACCAATTCATCAACATCATTAGAAGGCACAGCCTTGAAATAATGTACATCATCCATATAAATATAAATACCATCATTTACTAACTCTAAATCATAACCATATCGTTTTAAAAGGGAAACTTAAATCATGTTCCTAGTCAAACTAGGAGCATATAACATGTTTTGAATAACAATTTCCAAACCTTTTGGAAATTTCAAAACATAGTCTCCTTTCTTAAAGTGCTTATTTCTTTTAAACTCTTGCAACAAATTGCAATAGTGAGTTCCACATATGGTATCCAATTATCCATGTGCTTTGAGGAAATAACACTTAAGTCAATATGGATTATGAAAGTTATGCTTAAGGTTTGCCCAGCATCCCTTTTTATTTCTCAACTCATTGAGATTGGTTGGATGAATCCCTTTCAAATGACCTATCTCACCATACTCAAAGCATGGATCGTTTTCGGTTACCTTAAGCTTCATAAGCTTAGGTTTTGGAGGTTCCGCTTTGATCTTCCCTTCCCCTTTGCCTTTGATGTGCCCTTCTCCTTTGGCAACATTTGCCTTGGGATCGGGAATGGCCTTTCCAACGCCTACCTTATTGATCTAGAGAATAGGTAGAACCTTTCTACCCATCCCCGCCTTAGCTGTCGTGAGCATTGCGTGAAACTCACCAATGCTCTTGTCCTATACATTCATATTGAAATTCATTATGAATGTCTAAAACATTTAGTTAGGCCATTATGGATCAAATCCTTGGCCAACTTCTTTGAGACAGGATAGCTAAGCCTCTCGAGGCGGCCTCAACATCGTCGGCGTCGGGTTGGTTAGGGATAGGATCGTCAGGGACATTTGCCTTTGCTCTTGCTTGAGAACAATTCTCAAGTTTCGAGACCAGGCCATAAAGTTATTATGGTATAGACGATCCCACTCTAAAATAGTTCTCAGTGATAGGGTATGGACGGTCGGGGTGGTAGCATTATTGTTTGCGGTCATTCTACAAATTTTACAAAGTTCTTTTTAGTATTTCTGAAAAATTTCATTTTAATTATTAATACCCTTTATGTCTCATAGACAATTAATAATTAAAATCTAGAATCCAACGTTACATTCAAATAATGGTTAGGTGACCTTTATCCCATTATTCAATTAATAAGGTAGTCAACATTTGACAATTGCAACCTTTTGCAATTTCTAGCGGTATGGGATCGGCTTTAAACATCATATGCAAAGTCGGCATGTTAATCCCATCAACACCATTTGGAAACCATATTTTAGGTGATCCATTCAACATGGTTTGCAAATCAAGTTACCCTACTTGCACACACATGTGAGTTTACCAACACAAGTGGTTAGGTGACCTTTATCCCACCAATGTGGTATTCCCACCTTAAGTCATAAGTTCCCTCAAAATGGTTAGGTGACCTTTATCCCATTAAGAGTTTCCAAATGACTTAAGTGTTGTGCAAAAGGACGGTGTTAAACTTGTTTGAAAAGGGATTTTTAGTTTTCATTGATTCTAGTTTGAAAACTCTATTTACCTTGTATTTGCATGCTTTCAAATACAAGGTATCTTATGGTTCACTTTTAATAAAACCTCTTTTATTAAATCATTAATCCTTTTAATAACCTTTTATTAATCACTTAATGATTAGGAACCATAAAATTCAGCTTGTTAAGTTTGTTAATTAGTTTGTTATGCATATCCAAATGTCAAATAACAATCATACAACAAACAACCAAACAAGCACAATCATACAAACATATGTGCATAACTATAGCCACTAAGTTGACTACACTTGTTTGCCATCACAAGTGTTGTCATAAGGTCTTTCCTAAGGGTTGAACACAATACAAATGATGAGGTCTCCAAAGACTCCCACTTGAACTTGCATCCAAATGCTTCAAGTCCATCCTTTGTGTCTTCCTTTTGTGCTTCCTTCCCGAGCATCTTCTTTTAAAAAGTATATATATATCCTAATACATATTTTCTAGTAAAAGAAAAAATATTCCTAATCTATTTATTACATTGCCAAATGAATAAACAAATTACAACCCAAATAAAAACATCAAAAGAAATTATTACAACCCAAATGGAAAGAATACAACCAACATGACAATTCCACAATCAACCAAATCCAAAACATAGATGGTCAAGGCTATGTTATGCACTAAAACATGTATCCATATACATCATTTCAAGAACTAAATGAACCCCATTTGACCCTAAATTTTCAGCCAACACAAACTAAGAATTTAGGGTCTTTTGTCCAAACAAAAAAACACAATCAACCAATTTGATATCTTTCTTTCAAGATCCAATCATAAGCATGCATGATTACAACCTTGAAAGGTTGGGGTATCATCAAATCATCACAAAACAGCCCTAATAAGGTTGTTAAAGCCTCATAAAACGAATTTTACAAGAACACATGAAACTAGTCATCCACATATCCGGCTCTAGATACCATTGTTGGGTTTGTTGGACCTAAACAATGTTGTTTAACCATTTTAAACTTGAAAACGCAGCGGATTAACATCAAACAAATATCATTTGAAATCTGAAAAAAATTTGTTCATTGCATGTCTACAACAAACCCAAGAATACAAGGATCTTATATATGTGTTTGAACTAGTTATGACCAATATATAACAACCCAAACAAGTGATACATACTACCTTCCAAAAGCTGCTGAAAATCGTGGATTGAATCAAGATAATGATGTTCTTGAGTGGCCAAAACACCAAGAGGAGGTGTTCTCAAGCAATCATACCCACAAGCCTTCAAGAAACACCATTTTGCTAGGATTTGACACCAAAAATCGGACCAAGAACACTGCTGAAACCCTCTTTCAGCTGTGATACATCAAGAGGCTGCTAGAGCTTTTGTTCCAGCCGTAAGACTTCTCCTCCATGTGAGAAACTTCAGTTCTTGTGTCGATTTTCATGTGAGAATGGAGTAGATCAGATGTGTGTGTGTTCTTAGAGAGGTTTCTTGTTTCAAAATCAAGAAAAGGGGAAGAGAGGGGAGAGGGCCTTGCGGCCGAATCACATCCATAACCGTTTTAGGGTTTTCCCCCTTTAAAAACCTTCTAAGTTTTTTTTACTAAAAAGTTTTTAACATAATTAACCTTTTAATTATACATAATATGCACACACACTTTTATTTTTAATGTTGATTAACTAATTTAAACAACATAAAAAATAATGTCCATGAACAAAATATCCTCATAGTTTGTTCTTTCTCACATATAATTTATTTAGAAAACCCATTTTCCAAATTGGTGTAATTATTTAATTGCATGATCATATCATCAATTAAATATTAGTTGGTGTTTGCCAAGCTTGTTATTGGGTATGACCCGACTTGGATCACTACGTACTAACCACATCAATGTTCTATGTGTCTTGGGCATACAGAATCCAACAAAGAATGCATTGAACATATCTAGGAAACATGTAATACTCTAAGGAGTCCAAGTTTGCAATCAGATTTGTATAAACAAATTGAGAGTACCTGAACTTGACTCCCTGAACCATTCCATGCTCTATGGAGAGATCTTCAGGAATCTTGTCCCACCCTCCATGCTTGTTGGACAAGCTGTGGATACCATATGAAGTAGGTACTTCCACTGAAGTGAGACCTTCCATTTCCTGAAGGTCTTTATAGAGAAATCTCCCTCATAGCCCATCAGCTCAAAAGAATGATTAACAGCTTCTTTTGAGAAGAACACCTCTCCTTCTTCATCACCCAGCTGAAGATGATTGTTGATGATGATCGGAGTGATGAAAACTATTCTCCCCTACACTGTGGCAGACAGTGCCTTCTCCCCATCCATAATGACCTCTTGGCAGGTCTTCCAAAATTCAAGCAAATGATTCTCATAGAGAGTAGGATCAATGGTAAGGGAGGTGAAGTAGTTTGACAAAGCCAAGAATTGGCACACCTCCGAGAAAAGTGGATCTTTCTCAGAGTTTAACAGAGCAACCTGATTGTGTTGCCTGTGTAACTGCATAGAAAAATCTTAAAGGTGAAGGAAGAATGAACGAGGGCGGTTTCAGAAAGAAATTTAGGTTTAGTGAAAAGATGAAGATGATAGAAAGAGGGGGGAACCGACTGGGTTTATATGTGAAAAGGATTTGAGACAAAGTTAATGAAAGAGGATAAACTTTGAAATCCGGATGGCGGTCCCACCTTTGAAAAAGTAGTTTGCTTTTTGCTCAAAAAGTGGTTTTCTTGGAAATCAAAAAGCTTCCGAAGGTAAATTGTCTTTGGAAGTTTTAATGAAAAATCTTCCGAAGCCAAAGTGACTTCGGAAGAATTTCCGAAGAGTTTTGAAAAATTTGCTTCGGAAGAGAACTTAAACTTGGATGTTTTGTTCAACAGAACAAAGCTTCCGAGAGTTAATTTCCTTGAGAAGAAAATGGTCTTTGAAAACATATAAGTGCCTAAGAGAGTTTTTAAGCTATGGAAGAAATTTCAGAAATTTCTTCCGAAGGCAAAATTTACTCAGACAGTTATTTATCTTGAAGGTATATTTTCTTCCGAAGATAAAATCATATCTTTCTAAGGATCAAGATTTGTCAAAAATCTAAGAAAAACTCTTCAAAAGTTTTTATGCATAGAAAACATGAGCTTATGAAGGTCATAAACTAGACATCTTAGGACACAGTTTTTAAAAAATAAAATGAATTAGTTTTAAGAAAAAGCTACTCAAAGTTAATCATCCCAATCGCTGATATAAGATACTTAAATCACTATTCATCAAAGGCTTTTGTAAACAGATCAACATATTGTTCATTTGTGTTAACTTTAACTAGTTTAATTAATCCATTTTTAAAGTTATCTCTAATTAAATGATACCTGATATTTATGTGTTTCGTCCTTGAGTCCTGCACAGGATTCTCTATGATAGAGATAGCACTGTTGTTTTCTATGTGAATGGGAGTGTCCTTGAAGTTTAAACCATATTCAAGCATCTGATTCTGAATCCAAAGCACTTGAGCACAACAGCTTACAATAGCAATGTATTCAGCTTCAGCAGTTGATGCAGAGACACATGATTGTTTCTTCCATTGCCATGAGACAACCCTTCCACCAAGGAACTGACATCCCCCAGATGTAGACTTTGTAGTCATATTACAATCACCATAATCACTATCTGTATATGCATACAGATTGATGTCAGAATTCTTGGGATACCAAAGACCAAATGTTGAGGCACCTTTGAGGTATCTTACAATTCTCTTAATAGTGATAAGGTGAGACATTTTGGGGTTGGCTTAATATCTTTCACAAATACATGTGGCAAACATGATATCAGGCCTACTAGCTGTAAGATACATAAGAGAGCCAATCATAGCCCTATAGAAGTGTTCATCCACACACTCCTCCTCAAGATCAGGCCCAAGGGAGTGATTTCTTGCTATGGGTGTCTTAGCAACCTTACAATCCTTCATGTTGAATCTTTTGAGTATGTCCTGAACATACTTTGATTGACTTATGAAGATTCCATCTTCAACTTGCTTCACGTGAATTCCCATAAAGAAATTGAGTTCCCCCATGGTACTCATTTCAAATCTATTCTTCATCAACTTCTCAAAGTCTTTGCAGAGTCTTGGATTAGTTAAACCAAAAATGATGTCATCTACATACACTTGAACTAACATTAAGTCATTTCCCTGTCCTTTGATGAAGAGAGTTCTATCTATAGTACCCCTTCTGTATCCATGCTTGCAGAGATACTGAGATAGAGTCTCATACCACTTTCTTGGTGCTTGGTGTAGCCCATAAAGAGCCTTATCAAGCTTGCAGACATAATCAGGATGATCAGGATCTGCGAAACCAGATGGTTGTTTGACGTACACCTCGTCATCAATCACCCCATACAGAAAAGCACACTTGACATCAAGTTGATAGACCTTGCAGTGTTTGGATGCAGCAAAAGCCAAGAATATCCTAACAGCTTCTAGTCTTGCAACAGGAGCAAAGACATCAGTGTAGTCAGTTCCTTCTTCTTGTGTGTATCCTTGAATAACTAGTCTAGCTTTGTTTTTTATGACAATGCCTCTCTCATCTTTCTTATTCCTAAACACCCATTTGGTTCCTATAGTTGTCTTCCCATGAGGAAGAGGACATAGGTTCCAAACCTTCCGTCTCTTGAATTAAAGCAGCTCCTCTTGCATGGCTTAAATCCAACTTCCATCCTTCAGATCCTCATCAACTTTCTTAGCCCTATCTGGGACAAGAAACAAGGTGAAGACAAACATTTGCTTCATGGGTTTGTCCTCTTGTTCTACAGTTTCAAATCTCCAATGATGTTTGTGGTAGGATGAGACTTGTGGATCCTTAGCTGAGGGATCATAGTAAGTTACTGAGAGAGATCTAAGTTAGAGAAATTTAGATCTGGCATAGATGCTTCTTCCACCACATCAACACACTTATAAGAGAAACTTGATCCAATGAGTGTGTGACATCATTGATATGTTCATCTATGGAGTGGTTATAAGCATCAAGAAATTCTTGATCACTGTCACCACCACCATCATTTTCTTCTGCATTTGAATTTTCTTTGTTCGGTTGTTAAGCTTCTAAGCTGGAACTTGAAGGCATCTGAGATGTATCAGCTGAATTTGTCATTGTTTACTGATAGAAACTTCATTTGCTAATGTAGTTACAACTGGAGCTGAAGATGTGTAACTTGAAGGTCTTTTTAGCTCAAATCTTGGATCAGAATCTCCTGGAGGTAAAATATCTATAGATCCTAAAACATTCTCACAAGATTTGTTAAAACAGTTGGTAATTAAATCAAGATCAAATAGTCAATCCGGACCAGAACCTTTTATACTAGGAGTGTGCTCATTGAAAGTCACATTGGCTGACTCCTCAACTACTCTAGTTCTGAGATTGTATACTCTTTAAGCTTTAGTTTGGGAAGAGTATCCAATAAAGTGTCCATCATCTGATTTCTCAGCAAACTTGGCAATTTGATCCTTGGTATTCAAGATGCTGCATGGACATCCAAATGACCTGAGAAAACCAATGAAAGGTTTTCTCTTGTGCCAAAGTTCATAAGGAGTCTTATCATGAGTCTTAACCACTAAAACTCTGTTTTGTACATAGCAGGTAGTGTTGACTGTCTCTACCCAGAAGGTGATGGGTAGCTTAGAGTCAGATAACATGGTTCTTGCAGCTTCAATTATTGTCCTGTTTCTCCTCTCAGCAACATGATTTTACTGAGGAGTCCTGGGAGCACTGTATTGTCTGGTAATACCTTTTTCATCACAAAATATGTCAAGGATTTAGTTCTTAAATTTGGTTCCTTGATCACATCTTATGGTTTTGACCTTGTGATCACATTGATTCTCAATCTTTAAGATGAAATTCTTCAAAATCTCAGGGGTCTCATCCTTAGTTCTAAGAAAGAAGACCCAAGTGAATCTTGTAAAGTCATCTGTGATCACCAAACAGTAAGAGGTCCTTCCTAGACTCAATACACTGGTGGGGTCAAAGATATCCAAATGTAACAAGTGTAGGGGTGTAGTGATGGAGTTTCTTTCCTTAGGCTTGTGAGATACCTTATGTTGCTTCCCTTTCAGGCATGCAACACAATGATCATCACTTGTAAACTCTTTCTTTGGCATTCCAGTTACCAAATTATTCTTAATCAGCTTATTCATGTTTTTAAAGTTTACATGACACATTCTTTTATGCCAGAGAAAAGACTCATCACTATTTTCTTTAGATAGAAAGCATGAAACTTCTCCTGAGGGAGATGTTTCTTGCAAGTCCATCTTATACATGTTCCCTCTCCTGGGGGTGTTGGTATTTAACATGTTTATCAAAGCTCATATAACCTTGTTTATATGAAAACGCAGCGGATTTTTATGTTTTGAAACATGTTAATAAGATGGTTATTAAACCCATTTAATAAACAACCCAAAACCATGGATCATTATACAAATGCATACAATGAAAAGACATAAGATACTTGAAGTATACAACCTTTGCAGCAACTCAAAAACAACTTGGTGAAGTGAGGGAGATGAGTTTTGTGGCTGAAACTTCAAGCTAGAAGTCCTCAAGAGGTGATACCCCAAGCTTGTACAAACACCCTCTTGCTAGGTCTTTCAACACCAACTTGTAGAACTCTCCTTTTGTTGAATCTTTCAGCCAAGAACACTTCTTGCAAAGCTTAAAATCCTTGTTCTTCAGCCAAGAACACTTCTTGCAAAGCTGAAAATCCTTGTTCTTCAGCCAAGAACACTTCTTGCAAAGCTAAAAATCCTTGTTCTTCTGCTCAAAAACCCGAGATTAGAGAGAGAGAGAAAGGAGAGAACTTGCTATTGTGTGTGTGTCTTTGTAAGAGGAGAATCCAAGAGTTTTCAAGTGGGGTTAATTGCATGTCATTGAAACAAGAAAAGGGGTTTTCCAAGACACACATGGGGCGGCCGAAATTGGTCCCCTTTTGTTTTCCCTCTCAACTTAAATTTTATAAAATACATACTCTTGCATTCTACTTTTATAAAATTAAACCATTTTAATTTTATAGCACTTACACACTATTATATGTCATTGTTTAACTAATTTAAGCAATGAAACAAATAATCCCTCATGAACAAATTATATATATATATAATCTTGTTCATTTACAAAAGCAATGATTTAGAAAAGCCGGTTTCTAAATTAGTGCTAATATTTATTTGTATGATCTTATCAACGAATAAATATTTATCGGTGTTTGTTTAGCTTGTTATTGGGTATGACCCGACTTGGATCATATCACACTAGCCACATCAATTTAATATGTATCTTGGGCAGATCAATTCTTTCAATCTCCCATTTGCACAAGATTCATAGAAGATTGATGCAAGCAGCAAATAATGCCTAGCAATGGTTTGCAACCTCTAATGTATATGACTAAGTGCCATTCAATAACATCATCCTTTTCAAGTGCCTTACTTGAATATGTTTTAGGTGAATTAATCATTTATCCTTTTGTTACAGATGTCATGTTAAATCCAAGAACACAGAATGATCATTCCTTGTTGATTTAACTAAATCAGCCCTTAGACATCTAACTCTCAACGAATAAGAGGAACAAATTCCATCTTGACTACATACGTTTCTCACAAACACCTCGTGTCATACCTGAACATACCCTTATGTACTGTCCACTATTTCAGGACAATGAAGAATTAGCTCAAGGTATAATAGTTGGTGAATATCAAAACCCAATATGTATCTCAGGTCGGTGGATACCAAATGATATTCGCCTTTACTCAAATTTACTTATGATCAATTGGTAAGATTCCATGTAGTAAAATTTGAGATGCAGGTTAGTCCAATATTTGTATCCCACAAATATCTATGAACCTTGGTAGAAACCCATTGCTGTATATTCATCCTTATGAATATCAACCAATCCAACTTCATAATAATCTTACCCTCGCACTTGTTCCCACAAGTGTGAACGACTACGGACATTTAGAGTAAATAATTTACTCATGGATTAAACATGCTAAATTGGAACATTAATTGAAAGATTATAACCAATTGATTTTATTCAAATAATAAAAGTTCCACATATTCAAATACAAAATTTGATCAAGTCCAATCACAAGAATATCGAAGTCCTAAGGCATAAGTGTGACTTTCATGCTTTGACTTATCTAGGAGCTTCGTGAATGGATCCGCAATGTTTTGATCAAAGTGAACTTTGCGAATACATATCTTTCTCTTTTGTGCCTTATGTAGTTGAATCTCCGCTCATTGTGCCTAATCTTTTGATGTGCACGGGGTTCCTTGATTTGAGCAATCATACCTTCGTTATCACAAAAGATTTCTAAGGGGTCTTGAATGGTAGAGACCACCCTTAGATCGGTGATAAACCTTTTATTCATGCAGCTTCCAAAGCTGCTAATGAGGTGTAACACCCGGAAGTTTGACATTTTGGAGTGATATGCGACTGAGTCTCAGTCGCATGGAATTCATGCGACTGGAGGCCCAATCGCATGATGCTCGGACGATTGAAGGGTCGACCGCATGGGACCCATGCGACTGAAGGTCTAGTCGCATGGTGTTCATGCGACTGAAGGTCCAGTCGCCCCTGGACTTCGGGCGACTGAGCTGTAACTATAAAAGAGCAGCAACTCTCTTCTCTTCCCCAACACTTACACTTTTCAGTCGGGAGAAAGAGCAGAGAGCAAGAGAACAGAGAAAGAAGAGAAAGAAAGGTAGAACGTGGTGATTTGGGCTCGAGACTCGTCAAGTGGCTAGTCAAATTGAAGCTCTTCATCTTCTCCGTGATAATGTGAGTTCTAGAACCCAAAATTTTCATGTTTTCATACGATTTTGGGGCTGGATCACATATAAACCCTATTTTTGTAAAGTGTATGTTTGACCCATTTGGGTGAAATTTTGGGTAACGTGTTTAGGGTATGATCTAGGACTTGAATGTGCTTGTATGATGTCCTAGCATGAATCCTTAAGGTTTAGTAAGGCTAATTCGGGTTAGAAATGAGTTTAGAGGAGTTTGTATGCTGTAGGACGCGACTGCTGTTCGTGATGAACACCAGTCGCAGCCCAGCTAGGGCTAGGCGACTGAAGGGCTAGTCGCCCGACAGAGTAAAGACTGATGTTAAATCGTACGATTGAGGCTCAGTCGCCCGACTGGGGCTCAGTCGCACGATAGGCCATGCGACTGAGGGTTCAGTCGCATAGGTCCATTCGCATAGCTGTTCAGACGCACGACTGAGGGTTAGTCGTATAGAAGCCCATTCGCATGGTGTTTATTCATACGATAGGAGGCCCATTCGCACGACTGTGTTCCCATTCGCATGACTCAGTCGCATGAAGGTCATGCGACTGCAGTATGCTCAATCGCCCAAATAGGGCCGATATGAATGAGTAGAGAAGTGTATGTGCGATGTATGTAGGCTAAGTATGATGTAGCCTTATATGATGGTAATGACTGATGACTTGTAAATATCTATGTTCCTTGTGTCGATGCGTGTTTATCTTTTAGTGACTTTACGTGAATGAATGAATGAATGAAACGAATGTAGTAAGAACATAAAGTGAAAGATAATGAACGAGGAACATGATGAATGAATGCATGCATTAACGAATGAACGAATGAATGTAAGAAAGGCTTTCAAGCAAATGAATGGAGGCGCACACCCCTGGCAGGTGTTAGCTCAACTGTGATGCGGGTTAGCTACCCCGAAGGATGCACACAGGGCCAATCTTTGAGATTGATAATGAGGTGAGCAACTTCATGTTGCAACAGACTCGGTTAGCAGGCAATCGTGAGATTGCCACTGAGGTGAGCAGCCGTGTGCTGCAACAGACTTGGCTAACGTATTTATAGTAAAAGAAAAGTTTATCTTGATTGTTTCCGCTGCAATGTTTTATTTAAATGTATGCGATGAATGACCAACTGTAAGCGTCCCGGGAACGGGGCCTTACATGAGGCGGATATGTATTCTGTTTTGTAGTGGACAATGTTACCCTATTCATAATGGAGACATACCCCGATTATGATCGAGGATAATCTCGATTAGTTTGGAAACTCGCATCCGTGTAACCCTTTACAACGAGTTCCTCTTCACCAGATCCATATATTAAGAACATATCCTTGGTGTTTCTAAGGTATTTCAAAATACTCTTAACAGCCATCCAATGGCTATTACTTGGATTATGTTGATATCTTCTTGTCATGCTTAACGCGCATGACACGTCCGGTCTTAGTGCATATCATCGCATATATGATGGATCCTATAGCAGACGCATATGGGATGTCCTTCATACAATCTTACTCATCCTTTGAGCTTGGTCATTGAGATAGAGAATGGCTGGTGTTAGATCTTCTATGGCCACTGTAATTAGGAACTTGCTATACTTGACATAAACTGAGCTATTTCTTTGAATGACCGTGTTGGTGTTTGAATCTTTCAGTGTGAGATAGAGAATGGCTGGTGTTAGATCTTCTATGGCCTCACGGGGTGGAGGTGGTGGCGGACGTGGTGCTGGGTATGCACTTACAACATAACAACACAAAGAGGAGAGTATGCAACAACAGTTAACAATTCAAATGGAGAACTGGGAAAATTAGTTTTAAGAACTAAGAAATACAAGTGTATATGAGATGGAACAAGAACAACACAAGTAATTGGTTTTCAAGGTTGATGTATATTGCTCTCTAGTTCCTTACAAATGTTTTCAAAGTTCTACTAATATGATACAAGGACCAGAAATACTTATACTACAACCTACAGTCGGCCATACTTTGAAGGCCAGCTGGATACATGATCTAGACAACAAAATCAATGTATAGTCAAAAGGCAGATGACATGCCATAGCTCACATCTTAATATATTAAAAAAAGGATAAAGTACATAAAGTGGAAAGTTACAGACTCAAGACCTCAATGTACAGTTACCAAAAGCATGGACCTTTTCACCAACTCATGCAAAGTTGGTGTCTTATCAGAGTTGTAGCAGAAATGGGTCCAGCTTTAGGTAAAAAGTACATTAGATAAAGCAAGTGATAAAAAAAGTATTCGAAAGAAATCTGTCTTCAATAGTTGGCTTCGGAAGACTTTGTCTTTGAAGCTTTGGAAGACTTCATCTTTGGCTTCGGAAGATATTGGTCTTGGCTACGGAAGATTTCACACTTAGAGTAATTTGTAAGACAGTGTGTGAAACTTCTGAAGCATTTCACTTTAATACACTTGTGCATGCATGTAGGAGAGACTTTGGGTGTTTGGGTTGCATCATCCTTACAAATAATCTTACAAGAGTATTGGAAGAAAATCTTATTGTTTATTTATCATTGATGACTATACAAGATTTTCATGGGTTTTCTTTTTGAATGCTAAATCTGAAACGGCTGTATTATTAAAAGAATTCATTATAAAAGTTGAAAATCAATTAGGTCAAAAAGTGAAGATAATAAGAAGTGATAACGGTACGGAATTCAAAAATGGTAATATTGATATGTTCTTTGTAGAGAAAGGAATAGCTCATTAGTTCAGTGCTCCCAGAACTCCTTAACAAAATGGAGTTGCTGAAAGGAAGAACAGAACACTGAGTGAGGCTGCATGATCTATGTTAGCAGATGCTAAAATTCCGATCACTTTCTAGAATGAAGCTATCTCAACTGCGTGTTTCATACATAATCGAACGTTAATCGTGAAAGATAAACTAAAAACTCCATCCGAGTTGATGTTTGGTAGGAAACCAAACATAGATTTTCTTAAATCTTTTGGTTGTCCAGTCATGATTCTAAATTCAAGTGATCATCTAGTAAAATGTGAAGTAAAATCTGATAATGGATTTTTCAATGGATATTCATCTGTTTCAAAAGCCTATCGAGTTTATAATTCTAGGACTTGGACATCGGATTAGCAGGTATATAATTGTCGGTCTTTCCTTCGCCTATCGTACGTATCGGCTTAAACATTCAACATTAAATTCTTGGAAAATTCATTTCCTTCAATTTCAAAATGGCCCCGCATGGTTTTTTGATTTAAATTCATTGTCAAACTCACTTGTTTGATCAATCTAACTAGCTTATTCTACAGGTAAGAAGAAAGCTCGAGGAGATCTTGGTTCTTTCGGTGATGACTCAGATTCTGACCACCCAGATGATCAAAGCCCAGATTACCCGTTCTTCTCTTTTGTCAAGGATTCAACTATATGATTCAGTGAAAATGATCAATCTCATCAAGATTCAGATCATTCAGTTTCAGAAGATCATGATGTTTCTCAACCTCTTCCTAATGATGGTGCTGAATTTATGCAACCTGAGTCTAGAACATGATCCAGCTCTGGTGATGCAGTTGATTCTGGAAATCTTGATTCTTTATCAACTCACTAACTCAAGTTCCAAATTTCAAGCCATATTCTTTAAGCCTACTACCTCAGCTCTCCAACTTGAATCAAGCGAATCTGGATGTTAATGTTCAAGGGAATGAGATTCGGACATCTCGTATTCACAAGAACCATCCAACATCTCAGATTATTCATCCATTGCATGAGAGAATGACAAGAAGCAAATCAGAACAAGCAAATCTTTGCTTATACTCATGTTTTCTTTCTCAAGTTGTTCCTAAAAATGTTACCGAAGCATTAAAGGACAATGGTTGGATTGAGGCTATGCAAGAAGAATTATTGCAATTCCGTAACAAGAAGTGTGGAATCTTGTGGATTTACCAGAAGGAGAAAATGCCATAGGTACAAAATGGTTGTTTAGAAACAAAACTAATGATCGAGGAATCATCATTCAAAATAAAGCAAGACTTTTTGCACAAGGATACACTCAAGAAAGAGGGTGTTGATTATGATAAAGTATTTGCTCCAGTTGCAAGACTTGAATCCATTCGTGTCTTCCTGGCTTATGCATCATTCATGAAATTCAAAGTGTATCAAATGGACGTTAAAGGTGCATTCTTGTATGATCCAATCACCAATGATGTGTTTGTGAAGCAAACTCCGGGTTTTGAAGATTCAGAATTTCCACATCATGTGTACAAGCATAGCAATGCTTTTATGGACTTTATCAAGCTCCAAGAATCTAGTATGAAACATTGTCACAACACTTAATCCAACATGGATACACGAGAGGGAAAATCGATTCAACTTTATTCATAAAGAAGGATGCTGATGATCTCTTATGTGTACAAGTATATGTTGATGATATCATATTCGGTTCCACCAGTCTAAAATTGTGCAATGAATTTGAAGAAATCATGAAGTCTCGATTTCAAATGAGTTCTATGGGAGAAATTAATTTCTTTCTTGGACATCAAGTTTAGCAATATGTAGATGGTATTTTTATCAATCAAGAGAAGTTTGTTGATAAGCTCTTGAAGAAATTTAAGCTGCAAGATTGTCAGGTCATTAGAATTCCAGCTGATGTAAACTCCAAGATTGAGCCTGATCCAAAAGGAAAATCAGTTGATCAAACATTATATAGATCTATGATTAGTTCTTTGATGTATCTTACTGCATCCAGACCAAACATGACGTACGCTGTTTGTGTCTATGACAGGTATCAATCAGACCCAAAGGAATCACACTTAATTGCTGTCAAAAGGATATTCAAGTATCTTAAAGGTATACCGATATTAGGGCTATGGTACCCTTACGTGGGAAACTTTGGGTTACATGGATATACTGATAGTAATTATGGAGGATGTTGTCAAGATAGAAAATCTACTACGGGTGGATGTTAGTTTTTAGGTCCCAGATTAGTCTCGTGGCAATGTAAGAAACAAACAAATGTCTACGTTTCAACCACAGAATCTGAGTACATAACTGCTTCAGCAGGATGTTCTCAAATCCTTTGGTTACAAAACCAACTGCTGGATTTTGGGTTCAATTTTCTTTAAACCCTAATTTACATTGATAACACTGTTGCTATGTTTATTACAGCTAATCCGGTCCAACATTCAAAAAGAAAAGATATCGAGATTTGATACATTTTCTCAGAGATAACTCTAAAAAAAGTTTAATCATTTTTATTCAAATTGCAACTGAAAAAAAGTTGGTAGATCTATTTACTAAAGCCTTCTTACCAGGGCGGTTTGAGTGTTTAGTAGAGTCAATTGGTCTTATTAACCATGTGTAAAACTGGTTTTTATTTTTTTTGTTCTTTGAGTCTTAACATGATCAGATTCCTCCCTTAACAAAAAAGGTCATAGCAAGAGCAACTGTCACAGTTAATTGCCTGATTGTAGTTTGTGTGCGCTTGTTTTCGTATTAAAGAAAAATCAAATACAAAAATAGAAAATCAAAAATGAAGTCTGTCTTGTTAACTCTTGTTTTAGGAATGAATCTGTTTTTGTAATATGTGAGAAATGATAGTTGATTACTGAGATCAGTTGCATATTTCACTCGACAATAAAGTTTACCATAACTCATGCTACTATACTGAAAAAGTAAATTCTTGTGATTAACCAAATTATCTATGCATGTAAGTGTGTTCATCCTAGTACCCTAATGAGTAGTATTAGCTTATCAGATTGCTTTTTTGTAAAGTTACAACACTCACACCTAGTGGTGATATGACTAACCATGAGATCTGTTACAAGCATCATCTCACTTCTCTGTTATGAGTCATCATAGACCTGAAGTGATGGGATATCCTTTGTTGTAAGTGATTACAGACCTGGATATTCTCCTTTGATGCAAAAGATGCCAATGTGCACAACCCATTCAAATGGATGGTTAGAGTTTATCAAATAGTTTATCCATGATAAGTCTCTGATAAATTATCAACATGAACTATGGTTATGCATATATGTCAGGTAATATGTTGAGGATTTGTGCTTTCTTGTATATCTTGATGATAGTTGATCTCTCTAAGTCTATGTGTGAGTCACATCATGTCATATCTAACACAACCCTAATCAATCAAAGAATTGCAAAAGTAAGTGAGCTGATTCTTTTTCAAAAACACTCATTGTCTGTCGTTGGATCTTGTGTCTCCTTTGCTGTGAAATCACTGACCTGGAATACACATGATCAACATTTATTCATTGTCTATAACTATTCACAATTTATCTTTTTTTAATGTGCTGATCTTAACTGATATGATCTCACTGCAAACATTGATTCTATTGTACATATTAGATTTTTATTCTGCATTAATTTTGATTTTACGCATGTTTTATGTGTGCTGGCATATTAACAATGACAATTGTGATCTTTTTGTGACAACTTGCAAAACTTCTAAGTTTTGTAAAACTTAAATGTTTGAATGGAAAGGATGAAGCTAAAAGTTCAAAGCATGTGTGTGTTTGATAATTTAAAAATGAACCTATAAAATTTTACAAGTGGAAAAGCTTCTTGCAACATTTTAAATGCGATTATTTGTTTAAATTCTGAGACAAAAATGAAGGGAAATTAATTTTGTTTGTTGAAAATTTTAAATAAAAATGAAATGTCAAAAATTCAAAAATTGAGGGCCAATTATGAAAATTTTGAGTGAAAGATAAAAAAATTAACAATTTTTTTGAATATTAGTATGTGAACAGTACTAATATGTCTAAACAGTGTTTAGGTGGAAGATGTGAAAAAATACAAGTGTAAGAAATCACATGCGCCTAAACGATGGTCAGAAGTCCAAACATGAGCATGTTGAATTTCAGAAAATTCACAAGTGTTTTAGGCGTTTCAAACATCCTCATGCACCTAAACAGTGTTCATAAGTTTGAAAATTTGCAAGTCTTGGGCGTCTCAGCTAGTCTCATGCGTCTGAATAGTGCAAAAGCACCTAAACAGTGCTCATGCGAATGAACAGTGTTCATGCGCCTAAGCACATGCGCACAAACAATGCTCATGCGCCTAAATACTTTAGTGAAATTTTCAACATCATGTGCACAAACAGTGCTAATGCGCCTAAATTTTTGTGTTAATTTCTGTCTCATGCTCACAAACAGTGCTTATGGGTCTAAAATTTCACACTTATTATAAAAGGAACACTTTTTGTTTTTCATTATTCATCCATAAAATCCCCTGAACTCACTGAACTCACTCTCGACTCTCGGTTATTTATATATCATAAAATCTGATTGTTGTGTTCGATTCTTGTTATAGAAAGTTTGATTCTAAGATTGTAAACGTAAGTTCATCATCTAATCAACATAATTTCAAGATTCAAAGTTCAAATTTATTGGGGCGTTTTTAGGCTGTTTGCGCATATGAACCCTAAAAACATCTAAAATTTTAATTTTGTGATTTGAATGTTAAACAAAAACTGAAATTTAGTTTAAAATATTGATATTGATCTGATTTCGAGCACATGAACACATTAAACATAAAATTTCATCAAAATTGTTCGATGATGATTCATCATCACTTGAAACTATGAAGATGAATAGTCATTAAATTTTGAATTTTTAATTAAAAATGGAAATTCATAAAAAAATCAAATTGAAATATGTGCTTGATAATCTTTGATGAATTGATATGTTTAAAACAATTAAACCCTAACTTGAGTATGTTATGTTTTTAAACATAATGTATGAACACTTAGAAATTTTCTAAGTGTTGGTACATATGTCCCTAGTTCTAGTTCGAGTGAGCTTAAATGTAATTGACTTTCATTTTGTTACACTGATGTAATGTTTGATATATGTAACGAAAACTCTTTGTTGAATGTTTATTGGTTATTGAATGTTATATCTATTCATATGATTGATTATTACACTCTTATGTGAACATGTTATATAGCTTTACAGTTGTTAGACATAGTTCTGTATCATTAAAGATTCATGAATATGTTTAACTAAGTCTCATGATTCAGTCGCACGATTGGACCATGCGAATGGGCCAGTCGCACGACTGAACTAGGTGATTGAGCCAAACACACGATTGAGTCATAAGACTAACTCAGTCATACGAATGAATCAATCGTATGACTTAGTCGCATGACTGAGCCATACGCATGGCTTAGTCGTACGAATGAAAACTGTAACCTATAAATACCACTTAATTCATGGAAAAATGAAAAAAACTTCGAGAATTCTTAACCCTAGTCATCCCCGTTCGTCCAGAGAGTTCCTACTAACCTCGTAGAACGTTTCTGATCACTTCTAATCAATTCTTAACGTATTCTAATCGTTAGTTCTGATCGGATTAACGTTCTCCCTGATTGGATCTCCAATCAAATAGGATTCTGCACTATTTGATCTGGTTTCATGTTGAATCAGTTAGTACTCCATACGTACACGGTCCTAACAAGTAGTATCAGAGCTTTGGCTCTTGATTCTACGTGGATTCAATCGTGTTTTTGCAAAAGTCAACGTTTTCAATCAAAAGATCTGTTCTTTTTGCATTAAAATTCAGTTTTTACGAGTGCATGTGTTCAAAAGTTAGTCTTTTTTGAGTTTCAGCCGATTAGGGTTTTCAAAATTGTGTTTTTAGGTCGAATTGCGTGAAAATTTTGAAAAATTTCGAATTCAGCAGTCTCAGTCGCATGATTGACCTAATCGCACGACTGAACTTCATTCGCACAGCACAATCGCACGATTGGCCCAGTCGTTTGTTCAGTCGCACGATTAGCCTAGTCGTTTGTTCAGTCACATGATTGGCCCAGTCGTTTGTTTATTCGCACGATTGTCCTAGTCGTCTGCTCATTCGTACGACTAAGCTCAATCGCACGGTTGAATCTCAGTCGCACCCCAGTCGCATCCCCAGTCGCATACGCAGTCGGTTTGTCAAGATTTCAGACTAGTTCATTATGGATACACAGAACTTTGCTCTCTCAACCGGGAAGGACTCTAGAATTCAAAATCTCTTGCTCTTGAAGAATGAGATCGGGAATCACAACAAACCACCAAAGCTTCTGTCTGTTGACGAATATCCTCAATGGAAGCAATGGTTTGAGATTCATCTGAATGGAGTGGACACAAACTTATGGAGCACTATTAAGACTGGCTACAATATGCCAGCTAGAGCTGATGGTATTCCTCTTACTCTAAGTGGTTTGAGTGACGCACAAAAAATTTCATACAATGCTAAGAAGAAGGCCTATGCATTGTTGACACAGTCCATTCCGAAAGATATTTTCCATCAGTTCTCAGAACACAAGCAGGGCAAAAAGTTATCGAAGGCTCTTGAGAAACGTTATGAAGGAATTTCAACACTTAAGTCTCTAAAGGCTAATGCTTTGAAGAAGGAATTTCATAACTTCTCGTCAATTGGGAATGAAAGTTTGGATGATGTGATCGACCGCTTATATCATTTGATGAGTGAACTGCACACTCATGGGGTTAAAACGTCCATGGAAGATAAAGTGTCGAGTTTGGCCGATGGGTAAGCTGATAAGTGGGATTCATTTGTTTCCACTTTAAGACATAATGCTGTGCTGGAGACATTGGACATAAATGATTTTATTCTGAAATTGAGGGAGGAAGAGGTACGACATAAGTACAAGTCTAAGAAGGGAACGTACACTCAGAATCCTTCCCTCTACAATGTGACTCCTACTACAACGTCTTCTAGTGCACCCTTGCAGACTTCTTCCGGGTCTATCACATCTGCAAACGTTCAAAGTGCATCTTCAGGTGGTGAGTCAAATGTTTCATCAGTGGTTCAACACAGTTCTGCAGAAGCTCAATTGACGAAGTTAATGACAAAGCATCTGGGCAACATAACTATGGAAGTGGCTAAGGAGCATATAGATCTACTTGCTGTTGTGGTACATTCTAATGATGGGTTAGTAGCAGGAAAGATTGGTAACTGCCACTTGGCCGACGAAGATTACGAGCAAGTGGATGAAACTGAGCTGGAGCGGATGGATATCATGTGGGCTCTCGCTAGTGCTGTGCGTAGAGCAAAGAAGTTTGTTAAAAAGACGGGACAGAACCTGGTGGCTACAAAGGATACAACTTTTGGATTTGACAAGTCAAAAGTCACCTGTTTCAACTGCGGTGAAAAATGCCATTTCAAGAGAGAGTGTGTCAAACCTAAGAAGACAGGAAATGGTAACCCGTTTTCATCATTTAACAGGCAGGATAAGGACAAAAAGGCAACGTCAACCAGCCATGACTCCAAAGTAATGGTAGCACAGGGTGATGAAGGACAAGACTGGTCCTTCCGTTTCTTATCTGATGGTGAAGCTAACATTGCATTGGTTGATGATCTGAACGACGACTCAGTGAGTGAGGGGGAGAACTCAGTTGAGCTTGATACTGCTGATGTGAATAAGACTATGGTTACTGTTGATCAACTAGTGGAGGATGAACTAAATGCAGAATCTGCAGCAAACCAGGAACCCCAGGCTGCTTTCATGGCTGGCACCTCTACATCTGCTCAGGTAGAATCGAAAGACGATCTCTTTGATAAACATGCTTGTGTTGAATGTAATAAGTTTAGGGAATGCATCGATTTGAAATTTGCTAGGTTATTAGAACATAATGATAACTTAGTAAATGACTTAAAGCTTTGCACTGAGGCTAATAGAGTATTAAAGCAAAATGAAAGCAGTTTTAAAGAGAAAATTGAATTGCTGAGAAAACAATTAAAAGAAACTGAGGTTGTTGCTTTTAACCAAGAAAATGACATAAAGTTTTACCTAAAAACAATTGAGGAAACTAAAAAGGACAGAGTTGTTTTACAAGTTGAAAATGAATCCTTAAAGCAAAAACTACATAGTTTAGCTAGTTCCTCTCACATCTTGAAAAACTTGGTTAAAGAAAGAAACAATGAGGAAGGGCTGGGTTATAAAGTTGTGCCTTCACCACATGAGATCCTCCTGAACACCAAAGAGAGACCTGTTAACAATAATCCCATCAAGGACCATGTGGTGACTACTCCTCTGGTCAGTGATCCAGACACTGCAGTTAAACCTGCTCCTCCGGTTGCCGATCAGAAGATTTCAACATCAGGCATAAAGGATAAAACCATCATTGAGGACCGGGTGGAAAAGGACGATAATGTACTCTTGGGTCGGGTTCACAATCTGTTGTAACACAACCTAAGACTTCAAAACCTACTCAGTCCAAATCGGTTAAGCAAGACCTTAATCATTTTAAAAGACAAAGTAATCATAATGTTAAACAAATCAAATTTTTCAAAGAAGGTGAAAAACCAAAAGTTGAGACCAAAAGACCCAAGCCTGAAGTGTACTCCCCACCCCACAAGAGATCTCCTAGTCCTGTTGAGAGGAGATCATGCTATACTTGTGGACAAAGATGTCACATTTCTTCACACTGTCCTCGCTATCAGACACCTAGGCTTAAAGTTGAACTAGATGAGGAAGTTAAACCATTTTCTTCAAAACAGAGATCTAAAACACCTGCTAGGTCTTATGCATCACCCCAACACCGCAGACAACACAAACAAGTCACTGGCAAGTCTATGATGCCTAAGGTGAAACCTGCTTTTGAAAATAAATCTAAAGTTCAAACTGTAAATCAGTCATCGGTTTACCACAAACAAGCCTTACACAAGGATGGTCTGTGGAAAGCTAAAACATCTGATGTGTCTGATAGTGTTGATAAGCAGAAGAATGACATTTCTCTAACTCCAAAAGGACAGTGGGTCGAGTTTGTGATGTGCGATGCCTCTAGGAAACCCAAGCCGGTAAAGGCTTGGGTCCCCCTCCTTAAGTAATTATTTTCTATTGTGTGCAGGTTGTCCGCTATAGTGCTTCTACCAACACATGGATTGTAGATAGCGGAGCATCCAGGCACATGACGGGAAATTAGTCTCTCATTTTCAACGTCAAAGAAATTAAAGGGGGGCATGTTACTTTTGCTGGAAACAAAGGAGGATACATTACCGTACAAGGAGAAGTAGGTAATAGAAAGGTAAAGTTTGATAAAGTAAATTATGTTCAACAGTTAGAAAACAATTTGCTTTCAGTTTCTCAGATATGTGACAAAGGCTTCAAAGTAATGTTTGACAATAGGAAGTGTTACATTCTGAATAAGGAGATGGAGATTCCTGAGGAGCCGGTATTAATGTCAGCGTCAAGGTATAACGATTTGTACGTCTTGGATATGTCAAATACTTCTACTACTGAGTCCACTGTTCAGTGCTTTTTATCAAAGGCAACAGAGGAGGAGTCCATCTCATGGCACAGGAGAATGGGACACATAAATCATAGGAAGATGAATCATCTGATTCATAACAACCTAGTTAAGGGAGTTACTGAAAAGAACTTCAAACTTCCAAATTTTTTTGTCTCGTGCAAGAAGGGAAAGCAGACCAAGAAGTCACACAAGACCAAGCACGTTAACTCTATCAAAATGCCCCTGGAGCTACTGCATATGGACCTTTTCGGTCCTGTCAGCACAAAGAGTATCGCTAGAGACTGGTACTGCTTTGTAGTCACAGATGACTACTCACGTTTCTCTTGGGTGATGTTTCTGAAAGCTATGTCTGAAACATTTGAATTGTTCAAGGTGCTCGTCACTACACTGGAGTCTCTCTACAATCTGAAGGTTAGGAAGGTTCGTTCAGATGATGGAACTGAATTTAAGAATCAATGGATGGATGCTTTCTGAGCTAACATTCAATGAATGCTTAGAGGATTTATGACTAATGAAAGAATGATAGAAGTGTCTAAAGATTCTATCAGATCCTTATAGATATTGGGTCACAATGATCAGAGGATCCTTCTGAGCTAACATTCAATGAATGCAGAGAAACATTCATCGAAATGGGTCATCCAGATCATTTCCCCGAAAAGCAATTCTTCAGAGCCAGAGTCTTCAATCATTGGAAACTCTTGTGCTATATCTTTCAGTATTGCATGTCTAAGCGAAGTGCTGGTTGGAATTCTTTCCCAATAGACATTGCATCTCCGATAGTGGAACTTGCTACTAATAGAAGGTTCAACATGGCAAAGTGGATAATGAATGGATTCATCTTCAACCTTGAAAAGGGCATTAGGAACAAATACCTAATGTATCCTAGGTTTTTGCAAATGATCATCAATGAAGAACACCCAGACTTTCATGCTTATGGAGTTGGTGGTGATATTCTTGAGTTTGAGCATATGTCTGATATATCATATAAGAGATTAGCAATGATCACTGGTGCTCAAAATGTACCAATATTTCAATATATGAGGAATATTGCAAATGATGATGTTGATATCAACATAGATCACTTCCACTTAATTGAAGGTGAACAAGTGGATCAAGCTGATCTTGTTGATGAAGTTCCTCAAGTGATCTCTGATGATGATGATGAAGACAATGATGATGATGATGAAGATGGTGATGATGATAACGAAGATGATGAAGATGATGATAGTTCAAGAAGTGATGATGATGCTGGTGATGCTGCTGAAGTTCATCAATCTGAGAGCAGTGAAATGACTATCTTTGATCATGGTGAAGAAACACATGATATTGATGAAGGAACATCTGCTCGCATTGCTCATGATAAAGAAGTGACTAAAGCTCATGTTGGTGATGAGATAGATGTTAATGTTCATGAAGAAGATGTTCAAAATCAAGACTTTGGATTTGACTTCATAGATGCTATAATTTCTGAGCCTGTATTTCAAAGTTCCACTCCAATAGAAGATGGAGAAACACCAGTTATTACAGCACACAATGTGTCTGTACAAACTAAAGATATGACTGATGTGATGAACATCAAACTTTGAAAGAATCAAACAGTGCTCAAGGAAAGATTATTGATGATTTGAAAGAAGAGAATGTGAAGCCAAAAGAAATTATACAAAAGAAAGATACTAAGATTAATGCTCTTGTAAGAGACAAAGATTAGAATATGAAAACTTTTAAAGTGATAATTAGAGACTTTATAATTTGATAGAGGAAAAGTGCAAGAAGTTAACTGAAGAGCATGAAGCTATGAAAGAAGAGTTGGCTAAACTGAAAGAAGATGAAAAGTCTGATTCTCCAGAGTTAATGATTGTATCTGAAATAACTCCTATTGACATTGAGAAAATATCTGAAAATGATAAAGGTAGGAGAATGATTGATGATGTAGATGTGTTAGTTTTACCTGAGCCATCATCTAGAGTACAAAAGATTTCTGAAGTCAAGAAGTGTTGGGTTTGTTAGAACATAAAATCATAGTTTAACCATTTAAACTTTCTGAAAACGCAGCGGAATTACAACTTTACAAACTCATTTATAAGCTGAAAAATATGTTCATTAGATGACCATATTGATGTATAAAACAAACCCAAAGAACAAAGGATCATTTATGTGAATTAGCAAGCTATGAACATATGTAAAACTACATAAAATCACAGCTTCATTGAGCTGTGATTAATACCTTTCTGCAGCAACTAAAGTCGACAGAAAAGGGTTGTTAGATGCTCAAAAACTCGGCCAAGGCACCAAGGAAGGAACCCTCAAGCTAGTATACCCCAAGCTCCTTGCAAACACACCTTCATGTTAGGTAGAAAACACCAAAAACAACTTCAAAAACCCTCTTTTTCTGCTGAAAAATTCTCCTTTCTTTGCTGAAAAACCGTAGGGTCTAGAGGGAGAGAAGAGAGAGCTGATTTTGTTGTTAGTTGCATGTGTTCATCTCATGAGAAGAAGAGAGAATATAGTCTAGTTAGTGGAGGAGACCAAGCATGCATGTGTGTGTGCTTCTAGAGAATAAAACCCCACTATCCCACATGCATGTGTGTATGTTTGTCAAGGAATAAAAGCCTTGTATGCATGCATGGTGGACGGCCACAACATGGCTGGAAAATGGTTTTGTTTTTCTTTTCATAATATCAAATATTAAGTTTTAACACACACATATATTGTCTAGTCTTGTAACTAGTTTATGCAATTAACCATTTAATTGTATAAGTAGTATACTCTCATTATTATTGGGTGTTATACAACTAATTTAAATAAGACTTCAAATAATATCATTGAACAAAATATCCTAATAAATTGTTCCATCTCATGTGCAACTTATTTAGAAAACCCATTTTCTAAATTTGGTGTAAATATTTAATTACATGATCATATCATCAATTAAATATTAATTGGTGTTTGCTAAGCTTGTTATTGGGTATAACCCGACTTGGATCATAACGTACTAACCACATCAATATTCTAAGTGTCTTGGGCACATAGAATCCTACAATCTCCCACTTGCCCAAGATTCATAGAAGATTGATACAAGCAGTAAATAACGCCTAACAACGGTTTACTACCCTTAATACGCATGACTTATGGCCATTCAATAACATCATCCCATTCAAGTACCCTACTTGAAATGATTTAGGTGAATCAATCATCTATCCTTTTGTTACAGATGTCATGTTAAATCCAAGGACACAGAATGATCATTCCTTGTTGATTTAACTTAATCAGGCCTTAGACATCTAACTCTCAACGAATAAGAGGAACAAATTACATCTTGACTACATACGTTTCTCACAAACACCTCGTGTTATACCTGAACATACCCTTATGTACTGTCCACTATTTTAGGACAGTGAAGAATTAGCTCAAGGTATAATACTTGGTGAATATCAAAACCCAATATGTATCTCAGGTCTGAGGATACCAAATGATATTCCCCTTTACTCAAATTTACTTATGATCAATCGATAAGATTCCATGTAGTAAAATTTGAGATGCGGGTTAGTCCAATATTTGTATCCCACAAATATCTATGAACCTTGGTAGCAACCTATTGCTCTATATTCATCCTTATGAATATCAACCAATCCAAGTTCATAATAATCTTACCCTCACACTTGTTCCCACAAGTATGAACGACTACAGACATTTAGAGTAAATAATTTACTCATGGATTAAACATGCTAAATTGGAACATTAATTGAAACATTATAACCAAATAATTTTACTCAAATAATAAAGAGTTCCACATATTCAAATACAAAATTTCATCAAGTCCAATCACTAGAATATCGAAGTCCTAAGGCACAAGTGTGACTTTCATGCTTTGACCTATCTAGGAGCTTCGTGAATGGATCCGCAATGTTTTGATCGGCATGAACTTTGCGAATACATATCTTTCCTTTTTTCAACTTCATCCCTTATGTAGTTGAATCTCCGCTCATTGTGCCTAATCTTTTGATGTGCACGGGGTTCCTTGATTTGAGCAATCACACCCTTGTTATCACAAAAGATTTCTAAGTGGTCTTGAATGGTAGAGACCACCCTTAGATCGGTGATAAACCTTTTATTCATGTAGCTTCCAAAGCTGCTAATGAGGCGGCTATGTATTCGTATTTTATAGTGGACAATGTTACCCTATTCATAATGGAGACATACCCCGATTGTGATCGAGGATCATTTCGATTAGGTTCGAAACTCGCATCCGTGTAACCCTTTAAAACGAGTTCCTTTTTCTCAGATCCGTATATTAGAAACATATCCTTAGTCCTCCTAAGGTATTTCAATATACTTTTAACAGCCATCCAATGGCTATTACTTGGATTCTGCTGATATTTTCTTGTCATGCTTAACGCGCATGACACGTCCGGTCTTAGTGTATATCATCGCATATATAATGGATCCTATAGCAGACGCATATGGGATGTCCTTTATAGAATATTGCTCATCCTTTAAGCTTGGACATTGAGATGCACTCAATATTGTCCTTCTTTGAACAGGTACCATACCTTTCTTAGAGTTTTCCATCTTGAACCTTTTTCAAGATTTTATCAATATATGCACTTTGGTTTAGACCTATCAACCGCCTCAATCTATCCCTAGAGATCTTTATTCCCAAAATATAGGCGGCTTCACCGAGATCTTTTATGGAAAAACAATTTCCAAGCCAGGTTTTAACACCTTCCATGGTTGGAATGTCTTTTCCATATAGTATTATGTCATCAACATACAATACTAAGAATGTGATTACACTCCCACCAGCCTTTTTATACAGACAAGCCTTGTCAGCGTTCTTGATGAAGCCCAATTTCTTGATCTCTTCATCAAAACGTTGATTCCAACTTCTCGATGCTTGTTTCAATCCATAGATTGATCTTTTTAACTTGCATACCTTGTTAGGATGTTTTGGATTGACAAAACCTTCAGGCTGTTTCATATGGACATCTTTCTCAAGATATCCATTAAGAGAAGTGGTCTTGACATCCATTTGCCAAATCTCATAGTCATAATATGCTGCTATGGCAAACAATATCCTGATAGACTTTGGCATTGCCACAGGTGAAAAAGTTTCATCATAATCAACCCCTTGAGTTTTGAGTGAAACCTTTTGCTACAAGTCTAGCCTTATAGGTATCCAATTTTCCGTGCAGATCGGTTTTCATCTCGAAAACCCACTTGCATCCAACCGGTTTGGAGTTAAGTGGTGGGTCAACCAATTCCTAGACTTGGTTGTCATACATGGATTCATCTCTACATTCATGGCTTCCAGCCATTTGTCACAATCTGAATTGGACATAGCATCATGGTATGTAGTTGGCTCATCGGATTCAACCTCATAGCATCCATCCATGAAAAATCCATATATTTCAGGTGGAATGCTAACTCTACCAGATCTGTGAACGTTTTGTGTGTATTGATCAACCTCTTGATCGTCATCAACAACCTCTTGTTGATAGCCAATATCAACCAAACGTGTATCGGCTTGTGGATCTTGATTTTCATCAAATTCCATTGTTCTATGCGTCACTCCTTCCATAAGGAACTTGGCTTCCAAGAACTCTGCCCTTCGAGCAATAAATTCCTTTTGCTCTGTTGGATCAAAGAAGTAGTATCCTATACAGTCTTTGGGATATCCAACAAATATACACGTAGTGGATCGACTTTCAAATTTGTTTTGGGTGTTAAGCTTAACATAAGCTTCACTACCCCATACCTTTTAAATATGATAGTGATGGAACTCTTTCCATGCCATATTTCAAAAAGGTGTCGAATCCACTTTCTTGGTTTGGGCCATATTCAAAATACGAGCCGTGGAGATTAGTGCGAAAACCCAAGATGATAAAGGTGGTAAGCTTATAGCCTTAATGAATTGAACCATATCCAAATAGGGTTCAGTTTCTCCTTTATCAGAATGAAGAACTTAGATAGTTATGTAGAGTTGATTTTCTACTTCATTATTGAAGATTTTGAACATTTCAAAAGCTTCGTTCTTATGTGTCATCAAGTGCACACAATAATAGCGACTATTATCGTCGGTAACAGTAATGAAGTATCTTTTCACCAATCTTTGTCATTGTCTTAAAAGGACCACATACATCCAAATGTATCATTCCTAATAAGTCTTTTGGTTCACACTTATCAAATGAAACATTTTCATTTGTTTCCAAAACACCATTCTTTTGAAGTGTTTGAATCCAATTCTTGTTTATGTGACCAAGATGTCAGTGTCAAAAATAATAATAACTTAAACCGATTTTAAGTTTCTTGGTGCTTAATATGTATAATGAGTTATTATAGGATGAATTATCATGAACTAATTCATGAATATCATCAAAAGGCATATCCTTAAAATGAAATACATCATCCATAAAACTTAATACCATTATATACAAACTTTAAATCATGACCATATTGTTTTAATAGGAAACTTTAATTATGTTCCTAGTCAAACTAGGTGCATACAAAAGGTTTTGAGACAACTTCCAAACCATTTGTAAGTCAAACTAGGTACATACAAAATGTTTTAAGAACAACATCCAAACCATATCGTTAGCGTTACTGCTTTTGCTATCGAGCCAGGGGTCTCTTTGGAAGCGGTCTCTCTACCTATCTGGATAGAGGAAACACTTGCCACCACCTACCCCTCCCAGACCTTGCTCTTGAGTGGGATATACTGGGTTTGTTTGTTTTTTTGTTTATTTCTTTTGAACCCCTTTGCAACAATTGCAAGTATGAGTCTCACATCCGGTATCCAATACCCATGTGTTTGAAGAAATGACATTTAATACAATGTGAATCATGAAAATTGTATTCGATGTTTGCCTAGCATCCCTCTTTATTTTTCAACTCCTTGAGATAGGAGGGACAATTCCATTTTATTGTCCTATCTCTCCTTGCTCAAAGCATGGATCGTTCTCATTTACTTTAGGCTTCATAAGCTTAGGTTGTTGAGGTTTCGCTTTAACCTTTGCTTTGATGTATTCCTTTCTTTTGGCAATAATTGCCTTAGGATCGAGATTGGCCATTTCTTATAGTCTCCCTCATTGATCGAAGAATAGGTAGAACCTCTCCACCCATCCCTGCCTCAGTTGCTTTTGAGCATTGCGTGAATTTCACCGATGCTCTTGTCCCACCCGTTCATATTACAGTTTATTATGAATGTCTCAAACCTTTAGTTGGGCAATCAAGGATCATATCCTTGGCCAACTACTTTGAGATAGGACAGTCAAGCATCTTGAGTCTATCAATGTGGCTTTTCATCTTAAGAATATATAAGATGATATCGATTGGGTTTCTTCCATGTGACATTCATAACGTGCTTGAACCGTTTCGAAGCAAACTTACTAAAGTTTGTTGAAGGAACATTTCCTTCAACTAGATTATCATGTCATATGCCCTATGATGTTCCAAACCCTTTTGGAGTTCGGGAATCATATTCCTAACATGAGGTAGGAAACTTGGATAGAATCCTTAATGTGCTTAAGCCAATCGTCAAAAGGCCTTAACATCAACAACGTTGGTTGGTGAGATATGGGATCGTCAAGGACAAAGGCCTTTACTCATTTTGAGAACGATTCTCAAGTTTCGAAATTGAGACCATAAGGTTGTTGTCGTTCTGACGATCCCTTTCTAAAATTGTTCTCAGTGAAAGGGTATGGACGGTCGGGGTGGTAGCATTATTGTTTGCGGCCATTCTACAAAATTTACAAAGTTCTTATTAGTATTTCTGAAAAATTTCATTTTAATTATTAATACCCTTTTATGTCTCATAGACAATTAATAATTAAAATCTAGAATCCAACGTTACATTCAAATAATGGTTAGGTGACCTTTATCCCATTATTTAATTTAACAAGGTAGTCAATATTTGACAATTGCAACCTTTTGCAACTTCTAGCCTTTATGGGATCGGTTAAACATCTTATGTTTGGTTGGCATGTTTAATCCCATCAACACCATTGTATGCCACGCTTCGGTGACCCTATGCACATGGTTTCCAATTCAAGTCGTCCTACTTACACACACATGTGGTTTACTAATACAAGTGGTTAGGTGACCTTTATCCCACAAATATGTTAAGCCCACCTCAAAACACAAGTTCCTTAAAGTGGTTAGGTGACCTTTATCCCACAAATAGTTCTCAAGTGATTCGAGTGTCGTGAAAAAGGATGGTGTTAAACTTTTTTCAAAAGGGATTTTTGGTTTTCATTAATTCTAGTTTTGAAAACTCTATTTACCTTGTATTTGCATGCTTTCAAATGCAAGGTATCCTATGGTTTATTTTCAATAAAACCTCTTTTATTAAATCATTAATCCCTTTAATAACCTTTTATTAACTACTTAATGATTAGAAACCATAAATTTTCAGCTTGTTATGTTTGCTAATGAGTTTGTTATGCATATCCAAATATCAAACAACAATCATACAACAAACAACCAAACAAGCATAATATTAACAACCACAATGTGCATAACCATAGCTACTATTGTGACCACACTTGTTTGCCATCACAAGTGTGGTCATTTGGTCTTTCCTAAGGGTTGAATACAACACAAGATTGAGGTCTTCATAGACTCCCACTTGAACTTGCATCCATATGCTTCAAGTCCTTCTTTTGTGTCTTCTTCTTGTGCTTCCTTCCCGACCATCTTCTTTTACAAAATATATATCCTAATACATATTTTCTAGTAAAAGAAAAACACTCCTAATCTATTATTACATCCCAATGAATAAATAGACAAATTATATTTTTAAACAAAGCACAAAAGAATAATATTACAACCCAAATGAAAACAACCAAAACAAACATTGCAAGCATCCAAACAACACAAGGCCAAAAGCTAGGTTATGCACCAACATGAACAATCATTAACATCATTCAACAAGCAAAATAAACCCCATCAAACCCTAAATTTTTAGCCAACATAAACTGAAAATTAGGGTTTGTTTGTCCAAACAAACAACATCCAAATATATCAACCAATTGACTTTCTTATCTTTCAAAGTTTAATCATAAGCATGAAGATATAACTTTAAAAGACTTGGGGTTTATTAAGTCAACCAAAATCAGCCCCTAATTAGTTGATTAACATCCTTTAGAACGTTTTTTAAAGGGTAAGAACAAGCAAGCTATCCACATAACCGGCTCTTGATGCCATTGTTGGGTTTGTTAGAAAATAAAATAATAGTTTAAACATTTAAACTTTCTGAAAACGCAGCGGAAATACAACTTTATAAACTCGTTTATAAGCTGAAAAATATGTTCATTAGATGACCATATTGATGTATAAAACAAACCCAAAGAACAAAGGATCATTTATGTGAATTAGCAAGCTATGAACATATGTAAAACTACATAAAATCACAGCTTCATTGAGCTGTGATTATTACCTTTCTGTAGCAACTAAACTCGACAGAAAAGGGTTGTTAGATGCTCAAGAACTCGGCCATGGCACCAAGGAATGAACCCGCAAGCTAGTATACCCCAAGCTCCTTGCAAACACACCTTCTTGTTAGGTAGAAAACACCAAAAACAACTTCAAAAACCCTCTTTTTCTGCTGAAAATTCTCCTTTCTTTGCTGAAAAACCGTAGGGTCTAGAGGGAGAGAAGAGAGAGCTGATTTTGTTGTTAGTTGCATGTGTTCATCTCATGAGAAGAAGAGAGAATATAGTCTAGTTAGTGGAGGAGACCAAGCATGCATGTGTGTGTACTTCAAGAGAATAAAACCCCACTATCCCGCATGCATGTGTGTATGTATGTCAAGGAATAAAAGCCTTGTATGCATGCATGGTGGACGGCCACAACATGGCTGGAAAATGGTTTTGTTTTTCTTTTCTTAATATCAAATATTAAGTTTTAACACACACATATATTGTCTAGTCTTGTAACTAGTTTATGCAATTAACCATTTAATTGTATAAGTAGTATACTCTCATTATTATTGGGTGTTATACAACTAATTTAAATAACACTTAAAATAATATCATTGAACAAAATATCCTAATAAATTGTTCCATCTCATGTGCAACTTATTTAGAAAACCCATTTTCTAAATTTGGTGTAAATATTTAATTACATGATCATATCATCAATTAAATATTAATTGGTGTTTGCTAAGCTTGTTATTGGGTATAACCCGACTTGGATCATAACGTACTAAGCACATCAATATTCTAATTGTCTTGGGCATATAGAATCCTACAAGAAGAAGGTGTAAATTTTGTTTAAGAGATAATTGAAGCTCTTGATGATATTGAGGATGAGTTTGATGACGATTGGTATAATGAAGTGTTAGAAGATGAAGATATTGCAGAAGCCAATATTGAATCTACATTTTCACCGATAGAGACTACTCATGAAGAAATACCTGTAGACTTTGAAGATAGGTATAACTATCTGGTGAAAATTAAATATAATAGAGTTTTCCTAGATGGTTTGACTGTTTCTCAAATCAATGAACAATATGAGAAATGCATAACAGCTGAGTCAATCACCCCAGTTGACCCAAATGAAATAGTTGTTGAGCATGGTGAATGGAATTCTCTTCAAGAAAGTATAAATGTATAGGAAATACCATCTTCTAAATTGCACCATCCTGATCCGAAAGACATGGTTGTTGTTTCCTTAAGATCATGGTTGCAAGCAAGAAATTATCCTTGGAAGAGACTCAAAAGATTACAAGCTGAATCTCTAAGGAATCTTGTAAAAAGTTTTCAAGGGACTGAAAAGCAAACAAACAAGATGGTTGTGCTTGACACCGACAATCCTCAATATTTGGAGATCACCAAGAGAACAAGAATGCTAAAACCTCTAGAGGTTAAGTCAATAGCAATGAAAAGCTCAGTTTATTAAAAGAGGAAAGAGTTAATGAAAATGCTCCTGAATCAGAGCAACACGCGTATAAAGTCTCTCTTGATCAGAAACAACTTTTTAACAAAGTTCGATCTACTGGTGACTTGGTATGGAATGTTTTACAGAAAGGACAATCTATTTCTGAGTTGCTTAATGCCATGATTGCTCCTAACATCACTAACGCAGTAAAGATCGTAGATTGGAAATATGATTAAGTTTTTGGCGCATTCTTGATTAAACGAGTCTATGTAGTTTGTGATGTCTACCACTTCTTTTCCCAGTTCAAGACTTAAAGGAGTTTAACAAACTGCCTTTGATCAACCCAACAGGAGCAAAAAAGGTGAAATGTTTGTCTAGTTATTAAATAGAGGAATCATAAGAGCTAGTTCATTTCTACAGATATTATGTACTCAAGAAGATAAGGAATACTTCAGTACTCTAAAAAAGAATAGGAAGATTCAAGGCAAACAAGCAAAAGATGAAAACTTTTTGATTGAATTTTATGATCAGTATTTTGAAAAGGTCACCACTCCAGGATTGAAAGTAATTGAAGGGACTCAAAAGTCTAAACCAATCCTGCGATGGTTCTACAATTCAGATACATTTGAGCTTAAATTGGTCTGAAAACTCGAAAATTAGGATGAGGACATGATTACTCTATTTGGAGTATTTGAGCTTAAATTGCTACATCCGAGTTATATTTCATTTGTCTGTACAAAAGTTTGAAAGAGCCACTCCAGTGATTGTTGAAAATGATAAAAAGTATTTTCTCTCTATGATCAAAGTTATGAATACGGCTATGGAGAGAATCTCCTTGAGGAAAGCTTTAGCTTATGCTAACATTGTGAAAAAAGATATAATGGAAATAGAGTTTTTGAGAATTTCTAGCAAAGGTGTTTTGGAAGTATACTCAAAAGGAAGTTCAAAACCTATTGAGTTATATGCAAACATTGATATTACAGGATTATCAAAGGAAACTCTAGAAGTTATGAATAGACTGGAGATAAAGACTAACAAGGCAAAGCCGGAGCAAGGTATCTTAGTGAGCAAGTTCAAGTCTGCAATAGCTAAGGCCTTGAAGGAACAAGAAATGTATAAGGAAAAGCCTACGTTCAAGAATAAAGAAGAACCCGAAGACTTCTTTGAAGTTTGAAAGAGAAGAGAAGACAAAGGAAAAGAGAAGAATGCTGATGAAAGAAAAAGAAGACAAAGCTATGAAGAAAGAAGATTTTGAACACCGAAGACCATGTAAATCTTAGGGGAAGTATTATTAGAACTTCTTAAAGCTTAACATGTTGTCTTTAGTTGTCTTTTGTATAAGTTTTGTCATAGTATAGGGACTAGTTTGTAAATAGTAGGTTCTTTATTTATTGGTAGTATAAATAGCTTAGATATGTGTATGTAGTAGACTAGACTAGACAGACGAGACTTGTAACTGGTAGTTAAACTTGTATTTGTCTTTGCTTTCTATCAATGAACGACTATGAATTTTTCTTGATTGTTTGCATAGATTTGATTGCATTTGTATGTTTTTAATTGAATTATGTTCTAACATCATCACAGATTGATTCATTTGATCCTATCCTGTTATCTGTCATTCAACCTTAACCTCAACCTCAGGAGGAGCTTCGCTTGGTGGAGAATGCAAGTCCACAAGCTCTCCCTTCTTAATCTTCTACTTGATCACTCTAATGTGCTCATCCATAGTGGATAGAGACGTTGGACCAAGCCTCCTTCTAAAGAATCCGTACAGATTCAAGAAGCTCATCATCCTTTGTATGTCAGTAGACTTCTTTTGGCTCTTTTGGATGATGGCTTTTGACATTGTAGCTTCTTCCCTGTTCTTTCTCTTAGCAGCTTTTTGTTGATTTAAGAACTGTTGTTCAAGCTACTTAAGGTACTCAAATTCAATGTATTCATAAGAGAGGGGAAGAAGTGCAGATGACTAATAAAGGCATGTGGCAGTTAGGTAGTTAATCATGTTTTGTCTGTCAGCTTCTTTTTCTACCTGAGGTTGTTTAGTTGCCGCATCCTCTCTCTCAGGACTTTCATGAATTAGGGAGAGGGAAGGAGCATGTTTGTACAGTCTCTTTTATGTTCTTTCTTCTTTGACCTTGAGGAGCAGCTCTGCATCCTTTGCCTCCTTCTTCTCCTTTATCATATCTAAGTCTGCCAGTTCATTTAACTCTTCTAAGGGAAGAGAGATGAGTTCATAAATGTTTTAGTTTCTAGTTCCCAAATAGTTCAATCTGGCAGTCCTCAACTCATCATGTTAAGTGTTTGGCCTGGGGCTGTCCTGATTGCAGCTTCCATGAAGCCGGAGTGTAAGGCCCCGCTCCCGGGCGCCTTACGGTTGGTGGTTCATCGCACGTATGACGTACATTTAATACATGATCATAAAATATGCAGCGGAATTTATAAAATATACATTCTCATTCATTCATAAAAGTCATTACATAATTGACATGATTACAAAAATTACAGCTTTCTCTACTTTGTCTCCCCTCATAGGGTCATACAGCGACCTCTAGAGAGGATATTAAGTTCAAAAATATAAAAATTATATTTTATACTAAAGAATATTCCTTAAGTAATTCCGTACATCGGAACCCTTAAGGAACACTCTTGACACTCTCATGCAACATATTTCGTTGCATGTGCTGCGCACACGCGCTTCCGGTGCGTGGCAGCATATTCAAAATTAAAGAAGATTTCTTAAGTAATCCCTTTTATGGGAATCCTCAAGAAATCTCGTAATGGCATGCAACGTGATGAGTTGCGTGCGTTATGGGCCCACAACGCATGACGTTGCAGCATTATCAAATGGAGAATGCCATCCCAAAAGAGCTGAGTAGCCGCCTCGTGCCATCCCCAGCAACGCTACCTGCCAACTGGAAACACATAAAAAGTCAGCGTTGCTGAGTGAGTTCTAGTTTTATAATAAACATACATTTTTTATATTAGAAACCGTTCATTCTTTACACGTGATCATACATCGTACGTACATATAGATAATATCTTTATTATCTCATTCGTTCATTCGTTCGTTCGTCATACATCGTTATCTTTCACTTCTCGTTTAGGTCCTGTCAGGCTTTACCCACTTCATGGCACGCAGCCATGATTACTGTGGTCGAATGACAAGGACCCCGTTACATCTTTTCTTGCACATTGGATATCTTTTGTACCACTACCATCTGCTATACCCCGAACGTTATTAGCTACCGGGCCGAAGTCATTAAATGAACAGCAAAACGTATGCCACGGTACTAGAGGTAAGCGGTAGGGATACCATACATATGGTCAATCACTAAGAAGGACCCGTTAAACTTATCCAATGTTTGCAAGACATCTTTCGTTCGTTCGTTCGTTAATGCATGTATTCATCATCTTTTAAATCATTCGTTCATTCATTAATACATGCATTCGTCATCGTGTTCCTCTTTCATTATCTTTCACTTTACGTTACATAATACTTCGTTCGTTCGTTCATTAATACGTAAAGCCATAGAAAGATATTCATGCGATATTATAAGGAACACACTCATCATACATACATCATCATACATAGCATCATACGTACATCGTCATACATAACATCATACATGCATCATCATTCATCATCATACTTAACCTCGTGCAATCATAACCTACATCATCAATCATCACTAGGCACTTACTCCCGTATCCTTCCCGAATCCGGGACCTACTATGCGTCATCTTGGTGCAGTAGCACTAACTGTCCCTCCAAGAACGTGGGGGCTCATTCTAGGACTTTATATAACGTGCCGAGTCCACAATCATACCTTAGACGTATAACACAACGTTATACCCAAATGGGTCATACATACATACGTCAGTAAACAAGTTTATATGTGTTCCAGCCCCAAAAATCATTTAAAAGCAGTAAATGAGGGGTCCTAGAACTCACCTGTGCTTGACAAGCAGCTTCTCAATCAAGCCTTAAAGACGCGGGTCACACTACACTGCCTGCAGATAAGTTAACACTCAAAAGAGTTAATTTCTGCCTAATTTCGCTACTAAGTTCGCAGGTAGTTTCGCCCGTAATTTCGCCAGTAGTTTCGCTGGGCAAATCAGCAGTTTCGCTGCTAGTTTCGCCGGGCAGCATTCTGCCAGTTTCGCTGGACAGATTCGCTGCCTTGAGCGCCCAACTTTCGTTGGAATTCCCTAGTTTCGCAATATCTAAGGTCAACTTGGGCATTGGCATAGTCATCAGCGAAACCATAGTTTCGCTCAGGCGAATATGTGGTTTCGCTGCAGCGAAACTGTAACTTCGCTGTAAATCCTTCCAGTTTCGCTGGATGAACTTACAGTTTCGCTGGTCGAGACCTTAAATTCGCAGAACGAGCTGAAATTTACGAATCAGCTCGTTTCAGCCCAAAAATCCAATCCTTTCCACCCAAACCCTTGGATTATCGTCCAGGAAGCTATATCTAAGCTCATTACACGTTTTCTTACTCTAAAACGTGCGTTTTGGGGCGATTTTTGGCACTTTAAAACCCAAAAACCCCAAACTCGGGTTTTTCACCAAGTGTAGCAATTTAGATGCGTTTCTTACCTTGATTCTTGTAGTTTAGGAGTCCACAAACACCAGCCTTCGATTCTTGACCACCTGAGCTTCAATCCGGCACTTTCTCTCTCTACACTTTCTCTCTCTAGAATGGACGTTTGAGTGAAAATGAGAGTTGCTCAGCTGATCCATCTATTTATATGCCAGGCGTTCCCGGGACCCCAAACTCGTTAAACTCGTGACCCGGAGGGTTAACTCGGTGTAATACCCGCAACCATTTTATATTTATTAAATGGTTTTTCATCCAAGCCCATCACTATCACTTGACTCGATTAGAAAATTTTCCGGGTGTTACACGGAGGAACCAACTGAACTCTCTCCCCTTACCTTTCTCTTCCCCTCTCTTTACTTCTCCTCAAACTCCTCAGAGGTCATTTTCCTCTTTCCTTTGTCACCCATGGGCCTTGGTGACTCAGGTTGGAGAGAGCTATGGCCTTCATTGCTTGGTTTAGCAGTCAAGCTCTGGCTAGAGAGAGGTTATGAAACACCTTCATCAGTTGGTGCCCCACTGAGGGTACAAGATGTTGAAGTGATGGACTCTATGACAATGCTCAGAGGTTCAATCACTGGGCCTTCAGTCAAGGTTTCCCCTCCGAAGCTAAGCTTAGGTTCCACCACAACATCCGTGACCAATGACATTACCTGCTTCCATTTGTCTTCTTCTATGTCTGAGTTCTTCCATGATACTGTCTTGAATTCTCTCAGCCAATTTGTCAGCTTGTCTGTGTTGGCTACGGTTGACAAGTGGCATGTTGACAAGAGAAAGGTTGTCATAGTAGTTCAAGGTCTAAAAGTTAAAGACCTCTTGTTGTCCTTGAAGTATATGCGGTATGAGGGCTCTTCTTTCAACATCATACCTCCACCAATGTATTTCATTTGCAGCTACATAGGATGGGAATAACATTTCCCTTGGTATACCATCCTAAAATAGACTCTGGATGAGTGAGTCTACATCAATGTACACTTGAGGAGGTTGCTGAGTTTGGACATTTGCATGTGAGGGTGGTGTGTCACACCCCGGGCCCAGGTAGGGTGGGACATCACAGACTAGCAACAATATATGGCAGCGGAAACAAACCAATACAAGAGCTCAAAGGAGAGAATATTATATGGCATTTAAAGTTTCAAAAGGTACCGGGGCTAGAAACAGATCTAGCCCCCAAATTAGTTATACAGTCAACATAAAAACAGATTGTATTGTTTAACAGAAATTTTCAATCGTTCAATAAGCGAAATTAAGCCAATGTGCAGGACTGGGTGAAGGGGTTTGCACATTTACAACACAACAACACAATGAGGAGAGTGTATTAGAACATTTAACAGATCAAATGGGGAACCGGTTATGATGATGCTAAGAACACAAAAGTAAACTCAGAAAGAACGAACAAGATAACAACACAAGTGGTTGGTTTTCAGGGATGTTGTGTATTGCTTCTCAAATTCAAAGTTACAAGTATTCAGCATTGTTACATTACAAGACTTTGAGATACTATATACTACAACCTACAGACGGCCATACTTTCAAGGCCAGCTGGATACATGAACTAGACAACACAATCCATGTAGAGTCAAAAGGCAGATTGCCTTTTCGCTAATGACTATGACATGCCATAGCTCACATCCTAATATATTACAAAAAGGATAAAGGTACATAAAGTAGAAAGGTTTGATCCAAGAGCTCAACGTACAGTTTTGCTAAAGTATGGACCTTTTCACCAACTCATATAAGTTGGTGACCAACCAGAGTAGGCAGCGGCAAAGTGGTTCAGCTTTTTTAGAAAAAGTACATCAGATAAAAGCATGTATGATAAAAGTCTTTGGAAGAATCTGTCTTGGCTTCTTGGCTTTGGAAGACTTTGTCTTGAAGCTAAGGAAGACTTTATTTCTGGCTTCAGAAGATATTGGTCTTTTCTACAGAAGATTTTACACTTAGAATGTTTCTGAAGTGGTGTAAAACTTCTGTAGCAATACTACTTCATGTTCTGTGCAGCATGCGGAAGACATGATCATTACATAAAACTACTGAAAGAAGACTAGCACAACTACTGAAGAATACTTCTTCAACTGTTATGATAACTACTGAAAGAGGATCATCACAACTACTGAAAAGTACTTCTTCAGTTGTTGTGACAACTACTGAAAACTGTCTTCAGACTTTGTCTTCAGACTTTGTCTTCAGACTTTGTCTTCAGTTGATATCTTCAGCTGATGTCTTCAGCTGTTGTCTTCAGCTATTACCTTCAGTTGTTGTCTTCAGCTGATGTCTTCAGCTGTTGTCTTCAGCTGTTACCTTCAGCTGTTGTCTTCAGCTAACGTCTTCAGCTGTTACCTTCAGCTGTTGTCTTCAGCTGATGTCTTCAGCTATTGTCTTCAGCTGTTACGTTCAGCTGTTGTCATCAGTAGATAGTTACAAGAGTGTTTTGGCAGCATTAGACTTCTTGGAATCCTCACAAACTCCCCATTGGCTGATGCTACCAAAACACTTGAAGATATTCAATAGTTCACAGTCCTTAACATGATCATGACCATTCCTTTCTTCATTAGAGGGTCAGGATCACTCAGACTTGTTAAGTATCTTCTCATGTCAAAAAGATCATGCAGAGGTAAATTAAAGTGGTCTTCCCAAGAGTAGACATTTACTTCACCTTGATCTCCGACTACATGCCATCTCTCTAGATTAGTTGAGTAAATCCAGGATAAGATGGGTCTTCCTGATGCAAGAGGAGCCATTTGAATTGGAGATGTTTGTGCTTTATCTTCTTGCACTTCCTTAGGATGCTCTGATTCATCCTGAGGATCAGAGAACGTTGATTTTGACTTCTTCTTCTTCTTTGCATCAGATTTAGAAGCCATCCTCTTCTTCCTCTTTGCAGTCTTTAACTGAGAAGAATGGCCTGCAGCACCTTGTAGATCAGTTGTGTCTTCCTTAGTTGGGTGTTCCTCCCTCACATGTTCAGAAGGAGAGGGAGTTTGACCCTGTTGTGGGTCAGATGTTGAGGCTGGCCTTTGACCTTGCTGTTGGTCAATAGTTGATAAGGTTAGCCTTTGACCCTGCTGTGGATCAGAAGATGAAGCTGGAGGTTCAGTTTAAGTTGTCTCTTGTTGTTCAAACTTAACCTCTACTTGATGTAGAGCTTGACTTGGAGAAGTGTGCAAGTCAGCAAGCTCTCCACTCTTGATCTTCTACTTGATTACCCTGATATGCTCATCCATAGTGGATAGAGACATAGGGCCAAGTCTCCTTCTGGAGAATCCATACAGCTTCAAGAAGCTCATCATTCTTTGTCTATCAGCAGATTTCTTTAAGTTCTTCTGAATGAGAGCTCTTGACTTAGCAGCTTCTTCCATCATTTTCTTCTTTGTTGTCTTCTGCTCTTTGAGTACTTGAAGTTCAAGTTGTTTGAGATACTCAAACTCAATGTACTCAAAGGGCAAGGGAAGAAGTGCTTCTGCCTGGTAGAGGCCTGTGGCACTCAGGTAGTCTATCATCCTTTGTCTATCTGTTTCTTTATCTACCTGAGGTTCTTGTGTAGCAGCCACAGCCTCTTGCACAGGACTTTCTTGAACTGGCGAGAGAGTAGGAACATGCTTGTATCGCCTTTGTTGTCTTTTCTTCTCTTTGTTCTCAAGAAGAATTCTTGCATCTTCAGCTTCCTTCCTCTCTCTTGACATTTCCATGTCAGCCAGATCGTTCAATTCTTCTAAGAGGAGAGAGATAATCTCATCTATGTCATAGTTCCTAGTCTGTAAGTAAGTAATCCTGACTGCCCTCAACTCATCATTTTGAGTGTTTGGTCTGGGGGCAGCCCTGATTGCAGCTTGCATGAAGCTTGAAGACCCCGTGGAACTTAATCCCTTAGCTTCCTCTTTCTCTCTCTTTCCTCCTCCTCAATCTCCTCAGGGGTTAGAACCCTTTTCCCTTTGTCAACCACAGACCTTTGTGACACAGGGTGGAGAGAGCTTTGGCCTTCATTGCTTGGTGCAGCATCTAAGCTCTGGCCAGAGAGAGACTGTGATACACCTTCACCAGTTGGTGTTTCACTAAGGGGTGGAGTTGCTGAAGTAGTTGTTGTTGTGACAGGTGTTTCAATCTCTGTCACTTCTTCAATTGATTGTAAGACAGGACTTTCAGTCTCTATCATTGGGCCTTCAGTCAAGGTTTTCCCTTTGAAGCTAATCTCAGGGTCTGCCTCAACATCCAGTTGACCAATGACATTACCTGATTGCCTTGGTCTATCTTCTTCAGCTTCTTGCCTTGATACACCCTCCCCAAAGATACTTTGAAACAAGTAGTCTAGGATGTTCACATCAATATGAACATGAGGAGGTTGCTGAGTAGGTACAGTTACAAGAGAGGATGGTGAGTCCTCAATGTCCATACTCCTTGAAGAACTCCCAGCTCTGTGATTGTAGTGACTTTCTCCCCCTTTTTGGTAGCATCACCTTCTTGTATAGGTGAGCTAGGAGTTATGTCAACCACATCCGCAGGTTCTTGTGTTCCTAGTTGAGCTCTTCTTAATGGTCTCTCAGCTAGTTTTTCTTTAAGATAAGATATCTCAAGTTGTTGATCATTGACCCTATTTTGTAAGGTAGTCACTTGAAATTCAAGATGACTAACCTTTAAGACTAAGTAAGTGCATATGTTTGACAGTTTTTGCACCTTTAATCTTAGATTCCCCTCATCTTTACTAGAAGAATCATGGGGGGATGAGAGAATTGGACCTAAGTCTTCACTCTCATCACCAGCGTGGGGTTCTTGGCTGCAGGATTTCCTCTGCTCTTGACAGCCTCAGATGAAGTATCAATGGGCTGAGTTGCCATGGTTGAGGTCTTAATGATGTAATCACTTACAAAAGTGAGAGCCTCTTCCATATGGATCCCCTGAACAGGTTTAGAAGGACCCACCTCAGCAATGGGTGACTGATGTGGGAAATACATAGGAAATTCAGAAGCACTCCTCTTTCTTTGAGTAGGTGAAGAGTAGAGAGATTCATGGTGTTCACTGAAGCCTAAGTCCTCATCAGTGTAGAATTCAAGGTTGGGTATTTGGGTATTTAAGTCCAAAGGCTGGGGACGGTAACTGTCCCCTGAAGGTTGTTCACTTAAGTGTTGAGACTTAGAGTGAAGGCTTAAGGCAGTTGGGCTTATGAGCTCATCAGGCTGATCATGACGAACATCAGCACTGATTCTTGAAGAGATGGGAGTGGTTTGCTCCTTAGGAGAAGTGGGAGCTCTAGTATCCACTTCTTCCTGTATGGGTGAGTATATGGGGACCTGCACAGACTCAATAGCTTGAGCAGTGGTTCGTTTGGATTTTCTTTGGTAGGTGAGGGTGATTTGAGGCTGTTTTAGTGGTTGAGATGTAGAAGGTGTGGGTTCAACACTAGCTTGTGTTGCTAGATTGTCACCATGAGCAATGAGCTCTAACATTTTAGGGACCAGGGCTGTTTTTACCCCTTAGAAGCCTATAGTTGGCTTCTTCATAAATCTTAAAGATGCTTGGCTTCATCTGTCCCAATTTAAGAATATTATTTATTTCCCTCAACTGTGATCCAAGTTCACAGTTGAGAATGTGTTGAACATATCTAGGAAACATATAGTATTCTAAGGAGTCCAAGTTAGCAAGCAAGTTTGTGTAAACAAATTGCGAGTACCTAAACTTGACCCCTTCTACCATTCCATGAACTATAAAGGAGAGATCCTCAGGAATTTGGTCCCACCCACCATGCTTGTTGGACAAGCTGTGAATCACTACATGGAGTAGGTATTTCCACTGGCATGAGACCTTCCCTTTCCTGAAGGTCTTTACAGAGAAATCTCCCTCATAGCCCATTTGCTCAAAGGAATAGTTGACAACTTCCTTTGGGAAAGACAGTTCACCTTCTTCATCATCCAGCTGAAGATGGGTGTTGATGATGGCTGGAGTGATAAAGACTGTCCTCCCTTCACTATGGCAGATAGTGCCTTCTCCGCATCTATAATAATAGCTTAACATGTCCTCCAAAAGTTAAGTAGGTGATCCTCATAAAGAATAGAATCAATGGTGAGTGAGGTGTAGTAGTTGGATAGAGCAAGAAAACGGCAAACCTCTGAGAAACTATCATCTTTCTCAGAGTGCAACAAGGCAACTTGATTGTGCTGCCTATGGAGTTGCATGGAGAAATTTTGGTTGTTTCTGTTTGGAATGTTGGCCATTTTTGAAAAGCTTAAGGATGAAGAAATGGTGAAGAACAGAAGTGGTTTCAGAGAGATTAAGTTTGAGGTATGGGTGAATTTTGGAGCAGGTAGAGGAAAGAGGTGTAACCGTTGGATATTTGTATGAATTTGGATTTGAGACAAAGTTAATAGAAAAGGATAAACTTTGAAATCCATTGTGTTGGTCCCACCTCTGAAAAGTAGTTTGCTTTTTGCCCAAAAGGTAGTTTTCTTGGAATTAAAAAATCTTCTGAAGATAATTTAACTTTGGAAGTTTTGTCCAAAAATCTTCCGAAGGGTATTTTGCTTCGGAAGTTTTGACTAGAAAGCTTCCAAAGGCAAATTTTGCCTCTCAAAAATATTTCAAAGATTTTGAAGAATTTTGATTCGGAAGCAATTTATACCACTCTTAAAAAACTTCTGAAGGCAACTTTAAATCTTCTGAAGGATAAAACATCTTCCAAATGATAAAAAGTGTAAAATTCTAAAAAATCTAAGGAATATCCTAAAAGAATTTTCTTCCAAGGAGAAACTGGGGCTTATTAAAGTGATAGAATAGACAACATAGAACACACATAGTTTTAGAAATCATATGATTAAGTTTTTAAGAAAAGCTACTCAAAGTTGATCATCCCAATAGTTGATATAAGATATTTAAATCTCTGTTCATCAAAAGCTTTTGTGAACAGATCAGCATATTGTTCATCTGTATGAACTTTGATTAGTTTGATTAATCCCTTTTCAAAATTATCTCTAAGCAGATGATACCTGATGTTGATGTGCTTAGTTCTTGAGTGTTGCACTGGATTTTCTATGATTGAGATAGCACTGTTGTTGTCTATGTGAATAGGATTCACTTTGAAGTTGAATCCATAGTCTAGCATCTGATTTTAAATCCAAAGCACTTGAGCACAACAGCTTGCACCAGCAATGTATTCAGCCTCAGCAGTTGATGCAGATACACAGGATTGTTTCTTGCATTGCCAAGAGACTATCCTTCCACCAAGAAATTGACATCCCCCTGCTGTAGACTTTGCAGTCATTTGCATCCACCATAATCACTATCTATATATGCTTACAGTTTGAAGTCAAAATTTTTAGGATACCAAAGGCCAAGAGATGGGGCTCCTTTAAGGTATCTTAAAATTCTTTTGACAGTGATTAGGTGTGATATCTTGGGGTTGGCCTGATATCTTGAACAGATGCAATTGGCAAACATAATATCTTGCCTGCTAGCTGTAAAATACATAAGAGACCCAATCATAGCCCTATAGAGATGTTCATCAACACACTCCCCCTCAAGGTCAGGTCCAAGGGAGTGGTTTCTAGCTATGGGTGTCTTAGTAACCTTACATTCAGTCATGTTGAACCTTTTAAGTATGTCTTGTACATACTTTGACTGATTTATGAAGATACCATTTTCAACTTGCTTCACTTGAATCCCTATAAAGAAATTGAGTTCCCCCATGGCACTCATTTCAAATCTATCCTTCATGAGCTTCTCAAAGTCTTTGCAGAGCTTTGGATTAGTTGACCCAAAGATGATATCATCTACATATACTTGAACTAGCATTATGTCATTTCTTGTTCCTTTGATGAAGAGAGTTCCATCAATAGTACCTCTTTGAACCCATGTTGACAGAGATACTAAGGTAGAGTCTCATACCACTTTCTTGGTGCCTGATGTAGCCCATAGAGAGCTTTTTCAAGCTTGCAGACATAATCAGGATGATCAGGATCTGCAAAACCATGTGGTTGTTTGACATACACCTCTTCATCAATCACTCCATAAAGAAAAGCACACTTGACATTAAATTCATATACCTTGAAGTTCTTGGATGCAGCAAAAGCTAGGAATATCCTAACAGCTTCAAGTCTTGCTACGGGAGCAAAGACATCAGTGTAGTCAATCCCTACTTCTTGAGTATACCCTTGAACAACTAGTCTAGCCTTGTTCTTGATGACAAGTCCTCTATCATCCTTCTTATTCCTGAAAACCCATTTTGTACCTATGGTAGTCTTTCCATGAGGAAGAGGACATAGGTTCCAAACCTTTTGCCTCTTGAATTGAAGTAACTCCTCTTGCATAGCTTCAACCCAAGTTCCATCCTTTAGAGCTTCATCAATCTTCTTTGGCTCTATTTGGGTTAAGAAACAAGAGTGAAGACAGATATTGGCATTATGAGACTGTCCTCTTGTGTTTACACCAGTTCCAACATCTCCAATGATGTTTGTAGAGTGGTGAGACTTGTGGATCCTGAGTTGAGGAATCACGACAAGTGGTTTAGACAGATCCAAATTGGAGAAATTCTGATCTGGTAAGGAGGATTCACCCTCTACATCAGCACACCTATCAAGATTAACTTGATCCAATGAGTGTGTGACATCATTGAGATTTTCTTCAATGGGATGGTTCTCAGTATCAAGGAATTCTTGATCACTGTCACCACCACCATGTTATCCAACATTTGAAGTTCCTATATTTGAGTTTTGTGCCTCAAAACAGGAAAATGAAGGCAACTCAGATGTATTAGCAGGATTTGTCATTGATGTGCTGGTAGAAGCTTTATTTACAGGATTAGTTACCACCAGAGCTGGAGATATGTTGCTTGAAGATCTTCTCAGCTCAATTCTTGGATCAGGATCACCTGTAGGTAATATATCTGTGGATCCTGAAACATTCTCACAAGATTTGTTAAAACAGTTGGTAACTAAGTCAAGATCAAACAGCCAATCCGGACCAGAACCTTTCACACTGGGAGTGTGTTCACTTAAAGTCATATTGGCTGACTCCTCAACTACTCTAGTTCTGAGATTGTATACTCTATAAGCTTTAGCTTGAGAAGAGTATCAAATGAGTGTCCATCATTTGATTTCTCAGCAAACTTGGCTATATGATCTTTGGTATTCAAGATGGTGCAAGAACATCCAAATGACCTGAGAAAACCAATGAAAGGTTTCCTCTTGTGCCAAAGTTCATAAGGAGTCTTACCATGTGTCTTAACTACTAAAACTCTATTTTGCACATAGCAGGCAGTGTTGACTGTCTCTGCCCAAAAGGTGATGGGTAGTTTAGAGTCAGACAACATAGTTGTTGCAGCTTAAATTAGTGTCCTGTTTCTCCTCTCAGCAACTCCATTTTGCTGAGGAGTCCTATGAGCACTATATTGTCTTGAAATACCCCTTTCATCACAAAATGTATCAAGTATTTGATTCTTGAACTCAGTTCCTTGATCACATCTTATGGTTTTGACCTTGTGATCACATTGATTCTCAATCTTTAAGATGAAACTCTTCAGAGTCTCAGGGGTCTCATCCTTAGTTCTAAGGAAGAATACCCATGTGAATCTTGTAAAGTCATCTGTGATCACCAAATAGTAAGAGGTCCTTCCTAAACTCATTACATTTGTGGGGCCAAAGAGATCCATATGTAACAAGTGTAGGGGTGTAGTGATGGAATTTCTTTCCTTAGGCTTGTGAGATACCTTGTGTCGCTTCCCTTTCAGGCATGCAACACAATGATCATCACTTGTAAACTCTCTTTTTGGTATTCCAGTTACCAAATCATTCTTAATCAATTTATTCATGCTCTTAAAGTTTACATGGCACATTCTTTTATGCCAAAGGAAAGATTCATCACTGTTAGCTTTAGATAGAAAGCATGAAACTTCTCCCTGAGGGAGATGTTTCTTGCAGATCCATCTTGTAAATGTTCCCTTTTCTGGGGGCTCTGAGTAGGATGTGCTCATGAGGAATGACCACCCCGGGCTTGAGAATAATGCACTCATGCTCAGTAAAAGCATGTTATGACTTTGATCACAAAATTGTGATACACTCAAAAGATTGTATCCAAGCTCCTTGACAAAGTTTACCTTATCAATGCTGAGCTTACCATTTGTGACCTTGCCCCTTCCAGTAATGTAACCACCTACATCTCCTCCAAAAGCAACTCGTCCTCCATCAATTCTTTCAAACTTCTGGAATAGTGACCTATTGCCTGTCTTGTGCCTGGAACAACCACTGTCGATGATCCACACATTTTTGTTTGTCTGTAGCTATTCCTGCACAAAGAGATAGCTAGTTACATTTGAAAACCCAAGCCTCATTGGTCTTGGGCTCATTCAAAACAGTTGAAGCCAATGCAACAGTAATAGATCCTATGGTTGTGCTTTGAGGATCTTGAGCTGTTGTTGATCAAGAACCTTCAGTCTTTTGGTCTTTCTTTGACTTCCACACCACCATTGGAAGTTTAGACTTGACCTTCAATACTTCAGAAGCTTTTGAGACTTTAGAAGTTTTAATGACTGGTCCTTTGGAAGATCTTGCCTTTACTGCAGTAAGCTTCAGTACTTCGGAAGCATTCCTTTCTTCAGAGACCGAATTTTCTTCCGAAGGAAGTTTTCCACTTGCCTTCTTCTTCATCTTGGTACTTCCAAAGGAAACAGATTTTCCTTTTGAAGCTAAGTTCTTCTTGGAATTCTTGGAAGTCTCTTTGTTTATCATGTGAAGAGTACCCTTAGGATTGTATGGACAATCCTTGGCTAAATGACAAGTACTCTCACACATGACACACATCAGATTCTTCTTTCCAAGAGTCTTCTTCATGGAAGAGCATTGACTTTGGTCACATCCTTTCTCCATCTTCACCTTTGCAGGAGCTGAGATAGTTCTTTTGGGTTGAGAACTGTTCTTGGAGTTGGATGGTCCAGGTTGTGTAGCAGTAACACACAACAGATCAGTCTTCTTCTTGTTAGTGAGATGAGTTTCACATGAACCAGAATTCATGTCATCAGTCTTAACTACTTCAAACCCTGCAGATATAAAGACTTGTTTCTGCTTAGAGTCAAAAGTAGCCTTGATCTCTTAAGCCTTCCTTGATTTTCTTTTGGCTTTCCTGATCAAGTTCTTTCTCCTTGAATTGGTCATCCTAACACCTTTACTCTCCTCAGAGGAATGGTGACCCTTCTCAGAATGCTTTTCTTCGCTCAAACCAAAGTCATTCTTCACCATCTCCTCTTCATCCTCTTCAGTCAAAGGATCTATGAGGGGATGCTCATCTTCACAAGTTCCACACCTAGGAGATCTTATAGACAAGATGGTGTGTGGAGGAGCTATCTCACTAGATCCCAGTCCCTGCTTGTTCTGATAATAAACTTTTGCATTCAAGGATGAGGATATTATGTTCTTGAAGGTATCTTCTTCAAGAACACAATTTTCTGCCTTAGCTTTAGTGATCACAAGCTCAGCTTGGCATTCAGTTAACTTAGCTATGAGATCTTTGATCTGAGTCCTGTAATTTGTTAGCTCATATTTAAGAGTTGAAATGGTTTTCTCTAAATCTTCTATTTTAAGTTTATAGTCATTTTCAGCTCTTTTAAAATCAGCTTTCAAGATGTTTAAAGACTCAAGGTCAGATCTCAGCTCTAAGTTATATGACCTGTATCTATTAAGTTTAGCAATGCATTCAGAAGAGCAAAGATTTTCCAATACCTTGGTTTCATCATGATCTGCAATAAGAGCTTGGTTTGGAGTGCATTTTCTATCTAGAAGCTCCAGTCAAAGCCTCCCTCTTCAACAGCAACTACAGCCTGTTGCTTTGGGTTCTCATTCTGGTGAACTTTCTGAGTGTAGTTTGGTCTGGTTTGTGTCTGGCCACCATTTGTTCTTGGTGCCTTACACTCTCTTGCAAAGTGCCCCATCTGGTTACAGTTGTAGCACTTTACCTTGCTTTTGTCCAGCCCAAACTTTCCACTGGATGTATTGCTTGGAAATCTTCTCCCAGTCCTCTTGTAGAACTTCTTGGCCCTATGATTGAGAAGAGCCATTTGCTGAACTATCTCCATATACTCCAGATCATCTGGATGGACACAGTCCAAGTCTTCAAGAGTGAAGAGAAGGTTGCCATAGGTTTCATCAGCTGAGACAAAGGCATGAAAAGAACTTTTCTCTTCAAGAGTGAAGAGAAGGTTGCCAGAGGTTTCAATGCATTCCCTTTCATTCACATGAAGAGCTGAACTCAGTTGGTTATTGGAGGTACCAGAGGAATTTTGCATGTTCATCTCCATCTGGAATGCACTCAGGATACCATACAACTCTATAAGAGTAAGAGTTTTAAGATTCGAAGTTCTCTTGATCACAACACAATAAAGTGTCTGTAGTTTAGGTAGAGAAGACATGAACTTCCTTACTATGTCCCTGTTCTCAAGAGTTACTCCAATATCCACTAGAGTGTCCACTATCTTAGCATACCTGAAGTATTGTTGAGTCAGTGTCTCACCTGCCTTGAAGGTGAAGTTTTCAAACTGCTGCTTCAAGAGATCCTTCTTGTTCTCTTTAGTTTCCTTGGATCCTTCATACATGAGCTTCAGTGCTTCCCATAGATCTTTAGCTGTCTTGCACTTCTTGAAGCCTCTGTAGATGGAATTTGGAAGAGCAGTTTGAAGACAAGTCATGGCCCTTTGATCAAACTCTATTCTCTTCCTGTCTTCATCTGAGTAATCATCTACATCTTTAGGGATGATATGATTACCAGTAACAGAAATAGTGCTTGGTATGAAGGGACCATTGATAACTGAGTCCCACATCCTTGAATCTTGACACTTGATGAAGCCTTCCATTCTTGTGCACCATGTCTCAAAATCTTCAGGAGTGATCAGTGGGGACTTGGTCATAGTACCAGTTTCCATATCAGCTTTAGAAAGAGCTGCCATTTGAGTTGTTAAGTATTTTGTGTGTGTGAGCGATCCTAAGATGGTGAGATCTTATATCAAGAGCCTGGAATGCTCTGATACCAAATGCAGGACCGGGTGAAGGGGTTTGCACTTTTACAACACAACAACACAATGACGAGAGTGTATTAGAACACTTAACAGATCAAATGGGGAACCGGTTATGATGATGCTAAGAACACAAAAGTAAACTCAGAAAGAAAGAACAAGATAACAACACAAGTGGTTGGTTTTCAAGAATGTTGTATATTGCTTCTCAAATTCAAAGTTACAAGTATTCAGCATTGCTACATTACAAGACTTTGAGATACTATATACTACAACCTACAGACGGCCATACTTTGAAGGCCAGCTGGATACATGAACTAGACAACACAATCCATGTAGAGTCAAAAGGCAGATTGCCTTTTGGCTAGTGACTATGACACGCCATAGCTCACATCCTAATATATTACAAAAAGTATAAAGGTACATAAAGTAGAAAGGTTTGACCTAAGACCTCAATGTACAATTTTCCAAAAGCATGGATCTTTTCACCAACTCATATAAGTTGGTGACCAACCAGAGTGGGCAGCGGCAAAGTGGTTCAGCTTTTTCAGAAAAAGTACATCAGATAAAAGCATGTATGATAAAAGTCTTCGGAAGAATCTATCTTGGTTTCTTGGCATCGGAAGACTTTGTCTTGAAGCTAAGGAAGACTTCATTTCTGGCTTCAGAAGATATTGGTCTTGGCTACAGAAGATTTTACACTTAGAATGTTTCTGAAGTGGTGTAAAACTTCTGTAGCAATACTACTTTATGTTCTGTGCAGCATGTAGGAAGACTTGATCATTACATAAAACTACTGAAAGAAGACTAGCACAACTACTGAAGAATACTTCTTCAACTGTTGTGATAACTACTGAAAGAGGATCATCATAACTACTGAATAGTACTTCTTCAGTTGTTGTGACAACTACTGAAAACTGTCTTCAGACTTTGTCTTCAGACTTTGTCTTCAGATGATATCTTCAGCTGATGTCTTCAGCTGTTGTCTTCAGCTGTTACCTTGAGCTATTGTCTTCAGCTGATGTCTTCAGTTGTTGTCTTCAGCTGTTACCTTTAACTGTTGTCTTCAGCTGATGTGTTCAGCTGTTACCTTCAGCTGTTGTCTTCAGCTGATGTCTTCAGCTGTTGTCTTCAGCTGATTTCTTCAGCTGTTGTCTTCAGCTGTTACCTTCGGCTATTGTCATCAGTAGATAGTTACAAGAGTGTTTTGGCTATCAGACTTCTAGGAATCCTTACACAATGCCATGGTCTTGGTGATAGGTCTAGGTCTTTAACAGTAGCTAAGATCTCTTCATGGATTACCTGAAACATGCTCAAAAAGAAATTTATGTCAACTAAAAAGTTGGTGAATTCAAGTGCTTAATGATTTAAAAACAATTGTACTTAACAAAATTTTCATTTGATAAGAAGGAAAGAATCATAGTTCATTTTTGTGGGAGTATCACAATCAACCATGTACTCAATCCCGGTTAGCCTCTTCGAAAGTTGTGTTTAACCGGTTAACCCCCAAAAAGGGGAGAACTGAGCCCCAAACCAGTGAACCCTACCTGCCCATATGGTTCACCATAGTTTCTTGGAAAAACCTGTCACATGCCACAAACGACCCCTCAGGATCTCAGTGGGGTACCTCCCTGTGACGGGAGCCACTGTGTGTGGGGGTTTTCTCAAATAGATCTATCCACATAAAACAAGAGGTTCACGAAAGAATTAATGATCATGATGTAAGTATGAGCAGGCAACCATAAATCCCACATACAAGCATCAAGAAAAGCACAATTATAGTTCATAAAATAACAGAGCATGTTTCATCCCAAAACAATAGTAAAAGGGGATCACTAGAACTCACCTTAGGTGTTAAGCAAAAGTACTCTTCGTGTGCTGGGAGTGCCTCAAGTCTTGCACCCTAAAATGAATATATTAAGTGATTAGCTACTGCTCTAAACCTATTTAAGGTGCAACAAGTGTGTCTAAGTCTTAGTTTGTCGGATTCGGCTTTGATTCGATTAGGGTTTGCATAAAAAGTTTCCTTTTATGGAAAGTCCAGTTTTCTCATACAATCAAGGATTTTACACTATTAAGTTAAGATAATAGGGTAAATATGCTGTTCAAGTGATTATTTGGCTCATTTGAGTCGGCTATGAAGTTTGGCAAAATTTTACAGTTTAGCCCCTAAAGTTTCAAAATTAACAGTTTCTACCCTCAAGTTTGGTTTTCTTGTATTAGATGACTTTTATAACCAAAAGTTAGGTTTATGAACTTAAAATAACTTATTTTTAAGAAAATGTACACAAATTTTCAGATTACAGGTTCGGTTTATTACTTACGTGTTTAATGTTCCCGGTTACGGTAAAACCGAAGGGTTTTAACGGTTACCTATGAACTTTCTTGTTTTTGAGTCTTAGACCAGTAGGTAACATTATAAAGACATTTTCCTAAGTTTCAAGTCATTTGATTATGAAATTTTTGCCTCTAGTAGTTGAAAGCCTCGTTTTTGTGTTTAACCCGTTAAAACGCGTTTTTAACCGAATTTGACCATTTAAAAGCTCGTTTGACCAACTTTTATACTTTATAATTTATTTTCTCACTTAACCTACTGAAATTACATAGTTTTTATAATTTTTAACTCTATACCCATATTTCATAGATTTTTTCCTCAAAAACGTCACCCGGTTAGTACCCGCTTTTACTTAAAAGTCCATTTAAATTATCCATTTGACCACTAAAATTTCCCATTGTCTCCAGAACACTTTACTAACCCTTAAAGAACCTGGAATTATCTTTAAAAAGTTTGTAGCTTAAGTTTTCATGTTTTTAAGTTGTTTTTGCATGTTTTCGGGTCCCGAAAGTGACTAAAATGGGTCTAATCTTAACATGTCTTTCATTTCTAGAGATTAAACATTAATAACACACTTAACATTCATCAAAAATTTCTGAAATTCCAGTCCCAAATCGTGTCCTAGTTGTTCTACACATCCATAGACTACAAATATGGTGAAAATGCCATAACCGACCATTACACATGTGTAAATCATTATAACTTGAGTTTAAACATTGCCAAAACTTCATTTAACTTAAAAATAAGATTATTAAGGTGTTTGAAAGTTGTTCTTGAGAAGGTTATGACCCTTGTTTGAGAGAGTTTTCAAACAAGTGCCTAAATGGTGTTGTTGCATGTAGAAAGAAGGATTTTCAAGGTGTACTTATGCTATAACCTCACATTCATGGTGTACACCCATTTGTAACATTCAAAACAGGTTATTAGAAGTCTTATAAACCATTAGAAATCAGGTTACAAGTTTTGTTTCCAAAGGTTAAAAGGTTTACAAGTTGAATGGTGCAAAACACCCAAAATGAGGGTTTTCAAGAGGTAAATCGGGTTCTACCCGTTAGAATAGTTATCATATCAAATGATATACCTTCAAGAACGTTAATAAATACTCAAGAACAAGGTTATGGGGTTGGGTTTCTGCTACAAAAAGGAAAGGAGAGGTTTTTAAGTGAAAAATGAAGAAAACATGAGAAATGACCAAAACCGACAACATGAAGCTTACACTTGATGTAACTCACGGTCTGGAGGGTGTTGTTGGTCGTGGATGGCCTGAAACTCCTTTGAATAAGCTTTAGAATCTCGAAAAAGAGTTGGAAACCATGAGTTTGCAAGTTGCAAGCACCAAAAGCTCACACAATGGACACCTTCTTGCTGTTTTGATGTTGGCCGATGCTAGTGTTGTTGTTGTTCGCGATTTTGGAGCTGCAATGGAGTTGGAATTTTTGTGTGTGTATTTGTGTTTTCTGAAGAGAAACCGAGAGAGAGAGGAGGAGAAATGAGTGGAGTGTGAAGTGAGGTTGGAATCTTGCATGTATTGGTAGTGGGGGATGATGTTGGTGGTGTAGTAGGAAGGTGATTGGTGGAAAGGGGGGCTGAGATATGGACTCTAGTGGAGTGTTTTAATTTTAAGTTTTAATAGAAATTAGTATTATGTGTAGTATTATTTTTTGTAGTGTATAATTATTAGTTAGTAGATATTGTTAAATGTTGTCATGTGCATGATTAATCATGCATGAATCCGAAAATTACAAGTGTGTGTGCATATGCAAACATTTTAGTTGTTTCAATTAGGATTTTGAATTCTACTTAGGGTGACTAACTAACATTCCCGGGCACTAAGTTTCTAAAAGGTAAGACTTGAAATAACTAAAATTCATAAAAATCACATAAAATCATAAAATGTAAATAATAGCAATTGATGATTCTAAATTATGGACATAGTTAAATTTTTTCTATTATTAGTACTCATGAGATGGGTGATGATGCAAGTGAATTAGGGTTTAGAATAGTGACCTTGAGGCCGGTTGTCACATTCTCCCACCGTCTAGGAAATTTCGTCCCGAAATTTTAGCTTTGATTAGAATCTGAACGGGTGGGTTTGAAGAGGTGTGGATAATTCTTTCTCATTTCATCTTCTCGCTCCCAAGTGAACTCAGGTCCTCTTTTCGAATTCCATCAGACCTTGACCTTGGGTATGCGGCTTCGCCTGAGTTGCTTGACCAAGCGGTCCATGATCTCTATGGGCTCTTCCAGGAAGATTAACTTGTCGTTGATCCTTGCTTCCTTTAATGGTAGCTCCAGGGTTTTGTCTACCATGCACTTCTTCAAGTTTGACACATGGAAGGTGTCATGTATACAACTCAGTTTCTGTGGCAGTTTCAATTTGTACGCCACAGGACCAATTCTTGCAAGTATTTCGAATGGTCCAATGTATCTCGGGCTTAAATTTCCTCTCTTTCCGAACCTCACGGTCCCTTTCTATGGTGCTACTTTCAGCATTACCTTGTCACCTACCTGAAATTCTAATGACTTTCGTCTCCTGTCAGCGTATTTCTTTTGACGGTCCCTTGCTGCCCGTAGACGCTCCTTGATTTTGAAAATCTTATCGGTGGTCTCCAACACGATGTCGGGTCCCAATACATGGCTATCACCAATCTCGTTCCAACTCAGTGGTGATCGACATTTCCTACCATAGAGAGCCTCGTACGGAGCTGCCTTGATACTCGCGTGGTAACTGTTATTATAAGAGAACTCCACCAACGGGAGATGGTTGTCCCAGTTCCCACCAAAATCAATCACGCAAGCTCTCAACATATCTTCCAATGTTTGAATGGTTCTTTTGCTTTGACCATCAGTTTGTGGGTGGTAAGCAGTGCTTAAGTCCAGACGGGTTCCTAAGGCTTGTTGGAATGATTTCCAGAAACGAGAAGTGAAACGGCTATCACGGTCGGAGATTATCGACAGTGGCACACCATGCCTAGTCACTATTTCATCGATATACAGTTGAGCTAGTTTCGACATGTCATAATCTTCTCGAATTGGCAAGAAGTGAGCTGATTTAGTTAGTCTATCCACTATTACCCAAATAGCATCATGCCCTCTAAACGTTCTGGGTAACTTAGTAACAAAATCCATCATGATGTTATCCCATTTCCATTCTAGGATTTCGGGCTGTTGCAACGTCCCTGGCGGTTTTTGGTTTTCAGCTTTTACCATGGCGCAAGTTAGACATTTTCCAACATAAACAGCGATTTCTTTCTTGATTCCAGGCCACCAGAAAAGTGCCTATAGGTCCTAGTAAATTTTATCGCTTCCGGGGTGAACCGAGTACCTAGATTTGTGTGCTTCATCGAGGATTACTTCCCTAATTCCTCCGTACTTCGGCACCCATGTTCTCCCCTCATGTTTATATGTACCATCGCCATTCCTCTCTAACCGCTTTTCCATTCCTGTCAGAGCTTCTCCTGCTAAATTTTCTCCCTTTATTACTTCGCCTTGAGCTTCTTTTAGCCTTGCAATTAGGTTGGTGTACACACTCATCCTTAAGGCCCGTACACGAAGAGGCTTTTCTCTCTCCTTTCTGCTCAAAGCATCTGCCACAACATTGGCCTTACCAGGATGATAACGGATTTCACACACGTAGTCGTTTAACAGCTCAACCCATCTTCTCTGACGCATGTTTAGAATCTTCTGGTCAAGAATGTGTTGCAAACTTCTATGGTCAGTGTAGATGATTTCACTTCGTGCCATAGAGGTAGTGCCTCCATATTTTGAGAGCAAACACCACGGCACCTAATTCCAGATCGTGCGTAGTATAGTTCTTCTCGTGATCATTTAGCATTCTAGATGCATAGGCAATGACCTTTTTGCGTTGCATTAGCACGCATCCCAGCCCTTTACGTGAGGCGTCACAATAGACTATGAAATCTTCGACTCCTTCTGGGAGGGCAAGAACAGGTGCACTGCATAACTTTTCCTTAAGCGTCTCAAATGCTTCATCTTGCTCTTGTTCCCACACAAAGGTTTTGTTCTTCTTAGTCAGTGGAGTCAAGGGTTGCACAATGCGTGAGCAGTCCTTTATGAATCGTCGGTAGTATCCGGCCAATCCTAGGAATTGCCTAATCTCAGTGGGAGTTTCAGGAATCTTCCAATTCTTTATGGCTTCAATTTTGGAAGGGTCAACTTGAATCCCATTCTCATTCACTACATGCCCTAGAAATTGGATCTCTCGCATCCAAAATTCACATTTAGAAAATTTGGCATATAGTTGCTCATTCTTGAGTAACTCAAGAATTAGTTTGAGATGCTTCTCGTGCTCTTCCTTACTACCGGAGTAGATTAGGATGTCGTCTATGAACACGATCATAAATTTGTCAAGATAAGGGCAGCATACACGGTTCATGAGATCCATGAACGCTGCTGGTGCATTAGTCAGTCCAAAAGGCATGACTAAGCACTCATAGTGTCCATACCTAGTTCGGAAGGTCGTCTTGGGTATGTCTTCTTCTCTTATCTTCAGTTGGTGGTAACCGGATCTCAAATCTATATTGGAGAAGTTTCTTTCCCCTTGAAGTTGATCGAATTGGTCGTCTATCCTCGGAAGAGGGTAACGGTTATGGTCAACTTATTTAACTCCCGGTAGTCAATGCACATGCGTAAGGTTCCATCCTTCTTTTTGAAAAATAGCACCGGGGCACCCCATGGAGAGAAACTCGGACGTATGCATCCTTTGTCCAGTAGTTCTTGAATTTACACCATCAGTTCCTTCATTTCAGGAGGGGCGAGTCGATACGGCGCTTTGGCTACCGGTGTAGCGCAAGGTAGCAAATCTATTTGGAACTCATCACGTAGACTATGAAAGCTGAGCATCCCTTCCTTAAGCTCTTGGTAGCTTTTAAATGGGATATCATGGGGCATAAAGTGTTACTCATTTCTCCTTGCACCACTAACACTTCCTTGTCGTTCAACGGTATCTTGAGTAGGCGTTCATCGTATACAGTTTCGACTTTATTCTTAGCTAGCCAGTCCATACCAACCACCACGTCAAATCCTCCTAGCTTAATGGGCATCAGATCTATTCTAAATGTGTTTCCCTCAAGATTCAATGAGCAATCCTTGACAATCTCATTAGTTTCTAAAATGTTACCGTCAGCTAATTCAACGGTAAACACGTCGGTTAAGGTACACGCATCTAAGTCAATCGAAGATCTAAAAGCACTAGCGATAAAACTAGCAGTCGCTCCAGTATCGAATAAAACGGTAGCAGGATGGTTATTTACAAGGAACGTACCGTTAACCACATCTGGTTCCTTTCGAGCTCCAGCCGGATCCATCACGAATGCTCTTTCCTTAGGCTTGTTGGGCTTGGCATCCTTATCTCTACCCAGCTTAGGACACTTGCTCCTCATGTGTCCTGGATCCCCACATTCATAGCATTGCTTTCCTGGTGTGTAAGTACAATCCTTGATTAAATGACCCATCCTCTTGCATTTGAAACAGGGCATCGGGTTACATTCCCCTTGATGGTGTAGTTTGCACTTGTTGCAAAATGGGTTTTTCCCCGAGTACAGTCTTCGGGTCTTGCGTCCCTGATCTTCGCGTCTCGCACCTTCGAAACTCTTTCTTCCTGACCTGCTACTACTTCCAACTACTTTCTTTGCTTCAAACCACCCTCTTTTCTCACCAACAGACTTCCTCTTTTCATCAGTCCTAGTTTGCTCGGTCCATCCAGCCCTAACTATGTCGTCAGTCAAACTCCTGGTGAGGTCAACTGCGGATTGTAGAATCAAGGGCTTGGAGGAGCGGACCATTCCCCTAACTCTAGGATGTAGTCCCCATATGAAACGTGCTACACCTTTAGATTCAGGTGTCACCAGATGAGGAACCAGTTAAGATAGGGCTATGAATCGATTGATGTACTCGGTGTAATTGGAACCTTTCATTTCCAGACCCAAGAATTCTGACTCTAGCTTCTCAAGTTGATTGATGGGGAAATACTTGTTGGTTAACAGCTCTCTGAATTCTACCCAACTTATTCGACTTGCAGCATTCCTTCCACGTGCTTGAGTAATCGACTTCCACCACTCTAATGTCGATCCATTGAGTGATTGAGAAGCGAATTTCACCATAAGGTCCATTTTGCATTCGCTGATATCCAAAACAGCTTCCATCTCGTCAATCCATCTGTAAGTCTCTATAGCACCCTCGGTGCCGTAGAAATCCTTGGGTTTACATGCCATAAAGGTCTTATAGGAGCACCCATTCCTTATCGCTTCGGCTTCTTCGTTGCGGTCTTCTTGTTAATCAGGTCCATCATTCCCATTAGTATTACTCCGATCAGCATTGATCTGAGCGAAAATTATGAGGATGGCGTTAGCAATTTGTTGTGCTACTAGGTTAGTCATCCTCTCGTCGTATTCTTAGTTAGCATTTTCTCTGCGGGGAGTTCCCGGTGGGGTAGGTTGGGTTCTCGTTTGCCTGGCCTCCTTATGGCGGCCCCTTGTAGCTCCTCGTCTCCCAAATCGTGTTCCCCTCCTAGTTGGCATTCTGATAGTATCACAGATAAATTCGTTTAGCATCTCAAAGTTTGTTTCGAATAGTTCATGCATCATTACCCTATTATACCTAGCCTTAGGAGGAGAGATCGTGGTGTGTATATATTTATATGCTTATACACAGCCCACTATGAAATTCTTACAAGGTTTAGTTCAAAGTATATCATAGCAGTTTAGGCAATCAATCAGTATGGATACAGACAAATTTCAAAGCATAACTTAACACAATGCAAGTTAACACAAATAATCCAATAACCAAATTCCAAACAAGTAGTTTCATAGTTAAACAGTGATAGTGGTGTCAGCAAGCCAGTTGAATCAGATTCATGCCCTTACAATTTGGAAGGTGCCCTTACCCCCATAATAGTAAAAATAATAGTATCAAACATTAATCAAGATTGTTTCCTTCAACTGTCTACAGACAGATAGTCCTACCTCTCATCCCTGCTCTCACATCCACCTTTTCTTCAGCCATCTAAGCCATCCAGAGTTCTTCTTCTTCTGTTCATGTTCCAACCTCTGCACCCCATGTGAAGCCATCATAGCCTGGAATTGAGCAGACTGGGAGGTCCGGGTAGCGTGCTGAAGACTCAGTTCGTGGCGATGAACGGTCTTCAAGATCTCATCCAGTGCTGCATCAGAGGGTCCTACGTCACTTGCCCGGCGGCTGGACTGGGAGTACCTATCACCTGCCAGTATGCTAGGGTCGTCGTATATAATGTGCCTCAGTGGCATCCAGGGCTCATCATGTGGGTGGCCTCAGAGTGGGTCAAACGGCGGTGGTGCGGGTATAGGTGTCCTAACAGGTGGTGGAGGAGGAGGTGGAATCCTAAACAAGACTAAAGGTCCAGGCCTAGCATTCTTGCGTGGATGAGTGACAACACGTGCTCCCTATTCCCGATAGGTGGGATAGGCGAGTGAGCAGAAGCTGCAGCGTGTGGAGAGTGGGAGCGTGTCCGGCTCCTGGAAGGAGTCATTGAGGAAGAGTCCTCAGAAGCTTCGGTGTCGTCAGATTTGACGGATATCCATCCTGGGTGTCCGCATCTCCGGAGGTATGCCTCGTACTCAGTCTGAGGCTTCGCTCTTCTAAGGGTTCCAGTAGGGGTAGTCTCATTGTCTAGGTGTGTGGGCGCCTTACCTTTGTCTGCCATAGTCCTTGTGCCCTGTATAGAAACATCATGAGTAATTTGGTTTCTCATAGCTCATGATTATAATATTAATAGTACTAGTAATAGTAGTAATGTCAGTAGTATCGGACATTTCAATATATCATTTGTCAATGATATAAGAATCAATAGTATCTTTAAATAGTATCAGACAACACAGTTTACCATAAAAATCATTTAAATCACCCTTTTCTTTTAAAATAAGTTTCAAAGTCATCAATGTGAATCAGAAAAGTCCAAACATTACCCAAAGGTTCGTGTTGGAAATTACACGTCCGGTAAATTCATGATTACGTTGATCAAGTGTAATCATCAATTTACCCAACCCGATCTTTCCAACACTTCCCACAAGGACATTCCTACGGTATCAGGGTTGTAGCCTAAGGTCTATTATGGTATTCCCGATTTCTCTACAACCTTTGGCTCTGATACCAATTTGTCACACCTCGGGCCCAGGTAGGCTGGGACGTCATAGACTAGCAACAATATATGGCAGTGGAAACAAACCAATACAAGAGCTCAAAGGAGAGAATATCACATGGCATTTAAAGTTTCAAAAGGTACCGGGGCTAGAAACAGATCTAGCCCCCAAATTAGTTATACAGTCATCATAAAAACAGATTGTATTGTTTAACAGAAATTTTCAATCGTTCAAATCATTCAATAAGCGAAATTAAGCCAATGCCATGGTCTTGGGGATAGGTCTAGGTCTTCAACAGTAGCTAAGATCTCTTCATGGATTACCTGAAACATGCTCAAAAAGAAATTTATGTCAACTAAAAAGTTGGTGAATTCAAGTGCTTAAAGATTTAAAAACAAATGTACTTAACGAAATTTTCATTTGATAAGAAGGAAAGAATCATAGTTCATTTTCGTGGGAGTATCATAATCAACCCTGCACTCAATCCCGGTTAGCCTCTTCGAAAGTTGTGTTTAACCGGTTAACCCCTAAAAAGGGGAGAACTGAGCCCCAAACCAGTGAACCCTACCTGCCCGGATGGTTCACCATAGTTTCTTAGCAAAACCTGTTACATGCCACAAACGACCCCTCAGGATCTCAGTGGGGTACCTGTCGGTGGCGGGAGCCACTGTTTGTGGGGGTTTCCCCAAATAGATCTATCCACATAAAACAAGCGGTTCATGAAAGAATTAATGATCATGATGTAAGTATCAGCAGGTAACCATAAATTCCATATACAAGCATCAAGTAAAGCACAATTATTGTTCATAAAATAACAGAGCATTTTTCATCCCAAAACAGTAGTAAAAAGGGATCACTAGAACTCACCTTAGGTGTTAAGCAAAAGTACTCTTCGTGTGCCGGGAGTGTCTCAAGTCTAGCACCCTAACATGAATATATTAAGTGATTAGCTACTGCTTTAAACCTATTTAAGGTGCAACAAGTGTGTCTAAGTCTTAGTTTGTCAGATTCAGCTTTGATTCGATTAGGGTTTGCATAAAAAGTTTCCTTTTATGGAAAGTCCAGTTTTCTCATACAATCAATGATTTTACACTATTAAGTTAAGAATATAGGGTAAATATGCCGTTCAAGTGATTATTGGGCTCATTTGAGTCGGTTACAAAGTTTGGCAAAATTTTTTACAGTTTAGCCCCTAAAGTTTCAAAATTGACAGTTTCTACCCTCAAGTTTGGTTTTCTTGTATTAGATACCTTTAATAACCAAAAATCAGGTTCATGACCTTAAAATAACTTATTTTTAAGAAAATTTACACAAATTTTCAGATTACAGGTTCGGTTTATTACTTGCGTGTTTAACGTTCCCGGTTACGGTAAAACCGAAGGGTTTTAACGGTTACCTATGAACTTTCATGTTTTTGAGTCTTAGACCAGTGGGTAACATTTTAAAGACATTTTCTTAAGTTTCAATTCATTTGATTATGAAATTTTTTCCTCTAGTAGTTGAAAGCCTCGTTTTTGTGTTTAACCCGTTAAAACGCGTTTTTAACCGAATTTGACCATTTAAAAGCTCGTTTGACCAACTTTTCTACTTTATAAGTTATTTTCTCACTTAACCTACTGAAATAACATGACCACTAAAATTTCCCATTTTTACTTAAAAATCCATTTAAATTATCCATTTGACCACTAAAATTTCCCATTGACTCCAGAACAATTTATTAACCCTTAAAGAACCTGGAATTCTCTTTAAAAAGTTTATAGCCTAAGTATTCTTGTTTTTAAGTTGTTTTTCCATGTTTTCGAGTCCCGAAAGTGACTAAAATGGGTCTAATCTTAACATGTCTTTCATTTCCAGAGATTAACCATTAATAACACACTTCACATGTCTTTCATTGTAACTTGAGTTTAAACATTGCCAAAACTTCATTTAACTTAAAAATCAGATTATTAGGGTGTTTAAAAGTTGTTCTTAAGCAGGTTATGACCCTTGTTTGAGAGGGTTTTCAAACAAGTGCCTAAATGGTGTTATTACATGTAGAAAGAAGGATTTTTAAGGTGTACTTATGCTATAACCTCACATTCATGGTGCACACCCATTTGTAACATTCAAAACAGGTTATTAGAAGTTTTATGAACCATTTGAAATCAGGTTACAAGTTTTGTTTCCAAAGGTTACAAGGTTTACAAGTTGAATGGTGCAAAACACCCAAAATGAGGGTTTTCAAGAGGTAAATCAGGTTCTACCCGTTAGAATAGTTATCATATGAAGTGATATACCTTCAAGAACGTTAAGAACTCCTGAAGAACAAGGTGATGGTGTCGGGTATCTGCTACAACAAGGAAATGAGAGGTTTTTAAGTGAAAAATGAAGAAAACATGAGAAATGACCAAAACCGGCAACATGAAGCTTACACTTGATGTAACTCACGGTTTGGAGGGTGTTGTTGGTCGTGGGTGGCCTGAAACTCCTTGGACTAAATGGTTTTGATGGTATTAACATGCCGACTTTACATATGATGTTTCAAGTCGATCCCATACCTCAAGAAGTTGCAAATGGTTGCAACCGTCAATCGTCGACAACCTTATTAATTGAAATCGTGGGATAAAGGTCACCTAACCACTATTTAAATGTAATGTTGGGTTCTAGATTTTAATATGAAAATGACCTTAAAAGGTATTAATTATTAAAATAACAATATCGAAAACACTAAAATTGATCTTTGTTAAAATTTCGTAGATAGCCACCAATAATAATGATAATCATGATAATTCATCCACGTCCGCCCAATCTTTACGAGCGATTCTCCAAAAGGAACGTCCAAATTATAACAACTTTATGGATTGGTATCAAAACTTGAGAAACGTTCTCAAGCAAGAGAAACGATCATATGTTTTAGACGCCCTATCCCCGATCAACCTAGTAAGGATGATGAGGAGGCCTATAACGATTGGATGAAGTACACTTAGGACTCCGTCCAAGTGTCTTGCCTTATGTTGGCAAGCATGACTCTGGATCTCAAGAAGGAGTATGAACATCACGGAGCTTATGACTGATAACCCAACTGAAGGATACGTTCCAACAGCAAGCGAGGGTTGAGCGCTCTGAAACGGTTCGAGCACTCCATGCATGTCGTATGGACGATAACCAATCGGTTTCATCTTATGTACTTAAGATGAAAAGTCACATTGACGCCTCGAAAGGCTAAATTGTCCCGTCTCGAAGGAATTGTCTATGGATTTGATCCTTAATGGCCTTACCAAAAGGTTTGAGACGTTCGTGTTGAACTACAACATGAATGCCTGGGACAAAAGCATTGGTGAGCTTCACTCAATGCTCAAAACGGCCGAGTCGGCCATGGGTAAAAGGGTTTTACCCGTTCTCACCATCAATGATGGTGGGACAAGAAAAGGCCTCATCCCACACCCAAGGCAAGAGTTGCCAAGGTTAAGGGACCCATATGGGGAAAGGGGACCCAAAGCAGAGGAGAAGAAGCAAAAGATTGCTTCCAATGACCCATGCTTCAAGTGTGGGGAGATTGGACATTGGGCAAGAAATTGTCCTGTCCATCTCCAAGAGTTGGAAGCAAAGAGGGATGCTGGGCAGACCTCAGGTACCATATACATGATCCATATTGATTAAAAGTTAATATGCTCTAACACATGGGTATTAGATACCAGATGTGGAACTCACGTTTGCAATTTGTTGCAGGGTTTAAAAGAAGTAGCAACTTCAACAAAGGGGATGTTAGCCTCTACATAGGCAATGGGGCTAAAGTTCAAGTTGAAGCCCGTGGTGACTACATTTTGAAACTTCCAAATAGTTTGGAAGTAATTTTGTACAATGTTTTGTATGCTCCTAGTTTGACTAGGAACATTATTTCTGTAGCCCTATTAAAACATTTTGGATATGTATTATTATTTATTGGAAATGAAATCCATGTTACTTTGAATGACATGTTTTACTTTAAAGCTATTCCCATCAGTGGTATCTATGAATTGGTTCGTGAAAATACATTGAATGATAGCTTATTGTACCAAACTAGTACCAAGAAACTCAAATCAGATTTGAGTGACACTTACCTTTGGCATTGCCGTCTTGGTCATATAAACAAGAAAAGAATACAAACACTACAAAAGAATCGTCTTTTAAAAACAAGTGAATGTGATTCATTTGATGTATATGAGTCTTGTTTACAAGGTAAAATGACCAAGGCACCTTTTAGTGGCAAAGCCGAAAGGGCAAAGGATTTATTAGGTATCATACATTCGGATGTATGTGGTCCTTTTAAACCTATGACAAGGTACAATGGAAGATACTTCATTACCTTTACTAACGACTATAGTCGATATGGGTATGTGTACTTGTTAAGACACAAAGATGAAGCTTTAGAAATGTTCAAGATCTTTCAAAATGAAGTACAAAATCAACTCAATAAGTCAATTAAAATTCTCCGCATCGATAGAGGAGGTGAATACCTGAATGATGCTTTTAGGGACCATCTTAGAAGTTGTGATTTTGTCTCACAACTATCTCCACCGGGAACACCACAACATAATGGTGTGTCCGAGCGGAGAAATCGAACTATATTGGATATGGTTCGATCTATGATGGCTAGAAGCTCATTACCTCTGTCATTGTGGGGTTTTACTCTGCTATCTGCGGCCCGTATTTTGAATATGGCCCCAACCAAGAAAGTGGAAAGGACACCTTATGAAATATGGCATGGAAGGGTTCCATCCTTTTCATATTTGAGGGTGTGGGGGTGTGAGGCTTATGTGAAGACTCCCACCTCGAACAAGTTAGAAAGCCGTTCCACTAAGTGTATCTTTATTGGATATCCATGAGATTCTATGAAATATTATTTCTATGATCCAATACAACAAAAGGAGTTTGTTGCCAAAAAGGGTGAGTTCTTGGAAACCAAGTTCCTTATGGAAGGAACTGATAGTAGAACTGTGGATCTTGAAGAGGATCAAGAACTGGAACCCGATACACGTTTGGTTGACACTAGCACTCAACATGAGGATGTTGAAAATGATCAAATGTTGATCAATACACAGAAAACGTTCGCAGATCTGGTAGAAATAGTAATCCACCTGAAAGATATGGATTTTTCACTGATGGATGCTATGTGATAGATTCTGATGAACCAATCACATACTAGGATGCGTTGTCCAATTCGGATTGTGACAAATGGCTTGAGGCCGTGAACGTTGAGATGCAATCCATGTATGACAATCAAGTATGGGAATTGGTTGTACCACCTCTTAACTCCAAAGTAGTAGGAAGTAAGTGGGTTTTCAAGAAGAAAACCGATATGCATGGAAACATGGATACTTATAAAGATAGACTTTTAGCAAAGGGTTTCACTCAAACTCAAGGGGTTGACTATGATGAAACTTTCTCACCTGTTGCGATGCTAAAATCTATTAGGATATTGTTTGCCATAGCTGGTCATTATGATTATGAGATTTGGCAAATGGATGTCAAAACCACCTTCCTAAATGGATATCTTGAGGAAGATGTCTATATGGTTCAGCCTGAAGGTTTTGTCGATCCAAAACATCCTAACAAATTATGCAAGTTAAAGAAATCAATCTATGGATTGAAACAAGCATCAAGAAGTTGGAATCACCATTATGATGAAGAAGTAAATAAATTTGGATTCATCAAGAACGCTGATGAAGCTTGTGTATATAAGAAAGCTAGTGGGAGCATCATCACTTTCTTAGTATTGTATGTTGATGACATACTACTATTTGGAAATGACATTCCAACCTTGGAAGGTGTTAAAACCGAGCTTGGAAGTTGTTTTTCCATCAAGGATCTTGGTGAAGCCGCCTATTGATAATATAGGGATAGATCAAGGCGGTTGATTGGTTTAAACAAAGTGCATACATTGATAATATCTTGGAAAGGTTCAAGATGGAGAACTCTAAGAAAGGTACGATACCTATTTAAAGAGGAACGATGTTGAGTACGACTCAATGTCCAAGCTCAAAGGATGAGCAAGATAAAATGAAGGCAATTCCATACGCATCTGCTATTGGATCCATCATGTATGCAATGATATGCATTCGGTCGGACGTTTCATGCGCCTTAAGCATGACAAGCCGATACCAACAAAATCCTGGAAACAGTCATTGGATGGCTGTTAAGAACATACTTAAGTACCTAAGGAGGACTAAATATATGTTCCTAATCTATGGATCTGGTGATGAGGAACTCGTTGTAAAAGGTTACACAGATGCGAGTTTCCAAACCGATCGTGATAATTCACGATCACAATCGGGATACATTTTCATTCTGAATGGAGGAGCGGTCTCTTGGAAGAGCTCTAAATAGGATGTGGTCGCTTTATCAACTACAGAATCTGAATACGTCGCCGCCTCATTGGCAGCTGCATGGTTGAAGACATTCATTGCCGATCTAGGGGTTGTCCCTTCCATTCAGGACCCCCTAGAGATCTTTTGTGATTACGAGGGTGCGATTGCTCAAATCAAGGAACCTCGTGCTCATCAAAATACTAGGCACATTGAGCGGAGATTCAACTACATACGAGATGAAGTTGAGAAAGGAAAGATATGTATTCCCAAAGTTCATACAGATCAAAATATTGCGGATCCTCTCACGAAGCTTCTAGAAAAGGCAAAGCATGAAGGTCTTACCTGTGCCATCGGACTTTGATATTCTAGTGATTGGATTTGATCTGTAATTTCATATTTGGATATTTGGAACTCCCTTATTACTTGAATAAAATTATTTGGTTGTAATATTTCAATAAATGTTCCAATTTAGCGTGTTTACATCCATGAATATGTTAATTATTCTAAATGTCCATAGTCGATCATGTTTGTGGTGGCAAATATGAACGTAAGACTATTATGGACATGGATTGGTCGATATTCGTAAGCCATGAATATAAAGCAATTGGTTACTGCCAAGGTTCATAGATATTCGTGGGATACGAATATTGGACTGACCCGCATCTCAAATTTTACAACATGGAATCTTTTAGATTGATCATAAGTAAATTGGAGTAAAGGCGAATATCATTTGGTATCCTCCGACCTAAGATACATATTGGGTTTCGATATTCTCCAAAGTGTTATACCTTGAGCTAGTTATTCACTGCTCTGAAATAATGGACAGTACATAAGGCTATGTTCAGGTGTGACATGAGGTGATTATGAGAAATGTATGCAGTCAAGATGGAATTTGTTCATCTTATTCGTTGAGAGTAAGATGTCTAAGGCTTGATTAAGTTAAATCAACAAGGAATGATCATTCTGTGTCCTTAGATTTAACATGACATCTATAACAAAAGGATAAATGATTAATTCACCTCAATCATTTCAAGTTGGATACTTGAAGGGGATGATGTTATTGAATGGCTTTTAGTCATACATATTAAGGGCAGTAAACCGTTGTTAGGGGGCATTTAATGCTTGCATCAATCTTCTATGAATCTTGTGCAAGTGGGAGATTGTTGGTCTCATTATGCCCAAGACACATAGAACATTGATGTGGTTAGTACATTATGATCCAAGTCGGGACATACCCAATAACAAGCTTAGCAAACACCAACTAATATTTAATTGATGATATGATCATGCAATTAAATAATTACACCAATTAAAAAATGGGGTTTCTAAATAAATTGCATATGAGATAGAACAACTTATAAAGATATTTTGTTCAAGAATATTATTTGTAATGTTATTTAAATTAATTAAATAACATTAGATAATATTGTTGTGTGTGTATGAGTTATAGAATTAAAAGTTAATTTTATAAACTCAACTAGTAACTAGTTAAAATAAATTGACAAAATGTTTTAGGGGGAAAACCCCTTTAACCCAACTATTCGGCCGCCCCTTGTCTTGGGTGTGGGTTTTTTTGTCTTGGTACAATACACACACTTGAACACACACACTATCTCTCTCTCTCATACATGCAAAGATCACCAAGAACATTTTATTTCTACCTTCTTGAAGAAAACACAAGATGAAAATCAGATTTTCAGCTCATCTTGGTTTGAATTTGGTGTCAAAATCCTAGCAAAAAGGTGTTTGTTGGATTCTTGTGGGTATGGTAGCTTGAGGACACCTCTCCTTGGTGTTTTGGTCATTCAAGAGCAGCTCCATCTTCATCCAAAATCGTTTTCTGCAGCTCTACAAAGGTTGTATGTTTTGCATGTTTATGGTTGTTTTATACTTCTTGATAGCTAGTTTTTACATATATAAACGATCCTATGTTCATGGGTTTGTTGAGACAAAGTAATGAACCTTAATTTTCAGACTATAAACATGAAATTAAGCTCTTATTCCGCTGCGTTTTTCTTGTTTAAATGGTTAAACAACTATGTTCATGGTCAACAAACCCTTCAATTCTCAATCACAATCGGGATATGTCTTGATTATGAATGGAGGAGCGGTCTCTTGGAAGAGCTCAAAGCAAGATGTAGTGTCACTATCTACAACAGAATCAGAATACATCGCCGCTTCATTGGTAGCTCAAGAAGCTGCATGGATAAGGAGGTTCATTGCTCATATAGGGGTTGTTGCTACCATTAAAAACCCCCTAGAGATCTTTTGTGATAACGATGGTGCGATTGCTCAAATCAAGGAACCTCGTGCTCATCAAAAGACTCGGCACGTTGAACGGAGGTTCAACTACATAAGGGATGAAGTTGAAAAGGGAATGATATGTATTCGTAAATTTCACACCGATCAAAACATTGCGGATCCATTAACGAAGCTCCTAGAAAGGTCAAAGCATGAAAGTCATACTTGTACCTTAGGACTTCGATATTCTAGTGATTGGACTTGATCAAATTTTGTATTTGGAGATCGGAACCTATGTTATTTGACTTAATTATATGGTTATAATTTTTCATTTATTCTTCCATTTTAGCATGTTTAAATCCGTGAATAGGTAAGTTATTATAAACGTCCATAGTCGATCATACTTGTGGGAACAACTATGAATATAAAACTATAATGAACTTGGATTGGTTGACATTCATAAGGTATGAATATAGAGCAAGAGGTTGCTACCAAGGTTCATGATATCTATGGGATATAGATATAGGACTGACCCGCTCTCAATTATTTCTGCATGGAATCTTTGTGATTAGTCATAAGAGATATTGAGTAAAGGCGAATATCATTGTATCCTCAGACCTGAGATACATATTGGGTCTTGATATTCACCAAGTGTTGTACTTTGACTTAGTACTTTACTGTTCTAAAAAATTAGCAGTACATAAGGCTGGGTTCAGGTATGATATAAGGTGATTGTGAGAGACGTATGTAGTCAAGATGGAATTTGTTCCTCTTATTCGTTGAGAGTTAGATGTCTATGGCCTGTTAAAGTTAAATCATCGGAGAACGACAATTCTGTGTCTCTAGGATTTAACATGACATCTGTGAGAAAAGGATAGATGATTGATTGACCTAAACATTTCGAGTAAGTTACATGAAGAGGATGATGTTATCGAATAGCACTTAGTCATACGTATTAAGGGTAGTAAACCGTTGTTAGGCGGTATTTACCACTTGCATCAACCTTCTATGAATCTTGTGCAAGTGGGAGATTGTTGGATCTTATATGCCCAAGACACATACAAGATTGATGTGGTTAGTACGTTATGATCCAAGTCGGGTCATACCCAATAACAAGCCAAACAAACACCAATAAATATTTATTCGTTGATGAGATCATACAAATAAATATTGAAACCAATTTAGAAAATGGGTTTTCTAATACATTGTTTTTGTAAATGAACAACATTATGTGGATAATTTGTTCATGAGAAACTATTTGTTTCATTATTTAAGTTGGTTAAAAAATTACAAATAAAAGTGTGCTAAGTTTATAAAGTTGAAATTGGTTTTAATTTTATAAAATAAGGGATTAAAAGAGTGTCAATTTTATAAAAGAAGGAAATGGGGGGAACCCATTTGAAATGGGATTTCGGCCGCCCCTTGGCCTTGGTGTGCCCACCCATTTTGTCTTATAAAGTGCAAGACTTGATTACTTGAACACTATTCCATATAAGAAATCCGTCGAACTGGTTAAGTGTTAGACGACTCTTCAATCTCCTGCGTCTACACAGTACCAGATAGTTTGTGTAAAATGACCAAGTGTTGGACGTTTCTATAGATACATGCGGCTAAACAGTGCTCAACCGGCTGAACAGTTCATCCGGCTGAATAGTTCAGAACCGTCTGAACAGTTCCCAAGCGGCTGAACAGTTGTCATGCGTCTAACCCCAAACGTCTAAACAGTGCTCATCCATCCTAAATTTTACACTTAGTATATAAAGCACAATTCTCATTTTTCATTCATTTACAACTCACAGCCTCAAAACACTTAAACTCTGTCGATCCATTTTCACCCATTTCATCAAAAATTGTCATTTGTTCTTGAAACATTCATATTCGAAAGGTTATATCAGTGATTTGTGAATGTAAGTTCAGTGTATAATCATCAAATTTCAAGTCTTAGAATCAAACTAGGTCAGACGGGGGTCTGTTCGGACGGTTTGAACCCTAAAAAGTTGAAAATTTTGAAAATAATGAATTAATCTGAAAAAAAGACCTGAAATTGATTACATATTATTGATATACATTGAATTTCGAACAACTTGACAATTGAAACTGGTGTTTTCATGAACTTCGATTTCAGGGTTTTCATCTTCATTCAAATGAAGAAGATGAACAGGTTCAAAAATTGGAAACATATTTTTAAATAAAAATCATTAATAATTCATAAGAACTCAATTTAAAATTAACTTTGATCAATGTTAATTGAACTAATATGTTTTGAATCAATAATACAACAAAGTGTAAACAACATTAGTTTGATAGAATTGCTATAATTCTAGACAGTGATTAATTATACTTGTTGATAAATAAAACCTAAGTGTTTTTAAAACATAATAGTTCATGTACATCAATTCAAAGTTTAACAATAATCAAATCATTTAAAATTTACCATCTTAACTAAACTTGTTTGTGTTTGTGCAGATGGCAGAATTGAAGTTTGAGCCCAAACATAATGTAGCTGCATTCTAAAATGAGGAATGTAGAGAAGCTAATGGTTATGAAGAAATGATCAGATTTTTGCTAAGGACCAAATATGTCTATGCAATGTGTGCTAGGCCAGTGATTCATGCTAGATTAATTAAAAGATTTTAGAGAACATCAGCTCTGGTGATGCAGTTGATAATGGTAACTTTGATTACTTTATCAACTCACCGACTCAAGTTCCAAACTTCAATCCACATTCTTCTAACCTGCTGCATCAGCTCTCCAACCTAAATCAAACAAATCTGGATGTTAATATTCAAGGTGATGAGATTCCAACATCTCGTATTCACAAGAATCATCCAACATCACAGATTATTGGTCCATTGAATGATAGAACAACAAGGAGTAAATCAGAACAAGCAAACTTGTGCTTATACACTAGTTTTCTTTCTCAAATTGTTCCTAAAAACATTACCAAAGCGTTAAAGAACAATGATTGGATTCAAGCAATGCAAAAAGAATTACTTCAATTCCGCAAAAAAGAAGTGTGGAATTTGGTGGAATTACCTGAAGGAGAAAATGCCATAGGCACTAAATGGTTGTTTAGAAATAAAACTGATGATCGAGGGATAGTTATAAGAAACAAGGAGTGGCTAGTTGCACAAGCATACACACAGGAAGAAGGAATTGACTATGAGGAAGTATTTGCTCCAGTTGCAAGACTCGAATCCATTCGGGTTTTCCTGGCTTATGCATCGTTCATTCAATTCAAGGTGTATCAAATGGATGTCAAAGGTGCATTCATGTACGGTCCCATCACTGATGATGTGTATGTGAAGCAACCTCCAGGATTTGAGGATGCAGAATTTCCATATCGAGTGTACAAGCTTAGCAAAGCTTTATATGGCCTTCATCAACCACCTAGAATCTGGTATGTGACATTATCATAACACATGATCCAACATGGATACACAAGAGGGAAAATCGATCCAACTTTATTCATAAAGAAGGATAATGATGATCTCTTATGTGTGCAATTGTATGTTTGTGATATCATATTTGGTTCTACAAGTTCAAAATTATGCAATGAATTTGAAAAAATCACGAAGTCTTATTTCCAGATGAGTTCTATGGGAGAAATAAATTTCTTCCTTGGATTACAAGTTCAACAATCTGCAGATGGTATGTTCATAAATCAAGAGAAGTTTGTTGACAAACTCTTGAAGAAATTCAAACTGCATGATTGTCAGTCCATAAGAACTCCAGCTGTCGTAAACACCAAGATTGAGCCTGATCCTTAAGGAAAATCAGTAGACCAAACTCTATACAGATATATGATTGGTTCTTTGATGTATCTTACTGTATCAAGACCAGACATAATGTATGTTGTTTGTGTCTGTGCCAGGTATCAATCAGACCCGAAAGAATCTCACTTAATTGCTGTCAAGAGGATATTCAGGTATCTCAAAGGCAAACCAGCTTTAGGGCTTTGGTATCCTTACGAGGGTAACTTTAAGTTACATGGACATACAGATAGTGATTATGGTGGTTGCTGCCAAGATAGAAAATCTACAACGGGTGGTTGTTAGTTTCTTGGTCCCCGATTAGTCTCATGGCAATGTAAGAAACAAACAAATGTCTCTGTTTCAACTGCAGAAGCTGAGTACATAGTTGCATCAGCACGATGTTCTCAAATCCTTTGGTTGCAAAACCAACTGCTGGATTATGGGTTCAATTTTCTTAAAACACCCATTTACATTGTTATAACTGCTGCTATGTTCATTACAGCTAATCCAGTTCAACATTCTAAAACAAAACATATTGAAATTCGATATCATTTTCTAAGAGATAACTATGGAAAAGGTTTAATCATTTTGATTCAAATTGCAACTAAAAAACAGTTGGCAGGTCTATTTACTAAAGCTTTCCTACCAGGAAGGTTTGAGTACTTAGTGGAGTAAATTGGCCTTATTAACCATGTGTAAACCTGGTTTCTAGGTTCTTAATTTAGTTCTTTGAATCTTTACATGATTAGAACCTCCCTAAACCAAAAGGTCTTCATAAGTGAACCTTTCATAGTTATTTGCCTGATTGTTTTTGTGTGTGTGTTTTCTTTTATAGAAAAACAAAATACAAAAGTAGAAAACTCAAAAATACAAGATAAAACAATATAAAACAAAAAATCCAAAAATAGAGTTCTTTTTATTTCATTTTTTGGAATGAATCTGTTTTTGCATCATGTGAGAAATGATTTTGCATTAGTGAGATCAGTTGCATATTTCACTCGCTAATAAAGTCTGACATGATCAGATATAAAGTGTAGACAATATCATGCTAGTATACTGAAAAGTAAATTCTTATGATTAAACTAAATCTCTATACTTGTATGTGTATTCATCTAAGTACTTTTGAGTTGTATTAGCTTATCAAATTGATTGCTTGTTAAGTTACAACACTCACACCTGATGGTGATGTTACTAATCATGAGATCTATTACAAGCATCATTTCACTTCTCTGTTATGAGTCATCGTGGACATGAAGTGCTAAGATATCCTCTGTTGTAAGTCAATACACACCTATATATTCTCCTTTCATGCAAAAGATGCCAATGTGCACAACCCGTTCAAATGGATGGTTAGAGTTGATCAAATGGTTATCCATTATCATTCTCTATTTCATTAAGTAACATGAGCTCTAGTTATGCATATTTGTCAGGTAATAAGTTGCGAATGTGTGCTTACCTGCATGTCTTGATGATAGTTGATCCTCTAAGTCTTCGTATGAGTCACATCATGTCATATCTAACTCTACCCTAATCAATCCAAGAATTGAACAAGTAAGTGAGCTGATAATTTTGTCAAAAACACTCATTTTCTGTCCTTAGATCTTGTGTCTCCTTTGCTGTGATATCACTGACCTGGAACACACTTGATCAGGATTTATTCATTGTCTATGACTATTCATATTTTATTTTATTTTAATGTACTGATCTTCACTAATATGATCTCATTGCAGACAATGATTCTATTGTAATTATTAGATTTTCATTCTGCTTTAATTTTGATTTTTTGCATGTTTCTTTATGTGCAGGCAATTTAACAATGATAAGTGTGATCTTATTATGTTACCTTGGGAAACTTCTAAGTTCTTCAAAAACATAAAAGTTTAGGGGTGTAATAAAAAGAAGAATTATCTTAGAAAATCAAAATAAAAATGTTGAATTGAAAGGATGATGCTTTATGTTCAAAGTATGTGTGTGGTTGATAATGTAAAATTTTGATGTTGATAAATGAACCTATATAAATTTGCAAGTGGAAAAGCTTCTGTCAAATGTTGAAAACAAGAAAACTTGTTTACTTTAAGACTAAAATGAAGGGAAAATTAATTTTGAAAATTTAAACTAAAATAAAAGGGGTTAAAAGGATATAAGTGAAAATTGAGGTCAAAAATGTAATTTTGTGAGAAAAATTCAGAATCCTGAAAATTGTTTGAATATTAGTACATGAACAGTGCTAATACATCCAAACAGTGTTCAGATGAAAGATGAGAAAAATGCAAGTGTTTTGAATATCATACGTCTAAACAGTGACCATAAGTCCTTTTTAGGTGTATGAAGAGTTTTCAGAATTTGTACAAGTGTTTAGACGGTTCTCATGATCCCATGCGTCTGAACAGTTGTCAACCATCAGAAAATTTGGAAAATATTGTACAAGTGTTTAGACGGTTCTCATGATATCATGCGTCTGAACAGTTGTCAACCGTATAAGAAATCAGTCGAATTGGTTAAGTGTTAGACGGCTCTTCAATCTCCTGCGTCTACACAGTACCAGATAGTTTGTGTAAAATGACCAAGTGTTGGACGTTTCTATAGATACATGCGGCTGAACAGTGCTCAACCGGCTGAACAGTTCATCCAGCTGAATAGTTCCAAACCGTCTGAACAGTTCCCAAGCGGCTGAACAGTTGTCATGCATCTAACCCCATATGTCTAAACAGTGCTCATCCATCCTAAATTTTACACTTAGTATATAAAGCACGCTTCTCATTTTTCATTCATTCACAACTCACAGCCTCAAAACACTTAAACTCTGTCGATCCATTTTCACCCATTTCATCAAAAATTGTCATTTGTTCTTGAAACAATCATATTCGAAAGGTTATATCAGTGATTTGCGAATGTAAGTTTAGTGTATAATCATCCAATTTCAAGTCTTAGAATCAAACTAGGTCAGACGGGGGACTGTTCGGACAGTTTGAACCCTAAAAAGTTGAAAATTTTGAAAATAATGAATTAATCTGAACAAAAGACCTGAAATTGATTACACATTATTGATATACATTTAATTTCGAACAGCTTGACAATTGAAACTGGTGTTTTCATGAACTTCGATTTCAGGGTTTTCATCTTCATTCAAATGAAGAAGATGAACAGGTTCAAAAATTGGAAACATATTTTTAAATAAAAATCATTAATAATTCATAAAAACTCAATTGAAAATTAACTTTGATCAATGTTAATTGAACTAATATGTTTTGAATCAATAATACAACAAAGTGTAAACAACATTAGTTTGACAGAATTGCTATAATTCTAGACAGTGATTAATTATACTTGTTGATGAATAAACCTAAGTGTTTTTAAAACATAATAGTTCATGTACATCAATTCAAAGTTTAACAATAATCAAATCATTTAAAATTCACCATCTTAACTAAACTTGTTTGTGTTTGTGCAGATGGCAGAATTGAAGTTTGAGCCCAAACATAATGTAGCTGCATTCTAAAATGAGGAAGAGAAGCTAATGGTTATGAAGAAATGATCAGATTTTTGCTAAGGACCAAATATGTCTATGCAATGTGTGCTAGGCCAATGATTGATGCTAGATTAATTTAAAGATTTTAGAGAACAGCCGAGGTTGAAGTAAATGAGGCTGGACATAAATTGGTGAGGGCTTTTATTACAAATGACAGAATGCTTGAAGTCTCAGAACAAGCCATTCGTACAGCTTTCAGACTTGGAGAAAATGAAGCTAAAGATCTAGCTTAATATACATTCAATGAATGTAGGGAAGTATTTTTACAAATGGGTCATCCTGATCACTTCCAAAGAAGCAATTTTATAGAGCTAGAGTGCATAATCATTGGAAACTTTTCTGCTACATCTTTCAGCAGTGCATGTCCAAAAAGAGTGCTGGCTGGGATTCCTTTCCTGTGGATATTGCATCTCCAGAAAGGGGAAGGAGACATAAATATCTGATGTATCCTAGATTCCTTCAGCTGTTGATTAAAGAAGAGAATCCTGACTTCTATGCTGATGGTGTAGAAGGGGATAAATTGCAATTAGAGCACATGTCTGAAGTTGTGTACAAAAGACTTGCTGTCATTACAGTTGCTCCAAATATTCCACTGTTTGACTACATTAGGAATGTTGCTATGGACAATGTAGACATAAATCAACAATATTTCCACCTGACAGAAGATGAGCCCATAGATCCAAGAGATCTACTTGAAGATATTATAGAAGAGATGATTGATGAGTCTGATGAAGAAGATGATGGTGAGGATGATGATGCTATCGAGAGCTCATCTAAAGGAGAAATGATAGTGATGATGATTGTTAGGACCGAGTACGAACTGGTACTAACCGAATCTACGTGAAACCAGATCAAATAGTGCGGAATCCTATTTGATTGGCGATCCAATCAGGGAGAACGTTAATCTGATCAAAACTAATGATTAGAAAACATTACGAGTTGATTAGCAACGATCAGGAACGCTCTATGAAGTTGGAAGGGACGACTTGGACATTCTGGGACGGCTAGGGTTGTGAATTCTTGAAGTGTTTTTCTTTACCACGAATTAAGTGGTATTTATAGGTTTGGAGTCTTCATTCATGCGACTAAACCATCAGCATGGTTCAGTCATACGACTGAAGCATGCGGTTCATCCATCTGCACGACTGAAGGTCCAGTCGTGCGACTGAGTCAAACTCATGTTACAATCGTGCGACTGATCCAGTCTCCTGGTTCAGTTGTGCGACTGGTCTATTAGCATGGAGTGTTCATGCGTATGGTCCATTAGCATGGTCCATTCGCATGAGAACTTCATACAATTCAAAAACCAATATAATTAGTTCAATATGCATGTAATAAACATTAATATAAAGATACAAGACATTCAATGACACATATTCATTCATTCAAGAGTCTTTCATCACATATATCAAACGATTACATCGGTGTAACAAAATGAAAGTCATTAAACATTAAAGTACATTAGAACTAGAACTAGGGACATGTGTACCAAAAAACTCCCCCTTGGACCTAGTTCTATCTATTCTTTGACTTCCTTTGAAAACTCTTCATATCTCTTGAATCTTTCCTCTTTCGAAACTCCGGCATGAATATCAAATGCAAAGCAAAAACGTATAACTTGTTAAAATTGAAGTGCTTGCATGATATCCTGCGTATCAAAAAACAGTGGCACCTAGTACAAGGTATATACATCAGCTGCTGATAAGTTTGTGAGCCACATTGGGTCGAACACCCTTATTGTCTCCAAAGTCCCTTTTCTATCCAACACAATGACGGCTTCTCCAGTATGCCAGTCATAGTACCGCCATTTAAAATAGGGTGTAAAGTCTTGTGGCGTCTCCCTCATAGGTATACGAGACATCGTGCGCGGAGGTTGCCATTTCAAGACAACTGTCGGCCAGCCAGTAATGGGATTAACTTCAGACCTTTTGATATACCTCGTCGGTTGTTGAGGTCTGAAATTAACTCACCTGGTGTGGTACTCTCTTTTCAACACAGCCTCAAACCAGCCTGACATCTTCTTCGGGTCGGCATATAGCAGCTTTAGGCGTGCCAGCTGGTTGAGCTCAAAACCAGAAACAGTGTTTAGATCATGTGGAAATCTAAAGTACTCTATTCCCCTTTCCCTCTTCACTACGTAAACACTCAGATCCTCAAAGTATGCCCACGCTATGATCTTCCCTGACACCTTGAGATGCTTCTTCACTTTGTAGAGCTTGGTGTAGGTACTTGGCTTTGGTGCAGCGCGCTGGGCTCGGATCTTCGCAAAACAAGCCGCCCATTCAGCCTTTCTGATGTCCACATCGGCGCCCGAGGCTTGGGCTTGGCTTGTTGATGTCTCTGCCTCCTTTTCCATCTGATTCTGCTTCTCCAATGTATCACTGCCGAGAGTACTTCCTAAGTTGGGAACCACATTTCCCTCTCGGTCAGTGTAGTCTGGATAGTGTTGGGCTGTGACGTCCTTGATCTTTATTTCATCTACATTGTTAAGCTCATCATCACTAGCCACATCAACAGTTGGAGCATCTTTGACAATCTCATCCGGATTCAGCCGGAACATCTCAGCAAGTTGCTCGTCAGTAAGGTCATGAATTATTTCTCCTTCTTCGGGAGTATAACTCACGGACCTCCTGACAATCCCTTGCAAATCAAGTATTATTGTTAATTGAGACATGATTTGTTGTAGGGGAGCAACATCATATTCATCTTGCTGAGATGTTTGATCTGCTTGAATTAAACATATAAACACATCAATAGTTAGTAAGTAATCAACATAATTAAACACTAAGTAACAATGTATAAACATTAATTACATAACATTAATACATGATTTCAACTACAAAAATTTTATAAACATAGACATCTAGGCTTTACTTTTGTCTTGAATCATGTCAGGGTCTTCTGTAGTCGGGGAAGAGGGTGGGGCAGAAGATGATGCTCCTTGGTCTTGTTTTCTCTTCGTTCTTCGCTCTTGACATGGAGCTGAGGCAGATGCAGCTGCATCGCCTTCTTCTTCATCATCATCTTGTCACCTTCCTCTTCCTTCTCCCTCACCACTGATTTCATCATCATCACTCTCATCATCTTCTCCATCATCCTCATCATCATCTCCTTCACCGATCTTAAGAGGCTCATCCTTAGATCCTTTGAGTTTGAGCATGATCGTCTTATTAGCAGCCTCCAACTCCTCTAACTTCTTAGCTGATTCCTCCTTATGCTATTGAAGTTGGGCAATCTACTGGGCTTGCTGTGAGATTTGCTGGGCTTGGATAGCATTGAGATCCTCAAGCCGACGTATCTGCGCAGTCTTCTCCTCATTAGCAGCCAACAGCTTCAGCACCATACGATTCAGTGTTAACAGCTGTTCTTCCACTCCAATAGGAGGAAGAGATGATCCTGTAGGGAATATGGAGTGTGAGGATGGTCCTGCTTGGTGGCTGGTGGTGGTAGTGGTGGCTGTGGTGAATATGGGTGGTGTGAATGAATGGGTGGAGAAGTATGGGGTGTAGCAGTAGAAGGTGGAGGTGTGGTAGTAGTGGTGGGTGGTGTGGTAGTAGTGGTGGGTGGTGTGGTGGTAGAGGTGGTGGGTGTGGTGGTAGAGGTTGTGGCTGTAATGGTAGAGGTGGTGGTTGTAGTGGTAGAGGTGGTGGTAATCAGCTTGAACCTCGGCCTCTTCCCCTTCTTGCCATACGGCTGAGCCATCCTCTTCTTCCGTGTCCCCTTTGACACGGAGGCTTCCCCTTGGCTGTTGGGTTGGTCTGGGGAGTAAGATGGATCAGAAGTAGCCTCCCCAGACTCACCCTGGCGTCCACCAATCGCCCTCACGCCTCTCTCAGCGGCTATGACCCGGCTTCCTACTGTTCGTACCAGAGGCTCTTCGTCTGACTCCTCCTCCTCATCAGGCTGAAACTCCTGATGGAATCCAGCAGTCTATTTACCTCCTTAGTTAGATGGCGGAGATGTAACATCAGTAGTAGTGGCCCAAGTTTGAGAGGGGCCAGTATCTCCACCATCACCACTGTCATCATCATCTGAGTCGTCAACCGGGAGCACAATCTGCTCGGTATCCGAATCGCTGTCATCATGGTGCCACTTCGCCTAGCTGGCGCCACATAATCCTCCCGGGCCAGATACCCGAACAGTAGCCTTACCGGGGGCTTCAACTGCTTGCCCTGGTACACCTTCATCCGTCTGAGGGTGGTATCATCCATCACCTCTAGGACCACGGCATCCTCCTTCTCCTTGGGCAGCGAAGGGAGCTTCTGATCGACAATCATCTGCATAAAGTGTGGGTACATACAGAAGCGCTCTTTGCCTTTCGCCTTAATGTTCCCCACCAGATAGGTGAAGATCATCCTTGCGAAGCTGAATGGGTGATTCAGCACCAACGCCACGTAGGCATTCTGCATCTGATCTGATAACTTGTCGAAGCCTCCCTTCCATGAGGTGATGCATCTCAACAGTACATGGGCTAAGTACTTGAGTTGGGGGCACAAGTTGCTTTTGTTGAGCACACCTGCGTTGATGTCCCCCGAGTACTTAGCCCTCAGGAAACATCCTCGAACAGTAAGGGGATGCAGTCGTGTGGGGCAATCAGCATCATCCCCGAACTCTAAGATAGTCGTGAGATCTTCCTCTGTGATCTCCATAGCCTCCCCAAAGATGGAACTCCTGATACGATGGGGCTCGGAGGACCTGTCAACTACAACGTTTTCCTAGAAAGCCTGCTGAACTGATCTATACGGTGTGCACGGTGTCAAGATCGCACGGAAGATCCTCGATGGCCGTAGAAAGGTAATGATGCTGACGAACTCAGCTGTGTTGCGAGATGACAGATCAAGATGAGCTCAAATGTTATGCTTTGTGCTTATCATCCACCGACTCGCCATCTATGACACAAAGTAAGTAAACGTTAGTAAGTGTCAAAGAGCAACAGTTTGATTCAATGAACTTGAAAACTTTTGTTTAGTCATGTGAATGAACTGTGCGACTGAGACCTAGTCATGCGAATAGACTGCGCGACTGGGATCTAGTCGTACGAATGAGTTCATACGTACGACTGAGACATGCGACTGGGCTTAGACGTATGTTCTCTCATGCGGTTACCTCAGTCGTGCGACTGAACTCATAAGCACGGTTCAGTCGTGCGATTAAAGTTCATCAGGGTGTCCATTCGCATGACAGACTGTTTGTCCATTCAAATTCAAATTTTGAGCAAAACGTGATGTTAGACGTTGTGGCTTGGCTCATTAGGTTCGCTCATGTATGACTAAACTCCTAATAACTTTTATTTGATCAAGATACTTAGTTTTAGTTGTTTATTTGTCAAACTAAGTCTCTGTTATATTTAGATCTTAAGTTCAATCATTTTGACGTGTATTACTGATCTTCGAGGTTGAATATCGTTGCGCAGTACCTGTAGAGTCATTACAAATCGTTAGAATAAGTCACACGATCTTCTATAGTGATCAAACGAAATTTTGGCAGAGTGAGTTTAGGTCGTGCGTTTGAGAGGGCGATTGGAGTGAATGAACAACTGCAACCAACTCCCCCTCTATTTATACTAGGGTTTCCTCCAGTCATACAATTGAACCTAGTCGCATGATTGATTCATGCGACTGAGGGTCAGTCGTGCGACTTGCCCATTAGGTCACCTCCAATCGTGCGATAGAGGGTCATTCGTGCGACTGTCACAGTCAGTCACCTCCAATCGTGCGATTGAGGGTCATTCGTACGACTGTCACAGTCGGTCACCTCCAATCGTGCGAGTTCATACTAATGGTCCAATCATGCGACTGGTCCATACTTATGGTCCAATCATGCGAATGCTTCATACTTATGAATTTTGACTTTATAACCATTTGACACTTAGCCCCCTTTTTAATAGCTGATAAAACATTTTGAGCATTCGATCATCTCAGACATGACCATTTTAACTTAAAGAACCTTTGATCACCTCAGACATGATCCATTTATCCACCCAATCACCTCAGACGTGATCCATTTATCCACCCGATCACCTCAAACGTGATCCATTTATCCACCCGATCACCTCAGACGTGATCCTTTTACTTTTTCAGAAACAAGTGATTCAAGATTTACATTAAGTTCATATTGTGACATTCACAGAGATGAATCTCATTGCACAGTCCGACACTGACACACTATACATAAAACTTGAAAAACTAGAAAACTAAACTAAGTAACAAAAATAAACATGTTTTTGTGATTTTGTTAGGGTAGGGTTTAAAAACACTTTAACAATCATTTTAAAATGATTCTCCCCCTGAGTAGAACAACCTATTAGCATTAACGTCATTTCTAAGACAGATTCATATGGAATCAGACAGGCAAACACGTAGTTTCTTGGGACTTTTGTTGATATATTGAAAAGGAAACTATATGTTTACAGATCACAGTTTCTCATTCATCTAAGACTTCTAAGTTACAACTGGAAATCATGCTTGGTCTGTTATGTAACACACATTGATTTTGAACATCAGGTGGAGCAGTCACGACGATTATTGGTATACTTGTCCCTTTAAGTCCATACACATATTTTGACACACATCAGTGATATTTAAGTGGATTTGACCAATAAGTGTTTGTGCGTCCCACTAGTATATGGCAACCAATCTTCCTCAAGAGATTTTTGAGCGGTCAGGTGGTTTAAGAAGATTTTGGTTCTAAGAGCTTTCAAAGAGATGCAAAGCCTCAGGTCAGTACCATCACACAGCAGAGAGGCGCAAACAACAGTGAATTCTTAGAATGGATAGGTTATGCTAAGCCTCAGGTAAGTGTCATCGCACAACAGAGAGGTGTAAGACCTATCCTCTTCTTAGAGCAATGTACTATAACATACATTTCAGCAGTGACTTTTGTCATCTTTTGCTCTGTTTTTCAGGTCTTTGCACACATTTGTGGCATTCAATTGCTCCTCACCCTTTATTGGAAATTTATTGATTGTGCAAACCAGGGATACCATGGGAACCCACAACTTGTTGATTGATTTAATTTTAAGTTGAATCACCAATGGTGTCTACTTGTCTTTGTGTTGAACCTACCAGCACATCGTATAATAGACTAGCACCTTCCTAGATCTACTTTCTCCGTGTAATTACAGTAACAGATAAGCGTACTATCATTTTTCCAATATGTCAGACTTAGAGCTGTCAGACTTATGATTTTTAGTGATTTAAATTAAACATTTCAAAAATAGAAAATCTTTTTGTGTTCCAAGTAACACGACACCGATGTACCATCACTTTCCATAGTGTTGAATCATATTCTTAAATTTGTTGTTTTTGCCTTTTTAGCTTATCTGCCCTCCCCCCTTTTTTTTAAGTAAATAAATACTGAAACCTAAACTAATCTCCCCCTAAAATTGTAAAACCGAAAATATATTTGTGTTTTTGGATTTTTTAAGACAGGAAATTAAAATAAGATAAATAAAAGAAAATAAAAAGAAAATAAAAAGAAAAAAGAAACTAAACAAGTGTCAGACTAAGCATTTGCATCTTTTGGAATCACGTCACTTTTCTTTTTCACGTCGTTGACCTCTAACAGATATAAGAAACCAAAAGGTTTAGTGTAGAGGTCGGCGCGTTGAAAATCCGTGTTTATTTTAATCACATCAATTAATTGTTTTTCATCGCAGTCGCGTATGAAATGATACTTTATGCCGATGTGTTTTGTTTTAGGGTGTTGAAAAGGATTTTTAGTTACAGCTACGATAGCAGAATTATCAACAAAGATAGGGGTAGTAGAAAATTGCAAACAGTAGTCCCGCATTTGCTGTTGAATCCAAATGATCTGAGAGCAGCAACTTGCAGCAACAACTGATTCAGCTTCACATGTCGACAAGGCAACATATGTTTGCTTCTTGCATTACCAGGTGACTAAACGCCTTCCAAAGAACTGACACCCTGCTGATGTTGACTTGTAGTTCATCTTGCATCCACCGTAGTCTGAGTCACTATACGCAGTTAGCTCAAATTCATTATCATGAGGATACCACAACCCTAGTGTTAGAGTACCCTTCAGATGATGAAAAATCCTTTTCACCCCGTTGAGATGATTTACTTTTGGTTTGGCTTGATATCTGGAGCATAGACAAGTGGCGCACATGATATCTGGACACGAGGCAATGAGATACATGAGAGATCCGATCATCCCACGATACATAGTGGCATCCACCAAATCTCCGTTATCATCTGGTGCCACATTATGGTTTTTGGCAAGTGCCACATTATGGTTTGTGGTAAGTGGGGTACCGGCAACAGTCACATTTTCCATATTAAATCGACTAAAATGTCTCAAACATACTTAGTCTGATGCAGAAAAGTACAGGTAGGTGTCTCATCCACATGTAAACCTAGGAAGAACATCATCTCTCCCATTGCACTCATTTCAAATTCTGCCTAAATCATAGATTCGAATTCTCTACATAATTCTTCGTTTCAAGAACCGAAGATTATGTCACCCACATAAATCTGCACCATTAGTAAATCTCCATCTTTCTCTTTGATAAACAACGTGCAGTCAATCACACCCCTGCGAAAACCATGTTTTAACAGGTGGGTGGAGAGCTTCTCATACCAAGCTCGAGGAGTTGGTGTAGCCGTATAGAGCCTTATCCAGCTTGTAGACTCTGTCCCGATGGTAAGGAACCTCAAATCCTTCGGGTTGACTAACGTAGACTTCTTCACGGATTTCCCCATGAAGGAATGCACTTTTAACATCCAGCTGATAAACTTTGATCTTCAAGTAGGATGCGTAGGCCAGAAAGATGCGAATAGCTTCCATCCTTGCCACTGGTGCAAACACTTCGTTGTAGTCGACTCCCGACTTGTCTGAAACCTTGAACGACCAATCTTTCCTTGTTTCTGATTACAACACCTTGGTCGTTCTTCTTGTAGCGTAGCACCCATTTGGTGCCTAATACTTTCACTCCTTTGGGCCTGTCAACGAGTGTCCACACTCCAAGCTTCTTGAATTGTAACAGCTCTTCCTGCATAGCGTTGACCCAGGTCTCATCCTTCAAGGCATCACTTACGTGCTTGGGCTCGACTTGAGAAACAAAACATTTAAAAGCCCCATCATTCACATAGCCATTTTCCATAATTGCAGCATAATCAGCAGAGTATAGCTGATTTCTTGTCTACACACCGGAGTGAAGATCCCTAATGATAGTCTCTGGGGGATGATTCACACTGATCCTAGTCATAGGTGTTGTAGGAACGACAACTTCAGTATCCAGATTTGTGATGGCAGGTTCGGTATCCAGATTTCCGAATGCATTCTCAGCATCTGTTGAGCTTCCATCTTGATTAACGTTATGCTCATTGCTTCTCTCAACTGCTTCTTCATCTTCTAATGAATCATCACTCTCATCCTGACCAGTTGCTGTAGATCCAGAAGCACCATTGGCTGGTGCTATATTGCTGACATCCAGATTCGGTGTATTCAAGACATCGAACATCATCTTAGCAGCAATCTCGTCATCTGAACATGTCGGAGGAAGGTTGAATGGTTTGAAAAAGCCATCGTAATCGAAGAATGACGATGGACCTTTTCCAGCAGGGGGGTGATGTATCTTTGCACATCCACGTTGCACCACACTTCTACCTGACCTGTCGAGTTGTTATAAACCCGTTTGTCTGGTATGCTGTATCCTAGAAAGATCCCCTGATCTGCTTTCTCGCTGAACTTGCCCTTCGGAGTTTTCTTCAGTAACATACATGGAGCTCCGAATGGTTCCAGATACTCCAGGTTCGGTTTGCGCTTCTGAAGTAACTCATAGCAAGTCTTCCCATGCCGCTTGACTACCAACACACGATTAAGCGTGTAGCATGCATTGGCAACTGCTTCAATCCAGGACTGTACTGGCAGCTTTGAATCTGCCAACATAGTCCTTGTAGTCTCGATCAAGCTCCTATTCTTGCGTTCAGCAACCCTATTCATATGTGGCGTGTATGTAGAGGAGAACTGATGAACAATTCCCTTTTCTTTGAAGAAAGCATCCATCCACTGATTCTTGAATTCAGTTTCATTGTCTGAATGAACCTTCCTCACCTTTAGATTGTAAAGAGACTCTGGTGTTGTGACGAGCACTTTGAACGATTCAAATGTTTCTGATTTAGCTTTTAGAAACATCACCCAGGAGAATCATGAGTAGTCATCTATGACTACAAAGCAGTACCAGTCTCCAGCGTGTAATTGACTACACATTGTTCATTAAGGAAAAGGATGGTGATTTACTACTAGTGCAAATATACATGGATGACATAATGTTCGGTTCCAAGAACGAAGCATTATGTAAAGAATTCGAATCGGTGATGAAAGCTGAGTTTGAAATGAGTGCGATGGGAGAGATGAAGTTCTTTCTCAGTTTATAGGTAGATTAGACGCCAAATGGAATCTTCCTGCATCAGACCAAATATGTTGGAGATATCATTAGTCGGTTTGACATGGAAAAGAAATAGTTGTAGGTACTCCACTTGCCACGAACCATGATGTGGCACCCGACGAAAATGGTGATCTGGTTGATGCCACTATGTATCGAGGAATGATCGGATCTGTCATGTACCTCACAGCTTCTCGTCCTGATATTATGTATGCCACGTGTCTCTGTTCCAGATATCAGGCAAAACCAAAGTAAATCATTTGATTGGGGTAAAAAGGATCTTTTCTATCTGAAGGGTACTCCAACGCTTGGGTTGTGGTATCCTCATGATGATGACTTTGATCTTACAGCGTATAGTGACTCAGATTATGGTGGTTGCAAGATGATTTACAAGTCAACATCTGCGGGATGTCAGTTCTTTGGAAGACGATTAGTCACCTGGCAGTGTAAGAAGCAGACGTCTGTTGCTCTGTCAACATGTGAAGCGGAATACGTTGATGCGGCAAGTTGCTGTTCACAAATCATCTGGATTCAACAACAAATGCGGGACTACGGTTTGAAATTCTCTAACACCCCTATATTTGATGATAATTCTGCTGCTATCGCTGTCACCAAAAATCTAGTCCAACACCCCAAAACTAAACACATCGGTATTAAATATCACTTTATACGTGACTGTTCTAAAAAACTATTAATTGATGTTGTTAAAATAAACACGGATTTCCAACGTGCCGACCTCTACAGTAAAGCTTTTAATAAACCTCGATTTCAGTATCTATTAGAGGTCAATGGCGTTGAAAAGAGAGATGATGTGATTCCAGAGGAATCAAGTTCATAGTCCGACTCTATTTTTATTTTTATTTTCTTTATTTTTCTTTATTATTTTTATTCTTTCTGTCGTTAAAAATTCAAAAACACAAAAAGATTTTCGGTTTTAGAATTTTAGAGGGAGAATAGTTTTAGTTTCAGTAGTTAGTATTTAATTACTCCAAAAAATAAGGGCGGGCAGATAAGCTGAAAAGCAAAGACAGCACATCTGTGAAATCGATTCAACTTTATGGAAAATGATAGTACACAGACATCAAATTATTTGGGACACCAAAAGATCTAGATGGTCTAAAACGGTATATTCAAAGTTACAGAAATTTATAAGTCTAAGAAGTCACAGCCTAATGAGTGGAAATATGATAGTAAGCTAGTCTGCTACTGTGGTTACATAGAGAAAGTAGATCTAGGGGTTGCTAGTCCATTATATGATGTGTCGGTAGATTCAACACAATAGACAAGTAGACTTCATTGGTGAAGAAATGTGAAACTCTATCATTCAACAGGCTGTGGGTTTCCATCTCATCCCTGGTTAATACAATCAACTTATTTCAAATAAGGGGAGAAGAGCAAAATGAACGCCACAAATGTGTGCGGATGACAATAAAAATGAGCAAAAACCATGAGAAAATGTGAAATGCAATCAAGCTAATGAATGATGTTATTGGTGTGTTATATGTTAAATAAAATTGCTCTAACAAGAAGATAGGTTGTGTGCCTCTCTGCTGTGCGACGGCACTGACCTGAGGATAAGCACAATCTAAATATTCTAGAATTCATTGTTGTTTGTGCCTCTCTATTGTGTGATGGCACTGACCTGAGGCTTGGCATCTCTTTGAAAGCTCTTAGAATAGTTTCTTCTTGTCAAACCCCATAGACCGCACAAAAATCTCCGGAGGAAAGTTCATTACCATATAAGTGTGGGATCCACAAATTCTAGTTGAAATAATAAGCCTAAATAATCACCAATGTATGTAAAAAATCTGTGTATGGATTTAGGTGGACAAATATACTGACAATCATCATGGCAGCATTCTCCGATGGTCAAAATCAACGTGTGCTACATAACAGCTCTAGCATGATTTCCTGTTAGTACTCTTGACTCTTGGATGAATGAAACCCTGTAATTGATAAATATAATGTTCTTTGGATCTACATAAATATAAAAGGTCCCAAATGATTATGTTTATGCCTGTATGATTCGATAAGAGTCTTTCTAGATAAGATGAAAATGCTTGATGCTATTGTACTAAGGAAAGTTAAGATGTTTTAAACCCACCTCAAATGAAAACTAGAAAAATAGTGTCTCAAGTTAGTTTGTTTAAAGTTTTCTTAGCTTTAGTTATGTTTGTATCGAGTCGATGTCGGACTATGTAACAAGAGGAAATCTGTGAATGTCACAAATTGAACCTAACTTTATCAGATAAAAGCTTGTTTTTGGAATGTTAAAAGGATCACGTCTGAGGTGATCACAAGGTTTTAAAATCAAAGGATCACGTCTGAGGTGATCACAAGGTTTTAAAATAAAAGGATCATGTCTGAGGTGATCACAAGGTTTTAAAGTTAAAAGGATCATGTCTGAGGTGATGAAATGGTTTTCAAGTAAAAGAATCACGTCTGAGGTGATCAAACAGTTTTGATTAAAAGGATCACGTCTGAGGTGATCAAAAGTTTTCAGTTAAAAGGATCATGTCTGAGATGTCAATGGTCATAATGTCATATATAAAATTCAGGCTTTGAAAGGTTGGGAAAAGTGAAGTCAAACTCATAAGAATGAGCCAATCGTATAATTAGATCATAAGTATGGACCAATCACACGATTGGACCATAAGTATGGACCAATCGCACGATTGGACCATGAGTATGAGCAAATCACATGATTGGACCATGAGTATGGGTCAAAGTATACGATTGGATCACAAGAATGAACCAATCATACGACTAGCTGAAGAGGTCTAAGTCAGTCGTGCGACTGAACCTCTGTCGCACAAATGAATCATGCGTTTGGGTTCAGTCACACGATTGAAACTCAATTGAGCATAAAAAAGGGCTCAGTCGATCATAGCCCTACACTTGATTTCAAAACTCTCTCAAAACCGCCGACTACCTAGACACTCTGTTCAAATTTTTCCCCGTGAATACTACTCATTGGGCATTACTGACCGATTATTGTCCATCTACAGGTACTATAAGACTTAAATCGTGACTAATACGAATGATTAAACGAACCAAACTGTCCGAATGAGTTAAAACAAGAACCGAGACTTAAAACCCTAAAATAGAACACTTAAATGAACCTAAACGTGCATTTAAGATATAATAAGTGTAAAATCTAGTGCTGGCGTGTCTAATGAATCTAATCTTGATGTATAAATGGCTGATTTGACAAAGATTCAAAATTGTGGACTCGCACAGTAGGGTATGCAAATGGACATATAGATGAACTTCAGTCGCACGATAGAGCCAGACGCACGATTCAATCACACGATTGAATCAATCGGTGACTCAGTCGCAAGACTGACTCAACCGTGTGGCATAGCATACGACTAAGTTCGATCGTAGGCTCGATCATACGACTGAGCTCAGTCGTATGGTTCAATCGTACGATTGAATTAGTTAGATACATTATGTTCAAATTAAATTGTTCTTTCTTATGAACGGATCTAACATATCTGTTTCTTGTGTTGCAGCAACATGGCTAAAAGATGGAACATGAGCACTAAGCACAATATATGTGCTTACCTCGACATGACTTTTAGGAATGCCTCAGAGTTTAGTGGTATCATTGTGTTTCTTAGTCGATCGAGGATCTACCGTGCCATTTCTACCCCCTGCACACCTTATCGATCTATCTAGCAGGCATTCAAGGAGAATGCCGTGGTAGATCACTCAGTGGAGCCTTACAGGATCCGAAGTTCCATCTTCGGCCAAGATATCGACATTAGGGTGGATGACTTATGGAGGGTCTTGGACTTGGGTTAGGACGGAGCCTACCCAACCAAGCTACATCCCATGACTGTTCGGGAATGTTTTATGAGGATCGCGTACGCCGGCGACATTAATGCTGGCGTGCTAAACAAGAGCAACATGTGCCCATAATTCAAGTACCTGGCACATGTGATCCTTAAGTGCATTGCCTTCCGGCATGGAGGATTCGATGAGATGTCCGACCAAATCCAAAATGCATACGTTGTACTGGTACTGAACCACCGGTTTAGTTTCTCTTGGATGTTCTTCACATATCTGACGGAGAACATCGAGGCGAAGGGTAAGGAAGGCTTCTGCATGTACCCGAGGTTTCTACAGATGATTATTGATGAGAAGCTTCCTCGGTTGCCAAAGGAGAAGGATGATGCGGTGTGTTTAAAGGTGATGGATGACACCACACTGGGTAGGATGAAGGTGTACTGGGGCAAGCAGGTGAAGCCCCCAGTTTGGAGATTATTCGGCCATCTGGCCAACGTTGATTACGTGGCGCCCGCTCGAAAGAAGTGGCGCCACGATAACAGTGATTTGGATATTGAGCCCATCATTGTTCAAGATGACGATGACGACGAGGATGATGACCAAGATGATGGTCAGGGTGGTGGAGATGCTGGCTCCAGTCAAACAAGGGGCACCGACACGTCAACCATATCTCCACCACCTCAGCAGAGTGGATCCTCAGCTCCCAGTGGATCTAAGCAGGCTGCCATCCACTGGGACTATATGGTAGATGATGAAGAGGAGTCAGATGATGAGCCTCTCACTCAAAGAGTCGGTAGGCGAGTTGTGGCTACCGAAAAAAGGAAAGAGGCGGTTGGGGGACGCCAAGCTGGTTCGGAGGCTTGTGATATCGATGTTATAGATCCTACTTACACACCCGACCAGCCGGTTAGCCCAGGAGGAGCCCCAATAGCCTAGGGCTCCAGGAGGAAGAGCATGGCCCAGCCTTTTGGGAAGAAGGGCAAGAGGCAAAGGATTGTTCTGATTACGTTTTCCACCACCATAGCTACTACCACTACCATTATTCCTCACCCTACCACCACTCCTACCACCACTACAGCCAACACCACTGCCACCACTACAGCCAACACCACTGCCACCACTACAGCCTCTACTACTCCCACCACCACCCATACATTCCTACCTACCTCACCCACTATACCCACATTAGTTCGACCTCACTCCACTCCCACACGTACTCCCTTCTACACCACATCCACCACCACACCATCTATACCCCAACTTGGCACTTCCACCTCATTCCCACCTCCATAGGAATCTTCTCTACCCATTGTTGGGTTAGAGGAGCAGTTAGCTAGCCTCAACAGACTGGTGCTCAAGTTTCCATCAACAAATGATCTGAGAGCTAACCAGATGACTCAGTTAATGGCGGTAAACACCGCTCAGGGCAAGCAGATAGCCCAGCTGACAGAGAAGAACGCTGCTCATGAGAGAGCGTTAGCTCGAGCTCACCATGAACTGACTACCCAAAACGAGCTATTGATGGCATCCGTAAAGCGGATCGAGGGATTGGAAAAGAAGAACACGAAGCTGATGCTAAGATTGAAGGGAACTAAGAGTGAGCCCATAAAGATTAAGGGTGATGGTGATGATGGTGGAGATGATGACGATGATGATTCTTCTGATGATGAATCGGATGATGATGATGAGGATGATGAAGCGGGTGGTAGTGGAAAGGGCAAAGACGGTGATGATGACGACGAGGATGATCAGGAAGGTAATGCATCTGCATCAGCTTCAAATTCATTTGCTCAGGAGAGGCGCACGAAGCAAAATCGTGATCCAAGACCCTCTTCCTCAGCTCCTCAAGCTGAAGAGACGCCCGATCTAGGCAAAAGTAATGATTAGATGTTTATGTATTTGAAACTTTTGTACTTGAATTATGTATTACATTAATGTAATTAATGATTATTAATGTTTAAATGTCTTGATTAATGAATTATGCTTAATGTGCTGAATGTTTAATCAAACAGATGAAGCTCAACAGACAGATGAATATGATGTCTTCCCCCTTCAGCAAATCAAGACTCAACTCACTATGATTCTTGATTTGCAAGGGATGGTAAGATGATCTGTGAGCTACACTCCTGAGGAAGGACAGATCATCCATGACCTCACTGATGAGCAGCTCACTGATATGTTCAGACTTAATCCAGATGAGCTCGTCAAGAATCCTCCTGAGGTAGACATCATGAGTGACGAAGAGCTACACGGTGTGGATGAGATTGAGATAGAGGATATAACATCTGAATACCATCCTCGGTACACTAACCAAGAGGGCAACGTTATCCCCAACTTGGGTGAAACATTTGGCAGTGATACGTTTGAGAAGTTGGATGGGAATGAGAAGGAGAAAGAGAAAGATGAAAGGAAAGTCCAAGCTACGGACACAGATGTTGATATTAAGAAAGCTGAACGGGCAGCGTGCTAGTCTAAAGTGAAAGCCCAACGTGTACCTCCAAAGTTGAACGCCTACACCAAATATACCGAGTGAAGAAGCATCAGATGGTGTCGGGTAAGATCATTAGTTGGGCATATTTTGAGGACTTGGAGGTGTAAGATATGAAGAGAGAGAAGGGGATTGAGTACTTTAGATTTCTAGAAGATCTAAAGACTCTTCCCGGTTTTGAGCTCAACAGGTTAGCCTGTTTAGATCTTTTGTACGCCAACCCAAGGAAGATGTCGGGTTGGTTCGAGATGGCGCTTAAGAGAGAATACCACACCAGATGGGTGAACTTCAGACCTCAACAACCAAAAAGGTTCGTTCATAGGACTGAAGTTGACCCTTACACTGGGAGCCGAAGGAAGTGCTGAAGTGGAGTCCCCCACGCACAATGTCAAAGATCCCATTGCGGCAGATGCCTTAGGACTTCACTCCACACTTCAAATGGTGGTATTACGACTGGAGGACAGGTGAAGCGGTCATAGTCCTAAACAGAGAGGGCAAAATAGAGACTATCAGGGTATTTGACCCGATGTGGCTAACCAACTTGTCTACTAAAGATGTTTATACATTGTACAAGTGGCCACTGTTCTACGACATGCAAGATATTGTACAAGCTATCCAATTCCAACACGTCATAAGACTCTGCTTTGCTTTTGAGATACACGTACGAGTCATGAGAGAGGAGAAGTATAAGAAATTCCTAGAGTATGTGAAGAATGTTAGACAATAGGATAAACTAGGTCCAAAGGGGAGTTTGTTGATACATTATGTACCTAGTTTATGTTCTCAAATGTAAATGTCTTTTATTTCTTACACGTATGTAATGACATGTTTAATGAAATATGATGTGAGTTTTGATGTTGAATTTTCTTTATCTATATCATATTCATATTGTAATTGGTATTACTTATATTGATGAACATTATATATAGGTTTGAGGTTGTTGTACATAGTTCTGAGTCAATAACGATTCAGAAATGTGTTCAACTTAGTCAAGTGGTTATTCATGCTATTGGACCATACTTATGGCCCATACACATGAATGAACCATACTTATGGACCAGTCGCACGACTGAACCAGGTGACTAGATCAGTCATATGATTGAGACATAAGATTGACTCAGTTGTACGACTGAACCTTCAGTCGTGCGTATGAGTCAGACACATGGTTAGTCGCACGACTGAACCATGCTAATGGTTCAGTCGTATGAATGGACACTGAAAACCTATAAATACCACATAATTTGTGGAAAAACAAAACACTTCGAATTCTTTTTTACCCTAGCCGTCCAGAGCGTCCTAAGTCGCCCATCCAAGTTCATAGTTCATTCCTGATCGATTCCAACTCGTTCTTAACGTTTGTTTCATTTTTAGATCGATCAGGTTGTTCGTTCTCACTGATTGGATCTCTAATCAAATAGAATTCCGCACTATTTGATCTGGTCTCATGCAGAATCCGTTAGTACTCCGTACGAAAATGGTCCTAACATATTCTTGATTTCCTGGCTTATGCATCATTCAGGAAATTCAAAGTGTATCAAATGGACATAAAAGGGGAATTCTTGTACGGTCCAATCACTGATGATGTGTACGTGAAGCAACCTTCGGGTTTTGAGGATACAGAATTTCCACATCGTGTGTACAAGCTTAGCAAAGCTCTGTATGGACTCCATCAAGCACCTAGAATCTGGTATGAGAGATTGTCACAACACTTAATCCAACATGGATACACAAGAGGGAAAATCGATCCAACTTTATTCATAAAGAAAGATGTTGATAATCTCTTATGTGTTCAAGTGTACGTTGTTAGGCGGTATTTACTGCTTGCATCAATCTTCTATGAATCTTGGGCAAGTGGGAGATCGTAGGATTCTGTGTGCCCAAGAAACTTAGAATATTGATGTGGTTAGTACGTTATGATCCAAGTCGGGTTATACCCAATAACAAGCTTAGCAAACACCAATTAATATTTAATTGATGATATGATCATGCAATTAAATATTTACACCAATTTAGAAAATGGGTTTTCTAAATAAGTTGCATATGAGATGGAACAACTTATTAGGATATTTTGTTCAATGATATTATTTGTAATGTTATTTAAGTAAGTTAGATAACATCACAAATTAATAATGGGAGTGTATGGACAATACAATTAAAAGGTTAATTGTATTTCTAAGAATAAGACTAGTTAACTAGTTTAATGTGTGATATTTTTAAGGGAGGGAAGCCATTTTGAATCTCCTTGGCCATCCCCCCCCCCTTGCATCCCATTGGACCAATTTTTCCTTGAATACTACACACATTAACTTTTCTTGGACTCTCCTATTTTTCAATTGACCATTCTCATTGCATGCAACAACACAAAATACTCTTCTTTTCTCTCTCTAATTCACGGAACAAGGCAGCAGCTTTGGAGCTTTTAGAAGAGCAATTTTATGTTCATTTGGTGGTAAATCTTCCTAACTAGAAGGTTTTTGCAAGGATGCTTGGGGGTATACACACTTGAGGGTTCCTCCTCTTGGAATCTTGGTCGATTTCATCTTCCCACATCATCAAGTTTGCTGCTGGAAACTCACGGATCTTGAAGGTCTTTTGGCAGCTTTCATCTTGGTGTTTTTGGTGTCAAACTCCAAGCATGGATGATGCTTACTTAGAGCTTTGTGGGAGTCAACATTTGAGGACATTCAACCTTGAAGTTTTCGCCATATTTCAGCCTCCTATTTTGTTTCCTTGGTCGACATTTAGCTGCTGAAAGAGGTAGTTTGGCAGCGCCTTTAGGGCTGTCATATTGTGTTGTTTTATATACATATAGCATGTTTATTCACATATAATGATCCTTTGATTTATGGGTTTGTTTTATACACTTGTATGGTCACTTAAAGAACATAATTTTCAGCTTATAAAATCGGTTTTAAAGTTGTTATTCCGCTGGGTTTTCTAAAAGTTTAAATGGTTAAACTTGGTTTTATGTTCTAACAAACCCATCACAATTTACATTGATAATACTGCTTCTATGTGCATTATAGCTAATCCGGTCCAACAATCAAAAACAAAACATATCAAAATTCGATATCATTTTCTCAAAGATAACTCTGAAAAAGGTTCAATCATCTTGATTCAAATTGCAAATGAAAAACAGTTTGCAGACCTATTTACTAAAGCCTTCTTACCAGGACGGGTTGAGTATTTAGTGGAGTCAATTGGTCTTATTAACCATGTGTCTTAACATGATCAGAATCCTTCCTTATCCAAAAGGTCACAGCAAGAGAAACTATCAAAGGTAATTGCCTGATTGTAGTTTGTGTGTGTTGTTTTCTTTTTATACAAAAACCAAATACAAAATTAGAAAATTCAAAATCAACGATAAAAATATAAAACCAAAACTGCAAAAATAGAGTCTTTGTTGATTCATTTTAGGAATGAATCTGTTTTTGCAACATGTGAGAAATGATAGTACATCAGTCAGATCAGTTGCATATTGCACTCGACAATAAGGTCTGACATGATCAGATATGATGTGTAGACGATCTCATGCCACTGTACTGAAAAGGTAAATTCTTGTGATTAAACTAAATCATCTATGCATGAATGTGTGTTCATCTTAGTACTTTTGAGTAGTATTAGCTTATCAGATTGATTGCTTGTAAAGTTACAACACTCATATCTGGTGGTGATATGACTAACCATGAGATCTGTTACAAGCATCATCTCACTTCTTTGTTATGAGTCATCATAGACCTAAAGTGATGAGATATCCTCTATTTTAAGTGATTACAGACCTAGATATTCTCCTTTGATGCAAAAGATGCCAGTGTGCATAACCCATTCAAATGGATGGTTAGAGTTTATCAAATGGTTTGGCCATGATAATTCTCTGCTAAATTATTAACATGAACTCTGGTTATAAATATATGTAAAGTAATAAGTTGAGAATTTGTGCTTTCTTGCATATCTTGATGATAGTTAATCTCTCTAAGTCTTTGTATGAGTCTTATCATGTCATATCTAACTATACCCTAATCAAACCAAGAATTGAAAAAGTATGTGAGTTGATTCTTTTGCCAAAAACACTCATTGAAAAAGTATGTGAGCTGATTCTTTTGTCATATCTAACTATACCCTAATCAATCCAAGAATTGAAAAAGTATGTGAGCTGATTCTTTTGTGAAAAACACTCATTGTCTGTCCTTGGATCTTGTGTCTCCTTTGCTGTGAAATCACTGACCTGGAACATACTTGATCAGGATTTATTCATTATCTATGACTATTCACACTTTATTTTATTTTATGTGCTGATCTTCACTGATAAGATCTCACTGCATACATTGATTCTATTATAACTATTAGCTTTTTATTCTGCTTTAATTCTGATTTTATGCATGTTTTATGTGTGCAGACAATTTAACAATGATCAGTGTGATCTTCTTGTGACAACTTGGGAAACTTCTAAGTTTGTAAAACTTAAAAGTTTAGGGGGAGTAATAAAAAGTAAGAGTTTCTAAGAAAATCAAAATTAAAATGTTTGAATGGAAAGGATGAAGCTAAATGTTCAAAGCATGTGTGTGTTTGATAATGTAAATTTTGATAATGAAAAAAATGAGCCTATAAAATTTTCAAGTGGAAAAGCTTCTTGCAAAGTTTATAAATGAGACAATTTTGTTTAAATTTGAGACTAAAATGAAGGGAAATTGTATTTTGAAAAATTAAATAAAATAAAAGGGTTTAAATGTCAAACGTTAAAAATTGAGGGTCAAAAATGTAAATTTTGGGAAAATGTCAAAATTATGAAAATTGTTTGAATATTAGTATGTGAACAGTACTAATATGTCTAAACAGTGTTCAGGGTGTAAGATGTGAAAGATATACAAGTGTATGGAAACTCAAGCGCCTAAACAGTGGCCATAAGTCAAAGTAGAAGCATGACGAGTTTTCAGAAATTTTACAAGTTTTTGGGCGTTTTTCATATTCTCATGCGCCTGAACAATTGTCATACATCTGAAAAATTGGTTAAGTGTTGGGCGTTTCAACATGCTCATGCGCCCACATAGTACCAAACGTTTCAAGTGAAAATATTCCCCAAGTGTTGGGCGTTTCATATAGTTTCATGCGCCTGAACAATGCAAAAGCGCCTAAACAATGCTTATGCGACTGAACAGTGCTCATGCGTCTAATCTCATGCGCACAAACAGTGCTCATGCACCTAGAATTTTCACTTAGCATATAAACAACACTTCTTAGTTTTCACTCACTCACACTCCCAAAAACCCTTGAACGAACACAGTCGACTATCGATTCACTTCATTACACTTAATCAGATTGTCTCATCTGATATACTGTGATTGATTGTGTGTATACTTGATTGTAAAATGTAAGTTCATAATCAAAATCATTCCATTTCAAATATCTGATTTACAATCAGTCGGGCGTTTCAAATCTATTTAGGTGTTTCTAACCCTAAAATTTGAAAAATTTGAAATAGGTGCGTTAAAATGAAACTATTAACTTAAATTGACATAGATTGTTAATGTACACTTGATTTCGAGCGGTTTGATATATAGCATTCAATTCCATGAACGTTGATCGAAGTGTAACAACCCCCTCGGAACCAAAGTAAGTTATGGAATCGAGCGAGTGTCCAAGTGTGGGTGCCTGTCTAAGTCATGCGCCTGAATAGGGCTCATGCGCCTGAACAGTGCCCAAGCGCTTGAACAGTGCCCATGCGCCTGGGAGTTTTCACTGGAAAATGGCTAAGTGTGCCCATGCGCGTCAACAGTGGCCATACGCCTCAACAGTGGCCATGCGCCTCAACAGTTGTCATGCACCTAGAAAATTTTACTTATTTATTGTATTATTATGTATTCTTGTTTTTATTATTATGGATTCTAATATATGTTTTAATCATTAACTCCGGTTATAGTCAAGTTTTTAGTGTTTTACTTAGTTTCTTCAAAGTGTTTATATTACCACTGAAGCTTATGCGCTCGGGTCAATCAAATATACCCTTGAACAACACTTAAAAGAATTTTTAGGAAACATATTAATACTGAATGCATGTGGTGGTATATATTAACAAATTCAAATAAAAAGGCTTCATAAAACAACAAACTTGGCCGCCCACTCACCCACTCACAACCTTCCTTGAACCTTGCAATACATAACCTCTCTTTTCCTTACATGCAAAACACGATTCCTTTTCTTCTCATACTCTCACTCTCAGATTTTCACTCTATATTTTCTCTCAACCGAGAACACAAACACACACACAAATCTGCACTTCATCTTTCTAACAAGATCAACCGAGGATTCGCTTCTCTACCATCCCAAGTGTATAAGTAGTTTCGTACTCCTACATCTCAAACTTTCGGATACTCACTTTTGTTCTACCTCAAATCATGTTCTATTGTTCAAAACAGAAACATGCACCCGTGTTCTTGTTCTTAAGGAACTCCCAATCTTCATTTGAGGTAAGCTTTCTTAAATGTTTGGTGAATCTAGACTCGGTATACCATGTTTTACCTTGAAAACCCACTTTTCACGTGATTAAGCACCATACAACCGTTTGTTTGTAGAACCCTCCCAACCTAAGTTAATAACCCATGTAAAAACAACCTTGAACTACATTGTAATCTGATTTAAATGGTACGAATGATTAGGTAGACGCATATGTACAACTTACGACATTTACTCATGTGCAAACCGTGTAAAATGCCCGTTTATGGCCATATTCATGCTATGTAGGTTTCACCGAGAACTAGACTAGAATTTCAGTAAGTTTTCTGCTGTAAATTTGGGTATTGATGGCTAAAAAATTAATAAGGACCGGTTGTGATAATTATGAACCATTCCAGGGACCCGAATAGGAGTAAAACCCATTTTATAGGAAAATTTAGAGACTTAAAATGTTTTAAAAAGAATTTCAGGCTCAAAATAAATATTTTGAAAGTAAGAATATGATTTGGGGATTTATTAAGTTAAAAATGAATGTTAATGAATTATTTAATAAAAAGTAAGCCCAAACCGAATGATTTTAGATAAAATATTAAAAATAGAGTAAGAGGCCTAAAGACTATAAAGCTTAATTATTTCCGTAAGTCGGAACCCCCGGGATGATATTTTGGTAAAAAAATTAGAAGTAAACAAACTTTAGGGTAAAAACTGTAAAATTTTGAAACTTAAGGACTAAAGTGTAAATTCTGAAAACTTATCAAAAAAATGTTCCAATTGACTGAAAATACTTGATAGACATAGTATCATTTGATAAAACTGATTATAGTCATAAAAACTTGCCATTTAGATGAAGAAACATAAACTTTCCTAAAAAGGAAACTTTTTAACTTGAAGATTGTTAAATCAAAACTCATGGAACATCTGACATTATAAAACAACCAAGTACACCTGTAATGACCCTTGAGCACATAGCTTATTGCTTGAATCTTGTTGATTAGGGTGCCAGTACGGAATCACACTTTTCCATTCACAAGATCTACTCGTGATTTTAAGGTGAGTACAAGTGTCCCCTTTTTACTACTGTTTTGGGATGAAGCATGCTCTATTTAAACTAAACTATTTCTACACTATATTATGATGCTATATGTTGTGGTAGTGTTGATACCTACTGATACTTGTATCACAGTTGTTAATTCTTGTGTGAACCGCTTGTTTATATGGGTAGATCTACTTGGGGAATCCCCATACACAGTGCATTCCGTGATGAACGGAAAGGGTACCACACTGAGAACCTGCGGGGTCATTTGTGGCACGTAACAGGTTTTATAAGATACTATGGTGAACCATCCATTAGGTATGGTGCACTGATTTGAGGCTCAGTTCTCCTAATAGGATTTAACCGGTAACATAATTTTTGAAGAGGCTAGTCGGGGCTGAGTGCAGGGTTGCTTGTGATCCCCACAACAATGATACTATGATTTTTAAATCAAATATTGGATTCTAATGAATTTTTTTGTTTTTAAACTTTAAGCACTTGAATTCACCAACTTTTTAGTTGACACAATTTTCTTCTGAGCATGTTTCCGGTAATTCGTGATGGGAGTCTAGCTGTTGTAGAAGACCTTGACCTAGCACCTTGTCCCATGGCATTGGCTTGTTTTGTTTTTAAAAAAATGTTAACAACTTACATTTGTTATTGTTGGAACCGATTTATACTGATGAATTATGTACTTGTGTTGGGGGCTAGACCTACTTCTAGTTCGGTTTTTCTTTAAACATTAATGCCATATGATGTTCTCTCCCTTTGCTCTTATGATGGTTTGTTTCCGCTGCCATATGTTGTTGCTAGTCCGTGACGTCCCACGCTATCTGGGCCCGGGGTGTGACAGATTGGTATCAGAGCTAAAGGTTGTAGAGAAGTTGGGAATACCATAGTAGACCCTAGGCTACAACCCTGATACCTTAGGACCGTCCTTGTGAGAAAGTGTTGGGATGATCGGATTGGGTAAGTTGATGATTACACTTGATCAATGTAATCATGAACTTACCGGATGCGTAAATTCTAGCATGGACCTTTAGGTAATGATTGGACCTTCTCTGTTTGAAACTTAGAATTTTTTAAATTTCTTTTGAAGTGGTCTAAAGGTTTTCCTAAGATAAACTACCTTGCGTGTTATTATTTGAAGAAACTACTGATTTCTGATACTATTGCTTATTGATACCTCTAGTTATGATACTGTTGGAATATCTAATACTATTGCCATCACTACTACTATAAGTACTATTATTATTACAATCATGAGCTACGAGAAACCAAATCACTCATGATATTTCTTGCAGGACACCAGGACTATGGCTGACAAAAGAAAGGCATCGGCATACCCAACTAATGATACTGCACCAACTGGGAGCCATAGGAACGCAACGCCACGAACGGAGTACGAGGAATACATGTGGAGATGCGGACATCAGGGCTGGATATCCGTTACATCCGATGACACTGAGCATTCAGAAGACTATTCTTCGACATCCCCCTCCATGAGCCAGGCGCGCTAACATTCACCGCATGTCGCTGCTCCTACCCACTCACCTATCCCACCGATCGGGAATAGGGGTGCACATGTTATCACCCGCCCACGCAAGAGTGCTACGCAAGGACCCTCAGTCTCTTTTAGGATGCCACCTCCTGTTAGGACTCCGATACTTGCACCCTCGCCATTTGAGCCACTCCGACGCCACCCACATGATGAGGACTGGATACCACCTAGGCGCAGCATGTATGGCGGCCCTAGTATGCAAGCTGGTGACCGGTAATCCCAGTCTAGCCGCCGGGCAAGCGACGTAGGTCCCTCCGATGCTGCACTAGGTGAGATTTTGAAGACCGTCCGTCGTCATAAGCTGACACTCCAACACGCCACTCGGACCTCTCAGTCTGCCCAGTTTCAGGCCATGATGGCTTTGCATGGGTCCAGTGGTTGGACCAAGAGCAGAGGAGGAAGAACTCGGGGTGGCTAGGATGGCTGAAGAAGAAGTGGATGTGAGAGCATGGAGAGGAAGTGGGATTATCTGTCTTTTAGATAGTTGAAGGAAACTATTTGTATTATTATCTGATACTATTATTATTATGAGGGTGATGGCACCTTCCAACTAGTAAGAGTATAACTCTGATTCAACTATGTTTGCTGATACTATTGACCCAATCTATCTATTAAACTATTTCCATGAATGTTTAATTTTGCTGAGCTATTTGTATTGAACTACTATGTGTCATGTTATGTGTTGGGAATTCTGGCTTGTGTCCATTTTGGATGAACTGTCTTAAGTTAATGTTATGAAACATTGTTAAAGATATTAGTGGTGTGTATATTACACTCCCTCCTTCTAGGACATGATACATTGGGGTAAATGATGCTTGGCTACTTGAAACCAATTCTGAGTGCTAAATGAATTTATCTTTGATGCTATCAGAATACAGACTAGGAGAGGAACCCGGTTTGGAAGACGAGGAGCTACTAGAGGCCGCCGTGAGGAGGCCAGACAAACCGGAAACCAACCTACTCCACCAAGAACTCCTCATGGGGAGAATGCTAATCAAGAGAATGATGAAAGAAATGCCAACCTCATAGCACAACAGATTGCTAACCGCATTCCGACCATCATCACCCAGATCAATGCGGACCAGAGTAACCCCGATGGTAATGTCGGATCCGGGAATGACGAGGGCAACAATGAGGAAGCTGAAGCACTGAAGAAAGTATGAGAAGTGTGCATCAGCTGAGTCAGTAGCCCTAGTTAATGTAGAAGAGATGCCTAGCTCTGAACTTCACCATCCTGATCCGGAAGAGATGAGTATTCTAGCTATGAGATATTGGTTGCAAGCTAGAAACTATCCTTGGAAGAGGCTCAAAAGACTTGAAGGTGAATCTTCACGAAATCTTGTCAGAAGCTTTCAAGCGACTGAAATGCAATCAAACAAGATGATTATTCTTGATACTGACAATCCTCAATACCTAGAGGTCACCAAGAGGACAAGGAAGTTGAAACGACAAGAGATACAGTTGATGGCTGAAAAGACTAATGTGTATAAGAGGAGAAAAGAGCTTATGAAGATGTGCCTAAATCAGAGAAACAAGCTTACAAAGTTTCTCTCGATCAGAAACAATTGTTTAATAAAGCTAGATCGACTGGAGACTTGGTTAGAAACATACTACAGAAAGGACAATCAATCTCTGAGCTATTAAATGCTATGATTGCTCCTGACTCTACAAACCAAGTAAAGATAGTTGCGTGGAAGCATGATTAAATATTTGATGCCTTTTTGATTAAGCGAGTTAATGCAGTTTGTGATGTATATCATTTCTACTCGAGCATTATCAAGCTTCCAGTTCAAGACCTCAAGGAGTTGAGTAAATTTCCTTTAATTAATCCGACTGGAGAGAAACGAGGTGAAATGTTCGTTCAACTTTTAAACCGAGGGATAACTCAAGCAAGTTCATTTTTGGAAACGAGATGCTTACAAGAAGATAAAGAATATTTTTCTACTTTGAAGAAGAACATGAAGTTCAAAGGGAAACAATCAGAAGATGAACACTTCTTGATGGAATTCTGTGATCATTACTTCGAAAAAGTGACCACTCTAGGATTGAAAGTCATAGAAGGGACTCAAAAATCAAAATCAATCCTGAGATGGTTCTATAACACAGAAACATTTGAGCTCAAACTAGTCCGAAATCTCAAGAATTGGGATGAGGACATGATCACTTTGTTTGATGTATTTGAGCTTAAACTGTTACACCTGAGCTATATTTCATTCCTATCAGTCCAAAAATTTGAAAGAGTATCTCTATAGATTACAGAGAATTGAAATACTTTCTTTCAATCATTAAATTTATTAATACTGCAATTGAGAGAATCTCACTAAGGAAAGCGTTCGCTTATGCTAACATTGTCAAGAAGGATATCAAAGAGATTGAATTTATGAGGATATCGAGAAAAGGTGTGTTGGAGGTGTATTCCAAAGGTAGTTCAAAACCTATCAAGTTGTATGCCAATATTGATATTGCAGCATTATCTAAAAATACACTAGAGGTGATGAACAAGATGGAGATAAAGACAAACGAGGCTAAGCCTAAACAAGGTTTCTTAGCAAGCAAGTTCAAATCTGCAATTGCTAAAGCCTTAAAAGAACAAGAGTTATACAAAGAAAAGCCAATATTTAAGATTAAAGAACCTAAATATTACTTTGAAGTTTGAAGATGGAAGAAGAGAAGAAAACGAAGACTAAAGCTGAAAAGACTAAAGCTGATAGAAGACAGAAGACCGAAGAAAAGATAAGACAAAGATTGAAGAGAAGAATGCAGTTAAAGACAGAGAAGACAAAGATAAAGAAGACTCAAGATTTTTGAAGACTAAAGACCATGTAAATCTTAGGGGGAGTATTGTTAGTACTTCTTAAAGATTAACATGTTGTCTTTATTTGTCTTTGTAATATAAGTTTTGTCATAGTATAGGGACTAGTCTTGTTAATAGTAGTTCCTTGTTTATTGATAGTATAAGTAGCTTAGACTTGTGTAGGTTAGACTAAGACTTTGAATGAACTGCTCTTACAATTGTAATTGTCTTTGCTATTATCAATAAACTTCTATGAATTTTTCTTGATATTGTACATTGATATGATTACTGTGTTTGTTTTTGATTGAACTGCCTTCTAATATCATCACTGATTTATACATTTGATCCTATAAGATGCCTGCTCACTCTTTGTAGCAGGCATCAACCCTCATTTAGCCTACCATTGCCACAATCCCTCCTCTTGGAGTCACCTCCTCTATCCCATATTCCCTTGTACACACCCTTCCTGAGCCAATTTCTTCTATTCAGATGGAACATAGGACTTCCATCAATCTCGTAGACCAGTTTCTGATGAAGTCCCCATCTGAACATTCCCTCCCTGATCATAGTCTTGCTTACTTTGGAGATGAAGTGCTCCAAAGGTTAACTGGACCTTCTACCTCTGGGAAGGGTGTTGGTCAACCTAAGGGGAGTGTGGAACCTAGATTAACTTTGAAGGGGAAGCACAAACCGATGGCCCAACACCTGATATAGCAGAGCCAGAAAGTAAAGTTACTTCCGAGGCTAAGGAAATCTCTTCCAAAGCCAAGGAAATCCCTTCCGAGGCCAAGGGAATCCCTTCCGAAGCAAAGGAAATCCCTTCCGAAGAAAGTTTACTATCTACTTCCGAGGCAATAAAATCTACTTCTGAAGCCATGGAAATTTCTTCTGAGGCTAAAGTTAAAGTCATGGAAGTAATAGTAAATCTCTCTGCCACCATCTCTCCTCTGCCCAACCAGCCTGAACTATCCAAACCTGAGTCTCCCAAGCCGTCAGCTGCCTCAGACCCTAAAGGAAAGAGGAAGCTGATAGCGGAAGAGCTAGAGGAGGAATACAGGCTGGAAAAGTTAAAGATCAAAGTAGAAGTAGACTCTAGGAAGCTACTGGCTGATACTAGAAAGGCACCAACCGAAGCAGTAGTAGCTCATGAGCACTTTGCCAACAAAAGAAGGGCAGAGCTGATTGACAGGATCCTTAATCTTGGGATCCAAAGTGAAGAAATTCTTCTACTTCCCTACAAGGATCTTGTCAAGTTGGAGAAGGAAACCTTGCTGCGAAAGCAGACAGCAGAAGCAGCAAGGTTGGCAAAGGAGGAAGAAAGAAGGAAGAAGAAAGAAGAGGCTAAGACCAAGGCTCCACCAAGATGAGAGTAGAGAAAATAGCATTTCTTTGCTCTATAGGATATAAGGAGGAAGAACTGGCTCCTCATGAGTTTGATACTATCCTGTTCTTCCTCAAACAAGAACAGGGGAAAATCATAAAGGAAAGGAAAAGGTCTGCCAGGGAGAAACTGAGAGAGAAGGAAAAGAAGAAGGAGAAGGCTGAGGAGCTAGCAGCCAAACAAGCTGATGGTAGGGACTGGATGAAGTCCTATCTAAAAGCTCATGGCTTCTCATCCAGACAAGTAGGCTCAATGGCTACAAAGACTCTCCAACGACATGTCAGTGACATAAAGACTGACATTCGAATGGGGAGCCTGCATGAGGTTCAATGGAAAACTGCAGGTAAGAGGATGGTCTCCAAACCCACACCCAAACCAAAGCCTACCTTAAATCCAAACAACCACCACTGCTACAAACCACTGAACCATCTACACCCTTTCCCTTTCCCTTCCCTATAAAACCTGTGCCTATAGATGAACCTTTCACCCCTGAACCAGCCCCTTCAACCACCTCACAACTCACACCACAAATATGTAAACCACCACCACCACCACCAACTCTGATTCCTAAAACCAGACTCAAAACCAAACCAACAACCCAACCATCCTCAAAATTACCAAGACCCTTGACCGTACAGGAATTTGAGGAAATTCAAGAAGGACTCAACCAATGCACTAGGTTGAGTTCCTTCTCTTGGGATGAAGTCTTGATTGAAATAAAATATCTTGATAATTCAGTCAATCTTCTCTCAAGGGAAGCTCTCCTGGATCTCCCTGCAACAACCCTGGACAAATGTCTCACTCTTCTTTCCCTCAACATACATGACCTAACGACAAGGAAAAGAAGCTGAGAAGAAGACTGGTGACTCCACCGGACAAAAGGAAGATAGAAAACTTTCCAACTACTCCTCAAGTGCCAAGGAGCCCTATAGTCCAGTGGAGGTTCAATGAGCCTTCAGATGCCTTTCAGCTGGTAAGAGAGAGTGCGGAAACTAACCAGCTAGATACATCATCTCTGCTACACTCTAGTAGATTTGATATAAATGATCTAGCTAAGTTACCACTCTCCCACCCCTCTAACTCTCCTCTTGCTTCTCTCATCCGAAAGCACATACTCAAGATGAGGGAAGCAGAGTTGATACGAAGAGCTTGAGCTGATGCTGATGCTAAAGCCTCTACAAAAGGTCAAGCCTTTCTCAGATGGTTCAAGACCTAGCTTTGGAGCCTATAGCTTGATGGGTATATGACTCCAACACCCATCAGCTTACTTTATACAGAGGAAATAGCCAACGGATTCATGTCATTCATGGTGATAGACTGGATGTCTTAACCAGGAATGACTTGCTCCAAATGCTACTCACATCTACCAAGGAGAACCGAGAGAAAGATATGAAGATTATGGCTATGATAAAAAAGGCACTAGAAAAGAAAGATAAGTAGTGTTTTGGTAGCATCAGCCTAGGGGGAGATTGTTAGGTCTGATAAGGCTGGTGCAACCAAAACCCAATACTTAGATTTATCTTGGTACATCTACAATGGACTTCCGAAGACAGTGCTGCATTTCCGAAGCCAAGTCAAAAGGCTTCCGACGGCAAGCAAGAAGAACTTCTGAAGAGAGTTAATCTTCAGAAGTACCATGAAGACCAAGATAGGGAGCAGCTGATTCTGAAGAAGTTGTTTCTTCCGAAGCCAAAGTGACTTCGGAAGACTTCATGTCTTCTGAAGTACACTTACCTTTGGAAGAACCAACTGTGACTAGTGGACAAAAGTAAGGTACCTGTCAGTATAGTCAACTACTTTACTGGCAGACTGTATGGAGCTTCTCCATGCGGGTATGTTTGACTTTACTTTATCCACTGTTCATCCATCTTAGATTAGTACAGTCACCATGCTTAGTTGGTGACAAAAGGTAAGTCATGGACTTGTCATGACTACCTAATTCTAGGATAATACTTTATCTTAGTTAACATACTTCTAGCAACTGTAGTACTTTGTCTAGTTGTATTTTCCAGCTGGTTTTCCAAGTATATCTGGCTGTAGATAGTAATATATAGTTCTGATTGTAAGCTCATTAAAGTGTGCTAAGATAGAGTCTTGTAATTTTGAGTTGAGAATTATTATATACAAGTATTTTGAAAAACGTATTTTGTGTCTTGCTTATTTAATATATTACTATCAAATCTTAGAGCACTCTATTATCATCATCCGAGTGATATCAAGTGAGTTAAGAGAGAACCATTGTGTTGAGTGACTTGTAACGAACCTGCATTATCATCCATATCATAGGATTTGACGGTTGAGATAAGATCACTGAGTGATAAGGTAAAAAAATCTTTGGTTCTTTCAATTGTAGTGTAGTTGTTTTTCCAGTTGTATGGTAGAGAATTTAAGAGCTTTTTCTTTACTGCATTATTCTCTAGAGTAATTCTTGCACCATAATCTTGGTGATCAGCTTCACAAACCTAGGCATTTGAGATTCTAATGTTTCACCAAGAATATGATTGAACATATTCAACTCCTAGTTAAGCATATCTTTTTGGCTCTCTCTCATGTCTTTATTTCCTATGATTTCCTTATCCATAGCATCCCATAGATCCTTGGCCTTAGCATAATCTTTGAACTTCTGCGCTATCTCTATTTTATGTGCCATAGTGTCGCTGTTGGTACATATGTCCTTAGTTCTAGTTCTAGTGAGCTTAAATGTAATTCACTTTCATTTTGTTACACTGATGTAATATTTGAAATATGTAATTGAATGTTATATCTATTCATATGATTGATTATTACACGCTTATGTGAACATGTTATATAGGTTTATAGTTGTTAGACATAGTTCTGTATCGTTAAAGGTTCAGGAATATGTTTAACTAAGTCTCATGATTCAGTCGCACGATTGGACCATGCGAATGGGCCAGTCGCACGACTGAACTAGGTGATTTAGCCAAACGCACGATTATGTCATAAGACTGACTCAGTCGTACGAATGAATCAATCGTACAACTCACTCGCACGACTGAGCCATACGCATGGATCAGTCGTACGAATGAAAACTGTAACCTATAAATACCACTTATTTCGTGGAAAAACAAAAGACTTCGTGAATTCTTAACCCTAGCCGTCCCTGTTCGTCCAGAGAGTCCCTACCAACTCCATAGAACTTTTCTGATCACTTCTAATCAATTCTTAACGTATTCTAATCGTTAGTTTTGATCGGATTAACGTTCTCCCAGATTGGATCGCCAATAAAATAGGATTCCCCAATATTTGATCTGGTTTCACGTTGAATCAGTTAGTACTCTGTACGTACACGGTCCTAACAGTCGCAACATAAGCTTTATCATCAAGCTCCATCCTTTTCAAATCCTCTTCATCCCAAAGATGTTCAGGTTTTGGAGCCAAATCTCCTTTGTCATTTTTGTATACCGGGATATATGGAACTTGTTTGATAGATCTCATCATCCTGAGTTTATTGTAAATGACATGGTTCTCAAACTGATATGCCTAGTCTGGATAATCTTCATCATTGAGCAGGCGAGGTGACTTTATGCTAGTACCAATCTCATTGTCAAGTTTAAAAGTGGCGGTGATGTGCTTCAGATTTGCCATTTTTCTCAATTAGAAATCTGGAATTCTTCAAACTCAAAGTTCTTGCATGAAATTATAGAGTTCCTGCGTGACAAATGAAAAGTTCTCGCGCGAAATTATAGAGTTCTCACGTGACCAATGCAAAGTTCTCGTGTCGTAAGTTCTGAAACTAACTTTTGCAAAATCTTCATGTTTTCATAAGAATGGAATCTTTTCTAACAATCTTTGTAACAAATTCTTGTGAAAACTTTAACTTTTTGTACGATGACTAACTTTTCGCACCAAATCATGAAGTTTTTGCCTGATTCATTTGTGTGATTTCGAATGTTTCCATCTTCAATCTTTTACTAAATTACTTAAATTTGATTAATTAAGTATTCAATTAGTGATTTAGTTTCAATTAAGATACTAATTATCTCTAATTGATTCAATTAATCTCGTTTAAGCTAAAAAACACCATCATTTCATCAATCAACGAACTTAACATCACCATCATCTTCAAAAAAGATCAATTTCATCAGAAATCAAGTAAAACTTCGACTATCAAGCAATTCAATATTCACAAACTCTTCAAAACACTAATTCAATCTTTAATCAATCGACCTAGGGAATACCAAGCTCTGATACCAATTGTAAGGATCATCAAAATAACACAGTCGATGTCGTGAGGAGAACGCGGAATAGAATCGCTAACTGTAATAATAAGAAGAATAATCAAAAGCACATGAACATGAATGCAAAAAACTTCGAAGTATATTGCTCTCTGATTTAAAAAAAAATTACGATACATATGAAAATCAGGAAAAGACAAAAGCTCTACTAGTTAAAAAACAAACTTCTAGATATATACTAACTAGAAGTTCTTGCGCGAATCAATGTTGTCGCGCGACTTGATGTTGTCGCGCGAGAAGCATGTTTTCGCGTGGCAACTTTAGGTTCTCGTGTGACTTAATTTTGATCTTCATCTTGATTTGATTTCCCGAGCCTCTAGGTTCAACCCCTACATATAATGATCATGAGGTATACACGAGTTTATGTACGGTTTTTATGAACAAAATCATGCGGTTTTGGGTTAAAATTTACCGTATACGGGTGAAATTTGGGATAAATATAAAAGAACATATTTTTACAACAAAACTTGTCTTGAAATAATGTAATGTATGTTTTACTACTGGAAATAAATTATTTGTTAAAAAGATTAATCAATGTTGATTTATATTAGATAATATAATATTTTATTAAACAGTAATAAAAATAAGAAATAGTTTTCTTAACAAGAAAATGATTATGAATATATTTTATTAATAATCTAAGAAAAAATATTATTAGGAATTAATATTTTTACTTATTTATTTATTTATTTAGTGCGTATGTTAGTAAACTTTACGTTTATGTTTCGATACACTTTTATGTGTTTATTTTGTGTGTGTGATATCTAGTTGTCATTTAAGTGTTAAATGCTTTATTTAGTAAATAAATATATGTCGCTAATAATAAAAATTATCTAACCGAACCGAAAGTCACCAACAGGTCATTTAAAAATAGATTTCATGACAAGTTTCGTAAGTTGGGTGAACAACTTGCATAGTAGACTTATTACTTTACAATTAATAGGTCTTTTGTGTTTAGGGTGTTAATTGATTATTTATATTCCCTGGCCCGATATTGCTAGGTCATATCTTTGTCACGTTTAAAGGTGAGTTTTCACATCCCCTATTTTAAATAACGGTTGTATTTAACTATTTTGGGGGAAAAGCATGCTATAACGATTTTCGTATATGATATTATTTAATTATTCAACAACTACCTGATCTTTGTGATGGCCTTGACTTGTTTTGTTATTTGTGCATGACGACCCTCAGCCATAATCGTTAATCCTGCAGGGGCCACAAGATATATTGGTAGATATATTGGATATGACAACCGCCCTTTGGAATCGGTCACATCGGTCTGGTACGGAGGGAATGTATGTTGAACGGAACTTGAGGGACATTGTGTCTTGGTTTAATTATGAGGGTCTTAGTTGCGATCATAGTCAGTAGCCCAACATAGTACTTGACGATCCAGGGGTTGATTCTGGGATAATCATATCTTTTATAAAATTAAAGTATTTTAACTTTTTTATATAAACATGTGAACTCAGCAGCTTTTTGCAAATAAATTTTTGGGCATGTTTTTTTAGGTATTTAGGCTTGCATGGAATGAAAAGGTTTTTAACGGCAAAAAAATCAAATTCGGATACACTTTTGGGACCAAATTTCGCTGTCGTTTAAAATTTCTTGGTATAATTTTAAAACAATGTCATGTTATTTCTGTTTACATTTTAAATTTAAGACTTCTTCTTGTAGCGATGTAATGACATTTTTATATTAACGTATTATTGTGGTATCCAAGATTTGTTTGCTTAAGGCTTGTTGGAAATAATCAAACTTCCGTTATCTCCATGACAGGCGTACCCTTCCGGTGCGTCTTTCAAGGTGTGATAGAAGTTGGTATAAGAGCCAATGGTTATAGCAAACTAGAAAAATATTTTTCAAAAATCTAGACCATAACTGAAATTGATTTTTTTGTTAAAAGGTTTCATTCCCAAGTATTATTCATCGTGCATGTATTAAATTGGTAGTGATTTTATATGTGATTATTCATATAAGATAAGTATATTTGCCTATAGATAGAGATTTAGTATGGATATTCTTGTGCTACAGATGCCTTCTCGGACCCCGTTCATTCTAATCCATGACTCCGATAGTGATTACAAGGATACTATGTTCTCTCTTCCTTCTATCACACCCTTGGAGATTTATCACTACCCATTTTCATGAAGATGGGAGCCTACTTCTGAGTACAGGAATGGCTTGATTTGGGCATTTGATGATGAGAGTCCTCCTACCCTTGGTGAGCCTAGTTAGGCAGCATCTGCTAGTGATGAGCATGCTCCTAACATTCCTGAGCATGTTCCTCAGATTTGATTTGTTTACTCGAGGAAGAAGAATAGGAAGCCGGAGATGGTGACTGATTAGACTGCTAGTGACACACTAGAGGAGGTTAAGCCCAAGAGGGATAGAGTACGGGATGGATAGTGGGATTAGTTGACCGGGTGATTACAGGAGTGGGCTGATGAGGGTTGTGTACCCTCAACATTTGAGTTAGTGAGTCATCCTCAGCCCATTGAGACCTACCGTTATTTGATGAGCCTATTGATCGCACCCTAGTTACTCTAGCTACCAAATGCATTCACTATAAGCACTAGATTTCATCCTTACATGGTAAGATAGGAGTGACGAGCGAGACGTTGCAGGCTATGGATGGAAGGATGATGATATTTGAGAAGGAGAAGGGGATTCAGAATGGCATCTTGAAGTAGCTATATTTCAGGATTTGTGATTTGGAGTTGGGACTGGTAGAGACGAAGAAGAAACAAGCGGTAGGGGAGCTGAAGGTGGAGGCTGCAGAGGCTGGGTGGTAGCAGCGCATCAGCAGGTGACAGTCCTTGAGGAACGTGTGGAGACAGCGTGAGGGTTAATGACGGTCAGCATGATGATGGCTTCTATGGTGGTTTGTGCCGATTTGATTGGGTGATTCTTTCATTAGATTTGTAGGATATTCATTGTCTTAGTACTTGGAATATTGAAACAACTTTTATGTATTGATGTTGGTGCTACTATGACATCTATTTTATGTTATTTTCAGACATGTATTATGTACTGATTATCTCTCTCATTGAACTATTATGATAATTTTAATGAAATGTTGATTATCGGAGTGATGTGATTATACATATATTATTATTATGCATTTTAATTTTATTTCGTGTATGTCGTTCATTCTCTTTTCTTTGATCCATAATAGAAGTAAATCAATGGCACCAAACTTATAAAATATTTCAGGTACTAGTATTACTGGTTTACCTACCAGTGCTAAAGAGTTAGCACAATTGTTATCCAAACATGTCCACTCTGCACTAGAGCATCATGATGTAAATGCTAGGCGTGGTACAGGACATGGCACCATGGGTGGTTCTAGTGGAGGCACTTCCATTGGTAAGCCCTTTCTGAGTCAAGCTGAAGGTTGTACTTACAAGACATTCCAAGCTTGTAATCCATGAATTATTTCAGGAGCTAAAGGTCCTCTTGACATTATTAGATGGATAGAGAAGATGGAATTCATGATTGTAATCAACCACTGTCTGTTGATCTGCGAGTGAAGTATCTTCATTCCAGGATGAAGCTTTTAGAGGGTGGAATTTGCATTTTCAAAATCTGGGAGAGGAAGTGGCGTTTGGTCTCTCTTGGAACCAATTTAAGGAGATGTTGATTAAGGAGTATTGTCCTTGCAATGATCTTCAGAAGATCGAAACTAGTTCTGGAACCTGACTATGGAAGCTGCGGAAGTTAGAGCCTATACTTCCAGGTTTAATGATCTTGCAAGACTTGTACTCTGGATACTTACTCCAGACTACGTAAGGATTGAGAGCTATATTTGGAGATTGGCACCATAGATCTGAGGCATGGTTACAACATCAAACCCTACTACAATATAGACAACAGTGCCATTAGCTAATTCATTAACTGATGATGCTATTTGGAGTGGTGTTTGGTTAAGAAAAGGGATACTGGTAAGAAGCCCACGGAGAACGAAAAGAAGGTTATGGAGTCTGATAATAAGTATGTGGAGAACAATAGGAAGTGGATAGAAAATTTCAAGAACCAAGCTGGAAGTCAAGAGAATAAGAGGGTTTGATTAGGAAAGATGTCTGCTATTAACTTGCCAAAGGCACGGAGGCAAGCTGGCATGCAGCAAAGGTGCAACAAGTGTAATATTCATCATGACGGTAAATGCAATAAGAATGTGTATTTAATGTGTAACAAGTATGGACATCAAGCTCAGATTTGTCGAGTGAGGTTGATTGAGAAGCCCAAGAGAATTGGGTTAGAATGTTTAATGTCGAGCCGAAGGTCATTACAAAAGGAATTGCCCCAAGCTGAAAGGATCAAATGTAAGGGGCACGACATTTGAGATGTATGCCAAGAAGGCAAGACATGAACCGTCCATCATTACTCGTACGTTCCTTTTCAAAAACCATTTCGCATCTATATTATTTGACCTGGAGCCGATATGAGTTTTGTGTCAAAGAACTTTGAACCAATACTTGGCCTTAGATCTTGTAAATTAGATAAGAAATACATTATTGAGCTAGCCAACGGAAAGATAATTGAAGCATGTGATCTAGTTAGAGGGTGTGCTATGCAATTAGAAGGTCATTCCTTTAGCATCGACCTCCTACCCATTGTGTTTGGTAGTTTCGATATCGTGGTAGGCATGGATTGGTTGTTGAAGTATCATGTTGAGGTGGTGAGCTATGATAAGATTATTAATCTCTCTATTCCAAGCGGTGTAACTTTGACTATCCAAGTTGATAAAAGGAAGCCTACCATTAAGATTGTTAATGTAATGAAGCCATGCAAGTATCTGTGTGAAGGGTATCCGGCGTTTCTTGCCAATGTCATGGATACTAAGAATGAGGAGGAAAAGCTTGAGGATATACCGGTAGTACGAGAATATCCAAATGTTTTCCACGAAGATCTGTCTGGACTACCCCCATTTAGACATGTTGAATTCCAAATCTATTCGGTACTAGGAGATGCTCCTATCGCCCAATCACCATATGAATTAGGGCCGACAGAAATGCGAGAATTGTCCAAGCAATTTGAAGAATTGTTGGATATGGGATTTATAAGACAAAGCTTCTCTCCATGGGGAGCACCGCTTATTTGTCAAGAAGAGACATGGGTCGTTTAGATGGTGCATTGATTATCGGGAGTTGAACAAACTAACTATAAAAATCAATACCCATTACCAAGAATCGAGGATCTGTTTGATCAGCTTCAAGGCTAGAACCGAGGATCTATTTGATCAGCTTCAAGGATCCAGTTTCTACTCAAGATTTATTTGCGATTGGGTTACCATCAGTTGTAGGTAGTTGACGAAGATGTTCCAAAAATGGCATTTCAGAACACATTGTGGCCATTGCTAGTTTCTTGTTATGCCATTTGGTCTGACAAATGTGCCTTCTATGTTCATGGATCTTATGAATAAAGTGTTCAACCTTACATAGATAACTTTGTAATAGTATTCATCAATGATGTACTAGTCTATTCAATAACCAAAGACGATCATGAACAACATCAGAAGATCATCCTGGAGATGTTGAGAAAAGACAATCTGTATCCGAAATTCTCAAAGTGAAAGTTTTGGATTCGAGAGGTTCATTTTCTCGAAAATGTTGTCAACGAGAAAGGCATACGTGTGGATCCAACAAAGATTAGAGGAAACAAGAACTGGGAGGCACCTAATTCTCTGACCGGGGTGCGTCAGTTTCTTAGACTGGCAGGTTATTATCGAAGATTTGTTGATAGCATAACCATTCACGTTGTTGAGTCAGAAGGATAGGAAGTATGACTGGACTGATAAGCAAGAGGCGGCTTTTCAATTACTAAAGCAGAAGTTATGTAGTGCTCCTATTCTATCTCTTTCTGAAGGAACAGATGGGTTCGTGGTGTAATTTGTTACGTCCCGTGGAGGTCTTGGTTGTGTGTTGATACAGAAAGATAAGGTTGTAGCCTATGCATATAGACAATTAATGGTGCATGAGAAGAACTACACCAGTCATGCATATAGTAAAAAGTGTATTATTTACACGGATCACAAGATTCTTTAGAATATTTTCGACCAGAAGGAGCTTAACACGAGGCAACGTTGATGCGTAAAGTTTCATAATGATTATGATTGTGAAATACGCTATCATCCGGCCAAGGGTAATGTTGTGGCCGATACATTGAGGAGGAAGGAGAATGATACGCCTAAGCGTGCTGGTGCATTGGAGCATCTATTCATTCGATTTGGAAACATGAAGGTTTGAAAGATAAGAATATGTAAAATGAAGGTTTGAAAGGCATAATTAAGGAGTTAGTACCTAAATCAAATAATATGATGTGCTTCATGGACCGAATCTGGGTTCCACGATTTGGAAACATACGTGAACTGATCTTGGATGAAGCTCATAAATCCAAATATTCAATTCACCCCGGTTCAGATAAGATGTAGAAGGATGTAAAGGAACTTTATTGGTGGCCCAATATGAAGGGTGAGATAGCCACCTTTGTGGGCAAGTTTTCGACCTATTCTAGAGTGATGGTGGAATATCAAAAGCCATTGGGACTTCTTTAACAACCAAAGATTCCTCACTAGAAATAGGAACAGATAGCGATGGACTTTGTCATGAAGTTACCCCACATATCAAGTGGTGACGACACTATTTGGATAATGGTTGATAGATTGACTAAGTCTACTTATTCCTACCCGTTAAGAAAACGGATCAGATGGACAAGCTAACAAAAAGCTACCTCAAGGAGGTGGTATCTTGTCATTGAGTACTGATCCCGATAATCTCTAACAGAGACAGTCATTTTACCTCGAGATTCTGGTAATCCTTACACCAAGCTTTAGGTACTCGTTTGGACATGAGTACTGCCTACCATCCGAAAACTGATGGTTAAAGTGACAGGACTATTCATACTTTGGAAGATCTACTGTGAGCATGTCTGATTGACTTTAAAGGAAATTGGGATACTCATCTACCCTTATTTGAGTTTACCTACCACAACAATTATCATAGTACTATCAAAGTTGTTCCGTTTGAAGCTTTGTATTGAAGAAAGTGTCGCTCGCCGCATTGCTGGGCATAAGTTGGAGAGGACCAATTGACTAGACCTGAGATTATCCAAGAGACTACGGACAAGATTGTTCAAATTAAATGTGATTAGAAGATGCTACATGTCGCCAAAAGAGTGCAGGACCGGGTGAAGGGCTTATGCACTTGTACAACACAATAACACAAAGAGGAGAGTGTATATTAACACATGACAATTCAAATGGGGAACTAATTAGAATAAGTTTAGAGAACTAAGAAACACAAGATGTAAATGAGACAGAAACTAGAGCAATACACAAGCATGTGGTTTTCAAGGTTAATGTATATTGATCTTCTAGTTCCTTACAAAGTGGTTTACAAAGTTCAACTCTAAACTTCCATAGTTACAAGGACCAGAAAATACTTATACTACAACCTACAGCCGACCATACTTTGAAAGCCAGCTGGATACATGAACTAGACAACAATATCCATGTAGAGTCAAAAGGCAGATTCCCTTTTGACTAGTGACTATGACATGCCATAGCTCACATCCTAATATATTACAAAAAGGATAAAGTAAATAAAGTGGAAAGTTACAGACTCAAGACCTCAATGTACAGTTTACCAAAAGCATGGACCTTTTCGCCAACTCATGAAATGTTGGTGACTTATCAAAGTGACAACGGAAAGTGGTTCAACTTTAGGTAAAAAGTACATCAAATATAGAATGTAATATAAAGTCTTCGGAAGAAATCTGTCTTCAATGGTTGGCTTCGGAAGACTTTGTCCTTGAAGCTTCGGAAGACTTCATCTTTTGGCTTCGGAAGATATTGGTCTTGGCTTTGGATGATTTCACACTTAGAATAATTTCGAAGTTAGTGTGAATCTTCCAAAGCATTCCACTTCAGTGTACATGTGCATGTATGCAGGAAAGACTTTAAGTGTTTGGGTTGCATCAGCCTTACTAATAACCTTACAAAGTCCCCCTAGGCAGATGCTACCAAAAAACCTAAAGACTCTAGATATTGACAGTCCTCATTATGATGATGACCATCCCTTTCTTCATGAGATGGTCAGGATCACTCAGACTCTTATAGTATCTTCTCATGTCAAAGAGATCATACAGAGGTAGATTGAACATATCCTGCCATATGTAGACATGTTCAATACCTTGATCTCTTATGACATGCGATCTTTCTGGATTTATGGTGTGTCTCCAAGATAAGATGGGTCTTCCTGATACTAGAGGAGCTGCTTGAATTGGAGTTGGTGGGGTATCCTGTTGTGCACATCTTCAGGATGTTCTGACTCATCCTGAGGTTTGGAGGTGGATGTTTTCTTCTTCTTCTTCTTTGACTTTGGTTTGGAAACCATCCTTTTCCTCCTCTTTGAACTCTTTAACTGAGAAGACTGGCCTGCAGCACCTGATTGATCTTCTTTGTCTTTCTCAGTTGGGTCTTCCTCTCTCACAGGTTCAGATTGGGAGGGGACAGATCCCTGCTGTGGATCAGAAGTGGAAGTTTGCTGAGATTCAGCAGGATGTTCAGGTTCTGTTGTCTTAGGTGTTTCAAGCTTAACCTCCACTTTCTGAGGAACCTGACTTGGTGGGGAGTGTAAGTCAACAAGTTCACCTCTTTTGATCTTCTGCTTGATCACCCTGATGTGCTCATCCATGGTGGATAGAGACATGGGACCAAGTCTCCTTCCAGAGAATCCATATAGATTGAAGAAGCTCATCATCTTCTGTCTGTCAGTAGATTTTTCAGATTCTTATGGATGATGGCTCTTGATTTTACAGCTTCTTCCCTTAACTTCCTTTTGGTGATCTTTCATTCTTTGGCTACATCAAATTCAAGTTGTTTGGGGTACTCAAACTCAATGTAGTCAAAGGGTAAGGGAAGAAGTGTATCAGCATGATAATGGTCTGTGGCACTCAGGTAGTTGATCATGTTGATCCTATCTTTTTCTTTGTCTACCTGAGGTTCTTGTAGTACCACATCCTCTTGTTCTTAAGTTTCTTGAACTAGTGAGAGAGTAGGCATATGCTTATAGAGCCTCTTCCTTCTTCTTTCTTCTTTGATTTTCAGAAGAAGCTCTGCATCCTCTTCTTCCTTTCTCTCTTTTGATAATTCTTTGCTAGCCAATTCATTCAACTCATCGAAGGGGAGAGAAATGATATTATCAATGTCATAGTTCCTAGTCTGCAAGTAGTTTATCCTAGCTGCCCTTAACTCATCATCCTGAGTATTTGGTCTGGGGGCAGCCCTGATAGCACTTTCCATGAGCCTTGCAGACCCAGTAGAGGAACTTTCTCCCCTTAGCTTCCTTTTCCTCTCTCTCTCCTCCTCCTCAATTTCCTCAGGAGTTAATTTACTTTTCCCTTTGTCACTCACAGACCTTTGTGACTCAGGGTGGGGAGAGCTTTGACCTTCATTGCTTGGTGTAGCTTCCAAGCTCTAGTCAGAGAGTGGTTGAGATGTACCTTCACCAGTAGGTGTCTCATCAAGGGTTTGAACCTCTGCAACAGTTTGTGGTGAGATAGGGCTCTCTGGTTCTACCACTTGGCCTTCAGTCAAGGTTTTCCCTTTGAAGCTAATCTCAGGGTCTACCTCAACATCCAGTTGACTAATGGTATTGCCTGATTGCCTTTGTCTTCCTCTAAGGCTGAACACTGCAGTGTTCTTTTCTTGAACTCTTTGAAGAATAAGAGTTCTTCTAGCAGTATGATACGTCCACCCAAAAATGTGAGCTAGAATTGGTGGAGAAGATACTGCTCTTGGGATGCCTTTCTCAAATTCCTGATGACTGAGTCTATGCTGTCCATATCAATATGGACTTGAGAAAGTTGCTGAGTATGCAAAACTGCAAGTGAGGATGGTGAGTCCTCAATGTCCATACTCCCCGAGGAACTCCCAGGTTTTGTGATTGTAATGACTTCCTCCCCTTTTTGGTAACATCACCCTCTTGCACAGTGGAGCTAGGAGTTTGGTCAATTACATCCACAGGTTCTTGTGTTCCTGGTTGAGTTTCTCTTAAGGGTCTCCTAGCTAGTTTCCCTTGAGATAAGATATCTCAAGTTACTGATCATTAACCCTGTGTTGCAAGGTAGTCACTTGAGATTCAAGATGACTAACCTTGGAGACTAAATAGGTGCATGTTTTGGACAGTTTTTGCACCTTTTGTTGGGTTTGATAGAACATGAAACATAGTTTAACCATTTAAACATTGTGAAAATGCAACAGAATTAAACTTTATAACATGGTTTATAAACTGAAAATTCGAGTTTAAATTGATATTATAAAGTTATAAAACAAACCCAAGAACAAAGGACCTTTTATATGTGAATAATACTAGCTATATAAACACAAAACATACATTATGGACAGCCATAAAGAGGCAGCCATAAACTACCTTTCAGCAGCAAAAGAGTCGAAGTGGATGAAGATTTGCTCCAAGAGAAAACGACCAAGGCACCAACAAGAGGTCCTCTCAAGCTTGTATACCCAAAGCCCTATAGCAAACACCTTCTTTCTAGGGAGAAGAACAGCAAAACACTTCAAAAAACCCTCTATAACTGCTGCTGCTGGCCGTGAGTTTGAGAGGAGAGAAGAGCTTTCTTTTGTGTGAAAAATGATGAATGCATGTGTGGAGACTTGCACCCCTTTCTAATGTGTGTTTTCAAGGCAAGATAAAAAATCCTATTGGACCATGTGGAGGCTGATTTTCAGCCTTCTAGAAGGTTTTTCCCTCCTAAACTTTTTAATAAAACACACATTAGGAAGTCATGTACATTATTTCAATTAAACCTCTTTTAATTGACTCTCTTGTTTTATTATTTAATGTTAATTAAACCTATTTAAATAAAAATACAAATAATAAATTCATCAACAATTATCCTTATAATTTGTTCCACTACAAATGCAATTGTTTAGAAAACCTATTCTCTAAATTTGATGTGATTATTTAATTGCATGATCCTATCATCAATTAAATAATTGTTTGTGTTTGCAAAGCTTGTTATTGGGTATAACCCGACTTGGATCATAACGTACTAACCGCATCAATATTCTACGTGTCTTATGCATATAGAATCCAACAATCTCCCACTTGCACAAGATTCATAGAAAATTGATGCAAACAGTAAATACCTCCTAACAACGGTTTACTACCCTTAATACGCATGACTTATAGCTATTCAATAACATCATCCCATTCAAGTATCCTACTTGAAATGACTTAGGTGAATTAATCATCTATCCTTTTGCTACAGATGTCATGTTAAATCCAAGGACACAAAATGATCATTCCTTGTTGATTTAAATTATCAGGCCTTTGAGATCTAACTCTCAACGAATAAGAGGAACAAATTCCATCTTGACTACACACTTTTTCTCACAAACACCTCGTGTCACACCTGAACATAGCCTTATGTACTGTCCATTATTTCAGGACAGTAAAGAACTAGCTCAAGGTATAACACTTGGTGAATATCAAAACCCAATATGTATCTCAGGTCTAAGGATACCAAATGATATTCGCCTTTACTCAAATTTACTTATGATCAATCTAGAAGATTCCATGTAGTAAAATTTGAGATGCGGGTCAGTCCAATATTTGTATCCCACAAATATCTATGAACTTTGGTAGCAACCAATTGCTCTATATTCATTCCTTATGAATATCCACCAATCCAAATTCATAATAATCTTACCCTCATACTTGTTCCCACAAGTATGAACGACTACGGACATTTAGAGTAAACAATTTACCCATGGATTAAACATGCTAAATTGGAACATTTATTGAAATATTATAACCAAATAATTTTAATCAAGTAGTAAAGGAGTTCCAAATATCCAAATACAAAATTACAGATCAAATCCAATCACTAGAATATCGAAGTCCCATGGCGCAGGTATGACCTTCATAAGAGGATCCGTAATATTTTGATCCGTGTGAACTTCGCGAATACATATCTTTCCTTTCTCAACTTCATCTCGTATGTAGTTGAATCTCCGCTCAATGTGCCTGGTCTTTTGATGAGCACGAGGTTCCTCGATTTGAGCAATCGCACCCTCGTTATCACAAAAGATCTCTAGGGGTTCCTGAATGGAAGGGACAACCCCTAGATCGGAAATGAATTTCTTCAACCATGCAGCTTCTTGAGTTGCCAATGAGGCGGCGACGTATTCAGATCCTGTAGCTGATAAAGCCACCACATCCTGTTTAGAGCTCTTCCAAGAGACCGCTCCTCCGTTCAAAATGAAAATGTATCCCGATTGTGATCGTGAATCATCATGATCGGTTTGGAAACTCGCATCCATGTAACCTTTTACAACGAGTTCCTCATCACCAGATCCATAGATTAGAAACATATCTTTAGTCCTTCTTAGGTACTTAAGTATGTTCTTAAGCGCCATCCAATGACTGTTTCCAGGATTTTGCTGGTATCAGCTTGTCATGCTTAAGGCGCATGAAACGTCTGGCCGAGTGCATATCATTGCATACATGATGGATCCAATAGCAGATGCGTATTGGATTGCCTTCATTTTATCTTGCTCATCTTTTGAGCTTGGACATTGAGTCGTACTCAATATCGTTCCTCTTTGAATAGGTACCGTACCTTTCTTAGAGTTCTCCATCTTGAACCTTATCTTTATTCCCAAAATATAGGCGGCTTCACCAATATCCTTAATGGAAAAACAACTTCCAAGCCAGGTTTTTACAACTTCCTAGGTTGGAATGTCATTTCCAAATAGTAGTATGTCATCAACATACAATACTAAGAAAGTGATGATGCTCCCACTAGCTTTCTTATATACACAATCTTCATCAGCGTTCTTGATGAATCCAAATTTAATTACTTCTTCATCAAAAGGGTGATTCCAACTTCTCGATGCTTGTTTCAATCCATAGATTGATTTCTTTAACTTGCATGATGTTTTGGATCGACAAAGCCTTCAGGCTAAACCATATAGACATCTTCCTCAAGATATCCATTTAGGAAGGCGGTTTTGACATCCATTTGCCAAATCTCATAATCATAATGAGCAGCTATGGTAAACAATATCCTAATAGATTTTAGCATCGTAACAGGTGAAAAGGTTTCATCATAGTCAACCCCTTGAGTTTGAGTGAAACCCTTTGCTACAAGTCTTGCTTTATAAGTATCCAAGTTTCCATGCATATCGGTTTTCTTCTTGAAAACCCACTTACATCCAACTACTTTGGAGTTAAGAGGTGGTACAACCTAGTCCAATACTTGATTGTCATATATGGATTGCATCTCAACATTCATGGCCTCAAGCTTTTTGTGACAATCCGAATTGGACAACGCATCATGGTATGTGATTGGTTCATTGGAATCTATCACATAGCATCCATCAGTGAAAAATCCATATCTTTCAGGTGGATTACTAGTTCTTCCAGATCTGCGAATGTTTTCTATGTATTGATCAACTATTTGATCATTTTCAACATCCTCATGTTGAGTGCTAGTGTCAACCAAACATGTATCGGGTTGCGGTTCTTGATCCTCTTTAAGATCCACAGTTCTACTACCAGTTCCTTCCACATAGTGTCAACCAAACATGTATCGGGTTGCGGTTCTTGATCCTCTTCAAGATCCACAGTTCTACTACCAGTTCCTTCCACATGGAACATGGTTTCCAAGAACTCACCCTTTTTGGCAACAAACTCCTTTTGTTGAATTGGATCATAGAAAAAATATACCATAGAATCTCTTGGATATCCAATAAAGATACACTTAGTGGAACGGCTTTCTAACTTGTTCGAGGTGGGAGTCTTCACATAAGCCTCACACCCCCACATCCTCAAATATAAAAATGATGGAACCCTTCCATGCCATATTTTATAAGGTGTCCTTTCCACTTTCTTGGTTGGGGCCATATTCAAAATACGGGCCGTAGAGAGCAGAGCAAAACCCCAAAATGACAGAGGTAATAAGCTTTTACCCATCATAGATCGAACCATATCCAATAGAGTTTAATTTCTCCGGTCGGACACGCCATTATGTTGTGGAGTTCCCGGTGGAGATAGTTGTGAGACAATCCCACAACTTCTAAGATGGTCCCTAAAAGCATCATTCAGGTATTCACCTTCTCTATCGGTGCGGAGAATTTTAATTGACTTATTGAGTTGATTTTGTACTTCATTTTGAAAGATCTTGAACATTTCAAAAGCTTCATCTTTGTGTCTTAACAAGTTCACATACCCATATCGACTATAGTCGTCAGTAAAAGTAATGAAGTATCTCTCATTGTACCTTGTCATAGGTTTAAAAGGACCACATACATCCGAATGTATGATACCTAATAAATCCTTTGCCCTTTCGGCTTTGCCACTAAAAGGTGCCTTGGTCATTTTACCTTGTACACAATATTCATATACATCAAATGAATCACATTCACTTGTTTTTAAAAGACCATTCTTTTGAAGTGTTTGTATTCTTTTCTTGTTTATGTGACCAAGACGGCAATGGCAAAGGTAAGTGTCACTCAAATCCGATTTGAGCTTCTTGGTACTAGTTTGGTACAATAAGCTATCATTCAATGTATTTTCACGAACCAATTCATAGATACCATTGATGGGAATAGCTTTAAAGTAAAACATGTCATTCAAAGTAACATGGATTTCATTTCCAATAAATGATAATACATATCCAAAATGTTTTATTAGGGCTACAGAGATAATGTTCCTAGTCAAACTAGGAGCATACAAAACATTGTGCAAAATTAATTCCAAACCATTTGGAAGTTTCAAGATGTAGTCACCACGGGCTTCAACTTGAACTTTAGCCCCATTACTCATGTAGAGGCTAACATCCCCTTTGTTGAAGTTGCTACTTCTTTTGAACCCCTGCAACAAATTGCAAATGTGAGTTCCACATCCGGTACCTAATACCCATGTGTTAGAGGATATTAATTTTAAATTAATATGTATCATGTATATGGTACCTGAGGTTTGCCCGACATCCCTCTTTGCTTTCAACTCTTGGAGAAGGACAGGATAATTTCTTGCCCAATGTCCAACCTCCCCACACTTGAAGCATGGGTAATTGGAAGCAACCTTTTGCTTATTCTCATGTGCTTTGGGTGGCACCCTTGCCACCCCTTTCCCTTTTCCCCATACGGGTCCCTTGCCCTTGGCAACTCTTGCCTTGGGTGCGGGATGAGGCCTTTTCTTGTTCCCACCTTCATTGATGGTCAGAACGGGTAAAACCCTTTTACCAATGGCCGCCTCGGTCGTTTTGAGCATTGAGTGAAGCTCACCAATGCTTTTGTCCCAAGCATTCATGTTGTAGTTCAACACGAACGTCTCGAACTTTTTGGTAAGGCCAGTGAGGATCAAATCCGTGGCCAATTCCTTCGAGACGGGACAATTTAGCCTTTCGAGGCGGTCAATGTGACTTTTCATCTTAAGTACATAAGATGAAACCGATTGGTTGTCGTCCATACGACATGCATGGAGTGCTCGAACCGTTTCGAAGCGCTTAGCCCTCGCTTGCTGTTGCAACATTTCCTTCAGTTAGGTTATCATGTCATAAGCTCCGTGATGTTCATACTCCTTCTGGAGATCCGGAGTCATGTTTGCCAACATAAGGCAAGACACTTGGATTGAGTCCTCAGTGTACTTCATCCAATCGTTATAGGCCTCCTCATCATCCTCACTAGGTTGATCGGTGATAGGGTCGTCTAAAACATATGATCGTTTCTCTTGCTTGAGAACGATTCTCAAGTTTCGATACCAATCCATAAAATTATTATGATTTAGACATTCCTTTTGGAGAATCGTTCGTAAAGATTGGGCGGACGTGGATGAATTATCATGATTATCATTATTATTGGTGGCCATCTACAAAATTTAACAAAGATCAATTTTAGTATTTTCAATTTTGTTATTTTAATAATTAATACCTTTTAAGCTCATTTTTATATTAAAATCTAGAACCCAACATTACATTTAAATAGTGGTTACGTGACCTTTATCCCACGATTTAAATTAATAAGGTGGTCAACGATTGACGGTTGCAACCATTTGCAACTTCTAGAGGTATGGGATCGACTTTGAAACATCATATGTAAAGTCGGCATGTTAATCCCATCAACACCATTTGGAAACCACATCGTAGGTGATCCATTTGACATGGTTTGCAAATCAAGATACCCTACTTACACACACGCGTGAGTTTGCCAAAATAAGCGGTTAGGTGACCTTTATCCCACGAATATGGCATTCTCACCACAAGTCACAAGTTCCCTCAAAATGGTTAGGTGACCTTTATCCCACTAAGAGTTCCCGAATGACTCAAGTGTTGTGTAAAAGGACGGTGTTAATCTCATTTTTTTTTAAATATATTTCAGAGATTTGTATTCATATTTGTTTGCTTTCAAATACGAGATACCCTATGGTATATTGATTAAAACCCTTTTAATCTTTCAAGTCATTAAAAAATATTAATAACCTTTTATTACCTTTTAATGATTAAGAGCCATTTAGATAGTTTGTTATGATCATTGAAAGGATTGATAAGCAAACATCATATATAAGCAATCAACCATAATACCATAACCAAACAACCTTGAATCAACCAAATATTAGTGCATAACCATAGCATCTAAAGTGGCCACACTTGTTTGCCATCACAAATGTGGTCCATAGGACATTCTTAAGGGACAAAACACAACACAAAAAGGCTTCCATGAACCTCCCACTTGAAACCGCATCCAAATGCTCCATGTTTCATGTGTCTTCCCTTTGTGCTTCTAACGCGTACATCTTCATATTACAAGATATTATATCCTAATACAAGATTTCTAGTAAAATGAAAAGTACCTAATCTATTTATTACTTCCCAATAATAAGTAAATTACACTTTAAACCAAGCACAAACAAATGATTATACAACCCAATTGAATGAATAAAACAACCATTACAATCATCCAAATAACACAAGGTCAAGGGCTAGGTTATGCAGCATAATAAACAATGATCATATAATCGAAAATAACAATGAATCCGCAATAAAACCACGAAATTTCAGCCAACACAAACTGAAATTTCGGGTTTTATCTTGTCCAAACAAACAAATAATACAACATACATGTCTTTCAAAGTTTAATCACAAGCATGTGTGATATAACTTTGAAAGTTTGGGGATTCATAATACATGAACACAGCAGCCCCTAAGGGGGTTTTAAAGACCCATAAAATTAATTTTTTAAGGACAAAACACGCTAGATATCCACATAACCGGCTCTAGATGCCAATGTTGGGTTTGATAGAGCAAGAAACATAGTTTAACCATTTAAACATTGTGAAAACGAAGCGGAAATAAACTTTATAACATGGTTTATAAACTGAAAATTCGAGTTCAAATTGATATTATAAAGTTACTAAACAAACCCAAGAACAAAGGACCTTTTATAAGTGAATAATACTAGCTGTGTAAACACAAACACACATTATGGACAGCCATAAAGAGGCTGCCATAAACTACCTTTCAGCAGCAAAAGAGTCGAAGTGGAAGAAGATTTGCTCCAAGAGAAAACGACCAAGGCACCAACAAGAGGTCCTCTCAAGCTTGTATACCCAAAGCCCTATAGCAAACACCAACTTGCTAGGGAGAAGAACACCAAAACACTTCAAGAAACCCTCTAAAACTGCTGCTGCTGGCCGAGAGTTTGAGAGGAGAGAAGAGCTTTCTTTTGTGTGAAAAATGATGAATGCATGTATGGAGACTTGCACCCTTTTCTAATGTGTGAATTCAAGCCAAGATAAAAAATCCTAATGGACCATGGGGAGGCCGATTTTCAGCCTTCTAGAAGGTTTTTCCCTCCCAAACTTTTTAATAAAACTCCCATTAAGAATTCATGTACATTATTTAAATTAAACCTCTTTTAATTTAAATGACTCTCTTGTTTTATTATTTAATGTTACTTAAACCTATTTAAATAACAATACAAATAATAAAATTCATTAACAAATTGTCCTTATAATTTGTTCCACTACAAATGCAATTGTTTAGAAAACCTATTTTCTAAATTTGGTGTGATTATTTAATTGCATGATCATATAATCAATAAAATAATTGTTTGTGTTTGCAAAGCTTGTTATTGGTTATAACCCGACTTGGATCATAACGTACTAACCGCATCAATATTCTACGTGTCTTGGGCATATAGAATACAACACCTTTAGTCTCAAATTCCCCTCATCTTCATCAGAAGAATCACTGGGGGATGAGAGAATGGGACCAAGGTCCTCTTCCTCATCACCAGCATGGTGTTCTTGGCTGCTGGATTTCCTCTACTCAGTGACAACTTCAGTTGACGTGTCAATGAGCTGAGTTGCCATGGTTGAGGTCTGAATGATGTAATCACTTGCTGAAGTGAGAGCCTCTTCCATATGGATATCCTGAACATGTTCGGAAGTATCCACTTTAGTCATAGGTGACTGATATGGGCTAGACCTAGATGACTCAGGAGCACTCTTCTCCATTTGAGGAGAGGTGTAGTAGGAAGACTCATGATACTCACCGGCATCTAAGTCCTCATCAGTATAGAAGTCAAGGTTGGGAATTGGGTGGTTTAGATCTATAGGCTGGGGATGGTAGCTGTCCCCTAAAGGTTGTTCACTTGAGTGTTGAGACTCAAAGGGAAGGCTTAAGGCTGTTGGGCTTGTGAGCTCATCAGGCTGAGTATGAGGAACCTCAGCACTAACTCTAGAAGTGATGGGAGTGGTTTGCTCCTCGGGGGAAGTGGGAGCTCCGGTGTTCACTTCCTCCTGTACAGGTGAGTATATGGGGCCTGCACAGACTCAATAGCTTGTGCAGGGGTTCGTTTGTGTTTTCTTTGGTAGGTGAATGTGATTTGTGGCTGTTTTGGTGGTTGGGATGTAGAAGGTGTGGGTTCAACACTATCTTGTGTTGCTAGGTTGTCACCTTGAGCAATGAGCTCTAATATTTTTAGGACAAGGGCTGTTTCTACCACTAAGAAGCCAACAGTTGGCTTCTTCAAGATTTTAAAGTTGTCGGCTTCATCTGTCCCAATTTAAGAATATTACCTGTTTCCCTCAACTGTGAGCCAAGTTCATAGTAGAGAATGTATGAACTATCTAGGAAAGATGTAATATTCTAAGGAGTCTAAGTTTGCTATTAAATTTTTATATACTGTTGGATCCTATATGCACAAGACACATACAAGATTGATAGGTTGTACGCTATGATCCAAGTCGGGTCATACCCAATAAAAGCTATACAAACACCAATTAATATTTACTTGTTGATAAGATCAAACAAATAAATACCGACACCAATTTAGAAAATGTGTTTTTCTAAAACGTTGCCTTGTAAAAGAACAACATTTGTGGATAATTTGTTCATGAGAAATTATTGATTCATATTTAAGTTAGTTAAATAATGACAAATAAAGTGTGATATTTTTAAAATAAAAGAGTTTTAATTTTATAAAATTAAGGGTTTGGAGTGTAACTTTTTAAAAATTGAAATGAGGGGGAAAACCCATCACATGGGATTTTCGGCCGCCCAAAGGGTCTAGGGACCAGCCATTTTAGTCTTGATCCTTGCATCTTTTCCTCTCCAACCTCCATCACATTACACACTTTTCTCTCTAACATTACATGCAAAAAACCTCCAGAACAAGGCTGATTTTCGGGTTTTAGAGGCTGAAAGGGAGCTGATTTTCGTTTTTCAGCAGCTTGAAAACAAGGCTGCCTATTTCGGTTGTGGGGGAGCAAAAGGGCTATCTTTGGTGTTGCATCCTAACAAGCAAGGTTTGAAGAGCTTGTGGGTATCACGTTTTGAGGCCTCTTCTTTTCAAGGCTAGACACATTCAAGAACATTATCATCTTCTCCTCTTTTACATCCACAACATGTACAAGAAAGGTTGTATCTTGAACACCCTATGGTTGTGATGCTTTGTTTGGTAGAACACTATTACACATATGTTTATATGATCCTTCTTGGGTTTTGTTTATAATTTTAAATGGTGAAAAATTCAGATTACTAACCATATATTTAAACCATATATCCGCTGCGTTTTTTCTAGTTTAAATGGTTAAACTAAGTGTTTTACATGTTGCAAAACCCAACATGGCATCTAGAGCCGGTTATGTGGAATGTGTGCTTCAAAAGGTCTTGAAAAGTTAGTTTTCATGGACCTTTTCAACCCATTAGGGCTGTTTCGATGTGGGTGTTTGAATCCCTTATGTTTCAAGGTTTAATCTTGCATGCTTTAGGATAAATCTTGAAAGTATTATGTGAAATGGTTGATTATGTTGTTTGGACAACCTTAATGTTTTAGTTTATGTTGGCCGAAACTTTAGGGCTGAAATAAGGGATTCTTTGTTGTTCTTGGATGTTGAATGTGTTCAAATTATGGTGCATAACCTAGCCTTTGGCCTTGTGTTATTTGGATGGTTATAATGGTTGTTTTATTCATTCAATTGGGTTGTAATGTTTATGTTCATTATTTGGGTTGTAATTATTTATTCATTTGTTTATGTAATAAATAGATTAGGCGCATTTCTTTATTAGAAAATGTATTAGGATATAATTTTGTAAAAGGAAGATGCACTAGATGAAGACCCAAAGATGGACATGAAAGACATGGACCTTGAAGCATTTGGATATGGATTCAAGTGGGAGTTCATGGACACATATGATGTGTCATTATAAACCCTTAGGAAAGACCTTATGACAACACTTGTGATGGTAAACAAGTGTGGTCAACTTAGTGGCTATGGTTATGCACTCATGTTTTGAATGTTTATGCTTGTTTGGATGATTGTTGTTTAATTGTTTGGTTGATATTTGGATATGCATTACAAACTCATAAAGAACTTACCAAGCTGAAAATTTGATGGTTCTTAATAATTAAGTGGTTAATAAAGGTATTAAAAGGATTAATGGTTTTAATAAAAGAGGTTTTATTAAAGGTGAACTATAGGGTACCTTGTATATGAAAGCATGCAAATATAAGGTACATAGAGTTTTCTAAACTAAGATTATGAAAACTTTAAAATTCTTAACAAACAAGTTTAACACCGTCCTTTTGCACAACACTTGAGTCATTTCGAAACTCTTAATGGGATAAGGGTCACCTAACCATTTAGAGGGAACTTGTGACTTAAGGTGGGGATACCACATTTGTGGGATAAAGATCACCTAACCACTTAAGTTGGAAAACTCACATGTGTGTGTAAGTAGGGTAACTTGATTTGCAAATCATGTTAAATGGATCAGCTACAACATGGTTTCAAAATGGTGTTGATCGGATTAAAATGCCGACTTTACATATGATGTTTCAAGTCGATCCCATACCTCTAGAAGTTGCAAATGGTTGCAACCGTCAATCGTTGACCACCTTATTAATTTAAATCGTGGGATAAAGGTCACATAACAATAATTTAAATATAATGTGGGTTCTATATTTTAATATGAAAATAACCTAAAAAGGCATTAATTAATTATTAAAAATAGCATATCAAAAATACTAAAATAGATCTTTGTTAAATTTTATAGATGGCCACCAATAATGATAATCATGATAACTCATCCACGTCCGCCCAATCATTACGAGTGATTCTCCAAAAGGAACATTTAAATCATAACAATTTCATTGATTGGTATCAAAACTTGAGAATCATTCTCAAGCAAGAGAGACGATCATATGTTTTAGACGACCCTATCCCCGATCAACCTACTAAGGATGATGAGGAGGCCTATAACGATTGGCTGAAGTACACTGAGCACTCTGTCCAAGTGTCTTGCCTCATGCTGGCAAGCATGACTCCGGATCTCAAGGAGGAGTATGAACATCACGGAGCTTATGACATGATAACCCAGCTGAAGGAAACGTTCCAACAGCAAGCGAGGTTGAGCGCTTCGAAATGGTTCGAGCACTCCATGCATGTCGTATGGACGACAACCAATCAGTTTCATCTTATGTACTTAAGATGAAAAGCCACATTGACCGCCTCGAAAGGCTTAATTGTCCCATCTCGAAGGAATTGGCCACAGATTTGATCCTCAATGGCCTTACCAAGAAGTTCATGACGTTCGTGTTGAACTACAACATGAATGCTTGGGACAAAAGCATTGGTGAGCTTCACTCAATTCTCAAAACAGCTGAGGCGACCATGGTTAAAATGGTTTTACCCATTCTCACCATCAATGAAGGTGTGGGTTCAACACTAGCTTGTGTTGCTAGGTTGTCACCTTGAGCAATGAGCTCTAACATTTTTGGGACAAGGGCTGTTTCTACCCCTAAGAAGCCAATAGTTGGCTTCTTCAAGATTTTAAAGATGTCGGGCTTCATCTGTCTCAATTTAAGAATATTAACTGTTTCCCTCAACTGTGAGCCCAGTTCATAGTTGAGAATGTATTGAACATATCTAGGAACATGTAATTCTAAGGAGTCTAAGTTTGCTATTAAATTTGTATATACTATTGGATCCTATATGCCGAAGACACATACAAGATTGATGTGGTTAGTACGCTATGATCCAAGTCGGGTCATACCCAATAACAAGCTATACAAACACCAATTAATATTTATTTGTTGATAAGGTCAAACAAATAAATACCGACACCAATTTAGAAAATGGGTTTTTCTAAAAACGTTGCCTTGTAAAAGAACAACATTATGTGGATAATTTGTTCATGAGAAATTATTTGATTCATTATTTAAGTTAGTTAAATAATGATAAATAAAAGTGTGATATTGTTATAAAATTAAAAGAGGTTTTAATTTTATAAAATTAAGGGTTTGGAGTGTAACTTTTTATAAAATTGAAATGAGGGGGAAAACCCATTCACATGGGATTTTTCGGCCGACCCAAAAGGGTCTAGGGACCAGCCATTTTAGTCTTGGTCCTTGCAATCTTTTCCCTCTCCAACACTCCATCACATTACACACTTTTCTCTCTAACATTACATGCAAAAGAACCTCCAAGAACAAGGCTGATTTTCGGGTTTTAGAGGCTGAAAAGGGAGCTGATTTTCGTTTTTCAGCAGCTTGAAAAAAGGCTGCCTATTTCGGTTTTGGAGGAGCAAAAGGGCTATCTTTGGTGTTGCATCCTAACAAGCAAGGTGTTTGAAGAGCTTGTGGGTATCACGTTTTGAGGCCTCTTCTTTTCAAGGCTAGACACATTCAAGAACATTAACATCTTCTCCATCTTTTACATCCACAACTTGTACAAGAAAGGTTGTATCTTGAACACCCTGGTTGTGATGCTCTGATTGGTAGAACACTATTACACATATGTTTATATGATCCTTCTTGGTTTTGTTTATAATTTTAAATGGTGAAAAATTTCAGATTACTAACCATATATTTAAACCATATATCCGCTGCGTTTTTTCTAGTTTAAATGGTTAAACTAAGTGTTTTACATGTTGCAAAACCCAACATGGCATCTAGAGCCGGTTATGTGGAATGTGTACTTCAAAAGGTCTTGAAAAGTTAGTTTTCATGGACCTTTTCAACCCATTAGGGGCTGTTTTGATGTGGGTGTTTGAATCCCTTATGTTTCAAGGTTTAATCTTGCATGCTTTAGGATAAATCTTGAAAGTATTATGTGAAATGGTTGATTATGTTGTTTGGACCACCTTAAAGTTTTAGTTTATGTTGGCCGAAACTTTAGGGCTGAAATAAGGTATTCTTTGTTGTTCTTGGATGTTGAATGTGTTCAAATTATGGTGCATAAGCTAGCCTTTGGCCTTGTGTTATTTGGATGGTTGTAATGGTTGTTTTATTCATTCAATTGGGTTGTAATATTTATGTTTATTATTTGGCTTGTAATTATTTATTCACTTGTTTATGTAATAAATAGATTAGGTGCATTTCTTTTATTAGAAAAATGTATTAGGATATAATTTTGTAAAAGGAAGATGCACAAGATGAAGACCCAAAGATGGACATGAAAGACATGGTCCTTGAAGCATTTGGATATGGATTCAAGTGGGAGTTCATGGACACATATGGTGTGTCATTATAACCCTTAGGAAAGACCTTATGACATCACTTGTGATGGCAAACAAGTGTGGTCAACTTAGTGGCTATGGTTATGCACTCATGTTTTGAATGTTTATGCTTGTTTGGATGATTGTTGTTCAATTGTTTGGTTGATATTTGGATATGCATTACAAACTCATAAAGAACTTACCAAGCTGAAAATTTGATGGTTCTTAATAATTAAGTGGTTAATTATTAAAAGGATTAATGGTTTTAATAAAAGAGGTTTTATTAAAGGTGAACCATAGGGTACCTTGTATATGAAAGCATGCAAATATAAGGTACATAGAGTTTTCTAAACTAAGATTATGAAAACTTTAAAATTCTTAACAAACAAGTTTAACACCGTCCTTTTGCACAACACTTGAGTCATTTCAAAACTCTTAATGGGATAAAGGTCACCTAACCATTTAGAGGGAACTTGTGACTTAAGGTGGGGATACCACATTTGTGGGATAAAGATCACCTAACCACTTATGTTGGAAAACTCACATGTGTGTGTAAGTAGGGTAACTTGATTTGAAAACCATGTTAAATGGATCAGCTACAACATGGTTTCAAAATGGTGTTGATGGGATTAAAATGCCGACTTTACATATGATGTTTCAAGTCGATCCCATACCTCTAGAAGTTGCAAATGGTTGCAACCGTCAATCGTTGATCACCTTATTAATTTAAATCGTGGGATAAAGGTCACCTAACCATAATTTAAATATAATGTTGGGTTCTATATTTTAATATGAAAATAACCTAAAAAGGCATTAATTAATTATTAAAAATAGCAATATCGAAAATACTAAAATAGATCTTTGTTAAATTTTGTAGATGGCCACCAATAATGATAATCATGATAACTCATCCACGTTCGCCCAATCATTACGAGCGATTCTCCAAAAGGAACATCTAAATCATAACAATTTCATTGATCGGTATCAAAACTTGAGAATCGTTCTCAAGCAGAGAGACGATCATATGTTTTAGACGACCCTATCCCCGATCAACCTACTAAGGATGATGAGGAGGCCTATAACGATTGGCTGAAGTATACTGAGGACTCTGTCCAAGTGTCTTGCCTCATGCTGGCAAGCATGACTCCGGATCTCCAGAAGGAGTATGAACATCACGGAGCTTATGACATGATAACCCAGCTGAAGGAAACGTTCCAACAACAAGCGAGGGTTGAGCGCTTCGAAATGGTTCGAGCACTCCATGCATGTCGTATGGACGACAACCAATCGGTTTCATCTTATGTACTTAAGATGAAAAGCCACATTGACAGCCTCGAAAGGCTTAATTGTCCCATCTCGAAGGAATTGGCCACGGATTTGATCCTCAATGGCCTTACCAAGAAGTTCATGACGTTCGTGTTGAACTACAACATGAATGCTTGGGACAAAAGCATTGGTGAGCTTCACTCAATTCTCAAAACGGCTGAGGCGAACATGGTTAAAATGGTTTTACCCATTCTCACCATCAATGAAGGTGTGGGTTCAACACTAGCTTGTGTTGCTAGGTTGTCACCTTGAGTAATGAGCTCTAACATTTTTGGGACAAGGGCTGTTTATACCCCTAAGAAGCCATAGTTGGCTTCTTCAAGATTTTAAAGATGTCGGGCATCTGTCCCAATTTAATAATATTAACTGTTTCCTCAACTGTGAGCCCAGTTCACAGTTGAGAATGTATTGAACATATCTAGGAAACATGTAATATTCTAAGGAGTCTAAGTTTGCTATTAAATTTGTATATACTATTGGATCCTATATGCCCAAGACACATACAAGATTGATGTGGTTAGTACGCTATGATCCAAGTCGGGTCATACCCAATAACAAGCTATACAAACACCAATGTTGTTGATAAGATCAAACAAATAAATACCGACACCAATTTAGAAAATGGGTTTTTCTTAAAACGTTGCCTTGTAAAAGAGCAACATTATGTGGATAATTTGTTCATGAGAAATTATTTGATTCATTATTTAAGTTAGTTAAATAATGATAAATAAAAGTGTGATATTGTTATAAATTAAAAGATGTTTTAATTTTATAAAATTAAGGTTTTGGAGTGTAACTTTTTATAAAATTGAAATGAGGGGGAAAACCCATTCACATGGGATTTTCGGCAGCCCAAAAGGGTCTAGGGACCAGCCATTTTAGTCTTGGTCCTTGCAATCTTTTCCCTCTCCAACACTCCATCACATTACACACTTTTCTCTCTAACATTACATGCAAAAGACCCTCCAAGAACAATGCTGATTTTCAGGTTTTAGAGGCTGAAAAGGGAGCTGATTTTTGTTTTTCAGCAGCTTGAAAACAAGGCTGCCTATTTCGGTTTTGGAGGAGCAAAAGGGCTATCTTTGGTGTTGCATCCTAACAAGCAAGGTGTTTGAAGAGCTTGTGGGTATCACTTCTTGAGGCCTCCTCTTTTGAAGGCTAGTTACATTCATGAACATTATCATCTTCTCCATCTTTTACATCCACAACTTGTACAAGAAAGGTTGTATCTTGAACACCCTATGGTTGTGATGCTTTGTTTGATAGCACACTAGTATACATATGTTTATATGATCCTTCTTGGGTTTTGTTTCTTATTTTAAATCGTGAAAAATTTCAGATTACTAACCATATATTTAAACCATCTATCCGCTGCGTTTTTTCTAGTTTAAATGGTTAAACTAAGTGTTTTACATGTGGCAAAACCCAACATATACAAATGGAGAATACCTGAACTTGACCCCCTAAACCATTCCATGTACTATGAAGGAGAGATCTTCAGGAATCTAGTCCCATCCTCTATGCTTGTTAGACAAGCTGTGGATGACCACATGAAGTAAATGCTTCCACTTAGATGAGACATTCCCTTTCCTGAAGGTCTTTACAGAGAAATCTCCTTCATAACAAATGATCCAAAATGACAGACAGTGCCTTCTTCCCATCCAAAAATGACCTCGTGGCAGGTCTTCCAGAATTCAAACAAATGATCCTCATAAAGAGGAGGATCAATGGTAAGGGAAGTGAAGTAGTTAGACAGGGCCAAATTTGGCATACCTCTGAGAAATGGGGATCTTTCTCAGAGTTTAACAGTGCAACCTGATTATGTTGCTTGTGTAACTTCATAGAAAAATCTTGGTCATTTCGTCTGTCAAGGTTGGCCATTTTGAGTAAGTTTAGATGTGAAGGAAGGATGAATGAAGGCAGTTTCAGAGAGAAATCTTAGAATTTAGGTTTGGAGAGAAGATGAAGATGATAAAAATAGGGGGAACCGACAGGGTTTATATGTGAAAAGGATTTGAGACAAAGTTAAAGAAAGAGGATAAACTTCCGAAAGGCGGTCCCACTTCTGAAAAAGTAGTTTGCTTTTTGCTCAAAAGTTGTTTTCTTAGAATTCGAAAATCTTCCAAAGGTAAAATGTCTTCAGAAGTTTTAATGAAAAAGCTTCCGAAGCCAAAATAGCTTCGGAAGAATTTCTCAAAGATTTTTGACAAATTTGCTTCGGAAGATAATGTTTTAAACTGGGATGCTTTGTTTCATAAAAACCAAGCTTCCGAGAGTTAATATCCTTGAGAAGAAAAATGATCCTTAAAAACATATAAGTGCCTAAGAGAGTTTTTATGCTTCAGAAGAATTTCTGAAATTTCATCCAAGGTATATTTTACTTTGACAGTTATTTGTCTTTGAAGGTATATTTTCTTCCGAAGATAAAAGCATATCTTCCGAAAGATCAGAATTTGTCAAAAATCTACGAAAAAGTCTTCAACCAGTTTTTATCCTTAGAAACACGAGCTTATGAAGGTGATAGACTAGACAACTTAGGACACATAGATTTTAAGAAATAAAATGAATTAGTTTTTAAGAAAAAGCTAGTCAAGGTTAATCATCCTAATAACTGATATAAGATATTTAATCTCTGTTCATCAAAGGCTTTTGTGAACAGATCAGCATATTGTTCATTTGTGTTAACCTTTACTAGTTTAATTAATTCTTTTTAAAAGTTATCTCTAATTAAATGATACCTGATGTTTATGTGTTTTGTCCTTGAGTGCTGCACAGAATTCTCTGTGATAGAAATAACATTGTTGTTGTCTATGTGAATGGGAGTCTCCTTGAAGTTGAAACCATAGTCAAGCATCTGATTCTGAATCCAAAGCACTTGCAGCAGCAATGTATTCAGCATCAGCAGTTGATGCAGAGACACAGGATTGTTTCTTGCATTGCCATGAGAAAACCCTTCAACCAAGGAACTGACATCCCCCAGATATAGACTTTGCAGTCATATTGCAACCACCATATTCACTATTTGTATATGCGTACCGATTGAAGTCAGAATTTTTAGGATACCAAAGGCCCAGTGTTGGGGCACCCTTGAGGTATCTTAGAATTCTCTTGACAGTGATGAGGTGAGACATCCTGGGCAAACATGATATTAGGCCTGCTAGCCGTAAGATACATAAGGCACCCAATCATAGCCCTGTAAAGGTGGTCATTCACACACTCCCCTTTAAGATCAGGCTCGAGGGAGTGGTTTCTTGCTATGGGTGTCTTAGCAATCTTACAATCTGTCATGTTGAATCTTTTGAGTATGTCGTGGACATACTTTGACTGACTTATGAAGATTCCATCTTCAACTTGCTTCACATGAATGCCTAGAAAGAAATTTAGTTCCCCCATGGAACTCATTTCAAATCTGTCTTTCATCAGCTTCTCAAAGTCTTTGCAGAGCCTTGGATTAGTTGAACCAAAGATGATGTCATCTATATACACTTAAACTAGCAGTAAGTCATTTCCCTATCCTTTGATGAAGGGAGTTCCATCTATAGTACCTCTTCTGTGTCCATGCTTGCAGAGACACTGAGATAGAGTCTCATACCACATTCTTGGTGCTTGGTGTAGCCCATAGAGAGCTTTATCAAGCTTGCAGACATAATCAGGTTGATCAGGATCTGCAAAACCAGGTGGTTGTTTGACATACACCTCTTCATCAATCACCCCATACAGAAAAGCAAATTTGACATCAAGTCGATAGACCTTGAAGTTCTTAGATGCAGCAAAGGCCAAGAATATCCTAACAGCTTCTAGTCTTACTACAGGAGCAAAGACATCAGTGTAATCAATTCCTTCTACTTGTTGTATCCTTGAACAACTAGTCTAGCTTTGTTCTTGATGACAATACCTCTATCATCTTTCTTATTCCTAAATACCCATTTGGTTCCTATAGTAGTCTTCCCATGAGGAAGAGGACATAGGTTCCAAACCTTCTGCCTCTTGAATTGAAGTAGCTCCTCCTGCATGGCTTCAATCCAACTTCCATCCTTCAGAGCCTCATCAACTTTCTTGGGCTCTATCTGGGACAAGAAACAAGAGTGTAGACAAACATTTGCTTCGTGGGTTTGTCCTCTTGTTCTTACCATGAGTCAACATTTACAATGATGTTTGTGGTAGGATGGGACTTGTGGATCCTTAACTAAGGGATCATAGCAAGCTGCTGAGACAGATCTAAATAGAAAAATTTAGATCTGGCATAGATGCTTCCTCCATCACTTTAACACACTTATCAAGAGAAACTTGATCCAATGAGTGTGTGACATCATTGATATGTTCATCTATCGGGTGGTTATCAGCATCTAGAAATTCTTGATCACTATCACCACCACCATCATCTTTTTCCGCATTTGAAGTTTCTTTGTTTGTCTGTTGTACCTCTGAGCTGGAACTTGAAGGCATCTCAGATGGATCAGCTGTAGTTATCATTGTTCTGCTGATAGAAACCTCATTTGTTGAAGTAGTTACAACTGGAGCTGAAGATGTATAACTTGAAGGTCTTCTAAGCTCAAATCTTGGATCAGGATCACCTGGAGGTAGAATGTCCGTAGACCCTGAAACATTCTCACAAGATTTGTTAAAACAGTTTGTAACTATGTCAAGATCAAATAGCTAATCCGGACCAGAACCTTTTACACTGGGAGTGTGCTCAATGAAAGTCACATGGGCTGACTCCTCAACTACTCTAGTTTTGAGATTGTATACTCTATAAGCTTTTAGCTTGAGAAGAGTATCCAATGAAGTGTCCATCATCCGATTTCTCAGCAAACTTGGCAATTTGATCTTTGGTATTCAAGATACTGTATGGACATCCAAATGATCTGAGAAAACCAATGAAAGATTTTCTCTTATGCCAAAGTTCATAAGGAGTCTTACCATAGGTCTTAAACACTAAAACTCTGTTCTGCACATAGCAGGCAGTGTTGACCGCCTCTGCCCAGAAGGTGATGGGTAGTTTAGAGTCAGACAACATGGTTCTAGCAGCTTCAATCAGTGTCCTGTTTCTCCTCTCAGCAACACCATTTTGCTGAGGAGTCCTGGGAGCACTGTATTGTCTTATAATACCCTTTTCATCAAAAAATGTATCAAGGATTTGATTCTTAAATTCAGTTCCTTGATCACATCTTATGGTTTTGACCATTTGATCACATTGATTCTTAATTCTTAAGATGAAATTCTTTAGAGTCTCAAGGGTTTCATCCTTAGTTCTAAAGAAGACCCATGTGAATTTTGTAAAGTCATCTGTGAGCACCAGACAGTAAGAGGTCCTTCCTAAACTCATTACACTAGTGGGGCAAAAGAGATCCATATGTAATAAGTGTAGGGGTGTAGTGATGGAGTTTCTTTCCCTAGGCTTGTGAGATACCTTATGTTGCTTCCCTTTCAGGCATGCAACACAATGGTCATCACTTGTAAACTCTTTCCTTGGCATTCTAGTTACCAAATCATTCTTAATTAGCTTATTCATGTTCTTAAATTTTACATGGCACATTCTTTTATGCCAAAGAAAAGACTCATCACTATTGGCTTTAGATAGAAAGCATGAAACTTCTCCAGAGGTAGATGTTTCTTGCAAATCCATCTTATACATGTTCCCTTTTCTAGGGGCTCTAAGCAGAATATGCTCATAAGGAATAATCACCCCTGGCTTGAGAACAATGCACTCATGTTCAGTAAAGAGCATGTTATGACTCTGATCACAAAATTGGCATACACTCAGAAGATTGTACACGAGCTCCTTGACAAAGTTTACCTTCTCAATATTGAGCTTACCATTTGTGACCTTGCCCCTTCCAGAAATTAACCTCCTTCATCTCCTCCAAAAACAACTGGTCCTCCATCAATCCTTTCAAAGTTCTGGAGCAGTGAGCTATTTCCTGTCATGTGCCTGGAGCAGCCACTATCAATAATCTAGACATTTTGTTTGTCTTGAGCTGTTCCTACACACAAAAATGATTAGTTACATTTGGAAACCCAATCCTCATTGGTCTTGGGCTCGTCAATGGAGATAGAAGGTAATGAGACAGTAATAGATCCTATGGTTGTGCTCTGAGGATGTATTGGTATTGTTGATGGAAAACTTTTAGTCACTTGGTCTTTCCTTGATTTCCACACCACCTTTGGAAGTTTGGACCTGACCTTAATCACTTCGGAAGCTTTTAAGACTTCGGATGTTTTGATGACTGAACCTTCGGAAGATTCTGCTAGCACTACAGCATACTTTAGTGCTTCGGAAGTATTCCTTTCTTCCGAGACCAAATTTTCTTCCGAAGGTAATTTTCCACTTGCATTCTTCTTTCCTTTAGAGCTTTCGAAGGAAACAGATTTTCCTTCCGAAGTTGAGTTCTTCTTAGATTTCTTGGGAATCTCCTTCTTGGTCATATGAAAGTACCTTTTGGATTGTATGGACAATCCATAGCAAGATGAGAAGTACTTTCACACATAACACAACTTATCTTTTTCTTCCCAAGAGTTTTCTTCTGAGAACACGGCTGACTTTGATCACTTCCCTTATCCGCCTTCATCTTTGCACATGATGAGGCATTCCCTTTGGGCTTAGGACTGTTCTTGGAGTTGGATGGTTCGGCTGTGTAGCAGTGGTATATAACGGATCAGCCTTCTTCTTGATGCTGAGATGATTTGAACATGAACCAGAACTCTTTGTAGAAGAGTTGAGGTTTATGTCTTCACTGTTGACCATATCAAATCCTGTAGAAATAAAGACTTGTTTCTGCTTAGAGTTGAAAGTGGCCTTGATCTCTTGAGCCCTCTTGGCCTTCCCTTGCTCTTTCTGATCAAGTTCTTCCTCATAGACTTGGTCATCTCAGGCTTTCTGCTCTCCTCAGAAGGATAGTGACCCTTCTTAGAATCCTCCTCTTCACTCTTCTCAGAGGAATTCTTCACTACCACTCCTTCATCCTCTTCACTCAAGGGTCTATATAAGGAAGCTCATCTTCACAAGTTCCACACCTAGGTGATCTTACAGACAAGATTGTGTGTGTTGGAGCTATCTCACTAGATCCCAGTCCCTGCCTATTTTGATAACAAACTTTTGCATGCAACGATGAGGATATAGGTCTCTTCTTCAAGAACACATTTTTCTGCCTTGGCTTTGCTGATCACAAGCTCAGCCTGGCATTCAGTTAACTTAGTTATGAGATCTTTGATCTGAGTCCTGTAATTTGTATGCTAATGTTTTAAAACTGAAATTGTTTTCTCTAAGTCCTCTATTTTTAACTTATAATCATTTTCCGTTTTTCTAAAATTAGATTTTAGTATGTTCAAAGACTCAAGATCAGATCTCATCTCTAGGTTATAGGACCTGTATCTGTTGACTTTAGCAATACATTCAGGAGTGCAAAGATGTTCCAATACCTTGATTTCATCATGGTCAGCCATTAATGCTTGACTTGGAGATGCATCTTCCACCTGAAATCTCCAGTCAAAGCCTCCTTCAACAGCAACTGCAGCCTACTGCTTTGGCTTCTCATTCTGGGTAGCTTTAGTAGTGTAGTTTGGTCTGGATTGTGCTTGTCCAACATTTGTTCTTGGTGCCTTGCACTCCCTAGCAAAGTGACCCACCAAGTTACAGTTGTAACACTTAACTTTGCTTTTGTCCAGTCCACTTTCCAATTGCTGGGAAACTTCCTTCCTGTCCTCTTGTAGAAAATTGGCTCTACTTGTCTCTTGGAATGGGCTTCCTTGAGTATAGTTCTCCCTTGGTGTCTGTGGGAAGGTGATGAAAGCACCCTTTTGTGAGATGTTAGGGTAGTATATGAGATGATGCTGGGGTTCTATGCTATCCCTTTAAATCACATGAAGGGCTGAACCCATTTGATTGCTGGAGTTACCAGATGAACCTTGCATGTTCCTCTCCATCTGGTATCCACTGAGAATGCCATACAACTCTGTCAGAGTGAGAGTCTTAAGGTTCTCAGTTCTCTTGATTACAACACAGTAATGTATCCATTGTCTAGGAAGAGAGGACATGAACTTCCTTACAATGTCTCTGTTTTCAAGAGTTACTCCAACATCCACTAGGGTATCCACAATCTCAACATACCTGAAGTATTGTTGAGTCATGGTCTCACCTGCTTTGAAGGTGAAATTTTCAAATTGCTGCTTTAGAAGATCCTTCTTGTTTTCCTTGGCTTCAGTAGAACCCTCATGCATTAGTTTCAATGCATCCGACAGCTGCTTTGCTGTTTTGCATTTTTTGAAACCTCTGTATACATAGTTTGGAAGAGCAGTTTAAAGGGCTTTCATGGCCTTTTGATCAATCTCTACTCTCTTTCTATCTTCTTCTGAGTAGTCAGCCATAGCCTTGGGGATCATACCACCTCCAGCAGCAGCTGAAGGAGTTTTTGGTACGTAAGGTCCAGAGACAACAGATTCCCACATTCTTGAGTCTTGACACTTGATGAAACCTTCCATTCTTCGGCACCAAGTGTCAAAGTCATCAAGAGTGATCAATGGGGACTTTGCCATGGTTCCAGTTTCCATATCAGCTTTAGAGATAACTGCCATTTGAAGGGTTAAGTATTTTTATGTGTGTGAGGGATCTTAAGATGGTGAGATCTTATATCAAGAGCCTAAGAAGCTCTGATAAGAATTGAAGGACCGGGTGAAGGGCTTATGCACTTGTACAGCACAACAACCCAAAGAGGAGAGTGTATATCAACATTTAACAATTCACATGGGGAACTGATTAGAATGAGTTTAGAGAACTAAGAAACACAAAATGTAAATGAGATAGAAACTAGAGCAATACACAAGCAGTTGGTTTTCAAGGTTAATGTATATTGATCTTCTAGTTCCTTACAAAGTGGTTTAAAAAGTTCAACTCTAAACTTGCTTAGTTACAAGGACCAAAAAATACTTATACTATAACCTACAGCCAGCCATACTTTGAAGGCCAGCTGGATACATGAACTGGACAATAAAATCCATGTAGAGTCAAAAGGCAGATTACCTTTTGACTAGTGACTATGACATGCCATAGCTCACATCCTAATATATTACAAAATGGATAAAGTACATAAAGTGGAAAGTTACAGACTCAATACCTCGATGTACAGTTTACCAAAAGCATGGACCTTTTCACCAACTCATGAAAGGTTGGTGACTTATCAGAGTGACAACGGAAAGGGGTTCAGCTTTAGGTAAAAAGTACATCAGATAAAGCATGTAATATAAAAGTCTTCGGAAGAAATCTGTCTTCAATGTTTGGCTTCGGAAGACTTTGTCCTTGAAGCTTCGGAAGACTTCATCTTTTGGCTTCGGAAGATATTGGTCTTGGCTTCGGAAGATTTCACACTTAGAATAATTTCCAAGTTAGTGTGAATCTTCTGAAGCATTACAGTTCTTTACATGTGCATGCATGCAGGAAAGACTTTAAGGGTTTGGGTTACATCAGCCTTACTAATAACCTTACAAAGAGTTATGCGGATAATCGAAGAAAACCATTGGAATTATAGGTTGCAGACGGTGTTTATCTGAAGGTCTCACCTTGGAATGGAGTTGTTTGGTTTGGAAAGAAAGGAAATATTAGAAGTCGTTATATCAGACCATTTGAGAGAGTGGCGCGAGTTTGTCCCGTTGCATATCAACTCAAGCCGCCCCATGAACTTACTGGATTACATGCGTGTTCCATATATCCAATATAAAGGAGTGCCTTGCTAATGAAGTTATGGTTTTTCAACCTAAAAAGGTTTTTATCGATGACAAACTGAATTTCACCGAGGAACCAATCAAAATTATGGACTGGAGAGTTCAGAAAGTCCGAAGTAGTCGGGTTAAGTTTGTGAAGGACAGATTGAACTCAAAGCATGGTCCCTAGTCCACTTGGGAATGATAGGACGAGATGAAGCATAAATATCCTTACCTCTATTGGTCTAGATCAGAATCTAGAGCTACAGTTTAAATTTCAGGACGAAATTTCCTAAACGTGGGAAGACTGTGACATCCCGTGTTTCCAGGTCAATATCTGTACATTAATAAAATATATTAAATTAATTAAATGTGTTATAAGACTTAATTTTATAATAATTAAGTTCATCTAAGGTCTACCAAATCCCCTTTGTGCAAAAATTTTATGACTGGTAATTTTGAGAATTACCGGGTCGCATTGCGATAAAAGCTTTTAACGAGCGTTGTTGACAGCAAGGTTACTTAAATTTGGTCAATATATTTTGATTTTTATAAATTATGGTATCCTAATTGATAAAATTATTAGTCCTGAAAAATAATAATGGAAATTGTTAACATTGATCGTGTAAAAAGAAGACTTTTAAAATACTGCATTGGTGTAATATATAATTTGTTGCATCTTGTGTTAAAGCATGTAAATTTTTTATTTTGACTATTCGTCACTATTATTAAATTTTATGAACCCTTGGAAAGACTTAAATTAATACTTAAATTTTATGTAAAATTTTCGTGTAAAAACCCGAACGTTTATCATTTTTAAAAAAATATTTAATTAGACCGACACCCATTTTACACAGGGTGGCATCTCACTTGGAGATCCACCAGCCCATTTATTAAATTAATGATAATATTATCACACAATAAACACACTTAATCATTTTGATAAAACCTCATTCCATACTCCATCTTTCAGTTACACTCAACTACACCTTCTCTCACTGCACCCACTCTCTCTTCTCCGTCTCTTCCTCCCTACGGCCGAAATCATCACCATAACACCCTCACCACTTCAAAAATCTATAATCCAAGCTTTTTTAAAGCATCAAACATCTAATTTCAAGGATACCTTAGTGATTTTGGTGCAAGAAATTGCATATATCCAACTCCAAGGAGAAGAAATTATGAATATTTCTTAAAATTGTTCATCCTTGGGTAAGATTTGTTTTCTTTAAAAACATCTTGCAAGTTGACAAATGAACCTTGGGTAAGATTTTGTTATCTTTAAAAACCTCTTGCAACTTCACAAATGAATGATTGTTTCACGTTTTGTTCGCTAAAAACTAGATTTTCTTGAAATCCAAGGTTCCAATAATGGTTTTAAACATGAAAAATGGGTTTTAAAAGGATGTATGTGTGTGAACCGTCTATGTGTACGTGTGTGTGTTTCATGTTAATTGTTTGGGAATTTCATTTAAATTTATGTTTGATTTTTACATGCAAAATGATCAAGCTTTAATTTAGGTTTATTTACATCATAAGAAACCCATCAATCAAATAAAATCTATTAAAAGAGTATGGAAATAGGCGATACATGAATATATGTGCGTATGATGTTTTTGAGATCATCTTGCTTTTGGTTTTCATAAATGATTAAGATGATCCATTAATGATCGTAATCATGATTTGAAATCTTTTGGTTTTTTAAAGTGTGTTTTGTTAAAATGAAAACTATGAACACAAGATAAAGTTGAATATTTGGACCATATATGTATGTATAAATCATATATATTTATGTATGTATGACCAAGATTTTGATCTTGATTTGTTCTTAACTTATGAGTTTGGAGATGATTAAATGATCCATATATTGTTGGATAATATGAGGTTGGTGCAACCAAAACTACACTTAGAAGATTTTGACTACAACCGAAGAAAGTCCTCCGAAGGAAAAACAACTCTTCCGAAGACAAACTGAATATCTTCCAAAGCATAAAGTGTGAAGAGCTTCAAAAGGAAAACCAAGTCTTCCAAGACTAAGTATTTTTCCTTCTGAAGTGTTCAACATAGAAGATCCAAGACAAAGCCTTCCGGATAATGAAGTCCTGAAGACTTGCAAAAGACTCGGAAGAAGTTGTTCTTCCGAAGTATAATTGGTCTCGGAATAACTTATTCTTCCGAAGCTAATTTACTTTCGAAAGAATCAACTATGGACCAGTGGACATAACTATGGTCTGACTGCACATGCTGTCAAGTTTGATATACTACATGGACTTTTCCCACACCCATGTATTGACTATACTTTATTCCACTGTTCACCTTTTATCAGTTAGTACAGCTACCAACTTTAGTAGGTAACAAAAGGTAAGTCATGGACATGTCATGACTACCTAATCTAGGATAGTATTTAATCTTAGATACCTTACTTATAGCAATATAGTATTTGTTTAGATGTAAGTTCCAGCTTATTTTCTAAGTATAACCGGCTGTAGATAGTAGTATATATAGTTTCTCAATGTAACTCATTGTGTATGCTTTGTAAGAGTCTTGTAAAACTAAGTTGAGAAATAATGTATACAAGTATCTTGAAAATCCATTTCTTGTGTTCATTAACTTAGTATATTATCATCAACGTAGTTTGAGATTTTATATCATCAAGCGAGTGAGACTTAGTGAGTTTGAGAGAAAATATTGTGTTGAGAGACTATTGGACCTTGAAAGGACCATACATGCCAATTAAAGTGATGGATGATGGTTGTTCCGTTGGCTGATTCCCACAAGTCAAAGAAGAAATACGGGTGAAGAAAAGAAGACAAGTATTGGCTATCCGCATTTGTCTATGCGGATGACCAAGGATAAAATGCTGACAAGTGTTTCTTCTTCCGCATTAACAAATTCAGATAGTTAGAACAATATTAATAAGTATTTGTTCATCCGCATTTGCTAATGCGGATGCACTAAAAGAAATGCTGCTAAGTGTTTGCTCATCTGCATTAGTTAATGCTGATGACCAAACACTTAATGCTGATGAAGAAACAAGAAATGCTGATGAAGTCAATGCATCCGCATTAGTTAATATGGATGTTCAACAACTAATGCGGCTGAAGACTTTTGTACTTAGACTAGTATTCTGTATAGTTGTGAGGCTAGTTTAGTCTTTTTGTATAGGCTTTATGTCAGCCTATAAATAGAATAGAATATCCATCATATGTAAGTTTTTTATTAACAAAAATACCTAGTACTCAAGTTACAAGATTCCAAGGTTGTGTTTTCACTGTTCTTGAAAACCCTAGAACCCATTGTAACTTGTTTGGTCTACAATCAATATACAAGCATTTATGATTCTGTCATAGCAATAGGTGTTATTTGATTTAGTATTTCCACTACTTAATCACTGACTCAATCATCATATTCGATCCCTATTGACTTAACATCAACAGTGAATATCATTCTCGGACTGTAACACCCTGAATTTTTATTTAAAAGAAGAGAAAGGAAAGCTAAATAGAAAGAAAAGAAATTAGACACAAGTGGAAGGGGGTGAAGTGTACAAAGTACAAAAGTTTATTACTTTATGTTATAAATAGGTATGGCCACCCACTTTAAAGCAGTTTTTGCTTTTCGTTCGGCTGAAGTAGAAGCAGGAGAAGAAACTCTCGGTTTTTAGAGAAAGAAAGGATGAAAAAGCTTCAAAGGTAAGTTTTCTTGAGTATATGTTCGGTTCTAACTTAATTCATCAGTGGTTGACCGAATTCTTGATGTTTTAGAATTGGTTTTCGAGAACTTATAGTTGAATTTTCTAGTTAAAGTGTTTAGCTCGAAGATCTGCTTCAAGGTGAGTTTCAAGAACCCCTTTTTACTGATTTTGAAGTGTTTGGGGCTATTATGCATACTAAACAAAAGATTTTAAAAGTAACCGTGTGTTTACAACTTTATTTTCGGGCATGATGTATGTATGTATGTTTTAGAGTTTGATATGGGCTAGGAATTGATGTTTAGCATGTTTAGGTGCCATTTGTATGTTTGATCTGTGCTTCGGATGTGCTATAAATATTTCAGCATGGTCCCATGCACCCATATAGTGGCCCATGCGCCCAGCAGGTTGGCCATGCGCCCAAGTGTGGGCCATGCGTCTAAACAGTGTTCCCATGCCCCCAGTAGGTTGGCCATGCACCCAAGTGTGGGCCATATGCCTAAACAGTCTTCCCATGCGCCTTGCATGTTTGCCAGGCGCCTAAGTGTTGGCCGTGCGCCGAGATAGTTCCTATGCGCCCAAGTTGCAAAAAACGGCTTAGTGTTGATGCGCTTGAATAGGCGCCATGCGCCTGCATAGTGGTGAAGCGCCCAAATAGTGCCCACGCGCCCAAATAGTGCCCACGCGCCCAAATAGTGCCCATGCGCCCAGACTGTTTTATACATAGAATTTTATGCTCATGCGCCTGAAAAGTCCCATGCACCCATTTTGGAGGATTTTCTAAGTGGTCTTAAGTGGTAGAAAAAGGGGATAGGCCCTGTTATGATGTGATGGTTTATGTTTGATATGTGCATGATGATGTGGTGATGATTAGATGTGTTTGTGTGTAAGTGATATGTTATCTTTCTTCGTTAAAGAGTTTTCAAAACATACGTATTATGTTTTGTAATACATTATGTATGGCTTTATGTGGTATGATGTATGAACGAATAAATGAATGAACGTAAGGTATTATGTAACGAAGTGAAAGAAAATGATAAACTATGAAACGAATGAATACAATAATGAACGAACACATGAGATAACGAATGATGAGTATAGAAGCAACCGATGATGAGATCCGTGTCATGTACCCCGGTACTGTGTCAGTCTTCGGACATGAGTCGGGGGTTTGTTTACAGGCTTCGACATAGTATCAGTCTTCGGACATGAGTCGGGTGTTTGTTTACAGGCTCCGACACAGTATCAGTCTTCGGACATGAGTCGGGGGTATTGCATGAGACAGAATGACGTGTGAAGGAGACGAGGTTTTGTTGCACGCTCCGGTACTGTGTCAGTCTTCGGACATGAGTCGGGGGTTTGATTTCAGGCCCTGGAAAAGTATCAGTCTTTGGACATCAGTCGGGGTTTGTTGTTATGAGATGGGCTCTTTGTCGCGTATCCCAGTGTTGTATCAGTCTTCGGACTTGAGTTGGGAGTTTGTTACAGGCCCTAGCACAACATCAGCTTTCAAGCATGAGTCGGGGATATTGCATGAGACAAGATTCTAGTAAGGATGAGTAATGGATGAAGAAATGAATGAATGAACGAATGATGATGAATATAATAATTATTATTATCAGTACGTATGTATGAATATGACAACTGACGAACGTAAAGTACGAAAAGAAAATAAGAGAAAAGAAAGTAAAAGACGGTGAAAAGTATGAACGAAAGTATGAATATGAAAGTAAATAAAAGAATGAAAACGATGTAGGATTCTATATGCCCAAGACACGTAGAATATTGATGCGGTTAGTACGTTATGATCCAAGTTGGGTTATAGCCAATAACAAGCTTAGCAAACACCAATTAATATTTAATTGATCATATGATCATGCAATTAAATATTTACACCAATTTAGAAAATGGGTTTTCTAAATATGTTGCGTATGAGAAGGAACAACTAATGAGAATATTTTGTTCAATGATATTATTTGAAGTGTTATTTAAGTAAGTTAGATAACATCATATAATAATAAGAGTGTATAACTTATACAATTAAATGGTTAATTGTATAACTAATTAGATGACTGATTTTAATATAATGTGTGTTTGTTTAAGGGGGGAAACCCTTTTAAAATAAGATTTTCGCCCCCCGCCTATTTTGATTGGTTCCTTTCTTTTCTTGAGAACACACATTATTTACTAAGTCTTGCACTCAACGTCTCTCTTCTCTCAATACATGCAAAAGACACAAAAACTCTCTCTCTCTCTCTCTCTCAAAGCTCACGGCCAAGCAGCAGCATTTTGGAGGGTTTTTGAGTATTTTTGGTGTTGATTCTTCCTAACAAGAGTTGTTTGCTATCAAGCTTGGGGTATACTAGCTTGAGAGGACCTCCCTTGGTGCCTTGGTCGGATTTCTTGCTACATATCTTCCTCATTTCGTCACTTTTGGCAGCTCAAAGGTAGATTATGGCATCTTCTATATGGCTGTCCATAATGTTCGTTTTATGTTTCGTAGCTAGCATCGTTCACATATATAAGATCCCCTTTGTTCTTGGGTTTGTTTGAAACTTATAATATCGAAAAAATAACCTGAAATTTCAGTTTATAAACATATTATAAAGTTCAATTTCCGCTGCGTTTTTACAAAGTTTAAATGGTTAAACTATGTTTCAAGTTCTAACAAACCCAACATTGGCATCTAGAGCCGGTTATGTGGATAGCTAGCTTGTTTTGTTCTTGAAAATTCATTTTAAGAGACTTTAAAACCCCTTTAGGGGCTGCTATGTTTATATATTATGAATCCCCAAACTTTCAAAGTTATATCACACATGCTTGTGATTAAACTTTTAAAGACATGCACGTTGTATTGGTCGATTGTTTGGACAAAAATAAGACCCGAAATTTCAGTTTATGTTGGCTGAAATTTCGTGTTTTTAGTGGGGTTTCATTATAGTTTTGGATGATATGATCATTGGTTATTAGTGTGCATAACCTAGCCTTTGGCCTTATGTTATTTGGATGATTGGAATGGTTGTTTTATTCATTCATTTGGGTTGTAATGTTTATGTTTATTATTTGGGTTGTAATTATTTATTCATTTGGTTATGTAATAAATAGATTAGGTACATTTCTTTTATTAGAAAAATGTATTAGGATATAATTTTCGTAAAAGGAAGATGCATTAGATGAAGACCCAAAGATGGACATCAAAGACATGGACCTTGAAGTATTTGGATATGGATTCAAGTGGGAGTCCATGGACACATTTGATGTGTCATCGTCATCCTTAAGAAAGACCTTATGACAACACTTGTGATGGAAAACAAGTGTGGTCAATTTAGTAGCTACGGTTATGCACTCATGTTTATATGCTTATGCTTGTTTGAATGTTTATTGTTTGATTGTTTGGTTGATATTTGGACATGCATTACAAACTCATTAACAAACTTAACAAGCTGAAAATTGATGGTTCTTTTTCATTAAGTGGTTAATAAAAGGTTATTAAGAGGATTAATGGTTTTAATAAAAGAGGTTTTATTAAAAGTGAACCATAGGGTACCTTGTATTTGAAAGCATGCAAATATAAGGTACATAGAGTTTTCTAAACTAAGATTATGAAAACTATAAATTTCTTTGATAACAAGTCTAACACTGTCCTTTTGCACAACACTTGAGTCACTTGGAAACTCTTAATGGGATAAAGGTCACCTAACCATTTTGAGGGAACTTGTGATCTGAGGTGGGGATACCACATTTGTGGGATAAAGATCACCTAACCACTTATGTTGGAAAACTCACATGTGTGTGCAAGTAGGGTAACTTGATTTGCAAACCATGTTAAATGGATCACCTACAATATGGTTTCTAAATGGTGTTGATAGGATTAACATGCCAACTTTACATATGATGTTTCAAGTCGCTCCCATACCTCCAGAAGTTGCAAATGGTTGCAACCGTCAATCGTTGACCACCATATTAATTTAAATCGTGGGATAAAGGTCACCTAACCACATTTTAAATGTAATGTTGGGTTCTATATTTTAATATGAAAATGACCTTAAAAGGCATTAATTAATTATTAAAAAATAGTAATATCGAAAATATTAAAATCGATCTTTGTTAAATTTTGTAAATGGCCACCAACAATGATAATCATGATAACTCATCCACGTCCACCCAATCTTTACGAGCGATTCTCTAAAAGGAACGTCTGAATCATAACAATTTCATTGATTGGTATCGAAACTTGAGAATCATTCTCAAGCAAAAGAGATGATCATATGTTTTAGACGACCCTATCCCCGATCAACCTACTGAGGATGATGAGGAGGCCTATAACGATTGGCTGAAATACACTAAGGAATCCGTCCAAGTGTCTTGCCTCATGCTGGCAAGCATGACTCCGGATCTCCAAAAGGAGTATGAACATCATGGAGCTTATGACATGATAACCCAGCTGAAGGAAATGTTCCAACAGCAAGTGAGGGTTGAGTGCTTCGAAACGGTTCGAGCACTTCATGCATGTCGTATGGACGACAACCAATTGGTTTCATCTTATGTACTTAAGATGAAAAGCCACATTGACCGCCTCAAAAGGCTTAATTGTCCCTTCTCGAAGGAACTGGCCACGGATTTGATCCTTAATGGCCTTACCAAGAAGTTTGAGACGTTCGTGTTGAACTACAACATGAATGCTTGGGACAAAAGCATTGATAAGCTTCACTCAATGCTCAAAATGGCCGAGGCAGCCATGGGTAAAAGGGTTTTACCCGTTCTTACCATCAATGAAGGTGGGAACAAGAAAAGGCCTCATCCCGCACCCAAGGCAAAAGTTACCAAGGGTAAGGGACCCGTATGGGGAAAGGGGAAAGGGGTGGCAAGGGTGCCACCCAAACCACAAGAGAAGAAGAAAAAGGTTGCTACTAATGACCCATGGTTCAAGTGTGGGGAGATTGGACATTGGGCAAGAAATTCTCCTGTCCGTCTCCAAGAGTTGAAAGCAAAGAGGGATGCTGGGCAGACCTGAGGTACAATATACATGATTCATATTGATATTAATGTTACATCTTCTAACACATGGGTATTGGATACCGGATGTGGAACTCATATTTGCAATTTGTTGCAGGGGTTCAAAAGAAGTAGGGACTTCAATCAAGGGGATGTTAGCCTCTTCATTGGCAATGGAGCTAATGTCAAAGATGAAGCTCGTGGGGACAACATCCTAAAACTTCCAAGTGGTTTGGATGTAATTTTAAAGAATGTTTTGTATGCTCCTAGTTTGACTAGAAAAAATTTTTCTGTATCCCAACTAAGACATTATGATTATGTATTATCTTTTGTTGAAAATGATATTCATGTTTCTTTAAATGATATGTTCTATTTTAAAGTTATTCCCATTAATGGTACTTATGAATTGGTTCATGAAAATACTTTAAATAGTTCATTGTACCAAACTAACACCAAGAAACTTAATTTGGATTTGAGTGATACCTATCTTTGGCATTGTCTTCTTGGTCATATAAACAAGAAACATTTACAAACACATCAAAAGAATGGTCTTTTAAAAACAAATGAATATGATTCATTTGATGTAAGTGAATCTTGTTTACAAGGAAAAATGACTAAGGTACCCTTTAGTGGAACTAATGAAAGGGAAAAAGATTTATTAGGAATCATACATTCGGATGTATGTGGTCCTTTTAAGCCAATGTCTAGGAATGGTGAAAGATACTTCATTACCTTTACCGACGATTATAGTTGCTATGGATATGTGTACTTATTAAGGCACAAAGATGAAGCTTTTGAAAAGTTCAAAATCTTCAAGAATGAAGTAGAAAATCAACTCAACAAGTCGATTAAAGTTCTCCGCACCGATAGAGGAGGTGAATACCTAAGTGATGCCTTTCAAAATCACCTTAGGAGTTGTGGGATTGTCTCACAACTCACTCCACCTAGAACACCACAACATAATGGTGCGTCTAAGAGGAGGAATCGAACCTTATTGGATATGGTCCGATCTATGATAGCTATAAGCACATTGCCTCTATCATTTTGGGGTTTTGCTTTGCTCTCCGCAGCCCGTATTCTAAATATGGCCCCAACCAGAAAGGTGGAAAGGACACCCTTTGAGATATGGCATGAAAGAGTTCCATCCCTATCATACTTAAGGGTTTGGGGTTGTGAGGCTTATGTTAGGACTCCCACCCTAAACAAATTGGAAGTCCGATCCACCAAGTGTATCTTTGTTGGATATCCTAGAGATTCTGTAGGATATTATTTCTATGATCCACTGGAACAAAAGGTGTTTGTTGACAGAAAGGGTGAGTTCTTAGAAGCAAAGTTCCTTATGGAAAAAACTAGCAGTAGAACAGTGGATCTTGAGGAGGATCAAGAACCACAACCCGATGCACGTTTGGTTGAAACTAGCGCTCAATATGAGGATGTTGAGGATGATCAAATGGTTGATCAATACACACAAAACGTTTGTAGAAGTGGTAGAACTAGTAATCCACCTGAAAGATTCAAATTTTTCATGGATGGATGCTATGTGTTAGATTCAAATGAACCAACCACATACCATAATGCAGTGTCCGATTCAGATTGTGATAAATGGCTTGAATCCATGAACGTTGAGATGCAATCCATGTATGACAATCACGTTTGGGAACTTATGTACCACCTCTTAATTCCAAGGTAGTTGGAAGTAAGTGGGTTTTCAAGAAAAAAACAGACATGCATGGAAACTTGGATACTTACAAAGCTAGACTTGTAGCTAAAGGCTTCACTCAAACTCAAGGTGTTGATTATGATGAAACCTTTTCTCCTGTCGCTATGCTTAAGTCAATTAGGATATTATTTGCCATAGCCGCATATTATGACTATGAGATATGGCAAATGAATGTCAAAACCACTTTTCTAAATGGGTATCTTGAGGAAGATGTCTATATGGTTCAACTTGAAGGTTTTGTCGATCCCAAACATCCTAATAAAGTGTGCAAGTTAAAGAAATCAATCTATGGATTGAAACAAGCATCAAGAAGCTAGAATCACCGTTTTGATGAGGAGGTAAAGAAATTTGGCTTCATCCAAAACGCTGATGAGGCTTGTGTGTATAAGAAGGCTAGTGGGAGCACAATAACTTTCCTAGTATTATATGTCGATGACATTCTACTATTTTGGAATGACGTTCCAACAATGAAAGGTGTAAAAGCCTGGCTTGGAAGCCGCTTTTCCATTAAGGATCTTGGTGAAGCCGCCTATATTTTGCGAATAAATATCTATAGGGATAGATCAAGGCTGTTGATTGGTTTAAATCAAAGTGCATACATTGACAAAATCTTGAAAAGGTTCAAGATGGAAAACTCTAAAAAGGGTACTGTACCTATTCAGAGAGGGATGATATTGAGTACGACTCAATGTCCGAGCTCAAAGGTGGAGCAGGAGAAAATGAAGGCAATCCCATATGCATCTGCTTTAGGATCCATCGTGTATGCAATGATATGCACAAGACCGGACATGTCATGCGCTTTAAGCATGACAAGTAGATACCAGCAAAATCCTGGTGATAGTCATTGGATGGCTGTCAAGAATATTCTAAAGTACCTAAGGAGGACTAAGGACATGTTCTTGATCTACGGGTCTGGTGAAGCGGAACTCGTTGTAAAGGGTTACACGGATGCAAGTTTCCAAACCGATCGAGATGATTCACAATCTCAATCGGGGTACATTTTCATTCTGAATGGAGGAGCGGTCGCTTGGAAGAGCTCTAAACAGGATGTGGTGGCTTTATCAACTAAAGAATCTGAATACATCGCCGCCTCATTGGCAGCTCAAGAAGCTGCATGGTTGAAGAAATTCATTGCCGATCTAGGGGTTGTCCCTTCCATTCAGGACACCCTAGAGATCTTTTGTGACAATGAGGGTGCGATTGCTCAAATCAAGGAACCTCGTGCTCATCAAAAGACTAGGCACATTTAGCGGAGATTCAACTACATACGAGATGAAGTTGAGAAAGGAAAGATATGTATTCGCAAAGTTCACACGGATCAAAATATTGCAGATCCTCTCATGAAGCTCCTAGAAAAGGCAAAGCATGAAGGTCATACCTGTGCCATGGGACTTTGATATTCTAGTGATTGTATTTGATCTGTAATTTCGTATTTGCATATTTCAAACTCCCTTATTACTTGAATAAAATTATTTGGTTATAATATTTCAATATATGTTCCAATTTAGCATGTTTAATCCATGGGTAAATTGATTACTCTAAATGTACGTAGTCGTTCATACTTGTGGGAACAAGTATGAGGGAAAGACTACTATGAATTTGGATTGGTGGTTATTCATAAGGATGAATATAGAGCGATTGGTTGTTGCCAAAGTTCATAGATATTTGTGGGATACAAATATTGGACTGACCCGCTTCTCAAATTTTACTACATGGAATCTTCTAGATTGATCGTAAGTAAATTTGAGTAAAGGCGAATATCATTTGGTATCCTCCGACCTGAGATACATATTGGGTTTTGATATTGACCAAGTGTTTTGAGCTAGTTCTTCACAGCCCTGAAGTAATGAACAGTACATAAGGCTATGTTCAGATGTGACACGAGGTGTTTGTGAGAAACGTATGTAGTCAAGATGGAATTTGTTCCTCTTATTCGTTGAGAGCAAGATGTTTAAGGCCTGATTAAGTTAGATCAACAAGGAATGATCATTCTGTGTCCTTGGACTTAACATGACATCTGTAACAAAAGGATAAATGATTGATTCACCTAAATCATTTCAAGTAGAATACTTGAATGGTATGATGTAACAGAATGGCCATAAGTCATGCGTATTAAGGGTAGTAAACCGTTGTTAGGCGGTATTTACTGCTTGCATCAGTCTTCTATGAATCTTGTGCAAGTGGGAGATTGTAGGATTCTATATGCTCGAGACACGTAGAATATTGATGCGGTTAATACGTTATGATCAAGTCAGGTTATACCCAATAACAAGCTTAGCAAACACCAATTAATATTTAATTGATGATATGATCATGCAATTAAATATTTACACCAATTAAGAAAATGGGATTTCTAAATAAGTTGCATATGAGAAGGAACAACTTATGAGAATATTTTGTTCAATAATATTATTTGAAGTGTTATTTAAGTAAGTTAGATAACATCATATAATAATAAGAGTGTATAACTTATACAATTAAATGGTTAATTGTATAACTAATTAGATGACTAAGTTTAATATAATGTGTATGTTTAAGGGGGGAAACCCTTTTAAAATAAGATTTTCGGCCGCCCCCCATATTTTGATTGGTTCCTTTCTTTTCTTGAGAACACACATTATTTACTAAGTCTTGCACTCAACATCTCTATTCTCTCAATACTTGAAAAAGACACAAAAAAACTCTCTCTCTCTCTCTCAAAGCTCACGGCCAAGCAGCAGCATTTTGGAGGGTTTTTGAGTGAGTTTTGGTGTTGATTCTTCCTAACAAGAGTTGTTTGCTATCAAGCTTGGGGTATACTAGCTTGAGAGGACCTCCCTTGGTGCCTTGGTCTGATTTCTTGCTACATATCATCCTTATTTTGTCACTTTTAGCAGCTCAAAGGTAGATTATGGTAGCTTCTATACGGCTGTCCATAATGTTCGTTTTATGTTTCATAGCTAGCATCATTCACATATATAAGATCCCCTTTGTTCTTGGGTTTGTTTGAAACTTATAATATCAAAACAATAACCTGAAATTTCAGTTTATAAACATCTTATAAAGGTCAATTTCCGCTGCGTTTTTACAAAGTTTAAATGGTTAAACTATGTTTCATGTTCTAGCAAAACCAACATACGATGAAAGTATGAAAGAACGAAACGAATGAAGAATACAGAATGAGTGTATGTATGATGTATGACCACGGATGAGTGTAAAGACTAGTTTTTAAAGGAAGTAAATTGTTTTATTATAAAAAAACTAGAACTCACTCAGCGTCGCTGACTTTTTGTATGCATGATAGTTGGCAGGTATTTTGTTGATGTTGAGGAGTTGCAGGCATGGATGCATAAGCTACTGGGACCGTTTTGAGGCTGCCATCCATATTTTGACACGTCATTGTATTTTTATATGAGCATGAATGTTGTAATGTAATGGAATGGAATGTTTTTTAATTATTAATGAAAGTTTTAATTTCCACTGCAAAGGTAATGCATGTTTTTAAAATGTTTTATGTGCGATGAATGACCAACTATAAGGTGCCCGGGAACGGGGCCTTACAAGGTGGTATCAGAGCTAAAGTTTAAGTGAATTGCGTAAATATTTTCAAACCTAATCTTAAACTGAGAATGGGCCTGAAATAAAGGGATGCCAGTCCTAGTAGCTACGTGCCTGCATGTATAGGTTTATTGTAAATGTTTTAAGTAAGTTAACATTAACTGGTGTGATGTGCGCATGTTATGTCGTTAGTGTGCTTTTGTACAGATTTAGAAACTGATGTAGTCAGGATAGGAAATGCTTGGGGTGTGAAGAGTAAAGTAGGTGGCTAATCATAATTGGCCACTGTAGTTAGGGACTTACTATACTTAACATAATCCGAGCTATTCCTTCAATGATCGTGTTAGTGTTTGAATCTTATAGTGATTAGAGAATGGCTAGAGGTAGATCATCTAAGGCCTCTAAGGGTGGAGCATAGGGAGGACGTGGTGCTGAACCACGTGTTACGAGTAATAGGGCTAGGGCTACCGAGAGGACACGTTAGGAGCCCGAGATGCATTACCAGGAAGGTGGTGATGAGAGTGCGAACTTGAGGGCCTCGGTGAAAGAAGCAGTAGTAAAAGAGGTCCATCAAGCTATGCAGACGATTCTGCCACTGTAGTAACTCAAGTGATTAAAGTAGTGAAGGAGGATGATAGGAAGGAGAAGAGGAGGACACTAGAAGAGGGGAAGGAGGACGATAGGAGACTAAGACAGTTGTCTCTAGTGAGGAGGAGGAGGAGGAAGAAGTGTTGCAGGAAACTGCACGTGGTTTTAACTACAGGGCATTCCAAAGATTCAAGCCCCTAACGTTTGATGGAAACGGGAGTGTTGCGGCTGCTCACCGTTGGGTGAGAGAGATGGAGGCGGTACTCGATATTAGTGAGTGCTAAGAGGATCAAAAGGTAAAGATTGCTACCCACTCGTTTGTGGACTCGGCCTTATGCTGGTGGGATAACATTGTCCAGGCTGAGGGTACCAGGGCAATTGGGAGAATGAGGTGGAATGAACTGAAGAGGCTGGTAATCATGGAGTTTTGTCCTCACCGTGAATTGGATAAGATCGAGAGAGAGTTCTTGCAGCTGGAGGCAGGAACGATGACACACCAGCAATACACCACTAAATTCAACGAGATGGTTAGGCTGGTGCTAGATCAAGTGACGCCTGCGTAAGGAAAGATTAAGAGGTACATTCAAGGACTGCCCACAGATATCCACAGACATGTAATCGCTACTCGACCAGGTACATATAGATCGGTGGTCAACTTAGCTGGGAGATTGTAGAACGAGCAAAGGTGATGGTGATAACGGACGAAGAGGAGGAGCGGAACTATGATAAGAATTGCAATGGAAGGCAAGACAATGATGGTGGATTTGTGTCTGGAGGTCATACAATTGGAGTCGATGATCGAAAGAAGGTAACAAGGAGAGAGGAGGTATGCAAGAAGTGTGGTAGAGACCACGATGGGGAGTGTAAGTTGGGACTGAACGTCTGTTTCTAGTATGGAAAGGAGCGCCACAGGGAAAGAGATTGTCAAATGGCTAAATGCTACAACTGTGGCAAGACAAGACACATGAGCAGAGACTGCGAGAAGTCGAGGGCAGGAAGCTCCGGTACGAGGAAGGAGAACAGAGGGTGAAGGCTAGAGCCTTTGCTAGGACCGGGAGGAGGCTAGATCAGACTCCAAGGTAACGTCAGGTACGTTTTTGGTAATTTAGATTTATGCGTTTATACTTTAATTGTGGTGCTAGTAGTAGTTTCGTTTCTGCTACCTTCTGTAATATGTAGCACGTAGGAGTAGGAAGGTCGATGTCAGTTGACGTACGAACTACTATGGGTAAGTTACTAGATTACATGATGCACTAAAGGGTCACGCAATAGAACTGAGAGAGCGCTTGTTTTCTATTGGACCATCCATAATAGACGTAGATGGATAGACCTACACCTCCGGGTGAATTGAACAGTAACTTATAAGGCAAACACCGAGTGTTGTAGGAAGATAGATTGATTAATAGTGCCCGACAAGAGTTCGGCACCGACCTATAGTAATAGATTATGATGAAGACTTTGTCTAGGAAGGTCGATCATTCGATCTAGAAAGCAAATAAAGCTAATGATAAGGCATAGAGGGTCATTCCAATTTCCTGCTCAGGTAGGAGAAGTGACACACCGATTGGAGCTACCCGATGAGTTCAGTGGAAATTCATTAGATGTTCCATGTATCTCGTCTAAGAAAGTGCTGAATCGATCAGGATATGATAGTGCCACTAGACGATACTGAGATGGGTGAAGGAATCAACTACGAGGGACAACTTGTGGTCATTTCTGATAGAAGGAAGAGAGGGTCTAAGGAGAATGGTGGTTTCACTAGTGCAAGTGCGGTGGAGCCCAAAGGGAACTAGGCCTATGTGTAAGGATAAGGAAGAAGTGAGACACTGTCACCCGTAACTGTTCAAGAAGCGATAGGTTTCGGGGACGAAACCTATTTAAGGAGGGTGGACTTGTAACACCCTGAATTTTTATTTAAAAGAAGAGAAAGGAAAAGTAAATAGAATGAAAAGAAAATAGACACAAGTGGAAGGGGGTAAAGTGTACAAAGTACAAAAGTTTATTATTTTATATTATAAATGGGTGTGGCCGCCCACGTTAAAGCATTTTTTGCTTTTCTATTGGCTGAAGAAGAAGCAGGAGAAGAAACTCTCGGTTTTTAGAGAAAGAAAGGAAGAAGAAGCTTCAAAGGTAAGTTTTCTTGAATATATGTTCGGTTTTAACCGCATTCATGAGTGGTTGACCGAATTCTTGATGTTTTAGAGTTGTTTTTCGAGAACTTGAAGTTGAATTTTAGTGAAAGTGTTTAGCTCGAAGATCTGCTTCATGGTGGGTTTCTAGAACCCCTTTTTACTGATTTTGAAGTGTTTGGGGCTATTATGCATATTAAACAAAAGATTTTAAAAGTAACCACGGGTTTACAGCTTTATGTTCGGGCATGATGTATGTATCTATGTTTTAGAGTTTGATATGGGCTAGGAACTGATGTTTAGCATGTTTAGGTGCCCATTGTATGTTAGAGTGTTCTTGGGATGTGTTAGAAATATTTTACTATGGTTCCATGCGCCCAAATAGTGGCCCATGCGCCCAGCAGGTTGGTCATGCGCCCAAGTGTGAGCCATGCGCCCAAACAGTATTCCCATGCGCCCAGCAGGTTCGCCATGCGCCCAAGTGTGGGCCATGCGCCTAAATAGTGTTCCCATGCGCCCAACATGTTGGCCATGCTCTTAAGTGTTGGTTGTGCGCCTAAATAGTTCCCATGCGCCCAAGTTGCGAAAAACGGCTAAGTGTTGATGCGACTGAACAGGCGCCATGCGCCTGCATAGTGGTGAAGCGCCCAAATAGTACCCATGCACCCAAATAGTGCCCATGCGGCCAAATAGTGCCCATGCGCCCATAATGTTTTACTCTTAGAATTTTTATGATCATGCGCCTGAAAAGTCTCATGCACCCATTTTGGTCTTAGGATTTTTTAAGTGGTTTTAAGTGGTAGAATAGGTGGATAGGTCCTGTTATGATGTGATGGTTTATGTTTGATGTGTGCATGATGATGTGGTGATGATTATGATGTGTTTGTGTGTAAGTGACATGTTATCTTTCTTCGTTAAAGAGTTTTCAAAACGTATATATTATGTTTTGTAATACATTATGTATGACTTTACGTGGTATGATGCATGAACGAATAAATGAATGAATGTAAGGTATTATGTGACAAAGTGAAAGATAAGGATAAAGTACGAAACGAATGAATACGATAACGAACAAACACATGACATAACGAATGATGAGTATACAAGCGATGGATGATGAGATCCGTTCGCATACCCCGGTACTGTGTCAGTCTTCGGACATGAGTCGAGGGTTTGTTTACAGGCCCCGGCACAGTATCTGTCTTCGGACATGAGTCGGGGGTATTGCATGAGATAGAATGACGTGTGAAGGAAATGAGGTCCTGTTGCACGCTCCGGTACTGTGTCAATCTTCGGACATGAGTCGGGGATTTGATTTCAGGCCCCAGAATAGTATCAGTCTTCGGACATAAGTTGGGGGTGTTGCATACGAGATGGGATCTTTGTCGCATATCCTGGTGCTGTGTCAGTCTTCGGACACGAGTCAGGGGTTTGTTTACAGGCCTGGCACAACATCAGCTTTCGAGCATGAGTCGGGGATATTGCATGAGGCAAGACTCGAGTAAGGATGAGTAATGAACGAACGAAGGAATGAATGAAAGAATGATGATGAAGATAATAATAATAATTATTATCAGTACGGATGTATGAATATGACAACTAACGAACGTAAAGTACGAAAAGAAAGTAAGAGAAAAGAAAGTAAAAAACAGTGAAAAGTATGAACGAAAGAATGAATATGAAAGTAAATAAAAGAGTGAAAACGATGAAAGTTTGAAAGAACGAAACAAATTAAGAATATAGAATTACTGTATGTATGATGTATGACCACAGATGAGTGTAAAGACTAGTCTTTAAAAGAAGTAAAGTAGTGTATTATAAAAAAACTAGAACTCACTCATTGTCACTGACTTTTTGTATGCATGATAGTTAGCAGGTATTTTGTTGATGCTGAAGAGTTGCAGGCATGGATGCATAAGCTACTGGGAGCGTTTTGAGTCTTGCATCCATATTTTGACATGTCATAGTATTTTGATATGAACACAAATGTTGTAATGTAATGGAATGGCATGATTTTTAATTCGTAATGAAAGTTTTAATTTCCGCTGCAAAGGTATTGTATGTTTTTAATATGTTTTATGTGCGATGAATGACCAACTGGGAGGTGCCCGGGAACAGGGCCTTACACTTTCCCAGTCTAAATGGTATCAGAGCTGTTGGTTGTTGGGTTCATGTATTTTTCAGATCTGATTTCATCTTTAATGATGTTTAGAACAAAGAAGATTCAACAAGAATGAAGAACAAAAGCCTCGGTTCATCAAAACCCGCTATTCATCAACAAAATGCAAAAGAAAACAACAAATCTGTCAAATTGATATGATTTGAAGATGATTAATCATGGATCTGATTGCTCCTTCAAAATTCGATGCAATTGAGTCAGATTCACTACAAAATTAGTAGAATGAAGAGAAACAAAAGTCAATGCAGTACATAAGAATTTATCAACAAATTTGATGTGTTTTAAGCAAATCAATGTCAAAATCATATTAATGGTTCATAATAGATAATTTTAATCATTGATTCATGATCTTCAAACAAGAAACTTGCTGATTTGCAAGTCTTGTTGGCCGGGCTCTCAATAATCTGCATCCGCATTTGTCATTCATCTCACAAATGTTGCTGCTTTGTTAAACGTATGCTGCTACTGTTCAACAAATGTGGTTACTCCTTGAGGATGAAGAAACAAATTGTGACAACTGACCTCTAGGTCATAATTCTAACCCAGGTTTAGTTGTTTCATTATCTATTAAAATAATAATAGTGTTAATATCATTTCTATCATTATCATTAGCATTAGTATAATTGTTGCTATTAGTACCACTTTTACTATTTCACGTGACCTTTGTGATAATTTAACTAGATCAAGCTTTAATTTAGGAAAATTTAGTGTCCTGGGAAAATAAATTAGTCACCCTTGCAATGAAATAAAATTATTATTGAAGCAATTAAAAATGTGTGCATGCACACATTAATTTTCAGCTAATGCATGCATAATCATGCACAATACATATCAACTAACTAAAAACTTTTACTATCTAAAACACTACACTACACAACAAATTAACACTATATATTATCAATTTACATTTAAATATTAAATCAAAAATCCTCCACTACCCTCCAATCTCGGCCACCCCCCTCTCCTCCAATCACCATCCTTCTACACCACTACACACCACCACCTTCAACCCTCCACTCCTCATTCATGCAAGAATTCCCACTCCTCTCACTCTCCTTCTCTCCTTCTCAGTTCATACAGCAGAAAACAAACACAAACACATTGAATTCTCTCCATTTTCAGCCCCATATCCGAAGAACACACCAACATCCATCGGCCAAGCATCAAACCATCAAGAAGGTTTATTTCGTGAGCTTTGGAGGCTAGATTCTTGTGGATTCGACTCCTCCTACTGTGTCTAAGGTTTTCCAGATCTTTGGGTCCTTCCATACTCCCCAAATCGTGAGCTACACCAAGAGTAAGGACCCACACAACCGAAACAAGTCATAACTTGTGTTTTCCTCACTTTGATCTTAAAAACCTCTCCTTTCTTTATTATAGCAGAAAATCGATGCCATCACCTTGTTCTTGAGGAACTTTTAACTTCACTAAAGTTATCTCACACGTTATGTTGATCATTGTAGAGGTGGAACCCGATTTCCACCTTGAAAACCCTATTTTTGGTGATATGTGCATCATCCAACCTTCATATCATGTTAACCTCCGAACCAAGGCTTGTAATCTGCTTGTTAATGGTTTATAAGACTTTAAAAAACCTGTTTTGAAAGTTACAAAAGGTTTTGGGAATGTTTAGACACGAATTATAATGATTTACACTTGTGTAATGGTCAAAAATGGTGAAATCTCAATGTTGGTAACTTGTTCTTGTGTTGAATGTTGAAACCACCAACTAGGGTTATAATTTCAGTAATTTTTAGGTGAAATTGGGTGTATGATGAGTTGTTAATGGCTGGAAACAATAAAGATATAGAATATTAGGCATTTTGGTCATTTCGGGAACCCGAAAAGTGGTAAAATTGGATGATATTGGTAAGACTTAATAAAAATAAAAATTTATTAAGTCCAGGCCATAAAAGATATATATCTTAGTGTTAAAAACCAAATTTGGTTATTTATTGGGTTAAATTGAAATTTCTATGAATTTAATTAGCAAAATAGGCCTAAACCGGAAGATTTTAAAGAAAAATTCTAAAAATTGTGTAACAAGTCTAAACCATAGCATTTACAAAATTTAAGTAACTTAGAGGCCCCAAGGTGTTAATTTGGTAAAAATTTTGTAGAAAAATCACCTAGGAATGTTTTATTTCGGGTAAAAACGCGCTTAACGAGTAAAAACGTTAAAACGAGGCTTACAACCAAAAGAGGCTAAAATTTCATTTTCAACAGATTAGAAACTTATCAAAATATCTTAAAATCATATTTAATGTTCCAAGACTAAAAAACATGGAAATCCATACTTAACCATTAAAACCCTACGGTTTTACCGTAACCGGTAACGCGAAAACACAAAAATTCTAAACCCGGACCTAAAATCTGAAGATTTGGAGTAAACGTAACCTAAATGAGATACTTAATTCCAAAACTCTGAAATTTGACCTTAAAGTTTATTTAATGCAAGAAAACAAACTTTGGGGATAGAAATTGTAAATTCTAAAACTTGAGGGACTAAACTATAAATTCTGCCAAACTCCCATAACCGACTCATGTGAAGCTACTAATCACTTGAAAAACTTAATTTAACTTGTATTACTAACTTAACGGTGTAAAAAATCCATATTTTCATAAGAAACCATGACATTCCATAAAAGGAAATTTTGTATACAAACCTTAACAAATCAAAGTCGAATTAGGAATTTAACTTCTTGGCACAACTAGTACACCTTATATAAGCTTAGAATCAGTAGATTACCACTTAAATTTTGATGCTAGGGTGCTACGGGTTGAGACTTTTCCCGGCACACGAAGAATCTTTGCTTGAAACTTATGGTGAGTTCTAGTGATCCCCTTTTTTACTACTCTTTTGGGATGAAGCATGCTCTGTTATAACTGAACTATTTATGTGCTAAACTGTTAGTCCAGGAGCTCTTGAATCAATCAAATAACATGAAGATTTGGATCAAACACATAAATTAAGATGAACAATGAAGAACATCTCAAGAACAATTCAAAACCCTTGTTTGATCCAAAAAGTGATTACAAAGTAATCTGAAAGTTGGAAACCCTAATCACTTAGCTCATTCAAGCTCTGTACCCTAATTGTCATACTTTACTATTTATAGTAAATGACAATTTACTAATTACACTTAGGACCCTAAACTATGACAATTAGAAATTACAATTAAAACCCAAAATGTCTAAAAACAAGATAAAATATATTTTGTTCACACAAAATATATTTATTAACAATAAATATCCTAGACAAATATATCTTCAACGTCTTGTCTCTAATCTTCGTCCCGAACGTGATGTTTGACTTTTGATGGCTTTGACCGTGACGTTGACTTTTGTTGACTTTGACTGTGTTGATAATATTAGACTATCTTTCAGACCCAACAATATTCCCCCTTAGTCTACTATTATCAACGTCTTTTATCGTGATCAGCACCGATAAGTCAACTGAACTTGATCTTCAATTTGGTAAGCTTCAGTCTCAATGTTGAGGTCCAACAATATTCCCCCTAGACTGATGCTTCCCAAATTTTGTTGCTGAAGATCTTTATCTCACAAGTTCCCCCTTTTTCTATGTTCCCCCTTGTTGTGTGCATCCTCTTGATTATAATGGAAACCCTTTCTTGAATCTCTGAGTGCTTAAGAAGATGTAGGAGGAGGATTCCTAGCTCGGTATCTTCTGTAAATTTGAGGAACAGGTTCTCTGGTCTGGTTCATTGCTCATGTGATGATCGGCCATCACTTGTAGCAAAATCTGCAAGACAATCACAAACACATTCTCGATATTTCTAATTAGATCATTTCAACAAAACAAATAAACCTTTGTTTATCTGTTTATAAAAACAAGCGAACCCGTGTTCGTTTGTGTGTGCAATTTCCCGTGAAATGCATGAAAATACGAGATGATTTCAATAGCATAATATGGAAGACCTAAAAGAATTTTGAAATGAAAAATTTAATATAGTTTTTTTTTTAATTTTATTTTATGTATATATATATATATTTGTATTTTATATTATTATTATTTTTAATTTTTTTTTAATTACCAAGAACTGAATCGATCATGAGATCACATCCTCAAGATATACTTTAGCATAAAGATGAAATTAATCATCGACAAGCAATGAGATCATACTGATAACTGAATCCAATCACAGTCTTTGAAAGATTTTGAAATTCTTAAACAGATCAATAACGATTGCTGATATGTTTGTCCACTTAAACCCATGCCCTATCTTTTTCAACAAGCATCAGATGATTCGTTAAGGTTCGATTAAGCACTTTAGAATGCTAGGACCCCACAATCATTTGGCAAAAACCCTCACCCAACCTCAGGATTTCTTGAATTTTATTACGATCTTTATGGAACAAGGCTTGTGCATCAGTGTGCAAGTGATTATCAACAGAATATTGTATTCTGTGATGAATCCATCTTTAGATGATTTGACACAACTTAGATTAAAATGATGAGAGCTCCAGGTCTATACTCACGTATAACAAAGGAGATGACCATTTAATCATGTGCCGATGAGAGCTCCAGGTCAGTACTATCGTACAGCAAAGGAGATCATCACTCCAGGTCAGTACTTCCGTACAGCAGAGGAGATTAGCACAAACACAAGACATATAAATACACTAATCATGGCTCAAAGATATGGCTTATATGATTTGTATCATGGTGCGTGAAAGATCAATTCTCAATCCAATTTTTGTCGGGACTCAGTTTTCGTGCAGGCCAAAATGATTGCGTAAATCCATACATTTTTAAGCATATATTTTAATTTAAATCATCATGCTGTTGTCTACTTTGTTTTTCAGGCTGAGCCTACCAAGCACATCATTAAAGAATCTGTTTGTTTTTCTATTATTTGTATTTAAAAATAAGATGTAAATCAGATAACAGCATCAGTTACTATCATTTCTCATTTTAAAAACGCAAGTCATGCAAAAACAAGCATTTCAAGATGATATACAATCATTTCTCAGTCATCTCGAATCAAGTTCCCAGTTCTCTTTTCATTTCTTTTTATTTTATTTAATTTTGATGTACTCTCCCCCTAAATTTTTATTTTAGCAAATCAATTTTTGTTTTTTTATGTTTTTTTTTATATATATTTTTTTTGTTTTTTTTTAATTTTTAAAACTGTACAAAAATAGAAATTTACAAAAGAAGGTCTTCCAAACTACACTGATTATCAAGAGAAGAAATAAATTATCAAGAAATATGCAGTGACTGTGAAGTAAGAACTGTGAGAATGCAGATAAAAATCCAAATTGTGGATATAATACCATGACCTTAACCTGTTTGGTTCGCCTCAAATTTGAATTAAGAACAATCCCTGTCAGTAAACCGGATTACTAACAGTCCCCCTGAATTGTTCCTGCACTCATAAACAGATTAGTTAGAAAGAGGAACCCAGGCCATCGTAGTCCTGGAAATTCCTTTTTCATCAAGATAAGTAACAAGCTTGTGCATACAACCGTTTAAACAATCGGGGATTTCTGTATCCTTCTTTTTAATTTGCCAAATTTGTTTCGGTTCAATTAACTTGGATTTGAATGAATTAAATTTGAAAATCATTTTCTGTTGAAGACCAGAAGGAAAAGAATTTGGTTTTGAACCTTTGGTTATTTTCATCTTTGAATCATGTGAAACCGGCTTCACATGAAAAGGTGTGGATGTAGGGTTTTTCATCCAACCATTCAAAGATGCGTCCTTTTTACCTCTTGATCCAAAGAAGCAACCCGTATTGCCCTTATTGTCCGGAACATTCTTGGTAGGCTTACATCTGAAGAAGCAATTCGTTTTGCCTTTACCATCTTTAGCAAGTCTTTGTGGACATTTCTTTACCACATGACCTTCTTTTCCACACTCAAAACAAGCCTTGAAAGGTTTTTGATGCTTGACTGACCCGTGCGATGCAGATGGGGATGAGGATTGCTTTGAGCTTGTAGCAGATTCTTGCTTGTTTTGGCATTTGCTATGCTGAACAGGAAATGAGATCTTCACTGATTGAGTGGGATGCTTTGCAATTGGAGACGAGATCCGTATTGGTCTTAATTCAACTTTTGGAAGCTTTTGAGACTTGACAATATCAGGAGATATATTGATTTGTGATGAACCAACACGCTCCTCTGTGTTTGATTCATTATCTGAGCTTATCCAGTCTCGTATACATAAATCAGCTTCCAATGGATCTTGATTGACACCTCCTATTGTGTCAGCTTCGGTTATAGGATTTTGATTGCCTGACGATTCAACAACTGTTCCTTCTTTGACAAACTGACAGGAACAAACGAAGGAATGTTACCTGTTTTGAATTTGTTAAAGAAGGTTGGAGAAGCAACTGATACTGGTTTTGGAGCATCAGATGTAGAATTATCATTTTGCACATCAGATCCTTGCTTGATGAGTCCCAAACCTGCAGGAGAATCATATTCATCTCTAACCTCTTTATGATTAACACAGCTTAAACCTGCATGTAAACTGTTAGTATCTACAGCTTCAATCAAATCATTTGATGGATGACGTCTAGGGATTGGTGAATAATATAAAGTAGAAGGGGGTGGAACTGAATTAAATACAGTTTCACCATCAGATTTATATCCAATCCCATGTTTTATCCGCGCCCCTTGTTGTTTAGCAATAAGCTCATCCTTTTTCATCTGTGAAAGAGTCCATTTATCGAGCTTTGTTTGAATCTGAGTCGTTTCAAATTGAGCTAGAACTGCTCTTTCTCTTAAAATATTAATTTCCAAATTTCTTTCCAAAAGATTTCTTTTCAAAAGAACAATTTCAGCCAATGCTTCATTAAGTTTCTTTGAAAAAGCAATTTCATTCTGCTTGAGTTCTTTGTTTATGGTTTTTAATGCTTTTTCGTTATCTAGCAATAACCTATTTGCTTTATAGATACCAAACAAACGAATTTTACAAGCAGAAGAACACATATCCTGAACTGTCTCATATGGAAGTCCCATGACAATTCTTTCAGCTTCTAAGGCTTTCTCGCAGTTGCAGACCCTTGTGTTTCTTTTATGTTCCTCTTCCTTGCCCTTTAGCGTCTTTTCATCCTCAGTTTCCTTCTTTCCTTCATCATTTTTCTCAGCTTCATTAGCATCAGTTCTCTCACAAACATGTTCACTTCCATTACCAACTCTCAAGGCTTCACAATTCTCTTTTACAGTCTCTCTGATTTCATCAGTTGAATCAGAATGAATTTCCATCGACTTCAACCTCTCAATCATCTCGGTCTTGTAATCAAGAATGCTTGTCGCAGAAGAAATAACAGATACATTCATTCTGTTAGTTTGAGATGGAAACACAGCTTGATGAAATTCTCTTCTCTTGATATCCAGCTCAGCAGATTTTAGCTTGTTGATCACATCTATTAACTTGTAATCAAGAAAATTTCTTTCGTTCTTAAGCATTTTAACCTGAGAACTCCACTCGGGTGGAGGAGATTTAAGAAGCTGTTGAACTTGTTCATAGTTGGTGAGTTGGGGGTCATGCTTCTTCAGATTATTTGACACAGATATAAATCGATCAATAAAATCAGACAACTTTTCATTCTTCATACCTGCAAAACAGTCAAACCGGCTTTGAGCCGTTGTGAGATTATCTGATTTAAAGTCTTCTGAAAGTGACATTTTTGAACAATTTAAACGACCCAAAAATATTTTTCCCAAAAATTGTAAAATAATTCTCCCCGGGAAAAATATTTTTATTTTAAAATGTCACGCAAGAAAATCTTAGCAACTGGGGTCAAGCTGCCAGGTCAGCTTGTTTTTTTTTTTTTTTTTTATTTTTTTATATTCAACCCAAGTTTGTTGAACAAAATTTAGCCCAATTGTGTGAGAAACTTAGTCCAAATACAAAAAGCCCACTAACACAACTTAAACCCTAATCCATTTTCTTTTAATTTAATTATAAAACCCAAACAATTAAAATAAAACTTTCCCAAACACTCAAACCAAACCCTAGATCTATAACTTAAATTTTACTTTGACTTCAAACACCCTCATATAAGACTTCAAATATGCTCATAGACACACACACCTCACAACACTAAAAACATACACTCAGAGAGAATCGAGAGAAAGAAAACCCCCCTCTAGGGTTCTGGCGACTGGTCGGAGTTCCGGCGAGACTCCCGGCGGCGAGGTCGAAGGCGAGGTCGGGTGGGCTGGTGATGGCGGCGAGGTGGTAGGTGGCCGCGATGGTGAAGGGCTGCGGTTGGAGCTGGGTTGTAGCTGGGTTGTTGGTGGCTGCGGGGGTGTCGTGCGGGGTGATGGTGATGGTTCGCAGGTAGCTGTCGCGAGGTGGTGGTCGGAGGGGCGACGGCAGGGAGGTGGCGATGGCAGTGGTTGGTCGCGCGGGGGTGGTGATGGTTGCGGGGGTGTCGCGCGGGGGTGGTGATGGTTCTGGCAAGTGGGTTCCGCCCTAGAACCCGATTCTTCTACTCTTTTTCTTTGTTTTGTTTTGATTTCACGGGATAAGGACAGATCTGTGCTGATTTCACCGTGGGAGGGATGGATAAGTCGATCTGGGGTTAGAGGTTCGATTGGGAGGGTTAGCAATGGTGGCTGGGTTCACGATGAAGGCTGCGACCGATCTGTGCTGGTTCTGGCTTCTAAAGTCCTTAATCTATGTGGTGGTGGTGATTGGAGGTCTCGGTATGGTGGGTGGTATTTGGGATTTCTGATGGTTTGGATCTGGTGGTTGTGTGACGGTGATGGATTTGGCGATGATGAAGATGGAAGATGTTGATGCGGTGGCTGTTGGTGGTTCGGCGGAGTTAGGGGTGGTTGTGGTGATGTGGGAGTTGCGGTTGCAGGTGGTTATAGGGTGTCCGGTGGTCGACGGTTGTGGTGGTGTGGTTGGGTTTAGGTTAGTTTCGCAGATCTGGATTTAGTTTCGCCGGAATTAGTTTCGCCGGAATTAGTTTCGCCGGAATTAGTTTCGCCGGAGTTTCAGTTTCGCCGGAATTTCGCCGGAGTTTCGCCGGACGAAACTGTAATTTCGCCGGAACAGTTTGAACTTTCGTTCAAGGTCAGATCTAGTTTCGCCTTATGAAGATTTGAAGGTTTTCAAGAACACCAAGAACACACACACAACTGTGTGTGAGAGAAACAACTTTAAACTTCAAATTTCTTTTCGATTTCTTGTATAAAACGATTTGTAGATGTAAAATATGATAGTAGATGTTGTAAATCTATTCTGAAATGTTGTAGATCTGATCAAAACAGTGATATGAATGAACACAAAAACTCAGATCTACTTTCTCTCTCTAAACCCCCACTTTCTCTCTCTACGAAATTGCAAAAAATCAGCAATAAACTCTTCAAATCAGCAATAGAGATTGATTCAACCTGGCTCTGATACCAAATTGTTAGTCCAGGAGCTCTTGAATCAATCAAATAACATGAAGATTTGGATCAAACACATAAATTAAGATGAACAATGAAGAACATCTCAAGAACAATTCAAAACCCTTGTTTGATCCAAAAAGTGATTACAAAGTAATCTGAAAGTTGGAAACCCTAATCACTTAGCTCATTCAAGCTCTGTACCCTAATTGTCATACTTTACTATTTATAGTAAATGACAATTTACTAATTACACTTAGGACCCTAAACTATGACAATTAGAAATTACAATTAAAACCCAAAATGTCTAAAAACAAGATAAAATATATTTTGTTCACACAAAATATATTTATTAACAATAAATATCCTAGACAAATATATCTTCAACGTCTTGTCTCTAATCTTCGTCCCGAACGTGATGTTTGACTTTTGATGGCTTTGACCGTGACGTTGACTTTTGTTGACTTTGACTGTGTTGATAATATTAGACTATCTTTCAGACCCAACAATATTCCCCCTTAGTCTACTATTATCAACGTCTTTTATCGTGATCAGCACCGATAAGTCAACTGAACTTGATCTTCAATTTGGTAAGCTTCAGTCTCAATGTTGAGGTCCAACATAAACTATGATGCTATAGGTTGTGGAATTGTAGTTACCTACTAATACTTGTGTCACAGTCATTAATTCTTGTGTGAACCGCTAGTTTTATATGGGTAGATCTACTTGGGGAATCCCCCATACACAGTGCCTTCCGTGATGAACGGAAGGGTACATTACTGAGATCCTGCGGGGTCGTTTGTGGCATGTAATAGGGTTTTATAAGATACTATGGTGAACCACCCGGCAGGAATGGTACACTAGTTTAAGGCTCGGTTCTTCCTTCGGGATTAACCGGTATCACTTAACTTTTGAAGAGGCTAGCCGGCACTGAGTGCAGGGTTGATTGTGATCCCCCACAACAATGAAACTATGATTCTTTTAATTTAAATGTGGATTCTATTTAATCCTTTTGTTTTTGTTAGGACCGTGTACGAACAGAGTACTAACTGATTCTTCATTATACCGGATCAAATAGTGCGGAATCCTATTTGATTGGTGATCCAATCAGGGAGAACGTTAACAAGATCAAACCTAACGATTAGAAAACGTTAAGAACGGACTAGGGATGATCTCAGACGTTCTACGAACTTGGAATGGACGAACAGGACGCTCTGGGTCAACTAGGGATTTCAATATTCGAAGTGTTTTTTTTTTCACGAATTAAGTGGTATTTATAGGTTATAGCTATCATTCGTACGACTGAGCCAAGCGACTGGCTCAGTCGTGCGACTGAGTCATACGATTGGTTCATTCGGACGACTGAGTCAGTCTTATGACTCAATCGTATGATTGACTCAATTACCTGGTTCAGTCGTGCGATTGGCCCATTCGCATGGTCCAGTCGGGCGACTGAATAAGATTACTTAGTTAAACACATTCTTGACCCTTTGATGGTTCAAACCTATGTCTAACAACTATAAACCTATGTAACATTGTCATATATGCGTGTACTAATAATTGATATGAATAGATATTACATTTAAATAACCAATAAACATAAATAGACGAGATTCTCATTATATTGATCAACGTTACATATGTGTTACAAGAAGAAGTTCTATTACATTTAAGCTCACTAGACTAGAATTGGGGACATGTGTACCAACAAACTCCCCCTTGGACCTAGTTCTATCTAGACTTTGACTTCTTTCTTGAATTCTTCAAATCTCTTCTTCCTATATTCTCTAGAAACCCCAGAGTGAATATCGAGTGCAAAGCATAAACGTATGACGTGTTGGAACTGAAGTGCTTGCACGATATCTTGAGTGTCAAAAAACAGTGGCCACTTGTACAAGATGTATACATCTGAAGCAGACAAGTTAGTTAGCCACATAGGGTCAAATACCCTAACTGTCTCGACCTTCCCTTCTTTCTCCAAAACTATGACTGCCTCACCAGTGCGCCAGTCATAGTACCACCGTTTAAAATGGGGTGCAAAATCCTGTGGCATTTCCCTCAATGGAATACGCGACATTGTGCGCGGAGGGTGCCATCGCAAGACCACCTTTGGTCTTCCTGAGGTGGAATCAACCACTGTCTTATGAATTAACCTTCTGGGCTGTTGAGGTTTAAAGTTTACCCACCTCGTATGATACTCTTTCTTCAGTGCCTGCTGAAACCATCCTGACATCTTTCATTCAAGTTGGCTAGACAGTTAAGCTCAAATCCAGGGAGAGTTTTCAGATCGTGTGGGAATCAGAAATATTCAATTCCCTTCTCCCTCTTGATAGCATACACCTTGAGATCCTCAAGGTATGCCCAGCTGATAATTTTTCCAGACACCTTCTGATGTTTCTTTATCTTGTAAATCTTGATATAGGCATTTGACTTGTTTGCCGCACGCTGTGTCTTCATCTCCTCCTGGCAGGCTATCCATTCAGCCTTTTTGACTGCCATATCAGCATCATTTGCCTGAGGAGCTTCTGCTGTAGCTGCTTTCGCAGCAGTCATCTCTTCTACCTTAACGAAGATCTTGTTATCATATGTTTCCCCCAGATCTGGGAGAACTTCGCCTTCGGCGTTAGTATACTGAGGATAGTCATCAGCAGTCACGTCCTCAATCTCCACTTCATCAACATCTCGTAATTCATCATCACTTACTATGTCGAGCTCTGGAGCGTCTTTCACCAGCTCGTCAGGATTCAGACTAAACAGTTCTGCAATTTGATCATCTGTTAAGTCGTGAATAATCTCCCCTTCCTCAGCAGTGTAGCTAACTGATCGTTGAACAATCCCTTGTAGATCGAGGATCATCGTCAATTTAGAATCAATGTGATGGAGGGGCACTACATCGTGTTCATCTACTTGTTTAGCTGAACCTGTTTAACAACCAATTACAACATAAGTAAGTATACATTAAGCACATAAATAAGGTTGGTTGAACTTTTGCATTTTATTTATAAAGCACAAAATTTGATACAAATATTCAAGTACAAAGTTTAAATAGTGAACAGACGTCTATTCTTGAGCTTTGCCTTGAATCTGAGTTGTTTCTTCTGTAGAGTGAGAGGTAGACGGAGCAGAAGAAGAGGCCCTCTGATCTTGTTTTCTTTTAGTTCTTTGTTCTTACGCAGGATCAGAGGGAGAAGTAGCTGCATCTCCATCTTCGTTGTCACCTTCCCTGTCTTTTTCCTCATCATCACCTCCATCATCGTCCTCATCACTATCATCATCTTCATCGTCTTCATCATTATCATCCTCATCATCATCTTGGCCTTCTCCAATCTTAAGGGTCTCACTTTGAGTCCCTTTGAGCTTAAGCAATATTGACTTATTTGCAGCCTCTAACTCCTCCAGCTTCTTATCCGACTCAGCTTTGTGCTCTAGGAGACCTGTGATCTGATCAGTCTGTTGAGAGATCAGCTGAGCTTGGGAAGAAGTCAACTCTCACAACTGATGTATCTCAGCTGTCTGGGATGAACTCAACTCTCTCAGCTGCGGTATCTGAGCCATCTTTGCCTCATCCGAAGCCAGCAGCTTGAGCACCATGCTGTTTGTGCTGCAAGCTGCTCTACCACAGAAACTGGTGGTATGAATGAGCTAGATGGAAAAGATGAGGGTCCTGTTTGGTGAGTAGTGGTGGTTGTGGTGGCTGTGGTGAATATGGGAGAGGGTATGAATGAGGTGGTAGGGGGTACAGTGGTGGTGGTGGTGGATGTGGGAGTGTGAGATGTAGGGATAGTGGTGGTGGCTTAAGAGGTTTGGGATAGAGTAAAGGTGGTTTGGGTAGTGGCGGTGGAAGTGGTGGAAGTAAGCAGAATAAGCCTTCGGCGTTTGGGCTTCTTCCCGTGGGGCTGAGCCATTCACTTTAGCCTGGATCCTTTGGATCCTGATGCTCCCCCTTGGCTACTGATCGGATCAGGGGCATATGAGGGATCTGATGTTGGTGCAGCATCCTCGGACTCCACTGGGTGTCCACCTACTGCCCTCAAGCCTCTTTCTGTGGCAATAACTTTGTTGCCCACAGTCCTCGTTAGAGGCTCTTTATCTGACCCCTCCTCCTCCTCCATCTGAAAATCAGGGTGAATTGGAGCTGGTTCGGGTTCTCCCTAGCCATCTCCTCCCTGATCAGCATCATGATCATCATCAGAGTCATCGGAGGGCAGAGCAACTTGCTCCACATCTGAATCACTGTCCTCGTGGCGCCACTTCCTCTTCGTTGGCGCCACGTAGTCATCACGAGCCAGATGCCCAAATAATCGCCTGATAGGGGGTTTCACCTGCTTCCCCCTGTACACCTTCATCCTGCCTAAGGTGGTATCATCCATAATCTCTAATACAACTGCATCGTCTTGGGCTTTTGGCAGCTGTGGAAGTTTCAGGTCAATCATCATTTGAAGAAATCGAGGGTACATACAGAATCCGTCTTTTCCTTTAGCCTCGATATTCTCCACCATGTATGTGAAAATCATCCTCGAGAAACCAAAAGGGTGGTTCAGCACCAAAGCAACGTATGCGTTTTGCATCTGGTCTGAGAGCTCGTCAAAGCCACCCTTTCTGGATTCTATGCACTGTAGAAGTACGTGCGCCAAATTTTTAAACTGGGGGCACAAGTTGCTCTTGTTGAGCATGCTCGTGTTGATATCCCCATAATATTTGGCCCTCAGGAAGCAGCCACGGACGGTCAGGGGATGTAATCATATTGGGCAGTCTGCCTCATCTCCAAACTCAAGGACTGTCTGTATGTCCTCCTCAGAAATCTGAATGGGCTCCCCAAAGATAGAGCTCCGTATGGAATAGGGTTCAGTCGACCTATCCACCACTGCGTTCTCCCAGAACGCCTTCTGAATCGAGAGATAGGGAGTGCATGGAGCTGAGATAGCTCGATATATCCTCGATCATCGTAGAAGGCTGATGGTCCCCGTAAAATCTCCCGCATTGCGTGAAGTCAGAACGACATAATCACAGATGTTGTGCTTAGTACTCATTGGCCATCTGCTCGCCATCTGTGACACAAAACAGGTAAACGTTAGAACATGTGGAAGATAGTTAGTTTCAGTCAATGATCTTCAACCATTTGACTTAATCGTGCGACTGAACAAACGAATGAGTTTCAGTCGTACGATTGAACTGTGCGACTGAGATTTAGTTAAACGATTGAGTTCATGCATACGACTGAGTCATGCGATTGGACTCAGTCGCATGTCTTCTCATACGTGTATCTCAATTGTGCGTCTGAACTCATTCGTAAGGTTCAGTCATACGATTGAGTCATTCGTCCATCTCAGTCGTACGATTGAGACAATCGGATAGCTCAGTTGTACGATTGAAGTTCATCAGCGTGTCCAGTTGTTCATTCGACTGTTTGTCCATTCAAATTCTTGTTTTGAGCAAAACTAAGTGTTAAACGTAGAAATTGGGCTCATTACACTCGGAAACCACCGACAAAACCTATTGTACCATTAATTTGATCTTTAGTATTACTTTTGATGATGTTTTGATTCTTTTAAGTCCTAGTTACTGTTAGGTCAAACCTCGAGTGATTCGTGTAGCCATTGTTCGGTTTTATTGATGAATCACCTTAAATATTACCCGTACAAGCAATATAGAATGTCAGAACACACAAATATATGGTAAAAGTGAATCAAACAAAATTTTGGCAGCGGTTCTTTAAGTCATACGTATAGAGGGGCGATTTGGGTGAATGGGCAACTGAGTCTGATTCGACTTGTATTTATACTAGGGCAAATCCAGTCGTATGACTGAGCCTAGTCGCCTGGCTTAGTCGTGCGACTGAAGCTAGTCGCCTAATTGAGTCGTACGACTGAGATTGAGTCGTACGGTTCACCCAATCGTCCATTTCCAATCGTACGATTAAACTTCATTCGCACATTTGACCTAGTCGGTCACTTTCAATCGGGCGATTGGATTCAATCGCATTGTCCAATCATACGATTGTACTCATTCGTATGCTCCATTCGTACGACTGGTTCATACTGATGATTCAGTCATGCGACTGGGCCATACTTGTGACATTTTGACCATTTCATTTACCGACACATAGTTTTCATATAAAATTGATAAAACATTATGTGCGATTGATCATCTCAGACAAGATCACTTTTAAATTAACACACCCATTGATCACCTCAGACGTGATCCATTTATCCACCCGATCACCTCAGATATGATCCATTTATCCACCCGATCACCTCAGATGTGATCCATTTAACCACCCGATCACCTCAAACGTGATCCATTTATCCATCTGATCACCTCAGACGTGATCCTTTTAACCTTTCATAAACAATTTGTTTAAGTAGACGTTAAGCTCGTTTAGTGACATTAACATATAACAATATACACAGTCCGACATTGACACACTTATGCTAATAAATTGAAAAATTTTAAACTACGAAAAAATGAACATATTTGTTTTGATTTTTGTTAGGGCAGGTTTGTGTAGCCTATTAGCATTGACATTATATCAAGAACAGACTCATTTGGAATCAGACAGGCATATACACCATTACTTGGAACATTTTGTGCTAATTACACCTTTCATGATGACATATCACTGTTTGTACTGATCTAAGACTTCTAAGTACTAACTGGGAATCATGCTTGATATGATACGTAACACACTTTGATTGTCAACTTCAGTCGGTGCTTTATTGTCAACTTCAGTCGGTGCTTTCACGACAATTGTCAGTATACTTGTCCACTTAAATTCATACACAGACTTTTGACACACATTGGTGATGAATTAAGTTATATTATTTCAAACAACATTTGTGGATCCCACGCTTATATGGTAATCAACCTTCCTTAAAGGACTTTCGAGCGGTCTATAGGTATTTTTACAAGAAGAGACTATTCTTAGACGTTTCAAAGAGAAGCCAATCCTCAGGTCAGTGCCTCACGTCATTGGTAAACTTAATCTAAACTAAACGGTTCAATCAACTGTGGGTTCCTATCTTATCACTGGTTAACACAATCAGTTATTTCCGATAAGGGATAATGAGCAAATAAACACCACCAAAGTGTGCAAATGACCAGAAAAAGAGCAAAGCACGAAAAAAATGAATACTAGCGCTAGTCGATTCATCTGTGGTGTGTATGCAGAGGTGAATTGATGAAAATTCCCTTTTCTTTACAGAAAGCATCCATCCACTGATTCTTAAACTCGGTTCCATTATCTGAGCGAATCTTTCTCACCTTCAGTTTGTAGAGTGATTCCAGAGTGGTGACCAACACTTTGAATGACTCAAAGGTTTCTAACTTTGCTTTTAGAAACATCACCCACGATAATTGTGAGTAGTCATCAGTGACTACTAAGCAGTACTAGTCTCCTGCGATACTCTTTGTGCTAACTGGACCGAATAGATCCATGTACAGTAGCTCCAGGGGCATCTCGATAGAATTGACATTCTTGGTCTTGTGAGATTTCCTGGTTTGTTTTCCTTTCTTGCATGAGACACAGAAATCAGGAAGCTTGAAGTTCTTGACAGGAACTCCATCAACTAAGTTGTTATGAATCAGATGATTCATCTTCCTATGATTAATGTGTCCCATTCTTCTGTGCCACGAAATGGAGTCCTTCTCTGTAGCTTTGGATAAGAAACATTGAACAGTACAAGCACTAGTAGAAGCATTAGACATATCTAGAACATACAAGTCATTATTTCTAGATGCGGACATTAATACCTTCTCCTCTGGAATATCCATTTCTTTCTTCAGAATGTAACATTTGCGATTGTCAAACATGACTTTGAAGCCCTTGTCTCAAATCTGAGACATAGAAAGCAGATTGTTTTCTAATTGTTGAACAAAGTTGACTTTGTCGAACCTTACCTTTTCATTTCCTAGTTCTCCCTGAGCGGTAATGTATCCTCCTTTGTTTCCAGCAAAGGAAACTTGTCCCCCTTTAATTTGTTTGACATTGAAAAGGAGAGACTTATTTCCCGTCATGTGCCTGGAAGCTCCGCTATCTACGATCCATGTATTTGTAGACGCACTATAGCGGACAACCTGCACATAATGGAAAATAATCAGTTAAGGAGGGGGACCCAAGCCTTGACTGGCTTGGGTTTCCCAGAGGAATCAACCATCATGAATTCGACCCACTGTCCTTTATCAGTGGGTAGAATCTCAACTTTCAGCTTGTCCTTGCTTTCAGACACATCAGTCGTTTTGGCTTTCCACAAACCATCCCTGTGAAAGGATTGTTTGTGGTAAACCTTAGACTGATTTACAGTTTGAGCATATGGTTTAGATTCAAAAACAGGTTTTACCGCTGGCATTACAGACTTGTCAGTGACTTGTCTGTGTTGCCTTTGGTGTGGAGGAGACAAAAACAACCTAGAAGGTGTTTTAGACCTAATAGGTGTTTTTGATCTAACAGGAGTCTTAGATCGCTGTTTTGAATCTAGATTAACTTTGTTGTTTAGCTCAACCTTAATTCTTGGAGTCTGATAACGAGGACAATTTGCAGAAATATGACCGCGCTGTCCACAAGTATAGCAGGACCTCCATTCATCAGGGCTAGGAGATCTCTTGTGGGGCAGTGAGTAAACTTCAGGTTCTTTCTTTTTGTTCTCACTTTTAAGGTTTTCACCTCCCTTGACAAATTTAGCTTGTTTAATATTATGTGTGATTTGTCTTGGAAGATGATGGGATTCCTGTTTCACTGATTTAGATTGAGTGGTTTTGGAATTCTTAGATTGTGTGTTAGTCGGTTTTTGACCCAACCCAAGGGATGCTTTAACGTTCTCGTCCACCCGGTTTCCAGTGACTTGTGTGCCGGTTGTGCCTGATGATGATGCTTTCTGGTCAGAAACCGGAGGGGCAGAGTTAACTGCTGTATCCAGATCACTGACCAGATGAGTTGTCACAACATGATCCTTTATGGGGTTATCATTAATTGGACGTTGTTTGGTGTTCAAGAGGATCTCATGTGGTGGAGGCACAACTTTGTATCCCAAACCTTCCCCGTTGTTGCGCTCTTTAACCAAGTTTTTCAGAATATGCGATGAACTCGCAAGACTATGAAGTTTTTATCTTAAAGATTCATTTTCAACTTGTAAAATTGCTTTATCCTTTTTAGTTTCTTCAATGGTCTTTAAATAGAATTTAATATCATTCTCTTGGTTGAGTGCAACAACTTCAGTCTCTTTTAATAGTTTCTTTAAAGCTTCAACCTTTTCCTTATAGCTGTCCTCATTTTGTTTTAATACTTTGTTAGCCTCTGTGCACAATTTTAGGACATTTACTAAGTTATCATTGTGATCTAATAACCTAGCAAATTTTAAGTCAATGATTTCCCTAAATTTTTCACAATCAACACAAGCATGTCTAGCAAAGAGTTCGTCTTTGGATTCTACCTGTGCAGATGATGACGTTCCAGCCATGAAAGCATTCTGAGACGCTGGTTGTGCTTCAGATTCAGCATTCAGCTCATTCTTCACAATTTCATCAATAGCAGCAAAAGTCTCTTCCAGATCAGCAGTATCAATCTCAGCTGAGCTCTCCCCCTCACTCGCTGAGTCTTCATTTAAGTCTTCAACAGATGCTATGTTGGCTTCACCGTCAGATAAGAATCGAAAGGACCAATCCTGTCCTTCATCGCCTTGAGCAACCATAGCCTTGGACTCACTGCCTGTTGGAGCTGTCTTCTTTTCCTTATCTTCCCTGTTGAACGAGGAGAATGGATTTCCGTTCCCAGTCTTCTTAGGCTTTACACATTCCCTCTTGAAGTGTCCTTTCTCCCCACAGTTGAAACAGGTGACTTTTGACTTGTCGAAACCAAAGGTAGTATCTTTTGTAGCCACCAAATTCTGACCTGTTTTCTTCATAAATTTCTTTGCTCATCGCACAGCGCTCGCGAGAGCCCACATAATATCCATCCCCTCCAACTCATTTTCATTCACCTGCTCATAATCTTCATCAGCCAAGTGGCAGTTCCCTATCTTCCCAGCAACCAAATCATCATAGGAATGGACCACAGCAGCAAGCAGGTCCATGTGTTCCTTTGCAACTTCCACAGTTACTTTTCCTAGATTTTCAGTCATCAACTTTGTAGATTGATTAACTGTTGAACTTTGTAGAACCCCAGATGCACCATGTGAGTCACTAGCAGATGATGAGCCTTGATCAGTAGATGGTGATGCATTTGAGACAAAAGCAGTTTGCAGAGGAGCGCTGGAAATTTTGGAAGTAGAAGTAGAAGATGGAGTAACATTGTAGAGTGTAGGATCCTGAGCATAAGAACCCTTCTTTGCCTTGTACTTATGTCTGACTAATTCCTCTCGCAGTTTTAGGATAAAGTCATTTCTATCCAATGTCTCAAGAACTGAATTGTGTCTCAAGGTGGAAATAAACGAATCCCACTTTTCTAGAAGTCCATCAGCCAAACTGGAGACCTTTTCTTCTTTAGACGTGGTTACCCCATGAGTGTGAAGTTCACTCACCAGATGATAGAAGCGGTCAATTATGTCGTCCAAACTCTCATTCCTAATAGCAGAAAAATTATCAAATTCTTTCTTAAGTGCTTTGGCCTTCAAAGACTTCAGAGTTGAGCTCCCTTCATATCTTTTCTCGAGAGCTTTCCAGAATTTCTTACTTTGTTTATGATCAGAATACTGATGGAAAATCTCTTTAGGAATAGACTGGGTGAGCATCGCGTAAGCTTTCTTTTCAGCATTGTAGGCAATCTTTTGAGCATCAGTCAGTCCACTCAACGTTAAGGGTATTCCATCAGCACCAACTGGCATGGTATAACTAGTTTCAATAGCGTTCCAAAGATTAGTATCCACGCCATTGAGATGAATCTCAAACCTCTGCTTCCACTGCGGGAACTCATTAATAGACAGAAGCTTAGGTGGCTTATTGTGGTTACCAATCTCATTTTCCAGTAGCATTAAGTTCTGGATCCTTGAGTCTTTCCCGGCTGAGAACGCGAAATTTTGTGAGTTCATAATGAATGTTAACTTAAACTTGAAAGCAAAACTGTTAATGCGATTGGGGAGTACGACTGGGATGTGATTGAACAGTATGCGATTGAACTCACTCGTGCGATTGAACATGCAACTGAGACACTTGGGCGGCTGAACAGACCGACTGACTCAACTGGGCGACTGAACTGTGCGACTGACTCAATCGGTCGATTGGACTAGGCGACTGACTCAATCGGGCGAATGAACAGGCGACTGGACTTCAGTCATACGATTGAGATAATCGTGCGACTGAGACTGCTGAAATCGAGGTTTTTCGCAACTTTTGACCTAAAACGCAAGTTTTGACACCCTAGATGGCTGTAAGTCGAAAAATATTGATTTTGCAGAACATGCACACGTAACAACTTGATTTTTAGCAGAAAGATTGGATCTTTTCGCGTAAAACGTTGACTGTACCAAAAACTTGATTGAATCTACGAAGAATCAAGAGCCTATGGCTCTGATACCACTTGTTAGGACAGTGTACGAACGGAGTACTAACTGATTCTTCGTTATACCGGATCAAATAGTGTGGAATCCTATTTGATTGGTGATCCAATCAGGGAGAACGTTAACAAGATCAAACCTAAAGATTAGAAAACGTTAAGAACGGACTAGGGATGATCTCAGATGTTCTATGAACTTGGAATGGACGAACAGGACGCTCTGGGTCGACTAGGGTTTTCAATATTCGAAGTGTTTTTTTTCACGAATTAAGTGGTATTTATAGGTTACAGCTATCATTCGTACGACTAAGCTAAGCGACTGGCTCAGTCGTGCGACTGAGTCATACGAATTGGTTCATTCGGACGACTGAGTCAGTCTTATGACTCAATCGTACGATTGACTCAATTACCTGGTTCAGTCGTGCAATTGGCCCATTCGCATGGTCCAGTCGGGCGACTAAATCAGATTACTTAGTTAAACACATTCTTGACCCTTTGATGGTTCAAACCTATGTCTAACAACTATAAACCAATATAACATTGTCATATATGCGTGTACTAATAATTGATATGAATAGATATTACATTTAAATAACCAATAAACATAAATAGACGAGATTCTCATTATATTGATCAACGTTACATATGTGTTAGAAGAAGAAGTTCTATTACATTTAAGCTCACTAGACTAGAACTGGGGACATGTGTACCAACAGTTTTTAAACTTTAAGCACTTGAATTCACCAACTTTTTAGTTGACACAAATTTTCTTTTGAGCATGTTTCAGGTAATCCGTGATGGGAGTCTAGCTGTTGTAGAAGACATTGACCTAGCTCCACAACCCATGGCATTGGCTTATTATGTTTTTAAAATATTTGAAACAATTTACATTTATTATTGATGAAAACAATTTATACTAGTGAATTATGTACCGGTGATGAGGGCTAGGCCTGTTTTTAGCCCTGTTTTTCTTTAAGCATTAATGCCATGTGATGTTCTCTCCTTTTGTGCTCTTATGATGGTTTGTTTCCGCTACCATATGTTGTTGCTAGTCTATGACGTCCCACCCTACCTGGGCCCGGGGTGTGACACAAATGCGGTTTCATATGTGTAACTAATGCGGTCGCATTAATAATAGTTGTATCAAATACGGATTCTCATTCAAAACAAATGCGAATGATATTCAACTCAGCCATATTTCTTTGATAAAAATGCTCCAAAGTATAACTAATGCTGATGAAGTGTAACAGATCCGCATTAGTTGAAAGAAATGTGGATGCGTAAACTTCAAATACGGTAGTGTTAGAAAAATGAAGCCTTGTTTTCAAAACAAATGCGGATAGTTGAAAAGAAATATGCATGCGTTGTGTACAAATACGGATGGGTACACACTAATGCGGATTCATTATGTTACACATGTGTAACAAATACGGATGCATTGATGAATTAATGCAAATGAGCTACTTACCTAATGCGGATGAATTAGCTTCATATGCAATCCATTCTTCAAAAACTAAATTCAAATGCAAATCATCCAACAACAAACATCGATGAACAGATGATGAACAAATGGCACCAACAAACAAGAAAACAAATAAGATGAATGCGGACGGATGAAACCAACAAGCACTTCCAATTCGAGCATTCAAAACAAAAGAAGGAATCAAACTTGGTCACGTAATCATTGATTTATTCAAGGATTTGTACAACTATTAGAAACTCTTTCTCAAGCTCATAATACTACAATCAAAGATGATCTTTTGCACCCATGTCTGACTACTGAGCGAAACATATAGACAGACTTTAAACAAGGGGACCAACGATTATCTGAAGAATGTAAGATTGTGAAGTCATTTCCTAAATTCAAATGAGTTGAAGTGTTTTCAAGATTGAGTTATGTTCCTGAGGAAATTTATTAAAAATCAAAGCCACATCATATGACTAATACATTCTAATCCTTAGAGTTGTGGTATGAACTATAATCCAAAAGTGATATGACATATATCCAATACCAAGAAGTATTCTCAAGAGATTCTAACGTTTGTCAAAAATACTTTAGGTGAAGCCTAATCTGAGGCGGAGAACTACAGTGAACTGTGTAAGAACATCAGTTGATCAAGAAAACATGTGACAGAGAAGATCTTAAAAGTTAGAGTTTGGCAAGCATCAGTTTAAAGGGAGTATTGTTTGGTTCAATAACTGGATAAACTGAAGCTTTCCAAATCATAATTATAGCCGACCGAAGATCTCATTGTATGAGTTCAGAGACCAAGTTGATAAACAGAACAAAATATATACAAGAGAAAGTGAACTAGACAAAGTTAACATCAAGACAAAAGAAAAGTCAATAATAGGTCATGATGTAATAATAGTATAAATAGACGTACTAGTGCGTTTTTGTAAGTGTGGTTCTTGTGTGTGTGTTTCTCATGGTGTGAATCACAACCCAAGGAGAATTCCTCCTTTGGGTGGGTTTGATTCCATCATTCGTTTATGATTCTCCTTGTAATTTGTTATCAACATCAATGAAATGATAACATTATCATTATCATTCTCTTTGTTCTATGATTCACACACCTCCACCCATCTTAATTTTAAATTTTCCGATCTGAACATGATGAATCCTAAGATCCAAGCTCAACTAATCTGATATATTGATTCAACATTCTTAGGTTCTTCTTCACTCAATTCAGATCCATCGTTCACTATTTCTTTTTTGTCTTCATCCTTTTCTTAAATAAGGTCTATTAGGGGAAGCTCATCTTGGCAAGTTCTAAACCATAGAGATTTTTCTGTTAGTGTGTGGAGGAGCTATCTGAGTAGATTCCAGTCCCTATTTGTTTTGATAATAAATGTTTCCATGCATGGATGAAGATATGATGTTGTTTAAGGTCTCTTCTTCAAGAACACATTTTCTACCCTGGCTTTGGTAATCACAAGCTCAGCCTGGTATTCAGTTAACTTGGTAATGAGATCTTTAATTTAAGTCCTATAATTTGTGTGCTAATGCTTAAGAGTTGAAATTGTTTTCTATAAATCTTCTATTTTAAGTTTATAATCATTTTCAACACTTTTAAAATCACCTTTTAAGTATTCAAGCACTCAAGGTCAGATCTCATTTCTAGGTTGTAGGAGCTGTATCTCTTTACTTTAATAATGCATTTAGGAGTACAAAGATGTTCTAATACCTTGGGTTCTTCATGATCGGACGTCAATCCTTGTTTAGGAGAAACATCTTCAACCTAAAAGCTCCAGTCAAAGCCTCCTTCTTCATTAGCAACAACAGCTTGTTGTTTTGGTCGGCTTGGATTCTGAGATCTGGGAGCTGCATAAGTGTAGTTGGGTCTGGATTGTGCTTGGCCACCATTTTTCCTGGTGCCTTGCATTTCTTAGCAAAATGTCCTATTTGGTTGCAATTGTAACATTTCCCTTTGCCTTTATCCAGTCCAAACATTCCACTAGTTGCATTGCTAGGAAACTTTCTTCCTATTCTCTTGTAGAACTTCTTGGCTCTGTGAGTGAGTAGAGGAATTTGTTGAAATATCTCCATATACTCTAGATCATCTGGATCGATACAACCCAAGTCTTCAAGTTGCCACTACTTTCATCAGCAAACACGAAAGCTTGAGATGAGCTTGTTTCTTGAAATGGGCTTCCCTGGATGTAGCTCTTCCTTGTTGTCTTTGTGAAGGTGATGAAAGGATCCTTTTGTGAGTCGTCAGGGTAGTAGATAAGATTTTGTTGTGGTTCTCTAGAGTCACTTTCAACCACATGAAGGGCTAAACTCTATTGATTGTTGGAATAGTTGCCTGATGGATTTTGCATGTCCATCTACATCTGGTATCCACTATGAACGCCACACAACTCCATGAGAGTAAGAGTTGAGAGGTTTTAAATTTTCTTAATGGGCGCATAGTACTGAGCCCATTGTCTAGAAAAGAGAGAACATGAACTTCCTCACAATGTACTTATTCTCAAATTTTACTCCATTCTATAAAAGTATCTACAATCTCAACATATCTAAAGTATTGTTGAGTCATAGTTTCACCAGATTTGTAGGTGAAGTTCTCAAACTGCTGCTTCAAGAGATATTTCTTGTTTTCTTTTGCTTTAGTAGACCCCTCATACATGAGCTTCAGTGCGTCCCAAATCTGTTTTAATGTTTTACAATTCTTAAAGACTCTTTAGATAGACTAAGAAAGAGCAATTTGGAGAGCGGTCATGACCTTCTAATGTACATCAATTTTCTTCCAATCTTCCACTGACCAGTCAGCCACTTCCTTTGGAATCAAAACACCACCACTAGCAGCTGAAGTGGTGCTTGGAACCAGCTTATGATGATACAAAGAACTCAAGTGAAGAACATAAAAAGAACAAGATAATACAGTTTTCAAGAATGAAGTATATTGCTCTCAAGTTCTTACAAGTGCTACAAAGCATAAAAAGAAATACAAGTACTTTAGATACTTTATACTAGATCCTATAACCTGCCATACTTTGAAGGCCGGCTAGAAACACTATTCTAGACAACAAGATCAATGTAAATTCAAAAGGTAAATTATATTTTAACTAGTGACTATGACATGCCATAACGCGCATCCTTATCTATTACATAGTTGGAAAGATACAGACTCAACACCTTGATCTATAGTTGAGAAAAGCATGGACTTTTCACCAACTCATGAAAGTTGATAAGTCTTCGGACATGGTATTGAATAGTTATTTCAACTTTTATCGAAAGCATGTGAGAGAAGACATACCTCCTCTGTCTTCGAAAGAAATCAGTCTTCGCTTTGGAAGACTTTGTCTTCGAAGCTTGTGAAGACTTAATCTTTAGCTTCAGAATAATTGGTTTTTTGGATTTGGAGGATTTGATACTTAGCATAATTCACAGAGGTATATCAAGTCTTCCAAAGTAACTTTCATGTACTTCACATGTGCACGCTGAGAGCTCTTTGTTTGCGACTGCCTCTAAGTATAATCCTTACACCATTGGAAGATATTAAACTTCCAAGAAAGCAACCTTTTTGGGCACTTTTTCTGAGGTAGGACCGATGTCCGGATTTCAAAGTTTACCCTTTTACATTAACTTTGTCTAAAATCCAATCCATATAAATATACCTTTACCGGTTCTCCCTGTTTTACCTTCTCCTTCATCGGAAAAAGTTCATAACCTAAATTTACCCATAAACTGCCTTTGTTCTTACCTTCCTCCTTTTCTAAACTACTAAAAAATTGCGAACCATGATCCCTGAAACCAACCAGATTTTTCCATGCACTTACAAAGACAAAACAACCAAATTGCTCTATTACCTTCTGTGAAAGATCCAAGTTTCTCAAATGCTTATCGCTTCTTGTCTTATTCCAACTACCTTACAACACTTGCCATTGACCCTTCTTTGCATGAAGATCAACTTTTAAAGTTCTAGAGGACATGCTAAGAGGTCATCTTAAAGGGTGAGAAGTGGCTGTCTGCTAAAGTGTAGGGGAAGAGAATTTTCATCACTCCAGCCACCATCAACTCTCATCTGACGCTGAATGATGAGAAAGGCCAATTGTCCTTTCCAAAATCTAATTTAAACAACTCTTTCTAGTAGATGGGCTATGAAGAGAACAACTCAGTAAGAACCTTTAAAAAGGGAAATGTTTCCTCATAGTCGAAGTACCTCCTCCATGTGCTCATTCATTCTCTTTCCAATAAACATGGAGGTTAGGATCAAATTCCTGAGGACTCATCCTACATAGTCCATGGATGGTTCAAGGGGTCAAGTTCAGGTACTCTCAATTTGTTTATACAAACTTGCATGCTAACCTGGACTCCTTAGAGTATTACATGTTCAGGTACAAAGGAAGTTACTTCGGATGTTTTACACAACTCAAGATTATGCTCAGTGTAAAATCTTCCGAAGCCAACTGACCAAATCTTTTGAAGCCAAAGATGAAGTTTTCTGAAGCAATAGAGACAAAGTCTTCCGAAACCAAAGACTGGTTTCTTCTAAAGACAGAGAAGAGATGCTTTCTATTATCACCTTTTGACAAAAGCTGAACAACTTTCCGTTGCGACCTCTGAAGACTCATCAACTTAGATAAGTTGGTGAAAAGGTCCATACTTTTATCAACTGTAGATTAAGGTCATTGGTCTATAACTTTCTACTTTTTTAGCTTTTATCCTTTTTGTAATACATTAGTATGTGAGCTGTGGTATGTCATAATCACAAGTCAAAAGGCAATCCGCCTTTTGACTATAAATTGATCTTGTTGTCTAGATTAGTGTTTCCAGCTGGCTTTTAAAGTATAGCCAGCTATAGGATGTAGCATAAAGTGTCTCAAGTACTTGTTATTATTTTTATGCTTTGAAACACTTGTACAGAACTTGAGAGCAATATACAACATTCTTGAAAACCATATACTGTCTTATTCTTATACTTGTTTTGTCTCATATTTACTTGTGTTCTTAGTTGTATCAATAAAAACCCGGTTTGCTATTTGATCTGTTAAGTGTTCTTAATCTCTCCTCATTGTGAAACTGATTGTGTTGACCCTTCAATGGTCGTACAATTAGTACCAGAGCATTTTAGGCTCTTGATTGTAAGATCTCACCATCTTAAATCCTTCAAATTTCACAAAATACTTAACAACTCAAATGGCAGTTGTTATGGCTAGATTTTTTAGGTTTAGAGAATGCAATATCCTGATCACTTGAAGTAAGGTGCATCCTATCAAAGGATTCAACATTCTCAGCAGACGTTGAATATTGACTAACTGATGGTCCCTTGGGCTCAATCTGTCAATGAGATGCGCATTGACCACGTTCTACTATTTTTATGGAAGGTGGACGTTGGTGGGATCATGGAAGAAGAAAGTAACGGCTGAAAGACCAAGTCTAGAGAATCCCAGATTCTTAGGATAATTAGCTAGTCATATTTCCTATTTAAATGGACCTCTAGGGTCGAGTAGATCACTTAATTTTTGCTCTCTAAACACATACACACACTTATAATCATTGTTGTAACACCATAGATCGATCTAATAAAGCTCCCATCGATTGTATTTCATTTTTTTTTCAAGTTTTATAAACCGATGGTAATAGTTTTCACCACCTGAGGTTTTTGTGCCGGAGATCTTCATTGATCAAGGGCTTTCCTCGTATAAATAATTGTGTTCATTGTTGCATTTATTTTACAATCATTTTGCTTTAAACAAACTCTTCACCTCACTTTACTAATTTGGAAACAAAATCCTTAAGAAGTTTTTTAACCAAAATAATTTAGCGCCTACCGTGGGGCAAACAGTGTTTTGATCTATCAAATCTTTCGCCATACATTGATTTTTACTCGTTTTTATTTTTTTCAAAAAATGCCGACTCAGCCCAAGTCTTCGTCTTGCTTTACCCACTCAACAAGCTCTTCAATGATGAAGAACCTTCCTCCTCCCCCTACGGAAAATCAAAAGAAAAAGGATGACTCATCCTGTAGAGAGGGCTTGCCTGTGTTTACCAAGGCGCCATCCACAGATACAGTTCTATCTAGAAAGGATCTTTAAGCTTTGATTAGACAGGTTAAGGAGTAAATGGATCAGCAACCAAAGACCAATATAAACCTGTTCAAAGAGATCGAGGAGCTCAAAAAATCAAGAAGAGTAGCGGCATAAGTCACTACCTTGGTCCCAAAGAATCTCAGCTTTAGCCCCGCAGAGCCTTATGTGTTCAATAACAAGGTTCCTCGACGACATACCCCGTGAGGTCGGCAATAATGCAAGGAACCCTCACTCATCCTTCGTCCAGGCCTTTGTACTCTCAGTAAGCTGGGCATTCTAGATCACTTCGTATGGGAGTATGGCGGCATATCCTCAAGGATCAATAATGTCAAATTCTGAAATATCCTCCATGCTTCATGAGACCATGATGCAGCCTTCTCAACTACACCCGGTATCCTCCACTCTTAGATCCGTGGGTCAATTTCGAATGAGCTCTTCCAAAGTACATCAGGGTGATTTCATCCCAATGTAGACCGATGCTACCATAGAACCATCCATGAGCTTTGGGTATCCTAGTCATTAGGGTCATGGATCCTCAAGGATGTAACATCATCAAATCAGTAAATATTTAAATACTGTACACTTTACTGCTAATCCTCCACTCTTGCAAGGAACATGTATGAATGTGGAAGTAGCGAAGGAAATAAAAATTTAAGGATATGCTTTGCAACGTACCTAGAGTCATAAGATCGATAGTTGAAGTTCCAGTTGAGGACTACAAGAAATCAAGGTTTGCATGGCTTATATGCGACGTAGAGATCCCAAAGAAGTTTCAGACGCCATGCATGAAGTTATATGATGGAGCTACAGATCCAGAGGAACACGTAGCTCAATATCGGAAAAAGGATGGAAATCAATCCAATTCCTACAAGTATCAAAAAGGCTTGTCTTTACAAAGGTTTTGGTTCAACCTTGATAGGACCAGCCTTAAAATGGTTATTCAATCTTCCTGATAACTTTATAACCTCTTTCGCTCATTTAGTTAACTTATTCAATAACCAATTTTCATGTAGCAGATCATTTGAGAAATTTACATGTGACTTATGCTGAGTAACTCGGTTTACAAATAAATCATTGAAAGATTACAAAAATAGATTTGGCCGAGAAGTTCCGGGTATCCTAAATCTTGATATGCCGGCAGCGGTGGAAACATTTAAAATGGGTCTAAAGAAGGGTTGCCCATTCTACAATAGTCATGAATCAATGCAAGAATCTCAATGAAGTACGTAACCGCGACCTGATATTTATCAGGCTTGAAAAGGATAAAATGATATATAATAGGATTGAAGTCCCTAAGTACGTGTCGCCCAGCAGGAAAGCAGATTCTCCCTGCAAGAAATATCATTACATGCCTTACTCAGGGCAGGATAGCTCGCATGTAAATGCGGTGGAAGAGGATGAAGATAACGATGAGTATCCTATAATATTTGATTATTGCTTTTCTATTGATACAACGGCACTACTGTTTGCCATGCAGAATCTGGGAGAAAGCAAGATGATCGAGGAAGGATTGGAAATCCTTAACAGGATGGAAAGATTAGTCTAAATGGTGTGCCTATGATATGGAGTTTTATCACATCACCGATGAATGTATCTTTGGGGAAAGAAATATGTTATCTCCTAAGCAAGGGCCACCTTAAAGAATTGTTGGAAAAGAATCAAAATCCCGAAGTCCTAAAAAGAGTTGCATTACTTCCCCTAATGCGAAAGTCATAAGCTTCATATCAGGAGGATCCGAAACATGTGGTACATTATACTCAACAGCAAAGAGGCACGCAAGAAACAAAATCAAGGAAAGGGGAGAGACCCTCTAGAAGTACCAGTTTACAAAAAACATGGTGATCACGTTTGATGGTTATGACTTCATGACCATACAAGATCCTCACCATGACAGTTTCGTAATCATTCTTTATATAGCGAACTGTTTTTGTATGCGGGATCCTAGTAGATGAAGGAAGCTCCTTTAATATCGTCAAACTAGAAGCCTTTAAGAAAAGGAACATCAACAAAAATGATATTGTCCCTAGATCCTCGGTACTGGTTGGACTTAGCGGAGAAATGAAGAATACAGTAGGGGACATAAAGTTGCCCATCTACATAGAAGGAATCAACACCCTCCAAAACTTCTATATGATCGGTAGCCTATCCTTCAGCAACGTCATCCTTAGAATACCATGGATCCATGACATGAAGGTGGTACCTTCAGCGTACCCCCAGTGTTTACAGCTACCATCTCCTTGGGGCGTCGTTAAAGTAAAAGGTGATGAACAAGAAGCGAAGGATTGCTAGACATCTTCCATAAAAGCATCATCCAAACCAAGGCCGGCTTAGCAATTTTAGAAGGAAGGATACAAGATCCTTGAAGCCGCCAAACAGGAAGTCAAGGAAATATTCTGAGGACCTTGCTGATCCTTAAAAGAAGGTGTATCTAGGATACGGTATCCATGAATACATTAGAAAGAGCCTGACTGCATTCTTAAAAAATAGGATGTTAATCTTTTCATGAAAACATGATGATTTGGTAGGCATTTTTCAAGACATTATTACACATAAATTAAATATTGATCAAAGTTTCCGGCTGATCCATCAAAAGAGAAGAAAGTTCACGCCAGAAAGGAATGCAATAATATAGGATGATGTTGACAAGCTGTTGAAAGCAGGGATGATCCGAGAAGTCAAATTCCCGAGATGGCACGCCAACATGGTCGTTGTTCAGAAGAAGAATGGGAAACAGAGTGTGTGGACTACACAGACCTCAAGACAGCCTGCCTGAAGGATCCTTTTCCCCTGCCACATATAGACTCCATGGTGGATACGACTATAGGACACGAAATCCTTATATTCATAGATGCATCATCAGGATTTTAGTAGATACAAATGGAACCCTCTAACTAGGAGGATACCGCATTCATGACTCCCTCAGATATATATTGTTATATTGTTATGCCTTTTAGTCTAATAAATGTAGGATCGACCTATGAAAGGCTGGTCAATATAATGTTCAAAGAAAAGCTAGGGGACACAATGGAAGTATATATCTATGATATGGTGGTCAAGCCCAAAAGGGCAGAGGATCATCTAAAAGATCTAGAAACGATATTAGACATCCTGGACAAATTCAACATGAAGCTGAACCCATTAAAATGTCACTTCGGTGTCCAAGCAGGGATGTTTTCGGATATATGGTGACCAAGGGAGGAATACAAGCAAGTCTGGAGTAGATCAACACCATCATGAATCTCAAATCACCCATCAACATCAAGGATGTCCAAAGACTTACCAGAAGAATAGCATCCCTTAACAGGATTACCTCAAGGTTTTCGAATAAATTCAAAGACTTCTATGACATCCTCAGGAAGAATCAAAGATTTGAATGGATGGAGAAGCATGAGAAAGCCTTGGAAAACTTAAAGAAATATCTATCCTCAGCTCCGCTGCTTATGAAACCTGAGGATGGAGGGCCCTTATCCTTTTACCTAGCTATATCCAAGAATGCGGTAACAACTGTTTTGGTAAAAGATCACGAAGGTCAGCAACATCATGTCTACTATGTGAGTAAAAGCTTGTTAGATGTAGAAACCACATCGTCTCAACTAGAAAAACCCATCCTTGCATTGATTATTGCTTCCACTAAATTACGACATTATTTTGAAACCCATAAGATGTGTGTTAAAACTAAGTACCCAATTAAGTCTGCTACGAGAAAGCCAGGAATCTCAGGTAGGATGGCGAAATGGTCGGTGAAGGTGAGTGCCTATGACATAGTATACCAGCCGAGGACAACTATTAAGTCTCAAGCCCTAACAGACTTTGTGGCCGATTTCAGTGATGATATTTTGAAGGATGCAGACATAGAAGTTCAACAACTCAACAAAGATCAAGGATATTGGATTCTATTAATGGATGGGGCATCCAACATCGTGGGACATGATTAGGTATACTGTTGAAATCGCCACAGGGGGACAATATACCCCAATCCATCAGATGTGGGTTTCAAGCTACAAACAATGAAGCCGAATATGAGGCTGTCATCATAGGTTTGCAGTTAGCTATAAACATCAAAGTAAAATATTTGTAAGTATATGTAGATTCATTATTACTTGTTAAAATTTTTAATGGTTCCTACGCTGAAACAGGCGAGAACCTAGCACAGTATCTCGAGATACTCAAAAAACTATCTAGAGAATTCGAGGATTTTAAGATTTTGCAGGTCCCAAGAGAAAAAATATAGAAGCAGATGCATTGGCAAACCTCACGTCAGCATTAAGGATACTTAAAAGAAGCAAAATCCATATGCTGCATATTCTCGAACTAGTAATAGAAAGAGAAAGAGGTGAAGAAAATGAAGTTATAGATAGAAGGATGTGGGATCCTCAAGAAGCGGAAGCATCCTGGACTACACCAATCAAGGAGTATCTTTAAGATGGTGTCATAATACCAAATGAGAATCCCAGAGGATTCAAGATGATGGTATCTCCATATACAATGATTAACGATGTTTTATACAAAAAGTCTCTTGCATGTCCATATTTATGATATATGGAAAAGCCATAGGTTGAAGAGGTCTTACAAGATATTAATGCTGTAGATTGCGGAAATCACACTGGCAAGACCACTTTACTCGAATATCTTAAGGACAGGTTATTTCTGGGCTACAATGAAGAGGGACACGATGGATTACTCTCGGAGGTGTGATGCATGTCAAAGGCATACTAATATTCTTTATAAACTGGTGGAACCACTATATCCCATCAACTCCTTATGGCACTTCATGAAATGGGTAACGGATATAGTAGGCAAGTTACTAAAAAATCCAAAAGGAAAGATGTTCATGTTGTCCATGATCGATTATTTTTCTAATTAGATCAAAGCAGAAGCATTTGTACAAGTGTAGGAGAAGGATGTGATATCCTTCAATAAAATGAATATCCTTACAAGATTTGGCATCCCTGTCGAGATAGTCTGTGAAACCGGATCTCAGTTCATTAGGGGAAGAACTACAAATTTATGTGCGAGCTGGGGAATCAAGATGATCACTTCCACCGCAGTTCATCCTCAAGCTAACAGTCAGGCAAAATCGTGGAAAAAAATCATAATCAATAATTTGAAGAAAAAACTCAGGGACAAGAAAGGAAAATGAGTAGAAGAGCTTCCTTTTGTCCAGAGGGCTGATAGAACGACATCCAAGAATGCTACAAGATTTTGATACCATAGAAGTAATCAAAGATATCATGAAGATCTGGATGGCGGCTTATCAACGAAGAATAGCTAATGCATACAACAAAATTATAAGGATGAGAAGATTCCATGTCGAAGATTTTCTATTGAGAAAGGCTTTCCAAAATACAACGAAGCCATCCGACGGGAAGTTGGCACCAAAATAGGAAGGTCCCTATCTTATAAAGTCTGAAGTAGGGAAATGAGCCTACAGATTGAGTACAATGGAAGGTGAGTTAATACCAAGATCATAGAATACGATTCACCTCAAGAAGTACTTTTGTTAGGATCTAACTTCTTTAAGCATATGAGGATTCAGGTACGCTTGTTACCCTAACATAAATTAATCTTACATTCATTATTATTTGATGCAACAATTTTACTAACTTAAGCATCCGAGTGGTGTTAACATGTCTATCACCCACCCCTCACCAATAATTCAGAGTTTTGCAGAGATTTTAAGGATATAGCTGTGACAACCCTTGATTTCCGGGTAATTTCTCTAGAAACCCTAGATCTTGATTTCTATGCTCAGTCTTGTTTTATAATATATAGCACTAAATAAACTAATCTAAAGATTGATTAGAGTCCTACATGTGCTTACGTTTCTATTTCGTGCGTGTTCGACCATGAAAACCCGAGACCGGCGATTGTTTGAAATAAACGCCACTACGAATCGACCGGGAAATAAATATTAACGTCATAGGTAAAAATGAGAATTTGGCCTAATTTAATCTTAGTTACACTAATATTAATGTTATTACGTGAGGAAACGACTATCGTAATGAGAAAACCCGATAACAGCATCTACGCGCCTTAGTGCGACGAGATGGCTCAATCTTGCGGATAAACAATAAAATGCGCAAGTGGACGATAAAACCAAGATATGGGGCATGCAAATAGTCGTTTTGGACTATAATTTTTCAAGGTATTAGAATTTAACATGTTCGGGTTTTGAAAGTCGGATCGAGACGGGAGAAAAATGAAAAAGACCGTTCGACTACCCCTTCTCCCCCCTTACAATCGCCCGCCCCTCCCCCTTCCCTCTCCTCCCCTATATAAACCCCTCTCCCCCTGAATTCATTTCCCTTTACTTCATTTCAAAAGAAAAAAAACACTCTACCTCTCTTCTCCTACAACCTACGGCCAACACCACCACACCACCACCGTTTTCGTTTTTGTTCCATTTTCCTTGAAGATCTTCACTTGGAACTCGAGGTGCAAGCATATTTGAGCAAAAGAAGGCTTGTTGGTGGTGAATCTAGAAGAAAAAATGCCATCCTACATTTCTTTTTCGTGAAAATAGCTTGCTAAGACTAAGGTAACCTTAATCTTTCGTTTTAGTTACGTTTTTATATGAAAATACTACCTAAAAGCTATAGATTGTTCATTCAAGTAAGATTTCGGGAAAAAGCTGTTTTGAAACAGAAAATATGGAATAAAAATGAGTCGTGTAAGTGTGTATATGTGTAATTATGTGTCCGTACGCGTGCATGTATGTGTGTTGAAGTTTGGATGCTAGATTGTTACTTGATGATGCGTTGTTGATGTTGAATCATCCATGCAACTAGATTAAAGTATTAAATCTGTTATAAATCATATATTTTGACATTTTGATGAAGGTTTACATGGATTAAGGGTGTGTATGGGTGACCGTATGCATGCATGTGTGTATGTTGATGTTTGGGTGTTTGTTCTTGCAAAAAGTGAAGGTTTATGACTAGATTTGAACATGCAAGTATGGATAACGTTACGGACGGTTTAGAACAGAATATTTTGGTGTTTTTTTGAAGGATTTTGATAGATTTAATGTGTATGAATCACGTGTATATATATATATATATATATATATATATATATATGCATGTATTGGTTCATATCTTGCGTAATGTGCTGAAATAACACTTGATCTTTGACATGCAGTAAGTTGTTTTGTTATGGATAGTTTAGAACAGTAAGTTGGGGTATAATGTAGCATGAAAACATGATAGATTGTGGACGTATCATTGTTTTGTTGATTTGAATGTTTATGGTTGAAATATACGTCGAAATGCATGCTAGACTAGGTGTTTTTGTATGGAATAAAAGGAACTATTGAAATCTAGAACTAGGACTATAATGTGATGATATTTTATGTCCAAATAATGTATTTTTATAATATGTATGATTCTTGGTGATTGGATGCATTATATTACGTTTTAGGCTTAACTAGTCGTAAAAACGTTGACTTTTGGCATGAAGATTAGGCATAATATGGGTATGAGTTTAATCAGTAGTTATGGACTTGTTGTATGTATTATTTACAGACATATGAGGTACAATTGGTTCATAAAGTGATATGTGCGTTTGAACATGTTTTATGATGCCTAAATGGTGACTTATGCGTAGAAATTGCCATGATTTAGAGACTTTTATACCATGTTGGTTAAAGTTGCTTGATTGATGAAATGTGATTTAGGATTTATGTACGTATATATATATGAGTGTTTATGTGTATTTGGTTACAATTTTCACATTTTGGTTGTTAATTAGTACTTGTCTAAGTAATGCGTAATTCACCGTTTTCGTTAAGATCTTAACCGAGTGTTATAATCACCAACTACTCGCGTAAATAAATATTTTCTTAAAAATAATATAAGTCTAGTAGGTTGGATGAACAACTTTCTTGTAAGACTTGAGTATCAATTCTTAAAGTGTCTATCGTATTTAGGGCACTATTAGGATTGACTGGACGTTCGTTGGTGTAATTGCACGTACTTTCAATTTCGTTGATCAAGGTGAGTTTCCACGGCCCCTTTTTAACTTGTTGTTGTTTTACAAAATCGTGGGGGAAATACATGGCTTCGTTCGTTGTATCATGGTCATGTGGCTTACTCGTATGTGTTCGTATGATAGTCTCGAGTATGGGTGTTTCACTATTGTGTTCATGTGAGTCGTTCATGAATACCCCTTTTCCCATATAATCATTAGCCTTGGGTTAGGCCACAATGTATATTGGTAGATCTATTTGGGTTTGACAGCCCACACTCGCGATCAGTAACTCTGATCACGCATTTTGGATGCGATTGAATGTATGTTGAATTCGTTTCGTGGGGATTTCTTACAATTGCTTACTTTATGTAAAGCTTTCGTGTCTTGGTTTGATTATAGCTCCAGGTACTATCATAAGTTGTATCCCTAGCTAGTTTACAACTTACCACATTGTTTGTCAATGATATATGATACTTGTGTATGTAATGTTTTCGTAAACCTGTGAAACTCGCTCAACTTTATGTTGACTTTTTAAGCATGTATTTCAGGTACATAGGAGCATGGATGATGGTATGAACTGGGCTTGGGCAAACGTGGATGTGGCATCTTTTGGTTATTTATTTAAAAATACGATCTTCGTGTATGATCGTGGTTAAACAATTTGAACTTTTTCTTATTTTGGAATGTTATGACAAAAATCCTGTGGTTTATAATTTAAAACTTATGTTTTAACGTTTACCTATATATCATGTTGGTTTCCAACTTTGCCATCGCCATGCTTAAGGCACATACAATTCCGCTGCGATATTTAACGTCGTTTTTGGGGTGTGACAGAAGTTTGTATCAGAGCCATGGTTATAGCGAAATAGAAAAGGAATTTTTTTTAAAAAATTTTTTATCTAGACTATAACTTTTCATAAAAGAAGAAAGTTTTGGGGAATTTGGGAAAAAGGCGTATTCATACCACTTGCCCTTAGTAGACGTAAGATTATATTTAAATTGCCTAAATTAAGTATGCCATACTTTAGGTGCCGTGTGTGAAGATTTAAAATGATACGTTTGTTGTTTAGCATGCGTAAGTGCTTTATTGAGTTTGGATTTATATGATGAAATTGTTTGCATGCGTAAGTGTTTACATTTTAATTTGAATGCCATATGAGACATTGTTTAGCATGCGTAAGTGCTATATTGAGCTTGGATTCATATGATGAAATTGTTTGCATGCGTAAGTGCTTACATTTTAATTTGAATGCCATATGAGACATTGTTTGCATGCGTAAGTGCTACAATCGAGCTTGAAATCATATGATGAAATTGTTTGCATGCGTAAGTGCTTACATATGAGTTGACTCTGGAATATTCTAGTTGTTGCATGATTTCGTGATCATATGCAGGATAAGATGTTAATCTAGTATAATTACCCTTTTGTCATAGATGTCAACAAACCCGAGTGATAAGGATCAGGAGTCTAAGGTCCCGCAGGTTGAGAGATCATCCCTTACTTCTAGTTTTTATGCTGATCCTAGTGCCTTTGCACCCGCTATATCACCTCATGATAGTGATCCTAGTAACAGGTTGGGTGGATCGAGGAGTCCGAAGAAGAGGAGCCCATTGAAGTTCCATCCGAAGATGAGACGGGCCTGTAGTTCCTATGGTTGATGGTGTTGATGACTCTAGTGATAGTGATAATAGCGATGGCAGTTCTAGGGATAGTGATTCCAGTGATGATGGGTCTAGTGGAGATTGTTATGTTGATAGTGATTTTAGTGATGACGAGTGTAGGGATGAGGTTAAGGTGGTTGAGTTGTCTACTGGTGAAGTTTGGAAAAGAGCTAGCACTCCTATTCGAGCTAGTACTTTAGGGATACGTCCGTCACGTATGTCATTCCGTTTATTCCCTGAAGGACATAGAATGAAGATCACTCCATGAAAGACAGTGTTACAACACAAAAAGAGGACCCTTGCTGATAGGGATGTAGATGGAGAGACAATAGGATATGTTGTGGAGCGACCCCTTAAGAGGACACGTGCATATGTGGCTAGGAAATGGGAATGGTTAGGAGATCGAGTTCAGAGGTGCACTGATGAAGAAGGTATAACAGTGATTAGAGGAGTTGGAGAGTCTTCTGACTTGAGAGCATTACCCCTGACAAGGCAGCCGATGGAGAGGACTATGCCTCTACTAGTTGCTAGGTGCGTCCGGTTAGAGAGCAGATTAGACTCGCTGGAGATGAGGAATGGCGAAGCTAGTGATGACATGTTGGATGACCTAGATGGTAGACTGGGTACGTTAGAGGAAGAGAATGTAGTGGATGATGATGCACAGGCGCAAATGCATCACAGGATCCAACTGTTGGAGGAGAAGATGCTCGAGATGCAGAGAAAGTTGATCGCTGTGACACTGACAGCTGATGTGACGAAGATGAGGTTGGATGCCTCAAGTGTTAGAGGGATAGATGCAAACCGTCGTGTGCGAGTGATGGAGCAGCATGTGAGGGTTACCATGCCACTCATGGTAGTTTGCGTTCTACATCACATGGTTACTGCACGTTCGGGAGTCTATTTTGGTGTGAGCTATCCAAAAGCCAGGCGTGGATTCCATGATTGTCTTATTTCCAGTTTGTCTATTTCATTTCATCAATGTAATTGTTGCGTGAAACAATTATTAACTCGCATAAAAACATGTATTTGTTAGGGGATGGCATTTTTACCGCCCCAGTATTTTGGTTGGGCCAAGTTGTTCTTTTGGCATTTGACGAAAAACAAGTAACATTGGTTTTTGTGTTAATTTTTAGATGAATGAAATGTGATGAATGGTTATGTTATGACATTATGGTTAAATTTCTTTTCTTACATACACGACTGATTCGGATATTGCGTGATATATCGACTCACTTACATTATGATTGTTGTGTTATAAAAGAAAAACCATGGATCCAAGACGGGAAACCCACGGAAACCCACTTCCACAAACTGCTGAGGAATTAACTCAATTGATTGTGCAACACGTTCAAGTTGCCGTCGCCCAACATAATTCAAATCAAGGGAACCAAAATGAAGGATGTAGCTACAAGACCTTCCAAGCATGCCAACCAAAGAATTTTGCTGGGACAGAAGGACCAGTTGGAGTTCTCCGCTGGATAGAGAAGATGGAAGCAGTTATGATGATCAGCAACTGTACGCTAGCTCAGCGCGTGAAGTATGCAACAAGTTCACTCCAAGATGAGGCGTTAACTTGGTGGAATGCACAAATCCAGGATTTAAGTGAGGTGCCTGCCTATGCACTCACCTGGGATGAATTCAAAGCTTTGTTGATGAAGGAATACTTTCCACGTAATGAGATTCGAAAGGTTGAAGCTGAGTTTTGGAACCTCTCGATGGATGGAGTAGATGTTTGTGGATACACTACACTATTCAATGAAATGGCAAGAATTGTACCCCATCTCGTAACCCCTGAGTACAAGAGAATCGAACGCTACATTTGGGGATTGGTGCCTCAGATTCGTAGCATGGTGACATCATCAAACCCTACTACTTACCAGGAATCAGTGCAGCTAGCACATACCCTAACCGATGATGCTGTATGAATGGGAACGTTAAGGAAAGCGAGCACAGGGAAGAAGCCAATTGAAATTTGTGAGAGTCCAATGGAGAAGGAAAAGTCAGTTTATTCTGGAAAGAGGAAATGGTCCGATGGTTCAGGAAGTCATTCTGGAAACTTCTGCCTAAGAAAGAGAGGCTCTGGCAGGATGTATACTGCTAATGAAGCAAAACGAAACCAAGGACCTAACCCTAAGTGCAATAAATGCAAATACTACCATACTGGCCCCTGCAACGTATGTGAATGCTGTGGAAAGTTTGGACACCAAATAAGAGATTGTCGAGTAAAGTTGGACGAGAGGAAAGAAGGTCAGAACCAAGGTTGCTATGAATGTGGAGCGTTTGGACACTTTAAGAAGGAATGTCCTATGTTGAAGGTACAGGAAGCCTGTGGCAGAGCATTCGTGATGGAGGTGAAGAAAGCTCGTAAAGATCCCTCCGTTGTCACCGGTACATTTCTAGTTAATAACCGTTATGTTTACGTATTATTCGATACTGGAGCCGATAGAAGTTTTGTTTCTAGAAACTTCGAGTCTTTCCTTGACTCGCAATCTAGTAAGTTGAATAAGTTGTACTTGATTGAGTTAGCTAATGGGAAACTGATAGAAACTAACAAGGTGTATAGGAATTGTACTATACTCTTAGGAGAGCACATGTTTAGAATTGACCTTTTGCCAGTAGAATTGGGAAGTTTCAATGTTGTAATAGGGATGGATTGGCTATCAAAGAATCGTGCTGAAATCGTATGTCATGAGAAAGTAGTCAAGTTGCCCCTCGAAAATGGAGAGCCATTAGAGATTCAAGGTGATGAAAGTGCTCCGTTAAAGATTGTGACTGTGATGAAGGCACAAAAGTAATTATTATAGCCCATTTAATCGACACGAGAGCCGAGGAGAAGAAGCTAGAGGAAATACCTATAGTGTGCGACTATCCGGAAGTGTTTCCTGAGGAGTTGCCTGGGTTGCCGCCGCAACGGCAAGTTGAATTTAAAATCGACTTATTACCAGGAGCAGCGCCAATTGCACGATCTCCATATCGGTTAGCACCACCTGAAATGCAGGAGTTATTCCAAGCAATTGCAGGAAATGTTGGATAAAGGATTTATAAGACCAAGCTTCTCGCCTTGGGGAGCGCCAGTCTTATTTGTGAAAAAGAAAGATGGATCGATGAGGATGTGCATCGACAACAGAGAACTGAACAAGTTAACCATCAAGAACCGTTACCCTTTACCAAGAATAGATGACTTGTTTGACCAATTGCAAGGATCGAGTTACTATTCGAAGATAGATTTGTGCTCTGGGTATCACCAATTGAGAATTGCTGAGGAAGATGTTCCAAAGACAGCGTTTCGAACGCGATATGGTCACTATGAATTCATGGTCATGCCCTTTGGACTGACAAACGCCCCTGCTGTATTCATGGATCTCATGAATAGGGTGTGCAGACCGTATCTAGATAAATTTGTAATCGTGTTCATAGATGACATAATTGTATACTCAAAAACTAAGGAGGAACATGAACAATATCTAAGGTTGCTTTTGGAGTTACTAAAGAACGAGAAGTTATATGCAAAACTTTCCAAGTGCGAGTTCTGGATTCGAGAAGTTCAATTTCTTGGACATGTCATCAATGCTGAAGGCATACACGTTGACCCTGCCAAAATTGAAGCAATTAAGAATTGGGAAATACCATGAAACCCAACCGAGGTACGACAATTCCTTGGATTGGCAGGATATTATTGGAGATTTATTGAGAACTTCTCAAAGATAGCAAAGCCGTTGACTACATTGACACAGAAGCACAAGGAGTATGTTTGGTGTGAGGAGCAAGAGGAAGCATTTGAATTGCTCAAGGCAAAGTTGTGTAGTGCCCCTATTTTGTCACTTCCTGAAGGGACTGACGGATTTGTGGTATACTGTGATGCCTCGCACCATGGACTAGGATGTGTTATGATGCAAAACAATAAAGTGATCGCTTATGCATCATGACAACTTAAAGTACAGGAGCAGAACTACACGACTCATGATTTGAAGTTAGGAGCACTAGTTTTTGCACTCAAGATTTGGAGACACTACTTATATGGTACGAAGTGTACAATCTTTACAGATCATAAGAGTCTCCAGCACATCTTTGAACAGAGCTCAATATGAGACAACGACGTTGGGTGGAATTGCTAAATGACTACGACTGTGATATTCGTTATCACCCAGGTAAGGCCAACGTTGTGGCTGATGCCTTAAGTAGAAAGGAGCGTGCGAAACCCTTACGTGTGCATGCACTAGGGTTGACCATCCAAACAAATCTCACAGCTCAGATCCATGAAGCTCAGCGTGAAGCTTTGAAAGAAGAGAAATTGAATGATGAGAATCTCTGTGGAATGATACGAGAACTTGTACCTAAGTCTGATGATACGTTATATTTCATGAATAGAATATGGGTACCCCTTATGGGAAATTTGAGTGAATTTGTACTAGATGAAGCTCATAGATCTAGATATTTGATTCATCCAGGATCGGATAAGATGTACAAGGATCTTAAGGAACATTACTGGTGGCCGAATATGAAAGGAGATATTGCTAAGTACGTTGGTAAATGTTTGACTTGGCAAAAGTCAAAGCCGAGTACTAGAAACCGTCCGGACTTCTTCGACAGCCAGTGATTCCTTAGTGGAAATGGGATCGTATTGCTATGGATTTCGTCACCAAGTTACCCCGCACAAGGAGTGGTTATGACATCATTTGGGTAATTGTGGACCGTTTGACGAAATCGGCACATTTCGTACCTATTAGAGAATCCTATCGTATGAAGAAGTTGGATAGCATTTATCTCAAAGAGGTTGTGTCCTGGCATGGAGTGTCGATTTCGATTATCTCTGATAGAGATAGCCGCTTTACATCAAGATTCTGGAAAGCATTGTAGAAAGCCCTAGGTACAAAGCTAGATATGAGTACGGCTTATCATCCATAGAGTGACGGTCAAAGTGAAAGAGTTATTCAGATCTTGGGAGATATGTTGCACGCTTGTGTAATAGATTTTGGTGGTAGTTGGGATACTCACCTGCCGTTAGCTGAATTTTCCTATAACAACAGCTATCAAACTAGTTTGAGGGCCGCACCATTCGAAGCTCTTTATGGGAGAAAATGTCGTTCTCCACTATGTTTGAATGAGGTTGGTGATAAAAAAATGATAGGACCTGAGATCATCCAGGAGACAATAGACAAGATCTTTAAGATAAAGGATCGATTGAAAGTCCCACAGGACAGACAGAAAAAGGATGCTGACCGAAGGAGAAAACCGTTGGAATTCAAGGTTGGAGATGGAGTTCTGTTGAAAGTATCCCCTTAGAAAGGAGTTGTTAGGTTTAGCAAGCATGAAAAACTTAGCCCCCGCTATATTGGTCCATACAAGATCGTAGCCCATGTAGGCCCCGTTGCATATCGTCTAGAATTACCGCGTGAATTGAGTAGTGTGCATAATGTGTTCCATGTGTCCAATCTAAGGAGGTATTTGTCTGATAAACGCCTGTTATTTCTCCCGAAGGAGTTTGTCTTGATGATAAACTTCAGTTTTGTGAAGAACCTGTTGAGGTTACTGATTGGAAAGAAAGTAAGACTAGACGTAGTCGTATTCGCCTAGTGAAAGTGAGATGGAACTCGAGACATGGACCTGAGTATACTTGGGAACGGGAAGGCATGATGAAACGAGAGTACCCACACTTATTCAAGACAAATCATAACCCTACCTCTTAGAAAAATTTTGGGACGAAATTTCTTTAAGGAGGGAAGGCTGTGACAACCCTCGATTTCCGGGTAATTTCTCTAGAAACCCTAGATCTTGATTTTTATGCTCAGTCTTGTTTTAGAATACATAGCACTAAATAAACTGATCTAAATATTCATTAGAGTATTGCGTGTGCTTATTTTTCTATTTCGTGCGTGTTCGACCATGAAAAGCCGAGACCGTCGAATGTCTGAAATAAACGCCACTACGAACCGACCGAGAAATAAATATTAACGTCATAGGTAAAAATGAGAATTTGACCTATTTTAATCTTAGTTACACTAATATTAATGTAATTATGTGAGGAAACGACTATGGTAACGAGAAAACCCGATAACAGCATCTACGCGCCGTAGTGCGACGAGATGGCTCAATCTAGTGGATAAACAATAAAATGCCTAAGTGGACGATAAAACCAAGATATGGGGCATGCAAATAGTCTTCTTGGACTATAATTTCACAAGGAATTATAATTTAACATGTTCGGGTTTTGAAAGTCTGGTCAAGACGGGAGAAAAATGAAAAAGACCGTTCGACTACCCCTCCTCCCCCTCATGCAATCGGCCGCCCATCCCCCCTTCCCTCTCCTCCCCTATATAAACCACTCTCCCCCTCAATTCATTTCCCTTTACTTCATTTCAAAAGAAAAAACACTCTGTCCCTCTCTTCTCCTACAACCTACGGCCAACACCACCACACCACCACCATTGTCGTTTTTGTTCCATTTTCCTTGAAGATCTTCACTTGGAACTCGAGGTGCAAGCATATTAGTGCAAAAAAGGCTTGTTGGTGGTGAATCTAGAAGAAAAACCGCCATCCTACATTTCTTTTTCATGAAAATAGCTTTCAAAGACTATGGTAACCTTAATCTTTCGTTTTAGTTACGTTTTTATATGAAAATGACTACCTAAAAGCTGTAGATTGTTTATCCAAGTAAGATTATGGGAAAAAGCTGTATTGAAACAGAAAATATGGAATAAAAATGAGTTGTGTAAGTGTGTATATGTGTATGTATGTGTCCGTACGTGTGCATGTATGTGTGTTGAAGTTTGGATGCTAGATTGTTACTTGATGATGCGTTGTTGATGTTGAATCATCCATGCAAGTAGATTAAAGTATGAAATCTATTATAAATCATCTATTGTGACATTTTGATGAAGGTTTACATGGATTAAGGGTGTGTATGGGTGACCGTATGCATGCATGTGTGTATGTTGATGTTTGGGTGTTTGTTCTTGTAAAAGGTGAAGGTTTATGACTAGATTTGAACATGCAAGTATGGATAATGTTACGGATGGTTTAGAACAGAATATTTCATTGTTTTGTGGAAGGATTTTGATGGATTTAATGTGTGTATGAATGTCGTGTATATATATACATATATGCATGTATTGGTTCATATCTTGCGAAATGTGATGAAATAAGACTTGATCTTTGACATGCAATAAGTTGTTTTGTTATGGATAGTTTAGAACAGTAAGTTGGGGTATAATGTAGCATGCAAACATGATAGATTATGGACGGATCATTGTTTGGTTGATTTGAATGTTTATGGTTGATGTTTACGTCGAAATGCATGCTAGACTAGGTGTTTTTGTATGGAATAAAAGGAACTATTGAAATCTGGAACTAGGATAGTAATGTGATGATATTTTATGTCCAAATAATTTATTTTTTATAATATGTATGATACTTGGTGATTGGATGCATTATATTACGTTTTAAGCTTAACTATTCTTAAAAACGTTGACTTTTGGCATGAAGATTAGGCATAATATGGGTCTGAGTTTAATCAGTAGTTATGGACTTGTTGTATGTATTATATTCAACCATATGAGGTACAGTTGGTTCATAAAGTGATATGTGCATTTGAACATGTTTTATGATGCCTAAATGGTGACTTATGCGTAGAAATTGCCATGATTTAGAGACTTTTATACCAAGTTGGTTAAAGTTGTTTGATTCATGAAATGTGATTTAGGATTTATGTACGTATATATATATATATATATATATATATATATATATATATATATATATATATATATATATATATATATATATATATATATATATATATATATATATATATATATATATATATATATATATATATATATATATATATATATATGAGAGTGTTTATGTGTATTTGGTTACAATTTTCACATTTTGGTTGTTAATTAGTACTTGTCTAAGTAATGCGTAATTCACCGTTTTCGTTAAGATCTTAATCGAGGGTTGTAATCACCAACTACTCGCGTAAATAAATATTTTCTTAAAAATAATATAAGTCTAGTAGGTTGGATGAACAACTTTCTTGTAAGACTTGAGTATCAATTCTTAAAGTGCCTATCGTATTTAGGGCACTATTAGGATTGACTGGACGTTCGCTGGTGTAATTGCACGTACTTTCAATTTCGTTGATCAAGGTGAGTTTCCACGGCCCCTTTTTAACATGTTATCGTTTTACAAAATCGTGGGGGAAATACATGGCTTCTTTCGTTGAATCATGATCATGTGGCTTCCTCGTATGTGTTCGTATGATAGTCTCGAGTATGGGTGTTTCGTTATTGTGTTCACGTGATTCGTTCACGAATACCCCCTTTTCCCATATAATCATTAGCCTTGGGTTAGGCCACAGTGTATATTGGTAGATCTATTTGGGTTTAACAGCCCGCACTCGCGATCAGTAGCTCTGATCAAGCATTTTGGATGCGAGTGAATGTATGTTGAATTCGTTTCGTGAGGATTGCTTACAATTGCTCAGTTTATGTAAAGCTTTTGTGTTTTGGTTTGATTATAGCTCTAGGTACTATCATAAGTAGTATCCCTAGCTAGTTTACAACTTACCACATTGTTTGTCAATTATATCTGATACTGTTGTATGTAATGTTTTCGTAAACCCGTGAAACTCGCTCAACTTTATGTTGACTTTTTAAATATGTATTTCAGGTACATAGGAGCATGGATGGTGGTATGAACTGGGCTTGGGCAAAAGTGGATGTGGCATATTTTGGTTATTTATTTAAAAATAAGATCTTTGTGTATGATCGTGGTTAAACAATTTGAACTTTTTCTTATTTTGGAATGTTGTGACAAAAATCCTGTGGTTTGTAATTTAAATCTTATGTTTTAACGTTTGCCTATATATCATGTTGGTTTCCAACTTTGTCATCGCCATGCTTAACGCATATACAATTCCGCTGCGATATTCAACGTTGTTTTTGGGGTGTGACAATAGCATTCTTAAAAAAGTTTTAGGGTGATCACCTCTCCGACGATTAAAGTACCCTGAGTAGCTTCAATGTTTTAGGAGGTATTCACCCTTTCTTAAGTTCACCTGGAGCGCAAGATTAAAGTATCTTGGATACTTTTTAAAGGTTTAGGAGGTATTCACCTTCTCTTAAGTTCACCTCGAGTGAAAGATTAAAGTATCTTAGATACTTTCTTAAGGTATTGAGGGTATTCACTCTCTCTCAAGAATCGCTTGTAGTGCATAATATTCATCGATGTTTAATCCTTAGTTAATGATAGACCTGTCATCCAAAGAATAACGGCTTGACCCTATTTTCGGCCTTGTCTCTAGTATTTTGGGCTTGTCCCCAGTCGGCTTAGGCCTAACTAACGATGGGTTATTCCAATTTTTTGCAAATTGGATGTTTAATCTTGGAATTTTCATTGTTATGATATTTGTCAAGCTATTTGAGTAATAATTGGAAAACAAGAGTATCTGGAGAAAGAGACATCTTAAGTTGTCAGTAAGGTTGGTCTAGTCTTATGAGCAAGGGAGGATGATGTAAGGTTATTCTAAGGAATTATTTAGCAAAAGTAAAGGATAGCTTAGACTTTATCTCGAACCCAAGATCCCTCTATCTAAGCCAACAATTGTGACCATGATCTAGGGAATTTACATGCAGAAAAGTAAAATTGTTCATGCAAAAAAATATAAATTGGTTTTGAACCACAACCACTAGACACCAAACAAATAACCACCTAGGCTCAGGCATTTACATCACATCCTTCATCACCCTATTCCTTTCCCAGTACTGCCTTCTCAACCGCTTTATCCTTGCCCGAGCCACCAGCCTCATAAGCATCCTGAGCATCCTCGCTTGCATATCCACCAAGGTCACTGACTATTTGCTTCCATTTCTAGACAGCCCATGTAGACCTATCAAAGGTAGGATCACCAGCTTCCTTAGCTATCTTGTCCTCACTTGAAAGATGGAGAATGTAGTATCCTTCTTGGCCTACTCCAACAGCTCACGCACTTCAGTGGCATGGTTGATCTCAAGCAAGATAGACTCCTTCCTTAGCATCTCTAGCTCCTTCATCTTCTCCTCATGTTACTTGTTTTTCACCTTAGCGATATTCCTTAGCTCAGCTATTGTGTTCCTTGCCTCAACGTTTTCATTCACCAGTTGATCATAGCTTTGCAGCATATGATTATGTCCTAGAAAAGATGGGGGAAATTATAAGGATAGTGTATCCTAGGTAAGGATGTACCATGCTGGTAAGGATGCTACCTACTGCATAGTTTTATGGGACTTGATGAATTCCAGGTCAGTGAACAAAGTGGGGGTTGAAGATTCAGATATTTTACTTTTTTTTGCCATGGATTTTTATCGGGTCTAAGGAGCTTCAGGTTTGGGGATGTGAGGGTTGGCGACCTCCTTCTTAACATTTTTCATGAACACCATGTTGTCAATATCAACAAAAGCAAAATGAGAGCTCGAGCGGCAAATTCCTACAAATAAACAATGTATGTGGGAAGTTCTCTCTTCATATTTTCATTAATATTTGAGCATTTAATTATACTTGCTTGCCAGATATGTTGGGTTTTAACTTATTGGTGTAGCAATTTTCAAGAGAATTTGTTATCCTTGGCCGGATAGTTCGCTTGAAATCCTATAAAGCAAAAAGGCCGTTGACTCGCTTACGACTTTCAGCAGAGGGGGAAGGAATTTTTGATAGCTTCAAAGTTCCAAAAGGAACAAAATCAGGGAATAGTTTCACAGGGAAAAATGAAACAAAATCATGTTTTTGGGAGGCATGGACAAGAAATCCTACATTCAGAATCTACTGCTAGGGTAGATCATCCCACAGGGAATCGAACTCCTTTTCACGAAAAGTACTCTTTTTTCCAAAGTTCATCACTTTGGGTGCATTTTAAAATCAAGTGGCTCTGGCCCAGTTTTGTTTTGGGAATATAAAGAGAAGACCCGTGAGTTCTTAAAACATAGACTTAAATTATCTCCTCAAGACCAAACTCAAGAGCGTGTTGTTGAATTAGATACTCAAGGGTGTAAAGAACTCTCCAAATCTTTGGAATGGCCTAGATGTAACTCAGGCCAGTCCTATTGAAGAACTTCATGGTTGGCGGAGGAAAAAGACAAGAGAAGTTGATTTTGAAACGATACGCCAGGAAGCAAACCTAGGTTTTAGAAATGGCGTTTGATCGGAGATTATGATCGTGACGCTAAAAACAGTTAGTGGAGGAAAATGGTCGTTTTTTATGAAAAGAGAAATAATCAGATCAGTAAAGACACGTGATTCGAACTCAGGGTTTTGCAAATGGTTTGGTATGACGAGTGTGTCCTCACGATCACTCGAGGAAAAGCCAGCTCCTCGTGAATGATATTTTGCCAATAGAAGAAGAGGGTGAAAAAACAAAGAAGAAGATAAGAAGAAGAGGAAGAATAAGTTACCATTTGCAGAGATGTAGGATGCGATATGGATAAGAATGAATGAAAAAGGAGTATACATAAGCAATAATGTAGCAACCCTAAGGATTCCTTGGAAACCACCATACGTCCCATCCAAGAAAATGGGGTTTCGGTTTGAAAAATTTAAAATGTGACAGTTGCGAGCCTCATTGAAAACTACCATAATTTTGGGGACAATCGTTAAGGCTAGATTTTTCAGGTTTAATGAATGCAGCATCATGAGCACTTGAAGTATGGGGCATCCTCTCAAAGGATTCGGCATCCTCAGAAGACGTTGAATGTTGACTAACTAACGGACACTTGGGCTCTAAGCTGTCAATGACACGTGCATTGATCATGTTCTCATGTTTATATGGAAGGTGGACGTTGGAGGTATCACAGAAGTAGAAAGTAACAGTAGAAAGTCCAAGTCTAGAGAATCCCGAATTCTTAGGATAATTAGTTAGATTTATTTCCAATTTAAATGGAGCTCTTGAGATCGAGTACGTCACTTAATTTTTGCTCTCTAAACACACATAAATGATCATAATCGTTGCTATAACACCATAGTTCGATTTCACAACGGTCCCATCAATTGTATTTCATTTTTTATAAACTTTATTAATCGGTGGTGGTAGTTTTCACCACCCGAGGTTTTTGTGCCAGAGTTCTTCATTGATGAGGAGCTTTTCCTCGAAAAAATCATTGTGTTCACTGTTGTTTTTATTTACAAACATTTTGCTTTCATTAATCACGTCACCTCACTTTACTAATTTGGATACAAAATCCCTACGTAGATTTATAACCAAAACAATAGCTATTAACAAGGCTGATATGGAAACTGGTACTATGAAAAAGTCTCCACGTATCAGTCCTGATGTTTTGATATTTGGTGCCAAAGAATGGAAGGCTTCATTATGTCTCATGACTGTAGGATGTGGCAATCTGTCGTCTTAGGACCTCATGTACCATGCACCACTTTAGCAACTGTTGATGGTGGCGTGATACCAAAAAAAGTGGTCGATAACTCAGAAGAAGACTGGAGGACAATTGACGTAGATCAGAAAGCCATGTCACCCGCCAAACTGCTCTTCCAGACATTATCTACAGAGGCTTCAAGAAGTGCATAACTTCTAGGAAACTATGGGATGCACTAAAGCTTAAGTATGAGGGGTCGAATGAAGCAAAAGAAAACAAGAAAGACCTCTTAAAGCAATAGTTTGAGAACTTCACCTTCAAGACAGGTGAAACCATGACTGAAAAATTCAGGTGGTTGAAAGGGATTGCAGAGAACTATAACATCATCTAATCTGCTACCTAAAAAACACACAAAAGGGTCCTTTCATGACCTTCCCAGAGACACCAAGAGAGAGCTACATCCAAGGAAGCCCATTCTAAGAGACAAGCTCTTCTCAAGCCTTCATGTCTACTGATGAAAGCAGTGGCAACTTCCTCTTCACTCTTGAAGACTTGGACTGTATCCATCCAGATGATTTGGAGTACATGGAGATAGTCTAGCAGATGGCTCTTCTCACTCACAGAGCCAAGAAGTTCTACAAGAGAATAGACAGGAAGTTTCCTAGTAATGTAACTAGTAGAAAGTTTGGGCTGGATAAAATCAACGTTAAGTGTTACCACTATAACTAAATAGGACTATTTGCTAGAGAGTACAAGGTACCAAGGACAAATTGTAGCCAAGCACAAACCATACAAAACTACACTTATGGAGCTCCACAGACTGAGAAGCCCATGTAGCAAGCTGCAGTTGCTATTGAAGAAGGATGCTTTGACTAGAGCATTCAGGTTGAAGATACATCTCCAAACCTAGCACTGATGGCTGATCATGAAGAAGCCAATGTATTGGAACATTTATAGACTCCTGGATATATTGCTAAAGTTAATAGATACGGGTCCTATAACTTAGAGATGAGATCCGACCTTGAGTCCTTAAACATCTAAAAAGTTGTTTTTAAAATAATTGAAAATGATTAGAAACTTTAGATAGAATATCTAAAGAAAACCATTTCAACTCTTAAGCATGAACACACCAACTACATGTCACATCCTGGGCCCAAGCAGGGTGGGACGTCACAGACTAGCAACATATGTGGCAGCAGAAACAAACCATCACAAGAGCGCACAAGGAGAGAAATAAAAATTCATTACATGATTAAAGTCAAACTGGGCTGTAACAGTCTAGCCCATCATAAATAGAACAAATTCATTACAATAGTCCAAGTGTTTAATCAACAATGATTCAAATTGTTTAAAGTGTTTCAAATTCAAGTAATTCCAAGGGTAGTCCTATTTCTAGGTAATCCAAGTCTGGTTCTCCACTCAAGCCACTTCCATTAGGGGTTACCTGAAACATGCTCCAAAAGATTTTGTGTCAACTAAAAAGTTGTTGAATTCAAGTGCTTAAAGTTTAAAAACAAAAGGACTTTTCAAAGTCCATAAGTTAAATTCTAAAATCAACGTATCTCTATTATGGGGTCACAATCAACCCTGCACTCAGTCCTGGTTAGCCTATTCTAAAGTTGTGTTTAACCGGTTAACCCTAAGGATAACTGAGCCTCAAACAGTGCACCATACCTGCTGGACGGTTCACCATAGTATCTTATAAAACCTATTACATGACATAAACGATCCCTTAGGATCACAGTGGGCTACCCTTCCTAACCGGAAGGCACTGTGTGTAGGGGTTTCCCTAAGTAGATCAACCCATATAGGACAAGCGGTTCACACAAGAACTAATGATTGTGATACATATAAGAGCAGGTTCAGAAAATATCCACAACATACAAGTATCTTACAATATCACAATAGTAATTTCAGTTCAATTAAAGCATGTCTCATCCCAAATCAATAGTAAAAAAGAAACACTAGAACTCACCTTAGGTTTCAAGAAACGGGTCTTCGTGTACAGAAAATGATTCAATCCTAGCACCGTAGCATCATGATTCAAGTAATAATATATGTTCTAAGGTCATGTTGGGTGTAACTAGGTGTGTTATAAGGTTAAAAGCTCAACTAGCTTTGATTTGTTAGGGTTTTGCTCCAAAAGTATCATTTTTAGGAAAGTTAGGGTTTTTGCATGTGAATGACATGTTCTTATGAACCTTAATAATGTGTTTACATAAAAATAAGTTTAAAATTAGTTTCTGGCCTCTAAGTTATTAAATTCTAGTTATATTTTCTGAATTTACACTTTGGTCCCTTTAGTTTCAAAATTTGCAATTTTACCCCCGAAGTTGTAATCTTTCCATTTCTTTACTCAAATATGGTCCCTATTAGTTTATATGAGTCATTATATTATTTTAAGACTCATTTCAACTTATTATTTCCAGATTTATCCTTAAGGTATTTACAAATCAAAATTCCAATTAACAGTTACGGTAAAGCTGACGTTTTTAACAGTTTGTTTTAAATCTTGTAATTCACCTAAATAAAATTTAAACATGATTTAATGACTTATAATAAGTCTAATAATGTGTCAAAATATGTTTTGGGGGGTCTCTTGACTAAAACCTCCACTTTTAAAGATTTACCCGTTAAAACGTGTTTTTACCCGGAACCGAACGTCCGAATACGTTTTAATTCAAGTTTTCACCTATTTCTTGACTCAAAGTCCCTAACTTACTGAAAAATTTTGTTCTTAGTGGATTTTAGGTCTGTTTTATTATTTTTAAGATTTTACCCAAAAATTACCCGATTAAGTCTAGTTTTTAACGTTTAACTTCATATAATAATGAGTTTAACCCAAATATCATCAAATCCGACCATTTTGCCTACTATTTTCATATTAGATCCTGGATTCTTTTTAATATGGCAATCTCCTTTATTTTGCTAATTTTGAGTGATTTTCACCTTTTTCGGGTCTCAAAGCAATCCATTAGGTATCATAGCTCCTACTTTTTATACTTCCACCCATATTATGAATCTTATAACATTTAAAATGATCCCAAAACCACTGAAAATACATCAAAAGTCTCGGATCTAACATGTATCATATATATGTTGCATTTATTCGATGATTTACACCATTTGCACTTGTGTAAATCCTATAAATCATACCCAAACATCACCTAATCACCTTTGTAGCTTTCAAATCAGATTATCAAGGTGTTCATAAGTTGTTTTTGAGAAGGTTTTGCAACTTGGTTGGTTGTGTTTCCATGCATGTACATAGATGGTGTTATTTTATGTAAAAGGAGGGTTTTCTAGGTTTTAACTTGTCTTCTTACCACATGTTTACCAACTTATCATGATGTATACCTTGTGTGATGTTAAGAACTCTCCAAGAACAAGATTATAGCAGAAAGTTTCTGTTAAAACAAGTAATGTAAGATTTTTGGTAGATTATAGAAGAAAATCACAAGATATAGTTTGGTTCGGGTATGTTGAGGCTTACACTTTGGATGGTCCACGGTTTTGAGAGATTAGGAGGGCTATGTGAGCTGATTATTCACGAACAAGGGATGGAGTAGCTTGTTTCTTCAAGAATCCGTGCATAACAACCACCTAAAGTCACTTTCTTGCTTGTGTTTTGCTTGATTGATGTTGAGATGCTTGTGTTCTTCATGTTTGTGGCTGAACTGAATGTGTGTGTGTGTTTTTGGTTGAGAGAGAGGCTGAGAGATAGAGATAAGTAGAAAGAGTTTGGAGATGGAGTGAGGATAAGGGTGAAGTGAGAGGTGGGAAGGCTTGCATGTTTGTTGTGTGGTGGTGTGGGTAGTGGGAAAGAGGGAGGGTGATTGGGTGGTGTGGGGGGTGGCTGAGAGGTGTGTGTGGGTGTGTGTCTTGTGTTTTTTTTATTAATAATTATGTAGTGTAGTTTTGTTGTGTAGTATAGTATTTTAGGTGGTAGTTTCTAATTAAACGTTTTTAAGTTTTAGATGTGTATGAATACAATTAATTCGTGAATCATGCGTGTATACTCAAAATTAATTGTTTTCCATTTAATTCTAATATTTTGATGTGCAAAGTTTTAATTTCAGAATGTTAAATTATCTTATTGTAAGCAAAAACCTATCGTAGCATCTAGGAAAATAAATACATAATAATGATCATAGAAAGAAATCAAATAGTAATATTGATTATATTACGGATATTAATAATAATTGCAATAATAGTTGGAGGTCAAAGATTAGAATTTTGACCTTGGGGTTGGTTGTTACATTCCCCCATCGTTTTGAAAAATTTCGTCCTGAAATTTAGCTTCGATTAGGTTTCCAAACAGGCGGGTTTGAAAAGGTGCGGATGATCCCTTCTCTTTTCGTCTTCGCGCTCCCAAGTGAACTCAGGTCCTCGCTTGGAGTTCCACCTTGCCTTCACTTTGGGTATAGGCTTCGCTTGTGCTTTGTGACCAACCATTCGGTAATCTCTATGGGCTCCTCAACAAAGCTTAACTTTTTATTGATTCTCGCTTCCTTCATGGGCAACTCTAAAGTTTTGTCTACCAAGCACTTCTTCAGATTTGACCCATGAAACATGTCATGTATGTAGCTCAGCTCCTGGGGTAACCTGAGTTGGTACGCCACCGGACCAATCCTTGTCAATACCTCGAATGGTCTAATATATCTTGGGCTTAGTTTGCCCTTCTTTCCAAATCTCACAGCTCCCTTCCAAGGTGCGACCTTTAATAGTACTTTATCGCCTACTTGGAATTCGAGGGGTTTTTGTCTTTTGTCAGCATATTTCTTTTGACTATCTCTGGCTGTTCTCTGTTGCTCCTTAATCTTAATTATATTTTAGTAGTTTCCATTACGATGTCCGGTCCCATCACTTAGCTATCACCTATCTCATTCCAACTTAATGTCCTTCACATGTCCTTCCTTCACATTTATACAATCCATCATTGTCTACTTCCAAACGCTTCTCCATCCCTGTTCACATCTCACCTGACAGCTTATTCTCTTTGAGGGCTTCCTCCTGTGCTTCTTTCAATCTAGCGACAAGGGTAGTATACACGCTCATCCTTAAGGCGCGAACGCGAAGGGGTTTTTCCCTTTCCTTTCTACTCAGGGCATCTGCCACTACATTTGCCTTTCCTGGATGGTAGCGGATCTCACATTCATAATCGCTTAGTAATTCTACCCATCTCCTTTGGCGCATGTTCAACATCTTCAGATCAAGGATGTGCTGCAGGCTTTTGTGATCAGTGTAAATAACACACTTAGTGCCATAGAGGTAGTGTCTCCATACTTTGAGAGCAAGCACTACGACACTTAATTCTAGATCGTTTGTTGTGTAATTCCTTTCATGCTTGTTCAATAATCTGGGCGCATAAGCACTCACCTTTTCCCGCTGCATTAACACACATCCAAATCCTTGATGCGAGGCGTCATAATAGACTACAAAGTCCTAAGTTCCCTCTGGTAGGGCAAGGAGAGATGCACTGCATAGTTTTTCCTTTAATAGGTTAAAGGCTTCATCATGTTCCTTTCCCCATTCAAAAGTTGTATCCTTCTTGGTCAAAGCAGTTAGCGGTTGTACTGTCCGAGAGAAATCCTTGATAAACCTTCTGTAGTAACCAGCCAAACCATGGAATTGTGTGATCTCGGATGGAGTTTCTGGGATCTTCCAGTTCTTGATAGCCTCTACTTTTGCTGGATCCACTTGGATTCCATCTTTGTTCATTATGTGCCCAAGGAAATAGATTTCACGCATCCAAAACACGCATTTGGAGAATTTTGCGTATTGTTGTTCGTTCTTGAGTAGTTCAAGGATTAATCGAAGATGCTTCTCATAATCTTCTTTTCTTTGAGAGTAGATCAAAATATCGTTAATAAACACGATCATGAACTTGTCTAGGTATGGGCGGCACACACGCTTCATGAGGTCCATGAATGCTGCTTGTGCGTTAGTCAATCTGAAAGGCATGACTAGGTACTCATAGTGCCCATATCTTGTTCGGAAGGCTATCTTGGAAATTTCTTCTTCCTTTATCATCAATTGGTGGTATCCTGATCACAAGTCTATCTTAGATAAATAGCTAGCTCCTTGCAATTGATCGAATAAGTCGTCAATTCTGGGAAGGAGATATCGGTTCTTTATGGTAAGTTTGTTAAAATCCCGGTAAGAACTCTCCAAGAAAAAGATTATAGCAGCAAGTTTCTGTTAAAACAAGTAAAGTAAGATCTTTGGTAGATTATAGACGAAAATCATAAGATATAGCTTGGTTCAGGTATGTTGAGGCTTACACTTTGGATGGTTCATGGTTTTGAGAGATTAGGAGGGCAAGGTGAGCTGATTATTCACGAACAAGGGCTGGAGTAGCTTGTTTCTTCAAGAATCCATGCATAACAACCACCTAAAGTCACTTTCTTGCTTGTGTTGTGCTTGATTGATGTTGAGATGCTTGTGCTCTTCATGTTTGTGGCCGATAATGAATGTGTTTGTGTTTTTGGTTGAGAGAGAGGCCGAGAGATATAGAGAATTAGAGAGATTTTGGAGATGGAGTGAGGATGAGGGTGATGTGAGAGGTGGGAAGTTTGCATGTTGTTGTAAGGCGCTGTGGGTAGTGGGAAAGAGGGAGGGTGACTGGGTGGTGAGGGGGCGGCCGAGAGGTGTGTGTGGGTGTGTGTTTTGTTTTTCTTTTATTAATAATATGTAGTGTAGTTTGTTGTGTAGTGTAGTATTTTAGGTGGTAGTTTGTAATTAAACGTTTTTAAGTTTTAGATGTGTATGAATACAATTGATTCATGAATCATGTCCTCATCCTTGCATGCAAGGATTTGTTATCAGATTAACCAAGGACTAGGATCTACTGAGATAGCTCCTTCACACACTCTACTATCAGCAAGATCTCCAAGGTGTGAAACTTATCAAGATAAGCTTCCCTTCATAGACCCCATTCAAGAAGAGGATGAAAAGGAGATAGTAAAGTGTAACACGAGAAATTTCTAGTTAAATAAAAGAAAAGAAAAGAAAGGAGTAAAGGAAAATAAAAGTAATTAGAAAGAAAATGAAAGAACCAATGTGGAGGGACTAGAGTGTAAAAAGGACAAAACTATATTATTTTATTATTACCTTAGGCATGGCCGCCCATAACAGTGTCACACCCTCAATTTCCACAAACGGGGTTTTACCGTTAGGCGTGTGACATACCAGGATCTCAGAAACAGTCATATTGAACGACACTATATGAATTTAGAAATAAACGTTTGACTTCATTCAACGAAACATAAACGAAACATAAACAAAATTTATAACAGTGCGGAAGCGTATACATGATATGTAAATCCATTACATGAAAGTTACAAGTGCCAAGTCTAAACAAAATGTTCAATGCAAGAAAATAAGATCGATGAATGCATGTCCTGAGTGTGTTCCTGAAGCGTGCATCATGAGCTTATGCGTTCCTGTGACATGAGAAAACATGCTAAAATGTGTCAACATAAAGTTGGTGAGTTACAGGTTTAATCAACAAGAAATGTGTCCAAAAGCGTTTCAATGGTTTAGTAACTAAAGCATATCGTTAGGTAGCTAGCCTATGATCATGTTACTTAGCGTTTCGAACCGAAGCTGACTGTTTGCGTCCTATATGTTTGTTGTATCCCCGTCACGTCTCACCAGACAGTGACAAATGTTAGGTCAATAATGCACCCGTTTGACCTCCAATCAAGCTAGCATGACTAGCCCGGGCGGGGTTTTTCAGACCCAGTAGTACTACTCAGAATTACCTCGCTACACATTACTAATGGTTCGAGAGTGTCAGGACTGTTATGTGTGTTTGCACTAACGTAACAAGCGATATCAATAATACGAAAACCATTCATGTAAATCTGTTTGCATGTTTTCTCCCCCAAAAGGAAAGAAAATAAAATAGGGGCCGTAAAGACTCACAGATTATGTAGTAAGTACGTAGGATGAAAGCCTCCCAAGTGTTGTTTACAATGAACTGTCAAACACCTATTGACAGTTATGTTAAGCGTTAATGTTGTGTCTAGTGTTCATAGAAATGTTTAGTCGGGTCGGGTCGCATTGGTTCGGTTATGGGTGACACACACACAAGTAGGCATACATGTATCAGACCTTATGTAGATCCCAAATGGGTTGTCGTTAATTGTTAACGGTTAGGTTATTTTAGATTGAAAAAGTATGTGCTTGTTGATAGCGTTGACTTGAATCATTGTGGTCAAGAATTGACACTTTATTGATTGTTACCTTATCATCACATGATAGGCACACCGCACACCAGAAGAATTCACTCATAATGACTCAAATCGCATAACAAGACTAGACGCACGACTGGACACTTCATCCGGACGAATGGGCCTTCAATCGTACGAATCAACTTCACTCGTACGACTGAACCCTCATTCGTGCGACTCAGCATTCAGTCATACCACACATCACCCATTCGCACGACTCAACGGCCATTCGCACGACTGAACCTTCACTCGTGCGATTGGACCTTCAGTCGTGCGATGCACAGTCGCACACATTCATCCGATTGACTCAATCGCACACACTCTCAATCGTACGCATTCAATCACACGACACGCACATACGCCTGGACTCAGTCGCACGACTCACCCCAGTCGCACCACTCAGTCGCACGACATGCCCAGTCGTACGGCTCAGTCACACGACTGGCACAGTCGTGAACTGCAGCAGATCGCGACTGCTGGTGGGGCTGAACAACCTTCGGCTATTCCGTGCACGGTTTTCACACATCAGGGACTTCCAGAAACACTTTCCTAGCATGTCTAAGTAAAATGCACATGCTGATTGACCTCACACGCACCCCCACGACCACATGCATTCGGGTTGAACCCGAGCACCCGAAACCCCAAATTTGCAAAAGTGAAACACAATAAAATGGACCACTGAGGTCGTCTACCTGCTGGAAACGTGCTATCTCAGCTGTAGCGTGGTTTAGCTGCCGAAAACGAGCTCAAACGAGGTGGTTGTGGTGCTAGGAGGTGGTAGAAAAGGTGGAGGAGAAGATAGTGAAGAAGATAGAAGAAATGGGAGTGAAATGAAAAATTAGGACTGGGAAGGGGTTTATATACCCAGCCCTAGTTTTGGAAGTTGTCACGTTTGGTCCTCGCACTTAGTCCCCGAGTTCCCGAATTTGTTTCGGTTGATAACAACGTAAATGGGCGAGCTATATTAATTAAGAGGATTCCTTAAGTAATCCCGTTTATTTGAATCCTCTACAAACACCAATGTTACTATTATATATCATAATTTATTTAACGATGTCGGTGGCGATGCTTGTCTACGTTTCGGGTAATAACGAGAATGTAACAATGATAACGACAACGGTCTGAATGGTGTTAACCTGAAATTACGGTGTGTCACATTATCTCCTTGTTGCAGCAATTTTCGTCCCGAAAATTAGAACACCACGTTGCTAGGTTCAACGGGGAATACAAGGCTCAACGGTCTGTAACGTATGTCGAATAGAGTTTCTGCGTATCTTAAGAGGTAGATGCCTGATTCTGGAACAGTTGTGGGTACTTTTTCTTCATCTGATCCTCGCGTTCCCAGGTAAATTCCGGTCCAGGCCTTGAGTTCCAACGGACTTTGACGATAGGGATACGACTATGTTTGAGCGTCTTGACCTCTCGGTCCATGACTTCCACCGGTTCCTCGATGAAACGTAGTTCTTCGTGCACATGTATCTCGTCTAGCGGAACGATAAGAGTCTTGTCTGCAAGGCATTTTCTTAGATTTGAAACATGGAACACATCATGTACCCCACTAAGTTCTTCGGGTAGGTTCAGCTTATAGGCCACGAGGCCAATCCGTTTGACAATCTCAAACGGTCCCACGTATCTAGGGCATAGTTTCCTCCGTTTCCCGAAGCGAATAACGCCCTTCCAAGGTGACACTTTCAAAAGTACATTGTCACCTATGTGAAATTCCAACGGTCGCGACGCCTATCGGCGTAACTTTTCTATCGGTCACGTGCTGCTGCCATGCGGTTACGGATCTGCACGATCTTCTCAGTCGTCTCGTGCACAAGTTCAGGGCCGGTAAGTTGACTTTCTCCAACTTCCGCCCAACAAATAGGTGATTGCCTCAAATGGAGCAGCTTTGATCGATGTGTGATAGCTATTGTTGTAAGAAAACTCAACTAGCGGTAAGTGAGTTTCCCAATTGCTGCCAAAATCTATCACGCAGGCACGCAGCATGTCCTCCAAGGTTTCGATCGTACGCTCACTCTGGCCATCGGTTTGAGGGTGATACGCGGTGCTCATATCCAACCGCGTTCCTAATGCTCATTGTAAATGTGCGGATTTCGTCAAGCGATCCACGATCACCCAAATGGTATCGCATCCGCTGGGGGTTTTCGGCAGTTTTGTGATGAAATCCATCGATATCTTTTCCCACTTCCATACTGGAATTTCCGGTTGTTGAAGTAATCCAGATGGTCGTTGATACTCCACCTTAACCTTAGAACAGGTTAAACATCTGCTTACGTAGGTGGCGATATCGGCTTTCATGTTTGGCCACCAGTAAAGAACCATCATATCGTGATACATCTTGTCTGAACCTAGGTGGATGGAGTACCGTGATTTGTGAGCTTCTTCCATTACTAGTTCTCGTAGGTCTTCATACAAGGAAACCATATTCGGTCCATGAAGTAGCGGATTTCATCATCTTTGGGTTCCAGTTGCTTCTCCATGCCTTGTAGCGATTCGGCTTTCAGGTTCTCGTCTTTTAATTCCTCAAGTTGAGCATTACGTATTTGATCAGGTAAACTGGTGTGAATGGTGAGTTGTAATACTCGAACTCGTCTTGGCTTAGGTGTCTCCTTTCGACTTAAGGCATCTGCTACTACATTAGCCTTGCCCGGATGATACTTGATCGCACAATCGTAGTCGTTCAACAACTCGACCCAACGATGTTGTCTCATGTTCAGCTCCTTCTGTTCAAAGATGTGCTGGAGACTCTTGTGATCACTGTAAATGGTGCACTTGGTACCGTACAAGTAGTGTCTCCATATCTTGAGTACAAACATGACTGCTCCCAACTCTAGGTCATGTGTCGTGTAGTTCTTCTCGTGAACCTTCAATTGTCGGGATGCATAAGCAATCACCTTATTGCGTTGCATTAGCACCCAACCGAGGCCTTGAATAGAAGCATCACAGTAAACTACAAAATCATCTGTTCCCTCAGGCAGGGATAGAATCGGTGTTGTACAAAGTTTCTGCTTCAGAACTTGAAATGCAGATTCTTGTTTGTCACCCCAATTGTACGTAGTGCCTTTATGAGTTAATGCGGTGAGAGGTTGAGCAATCTTTGAAAACCCTTCGATGAACCGTCGATATTAGCCAGCCAACCCGAGAAACTGTCGTACCTCGGTCGGAGTCTTAGGCGTAGCCCAGTTCTTGATGGATTATATTTTTGTCGGGTCCACATTTATCCCATTCTCATTGACCACATAACCCAAGAATGGACCTCTCGTATCCAGAAGTCACACTTTGAAAACTTAGCGTACAATTGTTCTTGTTTCAGCAGCTCCAGAATCAGCCTAAGGTGCTCTTCATGTTCTTCCTTATTCTTTGAATAAATAAGGATATCATCGATGAAGACAATGACGAACTTGTCCAAATAGGGTTTGCACACTCGGTTCATGAGGTCCATGAAAACCACTGGCGCATTGGTCAACTCGAATGGCATAACCAAAAACTCGTAGTGGCCATATCTAGTTCTGAAAGCAGTCTTTGAAATGTCTTCATCTTGAATTCTTAGTAGGTGATAACCTGACCTCAGATCTATCTTGTAATAGAAACTCGACCCTTGAAGTTGATCGAACAAATCATCGATGCGCGGGAGAGGATAACGATTCTTAACCGTTGCTTTGTTCAATTCTGTATAATCGATACACATACGAAAGGTTCCGTCCTTCTTCTTGGCAAACAGGACTGGGGCTCCCCACGGTGATGAGCTAGGTCTGATAAACCCTTTATCCAATAGTTCCTGCAATTGCGTAGACAGCTCTTGTAGTTCTTTTGGAGCCAATCTGTACGGTGCTCTCGCGATAGGTGCGGCTCCCGGTACGATATCAATCTGGATCTCGACTTGGCGATGCGGTGGGAGACCAGGTAGGTCTTCAGGGAAAACCTCGGGATAATCACGTACCAACAGGGATATCTTCAATTTTATTTTCCTCAGTTTCTTTTTCAGTGACCATAGCAAGGAAAGCGGTATGACCCTTACGTAAGCACTTCTGGGCCTTCATAAAGGAGATGATTACTGAGACCGTACCACTCCTTTCGCCCTGAACTGATAAAACCTCTCCACTAGGAAGTAGTACACGAACGATTTTCTCACCACAGATGATCTCAGCTTAATTCTTGGACAACCAGTCCATTCCAACAATTACATCGAAGCTACCAAGTGTGACAGGCATCAGATCTATATCTAACTCATGACCACATTATCCTAGCTTGCATCCCTTAATGATGTGAGTTGCCTCAATTAGTTTCCCGTCAGCTAATTCTATAGTGTAACTAGGTTCCACATCAGCTAGGGTTACATCTATGAACTTAATGAACTTGTTGGAAATAAAACTCTTGTTAGCGCCGGTATCAAACAGTATAGAAGCAAAACAACCATTCAGGGGAAACGTATCAGTAACTACATTCTGATCAATCCTTGCCTCGCCAGAACCAATCATAAAAGCACGACCTTTAGCATTGCTTCCATCGTTGCCCTTGTTTCCACTCTTCAGTTATGGGCAATCCTTCCTGTAGTGGCCCTCCTTACCATACTCACAACAGCCTCTAGTCACTCCGCCCTGGCGTTGTTGTTGGGGTTGTTGCTGAGTCATCAGTTCACCCCTGTAGTCTTTAGCAGCATGACCCATCTTTCCACACCTTTGACAATAGAGTCGATCACACGGGCCATGATAATGAAAGTTGCACCGGTTACACTTTGGATACTTGCCCGCATAGTTGCTCGATCCCTGACCATTGTTGTTGTTGTTGTTCTGATTGTTGTTGGTGAAGCTTCTTGATGAGTCAAACTTTTTGGTCTGTTGTTGCTGGGTGTTATTGGAGCTTGAAGACTTGCTGTTGTTACCATCCCATTTCCTTTTGTGATCAGATGAGCCAGATGCAGCGCCACGTTTAGGCAATGATCAGTGAGTTTGTGAGCTAGTCGGATAGCCTGCTGAATAGTGACCGGATCAGCATCCATAACACTAGCTTGGATTTGAGGACCTAGACCATCAATGTACTTCTCAATCCGTTTGTATGCCGGGGTTACCATCTGTGGACATAAAGCAGCCAACTCGTGTGAACGAGTCGTGTATTCCTCGATTTCAGAGTCAACCATTTTAAGATTCCAGAATTCACTTTCCAGTTTCTAGACTTCATTCCTCGGGCAGTATTCTTCCTTCATCGGTATCTTGAAATCATCCCAAGGCATACCGTTAGCAGCATCAAGTCCTAAGGTCTGGACCTGTGAGTTCCACCATGTCAAAGCTGGTCCTTCCAGTGTGCCGGAGGCGTACTTGACCCGACTTCCTGTAGGACAGTTGCACCTGGCGAAAACCGACTCGAGCTTCTCCAGCCAGCGAAGCAGTGTGACAGCACCCTCAGAATCACTGAAATAGTGAGGCTTACAATCCATAAACATCTTGAAGGTACAGACTGTTGGACCTCCTTGATTTAGATTTTGGTTGTTCTGGTTCTGATTGCGGGCCTGTTCATAGGCTGCGAGCGCATTAGCAACACGCTCGTTGATGATAGCATCCAACTCAGCTTGAGACATGTTGATGGTTCCTCGTCCACCCTGGCGTCCAGCTCTTCTTCCAGACATGATTTCTTCAATTCACAATACATATCAGTCACTAATCGGATAATAATTATTGATAAAAATAAATTGTATCATACTAGTAGGGATTAAGGATCTGTTTGCATATCAATAGTGAAGCTTTATAAGAACCAAGACCCCATGTCTCCAAGTATGGAAATGAAAATTTGTACCGATCATGTCCGTTATCACTCAGTAGAGTTGCCAGAATTCTCATGCACGACAAATTACAACTACGTGTGCACCCGTGATTCTAATTTGCTTTGCATGGTCACTCATGGTTCCTCCTATTCGAGATAACATACCTTGTCAAGTACCGAGTGTTATCAATGATAGAGGTATCAAAGATATATTTGTTATACCGAGTGTCAAATAACTAAGGTTGTACTTAGGTTGTACAAGGGATTCGGTTAAGATAACAACGGGGAATCAAGACGATTTGGCCCCTTTTTTTTCCTTTGAAGTTCTAGGCGTTTAAATGTTTAAGTCCAATTCTCTGATAGACTTTGAATCTTTTAGTTGTCCCTCGTTTACTGCTCAGACTAGTGTAGAAGGTAGGATATGTTGGGAATGGTAACAAGTGTGAAAGAGTTGGAAGAGTGAGGTGCTGTTCTTTTTGATTGTCATCGTTAGGCTAGTCGTGCGAGTTAGAAAGGTTTCCGTGTTCCAACGTGATAATGTTAGGTTCAGTTCGTCGTTGCTTCAACTCCGGGAGTGAAGAATCAAGTGTAAATGTTGGAAGTGAGCGAGCGGGATTCTCCGCCCCTCTATCAGTCGGTAATGATACACGTGTCATACCGATAATGTTATGTTTGTTCAGCAATGTAATGTTAGTACGCCAGGAGGTTGTTCGTATAACAGTTGTAATCATGTAAAAGTGTCCGTGCAATACTAGTGTTGTGTCTAAGGCTATAGTCTAGATGCAATACAATCCTAGTTCTCTATAACCTGTGGCTCTTATGCCAATCTGTCACACCCTCAATTTCCACAAACGGGGTTTTACCATTAGGCGTGTGACATACCAGGATCTCAGACACGGTCATATTGAACGACACTATATGAATTTAGAAATAAACGTTTGACTTCATTCAACGAAACATAAACGAAACATAAACAAAATTTACAACAGTGCGGAAGCGTATACATGATATGTAAATCCATTACGTGAAAGTTACAAGTGCCAAGTCTAAACAAAATGTTCAATGCAAGAAAATAAGATCGATGAATACATGTCCTGAGTGCATTCCCGAAGCGTGCATCATGAGCTTATGCGTTCCTGTGACCTGAGAAAACATGCTAAAATGTGTCAACATAAAGTTAGTGAGTTCACAGGTTTAATCAACAAGAAATGTGTCCGAAAGCGTTTCAATGGTTTAGTAATTAAAGCATATCGTTAGGTAGCTAGCCTATGATCATGTTACTTAGCGTTTCGAACCAAAGCTGACTGTTTGCGTCCTATATGTTTGTTGTATCCCCGTCACGTCTCACCAGACAGTGACAAATGTTAGGTCAATAATGCACCCGTTTGACCACCAATCAAACTAGCGCGACTAGCCCGGGCGGGGTTTGTTAGACCCAGTAGTACTACTCAGAATTACCTCGCTACACATTACTAACGGTTCGAGAGTGTCGCGACTGCTGGTGGGGCTGAACAGCCTTCGGCTGTTCCGTGCACGGTTTTCACATATCAGGGACTTCTAGAAGCACTTTCCTAGCATGTCTAAGTAAAATGCACATGCTAATTGACCTCACACGCACCCCTATGAGCACATGCATTCGGGTTAAACCCGAGCACCCGAAACCCCAAATTAGCAGAAGTGAAACGCAATTAAATGGACGACCGAGGTCGCCTACCTGCTGGAAACGTGCTATCTCAGCTGTAGCGTGGTTTAGCCGGCCAAAACGAGCTCAAACGAGGTGGTTGTGGTGCTAGAAGTGGTAGAAAAGGTGGAGGAGAAGATAGTGAAAAATATAGAAGAAATGGCAGTGAAATGAAAATTAGGGTTGGTAAGGGGTTTATATACCCAGCCCTAGTTTGGCAATTTGTCACGTTTGGTCCTCGCACTTAGTCCCCGAGTTCCCGAATTTGTTTCGGTTGATAACGACGCAAATGGGCGAGCTATGTTAATTATGAGGATTCCTTAAGTAATCCCGTTTATTTGAATCCTCTACAAACACCAATGTTAGTATTATATATCATAATTTATTTAACGATGTCGGTGGCAATGCTTGTATACGTTTCGGGTAATAACGAGAATGTAACAATGATAACGAAAACGGTCTGAATGGTGTTAACCTGAAATTATGGTGTGTCACAAACAGCCTCTCTCTTGCTGTTTAGTCGACCAATAAGCAAAGAATAAGAAGAGCAAAAACCTTCGGTCTTAGAGAGAAAATTGTTGATCTTGGCCTAGGTAAGTAAATTTTGTATAATTAGCTCGGTTTTATTTGTGGTTTGACTAAGAAACCGAGATTTTATGTTCTTATGAGTATGTATGTGTTTGGGTGTATGTTTTTGGACATGTTTTGGTGTTAGAATCAGCTAAAACGTTCAAGTGGAAGAGTTTAAGCTGGGAAGCAGCTAAGGTGAGTTTCTAGACCCCATATTTTACATGTTTTTTAAAGATTTTTGGGGTTTAAATGCATGTAAACCGTTTTTAAAACTTGTGTATGTGTGACCGTATGTAATAATGTGTGTATGTTAGTGTTTTGTGAGTTATGGCTTAGAATGGTAGTATGTGGCTTAGATAATGTTTAAGAAGAGATGGGGACTGAAAATGTGTTAGAAACATATATGTTGGTGTTCATACGCCCAAACATGGCCCATGCGCCTAAGTTTTGCCTTAGAAAGATTACAATTTTGGCCATGCGCCCAAATAGGGCTCATGCGCTTGAAAATTTAGCAAAAATGTTTAGGTGCAGGTTGATGCACCTGAACAGTGCTTTATGCGCCTAAAGTATTTGGATGAAATGCCTAAGTATAGGCTTATGCGCCTGCATAGTGGAGAAATGCCCAAACAGGGCTGATACTGCCAAATAGTTCCCATGCGCCCAACCCTTAGAAATTTTTCTGGAATTTTGAGGAAAAAACAGAAAATTTTAGGGTTTGACCCTAGTTTGACTTGTGAGTTGGTTTGGATTATTCTAAGCGTGATTATGTGAGGGTTTATGCATAGAATAATTATGATGTGATGATGAATGTGTTGTATGCATAGGTGCATGAGATGTTATCATTTATTAGTTTTCAAAACGTATTTATATTATAATATAATATACGTTAAATATAATGTTATTACTTTATGTAGTATGATGAATGTGTAAATGAACGTAAAGTATAACATAATGAAGTGAAAGATAACAAACATGAAAGGTGAAACGTAACGAAAGAAAGAAAAGGCTTGCAAACAGATTTAAAGGAGGATCACAACTCTTTGTGAGTTGTTAGCTCAACTATGTATTTTATAACGTGCGATTTTAACCCGTGAGGGTTCACACACAGGGGGATCAGTCTTGGTGACTGAACCCATAGTACGAAACGGGATCCTTGTTATTCGACCCCGGGCTTTGTGCTAAGATATGATACGGCTTTGTGCCAGTTAGAAGCGGGGCTTTGTGCCTAGAATGGTGGCTTCGGGCCACAGGCTTCATGCCAATTAGTAATGGAGCTTTGTGCTCGGAATGGTGGTTTCGACCACGATGGGGGAAAACCTGACAGGATCTAGAATCAGTACAAAACGAGCAACATAATGAAGTATGAATGTTAAAGTACGAAACGAACGATAGGTGTAAAGTATGAAACGAACGAAAGGATAAAGTACGAAATGAATGAACACGTGCGATATGAATGAACATGTGTGAAAATAAAAAAGTATTTTATGGAAAGGAGTATTTTTACGTATGAAACGTGAACTCACTCAGCAACGCTGACTTTTATGCACTTGTTGGCAATGGTTGTTGCTGTTTGTAGTTTTGTGATGCTGTATCGCATAACAATAGTAATTATAAACAATACGAATGGTTTTTGTTAATGACTTCCGCTGCATTGTTTTAAGAATTTTATTATATTATGTAGATTTAATGCTATGAATGACCAACTGTGAGGTGCCCGGGGACGGGTGTTGGACCAAAAGAACCAATGAGCCAGATCAGAAAAACCTTTAAGTCCCACAAGACATCACAACAACTACTGAAGGCCTCATCAGCTATTTGACAAAGACTGAAGACTTCATCAGCTGAAGACTAAAGTACTAAAGATCATCAGCTGAAGACTAAAGTACTGAAGATCATCAGCTGAAGACTAAAGTACTGAAGATCATCAGCTGAAGACTAAAGTACTAAAGACTAAAGTACTGAAGACCATCAGCTGAAGTACAAAGACTGAAGACAAAGACTGAAGACATCAGCTGATGACAACAACTGAAGACATCAGCTGATGACAACAACTGAAGTTCAAGTCTGAAGTCCAAGTACTGAAGCCTTCAGAGTTTGTCACAACAGCTGAAGAAGTATTCTTCAGTTGTTGTGATGGTTTCCTTTCAGACTTTTCTTTTCAGTAGTTTAATTTCTATTTCAGTACTTGTAAAACGACTGAAGAGCATGTTCTTCAGTCGTTGTAGTTTCAGTAGTTGTAGTTTCAGTATTTTCTTATCAGTAGTTGTAGAGATAGTTTACACTTGTCTTTTGTAAGAAGATGTCAGCTATTTGACATCTTCAGTAGTTGTGTAACTATCAGTAGTTTGTTGTAGTAACAGTTAGGTGTCACTGTCAAGTGACATCAGCTGACGTCATCTTTCCCTATAAAAGGAAAGACGACCTAATTGTAATTTGCCGAAGCTTATATTGAATGAAATACATCTTTTGTGCAGAAACTCTCTCTTATTCTATAGCCGTACTGTTACATTGCTATATCTCTTGTGTTCTTGTTTGGATTTGTCTAATTCGTGTACTAATTCAGCTGCAAATCTAATCTAATTGATAAAACTAGATACTGAGATTCTTTCAAATGATATCAGAGCTGGTTAATCATTGATCGATTTAACAATTGATCATTGAAACTGCTCTTTAGACATCTACGTTTGATCGAATTAGCAAATTTGCAAGAATCGGTTATAGAGATTGAGTTTCTGTTGCTTCTGGCCATTCAATTTGAGGTTCTATGTGGGTTGAGCTAAATTTGTTAAGTTTACCTTGAATTTGTCTGAATTCTGAAATGGCGACACCAACAAATGATCCTTACAATACTGGCTCCTCAACAAAGCCTCCGATGCTTGTTAGGAGTGAGTATAACATATGGCAACGACGTATGCTCCATTATCTGTCTATCAACAGCGCTTGTTGATGGAAATCAGTGGTGCATGGACCATACAAGCCTATGGTGAGCGTTCCTAAATCAAATGAGAAGGTTCCGAAGAAACCTGATCAATATTCGGACGAAGATCTAAAGTTGTTCGAAATTGATGCTAAAGCCCATGGAATTCTGGCCATGGCACTGCCTAATGAAATCTATTCAGGGCTTATGCATCATGAAACTGCTCTTGATCTCTGGGTTGCTCTGAAGGAACAATTCGGAGGAACTGATGAGGTCTTAGCAAAGACTAGGGAAATCCTTGCCCAACAATATGAGACATTCTCTCATAGGAAGGGTGAGACTCTGACTCAAAAGTTTGAGCGATTCTCATGTTTGTTTTCTGAACTGAAAATAGTTAAACAAGGGTATTCAAACAGCCAGATGAACAACCGATTCCTCAGATCGCTGCCTGAGAGATGGGACACTTACACCATTGTCCTACGCTCCAGTGCAAATCTGAGTACTCTATCTCTCACCCAACTTCATGGGAAACTACTTACATTTGAAAGAGAGATAGAACAGAAAAGGAAGTTGTCATCATCTGGTAAGCTCACTCATGACTTTGTATCAGGCAATACTTCACTGATAGGTCAGTAGTCAGAATATGCTGCATCAGAGAGTGCCTATGATGAGCATATTGATTTCTCTACTAATACTGAACATGCTTTTGTTGGTGTTGATGGTAGTTCAGGTGGTAGCAGTGATAACTTATGCTTTTTGATGGAGGATCTGAAGGGCATTCTAGATGATGATCTAGAAGAGATGGATATTTTGAGCCAAATGGCAATGATCAATATCAGATCTCAAAAGTTCTACAAAAGAACTGGTAGGAAATTCCCTGGACTCTCTCGCAAAACCAAAGTTGGTTTTGACAAGAGCAAGTTGAGGTGTCATAAATGCCATAGGCTTGGACACTTTGCTAGAGAGTGTAGATCATCTGGATCTAACTCATCAGCACCCTTTGTGGCTTTCCCAAGCAATAGCTCACAGAACAAAGGGCAACATTCTACCAGTTCTGGTCATCCATCATAAGCTCAGTCATCACCTGCATATTTTGTCCCTCAAGGTCATATGCCATATCCTTACCCCTGCTTCTACATGCCACAGACCAATCAAGTTCAAGCACCCATTGTTCAACAACCACATGCTCTTCCTGAGCCTCAACCATCCCAATCTCATCAACAATCTCAACCTCAACAACACAGCTTTTTCACCCCAGGAGTTGTTGACTGGAGCAGTTTACCAGATGATATGTCTGGTCATGAACAACTGTTTCCTGGTGCTGGTCAACATGGTGGTGACAATCCTTTTGGAAACCTTGCTCTCATGGCCTTGGAGTCTGCTGATAGCTCATCCTCCAATGCCTCCATATCACAGGTATCACAGGTATCCTCTGAGGCCAAAGCCAAGTTATGTTCTGAATCATGCATAGCCACATTTGCATCTATTAGCGAAGCAAATGTAGCTTTAACTAACAAAAACCTTGAGCTAGAGCAAATAATTTCCAAAAGAAAAGCTGAATTTGAGTCTGTGCTTAATGATGAAAATGATGAGATTTATAAACTTAAATGCCAAATCACTGATGATAAGGCTAGGGAAGAGGTACTTCTAGAGAAGTATAGAGACCTCAAAGAAACACTTGCAGCTACCCAGGTAGAGTGTGATCACTGGGTACAATCCTGCAAGGGTTTTGAAATGCTTCTCAGCAAGCAGCCAGCTTCCAATGTGAAGTTTGGCATTGGTTATAATCACACTGCTCCTATAGATTTTACTTCCAGAGCAGAAGTAGAATCTGAAGGAGAAAGCAATAACCAATCCTTCTCATCGTGTGATTTACTATCTGATACAGCACCATCAGAGGTTGAAGTCAGCATTAATTCCTCACAGAACCAATCAGCTGATATTGATGGTTCAAATGCTGACACTCACATGATCAAAAATTTGATCACTGCAGGTGTTATCTCACAAAGTACTGAAAGTACTGAAGAGCAAGTTATAACACCTAAAGAACAATCCCAAACTACAGCAAGTACTAAAGGGAAGAAAACTGCAAGTAGAAAGGGTGGGAAAACTACTGAAGAAGATATCAGGAAAGCAAGTACTGCAAGGAAAAAAACTGCAAGTACTGACAGAAAACTGCTGAAGAACAGGTCTTCAGTAGTTTCATCTTCTTCAGCAGATGATCAACTAAAGATGAAGAAAAGCCATGTGAAATATGTGGCTTATTCAATCATCTTGGGCTCCAAACTCAAACACAATGAGAACATTAAAAAGAAAATGGACAAAATGAAAACTGTGTTTGAGACCAAGTTTGTACCAGCAACATCAAAACCTGTAACCCCAAAGTCCAAAAATAAATCCAAAAAGGAAGGGTTAATCAGGCAACAGCTGAGGTTGCTCAAAGGAAGATGGTACAACACAGGAATCCATCAAACTCAAGTACTAATATGTCTGATGAACTGAAGGCTTTATCATAAAATTAGACACAACTTGTTATGATGGTTCAACATCTATTGGGGAGAGTCAACCAATTAGATGCTCCTGTGTTGAAACCACAGAAAAGGAAATCCAACCCAAAGGAATCCTCTTCTACACCATCTCCCTCACCTCAGGTTGTTATTCATAACAAACGAGTTAGTATACCATCTGTTGATGAGAACAGACCGAAAACCAAAAAGGTTTGGGTCTCAAAACCTAACTATTTTGTTGTGATGATTGCAGGGTTCTTCAGCATGCCAAAGAAGCATCTGGTATGTAGACAGTGGAGGATCCATGCTTATGACAGGGAGCGGCTCTCTTCATAATGACTACTCTCAAGGAAAGAAGGGGTTTGTCTCTTTTGGCAATGATGTTAAGGGTTACATCATCGGCAAAGGCTTTGTTTCCAATGGGAAATAAGGTTTGATGATGTTAACCATGTGGAGAATCTCAAGTGCAACCTCTTGAGTGTCAGTCAAATGTGTGATAAAGGCCATGTTGCTCTTTTCACCAGTCAGAACTGCAGTATTCTGTCATCCAAAGTTCTGAGTTTGATTGACAAGGTGTTGGATGATCATACTCTCCTGAAGGCCAACAGGACAGGAAGAGTATATGGCTTAGATCTTTCCAAGAAAATAGATCTAAAAGGCCATCCTTGCCTATTCTCAAAGGCTTCTCCTCAAGAATCTACTCTATGGCATAGAAGGTTGGGTCATGTGAATCTCAAAAACATGAACCAGCTGATACACCATGGTTTAGTAAGAGGGTTTCCTATGAAGGATTTCAAATGTGAAGACAACTGCACTGCTTGTTTAAAGGGAAAGCAACACAAAGTTTCATTCCCTCCAATAGAAGAGCCAAAGTCCACTACTTGCTTGCAATTACTGCATATGGATCTTTTTGGTCCTCTTAGAGTGATGAGCATGGCAAAGAAGAAATATTGTCTGGTAAATAAAGATGATTACTCCATATTTGTATGGACTTTCTTCTTGCATTCCAAAGATGAAGCTGCAAAAGCTGTTATGAACTTTGTGTTATATGTGGAGAGGTAGTATTCCCTTCCAGTCAAGTGTGTGAGGAGTGATAATGGTACAGAATTTAGAAATCATACACTTGATGACTTCTACTTGTCAAAGAGAATTAAGACGCAGTTCATCATTCCAAGAACTCCTGAACAAAATGGAGTGGTGGAGAGAAAGAACAGGACCCTTATTGAAGCTGCAAGTCAATGTTGGCTGATTCAGGTTTGCCACTGACCTTTTGGGCTGAAGCTATCAACACAGCTTGCTATGTGCACAATAGAGTGTTAGTGAATCAAAGGTTGATGAAGACTCCTTATGAAGTACTACATCATTTGGCCCCTTTGATTTCATTTTTTAAAGCATTTGGGTGTCCCTGTTACATTCTCAACACAAGCAATCCACTCCAGAAGTTTGAATCAAAGGTCGATGCAGGGTATTTTGTTGGTTATTCATCTACTTGCAAGGCATACGGAGTATTCAACTGCAGAACAAAGATAGTTGAAGAGACTTTGCATGTGAAGTTTAATGAATCTCCAAAGGACAAGATTCCACAAAACCCTGTGGAGTTATTTGATTTGGACATACTGCAATATGTTCCTTATCAGGCTCCAGCTGTTGTTCCTGACAATAGTTCTCCACCTGTTGGTACTGATGATGATGTAGTTAGTACTCACCTTTTCAGGTTTAGTAACCAACTACCTGAGTCATCTAAACCTGATGCTCCTGTGCTTCAGCAGCTCCATCCACAACAAATGATGATGATATTTATGAATCCTCTACTTCATTTGAGTTGCATCACCAACATGGTTTCAAGAATCTTCATCAATATCTGTTGCTGCTGAAGGTCCTACAAACACTTGCACAGACCTCATTGTTTATCAAGAGCTGAAGGATCATCCAATGTCTCAAATAATTGGTGATATCAATGCTGGAGTTTCAATAAGAAGTCAATTGTCCAATTTCTGCTTCTATGCTCTCTTCCTCAGTCTACAAGAGCCAAAGAACTACCATGTTGCACTAAGAGACAATGGATGGGTTGAAGCAATGCAGCTTGAGCTTCTTCAGTTCAAAAAAGAAGCAAGTGTGGGAGCTTGTTCCTTTACCCCAAGGTAAGTGTGCAATAGGCACTAAATGGGTGTTTAAGAATAAAACTAATGAAAAGGGCCAAATTGTTAAGAACAAGGCCAGGCTGGTTGTACAGGGGTTTCACAAGAAGAAGGTATTGATTATGATGAAACCTTTGCCCCTGTAGCCAGACTGGAGACAATTAGATTGTTCTTAGCCAATGCTGCCTTTCACAATCTTAAAGTTTTTTAAATAGATGTCAAAACTGCCTTTTTATATGGTAAAATAAAGAGGAAGTTTATGTGTGTCAACCACCAGGTTTTGAGGACAATAAACATCCTGATTGAGTGTATAAGCTTAATAAGGCTCTTTATGGGTTGAAACAAGCTCATAGAGCCTGGTATGAAACATTATCAAATTTTCTTCTACAAAATAATTTCACTAGAGGCTCCACTGATAAAACTTTATTCATAAAGAAAGTGGGACATCATAAGCTACTTGTTCAGATTTATATTGATGATATTATTTTTGCATCCTCTGATCCACAGTTGTGTGATGAATTCACAAAGCTGATGCAGCAAAAGTCTGAAATAAGTGCCATAGTAGAATTACAGTTCTTTCTAGGTTTGCAAATCAAACAAAGGGCTGATGGAACTTTCATTCATCAGTCCAAATATACAAAAGATCTTTCGAATAAGTTTGATTTACAAAACTGTAAGCCTTGTTCTACTCCCATGAGCAGCACCACACAACTGGATATTGATCAGAAAGGTAGAGCGGTTGATAAAAACCTTTACAGATGTATGATTGGGTCCTTGATGTACCTTACAGCTTCTAGACGAGATATTTTGTTTGCAACTTGTGTTGTGCTAGATTTCAGGCTGCACCTAAAGAATCCCATTTGATTGTAGTCAAAAGGATCTTTAGATATATGCAAGGCACTCAATTACTAGGACTTTGGTATTCCACTGGGCATTCTTGCAAATTAGTTGCTTTCTCAGATAGTGACTATGCAGGGTGCAAAGTCACCAGAAAATCAACTTCTGGTGGATGCCAATTTCTAGCCAATAGTTTAGTTTCTTGGCAGAGTAAGAAACAAACTTCAATTGCAACATTAACTGCTGAAGTAGAGTACATTGCTGCTGCAAGTTGTACATCCCAGGTACTCTGGCTTTAGAATCAATTATTGGACTATGGCATTACAGAGGCTAAGACACCATTACTCATGGATAGTGCTTCAGCTCTTTGTATTGTTAAAATCCAGTCCAGCATTCTAGGACCAAACATATTGAGATCAGACATCATTTTATTAGGTATTGTTAGGAAAAAGGTCTGATTGATCCAAAGTTTGTTCCTAGTGCTGATGAGCTTGTAGATATCTTTACTAAGCCTTTAGACAGTACAACTTTTCAAAATCTTATACTGAGGCTTGGTATGCTGCAACTAGAATAATTGACTAATACTGATGCTATCAGGTCACAAGTACTGATGAGCATTAGTATACAAAAGTCAAAAATAAGTACTGATGAGTTATTTTGTCTTTAGTATTTTTCAAATCTACTGATGTGTTACAACTACTGAAGGCTAAAATACTTCAAAGTACTGAAGTGTATTATTTGTTGAAAATAGCTGATGTAGTTACAACTACTGATGTGGTTATAACTACTGATGCCTAGTTATCAGAAATAAGTACTGAAGAAAAAATTTTGTCCACATGTACTGATGAGTAATTTTACACATAAGTACTGAAGACTATTTGTTCACAATCTCTGAAGAATAAATATTCACAAGAGCTGAAGGCCAATAAAACATCTGAAATTCAGACAAAGTCTGATGAGTAAATGTTAAGGTCAGAATGAAACAACTGAATTGACGACAACAGCTGATGAGTAAATTTTACTCTTCAGCTGATTTCAATATCTGTTGTTTCATATCCAAAAAACTGAAGGACAAAACCATGTCTTCAGTAGTTTTACAACTACTGATGACTAACACCAAGTTCTCAGTTGTTTACAACAACTGAAGCAAAACCATGTCTTCAGTAGTTTACAACTACCGATGACTAACACCAAGTCTTTAGTTGTTTACAACGTCTGAAGATGAAAACCATATCTTCAGTAGTTCTCAACTACTGATGATTAACACCAAGCTTTCAGTCGTTTACAACCTCTGAAGGTTAAAACCATGTCATCAGTCATTTCAAACAACTGATGACTAACACCAAAACCTTCAGTCGTTTCCTTTCAGCTGTTTCATAACAATTATAAATTCCTAACCCTAACTTCAGAGTTTTTCATTCTCTCATAACCTAACGTTCAAAAACTCTGAAACCTCTCTCCTAACATTAATGGCGACCATGCAACTCAAACCCAAACACAACTGTGTTGCCTACCTTACCAAATCACCATTTTGGACCAAGTTCGACAATGCCATTGATCTCATGATCCATTCCCAATAAAAAACGGCCTTTCGTCTTAAACCGACCATTCATGCCGAATAACTTCATCAGTTCTGGACGAACATCACCCTCACTGGGGAGAATGACACCGAGGTCTCTCTTCAGTCGTTCGTCAACAACCAGAAGGTGGTCATCACACCTGAAATCCTTCGCCAAACCCTAAAACTGAGTGATGCAACCTTCCCCACTGGATATCCATAGGGCACAACTGATCTATCCTTTGCCCACCATGGATACCAGGGTGACCTTATTGCTTCTACCATCCTCAAGAAGCATTTCCATGATGCTGAACGCCTTATATTTCACATGGTGAATATCTGCTTAGCCCCCAAAACATCCTCTTGGGATCAAATGTCATCTAGGTTGCAACAGGTATTATTCTCTATCCTTGAGCAACAAAACTTAAATTTTTCTAAAATCATGTTTTTAGAACTTAAGGATATGGCCTCAAAACCTCTTGCTAACCGATGGATACTATATCCACGGTTCATTATGGCCATTATAGAGAAACAGCTGAATGCAGAGGGACTTGTTGGCCTTGGAGTCCCTGCTATGGCTGTATTGCCTGAAGTATACTCCAAGCACAACTCTGACCAAACACTTAAACAGGCTGCCAAGCTGCTAAAACCCAAGCAGCTTGAACCCACAGCCTCCACCTCCAAATCCAAAGTCCCTACCAAACCTAAAACCAAAAATCCCAAAAAGGCTACTCAGGGAGATGAGTCCCCTGAGGATGCCCCTGCAACACAAAGGCAGGAAGTAGCTACTGGTAATCCCCCAGTAGTTACAAGGACTCTACCAGCTACAACCGCTCAGGCATCCTCTCAACAGGAGCCTGAAGCAACCTTTTCCGGGGCAGCCACATCTCTGGAACCTTTCTCACATGAGTAGGTTACCGTTGAAGAGCACCATTCTCCCCAGGTGCACATAGCTTCACCCCAATCTCCAATTGCAACCGCCCCTCAAAGTCCAACTATTAATATAGCAAAAGTGCTGACTCAGCTCAACACTCCACCCTCTCCCCAGGCACCTATCACAACTGGGAAAACCCCAACCAATGAGAGAGAGGACACAAGTGTTGCTGAGAACCCCCAACACAGGAATTATCATGTTCAATCTCCCAGTGTGGCAGAGGAGATAAGAACGTCTGGTGAGGCTGCCACTTCTCCTGATTCAGCAAATGAACAGGATACAGCTAGTAACATCTCTAAGTCCTCACCAGAGGCAACTACTAATGAAGGATTTAATCCTGAGGCAGGAAGTCCCTAGTACCAAGACAAAGGGGCACATGTGATCACTGAGCCACACTCAGCACATGTACATCCTGATCCAATCAGGAGGTCAGGTGATTCAGTTAACACTGATGATGACCTAGGCTTCTTTTATGATGTTCTAGCCCAGAACACAATTCTTGAGGAAGAGGTAAGTAGATTAAAAGAGCTACTTGCCAAATTCTCTCAATTATCAAGTCCATCTGCCACCATAAACCCACAGATGGCACCTTCATCTGAAGGTATCCCAACAAACACAGAGCCACTCCTAAAATCTCGACCACCAGCCTCTGTTTCTGGCACCATTGCTCAGGGATAGAACCCCTCTGAGCAAATGGCTGCCATCCTTCAAAATTCCTTGCCTCTCATCACACCCATTATCACTGACATTGTGATTATGATGAGAGGCTTCCCTCTACTATACAGCCACTAGTGGATGCTGCTGTGACTAAGAAGCTTTCTGACAGTCAAAACCTTGCAACCAATGCAACCAAAAAGGGGGAGACTCAGTCAGTGAAATCCATCAAGAGAAAGAGAGTGGAGGAGGAAAAAGAGAAAGAGAAAGAAACTGAGAAAGTGGTGGAAATAGAGAAGGAGTTGGTTGTGGAGACTGAGAAAGAGGAGGTTGAGAAGGGAACTGATATGGAGAAAGTGACTGAAAGTGCAAAAGACATTCATATCACATACAAGAAGAAGAAGGGAGAAAAGGAGTCTGAGAAGAAGTTGGATGGGATGGTAAAGGAAGCTGATGCTTAACACAGCCGGTCAATGGATAACATCATTGATCAGTTGTTTAGGTTGCTCAACTTGACTCAGAGATCGGGAAGTTAGAGGTACAAGAGATAGAAAACCGATGGACTTGCTATAGCCAAGAGGAGAAGGAGAGACTTGAGGCTATGGCAAGATTCACTTCGAAGTATCTGGGGAGATCAGCCCTGGAGATTAAGTCATGGCCCAGGGACAGCATCTTGGCAATAACCACCAAGATCTGTTCATCTAAGGTATTTACCAAGGGGCTGATCATAGAAGCCCCGAGTGAAGCCGGTGCTGAGAACAGGACTGCTCTAGCCAAGCAAACTAAAACCTCACTTATATCCAAACTGCTAGAATAGCCTGCCAAAATTCCCATACCAAAACAACCACTACCCTAACCTACTAAACCAACTCCCTCACCCACAAAACCAATAGCCGATAATGCACCCTTGAAGAGGAAGAGAAGGGTGTTGAGGCTAGAAGAAGAAGTAGAAGAAGATGATGAGGAAGAAGATAGGCTGCCAATCTCGACTATCACGTCATTGCCTAAGGCCAAAAGTCTCCCTCTAACAATTACTCCTAAGCTCCAAAGACAAAAAGTTAAAGTGAAGCTAGAAGAAGAAGAGCATCACAAACTACATGATGAGGAGTTGTTGAGAAGGGTAGACAAAGCATATGCAGCCTCCTCATCAATCATAAGAATGAGGAAGCAAGCTTAGAGGTTATACACTCTCAAGCATGTATTCCAATATCAGAAAGAGGGAGTGAGGATTTGGCCTGATCCCAGGGTGTCTCATAGGATCCAAAAGAAAACCATTCCTCAGAGATACAATGGGCAAGTGAAAAAGATTGTAGATGCAGTGATCACACTTGCGATTGTAGTATCACCCTGGGAGATCCTTGAAGACTTCAAGAAGGCCTATACATCTAATATGCCCCCACAAAAGATGCTGGAAAATAGAATGGTGAAAAAGGGGCTGGTGTATATGAGGATTGAGGAAATCAGGAAGGATGAGCTCCACTTACTACTAGAGGGTAATCACCCTGATGAGTTTGCATACAGAGAGATCACAACAGTGGAGCTCAAGAATGGAAAGCAGGTCAAATTCCTTTCTGAGTTCTATGGGCCTGAAGGATTCTTTGAGGGAGAGGCAAAAGAGCTCACCATGGAGGAACAGATTGTATTTTTGGAAGCCTACACCAGAGAATCATATAGGCTTATAGTTGGGAAGTAGGTCTTATGGATGGGGTAACAGCTCTGTGTCCAGTTCCCCAAGACAGAGTTCCCATCCATCCTTTGCCAATCAGATCTTTGGGACTTCTTCCCAGGCCTGTGCTGATATGGGTCATTCTGAGCTGATCCAGAAGAAAAAGACCAATCATTCTGCCTTAATAAGTGGGACATTCAATAAGCTTAAAGGTTTTGGCTGCATTGGTTCAGGGGGAGTTTGTTGGACCAGAAAAACCAATGAGCCAGATCAGAAAAACCTTTAAGTCCCACAAGACATCACAACAACTGCTGAAGGCCTCATCAGCTGTTTGACAAAGACTGAAGACTTCATCAGCTGAAGACTAAAGTACTGAAGATCATCAGCTGAAGACTAAAGTACTGAAGATCATCAGCTGAAGACTAAAGTACTGAAGATCATCAGCTGAAGACTAACGTACTAAAGACTAAAGTACTGAAGACCATCAGCTGAAGTACAAAGACTGAAGACAAAGACTGAAGACATCAGCTGATGACAACAACTGAAGACTTTTGCTGATGACAACAACTGAAGTTCAAGTCTGAAGTCCAAGTACTGAAGCCTTTAAAGTTTGTCACAACAGCTGAAGAAGTATTCTTCAGTTGTTATGATGTTTTCCTTTCAGACTTTTCTTTTTAGTAGTTTCATTTCTATTTCAGTACTTGTAAAACGACTGAAGTGCATGTTCTTCAGTCGTTGTAGTTTCAGTAATTGTAGTTTCAGTAGTTTCTTATCAGTAGTTGTAGAGATAGTTTACACTTGTCTTTTGTAAGAAGATGTCAGCTGTTTGACTTTTTCAGTAGTTGTGTAACTATCAGTAGTTTGTTGTAATAACAGTTAGATGTCACTGTCAGGTGACATCAGCTGACGTCATCTTTCCCTATAAAAGGGAAGATGACCTAATTGTAATTTGTCGAAGCTTATATTGAATGAAATACATCTTTTGTCCAGAAACTCTCTCTTATTATATAACCGTACTGTTACATTGCTATATCTCTTGTGTTCTTGTTTGAATTTGTCTAATTCGCGTACTAATTCCGCTGCTAATCTAATCTATTTGATCAAACTAGATGCTGAGATCCTTTCCACGGGGCCTTACAAGTTAGTATCAGTGCAAAAGTTTAATTGAATTGGGTAAATATTTTCAATTCCTAATCTTAAACTGAGAATGGGACTAAAGGGAAGGGATGCCAACCCAAGTAGCTATGTGCCATCAGGTACTTCTTTTCTTGAAGTTAATTGAAGTTACATGCGTGTGCTATTTGATTATGTGCTTATAGTAGATTTAGATACTGATTTAGTCAGGATAGGAAATGCTTAGGGTGTGAAGAGTAAAGTAAGTGGCTAATTACAACTGGCCACTTTAATTAGGGACTTACTATACTTAACATAATCTGAGATATTCCTTGAATGACCATATTAGTGTTTGAATCATATAGTGATTAGAGATTGGCGGGAGGTAGATCATCTAATGCCTCTAGGGGCGGAGCACAGGGAGGATGTGGCGCTGAACCACGTGTCACTAGGAACCAGGATAAGACTATTGAGAGGGCTCGTAAAGAGCCCGAGATGCATCACCAGGAAGGTAGTGATGAGTGTGCAAATCTAAGGGCCTCGGTAAAATAGGCGGTAATAGAGGAGAAGCACCAAGTCATGCAGACGATTCTGCCGTCGGTAGCGACAGAAGTGATTGAAGCTGTAAGGGAGAATAAGAAGAAAGAGAGAAGAAGGACCACGGGAAGAGAAGAGAGGGAACGATCAGAGACCGAGACGATTGTCTTGAGTGGGGAAGAGGAGGAAGAAGCGGTGCAGGAAACTACACGTGATTGCGACTACGGGGTATTTCAAAGATGCAAGCCCTCGACTTTCGGTGGGAATGGCAGTGCTACTGCTGCTCACCGATGGGTAAGAGAGATGGAGGTGGTGCTCGATATCAGTGAGTGCCGAGAGGACTAGAAGGTAAAATTTGCTACACACTAGTTTGTGGACACGGCCTTATGCTTGTGGGACAATATTGTCCAGGCTGAGGGTAGCAGGGCCATTAGCATGATGAGGTGGTCGGAGTTTAAGAAGCTAGTGATCGAGGAGTTCGGTCCTCATAGGGAATTAGACAAGATTGATAGGGAGTTCCTGAAGCTGGAGAAGTATACTACGAAGTTTAACGAGATGGCGAAGCTAGTACCGGATCAAGTGACGCTGGTATCAAAGAAGATCAAGAAGTACATTCAAGGATTGCCAGCTGATGTTCGTAGGCCCTTGATTGCTACCTGACCAAGCACTTTCAAGTTGGCAGTGGATTTGGCTAGGAGGTTGTACGATGAGAGAGAAGTAACAGTGGTTGAGGTGAAGAAAGAAGGAGGTGGTGATAGAAACTGGAACGGGAAGAGGTTTGGACGTGGCGGTTTCACTTCAAACAACAAGAGGATGAAGGTGGATGACCGTAGAGTGGGGTCATCAAGTTCGGGAATAAAGAAATGTGGTAAATGTGGAAGAGAGGACGTTGGTGAGTGCTAGTGGGGAATGAATGTGTGCTTCAAGTGTGGGAAGCCTGGTCATCAGGCAAAGGTGTGTGAACTTATACGGTGTTATAACTATGGAGAGGAAGGCCTGTAAGCAGGGATTGCAAGAAGCCACGGGCTGAGAGTTCTGGAATGAAGAAGAAGCCAGAGTAAGGATGACAGAGGTCGAATGCTAGAGCCTTCACGATGACGCAGGAGGAGACCAGAGAGGACCCTGATGTCGTGTCAGTTATGTTTCTTGAATATTGATAAGCCATTCAACATAGAAACTGCTATTGGCAAGTCCACTAGAAAAACTGATATAATAGTACGAAAGGATAAAGTATGAAATGAATGAATACGTGCGATACGAATGAACATGTGTGAAGGTAAAGAAAGTATTTTATGGAAGGAGTATTTTTACGTATGAAACGTATAAAGTATTTTTGATAGGATCAATTAGAGCAATCTGTAACAAATTATATGAACAATTCAAAGAAATACGAACAATTGTAATCAAATCAAGCAATATCAACAAAATTCAGAATTCATTGACAGCAAAGACGATTACAAGAGTTAGAAAGCAGTTCATGCAAAAACCTTATCATTCTACTCTTAGTCTAAGCTATTTATACTAGAAATTAAGGAACTAACATTTACAAAACTAGTCCCTATACTAGTATAAAATACAAAACTAGACACTAAAGACTAAATGTTAATCTTCTAAGGGACCTAACAATACTCCCCCTAAGATTTACATTATCTTCTGTCTTCATTTCAGCTTCATCCTTGCTTTTCTTCTTGATCTTTGTCTTTGTCTTCATCTTTGATAGCATTATCTTCATTCTTTTATTTTTTCTTCTTTAACCAAAGAATTCTTCAGGTTCTTCTTTAACTGTGAACGTTGGTTTCTCCTTGTAAATCTCTGTTTCTTTCAAAGCATTCTCTATTGATGACTTGAATTTCTTTGCTAGAACAGCTTGCTCTGGCTTTGACTCATTTGTTTTTATCTCTAACTGTTTCATTCTTTCCAAAGTGTTCTTTGACAAACATGCTATGTCAACATTAGCATATAGGTCAATAGGAATTCCACAGTCTTTAGTATACACTTCAAGCACACCTTTCCTTGAAATTCTCATAAATTCAATATCAGGAATATCTTTCTTCACTATATTTGCATAAGCCAGTGCTTTTCTTAGAGCAATTCTCTCCATGGCAGCACTTATAACATTGATAATTGACACAAAGTATTTCTTATCTTGCTCTGCTGTCTCATTCGATAGCTTTTCAAACTTTTGTACAGAAAAGAATGAAATGTAACATGGGTGTAACAATCTCAGTTCTAATGCACCAAACAATGTTATCATATCTTCATAACAATCTTCTAAATTTCTCACAAGCTTAAGTTCAAAAGTCTCTGAATTGTAAAACCATCTATGAATTGGTTTTGTCTTTTGATTCCCGTCAATCATCTTTAAGCCAAGAGTTGTCACTTTTTCCACAAATTTGTCATAGAATTCAATCATAAAGTGATCTTCATCTGATTGATTAACTTTCTTACTTCTCTTCTTCTTCATCAACATGAAGTATTCTTTATCCTCTTGTTCACACCTTTTTCTCAAAAAATTACTTGATCTTTCCAACCCTGTTCTCAACAAATCCACCATCATTTGTTCTCTCTTTGCATTTGAATGATTAATCAACAACAATCTATTCAATTCTTTTAGATCCCGCACTAGAAGTTTTATGATGCTTGCATAAAAGTGATAAACATCACACACAGCATTTACTCTTTTGATCAAAAAAGCGTCAAATACTTCATCATACTTCCATGCAATTATCTTTACTTGATTTGTGAAGTCAGGTGCAATCATTGCATTCAACAATTCAGCAACTGATTGACCTTTTTGTAATACATTCCTCACCAAATCACCTGTGGATCTTGACTTATCAAAAATTTGCATTTGATCCTCAGAAACCTTATAAGCTTGCTTTTCAGATTCTGGAAACATTCTCATTAACTCTTTTCTCTTTTCATGAGCTGTTGACTTCATTGCCATTTGTTTAATCTCCTGTGGCTTCAACACTTTTGTTCTTTTTGTAATTTCCAAGTATTGCGGATTATCAGTATCCAATATGATCATCTTTTTAGTTTGTTTTTCCGTCTCTTGGAATCTTTTAACTAGATTCCTCAATAATACAAATTGGAGTCTTTTCAATTTCCTCCAAGGATAATTTCTGGCTTGCAACCATGATCTTAAAGCAAACACACTCATATCTTCAGGATCTGGATGGTGCAGCTCAGAATTTGAAAGTTCATCAACATTTATACTTTCTTTTTCTCTATTCCATTCTCCATGTTCAATCACTATTTCGTTTGGATCAATTGGAGTAACAGATTCTGCAGCTGTACATTTCTCATATTCATCATTTATCTGAGAAACTGTTAGCCCATCTAAAAAGACTCTGTTATATTTCTTCTTAACAAGGTAGTTATACCTTTCTTCAAAATTTGTTGGAATTTCATCAACCCTTTGATCATGCTTAAAAGGAGGATTTTCAAATTCTTCATTCACATCTTCATCATCAAGTACCTCATTATACCAATCATCATTGAATTCATCTTCCAAGTCTTCCAAAGCACCAATTTTATCTTGAATACCTGGTTCTTGGCTATCTTGAATTTCTTCTTCAAATGACTCTTCAGTTCTTCGAGCCTTTGATAATGATTCAGGTACAACTTCTACATCAATTTCATCTATCTTTCTCTTCCCTTTCTCCATTTCAGAAACCTTTTCAACATCTAATGGAATATTTTCTGAAACAATCACAACTTTAGGAGAATTGGGTTTTTCACATTCTTTTAACTTCAATTTTTCTTTCAAACTTTCATTTTCTTCTGACAATTTCTTGAATTTCTCTTCAAGAAGGTCATAATCTTTTATCATCACCTCAAAATTTTTAATCACATCTTCTTTGTCTTTAGCATAAGACACAATCTTTTCATCTTTAATTAGACTTTCTTCTTTCAATTTCTCATTCTCTTCTTTCAACTTTTCAAGCTCATCTTTAAGATCTGCAATCTCTTTCTCTTTTGCAATGTTATCATCCTTTATTCTTTCAATTTCATCTATGTCCAAGATTTCATCAGTTTGAACAGACACATTATGTGTTGTAAAAACTGGCAATTCTTGATTAACATGAAAAGCATCAATAAAGTCATACTCAAAAGTTTGATTTTGCATATCAACATCTTGTTCATGTTCCACATCCATAGGCATTTCAGTATCTTCATTGTCAACTTCATGACCAGATTCATCATGACTCACATCACCTATATCTTCAAATACTTCATGTACACTATCATCTTGACCTTCACCACCAATTGTTTCTTCATTTTCATTTTGAGCTTCATTTGCATGCTCAGACATTGGTTCATCAATACTCATAGATTGGTGTGTCTCAGCTACATCACCAACATCATCATTATTATCATCATCATCAGAACTTGATGAGCTGTCATCATCATTTTCTTCATCATTCTCATCATTCTCATTTTGATCATCTTCTTCTAGAGGAAATACATCTATCAACTCAGATGGATCAATTGGCTCACCTTCTAACAAATGAAAATGATCCACAATGATATCTACATCATCATTTGCTACATTCCTCATGTAGTCAAACATAGGAACATTCTGAGCACCCGTTAACATTGTTAATTTCTTATATGTAATCTCAGACATGTTTTCCAAGATAAGTCTATCTCCCCCTATTCCATATACATGAATGTGTGGATGTTCTTCATTAATAATCATTTGAAGGAACCTGGGGTACATCAAATATTTATGTCTTGTTCCTTTCTCCAAATTGAAGATGAATCCATTCAAGATCCATTAAGCCATATTAAATCTTCTATTTGTTGCAATGGCCACAATTGGAGATGCTATATCTACTGGGAATGAATTCCACTTAGCACTCCTCTTTGACATACAATGTTGAAAGATATAACAAAGGAGCTTCCAATGATTATATACTCGTGCTCTGAAGAATTGTTTCTTCGGGAAATGATCAGGGTGACCCATTTCCATGAAGGTCTCTCTGCATTCATTGAATGTTAACTTAGCCAGATCTTCTGGATCATTGTGACCCAGTCTTAATGCAGTTCTAATCGATTCTTCAGACACTTCAACCATTCTATCTCTTGTCACAAATCCTCTGACAACTTTCCTTCCTTCATCATCTGCTTTAACTCTTGCTGTGCTCCAGAACTGTCTGATGAGTCTGTCATAAATCACTGTGTGGTAACACATGGCATACACATATTTGGTTCTTAGAAGAAATCTTATCATCTCTTCATAAGAAAGTGCATCTTGAACTTCATCATTGAGCAAAGCAACAATGTTGTGCTTAGGCACAAACTTTAGATCAGCCATCTGCAAAATTTTAAAACAATGATATTAGACAATATGTGAATTTTGAAGCAAATGTTTTAATGTGGGTTTAAAAATATAATGATTTAAGATATTATAAACTGATGTGTTAAAATAAATTTGAATTTTAAAATCAACTTGGAATTTTAATTTTAAGTGAAAACACTTAAATTTGAATAAAAGATGAATTATCAAGATTGATTTTAATTGAAGAATTAACACTGTAATTTATTTTATCTTATATCATTTTATTAAACTCTTTAATTTCTGTGATGATGACTTTTATCAATTTAAATTTATTTTTATTATTTTTTTATTATTTTTATTTAAAAATTATGAATCTGTTCATCTTCTTCATCGAGTTCATCATCAAACACTACTGTTCATCGATGAACCTTGAACAGTGTCTTCAATCAAATGTCAGATTAAACCAAGTTTAACATAACATAATGATCGAAATCACATGACAAACAAGATTCAATCATCAATTTCAGAAATTTTTCCGATTTGAATGATCAAATCTGAGTTTTTGACGAGTTTAGGGTTAAACGTCCGTACAGAAGTCGAACCCCTATCAAAAAATTTCCATTTAAACCACAAATCAGATTAATGTGAATCATACACTTACGTTCACAATCACATAAACACTGTCAACACTCTGTGATTTGAGCTCGAAATGATTTTAATCGAAGAAAGAGGGTTTTGTCGAGAGTTCGAATGGTCAGGGAAGGTTTTCAGAGGGTTTTCAAATGGGAATGAAATGAGATTCACAAGTGTTATATTTATACTGAGTAAATTTTTGTTAGACTTATGAGCACTGTACAGGCGTTTAAGTACTGTTCAGGCACATTAGGTTCTAAATTTTACTAAGTATTGAACATATGAGCACTGTTCAGTCATATGAGGCCAGCCGTATGAGAACTGTTCAGCCGTATGAGTACTGTTCAGTAGCATGAGCACTGTTCAGTAGTATAAGTCCTGTTCAGTAGCATTAGCACTGTGCAGTAGCAAAATGATGCTGAAATGCCCACACTAACTTCTTAGAAACATAACAACTGTTTAGAGATACAACAACTGTTCAGCCACATAACAACTGTTCAGGCACTAAGCACTGTTCAGATGTTTTGGCACTTGTATTTTTCAAATCTTCCACCCGCACACTGTTTAAACACATTAGTAATATTTCATACTAATATTTAAACAATATTGCATAATTTTTTTTACTTTTCCCTTAAATTTACACTTTTGACCCTCAAAATTGAACTTTTTACATTTTGACCCTCAAAATTGAACTTTTTACATTTTGACCCTTCATTTTAGTTTCAAAATGAACAAACCAAATATTTCAAAATTTGTCTTGTTTTCAACATTTCAAAGAAGTTTTTCCACTTGCTAAAAATTATGAGATCATTTTATCATAGATAAACACACACATACTTTGAAATTAAAGCATCATCCTTTCAATTCAACATGATCATTTTAATTTTCTGAGAATATTCTTATTGGTTTATTACTCCCCCTAAAATTTTAAGTTTTTGCAAAACTTAGAAGTTTACCAATAGACCATAAGAATATCACACTTAACATTGTTATATTGCTTGCACATAAGAAAACATGCACAAAATCAAAATTAAATCAGAATGAAAAGCTAATATTTACAATAGAATCATTGATTGCAGTGAGATCATATTAGTAAAGATCAGAACATTAAAATAAAAAATATGTGAATAGTCATAGACAATGATTAAATCCTGATCAAGTGTGTTCCAGGTCAGTGACATCACAGCAAAGGAGACACAAGATCTAAGGACAGAAAATGAGTGTTTTTGACACAAATTATCAGCTCACTTACTTTTTCAATTCTTGGATTGAGTAGGTTAGAATTATATATGACAAGATGTGACTCATACCAAGACTTAGAGGATCAACCATCATCAAGACATGCAAGGAAGCACACATTCTCAACTTATTACCTAACAAATATGCATAACCAGAGTTCATGTTACTTAATTGAATAGAGAATGATCATGGATAACCATTTGATCAACTCTAACCATCCATTTGAATGGGTTGTGCACATTGGCATCGTTTGCATCAAAGGAGAATATCCAGGTTTGTAATGACTTACAACAGAGGATATCTCAGCACTTCAGGTCTATGATGACTCATAACAGAGAAGTGAATGATGCTTGTAACAGATCTCATGATTAGTCACATTATCATCAGGTGTGAGTGGGAGTAGCTTAGCAAGCAGTCAATCTGATAAGCTAATACACTCAAAAGTACTTAGATGAATACACAAACAAGCATAGAGATTTGGTGTAATCGCAAGAATTTACTTGTTCAGTATACTAGCATGATATTGTCTACACATCAGATCCTGATCATGTCAGACTTTATTAGCGAGCGAAGTATGCAACTGATCTTACTAATGTACTATCATTTCTCACATGAGGCAAACACAGATTCATTCCTAAAAAAATTGAATTAGAAACAAAAAGAACTCTATTTTTGGAGTTTTTGATTTATAATTTTTTTTATTTGATTTCTAATTTTGTATTTTGTTTTTTTATAAAAGAAAACACACACACACAAACAATCAGGCAAATAACTATGAAAAGTTACCCTTATGAAGACCTTCAGATTTAGGAAAGAATTTGATCATGGAAAGATTCAAATTAGTAACCAGGTTTACACATGGTTAATAAGGCCAATTGACTCCACTAAATACTCAAACCTTCCTCGAAGAAAAGCTTTAGTAAATAGGTCTGCCAACTGTTTTTCAGTTGCTATTTGAATCAAAATGATTTCACCTTTTTCAGAATTATCTCTTAGAAAATGATATCGAATTTCGATATGTTTTGTTTTTGAATGTTGAACTGGATTAGCTGTAATGAACATAGCAGCACTGTTATCAATGTAAACGGGTGTTTTAAGAAAATTGAACCCATAACCTAGCAGTTGGTTTTGCAACCAAAGGATTTGAGAACATCCTGCTGATGCAGCTATGTACTCAGCTTCTGCAGTTGAGACCGAAACATTTTTTTGTTTCTTACATTGCCATGAAACTAATCTGGGTCCAAGAAACTGACAACCACCCGTAGTAGATTTTCTGTCTTGACAGCATCCACCATAATCACTATCTTTGTATCCATGTAACTCAAAATTACCCTCGTAAGGATACCAAAGCCCTAAAGTTGGTTTACCTTTGAGATACCTGAATATTCTCTTGACAGCAATTAAGTGAGATTCTTTCGGGTCGGATTGATACCTTGCACATACACAAACAGCATACATGATATCTGGTCTTGATGAAGTAAGATACATTAAAGAACCAATCATAGATCTGTATAGAGTTTGGTCTACTGATTTTCCTTTAGGATCAGGCTCAATCTTGGTGTTTACGTCAGCTGGAGTTCTTATGGACTGACAATCATGCAGTTTGAATTTTTTCAAGAGTTTGTCAACAAACTTCTCTTGATTGATGAAAATACCATTTGCATATTGTTGAACTTGCAATCCAAGAAAGAAATTGATTTCCCCCATAGAACTCATTTGGAAACGAGATTTCATGATTTCTTCGAATTCATTGCACAATGTTTGACTGGTAGAACCAAATATGATATCATCTACATACACTTGCACACATAAGAGATCATCATTATCCTTCTTTATGAATAAAGTAGGATCGATTTTCCCCCTTGTGTATCCATGTTGGATTAAGTGTTGAGATAATGTTTCATACCAAATTCTAGGAGCTTGATGTAGGCCATACAAAGCTTTGCTAAGCTTATACACACAGTGTGGAAATTCTGCATCCTTAAAGCCCGGAGGTTGCTTCACATACACATCATCAGTGATTGGACCATACAAGAATGCACCTTTGACGTCCATTTGATACACCTTGAATTTCATGAATGATGCATAAGCCAGGAAAACACGAATGGATTCGAGTCTTGCAACTGGAGCAAATACTTCATCATAGTCAATTCCTTCTTCCTGTGTGTATCCTTGTGCAACAAGTCTTGCTTTGTTTATTATAACAATGCCACGATCATCAGTTTTATTTCGAAACAACCATTTCGTGCCTATGGCATTTTCTCCTTCAGGTAATTCCACTAACTTCCACACTTCTTGTTTGTGAAATTGAAGAAGTTCTTCTTGCATTGCTTCAATCCAAACATTGTCCTGTAACGCCTCGGTGACGTTTTTAGGAACAATCTGTGAAAGAAACAAGAGTATAAACAAACATTAGCATGTTCAGATTTACTCCTAGTAGTTCTTTCATTCAGAGGACCAATAATCGGTGATGTTGGATGGTTCCTGTGGATACGAGATGTCAGTATCTCAGTTCCTTGAACATTAACATCCAGATTGGATTGGTTCAGACTGGAGAGCTGTTGCAATAAGGTAGAAGAATGTGGAGTGAAATTTGGAACTTGAGTCGGTGAATTGAGAAAGTAATCAAGGTTAATATGATCAATTGTATCTCCAGAGATAGAAGATGTACCAGACTCAGGGTGACCAATTTCTATACCATCATTAGGAATAGGTTGTGATTCTTCTTGATCTGCTGAAACTGAATGATCTGAAGCTAACGTAGCATGAACATTGTCATTGAATTGGATTGTTGAATCCTTGACAAATGAGAAGAATGGATAATCTGGGCGAGCATCATCTGAATCATCAGAATCTAAATCATCACTGAAAGATCCAATATCTCCTCTTGAGTTCTTCTTACCTGTAAAATCATCAGATTGATTAAACAAGTTAGGTTGAAATGAGTTTGACAAAGAATCTATATCAAATAACCATGCAGGACCATTTGAAACTGATGGAAAAGAATTTTCCAGAAATTTAACATTGAACGTTTCATTAATAATGTTTGTCCTAGAGTTATAAACTCGATAGGCTTTGGAAACAGATGAATATCCAACGAAAAATCGATTATCAGCTTTTTCTTCAAATTTTCCTAAATGATCACTTGAGTTAAGAATCATAACTGGACAACCAAATGATTTTAAAAAATTTATGTTTGGTTTCCTGTCAAACATTAACTCATATGGAGTTTTCTTTCTATCTTTCACAAGCAAGATTCTATTCTGAACAAAACATGCTGTGGATATTGCTTCATCCCAGAAAGTGATTGGAATTTTGGCATCAGCTAACATGGACCGAGCAGCTTTAATCAAAGTTCTGTTCTTCCTTTCAGCAACTCCATTTTATTGTAGAGTTCTAGGAGCACTGAACTGATGAACTATCCCTTTTTCTGCACAAAACAAATCAATGTTAGCATTTTTAAATTCTGTTCCATTATCACTTCTTATTATTTTCACTTTTTGTTCAAGCTGATTTTCAACTTTATTAATAAATTCTTTTAGAAGATCTGCAGTTTCAGATTTAGTTTGAAGAAAGAAAACCCAAGAAAATCTTGTATAGTCTTCTATGATAACTAAACAGTATGATTTTCGACCAATACTCCTAACATTAGTTGGTCCAAAAGGTCCATATGTAACATCTGGAGTGGCTTGGTGGTTGAGTTTATCAGCTTGGACTTATAAGACGCTCTATGTTGTTTTCCCTTCAGACATGCTGAGCAATGATCAGTTGTTGAAAACTGCTTGTTCATGTTTTTGAAGTTTGAATGACCGAGTCATCTATGCCAAAGCTGGCTTTCATCATTTGAAGCTTTAGCAATCAGGCATGTTGTTTCTGTTGCAGGATCCACTTGAGACATATCCAGTTTGTATACATCTTTGTCCCGTGCAGCTTTAACTATTACCCAATCATTGCTAATCTGAAATCCTGGTTTCAGGACATAACAGTGAGAATCATCAAAAAGAACAGAATAAGATTTGTCACAAATTTAGGAAACACTTAATAGATTAAAGTTCAACTGTGAACAAAAGTTGAGTTTATCAAAACTGATAATCCCATTTGACACTGTTCCCTCTCCTGTTATCTTTCCACCTGCATCACCTCCAAAAGCAATGTGTGTTCCATCTTTTAACTGAAAATCTTGTAACAAGGCTTGATTGCCTGTCATATGCCGGCTACACACACTGTCAACATACCATGAGTTTATTGGTCTCCGCGGGCGTACCTGCATTCAAAAACAGTTTAAGAAGAGTTAGTAACCCAAGCCGAGATGGTCTTGGGCTTGCCAAATTTATCAACAATTGTAAATTGTTTAAAATGAAGTTTGTTTGCATCAGGTTTCTTTTGAAATTTAGCATTTTCAATTCTTTTTAAAAACATGATGATTGTCTTTTGGTTGTTTTGTTTTCAAAACATTATATCTGTTTTCAAGATCATCATCAAGAAATCTTGAACCATTTAAGAATGTTCCTTTGTTTATTCTCACAGATCGTGGAATAAACTTTCTGGATTGTATTGCTGTGATTTGACAAAATATTTATTATCATAATCAGAATTGTTTCTTTTGAAAGATCTCAGACCCAAGGAAGGTTGTTGTTGTTGTGAATACTTAAATCCAATATTCTGATTTCTTTTAAAATGTGAGTTTACAAATCCTTGATTACTGAATTCCTTCCTTGAAGAGTTCTTTCTAAAGTAGCAATCATTTGTATTATGATTTCTTTCATCACATAAAACACAGTATTTGCTGAAGTAACAATCAGCTGTTGTGTGATTTGTCATATCACATATATAGCAATACTTGTTAAAGTAACATTCTGAAATGTCATGATTATACATGTCACAGATATCATAATACTTTTCAGAATGTTTAAACAACATTTTGTTAACCCTTAAAGTAGAAGCAACGTTTGATTCTTGTTTAAATTTAGGGTTAGGCAGATTATTCTGTTGTTTCTTTGGTGTGAATTTGGTCATTTGATTTTTAGGATTTTTCTTTTGGACTTGACCACAATTCTTTGACTCCTTAGATTCAAATCTTTTATGCACAGCGGAAGTCTTAGGACCTGAACTTGTTTTCAGATCATAGTTAAATTTGATCTTTGGTTTAGTTGTCATTTTTGTGATTGTGTTCATGTCAAAAGTTCCTGCTGACACAAACTTCACAGGTTTAATTTTAGTATTGTTCTGTGACTGATTGATTGATTCAGCTTTCTTAGCTTTTGCAGCTTGTCTTCTTCTTTGATTTCTTAATCTTGATGATGTTTTCTTGATTTGAGTTTTAATTGAATCTTGAGAAGATTCTTTTTGACACTCTTTATCTTCATTTAGTTCATTTGAACTTGAATCATCAGAAAAAGTATGATCTGTTTTAACCTCTTCACATTTTCCTTTCAGTTTGTTATTGAAATCAGTAGATTTTTCACTGTTTTGTTCATTTTGTTCAATAACAGTTTCACTTTTTGGTACAAACAGCTTCTTTTGCATTTGTTGAGGTTCATAAGATTGGACTTTGATTGGATGACCATTTTTGATCTTTTCTGAGTCAGTTTCTTCATAAACTTCAACATTTTTCTTTTTAAAGTTCTTTTGATCTTGAAATTCTTTAAGTTTAGCTTTGTTTTCTGGTGAATGATCATGAGTATTGAAATTCTCAGGTAATGTGTTTGAGATTGATTCAGGCATAGGTTCATGTGTGAATCCTAGTCCTGTTTTATCTTTGTCATTTCTTCCATTCACCAGTTGCTCAACAATTTTCTTTGAGCTTTTAACTTTGGCTAAATCTATTTGAGTTGCTGCATGTGCCAATTTTTCTTGTTCAAGTGTTTTGTTCATTTCTTCAAGTTGTTTCTTGAAAAGTTCAAGTTCTTTAAGAGTTTTGTTCCAAGAATCTTGAAGAGACATGATCTTGTCATCAGCAATTTTATGATCTGATTTTAGCTTGTTGTGCTTTAATTCTTCTTGTTTGAGCTTATCACATATTTTGAATGAATATGTTCTGTAGTGTTCAACCAGTTGGAAACATGCTTTTGTGCACATTTTCTCTCTTACGTCCACTGGTATTTCTGGATAAGAGTTAGAAGATTCAGTATCAGAAGATGAGGTAACAACCTTTGGTTGTTTAGACTGAGCCATAAGAGCAACTTCTTCAGTGGTTTCTTTTGGATCTGATTTGTCGCTCCAGTCATACTCTTCTTCTTGATCAGAATCATCATTTCTCTTAGGATCTTTATCTTCAGACCAGTCTTCATCATCTAGTTCAGCAACTAGAGCCAGATTAGAAGTGAGATCAGCAGTAAACTATTCTTCATATGCACCCCAGTCATAACCATCTTTGATGTTTACAACCAGTGCCTTCTTTGATTCCTCACCATTCTTCTCTTCTTTGAGTTCTGGCATAGGTAGGATTTGGTATGGCTTTTGAAATGTCTTGTTAGCCTGATGCTGATATTTTTGACTACTTGAACTACCATGACTGTTTCCTTCTTACTTCCTTGGAGCTTTACATTCTCTTGAAAAGTGACCATAGCTATTACAGTTAAAGCATCTTGATTTTGATTTATCAAACCCAACAGTTTTGTTTGCACTGGGTTCATAATTTCTGTTAGTGTAAGAATGCTTTTGAGTTCTGTAAGCTATCATGATCATTTGCGAGTTGAGATCCATCTCTTCTACATCATCAGGATCCATCTCAAACGAATCTTGTAGAACTAGCTCCACTTGAGTCAGATGACTGCCTTTATAAGCTTGGAAACTTGCCATGAATGCTGTAAAAGAAGTTTTTGATTCATCATCCTGTAAAAGAATATTAATTACATCCTTTACTTTGCTGGGATTGGGAGAGTTTGAGGATGGCATATCAGTTTGAGGTTTAGTGATTTGACCTTTAGGAGAAGACTGTTGTTGTGGTTCAGAAGAGTAAGCAGGTGTACTGGTGAAGAATCCTGCTCCCACAAACAGATCACCTTCATCTTCAGGAGTTGATTGGTCTTTAGCCAGAAATGCATTCCCTACTGTATTTGCTGGAGAAGCAACATACTTATACTGAGATGTTGATGCATGTCTATCATTGTTTCTTGAACTTTCATCAATCTCTACAGATTCAATCTTAGCAATGAGAAGGTCAAGATCCATTGGAAACTTTTCAGTATGTTTCAACAAAGTAACAGTTTTTTTCCAAGATGATGGTAGTGCATTCAGAAGTCTGTTGTTTAGATCCTTAAGATCATTCTTGATTCCCAAGGTAGACATTTCTGTAGTTAATTGCACAAACCTGTTAATCATTTGATTAATAGTTTCTCCTGCGATGTGCTCAGAATAATCAAGTTTCCTTTTAAGTTTCAGTTTCTTAAGGTCTTGAATTTCCTTCCCTCCTTCACATATAATCTTCAAGGCTTTATACATTGTAGATCCAGTTTGATAGTTTTCAAGCCTTGAAAGAACTTCCAATGGTAGTCCTTTACACATGAGAGAATAAGCTTTGATGTCATTCTTCACCTGCTTTAGATCATCACCATGAAGATTATCTTCTGGATAAGGCTCTTGTGAATCTTTAGAGTACACAAATCCTCTGTCTGGTCCATCAGTGATAATAGGGATATAAGGTCCTTTTTCAATTGATTTCCATAGATAAGTGTCTATGGAATTCCAGTGATGTTTCAGCCTAAGAGACCAGTTTTTAAAATCAGCTCTATTTTTAAGTTTTGGAACTCTGTTTTCAGAATCTTCTGATTTCGCCATTCTTATATTTTTGTTGTTTTTCTAAGTTTTTGAATTAAGAAAAGACTAAAAAAATATTTTTGGATTTTTGAATTTTTGAAAAAATTTCGAAGTGTCAATGAAGAAGAGTCTGAACAGTGGTGATAAGTCCCAACAGTAAGAAACGCCCCAACAGCTAATAAGTCTAAGGGATTGCCTTAGAAAATTTCTAACACCAGTGTTAGAACTACCAAACAGTAGTGAAACGTCTTCACAGTTGAAACTCTCGCAGTGGTTATACGCCCACACAGTAGTTATACTTCCACACAGTGGTGGTATTCCCAAACAAGTGAAACTTCCACACAGTGGTTATATGCCCACACAGTGGTAATACGCCTAGGGGTAAAAAGTCTGAATAGTTGAGAAATGTCTAAACAGTTCTCAAACGCCTAAACACTTTGGCAAATTTCAGTATTTTCCAACCCTAATACGCCACATTCACCATGTTCTTCATAATGTAACGAACTCTGAAATTTCAAAATCCTTCAATTGTTGATGAATTGAACTAAATCTTTACAACTAGTTCATTTTGATGCCGATAGTCAATCTTCTAACATCAATTGCAGTAATTATCAACAATTTTCACTCAATTTCAGAAATCTCAGTTCATAAACTCAAGAACAACTTTTCAAACACTTTTTCACTGATTCACTCAGTATTGATGAGATGCACTGCAATTTGTGATTCAAATCATGTTTCTGATGATGAAACACAACTCTGATTCACAATATTTCACTTGAATTATCAATCTATTACAGATTTCAGTGGATTTTTGAAGTTTCTTTGTTTGAAAAAACTTCAAAAACACTCAACCGAAAGCTCTGATACCAATTGATAGGATCAATTAGAGCAATCTGTATCAAATTATATGAACAATTCAAAGAAATACAAACAATTGTAATCAAATCAAGCAATATCAACAAAATTCAGAATTCATTGATAGCAAAGACGATTACAAGAGTTAGAAAGCAGTTCATGCAAAAACCTTATCATTCTACTCTAAGTCTAAGCTATTTATACTAGAAACTAAGGAACTAACATTTACAAAACTAGTCCCTATACTAGTATAAAATACAAAACTAGACACTAAAGACTAAATGTTAATCTTCTAAGGGACCTAACAATTTTAATACTTATAAAACTAGAACTGAATTAGCAACGCTGACTTTTATGCATATTTAGTTGGCAGGTAGTGGTTGCTGAGGATGGCATGCAGGGAGGCTACTTGGCGGGGCAAGACTGGCATCCATTCACACATGATTATTATATGCAACCAAAGAATTTTGTCTTTTGTAGTTTAATGATGCTGTATTGCATAACAACGGTAATTATAAATAAAATGAATGGTTTTTGTTAATGACTTCCACTCCATTGTTTTAAGAATTGTATTATATTATGTAGATTTAATGCTATGAATGACCAATGGTGAGGTGCCCAGGGACGGGGCCTTACATGAAGGATTGATCCGAGATGAGTTAAAAAGAACATCCAAAGAAGGATCACTATTCTCTTCAGAAGAGGAAAGAACCAGGGATGACCAATTCTAAAAGGAAAAACTTGATCAGAGCAGCCAAGAGACGATCAAAGAAGGCTCAAGAGATTAAGGCCACCTTTAACTCCAAGCTTAAACAAGTCTTCATCTCTGCAAGATTTGATGTGGTAAAGGGTGAAGATTTGACTATGGACTCTAGTACCGAGAGATGCAGTTCACGTCCAAGTCATCCTTGTGAATAAAATAAGGTTGATTAGCTGTGCACCACTACCACACAGTCTAAACCATCCGTTCCAAGAGCAAACCTCACCCTAAGAAGCCTGTTGCATTATTTGTGAATAGTGCATAATGTTCAGGGTATTGTACATGTCACCGAATGTAATGAACATACGAATGAATGTATTGAATGTATGAATGAATGTAACGAACGTACGGACGAATGTAATGAATGTGTGAATGAAGGTAAGAAACGTAAGAAACGAATGAATGAAGGAAAGAGTTTATGAACAAACGTGAATGTTAACGATGAACGGTACACGAATGAAAGCTAATGAATGAATGAAAAAGATAATAATAATGTTATCTAAGAGTACGTATGTTGTGTGATCGTATGTATGTAAGAACGGTTTTAACGGAATAAAAGTATGTTTTATTATAAAAGAAGAACTCACTCAGCAACGTTGATTTTTTATGTGTTTCCAGTTGGCGGGTAGTGTTGCTGAGGATGGCACGAGGCGGCTACTCAGCTCTTTTGGGATGGCATTTCTTTGTTAATATTTTTTTAATATATAATTTTGAATGTATTTAGAATACAAAGTGGTGTCTGTTGAGGATTCGGATAAACGGGATTACTTAAGGAATCCTCTCACCACCACCAGTTACTGTTTATGACTAGTTTGTAATTGACTAACGATGTAGTACTTTGTAAAAGCTTTTACGATGAAAGGAGATATCTCTTTTGAATGTTTCCGCTGCAAGGTCTATTTAAAATAGTTATAAAGTATATGTTTTATGTGCAATGAATGACCAACTGTGAGGTGCCCGGGATCGGGGCCTTACATAATAACACAGAAGTTTTTGCTCCTATAGCAATACTTGAAGCTATTAGGATGTTCCTTGCTTTTCCAGCATCCAAGGATTTCAAGGTCTAGTAACTTGATGTCAAGTGTGCTTTCTTATATAGGGTGATTGATGACGAGGTGTATGTTAAACAACCACCTATTTTTTTAGACCTAGATCATCCTGATTATGTCCGCAAGCTTGATAAAGCTCTTTAAGGGTTGGACCATGTGAATCCAAGGATGGAACATGAATTATAAGATTAGATCATACGAATAGTGATCGTGGAATTATCACTAATCGTTGTTTAATTAATTGTTGATGAAATAGTAATTGTAATATGAATCAACAAAGAACAAATCAGATAAACAAAAAGCAGATGAAAGTAATAGATGATTGGGTTTGAGAATGATATTCTCTTTTGATATGAATCAACAAGGACAGAATATGATGATTGAGTCAATGATTGTAGTGCCGAATCAAACAATCAATGAACATTGAATACATGAAATACTCTTAAATGCACTTTTGTATTGATTAGATGAACTGTTACAATAAATGCTAGGGTTTGAGCAATCTACAGTAACAAGACACCTAACATAGGATGAAAGAAAGTATATTCTGATTGTCTATTCTAAATTACAAAAGTTACCTCACATACGAGGTTTCTATTCTATTTATAGGCTGACTTAAAGCCTGTACAAAAAGACTAGACTACCCTTACAACTATTGCAGAATAATCTAAGTACAAAGTCTTCATGCGCATTTGTAGTTGTTTATCCGCATTGACTAATGCGGATTAGTTGACTTCATCAGCATTTGTGCTTTCTTCAATCGCATTAGTGTTTGGTCATCAGCATTGACAGATACGGATGAACAAACACTTAGCGCATTTGTTGCTGAGCATCCGCGTTAGTTAATGTGGATGAACAAAAGTCTTGTCAGTATTTGTTCAGCTGTCCGCATTTGTTAATGAGGATGAACAAATACTTGTCAGCATTTGTTCTTGGTCATCCGCATAAACAAATGCGGATAACCGACACTTGTCTTCTTATTGTTGATGTAGATTCTTCTTCATACGCATTGGTTCTTGGACTTGGGGAGATTTCCAGCAGAACAACCATCGACCACTTGAATTGGCATGTATGATCCTTTGAAGGTCCAACAATACTCCCCCTAAGTATTATACAGCCTATGTACTTCAAGGGTTTGAGGGTGGATGAGGTTGTGAGGATTCTGCTGGGTCTTGTGAAGTAGGAGGAGATAAAACTAGAGCCGGGTCAGTATATGAAGGATCCACAATAGATTTGATCATATTGGAGAATTGTCTTGCATCAGCTAATCTTTCTCTCTCAACACATGGATCTTCATCTGGCTCTTTGTGAATGGCATCAATGGGCATCTTCTTCAGTGAGACAGGCTCCCAGATAGATACAATAGACAATCAATCTCTGTGAATTAGGAGAGCACCATCCATATCAACCTCTAGCTTCACAATGTTGCCAAACTACAAAGGAGTCTTCTTCTTCCTCCTTTGTTCTTTCTTTTTGATAATTCTATCATAGGCCATCTTCAGCAGTTTGATGCACTTCAGAAAGAAGCACATATCAGCTTCACCAAGCTTTTTGTTGATCTCCGTGAAGTACCTTGAATAGATGTAGTGGATATAGGATTCATCTAGCAATCTCACCTTATATCCACTAAATAGTCTAATTTTAGCTCCTTCCTTTCCTCCCCACCTTCTTTCAATTACCGACTCATAAGTTTTCTCATCATAATACACATTTGATATTGGTACAGAAGTGTGTGTTCTAGCTACCATCTTTCTCTTCAAAGATTCAGTGGGTTTCACCATAAGTTCAGGGAATATCACTTCTTCAGCTGGTGTTATTTGTTTCTTCTCGAGGGGATTGACAAAGGATCTATCCTTCCTCATGCTGATAGCTTTTAGAGATTTGAAGTTGTCAGTTCTCTTGAACATCCTCATAATGTCTTCAAATTCATATTCCCTGAATGTAGCCTTGTGATTGATCAATCTCAGATTGGCTAGTTCCTTCAAGTCATGGATCTCCAGAGAGTTCACCAGAGCAGAGTACTCTATGAAGAATTGGACTAATCCAGATATCCTCTTCACCGTGAACATATTCCAGTCACTATCATACTTCCAGGCAATAATTTTCTTATCAGTCTTGCCCTGGGAGTAGACACACCTTTAATCATCTCTGCATTGGTGAGTCCTCCATGAAGCTCTATCTGTGAAGGCTCAGCAAACCACTTAGGATATCTATGTAGAATAGCTGGCAAGGAGTCATGATCTCCATGGGTGAGGCTCATGTCTTGAGCTGATACTCTTGTTCTTGGCTTTTGTCTGGTGATTTCCTCCTCTAATTTCTTCAGCCTTTCCTTCTTCTCATTTATCAACCTAAGGATAGCAGCCCTTAGGGAATTAGTCTTCATATTGCCAAGTTTCCTCCTTGTAAATCCTTAAGCAGACATATATTCTTTCATCTCCCTGTCTGTCATGCTGTAGGGATCAGGATACATTGGTTGAGAAGTTATAGCTGGTTTGGCTTTTGTAGTCTTGACCTCTGAGGCTTTGGGAGATTGAGTCTTTTCATACTTAGTTTCAAAATCAGGGTCTAGCAGTTTGTTCAACTTTTCTTCTTCTGCTACCATGCCCTCATATGTCATCCCAAACACCTCATCTGAATCATATCCTTGGTCAATGAAGAATACAACTTTCACCATAAGATCATCAGACTTGGCTTTTTCTACCATCTCATAAACAGATGGCTCTTCTTTGATAGGGCTTCTGCTAACTATTGGTTCATCAACCACATAGCCATCCGGTATCTCTCATTCTTCATGATCAAGGACTTCAACCCTTTTTTTCAATAAGGCTTCAGCTTTCTCATGCTCTTCTAAGAATTCAGCTATGGCTACTAGGCTCCGGGGATCATCGTTTTGCTTTTTCAAGTCCGGTTCTTCTTCTTCTATAGGCCTTTTCCCTTTTGCCTTTTCAGTTAAGTACTTCCTCTTTCTGGTATATGTTTGCATACTTGGACCAAAAGAGGGTTCAGCCATTTCAGCTTCTTTAGGCAGTTCTTCAGATTTATCCTTTTTCAGGCATATGAACTGCCGCAGCTGCTGATTCTTCTTCTTGTTGTTATTGTTCACAGAGCTTTCTAATTAACTCTTTTTGCTTATCAGTTAGTGACACAGCAGGCACAAGTTGCATGCTCAACTCCTTTTCAATTGGCACAGGAGATTGAGGTATCACTACTATAGGTTGCGTAGTGGGCCTCTAGTTCACTATGAAATCACAGAAGTCATCATCAATGATACACTCTTCAGCAGAGAACATATCCAGAGCTTTGATCATGTCACTGAATTCAACTTCTTTAGTGTGGACTTCTTCTGGTTTCCTGGTGTAGACTACCATCTCCATACGTGATTCATCATGCTTTGAACCACTAGTTTATCCTTATTTCTCAACTTCAGAGAATTTCATCTTTTTGGTTGGAGGGAAGTCATCATCACTCTCCCCTGACGACTCTTTGTCACTGTCTTCTTTATCATCTCCTCTTTTTCTTTTCTCTTCTCTCTTATCACCCTCATCATCCTTATCCTTTTCTGCCTCTTGTTTAATTCTGACCAACAGTTCTAACTCAGAGACTCTCTTGTTTAGAGCCTCTATCTGTTTTTCAAGGTCAAGGATAGTGATAGATTGTTCTTCAATCAACCCTTCTTGTTCTTCCATTGATAGGGTATGGATAGTCAAATTGTCCAAGTGACCGCTGACTTCATCCCTCGAGTGTTGAAGAGCATCTTTCAGTTTCTCAATCTCCTTATCTTTTTATTTCTTCTCTATCTCATGTTTTTCTTTCACATCTCTCAACTCCTTCTCTTTCTTATCCAACTCTAGAAGTCTCTCTTGCAAAATACCAGATCTTCTACTTAGTATTTTCTCCATTTTAGTAACTTTCTGAAGTAGCTTAGAGATCATCTCATCTTTTTCATGAGGCTTGTTTACTCCTGATTCAGCATAACTTTCTGATGGAGCAACCTCGGATGTAATTTGCCTCACAGGAATCCTGGTATGATGATCCTCCTCATCAGATGATGATTTGGATTCCTCTATAGAGCTGGTAGAATCACCAAACTCTTGAGGTTCAGTAGAAGAGGGAGATGGGATAGGTGAATGATGAGTGGGTGATGGAATAGGATGATGGATTGGTGAGTGTATGGGTTATATATGTGGTGAGATGATAGGTTGAGGTTGTGGAGATGGGATTGGTGATCTTTAAGGTGATGGTAATGGTGAAGGCATGAATGGAGAGGCTATATCAGCTTCATGAACAGAACATCCAGTGTGAAGATCACCACCTACATCACCTTGTGGTGACACTGACCTCTGTCTATCCTCAGACATAGTAGCTTGCTCCTCAACATGTCGTTGACTAGGGGCAGCTTGTTCTTCTTCATGAACAGGCTCATCAGTAGGAGCCTCTTATTCTTGTACCCCTCCTTGATTGATCTATTGCAACATCCATGGCAATAGAGGGAAGAATGTACCACTGTAGTAGTTCCTTGGATCTCTCTTTTTGATGTACTGATACGACTTAGCATTGTAGTGAGGGATGTCCATCACTGGTCCTATAGGTGCAAGGTCAGGGAAAGCTTCATTGATGAAGCACTGAATAAATCTAGGGTACATCAAGAACATGTGTCTTCTACCCTCTTGGACATTAGAGACCAATCCATTGAAGATGTATGCAGACATGTTCAAAGGATGGTTAGTACATAGAGCACATATGGCAGAGGATGTAGTCACTGGGATATCATTCCATCTAGTCTTCCTCTTGGATAAGCAATGTTGGAAGATGTGAATCAGAAATCTCCATTGCAAATCTACCAATCCTTTCACTATTTGCTTTCCTTCATAAACACCTTTATAAACAATGTTGGGAAAGAAGTTTATAATCTCATCATTCTCAAGCTCCAAAGGAGTATCAGCATCATCTCCAAACTGTAGACACTGTCTCACAGTTTGCTCAGTAATGGCTAGAGTGTGGTCATCTGTGATTCTTGTAGTTAAGGTCCTCACACCATCAACTTCTACTACTTTAGCAGTTCCCCAGAATGATCTTATGAAGTTCTCATAGATAATGGGTCTGACTGTAATAGCATGTGCCACTCTTATAGTCAAGATGAATCTAATCATATCTCTTAATCCTTCTGCCTCAGTAACATCATGGTCAGGATAACCACTGACATTATGGAGCTTGCTCCATGTGAGGTTGCCATTGTAACCTACATTCAAGGCATATGAATTAGAATAATGAATAAGATATATCAGAAAGTTTATCATAAATCAGACTAAGTTTATCACAGTTTGACTTTTCTTGGTCAAAATTGAGTGTTCATATGTATTGTTTCATATGAATTTGACCTAATCTGATTTAGTGATGCATGTTTATTTTGATGAGTTATTCATGATTGTGTTATTTATCTTTTCTCAATTTTAACTCATTTCAACCATTGGAATTGACTTTGATTTCAACATTTCTAATTTTGACATGCCTTTTTCATAGGATGAACAGAAATTATGAAAATCAATTGTTTGTTGATTTTTCTCATGATTGTCAAGTGTCTTTTAGTCAAAATTGTTAATGGTTCATGAACATTGGTTGATTTGGCATTATGCTTTCGTGAACTAGGTTACTAAGTTCATTGTTTGGGTGAGTGTCTGACAGTTAGGGTTATTAACAGTTTAAAATCTTCACCTTTTCCTTGATAATACTGTTGTAGTGAATCGAAGATGGGTAAATATTGGTAAATCGAACTTAGAACACAGGTTAGATGATGAAGAAGATGATGTAGATGAACAGTAACTTTAATGGTGCTCGTCTCACTTTGTAGTCTCTCAATTTTGAAAAGTATTAAATGACCTTTTGATTTTGGTTTATCTAGTCATTTTAATGTTTTTCTCAAAATCTAATGAGTTTTAAAACAAATGCGGTCAAGTTTTAAATTTACTGTATCAAATGCGGTTGAGAAGATGTTCATTAGCATTTGTGTACTGCTGCAAATACGGAAGAACAAAAGTTAATCAGCATTTGTTCACTGTTGCAAATGTTAAAGAACAAACACTTGTCAGCATTTGTTCACTGTTGCAAATGCGGAAGAACAAATTCTTCAAATTTCAACTTTTAACAAATGCGGTAGTGCAAAAATCTGTCCGCATTTCTTGAACTTGTGCATAATGACAGAGCAGTATTAGCACATTTCTTAATTTTTGATAACACAAGTATACAACCAAGTTTAAGTATTGATTTCAGCCTTTCTTGAGAAATGTGGCTGAAGAAAACAAATGCGGATGAACAGCATATTATCCGCATTAGTTTTCATAATTAAAAACTTCAGTTGTGGTGAGACTAATGTGGCAGAGTGAACTTATCCGCATCACTTTCACTTGTGTTTCATGACACAAAACCATTACCTGCATTGGTTGAATGCTTGGGTTACCTTCACCCGCATTAACCAATACTCTTACACGCATTAAGTTTTGAACTTAATGTTTCTGCTGTGGCTGGTTTTGGCTGACTTTTCTTTGATGCTTTATCTTTATAAAGCAATGTTTATTGCCTTTATGAAGATGAGTTTGTTGCTTGATTCTTATGAAGTTTTGACTGAATCTTGGGATATCAATTCTTGCTTGGATTAACTTGTACATCAAAGGTGATGCAAGTTTCCCTTGGTTGACTGATCTTGGACTTTTGTGCATCAAGATGTCTGCAAGAACTGAGATACTATGGTATAACTTCTGCAACAACGCTGTCAGTTTTCTGATTTTGCAAAATGTTTTTGAATTTTCTAATTTTAAGAAAGGAAACATCAGTACAAAATGATCAAAATTTTAAATTACTCCCCCTAAAGTTTATATCCATAATAGATAGAAACTTTTAAGTGTTTGAAAATTTTAAATAGAGAATCTTTTTATGATTTTTGCCTTCTTAATAGTACAAGAAGTTAAGTTGTACCTTTCTTTGGGATCATATCAATCTTACCTTTCACAGGTGCTAGCAATTGTTAGTAAAACAGACATGGTCATGTACATATTGATTGAAGTTATGTTTGTCCTCTTAAACTCATACTTGGTTAATATTCTGATGTAAATGATCTTATCATGTTTTGAGTTGATTTTGTATTCAACATGTACCTCACACTCAAAAGCATGGCAAGGTCAACCATCTGCATGCAATGTATGGTAGAACTTTTAACATCTTACTTAACCAGGTTACTTGAAATTTCATTTTGCTTGATCCTCATTAGGATTCTTTTGTTTTGATCCTTTTATCAGTTTGATCCACATTGGGATTCTTTTAACTTCACTTTGGAAGGTGATCTCTAAGGATTATTTTGTTTCATTCACTTGGAATGCATTTTGTGCTTTTGATTCATCCAAATTGGATGTGTTCCATATTGGGAATCTTGATGGATCATGACATCAGCACTATGTGCTTGTTTCTCCAGGTCTTTGCTTAGCAAAACAAAGGAGGAACTGATGTGAGTAAAAGAGATTCATAAGTCATCATTACCTGGGGTGTTTAGGTTGCTACACACACATATTTGGATAAGCCAAAACTTACAAATACTTTGAGATGATAGCATCACAGTTGAATATAAGCTTTAGTTCATCACTACATTTTGTTTATTTTCCAAGTTGAGCGTACCCACATATCAGATAAGTAATGTTAGTCATTTGAGATTTATAAATAAGCATAGTGAATGATATAATGACTGTAATTGTATCATTTGCCCTTAGATAAACTATATACTTCTTCTTTTGATTTCTTTTTGGTAATTTTTGAAATATTTGAATGTTTTTGTTTATTTTCATTTTACTCAAGATTAATCATGCCAATTGATTGTACTAAGAATTCAGTTCTGGTTGGATCAAATGCCTTAGTGAATAAATCAGCTAATTGATTATCAGTGTGAACCTGTATCAATTTGATTAATCCCTTTTCAGCACAATCTCTCAAAAAGTGATATCTAATTTCAATATGTTTAGTTTTTGAGGGTTGAACAGGATTATTTGTTATGAACATAGCTGTTGTGTTGTCAATGTGAATTGGAGTGTGTAGTAAGTTAAAACCATAATCAAGCATCTGGTTTTGAATCCAGAGTACTTGAGAACAGCATGCAGATGCTGCTATATACTCAGATTCTGCTTTGGAGACAGATACACATGTCTGCTTTTTGCACTGCCAGGAGACCAGTCTGGGACCAAGAAATTGACAACGGCCAGAAGTGGACTTTCTGTTGAAATTGCATCCCCCATAATCACTGTGACAACCTGTCCCAAGGTCACTATTCTAAACACGAATTTAATTGCATCATTTCCTATTTTATGAGAATTAATAATAGAAACAATTTAACTATATCAATAATTTAGAATCATCAATTGCTATTATTTACATTTTATGATTTTATGCGATTTCTATGAATTTTAGTTATTTTAAATTTTAACTTTTAGAAACTGACTGCCTGGGAATGTTAGTTATTTACCCTAAGTGGAATTCAAATGTGTGCATATACACACACACTCGTAATTTTCGGTTCATGCATGACTAATCATGCACATGACAATAACTAACAATACACACTAACTAATATTTATACGCTACATTACAAATTAATACAACTTAATAATAATTTTTGATTAAAATTTAATCAAAATTGAACCCCCACTACACTCCAAAATCGGCCGCCCCCCTCCCACCACTCTTTTCTTCTCTACACCACCAACACTCTCACCATACAACACCCATGCAAGATTCTTTCACTCCCACTCTGCTCCTCTCTTCCTCTCGGTTCTCTTATAGTATAAACACACCCACACACACACTTAAGTTGAATTCTCTCAAGTTTCAGCCTTGTCCATCGAGGAACAAGCATCAACATCATCGGCCCACATCAAAACCGTAAGAAGGAGAAGCTTTGTGAGCTTTTGGATGCATGTTTCCACTTTGGTCGACCTCTCCAGCCTTTGTTCGAGATTCTAAAGCCAAGTACAAGGATATTCTAGCCATCCACAACCATCAACACCTTCCAACCGTGAGTTACATCAAGTGTAAGCTCCATATGTCGGTTTTGGTCATTTCTCAAGTTTGTCTTCATTTTTCACTCAAAAACCATACCATATCTTGTTCTAACAGAAGGTTTCTGCTACCACCTTGTTCATGGAGAGCTTTTCACGTTCTTGAAGGTATCATACAAGTAAAGCATGTCAATCTATAGGTGTAACACGAGTTACACCTAGAAAACCCTCTTTTTGGGTGATTCTCACCATCTAACTTGTGCATCTTGAAACTCCGTGAATCAAGACATGTAACCTGCTTTTTAATGGTTCATGAGACTTCTAATAACCTGTTTTAAATGTTACAAATGGGTATACACCATGAATGGGAGGTTATAGCATAAAAACACCTTGAAAATCCTTCTTTCTACAAGTAACAACACACTTTAAAGACTTGTTTGAAAACCCTCTCAAACAAGGGTCATAACCTGCTCAAAAATAAGTTTTAGACACCCCAACAAACTGATTTCTAAGTTAGATGGAGTTTTGGTAATGGTTAAACTCAAGTTACAATGATTTACACATGTGTAATGGTCGGTTATGACATTTTCTATATATTTGAAGTCTATGGATGTCTAGAACAACTAGGCCATGATTTGGGACTAAAATTTCAGAAGGTTTTGATGAATATTAAGAGTGTTAATAATGTTTAATCTCTGGAATAAAGGGCATGTTGTGTTTAGACTCATTTTAGTCACTTTCGGGACACGAAAACATGGTAAAACTACTTAAAAACAAGAAAGCTTGGGCTATAAACTTTTTAAAGAGAATTACGGGTTCATTAAGGATTAAAAAAGTGTTCTGGAGTCAATGGGAAATTTTAGTTGTCAAAAGGTAATTTAAATGGATTTTTAAGTGAAAATGGGTACAAACTGAGAGACGTTTTTAAGGAAAATCTAAGAAAAATGAGTATAAAGTTAGAAATTATAAAAACCATGTTACTACAGTAGGTTAAATGATAAAATAAATTATAAAGTAGAATGGTTGGTCAAACAAGCTTTTAAAATGGTCAAACTCAGTTAAAAACGCGTTTTAACGGTTTAAATGTAAAAACGAGTGTTTCCACTACTAGAGGCAAATTTTGGTGATTTAAAAGGTTATAAACTTATAAAAATGTCTTTTAAAAGTTATCTACTGATCCAAGACTCAAAAACATGGAAACTCATAGGTAACCATTTAAAACCCTTCGGTTTTACCGTAACCGGGAACGTTAAACGCGTAATTAATAAACCGAGCACATAATCTGAAAATTTGGGTATATGTCTTAAAAATAAGTCAGCTTAAGGTCATGAACCTGATTTTTGATTATAAATGTCATCTAATACAAGAAACAAACTAAAGGGTAGAAACTGTCAATTTTGAAACTTCAGGGGCTAAACTGTAAAATTTTGCCAAACTCCATAACCAGCTCAAATGACCCCTTTAGTCCCTTGAATAGCATATTTACCATATATTCTTGACTTAATAATGTAAAAATCCTTGATTTCATGAGAAACCTTGACTTTCCATAAAAGGAAACTTTTTATGTAAACCCTAACCGAATCCAAGCCGAATCCGACAAACTAAGACGTAGACACTTTTGTTGCACCTTAAATAGGATTAGAGTAGTAGCTAATCACTTAATATATCCATGTTAGGGTGCTAGACTTGAGATATTCCCGGCGCACGAAGAGTTTCTTTTGCTTAATATCTAAGGTGAGTTCTAGTGATCCCCTTTTACTTACTGTTTTTGGGATGAAACATGCTCTGTTGTTTTATGAACTATGATTGTGCTTTACATGATGCTTGTATGTGGGACTTATGGAGACTTGCTGATAGTTATGTCATGATCATTAATTCTTTTGTGAATCCCTTGTTTTATGTGGATAGATCTATTTGGGGAATCCCCCACAGACAGTGGCTCCCGCTACAGGGAGGTACCCCACTGAGATCCTGAGTGATCGTATATGGCATGTAACAGGTTTTGATTAAGAAACTATGGTGAACCATCCTGGCAGGTATAGTTCACTGTTTTGAGGCTTGGTTCCTTCCTTCGGGAATATCCGGTTATACACAAGTTTAGAAGAGGCCAACCGGGGACCGAGTGCAGGGTTGATTGTGATACCCCACGATGATTGATACTAAAAATGATGCTTTCAAAATCAAATGAGATTTTTCATGAGCTTTCACACTTGATTCTAAACCTTTAATATGGACTTTAAGAGCCCCTTTTTATTTTTTTAAACTTTAAAGCACTTGAATTCACCAACTTTTTAGTTGACTGTATTTTCTTTTGAGCATGTTTCAGGTAACCCGTGAAGACTCTTAGCTATTATGGATGACTTAGACTCAACCCCCGAGACCATGTCATTTGCTTGTGTGACCAAATTATGATTTGAACAATGATGGAAAATGTTGACACAATGACTATTTGATTTATGTTGAACTATTTAAACATTTGGGGCTGGAACTGTTTCCAGCCCGGTGTCTTTTAAAACATTAAAATGTCGTGTGATGTTCTCTCCCTTTGAGCTCCTATATTGGTTTGTTTCCGCTGCCATGTATGTTGCTGCTAGTCTGTGACGTCCCACCCTACCTGGGCCCGAGGTGTGAGATTGGTATCAGAGTCAAAGGTTGTAGAGAAGTCGGGAATACCATAAGTAGACCCTAGGTGTAAGGCCCCGTTCCCGGGCACCCTACGGTTGGTCATTCATCGCGCATAAACATTTTAAAACATACATTTATTTTGCAGCGGAATTTACAACTTTCATTAATAACTAAAACATGTCATTTCAGTACATTACAACGTTCGTTTTCTTCTCAAAATACAATGACATGTCAAAATATGGATGCCAGCCTCAACAACTGAGTAGTCACCCTGTGCCATCCTCAGCAACATACCTGCCAACTGAAAACACATCAAAGTCAGCGTTGCTGAGTGAGTTCTAGTTTTATATTAAAAACATACTTTTCTTTCGTTAAAACCTTTCTTTACTTCTTTCAAAACCATACTATACTTTCGTATATGAACACACATCATACGTACATACACATATAATATTATTATTATCTTCTTTTCTCATTCATTCTTTATCTTTAACTTTCACGCATTCATATCTTTCACTTTTATCTAGATCCGGTCAAACTTTACCCTCTTCATGGCACACAGCCATGATTACCGGGGTCGAGTGACAAGGATCCCGTTTCATATGTTGTCATTATGTTCTTTCCCTTCGTCTCTTCCATTCATTCGTTCTTTAACTTTCATTACGTTCATTATCTTTCGTTCGTTTTCATACTTTCTTTCTTTCTTAATTATCTCTCTCATTCATCAACTCACGCGGTACTCCCAACTCAAGTCCGAAGACTGATACTGTGCCGGGGCCTGCTCACAAACCCCCGACTCATGTCCGAAGACTGACACAGTACTGGAGCACACGATCCGTTCATCATTCGTCTCATCTCACTCTCTCGCATTACTCCCGACTCATGTCCGAAGACTGATACTTTGACGGGGCCTGCTCGCAAACTCCCGACTCATGTCGGAAGACTGACATAGTACCGGAGCATGCGATCCTCTACTCATCCAACTAGATCCTGTCTCATGCAATATCCCCGACTCATGCTCGAAAGCTAATGCTATGTCGGGGCCCGTTACACAAACCCCCGACTCATGTCCGAAGACTGACACAACACTGGGATACGCGACAAAGATCCCTTTCGAGTCAATACCTGGATTGAACTCTACCCGAGTCTGTTGCAACACAAAGTTGCTCACCTCACTATCTCGTCTCATGCAATACCCCCGACTCATGTCCGAAGACTGATACTGTGCCGGGCCTGTTACACAAACCCCCGACTCATGTCCGAAGACTGACACAGTACCGGAGTACGCAACAGGGTCCGCTTTCGAGTTTTTTACGACACAGAGACGCTCACCTCATACATACGCTCATCTACTTTACGTTCGTTCATTCATACGTTAATGTATACATTCATTCATCATGTTCCTCTTTTATTATCTCTCGCTTTACGTTACATAATACTTTCATTACATTCTTTAGCATCCAACGTAAAGCCAAGGGAAGACATATATACATAATAAGGAACATACACATAATCCTAAACATACATCATCACCATATAGGCATCATCATACACTCATAACACACATCCGACATATAATGCATCACACGCACCGCCAGGCATACATCACACATAACATCATGCATGTCATCATCGTCGACACATCATCATACATCGTCTTGCATCATCCATACCCAACTCATCATCTACGACCCCGAGGGTCCTAGTCTAAGTCCGCACTTTTCGAAAGTCGGACATTACTACGGACATTCGGGCGTATGGACACCCTTCAGTCGCCTGCCCTCCATGCGACAGGCCCTTCATCCGGGTGACTAGACCTTCATTCGGGTGACTAGTCCTTCATTCGGGTGACTAGACCTTCATTCGGGTGACTAGACCTTCATTCGGGTGACTAGACCTTCATTCGGGTGACTGGACCTTCATTAGGGTGACTGGACCTTCATTCGGGTGACTGGACCTCCAGTCTCCCTCCACTCAGGAGACTTACCTCCAGTCTCCCTCCATTCAGGTGACTGGCCTCCAGTATCCCTCCATTCGGGTGACTGGCCTCCAGTCTCCCCTCATTCGGGCGACTGGCCTCCAGTCTCCCCTGTTTCGGGCGACTGGCCTCCAGTCTCCCCTCATTCGGGCGACTGGCCTCCAGTCTCCTCTCATTCGGGCGACTGGCCTCCAGTCTCCCCTCATTCGGGCGACTGGACCTAGCTGATGCAGAATGGAGTTCATCCTGACTGCAACCGAGGGTTTTCGGCCTCCAAACTCATCTAAACCCATTTTCAGCCCAAATCGACCATCCTAAGCCTTAGGGAAACATACCACGACCTCATTCGAGCATAACCACGCATGAAATCAAGCTCCGAACACATCATACACATACACAAATGCAAAAAAACAGGTTTACACCCAAAAACTCGAAAAAAGGGTTTTCAGACGTGTTCCAGCCCCAAAATCCTTAAAAACCGTGTAAAAAAGGGGTCCTAGAACTCACCTTAGCAGCCTCCTCGGTTAGAGCTTTGTTTTGACCCACTACACGTCGATTTCGGCTCACGAACCCGCTTGAACCGAGCTTTCTTCTCCCCTTTTCCTGTTTCTCTTCTTTCTCTCTGGTTTCGCGAGTGTGGGGAGAGGGTAAGGGCTGCCCTCTCCCTTAAGTACTACAGTTCACTCGCCCCAGTTCCCCATGCGACTGAACCTTCAGTCGTACATGCTCTATGCGACTGAACACTTCAATCGTACGATTGAGCTCCAGTCGTGCGGTTGAGCTTCAATCGCATGTCTTCCATGCGATTGGACGCTCCAGTCGCATGACACTCCAAATCGAAATTTCCGGGTGTTACAAGTCCACCCTCCTTAAACGGGTTTCGTCCCCGAAACCTGTTGTTCCTTAAACCTTCGCGGGCAATAATATCCCATCTCTTTTCCAGTCTCTCACCTGGAATCCTATCGCTCTTGTTGGTCCAGAATGATCGATTCAACAGTGCAAATGATCCCAAACACACACATATCCCACTGAAATTCATTGAACTATGAGAAATTCTTGCTAAACAATCAATGTAAAGATCAACAAGGATGAATAGAGGATATAAAGCTACAATAATGAACAAATAAGCTCCTAGCACATCTAGCCGTCACACACACACTTTACGGTTTGAACAAAATGGCAAAAACTTACATTAGAATTAGAAAACATTACAATATATTGGCAGACTGTAGATTCGCTGGATAGCGAATCTATCAGATCAAAAGACTAGCTTCGCCGGGCACCCAACTAGGTTCGCCCGGCGACAACCTACACAAATCTACATACTATTAGTTCCGGGCGAACCTGTAGGTTCGCCCGTAGGTTCGCTAGAACATAAACTAAACAAATACAAATTAAAGACAAAAACACCGACAGGCCGGTGAGTCCAACCTACACTAGTCACAATACTCCCCCTAGGTTGGACCTCACCCAGGGGGTTTCTAAATCAGCTCCAGCCTTTTACTTTCATACTTGATCAGCTCCGGCAGCTTGCTGAAAAATCTGAAAAATGTCCTGAGCAATGACTTCAGCAAACGTTTCTTCCTCATTAACCTCTTGAACAAACTTGGCTTCTGAAATTTCTGTATCAGGCATGTCAATAACAATAACTTCCTCCTGATTTGTAACAGAAAGCTCCTCAGATCTAACTCTAGAATCACTGGTTTGTCGATCAAACCTCTTCTCAATCGTTCTATCCATCTGCCTAGCCAGATCATCCATATCCATCCTGAAATCATCAGCTTTCCTTACTTTCTCAGCAACCTCCTCTATCTCAGCTCTAATTCCCCGGACTTTGTTAGCAACCATAACAAATAGATTTTCTTCAGCCTTTGTTTCCTCTCCTGCCCCATGGTGGATCACATTCTCACACAATACCTTCAGATCTTCATCACAGAAAGAAAATACTTCCATTGGATCAAACAATCTGATTTCGGGAACACCTTTCACTCTAATCACTGCTTCCCCTGTGTTGTTATCATAGAACCATTTTTTGAATGCTTGCAATCTCGGGGGAAGAGGATCAGGTATCCTAATGCGATCAACAGTCTTTGCTGGTTTCAGTTTAAGCACAATCTTTCCTTTGCCAGTCACCCAATCAATGTCTTTCTTCGACCTCTTTCTATCCATTTTCATGAAGCCAAAGCCGTGAAGTTATCAGACAAACCCTTTTTAATTTCTAACTCCAGCAACTTTGCCCGTTCACTCTGTTCAGCTCCAAGCAATAGGATCTCTGCCAATCTCCTTAAATCCCTCCTTAGGAGAGTTTTGAAAGCTTTTCGTTTGTGAAAATATGAGATCCCTCCTCCTCTTCTCTTAATCATAAATAACTTGAGCTCAGAGTTGTATTTCCAGCTAAAAATCTTCTTATCACTCTCCTTTCTTGTTGGATTTTTTATGTTCTAGAACAGTGGAGTTATCTCTTCAGCCTTCTTTTCTTTAGCAAACCGGTCAGATTGATTTAAGTCCACAGTTCCAGCTTTAGATGACCCAGTTTCTGCCACATAAGTCACTGGACGTTCATCTACCTCATAAAACTCAGGTTCTGAGCTGTAATCCACCAGCTGTTCATCAACTTCCCCTTCTTCATCTATCAAATTGAAATTTACTTGTGTTCCACCAGCCATTTCTGTATCCATATCGAACCCCATCTGTTCATCAAACCCTGCATCCTCAGCAACCATCTTTTCTTTACTCTTTGACCTTAAAGGATCCTCTGAACCACCATCCTTATCTCCTCTAGATTCACCTTCAGCAGTACCAGTCAATCCTTCATACACATCAAAAGAGTTTCTTGTAGCTTCTTTCAACACTCTCAGCTCGTTTTCAGACATTGCAGACTCCATTCCAGCTTTAGCCTTCATTTCATTCAGTTCGGTGAGGGCTCGAATTAGCAAACTCTGATGATCCTTGAGCATCAGGGCCATACCCTTAATAATATCACCATTCTGTTTATCCCTCCTTTCTAGCTCAGCATATTTAGCTTTCAGATGGGCCAACTCAACATTCGCATTCGATTCAGGAGTATCAGCAGGTTTGACAGGATCCTCGTGCCTCCTTTTTGTTCTTCTTTCTTCTACTTGCTGAGAGCTAGACCCAGTCTCAGCTCTTTTCTTTGTCCTTCTCTCCCTATGAACATCTAACTCCTCCTGTACTTCATCAATCTCTTTATCTATACTGTAATCTTTGTCACGAGCATATGGCTTTCTCTTTTTAAGCCTCACCTCACTTTGATCAACATTTTGTGCCTCATTTTTTCTTCTCAATCTCGATCAATTTACTAATATGGCTCCATCTTACGGGTGGATACATGTTCTCCCATAAGTAAGCAATCTTTCCCACACAGTTATATCTTACTGACTTACAATCACCAAAAATCCTGATATTCATTCTCCATATCTTCAAAGTATCACTAACTATGGGCAAGTCTGGCTTCAAATCATTTAGTATCATCTGGACAAATTTGGGATACAGCAGCCATTTGTCCTTTCTTTGAGCATGAATATTCTGCACCATGTAGTCATAAATCAGCTTAGCTATATTTCCCTTCTTGCCTTGGCAGAATAGAACCATTGCCCTTGCCGATTCCAAGTTCAACCCATCGGTTCCTCCTTTCCTGTGATCCAAACACATGATGAATATGTGCGTAATGTATCTCCATTCTCTGATTAAATAAGACTTGATAAACTCCATCTTCTTTTCACCAGGCATTGGACCTTCATATCCTGCCTTCCTTAGTTACTTGTATACTTGCTTAGCGTTCATGGGGACCTCATCACCAACATCCCCAGTCAAATGGAGTATTCTGGCCAGATCATCATATGAAAAGGAAATTTCTTGATCCAGGACTTTAGAAGCAATCCTTGAGGGAGTCACACCGTCATCTACTACTGCGTTTCTCCAAAAGTCACGAACATGCGTATCATAGACTTCAGGGGAGTGAGAAATAGCATGGTGGATGTGAGATGACTTCATCTATTTAATGCAATCTTTATAAGCAGCTGCTTTCTCATGGGTTTCATCTAGCAGAGCACACATATTGTGCTTATCGAAGAACTGAAGAGTCGACATGGTATCGGAAACACAAACGGAAGTTGATTAGATTGATTTCAAAGCTGAAAAGATGTTAAATTTTGAAAAATTAAAAAAAATGGATAAGTTCGCTTAACAGATTTAGATTCACTAACAGCAAATCTGATGATGCCAAGAACCTATAGGTTCGCAGACAGACAGGCAAACTTATAGGTTCGCTGGGAACTTCGCGCGAATCCATTTGCCACGCATGAGCAGCATGCCGGCACAGATTCGCTCAATAAGTAGAACTTTCGTTCAGATTCGCTGATAGAACACTAGGTTTGCTAAAAACCTAGTTTTGAAAATCAGAATCAAACATTGATGTTAATCCAAATGATGCATAACATGATTTAACATGACACAATACGAGCAAAACCTATCATTTATTTTATGCACTATCGGTCTTTAAGAGGGCCTATTTGAATCGAAGAACCGCGATGAACATACGTAATAGATTCTTAAAGAAAGACCAATTTTTGATGAAATGAAAGGCTTAAGTAGGGACGACACACTAACAGGAGAACAGAACATGCAAGAAATCAATGAAGCAAGCAACGAAAATGCAAATGAACCTAAGGGTTTCGGGAGACGCAGTTCACAGTTCAGCGAATGAAGTGCTGGACGAACCTGTGAACTGCTTATATAACCCTTAGATTCGCTGGCCTCGAATCTATAGATTCGCCCGTCAACACAAAGTCAAAAGACTGACAACACCAAGACCAGTTTCGGGCGAACCTATAGGTTCGCTAGCAGATTCGCTGGAACCCTAAAATTTTTTTTTAATACAAAAAGAAATAGCCCTTTTTGAATACCAAAACATCCCACAATACCTAAACTCAAAATAAGATAAAAACTTAAAACTTAAAGTAAAATAAAATTGAATAAAGTAAAACAAAATTAAAGGATATCCGGAGAGTCATTTATTAGCGAGATTGCAGATATGATTGTCCACTTAAACACATGCCAAATTCTTTTCAACACGCAATCTGCAGCTTCCTTTTATCATCTTTTTGTAGATTTGAGGAATCTCGGGCAATTAGTTCCCACAGACATTTGGCAAAGAACATATTCTGTCATCAGGGCTTATTGAGCATGAGTGATCATTTATCTCTGTGCTAGATCCTAGGGTGGGCACACACAATGATCATTTCTGACACATTGAATGCAAGGGCTTATAATTGAAATGAACATAGACAATGATCAAATGAGAACCATTGTGAATGTGAACAATCAAGGCATATTAGGGAGTGGCTTTAGACAATGATCCCAATTTTGAGAAGCATTGTAAGGGAATAATTTCTTTAGATGCTTGATAGGCTTTGACAATCCATATATTTTGATGGATGTATGATGTAGATCTTTGATCATCTTTTTCTTTTAAGCATTTAGGGTTGCAGATGATGAGCGCTCCAGGTCTATACTCACGTATAACAGAGGAGATGATCATCTGAGCGTGCTGATGAGTGCTCCAGGTCTATACTCATGTGTAACAGAGGAGATCATCACTCCAGGTCAGTGCTTCTGCACAGCAGAGGAGATAAGCACGAAAGGGATTCTGAAGAGCTAACTAGATTAACTAGAAGTGTCATTCAGGGCTAGGTGAAGGGTGATTTGGGGTTTTACAAAGGATTACAACAGAGATAGTAAACTCTCAACCTGTTTAGACAGAGACTTGTATCTTTGTGCAGGCCAACATGTCATGGAAATAATCCTTATCACCGTGATCCTTTGAGCTTTATGTTTGGCCACATAATTACTGTTTACATCGATTTGAGGCTGAGCCTATCTTGCACATCCCAAGCATAATACTTCTGACCTCCTTCTAAGTCTCTTTTTCCGCACGGATAGCCTAAAAAGTAGCAAAATTTTGATACTTAACAAAAGATGAAATCTAATCTTATACTCCCCCAAAATTTCTATTTGATAGCTTATCTAATAGAAAATTTTAACAAGCAAAAGAATAATAAAAAAGAGTAAAGAAATGTGTGACAGAGGGATTCTTAAGGGCAGAAAATAAAAGAGAATATTTACCTATTAAACAGCTGTTTTTCTAAAAAAAAAGGTTTTTCAGAAGGATATTAATCCTATCATAGTAATCAATTCATAAAAACGAGGTTTATCAAATGTTTTTGTGAAAAGATCTGCTTTCTGCTTCCTTTTTTCAATAGGAATAATATCAATGAACCCCTTTTCCTAAGCGTCACGGATTGCATGAATTCTTGTTTTGATGTGCTTGGTATGAGTATGATGAATTGGATTCTTGGCAATTCCTACAGCGGCTTCATTGTCATAGAAGATTGGAGTGTGGAGGAAATTTATGCCATAATCCATCATCTGGTGTTGAATCAAGAGCACTTGACAACAGCAGCTTGATGCAGCGATATATTCAGCTTCTCCCGTGGATAAGGAAACTGTTGTTTGCTTTTTGCTTTGCCACGATACAAGACAGTCACCCAGATATTGACATCCACGCGTGACTGACTTTCTGTTAATCCTGCAACCACCATGATCACTATCAGAAAAAGCATGTAGATCAAAGTTCCCACCTTTTGGGTACCAGAGTCCCAAACGAGAGGAACCCTTAAGGTAACGAAAAATGCATTTAACAGCTAGCTCATTTGATTCTTTGGGATTGGCTTGATAACGAGCACAGTAGCACGTGGCAAATGTGATGTCTGGACGGCTTGCAGTCAGATACATGAGAGATCCGATCATCGAGCGATATCGATGAGCGTCCGCGGACTTCTCATTATCATCAGGGGACAAGCATGTCTGAGCAGTGAAGGGAGTAAGTTTGGGCTTTGAATCGTCCATGCCAAACTTTGTGATGATCTCCTTGATGTACTTCTCTTGGTGAATAAGAATACCTTCAGGTTTCTGTTCCACTTGAAGGCCTAAGAAGAAGCACATCTCCCCCATCATGCTAATTTCAAAGCGATCCTTCATCACTTCTTCAAATTCTTTACACAGCTTTTCATTTGTTGAGCCAAAGATGATATCACCGACATACACTTGAACAATCAGCATCTCACCATCTATCTCCTTCTTGAATAGTGTCATATCTATAGTCTCACGAGAGAAACCCTTGCTGAGGAGATACTGTGTCAAGGTCTCATACCAGATTCGGGGAGCTTGATGCAACCCATACGGTGATTTATCTAGCTTGTATACTTTGTCTGGAGAGTCTGGATCCTCGAAACCTGGTGGCTGACAAACATAGATCCTCATCAATGTTTCCATATAGAAATGCACACTTCATATCCATCTGAAAAACTTTAAAGTTCTTGTTGGCTGCATGTGCAAGAAACATTCTGATGGCTTCGATCCGAGCAACTGGAGCAAACACTTCAGTGTAGTCTATTCCCTCCTCCTGAGCAAATCCTTGAACAACCAATCTGGCTTTGTTTCTGATAACAAGACCACGATCATCTGGCTTATTCCGGAATACCCACTTGGTACCAATGGGGCATTTGTTTGGAGGAAGATCAACTAACTCCCAAACTTTTAACTTTCTGAATTGCTACAACTCAGACTGCATAGAGTCCACCCAGCTTAGGTCTTCAAGTGCCTGTTTGTAATTCTTTGGAACAATCTGAGATAGAAAAGCTGCATAAAGATACTCATTTATCAATCCACTCTGACTCCGAGTCCTTACTCCGTCTGTGATAGACCCAATGATGTAATCGTGAGGGTGATCTTTTAAGGTTTTAATATTAGTGTTAAGCAATGAAGGGTTATGTTGAGATGTGGATGCAGAAGTGGATGGTTGTGCAGTAGAAGATGAATTTGTGGGGATTGGATCGATAGGAGGATTTGAAATGGATGAAGATGTGGGTGGAATGGTTGATGAGATTGTAGGATTAGATGTAGATGATTGAGATGGTGGAGGTGGTGGAGATGGGATATCAAATGAAGTGGGTGGTAATGATGTGGAAGACGGTTGCAGTTGTGGTGAATTAAGATTTACAGGCGGGTGAGGAGTAACATCATCGTCATCGAGAATTGGCAAATTGAATTAGTTGAAGACAGTGGTAGAATCATAAAACCATACAGGCTCACTTCCAATGCTTGTAGAGTTAGATTCTTGCCAGTCGACATTGTAGGACTCTTGCACAATCCGCGACCGTTTATTGTAAACACGATACGCCTTTTGTGTTTCTGAGTACCCAACAAAGAAACATTCATCAGAGACTGCACCAAACTTCATATTCTGATCTTGAGTATTTAATAGAGTACAAGAGCAACCAAAGCGGCGCAAAAAATCAATGAGAGGCTTAATTCCTCGAAATAACTGATATGATGTCTTCATCTTGCTCTTGACGATCAATACCCGGTTGAGAACATAAGTTGCACAATTAACTACTTCGGCCCAAAAGATGATTGGAAGCTTTGACTCGATCAACATCGTTCTAGCTGCTTCAATTAGTGTTCTGTTCTTACGTTCAGCAACACCATTTTGTTGAGGTGTTCTGGCAGCACTGAACTGTCTGAGAATACTCCTTTGCTCACAGAATGAATTGAAAATGTGGTTTCTGAATTCTGTTCCATTGTCGCTCCTGATAGCTTGAATCTTTCTTTTCCCAAGAACCTCAATCAGCGGAATCAGCTTCATCAACTCCTCAGCAGTCTCACTTTTGTTAGACAGAAATCTCACCCAAGAGTACCTAGAGTAATCATCTGTGACAACAAGATAGTAAGATTTCTTAGCAATTGATTTAACACTGATTGGGGCAAATAAGTCAGTATGTAACAATTCAAGGGGATGTGAAATCGAGTTTTGAAGTTTAAGTTTATGTGGCTTTTTGTGTTGTTTTCCTTTTGCACAAGCCATACATTTTTCTACCACAGAATAATCTTTCAGTGGTAGTCCCCTGACTAAATTGTTCTTAACTAACTTATTTATCAATTTAAAATTGATATGCCCTAATCTTTTATGCCACTGTAAGGATTCATGAGAAGAAGCTTTTGTTAAAAGACAGGTCACGGTGGACGATGATTCTTTTGATCCCATATTTAACAAATAGGTATCATTTCTCCTTGGAGCTCGCATGATCACCATCTCTTCAGGGATAGAAAACTCTGATTTCAAGAATAGACATTCATTGGCAAGGAACATCACAGGAATATTTTTATCACAGATTTGTGATACACTGAGAAGATTGAACGCCAATTCTGGAACATAGTTGACTTTTTCCAATGTGAGGGAACCATTCGAGACATCTCCTTGGCCAATCATCTTTCCACCCTTCTTGTCTCCAGTAAAAGCAACATATCCTAATTATTCTAAAGTTTGTCAGCAGATCCTTCAACCCAGTCATATGTCTGGAACATCCGCTATCTACATGCCAATAACAATTTACAGCGGCCTCTGAATGTTCCTGACATTTAAAAATTGGTTAGGTTTTGGAAATTGGAACCCAAGTCTTAGTGTACTTAGGTCGTGGAGTAACAGATTTTCTACAAAAGAAACCATTCACAAAAGCTGTCAATCTAGTTCCAAAAGGTTTATTCTGTGTACTACTACCATATGATTTTAGACATTACTTGATTAAGTGATCATCCTTTCCACATCTAAAACAATGAGATTTCAGCTTTGTTTTGGAACAATTTGATGAAGGAATTCTATCAATAGATATTTCTTCATCACATTCAGACAATCTCAAATCTGAATCACTTTACGAGTCATATGACTCGTTTGACTTCCCTGTGATAACTTCCTCTTTAACTGATTTTTGTTCAATTTTGTCTTTGTTATTTTCAGTGGAAGAAGACATTTCTTTCTCTTTAGGATTTGAAATCCTTATCGGTGTGAAAGATGGGATGGGATGAGAAAAGAATTTGTTAAAGCAGTTGGTTTTTGTTTTACTTTCAGAGACATGACCTGAAAGTTGAGCTTTATCATTCATGCATACATTAACATCAAATGCGGAATTTAAAACATTCAAGTCATCACAAGTGTTTGAAACAGAACATCCTAAGTTACTATTACATGCCCCAGAGTTTGAATCCATAATAGTTCCACCAGACACAAAATGATTAATTAAACTAATGTCTACAAACGACTTCTTGGAATTTAAATCATGACTACTAGAGCTGCCCAGACCACTACTGCCACCATAATCATATCCTTCTCGCAACTCCTTAGAATTATCTCCTTCTAAACCTGCAATAGAGCTATTAGTATCATTCTGTATAATCTCTTGTATCAACTCATTTGAAGGATGAGGAGTGGGCATAGGAGAATAACAGAAAGTACTAGGTGGAGGATATACCAATGCATCATTTTCATTACCCAAACCGGTCTTGATCCTTGCTCCCCTTTGTTTTTTGCATAATTCCTCCCATTTCATTCTCGAAAGTGACCACTGTTCTAATTTATTTTTAAGTTTTCTAACTTCAAATTCGGCAAGTGTCACTTGTTCAGTTAAATAGTTAACTTCACAGTTCTTTTCCAAAAGAGTCCTTTTTAAGTGTTCATTTTCTTTCAAAGCTTCTCTTAATTTGACAAAATATTTTGACTCATTTTGTTTAAGCTCTTTATTGGTTTTCTTTAATTCATTTTCATTCATAATGAGCAACCTGTTAGCTTTATATATACCAACCAAACGAATTTTGCATGCAGAGGAACACATGTCTTCTACAATTTCATAAGGGAGATCCATTACCTTTTTTTCGGCTGCAAGAGCGCGATCACATTGGCAGTAGGGAGTGTTCCTCCTGTATTCCTCCACAGCAGCTTTCTTGGCATCTTCAATTATTGAATCCATGTTCAGCTCCTCTTTTTCACTAGCCTTTTTTGTAGCGGATTCACAAACCAGTTTAACCTCATCTTTAACAGCTTCACACACCAAACCAGTTTGAACAATAGCTTCATTACCCACAGCCTTCTGAATCACACCAGTACTTTCCTTAACCTGTGGATCTTGAATAACCTCAGACCCAATAGATTCACCTTTGTCATTAATTTCAATATCAGCTTCACCATAGAACTCTTTGAAAGGATCAAAACAGTCAATGTACTCATCATCAGGAGTTTGTTCCTCTACTATCTCCGCGATCAATGCATGGTTGATTTCCTCCTTTGATTCTTCAATTTCTGCACTCCAATCAAAGTTGGTCAATAGGGCAGTTTCTTTCTTGGTCTTAACTTCTTCAACTTTATCCATGACTGGAATGGTTCTGGAGTTTCCAGAATTAACAGGTTCGGTGACAATGGGAGAAGGACACTCTCTTTTGAAATGACCGAGCTGCTTACAGTTGAAACACCTGAGCTTAGATTTATCATATCCTAGAGTGTTGTTCTGATTCTGGTTTCCACAATTTTTCCTGCCGGTTCTCTCCATAAACCTCCTAGCACGAAGAGTAAGCATGGCCATTTGCCACTGAATGTTGGTTTCTTCAAGATCATCAGGATCAACCTGATACTTGTCTTCTGCTGTCATACCTCGTCCCTTCAATTCTCCAGCAATCAAGGCCTCATAACTGTTCATAAATAAACCAAACAGCGCCATAGTATCATGTGGAATTTGAGTGGAGACTAAAGCGTTTGAACTTGGCCCAGCATCCATGGAGCCACTTCCAGAGTTTACATTTTTACCATACACAGAGTTAATAAAGCCACCATTACCAAATGAACCCCCACAAGCTGCACCATAATAATAAGAGTTTGCAGCGGATGAGATCAGTGCAACATTTGAGGAGTGACGTTGGGAGACATCATGGTCTGATTATACTCTCTTCTCTTCACATCAAGATCAAATGATTTTAATTTGTTGATAACATCCATCAACTTGTAATCAGCAAAGTTCCTTTCTTGCTTGAGCAATTTGATTTGCAGACTCCACTGAGCAGGAAGAGAGTCTAACAGTTTACTCACTTGCTCATGATTGCCAAGCTGTTCATCATACTTCTTTAGGTTGCTCGAAACTGATAGAAAGCGGTTTGTTATATCAGTGAGTGTCTCATGCTTATAACCCACGAAGGAGTTGAACTCCTTCTGAGCTTGAGCTTTCTTGTCTTTCTTTAGATCTACATTCCCATCATAAAACTCACATAACGCATCATACAATGCCTTAGCGGTAGTATGTTTAGCAAATCTGTTATAAATATCTTGATGCAGATACAGAATCAAAGCTCCAAGAGCTTTCTTGTCTCGATCAAGCAGCTTAATGTCAATCTCAGTATAAGTGCTAGTATCCTGGTTCGGTGACGTAACAGATCCAACAGTTGTTGTTGGTATGTGAGGTCCATTTATAATAGATTCCACTGACCATGATCTGTGTAGAAGAAGAATGCCTTCAAGCAACGTTTCCAGTTCTCAAAATTCTCACCATTGACAAGTCTTGGTGGCCTGTTTGGTTGAACACACTCCATATCAGACACATTCACTATTGAAGTAGACATGATAAGATTAGAAATTGGATTCACTGAAACTGATGTAGATTCGCTAATAGATTCGCTAGGTGAACCTACAGGTTCGCTTGGCAGACCAGCAGCAGATTCGCTCGGCAGTGTGCACGAGAGAACAGATTCGCTGAGCAAGTTCGCTCGGTAGGATAAGAACTTTCGTTCAAAAATAGGTTCAGCAGCAACTTCGCTTGGTTGTCAAGCAAGAGCAGTGAACTTTCGTTCAAAAGGCTAGATTCGCTGTCCAAAAGGTCAGCAAAGATTGAAAAGCAACTTTCCTTAGATTTGCTGGATGAAACAGCTAGGTTCGCTGAATGAATCAGCTAGGTTTGCTGGATTACGAGACAAACTTATCCAGCAAGAAATCAACCAAAACTAGCTCAAAATATAACCAATTGATGAACAGTTTTTTTTATAGCTTTCTAATGCCAAAAGCTACAATCCCCAAGCGATTTGTATATCAGAAACACAATGAACAAGCTCGAAATGAATCAAAGGAGTCTTTACCTCATAAAACCCCGAAAACAACACAAAAATCAAACTATCAAGAGCACTATGGCTCTGATACCATATTGTTGGTCCAGAATGATTGATTCAACAGTGCAAATGATCACAAACACACACATATCCCACTGAAATTCATTGAACTATGAGAAATTCTTGCTAAACAATCAATGTAAAGATCAACAAGGATGAATAGAGGATATAAAGCTACAATAATGAACAAATAAGCTCCTAGCACCTCTAGCCATCACACACACACTTTAGGGTTTGAACAAAATGGCAAAAACTTACATTAGAATGAGAAAACATTACAATATATAGGCAGACTGTATATTCGCTGATAGATTCGCTGGATAGCGAATCTATCAGATCAAAAGACTAGCTTCGCCGGGCACCCAACTAGGTTCGCCCGGCGACAACCTACACAAATCTACATACTATTAGTTCCGGGTGAATCTGTAGGTTCGCCCGTAGGTTCGCTAGAACATAAACTAAACAAATACAAATTAAAGAAAAAAACACCGACAGGCCGGTGAGTCCAACCTACACTAGTCATCAGCTCTACATCATTTATCAACATGACAATCTCCATCTGCAACCCATGTACACAGGTCAATGTTCATCTGACCCAAACCTACGGCCTCAAGTATACCATGTAGAGCGCGGTCACTACAATTAAAAGAAACATTACAATATCCGAGCAAAGACTCGGCGTCATAATCATTGAGCTTCAGAGCATCACTGAGAACCTTCATCTTTAATGCTTGAAAAACACAGTCATCAACTTGCGTAAGTTGCTAGCCCTTGTTTGATGTTCTTTATGTGTGAATAATGACCCTCTGGCAAACCCAACAACTGACAAGAAAGGTAAATCGGCTTATCTGGTGACCCACACCAAATTTATCTCTTTTACTTCCGACCTCCCATTCTACTTGTTCGCTACCACGTCAAAACTATCGCACGTTGTCGTTCGATGAACCAATCGCAGGCTGAAACTGTTTCTCAGACAACGGGTGACACAGCTTTCTCAATTGCATCGCGCAATCCTATAGGGCATTAAGTAACCCATTAATGGTAATCTCTACATCGAAGGGCCCATCAATGTTCCTTCTCTCAAGATGCAACTTACAACAGAAAGCAGTAGAAACAAAACTACTACTAGCATCACATACAAGGCATATATGCACAAATTTAAATCACCGGAAACGTACCTGACGTCAAGTCGAAGTCCGCTCTAACCTCCTCTTGGTCATGGCAAAAGCTGTAGCCTTCACCATCTATTTTGTTTCCTGACACCGGAGCTTCCTGCCTTTGACCTCTTAAAATCCCTGCTCAGATGTCCAGTCTCACCGCAGTTGTAGCACTTAGCCACGCGGCAATCCCCTGCCCTGTGACCTTCCTTTCCACACTGAAAGCAAACGTTCAATCCCCATTCGCATTCCCCTTCGTGACCTCTACCACACTTCTTACATACCTCATCCTTCCTTCTTATCCTCTCCTGATCATCGATCCTCATCACCTTACCTTCGGCCACCATTCCACCATCACTATCTCGCCTTCCTCTCCCCTTCTTAACATAGGCTCGCTCCCCCGCTTTGCCTGTTATCGCTATCGCCTCCTGCTCATCATACAACCTTCCCGCCAAATCCACTACCAACCTAAACGTGCTTGGTCGGGCAGCAATCATGTGCCTACGGATATCCGTCGGCAAGCCCTGGATATACCTCTTGATCTTCCGTGAAAGAGGTGCCACCTGACCCGGCACCAGTCGTGCCATTTCATTGAATTTCGTAGCATATTGTTAGTAGGTCATGGTTCCCGCTTCCAGCTGCAAGAAGTCCCTTTCAACCTTGTCCATTTCCCGGTGAGGACAAAACTCCTCGATCACTAACTTCTTCAGTTCCGGCCACCTCATTCTCCCGATCGCCCTGCTACCCTCGGCTTTGACTATGTTGTCCCACCAGCACAAAGCCGAATCCGTAAAAGAGTGTGTAGCGAACTTCATTTTTGGTCCTCTCGGCACTCACTGATATCGAGGACACCCTCCATCTCTCTCACCAACGATGAGCAGCGGCAGCATTGCCATTACCGTCAAAAGTAGGGGGCTTGCACCTCATGAGCGCCCCATAATTACAGCCTCGTGCTTGCTCCTGCACAGGCTCCTCTTCCTCTTCTTCTTCATCATTAGAAATAACCGTCCCCGGCCCTGATTGTTCCTGTCTTCCCGAGGACCGGTTCTTCTCTTTTCTTTCACCTTCCCTGACAGCCTTAATCACCCGCAGACGGTAAGATCGTCTGCATGACCTGATGTACCTCTTCAACCACTGCCTCTTTTACCGAGGCTCTCAAGTTGGCGCTCTCGTCTACTCCCTCCTGATGAGGGGTCTCGTTTTCCTCGTGAACAACCTTCTCTACCCTAGGTCTCCCTCTCGTGACACGCGGTTCAGCACCACGTCCACCACCACCTCCACCCCGTGAGGCCTTAGAAGATCTACCACCAGGCATTCTCTATCACACTGAAAGATTCAAACACCAACACGGTCATTCAAGGGAATAGCTCAGTTTTTGTCTAGTATAGTAAGTCCCTAATTAAAGTGATCAGTTATGATTAGCCACTTACCTTACTTTTCATACCCCGAGCATTACCTGTCCTGACTATATTAACATCTAAATCTATCAGCAACACATAAACACATAGCATGCACACATAATACCAGTTAACCTTACGAAAATACCTGATGGCACGCAGTTCTCAGTTTAAGTTAAGGTTTATTTTGAAATTTACCTGTTTCACTTAAACTTTGGCTCTGATACCAACTTGTAAGGCCCCGTTCCCGGGCACCCTACGGTTGGTCATTCATCGCGCATAAAACATTTTAAAACATACATTTATTTTGCAGCGGAATTTACAACTTTCATTAATAACTAAAAACGTGTCATTTCAGTACATTACAACGTTGGTTTTCTTCTCAAAATACAATGACATGTCAAAATATGGATGCCAGCCTCAACAACTGAGTAGTCGCCCTGTGCCATCCTCAGCAACATACCTGCCAACTGGAAACACATCAAAGTCAGCGTTGCTGAGTGAGTTCTAGTTTTATATTAAAACATACTTTTCTTTCGTTAAAACCTTTCTTTACTTCTATCAAACCATACTATCCTTTCGTATATGAACACACATCATACGTACATACACATAGATAATATTATTATTATCTTCTTTTCTCATTCATTCTTTATCTTTAACTTTCATGCATTCATATCTTTCACTTTTATCTAGATCCGGTCAAACTTTACCCTCTTCATGGCACACAGCCATGATTACCGGGGTCGAGTTACAAGGATCCCATTTCATATCTTATCATTACGTTCTTTCCGTTCATTTCTTCCATTCATTCGTTCTTTAACTTTCATTATGTTCATTATCTTTCGTTCGTTTTCATACTTTCTTTCTTTCACAATTATCTCTCTCATTCATCAACTCACGCGGTACTCCCAACTCAAGTTCGAAGACTGATACTGTGCCGGGGCCTGCTCACAAACCCCCGACTTATGTCCGAAGACTGACACAGTACCGGAGCACGCGATCCGTTCCTCATTCGTCTCATCTCACTCTCTCGCATTACTCCCGAGTCATGTCCGAAGACTGATACTATGCCGGGGCCTGCTCGCAAACCCCCGACTCATGTCCGAAGACTGACACAGTACCGGAGCATGCGATCCTCTACTCATCCAACTAGATCCTGTCTCATGCAATATCCCCGACTCATGCTCGAAACTGATCCTGTGCCAGGGCCTGTTACACAAACCCCCGACTCACGTTCGAAGACTGACACAACACCGGGATACGCGACAAAGATCCCTTTCTAGTCAATACCTGGATTGAACTCTACCCGAGTCTGTTGCAACACAAAGTTGCTCACCTCACTATCTCGTCTCATGCAATACCCCCGACTCATGTTCGAAGACTGATATTGTGCCGGGGCCTGTTACACAAACCCCCGGCTCATGTCCGAAGACTAACACAGTACCAGAGTATGCAATAAGGTCCGCTCTCGAGTTTTTTGTGACACAGAGTCGCTCACCTCATACATACGCTCATCTGCTTTACGTTCGTTCATTCATACATTAATGTATACATTCATTCATCATGTTCCTCTTTTATTATCTCTAGCTTTACGTTACATAATACTTTCATTACATTCTTTAGCGTCCAACGTAAAGCCAAAGGAAGACATATATACATAATAAGGAACATACACATAATCCTAAACATACATCATCACCATATAGGCATCATCATACACTCATAACACACATCCGACATATAATGCATCACACGCACCGCCAGGCATACATCACACATAACATCATGCATGTCATCATCGTCGACTCATCATCATACATCGTCTTGCATCATCCATACCCAACTCATCATCTACGACCCCGAGGGTCCGATTCTAAGTCCGCACTTTTTGAAAGTCGGACATTACTACGGACATTCGGGCGTATGGACACCCTTCAGTCACCTGCCCTCCATGCGACAGGCCCTTCATCCGGGTGACTAGACCTTCATTCGGGTGACTAGACCTTCATTCGGGTGACTAGACCTTCATTCGGGTGACTAGACCTTCATTCGGGTGATTAGACCTTCATTTGGGTGACTAGACCTTCATTCGGGTGACTGGACCTTCATTCGGGTGACTGGACCTCCAGTCTCCCTCAACTCAGGTGACTGGCCTCCAGTCTCCCTCCATTTGGGTGACTGGACTACAGTCTCCCTCCATTCGGGGGACTGGCCTCCAGTCTCCCTCCATTCGGGCGACTGGCCTCCAGTCTCCCCTCATTCGGGCGACTGGCCTCCAGTCTCCCCTCATTCGGGCGACTGGCCTCCAGTCTCCCCTCATTCGGGCGACTGGACCTAGCTGATGCAGAATGGAGTTCATCCCGACTGCAGCCGAGCGTTTTCGGCCTCCAAACTCATCTAAACCCATTTTCAGCCCAAATCGACCATCCTAAGCCTTAAGGAAACATACCACGACCTCATTCGAGCATAACCACTCATGAAATCAGGGTCCAAACACATCATACACATACACAAATGCATAAAAACGGGTTTACACCCAAAAACTCGAAAAAAGGGTTTTCAGACGTGTTCCAGCCTCAAAATCCTTCAAAAACGTGTAAAAAAGGGGTCCTAGAACTCACCTTAGCAGCCTTCTTGGTTAGAGCTTCGTTTTGACCCGCTACACGTCGATTTCAGCTCACGTACCCGTTTGAACCGAGCTTTCTTCTCCCCTTTTCCCGTTTCTCTTCTTTCTCTCTGGTTTCGCGAGTGTGGGGAGAGGGTAAGGGCTGCCTCTCCCTTAAGTACTACAGTTCAGTCACCCGAGTTCCCCATGCGACTGAACCTTCAGTCGTACAAGCTCTATGTGACTGAACACTTCAATCGTACGATTGAGCTCCAGTCGTGCGGTTGAGCTTCAATCTCATGTCTTCCATGCGATTGGACGCTCCAGTCGCATGTCACTCCAAATCAAAATTTCCGGGTGTTACACTAGGCTACAACCCTAATACCCTAGGACTGTCCTTGTGGGAAAGTGTTGGAATGATCGGGTTGGGTAAATTGATGATTAGACTTGATCAACGTAATCATGAATTTACCAGACGCGTAATTTCAATCATGAACCTCTAAGTTATGTTTGGGCTTTTCTTTTTAATACTGTTGAACTTTGAAACTTATTTTGACTGGGGATTTGAAATGGATTTTTAAAGATGAACTGTTTGACCTGACATTATTTTGAGAAACAATTGATTCTAATATAATTGATAGGGAATACATAGAGATTCCTGATACTAATGCCATCACTAGTACTAGGAGTATAATATTAATACTAAGACTATCATGAGCTATGAGAAACCAAATTACTCATGGTGTCTTTTTACAGGAAACGAACTATGGAAGACAAAGGCAAGGCGCCCGCACACCCAGACAATGAGACTACCCCTACTGGAACCTTTAGATGAGCGAAACCGCAAACTGAGTACGAGGCATACCTCCGGAGATGCGGACACCCGGGTTGGATATCCGTCACGTCAGAGGGCACTGAAGCTTCTGAGGACTCTTCCTCAACGACACCTTCCAGGAGCCGGACACACTCCCACTCTCCACGCATTATCGCTTCTGCTCACTCGCCTATCCCACCTATTGGGAATAGGGGAGCATGAGTTGTCACTCGTCCACACAAGAGTGCTAGGCCTGGACCACCGGTTAGGACTCCTATACCTGCACCACCGCCGTTTGACTCACTCCGACGCCACCCACAGGATGAGCCCTGGATGCCTCCGAGGCACAGCATGTACGACGGCCCTAGCATACTAGCAGGAGATAGGTACTCCCAATCCAGCCGCCAGGAAGGTGATGTAGGACCCACTGATGCAGCACTGGATGAGCTCTTGAAGACCGTCCGTCACCACGAGCTGACTGTTCAGCACGCTACCCGGACCTCCCAGTCTGCTCAATTCCAGGCTATGATGGCTTCACATGGGGCGCAGAGGTTGGAGCAGGAACAGAAGAAGAAGAGCTCTAGAGGATGGGATGGCTGAAAAAGAAGTGGATGTGAAGGTGACATGTGGAAGGAGGAAGAATATATGTCTTGAACAGTTGAAGGAATCAATCTTATCATTATCTGACACTATTATTATTATTATTCATTGGGGTGATGGCACCTTCCAAATTGTAAGAGCTAGACTCTGATCCTATTGACTTTGTCCTATTTTTAACTGATTGCTTGGATACAATGCTGTTGAAACATTTATGATTATCTGCCATGCGTTGTGTATTTCATGGTGTTGAGCCATGACATTCTTGATGACTGTTTTAACTGTTTAAATTAGTAATCTGTGGGAAATTGGAAGGTTGTGTACAATTATACACAGTATTCTCTCCTCATATAGAGGGAGCCTTGTAGGGAATTGATGCATAGATTGTTTGAAACAAATTATGAGACGCTAAAACGACTTTATCTGTGATACTATCAGAATGCCTACCAGAAGAGGGACACGTATCGGGAGACAAGGAGCCTACCGAGGTCGTCATAAAGGAGCAAGGCGAACCAGAAATCACCCTCCTACCCCTCCAGAGACTCCCATCGGAGGGAATGCTAACCCAGGGAGTGACTAGAGGATAGCAAATCTCGTAGCACAGAAAATTGCTCACGCGATACCAACCATCATCGCTCAGATTAATGCAGACCAGAACGATGCCGGAGGTAGTAATGGGACTGAAAACAACGAGGAATCTGAGGCGTTAAGGAATGGATGCTCCTATAAGACCTTTATGGCATGCAAACCTAAGGACTTCTATGGCACTGGGGGTGCTATAGAGACTTACAGATGGATTGACGAAATGGAGGTTGTACTGGACATCAGCGAATGCAAACTGGACCACATGGTGAGATTTGCTTCTCAATCACTTAAAGGATCGGCATTGGAGCGGTGGAAGATGATCACACATGCTCGGGGAAGGAATACTGCAATGCAAATGAGCTGGACCGAATTTAGAGAGCTGATAACCAACAAGTATTGCCCCATCAATTTACTTGAGAAGCTAGAATCGGAGTTCCTGAGCCTGGAGATGAAAGGTCCCAATTACACGGAGTACATCAATCGTTTCTTAGCCCTATCCCGGCTGGTGCCACATCTGGTGACACCCGAATCTAAAGGCGTAGAACGATTCATCTAGGGGCTACATCCCAGAATTAGGGGAATGGTCCGATCCTATATGCCCTTGACTCTACAATCCGCAGTTGACCTCACCAGCAGTTTGACCGATGACCTAGTTAGGGCTGGATGGACTGAGCAAGCTAGGAGTGATGAGAAGAAGAAGTTTGTTGGAAGAGAAAAGAAGGTGGTTTGAAGCAATGAAAGCAGTTGGAAGTAGTAGCGGGTCAAGAAGGAAGAGTTTCGAAGGTGTGAGACGTGATGATCAGGGAAGCAAGACCCGGAGACTGTACTCGGGGACAAGCCCATTTTGCAACAAGTGCAAGCTACACCATCAAGGGGAATGCAACCCAATGCCCTGCCTTAGGTGCAAAAGGACTGGGCACCTGATCAAGGATTGTACTTACACACCAGGGAAGCAATGCTATGAATGTGGGGATCCAGGAAACATGAGGAGCAAGTGTCCTAACCTGGGTAGAGATAAGGATACAAATCCCAACAAGCCTAAGGGAAGAGCATTCATGATGGATCCGGCTGGAACCCGAAAGGAACCTGATGTGGTTAACGGTACGTTCCTTGTAAACAATCATCCTGCTACCATTTTGTTTGATACTGGAGCGACTGCTAGTTTTATCTCTAGTGCTTTTAGATCATTGATTGACCTTGCTACGTGTACCTTAGCCGATACGTTTACCGTTGAATTAGCTGATGGCAACATTTTAGAAACTAATGAAATCATCAAGGATTGTTCAATGAATCTAAATGGAAATACATTTAAAATAGATCTGATGCCCATTAAGTTAGGAGGATTCGATGTGGTTGTTGGCATGGACTGGCTAGCTAAGAACAGAGTCGAAATTGTATGTGAAGAACGCCTACTCAAAATACCGTTGAACGAAAAGGAAGTGTTAGTGGTGCAAGGAGAAAGGAGTAACACCTTATGCCCCATGATATCCCAATTAAAAGCTACCAAGAGCTTAAAGAAGGGATGCTCAGCTTTCGTAGTCTATGTAATGAAGACCAAAGAGGAGAAGAAGATTGCAGATATTCCAGTGGTTTCTGAATTCCCTGAAGTGTTTCCGGAAGACCTACTGGGACTTCCCCCGAATCGACAAGTTGGGTTCCAAATAGATTTGCTGCCTGGCGCTGCACCGGTAGCCAAAGCGCCGTATCGACTCGCCCCTCCTGAAATAAAGGAACTGATGATGCAAATTCAAGAACTATTGGACAAGGGATTCATACGTCCAAGTGTCTCTCCATGGGGTGGCCCGGTGCTATTTGTGAAAAAGAAGGATGGAACCCTACGCATATGCATTGACTACCAAGAGTTAAATAAGTTGACCATAAAGAACCGTTACCCTCTTCCGAGGATAGACGACCTATTCGATCAACTTCAAGGAGCAAGCTACTTCTCCAAGATAGATTTGAGATCCGGTTACCACCAACTAAAGATAAGAGAAGAAGACATACACAAGACGGCTTTCCGAACTAGGTATGGACACTATGAGTGCTTAGTCATGCCCTTTGGGCTGAATAATGCACCAGCAACATTCATGGATCTCATGAACCATGTATGCTGCCCATTTCTCGACAAGTTTGTGATTGTGTTCATCGATGACATTCTGATCTACTCCAGTAATAAGGAAGAGCACGAGAAGCATCTCAGACTAATTCTTAAGTTACTCAAGAATGAGCAACTATATGCCAAATTTTCAAAATGTGAATTTTGGATGCAAGAGATCCAATTTCTGGGGCATGTAGTTAATAAGAATGGGATTCAATTTGACCCTTCCAAGATTGAGGCTTTAAAGAATTGGAAGATTCCTGAAACTCCCACTGAGGTAAGGCAATTCCTAGGATTGGCCGGATACTACCGACGATTCATAAAGGACTTCTCACGCATTATGCAACCCTTGACCGCACTGACTAAGAAGAACAAAACCTCTATGTGGGAACCAGAGCAAGATGAAGCATTTAAGACGCTTAAGGAAAAGTTATGCAGTGCACCTGTTCTGGCCCTCCCAGAAGGAGTCGAAGACTTCGTAGTCTATTATGACGCCGCACGTCAGGGGTTAGGATGTGTGCTAATGCAACACAACAAGGTCATTGCCTATGCATCTAGACTGCTAAATGATCACGAGAAGAACTATACTACGCACGATCTGGAATTAGGTTCCGTGGTGTTTGCTCTCAAAATATGGACGCACTACCTCTATGGCACGAAATGCGTATTTACACTGACCATCAAAGTTTGCAACACATTCTTAACCAGAAGATGCTAAACATGCGTCAGAGAAGATGGGTTGAGTTGTTAAACGACTACGAGTGTGAAATCCGTTATCATCCCGGTAAGGCCAATGTGGTGGCAGATGCTTTGAGCAGAAAGGAGAGAGAAAAACCTCTTCGTGTACGAGCCTTAAGGATAAGTGTGTACACCGACCTAATTGTAAGGCTGAAAGAAGCTCAAAGCGAAGCGTTAAAGGAGGAAAATTTAGCAGGAGAAGGATTAAATGGAATGGAAAAGCGATTTGAAACAGGAAACCATGGTACATACAAGTGCAAGTGCGAAGGGAGAACATGGGTGCCAAAGCATGGGGGAATTCGAGAGCTAATTCTTGACGAAGCTCACAAATCTAGGTATTCGGTTCACCCTGGAAGTGATAAAATGTAACAAGATTTAAAGGCACTGTTCTGGTGGCCTGGAATCAAGAAATCAATCGTTGTTTATGTCAGAAAATGTCTAACTTGTGCCATGGTAAAAGCTGAGAACCAAAAACCGTCGGGGATGTTGTAGCAGCCTGAAATCCCAGAATGGAAATAGGATAACGTCACGATGGTTTTTGTTACTAAGTTACCCAGGACATCTAGAGGTCATTATGCTATCTGGGTAATAGTGGATAGACTAACTAAATCAGCTCACTTCTTACCAATTCGGGAAGATTATGACATGACAAGATTGGCTCAGCTGTATATCAATGAAATAGTGGCTAGGCATGGTGTGCCACTATCAATAATCTTCGACCGTGATAGCCGTTTCACTTCGCGATTCTGGAAATCAATCCAACAAGCCTTAGGAACCCGTCTGGACTTAAGCACTGCATACCACCCGCAAACTGACGGTTAAAGCGAAAGGACTATTCAAACTTTAGAAGATATGCTGAGAGCTTGCGTGATTGATTTTGGTAGGAACTGGGATAACCATCTCCCATTGGTGGAGTTCTCCTATAATAACAGTTACCATGCAAGCATCAATGCAGCTCCGTATGAGGCTCTCTATGGTAGGAAATGTCGGTCACCATTGAGTTGGAATGAAATTGGTGATAGCCATTGGGACCCGACATCGTATTGGAAACCACCGATAAGATTTTCAAAATCAAGGAGTGTCTACGGGCAGCAAGGGACCGTCAGAAGAAATATGCTGACAGGAGACGAAAACCATTAGAGTTTTAGGTAGGTGATAGAGTAATGCTGAAGGTAGCACCATGGAAAGGAACCGTGAGGTTCGGAAAAAGAGGAAAGTTAAGCTCGAGATACGTTAAACCATTCGAAATACTTGCAAGAATTGGTCTCGTGGCTTACAAATTGAAACTACCTCAGAAGTTGAGTAATATACACGACACCTTTCACGTGTCAAACTTGAAGAAGTGCCTGGTAGACAAAACCTTGAGCTACCGTTGAAGGAAACAAGAATCAATGATATGCTGAACTTCGTGGAATAACCTATAGAGATCACGGACCGCTTGGTTAAGCAACTCAGGCGAAGCCGCATACCCAAGGTCAAGGTTAGATGGAACTCGAGACGAGGGCCGGAATTCACTTGGGAACGTGAAGACGAGATGAGGAAGAATTACCCGCATCTCTTCAAACCCACCCGTTCAGATTCTAATCAAAGCTAAAATTTCGGGACGAAATTTCCTAAACGGTGGAAGAATGTGACAACCAGTCGCAAGGTCACTATTCTAAACCCTAATTTAATTGCATCATTTCCCATTTTATGAGAATTAATAATAGAAACAATTTAACTATATCAAAAATTTAGAATCATCAATTGCTATTATTTATATTTTATGATTTTATGTGATTTCTATGAATTTTAGTTATTTTATGTTTTAACTTTTAGAAACTTAGTGCCTGGGAATGTTAGTTAGTTACCCTAAGTAGAATTCAAAATCCTAATTGAAACAATTAAAATGTGTGCATATACACACACACTTGTAATATTCGGTTCATGCATGACTAATGATGCACATGACAATAACTAACAATACACATTAACTAATATTTATACACTACATTACAAATTAATACCACTTAATAATAATTTTTGATTAAAATTTAATCAAAATTGAACCCCCACTACACTCCAAAATCGGCCGCCCCCCTCCCACCACTCTTTTCTTCTCTACACCACCAACACACTCACCATACAACACCCATGCAAGATTCTTTTCACTCCCACTCCTCTCCTCTCTTCCTCTCGGTTCTCTTACAGCAGAAAAATACAAACACACACACACTTATGCTGAATTCTCTCAAGTTTCAGCCTTGTCCATCGAAGAACAAGCATCAACATCATCGGCCAGCATCAAAACAGCAAGAAGGAGAAGCTTTGTGAGCTTTTGGATGCATGTTTCCACTTTGATCGACCTCTCTAGCCTTTGTTTGAGATTCTACAGCCATTCCAAGGAGATTCTAGCCATCCACGACCATCAACACCTTCCAAACCGTGAGTTACATCAAGTGTAAGCTCCATTTGTCGGTTTCGGTCATTTCTCAAGCTTGTCTTCATTTTTCACTCAAAAACCTTACCATATCTTGTTCTAACAGATGGTTGCTGCTACCACCTTGTTCTTGGAGATATTTTCACATTCTTGAAGGTATCATACAAGTAAAGCATGTCAATTTATAGGTGTAACACGAGTTACACCTAGAAAACCCTCTTTTTGGGTGATTCTCACCATCTAACCTGTGCATCTTGAAACCCCGTGAAGCAAGACATGCAACCTACTTTTTAATGGTTAATGAAACTTCTAATAACCTGTTTTAAATGTTACAAATGGGTATACACCATGAATGGGAGGTTATAGCATAAAAACACCTTGAAAATCCTTCTTTCTACAAGTAACAACACAATTTAAACACTTGTTTGAAAACCCTCTCAAACAAAGGTCATAACCTGCGCAAAAATAAGTTTTAGACACCCCAACAATCTGATTTCTAAGTTATATGAAGTTTTGGTAATGTTTAAACTCAAGTTACAATGATTTACACATGTGTAATGGTCGGTTTTGACATTTTCTATATATTTGAAGTCTATGGATGTGTAGAAAAACTAGGTGACGATTTGGGACTGAAATTTCAGAAGTTTTGATGAATATTAAGAGTGTTAATAATGTTTAATCTCTGGAATAAAGGGCGTGTTGTGTTTAGACTCATTTTAGTCACTTTTGGGACCCGAAAACATGGTAAAACTACTTAAAAACAAGAAAGCTTGGGCTACAAACTTTTTAAAGAGAATTACATGTTGATTAAGGATTAAAAAAGTGTTCTGGAGTCAATGGGAAATTTTAGTGGTCAAAAGGGAATTTAAATGGATTTTTAAGTGAAAATGGGCACAAACCGAGAGAAGTTTTTAAGGAAAATCTAAGAAAAATGAGTACAAAGTTAGAAATTATAAAAACCATGTTATTTCAGTAGGTTAAATGATAAAATAACTTATAAAGTAGAAAGGTTGGTTAAACAAGCTTTTAAAATGGTCAAACTCGGTTAAAAACGCGTTTTAACGGTTTAAACGTAAAAACGAGTCTTTCCACTACTAGGAGCAAATTTTGGTGATTTAAAAGGTCGGAAACCTATAAAAATGTCTTTTAAAAGTTAGCTACTGGTCCAAGAATCAAAAACATGAAAACTCATAGGTAACCATTTAAAACCCTTCGGTTTTACCGTAACCGTGAACGTTAAATGCGTAATTAATAAACCAAGCACATAATCTGAAAATTTGGGTATATGTTCTTAAAAATAAGTTATCTTAAGGTCATGAACTTGATTTTTTATTATAAATGTCGTCTAATACAAGAAACCAAACTTAAGGGTAGAAACTGTCAATTTTGAAACTTCAGGGGCTAAACTGTAAAATTTTGCCAAACTTCATAACCAACTCAACTGAACCCTTTAGTCACTTGAATAGCATATTTAACATATATTCTTGACTTAATAATGTAAAAATCCTTGATTTCATAAGAAACCTTGACTTTCCATAAAAGGAAAATTTTTATGCAAACCCTAACCGAATCCATGCCGAATCCGACAAACTAAGATGTAGACACTTTTGTTAGACCTTAAATAGGATTAGAGCAGTAGCTAATCACTTAATATATCCATGTTAGGGTGCTAAACTTGAGATATTCCCGGCGCACGAAGAGTTTCTTTTGCCTAATATCTAAGGTGAGTTCTAGTGATCCCCTTTTAATAACTGTTTTTGGGATGAAACATGCTCTGTTGTTTTATAAACTATGATTGTGCTTTACTTGATACTTGTATGTGGGACTTATGGATACCTGCTGATACTTATGTCATGATCATTAATTCTTTTGTGAACCGCTTGTTTTATGTGGATAGATCTATTTGGGGAATCCCCCACACACAGTGGCTCCCGCTACAGGGAGGTATCCCACTGAGATCCTGAGTGATCGTATGAGGCATGTAACAGGTTTTGATTAAGAAACTATGGTGAACCAGCCTAGCAGGTATGGTTCACTATTTTGAGGCTTGGTTCCTTCCTTCGGGAATATCCGGTTAAACACAAGTTTAGAAGAGGCCAACCGGGACCGAGTGCAGGGTTGATTGTGATACCCCACGATGAAATACTAAAAATGATGCTTTCAAAAATCAAATGAGATTTTTCATGAGCTTTCACACTTGATTCTAAACCTTTAATGTGGACTTTAAGAGTCCCTTTTTTATTTTTTTAAACATTAAAGCACTTGAATTCACAAACTTTTTATTTGACTCTATTTTCTTTTGAGTATGCTTCAGGTAACCCGTGAAGACTCTTACCTATTATGGATGACTTAGACTCAACCCCCGAGACCATGGCATTTGCTTGTGTGACCAAAATTATGATTTGAACAATGATGGAAAATGTTGACACAATGACTATTTGATTTATGTTGAACTATGTAAACATTTGGGGTTGGAACTGTTTCCAGCCCGGTGTCTTTTAAAACTTTAAAATGCCATGTGATGTTCTCTCCCTTTGAGCTCCTATATTGGTTTGTTTCTGCTGCCATGTATGTTGCTGCTAGTCTGTGACGTCCCACCCTACCTGGGCCCAGGGTGTGACAATCACTGTCAGTGTATGCATAGAGATTGAAATTTCCATCCTTTGGATACCATAATCCAAGAGCAGGCTTGCCCTTAAGAAATTTGAATATCCTCTTGACTGCATTGACATGGGATTCCTTGTGCTCTGCTTGATATCTGGCACACACACAAACACCAAACGTAATGTCAGGCCTACTGGCTATTAGATACATAAGTGAACCTATCATAGAATGATAGTGAGTCTGATCCACTGTTTTGCCTTCAGGATCAGGACCAATCTTTGCTTTAGTATCAACAGGAGTTCTGATGGACTGACAATCAGCAAACTTAAACTTCTTCAGCATTGTTTCCATATATTTTGATTGATTGATGAAGATTCCGTCTACTGACCTTTGGACTTGTACTCCTAGAAAGAATGTGAGTTCTCCTATAGCACTCATTTGAAATTTTGAATGCATGAGATCTTCAAAGTCTTTGCAGAGTGTCTTGTTTGTTGAGCCAAAGATGATATCATCCATATATATCCGAACAAGAAACATGTCCTTTCCTTTTCTTTTTCTAAAGAGAGTCTGATCAATCTTCCCTCTTTCATACCCATTTTCAAGAAGGAAGGATGATAGAATCTCGTACCACTTCCGTGGGACTTGATGAAGACCATACAAGGCTTTGTCCAGCTTGTATACCCTGTGTGGAAAATATGGGTCTTCAAATCCAGGAGGTTGACTCACGTAGACCTCTTCAGCAATCTTTCCATACAGAAATGTACATTTCACATCCATTTGATAAACAGTGAATTTTATGGATGCTAAATATGCAAGAAAGATTCTTATGGCTTCTAGTCCGGCTACAGGGGCAAATACTTCATCATAGTCAATTCCTTCTTCTTATGTGTACCCCTATGCTACTAGTCTTGCTTTGTTTCTAATGACGATTCCCATGTCATCAGTTTTATTCCTGTATAGCCACCCGATATCGATAGGGTATTGTCCTTCGAGAAGATCTACCAGCTGCCATACTTCTTGTTTCTTGAATTGAAACAACTCTTCCTGCATTGCTTCAATCCAACTATTGTCTTGAAGAGCCTCTTTGATATTCTTGGGTACTGTTTGACACAAAAAACAAGAGAACAAGCAGATGTTTGCTATGCTTGACTTGCTTCTCGTCACCCGTTCATTAAGTTCACCAATGATGTTGTCTAGTGGATGATTCTTGTGTATTTTGGTCGTTGGAATTGAGTCACCAGCAATGGTTACATCAAGATTGGAGACATTCAAATCATCTTGGTGTGAGGCAACTTCATCTTGTACTGTTGGGGAGCTGTGAAAGTAATCAAATTCTATTCCAGTTCCTGCTTCAGCATTAGCAGGACATTGATTACTTCCATCATTTGAAGTTCTTTCATTGTCGACTTGAGGGATGACATGATTTTGAGTTCTAACTTCATCTTGATTTCTGACTTCATGGAGGGTTCTTCTGAGGGAGAAGGAATTATGTTGGGACCATCCTCAATTGAAGCACTTTGATTTTGAACTGTTTGTCTGACGGGATCAGATTGTAAAGGAACCTCTTCATTAAGTTGATCAGAAGATGTTGAAGGAATCATTGGAAAGTCATTCCTTCTTTTTACTAATGATGATGGTACAGCTGATTGTAGGTACCTGCATCAGACATGTCAAATTGATCAAAAGATTTTATGAATGAGTCAATATCAAACAACCAGTCAGGACCATTGATTGATTTGGGAAATGAATGTTCCTTGAATTGAACATTTCTTGATTCATCAATTATGTTTAATCTAGGATTAAACACTCTGTAATCCTTTGAGATAGAAGAATAACCTACAAAGAATCCTTCATCAGACTTTGATGAAAACTTTCCCAAATGGTCTCGGGTGTTTAATATTTGGACAGGACAACCAAATGACTTGAAAAATCCAATACATGGTTTTCTTTGAAATATAAGCTCATAAGGTGTCTTATTACTTTCTTTGACAATTAGAGTTCTATTTTGTACAAAGCACGATGTGTTAACTACTTCTGCCTAAAAGGTGATTGGTAGTTTAGCATTTGCTAGCATGGTTCGTGCTGCTTCAATTAGTGTTCTATTTCACCTTTCAGCTACCCCATTTTGTTGAGGAGTTCTAGCTACACTAAATTGATGAGCTATGCCTTTGGTTGTACAAAGAGAACTCATGCCTTCATTTTTAAATTCTGTCCCATTATCACTCCTGATTGTTTTGACTTTAAGATCAAGTTGATTTTCAATTTTTGTGATAAAATCTTTTATTAATTGGGACGCTTTGTTTTTATGAAGTAAGAAGAAGACCCATGTGAATCTGGAAAAGTCATCTATGATCACCAAACAATATTGTTTCTTTCCAATACTCATAATATGAGTAGGTCCAAAAAGATTCGTATGAAGTAGCTTCAATGGAGAATTGTTTGTGTTCACCAACTTTGGCTTGTGAGAAGACTTGTGTTGTTTTCCTTTAAGACACGCTGAGCAGTGGTCAATAAAGTGAAATTCTTTTTGGGGTAAACCAACAACATGATTTCCCTTAACCAGTCTGTTCATGTTTTTGAAATTTGTGTGTCCCATGCGTCTATGCCAAAGTTGTGACTCATTAAAAGATGCTTTTGACAGAAGACATGTTTCTTCTTTAGGTAAAGAAGAATTGAGGCTTATGACATAATTATAATTCTTCCTCTGTGTTTTCAAGACAACCCATTTTTTAGGAATTTGGAATCCTGGTCTCAGAATGTAGCAATGAGTGTCAGTGAAGTCAGCTGAATATTTCTTGTCACAGATCTGAGACACGTTGAGTAGATTGAAGTTCAGTTGTTCACACTAGTTCACTCTGTCAAAGCTCAGCATCCCATTTGTCACAAATCCTTCACCAGTAATTCTGTCACCTTGTGAATCTCCACCAAATGCCACAGTAGTTCCTTGAATATGCTTGAAATCATGAAGGAGGGAACGATCTCCGGTCATGTGTCGGGAGCATCCACTGCCACATACCATAAGCGGTTGGACCTGTATGAATGGCCCTACAAGCACAGAAAGAACTATTTAGAATGTGAAACCCAAGCCATGATGGCCTTGGGTTTCCCGTTCCTATCCATGATAGTAACCTGTTGGTACTTTCCTCTAAACTGGGGCTTTAGGGATGAGGTCATGCTTGATTTCTTTCTAAATCTTGGTTGGTTTATCATATCAACTAAATAGTCAGATGAATATTCAAACCTTTGATCCCTATTTCTTTTCAGAAATTCGACATGTTTTTTCTTGTCAAACTTTGTTTTAGAGTTGTAAAAATCATGAGTTTGTTTTACTTTTTAATTTTTATATTTTTGAACTCTGTTTGACTCTTTTAGATTTTTCACATCATCATCAGACTTAGAAATTCTTTGATGAGCACGACTATTGATCTTGTGTTTCTCAGACATGATTGGGGAGATAGCCTTTTTGAGGAATTCTCAATCCCTTTTGTTTGAAGAAACAATCAGATGTGTTGTGATTTGTCATGTTACAGACTGAACAATATTTATTGAAATAACAGTTCTTGGTGGAATGATTGTTCATATCACATATTGAGCAGTATTGATTAAAAAAGCATTTATCTGTTCTGTGATTAGACATTTCACACACATCACAATACATGTGCTTGTTTCTAGCTACTGATCCTGGTGTTGAGGCTTTTGTAGCTTTACCAATTTTGGATTGAGTTTCATTCCTTGACTTTGATGAGAAAGCCTGATCAGCCCTGTTAGTAGTTTGTTTCACAACACTACTGACTTTGTTTTTCTTAGGCTGATTTTGCTTTCTTAATCTTTGCGTAACCTCCTATTCTAGTTGGTTCACATGCTCTTTGTTGAAAATATCAAAGCCAACCCCTTGATTTGTTTTTGATGTTTGAGGGTCTGAGTTAATTTTAGCTTTTGAAACCTGAGAAAATTTTCTTTTGATTTTTGGTGAATCATTATCTGATTTGATTCAATTCTTAGGAGAGTTGATCTCACAATCAGATCTGCTTTTAGCAGTTACATTCACACTATCAGCTTTTATCTTCTTTTCTTTGGAAATTGCAGGAATGAATTTCACAAAAGGAACAATGGCCTTGATTGGGCTTGTTGTTTTGATGACACTCACTGCCTTGTCTGAACACTCCTTGATTTTAATTACGTGAGCTAACTTGATTTTATCCTCATTTGTTTCAATGAAAACACTTGGTTTATTTTGAGGATTAGTGACTTCTTTTACTATCGTTTTTGGTTCAATAGTGTTAGGTTCATTTGCTGTTTGAGTGTAACGGATTCAGGCATGACAATGTAGTTGTCATTGTATGGTGGAGGACAAGAATTATATCCAATCCCAGACATATCCTTGGGATCCTTTTGAGAATCAAGCATCTCTTGCAGCTTTACTGATGACTGTTGAAACTTTTCTAGTTTCATTTCAGTAAGTATTTGTTCAGCTTTAGATTGAGCCAACTTTTAGTTAGTTGCTCATTCTCAGTTGCAAGAGTGTACTTTTCACCATGCAATTTTTCAATGTCAGTGATGAGAGATTTAATTTTGATTTCAAAGCCTTTTATTTCTCTTTTTAGCATCTCTGACTTGACCTTTTCTTCTTTTATTTTGTCAGCCAATTTATGATTGTGCTCTCTATAACCTTGCAGTTCATTAGTGCATTTATCACTACAAAGGTTAGATTTTACCTCAGTTGGCATGGGAGATGGACCATCATTGATGTGAGCGATGACTGCATGGTTTTGGAATTGAGGCTTTACTTCATCTGCATACATGCTCCAGTCACATACTCCATCTTACCTAATAACAAGAGCATTGGCTGATGACTGACTGCTTCCACAAGCTTGGTTGGTCAGTTGAGGTTGAGTCTGATACGTTTGTTGTTGTTGTTGATGATGATGTTGCTGTTGATGATTGTTGGAGTGAAAACCTGAAGTTGGTTTTGATGATGACTGGCTCTGAGAAGGTCTTTGAGAGTTGTAGTTTCTTCTAGGTGCATTGCATTCTCTAGAGAAGTGGCCAGTCATGCCACAGTTGAACCACTTTACTTTTGATTTGTCATACCCGAGTTTGGTGTTTTCATTAAGGCTGAGCTTTCTACCTTTTCTGAAAAACTTCTTTGCTCTCATAGCAATCATAGCCATTTACCATTGCAAGTCCATTTCTTCTATATCATCTGGATCCATCTCTTCCAAATCGTCCTGGATCAAATGTGCAGATGTGATTCTTCCTCCCAAATAAGCTTCAAAACTAGCAACAAAGGCAATGTAGGTTGCCTTTTGTTCTTCAGATCTTGGATCATCAGGGGTATTTGTAGGAGTTGTAGAGAATCCTGATGATTGGCCTGTTAATGTTGATGGGGATGATGTTGATGGTCTGTTGATTGATGGAGCTGCAATGAATCCTGTAGTCTTTACTTGATCCCTGGAGTAAAGAAAATCATCCTCCTCAGTAATAAATGCATTTTCCACAGAGTAAGTGTCTGAAGGAAACTTATATGCTTCAATTACTCTGGGTCCTCCTAGGTTTCTGCTTCTTTCATCTAGCTCCAATGCTTCTATCTTGGCTATCATTATATCTAGGGTAGTATTCTCCAGATCAAGAGTATTTTTTAGCATAGTTACATTTTGTTTCCAGTTTTCTGGAAGACTATGCAGCATCTTCTTGTTTAACTCTTTTGCTTTGTAAGTAACTCCTATGACCTCTAAATCATTCACCAGCTGCACAAATCTGTGCAACTGTTTAGAGATGGACTCCCCTTTGGAGTGATGATATGTTTTATACTGGTTCACAAGTTTGTCTTTGTTGATTTCAGCAACTTCACTGCTTCCCTCACACATGAGTTGTAGTGCATACCATACAGCTTTTGCAGTACCACACTTTTCCAGTCTTTTTAGCACATCCATCTTGAGTGCTTGAGTGAGTATGGAGTAGGCTTTGAGATCAATCTTGATCTTCTTGTAATCATCTTCATCAAGAGTAAGATCCTCAATGGGAATTCTTGTTGTCTTATAAAGAGCAGCTTGATCAGCAAACAGTGTAACAGGAATGTGTGGGCCTTTGCATATTGAGATCCAATAGTCAAGATCAACACCTGTAATGTAGTTCATGAATCTGATTTTCCATTGTTTAAATTCAGATTTATGCTTAAGCATGGGGGTTTTGGGGTATGCCCAAGTTCTGAAAAAATATGTGAATCCATTTTAACAGTTAGTTTTAACTTGGTTAGATATGGATTAAATGAGTTTTATGTTCAATTAGTCCAACTGGTCCAACTAGTTCAAACAGTGTCCTGTAAGTTCGGATCTACTGAGAATAAGCAGATGTTAGCAAGAACTTCCTTTGTCAACTTTTGTTTATCTGATTTTATGGATAAGCAACCTGTAAACTGTTTTGTTTTTGAAGAAATCTTCGGATGAACAGTAACAGTTGAAAATTTCAGCAAGTATTCATACGGTATACTAATTAGTGGTGTTCGAAAACTCTTATCAGCAGCTGAATCACCAGATCAATCGAGTTCAGCCCAGATCTAAGCAGATCTGAAGAAGAACCGAGAGCCAAAGCTCTGATACCAATTGACTGGGTTTGAGAATGATATTCCCTTTTGATATGAATCAACAAGGACCGAATATGATGATTGAGTCAATGATTGTGGGCGGAATCAAACAATCAATGAACATTGAATACACGAAATACTGATAAATGCACTTTTGTATTGATTAGATGAACTGCTACAATAAATGCTAGGGTTTGAGCAATCTACAGTAACAAGACACCTAACGTAGGATGAAACAAAGTATATTCTGATTGTGTATTCTGAATTACAAAAGTTACCTCACATATGAGGTTTCTATTCTATTTATAGGCTGACTTAAAGCCTGTACAAAAAGACTAAACTACCCTTACAACTATTACAGAATACTCTAAGTACAAACTCTTCATGCACATTTGTAGGTGGTCATCGACATTGACTAATGCGGATGAGTTGACTTGATCAGCATTTGTGCTTACTTCAACCGCATTAGTGTTTGGTCACCAGCATTGACAAATGCGGATGAACAAACACTTAGCGCATTTGTTGTTGAGCATCCGTATTAGTTAATGCGGATGAACAAAAGTCTTTTCAGCATTTGTTTGGCTGTCCGCATTTGTTAATGCAGATGAACAAATACTTCTCAGCATTTGTTCTTGGTCATCCACGTAAACAAATGCGGATAGCCGACACTTGTCTTCTTATTGTTGATGTAGATTCTTCTTCATCCGCATTGGTTCTTGGACTTGGGGAGATTTCCAGCTGAACAACCAATCCATGTAACACCCGTAATTCTTATTAAAAAGAGATAAAAGAATAAAGAGAAAGAAAAAGGAGGAAAAGGGAAGTCAACCCCAAAGTTGAGGGACCAAAGGTGTAAAATGAAATCTCAAAAGTTGGTGAAAAGGTGGCATGGCCGCCCATTTTCACTCTGCACACTTCTTTGCATTCGGTTTTTAGAGAGAGAAACTGCAGGGACTTCGATTCTTAGAGAGAGAAAGAAGAAGAAATCGGATTCAAGGTAAGAATTGGTGTTTTTTTAAGTTGTGTTTTGGCTAAGAAACCGAGAATACATGTTCTTATGTGTGTGTGTTTGTGTTCGGTTTGCACTGTGTGTGTGTGTTTTAGGTGTAGAAACGACTGGGAAGTTAAGAAAGGGTATCCAAAACACGAAGACAAACTAAGGTGAGTTTCTAGACCCCCTTTTTACCTGTTTTAAACGTTTTGGGGCTGGAAAATGCATGTATATATGTTTTTATGAATTTGGGTATAATACCCGTATGATATGAATGTATGTATGTTTATGTTTATGATAAGTTTATGCCTGGAAACCATGTGTGCATGCTTAGAACTAGACATTTTGATGTGTGGTATTTAGGATATGAATTAGATACATGTCCAGGCTGCTAATATGTCCAACAGGGTGGTCGTATGACCAGATGATTATTCTAAGTGTAGGGTGATGAGTCCAATAGTGCTAATACGTCCAACAGGGTGGTCGTATGACCAGATTATTATTCTAAGTGTAAGGTGAAAAGTCTGGACCTTGGTCGTATGACCAGAAAATAGTTTCTAAGTATGGGCTAATACGACCAACAGGCTAATACGACCAACAGGGCTAAAACGACCAACAGGGGTCATACGCCCAACAGTGCTCATACGCCCAAGGGGCTTATACGCCCAACAGGGCTCAAACGTCCAGAACACTTAGAATTTTTACAGAAATTTCCTGCAATTCCAAAGTTCGAGGTTTTGACCAGGGTTGACCAGGGTTAATAAATGATGATGTTTTATGCATGTAATGATGATTAATGATTAACCCTTATTAAGGTTACTGATATTATTATCAGTATTCTATTATTGCTAACAATATTATTATTTAATATTGTTAAGTATGAGATGACGCCCAAAATACTTAGACTTTTTAACATAATTCCCTTGGAGTTTGTGCAGTACGCTTTCACCTGACTGTTGACTAGGACGTTATTGAATGTAAGTGATGATGCTATGTATGATTACGTATGTATGATGCTATGTATGATGATGAATGTATGATGAGTATGTATGTTCCTTGTAATTGTGTATGCTTATCTTTCCGAAACTTTACGAATAACGAGAATGAACTAATGAAGTATTATGTAATGTAAAGTGAAAGATAATGAAAGAGGAACATGATGATGAATGCATGTATTAACGAATGAACAAAAAGAAGAATGATGATGAATACATGCATTAATGAACGAACGAATTATGTCTTGCAAGCATTGAATAACGCGATTGGTCCTTCTCTGTGATTGACCATGGTCATGGTACCTCTACCGCTTACCTCTAGTACCGTGGCATACGTTTTGTTGTTCATATGTTGACTTCGGCCCGGTAGCTAATAACGATCGGGGTGTAGCATATGGTATTGGTACAATTCACCTTTCAATGTGCAAGTAAGTATGAACGGGATTCTTGTCATTCGACCACAGTAATCATAGCCAAGTGCTATGAAGTGGGTAAAGCCTGACAGAATCCATACGAGAAGTTAAAGATAACATGAATAACGAATGATGAAGATAATAACGAATATTATCTCTGTATGATGTATGAACACATGCACGAAAGGATACTTATAAATAAGTAAAAGAATGTTTTATTATAAAACTAGAACTCACTCAGCAACGCTGACTTTTATGTGTTTTCCAGTTGGCAGGTAGTGTTGCTGAGGATGGCACAAGGCGGCTACTCAGCTCTTTTGGGATGGCATTCTTTTGTTAATGTTTTTGTATTGTAATGCAAACAAACGATATTTTGTAATGAGTGTTGTATTACTTTGCAAAAGCATTTATAGTAAATTCAAAGTTTCCGCTGCATGGTTTTTTTATTAAGTTATATTAAATGTATGTTTTATGGGTGATGACGACCAACTGTGAGGTGCCCGGGAACGGGGCCTTACAAGTTGGTATCAGAGCCAAAGTTTAAGTGAAATGGGTAATTTTTTTTTAAAATAAACCTAAACTTAAACTGAAAATGGGACAGAAAGGAAGAGAATGCCATCTGAGTAGTTGCGTGCCATCAGGTATTTTTATTAAAGTTAATCATGATTTCGTGCGCATGATATGTGTTTATGTGTACTGTTAGACTTAGATACTAATGTAGTCAGGACAGGTAATGCTCGGGGTACGAAGAGTAGAGTAAGTGGCTAATCACAACTGGCCACTGTAATTAGGGACTTACTATACTTGACATAAACTGAGCTATTTCCTTGAATGACCGTGTTGGTGTTTAAATCTTCCAGTGTGATAGAAGATGGTCGGTGGTAGATCATCTAAAGCTTCCCGTGGCGGTGGACGTGGTGATGAACCGCGTAACACGCGAGGAAGACTTAGGACAGAGAAGGTAGTTCATGAGGAAAATGAGACTCCTCATCAGGAGGAGGCAGACGAAAGCGCGAATTTGAGAGCGTCGGTAAAAGAGGCAGTGGTTGAGGAAGTACATCAGGTCATGCAGACGATCTTACCGTCTGTAGTGACCGAAGTGATAAAGGCAGTACGCAATGATGAGAGACGAGGGAGGAATCGGTCCTCAGGTAGACAGCAGCAGACAGAAGCAGAAATAGTATTATCCGATGATGAAGAGGAAGAGGAAGAAGAGCAGTTACGGGAGACAGCCCGGGGTTGTAACTACGGGGCATTCATGAGGTGCAAGCCCCCAACTTTTAATGGTTCTGGTACTGCTACTGATGCTCACCAATGGGTGATGGAAATGGAAGTTGTCCTCGATATTAGTGATTGCCAGGAGGACAAGAAGGTGAAGTTTGCTACCCACTCTTTCACAGGGCCGGCTTTGTGCTGGTGGAAGAATATAGTCCAAGCTGAGGGTAGCAGGGCTATAGGGAAGATGAAGTGGGCCGAGTTAAAAAGGCTGGTGATTGAGGAATTCAGTCCTCGTCGGGAAATGGACAGAGTTGAGAGAGAGTTCCTGCAGTTGGAGGCGGGGACGATGACCCACCAACAATACACCACCAAGTTTAACGAATTGGCGTTGTTGGTGCCGGAGCAGGTGACGCCGGTGTCTAGAAAGATCAACCGGTATATTCAGGGGCTGCCAGCTGAAATTCGTTGGCACTTGATTTCTGCCCGTCCAAGCACTTTCAGGTCGGCAGTGGATTTGGCGGGACGGTTATTCGATGAACGGGTTGCGTTGGTAAAGGCTGAGGGTAGCAAGAAAGGAAGTGGAGAGAAGAACTGGCAGGGGAAGAGATTTGGTCGGGGTGATACCTCGACGAGTAACAAGAAGGCGAGGGCGGATAATCACCGTGTGGTCGTGACGAGAGCTGGGTTGAGGAAGTGTGGTAAGTGTGGAAGGGAGCACTCAGGGGAGTGCAAATGGGGATCCAACATCTGCTTTAAGTGTGGGAAGACAGGACATATGTCAAAGGATTGCCGGATGGGCAAGTGTTTTAACTGTGGGGAAGGCGGTCATATGAGCAGGGACTGTAAGAAGCCGAGGGCTGAGGCTTCAGGGGTAAAGAAGACGGGAAGTGAAGGTCCGAGAGCAAGCGCTAGGGCTTTCACTATGACGGAGGAAGAGGCTAGGACGGACCCCGATGTGGTGTCAGGTACTTTTCTAGTAAATCAAACCCTTGCTTCTGTGTAATTTGATTCTGGTGCTAGTAGGAGTTTCATTTCTGCTACTTTCTGTGCTAAATTGCCTGTTAGTTGTAAATGCATTGATGAGCCCTTTGAAGTAGAAACCGCTATTGGTAAGTCCACTAGAGTTACTGATGTGATAGAGGACTGTACCATATAACTAGAAGGTCATAGGTTTGCTGCTAGATTACATGTGATGCCCCTAGGTGGATTTGATGTAGTACTAGGGATGGATTGGTTGGCAACCTATGAAGCGAATATCGTATGTCGAAAGAAGATGATTAGATTGACGGCATCTGACGGAAGTCTGGTGACAATATACGGTGATAGGGTAACGGTGATTACGAAGGTGATTTCGATGGCGTGGCGGGGAAGTGCATGAGGCGTGGGTGCAACGCCTACCTATGTTATGTGAAGGATGTGGAAACGCCAACACCACAACTATCCGACGTTCCGGTTGTGTGTGAGTTTCCAGATGCATTCCCGGAAGACTTATCGGGATTGCCACCTGACCGCGAAATTGAATTTCAAATTGACTTAATACCCGGTGCCCAACCTGTCGCCAAGGCACCGTATCGATTAGCTCCTACGGAGATGAAGGAGTTGATGGAGCAACTGCAGGAGTTGCTTGACAAGGGCTTCATTAGACCGAGTATCTCTCCTTGGGGTGCTCCGGTCTTATTTGTGAAAAAGAAGGACGGTAGCATGAGAATGTGTATCGACTACCGTGAATTGAACAAGTTGACCATAAAGAATCGGTATCCGTTACCGAGGATCGATGACTTGTTCGACCAGCTCCAGGGTGCCAGTTGGTTCTCGAGGATAGATCTTTGATCTGGCTACCATCAATTGAAGGTAAAGGAGCAGGACATTCCTAAAACAGCTTTCCGTACGCGTTATGGACACTATGAGTTTCTCGTTATGTCATTTGGTCTAACTAACGCGCCAGCTGCTTTTATGGATTTGATGAATCGAGTGTGTCGGCCAATGTTAGATAAATCAGTGATAGTGTTCATCGATGATATCCTGATTTATTCAAGGAGTGAAGAAGAGCATGCCGGTCACATTCGGGAAGTATTGGAGACTTTGAGAAGGGAGAAACTGTATGCTAAGTTCTCCAAATGTGCTTTCTGGCTACGCGAGGTGCAATTTCTGGGTCACGTGGTAAATGCAGAGGGAATCATGGTGGACCCAGCAAAGGTTGAGGCTGTGATGCAATGGAAATCACCAAAGACGCCATCCGAGATTCGTAGCTTCTTGGGATTGGCGGGCTATTATAGGAGATTTATTCAAGACTTTTCAAAGATAGCCTCACCTTTGACAAAATTGACCCGTAAGGACGTGAAATTCGTGTGGGGTCGAGAGCACGAGACGGCCTTTGAGGAGTTGAAGACAAGACTAACACAAGCTCCTGTTTTGACTTTGCCCGAGGGGAATGAAGACTTAGTGGTCTATTCAGATGCATCATATTCCGGGCTAGGTTGCGTGTTGATGCAACGTGGAAGGGTGATCGCATATGCATCTCGACAAATGAAGATCCACGAAGTCAACTATCCCACACACGATCTAGAATTAGCTGCGGTGGTTTTTGCGTTGAAGATTTGGCGGCACTATCTATACGAGACGAAGTGCACAATCTTCACCGACCACAAAAGCTTAAAGTACTTCTTCGAGCAGAAAGATCTTAATATGAGGCAGAGACGATGGTTGGAACTAATAAAGGATTATGATTGCGAAATCCATTACCATCGGGGGAAGGCCAACGTGGTGGCCGATGCCCTTAGTCGAAAAGAACGACCTGAGCCGATTCGGGTGAAGGCTTATCAGCTGATCATGACCCCCGATGTGATGACACAGGTTAAGGAGTTCCAAGACGAGGCTTTGAAAGAAGATTGTCTTAACTCCGAAAGGATGAGAGGCCTAGTTACGGAAATGGGTGAGAACACTCTTGGTGTTAAGACCCGATTTGGGCGAATGTGGATTCCTCGATATGGGGATCTACGTGAAAAGATTATGGACGAGGCCCATAAGACCCGATACTCCATTCACCCCGGTGCTACCAAAATGTACCACGATATGAAGAAAGACTATTGGTGGCCGGGCATGAAACGCGACGTAGTGGAGTACGTAAGTAAGTGCTTGACTTGCTTACAAGTGAAGGCGGAACACCAAAAGCACTACGGGAAGATCCAACCGTTGGATATACCCGAGTGGAAGTGGGAGCACATCACCATGGACTTCATCACGAAGTTACCACGTACCCCAAAAGGGTATGATGCTATATGGGTGATAGTTGACCGCTTGACAAAGAGTGCCCACTTCCTACCGATCCGCGAAACGTACTCATCTGAAAGATTGGCGGATCTGTTCATCAAAGAAATTGTAGCTCATCATGGTGTACCGGTGTCTATTGTGTCTGATCGTGACACCCGGTTTACCTCTAAGTTTTGGAAGAGATTTCACGATGCAATGGGGACGAGACTACACATTAGTACAGCATATCACCCTCAGACAGACGGTCAGTCTGAGAGGACGATCCAAACCCTCGAAGACATGCTTTGGGCATGCGTGATCGACTTTGGAGTAAGTTGGGACAACCACCTGCCGTTAGTAGAATTCTCGTACAACAACAGTTATCACGCCAGCATTGGCATGCCACCCTACGAAATGCTATACGGTAGGAGATGTAGAACGCCCGTATGTTGGGGAGACATTGGGCAGAAAGAACTGGGAGGTGTTGAGGTGATTGAAGCAACGACTGAGAAATTGGAAAAGATCAAAGCCTTCATGAAGGCGGCGAAAGATAGAGAAAAGTCGTATGCTGACAAGAGGCGAAGACCGATAGAGTTCAAGGTTGGTGACCGAGTCATGTTGAAGGTCTCGCCCTGGAAGGGAATCATTAGATTCAGGAAACGAGGTAAGCTAAGCCCGAGATATATAGGACCTTTCCGAATTATCGCACGAGTAGGAAAGGTGGCCTATCGACTTGAATTGCCAGATGAGTTAAGTGGAATTCATCCCACATTCCATGTATCTCATCTGAGAAAGTACTTAGCCGATGAAGACATGATTGTACCACTGGAGGATATTGAAGTAGACGAACGGCTCAACTACGTAGAGCAACTAGTGGCAATCATTGATCGTAAAGAAAAGAGGTTAAGGAATAAAGTGGTTCCTCTTGTGCGTGTACAGTGGAAGCACAGGAAGGGATCCGAGTCTACGTGGGAGACTGAAGAAGAAATGAGACAGCACTACCCACATCTGTTTGAGGAATAACAGGTTTCGGGGACGAAACCTATATAAGGGGGTGGACTTGTAACACCCGTAATTCTTATTAAAAAGAGATAAAAGAATAAAGAGAAAGAAAAAGGAGGAAAAGGGAAGTCAACCCCAAAGTTGAGGGACCAAAGGTGTAAAATGAATAAAAATCTCAAAAGTTGGTGAAAAGGTGGCATGGCCGCCCATTTTCACTCTGCACACTTCTTTGCATTCGGTTTTTAGAGAGAGAAACAGCAGGGACTTCGATTCTTAGAGAGAGAAAGAAGAAGAAATAGGATTCAAGGTAAGAATTGGTGTTTTTTAAGTTGTGTTTTGGCTAAGAAACCGAGAATACATGTTCTTATGTGTGTGTGTTTGTGTTCGGTTTGCACTGTGTGTGTGTGTTTTAGGTGTAGAAACGACTGGGAAGTTAAGAAAGGGTATCCAAAACACGAAGACAAACTAAGGTGAGTTTCTAGACCCCCTTTTTACCTGTTTTAAACGTTTTAGGGCTGGAAAATGCATGTATATATGTTTTTATGAATTTGGGTATAATACCCGTATGATATGAATGTATGTATGTTTATGTTTATGATAAGTTTATGCCTGGAAACCATGTGTGCATGCTTAGAACTAGGCATTTTGATGTGTGGTATTTGGGATATGAATTAGATACATGTCCAGGCTGCTAATACGTCCAACAGGGTGGTCGTATGACCAGATGATTATTCTAAGTGTAGGGTGATGAGTCCAATAGTGCTAATACGTCCAATAGGGTGGTCGTATGACCAGATTATTATTCTAAGTGTAAGGTGAAAAGTCTGGACCTTGGTCGTATGACCAGAAAATAGTTTCTAAGTATGGGCTAATACGACCAACAGGCTAATACGACCAACAGGGCTAAAACGACCAACAGGGGTCATACGCCCAGCAGTGCTCATACGCCCAAGGGGCTTATACGCCCAACAAGGCTCAAACGTCCAGAACACTTAGAATTTTTACAGAAATTTCCTGCAATTCCGAAGTTCGAGGTTTTGACCAGGGTTGACCAGGGTTAATAAATGATGATGTTTTATGCATGTAATGATGATTAATGATTAACCCTTATTAAGGTTACTAATATTATTATCAGTATTCTATTATTGCTAACAATATTATTATTTAATATTGTTAAGTATGAGATGACGCCCAAAATACTTAGACTTTTTAACATAATTCCCTTGGAGTTTGTGCAGTAGGGTTTCACCTGACTGTTGACTAGGACGTTATTGAATGTGAGTGATGATGCTATGTATGATTACGTATGTATGATGCTATGTATGATGATGAATGTATGATGAGTATGTATGTTCCTTGTAATTGTGTATGCTTATCTTTCCGAAACTTTACGAATAACGAGAATGAACTAATGAAGTATTATGTAACGTAAAGTGAAAGATAATGAAAGAGGAACATGATGATGAATGCATGTATTAACGAATGAACGAAAAGAAGAATGATGATGAATACATGCATTAATGAATGAACGAATTATGTCTTGCAAGCATTGAATAACGCGATTGGTCCTTCTCTGTGATTGACCATGGTCATGGTACCTCTACCGCTTACCTCTAGTACCGTGGCATACGTTTTGTTGTTCATATGTTGACTTCGGCCCGGTAGCTAATAACGATCGGGGTGTAGCATATGGTATTGGTACAATTCACCTTTCAATGTGTAAGTAAGTATGAACGGGATTCTTGTCATTCGACCACAGTAATCATAGCCAAGTGCTATGAAGTGGGTAAAGCCTGACAGGATCCATACAAGAAGTTAAAGATAACGATGAATAACGAATGATGAAGATAATAACGAATATTATCTCTGTGTACGTATGATGTATGAACGCATGCACGAAAGGATACTTATAAATAAGTAAAAGTATGTTTTATTATAAAACTAGAACTCACTCAGCAACGCTGTCTTTTATGTGTTTTCCAGTTGGCAGGTAGTGTTGCTGAGGATGGCACAAGGCGGCTACTCAGCTCTTTTGGGATGGCATTCTTTTGTTAATGTTTTTGTATTGTAATGCAAACAAACGATATTTTGTAATGAGTGTTGTATTACTTTGCAAAAGCATTTATAGTAAATTCAAAGTTTCCGCTGCATGGTTTTTTTTATTAAGTTATATTAAATGTATGTTTTATGGGTGATGACGACCAATGTGAGGTGCCCGGGAACGGGGTCTTACAATCCACCACTTGAATTGGCATGTAGGATCCTTTCAGGGTCAAACAATAGATGAACAAACAGACTTAATTCAAATGTTTTTAATTAATACTGAATAATGATTACAATTTGAACAAATGATGATTGATTGATTGCTATTGTTTTTTTGGTATTGTTGTTCTTGCTATGGATGATTTCTAGGGTTCTAATGATGGTAATGATCACTGGTTACTATCATCGATGTTTGTTATAGTTAGGGTTGGTTGGTTTTCCTAAAAGTGTGCGTCCTCGCCTGGTAACATTAAATTTCTAATCGCCGTAAGAAAGTTACTCAGAAAATATTCTTGATGTGACTTGATCTCTGTCTAAAGTGAAGTCATCTGCAGATATTGACTTGATGACATCACTTTAGTGAGATTGACTTGTTGACTTGAAGTACATGCGTGTATTGTTCTTCCGCATGACTTCAGCCTTCCGTAGGAGTTGGTCTTCCATACAAGTTGGCTTTCCATAGGAGTTAGTCTTACTTCGACTTTCATCTGTAGCAAGTTGTTCTTCCGCAGGAGAGAGTCCTTGTTCTGTTTCAGCAGAACATCTATGGAAGTACAAATTGTTCATCCGTATATAGTTCTTACACTTGGTCAATTTTAGAAATTGACAATCTGATATTTTCCTACAATCACACATATAAATCAACACATATAATTATTTGGGTTAACCTATACATATATTGCATACAAAAAGATTAATATGTACAAGAGTTTATTTACAAGAGATGATTAAAGTTCTAAGCCTATAATGAATCTAGACCTATTGAATCTAGACCTAACAATACTCCCCCCCTTAGGCTTGGACACTTGTAATCAACTCTTAAACTTGACAACTCCTTAACTCTTGCCATAATCCTTTTATTGAAGAAGGAGACTGCTACTTTTTATCATCGTACTTGTACAGATCTCCATTCTGCTTATTCTCTTTAAATCGTCAAAACTTAGACAGAGTACATCTTCTTCTATTTTTAATGTACCCAATACACTGTTGTTGTTAGGTATTTTACCTTTGAAGAAATTGAAGATTTCCAATATTATTGAAGTTGAAGTCTTGAAGAACAAAAGCAACAAAAATATTAGTCTAGGGTTTATTTTGTAATTATTGTAAATGCTGGATTAGTATAAATATTAACATATATCATCATTGTAAAGTGTGAATATTTCTCCACCAAGTGTGGGAATTAGTTCCATCACCAATAATATCATATCATCATCCTTCATGGATGATGATTTCAACATCAAATCAATAAACATCAAGCATTAAACACTTTTTGTGTTCATCATTATTATTATTTAGCATCGAATCATCAAGTTTTGTTATTATCATTTTGAATCCTAAGATCCAAGCTCATCGTTCCCGTTCATATCAGGGACTCACAATTGATATCACAGCTGGAGTTGATGGATTCATATTGATTTTGATGAGGTTTCATGGGTAGATTGCTAAAATTATTGAAGATCTGAAGAAAACTTGGAGAAAAAGTTAGTGCGTTCTTCATGATAAATCCAATGATTTGGATTCATCAACATTATACTACAAAGGCAATTTCATCAACAATTCAACAATCAATTCAACAATACAAGATCCGATGCGGATCATGCAAGAAATCAATGTTTGAGAGCTGTCTTAGGTATTGAATGGAAGAAGCTGCCGAATAGGTAGCTTGCGATCGAATTGGAAGGAGCTGCCATAGGTAGCCTTTGCGAATACAAAGGGTTACCGTATGTAGCTTTTCTTGGCCGTTTTAGGGTTTGCAAATTAGGGTTGCGAATGAGTTCATGGAATATGGGCTTATTAACACAACTGGGTTTGTTACTTGGGCTTCATCATTAAACAATAATAATTGGACTTGGGCTCAAGTATTTAAGATTGGACTTGCAATTAGCAAAAACAAAATAGGTTTATGATTGTGTGGACTGCCAAAATCAAAAAAGAAAAGTTTGACTTGTTTTTATTTATTTGGGCCGCCAACATCAAAAAGAAAAGGTGAACTCGGGTTTTAGCTTAAAGCTATGAGAGCAGGCTATAACAACAAAACAAAAACAAAAATTGGTTGTTCTAAAGTTTTGAAGATCTCGCTTCCGCATCAACAATAAAATTCTTGTCTTAGAACAACTATTCAACAAATGCAAGATCAAGCTTCATTTCACATCAGAAATCTACAATTTAGGGGGAGTATTGTTGGGTATTTTACCTTTGAAGAAATTGAAGATTTCCAATATTATTGAATTTGAACTCTTGAAGAACAAAAGCAACAAAAATATTAGTCTAGGGTTTATTTTGTAATTATTGTGAATGCTAGATTAGTATAAATATTAACATATATCATCTTTGTAAAGTGTGAATAATTCTCCACCAAGTGTGGGAATTAGTTCCATCACCAACAACATCATATCATCATCCTTCATGGATGATGCTTTCAACATCAAATCAATAAACATCAAGCATTAAACACTTTTTGTGTTCATCATTATTATTATTTTAGCATCGAATCATCTAGTTTTGTTATTATCAATTGGAATCCTAAGATCCATGCTCATCGTTCCCGTTCATATCGGGCACTCACGATGGGTATTTTACCTTTGAAGAAGTTGAATATTTCCAATATTATTGAAGTTGAAGTCTTGAATAACAAAAGAAACAAAAATATTAGTCTAGGGTTTAATTTGTAATTATTGTAAATGCTAGATTAGTATAAATATTAACATATATCATCATTGTAAAGTGTGAATAATTCTCCACCAAGTGTGGGAATTAGTTCCATCACCAACAACATCATATCATCATCCTTCATGGATGATGATTCCAACATCAAATCAATAAACATCAAGCATTAAACACTTTTTGTGTTCATCATTATTATTATTTTAGCATCGAATCATCAAGTTTTGTTATTATCAATTTGAATACTAAGATCCAAGCTCATCGTTCCTGTTCATATCAGGGACTCATAATTGGTATCAGAGCTGGAGTTGATAGATTCATATTGATTTTGATGAGATTTCATGGGTAGATTGCGAAAATTGTTGAAGATCTGAATAAAACTTGCAGAAAAATTTAGTGTGTTCTTCATGATAAATCCAATTATTTGGATTCATCAACATTATACTACAAAGGCAATTTCATCAATAATTCAAGAATCAATTCAACAATACAAGATCCGAAGCGGATCATGAAAGAAATTGAAGATTGAGAGCTGTCGTAGGTATCGAATGGAAGAGGCTGCCGAATAGGTAGCTTGCGATCGAATTGGAAGGGCTGCCGTAGGTAGCCTTTGCGAATTCAAAGGGTTATCGTAAGCAACATTTCTTGGCCGAGTTAGGGTTTGCAAATTAGGCTTGCGAATGAGTTCATGGAATATGGGCTTATTAACATAATTGGATTTGTTACTTGGGCTTCATCATTAAAAAAATAATTGGACCTGGGCTCAAGTATTTAAGATTGGAATTGCAATTAGCAGAAACAAAATAGGTTTATGATTGTATAGGCTGCCAAAATAAAAAAAAGAAAAGTTTGACTTGTTTTTATTTATTTGGGCCGCCAACATCAAAAAGAAAAGGTGAACTCGGGTTTTAGCTTAAAGCTATAAGAGCAGGCTATAACAACAAAACAAAAACAAAAATTTGTTGTTCTAAAGTTTTGAAGATCTCGCTTTCGCATCAACAACAAAATTCTTGTCTTAGAACAACTATTCAACAAAAGCAAGATCAAGCTTCATTTCACATCAGAAACCTACAATTTAGGGGGAGTATTGTTGGGTATTTTACCTTTGAAGAAATTGAAGATTTCCAATATTATTGAAGTTGAAGTCTTGAAGAGCAAAAGCAACAAAAATATTAGTCCAGGGTTTATTTTGTAATTATTGTGAATGCTAGATTAGTATAAATATTAACATATATCATCATTGTAAAGTGTGAATAATTCTCCACGAAGTGTGGGAATTAGTTCCATCACCAACAACATCATATCATCATCCTTCATGGATGATGATTTCAATATCAAATCAATAAACATCAAGCATTAAACACTTTTTGTGTTCATCATTTATTATTTTAGCATCGAATCATCAAGTTTTGTTATTATCAATTTGAATCCTAAGATCCAAGCTCATCGTTCCGTTCATATCGGGCACTCACGATGGGTATTTTACCTTTGAAGAAATTGAATATTTCCAATATTATTGAAGTTGAAGTCTTGAAGAACAAAAGCAACAAAAATATTAGTCTAGGGTTTAATTTGTAATTATTGTAAATGCTAGATTACTATAAATATTAACATATATCATCATTGTAAAGTGTGAATAATTCTCCACCAAGTGTGGGAATTAGTTCCATCACCAACAACATCATATCATCATCTTTCATGGATGATGATTCCAACATCAAATCAATAAACATCAAGCATTAAACACTTTTTGTGTTCATCATTATTATCATTTTAGCATCGAATCATCAAGTTTTATTATTATCAATTTGAATACTAAGATCCAAGCTCATCGTTCCCGTTCATATCGGGGACTCACAATTTGTATCAGAGCTGGAGTTGATAGATTCATATTGATTTTGATGAGATTTCATGGGTAGATTGCTAAAATTGTTGAAGATCTGAAGAAAACTTAGGAGAAAAATTTAGTGTGTTCTTCATAATAAATCCAATGATTTGGATTCATCAACATTATACTACAAATGCAATTTCATCAACAATTCAACAATCAATTCAACAATACAAGATCCGATGCGGATCATGAAAGAAATTGAAGTTTGAGAGCTGTCATAGGTATCGAATGGAAGAGGCTGCCGAATAGGTAGCTTGCGATCGAATTGGAAGGGCTGCCGTAGGTAGCCTTTGCGAATTCAAAGGGTTACCGTAAGTAGCATTTCTCGGCTGAATTAGGGTTTGCAAATTAGGGTTGTTAATGAGTTCATGGAATATGGGCTTATTAACACAATTGTGTTTGTTACTTGGGCTTCATCATTAAAAAAAATAATTGGACTTGGGCTCAGGTATTTAAGATTGGACCTGCAATTAGCAAAAACAAAATAGGTTTATGATTGTATGGGCTGCCAACATCAATAAAGAAAAGTTTGGCTCATTTTTATTTATTTGGGCCGCCAACATCAAAAAGAAAAGGTGAACTCTGGTTTTAGCTTAAAGCTATGACAGCAGGCTATAAGAACAAAACAAAAATAAAAATTGGTTGTTCAAAAGTTTTGAAGATCTCGCTTCCGCATCAACAACAAAATTCTAGGCTTAGAACAACTATTCAACAAAAACAAGATCATGCTTCATTTCACATCGGAAATCTACAATTTAGGGGGAGTATTGTTGGGTATTTTACCTTTGAAGAAATTGAAGATTTCCAATATTATTGAAGTTGAAGTCTTGAAGAACAAAAGCAACAAAAATATTAGTCTAGGGTTTATTTTGTAATTATTGTAAATGCTAGATTAGTATAAATATTAACATATATCATCAGTGTAAAGTGTGAATAATTCTCCACCAAGTGTGGGAATTAGTTCCATAACCAACAACATCATATCATCATCCTTCATGGATGATGATTTCAACATCAAATCAATAAACATCAAGCATTAAACACTTTTTGTGTTCATCATTATTATTATTTTAGCATCGAATCATCAAGTTTTGTTATTATCAATTTGAATCCTAAGATCCAAGCTCATCGTTCCGGTTCATATCGGGCACTCACGGTGGGTATTTTACCATTGGAGAAATTGAATATTTCCAATATTATTGAAGTTGAAGTCTTGAAGAACAAAAGCAACAAAAATATTAGTCTAGGGTTTAATTTGTAATTATTGTAAATGCTAGATTAGTATAAATATTAACATATATCATCATTGTAAAGTGTGAATAATTCTCCACCAAGTGTGGGAATTAGTTCCATCACCAACAACATCATATCATCATCCTTCATGGATGATGATTTCAACATCAAATCAATAAACATCAAGCATTAAACACTTTTTGTGTTCATCATTATTATTATTTTAGCATCGAATCATCAAGTTTTGTTATTATCAATTTGAATCCTAACATCATATCTTCTTCTTTTGTATGCCTTGGCATGCAGTTTGTCTATCACCTGAATTATGTGCACATATAAGCATATGTCACTTGAAGTATGTTCATCATTGAGCTTTGGAAAGTATTTGTCATGATGGTAGGAAGTGTAGCTTGGATGAAGTAGTTTGATCTCCATTGCGTCACACAGTCTTATGGTTGGAGCTTTCTTCCGTAAGGCCCCCTTTTCGGGCACATCGCAGTTGGTCATTCATAGCACTAAACTACAAAGGCAATTTCATCAACAATTCAAGAATCAATTCAACAATACAAGATCCGAAGCGAATCATGAAAGAAATAGAAGATTGAGAGCTGTCGTAGGTATCGAATGGAAGAGGCTGCCGAATAGGTAGCTTGCGATCGAATTGGAAGGGCTGCCGTCGGTAGCCTTTGCGAATTCAAAGGGTTACCGTAAGCAACATTTCTTGGCCGAATTAGGGTTTGCAAATTAGGCTTGCGAATGAGTTCATGGAATATGGGCTTATTAACATAATTGGATTTGTTACTTGGGCTTCATCATTAAAAAAAATAATTGGACCTGGGCTCAAGTTTTAAGATTGGAATTGCAATTAGCAGAAACAAAATAGGTTTATGATTGTATAGGCTGCCAAAATCAAAAAAGAAAAGTTTGACTTGTTTTTATTTATTTGGGCCGCCAACATCAAAAAGAAAAGGTGAACTCGGGTTTTAGCTTAAAGCTATAAGAGCAGGCTATAACAACAAAACAAAAACAAAAATTTGTTGTTCTAAAGTTTTGAAGATCTCGCTTTCGCATCAACAACAAAATTCTTGTCTTAGAACAACTATTCAACAAAAGCAAGATCAAGCTTCATTTCACATCAGAAATCTACAATTTAGGGGGAGTATTGTTGGGTATTTTACCTTTGAAGAAATTGAAGATTTCCAATATTATTGAAGTTGAAGTCTTGAAGAACAAAAGCAACAAAAATATTAGTCTAGGGTTTATTTTGTAATTATTGTGAATGCTAGATTAGTATAAATATTAACATATATCATCATTGTAAAGTGTGAATAATTCTCCACCAAGTGTGGGAATTAGTTCCATCACCAACAACATCATATCATCATCCTTCATGGATGATGATTTCAACATCAAATCATAAACATCAAGCATTAAACACTTTTTGTGTTCATCATTTATTATTTTAGCATCGAATCATAAAGTTTTGTTATTATCAATTTGAATCCTAAGATCCAAGCTCATCGTTCCCGTTCATATCGGGCACTCACGATGGGTATTTTACCTTTGAAGAAATTGAATATTTCCAATATTATTGAAGTTGAAGTCTTGAAGAACAAAAGCAACAAAAATATTAGTCTAGGGTTTAATTTGTAATTATTGTAAATGCTAGATTACTATAAATATTAACAGATATCATCATTGTAAAGTGTGAATAATTCTCCACCAAGTGTGGGAATTAGTTCCATCACCAACAACATCATATCATCATCTTTCATGGATGATGATTCCAACATCAAATCAATAAACATCAAGCATTAAACACTTTTTGTGTTCATCATTATTATCATTTTAGCATCGAATCATCAAGTTTTAATTTTATCAATTTGAATACTAAGATCCAGGCTCATCGTTCCCGTTCATATCGGGGACTCACAATTGGTATCAGAGCTGGAGTTGATAGATTCATATTGATTTTGATGAGATTTCATGGGTAGATTGCTAAAATTATTGAAGATCTGAAGAAAACTTGGAGAAAAATTTAGTGTGTTCTTCATAATAAATCCAATGATTTGGATTCATCAGCATTATACTACAAATGCAATTTCATCAACAATTCAACAATCAATTCAACAATACAAGATCCGATGCGGATCATGAAAGAAATTGAAGTTTGAGAGCTGTCATAGGTATCGAATGGAAGAGGCTGCCGAATAGGTAGCTTGCGATCGAATTGGAAGGGCTGCCGTAGGTAGCCTTTGCGAATTCAAAGGGTTACCGTAAGTAGCATTTCTCGGCCGAATTAGGGTTTGCAAATTAGGGTTGTTAATGAGTTCATGGAATATGGGCTTATTAACACAATTGTGTTTGTTACTTGGGCTTCATCATTAAACAAAAATAATTGGACTTGGGCTCAAGTATTTAAGATTGGACCTGCAATTAGCAAAAACAAAATAGGTTTATGATTGTATGGGCTGCCAACATCAATAAAGAAAAGTTTGGCTCGTTTTTATTTATTTGGGCCGCCAACATCAAAAAGAAAAGGTGAACTCTGGTTTTAGCTTAAAGCTATGACAGCAGGCTATAAGAACAAAACAAAAATAAAATTGGTTGTTCAAAAGTTTTGAAGATCTCGCTTCCGCATCAACAACAAAATTCTAGGGTTAGAACAACTTTTCAACAAAAACAAGATCATGCTTCATTTCACATCGGAAATCTACAATTTAGGGGGAGTATTGTTGGGTATTTTACCTTTGAAGAAATTGAAGATTTCCAATATTATTGAAGTTGAAGTCTTGAAGAACAAAAGCAACAAAAATATTAGTCTACGGTTTATTTTGTAATTATTGTAAATGCTAGATTAGTATAAATATTAACATATATAATCAGTGTAAAGTGTGAATAATTCTCCACAAAGTGTGGGAATTAGTTCCATCACCAACAACATCATATCATCATCCTTCATGGATGGTGATTTCAACATCAAATCAATAAACATCAAGCATTAAACACTTTTTATGTTCATCATTATTATTATTTTAGCATCGAATCATCAAGTTTTGTTATCATCAATTTGAATCCTAAGATCCAAGCTCATCATTCCCGTTCATATCGGGCACTCACGATGGGTATTTTACCTTTGAAGAAATTGAATATTTCCAATATTATTGAAGTTGAAGTCTTGAAGAATAAAAACAACAAAAATTAGTCTAGGGTTTAATTTGTAATTATTGTAAATGCTAGATTAGTATAAATATTAACATATATCATCATTGTAAAGTGTGAATAATTCTCCACCAAGTGTGGGAATTAGTTCCATCACCAACAACATCATATCATCATCCTTCATGGATGATGATTTCAACATCAAATCAATAAACATCAAGCATTAAACACTTTTTGTGTTCATCATTATTATTATTATAGCATCGAATCATCAAGTTTTGTTATTATCAATTTGAATCCTAACATCATATCTTCTTCTTTTGTATGCCTTGGCATGCAGTTTGTCTATCACCTGAATTATGTGCACATATAAGCATATGTCACTTGAAGTATGTTCATCATTTAGCTTTGGAAAGTATTTGTCATGATGGTAGGAAGTGTAGCTTGGATGAAGTATTTTGATCTCCATTGCGTCAAACAGTCTTATGGTTGGAGCTTTCTTCCGTAAGGCCCCCTTTTCGGGCACATCGCAGTTGGTCATTCAAAACACTAAACATACATAATAATATATTTTTCATAAAACGTTGCAGCGGAATTTCGTTAACAAAAAGCCCATTCATTTGATTTATAAATACTGTTGTTACGCAATACATCGTTGTTCATCAGTTACAACACGATTGTTTAAATGCATTACAAAACAACAATATCATCAAAACATGAACGGATGTCAGTCTTGCCCCACCGAGTACCTTCACCCTCGTGTCATCCTCAACAATATTTACTTGCCAATTGAAAATGTATAAAAGTCAGTGTTACTGAGTGAGTTCTACTTTTTAAAAGTTTTAAAATAACTTACATATATATATATATATATGAAAATAGTCCCTTCTTATAAGATACCTCTTTTATTTTGGTATGTGATCACACATCATACATACATCAAGGTAATACTTTCTTTTATTCATTACTGAACGCATTCATTCACTTTGTACCATTATCATTCTCTTTCAGTTTCTTACGGACCAATGTGCAATACCCCGAACATTATGTTGGGTTTTTGTCACATGTAAAACAAGCTAGGTTAACCATTTAAACTATAAAAACGCCGCGGAAAAAGGAGTTTAACATATGGTTTATAATCAGAAAATTTGACCATTTTAAACCACAAACAAAACCCAAGAATAAGGATCAAAATATATGTGAAATATTATGCTATCAAACAAAACATAACAACCATAGGGTGTTCATAGAAACAACCTTTCTTGAAGAAAATGTTGTAGATGAAAAGGTTGAAGAAGATGATGTTCTTCAGTGGCTAGCCTTCAAAGGAGAAGACCTCAAGCTTGTATACCCACAAGCTTCTCCAAACACCTACTTGTTAGGTAGTAGAACACCAAGACCCAAAACCCTTCTTCAAAATCGAAATTTCAGCCAAGGAAGTCTTCAAGATTCAGCCAAGAACTCAAAATTTCAGCCAAGGAAGAAAGGGAGAAGAGAGCTTTGCATGTGTGAGAGAGAAAGTGTGTTCAAGGGAAGAGTGCAAGAGTGAATAACTCATGTGTTTTACCAAGACAAAAGGGGGAGTCTGTGACAACCGGTCCCAAGGTCACTATTATAAACCCTAATTTATTTGCATGATATCCCATCTTATGTGTACTAATAATGGAAACAATTTAATTATATTAATAATGTTAGAATCACCATTTGTTATTTGATCGATTTTTATGATTCTATGTGATTTATGTAAATTTAGTTATTTTAAGTCTTGCCTTATTAAAAAATTTGTGCCCAGGAATATTAATTAGTCACACTAAGTAGAAATCACTTAGTCTTAATTGAAACATATAAAATGTGTGCACACACACACATACTTGAAATTTTCGGTCCTTGCATGCATTATCATGCACAAGACACTTAATCAACTAACAAAAATTAATCACCTAAAATACTACATTACACCTCACTTTACACTACATACTACCAATTCCTAATTAAAAATTTAAATGAGAAATACCCACAAGGTGACAAAAATCAGCCGGCTCCCTTGTCCCTAATAGAATTGCTTGCTAGCCACAACACTCCACTTCTTTTTAACACCCATACAACACACATGCATTTCACTTTTGCAAGACTCACTCCCTTCTACTCCCTCCTCTCTCTCTTGGATCTTTCTCTCCAGAAAACACACACTTACACCACGGTTCCAAGTCCATTTCAGCAGCAAAAATCGTGGAGAACAAGCTTGCATCCATTGGCCAACAACAAACCGCAAGAAGAGTGAGCATTTGGTGATGTTTTGAAGCTTGAACCTTGCAAAACCGAGAGTTCCAGCCTTAGTTCGAGATTCTCCAGCCTCATCCAAGGAGAGTTCATCCATTCATGACCATCCACACCTTCTAAACCGTGAGATACATCAAGTGTAAGCTCACTACGTTCGGTTTTGTTCATTTCTCAAGTTTGACTTCATTTTTCACCTAAAAACCCTGTTTTTCTTGTTGTAGCAGAAACTTCTCACTACTACTTTGTTCATGGAGAGATCTCCACGTTCTTGAAGGTATCCTACATGTATAACATGTTGATCTATAGGTGTAACAAGAGTTACACCTAGAAAACCCTCTTTTTGGATGATTCTCACCACCCGACTTGTGCATCTTGTAACCTTTGAGAACCAACCTTGAAACCTGCTATATAATGGCTTATTAAACTCCTAATAATCTAAAATGAATGTTAAAAATGGTTGTACACCATGAATGGAAGGTGTTAACACAAGAACACCATGAAAAACCACTCTTTCTACAAGTCACAACACACCTTAAACACTTTCTTGAAAACCCTCTTAAACAAGGGTCATAACCTGCTCAAAAATGAGTTTTAGACACCCCAAAAACCTGATTTTTAAGTTAGATGAAGTTTTGGTAATGAATAAAGTCAAGTTACAACGATTTACACAAGTGTAATGGTCGGTTATGGCATTTTCTATGTATTTGAAGGCTATGGATGTGTAGAATGACCAGGCCACGATTTGGGACTGATATTTCAGTAGGTTTTAATGGATATTAGTAGTGTTAATATTGTTTAATCTCTGGAACAAAGGACATGTTGCATTTAGACCCGTTTTGGTCACTTTCGGGACCCGAAAACGTGCTAAAATTTCTTAAAAATAAGAAATGTTGAGCTATAAACTTTTTAAAGATAATTCCAGGTTCATTAAGGATTAATAAAGTGTCCTGGAGTTAATGGGAATTTTTAGTGATCAAAAGATAATTTAAATGGATTTTTAAGTGAAAACGGGTGCTAACCGAGAGACGTTTTTAGGAAAATCTATGAAAAATGGATATAAGGTTAGAAATTATGAAAATCATATTACTCCAATAGGTTAAATGATAAAATAACTTCAAAAGTAGAATGGTTGGTCAAACAAGCTTTTAAAATGGTCAAACCCGGTTAAGAACGCGTTTTAACGGTTTAAACGTAAAAACGAGTCTTCCCACTACTAGAGGTAAATTTTGTGATTTAAAAGGTTGGAAACTTATAAAAATAACTTTAAAAAGTTAGCTACTGTACCTAGACTCAAAAACAAGAAAACTCATAGGTAACCATCTTAAACCCTTCGGTTTTACCGTAACCGGCAACGTTAAACGCGTAAATTATAAACCGAGCCCATAAAATGAAAATTTGAGTATATGTTCTTAAAATAAAGTTATATTAAGTTCTTGAAACTTATTTTTGGTTATAAAGTTCATCTAATACAAGAAACCAAACTTAAGGGTAGAAACTTTCAATTTGGAAACTTCAGAGGCAAAACTGTAAAAATTTTTTAAACTTCATAATCGACTCCAATAAGCACTTTAGTCACTTTAATAGCATATTTATCATATATTCTAGACTTAATAATGTAGAAACCCTTAATTGTATGAGAACCCTTAACTTTCCATAAAAGGAAACTTTTATACAAACCCTAATCGAATCAAAGCCGAATCCGACCAACTAAGGCTTAGACACTCTTGTTGCACCTTAAATAGGTTTAGAGCAGTAGCTAATCATTTAATATATTCATGTTAGGGTGCTAGACTTGAGATATTCCTGGCACACGAAGGATTTCTTTGCTTAATATCTAAGGTGAGTTCTAGTGATCCTTTTTTACTTACTGTTTTTGGGATGGAACATGCTCTTTTGTTTATGAACTATGATTGTGCTTTATTTGATGCTTGTATGTTGGACTTTCGGATACCTGCTGATACTTATATCATGATCATTAATTCTTTTCTGAACCGCTTGTTTTATGTGGATAGATCTATTTTGGGGAATCCCCCACGCACAGTGGCTCCCGCTACAGGGAGGTACCCCACTGAGATCCTGAGGGGTCGTTTGTGGCATGTAACAGGTTTCGAATAAGAAACTATGGTGAACCATCCTGGCAGGAATGGTTCACTGTTCTGAGGCTTGGTTCTTTCCTTCGGGAATATCCGGTTAAACACAAGTTTAGAAGAGGCCAACCGGGGACCAAGTGAAGGGTTGATTGTGATACCCCACGATGACTGATACTAAGAATGATGCTTTTAAAATCAAATGATATTTTCATAAACTTTCACACTTGATTCTAAAACCTTTACTGTGGACTTTAAGAGTTCCTTTTATTGTTTTGAGACTTTAAGCACTTGAATTGACCAACTTTTTAGTTGAAACTATTTTCTTTTGAGCATGTTTCAGGTAACCCGTGAAGACTCTTAGCTGTTATGGAAGACTTAGACTCAACCTCGAGACCACGGCATTAGTTGTGTGACCAAATTTATGAATTGAACAATTTGATACAATAACTATTTAATTTATGTTGAAACATGTAAACATTTGGGGCTGGATCTGTTTCCAGCCCGGAGTCTTTTAAAAACTTGAAATGCCATGTGATGTTCTCTCCCTTTGAGCTCTTATATTGGTTTGTTTCCGCTGCCATGTATGTTGTTGCTAATCTATGACATCCCACCCTACCTGGGCCCGGGGGTGTGACAGATTGTTATAAGAGCCAAAGGTTGTAGAGAAATTGATGATTACACTTGATCATCAATTGGTTTGTTGAGCTCTTATATTGGTTTGTTTCCGCTACCATGTATGTTGAGATCTTATACGATAGTAGACCTTAGGCTACAACCCTGATACCCTAGGACTGTCCTTGTGGGAAAGTGTTGGAATGATCGGGTTGGGTAAATTGATGATTACACTTGATCAACGTAATCATGAATTTACCGGACGCGTAATTTGCATCACGAACCTCTAAGTTATGTTTGGACCTTTCTGTTTAATGCTGATTAACTTTGAAATTTATTTTGACTGGGAATTTGAAATAGATTTTTAAAGATGAACTCTTTTGCTTGACATTATTTTGAGAAACAATTGATTCTAATGCCATCACTAGTACTATAAGTATATTATTATTAGTAAGACTATCATGAGCTATGAGAAACTAAATTACTCATGATGGCCTTTTACAGGAAACCAACCATGGATGACAAGGGAAAAGCACCTGCATACCCTACTGAGAGCAGTGCACCAACAGGGGACACCAAGAAGGCAAAACCACGCACGGAGTATGAGGAACACCTTAGGAGGTGTGGACACCCAGGTTGGATATCCGTCACGTCTGAGGACACTGAAGCTTCTGAGGACTCTTCTTCAACGACACCTTCCAGGAGCCGGACGCGCTCCCACTCGCAGCATGTTGCCGCTCCATCCCACTCACCTATCCCTCCCATTGGGAATAGGGGAGCACGCACCGTCACTCGTCCATGAAAGAGTGCTAGACCTGGACCTTCGGTCTCATTTAGGATGCCACCTCCTCCTCCACCACCGGTTAGAACTCCTGTACCCGCACCGCCGCCGTTCGAGCCACACTGACGCCACCCACAGGAGGAGCCCTGGAAGCCTCCGAGGCATAACATGTACGACTACCCTAGCGTACTGGTAGGGGAAAGGTATTCACAATCCAGCCGCCGGGCTAGTGACGTAGGACCCACTGATGCAGCACTAGAGGAGCTCCTGAAGACCGTCCGTTGCCACGAGCTGACTCTTCAGCACGCTACCCGGACCTCCCAGTCTGCTCAATTCCATGCTATGATGGCGTCACACGGGGTGCAGAGGTTGGAGCATGAGCAGGGGAAGAAGAGCTATGGATGGATGGGATGGCAGAAAAAGAAGTGGATGTGAAGGCGACATGTGGAAGGGGGAAGAAATATCTGTCATTGGACAGTCAAAGGAAACAATCTTATGGTTATCTGACACTATTATTGTTTTTATTGTTCATGGGGGTGATGACACCTTCCATTTTTTAAGAGCTAGACTCTGATACTATGGACTTTGTCTTATTTTGTACTAATTTATGCGATACAATGCTGTTGAAACATTTATGATTATCTGTCATGTGTTGTGTATTCATGGTGTTGGGCCATGCCATTCTTTATGACCGTTTAAACTGTTTAAATTGGTAATACGTGGGGAATTTGAAGGTTGTGTACAAATGTACACCGTATTCTCTCCTCGTATAGAGGGAGCCTTGTAGGGAATTGATGCATAGATTGTTTGAAACAAATTATGAGATGCTAAACGACTTTATCTGCAGTACTATCAGAATGCCTACCAGAAGAGGAACACGCATCGGAAGGCTAGGAGCATACTGAGGTCGTCATGAAGGAACAAGGCGAACCAGAAACCAACCTCCTACTCCTCCAGGGACTCCCATCAGGGAGAATGCTAACTCAGGAAATGATGAGAGGATGGCAAATCTCGTGGCACAGCAAATTGCGCACGCTATACCAAATATCATTGCTCAAATCAATGCTGACCGGAACGTCGCCGGAGGTGGTACTGGGACTGAAAACAACGAGGAATCTGAAGCTATCAGGAAGGGGTGCCCCTACAAAACATTCATGGCATGCAAGCCAAAGTACTTCCATGGCACCGAGGGTGCAATTGAAACATATAGGTGGCTGGACGAAATCGAAGCTGTGTTAGACATCAGTGAATGCAAGTTGGAACACATGGTGAGGTTTGCTTCTCATTCTCTCAAGGGACCAGCACTTGAATGGTGGAAAACCATCATTCAGCCTCGTGGTCGGGATGCCATTGGTAGAATGAACTGGTCTGGGTTCAGGGAACTAATCACCAACAAGTACTGCCCGATCAACCAGCTAGAAAAACTGGAGGCTAGATTTCTGAATTTGGAGATGAGGGCCCCGAACTACACAGAATACATCAACAAGTTCCTTGTATTGTCCCGACTGGAACCACACTTGGTGATGCCAGAATCCAAAGGCGTGGCCCGCTTCGTCTGGGGGTTACACCCAAGGGTGAGGGGCATGGTTCGGTCATCCAGGCCTACAACCATACAGGCTGCAGTCGAATTTACCAGTAGTCTGACCGATGACCTAGTTAGAGCTGGGTGGACTGAACATGGGAAAACTGAGGACAAGAAGAAGGCTGTGGAAGAGAAGAGGAAGTGGTTTGATACTAGGAAGGTGGTCGGCAGCAGTAGCAGTTCAAGCAAGAGACCTATAGAAGAAGCAAGACGAAGTGACCATGGTGGAAAGGCAAGGAGGTTGTATCTAGGCACAAGCCCCTTCTGCGATAAATGCAAGCTTCATCACCAAGGGGAGTGCAATCCCATGCCTTGTTATCGGTGCAAGAAACCTGGTCACCTGATTAAAGACTGTACCTACGAGCCTGGAAAACAATGCTATGAGTGCGGGGATCCAGGGCATACGAGAAACAAATGCCCCAAGCTAGCAAGAAACAAGGACACCCGACCCAACAAGCCCAAGGGAAGAGCTTTTGCGATGAACCCAGCTGGAGCCCGAAAGGAACCTGATGTGGTTAATGGTATGTTTCTTGTAAACGATCATCCTGCTACCGTTTTGTTTGATACTGGAGCGACTGCTAGTTTTATCTCTAGTGCTTTTAGATCCTTGGTTGACCTAGCTACGTGTACCTTAGCCGATACGTTTACCGTCGAATTAGCTGATGGCAACATTTTAGAAACTAATGAAATCATAAAGGATTGTTCAATGAATCTAAATGGAAATACATTTAAAATAGAATTGATGCCCATTAAGTTAGGAGGATTTGATGTGGTTGTTGGCATGGACTGGTTAGCTAAGAACAGAGTCGAAATTTTTTGTGATGAACGCCTACTCAAGATACCGTTGAACGACAAGGAAGAATTAGTGGTGCAAGGAGAAAGGAGTAACACTTTATGCCCCATGATATCCCACTTAAAAGCTACCAAGAGCTTAAGGAAGGGATGCTCTGCTTTCATCATCTACGTGATGAAGACCAAAGAGGAGAAGAAGATCTCGGATATCCCTGTAGTTTCTGAATACCCTAAGGTGTTTCCGGAAGACCTACTGGGACTTCCCACGAATCGACAAGTTGAGTTCCAAATAGATTTGCTGCCTGGCGCTGCACCGGTGGCCAAAGCGTCGTATCGACTCGCCCCTCCTGAGATGAAGGAACTGATGACGCAAATTCAAGAACTATTGGACAAAGGATTCATACGTCCGAGTGTCTCTCCATGGGGTGCCCCGGTGTTATTTGTGAAAAAGAAGGATGGAACCTTACGCATGTGCATTGACTACCGGTAGTTAAATAAGTTGATCATAAAGAACCGTTACCCACTCCGAGGATAGACGACCTATTCGATCAACTTCAAGGAGCAAGCTACTTTTCCAAGATAGATTTAAGATCCGGTTACCACCAACTAAAGATAAGGGAAGATGACATACCCAAGACGGCTTTTCGAACTAGGTATGGGCACTATGAGTACTTAGTCATGCCCTTCGGGCTTACCAATGCACCAGCGGCATTCATGGATCTCATGAACCGTGTATGCCGCCCATATCTCGACAAGTTTGTGATCATGTTCATCAACGACTTTCTGATCTACTCCAGTAATAAGGAAGAACACGAGAAACATCTTAGACTAATTCTTGAGTTACTCATGAATGAGCAACTATATGCCAAATTTTCAAAATGTGAATTTTGGATGCGAGAGATCCAATTTTTAGGGCATGTAGTGAATGAGAATGGAATTCAAGTTGACCCTTCCAAGATTGAGGCTATAAAGAATTGGAAGATTCCTGAAACTCCCACTGAGATTAGGCAATCCTAGGATTGGCCGGATACTACCGACGATTCATAAAGGACTTCTCATGCATTGTGCAACCCTTGACCGCACTGACTAAGAAGAGCGAAACCTTTGAGTGGGAACCAGAGCAAGATGAAGCCTTTGAGACGCTCAAGGAAAAGTTATGCAGTGCACCCGTTCTAGCCCTCCCAGAAGGAGTCGAAGACTTCGTAGTCTATTGCGACGCCTCGCGTCAGGGGTTAGGATGTGTGCTAATGCAACGCAACAAGGTCATTGCCTATGCATCTAGACTGCTAAACGATCATAAGAAGAACTATACTATGCACGATCTGGTATTTGGTGCCATGGTGTTTGTTCTCAAAATGTGGAGGCACTACCTCTATGGCACGAAGTGCGTCATTTACACTGACCATCGAAGTTTGCAACACATTCTCGACCAGAAGATGCTAAACATGCGTCAGAGAAGATGGGTTGAGTTATTGAACGACTACTAGTGTGAAATCCGTTATCATCCTGGTAAGGCCAATGTGGTGGCAGATGCTTTGAGCAGAAAGGAGAGAGAAAAACCACTTCAGGTACGAGCTTTAAGGATAAGTGTGTACACTGACCTAATTGCAAGGCTGAAAGAAGCTCAAAGTGAAGCGTTAAAGGAGGAAAATTTAGCGAGAGAAGGATTAACTGGAATGGAAAAGCGATTTGAAATAGGAAATGATGGTACATATAAGTGCGAAGGGAGAACTTGGGTGCCAAAGCATGGGGGAATTCGAGAGGTAATTCTTGATGAAGCTCACAAATCTAGGTATTCAGTTTACCCTGGAAGTGATAAAATGTACCAGGATTTGAAGGCACTTTTCTGGTGGCCTGGAATCAAGAAATCAATCGCTGTTTATGTCGGAAAATGTCTAACGTGTGCCATGGTAAAAGCTGAAAACCAAAAACCATCAGGGACGTTACAGCAGCCAGAAATCTCAGAATGGAAATGGGATAACGTCACGATGGATTTTGTTACCAAGTTACCCAGAACGTCTAGGGGTTATGATGCTATTTGGGTAATAGTGGATAGACTAACTAAATCAGATCACTTATTACCAATTCGGGAAGACTATGACATGTCAAGACTGGCTCAACTGTATATCAATGAAATAGTGGCTAGGCATGGTGTGCCACTGTCCATAATCTCCGACCGTGATAGTCATTTCACTTCGCGTTTCGGGAAATCACTCCAACGAGCTTTAGGAACCTGGCTGGACTTAAGTACGGCGTACCACTCGCAAACTGACGGTCAAAGCGAAAGGACTTTTCAAACATTAGAAGATTTGCTCAAAGCTTGCGTGACTGATTTTGATGGGAACTGGGATAACCATCTTCCATTGGTGGAGTTCTCCTATAATAACAGTTACCATGCAAGTATCAATGCTGCTCCGTATGAGGCTCTCTATGGTAGGAAATGTCGGTCACCATTGAGTTGGAATGAAATTGGTGATAGCCAAGTGTTGGGACACGACATCGAATTAGAGACCACTGATAAGATTTTCAAAATCAATGAACGTCTACGGGTTGCAAGGGACCATCAAAAGAAGTACGCCGATAGAAGACGAAAACCATTAGAGTTTCAGATAGGTGATAGAGTAATGTTGAAGGTAGCACCATGGAAGGGAACCGTGAGATTCAGAAAAAGAGGTGAGTTAAGCCCAAGATACATTGGACCATTTGAAATACTTGCAAGAATTGGTCCTGTGGCTTACAAGTTTAAACTACCTCAGAAATTGAGTTATATACCTGACACCTTCCATGTGTCAAACTTGAAGAAATGCATGGTAGACAAAACCTACGAGCTACCGTTGAAGGAGACAAGAATCAATGATAAGCTAAACTTCGTGGAAGAGCCCATAGAGATCACGGACCGCTTGGTTAAGCAACTCAGGCGAAACCGCATACCCAAGGTTAAGGTTAGATAGAACTCGAGACGAGGGCCGGAATTCACTTGGGAACGTGCGGACGAGATGAGGAAGGACTACCCGCATCTCTTTAAACCCACCCGTACAAATTCTAATCTAAGCTAAAATTTCGGGACGAAATTTCCTAAACGGTGGGAGAATGTGACAACCGGTCCCAAGGTCACTATTCTAAACCCGAATTTATTTGCATCATATCCCATCTTATGTGTACTAATAATGGAAACAATTTAATTATATCAATAATGTTAGAATCACCATTTGTGATTTGATCCATTTTTATGATTCTATGTGATTTATGTGAATTTAATTATTTTAAGTCTTGCTTTTTTAGAAAATTTATGCCCGGGAATATTAATTAGTCACACTAACTAGAAGTCACTTAGTCTTAATTGAAATATATAAAATGTGCACACACACACACACGCATACTTGAAATTTTCGGTCCTTGCATGCATTATCATGCACAAGACACTTAATCAACTAACAAAAATTAATCACCTAAAATACTACATTACACCACACTTTGCACTACATACTACCAATTCCTAATTAAAAATATAAATGAGAAATCCCCACAAGGTGACAAAAATCGGCCGACCCCCTTGTCCCCAATAGAATTGCTTGCTTGCCACAACACTCCACTTCTTTTTATCACCCATACAACACACATGCATTTCACTTTTGCAAGACTCACTCCCTTCTACTCCCTCCTCTCTCTCTCTCGGATCTTTCTCTCCAGAAAACACACACTTACAACATGGTTCCAAGTCCATTTCAGTAGCAAAAATCGTGGAGAACAAGCTTGCATCTATCGGCCAACAACAAACCGCAAGAAGGGTGACCATTTGGTGATGTTTTGAAGCTTCAACCTTGCAAAACCGAGAGTTCCAGCCTTAGTTAGAGATTCTACGGCCTCATCCAAGGAGATTTCATCCATTCATGACAATCCACACCTTCTAAACCGTGAGATACGTCAAGTGTAAGCTCACTACGTTCGGTTTTGTTCATTTCTCAAGTTTGACTTCATTTTTCACCTAAAAACCCTATTTTTCTTGTTGTAGCAGAAACTTCTCACTACTACCTTGTTATTGGAGAGCATTCCACGTTCTTGAAGGTATCCTACATGTATAACATGTCGATCTATAGGTGTAACAAGAGTTACACCTAGAAAACCCTCTTTTTGGATGATTCTCACCACCCGACTTGTGCATCTTGTAACCTTTGAGAACCAACCTTGCAACCTGCTATCTAATGGATTATTAAACTCCTAATAATCTTCTATGAATGTTAAAAATGGTTGTACACCATGAATGGAAGGTTTTAACACAAGAACACCATGAAAAACCACTCTTTCTACAAGTCACAACACACCTTAAACACTTTCTTGAAAACCCTCTTAAACAAGGGTCATAACCTGCTCAAAAATGAGTTTTAGACACCCCAAAAACCTGGTTTTTAAGTTAGATGAAGTTTTGGTAATGAATAAACTCAAGTTACAACGATTTACACAAGTGTAATGGTCGGTTATGGCATTTTCTATGTATTTGAAGGCTATGGATGTGTAGAATGACTAGGCCACGATTTGGGACTGTTCAGTAGGTTTTGATGGATATTAGGAGTGTTAATATTGTTTAATCTCTGGAACAAAGGACATGTTGCATTTAGACCTATTTTGGTCATTTTCGGGACCCGAAAACGTGCTAAAAATGTCTTAAAAACAAGAAATCTTGAGCTATAAACTTTTTAAAGAGAATTACAGGTTCATTAAAGATTAATAAAGTGTTCTGGAGTTAATGGGAATTTTTAGTGGTCAAAAGATAATTTAAATGGATTTTTAAGTGAAAACGGGTGCTAACCGAGAGACGTTTTTAGGAAAATCTAAGAAAAATGGATATAAGGTTAGAAATTATGAAAATCATGTTACTCCAATAGGTTAAATGATAAAATAACTTCAAAGTAGAATGGTTGGTCAAACAAGTTTTTAAAATGGTCAAACCCGGTTAAGAACGCGTTTTAACGGTTTAAACATAAAAACGAGTCTTCCCACTACTACAGGTAAAATTTGTGATTTAAAAGGTTGGAAACTTATAAAAATGACTTTAAAAAGTTAGCTACTGGACCTACACTCAAAAACATGAAAACTCATAGGTAACCATCTTAAACCCTTCGGTTTTACCGTAACCGGCAACGTTAAACGCGTAAATTATAAACCGAGCCCATAAACTGAAAATTTGAGTATATGTTGTTAAAATAAAGTTATATTAAGTTCTTGAAATTGATTTTTGGTTATAAACGTCATCTAATACAGGAAACCAAACTTAAGGGTAGAAACTGTCAATTTGGAAACTGCAGGGGCTAAACCGTAAAATTTTGTTAAACTTTATAATCGACTCCAATAAGCACTCTAGTCACATTAATAGCATATTTATCATATATTCTGGACTTAGTAATGTAGAAACCCTTAATTGTATGAGAACCCTTAACTTTCCATAAAAGGAAACTTTTATACAAACCCTAATCGAATCAAAGCCGAATCCGACCAACTAAGGCTTAGACACTCTTGTTGCACCATAAATAGGTTTAGAGCAGTAGCTAATCACTTAATATATTCATTTAGGGTGCTAGACTTGAGATATTCCCGTCACACGAAGGATTTCTTTGCTTAATATCTAAGGTGAGTTCTAGTGATCCCTTTTTACTTACTGTTTTTGGGATGGAACATGCTCTTTTGTGTTATGAACTATGATTGTGTTTTATTTGATACTTGTATGTGGGACTTTTGGATACCTACTGATACTTATATCATGATTATTAATTCTTTTGTGAACCGCTTGTTTTATGTGGATAGATCTATTTGGGGAATCCCCCACGCACAGTGGCTCCCGCTACAGGGAGGTACCCCACTGAGATCCTGAGGGGTCGTTTGTGGCATGTAACAGGTTTTGAATAAGAAACTATGGTAAACCATCCTGGCAGGAATGGTTCACTGTTCTGAGGCTTGATTCCTTCCTTCGGGAATATCCGGTTAAACACAAGTTTAGAAGAGGCCAACCGGGGACCAAGTGAAGGGTTGATTGTGATACCCCACGATGACTGATACTAAGAATGATGCTTTTATAATCAAATGAGATTTTCATAAACTTTCACACTTGATTCTAAAACCTTTACTGTGGACTTTAAGAGTTCATTTTATTGTTTTGAAACATTAAGCACTTGAACTCGCCAACTTTTTAGTTGACACTATTTTCTTTTGAGCATGTTTCAGGTAACCCGTGAAGACTCTTAGCTATTATGGAAGACTTAGACTCAACCCCGAGACCATGGCATTAGTTGTGTGACCAAATTTATGACTTGAACAATTTGATACAATCTGTGATGTCCCACCCTTTGAGCTCTTATATTGGTTTGTTTCCGCTTCCATGTGATGTTCTCTCCCTTTGAGCTCTTATATTGGTTTGTTTCCGCTTCCATGTATGTTGTTGCTAATCTGTGATGTCCCACCCTACCTGGGCCCGGGGGTGTGATAGAGTCCCCATGCCCAAGGGGCGGCCGAATTACCCATTCATAATAGGTTTCCCACCCAATTTTGTTGTTTTATAGATTTGCACTCTTACAACCTTTTAGTTTATAAAATTAACACCTAGTTTAATTTTATAACATAACACACTTTTATTTGTCATTATTTAACCAACTTAAATAATTAAACAAATAAATATCTCATGAACAAACTATCCATATAATGTTGTTCTATCACAAAAGTAATATTTAGAAAATCAATTTTCTAAATAGGTGTCAATATTTATTGTATGATCTTATGAACAAATAAATATTTGTTGGTGTTTGTATAGCTTGTTATTGGGTATGAACCGACTTGGATCATAACGTACTAACCACATCAATCTTGTATGTGTCTTGGGCATATTAGATCCAACAATCTCCCACTTGCACAAGGTTCATAGAAGATTGATGCAAGCAGTAAATACCGCCTAACAACGGTTTACTACCCTTAATACGTATGACTAAGTGCCATTCAATAACATCATCCTCTTCAAGTACCATACTTGAAATGTTTTAGGTGAATCAATCATCTATCCTTTTATCACAGATGTCATGTTAAATCCTAGAGTCACTGAGTGATCATTCTCCATTGATTTAACTTTATCAGGCCTTAGACATCTTACTCTCAACGAATAAGAGGGACAAATCCCATCTTGACTACAAACGTCTCTCACAATTACCTTATATCATACTTGAACTCAGACTTATGTACTGCCATGTTTTAGAGTAGTGAAGAACAAAGTTAAAGTATAATATTTGGTAAATATCAAGACCCAATATGTATATCAGGTCAGAGGATACCAAATGATGTTTTCCTTTCCTCAAAATTACTTATGATCAATCAAGAAAATTCCATGTAGTAATGTTTGAGATGCAGGTCAGTCCAATATTTGCATCCCACAAATATCTATGAACTTTGGCAGCAACGTTTTGCTCTATATTCATCCATATGAATATCTACCAATCCAAGTTCATAATAGTTTTACCCTTATACTTGTTCCCACAAGTATAAACAACTACGGACGTTCTGAGTAAATAATTTACTCATGGATTTTAAAACATGCAAAATAGGAATATTAGTTGAATCATTATAACCAAGTAATTCATTCAAATAATAAAGGGTTACAATATCTCAATACAGAAATTAAAGATCATATCCAGTCACTAGAATATTGAAGTCCCATGGCACAAGTATGACTTTCATGCTTTGCCTTTTCAAGAAGCTTCGTGATTGGATCCATAATGTTTTGATCCGTGTGAACTTTGCGAATACATATTTTTCCCTTTTCAACTTCATCCCTTATGTAGTTGAATCTTCGTTCAATGTGCCTAGTCTTTTGATGTGCACGGGTTCCTTGATTTGAGCAATCGCACCCTCGTTATCATAAAGATTTCTAGGGGGTCCTGAATGGAAGGGACTACCCCTAGATCAGCAATGAACTTCTTTAACCATGCAGCTTCCTGAGCTGCTAATGAAGCGCCGATGTATTTTGAATCTGTAATTGATAATCCCACCACATCTTGCTTAGAGCTCTTCCAAGACATCTCTCCTCCATTCAAGATGAAAATATACCCCGATTGTGATCGTGAATCATCCCGATCAGTTTAGAAACTCGCATCCGTATAACCCTTTACAACGAGTTCCTCTTCACCAGATCCATAGATTAGGAACATATCTTTAGTCTCCTCAGTTACTTAAGTATGTTCTTAACAGCCATCCAATGACTGCTTTGTAGGATTCTATATGCCCAAGACACATAGAATATTGATGCGGTTAGTATGTTATAATCCAAGTCAGGTTATACCCAATAACAAGCTTTGCAATCACCAAGAATTATTTAAGTGATGATGGGATCATGCAATTGAATAATCACGCCATGTTTAAAAAAGGGGTTTTCTAAACAAAGGCATTCGAGATGGAACAAATTATAAGGATAATTTGTTGATGGGTTTGTTATTATTTTGTTATTCAAAAGGGTGTAAATAACACAAATAACATGAGAGTGTACTTTAATTAAATTGTTTAATTAGAGAAGACATATGTCACATTTTAAATAAGTCTAGTAGATGACTTATTAATGTGTGACAATAGACTAGTTAAAAAATAAGTGTGGGTGTTTGAAAGAGGGAAACCCCTTTTGTTTTGATTGGTCCCTTTGTTGTCTTGAGAACACACAACTTTAACTAGTCTAGCACTCCTCATTTTACATCTCAATACATGCAAACACAAAAAAACTCTCTCTCTTTTTCTCTCTTGAACTCACGGTTTCAGCAGCAGAAAAATAAGAGGTTTTGAGTTGTTCTTGGTGGTGGTTCTTCCTAACAAGAAGGTGATTGCAAGTAAGCTTGGGGTATACAAGCTTGAGGACCTCTAATCTTGAAGTCTTGGCTGAATTTTCTGTTGGACCAAAAGAACCAATGAGCCAGATCAGAAAAACCTTTAAGTCCCACAAGACATCACAACAACTACTGAAGGCCTCATCAGCTGTTTGACAAAGACTGAAGACTTCATCAGCTGAAGACTAAGGTACTGAAGATCATCAACTGAAGACTAAAGTACTGAAGATCATCAGCTGAAGACTAAAGTACCGAAGATCATCAGCTGAAGACTAAAGTACTGAAGACCATCAGCCGAAGTACAAAGACTGAAGACAAAGACTGAAGACATCAGCTGATGACAACAACTGAAGACATCAGCTGATGACAACAACTGAAGTTCAAGTCTGAAGTCCAAGTACTGAAGCCTTCAGAGTTTGTCACAACAGCTGAAGAAGTATTCTTCAGTTGTTGTGATGGTTTCCTTTTAGTCTTTTTTTTCAGTAGTTTCATTTCTATTTCAGTACTTATAAAATGACTGAAGAGCATGTTCTTCAGTCATTGTAGTTTCAGTAGTTGTAGTTTCAGTAGTTGTAGTTTCAGTAGTTTCTTATCAGTAGTTGTAGAGATAGTTTACACTTGTCTTTTGTAAGAAGATGTCAGCTGTTTGACATCTTCAGTAGTTGTGTAACTATCAGTCGTTTGTTGTAATAACAGTTAGATGTCACTGTCAAGTCACATCAGCTAACGTCATCTTTCCCTATAATAGGAAAGATGACCTAATTGTAATTCGCCGAAGCTTATATTGAATGAAATAAATTTTTTGTGCAGAAACTCTCTCTTATTCTATAACCGTACTGTTACATTGCTATATCTCTTATGTTCTTGTTTGAATTTGTCTAATTCGTGTACTAATTCCGCTGCAAATCTAATCTAATTGATGAAACTAGATGCTGAGATCATTTCAAATGGTATCAGAGCTGGTTAATCATTGATCAATTTAACAATTAATCATTGAAACTGCTCTTTTGCTATCTACGTTTGATCGAATTAGCAAATTTGGAAGAATCAGTTATAGAGATTGAGTTTCTGTTGCTTCTGGCCATTCAATTTGAGGTTCTAAGTGGTTTTGAACTAGATTTGTTTAGTTTACCTTGAATTTGTCTGAATTCCGAAATGGCGACACTAACAAATGATCCTCACAATACTGGCTCCTCAACAAAGCCTCCGATGCTTGTTAGGAGTGAGTATAACATATGGCAACGACGTATGCTCCATCATCTGTCTATCAACAGCGCTGGTTGTTGGAAATCAGTGGTGCATGGACCATACAAGCCTATGGTGAGTGTTCCTGAATCAAATGAGAAGGTTCCGAAGAAACCTGATCAATATTTGGACGAAGATCTAAAGCTGTTCGAAATTGATGCTAAAGCCCATGGAATTCTGGCCATGGCACCGCCTAATGAAACCTATTCAGGGCTTATGCATCATGAAACTGCTCATGATCTCTGGGTTGCTCTGAAGGAACAATTCGGAGGAACTGATGAGGTCTTAGCAAACACTAGGGAAATCCTCGCCCAATAATATGAGACATTCTCTCATAGGTAGGGTGAGACTCTGACTCAACAGTTTGAGCGATTCTCATGTTTGATTTCTGAACTGAAAATGGTTAAACAAGAGTATTCAAACAGCCAGATGAACAACCGATTCCTCAGATCCCTGCCTGAGAGATGGGACACTTACACCATTGTCCTACGCTCCAGTGCAAATCTGGGTACTCTATCTCTCACCCAACTTCATGGGAAACTGCTTACCTTTGAAAGAGAGATAGAACAGAAAAGGAAGTTGTCATCATCTGGTAAGCTCACTGATGACTTTGTATCAGGCAATACTGCACTGATACGTCAGGATTCGGAATATGCTGCATCAGAGAGTGCCTATGATGAGCATATTGATTTCTCTACTAATACTGAACATGCTTTTGTTGGGGTTGATGGTAGTTCAGGTGGTAGCAGTGATAACTTATGCTTTTTAATGGAGGATCTGAAGGGCATTCCAGATGATGATCTGGAAGAGATGGATATTTTGAGCCAAATGGCAATGATCAATATCAGATCTCAAAAGTTCTACAAAAGAACTGGTAGGAAATTCCCTGGACTCTCTGGCAAAACCAAAGTTGGTTTTGACAAGAGCAAGTTGAGGTGTCACAAATGCCATAGGCTTGGACACTTTGCTAGAGAGGGTAGATCATCTGGATCTAACTCATCAGCACCCTTTGTGACTTTCCCAAGCAATAGCTCATAGAACAAAGGGCAACGTTCTACCAGTTCTAGTCATCCATCACAAGCTCAGTCATCACCTGCATATTTTGTCCCTCAAGGTCATATGCCATATCCTTACCCCTGTTTCTACATGCCACGGACCAGTCAAGTTCAAGCACCCGTTGCTCAACAACCATATGCTCTTCCTGAGCCTCAACCATCCCAATCTCATCAACAATCTCAACCTTAACAACACAGCTTTTTCACCCCAGGAGTTGTTAACTGGAGCTGTTTACCAGATGATATGTCTGGTCATGAACAACTGTTTCCTGGTGCTGGTCAACATGATGGTGACAATCCTTTTGGAAACCTTTCTCTCATGGCCCTGGAGTCTGCTGATAGTTCATCTTCCAATGCCTCCGTATCACAGGTATCACAGGTATCCTCTGAGGCCAAAGCCAAGTTATGTTCTGAATCATGCATAGCCACGTTTACATCTATTAGAGAAGCAAATGTAGCTTTAATTAACAAAAACCTTGAGCTAGAGCAAATAATTTCCAAAACAAAAGCTGAATTTGAGTTTGTGCTTAATGATAAAAATGATGAGATTTATAAACTTAAATGTCAAATCACTGATGATAAGGCTAGGGAAGAGGTACTTCTAGAGAAGTATAGAGACCTCAAGGAAATACTTGCAGCTACCCAGGTAGAGTGTGATTGCTGGGTACAATCCTGCAAGGGTTTTGAAATGCTTCTCAGCAAGCAATCAGCTTCCACTGTGAAGTTTGGCAATGGTTATAATCACACTGCTCCACCTACAGATTTTACTCCCAGAGCAGAAGTAGAATCTGATGGAGAAAGCAATAACCAATCCTTCTCATCATGTGATTTACTACCTGATACAGCACCATCAGAGGTTGAAGTCAGCATCAATTCCTCATAGAACCAGTCAGCTGAAATTGATGGTTCAAATGCTGACACTCACATGATCAAAAAGTTGATCACTTCAGGTGTTATCTTATAAAGTACTGAAAGTACTGAAGAGCAAGTTATAACACCTGAAGAACAAACCCTAGCTACTGCAAGTACTAACGGGAAGAAAACTGCAAGTAGAAAGGGTGGGAAAACTACTGAAGAAGATATTAGGAAAGCAAGTACTGCAAGGAAGAAAACTGCAAGTACTGATAGCAAACTGCTGAAGAACAAGTCTTCAGTAGTTTCATCTTCTTCAGCAGATGATCAACTAAAGATGAAGAAAAATCCATGTGAAATATGTGGCTTATTCAATCATCTTACTGATGGTTGCTGTTATAAAAAGGGCTCCAAACTCAAACACAATGAGAACATTAAAAAGAAAATAGACAAAATGAAAACTAAGTTTGAGACCAAGTTTGTACCAGCAACATCAAAACCTGTAACCCCAAAGTCCAAAAAGAAATCCAAAAAGGAAGGGATTAATCAGGCAACAACTGAGGTTGCTCAAAGGAAGATGGTACAACACAGGAATCCATCAAACTCAAGTACTAATGTGTCTGATGAGTTGAAGGCTTTATCACAAAATCAGACACAACTTGTTATGATGGTTCAACATCTATTGGGAAGAGTTAACCAATTAGATGCTCCTGTGTTGAAACCACAGAAAAGGAAATCCAAGCCAAAGGAATCTTCTTCTACACCATCTCCCTCACCTCAGGCTGTTATTCATAACAAACCAGTTAGTATACCATCTGTTGATGAGAACAGACCTAAAACCAAAAAGGTTTGGGTCTCAAAACCTAACTAATTTGTTGTGATGATTGCAGGGTTCTTCAGCATGCCAAAGAAGCATCTGGTATGTAGACAGTGGAGGAACCATGCATATGATAGGGAGCAGCTCTCTTCTTCATGACTACTCTCAAGGAAAGAAGGGGTTTGTCTCTTTTGGCAATGATGCTAAGGGTTACATCATTGGGAAATGCTTTGTTTCCAATGGGGAAATAAGGTTTCATGATGCTAACCATGTGGAGAATCTCAAGTACAAGCTCTTGAGTGTCAGTCAAAAGTGTGATAAAGGCCATGTTGCTCTTTTCACCAATCAGAACTGCAGGATTCTGTCATCCAAAGTTCTGAGTTTGATTGACAAGGTGTTGGATGATCATACTCTACTGAAGGCCAACAGGACAGGAAGAGTATATGCCTTAGATCTTTCCAAGAAAATAGATCTATAAGGCCATCCTTGCCTATTCTTCAAGGCTTCTCCTCAAGAATCTACTCTACGACATAGAAGGCTGGGTCATGTGAATCTCAAAAACATGAACCAGCTGATACACCATGGTTTAGTAAGAGGGTTGCCTATGAAGGAGTTTAAATGTGAAGACAACTGCACTGCTTGTTTAAAGGGAAAGCAACACAAAGTTTCATTCCCTCCAATAGAAGAGCCAAAGTCCACTGCCTGCTTGCAATTACTGCATATGGATCTTTTTGGTCCTATCACAGTGATGAGCATAGCAAAGAAGATATATTGTCTGGTAATTGTGAATGATTACTCCAGATTTGTATGGACTTTCTTCTTGCATTTCAAAGATGAAGCTGCAAAAGCTATTATGAACTTTGTGTTATATGTGGAGAAGCAGTATTCCATTCCAATCAAGTGTGTGAGGAGTGATAATGGCAGAGAATTTAGAAATCACACACTTGATGACTTCTACCTGTCAAAGGGAATCAAGAGGCAGTTTAGCATTCCAAGAACTCCTGAACAAAATGGAGTGGTGGAGAGAAAGAACAGGACCCTTATTGAAGCTGCAAGGTCAATATTGGCAGATTCAGGTTTGCCACTGACCTTTTGGGCTGAAGCTGTCAACACAACTTGCTATGTGCACAATAGAGTGTTAGTGAATCAAAGGTTGATGAAGACTCCTTATGAAGTACTACATCATTTGGCCCCTTTAATTACATTCTTTAGATCATTTGGGTGTCCATGTCACATTCTCAACACAAGCAATCCACTCCAGAAGTTTGAATCAAAGGTGGATGCAGGGTATTTTGTTGGTTATTCATCTACTTGCAAGGCATACAGAGTATTCAACTGCAGAACGAAGATAGTTGAAGAGACTTTGCATGTGAAGTTTAATGAATCTCCAAAGGACAAGATTCCACAAAACCCTGTGGAGTTATTTGATTTGGACATACTACAATATGTTCCTTATCAGGCTCCAGCTGTTGTTCCTGTCAATAGTTCTCCACCTGGTGGTACTAACGATGATGTAGTCAGTACTCACCTTTTCAGGTTTAGTGACCAACTGCCTGAGTCATCTAAACCTGTTGCTCCTGTAGCCTCAACAGCTCCATCCATAACAAATGCTGATGAGATTTCTGAATCCTCTACATCATTTGAGTTGCCATCACCAACATGGTTTCAAGAATCTTCATCAACATCTGTTGCTGCTGAAGGTCCTACAAACACTTGCACAGACCTCATTGTTTATCAAGAGCTGAAGGATCATACAATGTCTCAAATCATTGGTGATATCAATGCTGGAGTCTCAACTAGAAGTCAATTGTCCAATTTCTGCTTCTATGCTCTCTTCATCAGTCAGCAAGAGCCAAAGAACTACCATGTTGCACTAAGAGACAATGGATGGGTTGAAGCAATGCAGCTTGAGCTTCTTCAGTTCAAAAAGTAGCAAGTGTGGGAGCTTGTTCCTTTACCCCAAGGTAAGTGTGCAATAGGCACTAAATGGGTGATTAGGAATAAAACAGATGAAAAGGGCCAAATTGTTAAGAAAAAGGCCAGGCTGGTTGTATAGGGGTTTGCACAAGAAGAAGGTATTGATTATGATGAAACCTTTGCCCCTGTAGCCAGACTGGAGGCAATTAGATTGATCTTAGCCTATGCTGCCTTTCACAATCTTATAGTTTTTCAAATGGATGTCAAAAGTGCCTTTTTATATGGTAAAATAATAGAGGAAGTTTATGTGTGTCAACCACTAGGTTTTGAGGTCAATAAACATCCTGATTGGGTGTATAAGCTTGATAAGGCTCTTTATGGGTTGAAACAAGCTCCTAGAGCCTAGTATGAAACATTATCAAATTTTCTTCTACAAAATAATTTCACTAGAGGCTCCATTGATAAAACTTTATTCATAAAGAAAGTGGGACAACATAAGCTACTTTTTCAGATTTATGTTGATGATATTATTTTTGCATCCTCTGATCCACAGTTGTGTGATGAATTTACAAATTTAACGCAAAAGAAGTTTGAAATGAGTGCCATGGGAGAATTACAGTAGTTGTGTGATGAATTTACAAATTTAACGCAAAAGAAGTTTGAAATGAGTGCCATGGGAGAATTACAGTTCTTTCTAGGTTTGCAAATCAAACAAAGGACTGATGGAACCTTCATTCATCAGTCCAAATATACAAAAGATCTTTTGAATAAGTTTGATTTACAAAACTGTAAGCCCTGTTCTACTCCCATGAGCAGCACCACACAACTGGATGTTGATCAGAAAGGTAAAGCGGTTGATGAAACCCTTTACAGATGTATGATTGGGTCCTTGATGTACCTTACAGATTCTAGACCAGACATTATGTTTGCAACATGTGTCTGTGCTAGATTTCAGGCTACACCTAAAGAATCCCATTTGATTGCAGTCAAAAGGATCTTTAGATACTTGGAAGGTACTCAATCTCTAGGACTTTGGTATTCTACTGGGCATTCTTGCAAATTAGTTGCTTTCTCAGATAGTGACTATGCAGGGTGCAAAGTGACCAGAAAATCAACTTCTGGTGGATGCCAATTTCTAGGCAGTTGTTTAGTTTCTTGGTAGAGTAAGAAACAAACTTCAATTGCTACATCAACTGCTGAAGCAGAGTACATTGCTGCTGCAAGTTGTACATCCCAGGTACTCTGGCTTCAGAATCAATTATTGGACTATGGCATTACAGAGACTAAGACACCATTACTCATGGATAGTGCTTCAGCTCTTTGTATTGTTAAAAGTCCAGTCCAGCATTCTGGGACCAAACATATTGAGATCAGACATCATTTTATTAGGGATTGTTAAGAAAAAGGTCTGATTGATAAAAGTTTGTTCCTAGTGCTGATGAGCTTGCAGATATCTTTACTAAGCCTTTAGACAGTACAGCTTTTCAAAATCTTGTACTGAGGCTTCGTATGCTGCAGCTAGAATAAATTGACTCATACTAGTGCTGATCAGCCAAGTACTGATGAGCATTAGTATACAAAAGTCAAGTATAAGTACTGATAAGTTATTTAGTCTTCAGCATTTTTCATAACTACTGAAGACTAAAATACTTCAAAGTACAGAAGTGCATTATTTGTTGAAAACAACTGATGTAGTTACAACTATTGATGTGGTTATAACTACTGATGCCTAGGTTTCACAAATAAGTACTGAAGAATAAACTTTGTCCACAAGTACTGATGAGTAATTTTACACATAAGTACTGAAGACAATATTTGTTCACAAGCTCTTAAGAATAAATATTCACAAGAGCTGAAGGCCAATGAAACATCTGAAATTCAGACAAAGTCTGATGAGTAAATGTTGAGGTCAGAATGAAACAACTGAATTGACGACAACAGCTGATGGGTAAATTTTATTCTTTAGCTGATATCAATATTTGTTGTTTCATATCCAAACAACTGAAGGACAAAACCATGTCTTCAGTAGTTTTACAGCTACTGATGACCAACACCAAGTCCTCAGTTGTTTACAACAACTGAAGCAAAACCATGTCTTTAGTAGTTTACAACTACTAATGACTAACACCAAGTCTTCAGTTGTTTACAACGTCTGAAGATGAAAACCATATCTTCAGCAGTTTTCAACTACTGATGATTAAGAACAAGTCTTCATTCGTTTACAACCTCTGAAAGCAAAACCATGTCTTCAGTAGTTTACAACTACTGATGACTAACACCAAGCTTTCAGTCGTTTACAACCTCTGAAGGTTAAAACCATATCATGACTCGTTTCAAACAACCGATGACTAACACCAAAACCTTCAGTCGTTTCCTTTTAGCTTTTCATAACCATTATAAATACCTAACCCTAACTTCGGAGTTTTTCATTCTCTCATAACCTAACGTTCAAAAACTCTGAAACCTCTCTCCTACCATTAATGGCGACCATGCAGCTCAAACCCAGACACAACTGTGTTGCCTACCTTACTAAATCACCATTTTGGACCAAGTTCGACAATGCCATTGATCTCATGGTCCATTCCCAATACAAAACGGCCTTTCTTCTTAACCCGACCATTCATGCCGAATCCTTTCATCAGTACTGGACGAACGTCACCCTCACTGGGGAGAATGACACGGAGGTCTCTCTCCAGTCGTTCGTCAACAACCAGAAGGTGGTCATCACTCCTGAAATCCTTCGCCAAACCCTAAAACTGAATGATGCCACCTTCCCCATTGGATATCCAAAGGGCACAACTGATCTATTCTTTGCCCACCATGGATACCAGGGTGACCTCAGTGCTTCTACCATCCTCAAGAAGCATTTCCATGACGCAGAACACCTTATTTTTCACATGGTGAATGTCTGCTTTGCCCCTAAGACTTCTTCTTGGGATCAAATGTCATCTAGCTGGCAGCAGGTATTATTCTCTATCCTTGAGCAACAAAACTTAAATTTTTCTGAAATCATATTTTTAGAACTTAAGGATATGGCCTCAAAACCTCTTGCTAACCGATGGATACCATATCCACGGTTTATTATGGCCATTATAGAGAACCAGCTGAATGCTGAGGGACTTGTTGGCCTTGGAGTCCCTGCTATGGCTGTATTGCCTGAAGTATACTCCCAGCACAACTCTGACCAAACACTGAAACAGGCTGCCAAGCTGCGAACACCCAAGCAGCTTGAACCCACAGCCTCCACCTCCAAATCCAAAGTCCCCACCAAACCCAAAACCAAAAAGCCTAAAAAGGCTACTCAGGGAGATGAGTCCCCTGAGGATGCCCCTGCACAACAAACGCAGGATGTAATTACTGGTATTAATCCCCCAGTAATTACAAGGACTCCACCGACCTCAACCGCTCAGGAATCCTCCCAACAGGATCCTGATGCAACCATTTCAGGGGCAGCCACACATCTGGAACCTTTCTCACTTGAGGAGGTTGCCATTGAAACGTACCAATCTCCTCAGGACACTGCTTCACCCCAATCTCCCACTGCAACCGCCACTCAAAGCCCTACAATTGTTATAGCAAAAGTGCTGACTCAGCTCAACACTCCACCCTCTCCCCAGGCACTAATCATAACTGGGAAAACCCCAACCAATGAGAGGGAGGACACAAGTGTTGCTGAGAAACCCCAGCACAGGGATTATCATGTTCAATCTCCCAGTGTGGCTGAGGAGATGAGAACATCTGGTGAGGCTACCGCTTCCCCTGCCTCAGCACATGAGCAGGATGAAGCTGGTAAGTTCTCACCAGAGGCAACTGCTGATGAAGGATTTAATCCTGAGGTAGGAAGTCCCCAGTACCAAGAACAAGGGGCACATGTGATCACTGAGCCACACTCAGCACATGTACATCCTGATCCAATCAGGAAGTCAGGTGATTCAGTTAACACTGGTGATGACCTGGGCTTCTTTTATGATGTCCTAGCCCAAAACACAATTCTTGAGGAGGAGGTAAGTAGATTAAAAGAGCTACTTGCCAAACTCTCTCAAGAATCAACTCCATCTGCCACCATAATAACCCAACAGATGGCACCATCATCTTAAGGTCTCATAAACACAGAGCGACTCCTAAAATCTCGACCACCAGCCTCTGCTTCTGGAACTATTTCTTAAGGACAGAACCCCCCTGAGCAAATAGCTGCTATCTTTCAAAACTCCCTGCCTCTCATCATACCTATTATCACTGACATTGTGATTAAAACCCTTGATGAGAGGCTTTCCTCAACTATTTAGCCAATGGTGGATGATGCTGTAGCAAAGAGGCTTTCTGACAGTCAAACCCCTATAACCAATGCAACCAAAAAGGGGGAGACTCAGTCAGTGAAAGCAATCAAGAGGAAGAGGATTGAGGAGGAGAATGAAAAAGAAGTTGAGAAGGAGGTAGAAACTGAGATGGAGTTGGTTGTGGAGACTGAGAAAGAGAAAGAGGTTGAGAAAGGAACTGACATGGAGAAAGTGACTGAAAGTGCAAAAGACTTTCATATCACATACAAGAAGAAGATGCGAGAAAAGGAGTCTGAGAAGAAGTTGGATGAAATGATAAAGGAAGCTGATGCCCAACACAGCCGATCAATGGATAACATCATTGATAAGTTCTTTAGGTAGGGTTTTGATACTAATATTGTTCAACTTGACTCAGAGATCCGGAAGTTAGAGGTACAAGAGATAGAAAACCGATGGACTTGCCATAGCCAAGAAGAGAAGGAGAGACTTGAGGCTATGGCAAGATTCACTTCGAAGTATCTGGGGAGATCAGTCCTGGAGATTAAGTCATGGCCCAGGGACAATATCTTGGCAATAACCACCAAGATCTATTCGTCTGAGGTATTTCCCAAGGGGCTGGTCATAGAAGCCCTGAGTGAAGCCGGTGCTGGGAACAGGAATGCTCTAGCCAAGCAAACTAAAACCTCACTCACATCCAAACTGCTAGAACAGCCTGCCAAAATTCCCATACCAAAACAACCACTACCACAACCCACAAAACCAACTCCCTCACCCACAAAACCAATAGCCGATGATGCACCCTTGAAGAGGAAGAGAAGGGTGTTGAGGCTAGAAGAAGAAGTAGAAGAAGATGATGAGGAAGAAGATAGGCTGCCAATCTCGACTCTCTTGTCATTGCCTAAGGCCAAAAGTCTCCCTCCAACAATTACTCCTGAGCTACAAAGAAAAATAGTTAAAGTGAAGCTAGAAGAAGAAGAGCATCACAAACTACATGATGAGGAGTTGTTGAGAAGGGTAGACAAAGCATATGCAGCCTCCTCATCAATCATAAACATGAGGAAACAAGCTCAGAGAGTTTACACTCTCAGACAAACATTTCAATATCAAAAAGAGAGAGTGAGGATTTGGCCTGATCCGGGGTGTCTCACAGGATCCAAAAGAGAAACATTCCTCAGAGATACAATGGGCAAGTGAAAAAGATTGTAGATGAAGTGATCACACTTGCCATGGTAGTATCACCCTGGGAGATCCTTGAAGATTTCAAGAAGGCCTATACATCTAATATGCCCCCACAAAAGATGCGGGAAAATAGAATGGTGAAAAAGGGGCTGGTGTATAAGAGTCTTGAGGAAATCAGGAAGGATGAGCTCCACTTACTACTAGAGGGTAATCACCCTGATGAGTTTGCATACAGAGAGATCACAACAGTGGAGCTCAAGAATGGTAAACAGGTCAAATTCCTTTCTGAGTTCTATGGGCCTGAAGGATTCTTTGAGGGAGAGGCAGAAGAGCTCACCATGGAGGAACAGATTGTATTTTTGGGAGCCTACACCAGAGAATCATATAGGCTCATAGTTGGGAAGTAGATCTCATGGATGGGGTAACAGCTCTGTGTCCAGTTCCCCAAGACAGAGTTCCCATCCATCCTTTGCCAATCAGATCTTTGAGACTTCTTCCTAGGCCTGTGCTGATATGGGTCATTCTGAGCTGATCCAGAAGAAAAAGACCAATCATTCTGCCTCAATAAGTAGGACATTTAATAAGCTTAAAGGTTTTGGCTGCATTGGTTCAGGGGGAGTTTGTTGGACCAAAAGAACCAATGATCCAGATCAGAAAAACCTTTAAGTCCCACAAGACATCATAACAACTGCTGAAGGCCTCATCAGCTGTTTGACAAAGACTGAAGACTTCATCAGCTGAAGACTAAGGTACTAAAGATCATCAGCTGAAGACTAAAGTACTGAAGATCATCAGCTGAAGACTAAAGTACTGAAGATCATCAGCTGAAGACTAAAGTACTGAAGACCATCAGCTGAAGTACAAAGACTGAAGACAAAGACTGAACACATCAGCTGATGACAACAACTGAAGACATCAGCTGATGACAACAACTGAAGTTCAAGTCTGAAGTCCAAGTACTGAAGCCTTCAGAGTTTGTCACAACAACTGAAGAAGTATTCTTCAGTTGTTGTGATGGTTTCCTTTTAGTCTTTCCTTTTTAGTAGTTTCATTTCTATTTCAGTACTTGTAAAACGACTGAAGAGCATGTTCTTCAGTCGTTGTAGTTTCAGTAGTTGTAGTTTCAGTGGTTGTAGTTTCAGTAGTTTCTTATCAGTAGTTGTAGAGATAGTTTACACTTGTCTTTTGTAAGAAGATGTCAGCTGTTTGACTTCTTCAATAGTTGTGTAACTATCAGTAGTTTGTTGTAATAACAGTTAGATGTCACTATCAAGTGACATCAGCTGATGTCATCTTTCCCTATAAAAGGAAAGATGACCTAATTGTAATTCGCCGAAGCTTATATTGAATGAAATACAACTTTTGTGCAGAAACTCTCTCTTATTCTATAACCGTACTGTTACATTGCTATATCTCTTGTGTTCTTGTTTGAATTTGTCTAATTCATGTACTAATTCCGCTGTAAATCTAATCTAATTGATCAACTAGATGCTGTGATCCTTTCTTTTTCAGCATCTTTTCTACTCTTTCTGTCGACCTTTGAAGGCTGCTGGAAGGTAGTTATGGCAGCCCTTTGTGGCTGTCATATTATGTTGATTTATGCACACATAGCATGCTTGTTCACATAAAATGATCCTTTGATATATGGGTTTGTTACATACATTTAAATGGTCACCTAAAGAACATGTTTTCCAGCTTATAAACAAGTTCATAAAGTTGTTATTCCACTGTATTTTTCAGAAAGTTTAAGAGGTTAAACTATGTTTTGTGTTCTTACAAACCCTTCATGCTTCCAGGATTTTGTTGGTATCGGCTTCTCATGCTCAAAGCACATGACACATCCAGTCTAGTGCATATCATTGCATATATGATGGATCCTATAGCAGACGCATACGGGATTCCCTTCATTTTGTCTTGCTCATCCTTTGAGCTTTGACATTGAGTCTTACTCAATATCGTTCCTCTTTTAATAGGTACAATACCTTTCTTAGAGTTTTCCATCTTGAACCTTTTCAAGATCTTATCAATGTATGCACTTTGACTAAAACCTATCAACCGCCTTGATCTATCCCTATAGATCTTTATTCCTAAAATATAGGTGGCTTCAACAAGATCCTTAATGGAGAAACAGTTTCCAAGCCAGGCTTTTACACCATTCATGGTTGGAATGTCATTTAAATAGTAGGATGTCATCGACATACAATACTAAGAACGTGGTGATGCTCCTACTAGCTTTCTTATATACACAAGCTTCATCAGCGTTTTTGATGAATCCAAATATGATTATCTCTTCATCAAAACGGTGATTCCAACTTCTTGATGCTTGCTTCAATCCATAGATTGATTTCTTTAACTTGCATACTTTGTTATGATGTTTTTGATTGACAAAACCTTCAGGCTGAACCATATAGACATCTTCCTCAAGATATCCATTTAGAAAAGTGGTTTTGACATCCATTTGCCAAATCTCATAATCATAATGAGCAGTTATGGCAAATTATATCCTAATAGACTTTAGCATTGCTATGGTGAGAAGGTCTCATCATAATCAACCCCTTGAGTTTGAGTGAGACCTTTTGCTACAAGTGTAGCTTTATAAGTATCCAAGTTTCCATGCATATCGGTTTTCTTCTTGAAAACCCACTTACTTCTAACTATCTTGGAGTTAAGAGGTGGTTCAACCAAGTCCCATACTTGGTTGTCATATATGGATTGTATCTCAACGTTCATGGTTTCAAGCCATTTGTCACAATCCAAATTGGACATTGCATCATGATAGGTGGTTGGTTCATCGAAATCTACCACATAGCATCCATCTACGAAAAATCCACATCTTTCAGGTGGATTACTAATTCTACTAGATCTGCGAACGTTTTGTGTATATTGATCAACCACTTGATCATTCTCAACATTCTCATGTTGAGTGCTAGTGTCAACCAAACGTATATCAGTTCGTGGTTCTTGGTCCTCCTCAAGATCCACAGTTCTACTGCTAGTTCATTTGGAAAGGAACTTAGCATCTAAGAACTCAACCTTCTTGGCAACAAACTCCTTTTGTTCCAATGGATCATAGAAATAATATCCCATAGAATCTCTAGGATATCCAATGAAGATACACTTAATGGAACGGCTTTCTAGCTTGTTTGAGGTGCGAGTCTTAACATAAGCCTCACAACCCCATACCTTTAAATATGAGAGTGATGGAACCCTTCCATGCCATATTTCAAAAGGTGTCGTTTCCACTTTCTTGGTTGGAGCCGTATTCAAAATACGGGCCACTGAGAGCAAAGAAAAACCCCAACTATGGGATATTATTATGTTGTGGTGAGCTTCTAGCCATCATAGATCGAACCATATCCAATAGAGTTTGATTTCTCCGCTCGGACACACCATTATGTTGTGGTGTTCCAGGTGGAGATAGTTGTGAGACAATACCACAACTTCTAAGATATCTCTTAAAGCATCACTTAGGTATTCACCTCCTCTATCGGTGCGGATAATTTTTATTTTCTTGTTGAGTTGATTTTCTACTTCATTTTGGAAGATTTTGAACATTTCAAAAGCTTCATCTTTGTGTCTCAACAAGTAGACATAACCATATAGACTATAGTCATCGGTAAAGGAAATGAAGTATCTTTCTTGCTACCTAGTCATTGGCTTAAAAGGACCACATACATCCGAATGTATGATGCCTAACAAATCTTTTGCCCTTTCGGATTTGCCACTAAAAGGTGCCTTAGTCATTTTACCTTGTAAACATGATTCACATACATCAAATGAATCATATTCATTTGTTTTTAAAAGACCGTTCTTTTGAAGTGTTTGTATGCGCTTCTTGTTTATATGACCAAGACGGCAATGCCAAAGATAGGTATCACTCAAATCCAATTTGAGTTTCTTAGTGGTGGTTTGGTACAATGAGCTATCATATAATGTATTTTCACGAACCAATTCATAAATACTATTGATAGGAATAGATTTAAAATAAAATATGACATTTAAAGAAACATGAATTTCATTTTCAATAAATGTCAAAACATAACCATATTGTGTTAATTGGGCAACAGAAATAATGTTCCTAGTCAAACTAGGAGCATACAAAATATTGTTCAAAATTGCTTCCAAACCATTTGGAAGCTTCAAGATGTAGTCCCCTCGGCTTTCAACTTGAACTTTTGCCCCATTCCCCATGTAGAGGCTAACATCCCCTTTCTTGAAGTCCTTACTTCTTTTGAACCCCTGCAATAAGTTGCAAATATGAGTTCCACATCCGGTATCCAATACCCCATGTGTTAGAGGATATTAAATTTTGATGAATATGAATCATGTATGTTGTACCTGAGGTTTGCCCAGCATCCCTCTTAGCTTGCAACTCTTTGAGATGGACTGGACAATTTCTTGACCAATGTCCAATCTCCCCACACTTAAATCATGGGTCATTCAAAGCAACCTTTTGCTTCTACTCCGCTGGTCTTGGTGGTGGCGCTCTAACCACTCCCTTCCCCTTTCCCCTAACGTACCCTTTCCCTTTGGCAACATTTGCCTTGGGTGCAGGGTGAGGCCTCTTCTTGTTCCCACCTTCATTGATGGTGAGAACGGGTAAAACCTTTTTATCCATGGAATCCTCGGCAGTTTTGAGCATAGAGTGAAGCTCACTTATGTTCTTGTCCCATCCGTTCATGTTATAGTTCATGACAAAATTGTCAAACCTTTTTGACAAAGAGTTGAGGATCAAATCTGTAGCCAACTCTTTCGGGACGGGAAAATTCAGCATTTCGAGGCGGTCGATGTGGGTTTTCATCTTATGTATATAAGATGAAACGGATTGGGTGTCATCCATACGACACGTAGGGAGTGCTCGAACCGTTTCAAAGCGCTCAACCCGTGCTTGTTGTTGGAACATTTCCTTCAACTGGGTTATCATGTCGTATGCTCCATGATGTTCATACTCCTTTTGGAGATCTGGAGTCATACTTGCCAACATGTGGAAAGACACTTGGACTGAGTCCTTAACATATTTCACCCAATTCATAAAGGCCTCCTCATCTTCCTCATTAGGTTGATTGGGAATCGGATTGTCTAAAACATATGATTGTTTCTCTTGCTTGAGAACAATTCTCAAGTTTCGAAACCAATCAATAAAATTATTATGGTTTAGACGCTCCTTTTGGAGAATGGTCCTTAGTGATGGTGAGTGAGCGGACGGGATTTCATGGTTATCATTATTGTTGGTAGCCATCTACAAAATTTAACAAAGTTCAATTTTAGTATTTCTGATATTATATATATTTTAATAATTAAAGCCCTTTTATGTGTATTACACAATTTTAAAATTCTAGAATCCAACGTTTTATTTAAATAGTGGTTAGGTGACATTTATCCCATTATTTAAATTAACAAGGTAGTCAATGTTTTGACAATTGCAACCCTTTGCAACTTCTAGGGTATGGAATCGACTTACACATCATATGTGTGGTCGGCACGTTTATCCCATCAACAGTTTTGTAAACCATATTGTAGGTGATCCATTTAACATGGTTTGCAAATCAAGTTACCCTACTTGCACACACATGTGAGTTTTCCACCATAAGTGGTTAGGTGATCTTTATCCCACAAATATGGTATCCCCATCTCAAGTCATAAGTTCCCTCAAAACGGTTAGGTGACCTTTATCCCATTAAGAGTTTCCAAATGACTCAAGTGTTGTGCAAAAGGACGGTGTTAAACTTTTTTGTAAAAGAAATTTAAAGTTTTCATAATCTTAGTTTAGAAAACTCTATGTACCTTATATTTGCATGCTTTCAAATGCATGGTACCCTATGGTTCACTTTTAATAAAACCTCTTTTATTAAAACCATTAATCCTTTTAATAACCTTTTATTAACCATTTAATGTTAAAGAACCATAATATTTTCAGCTTGTTAAGTTGTTAATGAGTTTATAATGCATATCCAAATATCAACCAAACAATCAAACAACAATCATCCAAACAAGCATAAACATACAAACATGAGTGCATAACCATAGCCACTAGGTTGACCACACTTGTTTGCATCAGAAGTGTTGTCATAAGGTGTTTCCTAAGGGTGGAGATGACACATCAAAATGTGTCCATGAACTCCCACTTGAATCCATATCCAAATGCTTCAAGTGTCCATGTCATTTGTGCCCTTCTTTGAGTCTTCATCTTATGCATCTTCTTTTACAAAAATCATATCCTAATTCAATTTTTCTAATAAAATAAATGCACCTAATCTATTTATTACATAACCAAATGAATAAACAAATTACAATCCAAAATACAAAACACAAAATTACAACCCTTTTATGAATCAAAACCAACATGACAAATCACAATCAACCAAAACCAAACACATAAGGCCAAGGCTATGTTATGCACCAAAATATGAATATATTCAACATCCAAGAACAACAATGAATCCCTTATTGCAGCCCTAAAATTTCAGCCAACATGAACTCAAATTTTAAGGTTTGTCCAAACAACACAATCAACCATTTGATGTAAATCTTTCAAGGTTTACACTAAAGCATGCAAGAATAAACCTTGAAACATAAGGGATTCATACATCCACAACAAAACAGCCCCTAATGGGTTGAAAAGGTCCATGAAAACTAACTTTTCAAGACCTTTTGAAGCATATATTCCACATAACTGGCTCAAGATGCCATTGTTGGGTTTTTGCCACATGTAAAACAAGCTAGTTTAACCATTTAAACTATAAAAACGCAGCGGAGAAAGGAGTTTAACATATGGTTTATAATATGAAAATTTGACCATTTTAAACCACAAACAAAACCCAAGAATAAGTATCAAAATGTATGTGAAATAGTATGCTATCAAACAAAACATAACAATCATAGGGTGTTCATCGAAACAACCTTTCTTGAACCAAATGTTGTAGATGAAAAGGTTGAAGAAGATGATGTTCTTTAGTGGCTAGCATTCAAAGGAGAAGACCTCAAGCTTGTATACCCACAAGCTTGTCCAAACACCTACTTGTTAGGTAGTAGAACACCAAGACCCAAAACCCTTCTTCAAACTCGAAATTTCAGCCAAGGAAGAAAGGGAGAAGAGAGCTTTCCATGTGTGAGAGAGAAAGTGTGTTCAAGGGAAGAGTGCAAGAGTGAATAACTCATGTGTTTTACGAAGACAAAAGGGGGAGTCCCCATGCCCAAGGGGCTGCCGAATTACCCATTCAATATGGGTTTCCCACCCAATTTTGTTATTTTATAAATTTGCAGTCTTACAACCTGTTCGTTTATAAAATTAACACCTAGTTTAATTTTATAACATAACACACTTTTATTTGACATTTTTTAACCAACTTAAATAATGAAACAAATAAATATCTCATGAACAAACTATCCATATAATGTTGCTCTATGATGTTGGTACACATGTCCCTAGGTCTAGTCTAGTGAGCTTCAATGTAATAGACTTACATCTTGTAACACATATGTAATGTTTTATCAATGAAATGAAAAACTCTTCTATGAATGTTTATTGGTTGTTTAATGTCATATCTATTAATATCATTCATTGTTACACGCATATATGAACATGTTATATAGGTTTGCAGCTGTTACACATAGTTCTAAATCATTAAAGGTTCACGAATGTGTTTAACTCAGTACTCTGATTCAGTCGCACGACTGGACCATGCGAATGGGCCAATCGCACGACTGAACTAGTTGATTGGATCAATCTTACGATTGACTCATAAGACTGACTCAGTCGTACGAATAAATCAACCGTATGTCTCAGTCGCACGACTGAGCCAGTCGATTGGCTCAGTCGTACGAATGAAAGCTGTAACCTATAAATAGCACTTAATTCGAGGAAAAAGTAGAGACTTCGATAATTCACAACACTAGTCGTACCAGTTCGCACAGAGCATCCCTTCCAATTTCACAGAGCGTTTCAGATCATTCCTACTTCATTCTTAACGTTTTCTAATCGTTACGTTTGATCCGGATAACGTTCTCCCTGATTGGATCGCCAATCAAATAGAATTTCACGCTATTTGATTCGGTTTCACGTAAAATCTGTTAGTACTCCGTCCGTACACGGTCCTGAAAAGTGTTATCAGAGCTTTGGCTCTTGATTCTTCATGGATTCAATCTTGTTTTTGAAAAAGTCAATGTTTTTAAGCGAAAAGATCCGTTCTTTCTGCTCAAAATCAAGTTTTTACGTGTGCATGTTCTGAAAATTGAGTCTTTTTCGAGTTGCAGCCGTCTAGGGTGTAAAAATTGCGTTTTTAGGTCAAAGTGTGTGAAAATTTTGATTTCAGCAGTCTCAGTCGCACGATTAACTCAATCGCACGACTAAACTCCATTTGCCAATCCAATCGTACGACTGAAGTCAATCGCTCGTTCAATTGCACGATTGACTCAGTCGGTCTGTCCTTTCGCTCAACAGCCCTAATCGCCTGCCCAGTCGTACGACTAAGCTCAATCGCACGATTGTGTTTCAGTCGTCCCCCAGTCGCCCTTTCACAGTCGCATACACAGTTTTCTTTTCAAGTTTAAGACTACTTCATTATGGACTCAGAGAACTTTGCATTCTCGGCAGGAAAGGACTCCAGGATCCAGAACCTCTTACTATTGGAAAATGAGATCGGGAAACATAATAAACCACCTAAGCTATTGTCTCTTGATGAATTTCCTCAAAGGAAACAAAGGCTTGAGATTCATTTTAATGGAGTGGATACCAATCTCTAGAATGCTATTGAAACTGGCTACACTATGCCAGTTGGTGCTGATGACATACCCCTGAGTTTGAGTGGACTAAGTGATTCACAAAAGCTTGCTTACAATGCAGAGAAGAAAGCCTATGCCATGTTAACCCAGTCAATTCCCAAAGATATTTTTCATCAATATTCAGAACATAGGCAGAGCAAAAGGTTATGGGAGGCTCTTGAGAAGAAATATGAAGGTAATTCAACACTAAAGTCACTGAAGGCTAAAGCGTTGAAGAAAGAGTTTGATAATTTCTCTTTTATTGGGAATGAAAGCTTGGATGATATCATAGATCGCTTCTACCATTTGATGAGTGAACTTCACACTCATGGTGTTACAACGTCCAAAGAAGAAAAAGTGGCAAGCTTGGCTGATGGGCTACCAGAGAAGTGGGATTCATTCGTTCCCACTCTAAGATACAACTCAGTGCTGGAGACTTTGGATATCAATGACTTTATCCTAAAACTAAGAGAAGAAGTGGTTAGACACAAGTACAAGACAAAGAAAGGAGCATACACTCAGGATCTATCTCTCTACAACGTTACTCCTACTCCAACTGCTAAATCCTCCAGTGCTCCTCTGCAGACTGCCTTTGTGTCAAATGCATCATCTGCAACTGGTCAAAGCTCATCGTACGGTGGTGAGTCACATGTTTTATCAGGGGTTCAACAAAGTCCTAAAGTTGCTCAATCGACGAAGTTTATGACGGAAAATCTGGGCAAAGTAACTGTGGAAGTGGCTAAGGAGCACATGGACCTACTTGCTGCTGTGGTTCATTCTTATGATGGTTTGGTTGCAGGGAAGATTGGAAACTGCCACCTGGCTGATGAAGACTACGAGCAGGTGGATGAAAATGAACTGGTAAGAATGGACATAATATGGGCTCTTGCGAGTTGTAACACCCGCAATTTTGATTAAACAAAGGGAAATAATAAGAAGAAAAGAAAAGAAAGAATTTTGGAGGAAAAGGAAAAGAAAGAGAAAGTAGAAGGGGGTTTTGTGTAAAAGTACAAAGAAAAGAGAAATATCTGATATACATAGGGATGGCTGCCCACTTTTTCTTTTTCTCACAAACCCAAATCTTCGAAGTGTTCTAGAGAGAGAAAGAGCAGACCACGGGAATTTGAAGGAAGAACAAGAAGAAGAAGAGGGCGGATTCGAGGTACAAGGTCTCACGACGACGGGTTTTGAAGACGCCATACTCAGCAACACAATGTGAGTTCTAAGACCCCTTCTTTTAAACATTTTTGAACGATTTTGGGGCTGGAACACATAGTGAAATTGTTTTCGAGCCATGAGCTCTCAATGTGTGTATATACGTATGAGTATGAGTGTGTATAAGGTCCGATTGGGCTGCTATGCTCACTGCAGGTAAGATTTCTAAGATAAGTAGACAAATCTCAGCAGGTAGACCGAATGTGTACTGCTGATGCATGTCTTAGAAGTTATTTTCATGATATGCATGATGCTTAGTTGATTCTAAGTAACTGATGTGGTAAAACTGTGCTAATGTATGTTGAGATGATGTATGGATTGTAGAAATGGAACAGGTTAAGTTGCAGGTTGCCTCACTCACCGCATTGTCCAAATGCGGACTGTCGAAGCAAATGTGGTTGTGGTCAACCGCATTAACTAATGCGGATGACCAGGGAAAGTGCGGTTAAGGCATCAGGCAACCGCATTGACTAATGCGGATGACCAAGCAAATGCGGTCAAGGCCCTTCCTTCATCCGCATTAACCCAATACGGGTACACTCGGTATGCAGTTAAGGCAGTAAGCCGCATTAACCCATGCGGGAGACTAACTCAGGAATGCGGTAAGACATTCCTCATCCGCATTGACTAATGCGGATGAGGCAAATTAATGCGGGTAAGGTATTAATCATCCGCATTGACTAATGCGGACGGGGCAGACTAATGCGGGTGAGCAGAATGCACTGTGAAATTAAGTTTAGCATGGCCAGGTTCATTTGGGTGGACTAGTAACGTAGGCATGATGATGATGATGATGTTGCATGGGTATACCCATGGTATACTATATATGAATGATGCCTTATATAATGATGGATGTATGTTATGTGTATGTTCCTTATGTATATGTGTTTTATCTTTAATAACTTTACGTGAATGAATGAACGAAAGAAACGAATGTATTAAGAACGTAAAGTGAAAGATAATGAAAGAAGGAACATGATGAATGAATGCATGCATTAATGAAAGAAAGTAAGAAAGGCTTGCAAGCAAAATGAAGGAGGTGCACACCCCTGGCAGGTGTTAGCTCAACGGTGTACGGGTTAGCTACCCCGAAGGATGTACATCGGGTCAATCATTGAGATTGATAATGAGGTGAGCAACTTCGTGTTGCAAGAGACTCGGTTAGCAGGCAATCATAAGATTGTCACTGAGGTGAGCAGTCGCGCACTGCAAGAGACTCGGCTAACGTATGTTAGAAGTAAAGTGAAAAGACGAGTGGTGCATGTACCTATCCCAGGTGACTGGATCAGCTTTGTGCACAACGTTCGTGGCTAACCACCACAGGTCCAGCACCAGTAGTATGTATGATGAACGGGGGTATGGTACATGTCACCGAATGTAATGAACGTTCGAACGAAAGTAATAAATGAATGAATGAATAAAATGAAGGTTCGAACGTATGAAGTGAAAGTATGAATGAAAGTAAAGACATACGAAAGTATGTAAAGTATGAATGAAAGTAAAGACATACGAAAGTATGTATAGTATGTAAAGTATTTATGTATGAAAGTATACGAGAATGATGAAGTGTACACGAATGAAAGTAAGTAATGAATGATAAGATAATAATAATATTATCTACGTGTACGTAGGATGTGTGAACACATGTATGGAAGAACAGTTAATGAGAATGAAAGTATGTTTTATTATAAAACTAGAACTCACTCAGCAACGCTGACTTTTTATGTGTTTTCCAGTTGGCAGGTAGAGTTGCTGAGGATGGCACGAGGCGACTACTCAGCTCTTTTGGGATGGCATCCACTTTTTGATTATGCTGCCACATCATGTGTTGTGGGCCCGTAATGCGCGCAACACATTATGTTGCATGCAAGTGCAAGATTTCTTGATAATCCTGATAAACATGATTATTTAAGAAATCTTGCTTATGAAATAAATATATTTTTGAACATAATATCTTCTATTTGAAGAAGAATGTATTTTCTTTTTATTATTTTATTTTGGTAGAGGTCGCTGTATGACCCTATGATTGCTGTGGAATATGCATCAGCAGCAATCATAGTATAGTTAAGCAATGTAAAGAAAAGCTTGTATTTTGTAATCAAGTCAATGATGTAAAAGCTTTTATGATGAAATGAGAATGCATGTTTTATTAATTCCGCTGCGTATTTTATGATCATGTATTAAATGTATGTCATACGTGCGATGAAGAACCAACCGTAAGGTGCCCGGTGAGCGGGGCCTTACAAGTTGGTATCAGAGCAAAAGTTTAAGTAAAATGGGCAAATTTTCATAATAAACCTAAACTTAAACTGAGAATGGGACAGGGAGAATGAGAATGCCATCTGAGTAGTCGCGTGCCATCAGATATTTTTTTAGGATTAATTGGCTATTATGTGCGCTTGTTATGTGAATGATGTGTACTGTTAGACTGAGATACTAATGTAGTCAGGATAGGTGATGCTCGGGGTACGAAGAGTAGAGTAAGTGGCTAATCACAACTGGCCACTGTAATTAGGGACTTACTGTACTTAACATAAACTGAGCTATTTCCTTGAATGACCGTGTTGGTGTTTTAATCTTTCAGTGTGATAGAAGATGGTCGGTGATAGATCATCTGATGCTTCCCGTGATGGTGAACGTGGTGATGAGCCGCGTATCACGCGAGGAAGACTTAGGAAAGAGAAAGTAGTTCGTGAGGAGAACGAGATTCCTCACCAGGAAGAGACGGACGAAAGCGCCAAGTTGAGAGCCTCGGTAAAAGAGGCAGTGATTGAGGAAGTGCACCAGGTTATGCAGACGATCTTACCGACTGTAATGACCGAAGCGATAAAGGCAGTACGAGAGGAGGATAGACGAGGGAGGAGACGGTCCTCCGGTAGACAGCAACAGACAGAGGCAGAAACGGTATTGTCCGATGACGAAGAGGAAGAGGAGGAAGAACAGGTTAGGGGGACAGCCCGGGGTTGTGACTACGGGAAATTTATGAGGTGCAAGCCTCCGACTTTCGATGGTTCGGGTACGGCTGCTGATGCTCACCAATGGGTGAGAGAGATGGAGGCGGTCCTTGATATCAGTGACTGCCGGGAGGATAAGAAGGTAAAGTTTGCTACCCACTCGTTTACGGGGACGGCATTGTGCTGGTGGGACAATATTGTCCAGGCCGAGGGTAGCAGGGCCATTGGGAAATTGAAGTGGTCTGAGTTGAAGAGGATGGTGATCGAGGAGTTTAGTCCTCGTCGAGAGATGGACAGAGTTGAGAGAGAGTTCCTGCAGTTGGAAGCGGGAATGATGACCCACCAACAATACACGACCAAGTTCAACGACATGGCACGGTTGGTGCCAGAGCAAGTGACGCCGGTGTCTCGCAAGATTAACCGGTATATTCAGGGGTTGCCAGCCGAAATTCGTTGGCACTTGATTTCCGCCCGACCAAGTACTTTCAGGTCGGCGGTGGATTTAGCTGGGAGGTTGTACGATGAACGAGCTGCGATGGTGAAATCTGAGGGCAGTAAGAAGGGAAGTGATGAGAGGAAGTGGCAGGGAAAGAGGTTTGGTCGGGGTGATACTTCGACAAGTAGTAAGAAGGCACGGGTTGATGATCGTCGTGTGGTCGTGACAAGTGCAGGGTCGAGAAAGTGTGGGAAGTGTGGGCGAGAGCACGGTGGTGAGTGCAGATGGGGGCTGAATGTATGTTTCAAGTGTGGAAAGTCCGGACATATGGCCAAAGAGTGTAAAGCGATGAGGTGCTACAACTGTGAGGAAAGTGGTCATATGAATAAAGACTGCAAGAAGCCGAGATCTGAGGGTTCCGGTGTGAAGAAAACAGGGGGTGAAGGGTCGAAAGCGAGCGCCAGAGCATTTACGATGACGCAGGAAGAGGCGAGGACGGACCCCGATGTAGTGTCCGGTACGTTTCTGGTGAACCAAACTTTAGCCTCTGTATTATTTGATTCGGGTGCCAGTAGGAGTTTTATTTCTGCTGCTTTTTGTGCCAAATTGCCCGTTAGTAGTAGACGTGTGGATGTACCGTTTGATGTAGAGACTGCTATAGGTAAAACCACCAGGATTTCTGAGGTAATTGAGGGTTGCGATGTAGAACTGGAGGGTCACAAATTCCCAGTTAAACCCTTTGCGATGACGTTAGGTGGTTTCGATTTGGTGCTTGGAATGGATTGGTTGGCAGATTTCGAGGCGAACATTGTGTGTCGCAAGAAGATGATCAGTTTGACAGCGCCTGACGGTAGTCCAGTGACAGTTTATGGGGATCGGGTTACTACGATTCCGAAAGTGATCTCAATGGCAGTGGCGGGGAAATGTATGAGGCGTGGATGTAACGCCTATTTATGTTATGTGAATGATGTAGAGAAGCCAGCGCCACAACTGTCTGATGTTCCGGTTGTGTGTGAGTTCCCAGACGTGTTCCCGGAAGACTTATCGGGATTGCCACCTGACAGAGAGATCGAGTTCCAGATTGATTTGTACCAGGCGCCCAACCTGTTGCCAAGGCACCATACCGATTGGCCCCGACAGAGATGAAAGAGTTGATGGAGCAGTTACAAGAGCTACTGGATAAGGGGTTTATTAGACCGAGTATCTCACCTTGGGGTGCTCTGGTCCTGTTTGTAAAGAAAAAGGACGGTAGTATGAGGATGTGCATCGACTACCGTGAGTTGAATAAGCTGACAGTGAAGAACAGATACCCCTTGCCGAGGATCGACGACTTGTTTGATCAACTTCAGGGTGCTAGCTGGTTTTCACGTATAGATCTTCGATCAGGCTACCATCAACTGAAGGTGAAGGAGCAGGATATCCCTAAAACAGCTTTTCGTACGCGCTACGGTCATTATGAGTTCCTCGTTATGTCATTTGGTCTGACCAACGCGCCAGCTGCTTTTATGGACCTGATGAATAGGGTGTGCCGGCCGATGTTGGATAAATCAGTGATTGTATTCATTGATGACATCCTGATTTATTCAAAGAGTGAGGCTGAGCATGCCGGTCACATTCGCGAAGTTCTGGAGACGTTAAGAAGGGAGAAGTTGTATGCTAAATTCTCCAAGTGCGCATTCTGGTTGCGTGAGGTTCAATTTTTGGGTCATGTAGTAAATCCGGACGGGATTATGGTCGATCCGGCGAAAGTGGAAGCAGTTATGCAATGGAAATCTCCGAAGACGCCGACCGAGATCCGTAGTTTCTTGGGTTTGGCGGGTTACTATCGAAGGTTCATCCAAGACTTTTCCAAAATTGCTTCTCCACTGACAAAGTTGACCCGGAAGGATGTGAAATATGTGTGGGGTCAAGCTCAAGAGAAGGCGTTTGAAGAACTAAAGACGAGATTGACCCAAGCTCCAGTTTTGGCACTGCCCGATGGGAGTGAAGACTTGGTAGTTTATTCTGATGCCTCCTACTCGGGGTTGGGATGTGTATTGATGCAGAGGGGAAAGGTGATAGATTATGCATCTCGACAGCTGAAAGTTCATGAGGTTAATTACCCTACTCATGACTTGGAGCTAGCAGCTGTGGTTTTCGCGTTGAAGATTTGGCGGCACTATTTGTACGGGACGAAGTGCACCATCTTCACGGACCACAAAAGCTTGAAGTACTTCTTCGAGCAGAAAGATCTGAATATGAGGCAGAGACGGTGGTTGGAACTAATAAAAGACTACGATTGTGAAATCCATTACCACCCGGGCAAAGCTAACGTGGTGGCTGATGCCCTTAGCCGAAAAGAGAGGCCCGAGCCGATTCGGGTGAAAGCATACCAACTAATCATGACCTCAGACATGATGAAACAAGTCAGAGAGTTCCAGGATGAAGCATTGAAAGATGAACATCTTAACTCTGAACGAATGAGAGGACTGGTAGCGGAGCTAGTAGAAAACACGACGGGCGTTAAAACCCGGTTTGGGCGTATGTGGATTCCTCGTCTTGGGGATCTGCGAATGAAGATTTTGGATGAAGCTCATAAGTCTCGATACTCCATTCATCCCGGTGCTACCAAAATGTACCAAGATATGAAGAAAGATTACTGGTGGCCGGGTATGAAACGTGATGTGGTGGAGTATGTGAGCAAATGCCTCACGTGTTTGCAAGTAAAGGCAGAGCACCAGAAGCCGTATGGAAAGATTCAGCCGTTGGACATACCGGAATGGAAGTGGGAGCACATCACCATGGATTTTATCACAAAGCTGCCACGTACCCCGAAAGGGTATGATACGATCTGGGTGATTGTGGATCGATTGACGAAGAGTGCTCACTTCTTACCGATGCGAGAGACATATTCGTCCGAGAAGTTGGCTGGTCTTTTCATCAAAGAAATTGTGACTCGTCATGGTGTACCGGTGTCGATTGTATCTGATCGCGACACACGGTTTACATCCAAATTCTGGAAGAAATTCCACGATGCTATGGGGACGAGATTGCATATTAGCACGGCTTATCATCCTCAAACTGATGGTCAGTCTGAAAGGACCATTCAGACCTTGGAGGACATGCTCCGAGCATGTGTTATTGACTTTGGGGGAAGTTGGGATGACCATCTACCGTTAGCTGAGTTCTCATACAACAACAGTTATCATGCCAGTATCGGCATGCCACCCTATGAAATGCTATACGGTAGAAGATGCAGAACACCCGTCTGTTGGGGTGAAATTGGTCAGAAGGAATTGGGAAGCGTCGAAGTGGTAGAGGCTACGAATGAAAAGCTTGAAAGAATTAAAGCGTATATGAAGGCGGCCAAGGACCGACAGAAGTCGTATGCTGACAAACGACGCAGGCCAATTGTGTTCCAAGTGGGAGACCGGGTTATGTTGAAGGTCTCACCTTGGAAAGGGATCATCCGATTCCGGAAGCGGGGTAAGTTGAGTCCGCGATTTATAGGCCCTTTCCGAATCATTGCTCGAGTAGGAGAGGTGGCCTATAGGTTAGATTGCCAGATGAACTAAGTGGAATCCACCCGACTTTCCACGTGTCTCATCTGAGGAAGTGTTTGGCGGACGAAGACATGGTTGTTCCACTGGATGATATCGAAGTAGACGAAAAGCTCAATTATGTAGAGCAACCAGTGGCGATCATAGATCGAAAAGAGAAGAGGTTGAGAAATAAAGTGGTTCCCCTTGTGCGTGTACAGTGGCGGCACAGGAAGGGATCCGAGTCGACGTGGGAAACTGAAGAAGAAATGAGGCAGCATTACCCACGACTGTTCGAGGAATGACAGGTTTCGGGGACGAAACCTAAAATAAGGGAGGTGGACTTGTAACACCCGCAATTTGATTAAACAAAGGGAAATAATAAGAAGAAAAGAAAAGAAAGAATTTTGGAGGAAAAGGAAAAGAAAGAGAAAGTAGAAGGGGGTTTTGTGTAAAAGTACAAAGAAAAGAGAAATATTTGATATACATAGGGATGGCTGCCCACTTTTTCTTTTTCTCACAAACCCAAATCTTCGAAGTGTTCTAGAGAGAGAAAGAGCAGACCACGGGAATTTGAAGGAAGAACAAGAAGAAGAAGAGGGCGGATTCGAGGTACAAGGTCTCACGACGACGGGTTTCGAAGACGCCATACTCAGCAACACAATGTGAGTTCTAAGACCCCTTCTTTTAAACATTTTTGAACGATTTTGGGGCTGGAACACATAGTGAAATTGTTTTCGAGCCATGAGCTCTCAATGTGTGTATATACGTATGAGTATGAGTGTGTATAAGGTCCGATTGGGCTGCTATGCTCACTGCAGGTAAGATTTCTAAGATAAGTAGACAAATCTCAGCAGGTAGACCGAATGTGTACTGCTGATGCATGTCTTAGAAGTTATTTTCATGATATGCATGATGCTTAGTTGATTCTAAGTAACTGATGTGGTAAAACTGTGCTAATGTATGTTGAGATGATGTATGGATTGTAGAAATGGAACAGGTTAAGTTGCAGGTTGCCTCACTCACCGCATTGTCCAAATGCGGACTGTCGAAGCAAATGTGGTTGTGGTCAACCGCATTAACTAATGCGGATGACCAGGGAAAGTGCGGTTAAGGCATCAGGCAACCGCATTGACTAATGCGGATGACCAAGCAAATGCGGTCAAGGCCCTTCCTTCATCCGCATTAACCCAATACGGGTACACTCGGTATGCAGTTAAGGCAGTAAGCCGCATTAACCCATGCGGGAGACTAACTCAGGAATGCGGTAAGACATTCCTCATCCGCATTGACTAATGCGGATGAGGCAAATTAATGCGGGTAAGGTATTAATCATCCACATTGACTAATGCGGACGGGGCAGACTAATGCGGGTGAGCAGAATGCACTGTGAAATTAAGTTTAGCATGGCCAGGTTCATTTGGGTGGACTAGTAACATAGGCATGATGATGATGATGATGTTGCATGGGTATACCCATGGTATACTATATATGAATGATGCCTTATATAATGATGGATGTATGTTATGTGTATGTTCCTCATGTATATGTGTTTTATCTTTAATAACTTTACGTGAATGAATGAACGAAAGAAACGAATGTATTAAGAACGTAAAGTGAAAGATAATGAAAGAAGGAACATGATGAATGAATGCATGCATTAATGAAAGAAAGTAAGAAAGGCTTGCAAGCAAAATGAAGGAGGTGCACACCCCTGGCAGGTGTTAGCTCAACGGTGTACGGGTTAGCTACCCCGAAGGATGTACATCGGGTCAATCATTGAGATTGATAATGAGGTGAGCAACTTCGTGTTGCAAGAGACTCAGTTAGCAGGCAATCATAAGATTGTCACTGAGGTGAGCAGTCGCGCACTGCAAGAGACTCGGCTAACGTATGTTAGAAGTAAAGTGAAAAGACGAGTGGTGCATGTACCTATCCCAGGTGACTGGATCAGCTTTGTGCACAACGTTCGTGGCTAACCACCATAGGTCCAGCACCAGTAGTATGTATGATGAACGGGGGTATGGTACATGTCACCGAATGTAATGAACGTTCGAACGAAAGTAATAAATGAATGAATGAATAAAATGAAGGTTCGAACGTATGAAGTGAAAGTATGAATGAAAGTAAAGACATACGAAAGTATGTAAAGTATGAATGAAAGTAAAGACATACGAAAGTATGTATAGTATGTAAAGTATTTATGTATGAAAGTATACGAGAATGATGAAGTGTACACGAATGAAAGTAAGTAATGAATGATAAGTTAATAATAATATTATCTACGTGTACGTAGGATGTGTGAACACATGTATGGAAGAACAGTTAATGAGAATGAAAGTATGTTTTATTATAAAACTAGAACTCACTCAGCAACGCTGACTTTTTATGTGTTTTCCAGTTGGCAGGTAGAGTTGCTGAGGATGGCACGAGGCGACTACTCAGCTCTTTTAGGATGGCATCCACTTTTTGATTATGCTGCCACATCATGTGTTGTGGGCCCGTAATGCGCGCAACACATTATGTTGCATGCAAGTGCAAGATTTCTTGATAATCCTGATAAACATGATTATTTAAGAAATCTTTCTTATGAAAGAAAATATATTTTTGAACATAATATCTTCTATATGAAGAAGAATGTATTTTCTTTTTATTATTTTATTTTGGTAGAGGTCGCTGTACGACCCTATGATTGCTGTGGAATATGCATCAGCAGCAATCATAGTATAGTTAAGCAATGTAAAGAAAAGCTTGTATTTTGTAATCAAGTCAATGATGTAAAGCTTTTATGATGAAATGAGAATGCATGTTTTATTAATTCCGCTGCGTATTTTATGATCATGTATTAAATGTATGTCATACGTGCGATGAAGAACCAACCGTAAGGTGCCCGGTGAGCGGGGCCTTACACGAGTGCTGTGCGACGAGCAAAGAAGTTTATGGAGAAGACGGGCCAGAATCTGGTGGCTACCAAAGATACTACTTTTGGATTCGACAAGTCTAAAGTCACCTGTTTCAACTATGGTGAAAAAGGCCACTTCAAGCGGGAATGTGTCAAACCGAAGAAGACTGGCAATGGGAACCCATTCTCGTCCTTCAACAAACAGGATAAAGAGAAAAAGGTAGCTTCAACAAGCAGTGATTCAAAGGCAATGGTTGCTCAAGGTGATGAAGTACAGGACTGGTCCTTCCGATTCCTATCTGATAGTGAAGCCAACATCGCTTCTGTTGAAGATCTGAATGAAGACTCAGCTAGTGAGAGGAAGAACTCAGTTGAGCTTGACACTGCTGATATGGATGAGACCTTAGCTGCTGTTAATCAAATTGTTAAAATGAGCTGAATGCTGAATCTGAAGCACAATCGGAATCTCAAAATGCTTTCATGGCTAGAACGTCTACATCTGCACAGGTAGAATCAAAGGACGATCTGTTTATTAAACACGCTTGTGTTGAATGTGATAAATTTAGGGAAAGTATTGATCTGAAATTTGCTAGGTTATTAGATCATAATGATAACTTAGTAAATGATTTAAAATTGTGCACTGAGGCAAATAGAGTGTTAAAACAAAACGAGAGCAGCTATAAGGAGAAAATTGAAGCGTTAAAGAAACAACTAAAAGAAACTGTGGTTGTTGCGTTTAACCAAGAAAATGACATTAAGTTCTATTTAAAGACTATTGAAGAAACTAAAAAGGACAAAGCTGTTTTACAAGTTGAAAATGAGTCTTTAAAACAAAAACTTCACAGTCTAGCTAGTTCTTCACATATTCTGAAAAACTAGGTTAAGGAACGCAACAATGGGGAAGGTTTGGGATATAAGGTTGTGCCTCCACCATATGAGATCCTTTTGGACACCAAACAACATCCTATTAATAATAATCCAATAAAGGGCCATGTGGTGACTACTCCTCTGGTCAGCGATCCGGACACGGCAGTTAAACCTGTTCCTCCAACTGCAAATCAGACAACATCAACATCAGGCACAACTGGCAACAGGGAGGAAGAGAATGTTCAAGCATCTCTTGGGTTGGGTTCAAAATCTGCTACCACACAACCTAAGATTTCCAAAACCACTCAAACTAAACCTGTTAAGCAAGATAACAATCATCTTCAAACACAAAACACCTATAACGTTAAACAAGTAAAATTTTTCAAGGAAGGTGAAAGTCAAAGGAGTGAGACCTAAAAGTCAGTAACTGAAGTTTACTCACCGCCCCATAAGAGATCCCCTAGTCGTGTTGAAAGGAGATCATGCTATACTTGTGGACAACGCGGTCACATCTCCTCAAACTGTCCACGCTATCAGACACCCAAACTCAAAATTGAACTAGCCAATGAAGTTAAACTGGTTTCAAAACAGAGATCTAAAACACCTGTTAGATCTAAAACACCTGTTAGGTCTAAAACACCTTCTAGGTCTTTTACCTCACCTCAACGCCACAGACAACACAGACAAGCCACTGGCAAGTCTATGATGCCTGAGGTGAAACCTGTCTTTAAAACTAAATCTAAGGTTCAAACTGTAAATCAGTCATCGGTTTACCATAAACAATCCTTTCACAAGGATGGTTTGTGGAAAGCCAAAACACCTGAAGTGTCTGAAAGCTTGGATAAGTTGAAGACTGAGGTACCACCTACTGATAAAGGACAGTGGGTCGAGTTCGTGATGTGTGATGCCTCTGGGAAACCCAAGCCAGTCAAGGCTTGGGTCCCCCTCCTTAACTAATTATTTTTTATTATGTGCAGGTTGTCCCCTATAGTGCTTCTACTAACACATGGATAGTAGATAGCAGAGCATCCAGGCACATGACAGGAAATAAGTCTCTCCTTTACAGTGTTAAACAAATTAAAAGGGGACATGTTTCATTTGCTGGAAATAAAGGAGAGTACATTACCGCACAAGGAGAAGTTGGTAATGAAAAGGTAAGGTTCAATAAAGTTAATTTCGTTTAACAATTGGAAAACAATCTGCTTTTAGTGTCTCAGATTTGTGACAAGGGCTTCAAAGTTATGTTTGACAATCGTAAGTGTTACATTCTAAAGAAAGAGATGGATATTCCAGAGGAGCAGGTATTAATGTCAGCATCTAGGTATAATGACCTGTATGTTCTAGATATGTCTAATGCTTCTACTAGTGTGTGTACTGTTCAATGCTTTTTGTCTAAAGCTACAGAGAAGGATTCCATCTCATGGCACAGGAGAATGGGACACATCAATCACAGGAAGATGAATCATCTGATTCATAACAACTTAGTTGATGGAGTTCCTGTTAAGAACTTCAAACTTCTTGATTTTTGTGTCTCATGCAAGAAGGGAAAGAAGACCAGGAAATCTCACAAGACCAAGCACGTCAATTCTATAGAGATGCCCCTGGGGCTATTGCACATGGATATATTTGATCCCGCCAGCACGAAGAGTATCGCAGGAGACTGGTACTGCTTTGTAGTCACAGATGACTACTCACGGTTCTCCTGGGTGATGTTTCTGAAAGCAAAGCCAGAAACATTTAAGTCATTCAAGGTGCTCGTCACTACACTGGATTCTCTCTACAAGCTGAAGGTTAGGAGGATTCGTTCAGACAACGGAACAGAGTTCAAGAATCAGTGGATGGATGCTTTCTGCAAGGAAAAAGGGATTGTTCATCAGTTCACCTCTGCATACACACCACAGATGAATGGAATTGTTGAGCGGAAGAACCGAAGCTTGATAGAGACTGCCAGGACTATGTTGGCAGATTCAAAGCTGCCAGTGCAGTTCTGGAATGAAGCTGTTGCCAACGAATGCTACACACTTTACCATGTGCCAGTTGTCAAGAGGCATGGGAAGACTTGCTATGAGTTTCTTTAGAAATGTAAACCTAACCTGGAGTATCTGCAACCATTCGGAGCTCCACGTACATTACTGAAGAAAACTCCGGAAGGCAAGTTCAGTGAAAAGGCAGATAGGGGATCTTTCTAGGATACAGCATACCAGACAAACGAGTTTACAATAACTCAACTGGTCAGGTCGAAGTATGATGCAATGTCGACGTTCAACGATTCACCATCCCCCCTACTGGAAAAGGTCCATTGTCGTTCTTTGACTACGATGGCTTTTTCAAATCATTCAACCTTCCTCAAATAGATTCAGATGAAGAGATTGCTACTCAGATGATGCACGATGTTCTAAACACACCGAATCTGGATACTAGCAATACAACACCTGCGAGTGGTTCATGGGGATCTTCACCAGCTGATCAGGATGAGAGTGATGACTCATCAGATGATGAAGAAGCAGCTGAGACAGGCATTGAGCATAACGTTGATCAAGAGGAAAGCTCACCAGCTGCTAAACATGCATTAGGAAATACGGATACTGAATCTCCAGTCGCAAATTTGGATACTGAAGTTGTCGTCCCTACGAAACCTGTGACTAGGATCAGTACGAATCATCCACAGGAGGCTATCATTGGAGACTTACACTCCGGCGTGCAGACGAGAAATGAGTTGTACTCTGCTGATTATGCTGCAATTATGGAAAAAGGCTACGTGAATGATGGAGCATTCAAATGCTTTGTATCTCAAGTCGAACCCAAACACGTAAACGATGCCCTGAAGGATGAGGCCTGGGTCAATGCTATGCAAGAGGAACTGCTACAGTTCAAGAAGCTTGGAGTGTGGACACTCGTTGACCGGCCCAAAGGAGTTAAGGTGATAGGCACCAAGTGGGTTCTACGTTGCAAGAAGGATGACCAAGGTGTCGCTATCAGAAACAAGGCACGGTTGGTCGTTCAAGGCTTCAGACAAGTCAAAGGAGTCGACGACAATGAAGTCTTTACACCAGTAGCTAGAATGGAAGCAATCCGTATCTTTCTAGCCTACGCATCTTACATGAAGATCAAAGTCTATCAACTAGATGTAAAGAGTGCATTCTTGCATCGGGAAATCCGTGAAGAGGTCTACGTTAGTCAACCCGAGGGATTCAAAGATCCCTATTATCGGGACAGAGTCTACAAGTTGGACAAGGCTCTGTATGGGCTACATCAGGCTCCTCGAGCCTGGTATGAAAAGCTCTCCACCCACCTGCTGAAACACGGGTTTCACAGAGGTGTGATTGACTGCATGCTGTTTATCAAAGAAAGAAACGGAGATTTACTGATGGCGCAAATTTATGTGGATGACATTATCTTCGGTTCGCGAAATGAAGATCTGTGTAAAGAATTCTAATCTGTGATGAAGGCAGAATTTGAAATGAGCGCCATGGGAGAAATGAAGTTCTTCCTGGGATTACAGGTGGATCAGAAACCTACCGGTATTTTTCTGCATCAGACTATGTATGTCGGAGATATTCTTAGTCGATTTGATATGGAAAATGTCACTGCTGCCGGTACCCCACTCGCCACAAATCATGATGTGGCTCGTGATGAGAATGGGGATTTGGTGGATGCCACTATGTATCGTGGGATGATCGGATCTCTAATGTATCTCACTACCTCTCGTCCAGATATCATGTATGCCACATGTCTGTGCTCCAGATATCAAGCAAAACCGAAAGTAAAACATCTGATCGGGGTGAAAAGAATCTTTCGTTATCTGAAGGGTACTCCAACACTGGGGTTATGGTATCCTCATGACAATGACTTCGAGCTAACGGCAATTAGTGATTCAGATTATGGCGCCTGCAAGATGAATTTCAAGTCTACATCAGCAGGGTGTCAGTTTTTTGGAAGGCGTTTAGTCACGTGGCAATGCAAGAAGCAGACCTCGGTTGCCTTATCAACCTGCGAAGCTGAATACGTTGCTGCTGCAAGCTGCTGCTCTCAGATTATCTGGATCCAACAACAAATGCGGGACTACGGTTTGCAATTCTCTAACACCCCTATCTATGTTTATAACTCTGCGGCCATAGTTGTAACTAAAAATTCAGTTCAACACCCTAAAACTAAACACATCGGCATAAAGTATCACTTTATACGTGATGTGTGCTAGACTATACTGAAATAAACTAACAAATAAAACACTAACTAGACACTAAAAAGCTTTAAATTTATAAAACTAAGACTCGATCCTAAGCAACACAACCGGCAGTGCACCGGTCGACTGCAGAATAGCTATTAAGTTCGAGTTATCGAACCCAAAGACTTTTGTATGGAAAACGAAAACTAAACTTACCTAAGACTCGACTAAAATACTAAGTGAATGTAAAATAGGGGGTTTGTTTTTAAATTGCTTTAGAAAGAACTGAAAACAGGACAGACACAGGGAAAAGACTAGAATTGTGTTCGGATGATTAAAAACATTACCTAGGCAGAATCCTATACACGTTTTGGCTGTTCTTCTAACGGTTTTGGAAAGACTTGTGTAACCGGGATCTAGAGATGCTAACTTAAAAGGAACCTAGAGAAACCTCGACACTTTCAAGGAAAGCAACTAGATAGACCTAATAAGCCGATAAAACACCGGTTTGTGGATTACCCTCACAGGTTCTCCAAGAGAGCTAATAACACACCCGATAGACACTCTACCTCAAGGCGTGAGTATCACAATACCTAAAGGCAAGGGGATAGATCTGGAATGCCTAATCAGACTCAGGAAACTATGATATGAGCAGGAAACTAGACTGAACTCCTCACAGAGACTCTAACCTAGCAATCAATCACACAAGATAACCTGATAACCTATTAACCTCACAGTATTAAGATTAGTTGCATATTTGATTAGTCCAATTCAAGATCAATTACTTCAATGATTCAATACGTCTACCAAATCATCTAAAAACCGCAAACACAAGGCAAACGATCTAGCATGCATCCATTATATGACAGACAATCACCAAGACACATGTGAAGCAATAAATCAATCACAAGAACAAATCTAAATACACATCCACAACTGATCATGCAAACCAAATAATTATCATTAACTTTTAAACACAAGTATAATCCAAAAACTGAAAGAATACTAAACTAAACAATGTATATTCATCAAACCTAGGTAGCTACAGAAGTTTAGCCAAGAAACATGTTCATAACAGTAGCAACACTAATAGGAGAAGTCATTGATTACAAAGGAATGAAAACTAAGAAGAGAAACGTAAAAACCGGGACGATTAAACCTTCGATTCTTCAAGTCCTAGCTCCAAACCTTCAATCCTTTGCTTCTAAGCTCCTGGAAATCGCCTCCCTTCGTCCTTAGCCGTCCCAATGCCGTCCAAAAGTCCAGAATCTCGCGAATTAGGGATTTGGTTTGATTTTAAACATCTTTGCCGACAATCACATCCGTCGCGTATGACGGGTTTTCAGATCTCTCGCGCGTAGCACGAGGCTTTGCGCAACCCGACAAAATAGTCGGGTGGCCTTCCAGGTAATAAAGTGGATCCATCAGGGGTAATTTGGTCATTTCGCAGGTAATTCCACCCCTCGCGTATCGCGAGGGGTTCCTCTCAATCACGGCGCGTAGCGCGAGAGGAGGAAATTCAGATTTTTTAATTGTTTTCAATTCCCGATCCACTCGGCTCGATCCCGGCACCACGTTAACTCACGTTTAAGCTCCAAAATGCTTCCTTTATGCCCGGGATCCTGTCAAACACACAAAATATCAAAAGATATGAATTCCAGGACAAAAACGAATATAAACAATGCAAATAATATACAAAATATACACGGGGAATCTAACTAATTAACACCATATCAAATATCCCCACACTTACCTCTTTTTCGTCCCTGAAAAAGACTTATGCAAATGGAATCATAGTCATGTTTAAATATGATTTCCAACAATTAAGTCAAATTACTTATTAAAATTTACTAACGTGTTAACCGCGATCACAAGGTATGTTTGTCCATTTAAACCCAACCGCCGATCATCCAAATCCCCAAGAGTATAGCATTTAAGTTCAAGTATTCTATTTTATTAATCATGATCCTCACAAGTCGGTATCTATTCCTGTTTTCAAGCCTCCAAAGCAAAGATTAAATTAAAAATCCATGATTTTTCTACCACTGTAACCCAATACCCACGTATATTTAAAACTAACTTATTTTGGATGAAAACTAAGCTGCACTAAAATTTTTTCTTTTCAGCACTTATTTTTTTTCTTATGCAACTCCTTTTTATTTCTAATATATATTTTTTGTATTTTTTATTTTTTATTTTTTTTTCATATAAATATAGCATATAGTTTTTTCGTAAGTTGTGCAAGACTTAAAACAACGCAATCACAACCCTAACTCAGAGGTGTTGCCAGCCAAGTCACCATCCCAGCAGTCAAGCACATAAGCTTCAGGCCACAATCATTAAGCACTAGCCTAGAGGCTTTTGACAAGAGAGTCACAATCCTCTCGCACCTAATTGTCATCTTAAACCTCACACAACACTAAGATCGAATCTTAAGGCGCCACCTACTGTGTGCCAACTATTGCTAATCTCAAATACAAACGGGTATCAACCTACAGTGGTGCTTTTTCAACCTTCCAACAGTTTCAACTTCCATTTAGTGAGAACACATATATTGGATTAAATATTTAATTAGATGGATTAGAATACATCTATGAAAACCCTTCATAATCTGCTGGGCCTACCCGTGCATCCTAAATTAGACACGTTTTCAATTATTTATTTATCTCATACATATAGTAATTGAAAACCAGACACCTGACTTTATCTATCATTTTCCATTTTTTAATATATGCAAACATCAAAATCAGGGACATTTTCTAATTTTCTGAATTTTTTCTTTTAAAGAACACACAAAAATAAAAACTAACACATGCAAAAATTAAAGACTGACCGACTCAATTAAATTAAACCTAAGACACATGTCTTCCTATCCCCACACTTAATTTTAACATTGTCCTCAATGTTGAAATTAAAAAAAACATAAATAAGAAGAGTTTTGGAAAAGACTTAGCTGGTAATAAGCAGATTCCATCTGTGCACAGTCTGAATCCAAAACCCCTGATCGTATAGCATTTCATTCGCGATCAGGAATCACTGGTTCCCTCCTTAAAAAGTGTTGGATATATTAACCCGAATGGAGATTGAGTACGGGTGAATTATTCCAAACCTGCAAAACAACCACTCTACCAGGCAAACACAGCATCAAACAGACTCAATAAAAATAAACAATCTGACTCAACAAACAGGGAAACACAAGTTTGAGACTTTCAATTTTGCTTAAACAAGTGGAAAAATGGATGACATGATGGTAGAAGGTAGAAAATGGTGGAAAAATGGGCAAAATGGCGAAAATTAGGTAAAATAAAATTTTTTTGAACATCCTGTGATCCCTCACGTATCGCGAGGGATTAAGGCAAAGTACGGCGCGACACGCGAGGACTCTCGCGCTACGCGAGAACATCAAGACCAACCTGGCGCGTAACGCGAGGTTGCACTTTGTGCAGAAGGTTTCGAAAATTTTCATGCCTTAGCCAAATTTTGACCCCAATAATCTTTTTACCTATTTTAACATGACTCAAGTGGGAAAACATACCTGGTAGCATCCCGGTCAGGTGTCAAATTGCAACCAAATAATCGTTTCCCTGCAAACACTTAACAAGACACGAAAACAAAGCACACGAAACACAAAAACCGACACAAACTACCTAAAACTCAAGCAAACCAACTCTACAAACTCTACAAACGGGTCACTGCCCAAATACTATCTTCCAAGATCAACTTACGGGGGAACATGAAGACCTAGCTCACCCCCAATGCTCACTACATCATAACCAAACTCATCACCAAAGAAAAACCCACCATATTCAGACTCAATCAAGCTATCACAATCCCCACACTTGGGTTTTGCAAACGTTGGCGGTTTTCTTTCAAACTCTAACATCCCCACACTTGGGGATTTGCTATCCTTAATCATCACAAAATTTTCAAACTCACAAGCAAACAACTCATCATCTTTTTCACAAATTCTAAAAAACTCATCAACTATCTTATCCAATTCCTCCTCTTCCTCGACAGAATATGCTCTCTCAACACAAACAACTTTAGCACTATTCTCTATACTCTTAACACTCTCCATTTTCCTATCAACCACCTCACAAGAATTGATCAAGGAAACCGACTCTTTCGGAATACTAGGACTCCTAATTGATTTGGCTACCTCAAACACAACACTCTCTTCTCCTACGTGAAGTGTGATCTGACCCCTAAACACATCAATATTTGCCTTAGCAGTACACAAAAAGGGTCGACCTAAGATAATAGGAACACGTTCATCAGCCTCCATGTCTAAAACCACAAAATCAACGGGAAATACAAACTTACCAACTTTCACCACCAAATTCTCTATAATTCCCCGTGGGTGCTTAACAGATTTATCAGCAAGGGAAAGTGTCATGCGCGTTGGACTCAATTCACCTAAACCTAATTTCTCATACAAGGAATAAGGCATAAGGTTAGTACTAGCTCCTAAGTCCGCCAACGCGTGGAATTGAACCTCACTATCAAACAGACACGGGATTGTGAAAATCCCGGGATCTGCCAATTTCTCCGGTAGTTGGTTCATAACCACCGCAGAACACTCACCCGACAAAGAGACACTTGAAATCTCACCCAGTTTGCCCTTATTCTTCAGGAGATCCTTCAGAATTTCGCATACCTAGGCATCCACTTAATCACTTCTATAAACGGGAGATTGACCTTTAATTGCTTAAAGAGATCTAAAAAGTGTCCGTAATCCCTTTCATACTTTTGATGCTTAAGCCTATCAGGAAACGGGAGACGGGAATGGTCAATCTCAGGAGAATGCTCAAACACACTAGTCTTCTTAATAGCCTTATCCCCAGAGGTATTCTCAACTACCTCTCTCTCATCTTTCTCAAACACATCTTCCTCAACTATAGGAGTTCTAACCTCATCTAACCTCCTACCCGACCTAGTAGTAATGGCTTTAACATGTGCATTCGGGTTTTGTTGAGTATTACCGGGTAACTGACCTGGGGGCCTCTCATCTAACCTTCTAGCTATGTCTCCTACGGTCCTCTTGAGATCTAGGAAAGCTGACTGTTGGTTTTTCAGAAGAGTATCATGCTCAGCTAGAATCTGTTGTGTTTTTGCATCTTTGACCACTAATTGAGTTAACAGATTCTCTATCCTACTCAACTCTCCACTACCCTAACTAACACCTTGATTCTGACCCCTACCCTGCCCCTGGTTTTGACTAGAACCCTGTTGGAAACCTGGGGGAGCACCTGAAGAACGCCAACTAGAATTGTTTTGATTTCTCCAACTGGAGTTATAAGAATTATTAACATAGCTAGCTTGTTCTTGACCTATCAGAGGACACTCATTAGTGGCATGGTCACCTCTACATAGCTCACATATTAACCTCTTTCTTCAACTCTCTCACCTCACGAACTAGACTATCAAGAGCAGCAGCCACACTAGTATCCATGGTGACATGGTGAACTCCTCTGGATGAGTTACTAGTAGCAGGACTGGAATTCCTGTTTCCAGACCGCTGCTCATGTTCTGATTGGGCAAAACTCTCAAACATTTCATTACATTCATTCACGTTTTTCTTACCCATTAAATGCCCGCCCGCAGAAGTATCGAATCTAGCCCTAGTTTCATAATTCAACCCATTATAAAATTTCTCAACTAAAGCCCATTCGGACAAGCCATGCTGGGAGCAACGACTAAGGAGGTTTTGAATCCTCTCCCAAGCACGATAGTAAGGCTTGTCCGGCTCCATCCTGAATGCATGGATCTCATCTCTAAGCCTAGATGCCTTGGCCGGCGGAAAATACTTATGAAGAAAACGCTCACGAAGAGCCGGCCAAGTGGTGAATGTACTAGCTGCATGAGATTCGAGCCAAGTGGTGGCTCGATCAGCAAGTGAAAATGGAAACAGCTGTAAGAAAATGGCATCATCAGATGCACCCTGCAACTTGAATGTTCTACCAATTCGCTCTAAGCGACCTATGTGTGCAGGTGCGTCCTCATCCTCACGTCCATGGAATTTACAGTTATTAGAGATAGTTGTCATGACGTAGGATGGGATCTGCCAGGAGTTATCATTAGCAATGGAAGGAAGTGTGATTGGATTGCTAACTCCTGTAAAGCCATGGGTGGCTTGCTGATGAACAGTCTGATTCTCAGCCATATGTGTGCGTGGTGAACTAGGTGGGCTAGAATATGCAGAAGAAGTAGAAGAAGGAGGTGTAGGAAAAGGTGTAGAATCAAAAATAGAAAGAGAAGAAATACCAACCTCAAATTTGGGCAACGCAAGCTGCAAATCTTGATCCGAAGGTGGTCCTTGTGATCTCAAGCGGGGCATAAACCTGCAAAACACAAAATTAAACTGTAAGACTGACTCAAACAAATAAAATAAAAACAAATAGAATTAAAAACAAACTAATTAAAAACACTTAGCACAAATAGCAATTAAATCAAGTAAGTCTAATTAACGCAATCGCCAAGAAGTCCCCGGCAACGGCGCCAAAAACTTTGATGTGTGCTAGACTATACTAAATAAACTAACAAATAAAACTCTAACTAGACACTAAAAAGCTTTAAATTTATAAAACTAAGACTCCATCCTAAGCAACACAACCGGCAGTGTACCGGTCGACTGCAGAATAGCTATTAAATCTGAGTTATCGAACCCAAAGACTTCTGTATGGAAAACGAAAACTAAACTTACCTAAGACTCGACTAAAATACTAAGTGAAAGTAAAATAGGGGGTTTGTTTTTAAATTGCTTTAGAAAGAACTGAAAATAGGACAGACACAGGGAAAAGACTAGAATTGAGTTCGGATGATTAAAAACACTACCTAGGCAGAATCCTATACACGTTTTGGCTGTTCTTCTAACGGTTTTGGAAAGACTTGTGTAACCGGGATCTAGAGATGCTAACTTATAAGGGACCTAGAGAAACCTCGACACTTTCAAGGAAAGCAACTAGATAGACCTAATAAGCCGATAAAACACCGGTTTGTGGATTACCCTCACAGGTTCTCCAAGAGAGCTAATAACACACCCGATAGACACTCTACCTCACGGCATGAGTATCACAATACCTAAAGGCAAGGGGATAGATCTGGAATGCCTAATCAGACTCAGGAAACTATGATATGAGCGTGAAACTAGATTGAACACCTCACAGAGACTCTAACCTAGCAATCAATCACACAAGATAACCTGATAACCTATTAACCTCACAGTATTAAGATTAGTTGCATATTTGATTAGTCAAATTCAAGATCAATTACTTCAATGATTCAATACGTCTACCAAATCATCTAAAAACCGCAAACACAAGGCAAACGATCTAGCATGCATCCATTATATGACAGACAATCACCAAGACACATGTGAAGCAATAAATCAATCACAAGAACAAATCTAAATACACATCCACAACAGATCATGCAAACCAAATCATTATCATTAACTTTTAAACACAAGTATAACCCAAAAACCGAAAGAATACTAAACTAAACAATGTATATTCATCAAACCTAGTTAGCTACAGAAGTTTAGCCAAGAAACATGTTCATAACAGTAGCAAAACTAATAGGAGAAGTCATTGATTACAAAGGAATGAAAACTAAGAAGAGAAACGTAAAAACCGGGATGATTAAGCCATCGATTCTTCAATTCCTAGCTCCAAACCTTCAATCCTTTGCTTCTAAGCTCCTGGAAATCGCCTCCCTTCGTCCTCAGCCGTCCCAATGCCGTCCAAAAGTCCAGAATCTCGCGAATTAGGGTTTTGGTTTGATTTTAAACATCTTTGCCGACAATCGTACCCGTCGCGTATCGCGACAGGTTTTCAGATCTCTCGCGCGTAGCGCGAGGCTTTGCGCAACCCGACAAAATAGTCGGGTGGCCTTCCGGGTAATAAAGTGGATCCATCAGGGGTAATTTGGTCATTTCGCAGGTAATTCCACCCCTCGCGTATCGCGAGGGGTTCCTCTCAATCAAGGCGCGTAGCGCGACAGGAGGAAATTCAGATTTTTTAATTGTTTTCAATTCCCGATCCACTCGGCCTGATCCCGGCACCTCGTTAACTCACGTTTAAGCTCCAAAATGCTTCCTTTATGCCCGGGATCCTGTCAAACACACAAAATATCAAAAGATACGAATTCCAGGACAAAAACGAATATAAACAATGCAAATAATATACAAAATATACACGGGGAATCTAACTAATTAACACCATATCAATACGCGACTGCTATGAAAAACAATTAATGGATGTGGTTAAGATAAACACGAATTTTCAACGCGCTGACCTTTATACTAAACCGTTTGATAAACCCAGATTTTTCTATCTGTTAGAGGTCAATGGCGTGAAAAAGAAAAGTGACATTATCTCTGAAGACACAGATGCATAGTCCGACACTAGTTCAGCTTATTTTATTTTATTTAATTTTTTTTTAATTTCCTTGTCTTATAAAAAAATCCAAAAACACAAAAAGATTTTTGTTTTTAGAATTTTAGGAGGAGATTAGGTTATGTCAGTATTTAATTACTTGTTATGTCGTAATTTATTTACTTAAAAAAAGAAAAAAAAGAAAAAAGAAAAAAAAAGAAAAAAGAAAAAAAGGGGGAAGGGCAGATAAGCTAAAAGGCAAAAACAACAAAGATAAGACTGTGATTCTACACAAACGGAAAGTGATAGTACACAGGCGTCTAGTTACTTGGAACACCAAAAAGATTTTAAATTTCTGCAATCTTAGTTTAAGTTAAATCATAGAATATTGTTAGTCAGAGAACTCTATGTCTAACAAAATGGGAATATGATAGTACACTTGGGTGTTACTGTAATTACACGGAGAAAGTTGATCTAGGGAGGTGCTAGTTCACTATACGACGTGTCGGTAGATTCAACACAATAGACTAGTAGACATCATTGGTGAACTCAATTTAAACTAAATGGTTCAGCTTCCCATCTTATCACTGGTTAACACAATCAATTATTTCCAATAAGGAATGACGAGCAAATAAACGCCACTATAAGTGCGCGGATGACCACAAAAGGAGCAAAGCATGAAAAAATGAAGATAAACGCAATCAAGCTGATAACATATGTTGTTGGTGCATTATGATCAAAAGAAAATAAGAAATGCTCTAACAAGGAGATAGGTTGTGTGCCTCTCTGCTGTGCGATGGCACTGACCTAAGGATAAGCATAACCTAGATATTCTAGAATTCACTGTTGTTTGCCGCCTCTCTGCTGTGCGGTGGCACTGACCTGAGGCTTGCCTTCTCTTTGAAAATTCTAAGAATAGTCTCTTCTTCTCAAAATACCCGTAGACCGCTCAAAAGTCTCCTGAGGAATGTTGATTACCATATAAGCGTGGGATCCACAAATGTTGGTTGAAATAATATAATCTAATACATCACCAATATGTGTCAAAAGTTTGTGTATCGATTTAAGTGGAGAAGCATACTGACAATCGTCGTGGATGCACCGTCTGATGTTGATAATCAACGTGTGTTACGTATCATATTAAGCATGATTCCTAGTTAGAATTTAGAAGTTTCAGATGAATAAGATACTGTGATATGTAAATATGCTAGTTTCTATTTAAATAAATGTATAAAAAGTTCCAACTAATTGAGTTTATGCCTGTATGATTCCATAAGAATCTGTCTTGGAAATGATGTTAATGCAAATAGGCTATTCTGCCCAACCCTAAGAAAATCACAAAAACATGTTAATTTTGTCACTCAGCTTAGTCTTTTAATTTACTTGTAAAGTGTGTCAGTGTCGGACTGTGCTATGTTACTTATTGCTGTAAATGTCACCAAATGAGCTTAACGTTAATTCTAAACAAATTGTTTCTAAAAATTTAAATGGATCATGTCTTAGATAATCGAGTGGATAAATTGATCATATCTGAGATGATCGGGTGGATAAATGGATCATGTCTGAGATGATCGGGTGGATAAGTGGATCACGTCTGAGGTGATCAACAGGTTTTCATCTAAAAGGGATTATTTCTAAGATGCTCATGTATTCATAATATTTTATCTATTGTTAAGTGAAACTAAGTGTCGGTTGGTAAAATGGTCAAAATGTCACAAGTATGACTCAATTGCATGACTGAATCATAAGTATGGATCAGTGGTACGAATGGAGTATACGAATGAGTTCAATCGTACGATTGGACCATGCGAATGAGCCCAATCGCACGATTGAAAGTGACCGACTATGTCAGACGTCCGAATGAGCTTCAATCGTACGATTGGAGATGGACGATTGGGTGAATCGTATGACTCAAGTTCAGTCGTACAACTCAATCATGCGACTAGGCTTAGTCGCACGACTAAGTCATGCAACTAGGCTCAGTCGTACGACTGGAAATTGCCCTAGTATAAATACTAGTTGAATCGTTCTCAGTCACCCATTCACCCAAATCGCCCTTCTCACTCGTACGATAAGGCGAAACTCTGCCAAAATTTTCTAAAATCCATACTTACCTTTGATTACTGCATTCTAACGTTTGATATTGCTCATACAAGTAATATATGTGATGATACTTCAAAATTTTAGACCATGGACATCCAATAGAATGTTTATTTTGACCTAACAGTAACCATAGCAATAATGAACAAATGAACCAACTAAGCTGAACTTAACGATCAAATTAATGGTAAAATAGGCTTAGTCGGTCTAATCTGAGTATAATGAGCCTAAGTTCGATGTTTAACATCAAGTGTAGCTCAAAACACGAATTTAAATGGACAAACAGTCGAATGAGCGACTGGACACACTGCTGATCTTCAATCGTACGACTGAGTTGTCCGATTGGCTCAATCGTACGACTGAGATGGACGAATGGCTCAATCATACGACTGAACCGTGCATATGAGTTCAGGCGCATGACTGAAGTACACGCATGAGAAGACATACGACTAAGTCCAATCGCATGACTCAGTCGTACGACTGAACTCAATCGTACGACTAGATCTCAGTCGTACAGTTCAATCGCACGACTGGAACTCAGTCGTTTGTTCAGTCGGCCGACTAAAACAAAACTTTAAAGTTCATTAAATGAAATTAGCTATCTTCAATATGTGCTGACGTTTACTAGTTCTGTGTCACACATGGCGAGCAGATGGCCTATGAGCACTAAGCACAACATCTGTGCTTATCTCGACTTGACATCCCGTAACTCTGTTGTGTTTGTTAGGATTATCTCATTCATACGATGATCGCGGATCTATCGTGCTATCTCAGTGCCTTGCACTCCTTATCTATCGATAAAGAAGGCTTTCTGGGAGAACGCGGTGGTAGACCGGTCGACTGATCCCCACACCATCAGGAGTTTGATTTTTGGGGAGGCCATCCAGATCATGGAAGAGGATCTACGGACGGTTCTAGAGTTCGGGGATGATGCAGACTGCCCTACTAGTCCGTGGCTGTTTCATGAGAGCCAAGTACTCTGGGGATATCAACACAAGCATGCTCAACAAGAGCAACTTGTGCCCCCAGTTTAAATACTTGGCACATGTACTTTTGAGATGCATCGCATCAAGGAAGGGTGGTTTTGATGAGCTGTCAGACCAGATGTAAAATGCATACGTCGCTCTGGTGCTGAACCATCCCTTCAGTTTCTCCAGGATGATCTTCACCTACTTGGTGGAGAACATCGAGGCCAAGGGGAAAGAGGGATTTTATATGTATCCTCGGTTCATCCAGATGATTATCAACTAAAAGCTCCCCCAACTGCCTAAAGCTCAAGAAGATGCGGTCGTCCTAGAAATTATGGATGACACTACACTGGGGAGGATGAAAGTCTACCGGGGGAAGCAGGTGAAACCCCCGGTAAGGAGATTGTTTGGGCACCTGGCCCGTGAGGATTACGTGGCGCCAGCTAGGAAAATGTGGCGACATGATGATAGTGACTCGGACACGGAGCCAATAGCTGTCCCTATTGATGATTCTGATGATGATGGCGATGATGGTAGAGATACTGGTACTGAGACGACTACTGCAGCAGCTGATGCTATATTTCCACCATCCCCACACGAAGGTTTAGAGACAGCCGGATTCCATCAGGGCTTTTAGCCCGTAGAAGAAGAAGAAGAGTCAGATGATGAGCCCCTGGTACGAACGGTAGGAAGCCGTGTCATAGCCACGGAGATGGGTATTAGGTAGGTTGGTGGACGCCAGGGAGCGTCTGGGGGTTCTACAGCTGACCCATCATACACCCCAGACACTCCCAGCAGCTATGGGGGAGTATCCGGATCTAAAGGACTCAGACTAAAACGGATGGCTCAGCCCCTTGGGAAGAAGCCCAAGCGAAGAAGGTTGACCCTATTCACATCCACCACCACTGCTACTTCAACCACCCCTACTAATTCAACCACTCCAAATACCACAGCCACCACTACACCCATTCCACCACCTATTACCACCATAACACCTACCACTACCATACACTTTACATCACCACCCACTCATATACCACCACCGATCTTAACCACCACCACAACTACCACCACTAGCCATCCAGCCGGGCCATTCTCCTTCCCCACAGGTTCGTCCCTCCCTCCTATTGGAGTGGAGGAACAGCTTAAAGCACTTAACAGAATGGTGCGGAAGCTGTTAGCTGCGGATGAGGAGAAGGCAGCTAGACTTCTTCAGCTTGAGGAGCAAAATGCCTCTCAAACGCATCAGATTGCCCGACTCCAGGAGCAAAATGTCTTGTCGACTCAAAAAATTGAGGAGTTGGCGTCTTCTAACAAGAAGATTCTGCTCAAGCTGAAGGGGTCACAAGCTGAGCCGCTGAAGATAGGGGAAGGAGAGGACGATGACGATGGTGGTGATGATGAGGATGATGAGGATGATGAGAGTGATGAGGATGATGAAGATAGTGGTGATGATCAAGCAAAGGAAGGGCAAGATGATGATGATGATGATGATGATGATTCTGCTCCAAATGCTGCTGATCCTGGTCTGGAACAACGTACAAAAAGAAGACTAGACCATGGATCTACAGCAGCCCCTCCATCATCACCAACTACTGAAGCTACCGAGCAGATCCAAGGCAAAAGTATAGATTAGATGTTTTATTATTTAACTTTTATACTTGAATCATCTTCTGCTGTTTATGTAATTAATGTAACTATTGAGTATTTAATGTTTAACTATCTTGACTATATACTAATGACTATTATGCTTCATGTCTAAATCAAATAGATCCTACATTTCAGCAAGATGAGTACGATGCTACTCCCCTCCAACAGATCAAGTCTCAACTCACCATGATTCTTGACCTGCAGGGGATCATCAGAAGGTCTGTGAGTTATACTCCTGAAGAAGGGGAAATAATTCACGACCTAACTGATGAGCAGATTGCTGAGATGTTCAGGCTGAATCCAGATGAGATCATAAAGGATACGCCAACCTTTGATGGTGCTAGTGATGACGAGCTCAACGATGTTGATGAAATAGAGATTGAAGAAATCACGGATCAACATTATCCAGAATACACTGACCGAGAGGGAAATATGTTTCCAGATCTGGTTAACACTCTCGGCAGTGATGTTCTGGAGAATCTCAGCAAGAAGGAGAAAGAAGCAGAAGCATCATCCAGCCAAGCCCAAGCCTCAGACGCTGATGTTGATATCGGAAAGGCTGAATGGGCGGCTTGCTTTGCCAAGATCCGAGCCCAGCGCGAAACTGCTAAGCAAAGTTCCTACACCAAGCTCTACAAAGTAAAGAAGAACATGAAGGTGTTAGGGAAGATTATAGCATGGGCTCACTTTAAGGATCTTGGAGTTTATGCCGTGAAGAGAGAGAGGGGAATAGAGTACTTCAGATTCCCTCACGATCTGAAGACTCTCCCCGGGTTTGAGCTCAACCAGCTGGCACGACTAAAGCTTCTATATGCTAACCCTAAGAAGATGTCCGGCTCGTTTGAGGCTGCCCTGAAAAGGGAGTACAGGACTAGATGGGTGAACTTCAAACCTCAGTAGGCTACTAGGTACCTTAGGAGGTCTGAGGAGAGTCCCACCACAGGTCAACCGAAGATAGTCCTGAAGTGGCGACCTCCGCGCACAGTGTCCCGAAGTCCACTGAGGGAGATGCCACGGGACTTTACCCCACACTTTAAGTGTTGGTACTATGACTGGCGCTTTGGAGAGGCTGTCATCGTTCTAGATAGGGAAGGCACGGTGGACACAATAAGGGTGTTTGACCCCATGTGGCTTATCAACTTGTCAGCGTCAGATGTTTATACGCTATACAAGTGGCCATTATTTTTTGACACGCAGGATATAGTGCAAGCACTATAGTTTCAGCATATCATACGTCTATGCTTCGCACTGAATATCCATGCCGGGGTTTCAAAAGAAGAACAAGTGAAGAGATTTGAAGAGTTCAAGAAGGAAGTCAAAGTTTAGATAGATGTAGGTCCAAGGGGGAGTTTGTTGGTACACATGTCCTTAGGTCTAGTCTAGTGAGCTTTTCAATGTAATAGACTTACATCTTGTAACACATATGTAATGTTTTATTAATGACATGAAAAACTCTTCTATGAATATTTATTGGTTGTTTAATGTCATATCTATTAATATCATTCATTGTTACACGCATATATGAACATGTCATATAGGTTTTCTGCTGTTAGACACAGTTCTGAATCATTAAAGGTTCACGAATGTGTTTAACTCAGTACTCTGATTCAGTCGCAGGACTAGACCATGCGAATGGGCCATTCACACGACTGAACCAGGTGATTGGATCAATCGCACGATTGAGTCATAAGACTGACTCAATCGTACGAATGAATCAATCGTATGTCTCAGTCGCACGACTGCGCCAGTCGCTTGGCTCAGTCGTACGAATGAAAGCTGTAACCTATAAATACCAATTAATTCATGGAAAAAGTAGAGACTTTGATAATTCACAACCCTAGCCATACCAGTTCGCACAGAGCGTCCCTTCCAACTTCACAGAGCCAACTGAATTTTATAACATAACACACTTTTATTTGTCATTATTTAACCAACTTAAATAATGAAACAAATAAATATCCCATGAACAACTATCAATATAATGTTGTTCTATGACAAAAGTAATATTTAGAAAACCAATTTTGTAAATAGGTGTCAATATTTATTGTATGATCTTATCAACAAATAAATATTTGTTGGTGTTTGTATAGCTTGTTATTGGGTATGACCCAACTTGGATCATAACGTACTAACCACATCAATCTTGTATGTGTCTTGGGCATATTAGATCCAACACATTATGCACGAAGTTGATGCTAGGCCTGTGGTCTATAAATAGACCATGAACATTGTGTACTAAGCTGACCCACTCACCTAGGGTATGCTACAAGGGTCCTTACCTATCTCAATGGCTGACCCTATATGCATCCTTCGGGTTAGCTAAGCCGTACACAGTTGAGCTAACGACAACATGGTCGTGCACTTCCATTCATTTGCTTGCAAGACTTTTATTCAGTCTTTTATGTTCCACTTTGCTTTGTCATTAATCTTTCACTTTTTATTTATGATAATACTTTACGTTTAGGATCATAAACACACCACGTATAGTCACACAATAATAAGTAATATGGAACATAAGAACAGGCTATAAACATGCATAATATGAACAATTCTAATCCTTAAGTCAAACTAGGGTCAAACCCTAATAATTCTGTAAATTCAAAAATTTCAGAAAATAAATGATGTATTCTGGGCGTTTTAGCACTATGCAGGCGCATGAAGCCTGTTTATGCGTTTTTCAACTATGCTGGCGCATGGGCTTACTTAGCATTTCAACACTTAGGCGCATGAGCCACTTCGGGCGCATGGGCACTATTTGGCCGCATAGGGTATACTTAGGTGCCTGAGCCTAGAACTTTGGTGCACGAGCTACTCTTTAAGCGCATGGACTTACACTTAGAATTTCTAGGGCAATATTTGGGCGCATGGGAGTACTGTTTGGGCGCATGAGCCCATACTTAGTGTTTTTAGGCCATATTTTGGGCGCATGAACCCTATTTGGGTGCATGACCCCACTTAGAACTTTTCTAAGATAAATTTCAGGCGCATGAGCCTTATATAGGCACATGAACCATCTGTTTAACGTGTTTCTCGAATGTTTTCAGTTCCAAACATCATATCCTTCTATTCTTAGCTTATTAATACCTCTATAAGCATGCACATCACATAGACGTTTTAAAACATGTAAAAAGAAGGAGTCTGGAACTCACCTAGTGCAACAAACAAGGACAACTCTTCCAAACTTGTTTGTTCACAAGTTCAAACTCCTAAAACAACCAAAGCAACGCCAAAATACACAAACCCAAACACATAATAACACATACTTTCATTTCATAATCAAGCCCAAAAAAACGAGCAAACTAAACATCAAAATACTTACCTAGGCAAGAACAACCTCTTTCTCTCACTAGAACCAAGGAACTCAACTTTCTTCTCTTCCTCTTCTCTTTTGGTCGACAAAAAGCACATGGAGTTGACATATATGGGCGGCCATGCCCATAATATATTAAAATATTAAACTTTATAACGTTTTGCACTTTAACCCCCTCCACTTTGGCTTCTTCATATTCTTTTCAACATACTTTTGTTTTCTTTTTCTCATTTCTTTTCTTTTATTCTAGATAGAATTTCTGGGTGTTACATCTTCTTTGCTTCATTTCTATGTAGCACAAGCTCTTTGGTCCTTTCCACATATCCCAATTCTATGATGGGTTATGTATATTGATTTCCATCAATACTTTTGATTGAAGTTATGCTCCTGTTTGAATATCCATCCCTTCTTAAGAATTCATAATCTACAAGATGAGAAGAGCTGGATTTGGATCTTCTTTGTTTTTGTTTTCTTATTTTATGCTCATTATCTTTTCTTCTTGCTTCCTTCATCACATCATCTTTGAATTTTGTTCTCAACATTCCAACAATCATAGAGAAATCTCTTCCTCTCGGATTGATTGGATAGTTGGTGATAGGAATGCTTTGCAGGTCAGATATAACAACATCTGGAAGTGATATGATTGTTTTAATCAATAGGAAATATTGTATCATCCCAGATACCCTCTTTATTGTTGCACAATCCTAGTCTGGATCATATTTCCAGGCTATGATCTTTTTTTTCACAGCAGATCTGGGAGTTATGAGATGATCATAAAGTTGAATCAAGGTTGATTTTTCATCTGTGATCTCTCTAACTGTTGTTCCAAGAGGCCAGATTTTTCCTGGAATCATATTTCTTGGCTCTTAATGAGTTGTTCTTTACCTTTGTGCCTATCTTTGTTTTCTACTACAACTGGCATAGCGGGAGCAGATTTTGCTTGATGAGCATAAGCAGGGTTTGGTGCCTCTGTTCTAAATTTAACTCCTGTTTCCAACTCCTCCTTATGACATACTCCATCTTTTTCCTGAGTTCAGTGACTGTTCTTCCTTTCAATTCATGTAACTTGTAGTTGTGGCTTTACAACCAACAAGTCATAATGACCCAAATATTGCTTGATCTTCTGAATTGATTGGAATTTGGTGAAGGTTTCACAGTGGCATACAGGGAGCATAAATCTTGCTACATCAAATTCTTTCAGGACTTGCTTCATTTTAGACATGTTCGTATTCCCCACCATGTCATATGGAAATCCATTATTAATCAAGTCCATAAACATTGATGATTAAGCTTTTTCTTCTAGAATGTCTTAAGTAGAAAGCAGCTCATCAGATTTTGCTTCTTTATCAGCTTTATGAGACTCAATCTTTGTTAATCTTTGTTAATTCTTCCCACTCAGCATCACTCTTAGATTCATTATGTTGAATTGGCTTCAAAGTAGATACATCTACTAAAGGAGTATGCTCGGGAGATACTGTTTTAGCTTTCCTAGGAGAGTCTTCAACCTCAATGACCACCCTTCGAATCTTTCATAAGTATTGTCTATTTTTGCAATATTGGATAATTGGTTTTGAAATTTGAGCAGCTTCTCTTATGAGATCTTGATGAGCAACTGGTTCGAGAACAAATATCTTTTTCTTCAAATCTTCAATCTCCTTTTCTTTTGTTTTTACAAGAACAGCTTGTTCAGAGATAGTATTCAGTGCTTTGTTTATCTCTAACCCAAGCTTCTCGTTTTCTTTTCTTTCTTTATCAACTGAATCATTTAATCAACCACCAACTAATGCAATGCATCAACCACTTCATTATTTGTTCATCCATCTTCTTTTAACAGTTTGATTGATGCTTCTTGTTGAGCCAATTTTGCATCCTTTTCTTTCATTAAGCTCCTTAACTCTCTCAACCTTTCAAATCTTTTGTTTGTTTTGATTATCAGATTGTTGTATTTACCAACATGAAAGCTTTTGCTCACATCTATCTCTTAATCTTTTAGATCATTCTCATGATTAGCTATGATATGAACAAAGTGATCATCACCCTCATCTTGATGTTCAGCATGAGTAACATCAAAAACCTATTCAACCTGCTTTTCCTGTTCCCCCTCAACTTCTAAACAAATTTCTTCAATTGCACTAATATACACTTCCTTATTATCTTTAATAGTCAACGGTTTAGTACGTTCTTGGCTTTGAGTGGAAGAGTTTGAATCAACAAATAGGGAAGTTAGATTTGTAGTGGTTCTTGTTAAGAAAGTGGTTGATTGAGATTTGGTGAAAAAGGATCTGTGGCACGAGAATTGAGAGATGATTGAGATTGTGAAAGGGAAAGAGGTTGGGTATGTTCACTTGCTGGTCAGAAAGGTTCAACTGCAGTAGTGTTTAATAATGTTTATGACTGGGAAGGAGAGAAGGGTTGTGCGTGTTCACTTGGTGGTTAGTAGGATTGGACTGGTGGTGATAATGGTTGATTGCTCAAGGGAGATGGCGATGGAGAGTATGATGCTTGTTCTGTTGGTGCATGGGACTTAACATGTTATCCTTGTTATTGTTGCTGATCAATGAAGACCAATTCTTGTGGGATGTCTGCCTTTTCATTAAGCACATGGGCAAACATTTCCATGTCTTCTCCTTCAAATTTCGCACTTATCTTGTTAAGCATTGATCTCCCTAGATGAGCTTGCACAAATACTCCTCCTTCTCTATCAATGTTTGGTAAGGCTTCATTTATGATCAATTATAGGAATCTAGGGTACATGTACATCTTGTCTTCTTTCTATACCCTAATGTGATCACATAAACAGCCAAAGATGTATTCGACGTATTTATATCTTCTCCCCTCAAATAAACCAATAATACAAGAAGATATGTGCCTTGAATATCTCTCTAACCTATATTTTCTGTTGGATATGCACTTTACGTAAGTGTTGCATAAAAATCTATAGGGTTTGCATGGTCTTTCCTTCTTTATCTCTCTATTATGATATTCACCATCATACACCATCAGCTGAAGGATTCTCTTAATGTACTCATGTTTGAAAACATCAGGATGACCCTCTTCTTGTTCTCCTAGTTCAAGTACTCTCTTGATAGTCCTTTCCTCCATCCTCAATTCTTTATTTCTAATGTTTTGGAGAAACACCAATTCATCTCCCCCCTCTTCTATCCTTGTTGAATTCCAAAATCTATTATATGTGATTGATGGATGATTCGATCAGCGGATAGCATATAGAATAACCTGGACCTCCTCAAGTAGTTGATGATGTCTCTGCATCCTTTAGCCAGTGGACCTTCAGCGTTAAGGAATGCACAAACATTATGTTCCTTGGCAATTCTATTTGCCATCCGGACAATAACAAGAAAATTAGGGCACAATGATTCGAGATTAAAACTTCAAAGTAAGCATTAAAAGGTTTCGTTGATACTCAAGGAATCAAACAGTTGATTTTTGATGTTGTTACATATGATTTACCTTGATAATGTTGTTCTATTGATGAACTGAAGCCAAGATTTAAGTGCGGTTTGTTGTTAGGAGAGGGTAATTTGAATGTTTGACGTAAAGAAGGTTTAAGGTTTGAGAGCGTTTTTTAGGTCTGAAAAAGTGTTCTGAAAAGTGAATAAAAATGACAACAATCAAACTTATCATTTATACACTTTTAGAATATTTAAAAACTATTTAATGTTGTGGGATCCTCAGCCCTCATTACGGATGACTAGATAGTTATTTCTTCCACAGAACATCTACGGATGACTACCTTATTTTCTAACCTAAATCTACGAAGGTATAATTTGTTTTTCCATAGGGTACCAATCTACATGAAGAAATTATACTTTGTTCAAATATCAACTCATCCGCAAATTACCAATCTACGGAAGATCAAATTTTAACCTTGTATTTAAGTTTCACATTGTAGCTTCTGCTGAAAAGCAAAATTCACACTATAGCTTCTGCTGAATGGCAAAATTTACACTGTAACTTCTGCTAATAAAAAAAGTTTGAAACTTATTTGTTGTATGATTCTAACATATAATTAGGATCATTTGTTGTTGTTGGACCTTGTTGGCTTTGTTTCATGGCAAATGTGCGAAAGATTGATTTGATTAAAACTCTCGATATCTTGCAACCAAGTTAGTGCTCGAGTTCTAATATTTTTCATTTAAATTTGATAAACTCATTTTTCATGCTGATGACTACTCCCCCTAAATTTGTAGTAATCATGATCTTATGAATTTATCATATTTATGTAGAGCATAGCATGAAATGCAATGATCTGTGCATCATATTTGAAATAACATAAGCAAAACCTTTTCGAATTTTCGTGTATAAGTAGAAATTAATCATAACTTATTTACAAGCATTTGAATCATAACATGCGGTCATACTACGACATTAAGTAAATTCCTGATGCATTCTATGTAATGTTAGTTGACATAGATCTAGTTTTGATTGCCAGTATGATGATCTACTTAAATTCAGACAAGAGTATATATTCAACAAGACATGCTGTTTATCATGTTTTATGTTTGATTAAAGACAAAAAAATATGGAGTCCACATTCAAATCATATTAGAGTTTGTCCTCTGTTTATGAGTCAACTCATCACTTTTTCACCCTTGAAAACTATGCGCCTTATAGCATAAACTCTATCTTAAGATTTCTTTGAAATGTTATTAATGCTGATTGATTGATTCATATGCTCTTTAAGATAATATACAGTTGATCACATTGGATTCTTTTAGAGCTTATACATGATCATCATCAGGTCACCAGGTATTTACTTTCGTAAAACAGAGGTTCCTTTAACCTGGGTATTTGTTTACACAAAATAGAGGGATGATGATGATCACTACCAAAGGACTAGGTTTTTACTTTTGTGAAAAAAAGGTGCTCATAAACCGAAATCTTTGCTCACGCAAAACAAAGGGTATATGATGTGCAAAGATAGAGGTTATAAGATGTCAGAACATAGTGTGTTTGGATGAGTAAATTGATCACATCAGGATAAGACTTACTAGATTGCTCCTTAAAATGGAATTGCCCACAGTTAGTCATCTAGTTATTTTGTTAAGCATGAATTTGTTTATTTTCTACTTAAGCTGAATCTACTCACATATAAAATCACATCTGATCAGTCTTTATTTTAATTTAAAATCAAGAAAGTAAGCAAAGGTATAGTGTACTATCATTTCCTATGATATAAAAGCTACATGAAGTAAAACATATTAAAAAGACAATCTTTTTGGATGTTTATGTGTTTTGTGAATGTTTTTGACTTTTTCTTATTGATTATGATCAATGACAGATCATGCTTTTCTTTGTGATGATATCTAATCTAAGTTAATCATGCCTAACGGCTTAATTAGCAAATTAAATCACACTAAATCAAAGGCTTTAGTGAATAAATTAGCAAGCTGATCTTTTGTATCCACTTTGATCAACTTGATCAAACCTCCTTCTGAGTAGCCAGTCAGAAAATGACATCTTATTTCTATATGATTTGTTTTACTATGTTGCACTGGATTACTAGTTATGAACATAGCGGCTGGGTTATCTATGTGTATTGGTTTTTGAAGAAAATTTTAACCACAATCAAGTAAATGGTTTTACAACCATAATACTTAAGAGCAACCAGCTGAAGCAGCTATGTACTCAGCCTTATCTGGGGATACTGACATATTTGTTTGCTTTTTACACTACCAAGAAACAAGTCTTGGTCCTAAGAATTGACAACCACCAGTTGTTGATTTTCTATTGTTGTTGCACCCTCCAAAGTCACTATAAGAATATGAATAGAGGTTAGAATATCATTCTTTAGGATACGAAAGTCCAAAAGCTGGCTTCCCTTTAAGATATCTGAAAATCCTCTAAACTACATTTAGATGTGACTCTTTGGGGTCTTATTGCTACCTAGTACAAACACAAACAACAAACATTATGTTAGGTCTGCTGGTAGTTAAGGACATTAAAGATCCTATCATTGATCTATACAATCTTTGATCAACAGACTTCCTTTTAGGATCAGGTATAATCTTATCAATTGTTAATGCTGGTGTTTTGCATGAAGAAGTGTCAGCAAGGTTGTACTTCTTCAAGATTTGTTACACATACTTCTCCTGATTTGATGAATATTCGATCTGGTTTCTGATGAACTTGTAAACCAAAGAAGAATGTTAGTTTTCCCATGGAACTCATTTAAAATTCAGATTTCATCAAACATTCAAATCCTTCATACAATCTCTTGTTAGTTGATCCAAAAATAATGTCATCCATATAGATTTGGACAACCAAGTGCTCTTGATGATCATGTTTGGGGAAAAGAGTCTTATCAATGGTTCCCCTTTTGTAACCTTGTTTGAGCAAGAAAGTAGATAGTGTTTCATACCACTTTCTTGGTGCCTGATGAAGACCATACGAAAGCTTTTTCTAGCTTGTATACCCTGTGTGGGTAATCAGGATCTTCAAAGCCTGTTGGTTGGGCAACATAGACTTCTTCATCAATTTTACCATATAAGAAAACACATTTTACATCCACCTGATAAACTGTGAACTTCTTATGTGAAGAATAGGCTAGGAAGACCTCTAATAGCTTCAATCCTTGCAATGGGTGCAAAGACTTTATCATAGTTTATCCCTTCTTCTTGGGTATATCCGTGTGCTATCAGCCGGGCTTTGTTTCTGACAGTAATACCCATGTCATCTTGTTTGTTCTTAAAAAGCCACCCTGTGCTAATTGGATATTGGCCATTAGGAAGATCAATAAGATTCCAAAATTTTTTATTTTTGAATTGCTGAAGTTCTTCTTGCATAGCTTCAATCCAGTTGTTGTCTTTTAATGCAGTAATGATGTTGGGAGGAACCACTTATTAAAGAAAACAAGAGAAAAGACAGATATTGACAGCTCCCCCTTGGCTTCTTGTGGTTCTTTGATTAAGATCACCAATGATGTTGTCTATTGGATGATTCTTATGAATTCTTGACGTTGGAATTGATGCAACTGGAATGGATGATGCCAAGTTGGTGATATTGGTTGATGGCGATGGATCCAGCTGAGATGGAGAGTCAACAAAGAAATCTAAATCTTCATTATTTTGATCTTCTAAAGCTGAATGAAAACCATCATCATGAGTTTGTGTTTCAGCAGATGTAGGAATAACTTCCGCAGGAGTTACAGGAAGATCTACGGATGTAGTTTGTGGATCTGATGATGTTGTTTGTGTATTTGAAGTATGTCCTGATGAATTGAGAATAGTTGATGGTAATGGAACATCTCTGGAAGTAGATGGAATATCTATGGATGTAGAAGGACCATCTATTGATGCATTTTTCATTCCTCCAGATGCATTAATAACTTCTACGGATGCAAAGTTAACTTCTGTTGATGCTTGTTATTCCTTCTTTAAAAGTTGAAATTTCATTTCCATCAGACTTTCTTCGCTTGTTTGAAATGAAAGGCCAGAATCAACAACAATTAAAGTATGAGAATGTGATCTTGGAGGATCAGCAGTCAATGGCACTTCATTCATACTTCGTGGTACATAAGGATAGCATGTATCCGTAGAACCTATAACATTCAAATAATCAGTCTAAAATGAAGTTGTTAATGCATATATATCAAATAACCATGATGATCCTTTTATAGATTTTTGAAATAAGTATTTATCAAAAGATACATTAGGAGTTTTCTCCATAATGTTTTGATGTGGAATGTAAACACTATATGATTTAGATGTTGATGAGTAACCAACAAAGATACCATCATATGTTTTTTAAGAAAACTTTCTTAATTGATCTTTGGTGTTTAAAATAGACACATGACACCCAAAAGCTCTAAGATATCCTATGAAAGGTTTTCTTTTAAAACAAAGTTCATAGAGTGTTTTATTATGTTCTTTGACAATAATGTTCTATTTTGAACATTGCATGTTGTGTTCAAAGCTTTAGCCTAAAATGTGATTGGCAAATGTGAATCAGCTAGCATTTTTCTTCCTGCTTCAACGAGAGTTCTGTTTCTTCTTTAAGCAACTCCATTTTGTTATGGGGTTCTTGGTGAACTAAATTATCTTGCTATGCCTTTGTTTCTGCAAAAGGAATCTAAAACATGATTAATAAACTCAGACCCATCATCACTTCTTTAGATATTGAGTTTCAAATAAAGTTGATTTTCAATCTTTGTGATAAAGTACATTAATGTTTCTAATGTTTCACTTTTTTGTTTTAAGAAAAAGACCCAAGTAAATCTGCTGAAATCATCAACAATCACCAAATAATATTGCCTTGTGCTAATGCTCATCACATTGGTTGGACCAAAAAGACCCATGTGAAGCATTTAGCGTGCTGTTGTATTTGTGTTCATTGTTTTGGATTTATGTGGCACCCTATGTTATTTTCCTATATAAAATAATGATCAATGATTAAAACAATAGGTTTCTTTATTTGGTAGGCCAATGACTAAGTCATTTTTGACTAGCTTGTTCATGCTCTTCATGTTTGAATGAACCATGCTTCTATGCCACAGTTGAGATTCGTCTTCTGGAGACTTAGAAATCAGGCATGTTTCATTGCTTGTTATAGAGGTGTTATTCATATCCAAAACATATGTGTTTCCTTTTCTTTGTGCTTTAAGTAGGATATAATGTATTGGAATTGGAAAACCTAGCTTAAGAACGTAACAGTAAGTGTTATCAAATAAAGTGGTATAATTTTGATCACAAATTTTAGAAACGCTCAGTAAATTGCATTGTAAATTTACACAATAATTTACTTTCTCAAATTTGAGTACACTATTTGTTACCATTCCTTCACAAACAATTTTACCTCCCTTCGTATCCCCACTAAATGCTACATATGAAGCATTTTTATGTTTGAAATCATGGAGAAGATAATAGTTTCCTATCCTATGCCTGGAACAACCACTGTCAACATACCACTTGTTGTCAGTCTTCCACGGATGTTCCTGCACACATAATCAAATCAATTAGAGTGTGGAACCCAAGCCTTAATGATCATGGGCTTGCCATTTGTGTCTAAAATTGTTACTCCCTCATGAATGAGTCTAGATGTTTTAGGTTCGATTTTAGACTCAACTGATTCCTTATGTTTTGTTTGAGGTGAATGATTTTGTTTAATATAGACTTCAAACACTTTGTTCTTGTTGCCCAATCACTTCTTCTTTCACCTTTTCCTTGTGTTTCTTCTGCTTTGAACTTGATGATGAACCTTGATTGGAGAAAGTTTCAACATCTTTTGATTTTGATTGTGGTAGACGATTACCCTTTTCAAAATGATCAAAGAAGGCTTATCAGTTGTAGTTGTCTTCTCCTTCAAGTCTACCTTCTTATGAGGTGTTTTGCGTTAAGAATGTTGCTTATCCTTCTTCTTATCTGCTTTATCATCACCAGATGTTTGCTTCTTTGCCTTTGGCATCTTTTGTTTTAGTTGCTGCTTCTTGAGCTTTGAATCATCTTAGTTGTCACTTGATTATGAGTCTGATTCAACATGCTCAGATTGCTACTTCTTTATGCCTTTTGTGTTGTTCTTCTTGTTAAAACAACATTCTTGAGTAGAATTCTTATTCTTGTTACAAATAGCACAATGCTTGTTGAAGTAACAATCAGAAGTGAAGTGATTATCCATGTTGCATATGGAGTAATAATTGCTGAAGTAGCATTCATATGTGCTATGATTATGCATGTCACACCACTTGAAGTATTTCTCTTCAACTTTACTCACGGAATCAATCATTTTCTTCTTTATTGGTTATGTTGGACCGAAAGAACCAATGAGCCAAGGTCAAAAAAACCTCTAAGTCCCACATGACATCACAACAACTGCTGAAGACCTTCATCAGCAGTTTGACAAAGTCGGAAGAATCAACAGCTGAAGATCAAAGATCTTAAGTACAACAGCTGAAAATCCCAAAGTGCTGAAGATGAGTACTGAAGTCTGAAGTACTGAAGCATACAAGTACTGAAGAATTCAAGTACTGAAGACAAGTGCTGAAGATCAAAAGCTGAAGAATTGAAGAACTGAAGATCAACTACTGATGCACAAAGTCTAAAGACAAAGACTGAAGACATCAGCTGATGACATCTACTGAAGTCATCAGCTGATAAATCATCTGAAGCCCAAGTCTGATGAACAAGTGCTGAAGCTTCAGAGTTTGTCACAACAGCTGAAGAAGTCTTCTTCAGTTGTTGTGATGGTTTTTCTTTTCAGTAGTTTTATGTTTTTCCTTTCAGTAGTTTGTACAACAGCTGAAGATTTTGTTCTTCAGCTGTTATAGTTCAGTAGTTGTAAACGACTGAAGAGGTTGTTCTTCAGTCATTGTAGGTTTTCAGTAGTTTCCTTTTTCAGTACTTGTAATAGGTAAGATTTTGTAAGAAGATGTCAGCTGTTGACATCTTCAGTAGTTTAATGTTCTTTCGGTAGTTTAATGTTCTTTCAGTAGTTTGTTAATAATCGGTTGATGTCACTGACAAGTCACATCAGCATTCGTCCTTTTTCTTCTATAAAGGGACGATGTGCCTATTGTATTCGGCGTCGAAACATGTGGAGTTATAGAAAACATCTTTTGCAGAACTTTTTTCTCTCTCTCTCTATGTTTGTACTTTTACATGCAAAATCTTTTGTGTTCTTGCTGTAATCGCTAATTACTGTGCTAAATCCGCTGCGAATACAATCTGATTGATCAAACTAGAGGCTGAGATCCTGTCAAATGGTATCAGAGCAGGTTAATCAATGATCGATTTCACTATTGATCATTTGAAACTGCTCTTTTGATCTCTACGTTTGATCGAATTAGCAATTTGCAAGAATTAGCTATAGAGAGTGAGATTCTGCTGTTTCTGGCCGTAAACTTGAGGTTCTCTGGTGGTTTCGAGCTACATTTGTTTTGCTTAAACTTGTTTTTGACTAAAATCTGAGATGACGACACCAACGAACGATCCTCACAATACTGGTTCCTCAACCAAGCCTCCGGTGCTTGTGAGGATTGAGTATAACATATGGCAACGTCGTATGCTTCACCAATTGTCTGTCAACAGTGCTGGTTGTTGGAAGTCAGTGGTGCATGGACCATACAAGCCTATGGTGAGCGTCCCTGAATCAAATGAACAGGTTTCGAAGAAACCTGAACAATATTCGGACGAAGATCTTAAGCTGTTCGAGATTGATGCTAGAGCCCATGGAATTTTAGCCATGGCTATTCCAAATGAGATTTATTCAGGGCTTTTGCATCATGAAACTGCTCATGACCTATGGGTTGCTCTGAAGGAACAATTCGGAGGAACCGATTCGGTCTTAGCAAATATTAGGGAAATCCTCGCCCAACAATATGAGACATTCTCTCATAGGAAGGGTGAGACTCTTACTCAGCTGTTTGAGCGGTTTTCTTGTTTGATCTCTGAGTTGAAGATGGTCAAACAAGAGTACTCTAACAGCCAGATGAACAACAGATTCCTCAGATCACTGCCTGAGAGATGGGACACTTATACTATTGTCCTACGCGCTAGTGCAGATCTGGATACTCTATCTCTCACCCAACTTCATGGGAAACTGCTCACATTTGAGAGAGAGATAGAGCAAAAGAGGAAGTTGTCTACCTCTGGCAAGCTCACTGATGACTTTGTCCATGGCAATGCTGCCTTGATAAGTCAGGAGTCAGAATATGCTACATCAGAGAGTTCTTATGATGAGCATATTGATTTCTCTACCAACTCTGAACAAGCTTTTGTTGGTGTTAGTAGTAGTTCAGGAGGTAGCAGTGAAAATCTGTGCTTTCTGATGGAGGACTTGAAGGGCATTCCAGATGATGATCTGGAAGAGATGGATATTTAGAACCAAATCGCAATGATAAATATCAGATCTCAAAAGTTCTACAAGAGAACTGGCAGGAAATTCCCTGGTCTCTCTGGCAAAACCAAAGTTGGTTTTGACAAGAGCAAGTTGAGGTGTCACAAGTGCCAAAGGCTTAGACACTTTGCTAGAGAGTGTAGATCATCTGGATCTAAATCCTCTGCACCCTTTGTGACTTTTTAAAGCAATAGCTCACAGCACAGAGGGCAACATTCCTCCAGTTCTGGCCATCCATCACAAGCACAGGCATCACCTGCTTATTTTGTGCCTCAGGGTCATATGCCATACCCATACCCCTGCTACTATGTACCTCAGCCCAGTCAAACTCAAGCACCTTCTGCTCAGCCACCACATGCTCTTCCTGAGCCTCAATCTTCCCAATCTCATCATCAAACAAAACCTCAACAACACAACTTCTTCACCCCAGGAGTTTTTGACTGGAGTAGTCTGCCAGATGATCTATCTGGTCAGGAACAACTACTCCAAGGTGCTGGTCAACATGGTGGTGATAATCCGTTTGGAAATCTTGCTCTCATAGCCCTTGAGTGTGCTGAGGGGTCATCATCCAATGCTTCATCGCAGGTATCCTCTGAGGCAAAAGCCAAGCTTTGTTCTGAATCATGCATAGCAGCATTTGCCTCTATTAGAGAAGCAAATGTAGCTTTAATAGATAAAAATCTTGAGCTAGAGCAAACAATTTCCAAAAAGAAAGCTGAATTTGAGTCTGTACTTAATGAGAAAAATTATGAGATATATAAGCTCAAATGTCAAATAAAAGATGACAAAGCTAGGGAATATGTACTTCTAGAAAAGTACAAGGACCTCAAGGAAACTCTTGCAACCACCCAAGTAGACTGTGATCGATGGGTGCAATCATGCAAGGGTTTTGAAATGCTTCATAGCAAGCAATCAGCTTCTAATGTGAAGTTTGGCATTGGTTATAATCACACTGCTCCTCCTACAGATTTTACTTCAAGAGAAGAAGTTGAATCTGATGGAGAGAGCAATAACCAATCCTTCTCATCATGTGACCTACTATCTTCTGATTCAGCATCATCAGAGATAGAAGTCAGCATTAACTCCTGCCAAAACCAATCAGCTGATGCTACAATAGCTGATGGTTCAAATGCTGACTGTCACATGATCAAAAGGTTGATCAACTCAGGTGTTGTCTCTAGAAGTACTGAAAGTACTAGAGAGCAAGTGATAACATCTGAAGTTCAAACCTCAACTACTGTCGGCACTAAAGAGAAGAAAACTAAAAGTAGAAAAGGTTTGAAGACAGCTAAAGAGGATGTCAGGAAAGCAGACACTACTAGGAAGAAAACTGCTAGTACTGACAGCAAACAGCTGAAGAACAAGTCTTCAGCAGTTTCATCCTCTTCAGCTAATGATCAACATAAGATGAAGAAGAAGCCACGTGAGATATGTGGCTTGTTCAATCATCTTACTGATGATTGCTGGTACAAAAGGGGTTCCAAACTCAAACAAAAGGAGAAAATTAATGAGGACATAAATAAAATAAAGAATGAGTTTGAGACCAAGTTTGCACTAGCAACATCAAAGCCTGAAATCCCTAAGCCCAAAGCTAAATCTAAAAGGAAGGTAGGGGTTGCTCAGGCAACAGCTGAGGTTGCTCAAAAGAAGATGGTGCAACATAGGAATCCATCATCAGCAAGTCCCAATGTGTCTGAAGAGCTGAAAGCTTTATCACAAAGTCAGACACAACTGGTGAGGATGGTTCAGCATCTAATAGGAAGAGTCAACCATTTAGATGCTCCTGTGTTGAAACCACAGAAAAGGAAGTCCAAGCCAAAGGGTTCCTCTTCTGCACCATCTCCTTCACCTCAGGCTGTTACACATAACACACCTGTTAGTGTTGCACCTGTAGTTGAGAACAGACCCAAAACCAAACAGGTTTCGGTCTCTAAAACTAACTAACATGTGGTTATGATTGCAGGGTTCTTCAACATGCCAAAGAAGCATCTGGTATGTAGACAGTGGAGGATCTATGCACATGACAGGAAGCAGCTCCCTTCTTAATGACTACTCTCAAGGAAAGAAGGGATTTGTCTACTTTGGCAATGATGCAAAGGGTTACATCATCGGAAAAGGCTTTGTTTCCAATGGGGAAATAAGGTTTGATGATGTTAACCATGTGGAGAATCTCAAGTACAACCTCTTGAGTGTCAGTCAAATGTGTGATAAAGGCCATGTTGCCCTTTTCACAAGCCAGAACTGTCGGATTCTGTCATCCAAAGTTCTAAATTTGATTGACAAGGTATTGGATGAATACACTCTCCTGAAGGCCAACAGGACAGGAAGAGTGTATGCCTTAGATCTTTCCAAAAAGATAGATCTAAAAGGCCATGTTTGCCTATTCTCCAAGGCCTCTCCTCAAGAGTCTACTCTATGGCATAGAAGGCTGGGGCATGTTAATTTCAAGAACATGAATCAGCTGTTAAGCCATGGTTTAGTAAGAGGATTTCCTTTGAAGGAGTTCAGGTGTGAAGATAACTGCACTGCTTGCTTAAAAGTAAAACAACACAAAGTTTCATTCCCTTCAATAGAAGAACCAAAGTCCACTGCCTGCTTGTCAGCTCCTGCCCATGGATCTCTTTGGTCCTGTCAGAGTGATGAGCATGGCAAAGAAGAAATACTGCCTGGTAATTATGAATGATTATTCCAGGTTTGTATGGACTTTCTTCTTACACTCCAAGGATGAAGCAGCCAAGACTATCATGAACTTTGTGTTATTTGTAGAAAAGCAGTATTCCGTGCAGGTCAAGTGTGTTAGGAGTGACAATGGAACAGAGTTTAGAAACCACACACTTGATGACTTCTACCTGTCCAAGGGAATTAAAAGGCAGTTTAGTATTCCTAGAACACCTGATCAGAATGGAGTGGTTGAGAGAAAAAACAGGACTCTCATTGAAGCCGCAAGGTCAATGTTGGCTGACTCAGGGCTGCCACTGACCTTTTGGGCTGAAGCTGTCAATACAGCTTGCTATGTACAGAATAGAGCTTTAGTGAATAAGAGGTTGATGAAGACTCCTTATGAAGTTCTTCATAATTTGGCCCCTCTGATTTCATTCTTTAGAGCCTTTGGGTGTCCATGTTTCATTCTTAACACTAGCAACCCACTCCAGAAGTTAGCTAGTAAGGTGGATGCAGGGTATTTTGTTGGTTATTCATCAACTTGCAAGGCATACAGAGTCTTCACCTATAGGACAAAGGTGGTTGAAGAAACTCTGCATGTTAATTTCAATGAATCTCCAAAGGACACGATTCCAGAAAACCCTGTGGAGTTGTTTGATCTGGACATACTGCAATATGTTCCTTATCAACCTCCAGCTGTTGAGCCTGTCAATAGTTCTCCACCTGGTGGTACTGATGATGATGTAGTCAGTACTCACCTCTTCAGGTTTAGTGACAACCTGCCTGAGTCCACTAAACCTGATACTCCTGTAGCCTCAGCAGCTCCATTTACAACAAAATGCTGATGAGATTTCTGCTTGCTCTACTTCATTTGAGCTGCCATCTTTTTCATGGTTTCAAGAATCTCCATCACCATCTGTTGCTGCTGATGGGTCTACAAACACTTGCACAGATATTATAGTCTATCAAGAGCTGAAGAATCACCCCACATCTCAAATCATTGGTTATATCAATGCTGGAGTTTCAACCAGGAATCAATTGTCCAACTTCTGCTTTTATGCTCTCTTCATCAGTCAGCAAGAGCCAAAGAACTATCATGTTGCTTTAAGAGAAAATGGATGGGTGGAAGCTATGCAGCTTGAGCTTCTTCAGTTCAAGAAACAGCAAGTGTGGGAGCTTGTTCCCTTACCCCGAGGTAAGTGTGCAATAGGCACCAAATGGGTATTTAGGAACAAAACAGATGAGAAGGGCCATATAGTTAAGAACAAGGCCAGGCTGGTTGTTTAGGGGTTTGCACAAGAGGAAGGCATCGATTATGATGAGACCTTTGTCCCTGTGGCAAGACTGGAAGCAATCAGACTGTTCTTAGCTTATGCTGCCTTTCACAGTCTTAAGGCCTATCAATGGATGTCAAAAGTGCCTTCTTATATGGTAAAATAAAAGAAGAAGTTTATGTGTGTCAACCACCAGGCTTTGAGGACAATAAACATCCTGATTGGGTGTATAAGCTTGATAAGGCTCTTTATGGGCTGAAGCAAGCTCCTAGAGCTTGGTATGAGACACTATCAACTATTCTTCTAGAGAATAAGTTCACTAGAGGCACCATTGATAAAACCTTATTCATCAAGACTGTGGGACAACATAAGCTCCTTGTTCAAATTTATGTAGATGACATCATCTTTGCATCCTCTGATCTAAAGTTGTGTGATGAATTTACAATGCTCATGAAGCAAAAGTTTGAAATGAGTGCTATGGGGGAATTACAGTTCTTTCTAGGTTTACAAATCAAACAAAGGGATGATGGAATCTTCATCCATCAGTCCAAATACACGAAGGAGTTGTAGAATAAGTTTGATTTACAAACCTGTAAGCCCTGTTCCACTCCCATGAGCACCATCACACAACTAGATGTAGATCAGAAAGGTAAAGCGGTTGATGAAACCCTTTACAGATGTATGATTGGGTCCTTGATGTACCTTACAGCTTCTAGACCAGACATCATGTTTGCAACATGTGCCTGTGCTAGATTTCAGGCTGCACCTAAAGAATCCCATTTGATTGCAGTCAAAAGGATCTTTAGATATCTGCAAGGTACCCAATCACTAGGTCTTTGGTATTCAACTGGGCTTTCTTGCAAATTAGTTGCTTTCTCTGGTATTGACTATGCAGGATGCAAAGTCACCAGAAAATCCACTTCTGGTGGTTGCCAATTCCAAGGCAATTGTTTAGTTTCTTGGCAGAGTAAGAAACAAACATCCATTGCTACATCCACTGCTGAAGCTGAGTACATTGCTGCTGCAAGTTGTACATCTCAGATATTCTGGCTTCAGAACCAACTCTTGGATTATGGCATTATAGAGACTAAGACTCCATTACTAATGGATAGTGCTTCAGCTCATTGCATTGTTAAAAATCCAGTCCAGCACTCTAGAACCAAACATATAGATATCAGACATCATTTTATTAGGGATTGCTATGAAAAAGGTCTGATTGATCCTAAGTTTGTGCCTAGTGCTGATGAGCTTGCAGACATTTTTACTAAGCCTTTAGATAGTGCCACATTCCAGAATTTGGTACTAAGGCTTGGTATGCTGCAGCTAGAATAATTTGACCAATGCTGATGCTCTCACTTCACAAGTACTGATGAGCATTAGTATGCAAAGGTCAAATATAAGTACTGATGAGTAATTTAGTCTTCAGCACTTTCACAACTACTGAAGACTAAAATGCTTCAAAGTACTGATGTACATTATTTGTTGAAAACAACTAATGTAGTGAGGTGGATTACAACTACTGATGTATTATTTTCAAACAAATAAGTAATGAAGAACAACTTTTGTTCACAAGTACTGATGTGTATTCTTACACACAAGTACTGAATACAAAATTTGTTCAGCAGCTCTGAAGAGTATTTCATCAGCACTTGTGAACATCTGATCACAAGACCTGAAGGCATCAATATTCACAAGAGTTGAAGGGTCAATGAAACATCTGAAAGTCAGCCAAAGACCTGATGAGTAAATGTGGAGGTCAGCATGAAACAACTGATTTGACGGAAACAGCAGATGAGTAATTTTACTCTTTAGCTGATAAACAGCTGCTGTTTAATACCCAAACAACTGAAGGATAAAACCATGTCTTCAGTAGTTTCACAACTACTGATGACTAACACCATGTCCTCAGTTGTTTATAACAACTGAAGCAATACCATGTCTTCAGTAGTTCACAACTACTGATGTCAGTATTTCACAACTACTGAAGGCTAACACCAAGTCTTCAGTTGTTACAACGTCTGAAGATGAAAACTAGGTCTTCAGTAGTTTATAACTACTGAAGACTGACAACAAGTCTTCAGTCGTTTACAACATCTGAAGGACAAACCAAGGTTTCAGTAGTTTCAACTACTGAAGACTAACACCAAGTCCTCAGATGTTACAACCACTGAAGGTTAAAACCACACCATCAGTACTTTCAACAACTGATGACGAAAACCTTCAGTAGTTTTCTTTCAGCCTTTGCCATACCCTATAAATACCTAACATTCAGAGCTTTTAATTCACTTGACCTAACTTTTCAAAAAAACCTCTGAATTTCCCATACACCATTAATGGCGGCCATGCAACTCAAACCTCGACACAACTGTGTCGCACATCTCACTAAATCGCCATTTTGGGCCAAATTCCACAATGTCGTTGATCTCATGTACGAATCTCCATACCAAACGGCTTTTCTTCTAAACCCCGCCATTTACACCGACTCCCTATCGGAGTTCTGGACCAACATCACCGTCCAAACCGGAGAGAATGATGGCGACGTCTCTCTCCGGTCCTGCGTAAACAACCACCCAGTGGTTATCACTCCAGCTACTATTCGACAAACCCTAAAGCTGGAGGATGCCACCTTCCCAACCTCTTACCCCAAAGGCGCCCTCGATCTATCTTTCACAGCCAACGACTATCAGGGTGACCTCTCTGTCTCCACCTTGTTGAAGAAACACTTCCCAGATCCTCAACGTCTCATATTCCATATGGTGAATGTGTGTCTGGCCCCAAAAACATCTTCATGGGACCAGATGTCAACAAGGTGGCAACACGTATTATATTCTATCTTTGAGAAACAACCACTTAATTTTACAGATATCATATTTTTGGAACTCAAAGACATGGCCGCTAAACCTTTTGCAAACCGATGGATTTTATATCCTCGGTTCATTATGGCCATGATAGAAGACCAGCTTCATGCTGAGGGACTTGTTGGCACTGGGGTCCCTGCCATGGCTGTTTTAGCTAAGGTATACTCCAGGCACAACACCGACCACACACTCAAACAGGCTGCCAAGCTACGAAAACCCACGCGGCTGGAACCCACAGCCTCCACCTCCAAATCCAAAGTCCCCACCAAGCCAAAAACCAAAAAGAAGCCAACAAAGGCTACTTAGGGAAATGAGTCCCCTGAGGATGCCCCTGCAACACAAAGGCAGGAAGTGGCTGCTGGTCAGATTCTCCCAGCAGTCACCACGACTCCACCCACCACAACCGCATAGGTTTCCTCTCAACAGGAGCCTGATGCAACCACTTCTGGGGCAGCCACAAATCTGGAATCTGTCTCACTTGAGAAGATTGCCATTGAAACGCACATTCCTCCAAACATGTGCAATCTGCTTCAAGCCCATCACCCACTGAAACCGCCCCACAAAGCCCTACACTAATAATCGCCAAGGTGTTGACCCACCTGAACACTCCACCCTCTCCCCAGAAACCAATTACAACTAGGGAAACTCCAACCGAAGAGAGGGTGGACAAAAGTGTTGGTGAGAGCCTCCAACACAGAGAATCACGTCCAATCTCCCAGTATGGCTAGGGAGATAGGATATTCTTGTGAGGCTGCCACATCCTCTGCATCAACATCTGAGCAGGTTGAAGCTGGTACCATAAATAATACCTCACCAGAGGCAACTGCCGATGATGGATACAATCCGGAGGCTGGAAGTCCCCAGTACAAAGACCAAGGGGCACATGCAATATCTGAGCCACACTCAGTGCATGTACACCCTGACCCTGTCAGGAGGTCAGGTGATTCAGTGCAAACTGATGATGACCTGTGCTTCTTTTATGATGTAGTTGCACAAAACACTATCTTAGAGGATGAGGTAAGCAGACTCAAAGAGCTGCTTGCCAAAATTCTCAGAATAGAAGTCCATCTACCACCATTGACCCACAGATGGCACCTTCACCCGAAGGTCTCATATACACTCAACCACTCCCACAAACTCGGCCACCTGCCCCTGCTTCTGGCACTAGTTCTCAGGAACAGAACCCTCCTGAGCAGCTAGATTCTATCTTCCAGAAATCCCTACCTCTCATCACACCTATAATCACAGAAATTGTGATGAATACCATTGATGAGAGGCTTCCCACACATATACAACCCATGGTGGAGGTTGCTGTTGCCAAAGCGCTTGCTGATAGTCAAACCCTAACCAATGCACCCAAAAAGGGGGAGACATCAGTGCAAGCTAAGAGGTAGAGGGTAGAGGAAGAGAAAGAAGTAGGGAAAGAGGTGGAAACTGAGAGGGTGTCGGTAGAGGAGACAGAAAGGGTTAAGGGGAAGGAGAAGGTGGGGGAGGAGAGTGAGCGGATAGAAGTGGCTAAAATCCAAAGGATTTCAGTGTCACTTATCAAAAGAAGAGAGGAGAGAAGGTAGAGAAGGGTGATCCTGATCTAGCAGCCCTTGTCAAGGAGGCTGATGCTGAACAAAGCAGATCAATAGACTCTGTCATTGATCAGCTGTTCAGGCAAGGCTTTGACATGGACACTGCCTTGCTAGATCAGGAGATTAGGAAGATGGAGACAAGGGAGATAGAACACCGATGGTCTACTTATAGCTAAAAGGATAGAAAGAGACTCAAGGCTATGAGTAAATTCATTTCGAAGTATCTGGGGAGGCCAGTCCTTGATGTCAAGGCATGGACCAGGGATAGAATCTTGGCTATAGCCACCAAGATCTGTTTGGCTGGTGATTTCACAAAAGGGCTGGTCGCTGAAGCCCTTTCTGAAGCCGGTGCTGGGAACAGGACCCTGCTAGTAAAACAAACCAAACCTACCCTTATCTCTAAGTTACTAGCAAGGCCTTCCAACATTCCCACACCAACAACCCAAACACAACCCACAAAACCAACCCCTTCACCATCAAAACCCATAGCCAATGATCCACCCTTGCAGAAGAAGAGAAGGGTGTTGAGGCTGCAAGAAGAAGAAGAAGAAGAGGATGAGGAGGATAGACTACCTCTTTCTGAAGTTATTCCTCTACTCAAAGCCAAACCCAAAACCATCACTCCCACCTCACAGATGGATACAGTGAGGGTTAAGTTAGAAGAAGAAGAGCAACAAAAAAGACATGATGAAGAGATGCTAAAAAGTATTGACAAAGCCTATGTTGCTACTTCTTTTATACTTAACATGAAGAAGGAAGCTCTGAGACCCTTCACTCTTAACCAAACCTTTCAATATGATAAAGATAGAGTGAGAACTTGGCCTGATCCTAGGGTGGCTCACAGGATAATTAAGAAATAGATTCTTGTGAGATACAAGAGCCAACTTAAGAAGATTGTAGATGAAGTGATCTCAGTGGCTCTTGTAATAACACCCTGGGAAATTGTGGAAGAGTTCGAGAAGGCCTATAGAGCTAACCAATCACCCCACACGATGTTGGAGAATAGGGTGGTTAGGAAAGGGTTAGTCTATAAGAGGCTTGAGAACTTCTACAAAGATGAGCTCAACTTGTTGCTAGAAGGCAGACACCCAGATGAATTCACCTATAGACAAGTTACAATAGTTGAGCTCAAGAATGGCAAATAGGACAAGTATGTCTCAGAGCTGTACGGCCGAGAAGGACTATTCGATGGTGCGGCTGAAGACCTAACCAAAGAAGAACAAATGACTTTTCTTCAAGCCTACACCAGAGAATCCTACAGGCTCGTACGAGGAAGGTAGGTCTCATGGATGGGACAACAGTTCTGTGTCCAGTTCCCCAAGTCAGGGCTCCCATCCATACTTAGCCAAACAAATATCAGAGACCTCCTCCCAGGCCAGTGCTTATCAGGATCAATTTCTGATCTGATCCATAAGGAAATAGACCAACTTTTATGCCAACAATAAGTGGGACATTTAATAACTTAGAGGTTTTGGCTGCATTGGTTCAGGGGGAGTTTGTTAGACCAAAAGAACCAATGAGCCAAGGTCAGGAAAACCTCTAAGTCCCACATGACATCACAACAACTGCTGAAGACCTTCATCAGCAGTTTGACAAAGTCTGAAGAATCAACAACCGAAGATCAAAGATCTGAAGTACAACAGCTGAAGATCCCAAAGTGCTGAAGATAAGTACTGAAGTCTGAAGTATGAAGCATACAAGTACTGAAGACTTCAAGTACTGAAGACAAGTGCTGAAGATCAAAAGCTGAAGAACTGAAGAACTGAAGATCAACTACTGATGCACAAAGTCTGAAGACAAAGACTGAAGACATCAGCTGATGACATCTGCTGAAGTCATCAGCTGATAAATCATCTGAAGCCGATGTCTGATGAACAAGTGCTGAAGCTTCAGAGATTGTCACAACAGCTGAAGAAGCCTTCTTCAGTTGTTGTGATGGTTTTTCTTTTTATTAGTTTTATGTTTTCCCTTTCAGTAGTTTGTACAACAGCTGAAGAGTTTGTTCTTCAGCTGTTATAGTTCAGTAGTTGTAAACGACTGAAGAGGTTGTTCTTCAGTCGTTGTAGGTTTTCAGTAGTTTCCTTTTTCAGTACTTGTAATAGGTAAGATTTTGTAAGAAGATGTCAGCTGTTGACATCTTCAGTAGTTTAATGTTCTTTCAGTAGTTTGTTAATAATCGGTTGATGTCACTGACAAGTCACATCAGCATTTGTCATTTTTCTTCTATAAAAGGACGATGTGCCTATTGTATTCGGCGCCGAAACGTGTGGAGTTATAGAAAACATCTTTTGCAGAACTTTTCTCTCTCTCTATGTTTGTAATTTTACATGCAAAATCTTTTGTGTTCTTGCTGTAATCGCTAATTACTGTGCTAAATCCCCTGCGAATACAATCTGATTGATCAAACTAGAGGCTGAGATCCTGTCAAATGACTTGTATGCTTCAGTACTACAGACTTCAGATGATTTATCACACCACTTGAAGTATTTCTCTTCAACTTTACTCACAGAATCAATCACTTTCTTCTTTATTGGTTACTTTTGTTCCTTCAACTCTTACTCACGGAATCAATCACTTTCTTCTTTATTGGTTACTTTTGTTCCTTCAACTCTTATTCAAACTAGAGGCTATGATTATGCATGTCACACCACTTGAAGTATTTCTCTTCAACTTTACTCACGGAATCAATCACTTTCTTCTTTATTGGTTACTTTTGTTCCTTCAACTCTTATTCAAATTAGAGGCTATGATTACGCATGTCACACCACTTGAAGTATTTCTCTTCAACTTTACTCACGGAATCAGTTACTTTCTTGAAGTATTTCTCTTCAACTTTACTCACGGAATCAATCACTTTCTTCTTTATTGGTTACTTTTGTTCCTTCAACTCTTATTCAAATTGGGTAGCTGAAGAATCCGTGCCACTCCCAGGAATGATGTGAAATGGTTCTTGTTTTGTAGCATGTCACACCACTTGCTATGATTATGCATGTCACACCACTTGAAGTATTTCTCTTCAACTTTACTTACGGAATGAATCACTTTCTTCTTTATGGTTACGTTTGTTCCTTCAACTCTTATTCAAATTGGGTAGCTGATGAATCCGTGCCACTCCCAGGAATGATGTGAAATGGTTCTTGTTTTGTAGTAGATGATTTCTGTTGTTGAGGAATCAAAGCTTTCTGTTGCTTGCTTTGCGGTTTGTGAATGTTTGTTTTAGCTGATGACTTCCACTTCTATAGATCTTCTACGGATGTTGATTTTGATGAAAGATGAACATTTTTCTTCTTCCGTGGATGTTCTACTGATGATGTTGTCTTTGGATTTTCTACGGAAGGAGATTTTTGCTGCTTGTTAAGCTCATGAATTCTTTCATTCAATTGAGCTATTCTCTTGTAGATGGTCTTCAGCATGTTTCTTTGATTGCGAGGATAAGGTAGCTTAATCTACTCATGAAATTTGGGCATGATAGGTTCAATTAAAAAATTCTTTCCCTTACCAAACGCATTCTTTTCCATACCAACCCATCATATTTTTGCTCATTATGTTCATCTGACTCATTGAAATCATCACAGCCATCAAAGTCAAATTCTGATTCAACTTGTTTTAAAACATCTGGTTCCAAAGACACAGTTTCACTCACCTCAGAATCATCACCGTTTACCAATTGATTAATTTAGATTTTGGTTCATTTTTGGTGCTTGGCATAAAATGGTTTGACGGACTTTTGGTTATAGACTAAGGTAAAGTGGTATAATTATCATTCTGAGGGGGTGCAATAGCATTAAAACTCAACCCATACCTGTTCTTTGATTCAATATGAGAATTTAACAATTTCTCATATTGTTAAAGAGGTGGTCAGATACTCAACATGGGCTTTTATATTGTAGTTTAGAAACAATTTTATCCAAATCTTCTTGTAAAGAGGCGATTTTGATCTGATATAATTTATGTTCTCTTACATGAGATTCATTCAAAATCATTGTTTCTTTTACTTTGTTAGCCAGTTGTTTAGCATGGACTCTATATCTTTCTACCTCTTCAACATAGCTGGATGAACACAATCTATCCCTTACTTCTCTTGCCATAGGAGGGACTTTGTTTTCCATGTTGGCCATCAATGCTTGATTTTCTTCCAAACCTTCATTCTCATACATAATCCAATCATAAGTTCCATCTTGCAAATGATCAACCCAGTTTCTTTGGTTTTCCTGGTACCTATTGATAAACTTGTGGCTCGTGGGGATGAGTTTGTAAATTGAGGCTGTTTGAAGGTTCTTTGATTTCCTAATTATTGTTGTTACAGGTGTTGTTAAGCTTGTGACAAGTCATTTATGGATTGCTGATTGCATTCTCTTGATAAGTGACCATGCAGATTGCATTTGTAGCATATCACCTTTGACTTATCAACACCAATCTTTGTTGTTCTCCCTACAACAGCCAATCCTTTATTTCCTCTTAAATACATCTTGGCTCTATATGCAATCATGGCCATTTGCCATTGCAGACCCGTCTCTTCTACTTCATCAGGATGTAATTCTTTAGGATCTTGCTAGCAAATGTGCGTAGGGGTCAAGGTGCTACCCTGATAAGCTTGAAAGCTTGAACTGAATGCTACAAAAGCTGCCTTCTGCTCTTCTGAATCTAGAACCACAGTGATTGGTTCAGTTTGATGATTGTTTTTGTTATAAGAGGATCCTTTTGTTGCGATAGCACTTGGGCTTTTTCCCTCATCATGTCTCCCTTTCTCTTTCCTTGTTGCATTGTTTTGAGAGTTTGATTTAGATGGTCTTAAAGCGTAAAAACCAACTTCTTCTTCATCATCACTCAAAGCACAAGAGCTTCCAACTTTCTGATAAAGTATGGATCATCTTTTTGTTTAATTCTCATTGATGTACTTCAACTCCTGGATGTTCATTTCAGTAACCAGTTGCATGAACCTATGGAGTTGTTAAGAAACAGATTAACCCTTAATATGATGGAAAGTTTCATATTGTAAATAGAGTGTATCCTTCCTTATGCTTCTGATCTCATCACTCCCTTCACAAAGAGTGTGAAGAATCTTCCACAATGAGTTTGCTGTTTTGTATTCTTCACACCAGATTAAGAGGCCTTCAGGTGAAGCCATAGTAAGCATACTATAGGCTTTAATGTCAATTTTGACCGTCTTTGCATCTTCAGGTGATAGATCCTTCAGACTTACAGGCTAATTATTGTCCTTGAAATCAGGTCCAAGTGTTGGTGGAATGTAAGGACCTTTAGTGATGGACACCCAAAAATTAGAATCAGTGTAATTGATATGATTCCTGAATCTGATTTTCCATGTTTTAAAATAAACTTTGTTTTCCAATAATTGAGTTACTCATTTTAGTTAATTTTATGATTGTTAACTAAAACAAGATTTCCTTTGTAAATGAACTAATTAATGACAAACACTTAATTATCAATTAATTAAAAACTAAATGTCAAAATTAGTTAATCCTCTTAATAAATTCTCAAACGATATGGAATTGAGGATGTTTGATGATGGGATCTGTTCAAATTTGTTTGAACAACCATTGATTATAGATCAATAACACAAATCCATGGATCAAAACGATTTTGACGTAGATCGGTGATAATCGAGCAATGGAACATTACTTGATGAACGATAAAACAGGTTTTGATGATTTTAAATTGATTACACCAAATTGTTTAGTAGAATTCCTTCTTTACCTATCGATTAGCTTAACTCAACATAATTTTTTATTAATTCGTTCAATAACACACACCCTAATGCAATTTTACACGAAATCAATAGATCTAACAAAAAACTTGACAGATCTAATGATATAAAAAACTATTTAGATGAATCTAACACTGAAAGATCATTTGATCCAGATCAATGAGCACGAGGCTCTGATACCACCTTTAAATCCAAGGATCAAACATGAATTATATGTTTAGATTGTATAAATAGTGATCGTGGAATTATCACTACTCGTTGTTTAATTAACTGTTGATGAAATAGTAATTGTAATATGAATCAACAAAAAATAAATCAGATAAATGAAAAGCAGATGAAAGTAATAGATGAACAAACAAACTTGATTCAAATGTTTCCTATTAATACAGAATAATGATTACAATTTGAATAAATGATGATTGATTGATCGCTATTGTTTGTTTGCTATTGTTGTTCTTGCTATTGATGATTGCTAGGGTTGTGATGATGGTAAGGATCTCTGGTTGTTATCACCGTCGTTTGTTATGGTTAGGGTTCGGTGGTTTTCCTAAAAGCGTGCACCTATGCCTTGTATTTATAGGCTGAGAGATTTACTTTTTTAGGGCAACAGTAACTTTCTTTCTATTCTTATCATGGTAAGAAAGTTACTCAGAGAATGTCCTTGATGTGACTTGATTTTTGGCTAAAGTGAAGTCGTCCGCAGATGTCGACTTGATGACATCACTTTAGTGAGATTGACTAGTTGACTGGAAGTACATGCATGGATTGTTCTTCCGTAGGACTTTATCCATCCGTAGGAGTTGGTCTTCCGTAGAATTTGGCCTTCCATAGGAGTTAGTTTTGCTTGCTCTTTCATCCGCGGCAAGTTGTTCTTCGACAAGAGATACACGGATGCATGAGTCCTTGTTTTGTAGGAGGTGGGACCGACATCTGGATTTTAAAGTTTATCTTTTTGCATTAATTTTGTCTCAAATCAACTTCATATCTATACCATCTATGGTTCCCCCTCTTTACATATTTTTATTCATCTACAAATCTCTTTAACCTAATTTGTTCTTGCTTTCTTCATCATAAAGCTACTCATAAATAGCCAACCATGATCCACAAAACCAACCAGATTTTTCCATGGATATACACAGGTTGTTCTATAATCATTTGAGAAAGATCATGGTTTCTCAGATGATTGTTGTTTCTTGACTATAGCCAAGTACTTCACATCCTTTACCATAGATCCTTCACTATATGAATATAAACTTTTAGAGTTTTGGAGGACCTGACAAGAGGTCATTATGGATAGGGAGAAGGCACTGTGTGCCACAGTGCTAGGTAGGACAAGTTTTATCACTCCAGTCACCATTAACATCCATCTCAGTCTGAATGATGAAGAAGGTGAATTGTCCTTCCCAAAATCTATTGTGAACCAGTCCTTTAGGAAGATTGGCTATGAAGGTGATTACTCCATAAGAACCTTCAGGAAAGGGAAGGTGTCCTACATGTGGAAGTACGTCCTCCATATGGTCACTCACTCTCTATAAAACAAGAGTGGAAGTTGGACTCAAATCCTAGAAGACCATTCCTATATAGTCCATGTAACACCCCACCCGAAACCCGGGCGGACATGAACACTTGATACAACTTACAACGAAAGCAAACTGAGTTTTCATTTCAAACATACAACATTCTGAGTACCATACATTATTTAATTATAATATCAAACAACTATATACTTTACCAGCTCTAATTTCACTGTCTCCTCATTGTTCCTAGAGTAGTCTCACTGATGACCTGTTGAACATATACTCAAAAAGACGTCAGCTAATGCTGGTGAGCTCATGCTATACAGTTCACAAAATTAACTTAAAATAAGTAATTGATCCTTGGTAAAGGGTACTTGTTCCTTATAGTGACTTTATTCAAGTTGTTGGACCCTGAAAGGATCATACATGCCAATTCAAATAGTGGATGATGGTTGTTCTGCTGAAATCTCCTTAATGCCAAGAACCAGTGCGGATGAAGAATCTGCATCAACAAAAGAAGACAAGTGTCAGCTATCCGCATTTGTACATGCGGATGACCAAAGAACGGATGCTGACCAGTATTTGTTCTTCCGCATTAACAAATGTGGAGAGCCGAACAAATGTTGACAGAAGATTTACTCATACACATTAACTAATGCGGATGCTCAGCAACAAATGCGCTAAGTGTTTGTTCATCCTCATTTGTTAATGCTGATGACCAAACACTAATGCGGTTGAAGAAAAACAAATGATGATGAAGTTCAACACATCCGCATTAGTCAATGCGGATGAACAAAACAAATAATGATGAAGACCTTTTGTACTTAGACTAGATTATTTATAGGGGTATTTTAGTCTTTTGTAAAGGTTTCTTGTCAGCCTATAAATAGAATAGACAACCACGTATGTGAGGTGACTTTAGACTTTAGACTTCGACTTAGACTTTTGACTTTAGTCTAACATTAGACAATCAGAATATCAAAGTCTTTTATCCACAAGGTGTCGTGTTACTGTATAGTGCTCAAACCCTAGCATTTATTATAACTGTTCATCTTAATCAATAAAAGAGCATTTATGAGTATTTCTTGCATTTAATGTTCTGTGTTTGTATGATTCCGCCATATAATCACTGACTCAATCATCATATTCGGTCCTTGTTGTTTCACAGCAATAGAGAAATTCATTCTAACAAAAACGCAGTCAATTGGTATCAGAGCTTTGGCTCTCGGTTCTTCTTTAGATCTGCATAGATCTAAGCTGAACTCGATTGATCTGGTGATTGAGTTGCTGGTAGAGTGTTCGACTACCAATATTCAGTATACAAGTTCAATATCTGCTGAAATACTTTGACAGTCACTGTTCATTCATCATCAACCTCTAGAAACAAATCTGTGAACAGTTGCTTCAATATAAAATCATACTAAAAACTAAATCAGAAACTTAACAAAAGAAGTTCTAACAAATTTCTGCTCTACACTCAGCAGATCTAGTTATATAAGACTGTTTTGGACTTACTGGACTAGGAGGACTTAATAATCAACCGAATCAGTACTTAAACAAGTTATAAATAGCATATTAAAATGGATTCACATAACTTCTCTGAGCTTCGTCATACTCCTAAACCTCCTATGCTTAAACACAAATCTGAGTTTAAGCAATGGAAGATTAGGTTTATGAATTACATTACAGGTGTAGATCTCGAATATTGGATTTCCATATGTAAAGGCCTCACATTCCAGTGACACTTTCTGCTAATCAAGCTGCTCTATACAAAACCTCAAGAATACCCATAAAGGATCTTACTCTTGATGATGATGACTACAAAAAGATAAAAATTGATCTCAATGCTTATTCCATTCTAAGTCAAGCACTGAAAATGGATGTGCTGAAAAGGCTTGAGAAGTATGGAACAGCTAAAGCTTTATGGGATGCACTGCTAATTATGTGTGAAGGCAGCAGTGAAGTAGCTGAAATTAACAAGGATAAACTTGTTAATCAATATGAAACCTTTCATCACTCCAAGGGGGAGTCAATCTCTAAACAACTGCATAGATTTGTGCAGCTGGTGAATGATTTAGAGATTATGCGGGTCACATATAAAGTCAAATAGTTGAACAAAAAGATGCTTCACAGCCTTCCTGAAAGCTGGAAAGAAAATGTTACCATGCTAAAGAACACTCTTGATCTAGAGAGTACCACCTTGGACATCATGGTAGCCAAAATTGAAGCTCTTGAACTTGATGAAGGGAGCAGGAACCTTGGTGGACCTAGAGTTGTTGAAGCATATAAATTTCCATCAGACACTCACTCAGTGGAAAATGCCTTCATTATTAAAGATAATGATTTTCTCTCCTTAAGAGATCAAGTGAAGACAAATGTTTTCATTGCTGCTCCAGCAACAAACAAGCCATCAACATTAGCTCAACCAACAGGGTTCACTGCCACTCCCACTGGTATGTCCAAAGACCAAAGATCTGAAGAGCAAAAGGCTACTTATAATGCCTTTGTTGCAAGCATTGAAGCACACTTGGGGGGTAGACTCACTTCTGCCCACCTGATCCAAGAAGACTTGGAAGAAATGGATCCAGATGATGTGGAAGAAATGGATCTGCAATGGCAAATGGCTATGATAGCAATGAGAGCTAAGAAGTTCTTCAGAAAAGGGAGAAGCTAAGTTTGAATGAAAGTTGTCACACCCCCGGCCCAGGTAGAGTGGGACGTCACGGATTAGCAACAACATACATGGCAGCGGAAACAAACCAATATAAGAGCACAAATGGAGAGAACATCACATGGCATTTCAAGTTTTTAAAAGACACTGAGCTGGAAACAGATCCAGCCCCAAATGTTTACATGTTTCAACATAAATTAAATAGTCATTGTATCAAATTGTTCAAGTCACAAATTGGTCACACAAACAATGCCATGGTCTCGAGGTTGAGTCTCAGTCATCCATAATAGCTAAGAGTCTTCACGGGTTTCCTGAAACATGCTCAAAAGAAAATAGTGTCAACTAAAAAGTTGGTGAATTCAAGTGCTTATAGTTTCAAAAACAATAAAAGGAATTCTTAAAGTCCACAGTAAAGGTTTTAGAATCAAGTGTGAAAGCTTATGAAGAATCTCATTTGATTTTAAAAGCATCATTTTTAGTATCAGTCATCGTGGGGTATCACAATCAACCCTGCACTTGGTCCCCGGCTGGCGTCTTCTAAACTTGTGTTTAACCGGATATTCCCGAAGGAAGGAACCAAGCCTCAAATCAGTGAACCATACCTGCTAGGATGGTTCACCATAGTTTCTTAATCAAAACTTTTTACATGCCACATACGATCACTCAGGATCTTAGTGGGGTACCTCCCTGTAGCGGGAGCCACTGTGTGTGGGGGATTCCCCAAATAGATCTATCCATATAAAGCAAGCGGTTCACAAAAGAATTAATGATCATGATATAATTGTCAACAGGTATCCAAAAGTCCCACATACAATCATCAAGTAAAGCACAATCATAGTTCATAAAAGAAAGAGCATGTTTCTCCCAAAAACAGTAAGTAAAAAGGGATCACTAGAACTCACCTTAGATGTTAAGCAAAGAAATCCTTCGTGTGCCGGGAATATCTCAAGTCTAGCACCCTAACATGAATATATTAAATGATTAGATACTGCTCTAAACCTATTTAAGGTGCAACAAGAGTGTCTAAGTCTTAGTTGGTCGGATTCGACTTTGATTCGGTTAGGGTTTGTATGAAAAGTTTCCTTTTATGGAAAGTCATGGTTTCTCATACAATCAAGGGTTTCTACATTACGAACTCAAGAATATATGGTAAATATGCTATTCAAGTGACTAAAGTGCTTATTGGAGTCGATTATGATGTTTAACAAAATTTTACAGTTTAGCCCCTGAAGTTTCAAAATTGACAATTTCTACCCTTAAGTTTGGTTTCTTGTATTAGATGACCTTTATAACCAAAAATCAGGTTCAACACTTTAATCTAACTTAATTTAAGAACATACACTCAAATTCTGTTTATGGACTCGGTTTATAAATTACGCGTTTAACGTTGCCTGTTACGGTAAAACCGAAGGGTTTAAGATGGTTACCTATGAGTTTTCATGTTTTTGAGTCTAGGACCAGTAGCTAACTTTTTAAAGTCATTTTTATAAGTTTCCAACCTTTTAAATCACAAAAATTGCCTCTAGTAGTGGAAAGACTCGTTTTTACGTTTAAACCGCTAAAACACGTTTTTAACCGGCTTTGACCATTTTGAAAGTTTGTTTGACCAACCTTTCTACTTTGTAAGTTATTTTATCATTTATACTACTGAAATAACATGTTTTATATAATTTCTAACTTTATACTCATTTTTCTTAGATTTTCCTTAAAAACGTCTCTCGGTTAGTACCCGTTTTCACTTAAAAATCCGTTTAAATTACATTTTGACCACTAAAAATTCCCATTGACTCCAAAACACTTTATTAATCCTTAATGAACCTGGAATTCTATTTAAAAAGTTTATAGCCCAAGTTTTCTTGTTTTTAAGTAATTTTAACATGTTTTCGGGTCCCGAAAGTGACCAAAATGGGTCTAAACACAACATGTCCATTGTTCCAGAGATTAAAAAATATTAAAACTATTAATATTGATCAAAACCTACTGAAATAACATTCCAAAATTGTGGCCTAGTTGTTGTACACATCCATAGCCTTCAAATACATAGAAAATGTCCTAACCGACCATTACACACGTGTAAATCATTGTAACTTGAGTTTAACCACTACCAAAACTTCATTTAACTTAAAAATCAGATTTTTGGGGTGTCTAAAACTTAGTTTTGATCAGGTTATGACCCTTGTTTGAGAGGGTTTTGAAGAAAGTGTTTAAGGTGTGTTGTAACTTGTAGAAAGAGGGGTTTTTCATGGTGTTCTTGTGCTAATACCTTCCATTCATGGTGTACAACCATTTGTGACATTAAAAATAGATTATTAGGAGTTTAATGAGCCATTAGAAAGAAGGTTACAAGGTTAGTTCTCAAAGGTTACAAGATACACAAGTTGGATGGTGAGAATCACCCAAAAAGAGGGTTTTCTAGGTGTAACCCTGGTTACACCTGTAGATTGACGTGTTATACTTGTAGGATACCTTCAAGAACGTGGAAATCTCTCCAAGAACAAGGTAGTAGTGAGAAGTTTCTGCTACAACAAGAAGGAATAGGGTTTTTAGGTGAAAAATGAAGACAAACTTGAGAAATGACCAAAAACGAACATATGGAGCTTACACTTGATGTATCTCACGGTTTGGAAGGTGTGGATGGTCGTGAATGGATGAAATCTCCTTGGACTTGACTGTAGAACCTCGAACAAAAGCTGGAACTCATGGTTTTGCAAGGTTCAAGCACCAAAGGCTTCACAAAGAGACACCTTCTTGCGGTTTAGGTGTTGGCCGATGTAGTTGTTGTTGTAGTTCACGATTTGGGGCTGGAAATGAGGCTGAAATGGAGAGGGAAATGAGGGAGGGAGTGTGTTCTTCAGCTGAGAATTCGAAAATAAGAGAGAGAAGAGGAGTAGAAGGAGTGTGTCTTGCAAATGGAGAATTGCGTGTAAGGAGAATGGTGAATTAGGAAAAGTTGAGTGTAGTGGTGGGCAAGGGAGTCCATTGGTGGACATGGGGCAGCCGATTTTGGCATATTGTGGGGGTTTTTCTTTTTAGTTTTTAATTAAAAATAGTATTAGGTGGTATTTGTTTTGTAGTATTATGTAGATATAAGATGGTAATATTTAGTTAGTTGGTAATTGTTGTGCATGTTCTAGCCGTGGGTTTTAGTGTGTGTATGCACTCATTCTTAATTGTTCCACTAATACTTTGAAATTCCTACTTCGGGTGACTAATTAATATTCCCGGGCACTAATTTTCTAAAAGACAAGACTTGAAATAACTAAATTCACAAAAATTACATAGAATCATAAAAATAAGTCAAATAACAAATGGTGATTCTAACGTTATTGATATAACTAAATTGTTTCTATTATTAGTACTCATAAGATGGGATATGATGCAATAAATTAGGGTTTAGATTAGTGATCTTGGGAGCGGTTGTCACATTCTCCCACCGTTTAGGAAATTTTGTCCCGAAATTTTAGATTCGATTAGAATTTGTACTGGTGGGTTTAAAGAGATGCGGGTAGTTCTTCCTCATCTCGTCTTCACGTTCCTAAGTGAATTCCGGCCCTCGTCTCGAGTTCCATCTAACCTTAACCTTGGGTATGCGGCTTCGCCTGAGTTGCTTAACCAAGCGGTCCGTGATCTCTATGGGTTCTTCCATGAAGTTCAGCTTATCATTGATTCTTGTCTCCTTTAACGGTAGCTCCAAGGTTTTGTCTACCAGACACTTATTCAAGTTTGACACATGGAAGGTGTCATGTATATGACTCAATTTCTGAGGTAGTTTCAACTTGTAAGCCACACGACCAATTCTTGCAAGTATTTCGAATGGTCCAATGTATCTTGGGCTTAACTTTCCTCTTTTTCTGAACCTCACCATTCCTTTCAATGGTGCTACCTTCAGCATTACTCTATCACCTATCTGAAACTCTAATGGTTTGCGTCTCCTGTCAGTGTATTTCTTCTGACTGTCCCTTGCTACCCGTAGACGTTACTTGATTTTGAAAATCTTATCGGTGGTTTCCAATACGATGTCGGGTCCCAGCACTTGGCTATCACCAATTTCGTTCCAACTCAAGGGTGACCGACATTTCCTACCATAGAGAGCCTCATACGGAGCTGAATTGATACTTGCGTGGTAACTGTTATTATAGGAGAACTCCACCAACGGAAGATGGTTATCCTAGTTCCCACCAAAGTCAATCACGCAAGCTCTCAGCATATCTTCTAAAGTTTGAATAGTCCTTTCGCTTTGACCGTCAGTTTGCGGGTTGTAAGCCGTGCTTAAGTCCAGCCGGGTTCCTAAAGCTCGTTGGAGTGATTTCCAGAAACGCGAAGTGAAACGACTATCACGGTCGGAGATTATTGAAAGTGGCACACCATGCCTAGCCACTATTTCATTGACATGTAGTTGAGCCAGTCTTGACATGTCATAGTCTTCCCGAATTGGTTAGAAGTGAGCTGATTTGGTTAGTCTATCCACTATTACCCAAATAGCATCATGAGCTCTGGACGTTCTGGGTAACTTAGTAACAAAATCCATCGTGACGTTATCCCATTTCCATTCTGGGATTTCTGGTTGCTGCAACGTCCCTGATGGTTTTTGGTTTTCAGCTTTTACCATGGCACAAGTTAGACATTTTCTGACATAAACAGCGATTGATTTCTTGATTCCAGGCCACCAGAAAAGTGCCTTCGAATCCTAGTACATTTTATCACTTCCAAGGTGAACTGAATACCTAGATTTGTGAGCTTCGTCGAGAATTACCTCTCGAATTCCCCCATGCTTTGGTACCAAGTTCTCCCTTCGCACTTATATGTACCATCATTTCCTGTTTCAAATCGCTTTTCCATTCCAGTTAATCCTTCTCCCGCTAAATTTTCCTCCTTTAATGCTTCGCTTTGAGCTTCTTTCAGCCTTGCAATTAAGTCGGTATACACACTTATCCTTAAGGCTCGTACACGAAGAGGTTTTTCTCTCTCCTTTCTGCTCAAAGCATCGGCCACCACATTGGCCTTACCGGGATGATAACGGATTTCACACTCGTAATCGTTTAACAACTCAACCCATCTTCTTTGACGCATGTTTAACATCTTCAGGTCAAGAATGTGTTGCAAACTTTGATGGTCAGTGTAAATGACGCACTTCATGCCATAGAGATAGTGCCTCCACATTTTGAGAGCAAACACCACGGCACCTAATTCCAGATCGTGCGTATTATAGTTTTTCTCGTGATCGTTTTGCAGTCTAGATGCATAGGCAATGACCTTGTTGCGTTGCATTAGCACACATCCTAACCCCTGACGCGAGGCGCCACAATAGACTACAAAGTCTTCGACTCCTTCAAGGAGGGCCAGAATAGGTGCACTGCATAACTTTTCCTTGAGCGTCTCAAAGGCTTCATCTTGCTCTGGTTCCCACACAAAGGTTTTGTTCTTCTTAGTCAGTGCGGTCAATGGTTGCACAATGCGCGAGAAGTCCTTTATGAATCGTCGGTAGTATCCGGCCAATCCTAGGAATTGCCTAATCTCAGTGGGAGTTTCAGGAATCTTCCAATTCTTTATGGCTTCAATCTTGGAAGGGTCAACTTGAATCCCATTCTTATTCACTACACGCCCTAGAAATTGGATCTCTCGTATCCAAAATTCATATTTAGAAAATTTGGTATATAGTTGCTCATTCTTGAGTAGCTCAAGAATTAGTCTGAGATGCTTCTCGTGCTCTTCCTTATTACTGAAGTAGATCAGAATGTCATCGATGAACACAATCACAAACTTGTCGAGATATGGGCGGCATACACGGATCATGAGATCCATGAATGCTGCTGGTGCATTAGTCAGTCCAAAGGGCATGACTAAGTACTCATAGTGTCCATACCTAGTTCGGAAAGCCGTCTTGGGTATGTCTTCTTCTCTTATCTTCAGTTGGTGGTAACCGGATCTTAAATCTATCTTGGAAAAGTAGCTTGCTCCTTGAAGTTGATTGAATAGGTAGTCTATCCTCGGGAGAGGGTAACGGTTCTTTATGGTCAACTTATTTAGCTCTCGGTAGTCAATGCACATGCGTAAGGTTCCGTCCTTCTTTTTCACAAATAACACCGGAGCACCCCATGGAGAGACACTCGGACGTATGAATCCTTTGTCTAATAGTTCTTGACTTTGCATCATCAGTTCCTTCATTTCAGGAGGGGCGAGTCGATACGGCGCTTTGGCTACCGGTGCAGCGCCAGACGTCAAATCTATTTGGAACTCAACTTGTCGATTCGGGGAAGTCCTGGTAGGTCTTCCGGAAACACTTTAGTGTATTCAGAAACCACTGGGATATCTGAAATCTTCATCTCCTCTTTGGTCTTCATCACGTAGACTATGAAAGCTGAGCATCCCTTCCTTAAGCTCTTGGTAGCTTTTAAATTGGATATCATGGGGCATAAAGCGTTACTCCTTTCTCCTTGCACCACTAACACTTCTTTGTCATTCAACGGTATCTTGAGTAGGCGTTCATCACAAACAATTTCGACTCTGTTCTTAGCTAGCCAGTCCATGCCAACAACCACATCAAATCCTCCTAACTTAATGGGCATCAGATCTATTTTAAACGTATTTCCATTTAGATTCATTGAACAATCCTTGACGATTTCATTAGTTTCTAAAATGTTGCCATCAGCTAATTCGACGGTAAACGTATTAGCTAAGGTACACGTAGCTAGGTCAATCAAGGATCTAAAAGCACTAGAGACACAACTAGCAGTCGCTCCAGTATCAAACAAAACGGTAGCAGGCGTTAACCACATCAGGTTCCTTTCGGGCTCCAATTGGGTCCATCACAAAAGCTCTTCCCTTAGGCTTATTGGGCTTGGCATCCTTATCTCTACCCAGCTTAGGACACTTGCTACTCATGTGTCCTAGATCCTCGTATTCATAGCATTGCTTCCCTGGTATGAAAGTACAATCCTTGATCAGGTGCCCAGTCCTTTTGCACCTAAAACAGGGCATTGGGTTGCATTCCCCTTGATGGTGTAGCTTGCACTTGTTGCAAAATGGGCTTGTTCCCGTATACAGCCTCCGGGTCTTGCTTCCCTGATCATCACGTCTCGCACCTTCGAAACTTTTCCTTCCTGACCCGCTACTACTTCCAACTGCTTTCATTGCTTCAAACCAGCTTTTTTTCTCTCCAACAAACTTCTTCTTCTCATCACTCCTAATTTGCTCAGTCCATCTAGCCCTAACTAGGTCATCGGACAAACTGCAGGTGAGGTCAACTGCGCATTGTAGAGTCAAGGGCTTGGAGGATCGGACCATTCCTCTAACTCTGTGATGTAGCCCCCAGATGAATCGTGCTACACCTTTGGATTAGGGTGTCACCAGGTGTGGCACCAGCTGGGATAGGGCTAAGAAATGATTGATGTACTCCGTGTAATTGGGACCTTTAATCTCCAGGCTCAGGAACTCCGATTCTAGCTTCTCAAGTAAATTAACAGGGCAATACATGTTGGTTATCAGCTCTCTGAATTCGGTCCAACTTATTTACATTGCAGTATTCCTTCCCCGAGCTTGTGTGATCGTCATCCACCACTCCAATGCCGATCCTTTCAGTGACTGAGAAGCAAATCTCACCATGTGGTCCAGTTTGCATTCGCTGATGTCCAGTACAGCCTGCATCTCATCAATCCATCTGTAAGTCTCCATAGCACCCTCAGTGCCATAGAAGTCCTTAGGTTTGCATGCCATAAAGGTCTTATAGGAGCATCCATTCCTTTACACCTCAAATTCCTCATTGTTTTCAGTCCCATTACTACCTCCGGCATCGTTCCGGTCAGCATGATCTGAGCGATGATGGTTGGTATCGCGTGAGCAATTTGCTGTGCTATGAGATTTGCTATCCTCTCGTCATTCACTCGGTTGGCATTCCCCCCGATGGGAGTCTCTAAAGGAGTAGGAGGTTGATTTCTGGTTCGCCCTGTTCCTTCATGATGACCTCGGTAGGCTCCTTGTCTCTCGATATGTGTTCCTCTTCTGGTAGGCATTCTGATAGTATCACAGATAAAGTCGTTTTAGCGTCTCATAATTTGTTTCAAACAATCTATGCATCACTTCCCTATTAGGCTTCCTCTATATGAGGAGTGAATACGGTGTATAATTGTACACAACCTTCCAATATCCCACAGATTACTAATTTAAACAATTTAAACAGTCATAAAGAATGGCATGGCCCAACACCATGAAATACACAACACATGACAGATAATCATAAATGTTTCAACAACATTATATCGTAGAAATCAATTCAAAATAAGACAAAGTCAATAGTATCAGAGTCTAGCTCTTACAAAGTGGAAGGTGCCATCACCCCCATGAATAACAATAATAATATTAATAATAATGTCAGATAATGATAAGATTGTTTCCTTCAACTGTTCAAAGACAGATATTCTTCTTCCTTCCACATGTCACCTTCATATCCACTTTTTCTTTAGCCATCCCATCCATCTAGAGCTCTTCTTCCTGTGCTCCTGCTCCTACCTCTGCACCCCGTGTGACGCCATCATAGCTTGGAATTAAGCAGACTGGGAGGTCCGGGTAGCGTGCTGAAGAGTCAGCTCGTGGTGACGGATGGTCCTCAAAAGCTCCTCCAGTGCTGCATCAGTGGGTCCTACGTCACTTGCCCGACGGCTGGATTGGGAGTACCTATCCCCTGCCAGTACGCTAGGGCCGTCGTACATGCTGTGCCTCGAAGGCATCCAGGGCTCCTCCTGTGGGTGGCGTCGGTGAGACCAAAGGTCCAGGTCTAGCACTCTTACATGGACGAGTGATGGTGCGTGCTCCCCTATTCCTAATAGGTGGGATAGGTAAGTGGGATGGAGCAGCAACATGCGACGAGTGGGAGCGCGTCCGACTCCTAGAAGGTGTCGTCGAAGAAGAGTCCTCGAAAGCTTCAGTGTCCTCTGATGTGACGGATATCCATCCTGGGTGTCGACACCTCCTAAGGCATTCCTCATACTCAGTGCGTGGTTTTGCCTTCTTGGTGTCCCCCGTTGGTGCACTGCTCTCAGTAGGGTAAGAAGGTGCCTTTCCCTTGTCAGCCAAAGTTTGTTTCCTGTAAAAAGACATCATGAGTAGTTTGGTTTCTCATAGCTCATGATAGTCTTACTAATTATAATATACTCATAGTACTAGTGATGGCATTAGTATGAGGAATCTCTATGTATTCCTCATCAATGATATTAGAATCAATTGTTTCTCAAAATAATGTCAGGCAAAACAGTTCATCTTTAAAAATCCATTTCAAATATCCAGTCAAAATAAGTTTCAAAGTTAATCAACATTAAACAGAAAAGTTCAAACATAACTTAGAGGTTCGTGATGGAAATTACACGTCCGGTAAATTCATGATTACATTGATCAAGTGTAATCATCAATTTACCCAACCCGATCATTCCAACACTTTCCCACAAGGACAGTCCTAGGGTATCAGGGTTGTAGCCTAGGGTCTACTATGGTATTCCCGACTTCTTTACAACCTTTGGCTCTAATACCAATCTGTCACACCCCCGGGCCCAGGTAGGGTGGGACGTCACAGATTAGCAACAACATACATGGCAGCGGAAACAAACCAATATAAGAGCTCAAATGGAGAGAACATCACATGGCATTTCAAGTTTTTAAAAGACACTGGGCTGGAAACAGATCCAGCCCCAAATGTTTACATGTTTCAACATAAATTAAATAGTCATTGTATCAAATTGCTCAAGTCACAAATTGGTCACACAAACAATTCAATGGTCTCGGGGTTGAGTCTAAGTCTTCTATAATAGCTAAGAGTGTTCACGGGTTACCTGAAACATGCTCAAAAGAAAATAGTGTCAACTAAAAAGTTGGTGAATTCAAGTGCTTAAAGTTTCAAAATCAATAAAAGGAACTCTTAAAGTCCACAATAATGGTTTTAGACTCAAGTAGCTTATGAAAAATCTCATTTGATTTTAAAAGCATCATTTTTTGTATCAGTCATCGTGAGGTATCACAATCAACCCTGCACTTGGTCCCCGGTTGGCCTCTTCTAAACTTGTGTTTAATTGGATATTCCCTAAGGAAGGAACCAAGCCTCAAATCAGTGAACCATACCTACTAGGACGGTTCACCAAAGTTTCTTAATCAAAACTTGTTACATGCCACATACGATCACTCAGGATCTCAGTGGGGTACCTCCCTGTAGCGGGAGCCACTGTGTGTGGGGGATTCCCCAAATAGATCTATCCATATAAAGCAAGGGGTTCACAAAAGAATTAATGATCATGATATAAGTGTCAGCAGGTATCCAAAAGTCCCACATACAAGCATCAAGTAAAGCACAATCATAGTTCATAAAACAAAGAGCATGTTTCATCCCAAAAACAGTAAGTAAAAAGGGATCACTAGAACTCACCATAGATGTTAAGCAAAGAAATCCTTCGTGTGCAGGGAATATCTCAAGTCTAGCACCCTAACATGAATATATAATGTGATTATATACTGATCTAAACCTATTTAAGGTGCAACAAGAGTGTCTAAGTCTTAGTTGGTCGGATTCGGCTTTGATTCGGTTAAGGTTTGTATGAAAAGCTTCCTTTTATGGAAAGTCAAGGTTTCTCATACTATCAAGGTTTCTACATTACTAACTCAAGAATATATGGTAAATATGCTATTCAAGTGACTAAAGTGCTTATTGGAGTTGGTTATGAAGTTTAACAAAATTTTACAGTTTAGCCCCTGAAGTTTCAAAATTGACAGTTTCTACCCTTAAGTTTGGTTTCTTGTATTAGGTGACCTTTATAACCAAAAATCAGGTTCAAGACTTTAATCTAACTTAATTTTAAGAACATATACTCAAATTTTCAGTTTATGGACTCGGTTTATAAATTACGCGTTTAACGTTGCCGGTTACGGTAAAACCGAAGGGTTAAAGATGGTTACCTATGAGTTTTCATGTTTTTGAGTCTAGGACAACTTAGGGTGACTAACTAATATTCCCGGGCACTAATTTTCTAGGTAAAAAGTACATCAGATAAAGCATGTAATGTAAAAGTCTTCGGAAGAAATCTGTCTTCAATGGTTGGCTTTGGAAGACTTTGTCCTTGAAGCTTCGGAAGACTTCATCTTTTGGCTTCGGAAGATATTGGTCTTGGCTTCGGAAGATTTCACACTTAGAATAATTTTCAAGTCAGTTTGAATCTTCCGAAACATTCCACTTCAGTGTACATCTGCATGCATGCAGGAAAGACTCTAAGTGTTTGGGTTGCATCAGACTTACTAATAGCCTTACAAACTCCCCCTAGGCTGAAGCTACCAAAACACCTTAAGACACTAGATATTGACAGTCCTCATTATGATGATAACCATCCCTTTTCTTCATGAGATGGTTAGGATCACTCAGACACTCATAGTATCTTCTCATGTCAAAAAGATCATGTAGAGGTAGATTGAACATATCCTGCCATGTCTAGACATGTTCAATACCTTGATCTCTTATGACATGCCATCTTTCTAGATTTGTGCTTGAATTGGAGTTGGTGGGGCATCCTCTTGTTGCACATCCTCAGGATGTTCTGACTCATCCTGAGGTTTGGAGGTGGATGTTTCCTTCTTCTTCTTCTTCTTTGACTTTAGTTTGGAAACCATCCTTTTCCTCCTCTTTGAACTCTTTAACTGAGAAGACTGGCCTGCAGCACCTGATTGATCTTCTTTGTCCTTCTTAGTTGGGTCTTCCTTCTCACAGGTTCAGATTGAGAGGGGACAGATCCCTACTGTGGATCAAAAGTGGAAGTTTGCTGAGATTTAGCAGGAGGTTCAGGTTGTGTTGTCTTAGGTGTTTCAACCTTAACATCTACTTCCTGAGGGACCTGACTTGGTGGGGAGTGTAAGTCAACAAGTTCGCCTTTTTTTATCTTTTGCTTGATCACCCTAATGTGCTCATCCATAGTGGATAGAGACATGGGACCAAGTCTCCTTCCGGAGAATCCATATAGCTTCAAGAAACTCATCATCTTCAGTCTGTCAGCAGACTTCTTCAGATTCTTATGGATGATGGCTCTTGATTTTATAGCTTCTTTCCTGAACTTCCTTTTGGTGATCATTCTTTCTTTGGATACATCAAGTTCAAGTTGTTTGAGGTACTCAAACTCAATGTAATCAAAGGGTAAGGGATGAAGTGTATCAGCTTGATAGAGCCTGTGGCACTCAGGTAGTTGATCATGTTGATCCTATCTTTTTCTTTGTCTACCGGAGGTTCTTGTGGTACCACATCCTCTTATTCCTGAGTTTCTTGAACTGGTGAGAGAGTAGGCATGTGCTTATAGAGCCTCTTCATTCTTCTTTCTTCTTTGATTTTCAGAAGAAGCTCTGCATCCTCTTCTTCCTTTCTCTCTTTTGATAGTTCTATGTCAGCCAGTTCATTCAACTCATCTAAGGGGAGAGAAATGATATTATCAATATCATAGTTCCTAGTCTGCAAGTAGTTTATCCTGGCTACCGTTAACTCATCATCCTGAGTATTTGGTCTGGGGGCAGCCCTGATAGCACTTTCTATTAGCCTTGCAGACCCAGCAGAGGAACTTTCTCCCCTTAGCTTCCTTTTCCTCTCACTCTCCTCCTCCTCCTCAGTCTCCTCAGGAGTTAACTTCCTTTTCGCTTTGTCACTCACAGACCTTTGTGACTCAGGGTGGAGAGAGCTTTGGCCTTCATTGCTTGATGTAGCTTCCAAGCTCTGGCCAGAGAGTGGTTGAGATGCACCTTCACCAGTAGGTGTCTCATCAAGGGTTTAAACATCTGCAGTAGTTTGTGGTGAGACAGGGCTCTCAGGTTCTACCACTGGGCCATCAGTCAAGGTTTTCCCTTTGAAGTTAATCTCAGGGTCTGCCTCAACATCCAGTTGACCAATGGTATGGCCTGATTGCCTTTGTATTCCTCTAAGGCTGAACTTTGCGGTGTTCCTTTGTTGAAATCTTTGAAGAATAAGAGTTCTTCTAGTAGTATCATACCTCCACCTAAAAGTGTGAGCTAGAGTTGGTGCAGTATCATACCTCCACCTAAAAGTGTGAGCTAGAGTCGGTGGAGATGATACTGCTCTTGGGATGCCTTTCTTAAATAGACTCCTTATGACTAAGTCTGTGCTGTCAATATCAATATGGACTTGAGAAAGTTGCTAAGTATGCACAACTGCAAGTGAAGATGGTGAGTCCACAATGTCCATACTCCCTGAGGAACTCCAAGGTTCGGTGATTGTAATGACTTCCTCCCCCTTTTTGGTAGCTTCACCCACTTGCACAGGGGAGCTAGGAGTTAGGTCAATTACATCCACAGGTTGTTGTGTTCCTGGTTGAGTTTCTCTTAAGGGTCTTCTAGCTAGTTGTTCCTTGAGATAAGATATCTCAAGTTGCTGATCATTGACCCTATGTTGCAAGGTAGTCACCTGAGATCCAAGATGACTAACCTTGGAGACTAAATAGGTGCATGTTTTGGATAGTTTTTGCACCTTTAGTCTCAAGTTCCCCTCATCTTCATCAGAAGAATCACTTGGGGATGAGAGAATGGGACCAAAGTCCTCTTCTTCATCATAAGCATGGTGTTCTCGGCTGCTGGATTTCCTCTGCTCAGTGACAACTTCAGTTGAAGTGTGAATGGGCTGAGTTGCCATTGTTGAGGTCTGAATGATGTAATCACTTGCTGAAGTGAGAGCCTCTTCCATATGGATATCCTGAACATGTTTAGAAGTATCCACGTTAATGATGGGTGACTATTGGGGGCTAGACTTAGATGACTCAGGAGCACTCATCTCCCTTTGAAGAGAGGTGTAGTAGGAAGACTCATGATACTCGCTGTCAAGGTTTGGTATTGGTTGGTTTAAATCTAAAGGCTGGGGATGGTAGTTGTCCCCTGAAGGTTGTTAACTTGAGTGTTGAGACTCAGAGTGAAGGCTTAAGGCTGTTGGGCTTGTGAGCTCATCAGGCTGAGCATGAGGAACCGCAGCAGTTATTCTTGAAGTGATGGAAGTGGTTTGCTCCTTAAGGGAAGTGGGAGCTCCAGTCTCCACTTCCTCCTGTGTAGGTGAGTATATGGGGGCCTGCACAGACTTAGTAGCTTGTGCAGGGGTTCGTTTGTGTTTTCTTTGGTAGGTTGGGATGTAGAAGGTGTGGGTTTAATACTAGCTTGTGTTGCTAAGTTGTCACCTTGAGCAATGAGCTCTAACATTTTTAGGACAAGGGTTGTTTCTACCCCTGAGAAGCCAACAGTTGGCTTCTTCATGATTTTAAAGATGCGGGCTTCATCTGTCCCAATTTAAGAATATTACATGTTTCCCTCAACTGTGAGCCCTGTTCACAGTTGAAAATGTATTGAACATATCTAGGAAACATGTAATATTCTAAGGAGTCTAAGTTTGCTATTAAATTTGCATATATAAATTGAGAATACCTGAACTTGATCCCCTGAACTATTCCATGTACTATGAAGGAGAGATCTTCAGAAATCCGGTCCCATCCTCCATGCTTGTTAGACAAGCTGTGGATAACCACAGGAATAAATACTTCCACTTAGATGAGACCTTCCCTTTCCTGAAGGTCTTTACAGAGAAATCTCCTTCATAACCCATCTGCTCAAAAGAAGGGTTGACAGCTTCTTTTGGGAAGAACACCTCACCTTCTTCATCATCCAGCTGAAGATGAGTGTTGATAATGTCCGGAGTGATGAAGACTGTTCTTCCCTGCACTGTGGCAGATACTGCCTTCTCCCATCAAAAATGACCTCTTGGCAGGTCTTCCAGAATTGAAGCAAATGATCCTCATAGAGAGGAGGATCAATGGTAAGGGAGGTGAAGTAGTTAGACAGGGCCAAGAATTGGCATACCTCTGAGAAATGGGGATCTTTCTCAGATTTAACCGTGCAACCTGATTGTGTTGCATGTGTAACTGCATAGCAAAATCTGGGTCATTTCGTCTATCTAGGTTGGCCATTTTGAGTAAGCTTAGATGTGAAGGAAGGATGAACAAAGGCGGTTTTAGAGAGAAATCTCAGAATTTAGGTTTGGAGAGAAGAGGAAGACGATAAAAAGAGGGGGAACCGACAGGTTTTATATGTTTGGTTTGTTGGACCTTTATCAAAGTAGTTTAACATTTAGACATGAAAAACGCAGCGGATTTAAACCTTAATATGTTGATTCAAAGTCTGAAAATTAAGGTTCATTTCATAACAACAACAAACCCAAAATCATAAGGATCATTAATATGTGTTTGAACTAGCTATCAACAAGAAATAACAACCCAAACATGACATACAAACTACCTTTTGTATGCTGCTGAAAACATGGATGAAACACCTTCAAAAAGGGGCTGCTTAAAATGAGATTTGGATGAAGATGGGGCTGTTCTTGAATGGCCAAAACATCAAGGTAGATGTCCTCAAGCTTCCATACCCACAAGCATGATGCAAAACACCTTGCTTGCTAGGATTTGTCCACCAAAATCGCAAGAACATGGCTGCTGAAAACCGATTTTCAGCCTTGTTTTTCCTTCTTGGATGAGAGAAAAAATGATCTTGCATGTATGAGAGAGAGAGAGCTGAATGGGAGAGTGTGACTAGACTTAATTAGAGTGTAGTTTCAAGAAACAAAATGACCAAATATACCCCCAAAGGGGGCGGCCAATATTGTGTTTAAAATGGGTTCCCCCATTTTTAAACACTCACATAATATGTTAACTAGTTGTATTGTTAGTTACATAATTAACCTTTTAAATATATAACTAACACACACTCTTATTATTTGATGTTATTTAACAAACTTAAATAACATTACAAATAATGTCCATGAACAAAATATCCTTATAAGTTGTTCTTAATCACATACAATTTATTTAGAAAACCCATTTTCTAAATTGGTGCAATGATTTAATTGCATGATCATATCATCAATTAAATACATATTGGTGTTTGCTAAACTTGTTATTGGGTATGACCCGACTTGGATCATGACGTACTAACCACATCAATATTCGTGTGTCTTGGGCATAAAGAATCCAACAATCTCCCACTTGCACAAGATTCATAGAAGATTGATGCAAGAAGTAAATATCGCCTAACAATGGTTTACTACCCTTAATACGCATGACTAAGAAGCCATTCAATAACATCATCACCTTCAAGAATCCTACTTGAAATGATTTAGGTGAATCAATCATTTATCCTTTTGTTACAGATGTCATGTTAAATCCAAGGACACAGAATGATCATTCCTTGTTGATTTAACTTAATAAGGCCTTAGATATCATGCTCTCAACGAATCAGATGAACAAATTCCATCTTGACTACATACGTTTCTCATAATCACCTTATGTTACACCTAAACATAGCCTTATGTACTGACCATTATTTCAGAGCAGCGAAGAACTAGCTCAAGGTATAACACTTGGTGAATATCAAAACCCAATATGTATCTCAGGTCGGAGGATACCAAATGATATTCGGCTTTACTCAAATTTACTTATGATCAATCAATAAGATTTCATGTAGTAAGATTTGAGACGCGGGTCAGTCCAATATTCGTATCCCACGAATATCTATGAACCTTGGCAGCAACCAATTGTTCTATATTCATGCCTTATGAATATCCACCAATCCAAGTTCATAATAGTCTTACATTCATATTTGTTCCCACAAGTATGACCGACTACGGACATTTAGAATAAAAAATATATTCATGGATGTAAACATGCTAAAGGAGCATAACTCAAAATATCGCAAATATATAGATGAGTTAAATATTACAATTGTTCCATATTTTCAATATTAATACTAAAACAGATCAATTCCAATAACTAGAATATCGAAGTCCTAAGGCACAAGTGTGACTTTCATGCTTTGCCATTTCGACGAGCTTCGTGAGTGGATCCGCAATCTTTTGATCAAAGTGAACTTTGCGAATACATATCTTTCCCTTTTCAACTTCATCCCATATGTAGTTGAATCTCCGCTCATTGTGCCTAATCTTTTGATGTGAACGGGGTTGCTTGATTTGAGCAATCGCACCCTCGTTATCACAAAATATTTCTAAGGGGTCTTCAATGGTAGAGACCACCCTTAGATCGGCGATAAACCTTTTATGCATGCAGCTTCCCAAGCTGCTAATGAGGTGGCTACGTATTCGTATTTTGTAGTGGACAATGCTACCTCATTCATAATGGAGACATACCCCGATTGTGATCGAGGATCATCTCGATCAGTTTGGAAACTCGCATCCGTGTAACCCTTTACAACGAGTTCCATTTTATCAGAACCGTATATTAGAAACATATCCTTAGTCCTCCTAAGGTATTTCAATGTACTTTTAACAGCCATCCAATGGCTATTATCTGGATTCTGCTGATATCAACTTGTCATGCTTAACGCGTATGACACGTCCGGTCTAGTGCATATCATCGCGTACATGATGGATCCTATTGCAGACGCATATGGGATGTCCTTCATACGATCTTGCTCATCCTTTGAGCTTGGACTTTGAGATGCACTCAAGATTTTATCAATGTATGCACTTTGGTTTAGACCTATCAACCGCCTCGATCTATCCCTATAGATCTTTATTCTGAAAATATAGGCGGCTTCACCGAGATCTTTCATGGAAAAACAATTTCCAAGCCAGGTTTTAACACCTTCCATGGTTGGAATATCATTTCCAAATAGTAGTATGTCATCAACATACAACACTAAGAATGTAATGACGCTCCCACTAGCCTTTTATACACACAAGCCTCGTCAGCGTTCTTGATGAAGCCAAATTTCTTGATCTCTTCATCAAAACATTGATTCCAACTTCTCGATGCCTGTTTCAATCCATAGATTGATCTCTTTAACTTGCATACTTTATTAGGATGCTTTGGATCGACAAAACCTTCAGGCTGAACCATATGGATAGTCTCTTCGAGATGTCCGTTATGAAAAAGCGGTTTTGACGTCCATTTGCCAAATCTCATCATCATAATGAGCAGTAATGGCAAACAATATCCTAATAGACTTTAGCATTGCCACATGCGAGAAGGTTTCATAATAATCAACCACTTAAGTTTGAGTGAAACCTTTTGCTACAAGTCTTGCCTTGTAAGTATCAAAGTTTCCATGCATATTTGTTTTCTTCTTCAAAACCCACTTGCATCCAACCAGTTTGGAGTTAAGTGGAGGGTCAACCAATTCCTAAACTTGGTTGTCATACATGGATTGCAGCTCTACGTTCATGGCTTCCAGCCATTTGTCACAATCCGAATTGGACATTGCATCATGATATGTAGTTGGCACATCGGAGTCAACCACATAGCATCCATCCATGAAAAATCAATATCTTTCAGGTGGAATGCTAACTCTACAAGATCTATGAACGTTTTGTGTGTATTGATCAACCTCTTGATCATCATCAACAACCTCTTGTTGATTTCTAGTGTCAACCAAATGTGTATCGACTTGTGGATCTTGATCCTCATCAGATTCCATTGTTCTATACGTCATCCCTTCCATAAGGAACTTGGCTTCCAAGAAATCTGCCTTTCGAGCAATAAATACCTTTTGCTCTGTTGGATCAAAAGGTAGTATCCTATACAGTCTTTTGGATATCCAACAAATATACACTTAGTGGATCGACTTTCCAGTTTGTTTAGGGTGTCAAGCTTAACATTAGCTTCACAACCCCATACTTTTAAATATGATAGCGATGGAAATCTTCCATGCCATATTTCAAAAAGCGTCGAATCCACTTTCTTGGTTGGGGCTATATTCAAAATACGAGCCACGGAGAGTAGTGCGAAACCCCAAAATGATAGAGGTAGTGAGCTTATAGCCACCATAGATCGAACCATATCCTATAGGGTTTGATTTCTCCTTTAGACACACCATTATATTGTGGTGTTCCGGGAGGAGCAAGTTGTGAGACAATCCCACAACTTCTTGGATGATCCTGAAAAGCCTCATGGAGGTATTCTCCTTCTCTATCTTAACATAGAACTTTGATAGTTCTATTATGTTTATTTTCTACTTCATTCTTGAAGATTTTGAACACTTCAAAAGCTTCATGTTTATATGTCATCAAGTACACATAACCATAGCGACAGTAATCATCGGTAAAGGTAATGAAGTAACTTTCACCATTCCTTGTCATTGTCTTAAAAGGACCACATACATCCGAATGTATGACTTCTAATAAGTCTTTTGCCCTCTGGTTAGTACCACTAAAGGGCGACTTGGTCATCTTACCTTGTAAACAAGATTCACACTTATCAAATGAATTATATTCATTTGTTTTCAAAAGACCGTTCTTTTGAAGTGTTTCAATCCGATTATTGTTTATGTAACCAAGATGACAATGGCAAAGATAAGAATCACTTAAACCCATTTTAAGTTTCTTGGTGTATGATTGGTATAATGTGTTATTATAGGATGAATTATCATGAACCAATTCATGAATACCATTAAAAAGCATAGCCTTGAAATAATATACATCATCCATATAAACATAAATACCATTATTTACAAACTTTAAATCATAACCATATTGTTCTGAAAGGGAAACTGAAATTATGTTCCTAGTCAAACTAGGATCATATAAAATTTTTTGAAGAACAACTTCCAAACCAATTGAAAGTTTGAAAACATAGTCTCCTTTCTTAAAGTGTTTATTTCTTTCGAACCCTTGCAATAGATTGCAAATGTGAGTTCCACATCCGGTATCCAATACCCTATGTGTTTGAAGAAATAACACCTAAGTCAATATGGATCATGAAAGTTGTGCTTGAGGTTTGCCCAGCATCCCTCTTATTTCTCAACTCATTGAGATAGGTTGGAAAATTCCCTTTGAAATGTCCTATCTCACCACACTCAAAGCATGGATCGTTTTTCGTTACCTTAGGCTTCATAAGCTTAGGTTTTAGAGGTTCCGCTTTAACCTTCCCTTTCCCTTTTCCTTTGAGTGCTCTTTTTCTTTGGCAACATTTGTCTAGAGATCAGGGAATAGCCTTATCCTATTGCCTCCCTCATTGATCGAGAGAATAGTAGAACCTTTCTACCCATCCCCGCCTCAGCTGTTTTGAGCATTGCGTGAAGCTCACCAATGCTCTTGTCCCATCCGTTCATATTGTAATTCATTATGAACGTCTCAAACCCTTTAGTTAGGCCATTAAGGATCAAATCCGTGGCCAACTCCTTTGAGACAGGACAGTTAAGCCTTTCGAGGCGATCAATGTGGCTTTTCATCTTAAGTACATAAGATGATACCGATTGGGTTTCTTCCATGTGACACGCATGAAGCGCTAGAACCGTTTCGAAGCGCTCTACCCTAGGTTGTTGAAGGAACATTTCCTTCAATTGGGTAATCATGTCATATGCCCCATGATGCTCCAAGTCCTTTTGGTGTTTAGGAATCATTGTTCTTAACATGAGGCAGGATACCTGCATGGAATCCTCAGTGTACTGAAGCCAATCGCTATAGGCCTCAACATTCTCGAGGTCGGGTTGGTCAGGAATAGGATCGTCAAGGACATAGGCCTTTTTCTCTTGCTTGAGAACAATTCTCAAGCTTCGAAACCAGTCCATAAAGTTATTATGGTTAAGACGATCCCTTTCTTAAGTAGTTCTCAATGATAAGGTATGGACTGTCGGGGTGGTAGCATTATTGTTTGCGGCCATTCTACAAAATTTACAAAGTTCTTATTAGTATTTCTAAAAAATTGCATTTTAATCATTAATACCCTTTATGTCTCATAGAAAATTAATAATTAAAATCTAGAATCCAACATTACATTCAAATAATGGTTAGGTGACCATTATCCCATTATTTAAATTAACAAGGTAGTCAACATTTGACAATTGCAACCTTTTGCAACTTCTAGCCTTTATGGGATCGGTTAAACATCTTATGTTTGGTTGGCATGTTTAACCCCATCAACACCACTGTACGCCATGCTTCGGTGACCATATGCACATGGTTTCCAATTCAAGTCGTCCTACTTACACACATGTGTGAGTTTAAACATACAAGTGGTAAGGTGACCTTTATCCCACAAATACGTTAAGCCCACCTCAAAACATAAGTTCCCTAAAAGTGGTTAGGTGACCTTTATCCCACAAATAATTCTCAAGCGATTCGAGTGTCGTGTAAAAAGATGGTGTTAAACTTGTTTCCAAAGATTTAAGTTTCCGTTAATTCTAGTTATGAAAAATCCATGGTACCCTATGGTTCTCTTTTAATAAAACCACTTTTATTTTGAAATCATTAATCCTTATAATAACCTTTTATTAGTTACTTAAAGATTAGGAACCATAAAATTCAGCTTTTTATGACAATTTATTTAGATTGTTAAGCATATCCATATATCAAACAATCAACATAAAATGAATAATCAAACAAGCACAACCAAACAATCACAAGTGCATAACCATAGCCACAAAGTTGACCACACTTGTTTGCCATCACAAGTGTTGTCATAAGGTCATTCCTAAGGGTTTAAAATCGACACTTCTAAGTGTCCATGAACTCCCACTTGAACCCGCATCCGTATGCTTCAAGTGTCCATGTCTTTTGTGTCCTTGCTTTGGGTCTTCATCTTGTGCATCTTCTTTTACAAAATCATATCCTAATACAATTTTCTAATAAAAGAAATGCACCTATTCTATTTATTACATAGCCAAATGAATAAATAAATTACAACCCAAATACAAACACCAAAGAAATTGTTACAACCCTTTGAATGAATACAACCAACATGACTAACCATTCATCCAAAACCAAATCAACACAAGGTCAAGGCTAGGTTATGCACCAATATGAAACATCATATACAACATTCAAGAACCAAAATAAACCCCATCAAATCCCAAATTTTCAGCCAACATAAACTGAAAATTAGGGTTTGTTTGTCCAAACAAACAACAAACAAAACATATCAACCAATTGACATTCCTATCTTTCAAAGTTTAATCATTAGCATGAAGATATAACTTTGAAAGACATGGGGTTTATTAAAACAACCAAAATCAGCCTCTAATGAGTTGATAATCATCCTTTACAACCGATTTTACAAGGATAATTGAAGCTAGTCATCCACATATCCGGCTCTGATACCAATGTTGGGTTTGTTGGACCTTTATCAATGTAGTTTAACATTTAAACATGAAAAACGCAGCGGATTTAAACCTTAATATATTGATTCATAATCTGAAAATTAAGGTTCATTTCATAAGAACAACAAACCCAAAATCATAAGGATCATTAATATGTGTTTGAACTAGCTATCAACAAGAAATAACAACCCAAACATGACAAACAAACTACCTTTTGTATGCTGCTGAAAACATGGATGAAACACCTTCAAAAAGGGGCTGCTTAAAATGGGATTTGGATGAAGATGGGGCTGTTCTTGAATGGCCAAAACATCAAGGTAGATGTCCTCAAGCTTCCATACCCACAAGCATGATGCAAAACACCTTGCTTGCTAGGATTTGTCCACCAAAATCGCAAGAACATGGCTGCTGAAAACCGATTTTCAGCCTTGTTTTTCCTTCTTGGATGAGAGAAAAAATGATCTTGCATGTATGAGAGAGAGAGAGCTGAATGGGAGAGTGTGACTAGACTTAATTAGAGTGTAGTTTCAAGACACAAAATGACCAAATATACCCCCAAAGGGGGCGGCCAATATTGTGTTTAAAATGGGTTCCCCCCATTTTTAAACACTCACTTAATATGTTAACTAGTTGTATTGTTAGTTACATAATTAACCTTTTAAATATATAACTAACACACACTCTTATTATTTGATGTTATTTAACAAACTTAAATAACATTACAAATAATGTCCATGATCAAAATATCCTTATAAGTTGTTCTTTCGCACATACAATTTATTTAGAAAACCCATTTTCTAAATTGGTGCAATGATTTAATTACAAGATCATATCATCAATTAAATATATATTGGTGTTTGCTAAACTTCTTATTGGGTATGACCCGACTTGGATCATGACGTACTAACCACATCAATATTCCATGTGTGTTGGGCATAAAGAATCCAACATTATATGTGAAAAGGATTTGAGACAAACTTAATGAAAGAGGATAAACTTTGAAATCCGGAAGGCGGTCCCACCTCTGAAAAAGTAGTTTGCTTTTTGCTCAAAAGTTGTTTTCTTGGAATTCGAAAATCTTTTGAAGGTAAATGTCTTCGGAAGTTTTAAGGAAAATGCTTCCGAAGCCAAAATAGCTTCGGAAGAATTTCTCAAAGAGTTTTGACAAATTTGCTGCGGAAGATAATTGCTAAACTAGGATGCTTTGTTCCATAAAAAACAAAGCTTCCGAGAGTTAATATCCTTCGGAGGAGAAATGATCCTTAAAAAAACATACAAGTGCCTTAGAGAGTTTTTATGCTTCGAATGATATTTCAGAAATTTCTTCCCAAGGTAAATTTCACTTAGACAGTTATTTGTCTTGAAGGGATATTTTCTTCCGAAGATAAAATCATATCTTCGGAAAGATGAAAATTTGTCAAAAATCTATGAAAAACTCTTCAGCCAGTTTTTATTCCTAGAAAACATGAGCTTATAAAGGTGATAGACTAGACAACTTAGGACACACAGATTTTAAGAAAGAAAATGAATTAGTTTTTAAGAAAAAGCTACTCAAGGTTAATCATCCCAATAGCTGATATAAGATATTTAAATCTTTGTTCATCAAAAGCTTTATGAACAAATCAGCATATTGTTCATTTAATTAATCCCTTTTCAAAGTTATCTCTAATTAAATGATACGTGATGTTTATGTGTTTTGTCCTTGAGTGTTGCACAGGATTCTCTGTGATAGAGATAGCACTGTTGTTGTCTATGTGAATAGGAGTCTCCTTGAAGTTGTGTAAGGCCCCGTTCCCGGGACGCTTACAGTTGGGTCCTCATCGCTCTCAAAACATATAATTTCATTAACTTAAATAAAACATGCAGCGGAAACTGTAAAATAACTTTTCATTTTCAATATAAATGCTTTTGCAAAGTAATACAAGACTCATTACAATTATCGTTTGTTTGCATTACAATACGAAAACATTAAACAAAAGAATGCCATCCCGAAAGAGCTGAGTAGCCACCTCGTGCCATCCTCAGCAACGCTACCTGTCATCTAGAAACACATAAAAAGTCAGTGTTACTGAGTGAGTTCTAGTTTTATAATTAAACATACTTTTCTTTCATTAAAACCGTTTTTACATACATGCGATCACACAACATACGTACACGTAGATAATATTATTATTATTTTCATCATTAATTCATTAGCTTACATTCGTGTACCGTTCATTGTTATCATTCATGTTCGTTCGTGAATTCCTTCTTTCGTTCATACATTTCTTTCTTCATTCATACATTCATTACATTCATTTGTTCGTTCGTTACATTCATTCATGCATTCAATACGTTCATTCGTACGTTCATTACATTCTATGACATGTACAATACCCCAGACATCATACAATACTGCTGGTGCTGGACCTGTGGTAATCAACCACGAATGTTGTGCACTACTGCTGATCCAGTCACCTAGGGCATGTACATGCACCACTTATCTTTCCACTTTCATTCTGGATCAATGCCCTATGCTATACCCAAACATTGTGCATTACTGCGGGTGCTGGACCTGTGCTGATCAATCACGAACGTTATGCACTACTGCTGATCCAGTCACCTAGGGCAAGCGGCAAGGATCCCATACATATGGTCAATCACAAAGACTGACCCCAATGTGCATCCTTTGGGGTAGCTAACCCGCACACCGTTGAGCTAACACCTGCCATGGGTGTGCACCTCCATACATTTGCTTGCAAGCCTTTCTTACATTCATTCGTTCATTCATTAATGCATGCATTCATTCATCATGTTCCTCTTTCATTATCTTTCACTTTACGTTTCTTATTACTTTGTTTCATTCATTAATCATACACGTAAAGTCACAGAAAGGTAAACACGTATCTAAAACGAGGAACATCGATATTTACAAATCATCAGCCTTCACCATCATATAGGGCTACATCATACTTATCATACATACATCATGCATATTCATGCAATACTATCTCTCTTCTTGTATACATCAGCCCTATTTGGGCGATTGGATATACTACAGTCGCATGGCCTCCATGCGACTGGGTCATGCGATTGGGCAACTATGCGAATGAGCATACAATCGTGCGAATGGACACTATGCGAATGGGCCTCTAAGCGACTAAGCCCTCAGTCGTGCGACTGAACATTATACGAATGGACTTCTAAACGACTGAACCCTCAGTCGTGCGACTGAACAACTATGCGACTGAACCTATGCGACTGAACCCCCAGTCGTGCGACTGAGCCTCAGTCGTGCGATTGAACATCAGTCGTTCATCAGTCATGCGATTGGACCTTCAGTCACGTAGCCCTAACTGGGTAGCGACTGGAGTTCATCCCGAACTGCAGCAGCGACATACGGACTTCAAACTCTCCCAAACTCATTTCCAGCCCAAATTACCCCTTCTAAACGTTAAGGATTCATACTAGGACATCATACAAGCACATACAAGTCCAATTTCGCACTTTAAACACATTACATACACTACACCCAAATGGGTCAAACTCATACATTTCAAAAACGGGTTTAAATGTGTTCCAGCCCCAAAATCATTTGAAAACAAGTAAATGAGGGGTCCTAGAACTCACACAAATAAGAAGAAGATGAAGAGCTTTGTTTGGACTAGTCACTCGACAAGTTTCGAGCCCGAATCACCACTTTCTCTATTTTTCTCTTCTTTCTCTTTCTTTCTTTCTCTGCTCTTTCTTTTCACTAAGTTTTGCAAGTGTGGGGAGGGGAGATGGCTTCCCCTCCTTTATAGCTACAGTTCAGTCACCCGATCACCATGTGATTGGGACTCCAGTCGCATGAGTTCCATGCGATTGGGCCTCTAGTCGCCCGAACACCATGCGATTGGTCCTCTAGTCGCCCGAACACCATGCGATTGGTCCTCCAGTCACCCGAACACCATGTGATTGGTCCTTCAGTCGCATGAGTTCCATGCGACTGAGCCCCCAGTCGTATGACACTCCAAAAAGTCAGACTTCAGGGTGTTACAAGTCCGCCCCCCCTTATTTAGGTTTTGTCACCGAAACCTGTTATTCCTCGAACAATTGTGGGTAATGCTGCCTCATCTCTTCTTTGGTTTCCCATGTTGACTCGGATCCCTTCCTGTGCCGCCACTGTACACGCACAAGAGGAACCACTTTATTTCTCAGCCTTTTCTCCTTTCGATCGATGATTGCCACTGGTTGCTCCACATATTTGAACCGTTCGTCTACCTCGATATCCTCCAGTGGGACAATCATATCCTCGTCCGCCAAACACTTCCTCAGATGAGATACATGGAAGGTTGGGTGAATTCCACTTAACTCATCTGGTAGCTCCAACCTATAGGCCACCTCTCCTACTCGAGCAATGATTCGGAAAGGGCCTATATACCTCGGGCTCAACTTGCCCCGATTTCTGAACCGAATGATACCCTTGCAAGGTGAGACTTTCAACATAACCCGATCACCCACTTGGAACTCAATCGGTCTGCGCCGTTTATCAGCATACGACTTCTGTCTATGTTTGGCTGCCTTCATAAAGGACTTGATCCTTTCAAGCTTTCAGTCGTAGCCTCGATCACTTCGACGCCCAATTCCTTCTGACCAATATCAACCCAACAAACGGGTGTCCTGCATCTCCTGCCGTATAGCATCTCATAAGGTGGAATGCCAATGCTGGCATGACAGCTGTTGTTGTATGAGAATTCTGCTAACGGTAAATGTCATCCCAACTTACACCGAAATCAATCACACATGCCTGGAGCATGTCCTCTAAAGTCTGAATGGTCCTTTCTGACTGACCATCAGTTTGAGGATGATAAGTCGTGCTGATATGTAACCTCGTCCCCATGGCATCGTGGAATTTCTTCCTGAATTTAGATGTAAACCGGGTATCACGATCAGACACAATTGACACCGGTACACCATGACGAGTGATAATCTCCTTGATGAAAAGATTGGCCAACCTCTCAGATGAATATGTTTCGCGCATCGGAAGGAAGTGAGCACTCTTCGTCAGACAATCCACGATTACCCATATAGCATCATACCCTTTTGGGGTACGAGGCATCTTTGTGATGAAGTCCATGGTGATGGCTCCCATTTCCATTCTGGTATATCCAAAGGTTGAATCTTTCCATACGGCTTCTGGTGCTCGACCTTCACTTGCAAACAAGTAAGGCATTTACTCACATACTCCACCACATCACGCTTTATACCCGGCCACCAATAATCTTTCTTCATGTCTTGGTACATCTCGGTAGCACCGGGATGAATGGAGTATCGAGTCTTGTGGGCATCATCCATGATCTTCACCCGTAGATCCCCAAAACGAGGAATCCACAAACGCCCAAACCGGGTTCTAACACCAATTGTGTTTTCACCCAACTCCGCGATCAGACCTCTCATTCTTTCAGAGTTAAGATGATCTTCCTTCAGTGCCTCATCTTGAAACTCCTTGACTTGCTTCGTCACGTCTGAGGTCATGATCAGCTGGTACGCCTTCACCCGGATCGGCTCGGGCATCTCTTTTCGGCTAAGGGCATCCGCCACCACGTTGGCTTTGCCCGGATGGTAATGGATTTCATAATCATAATCCTTTATAAGTTCCAACCATCGCCTTTGCCTCATATTCAAATCTTTTTGCTCGAAGAAGTACTTCAAGCTCTTGTGGTCGGTAAAGATGGTGCACTTCGTCCCGTAGAGATAGTGCCTCCAAATCTTCAATGCAAAGACCACGGCTGCTAGCTCCAAGTCATGAGTAGGGTAATTAACCTCATGAACCTTCAATTGCCGGGATGCATAGGCTATAACCTTCCCCCTCTGCATTAACACGCACCCCAACCCCGAGTAGGAAGTATCAGAATATACCACCAGATCTTCACTTCCCTCGGGCAATGACATAACAGGAGCTTGGGTCAATCTCGTCGAACGCCCTCTCTTGAGCTTGACCCTATACAAACTTTACATCTTTTCGGGTCAACTTGGTTAGTGGAGGAGCGATTTTGGAGAAGTCTTGAATGAATCTTCTGTAATAGCCCGCCAAACCCAAGAAACTTCGGATCTCAGATGGCGTCTTTGGAGACTTCCATTGTATCACCGCTTCCACCTTTGCCGGATCAACCATAATCCCCTCTGGATTTACCACGTGACCCAAGAACTAAACTTCGTGCAACCAGAATGCGCATTTGGAGAATTTAGCATACAACTTCTACCTCCTCAACGTCTCCAGAGCCTCCCGAATGTGACCGGCATGCTCAGTCTCACTCTACGAATAAATCAAGATATCATCAATGAACACAATCACTGATTTATCCAACATTGGCCAGCACACCCGTTCATCAAATCCATAAAAGCAGCTGTCGCATTGGTCAACCCAAAAGACATGACAAGAAACTCGTAGTGAACGTAGCGCGTGCGAAAAGCTGTTTTAGGGATATCCTGCTCCTTCATCTTCAGTTGATGGTAGCCCGATCGAAGATCTATCCTTGAAAACCAACTGGCACCCTGAAGTTGATCAAACAAATCAACCATTCTCGGCAAGGGGTATCTGTTCTTCACCGTCAGCTTGTTCAACTCACAGTAGTCGATACACATCCTCATACTACCATCTTTCTTCTTTACAAACAGGACCGGAGCACCCCAAGGTGAGATACTCGGTCTAATGAACCCCTTATCTAGCAACTCTTGCAACTACTCCATCAACTCTTTCATTTCCGTCGGAGCCAATCGATACGGTGCTTTTGCAACAGGTTGGGCGCCCGGTATCAGATCAATCTGGAACTCGATCTCTCGGTCAGGTGGCACCCCCTATAAGTCTTCGGGAAACACATCTGGAAAGTCACACAACCGAAACATCAGATAGTTGTGGTGTTGGCGTCTCTACATCCTTCACATAACATAAATAGGCGCTACATCCACGCCTCATACACTTTCCCGCCACCGCCATTGAGATCACCTTCGGAATCGTCGTGACCCGATCCCCATAAACAGTTACCGAACTCCCGTCAGGCGCTATCAAACGAATCATCTTATTTTAACACACTATATTCGCCTCGAAGTCCGCCAACCAATCCATCCCAAGCACCAAATCAAAACCACCCAAAGTCATTGCAAATGGTCTAACCGGAAATTTGTGGCCCTCTAATTCCACATCACAACCTTCTATCACTTCGGAGATCCTGGTAGACTTACCTATCGCGGTTTCTACATCAAATGGTACATCCACACGTCTACTAGTAACTGGCAATTTGGCATAGAAAGCAGCAGAAATAAAGCGCCTACTGGCACCCGAATCAAATAATACAGAGGCTAAAGTTTGTTTCACAAGAAACGTACCGGACACAACATCAGGGTTCGCCTAGCCTCTTCCTGCGTTATCGTGAATGCCCTGGCACTTGCCTTCGATCCCTCATTCCCCGTCTTCTTCACGCCGGAACTCTCAGACCTCGGCTTCTTGCAGTCTTTATTCATATGGCCACTCTCCCCACAGTTGAAGCACCTCATGCCCTTACATTCTCTAGCCATATGACCAGGCTTCCCACACCTAAAGCAGACATTTAACCCCAGTCTGCACTCCCCACTATGCTCCTTCCCACATTTACCACACCTTTTAGTCCCGTACCCGGTGCGGCTACACGGCGGTCCTCCACCCGTGCCTTCTTGCTACTTGTCGAAGCATCACCCTGACCAAACCTCTTCCCGTTCCAATTCCTGTCACCACCCTTCCTATTACCATCAGCCACCACCACCACTACCCTTTCATCATACAGTCTCCCCCCCAAGTCCACCGCCAACCTAAAGGTGGTTGGTCGGGCAGCGATCATATGCCTGCGAACATCTGCCGGTAAACCCTGAATATACCTCTTGATCTTTCGCGACAGAGGTGTCACCTGATCCGGCACCAGACATGCCATTTCATTGAACTTCGTGGTGTACTGTTGGTGGGTCATCGTCCCCGCCTCCAGCTGCAGCAACTCTCTCTCAACTTTATCCATCTCTCGATGAGGACAGAACTCCTCGATCACCAACCTCTTTAGCTCGGACCACTTCATTCTTCCAATGGCCCTGCTACCCTCGGCTTGGACTATGTTGTCCCACCAACATAGAGCCGAATCCATGAAAGAGTGGGTCGCGAATTTCACCTTTTGGTCCTCCCGGCACTCACTGATATCGAGGACACCCTCCATTTCTCTCACCAATCGTTGAGCAGCAGCAGCAGTACCATTACCATCAAAAGTAGGGGCTTGCATCTCATAAACGCCCCATAATTACAGCCTCGTGCTGTCTCATGCACCGGCTCCTCCTCCTCTTCCTCTTCATCATCAGAAAGAACAGTTTCCGGCCCTGTTTGCTCCTGCCTTCCTGAGGACCGATTCCTCTCTTTTCTTTCTCTTTCCCTGACAGCCTTAATCACTTCGGTCACCACAGACGGTAAGATCGTCTGCATGACCTGATGCACCTCTTCAACCACTGCCTCTATTACCGAGGCTCTCAAATTGGCGCTTTCATCTACACCCTCCTGATGAGGGGTCTCGGGTTCTCCATGAACCACTTTCTCTACCCTAGGTCTTCCTCTTGTGGCCCGAGGTTCAGTACCACATCCACCAGCACCTCCACCCCATGAGGCCTTGGAAGATCTACCACCAGCCATTCTCTATCACAAACTGAAAGATTCAAACACCAACACGGTCATTGAAGGGAATAGTCAGTTTATGTCAAGTATAGCAAGTCCCTAATTACAGTGGCCAGTTGTGATTAGCCACTTACTTTACTCTTCGTACCCCGAGCATTACCTGTCCTGACTACATTAGTATCTAAATCTAACAGTAACACATAAACACATAACATGCACACATACTACCAGTTAACTTTAAGAAAATACCTGATGGCACGCAGCTACTCAGATTGGCATTCCTTCCCTTTCCGTCCCATTCTCAGTTTAAGTTAAGGTTTATTTTGAAAATTTACCCGTTTCACTTAAACTTTGGCTCTGATACCAACTTGTAAGGCTCCGTTCCCGGGATGCTTACAGTTGGGTGCTCATCGCTCTCAAAACATATAATTTCATTAACTTAAATAAAACATGCAGCGGAAACTGTAAAATAACTTTTCATTTTCAATATAAATGCTTTTGCAAAGTAATACAAGACTCATTACAATTATTGTTTGTTTGCATTACAATACAAAAACATTAAACAAAAGAATGCCATCCCAAAAGAGCTGAGTAGCCACCTCATGCATCCTCAGCAACGCTACCTGTCATCTGGAAACACATAAAAAGTCAGCGTTGCTGAGTGAGTTCTAGTTTTATAATTAAACATACTTTTCTTTCGTTAAAACCGTTTTTACATACATGCGATCACACAACATGCGTACATGTAGATAATATTATTATTATCTTCATCATTCATTCATTAGCTTACATTCGTGTACCGTTCATTGTTATCATTCATGTTTGTTCGTGAATTCCTTCTTTCGTTCATACATTTCTTTCTTCATTCATACATTCATTACATTCATTTGTACGTTCGTTACATTCATTCATGCATTCAATACGTTCATTCGTATGTTCATTACATTCGATGACATGTACAATACCCCGAACATCATACAATACTGCTGGTGTTGGACCTGTGGTAATCAACCACGAACGTTGTGCACTACTGCTGATCCAGTCACCTAGGGTATGTTCATGCACCACATATCTTTCCACTTTCATTCTGGATCAATGCCCTATGCTATACCTCGAACATTGTGCACTACTGCGGGTGCTGGACCTGTGCTGATCAATCACGAACGTTATGCACTACTGCTGATCCAGTCACCTAGGGCAAGCGGCAAGGATCCATACATATGGTCAATCACAAAGACTGACCCCAATGTGCATCCTTCGGGGTAGCTAACCCGCACACCATTGAGCTAACACTTGCCAGGGGTGTGCACCTCTATACACTTGCTTTCAAGACTTTCTTACATTCATTCGTTCATTCTTTAATGCATGCATTCATTCATCATGTTCCTCTTTCATTATCTTTCACTTTACGTTTCTTATTACTTTTGTTTCATTCATTAATCATACACGTAAAGTCATGGAAAGGTAAACACGTATCGAAAACGAGGAACATCGATATTTAGAAATCATCAGTCATTACCATCATATAGGGCTACATCATACTTATCATACATACATCATGCATATTCATGCAATACTATCTCTCTTCTTGTATACGTCAGCCCTATTTGGGTGATTGGATATACTACAGTCGCATGGCCTCCATGCGACTGGGTCATGCGATTGGGCAACTATGCGAATGAGCATACAATCGTGCGAATGGACACTATGTGAATGGGCCTCTAAGCGACTAAGCCCTAAGTGGTGCGACTGAACATTATACGAATGGACTTCTAAACGACTGAACCCTCAGTCGTGCGACTGACCAACTATGTGACTGGACCTATGCAACAGAACCCCCTGTCGTGCGACTGAGCCTCAGTCGTGCGATCGAACATCAGTCGTTCCTTAGTCGTACGATTGGACCTTCAGTCGCCTAGCCCTAACTGGGCAGCGACTGGAGTTCATCCCGAACTGCAGCAGTGACATACGGACTTGCAACTCTCCCAAACTCATTTCCAGCCCAAATTACCCCTTCTAAACCTTAAGGATTCATACTAGGACATCATACAAGCACATACAAGTCCAAATTCGCACTTTAAACACATTACATACACTACAGCCAAATGGGTCAAACTCATACATTTCAAAAACGGGTTTCAATGTGTTCCAGCCCCAAAATCATTTGAAAACAAGTAAATGAGGGGTCCTAGAACTCACACAAATAAGAAGAAGATGAAGAGCTTCGTTTGGACTAGTCACTCGACAAGTTTCGAGCCCGAATCACCACTTTCTCTCTTTTTCTCTTCTTTCTCTCTTCTTTCTTTCTCCGCTCTTTCTTTTCACTGAGTTTTGCAAGTGTGGGGAGGGGAGATTGCTGCCCCTCCTTTATAGCTACAGGTCAGTCGCCCGATCACCATGCGATTGGGACTCCTGTCGCATGAGTTCCATGCGATTGGGCCTCCAGTCGCCCGAACACCATGCGATTGGTCCTCAAGTCGCATGAGTTCCATGCGACTGAGCCCCCAGTCGCATGACACTCCAAAAAGTCAAACTTCTGGGTGTTACAAGTTGAACCCATACTCAAGCATCTGATTCGGAATCCAAAGCACTTGAGCACAACAACGTGCAGCAGCAATGTATTCAGATTCAGCAGTTGATGCAGAGACACAGGATTGTTTCCTAGATTGACATGAGACAACCCTTCTACAAAGGAACTGACATCCCCCAGATGTAGACTTTGCAGTCATATTGCAACCACCATAGTCACTATCTATATATGCATACAGATTGAATTCAGAATTTTTGGGATACCAGAGGCCCAGTGTTGGAGCACCTTTGAGGTATCTTAGAATTCTCTTGACAGTGATGAGGTGAGACATCCTGGGGTTGGCTTGATATCTTCCAAAAATGCATGTGCCAAACATGATATCAGGCCTGCTAGCTGTAAGATACATAAGAGACCCAATCATAGCCCTGTAGAGGTGTTCATCCACACACTCCCCCTCAAGATCAGGCCCAAGGGAGTGGTTTTTTGCTATGGGTGTCTTAGCAATCTTACAATCAGTCATGTTGAATCTTTTGAGTATGTCCTGGACATACTTTGACTAACTTATGAAGATTCCATCTTCAACTTGCTTCACTTGAATGTCCAGAAAGAAATTTAGTTATCCCGTGGAACTCATTTCAAATCTGTCTTTCATCAGCTTCTCAAAGTCTTTACAGAGCCTTGGAAGAGTTGAACCAAAAATGATGTTATCTACATACACTTGAACTAGCAGTAAGTCATCTCCCTGTCCTTTGATGAAGAGAGTTCCATCTATAGTACCTCTTCTGTATCCATGCTTGCAGAGATACTGAGATAGAGTCTCATACCACTTTCTTGGTGCTTGGTATATCCCATAGGGAGCCTTATCAAGCTTGCAGACATAATCAGGGTGATCAGGATCTGCAAAACCAGGTGGTTGTTTAACATACACCTCTTCATCAATCACCCCATATAGAAAAGCACACTAGACATCAAGTTGGTAGACCTTGAAGTTATTAGATGCAGCATGGCCAAGAATATCCTAACAGCTTCTAGTCTTGCCACAGGAGCAAAGACATCAGTGTAATCAATTCCTTCTTCTTGTGTGTATCCTTGAACAACTAGTCTAGCTTTGTTCTTGATGATAATACCTCTATCATCATTCTTATTCCTAAATACCCATTTGGTTCCTATAGTAGTCTTCCTATGTGGAAGAGGACATAGGTTCCAAACCTTCTGTCTCTTGAATTGAAGTAGCTCCTCCTGCATGACTTCAATCCAACTTCCATCCTTCAAAGCCTCATGAACATTCTTGGGCTCTATATGGGATAAGAAACAAGTGTGTAGACAAACACTTGATTCATGGGTTTGTCTTCTCGTCCTTACCCCAGTGTCAACATTTCCAATGATGTTTGTGGTAGGATGGGACTTGTGGATCCTTAACTGAGGGATCACAGCAAGTTGTTGAGACAGATCTAAATAAGAGAAATTTATATCTGGCATAGATGCTTCCTCCACCACTTCAACACACTTGTCAAGAGAAACTTGATCCAATAAGTGTGTGACATCATTGATATGTTCATCTATGGGATGTTTATCAGCATCCAGAAATTCTTGATCACTGTCACCACCACCATCATCTTCTTTTTCATTTGAAGTTTCTTTGTTTGTCTGTTGTGCCTCTGAGCTGGAACTTGAAGGCATCTCAGATGGATCAGCTGTAGTTGTCATTGTTCTGCTGATAGAAACCTCATTTTTTAAAGTAGTTACAACTGGAGCTGAAGATGTATAACTTGAAGGTCATCTTAGCTCAAATCTTAGATCAGGGTCACCTTGAGGTTGAATGTCCGTAGACCCTGAAACATTCTCATAAGATTTGTTAAAACAGTTTGTAACTAAGTCAAGATGAAAACGCCAATCCGGACCAGAACCTTTCACACTGAGAGTGTGCTCATTGAAAGTCACATTCGCGGACTCCTCAACTACTCTAGTTCTGAGATTATATACTCTATAAGCTTTAGCTTGGGAAGAGTATCCAGTGAAGTGTCCATCATGTAATTTCTTAGCAAACTTGGCAATTTGATCTTTGGTATTCAAGATGATGCATGGACATCCAAATGACCTGAGAAAACCAATGAAAGGTTTTCTCTTGTGCCAAAGTTCTTAAGGAGTCTTACCATGGGTCTTAACCACTAAAAATCTGTTCTGAACATAGCAGGCAGTGTTGACTGCCTCAGCCCAGAAGGTGATGGGCAGTTTAGAGTCAGACAACATGGTTCTAGTAGCTTCAATCAGTGTCCTGTTTCTCCTCTCAGCAACACCATTTTGCTGAGGAGTCCTGGGAGCACTGTATTGTCTTGTAATACTCTTTTCATCACAAAAAGTATCAAGAATTTGATTCTTAAATTCAGTTCCTTAATCACATCTTATGGTTTTGACCTTCTGATCACATTGATTCTCAATTCTTAAGATGAAATTCTTCAGAGTCTTAGGAGTCTCATCCGTAGTTCTAAGGAAGAAGACCCATGTGAATCTTGTAAAGTCATCTGTGATCACCAGATAGTAAGAGGTCCTTCCTAAACTCATTACACTGGTGGGGCCAAAGAGATCCATATGTAACAAGTGTAGGGGTGTAGTGATGGAGTTTCTTTCCTTAGGCTTGTGAGATACCTTGTGTTGATTCCCTTTCAGGCATGCAACAAAATGGTCATCACTTGTAAACTCTTTCCTTGGCATTCCAGTTACCAAATCATTCTAAATTAGCTTATACATGTTCCCTTTTCTGCGGGCTCTAAGCAGAATATGCTCATGAGGAATAATCACCCCAGGCTTGAGAACAATGCACTCATGCTCAGTAAAAGCATGTTATTACTCTGATCACAAAATTAGGATACACGCAAAAGATTGTACCCAAGCTCCTTGATAAAGTTTACCTTCTCAATGCTGAGCTTACCATTTGTGACCTTGCCCCTTCCAGATACGTAACCTCCTTCATCTCCTCCAAAAGCAACTAGTCCTCCATCAATCCTTTCAAAGTTCTGGAGTAGTGACCTATTGCCTATCATGTGCCTGGAGCAGCCACTATCAATGATCCAGACGTTTTGTTTGTCTTGAGTTGTTCCTTCACACAGAAAATGATTAGTTACATTTGGAAACCCAAGCCTCATTGTTCCTGGGCTCATCAAAGGAGATAGAAGGTAATGAAACAGTAATAGATCCTATGGTTGTGCTTTGGGAATCTGTTGCTGTTCTTGATGGAAAACTTTCAGTCACTTGGTCTTTCCTTGACTTCCATACCACCTTTGGAAGTTTGGACCTGACCTTAATCACTTCGAAAGCTTTTAAGAATTTGGAAGTTTTGATGACGGAACATTCGGATGATTCTGCTAGCACTGCAACAGACTTTAGTGCTTCGGTAGTATTCCTTTCTTCCAAGACCAAATTTTCTTCCAAAGGCAATTTTCCACTTACCTTCTTCTTTCCTTTGAAGCTTCTGAAGGAGAGAGATTTTCCTTTCGAAGCTGAGTTCTTCTTAGATCTATTGGGAGTCTCCTTCTTGGTCACATGAAGAGTACTTTTTGGATTGTATGGACAATCCATAGCAAGATGAGAAGTACTTTCACGCATAACACAACTTATCCTTTTCTTCGCAAGTGTTTTCTTTTGAGAACAAGGCTGACTTTGATCATTTCCTTTCTCTACCTTCATCTTTGCAGATGATGAGACATTCCCTTTGGGCTTAGGACTGTTCTTCGAGTTGGATGGTTCAGGCTGCGTAGCAGTGGTACACAACGAATCAGCCTTCTTCTTGATGCTGAGATGATTTGAACATGAACTAGAACTCCTTGTACAAGAATTGAGGTTGAAGTTTTTAGTCTTGACCATATCAAATCCTGCAGAAATAAAGACTTCTTTCTGCTTAGTGTTGAAGGTGGCCTTGATTTCTTGAGCCCTCCTGGCCTTTCTTTTGCTCTTTCTGATCAAGTTCTTCCTTATAGACTTGGTCATCTCAGGCTTCCTGCTCTCCTAAAAAGGATGTGACCCTTCTTAGAATCCTCCTCTTCACTCTTCTTAGAGAAATTCTTCACTATCACTTCTTCATCCTCTTCACTCAATAGGTCTATGTAAGGAAGCTCATCATTACAAGTTCCACGCCTAGGTGATCTCACAGACAGGATTGTGTATGGAGGAGCTAGCTCAGTAGATCCCAGTCCCTGCCTATTTTGATAAAAAACTTTTGCATGCAAGGATGAGGATATGATGTTCTTGAAGGTCTCTTCTTCAAGAACACATTTTTCTACCCTGGCTTTGCTGATCACAAGCTCAGCCTGGCATTCAGGTAACTTAGTTATGAGATCTTTGATATGAGTCCTGTAATTTGTATGCTCATGTTTTAAAACTAAAATTGTTTTCTCTAAGTCCTCTATTTTTAACTTATAATCATTTTAAGTTTTTCTAAAATCAGATTTTAGTATGTTCAAAGACTCAAGATCAGATCTCATCTCCAGGTCATAGGACCTGCATCTGTTGACTTTAGCAATACATTCAGGAGTGCAAAGATGTTCCAATACCTTGGTTTCATCATGGTTAGCCATTTATGCTTGGTTTGAATATGCATCTTCCACCTGAAAGCTCCAGTCAAAGCCTCCTTCTTCAACAGCAACTGCAACTTACTGCTTTGGCTTCTCATTCTGGGTAACTTTATCAGTTTAGCTTGGTCTGGATTGTGCTTGTCCACCATTTGTTCTTGGTGCTTTGCACTCCCTAGCAAAGTGACCCATCAAGTTACAGTTGTAACACTTAACTTAGCTTTTGTCCAGTCCAAACTTTCCACTGGATGTATTGTTAGGAAACTTCCTTTTTGTCCTCTTATAGAATCTCTTGGCACTGTGAGTGAGCGGAGCCATCAGTTGGACTATCTCCATATACTCCAGGTCGTCTGGATGGATACCGTTCAGATCTTCAAGGGTGCATAGGAAGTTGCCATAACTTTCATCAGAGGACACAAAGGCTTGAGAAGAACTTGTCTCTTGGAATGGGCTTCCTTGAGTATAGTTCTCCCTTGGTGTCTTTGGGAAGGTGATGAAAGGACCCTTTTGTGAGATGTCAGGGTAGCATATGAGATGATGCTGGGGTTCTATGCTATCCCTTTCAGTCACATGAAGGGCTGAACCCATTTGATTGCTGGAGTTACCAGATGCACCTTGCATGTTCATCTCCATCTGGTATCCACTGAGAATGCCATATAACTCTGTGAGAGTAAGATTCTTAAGGTTCTCAGTTCTCTTGATTACAACACAGTAATTTGTCCATTGCCTACGAAGAGAGGACATGTACTTCCTTACAATTTCTCTGTTTTCAAGATACTCCAACATCCACTAGGGTATCCACAATCTCAACATACCTGAAGTATTGTTGAGTCATGGTCTCACCTGCTTTGAAGGTGAAATTTTCAAATTGCTGCTTCAGAAGATCCTTCTTGTTTTCCTTGGCTTCAGTAGAACTCTCATACATTAGTTTAAATGCATCCCACAGCTGCTTAGCTATTATGCATTTCTTGAAACCTTTGTATACAATGTTTGGAAGAGAAGTCTGAAGGGCTGCCATGGCCTTTTGATCAATCTGTACTCTCTTCCTATCTTCTTTTGAGTAGTAAGCCACAGCCTTGGGGATCATACCACCTCCAGCAACAGCTGAAGGAGTTTTTGGTATGTAAGGTCCAGAGACAAAAGATTCCCACATTCTTGAGTCTTGACACTTGATGAAACCTTCCATTCTTTGGCACCAAGTGTCAAAGTCATCAAGAGTGATCAGTGGGGACTTTGTCATGGCTCCAGTTTCCATATCAGCTTTAGAGATAGCTACCATTTGAAGGGTTAAGTATTTTTGTGTGTGTGAGGGATCTTAAGATGGTGAGATCTTATATCAAGAGCCTGAGAAGCTCTGATACCAATTGCAGGACCGGGTGAAGGGGTTATGCACTTGTACAACTCAACAACACAAAGAGGAGAGTGTATTTCAACACTTGATTCCACTCCATTCGCTTGTACTGCGCTCTACTGGCTCTAAGACCCAACATTCTAGGGGTACAATTAAAATGGGGAACTGATAAGAAATGAGTTTAGAGAACTTAGAAATACAAGATGTAATGAGACAGAAAAACTGGATCAATACACAAGCAATTGGTTTTCAAGGTTAAAGTATATTGATCTTCTAGTTCCTTACAAAGTGGTTTACAAGATTCAACTCAAACTTTCTTAGTTACAAGGACCAGAAAATACTTATACTAAAGCCTACAGCCGGCCATACTTTGAAGGCCAGCTGGATACATGAACTAGACAACGAAATCCATGTACAGTCAAAAGGCATATTGCCTTCTGACTAGTGACTATGACTTGCCATAGCTCAAATCCTAATATATTACAAAAAGGATAAAGTACATAAAGTGGAAAGTTACAGACTCAAGACCTCAATGTACAGTTTACCAAAAGCATAGACCTTTTCACCAACTCACGAAAAGGTTGGTGACTTATCACAGTGGCGGCGGAAAGTGGTTCAGCATTAGGTAAAAAGTACATCAGATAAAGCATGTAATATAAAAGTCTTCAGAAGAAATCTGTCTTCAATGGTTGGCTTCGGAAGACTTTTTCCTTGAAGCTTCGGAAGACTTCATCTTTTGGATTCGTAAGATATTTGTCTTGGCTTCTAAAGATTTCACACTTAGAATAATTTCCAAGTCAGTGTAAATCTTCCGAAGCATTCCACTTCAGTGTACATGTGCATGCATGCAGTAAAGACTTTAAGCGTTTGGGTTGCATCAGCCTTACTAACAGCCTTACAAACAATCATCAACAGTAGCAGTGTCATCACTAACAACAACATCAACATCCATACCAGAGTTAGCCACAACTGACAAATCAAGCTCATGGAACCAACCAATCAACTTCCAATGCACTTGTCTTCAGACAAGATGGAGTATGTGACTGGAGCTTATATACTGAGGAAGTGAAGCCTCAATTCCAAAATCATGCTTTAATGGCTCACATCAATGATGAACCAACTCCAATGCTATCTGAGGTAAAATCTATTTTGTGTAGTGATAAATGTATTGCTGAACTATAGGGTTACCGTGAGCACAATCACAAATTGGCAGCTAAAATTAAAGAAGAAAAGGTAAAAACTGAGATGTATAAAAGAGAAATCAAATGCTTTGAAATAAAAATCAAATCTCTCATCTCTGATATAGAAAAACTGCATGGAGAAAAGTACACTCTTGCAGCTAAAAATGAAAAACTAACTGAAATGCTAGCTCAATCCAAAGCTGAGCAATCAGTTGCTGAAGTGAAACTTGAAAAGTTTCAACTGTCTTCAGCTAATCTGCAAGAGATGCTTGATTCACAGAAGGAGCACAATGATATGACTGGGATTGGATACAATTCATGTCCCCCACCATATAATGATAATTACACTTTCATGCCTGAGTCTGTCATGCTTTTTGATAAAAATGAACCTAAAACTATTGAATCTAAGTCAATAGTAACTCAAATCACTAATCCTCATAATAAACCAAGTGTTTACATTGAAACAAATGAAGACAAAATTGAGTTAGGTCTATCAAAATCAAATAGTACTCAGACAAGACAGTGAATGTCATTAAACCAATAAGTCCTGTCAAATCCATAGTGCCTTTTGTGAAATTTGTTCCTGCAATTTCCAAAGAAAAGAAGATATCTGATGATTCTGTGACACCATCTGCTGAAAGCGGATCTGATTGTGAGATCAAATCTCCAAAGAATTTAATCAGACAAAGTTTCACCAAAAATCAAAAGTAAAATCTCACTACTTTCATAATCAAAGATCAGATCAGATCCTCAATCATTAGAACCAAAGCAAGGAGTTGGTTTTGATATTTTTAATAAAGATCATGTAAATCAACAAGAAAAAGAGGATAGGAAAAGTTTAAGAAAGCAAAATCAGTCAAAGAAAATCAAGACTAGTAGCGTTGTGACACAAACAACTAAAAGGACTGATCATGATTCCTCGCCAAAATCAAAAATTGAGGATCATTCCAAAACTGGTAAAGTCACTGAGGTATCAACACCGGGATTAGTGTCTAGAAACAAACACATGTATTGTGATGTGTGTGAAATGTCAAATCATAGAACGGATAAGTGCTTTTTCAATCAATATTGCTGAATCTTTGACATGAACAACAATTCCACTAAAAATTGTTATTTTAGCAAATATTGTTTTGTCTGTGATATGACCAACCACAACACATTTGATTGTTTCTTCAAACAAAAGGGACTGAGAATTCCATAAAATTTCACCAATCACATCTGCAAAACCCAAATCAACAATAATTTTCAAAATAAACTGTTCAAGACTTCCAGCTCTGATGATGATTTGAGTAATCTGAAAGAGCTAAAAAGAGTTCAATGAAATATAAAACATAACTTCAGACAAACTCATCATTTTCATAATCCAAAACCAAAGTTTGATAATAAAAAATAGGCTCAATTTTTGAAGAGAATTAGGGATCAAAGGTTTGACCACTCTTCTGACTCTTCAGTTGATGTAGATATGATGAAACAACCAAGGTATAAATAGAAATTAACCTCATCCCCCAAATCACAATTTAGAGGAAAGTACCAAAAAGTTACTATCATGGATAGGAACGGGAAGCCCAAGACGATCATGGCTTGGGTTCTACACTCTAATTAGTTCATTTTGTTCTTGCAGGGTCACTCATACAGGTCCAATAGTTTCTGGCATGTGGACAGTGGGTGCTCCCGACACATGACCGGAGATCGTTCCCTCCTTCATGACTTCAAGAATATTCAAGGGACTACTGTGGCATTTGGTGGAGATTCACAAGGTGGCAGAATTATTGCTGAAGGATCTGTGACAAATGGGATGTTGAGCTTTGATAGAGTGAACTACTGTGAACAACTAAATTCAATCTGCTTAGCGTGTCTCAGATCTATGACAAGAAATATTCAACTCACTTCAGTAACACTTATTGCCACATTCTGAAACCAGGATTCCAAATTCCTACAGAATGGGTTGTCTTGAAGACCCCAAGGAAGAATAACACCTATGTCTTAAACCTCATTTCTGGTTTACCAAAAGAAGAAACATGTCTTCTGTCAAAAGCATCTTTTGATCAGTAATAGCTTTGGCACAGATGTTTGGGACACACAAATTTCAAAAACATGAACAGATTGTTCAAGGGAAATCATGTCATTGGTTTGCCCCAGAAAGAATTTCACTTTTTGACCACTGTTCAGCGTGTCTCAAAGGAAAACAACAAAAATCTTCCCACAAGCCAAAGCTAGTGAATATAAACGATTATCCATTGAAGTTACTTCATATGGACCTTTTTGGACCAACTCATGTTATGAGTATTGGAAAGAAACAGTATTGTTTGGTGATCATTGATGACTTTTCCAGATTTACATGGGTCTTCTTCCGACTTCATAAAAACGAAGCATCCCAACTAATAAAAGATTTTATCACAATAATTGAAAACCAACTTGATCATAAAGTTAAAACAATTAGAAGTGATAATGGTACAGAATTTAAGAATGAATACATGAGTTCATTTTGTACAACCAAAGGCATCGCTCATCAATTTAGTGCATCTAGAACTCCTCAACAAAATGGGGTAGCTGAAAGGCGAAATAGAACACTAATTGAAGCAGCAAGAATCATGCTAGCCAATGCTAAACTACTAATTACCTTTTAGGCAGAAGCGGTTAACACATCGTCCATTGTACAAAATAGAACTTTAATTGTAAAAGAAAGCAACAAGACTCCTTATGAACTTATCTAGCAACAAGATTCTTTGTAGGTTATTCTTCTGTCTTAAAGGCTTATAGAGTGTTTAATCCCAGATTAAACATTATTCATGAATCAACAAATGTTCAATTCAAGGAACATTCTTTCCCAAATCTACAAATGGTCCTCATTGGTTGTTTGATATTGATTCCTTTACAAAATCTTTTGATCAATTTCACATGTCTGATGTAGGAAACCTACAATCAGCTGAACCTTCATCATTAGTAGAAAGAAGGAATGACTTTCCAATGATTCCTCCAACTTCTACTGAGCAACTTAATGAAGATGTCCCACTACAAGCTGATCCTGTCAGACAATCAGTTCAAAATCAAAGTGTTGCAACTGAGGATGGTCCAAGCATACTACCATCTCCTTCAGAAAAACCATCCACCAAAGTTAGAACTCAAGATAATGTTACACCTCCAGTTGAAACTGAAAGGACTTCGAATGATGGAAGTAATCAAAGTGCTGATGATGCTGAAGCAAGAACTGAAAGTCTTTGATTATTTTCACAACTCCCCTACAGTCCAAGATGAAGTTGCCTCACACCAAGATGATCTGAATGTCTCCAATCTTGATGTAACCATTGCTGGTGACTCAATTCCAACCACCAGAATACACAAGAATCATCCAGTAGATAGCATCATTGGTGAACTGAATGAGCGGGTGACAAGAAGCAAATCAAGCATAGCAAACATCTGTTTGTTCTCCTGCTTTCTTTGTTAAACAGTACCAAAAATATCAAAGAGGCTCTTCAAGACAGTACTTGGATTGAGGCAATGTAGGAAGAGTTGCTGCAATTCAAGAAACAAGAAGTATGGCAACTAATAGAACTACCCGAAGGACAATACCCTATCGGTACCAGGTGGCTATACAGGAACAAAACGGATGACAGCGGAATCGTCATTAGAAATAAAGCAAGACTAGTGGCTCAGGGGTATACTTAAGAAGATGGAATTGATTATGATGAGGTGTTTTCTCCTGTAGCCAGACTAGAATCAATAAGACTCTTTCTAGCATATTCAGCATTCATGTGTTGGATTCTATATGCCCAAGATACATAGAATATTGATGTGGTTAGTACGTCATGATCCAAGTCGGGTCATACCCAATAACAAGCTTAGCAAACACCAATTAGTATTTAATTGATCATGCAATTAAATAAATACACCAATTTAGAAAATGGGTTTTCTAAATAAATTGCATATGAGATTGAACAATCTATATGGATATTTTGATCATGGATATTATTTGTAATGTTGTTTAATTTGATTAAATAACATCAAATAATGGGAGTGTGTGTACAAGTTATATAATTAAAGGGGTAATTACATAATTTATACTAATTAGTTGTTTGACAAATTAAGAGGGTTGTTTTTTGGGGGAAAAATCCCTCCCATTAAGCAATTCGGCCGTCCCTTATGGGGAAAGGGGTTGCATTTGTTTTGAACACACAATAATCCAAGAACAACTAATACACTCAACCATCCATCTCTCTCTCTCTCACTCTCGAAAATGCAAGGGGCCAGGAACACAAGGTTTTCTCTCCACATTTGAAGAAAACAAGTGCTGAAAATCAGATTTTCAGCAGCCCTTGGTCCGATTTTGGTGCTTCAAATCCTGGCATTCGAAATGTTTGCTTAGAGGCTTGTGGGTATGAACACTTGAGGACACCTATCCTTGGTGTTTTGGCCATTCCAGAACAGCTCCTTCTTCATCAAAATCATGATTTCCAGCAACTCTATCTCACAAAATAGTTTGTTGATGTTGTCTTGGTTGTTTATACTTCTTGATAGCTAGTCTATTCACATATATATGATCCTATGATTTTGGGTTTGTTGAAACAAAGTTATGAGCTTTAATTTTCAGATTATATAACATGATATTAAGCTCTTATTCCGCTGCGTTTTTCTTGTTTAAATGGTTAAACAACATTGTTAAAGGTCCAACAAACCAAACATTAGCATATAGAGCCGAATATGTGGATGACTAGTTTCATTTGTCCTTGTAAAATTGGTTTTATAGGTTTTTAACAACCAAATTAGGGCTGTTTTGTGATGATATGATGATACCCCAACCTTTCAAGGTAATATCTTGCATGCTTATGATTAAATCTTGAAAGGAAAGATATCAAAATGGATGATTGTGTTTTGTTTGGACAAAAGACCCTAAATTCTTAGTTTATGTTGGCTGAAAATTTAGGGTCAAATGGGGTTCATTTTGGTTCTGAAAATGATGTATATGGATACATATATTACTGCATAACATATCCTTGACCATGTGTGTTATGGATTTGGTTGATTGTAATCTTGTCATGTTGGTTGTATTCATTCTTTATGGGTTGTAATTTGTTTATTCATTTGGCAATGTAATAATAAGATTAGGAGTATTTTTCTTTTACTAGAAAATATGTATTAGGATATATATTTTCAAGTGGGGGTCTTGGAGATCTCATCATTTGTGTTGTGTTCAACCCATAGGTAAGACCTTATGACAACACTTATGATGGCAAACAAGTGTAGTCAACTTAGTGGCTATGGTTATGCACATATGTTTGTATGATTATGCTTGTATGATTGTTTGTTGTATGATTGTTGTTTGATATTTGGATATGCATAACAAACTCATTAGCAAACTTAACAAGCTGAAAATTTATGGTTTCTAATCATTAAGTGATTAATAAAAGGTTATTAAAAGGATTAATGATTTAATAAAAGATGTTTTATTACAAATAAACCATATGATACCATGTATTTGAAAGCATGCAAATACAAGGTACATAGAGTTTTCAAAACTAGAATTAATGAAAACTAAAATCCCTTTGGAAACAAGTTTAACACCATCCTTTTACACGACACTCAAATCACTTGGGAACTATTTGTGGGATAAAGGTCACCTAACCACTTGTAGGGAACTTGTGTGTTTGAGGTGAGTCTAACGTATTTATGGGATAAAGGTTAGCTAACCGCTTGTATGTGTAAACTCACACGTATGTGTAAGTAGGACGACTTGAATTGGAAACCATGTGCATTGGATCACCGAAGCATGGCGTACAATGGTGTTTATGGGGTTAAACATGCCAACCAAACATAAGATGTTTAACCGATCCCATAAAGGCTAGAAGTTGCAAAAGGTTGCAATTGTCAAATGTTGACTACCTTGTTAATTTAAATAATGGGATAAAGGTCACCTAACCATTATTTGAATGTAACGTTGGATTTTAGATTTTAATTATTAATTGTATATGAGACACAAGGGTATTAATAATTAAAATGAATTTTTTTAAGAAATACTAAGAACTTTGTAAATTTTGTAGAATGGCCGCAAACAATAATGCTACCACCCCGACCGTCCATACCCTATCACTGAGAACTAATTATGAGAGGGATCGTCTCAACCATAACAACTTTATGGACTGGTCTCGAAACTTGAGAATTGTTCTCTAGCAAGAGAAAAGGCCTATGTCCTTGACGATCCTATTCCTGACCAACCCGACCCCAAGGATGTTGAGGCCTATAACGATTGGTTTCAGTTTACTGAGGATTCCATGCAGGTATCCTGTCTCATGTTGGAACTATAATTCCTAAACTCCAAAAGGACTTGGAGCATCATGGGACATATGACATGATTACCCAATTGAAGGAAATGTTCCTTCAAACTAGGGTGGGGTGCTTCGAAATGGTTCGAGCGCTTCATGCATGTCACATGGAAGAAACCCAATCGGTATCATCTTATGTACTTAAGATGAAAAAACATATCGATTGCCTCGAAAGGCTTAACTGTCCCGTCTCAAAAGAGTTGGCCACGGATTTGATCCTTAATGGCCTAACTAAAAGTTTGAGACGTTCATAATGAATTACAATATGAACGGATGGGACAAGAACATTGGTGAGCTTCACGCAATGCTCAAATAGATGAGGCAGGGATGGGTAGAAAGGTTCTACCTGTTCTCTAGATCAATAAGGGAGGCAATGGAAAGGCCATTCCAGATCCCAAGGAAAATGTTGCCAAAGGAGAGGGGCACATCAAAGGCAAAAATGAAGGGGAGATTAAAATGGAACCTCTAAAACCTAAGCTTATGAAGCCTAAGGTAACGGAAAACGATCCATGCTTTGAGTATGGTGAGATAGGTCATTTGAAATGGAATTGTCCAACCTATCTCAATGAGTTGAGAAATAAAAGGGATGCTGGGCAAACCTCAAGCACAACTTTCATAATCCATATTGACTTAAATGTTATTTCTTCAAAACACATGGGTAATTGGATACCGCATGTGGAACTCATATCTGTAATCTGTTGCAAGGGTTCAAAAGAAATAAGCACTTTAAGAAAAGAAACTATGTTTTGAAACTTTCAAATGGTTTGGAATTTGTTCTTCAAAACGTTTTATATGCTCCTAGTTTGACTAGGAACATAATTTTAGTTTCTCTTTTAAAACGATATGATTATGATTTAAAGTTTGTAAATGATGGTATTTATGTTTATGTGGATGATGTATATTATTTCAAGGCTATGCCTTCTAATGGTATTTATGAATTGGATCATGATGATTCGTCCTATAATAACACATTATACCAATCATGCACCAAGAGACTTAAAATGGTTTAAGTGACTCTTATCCTTGGCATTGTCATCTTGGTTACATAAACAAGAATCGAATTTAAACACTTCAAAAGAATGGTCTTTTGAAAACAAATGAAAATTTTTCATTTGATAAGTGTGAATCTTGTTTACAAGGTAAGATGACCAAGTCGCCCTTTAGTGGTCCTAATGAGAGGGCAAAAGACTTATAAGGAGTCATACATTCAGATGTATATGGTCCTTTTAAGACAATGACAAGGAATGGTGAAAGTTACTTCATTACATTTACCGACGAATATAGTCGCTATGGTTATGTGTTCTATGATGGAACATAAACATGAAGCATTTGAAATTTTCAAAACTTCAAGAATGAAGTAGAAAATCAACTCGATAGAACTATCAAAGTTCTCCATTTAGATAGAAAAGGTGAACACCTCAGTGAGGCTTTTCAGGATCATCCAAGAAGTTGTGGGAATTGTCTCACAACTTACTCCTCCCGGAACACCACAACATAATGGTGTGTCTAAAAGGAGAAATCGAACCCTATTGAATATGGTTCGACATATGATGGCTATGAGCTCACTAACTCTATCATTTTGGGGTTTGGCACTACTCTCCGCGGCTCGTATTTTGAATATGGCCCAAACCAAGAAAGTGGATTCAACGCCTTTTGAAATATGGCATGGAAGAGTTCCATCGCTATCATATTTAAAAGTATGGGGTTGTGAAGCTGATGTTAAGCTTAAACAACCAGAACCAACTGAAAGTCGATTCACTAAGTGTATATTTGTTGGATATCCAAAAGACTGTATAGGATACTACTTCTTTGATCCAACAGAGCTAAAGGTATTTATTGCTCGAAAGGCAGAGTTCTTGGAAGCCAAGTTACTTATGGATGGAATGACGTATAGAACAGTGGAATTTGATGAGGATCAAGATCCACAAGCCGATACACGTTTGGTTGACACTAGCAATCAGCAGGAGGTTGTTGATCATGATCAAGAGGTTGATCAATACACACAGAATGTTAACAGATCTGGTAGAGTTAGCATTCCACCTGAAAGATATGGATTTTTCTTGGATGGATGCTACGTGGTTGACTTCAATGAACCAACTACATACCATGATGCAATGTCCAAATCGGATTGTGACAAGTGGCTGGGAGCCATGAACGTGGAGATGCAATCCATGTATGACAACCAAGTTTGGAAATTGGTTGACCCTCCACTTAACTCCAAACCGGTTGGATGAAAGTGGGTTTTCAAGAAAAAAGCAGATATGCATGGAATCTTGGATACTTATAAGGCAAGACTTGTAGCAAAAGGTTTCACTCAAACTCAAGGGGTTGATTATGGTGAAACCTTCTCGCCTGTGGCAATGCTAAAGTCTATTAGGATATTGTTTGCCAGAGCAACTCATTATGATTATGAGATCTGGCAAATGGATGTCAAAACTGCTTTTCTTAAGGAACATCTCGAAGAGACTGCCCATATGGTTCAGCCTGATGGTTTTGTCGATCCAAATCATCCTAATATAGTACGCAAGTTAAAGAAATCAATCTAAGGATTAAGACAAGCATCGAGAAGTTGGAATCAACGTTTTGATGAAGGGATCAAGAAATTTGATTTCATCAAGAACGCTGACGAGACTTGGGTGCTTAAAAGGGCTTGTGGGAGTGTAATTACATTCTTAGTATTGTATGTTGAAGACATACTACTATTTGGGAATGATATTCCAACCATGGAAGGTGCTAAAACCTGGCTTGGAAATTGTTGTTCCATAAAAGATCTCAGTGAAGCCGCCTATATTTTAGGAATAAAGATCTATAGGGATAGATCGAGGCGGTTGATAGGTCTAAATCAAAGTGCATACGTTGATAAAATCTTGAAAAGGTTCAAGATGGAAAACTCTAAGAAAGGTATAATACCTATTCAAAGAGGGACAATATTGAGTGCATCTCAATGTCCAAGCTCAAAGGATGAGCAAGATCGTATGAAGGACATCCCATATGCGTCTGCTATAGGATCCATCGTATATGCGATGATATGCACTAGACCGGACATGTCATGCAAGTTAAGCATGACAAGCAGATATCAGCAGAATCCAGGTAATAGCCATTGGATGGCTATTAAAGTATATTGAAATACCTTAGGATGACTAAAGATATGTTTCTAATATACGGATCTGAAAAGGAGAAACTCGTTGTAAAGGGTCACACGAGTGCGAGTTTCCAAACTGATCAAGATGATGCTCGATCACAATCAGGGCAAATCTCCATTATGAATAGAGTAGCATTGTCCACTACAGAATACGAATACATAGTCACCTCATTAACAGCTTAGGAAGCTGCATGGATAAAAAGGTTTATCACCGATCTAAGGATGGTCTCTACCATTCAAGACCCCTTAGAAATCTTTAGTGATGATGAGGATGCGATTGCTCAAATCAAGGAACCCCGTGCACATCAAAAGATTAGGCACAACGAGCGGAGATTCAACTATATAAGGGATGAATTTGAAAAGGGAAAGATATGTATTCGCAAAGTTCACTTTGATCAAGCATTGCAGATCCACTCACGTAGCTCCTTGAAAGGGCAAAGCATGAAAGTCATACTTGTGCCTTAGGACTTCGATATTCTAGTGATTGGAATTGATCTGTTTAGTATTAATATTATTATTATGGAGCAATTGTAATTCTTAACTCATCTATGTATTTACGATATTTTGAGTTATGTTCTTTTAGCATGTTTACATCCATGAATAATCTTATTATTCTAAATGTCCGTAGTCGGTCATATTTGTGGGAACAAATATGAACGTAAGACTACTATGAACTTGGATTGGCGGATATTCATAAGGCATGAATATAGAGCAATTGGTTGCTGCCAAGGTTCATAGATATTCGTGGGATACGAATAGTGGACTGACCCGCATCTTAAATTTTACTACATGGAATCTTATTGATTGATCATAAGTAAATTTGAGTAAAGGCGAATATCATTTGGTATCCTCTAACCTGAGATACATATTGGATTTTGATATTCACCAAGTGTTATACCTTGAGCTAGTTCTTTGCTGATCTGAAATAGTGGTCAGTACATAAGACTATGTTCAGGTATGACATCAGGTGATTGTGAGAAACGTATGTAGTCAAGATGGGATTTGTTCCTCTTATTCGTTGAGAGTATGATGTCTAAGGCCGGATTAAGTTAAATCAACAAGGAATGTTCATTCTGTTTCCTTGGATTTAACATGACATCTGTAACAAATGGATAAATGATTGATTCACCTAAAACATTTCAAGTTGGATACTTGAAGGGGATAATGTTATCGAATGGCTTCTAAGTCATGCGTATTAAGGGTAGTAAACCGTTGTTAGGCGGTATTTACTACTTGCATCAATCTTCCATGAATCTTGTGCAAGTGGGAGATTGTTGGATTCTATATGCCCAAGATACATAGAATATTGATGTGGTTAGTACGTCATGATCCAAGTCGGGTCATACCCAATAACAAGCTTAGCAAACACCATTTAGTATTTAATTGATGATATGATCATGCAATTAAATAAATACACCAATTTAGAAAATGGGTTTTCTAAATAAATTGCATATGAGATTGAACAATCTATATGGATATTTGTTCATGGATATTATTTGTAATGTTGTTCAATTTGATTAAATAACATCAAATAATGGGAGTGTGTGTATAAGTTATATAATTAAAGGGGTAATTACATAACTTATGCTAATTAGTGTTTGACAAATTAAGAGGGTTGTTTTTGGGGGGAAAATCCCTCCCATTAAGCAATTCGGCCGCCCCTTATGGGGAAAGGGGTTGCATGTGTTTTGAACACACAATAATCCAAGAACAACTAATACACTCAACCATCCATCTCTCTCTCTCTCTCAAAAATGGAAGGGGCCAAGAACACAAGGTTTTCTCTCCACATTTGAAGAAAACAAGTGCTGAAAATTGGATTTTCAGCAGCCCTTGGTCCGATTTTGGTGCTTCAAATCCTAGCATTCAACATGTTTGCTTAGAGGCTTGTGGGTACGAACACTTGAGGACACCTATCCTTGGTGTTTTGGCCATTCAAGAACAGCTCCTTCTTCATCAAAATCGTGATTTCCAGCAGCTCTATCTCACGATTTCAACAGCCTATAAAGGTAGTTTGTTGATGTTGTCTTGGTTGTTTATACTTCTTGATAGCTAGTCTATTCACATATATATGATCCTATGATTTTGTGTTTGTTGAAACAAAGTTATGAGCTTTAATTTTCAGATCATATAACATGATATTAAGCTCTTATTCCGCTGCGTTTTTCTTGTTTAAATGGTTAAACAACATTGTTAAAGGTCCAACAAACCCAACATCATGAAGTTCACTGTTTATCAAATGGATGTGAAATGTGCATTTCTATATGGAAAGATTGCTAAAGAAGTCTATGTGAGTCAACCTCCTAGATTTAAAGACCCAGATTTTCCACACAGTGTATACAAGCTTGACAAAGCCTTGTATGGCCTTCATCAAGCTCCAAGGAAATAGTACGAGACTTTATCATCCTTTCTTCTTGAAAACGGGTATGAAAGAGGGAAGATTGATCAGACTCTCTTCAGAAAAAGAAGAGGAAAAGACATGTTGCTCGTTCAGATATACGTGGATGATATCATCTTTGGCTCAACAAACAAGTTACTCTGTAAAGACTTTGAAGAACTCATGCATTAAAAATTTCAAATAAGTGCTATGGGGGAACTCACATTCTTTTTAGGAGTGCAAGTCCAACAAACAACAGATGGAATCTTCATTAATCAATCAAAATATGTGGAAACAATGTTGAAGAAGTTCAAGTTTGCGGATTGTCAGTCCATCAAAACTCCTGTTGAAACTAAAGTGAAGATTGGTCCAGATCCTGAAGACAAACCCGTGGATCAGACTCACTATCGTTCTATGATAGGCTCACTTATGTATCTAACAGCCAGTAGGCCTGACATTATGTTTGGTGTTTGTGTGTGTGGTAGATATCAAGCAGATCCTAAGGAATCCTATGCGAATGCAGTTAAGAGGATATTAAGATATCTTAAGGGCAAGCCTGCTCTTGGATTATGGTATCCAAAGGAAGGAGACTTCAATCTCTATGCATACACTGATAGTGATTTTGGGGGATGCAGTTTCAATAGAAAGTCCACTTTTGGCAGTTGTCAATTTCTTGGTCCCAGACTGGTCTCCTGGCAGTGGAAGAAGCAGACAAATGTATCTGTTTCAACAGCAGAAGCTGAGTATATAGCAGCATCAGTATGCTGTTCTCAAGTTCTTTGGATTCAAAACCAGATGCTTGATTATGGTTTTAACTTCTTGCACACTCCAATTCATATTGATAACACAACAGCTATGTTCATAATAAATAATCCACTTCAACATTCAAAAACTAAACACATTAAAATTAGATATCACTTTCTGAGAGATTGTGCTGATAAGGGGTTAATCAAATTGATACAGGTTCACACTGATAATCAATTAGCTAATTTGTTCACTAAGGCATTTGATCTAACCAGATTTGAATTCCTAGTTCAATCAATTGGCATGATTAACTTTCATTAAAAATTAAAAATCAACAAAACATTCAAAAAATTCAAAAACACAAAAAGAAATTAAAAAGAAGAAGTATATGGTTTATACAAATGGGAAATGATATAATTACAGTCGTTATATCATTCACTATGCTTACTTATAAATCTTAAATGACTGACATCACTTATCTGATATGCGGGTAGGCTCAACTTTAACTAAAACTTATATTCAACTATGAAGCTCTCATCTCATAGTGTGTAAGTATTGGCTTATCCAAATGTGTGTGTGTGTAGTAACCTAAACACACCAGGTAATGATATCATATGAATCTCTTTTACTGACATCAGTTTCTCTTCTGTTTTGCTGAGCGAAGACCTAGGAAAACAAGCACATAGTGTTGATGTCATGATCCATCAAGAATCCCAGTGAGGAACACATCCAACTTAGATGAAACAAAAGAATAAAATTCATTCTAAATGAATGAAACAAAAGAATCCTAAGACATCACCTTCCAAAGTGAAATGAAAAGAACCCAATGTGGATCAAACTGATAAAAAGATCAAAAAATAAAAGAATCCCAATGAGGATCAAGCAAAATGAGATTTCAGATTATAAGTAACCTGGTCAAGTAAGATGTTAAATGTTCTACCACATATTGCATGCTGATGGTTAACTTTGCCATGTTTTTGAGTGTGAGGTACATGTTGAATACCTAATCAACTCAAACCATGATAAGATTATTTGCATCAAAATATTAAGAGGATAAACATACCTTCAATCAATATGTTCATGAACATGTCTGTTTTACTAACAATTGCTTGCACTTGCGAAAGGTAATTTTGATATGATCCCAAAGAAAAGTATATCTCAACTTCTTGTACATATATGAAAACAAAAATCACAAAAGATTTTCTTTTCAAAATTTTTAGCTCTTTAAAGTTTCTATCTCATATAGATATAAACTTTAGGGGGAGTAATTAAAATTTTGATCATCAATGTACAGATGTTTCCTTTCTTAAAATACAAAAAATAAAAAACAGTTTAAAAAATCAGAAAATCTAACTGTGTTGGTGCAGAAAATCTCAGTTTCTTGTAAACATCTTGAAGCACAAAAGTCCAAGATCAATCAACACTGGGAAACTTATATCACCACTGATGTACAAGTCAATCCAAGCAAGAAATGATAACTCAAGAATCAGACAAAAGTTTATAAGAAACAAGCAAAAGACACATCTTCATAACAATCAAAAGCAAAGACTCAACTTCATAAAGTTCAAGCATCAAAGCAAAATCAACCAAAACTATCCACAGCAGAAACATTAAGTGTTGACAAGTTCAAAACTTAATGCAGGTAAAAGCGTTAGTTAATGCGGGCGAAGGTAACCCAAGCAAATAACCAATGCGTGTAATAGTTTTGAGATGAAAAACACAAGTGAAAGCAATGCGGATAAGTTAACTCTACAGCAATAGTCTCACCACATATATTAACAAAGTTTTCAAGTATGAAAACCAATGCGGATAATTCATCCGCATTTGTTTTCTCAGCAAGAAATTACTTAAACATGGTTGTATATTTGTATCATCATAAATTAGAAGTGTGCTCACACTCTTTTGTCATTATGTATGAAGTTCAAGAAATACGGACAACTCAGTTGTTCATCCGCATTTGTTGAAGTAAATTTAGGAAGACAAATGTTCTTCAGCATTAACTACAGTGTACAAATGCTAACTAAGTTAAACATCCGCATTTGCTACAGTGCAAAAACGTATGCAAACTTAAAACATCCGCAGTTGCTACAGTGTTAAAAAGTCTAAACTTAAACCTTCCGCATTTGCTACAGTAAATGAATGCTGACAGAATTTACTCTTCCGCATTTGCTACAGTAAACAAATATTGATTGTTTTAATCTTCCGCATTTACTACAGTAGTCGACCTTATTTGTTTTTAACACTCGCATGTTCTATAGTAATCGACCATATTTGTTTTTAACACTTGTGAAAATTTAAAAAGGATATTGAAAGGACTATATAAACAGATTGTTATAGTTCATTTAACACTTTTAAAATTTGAGAGACTCTATAGTGCGATGAGCAAAAAACACCACTCCTACTGTTCTTCATCCATCATTAGATTTATCACCATCATTAAAAAATTCAGTGTTCATCAAATCTCATAGTGCCTACGTTTCAATTCTATACCATCGTAGTATCGAAAACAAGGTGATTCTCATATACAGTTGATGAACACGTTTCAAAATTCAGAACCCTAGAACTGAAATAATCTCAGAACATCCACAAACTAAGGATTGATAAGCATTTCCAAGTTAAATGACATAAATGATCTTGAAAATCGACACAAACAATTTAATTTTGAAATCCTAATTAACCTTCGGATGAATAGGGGATCTTCAAAACTAAAAATGTTGACCTCAAAACTTATGTTTGAAATGAAAAATAGAGTTGAATCAGAAAACAAACATCAAAATAATATATAAAGCATAATAAAATGATCATACATTGCAAAATCAAGATTAGGTCAAATTTGTAAGAAACAGTACCTTTGATTGCTTAATTTGACCATTAAAAAGTCAAAATGAAATAATCAACTTGATTTCATCAATGTAATTGATAAGCAGTGATTCACATCTAACACATATGCATCTTATGCAGAATCTGATGGCTAACCTTACATGAGCAAGCTCCATAATGTTAGTGGTTTTCTTGACCCAGATGCTCCTGAGGTAGAAGGCTTAAGAGACATGATCAGATTCATCTTAACTACTAGAGTGGCACATGCTATTACTGTCAGAAAGGTTATCTATGAGAACTTCATCAGATCTTTCTGGGAACTGCTAAAGTGATAGACATAGATGGTGTAAGAACTCTGTCATGAAGAGTCACTGAGGATCACACTCTAGTTATCACTGAGCAAATTGTGAGACAGTGTTTATAGTTTGGGGATGATGCTGATACTCCATTAGAGTTGGATGATGAAGAGATTATCTTCCAACATTGCTTGTCCAAAAGGAGGACTGGTTGGAATGATATCCCTGTATCCACATCATCAGCCATATGTGCTTTGTGCATAAAGCAACCATTTAACATGTCAGCCTATGTTTTCAATGGTTTGGTATCCAACATCCAATAGGGTAGAAGACACATGTTCCTGATCTATCCAAGATTTCTTAAATGCTTTATCAATGAAGCATTTCCAGACATAGTACCTGTAGGACCAGTGATGGATATTCCTCACTACAATGCTAAGTCCTACAATTACTTGAAGAAAAGAGATCCAAAGAATTTTTATAGTGGGACTTTCTTTCCTCTACTACCATGGATGCTTCAACATATAAACCCGGATGAGAATATGGAGGAACTAGCACAGGAGGCTACTGTGAATGAACCTGTTCCAGAGGAAGAGCAAACTGCTCCAAGTCAATACAATGTTGAGGAGCAAGCTAGCATGTCAGAAGAAGGACAAAAGCTAGTGTCACCACAAGTTGATGTAGGTGGTGATCTTCACACTGGACCTTATGTTCATGCAGTAGACATAGCCTCGCCTTTTGTACCTATACCGACCCCATCTCCTCAAAGATCACCAACCCCACTTCTTCAATCACAACCAATCATCTCACCACACATATCACCCATACACTCACATCACGTTTCACCCATTCACTCACCCCATATTTCACCAATTCATCACTCACCTATATCTCCCACTCCATCTTCACCCTCGACAGCTGCTCATGCTGAGTTTGGTGGTTCTGCCAGCTCCTTAGATGAATCCAAATCATCATCTGACGATAAGGATGATCAGATGCCTATGCTTATGAGGCAAGTTACTTCAGAAGTTGCTCCCTCTGAGAGCTTTGCTGAATCAGAGATCAATAAACCAGATGAGAAAGATGAAATGATCTCTGAGCTTCTGAAGAAAGTAGCCAAACTGGAAAATCTCCTGAAAAGAAGATCTGGTATAATTCAAGACAGACTTCCGGAGATGGATGAAAAGGAAAAGGAGTTGAAAGAAATAAAAAAAAGTATGAGGTGGAAAAGAAAGAAAAAGAAGATGAGATTGAGAAACTAAAAGAAGATCTTCAGCATTCCAAGGATGAAGTAAGTGGTTATTTAGACACATTGACCTTCCAAGCAATTGCAATGGAAGAACAAGAAGGGCTGATTGAAGAACAAGCTGTCACAATCGTTGATCTGCAAAATCAGATAGCATCTCTAAACAAGAGAGTATCTAAGTTGGAGATGTTGGCCGGGATTAAACAAGAGGCTGAAAAGATCGAGATGATCAGGCTGATGATAAAGAAAGGAAAAGAAAGAGGGAAAGTGATAAAGATGATAGTGATAAAGATTCATCAGGGGATAGTGATAATGACTCCCCACAGGCTAAAAGATGAAGTTTACTGAGTCTGAAAAGGAGGCTGAGACTAGTGGAACTAAACCGGATGAATCAAGCATGGAAATGGTGGTGTATACAAGTGAACAAGCAAAAACTCATGCTGAAGAGGCAGAATTCAGTGATATGATCACAGCTCTTGACTTCTTTACTGCAGAAGAGTACATTATTGATGATAACTTTTGGGACTTCATAATCGGTCAGAAGGAAGGTACTGAACCAATAGTGGTCATTCCTCAATCTCCTATCCTAATTGAGAAGTAATTAAGTCTACAAATTGTACCTGCTGTGTCCTTATCTATGAACAAAAGGAGCTGATCATAAAGTTGTGTGAAGAACAACAGCAAAGAGAATCAGCAGCTGCTGCAGTAGATGTGCAAGAAAAGGCAGAAACTGAAACTTTGCCCAAAGAAGCTGAACCGGCTGAATCCTCTTCTAATCCGATAGTGCAAACTTACTCTAGAAGGAGGAAATACTTGGATGAAAAGGCAAAGGGAAAAAGACAAGTTGAAGAAGACGAACCGGTCAAGAAAAGGCAAAAAGATGATCCGTGTAGCCTTGCAGCCATTGCTGAATTTTTAGAAGAACATGAAAAGGCTGAACCTCAACTAAAAAAGAAGGCTGAGGTTATTGGTCTAGAAGAAGGATAAATAGATGGTGGCTATGTGGTTGATGAACCAATAGCTAAGGAAAGCCCTGAACAGGAGAAGCCATCAGTACATGAGATGGTGGAGAAAGCCAAGTCAGATGATCTAATGGTGAAAGCCATATTCTTGATTGACCACAGATATGATCCTGATGAGGTTTTTAGGTTGACCTATGAGTGGATGATAGCAGAGGAAGAAAAGATAAACAAACTGTTGGACCCTACATATGAGACTGAGTATGAAAAGACTCAGTCACCCAAAGCTCCTATGTTAAATTATCTTCAATAGCCAAGCAGACTTCTTATCCTCAATCACTGTATCCTGGTCCTTACAGTATGACTGATAGGGAATTGAAGGACTATCTGTCTGAACAAGGATTTACCAAGAGAAAATTAGGGAATATGAAGACAAATTCTCTAAGGGCTGCTATCCTTAGAATGATCAATGAGAAGAAAGATAGGCTGAAGAAGATGGAAGAAGAAATAACAAGAAAACAACCCAGATTAAGAGTATCAGCACAAGACATGCAGCTCACCCATAGAGATCATGACTCTTTGGCACCTATTCTCCATAAATATCCTGAGTGGTTTGCCGAGCCTTCATAAATAGAGCTTCATAAAGGACTCACCACTACAGAGATGATTCGAGGTGTGTCTACTCCCCAGGCCAAGACTGATTTGAAGATAATTGCCTCGAAGTATGGCAGTGACTGGAACATGTTCATGGTTAAGAGGATCTCAGGGTTAGTTCAATTTTTCATAGAGTACTCTTCTCTAGTGAACTCCCTGGAGATCCATGATCTAAAAGAACTAGCCAATTTGAGATTGATCAATCATAAGGCTATGTTCAGGGGTTATGAGTTTGAAGACATTCTGAGGATGTTCAAAAGAACGGACAACTTCAAATATCTCAAGGCTAGTGTGAGGAAAGATAGATCCTTTGTTAATCTGCTTTAGAAGAAAAAACAATGTTAGCTAAGGAAGTAGTGTTCCCTGAGCTCAAGGTGAAGCCGACTGAATCTCTGAAAAGAAAGATGGTAGCTGGAACTCATTCCTCCATCCTAATCTTAAATGTCTATTATGATGAGAAGACATATGAGTTGGTGATTGCAAGAAAAAGGGGAGGAAAAGAAGGGGCTGAAATCAGATTGTTTAGTGGACGTGAGGTAAGGCTGCTTGATGAATCCTATATCCACTACATTTACACAAGTCACTTTAGAGATATCAGCAACAAGCTTGGAGAAGCTGATATGCAATTCTTTCTCAAATGCATCAAACTTCTGAAGATGGCCTATGATAGAATACTTTATAAGACAGAGCAGAGCAGGAAGAAGAAGACTCCTTTGCAATTTAGGAACATTATGAAGCTAGAGGTAGATGTGGATGGATCTTTATTGATTCACAGAGACGGGATGTCAACTGTGTCTATCTGGGAGCCTATCTCTTTGAATAAGCTATCCATTGAAGCCATTCATACTATGAGCCAAATGAAGATCCATGTACTGAGCAGAGAGAAGTTAGCTGATGCATGACAATTCGCCATCATGATCAAAGCCATCATGGATCCTTCATACATAGTCCCAGCTCCTGCTTCATCTCCTCCTGCTGATCAAGACCCAATAGAATACTCACAACCTCATCCACCAAAACCTTGATGTTCATAGGTTGTATAGTCCTTAGGGGGAGTATTGTTGGACCCTGAAAGGATCATACATGCCAATTCAAGTAGTGGATGATGGTTGTTCTGTTGAAATCTCCCTAAGTCCAAGAACCAATGCGGCTGTAGAATCTGCATCAACAAAAGAAGACAAGTGTCGGCTATCCGCATTTGTACATGCGGATGACCAAAGAACAAATGTGGACAAGTATTTGTTCTTCCGCAGTAACAAATGCGGACAGCCGAACAAATGATGACAGAAGATTTACTCATCCGCATTAACTAATGCGGATGCTCAGCAACAAATGTGCTAAGTGTTTGTTCATCCTCATTTGTCAATGTTGATGACCAAACACTAATGCGATTGAAGAAAAACAAATGCTAATGAAGTTCACCACATCCGCGTTAGTCAATGCGGATGAACAAACAAATACTGATGAAGACCTTTTGTACTTAGATTAGATTATGTATAGGGGTATTTTACTCTTTTGTATGGGCTTCCTGTCAGTCTATAAATAGAATAGACAACCTCGTATATGAGGTGACTTTAGACTTTAAACTTCAACTTAGACTTTTGACTTTAGTCTAACGGTAGACGATCAGAATATCTTAGTCTTGGTCCACATGGTGTCTTGTTACTGTATAGTGCACAAACCCTAGCATTTATTGTAACTGTTCATCTTAATCAATACAAAGAGCATTTATGAGTATTTCTTGCATTCAATGTTCTGTGTTTGTATGATTCCGCCATATAATCACTGACTCAATCATCATATTCGGTCCTTGTTGTTTCACAACAACAGAGAAATTCATTCTCATAAATACCCAATCACAAGTCTCTATAATCGATGCACATACGCATTGTTCGATCTTTCAGCTTAACGAACAAGATGGGTGCTCTCCAAGGCAATGAGCTTGGCTAAATAAATCCTTTTTTAAGTAGTTCTTCTAATTGCTTCTTGTGTTCTTGCATTTCTATCGGGGCTAGTCTGTACGGAGACTTGGAAATCGGTGTTGTCCCATGTACTAAGTCAACCTGAACCTCCACTTGTCTATCAACTAAAAGTCCTGGGAGTTCATCTGGAAATACCTAAAGGTATTCCCGTACTACTGGCACATCTTCAATCTTCTTACTCTCTATGCTGCTTACACAATAGGCCAAAAAGGAAATACATCCTTTTCTCATAGCTTTTTGTTCTTGTGCTATCGTGATGAAATTTTTAGTCTTTTTAGCGCGAGCTCCTAATATGGTTAACCGTTTCCCGTTTGGTAACTTGAGACGAATGATCTTTTTATCACACACTATTTCTACATGATGTAACACTAACCAATCCACTCCAATAACTATTTCAAGTTCTCCTAGTTTCATAGGCATTAAATCAATAGGAAATCAATAACCATTCAACTTTATTATATAGTTTTTAATGATATTGGTGATTTCCTTTTGATTCCCATCGGCCTTTCCTAGTTTTACCCCACCCACCGGCAGCGGGTTTGTCAGACCCTCCCAGTGTCAAATAGGTATGAACATATACCTTATGCATACTGTGACATCTGGTAATTTTCCGTTACCAAACTCCGTTAGTTCCGTTAGGTCTTCCATACACGTGTCGTGAGCACACACTAGTTGACGTTCAACGTTGATAAGTTAATAACAATTATCTATGATAACAAATAACAACCTAATTAATATTGTTTATTATTAGTTCATGGTTATGTGATTTATGAATTTTAACGATTATTTATGAATTTTACTTGATAACATCTTATATGTATTTCATGAGTTTGTTGTTGTTGAAAAATGTTTATGATTATTATTATTGATTAATAGTATTTTTAGTTTGTAGTTAAAATTGTTAAATAAAGTGCTAAAGAGATTAACTATTTTAAAAGTTGATTAAAAGGGGGTTTTTATGAAAAATCTATTTATGTTATGTTAAAAAAAAGATCCCAACCCTAGACCGATACCTCTCCCAAACCCTCGAACCATTCGATTTTGATCAATAACATCAAGAACAATTTGAATTTGATTTCAAGTTGTACAAGTTGAACACAAGTGCTAATCATCATCTAAACACACCTAAAGGTAAGTTTTATCAAGTTTTTCATAGTTTTTGATTATGATAGAACCCTAATTCGAAAATTCTGATGAAAAAATGAAATTGATGATGATTTGATGATGATATGATGTTAGTTAGGTTATATGAATGTTCATCTAGGTTGATTGCCCAAGAAATCCATGATTTTGATGTCTAGTTCATACCTTATAGAAAATATTAACTTTTGATCATGAGATTGTGCAAGTGCCAATGGTATGGAAAGTTGGGGAACGCGACAAAGGACTACCGTGGTGAGCTGATGAAAAAGCCACAACAACTAGAAGAAACACCTAAGTACTGTTTTGAATGCAAGAAAGAAGGTCAGTACAAAAGGAACTGTCCTTAGTTAAAGATGAATGGAAAGGACACTGGGAATAATGGAATGAACAACAACAATGCTGGAAATGGAGGATACAATAGTGGCAACAATGGTGGAACCAAAGGGAGAGCGTTCGTCTTTGGTTCAGGTGAGCCTCTAAAGATCCTGCTATGGTTACTCGTAAATTCCCTATATATGGTAGATATGCTACTATATTATTTGACACTGGAGCCGATAAGAGGTTTATTTCCACTAAGTTCAGTAAGCTTTTGAATGATATGCCTTCTACGTTTGATTTCACCTATACTATAGAGTTAGTTGATGGTAAACAAATTCACATCACGTACATTCATAAGGGTTGTAAAATAGAACTGGTCGGACACATTTTTTACATAGATCTTATGCCCGTTACACTTGGGAGCTTTGATGTGGTTGTGGGAATGGATTGGCTATCCGAGAAGCATTCAGAGATAGTGTGCCATGAAAAGATTGTACGTATTTCTCTTGAGGATGGCGAAATTCTTTCGTTCAAGGGCGAAAGGAGTGGTGCGTGATAGGCATCATAACTATCATGAAAGCGCAGAAGATGCTACGTCAAGGTCGACTAGCTATACTGGCCATGGTACCTGACAAGCAATAAGAGGAAAGGAAGATGGAGGATATTCAAGTGGCTTGTCACTTTCCAGAGGTGTTTCTAGAGGACTTGCCTGAATTACCACCTCATCGCCAAATGGAATTCTAGATTGAGTTGACTCCCGGTGCAACCCCAATCAATTGAGCATCTTATCGATTGGCACCAATTGAGTTAAAGGAGTTGTTGGCACAACTTCAGGAGCTATTGGATAAGGGCTTTATCTGACCTAGCTCATCACCTTGGGGAGCCCCTATTCTGTTTGTTAAGAAGAAGGATGGTACATTTTGGATGTGTATTGACTATAGGGAGTTGAACAAGGTCACAGTCAAGAACCGATATCCCCTACCTCGTATTGATGATCTATTCGATCAACATTGATGATGCAGTTACTATTCTATCATCGATATATCGTATGGTTATCATCAATTGCGAGTCCGAGATGAAGACATCTTGAAGACGACATTCAGGACCCACTATGGTCATTATGAATTCTTGGTCATGTCGTTTGGGTTAACTAACGCACTGGTGGTATTCATGGTCATCATGAACCGCGTGTGCAAACCTTACTTGATTAGTTTGTTATTGTGTTTATCGATGACATATTGATCTATTCCAAGACCAAGGACGAACATGAAGAACATCTACGGTTAATCTTAGAACTGTTGAAGAGGGAACAATTATATGTTAAATTCTCTAAGAACATCTACGGACCCACTATGGTCATTATGAATTCTTGGTCATGTCGTTTGGGTTAACTAACGCACCGGTGGTATTCATGGTCATCATGAACCGCGTGTGCAAACCTTACTTGATTAGTTTGTTATTGTGTTTATCGATGACATATTGATCTATTTCAAGACCAAGGAGGAACATGAAGAACATCTATGGTTAATCTCAGAACTGTTGAAGATGGAACAATTATATGCTAAATTCTCTAAGTGTGACTTCTGGATATGAGAGGTGCAGTTTCTGGGTCATATTGTGATTGAGAAAGGAATCCATGTAGATCCTGCAAAGTTGGAAGCAATTAAGAATTGGTTATTTCCTAAGACGCCTAATGAGATATGTCAATTCCTTTGACTGGGTGGATACTATCGATGCTTCATTGAGGGATTTTCAAAGATTTCCCAACCCCTCACTGCCTTGACATATAAGCGTTTAAATAGGAAGAAAGTCAAGAATCAACCTTCCAATTGTTGAAACAGAAACTTGATGAAAATCAACTATTCAAGCATATTGATCATGAACTTTGAAAGAACAATACTTAATATGAAGAGGTTGATTTCTCCAAGATCTTTGCAAATCTCTCACAAATCAACAAACACTAACCATGGTGCGGAAACCCATGATTAATATGCATGATTTCAGTGTGTGTGTTGTGTGTTAGAATGCACAAGAATAAACTGCTTGTTTGATTGATAATTTGTTCAAAAAGCTTACAAAGGATTAGGGTAGAGTGCTATTTATAGCCTGTACACAAAAGCCATATGCAATTACTAATCTACCCTTATCTAAATGAATTTACATAAAAATTAATCCTAAGTCTACAAGTCATCCACTGTGGGAATAAGTCATCCGCTATGGAGAATTACTTATCCGCTGTGGATCTTGTTTGTTCATCCGCTGTGGTGAAGATGTTCATCCACTACGTGAATAATACTTCATCCGCTGTGAAGAAGTTGCATATCCGTAGTGGAAGTAGTTCTTCATCCGCTGTGGATTTCTTCATCCGCATTGGGTGACTTAGCAAAATTTATTTATCTACAAAATCTGAAAAAGAAATTTACACATATGTTAGTGATTATTATGAATGTTAGTGTGTTTCTAAAGTATGATTTGTATGTTAAAACACATTTGGTTGATTGTTTGATAATGGCAAGCATCATACTTTCTTGCACTAATTCTTAATGCACTTTGTTGAGTCCAACAGTACTCCCTTAAGTATGATGTTGCCATTGATTTAATTGTTTTGTTTGTTAATTATGTGTGTGTGTTAATTTTTTTTGCTCGAAATAAGGAGTCCAACAGTACTCCCCCTAAACATCATGTACATTTTGTTTTTGTTGGATCCTTTATGCCCAAGGCACATAGAATATTGATCTGGTTAGTACGTTATGATCCAAGTCGGGTCATACCCAATAACAAGCTTAGCAAACACCAATTTTATTTAGTTGATGATATAATCATGCAACTAAATAATTTCACCAATTTAGAAAATATGTTTTCTAAATAAATTGCATATGAGATGGAACAACTTATAAGGATATTTTGTTCAAGAATATTATTTGTAATGTTATTTAGATTAGTTGAATAACGTCAAATAATATAAGTGTGTGTGTATGAGTTATAAAACTAAAAGAAAATTTCATAACTCAACAAGTATTTAGTTAAAAACAAATGTTTATAAAATTTTGAGGGGGAACACTTTTTCAAGGGAACTTCAGCCGCCCCCTTTTAGGGGAGTGATTCATTTATCTTGAAAACATATATCCTTGATTACACACACACTCTACCCTCTCTCTCTCTCATACATGCAATGGGCCATCAAGAACAAGTTTTCTTCTCCACTTTCTTGAAGAAATTCAAGCTGAAAATTCGGATTTTGCAGCTTGTTTTGGTCGATTTTGGTGTTCAAACCCTAGCAAGAAGATGTTTGCTTGATGCTTGTGGGTATGCAAGATTGAGGGCACCTCTCCTTGGGGTTTTGGGTCATTCAAGAACTTCATTTTCTTCATCTATCTCACGTTTTCAGCAACTCTACAAAGGTAGTTTGTATGTGTTGTATTTGGTTGTATTTGGTTGTTATTTCTTCTTGATAGCTAGTCCATTCACATATATTTGATCCTATGTTCTTGGGTTGTTGTTACCAAGTAATATGCTTTAAAATTTCAGTTCCTAAAACATACTATTAAGCTATGATTCCGCTGCGTTTTCATGTTTAAATGGTTAAACAACTTTGGTATTGAGTACAACAAAACCAAAATTGGCATCTAGAGCTGGATATGTGGATAACTAGCTTCAATAGTCCTTGTAAAATTGGTTTTATAGGGTTTTAACAACCTAATAAGGGCTGTTTTGTGATGATATAATGAATCCCTTATGTTTCAAGGCTTAATCTGGCATGCTAAAGTATAAACCTTGAAAGATTTACATCAAATGGTTGATTGTGTTGTTTGGACAAACGTTAAAATTTGAGTTCATCTTGGCTGAAATTATAGGGCTGAAATAATGGATTCATTGTTGTTCTTGGATTTTGAATATATTTCATATTTTGGTGCATAACATAGCCTTGGCCTTATGTGTTTGGTTTTGGTTGATTGTGTTTTGTCATGTTGGTTTTTATTCATAAAAGGGTTGTAATATTTGTGTTTGTAATTTGGGTTGTAATTATTTATTCATTTGGTTATGTAATAAATATATTAGGTGCATTTCTTTTATTAGAAAATTGTATTAGGATATAATTTTATAAAAGGAAGATGCATAAGATGAAGACCCAAAGATGGACATAAAAGGCATGGACACTTGAAGCTTTGGATGTGGATTCAAGTGGGAGTTCATGGACACATATGATGTGTCATTATTTAACCCTTAGGAAAGACCTTATGACAACACTTGTGATGGCAAACAAGTGAGTCAACTTAGTGGCTATGGTTATGCACTTATGTTTGTATGATTATGCTTGTTTGGATGATTGTTGTTTCATTGTTTGGTTGATATTTGGATATGTATTACAAACTCATTAACAACTTAACAAGCTGAAAATTTGATGGTTCTTTAACATTATGTAATTTATAAAAAGTTATTAAAAGTCTTAATGGTTTTAGTAAAAGAGGTTTTATTAAAAGTGAACCATAGGGTACCTTATATTTGAAAGCACGAAAATATAAGGTACATAGAGTTTTCTAAACTAAGATTATGAAAACTTTAAATTTCTTTTATAAACAAGTTTAACACCGTCCTTTTGCACAACACTTGTGTCATTTGGAAACTCTTAATGGGATAAAGGTCACCTAACCGTTTTGAGGGAACTTGTGACTTGAGGTGGGGATTCCATATTTGTGGGATAAAGATCACCTAACCACTTATGTTGGAAAACTCACATGTGTGTGCAAGTAGGGTAACTTGATTTGCAAACCATGTTAAATGGATCACCTACAATATGGTGTACATAGGTGTTGTTGGGATAAACATGCCGACCACACATATGATGTGTAAGTCGATCCCATACCCTAGAAGTTGCAAAGGGTTGCAATTGTCAAAACGTTGACTACCTTGTTAATTTAAATAATTGGATAAAGGTCACCTAATTACTATTTAAATGAAACGTTGGATTCTAGAATTTTAAAAATGTGTAAGACACATAAAGGGGCTTTAAATATTAAAATATGGATAATATCGTAAATACTAAAATTGAACTTTGTTAAATTTTGTAGATGGCCACCAACAATAATGATAACAATGAAAACTCGTTCGCTCACTAACTATCACTAAGACCATTCTCCAAAAGGAGCATCTAAACCATAATAATTTTATTGATTGGTTTCGAAACATGAGAATTGTTCTCAAGCAATAGAAACGATCATATGTTTTAGACGATCCGATTCCCGATCAACCTAATGAGGAGGATGAGGAGGCTTTTATGAATTGGGTGAAATACACTGAGGACTCGGTCCAAGTGTCTTGCCTCATGTTGGCAAGTATGACTCCTGATCTCCAAAAGGAGTATGAATATCATGGAGCAACGACATGATAACCCAGTTGAAGGAAACGTTCCAACAACAAGCAAGGGTAGAGCGGTTCGAAATGGTTCGAGCACTGCATGCATGTCGTATGGATGCCACCTAATCTGTTTCATCTTATGTACTTAAGATGAAAAGCCACATCGACTGCTTCGAAAGGATAAATTGTCCCGTCTCGAAAGAGTTGGCTACGGATTTGATCCTCAACTCTTTGTCAAAAAGGTTTGACAGTTTTGTCATGAATTATAACATGAACGGATGGGACAAGAGCATAAGTGAGCTTCACTCTATGCTCAAAACTGCCGAGGCGGCCATGGGTAAAAGGGTTTTACCCGTTCTCACCATCAATTATGGTAGGAACAAAAAGAGGCATCACCCCGCACCCAAGGCAAATGTTGCCAAGGGTAAGGGGCACATTAAGGGAAAGGGAAAAGGAGTGGTTAGGGTGCCATCACCAAAACCAGCGGAGAAGAAGCAAAAGGTTGCTTCGAATGACCCATGCTTTAAGTGTGGGGAGATTGGACATTGGGCAAGAAATTGTCCAATCCATCTCAAAGAGTTGCAAGCTAAGAGGGATGCTGGGCAAACCTCAGGCACAACTTACATGATTCATATTGATCTAAATTTAATATTCTCTAAACATGGGTATTGGATACTGGTTGTGGAACTCACATTTGTAACTCATTGCAGGGGTTCAAAAGAAGTATGGACTTCAAGAAAGGGGATGTTAGCCTCTACATGGGGAATGGGGCAAAAGTTCAAGTTGAAGGTCGAGGGGACCACATCTTGAAGCTTCCAAATGGTTTGGAAGCAATTTTAAACAATATTTTATTTGCTCCTAGTTTGACTAGTAACATTATTTCTGTTACCCAATTAAGACAATATGGTTATGTTTTGACATTTATTGAAAATGAAATTCATGTTTCTTTAAATGGCATATTTTATTTTAAAGCTATCCCTATGAATGGTATTTATGAATTGGTTCTTGAAAATACATTATATGATAGCTCATTGTACCAAACCACCACTAAGAAACTCAAATTGGATTTGAGTGATACCTATCTTTGGTATTGCCGTCTTGGTCATATAAACAAGAAGTGCATACAAACACTTCAAAAGAACGGTCTTTTAAAAGCAAATGAATATAATTCATTTGATGTATGTGAATCTTTTTTACAACGTAAAATGACCAAAGCACCTTTTAGTGGCAAATCCGAAAGGGCAAAAGATTTATTAGGCATCATACATTCGGATGTATGTGGTCCTTTTAAGCCAATGACTAGGTACCAAGAAAGATACTTCATTACCTTTACCAATGACTATAGTCGATATGGTTATGTCTACTTATTGAGACACAAAGATGAAGCTTTTGAAATATTCAAAATCTTCCAAAATGAAGTAGAAAATCAACTCAACAAGAAAAAAAATTCTCCACACCGATAGAGGAGGTGAATACCTAAGTGATGCTTTTAGAGATCATCTTAGAAGTTGTTGTATTGTCTCAAAACTATCTCCACCTGGAACACCACAACATAATCGTGTGTTCGAGCGGAGAAATCGAACTCTATTGGATATGGTTCGATCTATGATGGCTAGAAGCTCACTGCCTCTATCGTTTTGTGGTTTCTCTTTGCTCTCAGCGGCCCGTATTTTGAATATGGCCCCAACCAAGAAAGTGGAAACAACACCTTTTGAAATATGGCATGGAAGGGTTCCACCGCTTTCATATTAAAAGGTATGGGGTTGTGAGGCTTATGTTAAGACTACCCCCTCAAACAAGCTAGAAAGCCATTCCACTAAGTGTATCTTCATTGGATATCCTAGAGATTCTATGGGATATTATTTCTATGATCCATTGTAACAAAAGGAGTTTGTTGCCATTAGAAGCTAAGTTCCTTATGGAAGGAACTAGCAGTAGAACCGTGGATCTTGAGGAGGATCAAGAACCACAAACCGATACACGTTTGGTTGACACTAGCACTCAACATGAGGATGTTAGGAATGATCAAGTGGTTGATCAATATACACAAAACGTTCGCAGATCTAGTAGAATTAGTAATCCACCTGAAAGATATGGATTTTTCGTAGATGGATGCCATGTGGTAGATTCCGATAAACCAACCACCTATCGTGAGGCAATGTCCAATTTGGATTGTGACAAATGGCTTGAAGCCCTGAACGTCAAGATGCAATCCATGTATGACAACCAAGTATGGGACTTGGTTGAACCACCTCTTAACTCCAAGATAGTTGGAAGTAAGTGGGTTTTCAAGAAGAAAACCGACATGCATGGAAACTTGGATACTAAAAAAGCTAGACTTGTAGCAAAAGGTTTCACTCAAACTCAAGGGGTTTATTATGATGAGACCTTCTCACCCGTTGCAATGCTAAAGTCTATTAGGATATTGTTTACCATAGCTGCTCATTATGATTATGAGCTTAGGAAATGGATGTCAAAACCGCTTTCCTAAATGGATATCATGAGGAAGATGTCTATATGGTTCCGCCTGAAGGTTTTGTTGATCAAAACCATCCTAACATAGTATGCAAGTTAAAGAAATCAATCTATGGATTGAAGCAAGCATCAAGAAATTGGAATCACCTTTTTGATGAAGAAATAGTCAAATTTGGGTTCATCAAAAACGCTGACGAAGCATGTGTATATAAGAAAGCTAGTGGGAGCATCACCACTTTCCTAGTATTGTATGTCGATGACATCCTACTATTTGGAAATGACATTCCAACCATGGAAGGTGTTAAAACCTGGCTTGGAAGCTATTTCTCCATTAAGGATCTTGGTGAAGACACCTATATTTTGGGAATAAAGATCTATGGGATAGATCAAGGCGGTTGATAGGTTTGAATCAAAGTGCATACATTTACAAGATCTTGAAAAGGTTCAAGATGGAAAACTCTAAGAAAGGTACCGTACCTATTCAAAGAGGAATGATATTGAGTAAAACTCAATGTCCAACCTCAAAGGATGAGCAAGACAAAATAAAGGAGATCCCATATGCGTTTGCTATAGGATCCATCATGTATGCAATGATATGCACTAGACCGGACGTGTCATGCGCTTTGAGAATGACAAGCCGATACTAACAAAATCCTGGAAGCAGTCATTGAATGGCTGTTAAGAACATACTTAAGTACCTAAGGAGGACTAAGTATATGTTCCTAATCTATAGATCTAGTGAGGAGGAACTCGTTGTAAAGGGTTAGATGGATGCGAGTTCCCAAACTGATCGGGATGATTCACGATCACAATCGGGGTTCATTTTCATCTTGAATGGAGGAGCAATCCCTTGGAAGAGCTCTAAACAAGATGTGGTGGCATTATCAACTACAGAGTCAGAATACATCGCCACTTCGTTAGCAACTCAGGAAGCTGCATGGTTAAAGAAGTTCATTGCCGATCTAGGGGTGGTCCCTTCCATTCAGGACCCCCTAGAAATTCTTTGTCATAATATGTGTGTGATTGCTCATATAAAGGAACCCCGTGCACATCAAAAGACTAGGCACATTGAACGAAGATTCAACTACATAAGGGATGAAGTTGAAAAGGGAAAGATATGTATTCGTAAAGTTCACACGGACCAAAACATTGCGGATCCACTCACGAAGCTTCTTGAGAAGGTAAAGCATAAAAGTCGTACTTGTGCCATGGGACTTCAATATTCTAGTGACTGGATTTGATCTTTAATTTTGTAATTAGATATTGTAATCCTTTATTACTTGAATAAATTATTTGGTTATAATGATTCAACTAATATTCCTATTTTGCTTGTTTAAAATCCATGAGTAAATTATTTACTCAGAATGTCTGTAGTCGTTCATGCTTGTGGGAACAAGTATGAAAGTAAGACTATTATGAACTAGGATTGGTAGATATTCATATGGATGAATATAGAGCAAAGGGTTACTGCCAAAGTTCATAGATATTTGTGGGATACAAATATTGGACTGACCCACATCTCAAATTCTACTACATGGAATCTACTAGATTGATCATAAGTAAATTTGAGTAAAGGCGAATATCATTTTGTATCCCCCGACCTGAGATACATATTGGGTTTTGATATTCACCAATGTGTCATACCTTAAGCTAGTTCTTCACTGCTCTGAAATAATGGACAATACATAAGACTATGTTTAGGTGCGACACGAGGTGATTGTGAGAAACATATGTAGTCAAGATTGAATTTGTTCCTCTTATTCCTTGGATTTAACATGACATCCCTAACAAAAGGATAAATGATTGATTCACCTAAATCATTTCAAGTTGGATACTTGATGGGGATGATGTTACTGAATGGCTTTTAGTCATACGTATCAAGGGTAGTAAACCGTTGTTAGGCGGTATTTACTACTTGCATCAATCTTCTATGAATCTTGTGCAAGTGGGAGATTGTTCGATCCTTTATGCCCAAGGCATATAGAATATTGATGTGGTTAGTACGTTATGATTCAAGTCGGGTCATACCTAATAACAAGCTTAGCAAACACCAATTTATTTAGTTGATGATATGATCATGCAACTAAATAATTACACCAATTTAGAAAATAGGTTTTCTAAATAAATTGCATATGAGATGGAACAACTTATAAGGATATTTTGTTCAAGAATATTATTTGTAATGTTATTTAGATTAGTCGAATAACATCAAATAATATAAGTGTGTGTGTGTGAGTTATAAATTTAAAAGGTAATTTCATAACTCAATAAGTATTTAGTTAAAAATAAATGTTTATAAAAATTTGGGGGGGAAACCCTTTTTCAAGGGAACTTCGGCCACCCCTTTTAGGGGAGTGTTTCATTTGTCTTGAAAACATCTATCCTTGATCACACACACTCTACCCTCTCTCTCTCTCTCTCTCACACATGCAAAGGGCCATCAAGAACAAGTTTTCTTCTCCACTTTCTAGAAGAAAAGCAAGCTGAAAATTCAGATTTTGCAGCTTGTTTTGGTCGATTTTGGAGCTCAAATCCTAGCAAGATAATGTTTGCTTGATGCTTGAGGGTATGCAAGATTGAGGGCACCTCTCCTTGGTGTTTTGGGTCATTCAAGAACTTCATTTTCTTCATCTATCTCACGTTTTCAGCAGCTCTACAAAGGTAGTTTGTATGTGTTGTATTTGGTTGTATTTGGTTGTTATTTCTTCTTGATAGCAAGTCCATTCACATATATTTGATCCTATGTTCTTGGGTTTGTTGTTACTAAGTAATATGCTTTAAAAATTCAGTTCCTAAAACATATTATTAAGCTATGATTCCGCTGCGTTTTCATGTTTAAATGGTTAAACAACTTTGATATTGACTACAACAAAACCAATAGTTTTCATTTTTATATTAATGATTATAATGTGTTTGTTTCTTTTATATGTTATGTATGATTGTTGTTTGTATGTTTCTTTGTATGTTTGATGGTTTTGTCTTTGTTTGTTTCTTTTGTTTGTTATGCATGATTGATTCTTTGTTATGAATGATTGATCATTCTTGTGTATATTGATTGATTACAAGTGTAGGTATAAGGGATGGAACTTTAGATATACGAGGATAATAGTCACTACCAGAAACAAAGTTTAGGTATAAGGGATGGAAATGATAGGCACAAGGAATGACGGTTTGAAATATGCTACCATTTTCCGTATGGACGCGTACCCGTGTTATTAGTCTTTTCTGGGTTAATATGTTTGCCCATGTTAATTTACTTACCCGTATTAGGTGGTTACCCGAATTTGTATTACTCGTCTTAGGATGTTTGTTACCCGTATTGGTATGTTATACACATTGGTATGTTACCCACACAAGTACACCTTTAAAATTAGTGTGTTACCGGCAAAAGGTTACTATTACTGACATTAGTGTACTTGGAGTGTAGGGGTTCTGATTAAGCATCGACTAGGATTTGGCAGCTATATGATGTGGATGTTTCTCTATATAAAGTATATGTGTTTATGTCTATGAAGTGTTATTTAATGCGCCATGTTGACCTGTAATGCGGATGATATAATATAAAGCACTGCTTATGATAAAGTGGAACATTAATCAGTAAAAAGAATGTCACTGAAACCTAATAAATGTTACCTCGGGCCCGTATGATGAAACGTCTTGCAAGCAACATGTATGATGGTTCACAACCAATCGGTTGTTAGCTCAACTGTGTGCGGCTTTCATAGCCCATGAGGATGCACACTAGGGGTATAATTCTTATTTATATAAAAACTAGAACTCGCTCTGCAAAGCTGACTTTTATGCATATTAGTTGGCAGGTAATGGCGATTGCTAATGACGGCACAGAGATGGAAGCTACTTGGTGCACACAATCTGGCATTCCAATATTATGAAATTCTGTTTAATTTGAAAAGTACAATGTGTTTATTCTATTTGAGGGATAAGTGTTTGTTTACATTATAATTTATATGTTTTGAATGGATGTTTATTAAACTTCGCTACAATGTTTTTGCTTTTAAAGTGGTTTTATGCTATGATTAACCAACTATGAGGTTTTCCAGGAAGGGGGCCTTACATTATCGGATGCTGGTATTGATTACCATCTATCTTCTTCATGAGCAGCTTTAAGTCATATGGCCTTAAAGGGTAGCCAACCCTTTCAAGAATGTCAGGATCAATTTGAGAAGAAGATTCTTCCCACACTTCCTTTTGTTTTCTTGTTAATGTATGTTCTCTTCTAAGCTCAGCAATGTGTAGTTTATCTTCTCTATCAGCTTTAGCTTTCATTTCATGATGATGTCTGTTCATGTAAGCTCTCATTATTTGATAGAAATCTGCTCACCTGGGATTGTTTGTATGATTGACCATCCTTAATATCATCAGGTCCAATCTGTCTTCATAGCTTAATGATCCCAGTTGGGATATGTATGATAAGTACTAGACAAGTCCAGATACTCTCTTGGTTAGGATAGCATCCCATATTTCATCATATTTCCATGCCACTACCTTTCTTTCATTGACATCTGCAGTGAGTGTGATTTTGTCATACAACTTGACAAAATTTGTCTTCTTATTTATCATCTCCCGAACTTTATTACTTTCAGGCCACAGCCTATGAGGCATGAATTGTCTTGGTTCTTCAATTTCATGAAGTTCAGGAGGAACTTGATGATAAGTAGATAGAGAAGATACAGGGTGAGGTCTGATTACCTGTGGCTTAAGAGCATTTGCTAGCATGTTTTTGTATATCTCTTTTGCCATATCATTCATTTGAGATACAGTTCTCTCTGCATATGACCTATAAGGGATTCTTGTATGACTCAACCAACTTTTCACCTGGGAGTAGGTCATCTTCTCTATTTGAGGATCTTTAGGAAGATTCTTTTCAAGCGTTTATTTTTCTTAAATTTCTTTGTATCTCCCGTATGTTTGCTCTTGTTCATTTTGCATGACCTCTTGAAAGTCTTTGAACAAGTCAGGTTAAGATGTATGAATGAGTCATAAGGGAATCCTCGGGTTGTTAATTCTATCCCCATTAAGGTTTGAGGATCATCTGTGAAAAGCTCTTGGATGTTTTGCATGATTTCATCTTCATCCCTTTTTTTCTTCTTCCTTATCAGAATCACTTAATTTAATGATGGAAGCTTGTTGTTGTTCAAAGGATTGATCTATCTCCCCCTCTTTTAGTGTAGATGCTTTAGATGATGGTTGTGGAGTATCTAACTCAACTGGTTCAATCTTTACTTTTAGAAGCTTAAGTGGAGGAGATTCAGGTTTTTCTTATTCACCCTCTGGTTGTTTTCCATTGAGTAAAGAGGCTAAATATGACCTCTTCCTTTTTCTTTCGTAAGTTCTGAAAGGAGTTTTAGATGATGATGAAGCTTGATCCTTAGATGAATCATTCAAGGATTCACCAAATTGTTTGATTAACTCCTTTTGTTTGTCTGTTGGAGGATCATAAGGAACCATGCTTGTTTCTTGAGAAATTGGATTAGGAGTGTGAAAGTATTGTCTCAAGATGGGTGAGTAGTGTATGTTCTCATAAGGATTAGCATCACTGAATAACTGATCCATTGTGTATGATTCTTCAGGAATGATCAGTGCTAGTTCTGTTTGTTCAGTGTGTTATTGATTTGTTTCTGCTTTTTCATTAGATAATTCCTTAGAATGACTCCGATCTTCAATAAGATCCGCCGAATGTTCTTCCTCATTCAGCTGAGTGTCCTTGTATTCAAGCTCTCTGTTTAATCTTTGTGTTTCTTCAGATTGAGCTTTTGTGATCTTTTTCAATTCATCAACCTCCTGTTCTTTAGCTATTAACTGATTACCCTAGTAGTCAATCTCAACTTTAGCAACAAGGTGTTCATTGTCTTTCTCCTTTAATTTGTTCTTTGTGTGATTAAGTTGTTGTTCCACAAACTTCATAATCAGCTTTTATGCATTATGATTTGACTCAAACTTTTCAATCTCCTTGTCTTTCTCTTTGAGGTTTTCTTTTAACTTCTTAGCTCTTTGATTGGATCTTTCAATGAGTTTGTTATACTCAGTAAAAAGAAAGACTTTGGAGTGCTTGATGTCTTCTTCTGTGAGCATCTCACTACTTGGTTCAACATGCTTAGTAGCAGTAGTTGCTTGTTCAGGTTCAGGTTCTTGAGATGAAGTTCTAACATCTTCATGCTCATCTGTTTGTTATGCAAGTGATGTATCTATATTTCTTGAAAGAGATGAAAGTGTTTGCTGACCAGAGAGGTTTGGGCTATGTGATGGAGAGGGAAAATGTATTTGTTGAGGACTGAATGATTAAGGGCTGAATGGTTGTGGGCTGAATGGTTGTGGGCTTAGAGGTTGTTGTGGTGATATTGGTTGTTCTGGCAGTAGGTTTTAGGCTTGGATGAATGGTACATGTTCTATGATAGGTTCAGGCATGATTGGTTGTTGTTGAATGATTGGTTCAGGCTGTATGATTTGTTGTGGTTGAATGATACGGTCTTGTATGATTGGTGTTGGCTGACTGATAGGGGCTAGTTGATTGGCTTGTTGGAATAACATGAATGATTCATCTTGTCCTGGAATTCTAAAAAATTCCTCAGGAACAGGGATGTCATGATCAATCATATGAGGAGGTACAGGCACCTCATCCCCTTGGTAAATGCTAAATCTTATCCTATTGAAGACATACTCATTGAGGTGAACAGGCTGTAAAATAGCTCCTTCTCTTAGGTTATTAGGCAGTAGATCATCTATGATCATCTACAGGAAGCTTGGAGACATAAGAAATCTGTTCCTCACATCTGAATATTATAAACAACACCATTGAGAATTTGAGCAGCAAAGTTAAATGGCCTTCTTGCTATAATGCTTGCTAATGCACAAGATGCCCTTAGGGATGTTGCATCCCATCCCGTCATTCTGTTGGTCATAGTTTTCTCATAAGTGTACATCAAGAACCTGAACTGTGCACACATGTATGACTTTTTGATCTGCTTTCTATCAATAGTTCCAGTATAGCCAATCTGCCTATATACATGTAGCACATAGTGCTCATCATTCAACTGGGCCTTGAGCATATTCACCACCTAATTGCAACACCCTTCTTATAATTTCCTCAGACATGATGATTTCCTGATTACGCGCAGTAGATATAACTACTTGCTGATCATCAATCTCACCAAGGTGTGCATTGGTCCAAAATTGGACAATTTGATCAATCTCACCAAAGTCATAGCATGCACAAGTCTGGTTTGTCTGATTGCTCGAATCATGTCTCTATAATACGCTGCCCTAGGAGAGTCAAGATTAAGAAATGCACAGATGTTATGATCTCTTACAAACACTAAATCAGCCATACCTGCACAAACGTAGATACATATTAGTGATTATGTAATAAATATGCATAATTGTTTATAATGATGATTTGGTGATTAAGTGTTCATGTGTATGTTTGAATAATAACCACCTATTTATGTTTAGAACTTGTTTTATGATTGAAAATGAATGATTTGAATGTTTTAATGATCAAACCAGATTGACTTTTGCAAGTCAACACTTTTGTGTTTTGCTTGTTCAATTCTTTATTTGAAATGATCATTTGAAGAATCAAATTGATTCCTCATATTGAATGATGTTTTGTCATGTTTTACAAGTTCATATACACATACATTGTTCATTTTGTCATGTTAATTTTGAAATCAAGTTTGACTTTTAAAAGTCAAACAATCAATTTATTTTCACTAATGCTTATGCATTAAAAGATTGTTTGTGATGTTATGAACAAAATTTCATGTTAATGAAAGTTTGTTTTAATGCTTTTAAAGACGAATATCAATTAAAAAAACACATGTTAATCACATTTTGATCATTTTGAAAGATTAAACAGTCATTTTGTCTGTTTTTTATCATGAACATCAAGACTGTTCATGACCAGAATGATCATTTGGTCCCACATCATTAAATTAACAGCCTAAGTATGATCGACTAATGCTTGATTTCACATATTTCATGTTTGATTTGTTTAAACAACATCAAATTGTTCATTATTGATTGTTCATCAACTTTTCAACTGAGTCGAACAATGCCTGAATCTAAAATGAAATTTCAGAATGTTTATGTTTGATTAAGCATCAAAATCATATTGGTATACCTTTTCGATCAACTAAACAAGTAGAATTTGGTGTTTGATTTGTGTGAATCGAACATGGTGAATAGGGTTATCGAAAGGTTTTTACTGTTTTGAAATTCTGACTATTAAACTCACACTCTCTTTTTACCGGTGAAAAGTAAAAATTAGACAAGTGTGATACAGTGGATAAATGTACATCCGCTGTGTATATAGCGTTTTGTCCGCTGTGTAAAAATTTGAATCTTTTTGGTTATCTGCTGTGAGTACAGTGTCCGCTGTGGACACAGTCCGTTGTACAATTTTGGCTATACGCTATGGACCCTATTGTGAGTGTACTGTTCAAAAAGTGGATGAACAATTTTGTTCATGCGCTGTGCATTTTGCTTATGCACTGTTCCAACAGAGGATGAACACTTTTGTTCATGCGCTGTGCATTTTACTTAATCTATTTTGAGTGACTGTTTCCACAGAGGATGAAAATTTTGTTCATGCGCTGTAGACACTTGACTGCTTTGTTTGATACGTTCACAGCGGATGTACAAATGTTCATACGCTGTAAACATTTGTTTGATCTACTCACAGTGGATGAACAATTGTGTTCATGCACTGTGGAGTACTTTGTGACTGAATGATGTTCACAACGGTATTTTGTTCATGCGCTGTGGACACTTGTGTAATTTTTGATGATGTTCACAGCGGATGAATAATTTTGTTCATGTGCTGTAGATAACTTGAAATTTTCTTTAGTACTGTAACTTCAGCGGATGAATGTTTTGGTTGTCCGCTATATTTACAGTTGTCAAAATGTTTGATCTGAAATTTTTTTTTCTTCTGAAGGAATTTTGTTTCTTCTGAAGGAATTTTGTTTCTTCCGAAGGAATTTTGTAGTGTTGTTTTGTTCACAGCGGATGAACCTTTTTCTCATCCGCTGTATGAACAGTTGTGAAAATTTTCAAAAATTTTAAGAAACTTTTGAGTGTTGTGATTGTTTGATCTGTTTTAAAAATTATACTTTCAAATTAATTTTGAATATTTTCAAAATCATGATTTTTCAAATTAATTTTGATCTGTTTTTTTATTTGATTTGATTAAAAATGTATGTTAAACTATTGGATTTTAACACTTCAATATATGGATGATTTGATATCGCTCTAAAAGAATATTGTGCAATAAAATAAATAAATATATATGTGTCAACCTGCTGTTTGTTAGTGTTGGCTTGACTTTGGCTTTGTTTATTTTTCAAATTTTAAAATGTATGATAAGATGTATGTTAATGCATAATTCTGGTGCCTTTGATAATTCTATGTTCAATTTCTCCCCCTAAATTTTTGCATATTTATAAAAATTTGACAAAAATTTATATATGTTTAATTTGAAATTATCAAAGTCCAATTGTTTGTTTAAGAGTGATTTACTAGTGATTTTTCAAGAATTTTATCCTTTGTTCACTAAAAAATGCATGTTAATCATAAAACACATGAATCATGTGCACATACCATGAGATCATACTGGTCTATACTTCTTCACTGAGTTGTTAGTTTCATTTTGAAGAATAGACATAGAAAAGTACAATGTTGATTGTAGATATATTGATCCACTTAAACTCAACCATGGTTTTAATGGTTGTTTTAAACAGTGAGTGATTATCATGTTTTGGGTTGATTGACATTAGTTGTGTGTACCCCACATCTGATTGTATGATATGTATGATTCTCCTCAAGATATGCTAGAAAGTAATTTCAATACTTAAGACCTAGCTACTTAGGATGATAAATGCTCAATTATTTTATTGACTGATGTTTATTGGGTGATCCACTTTGGGATTCTTTTGCACTTCACTTTGGAAGCTTGTCCTAAAGACTTTATGGATTGATCATCCTTATAGGATGTGTTCCTTATTAGGAATCTTCTATGGATCATGATTAACAACATTCAGGTCTGTGCTCAGCACAACAAAGAATGTCTTGGTGTACTCCAGGTCTTTGATTATCATAATAGAGGAGACAGTTAAATTGAGCAATATATAATCTGTTTCACTTGGTTATTGAATTTAGATTTCAAGCTATCTATGTTGAAGAAATCAATACTTAAGTTAGATTTGAAGCTATCTATTTTGAAGAAATCAATACTTGCCATAAACCAAGTTATGTTGTTGACCACACAATCATGAGAATTTAGTTCTTCACTGTTGTATCTGATGTTAGGTGTCCCATGTTGAGCCTATCCACATATCAAACAAGGTATCATCAGTCTTTATTAGTGGAAAAAGAATCAAGTGAAGAGCTATGCTAGTGTACTATCATTTCTCATGAAGTGCATGTGTGATTCATTGTTATAAATGATTTGTTTGCATGTTATCTTGATTTGGAAAAAGATATAAGTGGGACAATTGTTTGGGACTTTGACAAAATCAAGACTGTTTGATTTTAATGTCTGAAAACATTAATTTGTTGTTTTATAGTTGATCATACCAAGTGACTGAACTAGAAATTCAAATCTAGTTGAATCAAATGATTTTGTAAAAAGATCAGCCAATTGATTGTCTGTATGAACTTTGATCAACTGTTTCAGACCCTTTTCTAAGCAATCTCTTAGGAAATGATATATCTAATCTCTATGTGTTTGGTTTTTGAATGTTGAACAGGATTGTCTGTTATAAACATTGTTGCAGAATTGTCAACGTGTATGGGTGTTTTAAGAAATTAAAGCCATAGTCAAGCATTTGGTTTTGAATCCATAACACTTGAGAGCAACATGCAGACGCAGCTATGTATTCTGCTTTAGTTGTTGACACAGATACATTTGTTTGTTTCTTGCACTACCAGGAGATCAATCTTGATCCAAGAAACTGACAGCCACCACTAGTTGATTTCATGTTGTTATTGCATCCCTCGTAATCACTGTCTGTGTAGGCATATAAAGAGAAGTCTCCATCTTTTGGATACCACAAACCAAGTTCTTGTTTGCTTTTAGATAACATAAAATTCTCTTTACAACTTTTATGTGTGATTCTTTGGGATCTGCTTGATATCTAGCATACATGCATACTACATACATGATATCTGGTCTGCTTGTTGTAAGGTACATCAAAGATCCTATCATTGATCTAGAATGTTTCTGATCAACTGATATTCCTTCTGGATCTGGGCCAAACTTCAGTCCAGTTGCAAATGGTGTTTTGCTTGATGTGCAATCTGCCATGCTATATTTCTTGAGAATCTAATGCGTATACTCGTTTTGGTTGATAAAAATCCCATCTTGTGATTGATGAACTTTTAGTCCAAGGAAGAATGTGAGTTCTCCCATTGAGCTCATCTGGAATTTTGATTGCATAAGAGCTTCAAACTGTTTGCACAGTTGTGTGTTTGTGGATCCAAAGATGATGTCATCCACATAGACTTGAGCCACTAACAATTCTTGTTCTTTCTTCTTTAAGAACAATGTCTGGTCTATTTTCCCTCGGGTATACCCATTCTATAGTAGAAACTTAGATATACTTTCATACCACTTCCTAGGTGCTTGATGAAGACCATATAGAGCCTTATTAACTTGTAGACTCTATGAGGGAATTCTGGATCTTCAAACCCTGGTGGTTGAGCAACATATACCTCTTCATCTATCTTTCCATAAAGGAATGCACATTTTATATCCATTTAAAAGACAGTGAAGTTTTTAGATGAGGCATATGCAAGGAACACTCGGATGGTTTCAAGTCTAGCTATTGGAGCAAAGACGTCATCGTAATCAATGCCTTCCTATTGAGTATATCCTTGGGCAATAAGCCTTGCTTTGTTTCTAATGACAATCCCTCTATCACATGCATTGTTTCTTAATGGCCATCTTGTGCCTATCGCATATTGACCTTGGGGAAGATCAACCAGTTTCCAGACCTCTTGCTTTCAGAATTGTTGTAGTTCCTCTTGCATTGCTTCTATCCAACTGTTGTCTTTAGGCGCTTCTGTGATGTTTTTGGGTACAACTATGGATAAGAAACAGGAATGCAAGCAAATGTTTGTGATGTCTGATGGATTTCTTGTCAGTCGGGTGTGAAGGTCACCTATTATGTTTTCTAAAGGGTGATCTTTGTGTATTCTTGTTGTTTCAATCTGATCAACAGGGATTGTTGAATCAAGATTGTTGAATGTTTGTTCTGGCGTTGTAGGATGGGCAAGTGTATTTATGGTTTTAGGACAATTTGGCTGTATAGGTTCATTGAATGTTTGAGGGGAATCATTAAAGAAATCTAAGATTTCATCATCATGACGTGTGTCTGGTAAGGAATGATAATCCTCATCATCTTCAACTGTATGAGGTTGATGAGACTTTGGTTGATTGGGTCGTTTAGTCGTCACAGGTGTTGATGAAGATGGTGTAGATGTGTTTGTTTCATTGGATGTTTTGGTTTGTTTCTTTGGAGGTGTAACTGTTGTGCTTGAAGGAGACGTGGTTGTTCTCCTTGGAGGATCAGTAGTTAGAGAAACATCAATAGTTGGTTAAGGAGGTACCACAGGATATTCAATATCTTCTTTTGTACCAGTAACATCAAAATAAGATATGTCAAATGATTTTGTTAATGAATCAATGTCAAACAACCAGTCTGATCCAATGACTTTCTTTGTTAAAGAGTGTTCATTAAAAATAATATTAGTTGTTTCTTCCATAATATTAAGTCTTGGATTGTATACTTTATAAGCTTTTGAGCTTCAAGAGTATCCAACAAAGAATCCGTCATCTGCTTTTGGAGCAAATTTGGATAATTGTTCTCTGGTGTTTAAGATTGAAACAGAACATCCAAATGCATTAAGAAATCCAATGAAAGGTTTTCTTTTAAACATTAATTCATATGGAGTTTTTGTATGTTCTTTGATTATTAATGTTGTGTTTTGAATGTAACAAACAGTGTTTATTGTTCCAGCCCAGAAAGATATGGGCAATAGAGAGTCAACAAGCATTGATCTGGCTGCTCTATCAATGTTCTGTTTCTCCTTTCAGCTACTCCATTTTGCTAAGGAGTTCTTGCTACGCTGAACTGACGACTTATTCCTTTTTCTTCACAAAAAGAAGAAAAGAGTCATTATTGAATTCAATTCCATTATCACTTCTTAAACATTTAACAGATCTAATTAATTCCCAATCTTAGTGATAAATATTTTGAGTATGTCCGGTGTTTCTGACTTGTGTAGTAGAAAGAAAACCCAAGAAAATCTAGAGTAATTATCTACTATAACAAGACAATATTGCTTCTTTCCTATGCTTAGGATGTTTGTTGGGCCAAAAAGGTCCATGTGAAGCAATTTGAGTGGTGTTTTGTTAGAGTTTACCAAGTCACCTTTTACAGTGCAGTGATCTGTACAGAAGAATTCTTTTTATGGTAAACCTATTAGTAAGTCAACTTTTACAAGTTGATTCATTCTGTTATAATTAGAGTTTCCCAATCGTCTGTGCCATAATTGGGAAACACCTTCTGATGCTTTTGATAATCAACATGTTTCAAGAGTGGTTTTAGTAACACTGTTCATATCAACAATGTATGTGCTGTTATGACGTGGAGTTTTTAAAAGGATACAATCTTCTGTTATTTGAAAACTTGTCTTGAGGATGTAGCAGTTCTTAGAGTCAAATAAGGTGGCGTATCCCTTATCATAGATTTGGGACACACTCAAAAAGATTGAACTGAAGATTGGAGCAGTAGTTGACATTTTCAAAGCTGATCAAACCATTTGTTACTGTTCCTTCAGCAGTTATCTTTCAACCTGTCTTATCACCTCCAAAGGCTACATTTCCTCCATTTTGGCTCTTAAAATTCCGAAGGAGTGAACAATTTCCTGTCATATGTCGGGAGCATCCACTGTCAGCATACCAGATGTTGTCAGGCCTTCTTTTATGTCCCTGAGAAAACACAGAAATCAGTTAGATGGTGCAACACAAGCCAAGATGGTCTTGGCTTTTCCGTCTTCCAACAACACATATTTCTTCCACTACAGCATTGTCTGTTGGTTTAGGAGCCCTAGGTACACTAGATTTCCTTTGGTTGGTCTTAGCTCTATTAGGAGAACTACTTTAAGCTCTTCTCTTTTGTGAGCTATTGTCTTGGTTTTGTCTGACTTGAGACTTATGTCTCCTTGATGAGTTTTGAAAATTGTCATAAAATGATTTGTCATTATTTAAAACAATTTTCTAATGAGGAGTAGGTCATTGTACTCCTACTTTTCTCTGTTTAGGAGCAACTGTTGGTTTCTCAAATGATTTTTCATCCTGAGCTTGTTTGTTTTGCTTTTTGTTCTTCTTATTGAAGAAACAAGTTGCAGTGTTGTGATTGTTCCTTTCACAAATGGAACAATAATTATGTAAATGACATGTTTCAGTACTGTGATTGTTCATGTTATAGTACTAATAGTATTTGCCATATCTGCACTTTTTAGTTGAATGGGTGTATTGATCACACCACTCACAGTATGGCAAAGTTGTTTTTGTTTGTTTATTCATCACCTTTGGTTTCAAATTTGATTTGGAAGGAATTTCAAAAGTGATTGTTGTTTATTTTGGCTGCATGGGGACTTTAACTTTCTCTTTGTTTGTGTCTTTAGGAGAACTAGTGGAAGGCACAGCCTTTCTTCCACCTGAATAAATATCAAATCCTTTTGTTTGTTTGTTTGTAATATCAGTCACACTTGAAACCTTTTGAGTTTCAGTAATTGGCTGATCTGAGTCCTCATCCAGAAGATCAATGTCATCATCACTTGTTACATTTTCATATTCATTATTTTCACCTTGATAGAAATCTTTAGATTTAATTTGTGGTGAAGCTTGACTTTTAACAAATTTTATCAAAGGTGTTTTTGTTGTTAATGATGATTTTGATGAAGTTGATGATGATGGTTTTGAATCATCTGTTCTGTCATGGGGGTCAAGTGACTCACCTTGTTTATTAGTCATTGAATCAGGTAAAGGAATATAGTTATCATTGTGTGGTGGATTTACTTTGTTATATCCTAAACCTGAAGGGTCTTTAAAAGCCCTTTGTTATGCTAGAAGTTCTTCAAACTTCTTGTTACTTACCTAAACTTCTGAAGTTTCACTTTAGTTTCAGCCTGTAATGTTTTAGATTAAGTCAATGATACAGAGAGTTGCTCAACTTGAGCTGCAACTGTTAGCTTTTCAGACATTAATTTGTCTAAATCCTTTTATATTGAAAGTATTTTGATGCCATATTGTTTTTGTTCTGACTTAAGACTTTCATTTAAAATGTTTTTTTCAATTACTTTCTTTAAAAGTTTATCTGCATGTTCTCTGCATCTATTGACTTAATCTATGCATGCTTGTGTGCAGAGGTTTTCCTTTACCTCTTTCAGGATTTCAGAAATTTTGTCTTCAATGTCTACCATGAGGGCATGATCTGGAGATTGAATTTCAGCTTCATACATGCTCCAGTCATATTCACCATCCTTCTTAATGATCATTGCTGATAATTTGGATTGCTGATTTGGACTATATTGTGTGATTTGTGGTGGAGTTGGTGCAGCAGGGATACTGATTGGATGTTAGATCTGTCTGTGTGAATGGAAGCTGCTCGATGCTTGTGTTGGATTTTTGTTTCTGTCAACTCTTGGTTGTTGGCATTCTCCTGAAAAATGTCCATATAGTTTACAATTGTAGCATCTGACCTTGGTTTTATCAAAACCAATCTTTGTTTTCTTGTCCATGCTCAGCCCTCTGTTTCTTTGTAGAAACCTTTTTGATCTATAGGCAATCATTGCCATAGACCACTGAAGATCCATTTCTTCAACCATGTCTGGTGCAAGTTCATCCAAATCTTGTTGAATGATCTGAGATGGTGTGAGATTGGCACCCAAATAAGCATTAAAACCAGTTGAAAAGGCTGCATAAGCTTCCTTCTTCTCTTCACTTTGAAGAATGATAGTGAGAGCATAAATAGGCTTATGAAACTTGTGTATGTTTTGTGGCTTTTTCTGTTGTTGCTTGCTTGAGCTTGAAGCATGATGATGTTCATTATGTTTTCTTTGAGGTGTTCATTAGAAGCATGAACACAAGTCTTCTTAGACTTTTGTATGTTGTTGTATGAATCTGGTGTAGAGAAGAATGATGTCTCCCTAGTAGTTTTAAGAATTCTTCATCTTCATCTTCACCAGTGCTTGTCAAGAAAGCATTTTGTGTATGTTGTAGTTCTTTGAACTTGTATGCTTCTACATGTCTTACTGTGTTGTTGTTTCAAACTTTTCATTTAACTCTATTACCTCCACCTTAGCCACCAGAGAATCCAATGATAGTGCTCCCAGATCTAATGTTGCTTTCATGAGTGACAGTGACTGAGTCCAACTCTCAGGCAATGTATGCAACATCATTTTGTTTATTTCAACAGATTCGTATTTGAGACCATAAACAATCATCTCATTTACAAGTTGTACAACTCTATGAAGTTGTTGGGGAATAGATTCTCCCTGATCATGATAGAAAGTTTCATACTGTGTCCTCAGTTTTTTTTTAATTTCCCTTATTTCATCACTACCTTCACACATTGTGTGAAGAACTTTCCACAGTTCATTTGCTATTTTGAAATTCTCAACCCCTTGTTAAGATTTCAAATGGCAATGTCATTGCCAGAATACTGTATGCTTTCATATCAGTTTTCACCTTCTTCAGTTCATCACCAGCTACATTCTTTAAACTTACTGGTTTTTATGTGTTGTAGTCTGGACCTAGGTACACTGGAATGTAAGGTCCTTTAGTTATCGAGGTCCACAAATCTGGGTCTTGAAAGATAATCCGGTTACGAAACATGATCTTCCATCGTTTGAAGTCTGCTTTGTTTTTCAATCTTGGTGGTTTGAGACCACTGTTTGTTCCTGAAAGTTCGTTAGACATGTTTGTTTGATTTTAACTTAAAATTAAGTTAACTTGATTGTTTAAAATTTAATCCTGTGTTAAAATTTAACTAATCCTAATTTGTCTCTAGGATTTTTTTGATAAATTGATAAACTAATTAATTTTAATAGTTTACCAAATAAAGGAATTAGTTATTTATTAATGTCCTATGATTTTTTTCTTTCTTGTCACGGTTGACAAGATGGATTTTAGAAGGGAATGATGTTGTTTTTGTCCTTTTCCAAAAGTCAAGATTCCCTTTTTATAGAAAACCCTAAAAAACAACAATTTGTCTATTGTTTGTTAACTTTTTCGATCAAAAAGTTTGTTTTTGAAAACTTTTTGCCCAAGAAAAAATTTCGGTGACGAATGTTCTAGAACAAAAACACAATTCCCGTGAATTGTGTGAACAAAAACACTAGGGTTTTTCTAACGTTCTTTTTTGTTTGATGATTATGCAAAATATTCAATCCGGTGATTGAATTTTGAACAAAAGTGTTTCTAGTGATTGTCACTTGTTTGTGGTGATAATGAACACTCTAATGAATTTAGAATATTCAACAAATGCAGTGGATTCGATGAAAAACACAAGAACAATGTCAAAAACCCTAAAAATCCGATTAGGGTTTTCACACTTTTAAGAGTTTTTCCCACTCGAAAACCTTCTGTTTGATGATGTTTTGGACAATGATAAACAATACCCGTGTATTGTTATATCAAATAATCCACGATAACCTTGATTGTTTGAAACTCAAGCTATAAAATCAAAAACACTTATTCAAAATGCATAAACAGATTCAAAAATCATATTTATTTGCATTCAATGAATGTTATGAGTAGAAGAAGATGAGTTTTGTTAATTGAACAGATTGTAGAATGTGTCTTTTGAAGCTAATGAGCCACTGCAATCATGTTTGATGATTGAGAGGATCGAAATTAATGTTTGATTGAGCCATGGCTCTGATACCACCTGATGAAAATCAACTAGTCAAACATATTGAACATAAACTTTGGAAGAACAATATTCAATATGAAGAGGTTGATTTCTCCAAGGTCTTTGCAAATCTCTCACAAATCAACAAACACTAACCATGGTGTGGAAACCCATGATTAATCTGTATGATTTCATTGTGTGTGTTGTGTGTTAGAATGCATGAGAATAAACTGCTAGTTTTATTGATAATTTGTTCAAAAAGCTTACAAAGGATTAGGGTAGAGTGCTATTTATAGCCTATACACAAAAGCTATATACAATTACTAATCTACCCTTATGTAAATGAAATTACATAAAAAATAATCATAAGTCTATAAGTCATCCGCTGTTGGAATAAGTCATCCGCTATGGAGAATTACTCATCCACTGTGGATCTTGTTTGTTCATCCGCTGTGGTGAAGATGTTCATCCACTGTGAGAATAATACTTCATCCACTGTGAAGAAGTTGTTCATCTGCTGTGGAAGTAGTTCTTCATCCGCTGTGGAGTACTTCATCCGCTGTGGATTTCTTCATCCGCATTGGGTGACTTCATCCGCTGTGGACTTCTTCATCCGCATTGGTTGACTTTATCCGCATGGGGTGACTTAGCAAAATTTCTTTATCTACAAAATCTGAAAAAGAAGTTTACACATATGTTAGTGATATTATGAATGTTAATGATGTTAATGTTTTTCTTATGTATGATTTGTATGTTAAAACACATTTGGTTGATTGTTTGATAATGGCAAGCATCATATTTTCTTGCATTAGTTATGAATGCACTCTGTTGAGTCCAACAAAACTCTACATACCGGAAGGGACGGATGATTTTGTGGTGTACAGTGATGCACCATTCAAGGACTGGGTTGTGTCTTAATACAACGAGATAAGGTGATAGCTTATGCCTCGAGACAACTGACGGTGCATGAGAAGAACTACATCACCCATGACTTGGAATTGGGTGTAGTCGTTTTTGCTTTGAAGATCTGGAGACAATACTTGTATGGTACCAAATGCACTATTTACACTGATCACAAGATTATTTAGCATATCTTTGAGTAGAAGGAACTGAATAGGAGTCAATGGCGCTAGGTTGAGTATTAAATGACTATATTGCGCTATCAAGTATTATCCGGGGAAGGCAAATGTGGTTGCTGATGCTCTAAGCTGGAAGGAAATAGCTAAGCCTAGGTGAGTGCGAGCTTTACAGCCTACTATCAGCACTTATTTTCCTGAGCAAATCAAAGAAGAATAGACAGAAGCTTTAAAAACAGAAGATGTCGAATCTGAGTCATTGCATGGGATGGATAAACAGCTTGAGGTGAAAGCAAATGGAATTCGTTACCTCATCAATAGACTTTGGGTGTCTTCCTGTTGGAATTTAATGGATTTGATTATAAGTGAGGCGCACAAATCCAAATACTCAGTACATCCTAGTTCCGACAAAATGTATCATGATCTTAAAGGACGCTATTGGTGGCCTAACATGAAGGCAGATGTAGCTACCTATGTGAGCGAGTGTTTAACCTGCTCCAAGGTGAGAGTTGAGTATCTAAAGCCATCTGGGTTACTCCAATAACCTGAGATCCCTTTATAGAAGTGGGAACATGTCTCTATGGATTTTGTTACTAAATTACCCAGGACTACACCCATGTGTGACACGATATGGGTGATTATGGATTGGTTGACTAAGTCTCCTCACTTCTTGGAGATCAAAGAAACAGACAAGATGGATAAGTTAACGTGGATCTACTTGATGGAAGCGGTCTCTCAGCATGGAGTACCAATCTCGATCATTTCCAATCGTGATGCCCGTTTTACCTCTCATTTTCGGCAGTCATTATAGAAATCCTTGGGTACCGCATAGACATGATTATTGCATATCATCCTCAGACTAACGGACAGAAGGAGCTCACGATATGGACCTTGGATAAATGTTACGAGCGTGTGTAATCGATTCTAGGAACAATTGGAAAGTTCATTTACCTTTGGTGGAATTTTCCATAACAACAGTTATCACACCAGAATCCAAGCGGCACCGTTTGAGGAACTGTATGAGCGGAAATGTAGGTCACCAGTCTGTTGGGCAGAGGTTGGTGGTAGTCAATTGACTAGCCCTGAATTGGTTCATGTGACCACCGAGATATGAAATCATATAGCAGTAGCCCGAAACAGACATAAGTGCTATGCTGATAAACGAAGGAAACCTTTAAAGTCGGAGAAAAAGTATTGTTAAAGGTCCCACCATGGAAGGTGTGATCAGTTTTGGAAAACAAGGAAAGCTTAATCCACAGTATGTTGGACCATTCGAGATCATAGAAAGAATTGGCCCGGTGGCATACCGATTAAGGCTACCAGATTCGTTGTGTGGAATTCATGATGTGTTCCATTTCTCGAATTTGAAAATCTGTATATCTAACGAGACCTTGATTGTACTGCTCGAGGAAGTACAAGTCGACGAGCGATTACGAATGATTGAAGAACCGGTTGAGGTAATGGACCGAGAGGTCAAGACCTTAAACAAAGCAAGATCCCTATCGTCAAGGTTCGTTGGAACTAAAAACGTGGACCGGAGTTCACGACGGAACGTGAGGATCAGATGGAGTTCAAGTATCCTCATCTGTTTGAAGCAGTGACTAATACTAGCAAAGGTAATGATTAATTTCGGGATAAAATTTCTATCAACATGGGATAATGTGGTAACTCATTCAAAGCTCACACGATCTTCTAATGTCAATACAGTAGACCACTAATGTAACACAGCTATGTAACTTAATTTTCGGGAGGAAAATTATTTCAACATGGGGATAATGTGACATCCGGTAATTTTCCGTTACCAAACTCCATCAGTTCCATTAGGTCTTGCATACACGTGTCATGAGCACACACTAGTTGACATTGAACGTTGGTGACTTAATAACAATTACCTATGATAAACAAATAATAACCTAATTAATAATATTGATTATTAGTTCGTGGTTATGTGATTTATGAATTTTAAAGATTATTTGTGAATTTTACTTGATAACGTGTTATATATATTTCATGAGTTTGTTGTTAGTTGAAAAATGTTTATTATTATTGATTATTAATATTCGTAGTTTGTAGTTAAAATTGTTAAAATAAGTGCTAAAGAGATTAAACTTTATAAAAGTTGATTAAAAGAGGGGTTTTATGAAAAATCTATTTATGTTAAGTTAAAAAAATCCCAACCCTAGCCCCCACAATCCCATTTGGCCTAAACCATTCGATTTTGATCAAGAACATGTCAAATTTGATTTGGTTTCAAGTTGTACAAGTTGAATACAAGTGCTAATCATCATCTAAACACACCTAAAGGTAAGTTTTATCAAGTTTTTCACAGTTTTTGATTATGATAGAACCCTAATTCGAAAATTGTGATGAAAAGACGAAATTGATGATGATTTGATAATGATATGACGTTAGTTAGGTTATATGAATGTTCATCTAGGTTGATTGTGCAAGAAATCCATGATTTCGATGTAGTTCATACCTTACCCAAAATAGTAAATTTTGATCATGAGATTGTGCAATTGATGTTGTTTGATAATGTTTTGATGTTAGTTGGATTGTGTGACACCCGAAAAATTTTGTCAAGTGTAAAAGAAAAAAAATAAGAAGAAAAGAAAAGAAAAGCATTTTGCAAAAAAAGAAAGGAGTTCAAAGTGGAGGGAGCTAAGTGTAAACAGGACAAAATAATGTTATTATTTTGTTTAAAAGGTGGTATGGCCGCTCAGACCACCTGCTACACCCCACTACTCGATGCTTTAGTGAAAGAAAGCAGGAAAGCTTCAGTTTTAGAGAGAGAAAGAAGTTGAATTCTCAAATTGGAAAGTGTCCTTGGTGTTTTTGGATCAGTTTTATGGGTTTTCAACCGTAAGACTGATTTCTACATGTTTCTATGTGTGTGCATGTGTACGGATATGTATTCTTCACATGTTAAGAGCTTTCGAAAAGTTCAAGTTGAGATGATTTAGCTTGAAAGCAGCTAAGGTGAGTTTCTAGACCCTGGTTTTACATGGTTTTAAACTTCTTTAGGGCTAAAAATGCATATAAATGATTTTTATAAAATGTTATATGTATGTCCGTATGAATATATGCATGTAGGTTGGTAGTTTATGGTTGTACAGGTTATGTTAGGACTTACGATGGAAGTGTAAGGCTTAGTGCATGTTAAGACATTGGTTGCGACTAAAAAAGATGTTATAAACGTATGAAATGGTGTTCATACACCCAAGCAGGGCTCATGCGCCTGAATAATAGGCTTAAACGACTAAGTATGAGACGATGTGTCCCAACAGTAGCTCATGCGCCTAGAATTGCCTTAGAAATTCTATGTGTAAGTTCATGCGCGAGAACAGTAGTACATGCGCCTGAGGTTTTTTCTAAAATGACTAAGTGGAGGGTGAAGCGCCCAAATAGTTCCCATGCGCTCAACAATTAGAAATTTTTTTGAAATTCTGAGGAAAAATAGAATTTTAGGGTTTGACCCTAGTTTGACTTGTGGGCTGTTTTGGACTATTTTAAGCATGAATAAATGAGGGTTTATGAATAGCATATGCATGATGTTATGATGAATGTATGATATGCATATATATATATGAGTTGTTATCTTTTATTTGTTTTCAAAAGGTATTTATATTGTAATATAATATACGTTAAGTATTATGTTATTACTTTATGTAGTATGATGAATGAGTGAATGAACGTAAAGTATAACGTAAAAAAGAGAAAGATAACAAAGATGAAAAGTGAAACGAAATGAAAAAAGAAAAGGCTTGCAAGCAGAAATAAAGAAGGATTACAACTCTTTATGAGTTGACAGCTCAGCTGTGTGTTTTATAACATGCGATTTTAACCCATGAGGGTTCGTACATAGGGGGATCAGTCTAGGTGACTGAACCCATAGTATGAAACGGGATCCTTGCCATTCGACCCTAGGTATTGATCCAAGATATGAGACGGCTTTATGCCAGTTAGTAACGGGGCTTCGTGCCTAGAATGGTGGCTTCGGGCCACGGGCTTCGTGCGAATTAGTAAAGGAGCTTTGTGCTCGGAATTGCGGTTTTGAAGCGCGATGGGGGAAAAGCCTGACAGGATCTAGAATTAGTACGAGACAAGCGAGATGATAAAGTATGCAAAGCCTGACAGGATCTAGAATTAGTACGAGACAAGCGAGATGATAAAGTATGAAACTAACGAACTGATAAAGTACGAAATAAATGTCAACGAAAGATAAGGATAAAATACGAAACGAACGAACACGTACGATAACGAATGAACGTGTGATAGTAAAATAAATGTGTTATGAAAAAGAGTATTCTATGTATGAAACGTATAAAGTATTTTGATACTTATAAAACTAGAACTCACTCAGCAACACTGACTTTTATGTATTTTTAGTTGGCAGATAAAAGTTGCTGACGATGGCACACAGGGAGGCTACTTGGCAGGGCCAGACTGGCATCCATTCATGCATGTTATTATTGTTGTTTTGTCATGCAATCAGTGAAAGTTTCTTTTGTAGTTTAAATAGTGTTGTATTGCATAACAACAGTAATTATTAATAAAATAAATGGTTTTTGTTAATGACTTCCGCTGTGAGGTGCCCTGGAATGGGGGCCTTACAAGTTGGTATCAGAGCCAAAGTATAAGTGAATTGGGTAAAATATTTTCAAAAACCTAATCTTAAACTGAGAATGGGAGTAAAGGAATAGGATGCCAGCCCGAGTAGCTACATGCCATGAGGTATTTCTTTTTCGAAGTTAATTTGAGTTATGTACGTGTGCTAGTTGATTATGTTCTCTTAGTAGATTTAGATACTGATGTAGTCAGGATAGGAAAGGCTTGGGGTGTGAAGAGTAAAGTAAGTGGTTAATCATAATTGGCCACTGTAATTAGGGACTTACTATACTTAACATAAACTGAGCTATTCCTTGAATGACCGTATTAGTGTTTGAATCTTATAGTGATTAGAGAATGGCTGAAGGTTGATCATCTAAGGCCTCTAGGGGTGGAGCACTGGGAGGACGTAGTGCTGAACCACGTGTCACTAGGAACCAGGCTAAGACTATTGAAAGGGTCCGTGAAGAACCCGAGACGCATCACCAAGAAGGTGGTGATGAGAGTGAGAATCTAGAGGCCTCGGTAAAAGAGGCAGTAGGAGAGGAGATGCATCAAGTCATGTAGACAATACTACTGTTTGTGGTGACTGAAGTTATTAAGGCGGTAAGAGAGGACAAGAAGAAAGAAAGAAGAAGTACCACAGGAAGAAAGAGATGGAACGATCAGAGACCGAGACGATTGTCTCGAGTGAGGAGGAGGAGGAAGAAGCGGTGCAGGAAATTGCATGCGGTTGCAACTATGGGGTATTTCAAAGGTGCAAGCCCCCGACTTTAGATGGGAATGGCACTGCTACTACTGCTCACCGATGGGTGAGAGAAATGGAGGCGGTACTTGACATTAGCTAGTGCCAAGAAGATCAACAGGTGAAGTTTGGTATCCAGTCATTTGTGGACACGACCTTATGTTGGTAGGACAATATTGTCCAGGCTGAGGGTAACAAGGCCATAGCAGGATGAGGTGGTCGGAGTTGAAGAAACTGGTGATCGAGGAATTCTGTCCTCACCGGAAACTCAACAAGATAGAGAGGGAGTTCCAGCAGTTGGAGGCTGGTACCATGACACACCAGCAGTACACCACCTAGTTCAATGAGATGGCGAGGTCGGTGCCAGATCAGGTTACGTTGGTGTTGAGAAAGATCAAGAAGTATATCCAGGGATTGCCAGTTGACGTCCATAGGCATTTGATCATTGCCCGGCCGGGTACTTTTGATCGGTGGTGGACCTGACAGGTAGGTTGTATGATGAGAGGGAAGTGGCAGTGGTCGAGGTGAAAAAGGCGGGTAATAGTGATAAGAGCTGGGGAAAGAAGTGGTTTGGATGTGGTGGTTTCACTCCAAACAACAAGAGGAGGAAAGTGGATGACAGAAGGATGGTGCCCTCAAGTTCGGGGATGAAGAAGTGTGGTAAATGTGGAAGAGAGCAAGTTGGTGAGTGCAAGTGGGGGATGAATGTGTGCTTCAAATGTGGGAAGTTTGGTCATGTGGCGAGTTGTGTGGACTTATACGGCATTATAATTGCGGTGAGGGAGGCATGTAAGCAAGGACTGCAACAAGCCACAGGCTGAAGGTTCAGGAACGAAGAAGAAGCCAGAGGAAGGAGGACAGAGGGAAACTGCTAGAGCCTTCACGATGACGCGGGAGGAGGCAAGAGAGGATCCCGATATCATGTCAGGTATGTTTCTTGTAAACCGAATTTGTGCCTCTGTGTTATTTGATTCTGGTGCTAGTAGGAGTTTTATTTGTACTGCTTTCTATGATAAGTTATCTTTTAGTAGTAGAAGTATTAATGATCCATTTGATGTGGAAACTGCTATTGGTAAGTCACGTAAAATTACTGATGTGATAGAGAACTGTGCCATAGAATTAGAAGGTCAAACGTTTGCTGCTAAGTTACATGTGATGCCCTTAGGTGGATTTGATGTAGTACAAGGGATGGATTGGTTAGCAACCTATGAAGCAAACATCGTGTGTCACAAGAAGATGATTCGATTATTTGTGCCCGATGGAAGTTCAGTGACGGTCTACGGTGATCGTGTCACTACGGTTCCAAAGGTGATTTCGATGGCGGTGGTAGCAAAGTGCATGAGACGTGGATGTAGTGCTTATTTGGCCTACATAAAGGATGTGGACGCGTTAGTGCCACAACTGTCTGACGTAACAGTGGTATGCGACTTTTCGGACATGTTTCCAGAAGACTTACTAGGTGTGCCACCGGATCATGAGATAGAGTTTCATATTGATCTGATACCCAGTGCTCAACCTGTTGCCAAAGCGCTGTATTGATTAGCTCCTACCTGGATGAAAGAACTAATGGATCAACTACAAGAGTTGATGGATTAAGGATTCATTCGACCAAGCATCTTTCCCTGGGGTGCTCCGGCATTGTTCGGGAAGAAGAATGAAGGTAGTATGCGGATGTGCATCGACTACCCCGAGCTGAACAAGCTGACGGTGAAGAATCGGTATCCGCTATCAAGGATTGATGATTTGTTCGATCAGCTATAGGGTGCCAGTTGGCTCTTGAGGATAGATTTTCGATCTGGTTACCATCAGGTGAAGGTAAAGGAACAGGATATTCCTAAGATAGCGTTTCGAACTCGTTATGGGAACTACGAGTTTCTCCTTATGTCTTTTGGTTTAACAAGCACGCCAGTTTCTTTTATGGATCTAATGAATCGTGTGTGTCGGCCAATGTTAGATAAATCACTGATTGTGTTTATTGACAATATCTTGATTTATTCGAGAAGTGAGGAAGAAGATGCTGGCCAAATACGCGAGATGTTGGAAACACTTAGGAGAGAGAATGCTAAATTCTCTAAGTGTGTTTTCTGGTTGCGCGAGGTGCAACTTTTGGGTCATGTGGTGAATGCGGAAGGAATTATGGTAGACCAGCAAGAATTAAGGCAGTGATGCAATGGAAGTCTACAAAGACGCCATCTGAGATCCGTAGTTTCTCGTGTTTGGCGGACTATTACAGGAGATTCATCCAAGGCATTTCTAAGATAGCCTCATCTTTTACCAAATTGACTTGCAAGGATGTGATGTTTGAATGGGGTCGAAAACAGGAGGATGTTTTCGAGGAGTTGAAGACGAGATTGTCTCAAGCTCCTGTTTTAACATTACCCAAAGGGACTGAAGACTTAGTGGTATATTCAGATGCCTCTTATTCGGGGCTAGGTTGCATGCTAATGCAACATGGAAGATTGATAGCCTACGCATCCCGACAGCTGAAAACCCATGAAGTCAACTACCCTACACATGATTTGGAGTTAGCGGCTTTGGTCTTTGCATTGAAGATTTGGAGGCACTACCTGTAGGGGACGAAGTGCACAATCTTCACAGACCACAAGAGCTTGAAGTATTTCTTTGAGCAAAAGGATATCAACATGAGACATAGGAGATGGTTAGAGCTCATCAATAATTATGATTGTGAGATCCACTACCATCCGGGTAAAGCCAACGTCGTGGCTAATGCCCTTAGCCGAAAGAAGAGACCCGAGCCGATTCGGGTGTAAGCTTATCAGTTGGTTTTGACCACTGATGTGATGACCCAAGTGAAAGACTTTCAAGAGGAGGCGTTGAAAGAAGATCGCCTAAATTCTAAACGAATGAGAGGTCTAGTCACATAATTGGGTGAAAACACTCTCGGTGTTAAAACTAGAAATGGACGGATATGGATTCCTCGATACAGAGACCTAAGGGGACGAATCATGGATGAAGCTTATAAGACTGGATACTCGATTCATCCAGGTGCCACGAATATGTATCAGGATATGAAGAGAGACTATTGGTGGCCAGGTATGAAGCGTGATGTGGTAGAGTACGTGAGCAAGTGCCTTACATGTTTGCAAGTGAAGGCAGAACGTCAGAAGCCATACGGGAAGATCCAACCATTGGATATACCTGAGTGGAAGTGGGAGCACATCACCATGGACTTTATTACTAAGCTACCTCGTACGGCGAGGGGGTGCAACACGATATGGGTGGTTGTTGATCGACTGACAAAGAGTGCTCACTTTCGGCCGATCCGCAAGACGTATTTATTAGAAAGATTAGCGGATCTGTTCATTAAAGAGATCGTAGCTCGTTATGGAGTGTCGGTGTCTATCGTGTTAGATCATGACACCCGGTTTACATCGAAGTTCTAGAAGAGATTCCATCATGCGATGGGACGAGGCTACACATTAGCATAGCTTATCATCCTCAGACGGACGGTCAATCTGAGAGGATGATCCAGACGCTTGAAGATATGCTTCGGGCGTGTGTGATCAATTTTGGACGAAGTTGGGTTGATCACTCACCATTAGCTTAATTCTCATACAATAACAGGTGTCATGTCAACATCGGTATGCCACCTTACAAGATGCTATACGGTAGCAGGTGTAGGACGCCCGTGTGTTAGGGTGACGTTGGGCAGAAAGAGTTGAGAAGCCTCGAGGTGATTGAAGATACGATTGAGAAGTTAGAGAAGATCAAGGCTTTCATGAAAGCGGCGAAGGATAGAGAAAAGTCGTACACTGACAAGAGGCGTAGACCAATCGAATTCAAGGTGGGCGACCAAGTTATGTTAAAGGTCTCACATGGGAAAGGAATCATCCAGTTCCGAAAGCGAGGTAAGCTAAATCCAGGGGTATATAGGACCTTTTCGAATCATCGCACGAGTAGGAGTGGTGGCTTATCGGTTAGAATTTCCAGACGAGTTAAGTGGAATTCATCCGACATTCCATGTATCTCATATAAGAAAGTGCTTAGCGGATGAAGATATGATTGCACCATTGGATGATATCGAAGTAGATGAACGACTCAATTATATGGAGCAGCCAGTGGCAATCATTGGTCGAAAGGAGAAGAGATTGAGGAATAAAGTGGTTCCACTGGTGCGAGTGCAGTGAAAACACAGAAAGGGTTTCGAGTCTATGTGGGAAAGGAAGAGGAAATGAGACAGCATTACCCACAGGTATTCGAAGAGTGATAAGTTTTAAGAACAAAACCTCTTAAAGGGGATGGACTTGTAACACCCAGAAATTTTTGCCTAGGGTAAAAAAGAAAAAAAATAAGAAGAAAAGAAAAGAAAAGCATTTTGCAAGAAAATAAAAGGAGGTCAAAGTGGAGGGGGCTAAGTGTAAATAAGACAAAATAACGTTATTATTTTGTTTAAAAGGTGGTATGACCGCCCACACCACATGCGACACCCCACTGCTCGATGCTTTAGAGAGAGAAAACAGTAAAGCTTCGGTTTTAGAGAGAGAAAGAAGCTGAATTCGCAAATTGGTAAGTGTCCTTTGTGTTTTTGGTTCGGTTTTATGGGTTTTCAACTGTAAGACTGATTTCTACATGTTTCTATGTGTGTGCATGGGTTCGGATATGTATTATTGACATGTTTTAGGTGTTTCTACATGTTTCAAGTTGAGAGGATATAGCTTGAAAGCAGCTAAGGTGAGTTTCTAGACCCTGGATTTATATGTTTTTAAACTTCTTTAGGGCTAAAAATGCATATAAATGATCTTTATAAAATGTTATATGTATGTCCGTATGAATATATGCATATATGTTGGTAGTTTATGGTTGTACAGGTTATGTTAGGACTTACAATGGTAGTGTAAGGCTTAGAGCATGCAAAGACATTGTTTGGGACAGAAAAATATGTTAGAAACGTATGAAATGGTGTTCATGCGCCCAAACAGGGCCCATGCACCTGAATAATAGGCTTAAAAGACTAAGTATGTGATGATGCTCCCAAACAGTAGATCATGCGCCCAGATATGCCTTAGAATTTCTAAGTGTAAGTTCATGCGTCTGAACAGTAGTACATGCGCCTAAGCTTTTGGCTAAACAAACTAAGTGTCAGGTGAAGCGCCCAAATAGTTCCCATGCGCCCAACACTTACAAAATTTTCTGAAATTCTGAGGGAAAACAGAATTTTAGGGTTTGACCCTAGTTTGACTTGTGGGCTATTTTGGACTATTTTAAGCATGAATAAATGAGGGTTTATGAATAGTATATGCATTATGTTATAATGAATGTATGATATTCATATGTGTATGAGATGTAATCTTTTATTAGTTTTCAAAACTTATTCATATTGTAATATAATATACGTTAAGTATTATGTTACTACTTTACAAAGTTTGATGAACGAGTGAATGAACGTAAAGTATAACGTAACGTAGAGAAAGATAACAAAGATGAAAAGAGAAACGTAGTGAAAGATAGAAAAGGCTTGCAAGCAAAAAGAAAGAAGGATTACAACTCTGTCTGAGTTGACAGCTCAACTGTGTGTTATATAATGTGCGATTTTAATCCATGAGGGTTCACACATAGGGGGATCAGTCTAGGTGACAGAACTCCTAGTACGAAACAGCCTACAGGATCTAGAATTTGTACAAGACGAGCGAGATGATAAAGTATGAAACAAACAAAGTGATAATGTACGAACTGAATGTTAACGAAAGAGAAGGATAAAATACGAAACGAACGAACACGTGTGATAACGAATGAACATGTGTGATAGTAAAGGAAATGTTTTATGAAAAAGAGTATTTTACATATGAAACGTATAAAGTATTTTGATACTTATAAAACTAGAACTCACTCAGCAACGCTTACTTTTATGTATTTTTAGTTGGCAGGTAAAAGTTGTTGAGGATGGCACACAGGGAGGCTAATTGGAAGGACAAGATTGGCATCCATTCACACATGTTATTGTTGTTGTTTTGTAATGAAATCATTGAAAGTTTCTATTGTAGTTTAAATAGTGTTGTATTGCATAACAACAATAATTATTAATAAAATGAATGGTTTTTGTTAATGACATCCGCTGTGATATTTTATGAAATGTATAATAATATGTATGTTTAGTGCTATGAATGACCAACTGTGAGGTGCCTGGGAGTGGGGGCCTTACAGATTGTATTGATGTTAGTGTATGATGATTTTGCAAGAAAAATCATGATGTTACTAACTTCCTTTTGGGGGAGATAGCATACTGTTTTTCACAAATGCTTTACATTGTTAGGTTGTGTTAGTATAACTTACTGTAGTATACCATGAAAGCCCTTACACTTTCAGATCATTAATATTTGTAACTAGCGGGAAATGTTGTGTAGTACTACTGGGCTTCACAAGCCCCACCTATGCGAGTCAAGGTCAAACGGGAGCAATATTGTCCTAGACACAAACATAGTCACAACTTGGTATCTTTTGATAGGAGGCAAACAAGCGAAACACATGTAATCTTCGATTGCGAAATCACTTGTTAACTCATGAATATAGACTAGCTATCTATTTCAATGCACTTCTTATGTTTTAAAACTATTACTGTTTATGTCAAATGCGAACTCTTGAACTCACCAACCATTGTGTTGACACTCTTAGTATGCTATTCTGTTGATACATCTTGATGTACCTAGTTTATGTTCTCAAATGTAAAAGTCTTTCATGTCTTACACTTATGTAATATGAGGTAATGTAATGATTGAATGATATATGAAATGCGTTGTGATATTTATGTGCGATTGATTATGTCATGTTATCTTTATATTGAAAGTGATTCACATATATGAACTTAATATATGGGTTTGATGTTGTTTTACATAATTCTAAGTCAACAAGAACTTAGAAATGTGTTTAACTTAGTCATGTGGACATTCATGCTAATGGACCATACTTATGGCCCATACGCATGAAAGAACCATACTTATGGACCAGTCGCACGACTGAACCAGGTGACTAGATCAGTCGTATGATTAAGACATAAGATTGGTTCAGTTGCACGACTGAACATTCAGTCGTGCGTATGAGTCAACTGCATGACTCAGTCGCATGACTGAACCATGCTAATGGTTCAGTCGTACGAATGGACGCTGATAACCTATAAATACCACATAATTCGTGGAAAAACATAACACTTCATAATACTTCGTATACTTTCGTACCCTAGCCGTCGAGAGCGTCCCAAGTCGCAAATCCAAGTTCATAGTTCGTTCCTGATCGATTCCAATCTGCTCTTAATGTTTGTTACATTGATCGATCGGGTTATTCATTCTCACTGATTGGACCGCCAATCAAATAGAATTCCACGCTATTTCATCTGGTTTCACGCGGAATCCGTTAGTACTTTGTACTTGCACGGTCCTAAAAAGTGGTATCAGAGCTTAGGCTCGTGATTTTGCGTGGATTCAATTGGTTTTGGTGCCAAAACTAACGTTTTCATTCAAAAGGTACACTTTTTCGCATCAAAACTTGTTTTGAAGAGTATCTATGTTAAAAGTTTCGACCTTTTCCCATACGGCAGATTAGGGTTCGTAAAAATTCGTAATTTTGAGTCAAGTGTTTCAAAAAATTCGATTTTTCCCCATACCAGCAGCTTCAGTCGCACGATTAGCTCAATCGCACGACTGAATCCTATTCGCATAGTTCAATCGCACGACTGGACTCATTCGCACAATTCATTCGACGGTTGAAGTAATCCATACGGTTGACCTCATCTGAATCCAATCGTCCTGTTCATTCGCGTGACTGAATCCACTCGCATGATTGAAGCCGTTTGCATCCTTCAATCGCACGGTTGAACCAGTCAGCCTGTCCAATTGCATAAGTCAATCTGTCCTGTTCTTAGTTCATCAAGTTTAAAGAAATGCAAGATCAGTTCTCTGCATTTCCTTCTAGAAAGGACTCTCGCATCCAGAATCTTCTACTTCTTGAATGTGAGATTGGGAACCATAACAAACCACCAAAGTTGTAAACATTGGATGAATACCCATAGTGGAAACAATGGTTTGAAATCTACCTGAATGGAGTTGACCCCAATCTGTGGACGTCTATTGAGACTGGTTATGTGGTACCAGTAAGTGCTAATGGGGTAAAGCTATCTTTGGGAGGAAAGAGTGAATCCCAGAAGACTATGCATAATGCTGAAAAGAAAGCATATGCCTTGTTGACTCGGTCTATACCTAAGGACATATTTCATCAGTTTTCTGAGAACAAGCAGTCAAAGAAATTATGGGAGGCCTTGGAAAAGAGATACGAAGGCAATGCAACTCTGAAAGCACAGAAGGCAAAAGCTCTTAAAAAGAAATTCGACAATTTCTCACCTTGGACAAGAGAGCTTGGATGATATCATTGACAGATTCTATCATCTGATGAGCGAGTTGCGCACTCACGGCGTAACCATATCCATGGAAGATAAAGTCTCTAGCTTTGCTGATGGTCTGCCAGACAAATAGGATCCATTTGGGTCTAATTTGAGACAACGACATTCTTGCTACTTTAGAAATAAATGATTTCAATGTAAAGTTAAGGGAGGAAGAGTTGCGTCAGAAATACAAGTCAAAGAAAGGATCCTATGCTCAGAATCGTTCACTAGACAACTCAGTTCCAACTCCTACTACTTCAGGCGCACCACTTCAAACGGCGTTTGTGTCTAACACTTCTGCTCCTTCCTAAAGCAGCTCATCTGGAACCAAAACGTCAGGGTCAACTAGCACCCAATACATTGTTCCTGAGGCAAATACTCCAAGTTAAAGACCGAGAATCTCGTAAATGTCACCATGGAAGTTGCTAAAGAACATATGGACATTCTAGCTACTGTTGTTCAATCTTATGATGGGTCAGTTGCTGGTAAGATTGGGAACTGTCATCTTGCTGACAAGGACTACGAGCAAGTTGATGAAACTGAGCTAGAACGCATGGACATAATGTGGGCCTTGGCTACTGCTGTTAGAAGAGCTAAGAAGTTTGTCAAGAAGACGGTGCTAAATTTGGTTGCAACAAATGAGAATCGGTTTTAGAATTGTAGGGCGTGAATAGGTTTAGTTTCAGTAGTTAGTATTCAAATTACTAAAAAAAACAAGGGCGGGTAGAAAAGCTGAAAAGCAAGGACATCAAATCTGTGAGATTGATTCAAAACTATGGAATATGATAGTACACAGGGAACTAATTGTTTAGGACATCAAAAGGACTTAAAAGTTTAAAATGTTACATTAAAACTACAAGTCTGAGAAGGATAAGCCAAATAAAGGAAAAATGATAGTAAACTAGGCTGTTACTGAGGTTACATCGAGAAAGTAGACCTACAGGTTGCTAGTCCATTATATGATGTGTCGGTAGATTCAACACAATAGACGAGTAGACTTCGTTGGTGAAACAACTGAAAACTAAATAGTTCAACTAGCTGTGGGTTTCCACCTTATCCCTAGTTAACACAATCAACGAATTTCCAATAAGGGGTGACGAGCAAAATAAACGCCATAAATGTGTGCGAATGACTTTAAAAATGAGCAAAGCACATGAAAAAAATATTAAACGCAATCAAGCTAATGACTAATGTTGTTGGTGTGTAATGTGTAAAAGAAAAGTGCTCAAACAAGAAGATAGGTTGTGTGCCTCTCTGCTGTGCGATGGCAAAGACTTGAGGATAAGGATAACCTAAATATTCTTGAATTCATTGTTGTTTGCGCCTCTCTGCTGTGCGATGGCACTGACCTGAGGCATGGCATCTCTTTGAAAGCTCTTAGAGTAGTTTCTTCTTGTCCAAACCCATAGACCGCTCAAAAATCTCCTGAGGAATGTTGATTACGATATAACCATGGGATCCACAAATGCTTGTTGAAATAACAAACCTATCTAATCACCAATGTGAGTCAAAAACCTGTGTATCGATTTAAGTGGAAAAATATACTAACAATCATCGTGGAAACATGCCTCGATAGTCAAAATCATTATGTGCTTCTTACAGTTCTAGTATGATTTCCTGTAAGGGCTTTTGACTCTCAGACAAATAAGAATAAGTTAAACAAACATATGCAAAAGGGTCCCAAATGATTATGTTTATGCCCTTATGATTCCACACGAGTCCTTCAAAATAAGATGTAAACGCTTGATGCTGTTCTGTTAGGGGCAGAAATCTTTTAAGGGAAATTAAAATGTTTTCGACCCACCTCAAACAAAACCACAAAACTATGGTCTGTTTTATTCCAATTCAAGTTGTTTTCTGTTTTATCTATCAATTAGGTGTCAATGTCGGACTATGTAACTAGATGAACTCTGTGAATCATAAAATAAAAAGGGTCACGTCTGAGGTGACCAAACTAGTGTGAATTTAAAAGGATCATATCTGAGATGATTAAGTTTTGAAAATTAAAAGGGTAACGTCTGAGGTTACTAAACGATTTCAATTAAAAGGATCACGTCTGAGGTGATGAATCGGTTTTAATTTAAAAGGATCATGTCTGAGGCGATCAACGGATTTCTGTTAAAAGATCATCTCTGAGATGATCATCGGTCATAACGTTTATGTATCAAAAGTTAAATTTAAGTGTGTGGAAATGGATGATGTCAAACTCATAAGTATGAGCCAATCGCATGATTGAACCATAAGTATGGACCAATCGCATGATTGGACCATAAGTATGGACCAGTCGCACGATTGGACCATAAGTATGAGCATATCACAAGAATGGACCATGAGTATGAGCTAATCACATGAATGGACCATGAGTATGTGGCAAACCATGCGCTTGGATCATTAGAATGAACCTATCGTACAACTGAATGAAGGAATCTGAGTCAGTCGCACGACTGAACCCCAGTCGCACGATTGAGTCATGCGCATGGGTCCAGTCGCACGATTGAGGCATGCACATGGGTCCAGTCGCATGACTGAAATCCAAAATAGTATAAAAGGAGACACAGTCGGTCGTAAACCCTACGCACTTCAAAATTCTCAAAAACCGCCTATTACCCAGACACTCTACACAAATTTCCAATATTTGTGATTACTCCCCGATTTGATTTCTGACTGTATAGTGTTCGTCTTTAGGTACTTTGCGGATGAAATCGAGGCAAATAAACAGTTAAATCGAACTTAATCGAGCGAAATTGATAAAACTAATAACCGGGACTAAAGCCCTAAAATTGGTCACTTTAATGGACACGAAAGTTGATTTAAATGACATTAAGTGCTATTTTGAGTCTCTGCGAACCAAATGAATCTAAACACGAAGTCTAATTTAACGTTTTGACGAAGATTCAAATTTATTGGTTCGAACATTGCAAGTTACAAATGGACAGGCTGATGAACTTCAGTCGCACAATTGAGCTAGATGTATGATTCAGTCGCATGATTAAGCCAGACATATGATTCAATCGCATGATTAAATCAATCGGTGACTCAGTCACACGACTGACTCAACCGCATTGGTAGAGCATACGACTATGTTCAGTCGCAGGATCAATCGTACGACAAAACTCAGTCATATGGTCCAATCGCACGATTGAACCAGTTGGTAAAAATCAGTTCAATTAAATTGTTATCCTTTATGAACGGATCTAACGTTTATGTGTCTTGTGTTGCAGCAACATGGCAGAGAGATGGACTATGAGCACAAAGCACAACATTTGTGTTCATCTTGATGCGACATCCCAGAACACGTCTGAGTTTGCCGTGATCATTTCTTTCCGATGTAGATCGAGGATTTACAGGGCCATCTCCACTCCATGCTCACCTTATAGATCGATCCTGCAGGCATTCTGGTAGAATGCCACCGTCGACCGCTCTGCTGAGCCATACTGCATCCGGAGCTCGATCTTCGGACAGGACATTCGGATCGGGGAAGATGACTTGAGACGTGTCTTGGTTTTGGGTGAGGACGGACCCACCCAACCAAGCTACATCCCCTTATGGTACGGGGACGCTTTCTTCGGATTAAGTACGCCGGCGACATCAATGCCGGCATGCTTAAGAAGTGCAACATATGCCCCCAATTTAAGTACTTGGCACATGTGATCTTGAAGTGCATGGCCTCCAGGAGAGAAGTATTCGACGAGATGTCAGATCAAATCCAGAACGCATATGTTGTGCTGGTACCGAGCCACCTGTTCAGTTTCTCCCGCATGTTCTTCTCCTACTTGACTGGGAACATCGAGGCCAACGGCAAGGAAGGCTTCAGCATGTATCCAAGATTCTTGCAGATGATTATAGATGAGAAGCTTCCTATGCTGCCTAAGGAGGAGGACGATGCAGTGACTCTAAAGGTGATGATGATACTACCTTGGGTAGAATGAAGGTATACCGGGGGAAGCAGGTGAAGTCCCCGGTGAGGAGACTACTCCTCCATCTGGCCAACGAGGGATACGTGGCGCCGGCTCGTAAGAAGTGGCGTCACGATGATAGTGATTCCGATGTCAAGCTGATTGTGGCTCCTGCTGACGAGGATGATGACGATGATGACCATGATGATGGTTAAGGTGGTGGAGATGCAGGCCCCAATCAATCACGGGCCACTGACACGTCTACCATATCTACACCACCTCCCCACAGTAGTACCTCTGTTCCTGGTGGATCGGAGTAGGCTGCCATCCACCGGGACTTCTTGGTTGATAAAGAGGAGGATGAGTCGGATGAGGAGCCTCTTACGAGGACCATCGGTAGCCGAGTTGTGGCTACCGAAAGGGGCAAAGAGGTGGTTGGGGGACGCTAGGCTGGGCTGAGGGTGCTGAGACTGATGATCCCACTTATACACCTCCCCAGCCAACTAGACCAGGGGGAGCCTAGATGCTAGGGGGTCGAGGCAGAAGAGAATGGCCCAGCCCCACGGCAAGAAGGGCAAGAGATGGAGGATAGCCCTGATTACCACCTCCACTACCACAACAACTACAACCACTCCTACCACTACTCCCACCACTACTACCACCACTCCTACTACCACCACACCTACCTCCACATCCACCACTACTGCTACCCCCACAGCCACTACTACTGCCACCACCACATCCACCACTATTCCCACTACCACACCTACCATACCCACATCTATTCCACCACCATTCACCTTCATTCCCACTCCATCATACACCATATGCACCACCACACCTACCATACCCCAAGCTGGCCCTTCCACATCATCGATACCTCCACAGGGATCTCCTCTGGCCACTGTTAGGTTAAAGGAGCAGCTGGCTAGCCTCAACCATCTGGTGCTCAAACTGCTCGCAACAGATGACATACGAGCTAACCAGATAAAACAGTTGATGGCAGTCAATGCTGCTCAGGGCAAGCAAGTAGCCCTGCTGATTGAGAGAGACACAACTCGGAGCCAACAGATTGCCCATTTGACAGAGAGAGACGCTTCTCATGAGAGACCCTTAGCTAGAGCTGATCATGCCCTCACTGCACAAAATGAGCTATTGATGGCTTTGGTGAAGAGGATTGAAGAGGTTGAGAAGAAGAACGAGAAGCTTATGCTTAGACTTAAAGGGATGAAGGGTGAGCCCTTAAAGATAAAGGGTGATGGAGATGATGGTGACGATGATGATGAAAATTCCTCTGATGATGAATCTGATGATGATGATGACGATTCCTCTGATGAGAAATCTGATGATGATGAGGATGATGAAGGTGAGGCGGAAGGTAGTGGGATGGACAAAGAAGGAGGAGATGATGATGAGCATGAGCATGAAGGTGATGCAACTGCATCAGCCTCAAACCCATCTGCTCGGGAAAAGCAAACTAAGAGGAATCAAGATCAGCGACCCTCTAACTCAGCTCCTCAAGCTGAAGAGTCGAGCTAAGGGTCTTTGTATTTGAAAACTTTTGTACTTGAATTATGTATTACACTAGTGTAATTAATGTTTATTAATGTTTATTGATCTTGATTACTGATGTGTGTATGATTGTGTTTTGAATGTTTAATCAAATAGATGAAGCTGAACAGACAGACGACTATGATGTCGCACCCCTTCAGCAAATCAAGACTCAGCTAACCATGATTCTTGATTTGCAAGGTATCGTTCGAAGATCTGTGAGCTACACCCCCGAAGTGGGAGAGATCATTCATGATCTAACAGATTAGCAGCTAGCCGACATGTTTCGACTCAACCCTGATGAGCTAGTCAAGGATTATCCCGAGGTTGATGTTATCAGTGATGAAGAGCTGCAAGATGTGGATGAGATTGACATTGAGGATATCACTGCTGAAGAGTATCCTCAGTACACTGACCAACAGGGAAATGTTATCCGTGATATGGGTGAAGCATTTGGCAGTGATACTTTTGGAACTCTTGATGCGAAGGAGAAAGAGAAAGAGAAAGAGAAAGAAGAAGGGAAAGCCCAAGCTACAGACGCTGATGTCGATATTAAGAAGGCTGAGTGGGTAGTGTGCTTAGTTGAGATGAGAGCCCAACGACAACCTCCAAAGTCTAATGCCTACACCAAACTCTATCAAGTGAAGAAGCATCAGAAGGTGTCAGTCAAGATTATCCGTTGGGCATATTTTGAGGACTCGGATGTTTATGCGGTGAAGAGGGAGAAGGGGATTGAGTACTTCAGATATCCTCATGATCTGAAGACTCTTCCCGGTTTTGAGCTAAATAGGCTTGCTTTTTTAGACCTTTTGTATGCCAATCCGAAAAAGATTTCGGGTTGGTTTGAGATAGCGCTCAAGAAGGAATACCACACAAGATGGGTCAACTTCAGGCCTCAACAGTCTAAACGGTTCATACATAAGACCGAAGTTGATCCTAACTGACAGGATCTCAGCCTCTCGTTTGATCGATCAGATTGGTTTGCAGTGGATTTAGCATGTTAATTAGCGATTAATGCAAGAACATAAAAGATATTGAAATTAAAAGCACGAATATAGAGCGAGAAAAGAGTTCTGCAAAAAATTAATTGTTTTATTGCTCAACACGTTTCGGCGATTAAAACATCATGGTTCACCATCCTTTTATAGGCGGCAAAAGGATGGTGGTGATGTCCTTTCTCTGACATCAACCGATTATTAAAATTACAACTGACGGAACATAAAACTACTGAAGATGTCAACAGCTAACATCTTCTTACAAAAGTGTTCCTATTACAAGTACAGACAAAAGTAAACTACTGAAATCCTACAACGACTGAAGAACAACTTCTTCAGTCGTTTATAACTACTGAAACAATAACAGCTGAAGAACAAGCTCTTCAGCTGTTGTACAACTACTGAAACAAAATAAACTACTGAAATTCAAAAACCATCACAACAACTGAAGAAGACTTCTTCAGCTGTTGTGGCAAACTCTGAGTCTTCAGCACTTGTTCTTCAGACTTGGCTTCAGATGATGTAACAGCTGACGACTTCAGCAGATGTCATCAGCTGTTGTCTTCAGTCTTTGTCTTCAGACTTTATGCTTCAGTAGAAGGTCTTCAGTTCTTCAGCTTTTGATTCTTCAGCACTTGTCTTCAGTACTTGAAGTCTTCAGTACTTGTATGATCAGTACTTCAGACTTCAGTACTTGTCTTCAGTACTTTAGAGTCTTCAGCTGTTGTTCTTTAGTTCTTTGATCTTCATACTTTGATCTTCAGACTTTGTCAGAACAGCTGATAGGAGTCTTCAGCAGTTGTTGCAGTGGCATGTGGGACTTAGAAGTTTTCCTAATCTTGGCTCATTGGTTCTTTTGGTCCAACAAACTCCCCCTAAACCAATGCAGCCAAAACCTCTAATTATTTGTTGTCCCACTTATTGTTGGCAGAAATATTGGTCTATTTCCTTCTAGATCAGATTAGAAGTTGACCCAGATAAGCACTGGCCTGGGAGAAGGTTTCTAGTGTTTGTTTGGCTAAGTATGGATGGGAGCTCTGTTTTGGGGAATTGGACACAGAGCTGTTATCCCATCCATGAAACCTACCTCCCATGTACTAGCCTGTAGGATTCTCTGGTGTAGGCTCGGATGAAAATCATTTGTTCTTCTTTGGTCATGTCTTCAGCCCCACCATCGAACAATCCTTCACGGCCGTACATCTCTGAGACAAACTTGACCTGTTTGCCATTCTTGAGCTCAACTGTTATGATTTGCTTATATGCAAATTCATCCGGATGTCTGCCTTCTAGCAACAAGTTAAGCTCATCTTTGCGGAAGTTCTCAAGCTTCTTATAAACTAAGCCTTTTCTAACCATCCTGTTCTCCAACATCATTTCAGGAGGTTGCTTAGACTTATAAGCTTTCTCGAACTCATCAACAATTTCCCAGGGTGTTACTACAAGAGCCACTGTGATTATTTCATCTACAATCCTCTTCATCTGGCTCTTGTATCTCACCGGAATGTCTTTCTTTGTAATCCTGTGAGCCACCCTAGTATCAGGCCAAGTCCTCACTCTCTCTTTGTTATATTGGAAGGTTTGTTTGAGAGTGAAGGGTCTCAGAGCTTCTTTCTTCATGTTCATGATAGAGGTAGAGGCAGCATATGCCTGGTCAATTGACTTAAGCATTTCAGCATCATGAAGCTGCTGCTGCGCCTCTTCCTCTATCTTTACCCTCACAGTGTCCTTCTGTGAGGTGGGAGTGATGGTTTGGGGTTTGGCTTTAGGTAGAGGTATAACTGCAGAAATGGGCAGACTATCCTCCTCATCCTCCTCCTCTTCTTCTTCTTGCAGCCTCAACACCCTTCTCTTCATCTTCAAGGGTGGATCATTGGCTGCGGGTTTTGATGGTGAAGGGGTTGGTTTTGTGGGTTGTGGTTTGGTGGTTGGTGTGGTAATGTTGGCAGGCACTGCTAGCAACCTAGAAATTAGAGCAGGTTTGGTCTGTTTTACTAGCATTGTCCTGTTCCCAGCACCGGCTTCTGAGAGGGCCTCAGCGACCAGTCCTTTTGTGAAGTCACCAGCTGAACAGATCTTGGCGGCTATAGCCAAGATTCTATCCCTAGTCCATGCTTTGACATCAAGGACTGGCCTGCCCAGATACTTCGAAATGAATCTACTCATAGCCTCGAGTCTCTTTTTATCCTCTTGGCTATAAGTAGACCATCGGTATTCGATCTCCCTAGTCTCCATCTTCCAGAGCTCCTGATCTAGCAATGATGTGTCCCTGTCAAAGCCTTGCCTGAACAGCTGACCAATGGCAGAGTCCATTGATCTGCTTTGTTCAGCATCAGCCTCCTTGACAAGGGCTGCTAGATCAGAGTCAGCCACCTTCTTTCCCTCCTCTCCCTTTTTCTTATAAGTGACACTGAAATCCTTCTGGATTCCAGCCACTTCTATATGCTCAACCTCGCTCTCTTTCCTCTTCCCTTTCTCCCTCACCCTACTACTCTCCTCAGCCATCTCCCTCTCAACCACCACCTCTTTCTCTGCCTCTAACTCCACCTCTCCCCTCTTCCTCTTGGCTTGTACTGATGTCTCCCCCTTTTTGGGTGTATTGGTTGGGGTTTGACTATCAGCAAGAGCCTTAGTAATGGCAACCTCCACCATGGGTTGAATGTAAGTGGGAAGCCTCTCATCAAGGGTTTGAATGACTATATATTTAAGTATGGGTGTGATGAGAGGCAGGGATTTCTGGAGGATAGCATCCAGCTGCTCAGGGGGGTTCTGACCCTGAGAGCTAGTGCCAGAAGCAGGGGCTGGTGGCCGAGTTTGTGGGAGTGGCTCAGTGTGTTTGAGACCTTCGGGTGAAGGTGCCATCTGTGGGGTCATGGTGGCAGATGGACTTCTATCTTGAGTCATTTGAGCAAGCAGCTCTTTGAGTCTGCTTATCTCATCCTCTAAGATAGTGTTTTGAGCAACTACGTCAAAGAAGAAGCTCAGGTCATCATCAGTATGAACTGAATCATCTGACCTCCTGACAATGTCAGGATGTACATGCTCTGAGTGTGGCTCAGATACAGCATGTGCCCCTTGTTCATGGTACTGGGGACTTCCAGCCTCCGGATTGGATCCATCATCGGCAGTTGCCTCTGGTGAGGTCTTATGGATGTTACCAGCTTCACCCTGCTCAGATGTTGATGCAGAGGAAGTGGCAGCCTCACCAGATTGTCCTATCTCCCTAGCCACACTGGGATATTGGTCTTGTGATTCTCTGTGCTGTGGGCTCCCACCGGCACTTGTATCCACCCCCTCTTCGGTTGGAGTCTCCCCAGTTGTAATAGGTTTCTGGGGAGAGGGTGGAGTGCTCAGATGGGTCAGCACTTTGGCGATAACCAATGTAGGGCTTTGTGGGGCGGTCTCATCAAGAGATGGGCTCGAAGCAGTGTGCACAGGGGGAGGACTGTGCTGTTCAATGGCAGTCCTCTCAATTGAGATAGACCCCAGTAGTGTGGTTGCCCCAGTATTGGTTGCATCAGGCTCCTGTTGAGAGGACACCTGTGCGGTTGTGGTAGGTGGAGTCGTGGTACCTGCTGGGAGAATCGAACCAGCAGGCACATCCTGCCTTTGTGTTGCAGGGGCATCCTCAGGGACTCATCTCCCTGAGTAGCCTTTTTGGGCTTCTTTTGGCTTTTGGTTTGGTGGGGACTTTGGATTTGGAGGTGGAGGCTATGGGTTCCTGCTGCGTGGGTTTTCGCAGCCGGCCAGCCTGTTTGAGTGTTTGGTCAGTGTTGTGCCTGGAGTATACCTCGGCTAGAACAGCCATGGCAGGGACCCCAGTGCCAACTAGTCCCTCAGCCTGAGGCTGGTTTTCTATCATGGCCATTATGAACCGTGGATACAAGATCCAACGGGTAGAAAGAGGTTTTGTGGCCATGTCTTTAAGTTCGAAAAAGATGAGATCAGTTAAGTTCAGAGGTTGATGCTCAAAGATAGAAAACAATACATGTTGCCACGTTGTTGACATCTGGTCCCACGAAGAGGTTTTGGGAGCCAGACACACGTTCACCATATGAAAAATGAGGCGTTGGGGATCAGGGAAGTGCTTCTTCAACAAGGTGGCGGCGGAGAGGTCACCCTGGTAGTCGTTGGATGTGAAGGATAGATCCAGGGCACCTTTGGGGTAGGAGGTTGGGTGGGTGGCATCCTCCAGCTGTAGGGTTTGGCGCAGGGTAGCTAGAGTGATAACCACGGGGTGGTTGTTGACGGAGGACCGGAGAGAGACCTCGCCATTCTGCTCTCCGGTTTGGACGGTTATGTTTGTCCAAAACTCCGTCAAGGAGTCGGTGTATATAGTGGGGTTCAAGAGAAAACCCGTTTTGTATGGTGAGTCGTGCATAAGATCGACGGCTTGGTGAAATTTGGGCCATAATGGCGATTTGGTGAGATGGGCGACACAGTTGTGTCGAGGTTTCAGTTGCATGTTCGCCATTAATGGTGTATGGGAATTTCAGAGGTTTTGAAAGATTAGGTCAGGTGAGGAGTAAATGCTCTGAAGGTGGGGTATTTATAGGGTAGGGCAAAGGCTTGAAAGAAAGCTACTGAAGGTTTTGGTGTTAGTGATCAGTTGTTGTAACGACTGATGACGTGGTTTTAACCTTCAGTGGTTGTAACATCTGAGGACTTGGTGTTGGTCTTCAGTAGTTGAAACTACTGAGACTTTGGTTTTGTCCTTCAGATGTTGTAAACATCTGAAGAGTTACTGTCAGTCTTCAGTAGTTATGAACTACTGATGACCTGATATTCTTCTTCAGACGTTGTAACAACTGAAGACTTGGTGTTAGCCTTCAGTAGTTGTGAACTATTGAAGACACGGTATTGCTTCAGTTGTTGTAAACAAATGAGGACTTGGTGTTATCCATCAGTAGTTGTGAAACTACTGAAGACATGGTTTTGTCCCTCAGTTGTTTGGGTATGAAACAGCAGCAGTTGTCATCAGCTGATGAGAAATTACTCATCAGCTGTTTCCGTCAAATCAGTTGTTTCATACTAGCCTCTACACTTACTCATCAGCTCTTTGGCTGATTTTCAGATGTTTCATCGACCCTTCAGCTCTTGTGAGTATTTATGCCTTCAGCTCTTGTGATCAGATGTTCACAAGTGCTGATGAAATACTCTTCAGAGCTGGTGAACAAAATCTGTCTTCAGTACTTGTGTAGGATGACACATCAGTACTTGTGAGCAAAATTTGTTCTTCAGTACTTATTTATTTGAAAATCATACATCAGTAGTTGTAATCCACTTCACTACATCAGTTGTTTTAAATAAATAATGTACATCAGTACTTTGAGTCAATTTAGTCTTCAGTAGTTGTGAAAGAGCTGAAGTCTGAATTACTCATCAGTACGTGTATTTGACCTAATGCTCATCAGTAGTTATGAAATAAGAGCACTAGCATAGGTCAAATCAATCAAGCTGCAGCATACCTAGCCTTAGTACCAAATTTTGGAAAGTGGCACTATCTAAAGGCTTGGTAAAAATATCTGCAAGCTCATCAGCACTAGGAACAAACTTAGGATCAATCAGACCTTTTTCATAGCAATCCCTGATAAAATGATGTCTGATCTCAATATGTTTGGTCCTAGAGTGCTGGACTGGATTCTTAACAATACAAAGAGCTGAAGCACTATCCATTAGTAATGGAGTCTTAGTCTCAGTAATGCCATAATCCAGGAGTTGGTTCTGAAGCCAGAGTATTTGAGAGGTACAACTTGCAGCAGCAATGTACTCAGCTTCAGCAGTGGATGTAGCAATTGAGGTTTGTTTCTTACTCTGCCAAGAAACCAAACAATTGCCTAGGAATTGGCAACCACCAGAAGTGGATTTTCTGGTGACTTTGCATCCTGCATAGTCACTATCAGAGAAAGCAACTAGTTTGCAAGAATGCCCAGTTGAATACCAGAGACGTAGTGATTGGGTACCTTGCAGATATCTAAAGATCCTTTTGACTGCAATCAAATGGGATTCTTTAGGTGCAGCCTGAAATCTAGCACAAACACATGTTGCAAACATGATGTCTGGTCTAGAAGCTGTAAGGTACATCAAGGACCCAATCATACATCTGTAAAGGGTTTCATCAACCGCTTTACCTTTCTGATCTACATCTAGTTGTGTGATGCTGCTCATGGGAGTAGAACAGGGCTTACAGGTTTGTAAATCAAACTTATTCAACAACTCTTTTGAATATTTGGACTGATGGATAAAGATTCCATCATCCTGTTGTTTGATTTGCAAACCTAGAAAGAACTGTAATTCTCCCATAGCACTTATTTCAAACCTTAGCTTCATTAGCTTTGTAAATTCTTCACACAACTTTGGATCAGAGGATGCAAAGATGATGTCATCTACATAGATTTGAACAAGGAGCTTATGTTGTCCCACAGTCCTAATGAATAAGGTTTTATCAATGGTGCCTCTAGTGAACTTATTTTCTAAAAGAAAAGTTGATAGTGTCTCATACCAAGCTCTAGGAGCTTGCTTCAGCCCATAAAGAGCCTTATCAAGTTTGTACACCCAATCAGGATGTTTATTGTCCTCAAAGCTTGGTGGTTGACACACATAAACTTCTTCTTTTATTTTTCCATATAAGAAGGCTCTTTTGACATCCATTTGATAAACCTTAAGACTGTGAAAGGCAGCATAAGCTAAAAATAGTCTGATTGCTTCCAGTCTGGCCACAGGTGCAAAGGTCTCATCATAATCGATGCCTTCCTCCTGTGCAAACCCTTGAACAACCAGTCTAGCCTTGTTCTTGACAATTTGGCCCTTCTCATCTGTTTTGTTCCTAAATACCCACTTGGTGCCTATAGCACACTTACCTTTGGGTAGTGGAACAAGCTCCCACACTTGCTGTTTCTTAAACTGAAGAAGCTCAAGCTGCATAGCTTCCACCCATCCATTGTCTCTTAAAGCAATATGATAGTTCTTTGGCTCTTGCTGACTGATGAAGAGAGCATAGAAGCAGAATTTGGACAATTGATTCCTGATTGAAACTCCAGCATGAATATCACCAATGATTTGAGATGTGGGGTGATTCTTGAGCTCTTGATAGACTATGATATCTATGCAAGTATTTGTAGATCCATCAGCAGCAACAGATGGTGATGGAGATTCCTGAAACCATGTAGAGGATGGCAGCTCAAATGAAGTAGAGCAAGCAGAAATCTCATCAGCATTTGTAGTGGATGGAGCTGCTGAGGCTACAGGAGCATCAGGTTCAGTGGACTCAGGCAGGTTGTCACTAAACCTGAAGAAGTGAGTACTGACTACATCATCATCAGTATCACCAGGTGAAGATCTGTTGACAGGTTCAACAGATGGAGGTTGATAAGGAACATATTGCAGTATGTCCAGATCAAACAACTCCATAGGGTTTGTGGAATCTTGTCCTTTGGAGATTCATTAAACTTAACATGCAGAGTTTCTTCAACCCCCTTTGTTCCACAGTTGAAGTGGGTTGCTAGTGTTGAGAATGAAACATGGACACCCAAAGGCTCTAAAGAATGAAATCAGAGGAGCCAAATGATGAAGAACTTCATAAGGAGTCTTAATCAACCTCTTATTCACTAAAGCTCTATTCTGTACATAGCAAGCTGTATTGACAGCTTCAGCCCAAAAGGTCAGTGGCAACCCTGAGTCAGCCAACATTGACCTTGCTGCTTCAATGAGGGTCCCGTTCTTTCTCTCCACCACTCCATTCTGCTCAGGAGTTCTAGGAATACTAAACTGCCTTCTAATTCCCTTGGACAGGTAGAAGTCATCAAGTGTGTGGTTTCTAAACTCTGTTCCATTGTCACTTCTCACGCACTGGACCTGTAGGGAATACTGCTTTTCTACAAGTAACTCAAAGTTCATTATAGTCTTGGCTGCTTCATCCTTGGAATGCAAGAAGAAAGTCCATACAAACCTGGAATAATCATCCATAATTACCAGGCAGTATTTCTTCTTTGCCATGCTCATCACTCTGACAGGACCAAAGAGATCCATGTGCAGGAGCTGCAAGCAGGCAGTATACTTTGGTTCTTCTATTGAAGGGAATGAAACTTTGTGTTGTTTTCCTTTCAAGCAAGCGGTGCAGTCATTTTCACACTTGAATTCCTTCTGAGGCAGTCCTCTTACTAAACCATGGCTTATAAGCTGATTCATGTTCTTGAAATTTACATGACCCAGCCTTCTATGCCATAGTGTAGACTCTTGAGGAGATGCCTTGAAGAATAGGCAAGGATGGCCTTTTAGATCCATCTTTTTGGAAAGATCTAAAGCATACACTCTTCCTGTCCTGTTGGCCTTCAGGAGAGTGTGTTCATCCAATGCCTTGTCAATCAAACTCAGAACTTTGGATGACAGAATCCGACAGTTCTAACTTGTGAAAAGGGCAACATGGCCTTTGTCACACATTTGACTGACACTCAAGAGGTTGTACTTGAGATTCTCCACATGGTTAACATCATCAAACCTTATTTCCCCATTGGAAACAAAGCCTTTTCCGATGATGTAACCCTTTGCATCATTGCCAAAGGAAACAAATCCCTTCTTTCCTTGAGAGTAGTCATTAAGAAGGGAGCTGCTTCCTGTCATGTGCATGGATCCTCCACTGTCTACATACCAGATGCTTCTATGGCATGTTGAAGAACCCTGCAAACACAACCATGTGTTAGTTAGTCTTGGAGACCCAAACCTGCTTGGTTTTGGGTCTGTTCTCAGCTACAGGTGCAGCACTAACAGGTGTGTTATGTGTGACAGTCTGAGGTGAAGAAGATGGTGCAGACGAGGAACTCTTTGGCTCGGACTTCCTTTTCTGTGGTTTCAACACAGGAGCATCTAAGTGGTTGACTCTTCCCACTAGTTGCTGAACCATCATCACCAACTGTGTCTGATTTTGTGATAAAGCCTTCAGCTCTTCAGACACATTGGAGTTTGCTGATGATGAGTTCCTATGTTGTACCATCTTTTTCTGAGCAACCTCAGCTGTTGCCTGAGTGATCCCTACCTTCTTTTTAGATTCAGCTTTGGGCTTAGAGATTTCAGGTTTGGATGTTCCTAGTACAAACTTGGTTTCAAACTCATTCTTCATTTTATTGATGTTCTCATTAATTTTCTTCTTCTGTTTGAGTTTGGAACCCCTTTTGTACCAGCAATCATCAGTAAGATGATTGAACAAACCACATATCTCACATGGCTTTTTCTTCATCTTATGCTGATCATCAGCTGAAGAGGATTTAACTACTGAAGACTTGTTCTTCAGCTGTTTGCCATCAGTACCAGCAGTTTTCTTCCTAGTGCCTGCTTTCCTAGTATCCTCTCTAGTTGTCTTCAAACCTTTCCTACTATTAGTTTTCTTCTCTTTAGTGCTAACAGTATTTGAGGTTTGAACTTCAGATGTTGTCACTTGCTCTCCAGTACCTTCAGTACTTCTAGTGACAACACCTGAGTTGATCAGCCTTTTGGTCATGTGACAGTCAGCATTTGAACCATCAGCTGTTATAGCATCAGCTGATTGGTTTTGGCAGAAGTTAATGCTGACTTCTATCTCTGATGATGCTGATTCAGAGGATAGTAGGTCACATGATGAGAAGGATTGGTTATTGCTCTCTCCATCAGATTCAACTTCTGCTCTTGAAGTGAAATCTGTAGGAGGAGCAGTGTGATTATAACCAATGCCAAACTTCACATTGGAAGCTGATTGCTTGCTAAGAAGCATTTCAAAACCCTTGCATGATTGCACCCATCGATCACACTCAACTTGGATGGTTGCAAGAGTTTCCTTGAGGTCTCTGTACTTCTCTAGAAGTACATCTTCCCTAGCTTTATCATCTTTGATTTGGAATTTAAGCTTGTAAATCTCATCATTTTTAACTTTTAGAGCAACCTCAAAATCAGCTTTTCTTTTGGAAATAGTTTGCTCAAGCTCAAGATTTTTATCTATTAAAGCTACATTTGCTTCTCTAATAGAAGCAAATGCTGCTATGCATGATTCAGAACAAAGCTTGGCTTTTGCCTCAGTGGATACCTGAGATGAGGCATTGGATGATGACCCTTCAGTAGAATCAAGGGCCATCAGAGCAAGATTTCCAAAAGGTTGGTCACCACCATGTTGACCAGCACCATGGAGTAGTTGATCCTGACCAGATAGCTCTTCTGGTAGACTACTTGTCACACCCTGAGAACCGATTCATACCACGGATGTACACGTGGAAGGGCAATAACTGAAGTTGGAATTTTACCAACGACTATAGTCAAACGGTTATTATAAGAAACATAATTATTGTTACAAAATCCTTAAACTTATTCACAATACATACTTAAAGTTAAGACAAGTTTTCAATAAAGTCTTTTCCATCGAAAAGATCTACACTTAGATATTTAGGTCCCACGTTTCGTCATCGTCTCCCAACACCGTTTGACCTTCCCGAAATCCATACGCATCATTCCCAATTAAGGTTTCTTACTGACCTGAAAAGCATGAGAAAATACTAGGTCAACAAAAGTTGGTGAGTATTCGGGTTTTCAGTATTTAAAGGAAAAATAGTTTATTTTCCAATTTCATTATGATGACAGAGAAATTAATATATATATATGTATCATAGACTAGCTAGGTCCTATGATAAATTCGGCTATAAGTCCATAATCAAACCAAGAAACACGTCGTTGCCCCACAACAGTCCAAACATATATACTCCCTCACAATCCTGACCAGAGCGACTGGTCGTGAGAGCGGGCCCTTCTAACCCGATAGATCTACCCATATAAGTCTGTGGCCTCCCCGAGGTTAATGATTATGGTGGGATTTAGGGGTCCAGTAATATGTACGCATATTACTTACCCAACTTATACCATTAATTAATATATATTCATTTTCTCAATCATTCATCATATATATATGTAAGATAACTCATATCTTTATCATGCTTTTCCCCCAAAATATTTTAAATAAAACAGTACTTGAAAATGGGGCCGAAGTACTCACCTTGAGTATGATCAGAAAACCAATAAGCCAATATGTAATTCTTCCGATCAAACAAACCCTAAATGTATATACATGTTTTTGTCAATACGAGGTAATTCATGTTCAATGAAGTAATGTTCACCCGACTTGTTTTATATATGAAAATGTTTTCATCAATTTCTCGTAAAGCATCATTTATTTTAGAAAAATGAATATGATTTTTAATCCGTTGGCGTATAAGCTAATCCTACTTTATCTAGTCATCCATTTTCAACTCACGGATCTAAAGTATATTTATTTTCGACATGATTTTACCTATTTTCCTATAATTTAATAATTTTGTAAAATGGAGAATTTTATTATCATCAACAATAATCATCCCAATATTTCCTACTATTAAGTTTCTAAGAATACCATAAATCCACTAAACCTTATATTATCTTGCATGCATGCATACATGTCACATACATACATCCATGCGCATACTTATAACCCTAACTCAAATCCATACATGATTTAACATTCAATATATTTTACATTGTCACTAGTCCATATTTTTATATCTTACTAACATGTTCTTATAATCTATAATCATACACTTTAGTCCTAAAACTATACCAAATTCACAAATCCAATCACTATCTTCTTATAACTTCATCATCAAAATATACCAATTTTTCATCAATATCTACTACTAGTAGTAAAATTTCCCTTTTTAAACGTTACATTCAATCCCATTTCCATCCATAACCTTATTTTCTCAAAATCATCAAGTGGGTGAACCAAAAATCAAGATTTTAGTCTTGATCTTCCATGCATGAACATATATAGATTATTTAACCCAAAATAATTATACCTCAAGACTAAACCAAAGGTTTCTAGCGTTAGCTCACGATTCTTTAAGACCCAGTTTCACCTTCAAGTCTTAAATACAACTTTAACTCGAAAATCCTCTTGATTAGACCCGAACGAGTGAAGATAGTGTTGCAATGGGGGGGGTTTAGGGTGATGGCGACGGGTGTTGATGGTGCGGGTGATGATTGATGGTTGCGGTGGTGTACGGTGGTCGCGGTGGTGGCGTCGGATGGTGATGGTTTCGGTGGTGGTCGGCGATGGTGATGTCGGGAGGGGTGGAGGCGATGGTGGTGTTGAGTTGTTGTATTTACCGAGAGGGAAAGAGACAGTGACGAGGGAGGTGGAATCCGGCGGCCGAAGGTGGCGGTGATGCCACTGCAGTCCCTTGGCAGTGGCGGCGATGGTGTCCGGCGGGAGGGTGGTGGTCCGGTGGTAGCAGTGGTTGGTGGAAGGGAGATGAAGAGACAAGGGAGAAATGAGGTGAAGTTGAGAGGTTGTGTGGTTTTCTAGGAGTTTTCTTTTTTTTTTTAAATATTTGCATGTGTATGTTCCCAATGGATATATTTTTGCTGACAAAATCCACCATTCAATCATTACAATTCAATAATATTATTACTATAAACTTTATTTGTTGATTAATTAAAATTTATTATTATTATTATTATTATTATTAATTTTATTATTATTAAACGTTTTATCTCAGTCGGTTTATCCGTCAACGGGTTTTGTGTTAATATTGATCAAATACTAATCATTGACTCTCGTGGTACAATGTACTGTGTTTGTAAATTCCAATTTCAGCAAGGCATTTCTTCTTAAGAAGAACATTGGTCAATCTCTAGCGAGTCAAACTAGTCAACTAATTTAATAATTTAATGTTTAAAATTCGAAAAATAGAGTTGGCGTTGACCTGATTTTTGTCGGGTTGTTAAAGTCTCCCCCCGTTTAAGAAATTTCATCCCGAAATTTACGCTGCCGAGTCTCTGTTAGGCTGAGTTCTTAAAAAGGTGGGGATACTTTTGTTGCATCTGATCTTCGCGTTCCCACGTAAATTCAGGTCCTCTCTTCGAATTCCATCTTACTTTGACTAGTCTGATTTGCTTTCGTCTGAGTTTCTGAACCTTCCGATCCATAATCTCAATTGGTTCTTCGATGAACTGGAGTTTGTCGTCAATGTAAACTTCTCCCGGTGGAATAATTAGTGATTCGTCTGACATGCATTTCTTAAGATTGGATACATGGAACACATTATGAACATTTCCGAGTTCACATGGTAAGTTAAGACGATATGCGACTGGTCCAATGGGTTCGATGATCTCGAACGGTCCAATAAATCGGGGATTGAGTTTTCCTCGTTTACTAAATCTTACTATGCCTTTCCATGGCGATACTTTTAAAATACTCTATCACCAACTTGAAATTCTAACGGTTTTCTCCGATTATCCGCATAGCTCTTTTGTCTACTTCTTGCCGCTTCTAGCCTTTTTTTGATTTGCCCAATTTTGTCAGTTGTTTCTTGAATAATTTCGGGTCCGGTTAATTGTCTTTCACCAATTTCTGCCCAACAGAGGGGAGAACGACATTTTCTCCCGTATAAAGCCTCAAATGGAGCCGCTTTGATACTGGTGTGGTAGCTATTGTTATATGAAAACTCAACCAATGGCAAGTGGGTGTCCCAATTCCCACCAAAGTCTATTACACATGCTCTCAACAAATCTTCCAATGTGTGGATGGTCCTCTCGCTTTGACCGTCCGTTTGGGGGTGGTAGGCGGTATTCATGTCTAAACGAGTGCCCATGGCCTCGTGCAAGGTTTGCCAAAATCTCGAGGTAAATCGACTATCTCTGTCAGAAATAATTGATATGGGTACTCCGTGGCGAGATACCACCTCTTTGATGTACAGATTGGCCAATCTTTGCATGCCATACGTCTCTTTGATAGGCAAGAAGTGTGCCGATTTTGTTAAACGATCAATTATTACCCAAATTGCATCGTGACCGTTTAATGTTTTGGGTAATTTCGTTACAAAATCCATGGCGATACACTCCCATTTCCATGTTGGGATTGCAGGCTGTTGTAAGAGTCCAGATGGCCTTTGGTGTTCAGCCTTTACTTTGGAGCATGTCATACATTTGCTTACGTATGCAGCTATATCACCTTTCATATTGGGGCACCAATAAAATTCTTTTACATCATGGTACATCTTGTCTGATCCGGGGTGGATTGAGTATCTTGATTTATGTGCTTCGTCAAGAATTACTTGGCGCAAATCCCCGTACTTTGGAATCCATACTCTTTTTGCAAACCGCATCAGGTTATCGGAGTTAGGTGTTAATTCTCTGATCAATCCTTTCAGATTCTCATTCACCAGATTGTCGTCTTTCATTGCTTCCATCTGTGCATCACGTATCCGAGTTAAGAGATCAGAGTATATGGTTAACTCTAAAGCTCTTACACGCAAAGGCTTTTCTCTTTCTTTCCTGCTGAAAGCGTCTGCAACCACGTTGGCCTTGCCTGGGTGATATCTAATGTCACAGTCGTAATCATTCAATAACTCGACCAATCGTCGCTGTCTCATGTTCAGCTCTTTCTGGTTGAAAATATGCTGTAAGCTTTTATGATCTGTGTATACTATGCACTTTGTTCCATAGAGGTAGTGTCTCCATATTTTCAGCGCGAAAATCACTGCCCCTAATTCAAGGTCATGGGTTGTGTAATTCTTTTCATGCGTTTTTAGTTGCCTTGATGCGTAAGCGATGACTTTGTCTCTTTGCATCAACACGCATCCCAGACCTAAACGCGAAGCATCGCAGTATACGACAAATCCGTCGGTTCCATCAGGGAGTGATAGAATAGGTGCACTACACAGTTTTTGCTTTAGCACTTGAAAAGCTTCTTCCTGGTCAGCGCTCCACTCGTATCTTCGATCTTTACGAGTCAGTAGGGTTAGTGGTTGTGCTACCTTTGAAAAATTCTCGATGAATCTACGATAGTAGCCAGCTAACCGTAGGAATTGTCGTACTTCTGTTGGTGACTTGGGTGCTTCCCAATTCTTTATTGCTTCAACCTTTGTAGGGTCCACTTGAATACCTTCCTTGTTTATAACATGCCCAAGAAAGTGAACTTCCCGTAGCCAGAATTCGCATTTTGAAAATTTCACATACAGTTTTTCTTTCTTTAGCATTTCCAAAACGAGTTGTAAATGATGCTCATGATCTTTCCGGGACTTTGAGTAAACCAGGATGTCATCGATAAAAACTATTACAAACTTGTCTAAATACGGCTTACAGACTCTGTTCATGAGGTCCATGAACACTGCCGGAGCATTGGTTAAACCAAACGGCATCACCAGAAACTCATAGTGGCCGTATCGTGTTCTGAAGGCTGTTTTTGGAACGTCCTCTTCTGCTATCTGTAACACCCGGAAGTTTGACTTTTTGGTAGGCTATGCGACTGAGCCTCAGTCGCCTGTGATTTATGCGACTGGAGGTTCAACCGTATGGCTATTCGGCCGATTGAAGCTCAACCGCACGATTGGAGGTCAACCGCCCGAATGAAAGACGAGCCGCATGGAACACATGCGACTGGGGTCCAATCGCATGGTGTTCATGCGACTAAAGGTCCAGTCGCCCCTGGACCAGATGCGAATGAGCTATGGGTATAAAAGGGGAGCAGCTCCACTCTCCTCCCATTTTCAGTCGGGGAGAGAGCAGAGCGCCACCGGGAGAAGAGAAAGAAAGAGGGAAAAGTGCTGACCGATTGTCGAGAAACAAGCTAAATCGAAGCTCATCAACTTCTACCTGTTAAGGTGAGTTCTAGGACCCCTCATTTACATATTTTCAACTGATTTTGGGGCTGGATCACATATAAACCCTAGTTTTATAAAAGTGTGTATTTGACCCATTTGATGAAATCTTAGATAATGTGACTAAAGTATGATTTAGGACTTACACATGCTTGTATGATGTCCTAGTATGAATCCCTGAGGTTTGGGAGGGTCAATTTGGGTTAAAAATGGGTTTAAGACGAGTTTGGGTGCGCGGGTTCGCGACTACTGTCCATGAAGAACTCCAGTCGCTGCGCAGTTAGGGTTATTCGACTGAAGGGCCATTCGGCCGAATGAGTGTCAGTTGATGTCCAATCGCCCGATTGAGGTTCAAACGCACGATTGAGCCTCAGTCGCCCGATAGGCTATGCGATCGAGGGTTTCGGTCGCATAAGCCCAATCGCAGAATAGTTCAGTCGCATAGACCCATTTGCATAGTAGTACAGACGCACGACTGAGGGTTCAGTCGCATAGACCCATTCGCATAGTAGTACAGACGCACGACTGAGGGTTCAGTCGCATAGACCCATTCGCATAGTAGTACAGACGCACGACTGAGGGTTCAGTCGCATAGACCCATTCACATAGTAGTACAGACGCACGACTGAGGGTTCAGTCGCATAGACCCATTCGCATAGTAGTACAGACGCACGACTGAGGGTTAAGTCGCATAGACCCATTTGCATAGTAGCACAGACGCACGACTGAGGATTCAGTCGCATAGAAGCCCATTCACATGACTCAGTCGCATGGAGGCCATGCGACTGGTGTATGTCCAGTCGCCCAAATAGGGCTGATGTGAATTAATAAAGAAGTGAATGTATGATGTATGTGTGCTAGGTATGATGTTGCCATGATAGATGGTGAATACTGATGATCTGTAAATATCGATGTTCCTTGATTTGATGCATGTTTATCCCTCCATAGTATTACATGTTATCACTAATTGATGAAATGAAAGTATTATGTAAAGTACAGAGAAAGAGTAATAAAGACAGAGAAAGGAACATTAATAAAAGTAACAAGTCTTGCAAGCCTATAGGAGTTACACGACTATGTGTCGTTAGCTCAACTGTGTTGCGGGCTAGCTACCCATTGACGCACACAGGGTCAATCAATCGAAATTGGCAGGACCTTGTGACGTGCCCCGGATGTTCGGGTCGGCCTTGTACATAGTACGGATAGCCCTTTCGGGGGATACAGTTGAACCCTTCGGGGGAATACACATAGCCCTTTCGGGGGATACAGTTGAACCCTTCGGGGGAATACACATAGCCCTTTCGAGGGAACACAGTTGGCCCTTCGGGGCATATAGATGGCCCGACATCCATTCTCCCATCGCGCATATAGTTGGGGTATCGCTCACTGGTCCACATAGAAAGTGAAACATAAAGATAAAGTTATAGACAAGGCATATAGTACAGAGAACGAACGTTATTTGTTCACACAGTTGATGCGTGCTCGCATATACATTACAGTATAGTATAACACAGAAAAAGGGTATTTATATATATTACCTATAAAACTAGAACTCACTCAGCAACGCTGACTTTTTATGTGTTTCCAGTTCGCAGGTAGTGTTGCTGAGGATGGCACGAGGCGGCTACTCAGCTCTTTTGGGATGGCATTCACTTTTTGATTATGCTGCCACATCATGTGTTGTGGGCCCGTAATGCGTGCAACACATCATGTTGCATGCAAGTGCAAGATTTCTTGATAATCCTGATAAACAGGATTATTTAGGAAATCTTCTTTATGAAGAAAAATATATGTTTGAATTTAATATCTTCTGCTAGAGGTCGCTGTATGACCCTATGATTGCTGAGGATTCTTATGCATCAGCAGCAATCATAGTATAGATAGGCAATGTAAAGAAAGCTTGTAATAGCGCTTTTGTAATGTAATGCAACAACAGATGTTTTGTAAATGGATTACGTTGTATTAAATGGCAAAAGTATTTATAGTAAAAGTTTATGATTTAATGTTTCCGCTGCAACTGCTCAACTGTAAAGTTATGATCATATAATATATGCGTTGTTTTATGTAAAATATATGCAATGAAAGACCGACTGTAGGGTTCCCGGGATCGGGGCCTTACAAGTTGGTATCAGAGCAAAAGTTTAAGTAAAATGGGTAAATTTTCAAAATAAACCTAAACTTAAACTGAGAATGGGACAGGGAGAATGAGAATGCCATCTGAGTAGTCGCGTGCCATCAGGTATTTTCTTAAAGATTAGCTGGTTATTATGTGCGCATGTGATGTGAATTATGTGTACTGTTAGACTGAGATACTTATGTAGTCAGGATAGGTGATGCTCGGGGTACGAAGAGTAGAGTAAGTGGCTAATCACAACTGGCCACTGTAATTAGGGACTTACTGTACTTAACATAAACTGAGCTATTTCCTTGAATGACCGTGTTGGTGTTTTAATCTTTCAGTGTGATAGAAGATGGTCGGTGGTAGATCATCTGAAGCCCCACTTGGTGGAGGCGGTGGCGGAAGTGGTGTGGAACCACGAGCCACAAGAAGAAAGCCTAGACGAGAGCAGAAGGTTCCTGAAGAACCTAATACTACTCCCTCGGGGGGAATGGATGAGAGTGATGATTTTAGGGCCTCGGTGAAAGAGGCAGTTGTCGAGGAGGTACATCAGGTTATGCAGACGATCTTGCCGTCTGTAGTAACCGAAGTGATTAAGGCAGTACGTGAAGATGAGAGACGGGGGAGGAATCGGTCCTCCGGTAGACAGCAACAGACAGGGGCAGAAACAGTATTGTCCGATGATGAAGAGGAAGAAGAGGAAGAACAGGTACGGGAGATAGCCCGGGGTTGTGATTACGGGAAATTTATGAGATGCAAGCCTCCGACTTTTGATGGTTCGGGCACGGCTGTGGATGCTCACCAATGGGTGAGGGAAATGGAGGCGGTCCTTGATATCAGCGATTGCCATGAGGATAAAAAGGTGAAGTTTGCTACCCACTCGTTTACGGGGACAGCGCTGTGCTGGTGGGACAATATTGTCCAGGCCGAGGGTAGCAGAGCTATTGGGAAGATGAAGTGGTCGGAATTGAAAAGAATGGTGATCGAGGAGTTTAGTCCTCGTCGGGAAATGGACAGAGTTGAGAGAGAGTTCCTGCAGTTGGAGGCAGGGACGATGACCCATCAGCAATACACGACTAAGTTTAACGACATGGCACGGTTGGTGCCAGAGCAAGTGACGCCGGTGTCTCGCAAGATTAACCGGTATATCCAGGGGTTGCCAGCCGAAATTCATTGGCATTTGATTTCCGCCCGACCAAGTACTTTCAGGTCGGCGGTGGATTTAGCTGGTAGGCTGTACGATGAACGGGCTGCGTTGGTAAAGGCTGAGGGCAGTAAGAAAGGAAGTGAGGGAAGGAAGTGGCAGCGAAAGAGGTTTGGTCGAGGGGATGCCTCAACGAGTAATAAGAAGACGAGGGTGGATGACCGCAGGGTGGTCATGTCGGGTTCAGGAGGAAAGAAGTGTGGTAAATGCGGGAGAGAACACAGTGGGGAATGCAGACTGGGGATGAACGTATGTTTCAGGTGTGGTCAGCCTGGTCACATCGCTAGAGACTGTAGGAAGCCTAGGGCTGAGGCTTCAGGGGTAAAGAAGACGGGAAGTGAAGGTCCGAAAGCAAGCGCCAGGGCATTCACAATGACGCAGGAAGAGGCGAGGACAGACCCCGATGTAGTGTCCGGTACGTTTCTGGTGAACCAAACTTTAGCCTCTGTGTTATTTGATTCGGGTGCCAGTAGGAGTTTTATTTCTGTTGCTTTTTGCGCCAAATTGCCCGTTAGTAGTAGACGTGTGGATGTGCCGTTTGATGTAGAGACTGCTATAGGTAAAACCACCAGGATTTCCGAGGTAATTGAGGGTTGCGATGTAGAACTGGAGGGTCACAAATTCCCAGTTAAGCCATTTGCAATGACGTTAGGCGGTTTCGATTTGGTGCTTGGAATGGATTGGTTGGCGGACTTTGAGGCGAACATTGTGTGTCGCAAGAAGATGATCAGTTTGACAGCGCCCGACGGTAGTCCAGTGACAGTTTGCGGGGATCGGGTTACTACGATTCCGAAGGTGATCTCAATGGCAGTGGCGGGGAAATGTATGAGGCGTGGATGTAACGCCTATCTATGTTACGTAAAAGATGTAGAGAAGCAAGCACCACAACTGTCTGATGTTCCGGTTGTGTGTGAGTTCCCAGACGTGTTCGTGGAAGACTTATCGGGATTGCCACCTGACAGAGAGGTCGAGTTCCAGATAGATTTGATACCAGGCGCCCAACCTGTTGCCAAAGCACCATACCGATTGGCCCCGACGGAGATGAAAGAGTTGATGGAGCAGTTACAAGAGCTGCTGGATAAGGGGTTTATTCGACCGAGTATCTCACCTTGGGGTGCTCCGGTCCTGTTTGTAAAGAAGAAGGACGGTAGTATGAGGATGTGCATCGACTACCGTGAGCTGAATAAGCTGACCGTAAAGAACAGATACCCCTTGCCGAGAATCGATGACTTGTTTGATCAACTTCAGGGTGCTAGTTGGTTTTCACGAATAGATCTTCGATCAGGCTATCATCAACTAAAGGTGAAGGAGCAGGATATCCCTAAAACAGCTTTTCGTAGGCGCTACGGTCACTACGAGTTCCTCGTCATGTCTTTTGGGTTGACCAACGCGCCAGCTGCTTTTATGGACCTGATGAATAGGGTGTGCCGGCCGATGTTGGATAAATCAGTGATTGTATTCATTGATGACATCTTGATTTATTCAAAGAGCGAGACTGAGCATGCCGGTCACATTCGCGAAGTTCTGGAAACGTAGAGAAGGGAGAAATTGTATGCAAAATTCTCCAAGTGCGCATTTTGGTTGCGTGAGGTTCAATTCTTGGGTCACGTGGTAAATCCGGATGGGATTTTAGTTGATCCGGCAAAGGTGGAGGCGGTAATGCAATGGAAGTCTCCAAAGACGCCATCCGAGATCCGTAGTTTCTTGGGTTTGGCGGGCTACTACCGAAGGTTTATCCAGGACTTTTCTAAGATTGCTTCTCCACTGAAAAAGTTGACCCGGAAGGATGTGAAATTTGTATGGGGTCAAGCTCAAGAGAAGGCGTTTGAAGAACTGAAGACGAGATTGACCCAAGCTCCAGTATTGGCGTTACCCGAGGGGAGTGAAGATTTGGTGGTTTATTCTGATGCCTCCTACTCGGGGTTGGGATGTGTATTGATGCAAGGGGAAAGTGATAGCCTATGCGTCCCGACAGCTGAAAGTTCATGAGGTTAATTACCCTACTCATGACCTGGAGCTAGCAGCTGTGGTTTTCGCGTTGAAGATTTGGCAGCACTATTTATACGGGACGAAGTGTACCATCTTCACGGACCACAAAAGCTTGAAGTACTTCTTTGAGCAAAAAGATCTGAATATGAGGCAACGGCGATGGTTGGAGCTTATAAAGTACTATGATTGTGAGATCCATTACCATCCGGGCAAAGCCAACGTGGTGGCGGATGCCCTTAGCCGAAAGGAGAGGCCCGAGCCGATTCGGGTGAAAGCATACCAGCTAATCATGACCTCCGACGTGATGAAACAGGTCAAAGGGTTCCAAGATGAAGCGCTGAAAGAGGATCATGTAAACTCTGAACGAATGAAAGGTCTGGTCGCGGAACTGGGGGAAAACACGTTTGGTGTCAAGACTCGGTTTGGGCGTATGTGGATTCCTCGTCTTGGGGATCTGCGAATGAGGATTATGGATGAAGCTCATAAGTCTCGATACTCCATTCATCCCGGCGCCACCAAGATGTACCAAGACATGAAGAAAGATTATTGGTTGCCGGGTATGAAACACGATGTGGTGGAGTATGTGAGTAAATGCCTCACGTGTTTGCAAGTAAAGGCAGAGCACCAGAAGCCGTATGGATAGATTCAACCGTTGGACATACCGGAATGGAAGTGGGAGCACATCACCATGGATTTTATCACAAAGCTGCCACGTACCCCGAAAGGGTATGATACGATCTGAGTGATTGTGGATCGATTGATGAAGAGTGCTCACTTCTTACCGATGCGGGAGACATATTCGTCCGAAAGGTTGGCCGATCTTTTCATCAAAGAGATCGTGACTCGTCATGGTGTACCGGTGTCGATTGTGTCTGATCGCGACACCCGGTTTACATCTAAATTCTGGAAGAAATTCCACGATGCCATGGGGACGAGGTTGCATATTAGCACGGCTTATCATCCTCAAACTGATGGTCAGTCAGAAAGGACCATTCAGACTTTGGAGGACATGCTCCGAGCATGTGTTATTGACTTCGGGGGAAGTTGGGATGACCAGCTACCGTTAGCTGAATTCTCGTGCAACAACAGCTATCATGCCAGTATCGGCATGCCACCCTATGAGATGCTATACGGTAGGAGATGCAGGACACCCGTCTGTTGGGGTGAAATTGGTCAGAAAGAATTGGAAAGCGTCGAAGTGGTCGAAGCTACGACTGAAAAGCTCGAAAGAATTAAAGCTTACATGAAGGCAGCCAAAGACCGACAAAAGTCGTATGCCGATAAACGACGCAGGCCGATTGAGTTCCAGGTGGGCGACCGGGTTATGTTGAAGGTCTCACCTTGGAAAGGGATCATTCGATTCCAGAAGCGAGGTAAATTGAGTCCGCGATATATAGGCCCTTTCCGAATCATTGCTCGAGTAGGAGAGGTGGCCTATAGGTTAGATTTGCCAGATGAACTAAGTGGAATCCACCCGACTTTCCATGTGTCTCATCTGAGGAAGTGTTTGGCGGACGAAGACATGGTCGTTCCACTGGACGATATCGAGGTAGACGAAAAGCTCAATTATGTAGAGCAACCAGTGGCGATCATAGATCGCAAAGAGAAGAGGTTGAGAAATAAAGTGGTTCCCCTTGTGCGTGTACAGTGGCGGCACAGGAAGGGATCCGAGTCGACGTGGGAAACTGAAGAAGAAATGAGGCAGCATTACCCATGATTGTTCGAGGAATGACAGGTTTCGGGGACGAAACCTAAAATAAGGGGGGTGGACTTGTAACACCCGGAAGTTTGACTTTTTGGTAGGCTATGCGACTGAGCCTCAGTCGCCTGTGATTTATGCGACTGGAGGTTCAACCGTATGGCTATTCGGCCGATTGAAGCTCAACCGCACGATTGGAGTTCAACCGCCCGAATGAAAGACGAGCCGCATGGAACACATGCGACTGGGGTCCAATCGCATGGTGTTCATGCGACTGAAGGTCCAGTCGCCCCTGGACCAGATGCGAATGAGCTATGGGTATAAAAGGGGAGCAGCTCCACTCTCCTCCCATTTTCAGTCGGGGAGAGAGCAGAGCGCCACCGGGAGAAGAGAAAGAAAGAGGGAAAAGTGCTGACCGATTGTCGAGAAACAAGCTAAATCGAAGCTCATCAACTTCTACCTGTTAAGGTGAGTTCTAGGACCCCCATTTACATATTTTCAACTGATTTTGGGGCTGGATCACATATAAACCCTAGTTTTATAAAAGTGTGTATTTGACCCATTTGATGAAATCTTAGATAATGTGATTAAAGTATGATTTAGGACTTACACATGCTTGTATGATGTCCTAGTATGAATCCCTGATGTTTGGGAGGGTCAATTTGGGATAAAAATGGGTTTAAGACGAGTTTGGGTGCGGGGGTTCGCGACTACTGTCCATGAAGAACTCCAGTCGCTGCCCAGTTAGGGTTATGCGACTGAAGGGCCATTCGGCCGAATGAGTGTCAGTTGATGTCCAATCGCCCGATTGAGGTTCAAACGCACGATTGAGCCTCAGTCGCCCGATAGGCTATGCGATCGAGGGTTTCGGTCGCATAAGCCCAATCGCAGAATAGTTCAGTCGCATAGACCCATTCGCATAGTAGTACAGACGCACGACTGAGGGTTCAGTCGCATAGACCCATTCGCATAGTAGTACAGACGCACGACTGAGGGTTCAGTCGCATAGACCCATTCGCATAGTAGTACAGACGCACGACTGAGGGTTCAGTCGCATAGACCCATTCGCATAGTAGTACAGACGCACGACTGAGGGTTCAGTCGCATTGACCCATTCGCATAGTAGTACAGACGCACGACTGAGGGTTCAGTCGCATAGACCCATTCGCATAGTAGCACAGACGCACGATTGAGGATTCAGTCGCATAGAAGCCCATTCACATGACTCAGTCGCATGGAGGCCATGCGACTGGTGTATGTCCAGTCGCCCGAATAGGGCTGATGTGAATTAATAAAGAAGTGAATGTATGATGTATGTGTGCTAGGTATGATGTTGCCATGATAGATGGTGAATACTGATGATCTGTAAATATCGATGTTCCTTGATTTGATGCATGTTTATCCCTCCATAGTATTACATGTTATCACTAATTGATGAAATGAAAGTATTATGTAAAGTACAGAGAAAGAGTAATAAAGACATAGAAAGGAACATTAAAAGAAGTAACAAGTCTTGCAAGCCTATAGGAGTTACACGACTATGTGTCGTTAGCTCAACTGTGTTGCGGGCTAGCTACCCATTGACGCACACACGGTCAATCAATCGAGATTGGCAGGACCTTGTGACGTGCCCCGGATGTTCGGGTCGGCCTTGTACATAGTACGCATAGCCCTTTCGGGGGATACAGTTGAACCCTTCGGGGGAATACACATAGCCCTTTCGGGGATACAGTTGAACCCTTCGGGGAATACACATAGCCCTTTCGAGGGAACACAGTTGGCCCTTCGGGGCATATAGATGGCCCGACATCCATTCTCCCATCGCGCATATAGTTGGGGTATCGCTCACTGGTCCACATAGAAAGTGAAACATAATGATAAAGTTACAGACAAGGCATATAGTACAGAGAACGAACGTTATTTGTTCACACAGTTGATGCGTGCTCGCATATATAGTACAGTATAGTATAACACAGAAAAAGGGTATTTTATATATTACCTATAAAACTAGAACTCACTCAGCAACGCTGACTTTTTATGTGTTTCCAGTTCGCAGGTAGTGTTGCTGAGGATGGCACGAGGCGGCTACTCAGCTCTTTTGGGATGGCATTCACTTTTTGATTATGCTGCCACATCATGTGTTGTGGGCCCGTAATGCGCGCAACACATCATGTTGCATGCAAGTGCAAGATTTCTTGATAATCCTGATAAACAGGATTATTTAGGAAATCTTCTTTATGAAGAAAAATATATGTTGAATTTAATATCTTCTGCTAGAGGTCGCTGTATGACCCTATGATTGCTGAGGATTCTTATGCATCAGCAGCAATCATAGTATAGATAGGCAATGTAAAGAAAGCTTGTAATAGCGCTTTTGTAATGTAATGCAACAACAGATGTTTTGTAAATGGACTACGTTGTATTAAATGGCAAAAGTATTTATAGTAAAAGTTTATGATTTAATGTTTCCGCTGCAACTGCTCAACTGTAAAGTTATGATCATATAATATATGCGTTGTTTTATGTAAAATATATGCAATGAAAGACCGACTGTAGGGTTCCCGGGATCGGGGCCTTACACTATCAACAACTGATGGTAACCGGATCGTAGATCAATCTTGGAGTAGTAACTGGATCCTTGTGACTGGTCAAACAGATCATCTATTCTTGGTAATGGGTATCGATTCTTTATTGTGAGTTTATTCAATTCTCGATAATCGATACACATTCTAAACGATCCATCCTTCTTCTTGACAAATAATACCGGTGCTCCCCACGGAGAAAAGATTGGTCGGATGAATCCTTTATCTAACAATTCTTGCAATTATTTTGACAACTCTTGCATCTCCAAGGGCGCTAACCGGTACGGCGATCGGGCAATGGGGGCTGCTCCAGGCACGAACTCTATTCGAAATTCAATCTGTCGCTGCGGAGGTAACCCTGTTAAATCCTCAGGAAACACCTCAGGGTACTCCCTCACCACTGGAATATCTTCGATTTTTCGTTCTTCCTTGTTTACGCCAGTGGTCTTTACTAGGAAAGCCTGGTATCCTTTGTTTATATATTCATATGCCCTAATAGCATTAATGACTTTTGAGAAGGGCTTCCCTTTGTCGCCTTGTACTATCAGAATTTTACTGCTACTCATCGGTAATCGAATAAGTTTCTTGGAGCAAACGATTTCAGCATGGCTTCGAGAAAGCCAGTCCATTCCTACCACTACATCAAAGCTTCCCAATGTGACAGGTAGCAAATCGATGCTAAATGGGTGATCGTTAAGTTGAATGGTACAGTTCTTGATCACATAATCAGATTCTATTTTCTTCCCATTGGCTAATTCGATTATATATTTCTTATCTAACCTGTAAGGCTTTCTTCCTAGTAATGGTTCAAATTCTTTTGACACAAAACTTAAATCAGCACCGGTGTCAAATTGTACAGATGCATAATGGTTATTAATGAGGAACATACCATTAACAACTGACGGCTCCTGACGTGCCTCCTTTACATTCATCTCAAATGCTCGTCCCCTTGCCTTGGTTTCGCCTAGATTAGGACAATCTCTCTTGAAATGTCTTGTATGCCTAAATCCGAAACAAACCGGACTGTTCTTTTGTGTCTTCTCGATGGGTTTGGTTCTGCAATTCTGACTTAGGTGGCCAAACTTCTTGCAGCGCGAGCAAATTCGACATTCACCATTAAGTGAGTACCCACCCTTGTTACATCTTCCTGGTGGTCCTCGCTTTCCCTTGAGTCGCTTAAAGTAGCAGTATACGCCCTCCCAGGTCCTGGCTTAAAGCTCTTTTTGTTGTTCCTCCAATCATTGGGATTTCCATTCCATTTCCTCTTACCGTCCGATATCCTCCTTTCCAATTCCACAATTCTCTTTTCCACTTCTCCCGCCTTTTTACCCAACGTTCCACTACGTACTACATCATCGGTTACAGTATGAGCAATGGTTATGGCACTTTGTATGGTAGTAGGGTTGGATGCTGTAACACTGCTTCGGATTTGTGGCGATAATCCCCAAATATATCTTTCAATCCGGACGTACTCCGGCGTTACCATTCGAGGTACCAATCTAGCAAGATCGTTGAACCTAGACGTGTAGGTTCGTATGTCAGCACCCTCCATTGTGTGATTCCAGAATTCCGTCTTGATTTTCTACAGTTCATTTCGCGGGCAGTACACACGAAGTTGCATCTCCTTTAACTGTTCCCAGGAGAGTTCATAAGCATTTGCGTCTCCCAAAATCTGTCATTGAGAATTCCACCAGGATAGCGCCGCATCTTGAAACGAACAAGTTGCATACTTCACTTTTTGATTGTCCGCACAGTTACTTATAGCTATGACCGTTTCCATCCTTTCAATCCACCGAATAATGTCCAGTGGTCCTTCTGCGCCGGTAAAAACTCTTGGGTTGCACCCTTGGAATGTCTTATATGAACACCCCGCTATCTGACCATTCATCAAATTTCCAGGATGCCCATCCGATCCAGAACCATTATTACCCCCTATTCCAACACCACTGCCAGATCCGATGTTTGATCCATTTCCCGTTCCGTTCCCTTGGTTGCTATTCGCTCCTCCACGTGTTCTGCCCGAGCCGATGGTTGCATTGGCTTCATGTTGCTACAGAGCCGTTTGAACATGTTGCGCTATTAGCTGAGCTAACTCTTCCGCGGTCGTAGGTAGGTTGGCGTTTCCACCTGACGATGTATTCCGTGTTCTAGGTGGCATATCTTATTACTGTCATGCAAAACAGATAAAGGCCTTAAAGATGACTTGACTTTCATGTATCGATATAATTTCTAGTAACTCAAAAGTATCTACAACATTTCTTTTATAGTATAACAATATATATCTAGCATCATAATAATAATAATTAATCAAAACCATAATCATCGGAATTTTAAAGGAAACCCAATTTCATACATTAAACATATCCATTCACACGATCAAGTTTCGTGGCAAAAATCATAGTTCAAAATACTTAAACATCCGGTTCCTAACAACATCATAATCACTGGAATGGAGCTGAACTGCCAATATGCATCAGACATGACACCATCATCAGACAAAACGTAGCCACTTGCATAGTAGCTTCACCTCTTTCTTCCATTGTCACCACTTGCTGTTGAGTCATAACTGCAGCTGCTTCGACTACCTCTACCTTCTGTTCAGCCATAGTTAGTCGGTTCCTAGTTTCCAGCAAACTAGCTTCCAAATCAGCCACTCGAAAATGCACTTGATGAAGTGCATTGTCTCCTAACATCAACTCTTCCTCACAGTCATCAACTTCCCATCCAGAGCTTGATTGATTTCCTCTTGCACCTTCAGTTTCTCCTTCATGTAAGACAATTCTTTCTCATAATGTAGACAATGGTTAGTTAGAATCATCATCATCTGCCCTATCGACTCGCTATCGGTGCACATGCCATGAGGGGCTGTGGAAGACTCTCCTATCTCAAAGGTGGAAGGAACTCCATCCATAAGTGCCCACTTTCTCATGATGCTCCTAGTCCAATCCCATCTCTCAGTATTTGCTTGCTTCCTTTTGGGTTCAGGTGTCTCTCGCATATTGCTACTACCTTGCATAACCTCCTTTGCCTTTCTTTTCTTTCGTCTCTCGTACACCAACCGAATCTTCGGTGGTTGTTGCATAAGTGGGATGGGTGCAATGGGAGTAGTGACTGTCATCAATGTATCTGCTCGTGCTACATGGTTATCCTCAGACTCCTCAGTAGTCGGAATGACCCTAGTCGATCTCCTGAGCTTACTATCCGTTTGAGCTCCCGGGGTTGGCTCCAACATAGCTCCGACTCGGTTAGGGCCGTCGACACTATCCTCAGATATCCATCCATTCCCTGAGTTCCCCATGCCTGGTTGCATCCCGGTGGCAAAATGTGGTCGGATGCGCTGGTACCAGGACTTAGGTGGTCCTTGTTGAGGAGAATCCTCGGTGTCACTGCTGATGTCCATAATGTCGTTTCCATCGATCTGACCGGCCATCTACGTAAAATTAAGTATATATGCGCTATTAATCAACTCATAATACTAACGTCTCAAATCAGTTAATCTTAAGTAATTCTAAGTAGCATCCTCTAATCGTGTTTGGGAATGACGGGATTGTTTCGGGGACCCATTATTTCCGGTTATAGTCTAGTTTTTCTTTTTGAGAAATTTTCTAGTTTCCCTATAACCATTGGCTCTGATACCAACTTCTGTCACACCCCGAGAACAGATTCATACCACGGATGTACACGTGGAAGGGCAATAACTGAAGTTGGAATTTTACCAACGACTATAGTCAAACGGTTATTATAAGAAACATAATTATTGTTACGAAATCCTTAACTTATTCACAATACATACTTAGAGTTAAGACAAGTTTTCAATAAAGTCTTTTCCATCGAAAAGATCTACACTTAGATATTTAGGTCCCACGTTTCGTCATCGTCTCCCAACACCGTTTGACCTTCCCGAAATCCCTACGCATCATTCCCAATTAAGGTTTCTTACTGACCTGAAAAGCATGAGAAAATACTAGGTCAACAAAAGTTGGTGAGTATTCGGGTTTTCAGTATTTAAAGGAAAAATTTTATTTTCCAATTTCATTATGATGACAGAGAAATTAATATATATATATGTATCATAGACTAGCTAGGTCCTATGATAAATTCAGCTATAAGTCCATAATCAAACCAAGAAACACGTCGTTGCCCCACAACAGTCCAAACATATATACTCCCTCACAATACTGACCAGAGCGACTGGTCGTGAGAGCGGGCCCTTCTAACCCGATAGATCTACCCATATAAGTCTGTGGCCTCCCGAGGTTAATGATTATGGGGGGATTTAGGGGTCCAGTAATATGTACGCATATTACTTACCCAACTTATACCATTAATTAATATATATTCATTTTCTCAATCATTCATCATATATATATGTAAGATAACTCATATCTTTATCATGCTTTTCCCCCAAATATTTTAAATAAAACAGTACTTGAAAATGGGGCCGAAGTACTCACCTTGAGTATGATCAGAAAACCAATAAGCCAATATGTAATTCTTCTGATCAAACAAACCCTAAATGTATATACATGTTTTTGTCAATACGAGGTAATTCATGTTCAATGAAGTAATGTTCACCCGACTTGTTTTATATATAAAAATGTTTTGATCAATTTCTCGTAAAGCTTCATTTATTTTAGAAAAATGAATATGATTTTTAATCCGTTGGCGTATAGGCTAATCCTACTTTATCTAGTCATCCATTTTCAACTCACGGATCTAAAGTATATTTATTTTCGATATGATTTTACCTATTTTCCTATAATTTAATAATTTTGTAAAATGGAGAATTTTATTATCATCAACAATAATCATCCCAATATTTCCTACTATTAAGTTTCTAAGAATACCATAAATCCACTAAACCTTATATTATCTTGCATGCATGCATACATGTCACATACATACATCCATGCACATACTTATAACCCTAACTCAAATCCATACATGATTTAACATTCAATATATTTTACATTGTCACTAGTCCATATTTTTATATCTTACTAACATGTTCTTATAATCTATAATCATACACTTTAGTCCTAAAACTATACCAAATTCACAAATCCAATCACTATCTTCTTATAACTTCATCATCAAAATATACCAATTTTTCATCAATATCTACTTCTAGTAGTAAAATTTCCCTTTTTAAACGTTACATTCAATCCCATTTCCATCCATAACCTTATTTTCTCAAAATCATCAAGTGGGTGAACCAAAAATCAAGATTTTAGTCTTGATCTTCCATGCATGAACATATATAGATTATTTAACACAAATAATTATACCTCAAGACTAAACCAAAGGTTTCTAGCGTTAGCTCACGATTCTTTAAGACCCAGTTTCACCTTCAAGTCTTAAATACAACTTTAACTCGAAAATCCTCTTGATTAGACCCGAACGAGTGAAGATAGTGTTGCAATGGGGGGGTTTAGGTTGATGGCGACGGGTGTTGATGGTGCGGGTGATGATTGATGGTTGCGGTGGTGTACGGTGGTCGCGGTGGTGGCGTCGGACGGTGATGGTTTCGATGGTGGTCGGCGATGGTGATGTCGGGAGGGGTGGAGGCGATGGTGGTGTTGGGTTGTTGTGTTTACCGAGAGGGAAAGAGACAGTGACGAGGGAGGTGGAATCCGGCAGCCGAAGGTGGCGGTCATGCCACTGCCGTCCCTTGGCAGTGGCGGCGATGGTGTCCGGCGGGAGGGTGGTGGTCCGGTGGTAGCAGTGGTTGGTGGAAGGGAGAAGAAGAGAGAAGGGAGAAATGAGGTGAAGTTGAGAGGTTGTGTGGGTTTTCTAGGAGTTTTTTTTTTTAAATATTTGCATGTGTATGTTCCCAATGGATATATTTTGGCTGACAAAATCCACCATTCAATCATTACAATTCAATAATATTATTACTATAAACTTTATTTATTGATTAATTAAAATTTATTATTATTATTATTATTATTATTAATTTTATTATTATCAAACATTTTATCTCAGTCGGTTTATCCGTCAACGGGTTTTGTGTTAATATTGATCAAATACTGATCATTGACTCTCGTGGGTACAATGTACTGTGTTTGTAAATTCCAATTTCAGCAAGGCATTTCTTCTTAAGAAGAACATTGGTCAATCTCTAGCGAGTCAAACTAGTCAACTAATTTAATAATTAATGTTTAAAATTCGAAAAATAGAGTTGGCGTTGACCTGATTTTTGTCGGGTTGTTAAACTACTGCAGTCAACAACACTTGGGGTGAAAAAGCTGTGTTGTTGAGGTTGTGTGTGATGATGAGATTGGGAAGATTGAGGCTCTGGAAGAGCATGAGGTGGTTGAGCCGGGGGTGCTTGAGTTTGACTAGGCTGAGGCATGTAGTAACAGGGGTAAGGATATGGCATATGACCCTGTGGCACAAAATAAGCAGGTGGTGCCTGTGCTTGTGATGGATGGCCAGAGCAGGAGGAAGGTTGCCCTCTGTGCTGTGAGCTATTGCTGGGAAAAGTCACAAAGGGTGCAGAAGAGTTAGATCCAGACGATCTCCACTCTCTTGCAAAGTGTCCAAGCCTTTGGCACTTGTGACACCTCAAGTTGCTCTTGTCAAAACCAATTTTGGTTTTGCCAGAGAGTCTAGGGAATTTCCTACCAGTTCTCTTGTAGAACTTTTGAGAGCGGATATTTATCATTGCCATTTGGTTCAAAATATCCATTTCTTCCAGATCATCATCTGGAATGCCCTTCAAGTCCTCCATCAGAAAGCAAAAGTTGTCACCACCACCTCCTGAACTACTAACACCAACAAAAGCTTGTTCTAAGTTGGTAGAGAAATCAATATGCTCATCATAAGAACTTTCTGATGAAGCATATTCTGACTCATGACTTATCAGGTAGTATTACCTTGGACAAAGTCATCAGCGAGCTTGCCAGAAGAGGACAACATCCTCTTTTGCTCTATCTCTCTCTCAAAAGTGAGCAGTTTCCCATGAAGTTAGGTGAGAGATAGAGTTTCCAGATCAGCACTGGAGCGTAAGACAATGGTGTATGTGTCTCATCTCTCAGGTAGTGACCTGAGGAAGCTGTTGTTCATCTGGCTGTTGGTGTACTCTTGTTTGACCATCTTCAGCTCAGAGATCAGACAAGAGAACCGCTCAAACTGCTGGGTCAGAGTCTCACCCTTTCTATATGAGAATGTCTCATATTGTTGGGCAAGGATTTCCCTAATGTTTGCTAAGACCGAATCAGTTCCTCCAAATTGTTCCTTTAGAGCAACACATAGGTCATGAGCAGACTCATGATGCAAGAACCCTGAATATATCTCATTAGGAATGGCCATGGCTAGAATTCCGTGGGCTCTAGCATCAATTTCGAACAGCTTTAGATCTTCGTCCGAATATTGTTCAGGTTTCTTCGCAACCTGTTCATTAGATTCCGGGACGCTCACCATAGGCTTGTATGGTCCATGCACCACTGACTTCCAACAACCAGCACTGTTGACAGCCAAGTGGTGTAGCATACGTCTTTGCCATATGTTATACTCGTTCCTAACAAGCATCGGAGGCTTTGTTGAGGAACCAGTATTGTGAGGATCATTAGTTGGTGTCGTCATCTCAGGTTTTAGTCAAGAACAAGTTTAAACAAGACAAACGTAACTCAAAACCACCTGAGGACCTCAAGATTTTGGCCAGAAACAACAGAAACTTACTCTCTATGGCTAATTCTTGCAAATTGCTAATTCGATCAAACAGCGAGATCAAAAGAGCAGTTTCAAATGATCAATAGTGAAATTGATCAATGATTAACCTTGCTCTGATACCATTTGACAGGATCTCAGCCTCTCGTTTGATCAATCAGATTGGTTTGCAGCGGATTTAGCACGTTAATTAGCGATTAATGCAAGAACATAAAATATATTGCAATTAAAAGCACGAATATTGAGAGAGAAAAGAGTTCTGCAAAAAATTAATTGTTCTATTGCTCAACACGTTTCGGCGATTAAAACAGCATGGTTCACCATCCTTTTATAGGCGGCAAAAGGATGGCGGTGGTGTCCTTTCTCTGACATCAACCGATTATTAAAATTACAACTGACGGAACATAAAACTACTGAAGATGTCAACAGCTGACATCTTCTTACAAAAGTGTTCCTATTACAAGTACAGACAAAAGTAAACTACTGAAATCCTACAACGACTGAAGAACAACTTCTTCAGTCGTTTATAACTACTGAAACAATAACAGCTGAAGAACAAGCTCCTCAGCTATTGTACAACTACTGAAACAAAATAAACTACTGAAATTCAAAAACCATCACAACAACTGAAGAAGACTTCTTCAGCTGTTGTGGCAAACTCTGAGTCTTCAGCACTTGTTCTTCAGACTTGGCTTCAGATGATGTAACAGCTGACGACTTCAGCAGATGTCATCAGCTGTTGTCTTCAGTCTTTGTCTTCAAACTTTGTGCTTCAGTAGAAGGACTTCAGTTCTTCAGCTTTTGATTCTTCAGCACTTGTCTTCAGTACTTGAAGTCTTCAGTACTTGTATGATCAGTACTTCAGACTTCAGTACTTGTCTTCAGTACTTTAGAGTCTTCAGCTGTTGTTCTTCAGTTCTTTGATCTTCATACTTTGATCTTCAGACTTTGTCAGAACAGCTGATGGGAGTCTTCAGCAGTTGTTACAGTGGCATGTGGGACTTAGAGGTTTTCCTGATCTTGGCTCATTGGTTCTTTTGGTCCAACACTAACACTAGAAAGCCTAAAGTAGTGCTGAAGTGGAGTCCACCGCGCACAATGTCGAAGATCCTACTACGGGAAATGCCTCAGGACTTCATTTCACACTTCAAGTGGTGGTATTATGACTGGTGAACGGGTGAAGCGGTCACAGTTTTGCACAAGGACGGGAAAATAGATACTATCCGGGTATTTGACCCTATATGGCTCATAAACTTGTCTGCAGATGATGTATACACTCTCTACAAGTGGCCACTATTCTATGACATGCAGGACATTATACATGCTCTACAGTTCCAACACGTCATACGACTCTGTTTTTCATTTCAGATACATGCAGGAGTTACAAGAGAAGAGAAGTACAAGAAGTTCCAAGAACATGTGAAGAATGTTAGACATTAGGCTAAACTAGGTCCAAGAGGGAGTTTGTTGATACATCTTGATGTACCTAGTTTATGTTCTCAAATGTAAAAGTCTTTCATGTCTTACACTTATGTAATACAAGGTAATGTAATGATTGAATGATATATGAAATGTCTTGTGATATTTATGTGTGATTGATTATGTCATGTTATCTTGATATTGAATGAGATTCACATATATGAACTTAATATATAGGTTTGATGTTGTTTACATAGTTTTAAGTCAACGAGAACTTAGAAATGTGTTTAACTTAGTCATGTGGTCATTCATGCTAATGGACCATACTTATGGCCCATAAGCATGAATGAACCATACTTATGGACCAGTCGCATGACTAAAACAAATGACTGGATCAGTCGTATGATTGAGACATAACATTGGTTCAGTCGTATGACTAAACATTCAGGCGTGCGTATGAGTCAACCGCATGATTCAGTCACACGACTGAACCATGCTAATGGTTCAGTCGTACGAATGAACACTGATAACCTATAAATACCACATAATTCGTGGAAAAACATAACACTCCATAATACATCGTACACTTTCATACCCTAGCTGTCCAGAGCGTCCCAAGTCGCAAATCCAAGTTCATAGTTTGTTCCCGATCGATTCCAATCTGTTCTTAACGTTAGTTACATCGTTAGATCGATCGGGTTATTCGTTCCCACTGATTGGATCGCCAATCAAATAGAATTCCGCGCTATTTGATCTGGTTTCACGCAGAATCCGTTAATACTCCGTACGTACACGGTCCTAACATATTCTCAGGTCATTAACTCTGATTGCCAGTAGGACCAAATCACGGTCCAGCATGTATTACAAGCTTTATTCTACATCTTCACACTTGTCTTTATTATATATAAGTTTTAAATAATGGTTTGGTGCGTCTTTTCCCAGTGTTATATTCTAAATACTTTGAGTTTTATTTACTTACAAACGCTACCGCACAGTTTTCAAGTTTTAAACTCTGGTTGGTTATTATTTTTAATGTTACATATAGTGTCGTTCTGAGTAACTAATGACTGGGATCCTGGTTTATTCACACGCTTCAAGGTATAACCCGTATGTGGATTTTAAGGGTGTGACACATACGAGGAACCGTATCCTCTTTTCGGCCTCTTTGACACACCCCATTAAATATACCAGCATCTTGTATACCCCTACCAACCCATGCATATATGTAAGCATTCTAATTGTTTCCAGTACAAACATAACGAGTACATTATTATAGTTTTGAAAATAGAAATGACAACTCACCTATTTAAAAGTAGCTCCACAGTTAGTAATCAATTCCTAGTAAAATCGAGTGATATCTCATGGTCCGGATATAGTTTAAGTAATCCTAGGTTAGGCGATGGTTCAACTAACTAGTCATTGTCATGGTTGGAACTTAGCTAGCGCTACCTTGTTTAAGCATGGGTGATCAATCCATGACTAACCAAGGCTAGGCTACCGAAAACCCAACCCTCACAATAACCCTAACGCTTAAAATAAAAATACTATACTAATACTAATCCTAATAATACTACTAAAATAAATAATAATTAACTTGACATAACTTAAATGAGAACATACCTTAGAACTATCTACAATAATTTGATTTAGAGTCTCCCTATCCATGTTCATACTCGAGCAAAAACGATTATTATCAACCCCAGTGAGGTATTGAGTACTCGAGATTCTCTTTATAATAGAGCATTCTGAAGAAAACTTATATTGTAAAGGAGACCTATGAGCTTCTATTTATAGCAAGCAGGCAGGAAGCTAAATTCCATTCTTCTATCGATGTGGGATAAAAGTGAGCAGCCTTGCAGCTTGCTTACTTATTGACCAGCCTGCTTGCTTGCTTTCTTATAATTAATTCAGCTGCTTACTTTGTTTTTTCTTAAAAACTTTAAAACTATAACTTTCTGTAAAATTTTGAATTGTCATTGGGACAACCTCATTTTTCTCTACAAGTCAACCGAGGATTCGTTAAAAACAAAGTAAGTTCGAAAATTAAATATTTAATTATTACTTAACGCTTTCTTAAAATAGAAAAATCTTGATGTCACATGTCATCATCCAAATAGTAATCTTACTCACACAATATGTGAAAGAAAATTTCATATTTCGCGCATGTACACCTATTATATTAAGGTTTGGGATATTACATCCTCCACCCCCCTACAAAATTTCGTCCATGAAATTTAGCTTTACTTAAAGAGGTGAGGGTACTTTTCTTTCATCTCATTTTCTAATTCCTACATATACTTCGGTCCACGAGTGCATTCCAGATGACCTCAAGTAATGGGATTTCTTTTCTGCGTAACTTTTTAATCTTTCATTCTTCAATGAGTAGTGGTTCTTCAATATAGTTTAGCATTTCATTAATATGCACATCCTCCAATGGTATTTGTTATGTTTAATCTACTAAACATTTTGTAAAATTTGACACATGAAAAGTACTATGTATGCCAGTCAGTTGTGCGGGAAGTTTTAGTCGATACGCCAGCAGTCCTACTTTGGCTGTTATATTAAAAGGTCCACTGAATCGAGGTTGAGTTTTCCTTTCTTTCCAAATTGGATCACTCCCTTCATAGGTGATATCTTTAGCATCACTTTATCCCTATTTGAAATTCTAGGGGTTTATGTATCCGATATGCATAACTCTTCTGTCTATCTTGGGCACTTTTCATCCTTTCTTTAATTTGTTGAATCTTCTCTGTGGTCTATGTAGGGGTTGAACCTAGAGGCTCTTGAAATCAAATCAATATGAAGATCCAGATCAAAGTCCATGCAAGAAGCAAAGTTACCTCGTGAAAACCGTTTCTCGTGCGACAACATCTAGTGACGTGAGAGCTAGTGTTTTCGCGCGAGAACTTCATTTTTGTTATAAATAGAAGTTTAGTCTTTGTGATTGGAGTGAGATAGCTTTTGATCATTTTCTTGAATTTGTACTCATTGTAAACATTCAAATTCAGAGAGCAATACACTTGAAGTTTATTTACATTTGTGTTATGTGTGTTTGATTTCACTTTTTCTTAATCAGTGATTGTTTATATTCTGCATTCACTATCATGAGACGATCTTTGTTATTGTAACGATCCTTACAATTGGTATTAGAGCATCGTATGCTCTTGATCGATTGATTGAAGATTGAAGAAGTGTTCTTAAAGTGTTTGTGAGCTTGAATTCATCTTAGTTTGAAGTATTTTGCATGATTTCTGCTGAGATTTATCATTTTAAAGATAATGAAGCTGCTAAACATGGTGTTCGTTGATTTGATAACTTTTTCAGCTTAAAACGAGATTAATTGAATCAATTAGACATAATTAGGATCTTAATTGAACCTAAATAACTAATTGAACACTTGATTAATCAATTTTTAATCAAAGTGGTGAATGATTGAAGCTGGAAACCTTCAAAATCGAAGAGATCAAACAAGCAAAATCTTTGTGATTCTCTACGAAAAGTTTAGTTTTTGTCACACCCCGGGCCCAGGTAGGGTGGGACGTCACAGACTAGCAACAATATATGGCAGCGGAAACAAATCAATACAAGAGCTCAAAGGAGAGAATATCACATGGCATTTAAAGTTTTCAAAACAATATATGGTGAATACCCGTTTTTAATTAAAAATCCATTTAACTTACCTTATTGACCATTTAATCAACCCATTAGTTCCAGACCCTTTTATTATCCATTTTTGAGCCTGGAATTCTCTTTAAGAAGTTAAAATCCTAGCTATCTTATTTTTAAGTGGTTTTTCCATGTTTTCGGGTCCCGATAGTGACTAAATGGTCTAGTTTTAACATGTCTTTAGTTTCCATAGATTAACCATTTATCACACAGTTAATATTCATCAAAACTTTCTGAAATTCCAGTCCGAAACTCATGGCCTAGTTCTTCAACACAATAATAAACTATAAACATAGTGATTATGCCCTAACCGACCATTACACATGTGTAAATCATTGTAACTTGAGTTTAAACATTACCAAAACCTTATTTAACATGAAATCAAATTATTAAGGTGTTTCAAAGTTGTTCTTGTGCAGGTTATGATCCTTTTTTGAGAGGGTTTCAAACAAGTGCCTAAATAGTGTTATTTCATGTAAAATGAAGGTTTTCTTAGGTGTAACTCATGCTATAACCACATTTTTATGGTGTATACCCCTTTGTGACTTTAAAAACAGGTTACTAGGAGTCTTATGAACCATGAACAATCAGATTAAAAGTTTTTCTTCAAAGGGTTACAAGATGTGCAAGTTAGGTGGTGCAAAACACCCAAAAGAGGGTTTTCATGGTGGAAATCGAGTTCCATCTTTAGAATATCCAACTTAACATGTGAGGTACCTTTAGTGAAGTTAAAAGCTCCTCAAGAACAAGATGATGGCAACAAGTTTCTGCTACAACAAAGAGAGGAGGTGATTTTAGAAGAAAAGTGAAGAAAACACATGAAATGACCATTTTCGGGTGACATGAAGCATACACTTAGTATTGTTCACATTTTGGAGAGTGTAGATGGTCAAGAATGGTATGGAAGTCCTTGGAAAAATATGGAGAATCTCGAACAAGGCTGTAGGATCTCAGACTTGCAAGAATCAAGCACCAATCTTCACAAAATGGCACCTTTTGAGCTTGGCCGATGGATGTATGGTGTTGTTCTTCGAATATGGGGCTACAATGGTGTTCAAAACCATGGTGTGTGTGTTTTCTGGAGAGAATCCGAGAGGAAGAGAGGAGGGAGAGAAATGAGGGTGTGTGGGTGATTGCATGTAATGTGAGTAGGTGTTAAGGGTGGTGATGTGTAGTGGAGAAGAAAGGTGTGGATTGGGTGAGAGGGGGCGGCCGAATTTGGCTTCTAGTGGGAGGTTTTATTTAAATTTTAATTGTAAATAATTATTAAGTGGTATTATTTTTGTAGTGTAGTGTAGTATTTAAATGGTAAGAGTTCTTAGTTAGTTGATGTCTTGTGCATGGCCATGCATGCACTAGCCGAAATTACAAGTGTGTGTGTGTGCATATACACATCTTTTAATTGTTTTTATTAGGATTTTGAATTCTACTTAGGGTGACTAACTAACATTCCTGGGCACTGAGTTTCTAGAACATAAAACTTGATATAACTAAAATTCAAAAATCACATAAAATCATAGAAATGTAAATAATTGAAATTGATGATTCTAAATTCACAAATAGGATTTGATTGTTTCAATTATTAGTACTCGCCAGACGGGTGATGATGCCAGTAAGTTAGGGTTAGAATAGTGACCTTGAGGCCGGTTGTCACAGTTTTCGTGCGACAAGTTGTTTTCACAAGAGTTTATAACAAAAGTTTGTTACAAAAGATTCCTTTCACGTGACAACTTGAAGATTTTGCAAAATTCAGTTAAAAAAACTGTTCGCACGAGAACTGAAGGATTTGGTCGGTCCAAGATACATATTAAATTGATGTGACTAGTGTGATATGATCCAAGTCGGGTCATACCCAATAACAAGCCAAACAAACACCAATAAATATTTATTCGTTGATAAGATCAAACAAATAAATATTGACACCAATTTAGAAAATAGGTTTTCTAAATCACTGCTTTTGTAAATGAACAACATTATGTGGATAATTTGTTCATGAGAAATTATTTGTTTCAATTATTTAAGCTAGTTAAACAATGACAAATAATAGAGTGTTAGTGTTATAAAATTAAAAGGGTTTTAATTTTATAAAACAAGAGGGTAAGAGTGTAACCTTTTTTATAAAATGGAAATGGGAAGGAAACCCATTTTGGATGGGAAATTTCGGCCGCCCCCTTGGCCTTGGTGTCCCCACCCACTTTGTCTTGTAAAGTGCAAGACTTCAAGTCATCTAGACCCTCCATTCTCACACTCTCTCTCTTACATGCAAAAGAAGAACTTTCTCTCCATTCTCTCTTCAAAAAATCGGTTTTTGGGGCTGAACAAGAGGGCTTCTCTTGGCTGAAAATCAGTCTTTGTGAGCTGAAAATTCTGCCTTGCTTGTGTTGATTCGGATCCACAAGAAGTGAAGGAAGTTGGTGTTCTACAACCTAGCAAGTAAGGTGTCATCAAGGGCTTATGGGTATCATCTCTTGAGGGCTTCTACATTGAAGTCTTAGCTTTCAAACATCATCATCTTCCTGCATCATTCTCCACGTTTCTAAGGTAGTAAATGTGTTCTTGAGTGGTTTTTGATAGTACGCTCTTTCATATAAATAGATCCTTGTCTTGGGTTTTGTTTTAACAAGTGTATATGATACATAAACTCACGTTTTTTTATATAAACTCCACTGTGTTTTACATGTTAAAAGGTTAATATGACTTTGGTAAGAATCTACAAAACCCAACAATGACATCAAGAGCCAGGTTATATGGATACATGCTTTAAAAATTGAAATTTTCGGGTCCTTTTTTGATAAAAAGTGGGCTGGAAATTTCACACATGGAAGTCCCTTTGTTTTTCAAGATATTACTTTTATATGCATGTAAGAATCTTGAAAAATTGAAATCATAAGATGGTTTGTTTGTTTGGACAAAAACCCACTTGTTCTTGGTTTGTTTTGGCTGAGATTTTGGGTTCAAAAAGGGGCTGCCCTTCATGTTTTTTATATACATATTTGGATTTGTTTTTAGTTCATAAAACCTAGCCATGACCTTGTGTTTGATTGTTTGTGGTTGTGATTTCATTTGGTTGTAATAAAGGCTATGTAATTTATTTGTTTCATTTGGTATGTAATAAATAGATTAGTTTGCACTTTATTTTCCTAGAAAAATATATTAGTTTTTTTCTATGTAACAAGCATTTTGGGGATGATTTGTAAGACAAAGAAGGTGCCTAAAGATGATGGTGGAATCACAGCACAAAAGGAATACTTGAAGCATTTGGATGCAAGTTCAAGTGGGAGTTCATCAACACAACATTGTGTCATGTTTTTACCCTAGAAATGACCTCTTGACACACTTGTTATGGCAAGCAAGTGTGATCAAAATAGTTGGCTATGGTTATGCACTTCTATTTTATGTTTGGTTGATTATTTGGTTGTTTGGTTGAGTTTGCCATAATTGAAAATAGATAAACTAGTTAAACAACTAAAATTAAAACAAGCATAAAATTGGTTCTATCGTTAAAGGAATTAATAAAATGAGTTTATTAAGGGTTAATGATTTAATAAAAAATGAGTTTTGTTGAAAGGAATCATGAAAATAGTTTTTCATAAAATACTATGCATTTGAATGCATACAAATATTATGGTATAAAAGGATTTTTCTAAAAACTAGAATTTAAGAAACTACAAAAACCCTTTTCAAAACAAGTTTAACACCATCCTTTTAAACAACACTCAATTCACTTGCAACTTATTTATGGGATAAAGGTCACCTAACCATAATATATAAACTTGTGAAGTTGAGGTGAAATTACCATATATGTGGGATAAAGGTCACCTAACCACTTATATTTGAAAATCACACGTGTGTCTATGTAGGACGACTTGATTTGAAATCATGCATTAGGATCACCGAAGCATGACGTACAAAAGGTGTTGATGGGATAAACATGCCAAACAAAACATAAGATGTTTAAACCGATCCCATACAACTAGAAATTGTAATAGGTTACAATTGTGAAACGTTGACTACTTTGTTAATTTAAATAAAGGGATAAAGGTCACCTAACCGATATTTAGATGTAACGTTGGATTCTAGATTTTAATTATTAATTGTCTATGAGACATAAAAAGGTATTAATAATTAAAATACTTTGATATCAAAAATACTAAAATTGAACTTTGTAAAATTGTAGATGGCTAACAACAACAACTCAGTCCTGACCGTCCATAACCTATCACTAAGAACTATCCTTGAAAAGGAACGTCTAAACCATGGGAACTTCATGGACTGGTACCGAAACTTGAGAATCGTTCTCAAGCAAGAAAAGAAGTCCTATGTATTAGACGATCCCATTCCCGATCAACCCGATAAGAATGACGTAGAGGCCTTTGCCGAGTGGGTCAAGTACACCGAGGACTCTGTGCAAGTCTCATGTCTCATGCTAGCGAGTATGATTCCCGATTTGCAAAAGGACTTTGAGAACCAAAATGCCTATGACATGATCACCCAGTTGAAGGAAATGTTCCAACAACAATCAAGGGTGGAGCGCTTCGAAACGGTTAAAGCACTCCATGCATGTCGGATGGACGAGACCCAATACATCTTACGTTCTTAAGATGAAGAGCCACATTGATCGCCTTAAAAGGCTTAACTGTCGTGTGTCCAATGAGTTGGCAATGGATTTGATCCTCAACTCCCTATCCAAGAAGTTTCATAGCTTTGTTAAGAACTATAACATGAATGGATGGGACAAGAGCATTGGTGAGCTTCATTCAATGCTCAAAATGGCCAAGGCAGGCATGTGTAGAAAGGTTCTACCGGTCCTTACGATCAATGAAGAAGGTAGTAAGAAAAGGAACCTCCCCGACCCTAGGGCAAGTGTTGCCAAAGGGAAGGGGCATGTCAAGGGGAAGGGTAAGGGTAAAGCTAAAGTGTTACCGACCAAACCGAAAGAAAAGAAGCAAAAGGTTGCTCATGATGACCCATGTTTTGGGTGTGGTGAGGTAGGCCATTGGAAACGCAATTGTCCAGTCTATCTCAAGGAGTTGAGATCGAAGAGGGATGCGAGGCAAACCTCAGGTCCAATCTTTATGATACATGTTGAGCTAAATGTTATTTCTTCTAACACATGGGTATTAGATACCGGATGTGGAACTCATGTTTACAATTTGTTGCAGGGGTTTAAAAGAAGTGAGCATTATGCAAAAGGGGAAATTAGTCACTTTATGGGCAATGGTGCAAAGGTTCACGTGGAAGCCCAAGGAGACTACATTTTGAAGCTTCCAAGTGGTTTGGAAGTTATTTTAAAGAATGTTTTGTATGCTTCTAGTTTGACTAGGAACATTATTTCTGTTTCTCGTCTAAGACAATGTGATTATGATTTCAAGTTTGTTGACAATGATATTCATGTTTCTTCAAATCATGTGTTTTATTTTAAGGTTATACCTTGTAATGGTATTTATGAATTGGTTCATGATAACATAACATATGATAGCTCAATGTACTAAGCAACTACCAAAAGGCTCAAATTAGATTTGAGTGATTCCTATCTTTGGCATTGTCGCCTTGGTCACATAAACAAGAATCATATGCAAAAACTTCAAAAGAATGGCCTTTTGAAAACTAATGAAAATGATTCATTTGATGTATGCGAGTCTTGTTTACAAGGTAAAACGACAAAGGCCCCTTTTAGTGGGAATAATGAAAGGGATCAAATTAGATTTGAGTGATTCCTATCTTTAGCATTGTCGCGTTGGTCACATAAACAAGAATCGTATGCAAAAACTTCAAAAGAATGGTTTTTTGAAAACTAATGAAAATGATTCATTTGATGTATGTGAGTCTTGTTTACAAGGTAAAATGACAAAGGCCCCTTTTAGTGGGACTAATGAAAGGGCAAATGATTTATTAGGGATCGTACATTCGGATGTATGTGGACCTTTTAAACCAATAACTAGGAATGGGAAAGATACTTCATTATCTTTACCGATGACTATAGTCGTTATGGGTATGTGTACTTGTTAAGACACAAACATGAATCTTTTGAAATGTTCAAAATCTTCAAGAATGAAGTTGAAAATCAACTCAACAAAAAGGTCAAGATTCTTCGTACAGATAGAGGAGGTGAATACCTAAGTAGTGAATTTCAAGAATATCTTAGAAGTTGTGAGATTGTCTCACAACTTACTCCACCTGGAACACCACAACATAATTGTGTGTCTGAGAGGAGGAATCGGACTCTATTGGATATGGTTCGATCTATGATGGCTAGAAGTACACTACCTCTATCATTTTGGGGTTTCGCATTGCTCTCCGCGGCCCTTATTTTAAATATGGCCCCAAACAAGAATGTGGAAAGGACACCTTTCAAGTATGGCATGGAAGTGTTCCATCATTATCATATTTAAAAGTTTGGAGGTGTGAGGCTTATCCTAAGCAATACACTCAAAACAAACTGAAAGCCCGATCCACAAAGTTGTAACACCTCTGAAATCTAGCCCAATTAGAAAGCTTAATATATTATAGGAACCAATAAAGGTCCGGATTGATTTGGGCTTACCAAAGAAACCTTGCAAAACGAAACTAGCCTTTTGGGCCCAATAAGCCCAATAAGGGCCCGAACTGATAACAAGGCCCATATGCATGTTTACGAACTAATTAAATGAGAAACCATGAAACAATGAATTATTATGTGTTTCGAAATAAATATGGAAAGATCCAAATTAAAAACAGATTCAGAACCCATACCGGGTAAAATCCGGCAATCTAACGCGTTCTAACGTCTGAATTCATTCAGAAATTCTTATAATGGCTTGGCATCCCGTCATAATCACTGTTGATCTTAACAATAAAGTAAATAATGCTTGCTAAAATATTTTTCATCAAACATGCATAAGCAACGGAGATACGTGAGTGAAACGCGAATACCAGCTTTCACCGGCATTTACTTACATCTGATACGTCGACTGAACCACGTAACATCGTAATTATCCATCTAATCATCATTTATTATCATAACATATTAAATATGGTGAGTGATACGTTATCCGGAATAAATGTGTTTCGAAATGCGACCGTGACGTGAACCGGGTCACGATTTGGTTAAACCCGAGACTTCGTCAGATAAGGTTTTAACGCGACTAACATGGGAAGTTAACGAACAAAATATCATTTTAATACTTAATTTCATATATTTTTATACCAAAATGATAATATTAACGCTTATTTGATAAAAAAGCGTAAAACCGTTAACGTGTTAAATACGCGATAATTTATAACTCGTTTAATGTTTCAGCATGTCCGAAATACGATAAAATTAATAATCTCAGAATATTATAACATTTTGAATAATCGAATCTAACGGGTAGTGAAGTTTATAACAATACGTGAAAATTGATTCGAACGCGTTACGAACCGACCCTTTTAACGAACCCAATCACTTAACCCCCTATATAAACAAACTTTCACCCATTTTAGGGTTTTCAAATAAAGAAATTAGGGTAGAGAAGGAGAGAGCGGCCACAGCCCCTTCTCCCCCTTCTTCCGGCGAATCTCCGGCCGATTCCGGCCATCCACTCGAACCTCCGGCGACGGCCTCACCCCCTCTCGACTCCCCTCTGTTTTAAGTTTTGGAAATTTGCGATGCAGCACGAGCAGGATGGCTACAAAGGGGCGACCGTGGTGGTGGTGGTTCCGTTGGTGTTGGTCGCAGGTGATGTCGGCCGCGATGGTGGTGATAGTCGCCGTAAAGTCGAGGATTTAGTGACGGTGGTTGCTTTGGTGGGGTGAATCGGAGGCTACAGCCCCGCCCCGTGTGGTGGGAATCGGTGATGGTAAGCAGTGGTGAAGGGGGTCGGGACCTCAACAGTTTCTGTAAAGGTGGTGTCGTGGTGTTCCCACACCACAGGTGACGGCGGCCGAGGCAGTGGCTAGAAGGGAGTGCCGAGGGTGGCCTAGACCCGCCCCCACTGCCTTCTCTCTCGATCTGTACAGATCGATGCTCAAGACAGCGGCGGTGGTGGATGGTACTGGTCACGGTCAATGGATCTGCAGATTGGAGCCACGGGTGGTGATGGTTGCGAATGGTGTCGGTAAGGATGGTACAGCACCGGTGACGGCTGTGATGTTGCTTCCGTTGGTTATGGTGGTTGTTGAGCATGGTAATGGTGTTGTTTGTTGATAGTCAATGGTGGTTGGTGTCGGCTATGGCTGTAGGCTTCGGTGGAGATGATTATGGTTGTGGATAGTGATTGTGATAGTGATTGTCGATTGTTGTTGTGGCTGCATGTGGTGGATAATGATTGTTATTGGTTACTAGGGTGGTGTAAGGCAAGGGTAATAGGCTGTTGTGTTGGTTGAAAGCTGCCAAAATAGTCGATTTAGTGTCGGTTAGGGCAGTAAGTGTTGATAATGGTGGTGGTGTTAACGATTGTGATGATGGTTGTGATTAGGGTTGTGTTTGGGACTGTTAATGGTGGTTAATAGCTGTGCATGTGTTAGTTATGATGGTGAATATTGGCAATGGTGAAGTTGGATGTTGTTGTGATTCTTGGTTGTGGGACTTCAAGTTTGGTTGTGATATTGGCTGCTTCGATGATTGTCTAGAATTCGGTTAGGCTGATTGTGAAAATCGTGGTTGAAATGATGTTTAAGTGGTGGTATAGTGGTGTTGATTGATGGTGTGGCTGTGGTTGTTGTAGTTGATGATGGTAGTTGTGGTGATAGAATGATATGGTGGCGTGTCGGGTTTCGGTCAAGCATGGCCAACTGAGGCCAACTGGTCGTCAACAACAAGAACATGATGAGATCAAGAGCAATACGAGTGGGTTAGTGAATGTGAATCGAGGGGAAGGTAATATCGCACGCGCAACGCATTGAAATTTAATTATAATTTATATACGTGTTATTTGAGCTCTAATTAATACAAAATACATAAATTATAAAGCGAAAGCAAATGACACAAGATTTAAATAGCAAGGATAGTTATTAGAAACCAACCTAGATAAGATATATGAAGCATTACATTTTGGGAAATGGTTATAACATGTTGTTAATTAAACAAATAAGTTGATATCATATCACGTTAAATCGTTACAAGACTTAGAGATGTAAAATACATTAAAATACGATTTAGCATTTGTATATGTATATATACAATACATATTTAGGTTAACCGACATCTACACGTTTTCTTTAAGATAAAAGATCTAAAATGCGATAATGATCCATCATCTTGTTGTTATTAATTGTCGGTCATCTCATTTTTATTGAGATAAATATTAATGGTGTCACCGTTTTTATTAGAGATATAGTCAACTACCATCAATAATTGAATTACTTAGCGTCAATCAAGTTAACTAATATGATGTGAATGTGAAAATTATAAACATCGTTTGAAACATTATATATTACTTACATCGTCAATGCAAGTTATTTTTAAAGAATTGGAATCCATGATATAAATTGATTTTCTACATTCTTCATGCTAAGACTCAATTCTTGATTAAATGCATTAACTAACCTAATGTACACGAGTTAATTCATGACAATTAACAAATACACAAGAAGCTAAGATACACTAAGGATACTAATCACCAACCTAAAGTCAACTAAAGAGCTCAACCGCACGCATGTAATAACATCATGCTAATTCTAAACATGAATCTTATATGTTCTAGTTAGGATTGCTTTGTTGGTGATCATCACTTTTCTTTATCGAGCTCTGAAATTATATAAGGATACCTGGTGAGTTCTAGTGATCCCTTTTTATTACTGTTTTTGGGATGAAACATGCTCTTTTGTTTTATGAACTATGATTGTGCTTTACTTGATGCTTGTATGTGGGACTTTTGGATACCTGCTGATACTTATATCATGATCATTAATTCTTTTGTGAACCGCTTGTTTTATATGGATAGATCTATTTGGGGAATCCCCCACACACGGTGGCTCCCGCTACAGGGAGGTACCCCACTGAGATCCTGAGGGATCGTATGTGGCATTTAACAGGTTTTGAATAAGAAACTATGGTGAACCATCCTGGCAGGAATGGTTCACTATTTTGAGGCTTCGTTCCTTCCTTCAGGAATATCTGGTTAAACACAAGTTTAGAAGAGGCCAATCGGGGACCGAGTGCAGGGTTGATTGTGATACCCCACGATGACTGATACTAAAAATGATGCTTTTAAAATCAAATGAGATTTTTCATAAGCTTTTACACTTGATTCTAAACTTTTAAATGTGGACTTTTAGTGTCCCTTTTGTTTTAAGATTTAAAGCACTTATGTTTTGAAATTCAACTAATGTATTCTAAGGAGACTTTTGTTTTCTGAAACTTTAACCACTTGAACTCACCAACTTTATGTTGACATAAAATCTTTTTGAGCATGTCTTCAGGTACAGCTAGGTAGAATAGTTGAGCTATAGAAGTTACCCAAATCTGAAGCAAGATATGAGGGTAGGCGTTAAAGACAAAAGTCGAGCCTAGAAGCCTTAGATACTAAAGCATCAAGAAACATTTACCAAGAGAGGGATCATGACACCTATAGATTGTAGGTTGAAGCACCTTGTGAATTGGAAACAAAGCCAATATTTTAATGTAAATATCATGTGACACTTTGTAATAAACCATTTAGTTTCCGTTGCATTTTGGTTGTTTTTACTAATCATGACGTCCCGCCTCTCTGGGCCCGGGGTGTGACAGATTGGTATCAAAGCCAAAGGTTTTAGCAAAGTAGGTCTGCTTCACAAGACCTAAACTACAACCATATGAACCTCATAGGACCACCTTAGTAAGATGACTCTCCTGAGCTTTGCTGAACCAATGGTGTAGAAATGTGGGTTTGCTTTGCGATACCTATGTTGTAACCATAAATAGGACCACCCTAGTAGGTTGTTTCCATGATCCAGTGATCCAAAGTTTGCAGCAAGAATAGGATCCCTAAGAACTCCCATCTTTAACTTGTATACCTTAAGGATTTCATATATCCTATTTAGAATTCTCTACCCTATAAGAAACCTTGATACATTAGGCTATTACCTATGATAGGTGCACCCGAGTAAACCATGAAAGTATGGAATCTTTTGGAGTTGACTCTTAGGACTACTGAATGTCAAGTACTAAGAATGTTAGAAACCAAAGGTGTGCATTTAAATTAGGACTTAAATCCTGGAGAGACACTTATATAATTGCACAGTTGACTTTTGTCACTATATGAAACAACTTCTGTTAGCTATAAACTTGATACGACTTGTGTCGTTACATGAGACAACTGTTATAATGATACTTGTTGGAATGATGATACTTTCTTATATGCCTCATTTGTAAGATGATACATGTTGGAATTTAGTGATAAGATATTAACCATGATGCCTTATTTCTTGCTCTGCTCCCTAGGATAGCATGTACCTGAATGCTCATCTATTGCTTGATTTGCTGAAACTTACTTTGAGACAATTTCTGGGTTAACTTGAACGATTAGCATAATTGGAATCTAAGTGTGCTTAATTGCAGATGATGACTAAATGAAATTTTTAACTCCAGGACCTAAATACAAAAACTTGGAACTTATGATGGGAATGACTAGAATGATAGTGTAAGGTAAATTGACGATTACGGGTGCACACGTAATGGTGAATTTACAGGCACACTTGAATTCTGGTGGGCCCCGTCATGTAAACTAATATCAAGGTATAACACTTAAAGAACCAATAAATGCAAGATTTAAATGCAAATATTCGGAACATACTCAATGATTTCATGTTCAAAACTTTCATGCTGGGCGAAACCATTTGATACTTGAAGAGCTACCAAGGACGACGTTGCAGTAACTATTCCTTTTCTTCTTCTTATCTTTTCTTTTATTCTACTCTCCTATTGGAATTATAAAGATAAGACCATCAAACTCTGAAGACCATTGAATGATGTTCTCAAACTTAACTGGTCTCGTGCTGAGTATGGCACTTCACCTCGTTGTGCGTGTACTTTAGCCATACTATTTTTAGCGATGCCTGAAAATTCCTTCCTACCGAATATTGAATTCGTTAAAGTTTTCCTGACATGGTGGGAGACTCCGTAACAAGGCTTGTGCAATGGAAAACACACCGGAGTAATAAATTTTCGAGAAACGCCTCTTGTGGTCAATGACATAGAAGACTTGTCACTTATTTCTTTCTTAGTAGTTCACACTTCATAGGATCTTCCGAATCTAGAATTCCTCTGATCATTTTCTCAAGGCCTTTGAGGAATATGACTTCTCTATACCAAATCATTGTGATGGAACCACCTAACTCAAAGAATATCCTGGATATCAGCTCCGATTGTGATTGATTATCACCTTTCTTAATACTACGCTCGTGAAATCTTTTAGCATCTTCAACCGTTAGTAACCTAATGACAATCTCTACTCGAAACTTAAGTTGAACTATTTTGACACTGCTCTTAACCGACCGTGCTGTTGATAAAGTTCTGAGCGTCAGAATATATAAGAAATGAAACCTCCTTCTAAAATCCAGATTCTTCGGAAATAAAGATGCAAGTACCTGGGTTAATTGCCGAGAAAAGCTAACCTTCAAGATTCAAGACAAAAATCTGAACTTACAACTTCTTTGGATCCCTGATTTTTCCACTCACCCTCTGTTCTCGATTTATTCTCTTAACCCTCATTTTTACTCACCTTAAGCCCTATAGCATAATGCTCATCTTTGGAAACGCGTGATAGCCGATGCGGAAAACTTTAAAACCTTGTAAGTTATCTCTACTCGGAGATCTCTACTAGCCAAGTGATAAGTTCGTGATTCGAGAGTGAGGATCATGAAGCTGGAATACGATCTCGAAGCTATGTAATAGGTTATTAGAGTGGTAGTTAGCCTCCTTACGCTAGCAAGCACCTTGATAAAGTCCTAAACTAGTTCGAATCGATACGATCGATGATAATGAAGAATTCATGGGGAAGTCACATGGTTGAACTTAATGGATGGTATTGCTCCAAAAGACGTATTAAGAAGCATAGAAGATCAGCTATAAGAAATCTCGTGTGATAAATCACTTGAGATCCAACTACAACGAAGTGGTAAACATGCACCAGATTGTAGACAAAGAAAGTCTGCATAATCATCCCTGATCATAAGCGTTGGTGTTATTCCTCTCTAAATTTTCAAACCTCTCCTAAAGTGATTCTCTAATACCTTACCCTAGAACGCTCCGTACCGTCGGAAATTCGAGAAGAAAGTCTTACCCCCATATCTCGTTTGAACAATCGATATGATTATAAAGGATTGGAATCAAAACAGAGTTACTTGCTTCACGAATAGACCCTCTACAGGGCACAGTTACCTTGTAGAATATGGACCGAGGAAGAGGTCATCTAGAAGGTTGACCTTAATTGGAAAGCATTATGAAGAAATTAGTGGAAACGTTTGCAGCAATTCTGTAGCTTAAGACCACAGTTGAGGTTGCTCTTAAGGAAATTGAGTCGGAGAATAGAAGTAATATATAAATGGAGGTACTGGACTTGAAGTTTATATTAAGGAGCTGGTGGAAGGAAAGCAGATTCGAGAGCCGTCTGATAAACAGTTCATAAGACCTGGTATGTCACCCTGAGGGAACTTAATACTCCTTGTGGATGGAAAATAGAATGCTCCAACTATGGATAGACTACTGAGAGCTAAATAGTCACCAAGGATAAGTGATACCCTCTCCCTAGAGATGTTCACCTGCTTAATCAATTACAAGACGCTACCTACATCTTAATTTTTATCAGCCGTGTTTATAAGGAAAACAACATTACACAAGTAATTGTTGAAACCAGATATGGCAAGTACAATGGTTGTGGTCAAGCCCATGTGGGAGGACCTACACAATTCACGGAACTCATGAGGCTCATGGATAGAATTTTGCACGACATACTTAGACATGTATGTCATTTTGTTACTATTAATAAGCATGAAATTCGAGACAAGTTGCTATAATTTGAGGCTATAAAATTCCGGGAAGAATAAAAACCCCATTGAGATGCGTCAACGCTTAGGGTTAGGCGAAAGTTATAGAAGGATTAATAGAAATTTCATTCGTGTAGCTATACGACTTGCATTGTTATCCTTGGAGAAAAGCGGAATTCGTTTGTGCACATATAAGAAAGTTTCCGATAGGTGTTGATGCAATAGTACAGGACAATTTTCTAGTCGCCCGATTGAAGCTGAGAAAATATATGGAGAGCTACATTAAGCATGAACTGGAAACTTCCGTAAAATAAAAGGTTGCACCTAGATACATTATCGATGCGACACTACCAACTACATATCAGAATACTAGACCAAGCACAATAGGGTGATCGACAATCGGTAATGTCAACCGCGTTGGCAAGTGCGAATAGGAGGTCATCATCCGTATTGTCCTAAGACATCCGTATTACCAAATGCGAGAGAACAAGTATTGACCACATTTGTATCTGCTTACACTCATCAACGAATGCAGATAGCCTACAGTTAGGCTTTCCTTCTATTACCTACACCGTATCATTTCTTGAAATTGTGATTCTACTAGCGTCAGTTCACGTGAATATGTATATAGCGAATCCCATTTCGGGGAAACTCTTGTCATGCGTCAGATAAGATGAACGGATCTACTCCAAGACTGAGGTTCTGATATACAGAACCGTTCCGGAAAAGGATGCATTCTAGAAGAAGCATGTACTGGAAGAAAGGACTTAACCCCTTATGATGAAATCATAGAAGGAAGAGATCGAAGAAATTTTTCAGAAGGAAGTTGAGAACTAAAAAGTATGCTTTGAAAGCTGAAGACCTTTGTGCATGACTTAATCTCTTTGTTCTTAGAAATCGTGAAAACTTCGTAGTCTTAGCTTCATAGAAATGACCGTGCGATGCCTAGATATTCATCTGTACATGTTGGGAAAAACCAAATCCTTCTTGATTTGAAACCTTTAATCTATTGTATCATGACTATCCTGTCTAATTAATGGCATTCACGCTAATATCCTCTTCTTTTCAATCGTTCTTAAGATTCTCAGTAAGGACGGTAACACCGTCAGGATTTTGGGAATCGTCTCCTTGCCAGATCTATTTTGTAGGTCGGTGTATTGAACCACAGTGGAGAGTCTCTTCTTGTTAATTCTGTACGATTGTTAAATGATCTGATTGTGAAGCCAAAAACCTGTTCATAATTTGACTCACTGATCCTGTCAAGCATGATTCTAACATTCGGATAGTTACTACAATCCAAATCAAACCTGATTATTTGACACCTAATCATCAACATTTGTCCTGGGATGCTCAGCTAAATAACTCTAAATCTTCAAGACTCATACTATGAGTGTATCACACTCGGAAACAATATTAGCGATACCAAAATTTCGAGGATGAAATTTCTTAAAGGAGGGGAGAATGTAACACCTCTGAAATCTAGCCCAATTAGAAAGCTTAATGTATTATAGGAACCAATAAAGGTCCGGATTGATTTGGGCTTACCAAAGAAACCTTGCAAAACGAAACTAGCCTTCCGGGCCCAATAAGCCCAATAAGGGCCCGAACTTATAACAAGGCCCATTCAAGGCCCATATGCATGTTTACGAACTAATTAAATGAGAAACCATGAAACAATGAATTATTATCTGTGTTGAAATAATTATGGAAAGATCCAAATTAAAAACAGATTCAGAACCCATACCGGGTAAAATCCACAATCTAAGGCGTTCTAACATCTGAATTCATTCAGAAATTCTTATAATGGCTTGGCATCCCATCATAATCATTGTTGAGCTTAACAATAAAGTAAATAATGCTTGCTAAAAGATTTTTCATGAAACATGCATAAGCAACGAAGATACGTGAGTGAAACGCCAATACCGGTTTTCACCGGCATTTACTGACATCTGATACGTCGACCGAACCTCATAACATCGTAATTATCCATCTAATCATCATTTATTATCATAACATATTAAATATGGTGAGTGAAACCTTATCCGGAATAAATGTGTTTCGAAATGCGACCGTGACGTGAACCGGGTCACGATTTGGTTAAACCCGAGAATTCGTCAGATAAGGTTTTAACACGACTAACATGGGAAGTTAACGAACAAAATATCATTTTAATACTTAATTTCATATATTTTTATACCAAAATGATAATATTAACGCTCATTTGATAAAAACGCGTAAAACCGTTAACGTGTTAAATGCGTGATAATTTACAACTCGTTTATTGTTTCGGCATGTCCAAAATATGATAAAATTAATAATCTCGGAATATTATAACATTTTGAATAATCGAATCTAACGGGTAGTGAAGTTTATAACGATACGTGAAAATTAATTCGAACGCATTACGAACCGACCCTTTTAACGAACCCAATCACTTAACCCCCTACATAAACAAACTTTCTCCCATTTTAGGGTTTTCAAATAACGAAATTAGGGCAGTGAAGGAGAGAGCAGCAACAGCCCCTTCTCCCCCTTCTTCCAGCGAATCTCCGGCCGATTCCGGCCATCCACTCGAACCTCCGGCCGATTCCGGCCATCCACTCGAACCTCCGGCGACGGCCTCACCCCCTCTCGACTCCCCTTTGTTTTAAGTTCTAGAAATTCGTGATGTAGCATGAGCAGGATGGCTGCAAAGGGGCGACCGTGGTGGTGGTGGTTCCGTTGGTGATGGTCGCAGGTGATGTCGGCCGTGACGGTGGTGATAGTCGCGGTAGAGTCGGGGATTTAGCGACGGTGGTTGCTTTGTTGTGGTGAATTGGAGGCTACAGCCCCGCCCCTTGTGGTCGGCATCGGTGATGGTAAGCAGTGGTTAAGGGGGTCGGGACCTCAACTGTTTCTGTGGTGGTGTTGTCGTGGTGTTCCCGCACCACCGTCGACGGCGGCCGAGGCAGTGGCTAGAAGGGAGTGCCGAGGGTGGCCTAGACCCACCCCCACTGCCTTCTCTCTTGGTCTGTACAGATCGATGCTTAAGACAGCGGCGGTTGTGGATGGTACAGGTCACGGTCAATGGATCTGCAGATTGGAGCCACGGGTGGTGATGGTTGCGAATGGTGACGGTAAGGATGGTACAACACCGGTGACGGCTGTGATGTTGGTTCCGTTGGTTATGGTTGTTGTTGAGCGTGGTAATGGTGTTGTTTGTTGATAGTCAATGGTGGTTGGTGTCGGCTATGGCTGTAGGCTTCGGTGGAGATGATTATGGTTGTGGATAGTGATTGTGATAGTGACTGTCGATTGTTGTTGTGGCTGCATGTGGTGGATAATGATGGTTATTGGTTACTAGGGTGGTGTATGGCAAGGGTAATAGGCTGTTGTGTTGGTTGAAAGCTGCCAAAATAGTCGATTTGGTGTCGGTTAGGGCGGTAAGTGTCAATAATGGTGGTGGTGTTAACGATTGTGATGATGGTTGTGATTAGGGTTGTGTTTGGGGCTGTTAATGATGGTTAATAGTTGTGCATGTGTTAGTTATGATGGTGAATAATGGCAATGGTTAAGTTGGATGTGGTTGTGATTCTTGGTTGTGGGATTTCAAGTTTGGTTGTGATATTGGCTGCTTTGATGATTGTCTAGAATTCGGTTAGGGTGATTGTGAAAATCGTGGTTGAAATGATGTTTAAGTGGTGGTATAGTGGTGTTGATCGATGGTGTGGCTGTGGTTGCTGTAGTTGATGATGGTAGTTGTGGAGTTAGAATGATATGGTGGCGTGTCGGGTGTCAGTCAAGCATGGCCAACTGAGGCCAACTGGTCGTCAACAACAAGAACATAACGAGATCAAGAGCAATACGAGTTTGTTAGTGAACGTGAATCGAGTGGAAGGTAATATCGCACGCGCAACGCATTGAAATTTAATTATAATTTATATACGTGTTATTTGAGCTCTAATTAATACAAAATACATAAGTTATAAAGCGAAAGCGAATGACACAAGATTTAAATAGCAAGGATAGTTATTAGAAACCAACCTAGATAAGATATATGAAGCATTACATTTTGGGAAATGGTTATAACATGTTGTTAATTAAACAAATAAGTTGATATCATATCACGTTAAATCGTTACAAGACTTAGAGATGTAAAATACATTAAAATACGATTTAGCATTTGTATATGTATATATACAATACATATTTAGGTTAACCGACATCTACACGTTTTCTTTAAGATAAAAGATCTAAAATGCGATAATGATCCATCATCTTGTTGTTATTAATTGTCGGTCATCTCATTTTTATTGAGATAAATATTAATGGTGTCACCGTTTTTATTAGAGATATAGTCAACTACCATCAATAATTGAATTACTTAGCGTCAATCAAGTTAACTAATATGATGTGAATGTGAACATTATAAACATCGTTTGAAACATTATATATTACTTACATCGTCAATGCAATTTATTTCTAAAGAATTGGAATCCATGATATAAATTGATTTTGTACATTCTTCATGCTAAGACTCAATTCTTGATTAAATGCATTAACTAACCTAATGTACACGAGTTAATTCATGACAATTAACAAATACACAAGAAGCTAAGATACACTAAGGATACTAATCACCAACCTAAAGTCAACTAAAGAGCTCAACCGCACGCATGTAATAACATCATGCTAATTCTAAACGTGAATATTATATGTTCTAGTTAGGATTGCTTTGTTGGTGATCATCACTTTTCTTTATCGAGCTCTGAAATTATATAAGGATACCTGGTGAGTTCTAGTGATCCCTTTTTATTACTGTTTTTGGGATGAAACATGCTCTTTTGTTTTATGAACTATGATTGTGCTTTACTTGATGCTTGTATGTGGGACTTTTGGATACCTGCTGATACTTATATCATGATCATTAATTCTTTTGTGAACCGCTTGTTTTATATGGATAGATCTATTTGGGGAATCCCCCATACACAGTGGCTCCCGCTACAGGGAGGTACCCCACTGAGATCCTGAGGGATCGTATGTGGCATGTAACAGGTTTTGAATAAGAAACTATGGTGAACCATCCTGGCAGGAATGGTTCACTGTTTTGAGGCTTGGTTCCTTCCTTCGGGAATATCCGGTTAAACACAAGTTTAGAAGAGGCCAACCGGGGACCGAGTGCAGGGTTGATTGTGATACCCCACGATGACTGATACTAAAAATGATGCTTTTAAAATCAAATGATAATTTTCATAAGCTTTTACACTTGATTCTAAAATTTTAAATATGGACTTTTAGAGTCCCTTTTGTTTTAAGATTTAAACCACTTATGTTTTGAAATTCAACTAATGGATTCTAAAGAGAATTTTGTTTTCTGAAACTTTAACCACTTGAACTCACCAACTTTATGTTGACACAAAATTTTTTTCAGCATGTCTTCAGGTACAGCTAGGGAGAATAGTTGAGCTATAGAAGTTACCTAAATCTGAAGCAAGATATGAGGGTAGGCGTTGAAGACAAAAGTCGAGCCTAGAAGCCTTAGATACTAAAGCATCAAGAAACATTTACCAAGAGATTGATCATGACACCTATAGATTGTAGGTTGAAGCACCTTGTGAATTGGAAACAAAGCCAATATTTTAATGTAAATATCATGTGACACTTTGTAATAAAACATTTAGTTTCCGCTGCATTTTGGTTGTTGTTTACTAATCGTGACGTGCCGCCTCTCTAGGCCAGGGGTGTGACAGATTGGTATCAGAGACAAAGATTGTAGCAAAGTAGGTCTACTTCGTGAGACCTAAACTACAACCATATGAACCTCATAGGACCACCTTAGTAAGATGACTCTCCTGAGCTTTGCTGGACTAATGGTGTAGAAATGTGGGTTTGCTTTGTAATACCTAAGTTGTAACCATAAATAGGACTAGCCTAGTAGGTTGTTTCCATGATCCAGTGATCCAAAGTTTGCAGCAAGAATAGGATCCCTAAGAACTCCCATCTTTAACTTTTATACCTTAAGGATTTCATATATCTTATTAAGAATTCCCTACACTATAAGAAACCTTGATACATTAGGGTATTACCTATGATAGGTGCACCCGAGTAAACCATGAACGTATGAAATCTTTTGGAGTTGACTCTTAGGACTACTGAATGTCAAGTACTAAGAATGTTAGAAACCAAAGGTGTGCATTTAAATTAGGACTTAAATCCTGGAGAGACACTTATATAATTGCACAGTTGACTTTTGTCACTATATGAAACAACTTCTGTTAGCTATACACTTGATACGACTTGTGTCGTTACATTAGACAACTGTTATAATGATACTTGTTGGAATGATGATACTTGCTTATATGCCTCATTTGTAAGATGATACATGTTGGAGTTTAGTGATAAGATATTAACCATGATGCCTTATTGCTTGCTCTGCTCCCTAGGATAGCATGTACCTGAATGCTCATTTATTGCTTGATTTACTGAAACTTACTTTGAGAAAATTTCTTGGTTAACTTGAATGAATAGCATAATTGGAATCTAAGTGTGCTTAATTTCAGATGATGACTAAATGAAAATTTTTAACTCCAGGACCTAAATACACAAAACTTGGAACGTATGATGGGAATGACTAGAATGATAGTGTAAGGTAAATTGACGATTACGGGTGCACACGTAATGGTGAATTTACAGGCACACTTGAATTCTGGTGGGCCCCGTCATGTAAACTAATATCAAGGTATAACACTTAAAGAACCAATAAATGCAAGATTTAAATGCAAATATTCGGAACATACTCAATGATTTCATGTTCAAAACTTTCATGCTGGGCGAAACCATTTGATACTTGAAGAGCTACCAAGGACGACGTTGCAGTAACTATTCCTTTTCTTCTTCTTATCTTTTCTTTTATTCTACTCTCCTATTGGAATTATAATGATAAGACCATCAGACCTCTGAAGACCATTGAATGATGTTCTCAAACTTAACTGGCCTCGTGCTGAGTATGGCACTTCACCTTGTTGTGCGTGTACTTTAGCCATACTATTTTTAGCGATGCCTGAAAATTCCTTGCTACCCAACATTGAATTCGTCAAAGTTTTCCTGACATGGTGGAAGATTCCATAACAAGGCTTGTGCAACGGAGAACACACCGGAGTAATAAATTTCCGAGAAACGCCTCTTGTGGTCAATGACATAGAAGACTTGTCACTTCTTTCTTTCTTAGTATTTCATACTTCATAGCATCTTCCAGATTCTAGAATTCCTCTGATCATTTTCTCAAGGCCTTTGAGGAATATGACTTCTCTATACCTAATCATTGTGATGGAACCACCTAAATCAAAAGAATATCCTAGATATCAGCTCCGATTGTGATTGATTATCACCTTTCTTAATACTACGATCGTGAAATCTTTTAGCATCTTCAACCGTTAGTCACCTAATGACAATCTCTACTCGAAACTTAAGTTGAACTATTTTGACACTGCTCTTAACCGACCGTGCTGTTGATAAAGTTCTGAGCATCAGAATATATAAGAAATGAAACCTCCTTCTAAAATCCAGGTTCTTCGGAAATAAAGATGCAAGTACCTGGGTTAATTGCCGAGAAAAGCTAACCTTTGAGATTCAAGACAAAAATCTGAACATACAACTTCTTTGGATCCCGATTTTTCCACTCACCCTCTGTTCTCGATTTATTCTCTTAACCCTCATTTTTACTCACCTTAAGCCCTATAGCATAACCCTCATCTTTGGAAACGCGTGATAGCCGATGCGGAACACTTTAAAACCTTGTAAGTTATCTCTACTCGGAGATCTCTACTAGCCAAGTGATAAGTTCGTGATTCGAGAGTGAGGATCATGAAGCTGGAATACGATCTCGAAGCTATGTAATAGGTTATTAGAGTGGTAGTTAGCCTCCTTACGCTAGCAAGCACCATGATAAAGTCCTAAAGTAGTTCGAATCGATACGATCGATGATAATGAAGAATTCATGGGGAAGACTCATGGTTGAACATAAAGGATGGTATTGCTCTAAAAGATGTATTAAGAAGCATAGAAGATCAGCTATAAGAAATCTCGTGTGATAAATCACTTGAGATCCAACTAAACGATGTGGTAAACATGCATTAGATTGTAGACAAAGAAAGTCAGCATAATCATCCCTGATCGTAAGCGTTGGTGTTATTCCTCTCTAAATTTTCAAACCTCTCCTAAAGTGATTCTCTAATACCTTACCCTAGAATGCTCCGTACCGTCGGAAATTCGAGCAAAAAGTCTTACCCCCATATCTCGTTGGAACAATCGGTATGATTATATAGGATTGGAATCTAAACAGAGTTACTTGCTTCATGAATAGACCCTCTACAGCGCACAGTTACCTTGTAGAATATGGACCGAGGAAGAGGTCATCTAGAAGGTTGACCTTAATTGGAAAGCATTATGAAGAAATTGGTGGAAACGTTTGCAGCAATTCTGTAGCTCAAGACAACAGTTGAGGCTGCTCTTAGGAAATTGAGTCGGAGAATAGTAGTAATATATAAATGGAGGTAATGGACTTGAAGCTTGTATTAAGGAGCTGGTGGAAGGAAAGCTGATTCGAGAGCCGTCTGATAAACAGTTCAAAAGACCTGGTATGTCACCCTGAGGGAACTTAATACTCCTTGTGGAAGGAAAATAGAATGCTCCAACTATGGATAGACTACTGAGAGCTAAATAGTCACCAAGGATAAGTGATACCCTCTCCCTAGAGATGTTCACCTGCTTAATCAATTACAAGACGCTACCTACATCTTAATTGTTATCAGCCGTGTTTATAAGGAAAATGACATTACACAAGTAATAGTTGAAACCAGATATGGCAAGTACGAAGGTTGTGGTCAAGCCCATGTGAGAGGACCTACACAATTCACGGAACTCATGAGGCTCATGGATAGAATTTTGCAGGACATACTTAGACATGTATGCCATTTTGCTACTATTAATAAGCAAGAAATTCGAGACAAGTTGCTATAATTTGAGGCTATAAAATTCCGGGAAGAAGTAAAAACCCCATTGAGATGCGTCAATGCTTAGGGTTAGGCGAAAGTTGTAGAAGGATTAATAGAAATTTCATTCGTGTAGCTATACGACTGGCATCGTTATCCTTGGAGAAAAGCAAAATTCGTTTGGGCGCGTATAAGAAAGTTTCAGATGTGTGTTGATGCAATAGTACACAACAATTTTCTAGTTGCCCGATTGAAGCTGAGAAAATATATGGAGAGCTACATTAAGCATGAACTGGAAACTTCCGTAAAATAAAAGGATGCACCTGGATACATTATCGACGTGACACTACCAACTACACATCAGAATACTAGACCAAGCACAATAGGGTGATCGACAATCGGTAATGTCAACCGCGTTGGCAAGTGCGAATAGGAGGTCATTATCCACATTGTCCTAAGACATCCGTATTACCAAATGCGAGAGAACAAGTATTGACCACATTTGTATCTGCTTACCCTCGTTAACGAATGCAGATAGCCTACAGTTCGGCTTTCCTTCTATTACCTACACCGTATCATTTCTTGAAATTGTGATTCTACTAGCGTCAGTTCACATGAATATGTATATATAGCACATCCCATTTCGGGGAAACTATTGTCATGCGTCAGATAAGATGAACGGATCTACTCCAAGACTGAGGTTCCGATATACAGAACCGTTCCAGAAAAGGATGCATACTAGAAGAAGCACGTAGTGGAAGAAAGGACTTAACCCCTTAAGATGAAATCATAGAAGGAAGAGATCGAAGAAATTTTTCGGAAGGAAGTTGAGAACTAAAAAGTAGGCTTTGAAAGCTGAAGACCTTTGTGCATGACATAATCTCTCTGTTCATAGAAATCGTGAAAACTTCTTAGTCTTAGGTTTATAGAAATGATCGTGCGATGCCTAGATATTCATCTGTACACGTTGGGAAAACCCAAATCCTTCTTGATTTGAAACCTTTAATCTATTGTATCACGACTATCCTGTCTAATTAATGGCATTCACGCTAATATCCTCTTCTTTTCAATCATTCAGAAGATTCTCAGTATGGACAGTAACACCGTCAGGATTTTGGGAATCGTCTCCTTGCTAGATCTATTTTGTAGGTCGGTGTATTGAACCACAGTGGAGAGTCTCTTCTTGTTAATTCTGTACAATTGTTAAATGATCTGATTGTGAAGCCAAAAGCCAGTTCATAATTTGACTCACTGATCCTGTCAAGCATGGTTCTAACATTCGGATAGTTACTCCAATCCAAATCAAACCTGATTATTTGACACCTAATCATCAACATTTGTCCTGGGATGCTCAGCTAAATAACTCTAAATCTTCAAGACTCATACTATGAGTGTATCACACTCGGAAACAATATTAGCGATACTAAAATTTCGAGGACTAATTTCTTAAAGGAGGGGAGAATGTAACACCTCTGAAATCTAGCCCAATTAGAAAGCTTAATGTATTATAGGAACCAATAGGAACAAATAAAGCTTAATGAACGTTGAGATGAAATCCATGTATGATAACCAAGTTTGGGAATTGGTTACACCACATCTTAAGTCCAAAGTAGTTGGAAGTAAGTGGGTTTTCAAGAAGAAAACCGATATGCATGGAAACTTGGATACTTATAAAGCTAGACTTGTAGCAAAAGGTTTCACTCAAACTCAAGGGGTTGATTATGATGAAACTTTTTCTCCTGTGGCAATGCTAAAGTCTATCAGGATATTGTTTGCCATAGAAGCATATTATGACTATAAGATTTGACAAATTGATGTCAAAACCGCTTTCCTTAATGGATATCTTGAGGAAGATGTCCATATGGAACAGCCTGAAGGTTTTGTCGATCTAAAACATCCTAACAAGGTATGCAAGTTAAAGAAGTGAATCTACGGATTGAAACAAGCGTCAAGAAGTTGGAATCACTGTTTTGATGATGAAATAAAGAAATTTGGCTTCATCAAAAACACTGATGAAGCATGTGTTTATAAGAAAGCTAGTTGGAGCACTATTACTTTCCTTATATTATATGTTGATGACATTTTACAACTTGGAAACGACATTTCAACCTTGGAAGGTGTAAAATCCTGGCTTGGAAGCTGTTTTTCCATTAAGGATCTTGGTGAAGCCGCCAATATTTCAGGAATAAAGACCTATAGGGATAGATCAAGACGGTTGATAGGTTTTAACCAAAGTGCATACATTGAAAATATCTTGAAAAGGTTCAAGATGGAGAATTCTAAGAAAGGTTTGGTACCTATTCAAAAGGGGACTATATTGAGCTCATCTTAATACGCTAGTTCAAAGGTTGAACAGGAAAGAATGAATGGAGTCCCATATGCATCTGCTATAGGATCCATCATGTATGCAATGATATGTACTATGCCGGACGTGTCATGTGCTCTAAGCATGACAAGTAGATATCAATAGAATCCTGGTAATAGTCATTGGATGGCTGTTAAGAGTATTTTGAAATACCTTAGAAATATTAAGGATATGTTCTGAATATATGGATATGGTGAGGAGGAGCTCGTTGTAAAGGGTTACACGGATGCAAGTTTCCAAACTGATCAAGATGATTCTCGATTACAGTTGGGATATGTCTTCATTATGAATGGAGGAGCGGTCTCTTGGAAGAGCTCAAAGCAAGATGTAGTGGCACTATCTATAACATAATCAGAATACATTGCCGCTTCATTGGCAGCTCAAGAAGTTACGTGGCTTAGGAAGTTCATCTCTGATCTAGGGGTCGTTGCTACCATTAAAGACCCCCTATAGATCTTTTGTGACAACGAGGATGCGATTGCTCAAATCAAGGAACCTCGTGCACATCAAAAGACTCGGCACATTGAACGGAGATTCAACTACATAAGGGATGAAGTTGAAAAGGGAAATATATGTATTCGTAAAGTTCACACCGATCAAAACATTGCTGATCCATTCATGAAGCTCCTGGATAGGTCAAAGCATGAAAGTCATACTTGTCCCTTAGGACTTCGATATTCTAGTGATTGGACTTGATCAAATTTTGTATTTGGATATTGGAACTTATGTTATTTGACTTAATTATATGGTTATAATCTTCATTTGTTCTTCTATTTTAGCATGTTTAAATCCGTGAATAAGTAAGTTATTCTAAACGTCCATAGTCGATCATACTTGTGGGAACAACTATGAATGTATGACTATAATGAACATGGATTGGTTGATATTCATAAAGTATGAATATAGAGTAAAAGGTTGCTACCAAGATTCATTGATATCTATAGGATATAGATATAGGACTGACCCGCTCTCTATTATTTCTTCATGGAATCTTTTTGATTAGTCATAAGAAATATTGAGTAAAGGCGAATATCATTGTATCCTCAGACCTGAGATACATATTGGGTCTTGATATTCACCAAGTATCGTACTTTGACTTAGTGCTTTGCTGTTCTGAAATATTGGCAGTACGTAAGGCTAGGTTCAGGTATGATATAAGGTAATTGTGAGAGACGTATGTAGTCAAGATGGAATTTGTTCCTCTTATTCGTTGAGAGTTAGATGTCTAAGGCTTGTTAAAGTTAAATCATCAGAGAATGACAATTCTGTGTCTCTGGGATTTAACATGACATCTGTAACAAAAGGATAAATGATTGACTCACCTAAATCATACTCAAGTAAGGTACTTGAAAATGATGATGTTATTGAATGGCACTTAGTCATATACATTAGGGTTTGCAAACCGTTGCTAGGCGTCATTTGCTGCTTGCATCAATCTTCTATGAATCTTGTGCAAGTGGGAGATTGAAGGATTTGGTCTGCCCAAGATACATATTAAATTGATGTGGCTAGTGTGATATGATCCAAGTCGGGTCATACCCAATAACAAGCCAAACAAACACCAATAAATATTTATTCGTTGATAAGATCAAACAAATAAATATTGACACCAATTTAGAAAATAGGTTTTCTAAATCACTGCTTTTGTAAATGAACAACATTATGTGGATAATTTGTTCATGAGAAATTATTTGTTTCAATTATTTAAGATAGTTAAACAGTGACAAATAATAGAGTGTTAGTGTTATAAAATTAAAAGGGTTTTAATTTTATAAAACAAGAGGGCAAGAGTGTAACTTTTATTATAAAATGGAAATGGGAGGAAAACCCATTTTGGATGGGAGATTTCGGCCGCCCCCTTGGCCTTGGTGTCCCCACCCACTTTGTCTTGTAAAGTGCAAGACTTCAAGTCATCTAGACTCTCCAATCTCACATTCTCTCTCTTACATGCAAAAGAAGAACTTTCTCTCCATTCTCTCTAAAAAAATCGGTTTTTGGGGCTGAACAAGAGGGCTTCTCTTGGCTGAAAATCAGCCTTTAGCAAGTAAGGTGTCATCAAGGGCTTGTGGGTATCATCTCTTGAGGGCTTCTACATTGAAGTCTTAGCGTTCAAACATCATCATCTTCCTGCATCATTCTCCACATTCCTAATGTAGTAAATGTGTTCTTGAGTGGTTTTTGATAGTATGCTCTTCCATATAAATAGATCCTTCTCTTGGGTTCTGTTTTAACAAGTGTATATGATACATAAACTCATGTTTTTTGATATAAACTCCGCTGTGTTTTACATGTTAAATGGTTAATATGACTTTGGTAAGAATCTACAAAACCCAACAAGAACTTTAAAGATTTCACGCGAGAAGTTGACTATTCGTGCGAGAACTTTAAGTTTGAAGATTTTTTTTTGAAGAGTTTGATTTCTAATTTTGAGAAAAAAAGGCTAATCTGAAACACATCACTGCCACTTTGAATCTCGACAATGAGATTGGCACAAGCACTAAGCCACCTCATCTACTCAATGAAGAAGATTACCCAAACTAGGCATATCGGTTTGAGAACCATGTCATCTACACTAAACCCCGGATGATGAGATCTATCAAGCAAGGTCCATAAATTTCGGGGTATAACAATGGCAAAAGAGATTTGGTTCCTAAACCTGAACATCTTTGTGATAAGGATGACTTAAAGAGGACGAAGCTTGATGGCAAAGCATATGCTGCCATCACCATGGCACTTACCACTGAGATTGCATAGGAGTTTAAAGATTATACAAAGGTGAAGGATCTTTGTGTTGGATCTTGTATGCCCAAGACATATACAAGATTGATGTGGTTAGCACGTTATAATCCAAGTCGGGTCATACTCAATAACAAGCTAAAGAAACACCAATAAATATTCATTTGTTGATGAGATCAAACAAAGATATATTGACACCATTTTAGAAAATATGTTTTCTAGAACTTTGCTTTTGTAAATGAACAACATGATGTGGATAATTTGTTTATGAGAAATTATTTGTTTCATTATTTACGTGTGTTAAATAATGACAAATAATAGAGTGTTATTGTTATAAAATTAAAAGATGTTTTAATTTTATAATCTTACGGGTTTAAGAGTGTTAAAATTAATAAAACAAAAATGGGAGGGAACCTAATTTCATTTGGGATTTCGGCCGCCCATCAGGGCCTTGGATTCCTCTTAGTCTTCATTAAATACAAGACTTTATTTTAGTTTGCACTCTTCCCCTAACTAATACTCGCTCTCTCCTACATGCAAAGTTCTTCTTTTCTCTCTTCCTTCTCTCCAAAATTCGAATTCTTGGCTGATTTTTGAAGCTATTCTTGGCTGAACATTGAAGCTCATTGGCTGATTTTCGGGTTCTAAGAGAAGGAATTGGGTCTTAGTGTTATACTACCTAACAAATAGGTGTTTGGAAGGGCTTGTGGGTATTACAACTTGAGGCTTTCTCTCTTGGTGGCTGAACATTCAAGAGCATCATCATCATCTTCTTCATCTTGTCCACTACAACATCTTGTGCAAGAAAGGTTGTATCAATGAACTCCCTATGGTTGTTGTTTTAAGTTTTGATAGCATACTATTTCACATATATTGTTGATCCATGTTCTTGGGTTTTGTTTATGATTTAAAATGGGAAAAATTTCAGATTATAAACCACATGTTAAAACCCTTTTTCCGCTGCGTTTTCATAGTTTAAATGGTTGAACTAGCTTTGATAAACATGTGACAAAACCCAACAATGGCATCTAGAGCCGGATATGTGGAATATGTGCTTCAAAAGTTATTGAAAAGTTAGTTTTCATGGACTTTTTTAACCCATTAGGGGCTGCTTTGTTGTGGATGATTGAATCCCTTATGTTTCAAGGTTTAATCTAACATGCTTAAGTATAAACCTTGAAAGATAAAGATCAAATGGTTGATTGTGTTGTTTGGACAAAACCTTAAAGTTTTGGTTCATGTTGGCCAAAACTTTAGGGCTGAAATAATGGGTTCATTGTTTTTCTTGGATGTTGAATATGTTTCATATTTTAGTGCATAACATAGCCTTGGCCATATGTGTCTTGGATTTGGTTGATTGTGGTTTGTCATGTTGGTTTTGATTCTTGAAAGGGTTGTAATTTTTTGTTTGTATTTTGAGTTGTAATTTATTTATTCATTTGGTTATGTAGTAAATAGATTAGGTGCATTTCCTTTATTAGAAAAAATTGTATTAGGATATGATTTTGTAAAATGTTGGACCCTAAAAGGATCATACATGCCAATTCAAGAGGTGGATGGTTGTCCTGCTGGTTTCTCCCCAAGTACAAGAAGATAATGCACATAAAGAAGATCCAGACCGAGAAGAAAATTACAAGTGTCGGCTATCCACATTTGTTAATGCGGATAACCAAGAACAAATGTTGACAAGTATTTGTTCTTCCGCATTAACTAATGCGGACAGCCGATGAAATGCAGACAAGGCATTTGTTCTTCCACATTAACTAATGCGGATGACCAGCAACAAATGCGGCCAAGTGTTTGTTCATCCGCATTAACTAATGCTGATGACCAAACACTAATGCGGTTAATAGAAGACCAATGCTGATGAAGAAATACTCATCCGCATTAGTTGATGCGGATGACAAAGAAACAAATGCTCATGAAGACTTAGACTAAGGGTAGTTTAGTCATTTTGTACAAGCTGTGTGTCAGCCTATAAATAGAATAGAAACCTCGTATGTGAGGTAGACTTTTTGTGTGACTGTTTACACAACTTTTGAGATAGATAATCAGAATATACTTTGTTTCTCTCCCATGTTAGCTGTCTTGTCACTGTAGCTTGCTAAACCCTAGCATTTACTCTGTAACATTTCATCTAATTAATACAAGAATGCATTTATGAGTATATCAAGAGTTCTATGTTCATTGATTGCTTGATTCCGCCTTTCAATCATTGACTCAATCTTCTTATTTGATCCTTGTTGATTCATATCGACACAGAATATCATTCTCCAAAAAGTGCAGTCATAAAAGAAGATGCACAAGATGAAGACCCAAAAAAGGACACAAAAGACATGGACACTTGAAGCCTTTTGGATGTGGATTCAAGTGGGAGTTCATGGACACATTTTGATGTGTCATCTTAACCCTTAGGAAAGACCTTATGACAACACTTGTGATGGAAAACAAGTGTGGTCAACTTAGTGGCTATGGTTATGCACTTATGTTTGTATGATATGCTTGTTTGGATGTTTGATTGTATGGTTGTTGTTTGATATTTTGATATACATAATAAACTCATTAACAAACTTAACAAGCTGAAAATTGATGGTTCTTTATCATTAAGTGATTAATAAGAGGTTATTAAAAGGATTAATGATTCTAATAAAAGGGGTTTTATTAAAAATGAACCATAAGGTACCTTGTATTTGAAAGCATGCAAATATAAAGTACATAGAGTTTTCTAAACTAGTATTATGAAAACTTCAAATTTCTTTTATAAACAAGTTAAACACCATCCTTTTGCATAACACTTGAGTCACTTGGAAACTCTTAATGGGATAAAGGTCAACTAACCATTTTGAGGGAACTTGTGATTTGAGGTGGGGATACCATATTTGTGGGATAAAGATCACCAAGCCATCGTATGTGTGGTCAGACGTTTATCTAGAGCCGGATATGTGGAATATGTGCTTCAAAAGTTCTTGAAAAGTTAGTTTTCATGGAATTTTTAAACCCATTAGGGGCTGCTTTGTTGTGGATGATTGAATCCCTTATGTTTCAAGGTTTAATCTAACATGCTTAAGTATAAACCTTGAAAGATAAAGATCAAATGGTTGATTGTGTTGTTTGGACAAAACCCTAAAGTTTTGGTTCATGTTGGCCAAAACTTTAGGGCTAAAATAAGGGGTTCATTGTTGTTATTGGATGTTGAATATGTTTCATATTTTAGTGCATAACATAGCCTTGACCTTATGTGTCCTGGATTTGTTGATTGTGGTTTGTCATGTTGGTTTTGATTCTTGAAAGGGTTGTAATTTTGTGTTTGTATTTTGGGTTGTAATTTATTTATTCATTTGGTTATGTAATAAATAGATTAGGTGGATTTCACAAGATGAAGACACAAAGAAGGACACAAAAGACATGGACACTTGAAGCCTTTTGGATATGGATTCAAGTGGGAGTTCATGGACACATTTTTATATGTCATCTTAACCCTTAGGAAAGACCTTATGACAACACTTGTGATGGCAAACAAGTGTGGTCAACTTAGTGGCTATGGTTATGCACTAATGTTTGTATGATTATGCTTGTTTGGATGTTTGATTGTATGGTTGTTGTTTGATATTTGGATATACATAACAAAGTCATTAACAAAGTTAACAAGCTGAAAATTGATGATTCTTTATCATTAAGTGATTAATAAAAGGTTATTAAAAGGATTAATGATTCTAATAAAAGGGGTTTTATTAAAAATGAACCATAAGGTACCTTGTATTTGAAAGCATGCAAATATAAAGTACATAGAGTTTTCTAAACTAGTATTATGAAAACTTCAAATTTCTTTTATAAACAAGTTAAACACCATCCTTTTGCATAACACTTGAGTCACTTGGAAACTCTTAATGGGATAAAGGTCAACTAACCATTTTGAGAGAACTTGTGATTTGAGGTGGGGATACCATATTTGTGGGATAAAGATCACCTAACCACTTATGTTGGAAAACTCACATGTGTGTGTTAGTAAGGTAACTTAATTTGCAAACCATGTTTAATGGATAACCTACAATATGGTTTACAAAGGTGTTGATGGGATAAACGTGCCGACCACACATACGATGTTTAAGTCGATCCCATACCCTAGAAGTTGTAAAGGGTTGCAATTGTCAAAACGTTGACTACCTTGTTAATTTAAACAATGGGATAAAGGTCACCTAAACACTATTTAAATGTAACGTTGGATTCTAGATCTTAAAGTTATGTAAGACACTTATAAGGGTTTTAATTATTAAATATGAATGATATCGAAAATACTAAAATTGAACTTTGTTAAAATTTTGTAGATGGCCACCAACAATAATGAAAACAATGATATCCCGTACGCTCACTCACTATCACTAAGAACCATTCTCCAAAAGGAGCGTGTAAACCACAATAACTTTATTGATTGGTTTTGAAACTTGAGAATTGTTCTCAAGCAAGAGAAATGATCATATGTATTAGACGATCCAATTCCCGATCAACCTAGTGTGGAGGATGAGGATGCCTTTATGAATTGGGTGAAATACACTGAGGACTCGGTCCAAGTGTCTTCCCTCATGTTGGCAAGTATGAATCCTGATCTCCAAAAGGTGTAAGTACATGATGGAGCGTATGACATGATTACCCAGTTGAAGGAAACGTTCCAAGAACAAGCAAGGGTAGAGCGCTTCGAAATGTTTCGAGCACTCCATGCATGTCGTATGGATGACACCCAATCTGTTTCATCATATGTACTAAAGATGAAAAGCCACATCGACCGCCTCGAAAGGTTGAATTGTCCCGTCTCGAAAGAGTTGGCTACGGATTTGATCCTTAACTCTTTGTCAAAAAGGTTTGACAATTTTTTCATGAATTATAACATGAACGGATGGGACAAGAACATAAGTAAGCTTCACTCTATGCTCAAAACTGCCTAGGCGGCCATGGGTAAAAAGGTTTTACCCGTACTCACCATCAATGAAGGTGGGAACAAGAAGAGGCCTCACCCCGCACCCAAGGCAAATGTTGCCAAGGGGAAAGGATACGTTAGGGGGAAGGGGAAGGGAGTGGTAAGAGCGCCCCTACCTAAACAAGCGGAGAAGAAGCAAAAGGTTGCTTCAAACGACCCATGCTTCAAGTGTTGTGAGATTGGACATTGGGCAAGGAATTGCCAGTCCATCTCAAAGAGTTGCAAGCTAAGAGGGATGCCGGGCAAACCTCAGGTACAATTTACATGATTCATATTGATCTAAGTTTAATATCCTCTAACACATGGGTATTGGATACCGGATGTGGAACTCATATTTCCAACTTATTGCAGGGGTTCAAAAGAAGTAAGGACTTCAAGAAAGGGGATGTTAGCCTCTACATGGGGAATGGGGCAAAAGTTCAAGTTGAAGGCCGAGGGGACAACATCTTGAAGCTTCCAAATGATTTGGAAGCAATTTTGAACAATATTTTGTATGCTCCTAGTTTGACTAGGAACATTATTTATGTTTCCCAATTAAGACAATATGGTTATGTTTTAACATTTATTGAAAATGAAATTCATGTTTCTTTAAATGGCATATTTTATTTTAAAGCTATTCCTATTAATGGTATTTATGAATTGGTTCATGAAAACACATTATATGATAGCACATTATACCAAACCACCACCAACAAACTCAAATTGCCAATTTGAGTGATACCTATCTTTGACATTGTCGTCTTGGTCATATACACAAGAAACGCACACAAACACTTCAAAAGAACGGTCTTTTAAAAGCAAGTAAATATGATTCATTTGATGTATGTGAATCTTGTTTACAAGGTAAAATGACTAAGGCACCTTTTAGTGGTAAACCCGAAAGGGCAAAAGATTTATTAGGCATCATACATTCGGATGTATGTGGTCCTTTTAAGCCAATGAATAGGTACCATCAGAGATACTTCATTACCTTTACCGACGACTATAGTCGATATGGTTATGTGTACTTTTTAAGACACAAAGATGAAGCTTTTGAAATGTTCAAAATCTTCCAAAATGAAGTAGAAAATCAACTCAACAAGAAAACAAAAATTCTCTGCACCGATAAGGAGGTGAATACCTAAGTGATGCTTTTAGAGATCATCTTACAAGTTGTGGTATTGTCTCACAACTATCTCCACCAGGAACGCCACAACATAATGGCGTGTCCGAGAGGAGAAATCGAACTCTATTGGATATGGTTCGATCTATGATGGCTAAAAGCTCATTGCCTCTATCATTTTGTGGTTTCGCTTTGCTCTCAGCAGCCCGTATTTTGAATATGGCCCCAACCAAGAAAGTGGAAACGACACCTTTTAAAATATGGCATGGAAGCGTTCTATCACTATCATATATAAAGGTATGGGGTTGTGAGGCTTATGTTAAGACTCCCACCTCAAACAAGCTAGAATGTCATTCCACTAAGTGGTTCTTAATTGGATATACTAGACATTCTATGGGAGTTTGTTGCCAAGAAGGCTGAGTTATTGATGGTTCTTTATCATTAAGTGATTAATAGAAGGTTATTAAAAGGATTAATGATTCTAATAAAAGGGGTTTTATTAAAAATGAACCATAAGGTACCTTGTATTTGAAAGCATGCAAATATAAAGTACATAGAGTTTCCTAAACTAGTATTATGAAAACTTCAAATTTCTTTTATAAACAAGTTAAACACCATCCTTTTGCATAACACTTGAGTCACTTGGAAACTCTTAATGGGGTAAAGGTCAACTAACCATTTTGAGGGAACTTGTGATTTGAGGTGGGGATACAACATTTGTGGGATAAAGATCACCTAGCCATCGTATGCGTGGTCAGACGTTTATCTAGAGCCGGATATGCGGAATATGTGCTTCAAAAGTTCTTGAAATGTTAGTTTTCATGGAATTTTTCAACCCATTAGGGGCTGCTTTGTTGTGGATGATTGAATCCCTTATGTTTCAAGGTTTAATCTAACATGCTTAAGTTTAAACCTTGAAAGATAAAGATCAAATGGTTGATTGTGTTGTTTGGACAAAACCCTAAAGTTTTGGTTCATGTTGGCCAAAACTTTATGGCTAAAATAAGGGGTTCATTGTTGTTATTGGATGTTGAATATGTTTCATATTTTAGTGCATAACATAGCCTTGACCTTATGTGTCTTGGATTTGTTGATTGTGGTTTGTCATGTTGGTTTTGATTCTTGAAAGGGTTGTAATTTGTGTTTGTATTTTGGGTTGAAATTTATTTATTCATTTGGTTATGTAATAAATAGATTAGGTGGATTTCTTTTATTAGAAAAAATTGTATTAGGATATGATTTTGTAAAAGAAGATGCACAAGATGAAGACACAAAGAAGGACACAAAAGACATGGACACTTGAAGCCTTTTGGATATGGATTCAAGTGGGAGTTCATGGACACAATTTTATGTGTCATCTTAACCCTTAGGAAAGACCTTATGACAACACTTGTGATGGCAAGCAAGTGTGGTCAACTTAGTGGCTATGGTTATGCACTTATGTTTGTATGATTATGCTTGTTTGGATGTTTGATTGTATGGTTGTTGTTTGATATTTGGATATACATAACAAACTCATTAACAATGTTAACAAGCTGAAAATTGATGGTTCTTTATCATTAAGTGATTAATAAAAGGTTATTAAAAGGATTAATGATTCTAATAAAAGGGGTTTTATTAAAAATGAACCATAAGGTACCTTGTATTTGAAAGCATGCAAATATAAAGTACATAGAGTTTTTTAAACTAGTATTATGAAAACTTCAAATTTCTTTTATAAACAAGTTAAACACCATCCTTTTGCACAACACTTGAGTCACTTGGAAACTCTTAATGGGATAAAGGTCACCTAACCATTTTGAGAGAACTTGTGATTTGAGGTGGGGATACCATATTTGTGGGATAAAGATCACCTAACCACTTATGTTGGAAAACTCACATGTGTGTGTTAGTAGGGTAACTTAATTTGCAAACCATGTTTAATGGATAACCTACAATATGGTTTACAAAGGTGTTGATGGGATAAACGTGCCGACCACACATACGATGTTTAAGTCGATCCCATACCCTAGAAGTTGTAAAGGGTTGCAATTGTCAAAACGTTGACTACCTTGTTAATTTAAACAATGGGATAAAGGTCACCTAAACACTATTTAAATGTAACGTTGGATTCTAGATCTTAAAGTTATGTAAGACACTTATGAGGGTTTTAATTATTAAATATGAATGATATCGAAAATACTAAAATTGAACTTTGTTAAAATTTTGTAGATGGCCACCAACAATAATGAAAACAATGATATCCCGTCCGCTCACTCACTATCACTAAGAACCATTCTCCAAAAGGAGCGTCTAAACCACAATAACTTTATTGATTGGTTTTGAAACTTGAGAATTGTTCTCAAGCAAGAGAAATGATCATATGTATTAGACGATCCAATTCCCGATCAACCTAGTGAGGAGGATGAGGATGCCTTTATGAATTGGGTGAAATACATTGAGGACTCGGTCCAAGTGTCTTCCCTCATGTTGGCAAGTATGAATCCTGATCTCCAAAAGGAGTAAGTACATGATGGAGCGTACGACATGATTACCCAGTTGAAGGAAACGTTCCAAGAACAAGCAAGGGTAGAGCGCTTCGAAATGTTTCGAGCACTCCATGCATGTCGTATGGATGACACCCAATCTGTTTCATCATATGTACTAAAGATGAAAAGCCACATCGACCACCTCAAAAGGTTGAATTGTCCCGTCTCGAAAGAGTTGGCTACGGATTTGATCCTTAACTCTTTGTCAAAAAGGTTTGACAATTTTTTCATGAATTATAACATGAACGGATGGGACAAGAACATAAGTAAGCTTCACTCTATGCTCAAAACTGCCTAGGCGGCCATGGGTAAAAAGGTTTTACCCGTACTCACCATCAATGAAGGTGGGAACAAGAAGAGGCCTCACCCCGCACCCAAGGGAAATGTTGCCAAGGGGAAAGGATACGTTAGGGGGAAGGGGAAGGGAGTGGTAAGAGCGCCCCTACCTAAACAAGCGGAGAAGAAGCAAAAGGTTGCTTCAAACGACCCATGCTTCAAGTGTTGGGAGATTGGACATTGGGCAAGGAATTGCCAGTCCATCTCAAAGAGTTGCAAGCTAAGAGGGATGCCGGGCAAACCTCAGGTACAATTTACATGATTCATATTGATCTAAGTTTAATATCCTCTAACACATGGGTATTGGATACCGGATGTGGAACTCATATTTCCAACTTATTGCAGGGGTTCAAAAGAAGTAAGGACTTCAAGAAAGGGGATGTTAGCCTCTACATGGGGAATGGGGCAAAAGTTCAAGTTAAAGGCCGAGGGGACAACATCTTGAAGCTTCCAAATGGTTTGGAAGCAATTTTGAACAATATTTTGTATGCTCCTAGTTTGACTAGGAACATTATTTATGTTTCCCAATTAAGACAACATGGTTATGTTTTAACATTTATTGAAAATGAAATTCATGTTTCTTTAAATGGCATATTTTATTTTAAAGCTATTCCTATTAATGGTATTTATGAATTGGTTCATGAAAACACATTATATGATAGCACATTATACCAAACCACCACCAACAAACTCAAATTGCCAATTTGAGTGATACCTATCTTTGGCATTGTCGTCTTGGTCATATAAACAAGAAAGGCACACAAACACTTCAAAAGAACGGTCTTTTAAAAGCAAGTAAATATGATTCATTTGATGTATGTGAATCTTGTTTACAAGGTAAAATGACTAAGGCACCTTTTAGTGGTAAACCCGAAAGGGCAAAAGATTTATTAGGCATCATACATTCGGATGTATGTGGTCCTTTTAAGCCAATGAATAGGTACCATCAGAGATACTTCATTACCTTTACCGACGACTATAGTCGATATGGTTATGTGTACTTTTTAAGACACAAAGATGAAGCTTTTGAAATGTTCAAAATCTTCCAAAATGAAGTAGAAAATCAACTCAACAAGAAAACAAAAATTCTCTGCACCGATAGAGGAGGTGAATACCTAAGTGATGCTTTTAGAGATCATCTTACAAGTTGTGGTATTGTCTCACAACTATCTCCACCAGGAACGCCACAACATAATGGCGTGTCCGAGAGGAGAAATCGAACTCTATTGGATATTGTTCGATCTATGATGGCTAAAAGCTCATTGCCTCTATCATTTTGGGGTTTCGCTTTGCTCTCAGCGGCCCGTATTTTGAATATGGCCCCAACCAAGAAAGTGGAAACGACACCTTTTAAAATATGGCATGGAAGCGTTCTATCACTATCATATATAAAGGTATGGGGTTGTGAGGCTTATGTTAAGACTCCCACCTCAAACAAGCTAGAATGTCGTTCCACTAAGTGGTTCTTAATTGGATATACTAGACATTCTATGGGAGTTTGTTGCCAAGAAGGCTGAGTTATTGATGGTTCTTTATCATTAAGTGATTAATAGAAGGTTATTAAAAGGATTAATGATTCTAATAAAAGGGGTTTTATTAAAAATGAACCATAAGGTACCTTGTATTTGAAAGCATGCAAATATAAAGTACATAGAGTTTCCTAAACTAGTATTATGAAAACTTCAAATTTCTTTTATAAACAAGTTAAACACCATCCTTTTGCATAACACTTGAGTCACTTGGAAACTCTTAATGGGGTAAAGGTCAACTAACCATTTTGAGGGAACTTGTGATTTGAGGTGGGGATACAACATTTGTGGGATAAAGATCACCTAGCCATCGTATGCGTGGTCAGACGTTTATCTAGAGCCGGATATGCGGAATATGTGCTTCAAAAGTTCTTGAAATGTTAGTTTTCATGGAATTTTTCAACCCATTAGGGGCTGCTTTGTTGTGGATGATTGAATCCCTTATGTTTCAAGGTTTAATCTAACATGCTTAAGTTTAAACCTTGAAAGATAAAGATCAAATGGTTGATTGTGTTGTTTGGACAAAACCCTAAAGTTTTGGTTCATGTTGGCCAAAACTTTATGGCTAAAATAAGGGGTTCATTGTTGTTATTGGATGTTGAATATGTTTCATATTTTAGTGCATAACATAGCCTTGACCTTATGTGTCTTGGATTTGTTGATTGTGGTTTGTCATGTTGGTTTTGATTCTTGAAAGGGTTGTAATTTTGTGTTTGTATTTTGGGTTGAAATTTATTTATTCATTTGGTTATGTAATAAATAGATTAGGTGGATTTCTTTTATTAGAAAAAATTGTATTAGGATATGATTTTGTAAAAGAAGATGCACAAGATGAAGACACAAAGAAGGACACAAAAGACATGGACACTTGAAGCCTTTTGGATATGGATTCAAGTGGGAGTTCATGGACACAATTTATGTGTCATCTTAACCCTTAGGAAAGACCTTATGACAACACTTGTGATGGCAAGCAAGTGTGGTCAACTTAGTGGCTATGGTTATGCACTTATGTTTGTATGATTATGCTTGTTTGGATGTTTGATTGTATGGTTGTTGTTTGATATTTGGATATACATAACAAACTCATTAACAATGTTAACAAGCTGAAAATTGATGGTTCTTTATCATTAAGTGATTAATAAAAGGTTATTAAAAGGATTAATGATTCTAATAAAAGGGGTTTTATTAAAAATGAACCATAAGGTACCTTGTATTTGAAAGCATGCAAATATAAAGTACATAGAGTTTTTTAAACTAGTATTATGAAAACTTCAAATTTCTTTTATAAACAAGTTAAACACCATCCTTTTGCACAACACTTGAGTCACTTGGAAACTCTTAATGGGATAAAGGTCACCTAACCATTTTGAGAGAACTTGTGATTTGAGGTGGGGATACCATATTTGTGGGATAAAGATCACCTAACCACTTATGTTGGAAAACTCACATGTGTGTGTTAGTAGGGTAACTTAATTTGCAAACCATGTTTAATGGATAACCTACAATATGGTTTACAAAGGTGTTGATGGGATAAACGTGCCGACCACACATACGATGTTTAAGTCGATCCCATACCCTAGAAGTTGTAAAGGGTTGCAATTGTCAAAACGTTGACTACCTTGTTAATTTAAACAATGGGATAAAGGTCACCTAAACACTATTTAAATGTAACGTTGGATTCTAGATCTTAAAGTTATGTAAGACACTTATGAGGGTTTTAATTATTAAATATGAATGATATCGAAAATACTAAAATTGAACTTTGTTAAAATTTTGTATATGGCCACCAACAATAATGAAAACAATGATATCCCGTCCGCTCACTCACTATCACTAAGAACCATTCTCCAAAAGGAGCGTCTAAACCACAATAACTTTATTGATTGGTTTTGAAACTTGAGAATTGTTCTCAAGCAAGAGAAATGATCATATGTATTAGACGATCCAATTCCCGATCAACCTAGTGAGGAGGATGAGGATGCCTTTATGAATTGGGTGAAATACATTGAGGACTCGGTCCAAGTGTCTTCCCTCATGTTGGCAAGTATGAATCCTGATCTCCAAAAGGAGTAAGTACATGATGGAGCGTACGACATGATTACCCAGTTGAAGGAAACGTTCCAAGAACAAGCAAGGGTAGAGCGCTTCGAAATGTTTCGAGCACTCCATGCATGTCGTATGGATGACACCCAATCTGTTTCATCATATGTACTAAAGATGAAAAGCCACATCGACCGCCTCGAAAGGTTGAATTGTCCCGTCTCGAAAGAGTTGGCTACGGATTTGATCCTTAACTCTTTGTCAAAAAGGTTTGACAATTTTTTCATGAATTATAACATGAACGGATGGGACAAGAACATAAGTAAGCTTCACTCTATGCTCAAAACTGCCTAGGCGGCCATGGGTAAAAAGGTTTTACCCGTACTCACCATCAATGAAGGTGGGAACAAGAAGAGGCCTCACCCCGCACCCAAGGGAAATGTTGCCAAGGGGAAAGGATACGTTAGGGGGAAGGGGAAGGGAGTGGTAAGAGCGCCCCTACCTAAACAAGCGGAGAAGAAGCAAAAGGTTGCTTCAAACGACCCATGCTTCAAGTGTTGGGAGATTGGACATTGGGCAAGGAATTGCCAGTCCATCTCAAAGAGTTGCAAGCTAAGAGGGATGCCGGGCAAACCTCAGGTACAATTTACATGATTCATATTGATCTAAGTTTAATATCCTCTAACACATGGGTATTGGATACCGGATGTGGAACTCATATTTCCAACTTATTGCAGGGGTTCAAAAGAAGTAAGGACTTCAAGAAAGGGGATGTTAGCCTCTACATGGGGAATGGGGCAAAAGTTCAAGTTAAAGGCCGAGGGGACAACATCTTGAAGCTTCCAAATGGTTTGGAAGCAATTTTGAACAATATTTGTATGCTCCTAGTTTGACTAGGAACATTATTTATGTTTCCCAATTAAGACAACATGGTTATGTTTTAACATTTATTGAAAATGAAATTCATGTTTCTTTAAATGGCATATTTTATTTTAAAGCTATTCCTATTAATGGTATTTATGAATTGGTTCATGAAAACACATTATATGATAGCACATTATACCAAACCACCACCAACAAACTCAAATTGCCAATTTGAGTGATACCTATCTTTGGCATTGTCGTCTTGGTCATATAAACAAGAAAGGCACACAAACACTTCAAAAGAACGGTCTTTTAAAAGCAAGTAAATATGATTCATTTGATGTATGTGAATCTTGTTTACAAGGTAAAATGACTAAGGCACCTTTTAGTGGTAAACCCGAAAGGGCAAAAGATTTATTAGGCATCATACATTCGGATGTATGTGGTCCTTTTAAGCCAATGAATAGGTACCATCAGAGATACTTCATTACCTTTACCGACGACTATAGTCGATATGGTTATGTGTACTTTTTAAGACACAAAGATGAAGCTTTTGAAATGTTCAAAATCTTCCAAAATGAAGTAGAAAATCAACTCAACAAGAAAACAAAAATTCTCTGCACCGATAGAGGAGGTGAATACCTAAGTGATGCTTTTAGAGATCATCTTACAAGTTGTGGTATTGTCTCACAACTATCTCCACCAGGAACGCCACAACATAATGGCGTGTCCGAGAGGAGAAATCGAACTCTATTGGATATTGTTCGATCTATGATGGCTAAAAGCTCATTGCCTCTATCATTTTGGGGTTTCGCTTTGCTCTCAGCGGCCCGTATTTTGAATATGGCCCCAACCAAGAAAGTGGAAACGACACCTTTTAAAATATGGCATGGAAGCGTTCTATCACTATCATATATAAAGGTATGGGGTTGTGAGGTTTATGTTAAGACTCCCACCTCAAACAAGCTAGAATGTCGTTCCACTAAGTGGTTCTTAATTGGATATACTAGACATTCTATGGGATATTATTTCTACAATCCATTAGAACAAAAGGAGTTTGTTGCCAAGAAGGCTGAGTTATTAGAAGCTAAGTTGCTTACGGAAGTAACTAGCAGTAGAACTGCGGATCTTGAGGAGGATCAAGAACCACAAATCAATACACGTTTGGTTGACACTAGCACTCAACATGAGGATGTTGAGAATGATCAAGTGGTTGATCAATACACACAAAACGTTCGCAGATCTGGCAGAATTAATAATCCACCTGAAAGATACGGATTTTTCGTAGATGGATGCTATGTGGTAGATTTCGATGAACCAACCACTTATCGTGATGCAATGTCTAATTGGGATTGTGACAAATGGCTTGAAGCCATGAACGTTGAGATGCAATCGATGTATGACAACCAAGTGTGGGACTTGGTTGAACCACCTCTTAACTCCAAGATAGTTGGAAGTAAGTGGGATTTCAAGAAGAAAACCGATATGCATGGAAACTTGGATACTTATAAAGCTAGACTTGTAGCAAAAGGTTTCACTCAAACTCAAGGGGTTGATTATAATGAGACCTTGTCACCCATTGAAATGCTAAAGTCTATTAGGATATTATTTTCTATAGCTGCTCATTTTGATTATGAGATCTGGCAAATTGATGTCAAAACCGCTTTTCTAAATGCATATCTTGAGGAAGATATCTATATGGTTCAGCCTGAAGGTTTTGTAAATCAAAAGCATCCTAATAAATTATGCAAGTTAAAGAAATCAATCTATGGATTGAAGCAAGCATCAAGAAGTTGGAATCACCGTTTTGATGAAGAAATAATCAAATTTGGGTTCATCAAAAACGCTGATGAAACATGTGTGTATAAGAAAGCTAGTGGGAGCATCATCACTTTCCTTGTATTGTATGTCGATGACATCCTGCTATTTGGAAATGACATTCTAACCATGGAAGGTGTAAAAGCCTGGCTTGGAAATTGTTTCTCCATTAAGGACCTTGGTGAAGCCGCCTATATTTTGGGAATAAAGATCTATAGGGATAGATCAAGGCGGTTGATAAATTTAAATCAAAGTGCATACATTGACAAGATCTTGAAAAGGTTCAAGATGGAAAACTCTAAGAAAGGTACAGTACCTATCCAAAGAGGAATGATATTGAGTAAGACTCAATGTCCAAGCTGAAAGGATGAGCAAGACAAAATGAAAGGAATCCCGTATGCATCAGCTATAGGATCCATCATGTATGCAATGATACGCACTAGATCGGACGTGTCATGCGCTTTGAGCATGACAAGCAGATACCAACAAAATCCTGGAAGCAGCTATTGGATGGCTGTTAAGAACATACATAAGTACCTAAGGAGGACTAAAGATATGTTCCTAATCTATGGATCTGGTGAGGAGGAACTCGTAGTAAAGGGTTACACGAATACGAGCTTCCAAACTGATTGGGATGATTCACGATCACAATCGGGGTACATTTTCATCTTGAATGGAGGAGCGATCTCTTAGAAGTGCTTTAGGCAAGATGTGGTGGCATTATCAACTACAGAGTCAGAATACATCGCCGCTTCATTACCAGCTCAGGAAGCTGCATGGTTAAAGAAGTTCATTGCCGATCTAGGGGTGGTCCCTTCCATTCTGGACCCCCTAGAAACCATTTGTGATAACGAGTGTGGGATTGCTCAAATCAAGGAACCCCATGCACATCGAAAGACTAGGCACATTGAACGAAGATTCAACTACATAAGGGATGAAGATGAAAAGGGAAAAATATGTATTCGCAAAGTTCACACGGATCAAAACATTGCGGATCTGCTCATGAAGCTTCTTGAAAAGGCAAAGCATGAAAGTCATACTTGTGCCATGGGACTTCAATATTCTATTGACTAGATATGATCTCTAATTTCTGTATTGAGATATTGTAACCCTTTATTACTTGAATGAATTATTTTATTATAATGATACAACTAATATTCCTATTTTGCATGTTTAAAATCCATGAGTAGATTATTTACTCAAAACGGTTGTAGTTATTCATACTTGTTGGAACAAGTATGAAGGTAAAACTATGATGAACTTGGATTGGTAGATATTCATATGGTGAATATAGAGCAAAGGGTTGCTGCCAAAGTTCATAGATATTTATGGGATGCAAAGACTGACCTGCATCCCAAACATTACTACATGGAATCTTCTTGATTGATCATAAGCAATTTTAAGTAAAGGCGAACATCATTTGGTATCCTCTGACCTGAGTTACATTTTGGGTCTCGATATTTACCAAATATTATACTTTGACTTAGTTCTTCAATATTTTGAAACATGGCAGTACATAAGTCTGAGTTCTGGTATGATATAAGGCAATTGTGACAGACGTATGTGGTCAAGATGGGATTTGTCCCTCCTATTCGTTGAGAGTAAGATGTCTAAGGCCTGATAAAGTTAAATCAATAGAGAATGATCACTCTGTGTCTCTAGGATTTAACATGACATCTGTGACAAAAGGATAGATGATCGATTCACCTAAAAACTTTTGAGTATGGTACTTGAAGACGATGATGTTATTGAATGGCACCTAGTCATACGTATTAAGGGTAGTAAACCGTTGTTAGGCGGTATTTACTGCTTGCATCAATCTTCTATGAATCTTGTGAAAGTGGGAGATTGTTGGATCTTGTATGCCCAAGACACATACAAGATTGATGTGGTTAGTACGTTATGATCCAAGTCGGGTCATACCCAATAACAAGCTAAACAAACACCAATAAATATTCATTTGTTGATGAGATCAAACAAATATATATTGACAGCATTTTAGAAAATAGGTTTTCTAGAACTTTGCTTTTGTAAAAGAACAACATTATGTGGATAATTTGTTCACGAGAAATTATTTGTTTCATTATTTAAGTGTGTTAAATAATGACAAATAATAGAGTGTTAATGTTATAAAACTAAAAGATGTTTTAATTTTATAATCTTAAGGGTTTAAGAACGTTAAAATTAATAAAACAAAATGGGAGGGAACCCAATTTTATTTGGGATTTCAGCCGCCCCTAAGGGCCTTGGATTCCTCTTAGTCTTGATTAAATACAAGACTTTATTTTAGCTTGCACTCTTCCCCTAACTAATACTCCCTCTCTCCTACATGCAAAGTTCTTTCCTCTTTTCCTTCTCTCCAAAATTCGAATTCTTGGCTGAACATTATAGCACATTGGCTGATTTTCGGGTTCTAAGGGAAGGAGTTGGGTCTTGGTGTTATACTACCTAACAAGTAGGTTACAACTTGAGGCTTTCTCTCTTGGGGGCTGAACATTCAAGAACATCATCATCATCTGCTTCATCTTGTCCACTACAACATCTTGTGCAAGAAAGGTTGTATCAATGAACACCCTATGGTTGTTGTTTTAAGTTTTAATAGCATACTATTTCACATATATTGTTGATCCATGTTCTTGGGTTTTGTTTATGATTTAAAAGGTAAAAATTTTAGATTATAAACCACATGTTAAAACCCTTTTTCCACTGCGTTTTCATAGTTTAAATGGTTGAACTAGCTTTGATAAACATGTGACAAAACCCAACACTTAGGGACAAATCATGGGGAATAAAGACATGAGAGAGAGCAGGAAAGACATGCTTAACCAAGAGTTCAATATGCTTAATCATATTCTTGGTGGAACTTTGGAGGCTCAGATGTCTAGGTTTGTGAAGTTGATCACTAAATGAAGAGTGCAGGAATTATTTTGGCGAATATAGCTGTAAACAAAAAGCTATTAAATTCTCTACCATATAGCTGGAACAACACTTGGACTACCATCAAGAGGACCAATGACTTGTTTACCTTGTCTCTCAGTGATCTTATCTCAACCATCAAATCCTATGATATGGATGATAAGCAAAGGGCTGCTAATTATATCAACATCATAGGAGCTGAAGCATCAACACTGTATGGAAAAATGGCTAATAATCCTAATTACTATGTCAGCTACTCTCAACTATGTCAACCGCGACAATAGTCAACATGTTCTGCTCATCCAACTATCAAAGATCAAGTCTTGCCCCAATCCTTTCCTGATTACCAAACTTCTCATCAAAATCCTTATGTCCAAGCTCAAATCCAATCTCAATCTCAAACCTACCCTTAGATTCAATCTGCTCAACTAACACAACAAGCCTTGGTTGTGAATTCTCAACCCACCAAGCAAACAATTTAGATAGATGAAGAGTATCAAGCTCTATTTACCACTTTTATGAACAAATATGAAGTTTTTTCTACAGGATGGCTCAATGCACTAAACATCTTGGTTGATGACTTGGAATAAGTTAATCCCGATGATGTTGAAGAGAATGATATAAAGTATGAAATGGCTATGGTGGCGTACCGACAAAGAACTTTACAAGAAGAACTGGTAGAAAGGTGTTTGGTCTAAACAACTCTAGCCAGATCGGGTATGATAAGTTCACTTTGAGATGTTACAACTGTGACAAGCCTGGTCATTTTACAAGAGAATGCATTGAACCCAGAACAAACCAAATTGAACATGGAATGAAGATGGTGATAATGGAGGTAGAAACCAAAGATGATCAAGCCAGTTCTTCCAAGAACAAAGTATTGGTATCTCAGACCAATGAGAAATATGATTGGTCAGAACAAATGAAAATCCTTGACATTAAGCTGTCTACTACACTGTTGGCTGTGATCCAACCAGTTGAAAAGAATGTTGAAGACGGCTTATTTGTTGAGTTCGTGTCTGATGGTCTGTTGAATGGTGTATTTGTGGAGGAAGAAAAGATTATATCTTAGATGGTTGAGAAAGATGAGAAAGAACAGGTGGTAGAGGTGAAAACCGAAGAAGTGCAAAATAGTGATGAAATAGTTGTTGAGATTACTCCATCTCAATTTGCAAACAAGGAAGAAAAGACTTTGAGTTCACTCCAACCAACATTGAAGAAATCAAAGAACAAGCTGTAGAGATTAATTTAGCTTAGATGAAAGTAATTGAAGAAAGGTTGTTGAGTGAACTGCAGATGTAGCAGAAAAGTAGGTCAAAGCTGTTGAGACAACTCCAGCTACTGCTTATGATAAACAAGACAATGCTGTTGAGATCACTCCAGCAGTCGAAGCAGAAAAAACTATTCATAAGGCTTTCATGGTGAATGTTGTCCAAGGTTTAGGTTTTTAACCAAAGTCTTACTTAACACTTGTGATGAAGAGAAAAGTGGTTTAGGTTTTCAACAAAAGTCTGACTTAACACCTTTAGTCAATGTTCCTTTGACTGTTGACCCTATCATAAAAGCTGAAATTAAAATTCATCATGATAATTCTTTTACAGAAAATATGAAGATGGACAGGTTGGTTGAAGAGTGGGAAAGTGATGATGAAATAGTTTTTAAGGAAAATAAAACTTGTAATGAAACTTTTCTTGTAATTCATCATCAATGATCAATGAAAGTTCAGAAGTTTCTGGGGTTAAAAATGTTTGTTCTAAAATGTCAAACAAAGAAAAGAAACTGAAAAATCAAAAATTGAGTTTCAGACCAAAGAAACAAAACAAGTCACAACATCAGTATCTGACTTGATTTTCAAGAACAGATTTGTTTCAAAAGGCAACATTGATAAAGAAGATTATATTTTTAAAGAAACAAATGCAAAATTCTTTAAAAATAAATCTCCTATTACTGCTAATTTTATGAAACAAGATGGGAGTAGACCAAGTACAAAAAAAACTTGTCCAACTCTAGTACCTTCCATTCCTAAAGATAATGTAAGGCCATGTTCCCGGGAACCCCACGGTTGGTCAATCACAGCCTTATTTATAATAAAACACATTAATTTTCATAAAAGCATTAAAACGGATTAATTTATCAAAAACCATTCATGCATTAATATTTGATGTTGACATATTATACATCATTGTTTTAAAAGAGTTACAAAAGAATATTCAGTTGTATTACAAAACAACAACATCATCATGCATGAAATGGATGCCAGTCTTTGCCCACCATGTAGCTTCACCCTCGTGTCATCCTTAGCAACAAGTTACCCGCCAGCTGAATATGCATAAAAATATCAACATTGTTGAGTGAATTCTAATATTATAAATAAAATACTTTTCTGTAGTTTGAAACATTTTCTTTACTTTCAAACACGGTCATTCATCGTACATACATCAAGGTAATATAATTATTATCCTCCATTATCGCACATGTTTGCCCGTTTTGCACTTTTCATTATCTTTGACTTCTATCTAGATCCTATCATAAGCTATACCCTATCATTAGGCAAGAAGCCACTTCAGCTTTGGGGTTAACCGATAAGGATCCCGTGCCACACGTATGGACCAATTACAAAGACTGACCCCCACTGTGTGTACCCTCATGGGTCAGCCATGATCGCACGCTACATCACACACAGTTGAGCTAACAACTCATCAATGAGTTGTGATCCTCGTTAAATTTGCTTGAAATACTTTCATTCATTCGTTATATTTCACTTTTCATTATCTTTAATCTTTTGCTTCTTTATGATAATACTTTATGTAGAAGAGCATTGACACACTACGTAAAGTCACGTAATGACAGGTACTAAGGAACATCAATAACATAACACAAACATGCATATCTTGAACAAGCATAAACCACCAAAATATTCCAGAGCTTAATAATTAATTTCTATTTACCATGATTTCAAAAAATAATCCTAAGTCAACTTAGGCGCATGAGCACTATGTAGGCACATGAACACTATGTAGGCGCATGAACACTATGTAGGCGCATGAACACTATGTAGGTGCATGAACACTATGTAGGCGGATGAACACTATGTAGGCGCATGAACACTATGTAGACACTTGAACACTATGTAGGTGCGTGAACAGTTGGGCGCATGGGCAATTTCAGGCTCATGGGTAGTTCTAGGCGCATGGGCACTATGTTAGGCGCATGGGCAGTTGGACGCATGGGCACTTAGGCGCATGGGTAGTTGGACGCGTGGGCAATTTTAGGCGCATGTGCAGTTGGGCACATGGGCAATTTTATGCATATGGGTAGTTGGGTGCCTGGGCACTATGTTAGGCGCATGGGTAGTTGGGCACATGAGCAGTTGGGCGCACGGACAATTGGGCACATGAGCAGTTGGGCGCATGGGCAATTATACCAGTACTAACTTATACTTATTTCAGTCAACATTTATCATACTAACATATTCTTAGCCAAATCTAGCATACAAAGCACTTAGAACAAGCATATAACTACATAACTTGGTCAAAACATTCACAAACACACACCCACACGTAAAACAAGGATAAACATACGGTTCCAACACACTAAAATTTGTAAAATGATAGTTCATATGCATTTTAGCCCTAAAACAAGTTTAAAACAGAAAACTCAGGGATATAGAACTCACCTACAACAGCCTTCAAGTAAAACCCTCCAAACTCAAGAGCACTTGGAGTTCAAACACCTAAACACACCAAAAACACACAACCGAACACATAAGGCTCGATCCAAACCTAAAAATCTAGTAGAAACTAGACAAAACACACAAAAACACGCCTTCAAGCCAACCTTCTCTTTCTTCTTTCTAAATACCGATGGAACCCTCTTCTTCTCTCTAAAACCGAATCAGTTGGTAGAGCAGGGTAGTGGGCTGTCGTGCCCACCTTTTAAACATCATAATAATAAAGTTTGCCTCTAGCATAACTTTAACCCCTTGACTTAGGTTACTTTAGTTTTTCTTCTTTATATTCCTATTTTCTTTTCTTTCTTTCTAAATTTTCGGGTGTTACAATTCCTCCCCCTTACATAGGTTTTGTCCCTAAAACTGGTCACTCCTCAAACAGTTGTGGATGATGCTATCTCATCTCGTCCTCATTCTCTCACGTAGACTCGGATCCCTTCTTGTGCCTCCACTGTACTCACACTCGTGGAACTACTTTATTCCGTAACCTCTTCTCTTTTCGATCAGTGATTGCCGCCGGTTGCTCTACGTAATTGAGTCGTTCATCCACTTCAATGGCCCCCAGTCGTACAATTATATCTTCTTCAGCTAGGTACTTTCTCAGAAGAGATACATGGAATGTTGGATGAATCTCACCTAACTCATTGGGTAGCTCTAACCTATAAACCACCTCTCCTACTCGAGCAAAGATTCCGAAAGATCCTATATACCTTGGGCTCAGCTTACCCCGCTTTTTGAACTAAATGATCCCCTTCCAAGGTAAAACCTTCAGCATAACTATATCACCTACCTTGAATTCAATCGGTCTATGCCTCTTGTCAACATAGGACTTTTGTGTATCTTTTACCGTCTTCATAATGGCCTAGATCTTCCTAACTTTTCAGTCATAGCCTCGATCACTTCAATTCTCCCTAACTCCTTCTGTCCAATGTCACCCCAATATACGGCCGTTCTACACTTCCTACCGTATAGCATCTCATATGGTGGCATACCAATGCTGGCATGATAATTGTTGTTGTATGAGAATTCAGCTGACGATTAGTGTCCATCCCAACTTCCTTCAAAACCAATGACGCATGCCTAGAGCATATCCTCAAGCTTCTGTATAGTTCTCTCTGACTGATCATCCGTCTGAGGAAGATAAGCGGTACTAATATGCAACCTCATCCCTATCGCATCATTAAATCTCTTCCAAAACCTGTATGTAAACTGAGTGTCACGGTCAGACACAATAGATACTGGTACACCATGACACGTCACAATCTATTTGATGAAAAGATCCGCCAATCTCTCAGATGAATATGTCTCGTGAATTGGTAGAAAGTGAGCACTCTTCATCAAACGGTCAACTATCAACCATATAGCACCGTAGCCCCTTGCCGTACACGGTAACTTCATAATAAAATCCATGGTGATGTGCTCCTATTTCCACTCAGGTATATCCAAAGGTTGGATCTTCCCGGATGGCTTCTGATGCTCAGCATTCACTTGCAAGCAAGGCAATTACTCACATACTCCGCTACCTCACGCTTCATACCTGGCCACGAGTAATCATTTTTCACGTAATGATAGGTACTAAGGAACATCAATAACATAACACAAACATGCATATCTTGAACAAGCATAAACGACCAAAATATTCCAGAGCTTAATCATTAATTTCTATTTACCGTGATTTCAAAAAATAATCCTAAGTCAACTTAGGCGCATGAGCACTATGTAGGCACAAGAACACTATGTATTTACAGTTTGGCTGAACAAATTGTGAGACAGTGTCTACAGTTTGGCGATGATGCTGACACTACTCAAGAACTTAAAGATGAGGAGATCATGACCTTCTTCTCCAATATTGGTATGAAGGAGGGTATGAAGGAAAACAAATAGTGAAAGGGTTGGTGGACTTACAGTGGAGATTCTTAATTTCAAAAATAATTCTAATGGATATTCTATTCTATTTATAGGCTGATATAAAGCCTGTATAAAAAGGCTAAACTACCCTGATAACATTATCAAAATACTAGTCTAGTTACAAAGGTCTTCATCCGTATTAGTTATTGAACATCCGCATTAACTAATGCGGATGCCTTGGGCTTCCTCAACATTTCTTGTTTTGTCTTCAGCATTAAGTGTTTGGTCATCAACATTGACTAATGCGGATGAACAAACACTTGTCAGCATTTCTTTGTGTATCCGCATTGTTTAATACGTATGAACAAATGCTTATCCGCATATGTTCTGGCTGTCCACATTTTTATATGCGGAAGAACAAATAGTTGTCAGCATTTGTTCTTTGGCTATCCGCATATACAAATGCGAATAGCCAACAATTAGTTTTCTGATCTTCACCCGTATTTCTTCTTGGACTTGTGGGATTTTGCCAACAAAACAACCATCAACCACCACCTGAATTAGCATGTATGATCCATTCAGGGTCCAACAATACTCCCCCTAAGGATTATACAGCCTAAGTACTTCAGGGGTTTGATGGTGGATGAGGTTGTGAAGATTCTACTAGATCTTCTGCAGCTGCTTAGACTGGTGATAGTGGAGCTGTACCTGGGTCTAGGAGAGCTAGATTCAAGATAGCTTTGATCATGTTGGAGAAATCTCTAGCCTCTTTCATCTCGTCTCTACTCAGAACATGAATCTTCATCTGGCTCAGGGCATGAACTGCTTCAATTGGCATCTTCCTCAGAGATACAGGTTCCCACACACTAACAGTGGATAACCCATCTCTATGAATCAGGAGAGATCCGTCAGCATCTACTTCAAGGTTTACAATCTTTCCCATGATAAGAGGAGTCTTCTTCTTCTTTCCCTGCTCTCTCTTGTGCTTAATCCAGTCATATGTCATCTTCATATTTTTAATGCACTTCAGTAAGAAATACATGCCAATCTCACCAAGCTTAATGTTGATTTCTTTGAACTGTCTAGAGAAGATGTAGTGGATATAAGATTCATCAAGAAGTCTCACTTCATATCCACTAAATCGATGGACTTCGGCCCCCTCTTTTCCTCCCCACTTCCTTTCAATTACCATCTCATAAGTCATTTCATCATAATAGACATTCGAGATTGGTATGGAAGTATGGGTGCCAGCCACCATCTTTTTCTTTAATGATTCAGTTGGTTTTATATTCATTTCAGGAAATACCAACTCTTCAGTCCTCTTAGCTTTTCTTTTCTTGTCTAGGGTATTTTGGAAAGTTTTCTCTTTCCTCAGGAAAATGGACTTTATTGATTGAAGCTCTTAGTTCTTTTGAAGATCTTTATTATCACTTCAAACTCATATCCCCTGGGCATGGCATGATGATTGATGAGCTCAAGTTCTGCTAGTTCCTTGAGAACATGAATCTGTAGGGAGTTCACCAAAGCATAGTACTTTGTGAAGAATTGCACCAACCAAGAGATCCTCTTGATCATGAACATATTCCAGTCACTGGAGAGATCCTCTTGATCATGAACATATTCCAGTCACTGTCATACTTCCAGGCGATGATCTTTACATCAGTCTTTCCCTCTGGAGCAGACACGCCCTGTATCATCTTTGAAGTGGTCAACCCCTCTTGAAGTTTTAATTAAGAGGGTTCAATGAACCATTCAGGATTTCTATTGAAGACGGGTGCCAAGATATCATGGCCTTTAGTTGTGAGCTGGACATCTTGAGCAGACACTCTAGATCTAGCTTTTCTCCCTACAACCTCTTCTTCTATATTTTTCATATTTTCTTCCTTTTCATTGATCATTTGGAGGATTGCAGCTCTGAGGGAGTTTGTCTTCGTATTACCCACTCTTCTTCTTGTGTATCCTTGTTTGGAGAGGTAATCCTTCATTTCCCTATCAATCATAGTATAAGGATCAGGATATAGAGCTTAAGGAGCTTCAGACTATCATGTGAGTGGAGTGGAGAATATGATGGGAGATTTGACTAATTGTCTTTCATATTTAGTCACATGAGTGGGATCAAGAAGTAGATTCATTTTCCTTACTTCTTCCAACATTGACTCATGAATCATCCCAAAAACTTCATCAGCATCATAACCGTGATTCACAGAAATATGGCATTGATCATTAAATCATTAGTTTATGCTTTTTACACCCTCTTTTCAACTGAGGATTTCACCTTTATAGGACTGTCTTTAACCACAGGTTCACCAACCCTTTCCACCATCTCCTTCTTCCAAATCAACGATATCAATCATCTCCTTCAATTATGCCTCAGCCCTTTCATGCTCTTTAAGAAATTCAGCTATTGCAGCTAGACTCCTTGGGTCATCTTTTTGCTTCTTCTTCACAGGCTCCTCTTCCTCTATTGGTCGTTTGCCCTTAGCCTTCTTAGACAAGTACTTTCCCTTCCTAGAGTAGGTGTGTACATAAGGTCTGGATGAGGATGGTGCAGTGGTTTCACTTGTTGTTAATGCTAGTTCTTCTGCTTGTTTTTCAACAGCTTCTTCTTCTTCTGTCAACTCTTCACATAGTTTTCTGATGAGCTCTTTTTGCTCTTTAGAAAGGGTGACTGTAGGAAAATCTTCATACTTAACTCTTTCTCCAACGGCACTGGAGATTAAGGAATCACCTCTATGTGTCCTGGAGGTCTTCGGTCCTTTACAAATTCCCAAAACTCATCATCAATGATGAATTCTCCAGTAGAATAACTGTTAAGCTCTTTGATGAGATCTATAAGCTCAGAGTCTTGCTTAATGGTTTTTGCATATTGTCCAGTTGAGTAGACAACCATGGCTAGTCTTGTTTCCTTTTCTGTTTCTGGTTCATCACCTTTTGTTTCTTGCTCCTCAGCTAACTCCTATATCTTAAACATTTCCAGTTCTGAGACCCTTTTCTGTAAAGTCTCATTTTCTCTGCTAAGATCAGTAATGAGATCAGATTGGATTTCAATCAAGCTTTCTTGTTCTTCCATAGCAAGTGTCTGTAGAGTGACAGTATCAGCATGCCCGCTGATTTCTTCTTTAGCTTTATAAAGCGCAGCCTTGAGTTCATCTATCTCTGTCTTTCTTGTTCTTTTCAGCCTCATGTCTTTCTTTGAGTTCTTCGATCTCCATTTCCTTCTCATCCAACATTTGAAGTCTATCTTGTATAATACCAAATCTTCTATTCAGTAGCTTTTCCATCCTTTCAACTTCAGCAATAGTTCAGTGATCATTTCATCCTTTTTATTAGGTTTGTTGGTTCCTGATTATGCAGAACTTTCAGAAGGACCTGCCTCGGATTAGGCTTGTTTCACTAGCAATCTCATGGTGTGACCCTCCTCATCCGGAGATGATTCGGAGTCATCTGAAGAGCTGGTAGATTCACCAGACTCTATAGATTCAGTAGCAGTTGGAGAAGTGTGTGGTGGGGTAAAATAAGCAGGAGACATATGCGGGGACTGAATAGGTGATGGTCTGAATGGAGAAGTAATTTCATCTTCTTGAACAAAAGGTCCTGTGTGAAGATCACCACGTGCATCAACATGTGGTGACACAGTCCTTTGTTCATCTTGTGTTTCATCTATATGCTTATCAAGATGTTGTTGATCTGGATCAGCTTGTTTTTCTTCTTCATGGGCTTGCTCATCAGCTCGAGCTATATCTTCTGGTTATTTTTGTTGGTTGATCTTCTCTAACATCCAAAGAAGCAATGGAAAGAATGTCCCACTATAGAAACTCCTTGGATCCCTCTTCTTGATGTACTTATAGGACTTGGCATTATAATAGGGGATGTACATTACAGGTCCTACAGGTACCAGTTGGGGAAATGCTTCATTGATGAGGCATTGTAGGAATCGTGGATACATAAGGAACATATGTCTTCTTCCCACATAATTTTTAGACACAATGCCATTAAACACATAGGCAGACATGTTGAATGGCCTGTTAGTGCGCTGAGCACATATAGCACATGACGTAGTAACAGGGATATCATTCCATCCTTTCTTTCTTTTGGATAGACAGTCTTGGAATAAGTGCATTAAGAATCTCCACTGTAAGCCCACCAACCCTTTCACTATTTGTTTTCCTTCATACCCTCCTTCATACCAATATTGGAGAAGAAGGTCATGATCTCCTCATCTTTAAGTTCTTGAGTTGTGTCAGCATCATCGCCAAACTGTAGGCACTGTCTCACAATTTGTTCAGTGATGGAAAGGGTGTGATCATTAGTGATTCTTCCAGATAAAGTCTTGATGCCATCAATCTCTGTCACTTTAGCAGTACTCCAAAATGATCTTATGAAGTTCTCATAGACAATAGGTCTCACAGTAATAGCATGAGAGATTCTAGTGGTAAATATAAATCTGATCATGTCTCTGAGTCCTTCAGCTTCAGGGACATCATGGTCAAGACATCCACTAACATTATGGAGTTTAGTCCATGTGATATTTTCCATTAGCTTCTACACAAGATACATATGAGTTAGTACTTGAAAAGCAATCATTGTAAGAACCCATTCCCGGCACCTCATAGTTGGTCATTCATAGAACTAAACATACATATTATTATACATTTCATAAAATATCATAGCGGAAGCCAGTAACAAAAACCATTCATTTTATTAATAATTACTGTTGTTATGCAATACAACATTGTTTAAACTACAAAAGAACACTTTCATTGATTGCATTACAAAATAACAATAATAACATGCGTGAATAGATGCCAGTCTTGCCCTGCCAGGTAGCCTCCCTGCTTGCCATCTTCAGCAACTTTTACCTGCCAACTAAAAATGCATAAAAGTTAGCGTTGCTGAGCGAGTTCTAATTTTATAAGTATCAAAATACTTTATACGTTTCATATATAAAGATACTCTTTCCCACAAAACACTTTCTTTACTATCACATATGTTCATTCGTGTAACACCCGAAAGTTTGACTTTTTGATAGGTTGTGCGACTGAGCCTCAGTCGCCTGGGATTTATGTGACTGGAGGTTCAACCGCATGCTATTCGGCCGATTGAAGCTCAACCGTACGATTGGAGTTCAACCGCCCGAATGAAGGAAGAACCGCAAGGAACACATGCGACTGGGGTCCAATCGCATGGTGTTCATGCGACTGAATGTCCAGTCGCCCCTGGACCAGACGCGACTGAGCTGTGGGTATAAAAGAGGAGCAGCTTTCATTCTCCTCCCAACACTTGCATATTTCAGTCGGGAAAGAGAGCAGAGGGCGAACGAGAGCAGAGACGAAAGAGGGAAAGTGTTGACCGAGCTCCGGATTTGTCGTGAGGCTAGCCAAATCGAAGCTCATCAACTCCTACCTGTTAATGTGAGTTCTAGAACCCCTCATTTACATGTTTTCTAACGATTTTGGGGCTGGAAACACATAGAAACCCTATTTTGAAATAGTGTAAGTTTGACCCATTTGGGTAAATCTTGAGTAATATGTTTATCGTAAGAATTAGGACTTGTATATGCGTGTATGATGTCCTAGTATGAATCCCTAAGGCTTGGGAGGGTCAATTTGGGCTGAAAATGGGTTTATGATGAGTTTGGGTGCGTTGGTTCGCGACTACTGTTCATGAAGAACTCCAGTCGCTGCCCAGTTAGGGTTATGCGACTGAAGGGCCATTCTGCCGAATGAGGATTAGTTGATGTCCAATCGCACGATTGAGGCTCAGACGCACGATTGAGCCTCAGTCGCACGATGGGCTATGCGATTGGGGGTTTCGGTCGCATAGGCCCAATCGCAGGGTAGTTCAGTCGTACGGTAAGAGTTAGTCGCATATAACCCTGTCGCATAGTGTCTAGTCGTACGGAAGGAAGTCCAGTCGCACGATTGTATGCACATTCGTATGACAGCCTAATCGCACTGTCCAGTCGCATGGAGGACATGCGACTGAGATAGGTTCAGTCGCCCGTACAGGGCTGATGTGAATGTATAGAGAAGTGTATGTATGATGTATGTATGTTAAGCATGATGTGACCATGATAGATGGTAAATACTGATGATTTGTAAATACTTATGTTCCTTATGTAAATGTATGTTATCTTTTAATAACTTTACGTGAATGAATGAAAGAATGAAAAGAATGTATTAAGAACGTAAAGTGAAAGATAAGTAAAGAAGGAACATGATGAACGAATGCATGCATTAACGAATGAATGAATGAATGTAAGTAAGGCTTGCAAGCAAATGAAAGGAGGTGCACACCCCTGGCAGGTGTTAGCTCAACGGTGTGCGGGTTAGCTACCCCGAAGGATGCACATCGGGGTCAGTCTTTGTGATTGACCAGAAGTATGTATGGGATCATTGCCGCTTACCCTAGGTGACTGGATCAGCATTAGTGCACAACGTTCGTGATTGATCATCACAGGTCCAGCACCCGCATTTGTGCACAACGTTCGGGGTATAGCATATGGCATTGATCCAGAAGTAAAGTGAAAAGATAAGTGGTGCATGTACCTACCCTAGGTGACTGGATCAGCATTTGTGCACAACGTTCGTGGTTGATTACCACAGGTCCAGCACCAGTAGTATGTATGATGTAAAGGGGTATTGTACATGTCACCGAATGTAAAGAATGTTCGAACAAACGTAATGAATGTATGAATGAATGAAATAAATGTTCGAACGGAAGAAATGAAAGTATGTAAAGTATGTACGTATGAAAGTGAACGAGAATGATGTCTAGTACACGATTGAATGATTAATGAACGAATGATAAAGATAATAATAAGAGTTCCTGCAGTTGGAGGCGGGAACGATGACCCACCAACAATACACAACCAAGTTTAACGACATGGCACGGTTGGTGCCAGAGCAAGTGACGCCGGTGTCTCGCAAGATTAACCGGTATATTCAGGGGTTGCCAGCCGAAATTCGTTGGCATTTGATTTCCGCTCGACCGAGTACTTTCAGGTCGGCGGTGGATTTAGCTGGGAGGTTGTTCGATGAACGAGCTGCATTGGTGAAGGCAGAGGGTAGTAAAAAGGGAAGTGATGAGAGGAAGTGGCAGGGAAAGAGGTTGGGTCGAGGTGATACTTCGACAAGCAGCAACAAGGCACGAGTTGATGATCGCCGTGTGGTTGCGTCAAGTACGGGGTCGAGAAAGTGTGGGAAATGTGGGAGAGAGCACGGTGGTGAGTGCAGATGGGGGCTGAATGTTTGTTTTAAGTGTGGAAATCCAGGTCATATGGGAAAGAATGTAAGGGCTTGAAGTGCTTTAACTGCGGGGAAAGTGGTCATATGAACAAAGATTGCAAGAAGCTGAGATCTGAGGGTTCCGGTGTGAAGAAGGCAGTAGGCGAAGGGTCGAGAGCAAGCACCAGAGCATTCACGATGACGCAGGAAGAGGCTAGGACGGACCCTGATGTCGTGTCCGGTACGTTTGTGGTGAACCAAACTTTAGCCTCAGTATTATTTGATTCGGGTGCCAGTAGGAGTTTTATTTCTGCTGCTTTTTGTGCCAAATTGCCCGTTAGTAGTAGACGTGTGGATGTGCCGTTTGATGTAGAGACTGCTATAGGAAAAACCACCCGAATTTCTAAGGTAATTGAGGGTTGCGATGTAGAACTGGAGGGTCACAAATTCCCAGTTAAACCATTTGCGATGACGTTAGGCGGTTTCGATTTGGTGCTTGGGATGGATTGGTTGGCAGATCATGAGGCGAACATTGTGTGTAGCAAGAAGATGATCAGTTTGACAGCGCCCAACGGTAGTCCAGTGACAGTTTATGGTGATCGGGTTACTATGATTCCGAAGGTGATCTCAATGGCAGTGGCGGGGAAATGTATGAGGCGCGGATGCAACGCCTTTTTATGTTATGTAAAGGATGTAGAAAAGCCAACACCACAACTATCCGATGTTCCGGTTGTGTGTGAGTTCCCAGACGTGTTCCCGAAAGACTTATCGGGATTGCCACCTGACAGAGAGATCGAGTTCCAGATTGATTTGATACCAGGCGCCAAACCTGGTTCCAAAGCACCATACCGATTGGCCCCGACAGAGATGAAAGAGTTGATGGAGCAGTTACAAGAGCTGCTGGATAAGGGGTTTATTAGACCGAGTATCTCACCTTGGGGTGCTCCGGTCCTGTTTGTAAAGAAGAAGGATGGTAGTATGAGGATGTGCATCGACTACCGCGAGCTGAATAAGCTGACAGTAAAGAACAGATACCCCTTGCCGAGGATCGACGACTTGTTTGATCAACTTCAGGGTGTTAGTTGGTTTTCACGGATAGATCTTTGATCAGGCTACCATCAACTGAAGGTGAAGGAGCAGGATATCCCTAAAACAGCTTTTCGTACGCGCTACGGTCACTACGAGTTCCTCGTCATGTCATTTGGGTTGACCAATGCACCAGCTGCTTTTATGGACCTAATGAATAGGGTGTGCCGGCCGATGTTGGACAAATCGGTGATTGTATTCATTGATGACATCTTGATTTATTCGAAGAACGAGACTGAGCATGCCGGTCACATTCGCGAAGTTCTGGAGACGTTGAGAAGGGAGAAATTGTATGCAAAATTCTCCAAGTGCGCATTTTGGTTGCGTGAGGTCCAATTCTTGGGTCACGTGGTAAATCCGGATGGGATTTTGGTTGATCCGGCGAAGGTGGAGGCAGTAATGCAATGGAAGTCTCCGAAGACGCCGTCCGAGATCCGTAGTTTCTTGGGTTTGGCGGGTTACTACAGAAGGTTCATCCAGGACTTTTCCAAAATTTCTTCTCCACTGACAAAGTTGACCCGGAAGGATGTGAAATTTGTATGGGGTCAAGCTCAGGAAAAGGCGTTCGAGGAACTGAAGACAAGATTGACCCAAGCTCCAGTATTGGCACTACCCGATGGGAGTGAAGACTTAGTGGTTTATTCCGATGCCTCCTACTCGGGGTTGGGGGTGTGTATTAATGCAAAGGGGAAAGGTGATAGCCTATGCATCCCGACAGCTAAAAGTTCATGAGGTTAATTACCCTACTCATGACTTGGAGCTAGCAGCTGTGGTTTTCGCGTTGAAGATTTGGCGGCACTATTTGTACGGGACGAAGTGCACCATCTTCACGGACCACAAGAGCTTGAAGTACTTCTTCGAGCAGAAGGATCTAAACATGAGACAGAGGCGGTAGTTAGAGCTGATAAAAGATTATGATTGTGAGATCCATTACCACCCGGGTAAAGCCAACGTGGTGGCTGATGCCCTTAGCCGAAAGGAGAGGCCCTAGCCAATTCGGGTGAAGGCGTACCAGCTAATCATGACCTCCGACGTGATGAAACAAGTCAGAGAGTTCCAGGATGAAGCACTGAAAGAGGATCATCTAAACTCTGAACGAATGAAAGGTCTGGTCGCAGAACTGGGTGAAAACACGTGTGGTGCCAAGACTCAATTTGGGCGAGTGTGGATTCCTCGATTCGGGGATCTACGTATGAAGAACATGGATGAAGCCCATAAAACTCGATACTCCATTCATCCCGGTGCTACCAAGATGTACCAAGACATGAAGAAAGATTATTGGTGGCCGGGTATGAAACGTGATGTGGTGGAGTATGTGAGTAAATGCCTCACGTGTTTGCAAGTAAAGGCAGAGCACCAGAAGCCGTATGGAAAGATTCAACCGTTGGACATACCGGAATGGAAGTGGGAGCACATCACCATGGATTTTATCACAAAGCTGCCACGTACCCCGAAAGGGTATGATACGATCTGGGTGATTGTGGATCGATTGACGAAGAGTGCTCACTTCTTACCGATGCGCGAGACATATTCGTCCGAAAGGTTGGCCGATCTTTTCATCAAAGAGATTGTGACTCGTCATGGTGTACCGGTGTCGATTGTGTCTGATCGCGACACCCGGTTTACATCCAAATTTTGGAAGAAATTCCACGATGCTATGGGGACGAGGTTGCATATTAGCACGGCTTATCACCCTCAAACTGATGGTCAGTCGGAAAGGACCATTCAGACTTTGGAGGACATGTTCCGAGCATGTGTTATTGACTTTGGGGGAAGTTGGGATGACCACCTACCGTTAGCTGAATTCTCGTACAACAACAGTTATCATGCCAGTATCGGCATGCCACCCTATGAGATGTTATACGGTAGGAGATGCAGAACACCCGTCTGTTGGGGTGAAATTGGTCAGAAAGAATTGGGAAGCGTCGAAGTGGTCGAGGCTACGACTGAAAAGCTCGAAAGAATTAAAGCTTATATGAAGGCAGCCAAAGACCGACAGAAATCTTATGCCGACAAACGACGCAGGCCGATTGAGTTCCAGGTGGGAGACCGGTTATGTTGAAGGTCTCGCCTTGGAAAGGAATCATCCGATTCCGGAAGCGGGGTAAGTTGAGTCCGCGGTATATAGGCCCTTTCCAAATCATTGCTCGAGTAGGAGAGGTGGCCTATAAGTTGGATCTACCAGATGAACTAAGTGGAATCCACCCGACTTTCCACGTGTCTCATCTGAGGAAATGTTTGGCGGACGAGGACATGGTCGTTCCACTGGGGGACATCGAGGTAGACGAACGGCTCAATTATGTAGAGCAACCAGTGGCGATCATCGATCGCAAAGAGAAGAGGTTAAGGAATAAAGTGGTTCCCCTTGTGCGTGTACAGTGGCGGCACAGGAAGGGATCCGAGTCAACGTGGGAAACTGAAGAAGAAATGAGGCAGCATTACCCACGATTGTTCGAAGAATAACAGGTTTCGGGGACGAAACCTAAAATAAGGGGGGTGGACTTGTAACACCCGAAAGTTTGACTTTTTGATAGATTGTGCGACTGAGCCTCAGTCGCCTGGGATTTATGCGACTGGAGGTTCAACCGCATGCTATTCGGCCGATTGAAGCTCAACCGTACGATTGGAGTTCAACCGCCCGAATGAAGGAAGAACCGCATGGAACACATGCGACTGGGGTCCAATCGCATGGTGTTCATGCGACTAAAGGTCCAGTCGCCCCTGGACCAGACGCGACTGAGCTGTGGGTATAAAAGAGGAGCAGCTTTTATTCTCCTCCCAACACTTGCATATTTCAGTCGGGAAAGAGAGCAGAGGGCGAACGAGAGAAGAGAAGAAAGAGGGAAAGTGCTGACCGAGCTCCGGATTTGTCGTGAGGCTAGCCAAATCGAAGCTCATCAACTCCTACCTGTTAATGTGAGTTCTAGAACCCCTCATTTACATGTTTTCTAACGATTTTGGGGCTGGAAACACATAGAAACCCTATTTTTGAAATAGTGTAAGTTTGACCCATTTGGGTAAATCTTGAGTAATATGTTTATAGTAAGAATTAGGACTTGTATATGCGTGTATGATGTCCTAGTATGAATCCCTAAGGCTTGGGAGGGTCAATTTGGGCTGAAAATGGGTTTATGATGAGTTTGGGTGCGTTGGTTCGCGACTGCTATTCATGAAGAACTCCAGTCGCTGCCCAGTTAGGGTTATGCGACTGAAGGGCCATTCGGCCGAATGAGGATTAGTTGATGTCCAATCGCACGATTGAGGCTCAGACGCACGATTGAGCCTCAGTCGCACGATGGGCTATGCGATTGGGGGTTTCGGTCGCATAGGTCCAATCGCAGGGTAGTTCAGTCGTACGGTTAAGAGTTAGTCGCATATAACCCTGTCGCATAGTGTCTAGTCGTACGGAAGGAAGTCCAGTCGCACGATTGTATGCCCATTCACATGACAGCCCAATCGCACGGTCCAGTCGCATGGAGGACATGCGACTGAGATAGGTTCAGTCGCCCGTACAGGGCTGATGTGAATGTATAAAGAAGTGTATGTATGATGTATGTATGTTAAGCATGATGTGACCATGATAGATGGTAAATACTGATGATTTGTAAATACTTATGTTCCTTATGTAAATGTATGTTATCTTTTAATAACTTTACGTGAATGAATGAAAGAATGAAAAGAATGTATTAAGAACGTAAAGTGAAAGATAAGTAAAGAAGGAACATGATGAACGAATGCATGCATTAACGAATGAATGAATGAATGTAAGTAAGGCTTGCAAGCAAATGAAAGGAGGTGCACACCCCTGGCAGGTGTTAGCTCAACGGTGTGCGGGTTAGCTACCCCGAAGGATGCACATCGGGGTCAGTCTTTGTGATTGACCAGAAGTATGTATGGGATCCTTGCCGCTTACCCTAGGTGACTGGATCAGCATTAGTGCACAACGTTCGTGATTGATCATCACAGGTCCAGCACCCGCATTTGTGCACAACGTTCGGGGTATAGCATATGGCATTGATCCAGAAGTAAAGTGAAAAGATAAGTGGTGCATGTACCTACCCTAGGTGACTGGATCAGCATTTGTGCACAACGTTCGTGGTTGATTACCACAGGTCCAGCACCAGTAGTATGTATGATGTAAAGGGGTATTGTACATGTCACCGAATGTAAAGAATGTTCGAACAAACGTAATGAATGTATGAATGAATGAAATAAACGTTCGAACGGAAGAAATGAAAGTATGTAAAGTATGTACGTATGAAAGTGAACGAGAATGATGTCTAGTACACGATTGAATGATTAATGAACGAATGATGAAGATAATAATAATATTATCTACGTGTACGTATGCTGTGTGAGCACATGTATGTAAGAACAGTTATAAAGAATGAAAGTATGTTTTATTATAAAACTAGAACTCACTCAGCAACGCTGACTTTTTATGTGTTTTCAGTTGGCAGGTAGTGTTGCTGAGGATGGCACGAGGCGGCTACTCAGCTCTTTTGGAATGGCATTCTCCATTTGATAATGCTGCAACGTCATGTGTTGTGGGCCCGTAACGCACGCAACACATCATGTTGCATGCAAGTGTGAGATTTCTTAAGAATCCTGATAAACGGGATTACTTAAGGAATCTTTTTTATGATCCAAAAGATATTTTTGAACTTAATATCTTCTATTAGAGGTCACTGTTTAGGACCATTTTGTACATAGATAAGATGAAATCTTTTGTAGTAAAGCTAGACAATGATGTAAAAGCTTTTATGATGAAATGAGAATGACTTTTATTAATTCCGCTGCGTTATTCCCTTATGTTTATTTTAAATGTATGTTTTATGTGTGATGACGACCAACTGTGAGGTGCCCGGTGAGCGGGGCCTTACAATTCGTTATTACTCGTTTCGTACTTTATCCTTATCTTTTGTTAACGTTCGTCTCGTACTTTATCACTATCTTTCGTTAACGTTCATTTTGTACTTTATCACTTCGTTCGTTTCATACTTTATTATCTTGCTCGTTTCGTACTTATTCTAGATCCTATCAGGCTTTTCCCCCATTGCAGTCCTAAACCGCCATTCCGAGCACGAAGCACTTTGACCAATTGGCACGAAGCCCTTGGCCTGAAGCCACCATTCTAGGCACATAGCCCAGTTACTAACTAGCACAAAGCCGTATCATATCTTGGCATAAAGCCCAGCGTTGAATGACAAGGATCCCGTTTTGCATTATGGGTTCAATCACCTAGGCTGATCCCCCTGTATGTGAACCCTCATGGGTTAAAATCACACGTTATAACACACAGTTGAGCGACCAACTCACAAAGAGTTGTAATCGTTCTTTCTTTCTGCTTACAAGCGTTTTCTTTCTTTCATTACATTTCACTTTTCATCTTTGTTATCTTTCTCTTTATTACTATATACTTTATGTTCATTCACTCATTCGTCACAGTACGTAAAGTAGTAACATAATACTTAACATATATTATATTACAATATAAATCAGTTTTGAAAACTAATAACAGATAACAACTCATATACATATGCATATCATACATTCATCATAATATCATGCATATACTATTCATAAACCCTGACTTATTCATGCTTCGAATAGTCCAAAACAGCCCACAAGTGAAACTAGGGTCAAACCCTAAACTTCTGTTTTTCCTCAAAATTTAGAAAAATTTTCTAAGTGTTGGGCGCATGGGAACTATTTGGGCGCATCAGCCCTGTTTGGGCGTTTCTCAACTATGTAGGCATTCGGCCTACACTTAATCACTTTAACACTTAGGCGCATGAGCCTGTTGGGCTCATGGGCGCTATTTGGGCGCTTCATCTTACACTTAGAATTTCTAAGGAAAATCTAGGCGCATGAGCTACTATTTAGGTGCATCACCTTACTTAAAACATTTCTAAGGAAAATACTAGGCGCATGGGCTACTGTTTGGGCGCATCATCTCATACTTAGTCTTTTAGGCCTATTATTCAGGCGCATGGGCCCTGTTTGGGTGCATGAACACCATTACATAAGTTTCTAACACATTTTTTAGTCCCAAACAAAGTCTTAACATGTTCTTAACTTATACTTACCCGTCTTAGCATCATCATAACATATACAACCATAAACTACCAACATACAAACATATACTCATACGATCATACATCTAACTTTTTAATAAAATCGTTTACATGCATTTTTGGCCCTAAAAATTGTAAAATAAGTAAAACATGAGTTCTAGAAACTCACCTCTTGCAACTTCCAAGCACAACTCTCTCCAAGTCAAAAAATCTTGATGTTTCTAACGTCTAAACACCAAGAACACATACCCAAATCCATATAGACATATAAGAACATATATAATTTGGTTACATGGTCAAAACACATCAAAACCGAACCCAATTATGCGAAATCGGCTTACCTTGGCCGAATTTTGCAGCTTTCTCTCTCTAGAACTCGAAATCTGCTCTTTCTTCTTCTTCCTTTTTGTCGACCAAAAAGCAGGTTGATGTACACATATATGGGCGACCATACCTTTTTTATATATTTTAATATTTGGCTTTGTCCTTTTACACTTAGCCCCCTTTACTTTGGCTGCTTTTCACTAAAACAAAAGATGCATAGGTCTTCTTCTGGGTGTTACAAGTCCACCCCCTTAAAGAGGTTTTGTCCCTAAAACTCATTATTCCTTAACTAACTATGGGTAATCCCGTCTCATCTCTTCCTTAGTCTCCCACGTGTCCGAACCCAGACTATGCTTCCACTTCACTCGCACCAGTGGAACCACTTTATTCCTCAATCTTTTTTCCTTCCGATCAATGATTGCCACTGGCTGCTCTATATAATTGAGCCGTTCATCCACTTCAATATCATCCAATGGTACAATCATATCTTCATCCGCTAAGCACTTTCTCAAATGAGATACATGGAATGTTGGATGAATTCCACTTAACTCGTTTGGAAATTCTAACACATAGGCCACCTCTCCTACTCGTACGATGATTCGGAACGGTCCTATAAACCTCAAGCTCAGCTTACCTCGCTTTTGGAACCGGATGACTCCTTTCCAAGGTGAGACCTTCAACATAACTCGGTTGCCCACCTTGAATTCGATCGGTATACACCTCTTGTCGGCGTACGACTTTTGTCTATCTTTCGCTGCTTTCATGAAAGCGTTAATCTTCTCTAACTTCTCAGTTGTGGCCTTGATCACGTCAATGCTCCCCAACTCTTTCTGCCCAATATCACCCCAACATACGGGTGTCCTACATCTCCTTCCGTATAGCATCTCGTAAGGTAGCATGTCAATGCTGGCATGAAAACTGTTATTATATGAGAATTCTGTTTGTCAAACCCCCGGGCCCAGGTAGGGTGGGACGTCACAGATTAGCAACAACATACATGGCAGCGGAAACAAACCAATATACGAGCTGAAAGGGAGAGAACATCACATGGCATTTAAAGTATTAAAAGACAACGGGCTGGAAACAGATCCAACCCCAAATGTTTACATGTTTCAACACAAGTTAAATAGTCATTGTATCAAAAGTATTCAAGTCCTAAATTTGGTCACACAAACAATGCCATGGTCTCGGGGTTGAGTCTAAGTCATCCATAAGCTAATAGTCTTCACGGGTTACCTGAAACATGCTCAAAAGAAAAGAGTGTCAATTAAAAAGTTGGTGAATTCAAGTGCTTAAAGTTTCAAAACAAATAAAAGGAACTACAAAAGTCCACAGTAAAGATTTTAGAATCCGGTGTGATAGTTTATAAAAATCCCATTCGATTTTAATAACATCGTTTTTAGTATCAGTCACTGTGGGGTATCACAATCAACCCCGCACTTGGTCCCCGGTTGGCCACTTCTAAACTTGTGTTTAGCCGGATATTCCCGTAGGAAAGGACCAAGCCTTAGAATAGTGAACCATTCCTGCTAGGATGGTTCACCATAGTATCTTACTCAAAACTTGTTACATGCCACAAATGACCCCTCAGGATCTCAGTGGGGTACCTCCCTATGGCGGGAGCCACTATGCATGGGGGATTCCCCAAATAGATCTATTCACGTAAAAACAAGGGGTTCACAAAAGAATTAATGATTATGACTAAAGTATCAGCAGGTATCCAAAAAGACCCACATACAAGCATTAAGTAAGCACAATCATAGGTCATAAAACAGAAGATCATGCAAAACAGTAAACAGTATCACACATAAGAGTTTCAGTCTAAAAGGAGCATGCTTCATCCCTAAAACAAAAGTAAAAAGGGGGAACACGAGAACTCACCTTAGATATCAAGCAAATTGAAATTCTTCGCGTGCCGGGAATAGCTCAAGTCTAGCACCCTAATATGAATATATTAAGTGATTAGCTACTGCTCTAAACCTATTTAAGGAGCAACAATAGTGCCTAAGACTTAAATAGACGGTTTCGGTTTTGATTCGATTAGGTTTGCGTAAAAAGTTTCCTTTTAAGGAAAGTCAAGGTTTTTCATGGAATCAAAGGTTTCTACCTTACTAGACGAGGGATATATAGTAATTATGCCATTTAAGGGGGCAAATGCACTTATGGAAGTCGGTTACGAAGTTTTGCAAAATTTACAGTTTTGCCCCTGAAGTTTCAAAGTTGACAATTTCTACCCTTAAGTTTGGTTTCTTGCATTAAGTGTCCTCTATCCTTAAAAATCAGGTTCAAGACCTTAATTCAACTTAGTTCTAAGGACTTATTACCAAAATTTCAGTTTATAGGCTTGGTTTCTAAAATACGCGTTCAACGTTGCCGGTGACGGTAAAACCGAATGGTTTAAAATGGTTATTTATGAGTTTTCACCTTTTTGGAGTCTAAGTCCAGTAGCTATTTCTTAAAATCATTTTTATGAGTTTCAAACCTTTTAGATTATAAAAATTTGTCTCTAAAAGTGGAAAGGCTCGTTTTTACGTTTAAACCGTTAAAACGCGTTTTTAGTCGGGTTTGACCATTTTAAAGGCTTGTTTGACCAACCATTTGACTTTTGAGGTTATTTTATCTATTAACCTACTGGAAAGTGATGATTTTTATAAGTTGTAACATTTAACCCATTTATCTTAGATTTTCCTTAAAAACGTCTTTTGGTTTACACCCGGTTTCACTAAAAATCCGTTTAAATTATCTATTGACCACTAAAACTTTTCATTGACTCCAGAACACTTTATTTATCCATTTAGAACCTGGAATTCTCTTTAAAACGTTTATGGTCCATGTTTTCATATTTTTAAGTCATTTTAACACGTTTTCGGGTCCCGAAAGTGACCAAACTAGGCCTAAACACATTATGTCCTTTGTTCCAGAGGTCATGCCATGTTATTAAGCTTAATATACACCAAAAACTACTGAAATAACAGTCCCAATCGTTGCCTAGTTGTTCTATACATCCATGGACTTTAAAACATGTAGAAAGTGTCATAAATGACCATTACACTTGTGTAAATCCTTGTAACTTGAGTTTAACCATTACTAAACTTTATCTAACTTAAAAATCAGATTATTAGGGTGTCTTGAAATTTATTTTGAGCAGATTACAACCCTTGTCTAAGAGGGTTTTCAAGAAATGTCTAAAGGAAGTTGTTACTAGTAGAAGGAGTGACTATTCGAGGTGTAAAGCATGTTTGTACCATATGTAGGTGGTGTACACCCTTGGAGACATCAAAAACAGGTTGTTGTTAGTCTTAAAACCAATTTTTATGCAGGTTAAACTTTTGGTTACGAGGGGTTACAAGATTCACAAGTGCATGGTGACAAAAACACCAAAAAGAGGGTTTTCAAGGGGTAAATCGGATTCTACCCCTTGGAATGAGCATTATAACGTGTGGTATACGTTCAAGAACGTGGGGAAATCCTCAAGAACAAAGAGAGGGTGAGATGTTTCTGCTACAACAAGAAAAAGATAGGTTTTTAGGTGAAAAATGAAGACAATCTCAAGAAATGACCAAAACCGACATAGTGAGCTTACACACGATGTATCTTGCGGTTTAAGAGGTGTAGAACGTCGTGGATGGTTGGAATCTTCTTGGATGAGGCTGGAGAAGTCGAACACAAGCTGGAAACCTCATGCTTTGCACGTTCCAAGCTTCAAAACATCACCAAAAGTCGCCTTACTCGCGATTTGCTGCTGGCCGATGGTTGTTCTTGTTGTTGCTCATGGTTTTGGGGCTGAAAAATGGAGAGAATGGAGAGGAATTTTGAGAGGGAGGAGAGTTCTCAGCTTAGATTTTCGAAAATGAGAGGAGGAGAGAAGGAGAGAATAAAGGAGTGGTCTTGCAATGCATGAAACTTGATTGGTGCATATGGTGGTGTAGTATGGGGAAGAAAGCAAGAGATTCTATTGGGGGAGAGGGGGGCGCCGATTTTTGTCCTCTTGTGGGCATTTTTCTTTTAATTTTTAATGTATATTAATATTATGTGGTATTAGTTTGTTGTGTAGTGTAGTATTTTGGATGATAAGTTTTAGTTAGTTGACTAAGTGTTATGCATGATAGTGCATGCTTAAATCCGAAAATTTCAAGTGTGTGTCCACATATACTTTTAATTGTTTTAATTGATATTGTATATCCTACTTAGGGTGACTAATTAATATTCCCGGGCACTAATTTTTCTAAAAGACAAGGCTTAAAATGACTAAATTCATGTAAATCACATAGAATCATAAAAATTGATCATATAAAAATTAGTGATTCTAACACTCTTGATATAATTGAATTGTTTCCATTATTAGTACTTATAAGACGGGATATGATGCAATTAAATTAGGGTTTAGAATAGTGACCTTGGGACCGGTTGTCACATTCTCCCACCGTTTAGGAAATTTCGTCCTGAAATTTTAACATCGCTTAGTATTGGTACGGGTGGGTTTAAAGAGTTGCGGGTAGTTCTTCCTCATCTCGTCTTCACGTTCCCAAGTGAATTCCGGCCCTGGTCTCGAGTTCCATCTAACCTTAACCTTGGGTATGCGGCTTCGTCTGAGTTGCTTGACCAAGCGGTCCGTGATCTCTATAGGCTCTTCCATGAAGTTCAGCTTATCATTGATTCTTGTCTCCTTCAACGGTAGTTCCAAGGTTTTGTCTACCAGGAATTTCTTCAAGTTTGATACGTGGAAGGTGTCGTGTATATAACTCAATTTCTGAGGTAGTTTCAACTTGTAAGCCACAGGACCAATTCTTGCTAGTATTTCGAATGGTCCAATGTATCTTGGGCTTAACTTGCCTCTTTTTCCGAGCCTCACGGTTCCTTTCCACGGTGCTACCTTCAGCATTACCCTATCACCTATCTGAAACTCTAATGGTTTCCGTGTCAGCGTACTTCTTTTGACGATTTGCCTAGACGTTCATAGAGAGCCTCATACGGACTATCAGCATTGATACTTGACCGACATTTCCTACCATAGAGTCATACTTGATACTTGATGGTAACTAGATATAGGAGAACTCCACCAATGGAAGATGATTATCCCAGTTCACACCAAAATCAATTACGCATGCCCTCAGCATATCTTCTAGGGTTTGAATAGTCGTCTCGCTTTGGCTGTCAGTTTGCGGGTGGTACGCCGTACTTATGTCCAGACGGGTTCCTAAGGCTCGTTGAAGTGATATCCAGAAACGCGAAGTAAAACGACTATCATGATCGGAGATTATTGATAGTGGCACACCATGCCTAGCCACTATTTCATTGATATACAGTTGAGCCAGTCTTGACATGTCGTAGTCTTCCCGAATTGGTAAGAAGTGAGCTGATTTGGTAAGTCTATCCACTACTACCCAAATAGCATCACGACCCCTAGATGTTCTGGGTAACTTGGTAACAAAATCTAGCGTGACGTTATCCCATTTCCATTCTGGGATTTCTGGCTGCTGTAACGTCCCTGATGGTTTTTGATTCTCAGCTTTTACCATGGCACAGGTTAGACACTTACTGACATACATAGCGATTGATTTCTTGATTCTAGGCCACCAGAAAAGTTCCTTCAAATCCTGGTACATTTTATCACTCCCAGGGTGAACTGAATACCTAGATTTGTGAGCTTCATCGAGAATTGCCTCTCGAATTCCCCTATGCTTTGACACCCAAGTTCTCCCTTCGCACTTATACGTACCATCATTTCCTACTTCAAATCGCTTTTCCATTCCAGTTAATCCTTCTCCTACTAAATTTTCCTCCTTTAACGCTTCACCTTGAGCTTCTTTCAGCCTTGCGACTAGGTCTGTGTACACACTTATCCTTAAAGCTCGTACACGAAGAGGTTTTTCTCTCTCCTTTCTGCTCAAAGCATCTGCCACCACATTGGCCTTTCCAGGATGATAACGGATTTCACACTCATAGTCGTTTAACAGCTCAACCCATCTTCTTTGACGCATGTTTAGCATTTTCTTGTCGAAAATGTGTTGCAAACTTTGATGGTCAGTGTAAATGATACACTTCGTGCCATAGAGGTAGTGCCTCCACATTTTGAGAGCAAACACCACGGCACCTAATTCCAGGTCGTGCGTAGTATAGTTCTTCTCATGATCACTTAGCAGTCTAGATGCATAGGCAATGACCTTGTTGCGTTGCATTAGCACGCAACCTAACCCTTGACACGAGGCGTCACAATAAACTACGAAGTCTTCGACTCCTTCTGGAAGGACCAAAACAGGTGCACTGCATAGCTTTTCCTCAAGCGTCTCGAATGCTTCATCTTGCTCGGGTTCCCATACAAAGGCTTTGTCCTTCTTAGTCACTGCGGTCAATGGTTGCACAATGCGCGAGAAGTCCTTTATGAATCGTCGGTAGTATCCGGCCAATCCTAGGAATTGCCTAATCTCAGTGGGAGTCTCAGGAATCTTCCAATTCTTTATAGCTTCAATTTGGAAGGGTCAACTTGAATTCCATTCTTATTCACTACATGGCCCAAAAATTGGATCTCTCGCATCCAAAATTCACATTTAGAAAATTTGGCATATAGTTGTTCATTCTTGAGTAACTCAAGGATTAGTCTGAGATGCTTCTCGTGTTCTTCTTTATTACTGGAGTAGATCAGAATGTCATCGATGAACACAATCACAAACTTGTCAAGATATGGGCGGCATACACGGTTCATGAGATCCATGAATGCTGCTGGTGCATTAGTCAGTCCAAAGGGCATGACTAAGTACTCATAGTTCCCATACCTAGTTCGGAAGGCCGTTTTGGGTATGTCTTCTTCTCTTATCTTTAGTTGGTGGTAACCGGATCTCAAATCTATCTTGGAGAAGTAGCTTGCTCCTTGAAGTTGATCGAATAGGTCGTCTATCCTCGGGAGAGGGTAACGGTTCTTTATGGTCAACTTATTTAACACCCGGTAGTCAATGCACATGCGTAAGCTGCCGTCCTTCTTCTTCACAAATAACACCAGAGCACCCCATGGAGAGACACTCGAACGTATGAATCCTTTGTCCAACAGCTCTTGAACTTGCGTCATCAGTTCCTTCATTTCAGGAGGCACGAGCCGATACGGCGCTTTGGCTACCGGCGCAGCGCCAGGCAGCAAATCTATTTAGAACTCAACTTGTCGATTCGGGGAAGTCCGGGTAGGTCTTCCGGAAACACCTCAGGGTATTCAGAAACTATTGGGATGTCCGAAATCTTCTTCTCCTCTTTGGTCTTCATCACATAGATGATGAAAGCCGAGCATCCCTTCCTTACGCTCTTGGTAGCTTTTAAATGTGATATCATAGGGCATAAGGTGTTACTCGTTTCTCCTTGCACCACTAACTCTTCCTTGTCGTTCAATGGTATCTTGAGTAGGCGTTCATCACAAACAATTTCGACTCTGTTTTTAGCTAACCAGTCCATGCCAACAACCACATCAAATCCTCCTAACTTAATGGGCATAAGATCTATCTTAAATGTATGTCCATTTAGATTCATTGAGCAATCCTTGATGATTTCATTAGTTTCTAAAATATTACCATCAGCTAGTTCGACGGTAAACGTATCGGCTAAGGTACAAGTGGCTAAGTCAATCAAGGATCTAAAAGTACTAGAGATAAAACTAGCAGTCGCCCCAGTATCAAATAAAACGGTAGCATGATGATCGTTTACAAGAAACGTACCATTAACCACATCGGGTTCCTTTCGGGCTCCTGCTGGATCCATCACAAAAGCTCTTCCCTTGGGCTTATTGGGTTGGTTGTCCTTGTTTCTTCCTAATTTGGGGCATTTGTTCCTCATATGCACGGGGTCCCCGCACTCATAGCATTGTTTTCCAGGCTCGTAGGTACAGTCTTTAATCAGGTGACCAGGTTTCTTGCATTGATAACAAGGCATGGGATTGCACTCCCCTTGGTGATGAAGCTTACATTTATCGCAGAAGGGGCTTGTGCCTAGATACAACCTCCTTGCCTTTCCGCCATGGTCACTTCGTCTCGCTTCTTCTCTAGGTTTCATGTTTGAACCGCTGCTGCTGCCGACCATCTTCCTAGTATCAACCCACTTCCTCTTTTCTTCCACAGCCTTCTTCTTGTCCTTAATTTTCCCATGTTCAATCCACCCAGCTCTAACTAGGTCGTCGGTCAGACTGCTAGTAAGGTTGACCGCCGCCTGTATGGTAGTAGGCCTGGATGATCGAACCATGCCCCTCACCCTTGGGTGTAACCCCCAGATGAAGCGGGCCACGCCCTTGGATTCTGGCATCACCAAGTGTGGTACCAGTCAGGACAATGCGAGGAACTGGTTGATGTATTCGGTGTAGTTCGGACCCCTCATCTCCAAATTCAGAAATCTAGCCTCCAGTTTCTCTAGCTGGTTGATCGGACAGTACTTGTTGGTGATTAGCTCCCTGAACTCAGACCAGTTCATCCTACCCACGGCATCCCGGCCTCGAGGCTGAATGATGGTTTTCCACCACTCAAGTGCTGGTCCCTTGAGAGATTGAGAAGCAAACCTCACCATGTGTTCCAACTTGCATTCACTGATGTCTAACACAACTTCGATTTCGTCCATCCACACCCTCGGTGCCATGGAAGTCCTTTGGCTTGCAAGCCGGTGCCATGGAAGTCCTTTGGCTTGCAAGCCATGAATGTTTTGTAGGGGCACCCTTTCCTGATAGCTTCTGATTCTTCGTTGTTGGCAGCCCAGTACCACCTCCGGCGTCATCTTGGTCAGAATTGATTTGAGCAATGATGGTTGGTATAGCGTTTGCAATCTGCTGTGCCACAAGATTTGCCATCCTCTCATGTTTCCTGAGTTAGCATTCTCCCCGGCGGGAGTCCTGGAGGGGTAGGTGGTTGCTTTCTGGTTCCCTTGTTCTTTCGTGACGACCTCGGTTTGCTGCTTGCCTTCTGATGGGTGTTCCTCTTCTGGCAGGCATTCTGACAGTACGACAGATAAAGTCATTTAGCATCTCTTAATTTGTTTCAATCAGTCTATGCATCAATTCCCTACAAGACTTCCTCTATACGAAGAGAGAATACGGTGTATAATTGCACACAACTTAACAAGTTCCATAGATTACCAATTTAAACAGTTTAAGCAGTCATAAAGAATAACATGGCCCAACACCATGAATAAACAACACATGACGGATAATCGTAAATGTTTCAACAGCATTGTATCATAGGAATTAGTTCAAAACAAGACGAAGTTCATAGTATCAGAGTCTAGCTCTTACAAAGTGGAAGGTGCCATCACCCCCATGAATAATAATAATAATAATAATAATAATAATAATAATAATAATAATAATGTCGGATAATAATAAGTTTGTTTCCTTCAAATATTCAAAGACAGATAGTTTCTTCCTCTTCCATATGGTCGCCCTCACATCCACTTCTTTTTCAGCCATCCCATCCATCCGGAGCTCTTCTTCCTCTGCTCCTGCTCCAATCTCTGCACACCCTCCGACGCCAGCATAGCTTGGAATTGAGCGGACTGTGAGGTCCGCGTGGCGTGCTGAAGAGTCAGCTCGTGGCGCTAGATGGTCCTCAGTATCTCACTCAGGGTAGGGTCGGATGGACCAAAGTCACTAGCCCGCCGGCTAGACTGAGAGTGCTGGTCTCTGGAGAACACGCTGGAGCCAACATGCATGTTGTGCCTTGGAGGCATCCAAGGCTCCTCTTGTGGGTGGCGTTGGTGTGGCTCGTACGGCGGTGGTGCGGGTATGGGAGCCCTGACCGGTGGTGGAGGAGGAGGAGGCAACCTAAATGAGACCGAAGTCCCAGGTCTAACAGCCTTTCGTGGATGAGTGACGGTGCGTGCTCCCCAATTCCCAACGGGAGGTATCGGTGAGTGGGATGGAGCGGCAACATGTGGCGAGCGGGAGCGCGTCCGGCTCCTAGGTGTCGTTGACGAAGAAGAATCCTCGGAAGCTCCAGTGTCCTCTGACGTGGCGGAGATCCAACCCGGGTGTCCACACCTCTGCAGGTACGCCTCGTACTCTATTTGGGGCTTCCTCCTCAGTGTCCCAACAGGGGCAGTCTCATCAACTGGATGTGCGGGTGCCTTACCTCTTTCAGCCATAGTTAATTCCTGTAAAAAGACATCATGAGTAATTTGGTTTCTCATAGCTCATGATAGTCTTAATAATAATAATATACTCATAGTACTAGTGATGGCATTAGTATAAGGGATCTCTATATATCCCTTATCAGTGATGTTAGAATCAATTGTTTCTCATAATAGTGTCAGGCAAAATAGTTCAACTAAAGAAAATTAATTTCAAATCCCCAGTCAAAATAAAATTCAAGGTTAATCAGCATCAAACAGAAAGGTCCAAACTTAACTTAGAGGTCCATGATGGAAATTACGGGTCCGGTAAATTCATGATTACGTTGATCAGGCGTAATCATCAATTTACCCAACCCGATCATTCCAACACTTTCCCACAAGGACAGTCCTAGGGTATCAGGGTTGTAGCCTAGGGTCTACTATGGTATTCCCGACTTCTCTACATCCTTTGGCTCTGATACCAATCTATCACACCCCCGGGCCCAGGTAGGGTGGGATGTCACAGATTAGCAATAACATACATGGCAGCGGAAACAAACCAATATACGAGCTCAAAGGGAGAGAACATCACATGGCATATAAAGTGTTAAAAGACAACAGGCTGGAAACAGATCCAGCCCCAAATGTTTACATGTTTCAACACAAGTTAAATAGTCATTGTATCAAAAGTATTCAAGTCCTAAATATGGTCACACAAAGAATGCCATGGTCTCGGGGTTGAGTCTAAGTCGTCCATAAGCTAATAGTCTTCACAGGTTACCTGAAACATGCTCAAAACAAAAGAGTGTCAACTAAAAAGTTGGTGAATTCAAGTGCTTAAAGTTTCAAAACAAATAAAAGGAACTACAAAAGTCCACAGTAAAGGTTTTAGAATCCGGTGTGATAGTTTATGAAAATCCCATTCGATTTTAATAACATCGTTTTTAGTATCAGTCATTGTGGGGTATCACAATCAAGCCTGCACTTGGTCCCCGGTAGGCCTCTTCTAAACTTGTGTTTAACCGGATATTCCCGTAGGAAAGGACCAAGCCTCAGAATAGTGAACCATTCCTGCCAGGATGGTTCACCATAGTATCTTACTCAAAACCAGTTACATGCCACAAACGACCCCTCAGGATCTCAGTGGGGTACCTCCCTGTGGCGGGAGCCACTGTGCGTGGGGGATTCCCCAAATAGATCTATTCACGTAAAAACAAACGGTTCACAAAAGAATTAATGATTATGACTAAAGTATCAGCAGGTATCCAAAAAGTCCCACATACAAGCATTAAGTAAGCACAATCATAGTTCATAAAACAGAAGATCATGCAAAATAGTAAGCAGTATCACACATAAGAGTTTCAGTCTAAAAGGAGCATGCTTCATCCCCAAAACAAAAGTAAAAAGGGGGAACACGAGAACTCACCTTAGATATCAAGCAAATAGAAATTCTTCGCGTGCCGGGAATAGATCAAGTCTAGCACCCTAATATGAATATGTTAAGTGATTAGCTACTGCTCTAAACCTATTTAAGGAGCAACAATAGTGCCTAAGACTTAAATAGATGGTTTCGGTTTTGATTGGATTAGGTTTGCGTAAAAATTTCCTTTTAGGGAAAGTCAAGGTTTTTCATGGAATCAAAGGTTTCTACCTTACTAGACGAGGGATATATAGTAATTATGCCATTTAATGGGGCAAATGAACTTATGGAAGTCGGTTATGAAGTTTTGTAAAATTTACAGTTTTGCCCCTGAAGTTTCAAAGTTGACAATTTCTACCCTTAAGTTTGGTTTCTTGCATTAAGTGTCCTCTATCCTTAAAAATCAAGTTCAAGACCTTAATTCAACTTAGTTCTAAGGACTTATTACCAAAATTTCCGTTTATAGGCTCGGTTTCTAAAATACGCGTTCAACGTTGCCGGTTACGGTAAAACCGAATGGTTTAAAATGGTTATTTATGAGTTTTCACCTTTTTGGAGTCTAAGTCCAGTAGATATTTCTTAAAATCATTTTTATGAGTTTCAAACCTTTTAGATTATAAAAATTTGTCTCTAAAAGTGGAAAGGCTCGTTTTTACTTTTAAACCGTTAAAACGCGTTTTTAGTCGGGTTCGACCATTTTAAAGGCTTGTTTGACCAACCATTTGACTTTTGAGGTTATTTTATCTATTAACCTACTGGAAAGTCATGATTTTTATAATTTGTAACATTTAACCCATTTATCTTAGATTTTCCTTAAAAACGTCTTTCGGTTTACACCCGGTTTCACTAAAAATCTGTTTAAATTATCTTTTGACCACTAAAACTTTTAATTGACTCCAGAACACTTTATTTATCCATTTAGAACCTGCAATTCTCTTTTAAACGTTTACGGTCCATGTTTTCATATTTTTAAGTCATTTTAACACGTTTTCGGGTCCCGAAAGTGACCAAACTAGGCCTAAACACATTATGTCCTTTGTTCCAGAGGTCATGCCATGTTATTAAGCTTAATATACACCAAAACTTACTAAATAACAGACCCAATCTTTGCCTAGTTGTTCTATACATCCATGGACTTTAAAACATGTAGAAAGTGTCATAAATGACCATTACACTTGTGTAAATCCTTGTAACTTGAGTTTAACCATTACTAAACTTTATCTAACTTAAAAATCAGATTATTAGGGTGTCTTGTAAGTCATTTTGAGCAGATTACAACTCTTGTCCAAGAGGGTTTTCAAGAAATGTCTAAAGGAAGTTGTTACTAGTAGAAGGAGTGACTTTTCGAGGTGTAAAGCATGTTTGTACCATATGTAGGTGGTGTACACCCTTGGAGACTTCAAAAACAGGTTTTTGTTAGTATTAAAACCCATTGTTATGCAGGTTAAACGTTTGGTTTCGAGGGGTTACAAGATTCACAAGTGCATGGTGACAAAAACACCAAAAGAGGGTTTTCAAGGGGTAAATCGGATTCTACCCCTTGGAATGAGCATTATAATGTGTGGTATACCTTCAAGAACGTGGGGAACTCCTCCAGAACAAAGAGAGGGTGAGATGTTTCTGCTACAACAAGAAAAAGATAGGTTTTTAGGTGAAAAATGAAGACAATCTCAAGAAATGACCAAAACCGACATAGTGAGCTTACACACGATGTATCTTGCGGTTTAAGAGGTGTAGAACGTCGTGGATGGTTGGAATCTTCTTGGATGAGGCTGGAGATGTCGAACACAAGCTGGAAACCTCTAGATTTGCACGTTCCAAGCTTCAAAACATCACCAAAAGTCACCTTACTCGCGATTTGCTGCTGGCCGATGGTTGTTCTTGTTGTTGCTCACGGTTTTGGGGCTGAAAAATGGAGAGAATGGAGAGGTATTTTAAGAGGGAGGAGAGTTCTCAGCTGAGATTTTCGAAATTGAGAGGAGGAGAGAAGGAGAGAATGAAGGAGTGGTCTTGCAATGCATGAAACTTGAATGGTGCATATGATGGTGTAGTATGGGGAAGAAAGCAAGAGATTCTATTGGGGGAGAGGGGGGGGCGTCGATTTTTGTCCTCTTGCGGGCATTTTTCTTTTAATTTTTAATGTATATTAATATTATGTGGTATTAGTTTGTTTTGTAGTGTAGTATTTTGGATGATAAGTTTTAGTTAGTTGACTAAGTGTTATGCATGATAGTGCATGCTTAAATCCGAAAATTTCAAGTGTGTGTCCATATATACTTTTATTGTTTTAATTGATATTGTATATCCTACTTAGGGTGACTAATTAATATTCCCGGGCACTAATTTTTCTAAAAGACAAGGCTTAAAATGACTAAATTCACGTAAATCACATAGAATCATAAAAATTGATCAAATAAAAATTAGTGATTCTAACACTCTTGATATAATTGGATTGTTTCCATTATTAGTACTTATAAGACGGGATATGATGCAATTAAATTAGGGTTTAGAATAGTGACCTTGGGACCGGTTGTCACACTGTTGACGGTAAATGATCGAACTCCCTCCAAAATCTATTATGCATGCTCGAAGCATATCCTAGAGCGTCTAAATCATTCTCTCAGACTCACCGTCCATCTGAGGATGATAAGCCGTGCTAATATGTAATCTCGTCCCCATCGCATCATTGAATTTTTTCAAAAACTTCGATGTGAATCGGCTGTTACGATCCGACACTGGTACACCATGACGAGCTACAATCTCTTTAATGAACAGATCCACCAATCTCTCAGAAGAATAGGAAGTGAGCACTCTTCACCAATCGATCCATAAGAACCCATATGGTATGGCACCCCCTCGCCGTACGAGGTAGCTTAATAATAAAATCCATGGTGATATGCTCCCACTTCCATTCGGGTATATCCAACGGTTGGATCTTCCCGTATGGCTTTAGGTGTTCCGCCTTCACTTGTAAACAAGTAAGGCACTTGCTCACGTACTCTACCACATCACGCTTCATACCCGGCCACCAATAGTCTTTCTTCATATCCTGATACATCTTTGTCGCACCAGGATGAATCGAGTATCGAGTCTTATGAGCCTCATCCATAATTCGTCCCTGTAGATCTTCGTAATGAGGGATCCATATCCGCCCATTTCGGGTTCTAACACCGAGAGTGTTTTCACCCAATCCTGTGACTAGACCTCTTATTTATTCAGAATTTAGGTGATCTTCTTTCAATGCCTCATCTTGGAATTCTTTCACTTGGTCTATCACATTAGCGGTCAAAACGAACTGATAAGCTTTCACCAGAATCGGCTCGAGTCTCTCCTTTTGGCTAAGGACATCGGCCACCACATTGGCCTTACCCGGATGGTAATGGATCTCACAATCATAATCCTTGATGAGCTCTAACCATTTCCTTTGTCTCATATTAAGATCATTTTACTTAAAGAAATACTTCAAGCTCTTGTGGTCCGTGAAGATGGTGCACTTCATCCTGTAAAAGTAGTGCCTCCAAATCTTCAATGCGAAAACCACAGCCGCTAACTCCAAATCATGGGTAGGGTAGTTGACTTCAAAGGTTTTTAGTTGTTAGGATGCGTAGGCTATCACCCTTCCACGTTGCATTAACATGCAGCCTAGCCCCGAATAAGATGCATCCGAATATACCACTAAGTCTTCACTCCCTTCGGGTAATGTCAAAATAAGAGCTTTAGTTAATCTCGTCTTTAACTCCTCAAAAGCATCCTTCTGTTTCTAATCCCATTCAAACTTCACATCCTTACGAGTCAATTTAGTCAAAGGTGAGGCTATCTTAGAAAAGTCCTAGATGAATCTCCTGTAATAGCCCGCCAAACCCAAGAAACTACGGATCTCAGATGGCGTCTTTGGAGATTTCCATTGCATCACTGCCTCAACCGTCATCGGGTCTACCATAATTCCTTCGACATTTAACACGTGACCAAAAAATTGCACCTCGTGCAATCAAAAAGCACAATTAGAGAATTTAGCATATAACTTTCTCTTCTAAGTGTCTCCAACACCTCGCGTATGTAGCCGACATGTTCTTCCTCGCTCTTCAAATAAATCAAGATATCATCAATAAACACAATCACTGATTTATCTAACATAGGCTGACACACTCGGTTCATTAAATCCATAAAGGCAGCTAGTGCTTTAGTCAAACCGAAAGATATCACGAGAAACTCGTAGTGTCCTTAACGCGTGCAAAAAGATGTCTTAGGAATGTCTCGCTCCTTCACCTTCAACTAAGGGTAACCAGATCGAAGATCTATCCTCGAGAACCAACTAGCACCTTGGAGCTGATGATATAAGTCATCAATCCCCGGTAACAGATACCGATTCTTTACTGTCAGCTTATTCAGCTTTTGGTAGTCGATGCACATCCGCATACTACCGTCCTTCTTCTTCACGAACAATATCGGAGCATCCCAGGGAGAGATGCTCGATCAAATGAATCCTTTACCCATTAACTCCTGCAGTTGACCCATTAGTTCCTTCATCTCGGTAGGAGCTAATCGATACGGCGCTTTGGCAACGGGTTGAGCACCAGGTGTCAGATCAATCTAAAACTCAATCTCACGATCCGGTGGCACACCTAGTAAGTCTTACGGGAACACGTTCAGAAAGTCACGCACTACCAGCACATCAGACAGTTGGGGTACTGACGCATCCATATCTTTTACGTAGGCCAGGTAGGCACTACATCCATGCCTCATGTACTTTCCTGCGACCGTCATTGAGATCACCTTTGGAACCGTAGTAACGCGATCACTGTAAACCATCACCGAACTCCCATCGGGCGTAATTAACCAAATCATATTCTTTCGACACATGATCTTTCCTTCATAGGTTGCTAACCAATACATCCATAGTACTACATCGAATCCGTCTATGGGCATCGCATGTAACTTAGCAGCAAACCTATGACCTTCTAATTTTATGGCACAGTCCTCTATCACATCAGTAATTCTAGTGGACTTACTAATAGCAGTTTCTAAATCAAATGGATCATTAATACTTCTACAACTAACAAATAACTTATCACAAAAAGCAGTAGAAATAAAACTCCTACTAGCACCACAATCAAAAAACACAGAGGCACAAATTTGGTTAACTAGAAACATACCTAACACGACATCGGGATCCTCTCTAGCCTCCTCCCGCATCAACGTGAAGGCTCTAGCAGTTGCCTTTGTCCTCCTTCCTCTGGCTTCTTCTTCGTTCCTGAACCTTCGGCCTGTGGTTTCTGGGAGTCCCTGCTCACATGGCCTTCCTCACCGCAATTATAACACCGTATAAGTCCACACACCTTCGCCACATGACCAGGCTTCCCACATTTGAAGCACACATTCATCCCCACTTTCACTCACCAACATGCTCTCTTCTACATTTACCACACTTCTTCATCCCCGAACTTGAGGACACCATCCTTCGGTCATCCACCTTCCTCCTCTTGTTGTTTCGAGTGAAACCACCATGTCCAAACCTCTTCTTTCCCCATCTCTTATCACCATAACACATCTTTTTCACCTCGACCACCGCCACTTCCCTTTCATCATACAACCTACCCGCCAGGTCCACCACCGATCGAAAGGTACCCGGTCGGGCAGCGATCAAATGCCTACGTACGTCAGCTGGCAATCCTTAGATGTACTTCTTGATCTTTCTTGACACCGATGTCACCTGATTTGGCACCAACCTCGCCATCTTATTGAACATGGTGGTGTACTACTGTTGCGTCATGGTACCAGCCTCCAGCTGCTGGAACTCCCTCTCTATCTTGTCGAGTTCCCATTGAGAACATAACTCCTCAATCACCAACTTCTTTAGTTCTGGCCACCTCATATTTCTAGTGGCCCTGCTACCCTCGGCCTGGACAATATTGTCCCACTAGCATAAGGTCGTGTCCATAAACGAGTGGGTAGCAGACTTCACCTTCTTTTCTTCTCGACACTCGCTGATATCAAGCACCGCCTCCATCTCCCTCGCCCATCGGTGAGCAGCAGCAACAGTGTCATTCCCGTAGAATGTTAGGGGCTTGCATCTCTAAAATGAATGATAATTGCAACCACATGTAGTTTCATGCACTGCTTCTTCCTCCTCCTCCTCACTCCTGACAATCGTCTCGGTCTATGATCGTTCCCTCTCTTCCCTTCCTATGGTCCTTCTCCTCTCTTTCTTCTCGTCCACTCTTACAGTTTTGATCACTTCAGTCACCACAGAAGCTGTATCATCTACATGACCTGGTGCACTTCCTCTACCACCGCCTCTTTCACCGAGGACCTTAAGTTTGCACTTTCATCACCACCATCCTGGTGATGCATCTCGGGCTCTTCACGAGCTCTCTCAGTAGTCTTATCCTGGTTCCTAGTGACATGCGGTTCAGCACCACGTCCTCCTTGTACTCTTCCCTTAGAGGCCTTAGATGATCTACCTCCATCCAGTCTCTAATCACTATAAATTCAAACATTAACACGGTCATTCAAGGAATAGCTCAGTTTATTTTAAGTATAGTAAGTCCCTAATTACCGTGGCCAGTTGTGATTAGCCACTTACTTTACTCTTCACACCCCAAGCATTTCCTATCCTGACAACATCAGCATTTAAATCTACTAGGAACATATAAGTCAAATAGCATACACACATAGTACTAATTAACTTCAAGAAAAGAATTACCTGATGGCACGTAGATACTTGGGCTGGCATCCCTTTCCTTTAATCCCATTCTCAGTTTAAGATTAGGTTTTGAATATATTTACCCAATTCACTTAAACTTTAGCTCTGATACCAACTTGTAAGGCCCCGTTCCCGGGCGCCTCACAGTTGGTAATTCATAGCACTAAACACATATTATTATACATTTCATAAATTATCACAGCGGAAGCCATTAACAAAAACTATTCATTCTATTGATAATTACTGTTGTTATGCAATACAACATTGTTTAAACTACAAAAGAACACTTTCATTGATTACATTACAAAACAACAATAATAACATGCGTGAATGGATGCAAGTCTGCCCTGCCAAGTAGCTTCCCTGCATGCCATCCTCAGCAACTTTTACCTGCCAACTAAAAATGCATAAAAGTCAACGTTGTTGAGTGAGTTCTAGTTTTATAAGTATCAAAATACTTTATACGTTTCATACGTAAAGATACTCTTTTCCACCAAACACTTTCTTTACTATCACACATGTTCATTCGTTATTACTTGTTTCGTACTTTATCCTTATCTTACGTTAACGTTCGTCTCGTACTTTATCACCATCTTTCGTTAACGTTTATTTCGTACTTTATCACTTTGTTCGTTTCATACTTTATCATCTCACTCGTTCCGTACTTATTCTAGATCCTATCATGCTTTTCTCCCATCGTATTCCGAAACCGCCATTCCAAGCATGAAGCTCCTTTACTGATTGGCACGAAGCCCATGGCCCGAAGCCACCATTCTTGGCACATAGCCCTATTAATAATTGGCACAATGCCGTATCATATCTTGGCACAAAGCCCGGGGTCGAATGACAAGATCTCGTTTCGTACTATGGGTTCAATCACCTAGGCTGATCCCCCTGTGTGTGAACCCTCATGGGTTAAAATCGCACGTTATAACACACAGTTGAGCCACCAAGTCACAAAGAGTTGTAATCCTTCTTTCTTTCTGCTTGCAAACCTTTTCTTTCTTTCATTACGTTTCACTTTTCACCTTTGTTATCTTTCTTTTTATTACGTTATACTTTACGATCATTCACTCATTCGTCACACTACCCAAAGTAATAACATAATATTTAATGTATATTATATTACAATATAAATACGTTTTTAAAACTAATAACACATAACAACTCATATACATATGCATATCATACATTCATCATAATATCATGAATATACTACTCATAAACCCTGACTTATTCATGCTTAAAATAGTCCAAAACAACCCACAAGTCAAACTAGGGTCAAACCTTAAAATTCTGTTTTTCCTTAAAATTCAGAAAAATTTTCTAAGTGTTGGCGCATGGGAACTATTTGGGCGCATCAGCCTTGTTTGGGCGTTTCTCAACTATGTAGGCACATCAGCCTACACTTAATCACATTAACACTTAGGCGCATGAGCCTGTTGGGCGCATGGGCACTATTTGGGTGCTTCATCTTACACTTGGTCATTTCAGCCAAAAGATCCGGCGCATGGACTACTGTTCAGGAGCATGAACTTACACTTAGAATTTCTAAGGCAAATCTAGGCGCATGGGCTACTGTTTAGATGCATGACCTTACTTAAAACTTTTCTAAGGCAAATGCAAGGCGCATTGGCTACTGTTTGGGTGAATCATCTCATACTTAGTCTTTTAAGCCTATTATTCTAGCGCATGGGCCCTGTTCGGGCGCATGAACACCATTACGTATGTTTCTAACACATTTTTCAGTCCCAAACAAAGTCTGAACATGTTCTTAACTTATACTGACCCTTCTTAGCATCAACATAACATATACAACAATAAACTACCAACAAACAAACATATACTCATACGTCATACATCTAACTATTTATAAAAAATCGTTTACACGCATTTTTAGCCCCAAAATTGTAAAATAAGTAAAACATGGGGTCTAGAAACTCGCCTCTTGCAACTTCCAAGCATAACTCTCTCAAAGTCATGAAATCTTGATGTTTCTAACACCTAAACACCAAGAACACATACCCGAATGAAAATACACACATAAGAACATGTACAATTTGGTTACATGGTCAAAACACATCAAAACCAAACCCAATTATGCTAAATTGGCTTACCTTGGCTGAATTTTGCAGCTTTCTCTCTCTAGAACTCGAATTCTGCTCTAAAACACATCAAAACAACCAAAAAGCAGGTTGATCTACACATATATTGGCGGCCATACCTTTTTTATATATTTTAATATTTGACTTTGTCTTTTTACACTTAGCCCCCTTTACTTTGGCTGCTTTTCACTTAAAACAAAAGTTGCATAGGTTTTCTCTTGTTTCTTTTCTTTCTCTTTTAAATGATAAAATTTCTGAGTGTTACAATCATTAAGTACACTGATGAAATCAAGTTGATTGTTTCAATTTTGACTTTGTTTAGTCAAAATTGAAGAATCATAGGTACTGTTTCATAGAAATTTGACCTAAATTGATTTTACAATGCATGAACAATTTTATTGTGATTTGTGTTTGATTTTGATGATAATTTTCTATTTAAAATCTCTTTTAACATTCAAACTTAGGTTTGGAAGTCGACATTTCTTTTTCAGTGTATTGGTCCCCTGTTCTTGCAACAATCTTAGGGTTTTGAAAATCATTTGTTCTTGTTAAGTTTCATGATCATATGTGTCATTGAACTCGAAAATGTCTATCAATCCTTAGTTTAATGTTGATTTTGTGATTCTTTCTTGGTGTTAGGGTTTTGAGTTCATTATGTGTTTGATGGGTAACTCTTAAATATTGCTGAAAATCACCTTGTTTCGATACTACGATTGTTAAGAATCGAAATAGGAAAAAGATGATGTTCGAAGAAAACTGAAATCAGAATGATGATGACGATTTTGAAGATGAATGATGAAAAGTAGTAAGTTTTTGCTCGCTGCACTTTAAAGTCTCTCAAATTTGTAAAGTATTAAATGACATCTGTTGATCTGGTTAAATAGTCAGTTTTAATTGCTTTTGCAAATTCTACAAGTTTTAAAACAAATGCGGACTACTACTGTAGCAAATACGGATGGTTAAAGTTGTCAGCATTTGTTTACTGTAACAAATGCGGATGTGTAACCTTGGGCAACATTTGTAAACTGTAGCAAATGTGGAAGTTTAAGTTGTCAAACACTTGAACACTGTAGCAAATATGGAAGTTATCATGCGTTTTGCAATGTAGCAAATGCAAATGTTTGAACTTATCAAGCAATTGTACACTCAAGCAAATGCTCAAGAAAATTTGTCTTCATGTATTTACTTCAACAAATGCGGATGAACAACCAAGTTGTCTGTATTTCTTGAACTTCACACATAATGACAGGAGTGCATGAGCACACTTCTTATTTGTGATGATACAAATCCATAACCAAGTTTTAGTATTGATTTCAGCCATATTTGGGAAATACGGCTGAGTAAACAAATACGGATGACCAAAAGTGTCCGAATTAGTTTTTATACTTGAAAATTTTGTTGTAAATATTTATTGTGAGACTAATGCGGTAGAGTTAACTTATCCGCATTACTTTCACTTGTGTTTTTCATGACTAAAAACTGTTACCCGCATTGGTTATATGCTTGGGTTACCTTCACCCGCATTAACCAATGCTCTTACCTGCATTAAGTTTTTGAACTTTTCAAATGTTAATGTTTTTGTTATGGGTAGTTTTGGTTGCTTTTGCGTTGATGCTTGATCTTTGTGAAGCTGTCTTTTGCTTTTGACTGTTATGAAGATGAGTCTATTGGTTTGTTGTTTATGAAGTTTTAACTGTTACTTAAGTTGCCAATTCTTTCTTGGATTGAATTGTACACCAGATGTGATGCAAGTTTCCCAGTGTTTACTGATCTTGGACTTTTGTGCTTCAAGATGTCTACATATACTGAGATACTATGGTCTAACTTCTACATCAACGCTGTCATTTTTCTGATTTTAATGTTTGTTTTTTAATTGTACATTCTTTTTAAAGAAAGGAAACAACTGTACATAATGACCAAAATTTTAATTACTCCACTAAAGTTTATATCCATAAGGGATAAAAACTTTAAAGATTTAAAATTTTTGAAGAGAAAATGTTTTTTTGATTTTTTGTTTTCTTATCTGTACATGAAGTGGAGATATACCTTTCTTGGGATCATATCAATTTACCTTTCACAAGTGCAAGCAATTGTTAGTAAAACAAACATGGTCATGAACATATTGATGGAAGGTATATTTGTCCTCTTAAACTCATACTTGGTTATTATTTTAACGCTAGTGATATTATCACGTTTTTGAGTTGATTGAGCATTCAACACATACCTCACACTCACAAGCATGATATGGTCAACCATCTGCATGCAATGTATGGTAGAACTTTTAACAGCTTATTCGACCATGTCATTTAGAATATGAAATCTCATTTTGCTTGATCCTTAATGTGCTTCTTTTCATTTTGATCCTTTTATCTGTTCAATTTATTATTGGGATTCTTTTAACTTCACTTTGGAAGGTGATCTCTGTTACAATTCTTTTTGTTTCATTCACTTGGAATGTGTTTTATTCTATTGTTTCCTCCAAGTTGGATGTGTTCCTCATTAGGAATCTTGTTGGATCATGACATCAGCGCTATATGCTTGTTTCTAGAGATCTTTTCTCAGAAAAACATAGGAGAAACTGATGTGAGTAAAAGAGATTCATATGACATCATTACCTGGTGTTCTTAGGTTGCTACACACACATACATTTGGATAAGTTAATACTTACACCCACTTTGAGATGAAAGCTTCACAGTTGAATATAAGCTTTAGTTCATCACTGCATGTGTTTTCTTTCCCAAGATGAGTCTACCTGTATATCAGATAACTCATATAAGTCATTTGAGATTTATAAATAAGCACGGTGAATGATTTAACGACTGTAATTATATCATTTCCCAAAGTGTAAAACATGTACTTCTGCAAGATGAATTCTTTTTGTATTTTTGTAATATTTTAATGCTTCTTGTAGATTTTAGTTTCTTACTCAAGGTTAATCATGCCAATAGATTAAACTAAGAAATTGAATTGACTAGGATCAAATGCCTTAGTAAATAAATCAGCTAATTGATTATGAGTGTGAACCTGTATCAATTTGATTAACCCTTTTTCAGCATAATCACATAAAAAGTGATATCTAATTTCAATATGTTTGTTTTTAAGTATTGAACTGGATTATTTGTTATGAACATAGCTGTTGTGTTGTTAATATGAATTGGTGTATGCAAGAAGTTAAAACCATAATCAAGCATCTGGTTTTGAATCTGGAGAACTTAAAAGCAACAAGCTGATGCTGCCATGTACTCAACTTCTTCCATTGAAACAAAAACATTTATCTGCTTCTTGCACTGCCAGGAGACCAGTCTAGGGCCAAGAAATGGACAACCGCTAGATGTGGACTTCCTATTGAAATTTCATCCCCCATAGTCACTGTAAGTGTAAGCATAGATATTGAAATCTCCTTCCATTGCATACCATAATCCAAGTGCAGGCTTGCCCTTGAGATATCTGAATATCCTCTTGACAACATTCATATGACATTCTTAGGGATCTGCTTGATACCTGGCACAAACACATACACCAAACAGTATGTCAGGTCTACTAGGTGTTAGATACATGAGTGATCCAATCATAGATCGATAATAAGTTTGATCCACTGATTTTCCTTTTGAATATGGCCCTATCTTCATCTTTGTATCAACAGTAGTCTAATCGACTGACAATCCTTAAAACAAAACTTCTTCAACATGTTTCCATATATTCTGATTGATTGATGAAGATTCCATCTGTTGTTTGTTGTACATGCAATCATAAGAAGAATGTGAGTTCTCCCATTGCACTCATTTGGAATTGAAAATGCAGAAGGTCTTCAAAGTCTCTGCAAATTTGCTTGTTGGTTGAGCCAAAAATGATATCATCCACATAAATCAGGACTAGCAACATCTCCTTTCCTTTTCTCTTTCTAAAAAGAGTTTGATCAATCTTTCCTCTCTCGTATCCATGTGTAAGAAGGAAAGAAGATAGTGTCTCATCCCACTTTCGTGGGGCTTGATGTAGACTGTATAGAGATTTGTGAGGCTTGTACACCCTGTGAGGGAAATCTAGGTCTACAAATCCAGAAGGTTGACTTACATAGACATCTTCAGCAATTTTGCCATAGAGAAAAGCACACTTCACATCCATTTGGTAGATAGTAAATTTCATGGATGTAGAGTACACCAGGAAAAGTCTAATGGCTTTTACTCTGGCTACAGGAACAAACACTTCATTATAATCTATCCCTTCTTCTTGAGTGTATCCTTATGACACTAATCTTGCTTTGTTTCTGATGATAGTGCCCCCTGTCATAAGTCTTGTTTCTATATAGCCATTCTGTACCGATAGGGTATTGACCTTCGGGTAGATCCACCAGTTGCCATACTTCTTGTTTCTTGAACTAGAGTAACTCTTCCTGCATTACCTCGACTCAGCTGTTGTCTTGAAGAGTCTCTTTTATGTTCTTGGGTACTGTCTGAACTAGAAAGCAAGAAAACAAACATATGTTTGCAATACTTGACTTGCTTCTAGTCACCCGCTCATCTAGTTCACTAATGATGGTTGAGACTGGGTGACGCTTATGTATCCTGGTAGTTAGAAGGGAGTGACCAGCAATGGATACATCAAAGTTGGAGACATTAATATCATCATGGTAAGAGGCACCTTCAGGTTATGATATGGGGGAGTGATGAAAGTAATCAAAGGATTCATCTGTTTCTGCTTGGGCATCTGCTGCATTTTGAACATTGTCATCACTTGCATGTTTCTCAGTCTTAACTGGAGCAGTAGCTGGTTCTGGATCCCTCACTTTATTTGATGGTTCATCTGAAGGAGTTGGCATTGAGCTAGGACTAGCTTCAATTGAAACACTTTGATTTTGTGGTACTTTAATCTGACAGGATCAACTTGTAAAGGAACATCTTTATCTTGGTGATCAGCAGAAGTAGGAGGAATCATGGGAAAATCATCTCTTCTTTCTACTATTCTGGAAGATCCAACTGATTATAGGTTGCCTGCATTTGACAAGTGAAACTGATCAAAAGATCTAGAAACTGAATCAATATCAAACAGCCAGTCTGGACCATTTGTTGACTTATGAAATGAATGTTCATTGAACTAAACATTAGTTGATTCATCAATAATTTTTAATCTAAGATTAAACACTCTAAAAGCCTTTGAGACTGATGAATAACCTTCAAAGAATCCCTCTTCAGACTTTGAAGAAACTTTCCTAAATGATCTCTGGTGTTTAATATTGATACAGGACTACCAAATGACTTGAAAAGTCAAATATATGGTTTTCTTTGAAAATGAAATTCATATGGTATTATGTTGCTTTCTTTGATTATCAAAGTTCGATTTTATACAAAGAAAGATGTGATAACTGCTTCATCACAAAAGGTAATAGGTTGTTTAGCATCTGCTAGCATTGTTCGGGCTGCTTCAATTAGTGCTCAATTTCTTCTTTTAGCTACCCCATTTTGTTAAGGAGTCCTAGCTGCACTAAATTGATTGGCAATCCCTTTCATTGTACAAAATGAACTTAGATCTTCATTTTTGAATTCAGTACCATTATCACTTCTAATTGATTTTACTTTATGATCAAGTTGGTTCTCAATTTTAGTGATAAAGTCCTTTATTACTTGTGATGCTTTGTTTTTATGAAGTAAAAAGAAAACCCATGTAAAATGTGAATAGCCATCAATGATCACCAAGCAATATTGTTTCTTTCCAATACTCATAACATGAGTTGGTCCGAAAAGATCCATATGAAGTAGCTTCAATGGAGTATTGTTTGTGTTCACAATCTTTGGTTTGTGAGACGACTTGTATTGTTTCCCTTGAGACCTGCAGAACAGTGGTCAATGAAATGGAATTCTTTTTGAGGTAGCCCAATAACGTGGTTTCCTTTGACTAATCTGTTCATGTTTTTGAAATTTGTATGTCCTAGTCGTCAGTGCCATAGTTATGACTCATCAAATGATGCTTTAGACATAAGACTTGTTTCTTCTTTAGGATGTGCAGAATTAAGGTTCATAAAATCAAATGATGGGACATGTAAGTCCGACTTGGTGTGTAAGTCCTAAACGTCTTGCAAAGGCAAAACATAAGTCCGTCTGACAGATAATAAGTCCTACAACTTGTTAATATTATGTGTTCATAAACATTTCACCTGCTAGTTATGCTCAAATAGACATTATATACGAAAATAATAGACTCTAAAAAAGCTTATCAGAAGTGAAAGATTTAAGTCAATTTCGGGTGACTTGAAATCTCAAAAGCGTCTTGAAGCTGGATAAGGGTTTTGCAAGATTTTTGATTTGGAATCCACTGAATTCATATAATTGAAGTCTAAGTTTAAAGTGGATACAATATATTGACAATCGACGTAACCAGTCTTATTTATAATAATGCTGGATAATGTTAAGATCAATTTCTAAGGAATATGATTCGATACTTGAAAATTTATCAAAAATTTAATTTATTAGAATAGATATCGTGTCATTTTTTATTTTGTTAAAAGTGTATTTTGCTAAAAAATGATGTTTTAGTTTTACAAAATTTTCAAAATTAAGGGTGCTCGAATAATTGTAAACACTTAGTTAAAAATAATCATTTTCATAGCAAATCAAAAGGCGAAATAAGATGATGAAAAATAAAAAATTAAAAAGTTAAAAATTTAAGAGAATAGAACTTTTCGTGCAAAAGGTTCAATCCACGCGAAAAGGTCAACGTGCGAGAACTCTAACATCTTGTGCGAGAAGTCGGAGTAGTATAAAATGCACAGTTGTGCGAAAAGTAGAGTATTCTCACAAAACTTCATGAAATTTTACTCTAAAAATTCTAAATGTTGAAATTCTGTCCAACTTCAAAACATAGTTCATTGTGGTCGACAAGTGATTACTAACCACTTCGTGTTAATATCTTCGATTTGGATGTGTTTGAAATTTGACCGAAACTTGAAGGACAAATACATGTTAAAATTGAACATATTATTCATAGTAAACCATAACAATGACTTAATCGACACCTATGAAACAAGTTTTAATGATTAAAACACTTTGAAATTGATAGATTGAAAATTTGAAATCAGACTTATCACATGCGAAAAATTCATTTGAACATGAACAGACACGAAACTTGACTTGTCACGCAGGAAGTTGACCAACTGTTAAATTTCAAATTCAAGCAAAAACTTGACTTGTCGTGCGAGAAGTTAAATTGAAAATCAGTTTTCGTACGAGAAATTCAAATTTTCAAATATGTTTCGAAGTGTTGAATTTTACTAAGTCTGAAAATTTCAGATTATCTTGTGTATTGATCAAAGTTGGGTAATGTTTCAGATGGCGAGGCCTATGGTTTTCAAGAGAAACCATAATGCTATGGCATATCTCGATGATGATCCCGAAGATAAAGCACTATACTGATCCCTGATCGTGGGACTTAAGACATGCCGGATTTATCATGCTATTTCTGCTAGTCCTACTATCTATACTTATGTCATAGATCAGTTTTGGCACACAACTGCAAACGAGATTGATGAAAATGGAGAACCGTGCATAACTCTCACAGTTAAAGGAAAGAGAGTGGTTATCATAGCTGAGGTGGTAAATAGTGTATTATTGTTAGAAGACCAGCCTCATGCTTCAATAAAGATTGATGATTATGTTGTTAAGGACTGCTTAGTCCGCATGGTTACAACCACAGATACCCATCTATGGAGAAGAAGTACCTTCCACCCTTCTGGAAGTACTTGTTTCATGTTGTGATTCATTCCCTTAGTGATCTTAAAGTAGGGACGGATAGTCTTAGTGCCATCTTCGGATCCCTACTGGTATCATTAGTTGATGAACTTCTTCCATACTGTGGGGAAGAAGTTCATCATGTACCCGAGATTTATTTAGATGATAGTGAATGCTGCTCATCCTGAGCTAGCAGTGTCTGACTCATTCACTTCTCTTATGGGTGCAAGAGGGACGCTTGGGATGGTTCTCAGTTTGCTAAGCTTGGAAGGTTTGTGGATGGATTCCAAGCTGAGGCGCAATCTCAAGAGACCGTGACTCCTCATGTTCATAGAGATGATACATCTGGTAAATCTACATCTACTACTCGTGCTACTAAAGTTGATACAGCTGGTCCTTCCAACAGTACTACACATGATGCACCTGAAGGTTCTCGTGGTGCTAAAAGGTATGATTTAGATTAGGTAGACAGTTGGATACAAGGAGAAGAAGATGATAGCGAGACAGACAGTGATCAAATTAGGAACATCCCATACATAAAGCAAGAACGTCCAAGAGTGCGAGAAACTCCTATCAAACGTACTGTTAGGGAACATAATGTTGATTTTGTTCCTGATGATGCTCTTTTTTTACCCGGGGAAGGAGGAAGAGAATAGCAAGAGTAGCTGGAGAAAGTCCAGGTGGGAGGGGGAGAGGAAGTGGAGTGTTGAGGAAACATTGGACCCTAAAGACCACGGTGACAACATAAGAGGTTCCAGTATCAGATATACGAATCACAGCTATTCAGGCCACTACACCAGTGATTGTCACAACGTTAACCACTAAGACATCAACTTCTATGCCCATTTCTGATGATAGTGTGAGGACAACACCAATGTAGCAACCACATGATGATTTGTTTGGTGAAGCTGACTTCCTAAACACTACTCCTGAACCTTGACCACAACTTGAGTCTGCTACATTTTCACCCACACGGGTTACTTTAAAGCAGAGGGTTAGTATGTTGGAGAGAAAGCTGCTCGAGATGACACAGTTAATTGATGATATGTGACGGAATCTACAAGAAAAAGATGAGAAGATAAAAAGGTTAGAAAGTCTACAGAGTGTTTTTGTTCTCCTAAGCACAGATTATGGAGAAAAACTTAAGCGATCTCACCTCACATTGGTATTCATCATTCACACAATAACATACCACTGAGGTTGGAGAATGAAGTGCACAGCAAACAGCTGATCCTGAGATGGCTAAAGAACCAACTGTCGATACAGAGCGTCTTGTAGATCTAGTTGATACCAAAAGAACTATAGAGACAACAAATGTTGATCAAGAGCCAATATCAGATGTTCATTGTAAGGCCCCGATCCCGGGACACTTACAGTTGGTCATTCATCGCGTATAAGATTTAAAACATTACACATTTCATAAAACATTGTAGCGGAATTTCATTAACAAAAGCATTTCATTATCATAAATAATTATTGTTGTTAAGCAATACAACATTTTTAAGTCACAAAAAGATCATTAATTGCATTACAAAACAACAATAATATTATGCGTGAATGGGTGCCAGTCTTGCCCTGCCGAGTAGCCTCCCCGTGTGCCATCCTCAGCAACGATTACTTGACAACTGAAAATGCATAAAAGTCGGCGTTGCTGAGTGAGTTCTAGTTTAAAAGTGCTAAAATAGTTTATATAGTTCTTATATGAAAATACACTTTTCATTAAAATACTTTCTTTACTTTCCACGTGATCATTAATCGTACATACCACAAGGTGCGACGTTATTTATCATTCATTATTGCACGTATTCGTTCGTTTCGTACTTTATCATTATCTTTCACTGAGTCTAGATCCTGTCAAACTGTACCCCCATCGTGGCCCGCAGCCACCATTCCGGGCACAAAGCCTCTTCATTTCCTGGCGCAAAGCCACATCATTTCCGGGGTAAAGTGACAAGGATCCCGTTTCGTACTATGGATCAGCCACCAAGACTGATCCCCCTGTGTGTGAACCCTCATGGGTTAGATAAAATCCGATGCTATAATGCACAATGTTGAGCTAACAACTCTCAATGAGTTGTGATCCTCCTTTCAATCTGCTTACAAGCCTTTTTTCATTTGTTCTTTATGTTCCACTTTCATTATCATTAATCATATCTCTTTCTTTAATGATAATACTTTACATTTATAATAATAAACACACCATGTAAAGTCACTCATCAATATATATAAGGAACATAAGAACAGAGCATAACCATGCATGAAATAGGAACATATAAGCTTTAAGCCAAACTAGGGTCAAAACCCTAAAAGTCTGATTTTCCGAAAATTCAGAAATATTTTCTAAGTGTTCAGGCGCATGGACACTATGCAGGCGCATAGGCCCTGCTCAGGCGCATCAGCACTATTTCGGCGTATGAACCTCTACACTTGGGTATTTTTATCCTACTTTTAGGCGCTTTTACAGTTTAGGCGCATGAGCCTGTACATAGGCGCCTAAGGAAAGTTGGGCGCATGGACACTATTGGGGCGCATGACCCCAATACTTAGGCGTCGGGCCAATTACTTAGGTGCATGAACTACTGTTCAGGTGCAGGAACATGCACTTAGTATTTCTAAGGCATTATTTAGGCGCATGAGCTACCGTTTGGGCGTATGAGGGTACTGTTTGGGCACATGACCTTGCTTAGACTTTCTAAGTCTATTTTTCAGGCGCATGAGCCCTATTTGGGCGCATGACCACCTATCTAGCATGTTATTAAGTCATTTTCAGTCCCAAACTTAATCCTAATTTGTATTTAACTTATATATACCCTTCTAAACATCAATATCACATAAACAACCATGAAACACTAACATACATACACTTATACGTACGGGTAGCATACATAAACATTTTAAAAAAGTTTTACATGCATTTTCAGCCCCAAAGAAGTTTAAAACAAGTAAAAACGGTGTCCAGAAACTCACCTTTTGCAGCTTCCGAGCAGAACTCTCTCAAAGTCAGGAAACCTTGATGTTTCTAAAACCTAAACACCAAGAGCACACAAACCCGAACACATATAGTATATAAGAACATGAACTCTCAGTTTCATGGTCGAAAACACAACAAAAACTGAGTCAATTAGGCAACAAAACTCTTACCTAGCCAAGAACGACTTCTTTCTCTCCCTAAACCGATGAACACTCTGATCTTCTTCTTCTTCTCTTCATTTGGTTGGCAAAAGCAGATGTGAAAGGCTGATATGGACGGCCATTCCCCATATAAATTAAAATAATGGGTTTTGTATTTATTTACACTTTGTCCCCCTCCACTTATGCTCCTTTTCCCTTTCTTTCAAGATACTCTTATTTCTTTTTCTCATTTCTTTTGCTTTCTTTTAATTGACAAAATTTCTGGCCGTTACAAGTCTAACCCCCTTAAAGAGGTTTGGTCCCCTAAACCTATCATTCTTCGAATAACTGTGGGTAATGCTGTGTCATTTCTTCTTCAGTCTCACATGTAGACTCAGAATACTTTTGATGTTTCCACTTCACCCGCATAAGTTATACCACTTTATTGACTTAATTACATGGGTGGTCCCTGTGGTTGGGCCTGATTTTACATGGTCCCTAACTCTTAGAAATTACAAGGTTAGTCCAATACTTTGCACGAACATTACATGGTTGGTCCCTACGTTGGATGGACTTTAACTTCGACTGTTAAATATGCGTAAAATGACATAAATACCTTGGTATTGGCTAGCCATACCTTCATCTTCTTCACCCATTTCTTCACCCATTACCGCTACAAATCATCTCCCCGATCGATCTCCGCCCTCTGCAACCCAATCGCCACCATGTTCCGGCAAGTAGCTCACCGCCTCCTCACCCGATCCACCACCACTTACTCCGCCTCCACCGCTGCCACCATCCACCACCCTTACTCCACTGAGGTATCCACCAACGCTTTCGCCGGCGACAGCGCTTTCGCAGAGGCGTGGAAGAAGGTCACCCTCAACATGGATTCGCCCAAGACTCCGATCCAGTTCATGGAGCCACTCCACTACCACATCTTGGCTAGCCATACCACCACCGCCGGCTAGGCATAACACCACCACCACGTCACCGCCTAGCTCTACCATCACCAAAACGCGACCTAGCCCTGCCAAAAACCACAATATTTTTCGGTCGACGCCTAGCTCGACAACTTCACCCACTCATTTTTCCGATCATCTTCTCCGGCATAAGAAGATGAATCCGGCAGCACACCAGACAACCACCACCGTATACCATAGTACTCTGGTTTGCTATTCTTGGAGCGTGGTCGACGAGGGTGGATGGATGCGGTGTTCGCCGGTGATGGTGATGGCTGAAGGTGGTGGTGGGTGGGGTGGGGAAGACAATGGGGTGGGTTTCTAATGTATTTAGTTTTTGTCTTTTAGTGGGTAGTGTCTTTTAATGTATTTGTTTTTTTAATATAAGGGTATTTTAGGTATTTTATAAATATTAACAGTCAAAGATAACGTCCATCCAACACAGGGACCAACCATGTTACGTTCATGCAAAGTATTAGACAAACCTTGTAATTTCTAAGAGTTAGGGACCAAAAGTGAAATCAGGTCCAACCACAGGGACCACCCGTGTAATTAAGTCCCACTTTATTCCTCAATCTCTTCTATTTTTGGTCGATGATTGCTACTAGTTTCTCTATATAATTTAGCCGTTCATCCACTTCGATATCATCCAATGGTACAATCATATCTTCATCAGCTAAGCACTTTCTTAGATGAGATACATGGAATGTCAAATGAATTCCACTTAACTCATCAGGCAGTTCTAATCGATAGGCCACCTCTCCTACTCGTGCGATGATTCGGAAAGGCCCTATGTACCTCAGGCTTAGCAAGCCCCTTTTCCAGAACCGTATGATTCCTTTCTAAGGTGAGAACTTCAACATAACTTGGTCCCCACCTTGAAGTAGATCGGTCTACACCTCTTGTCGGTGTACGACCTTTGTCTATCCTTTGCCGTTTTCATGAAGGCTTTGATCTTTTCTAACTTCTCAGTTGTAGCCTCGATTACCTCAAGGCTTCCCAACTCTTTCTACCTAATGTCACCCTAATATACGAGCGTCCTACACCACCTACCGTATAGCATCTCATATGGTGGCATACCAATACTGACGTGATAACTGTTGTTGTATGAGAATTCTGCTAATGGTAAGTGACATCCCAACTTCCTCCAAAATCAATCACGTATGCTTGGAGCATATCCTTAAGGATCTGAGTCGTCCTCTCAGACTGACTATCTGTCTGAGGATGGTAAGTCGTGCTAATGTATAGCCTCATCCCCATTGCATCATTAACTCTTTTCCAAAACTTCGATGTGAACTGGGTGTCATGATGTGACACGATGGGCACCGACACACCATGACGAGCTATAATTTCCTTAATGAACAGATACACCAATCTCTCAGATGAATAGCCTCGCGGATCGGTAGGAAGTGAGCACTCTTGGTCAAACGATCAACAAATTGATCGTACCCCTTCACTGTACGAGATAAGTTCGTGATGAAGTCCATGGTGATGTGCTCCCACTTCCACTCGGGTATATCCAATGGTTGGATCTTCCACTCAGAAGAAAGCAAATTGACTGCATTATATGTGGTAGTACTTCTCATCTTGCTAAGGTTTGCTTCTATAATCCTAAAAGTACTATCTACATAACTAAGAAGAAGACTTCTGAGAACAAAAAGAAGAAGAAAGATTCGGAAGAAAGATGTGTTTCTTTCGGAGGCTCCAACATGAAAATGAAGACAAGTGAAAACTTGCCTTCCGATGATATTTTGGTCTTGAAAGAAAGGAATGATTCTGAAGTACCAAAGCATGCTGCAGTGAAAGCAAGATCTTCCGAAGGGTAAGTCTCTAAAACTTCCGAAGTTGTAAAAACTTTCAAAGTATTGAAGGTCAAGTATAATCTTCCAAAGATGGTGTGGAAGATAAAGGAACACCATGTGACTGACAATTCTTCACAAACGACAGCAAATGATCCCGAAAGTCTTAGCATAGGATCAATTATTGTTGCATTGTCTTCAGTTTATTTTGAAGAGCCCAAGACCAGTGAGGCTTGACTTTCTAAATGTAACTAACTCTCTATGATTATACAGGAATAGCTGAAGACCAAGAAGAATATATGTATTATTGACTGTGGCTGTTCAGGCACATGACAGGCAATGGCTCTTTGCTTACAAACTTTGACAAAATTGATGGAGGGCTAGTTGCTTTTGGAGGAGATGTTGGAGGTTACATTATAGAAAGGGGCAGGGTCACTAATGGTGAGAAGATAAACTTTGTTAAGGAGCTTATGTACAATTTACGGAGTGTATCCTAATTTTGTGATCAGAGACATAACATGCTCTTCACTGAGCATGAGTGCATTGCTCTCAAGCCCGGGGTGGTCATTCCTCAAGAGCATATCCTGCTTAGAGCACCCGGAAAGGGAACATGTACAAGACTGATTTGCAGGAAACGTCTCCTTTAGGAGAAGATTCTTGGTTTCTATCTAAAGCAAATAGTGATGAGTCTTTCTTTTGACATAAAAGAATATGCCATGTAAACTTTAAGAACATGAATAAGTTAATTAAGAATGATTTGGTATCTACAATGCCAAAGAAAGAGTTTATAATAATGATCACTGTGTTGCATGCCTCAAAGGGAAACAACACTTGGTGTCTCACACGCCAAAGGAAAAAAACTCTATCACTACTCCCCACCACTTATTACACATGGATCTCTTTGGCCCCATAAGTGTAATGAGTTTAGGAAGGACCTTATACTATTCAGTGATCACAAATGATTTCACAAGGTTCACTTGTGTTTTCTTCCTTAGAACTAAGGATAAAACTCCTGAGACCTTGAAGAATTTCATTCTGAAAATGTTGAATCAAAGTGATCACAAGGTCAAGATCATAAGATGTGATTAAGGAACTGAATTCAAGAACCAAATCCTTGACCCATTTTGTGATGAAAAAGGTATTACAAGACAATATAGTGCTCCCAGGACTCCTTAGCAAAAAGGTTTTGCTGAGAGAAGAAACAAGACATTTATTGAAGCTGCAAGAACCATATTGTCTAACTCTAAACTGCCCATCACCTTTTGGGCAGAGGCAGATAACATTGCCTGCTATGTGTAGAATAGAGTTTTAGTAGTCAAGACTCAAGGTAAAACTCCTTATGAACTGTGGCACAATAGAAGGCCTTTTATTGGTTTCCTCGGATCATTTGGATGTCCTTGCACTATCTTGAGTACCAAAGATCAAGTAGCCAAGTTTGCTGAGAAATCAGATGATAGACACATTATAGGATACTCTTCGCAAGTTAAGGCTTATAGAGTATACAATTTCAGAACTCAATGAGCACACTCCCTATGTGAAAGGTTCTGGTCCTAACTGGCTATTTGATCGTGATTTTGTTACCAACTTTTTAAAAAATCTAGTGAGTGTATTTCTGGATCTACAGGTAATCCGTCAATAGAAGATTCTGACCCATGATTTGTGCTGGGAAGACCAAGCAGGACTACTACTTCAGCTCTAGTGGTAACTAACCCTGCAAATGAAGTTCCTATCAGTATAACAATGATAAATCAAGCTGACACATCTGAGGCACCTAAAAATTCCAGCTTAGAGGCATAAAACACAAATGACGGAGCTTCAAATCTAAGAGGAAATGGTGGTGGTGACATTGATCAGGAATTTATTGATGCTAATAACCAATCCATTGAAGAAAATATCAATGATATTACACACTCATTAGATCAAGATTCTCTTGATAAGTTTTCTTATGTGGTGGGAGACACTTCATTGCCAGATCTATACATCTCAAATTCAGATCTGTCTAATCAGCTTGCTGTAATCCCTTAACTTAGGATCCACAAGTTACACTCCACCATAAACATCATTGAAAATGTTGAAAAGGGGGTGAGAACAAGAGGAAACACTCATGAAAAAAATGTTTTTCTATACGCGTGTTTCTTGTCCCAGATAGAGCCAAAGACAGTTGATGAGTCTTTGAAGGATGGAAGTTGGGTTGAAGCAATGCAAGATGAGCTGCTTCAATTCAAAAAACAAATGTTTTGGAACCTATGTCACCTCCTCAAGGGAAGACTATCATAGGAACCAAGTGGGTGTTTAGGAATAAGAAAGATGATAGAGGATTTGTCATCAAGAACAAGGAAAGACTGGTTGTTCAAGGGTACACACAAGAAGAAGGAATTCATTACATTGATGTCTTTTCTTATGTTTCAAGAATTGAAGCTGTTAGGATATTCCTGGGATTTGATGCATCCAAGGATTTCATGGTCTACCAACTTGATGTAAAGTGTGCATTTCTATATAGGGTGATTGGTGAATAGGTTTATGTCAAACAACCACCGGGCTTTGTACACCTAGATCATCCTAATTATGTCTGCAAGCTTGATAAAGCTCTTAATGGGCTGCACCAAGCTCCAAGGAAGTGCTATGAGACACTATCTTAGTATCTCAGTCAGCATGGCTACAAGAGAGGTACTATAGATGGAACTCTCTTTATCAAAGGAATAGCGAATTACTTGATGCTGGTTCAAGTATATGTAGATGACATTATCTTTGGTCAACTAATCCAAAGCTCTACAAAGACTTTGAGAAGCTGACGAAGAATAGATTTGAAATGAGTGCCATGGGGGAACTCAAATTCATTCTAAGAACTCAAATGAAGTAAGTTGATAGTGGCATCTTCATAAGTCAGTCAAAGCATGAGGCCCGTATCTTTAAACCTATGAGAAAGCCTACTGTGAGCTTCTTAGGGGTAGAAGCAGCCCTAGTCCCAAAAACGTTAGAGCTCATTGTTAAATGTGACAACTTGGCAACACAAGCAATTGTTGAACCCACACCTTCTACATCTGCACCACCCGCATAGCATCAAATAACCATCACTTACTCAAGAAAATCCAAACGAACCCCTGTATAAGCAACTCAGGTTGTACAGGCCCCCATATACTTAACTATACAGGAGGAAGTGAACACTAGAGCTCTTACTTCCCCTAAGGTGCAAACAAGTCCCATCACATCATTGGTCAGTGCTAAGGTTCCTAATGCTCAGCCTGATGAGCTCACAACCCCAACAGCCTTAAGCATTCAGTCAGAGTCTCAAAACTCTAGTTGACAAAGTTCATGAGAAAGTTAACATACCCAACCTCTTAATCTTAACCAATCAATTCCTAACCTTGAATTCTATAATGATGAAGAGAAGGGATACATTAAGTACCATGAGTCTCTGTTCTCCACCCTGCTCAAGTAGAGATGAGTACTCTAAGCTCACCGATGCCTAGCCCACATCATCCACCTACAACTGAGGTAGATCTCCCTGAACAAGTTCAGGATATCCATATAGAAGAGGCTCTCACTTCTATAAGTGATTACATCCTTAAGACCTCAACCATGGCAACCTAACATATTGACACTTCAACTGGAGCTGTCATGGTGTAGGGGAAATCCAGCAGCCAAGAAATTAGTGCTGGTGATGAGTAAGAAGACTTGGTCCTATTCTCTTATCCCCTCATGATTTTTCTGATGAAGTTAAGGGAGTCTGAAACTAAAGGTGCACAAATTTACTAAAACTTGCACATATTTTGTCTTAAAGGTTAGTTACTTGGAATCTCAAGTGAGTAACTTACAAAAGTTGGTAAATGACCAGCAATTTCAAATCACGGATCTCAATGGCAAGTTAGCTGAGAGACCACTCCGTAGGACTCACCCAGGGCCATAAGAGCTTGTGGATGTAGTGGACCTAACATCTAGCTAACCTATGCAAGAAGGAGATGCTATCAAAAAATAGGATAAAGTCCAACCTGCAATCATAGAACATTTGAGTTCTTCTTAGAGCATGGAAACAGAGGATTCACCAACCACACTTATAGTTGTCCGTGCTCAACAACCAACTACACCAACCACACTTATAGTTGTCCTTGCTCAACAACCAACTAAGGTCAACATTGATGTGGACTCTCATTCAAAGCTTGTTTGAGGAGGGTATTCCACCGGCAATGTCTGCTCCATCCTATGTGCTGAAAATGAAATACTAGATTGAGGTATGATGCTGATAGGAGAGTCCTAATACATCTTAGACTCTAGGGGTAGCTAGAAGTATTCAGTTTTTAGACCCTGAAGTACTATGCAGTCTAACTCCAGTTCACATGCTACTTGCCAACCCAAGTCAAAATAGGCAAGCTGATATACTAGCTCAGAGGATTCAAGACAGGGTGGTTAAAGTTTAGATTTAGAAGAAGACAAACGATAGCAAGCAATGTCATTGGTCAACTCCATGTTGAGGTGGACCCTAAGATTAGCTTCAAAAGGAAAACCTTAGCTGAAGGCCAAATGATAGAGCCTGTAATCCTTGAGATAGAAACTACTTCAACACCCTCTATTCTTAGCGAGGCACCAGCTGGTAAAGGTGCTTCACAATCTTTCTCTGTCTAGAGCTCAAGTGCTAAACCAAACAATGAAGGCCAAAGCACTCTCCATCCTAAGTCATCTAGGTCTGAGGGTGACAAAGGGAAAAGGATACTAACTCCTATGAAGATTGAGGAGGAGGAAAGAGAAAGGAAGAGGAAGCTAAGGGGAGAGAGTTCTAGAGATTCCCCAAGCTTCATGGAAGCTGCAATCAGGGCTGCTCCCTAGCCAAACACTCAATATGATGAGTTGAGAGTAGCCAAATTGAACTACTTGGGGACACGAAACTATAACATTAAGGAACTCATCTCTCTTCCTTTAGATAATTAGATGAACTAGCTGACACTGAGTTATCAAATAAGAGAAGGGAGGCTAAGGATGCAGAATTACTCCTTATGATCAAAGAAGAACGGAGACGAAAAAGAATCTACAAGCAAACTCCTACACTCTCCCCAGTTCAAGAAAGCCCTGAGACAGAGGCTGTGGCAACTGAGCAACAACCCGAGGTAAACAAATAGAAGGAAAGACAAAATATGATAAACTACCTGAGTGCCATAGGACTCTATTAGGCAGCTGCACTTCTTCCCTTGTCTTATGAGTACAACGAATTTAAGTACCTCCAATAGCTTGAGCAACAAGTAACGAAAGAACAAAAGGCTACTAATAGGAAGACGAGGGAAGAAGCTGCAAAGTCAAGAGCCACCATCTAAAGGAATCTAAAGAAGTCTGCTGATAGGCAGAGGATGATGAGCTTCTTGAAGCTGTATGGATTCTCTGGAAGAAGGCTTGGTCCAATGCCTTTATCCACCATGGATGAGCATATTAGGGTGATCAAGCAGAAGATTAAAAAGTGTGAGCTCATTGACTTGCATTCTCCAACAAGTCAGGTAGCACCTGAAGTTAAGATCAAGGTTGAACCATAAGAGACAACACAACCTGAACCTAGTGCTAAACCATAACAACCTTCATCTTCAAATCCATAGCAGGGTCTTGATCCCTCTCCTTTTGAACATGTGAAGGAAAAGGACCTAACTGAAGAAGACATTCAAGAACGACCTGGTCCTAAAGGCCAGTATCCTCATATGAAGCCTTGAAAGTGGAAGGAAAGGATGGCCATGTGAAGGGACAAAAAAAAAGAAAAAGAAGTCCAAGACATTCACCTATACAACTTAGGATGAGTCAGAGCATCCTGAGGATGCTCAAGAAGAGTCAGATCAACCAAGTGCATTCAATGTAGAGACTCTTACGGCTGAGAGACCCATCTTGTCCTAGACTTTGCTGCTAATCCAGGCAGATGCTATGTCATTAGAGATCAAGGAGGTTAATACTTTTACTTCTGGAAAGACATACTTGACCTTCCTTTACGTGATCTCTATGACAAGAGGAGCTACTTTCAGAGTTTGAGGGATCCTGACCAACTGATGAAGAAAGAAATGGTCTTGATCCTGATGAGGAGTGTCAATTGATGAAGAAGAAAGCTCAAAAGTCTCTTCTATTTTGGTAACATTAGCCTAGGGGGAGTTTGTAAGGTTTACACTTAAAGGATGATGCATCCAAAGCAACCAAGGAGCTCCCAGCATGCATACATGATGTACAACGGAAGTTGCTTTGGAAGTTTTACACAACTCAGGAATTTATGCCAAGTGTAAAATCTTCCGAAGCCAAATCACCAAATCTTCTAAAGCCAAAGATGAAGTCTTCCAACGCTTCAGAGACAAAGTCTTAAAAAGCCAAAGATAGATTTCTTCCAAGCATAGAGAAGACATGCTTTCTCTAGTCACCTTTTGACAAAAGCTGAACAACCTTCCGCTACAACCTCTGAAGACTCACCAACTTATATAAGTTGGTGAAAAGGTCCATACTTTTGTCAACTGTAGATTAAGGTCATTGCTCTTTAACTGATGAAATCAAATGTATCAACAATCGACACATAATAAGAACAAAATGATGTTGTTGTTGATGATGATTTCCCCAAGGATCTTTTCAATTCTCTTAAAAAAATATAACAACATATATGTTATATCATTGTTCAACAAACATCAAACATGTAGGATTCTATGTGCCCAAGACACGTAGAATATTGATGCGGTTAGTACGTTATGATCCAAGTTGGGTTATACCCAATAACAAGCTTAGCAAACACCAATTAATATTTAATTATTGATATGATCATGCAATTAAATATTTACACCAATTTAGAAAATGGGTTTTCTAAACAAGTTGCATATGAGAAGGAACAACTTATTAGGGTATTTTGTTTAATAATATTATTTGAAGTGTTATTTAAATAAGTTAGATAACACCAAATAATAATGAGAATTTATAAGTTAATTGCTTCATTGTATAACTTATATAAATTATACATACAATTAAGTGGTTAATTATATGTCTAGTTACAAGATTATTTTAATATGTGTATGCATGGTTTAAAGGAGGGAAGCTCTTTTGAATCATTTTTTTGGCCGCCCTCCCCTTGTCATTCATTGGACCTTTTGTCTTGTAACAAACATACACATTTAACTAGTCTTGGAGACTCAAAAATTTCTCATCCAATCTCATTGCATGCAACACACACAAAACATCTCTCTCTCTCTAAAACCTCTTGGCCAGGCAGCAAGTTTGGAGGGTTTTGTGGTCGATTTTTGGTGTCATCTCCCTAGCAAGAAGAGGTGTTTGCAAGGAGGCTTGGGGTATACAAGCTTGAGGGCTCCTTCTCTTGGAGTCTTGGCCAATTTTGGGCATCTCCATCTTCATCTCATCCACGGTTTTGGCAGCCCCTTTTGGAAGCATTTCATCCACGTTTTGAGCTGCTGAAAGGTGGACTATGGCAGCCTTATGTGGCTGTCATATTATGTTGTTTTATGCATACAGAGCATGCTTATTCATATAAAAATGATCCTTTAATATATGGCTTTGTTTCATACATATATATGGTCACTTAAGAACATGTTTTTCAGCTTTATAATCAAGTTTATTAAGTAATTATTCCGCTGCGTTTTTAGAAAGTTTAAGAGGTTAAACTATGTTTTTGTGTTCTTACAAACCCATCAATGCCATCTGGAGCCGGTTATGTGGATAGCATGCTTGTTAGTATCCTTTAAAAATTTGTTTTATGGGATTTTATAACCCTTGTAAGGACTGAAATGTTCTTGTATGTTGAATCCCCAAGCTTTCAAGGTTATATCACACATGCTTGTGATTAAACATTGAAAGATATGTATGATGATATGTATATTGTTTGGAAAATGTTTGAAACTCGAATTTTCAGTTTATGTTGGCTGAAAATCATGGGTTTTAATGGGGATTCTTAGTTATATTTGGATGATATGATGAATGTTCATATTGGTGCATAACCTAGCTTTTGGCCTTGTGTTGTTTGGATGTTTGCAATGTTTGGTTTTGGTTTATTCAATAGGGTTGTGTTGGGTCTGAAGGATAGTCTAATATTATCAACACGGTCAAAGTCAACAAAGTCAACGTCAACGGTCAAAGTCAACGCAATAGTCAACACAACGCGTTCGGGACGAAGTTTAGAGACAAGATGTTGAAGATATATTTGTCTAGGATGTTTATTGTTAATAAATATATTTTGTGTCCACAAAATATATTTAATCTTGTTTTTAGACATTTTGGGTTTTAATTGTAATTTATAATTGTCATAGTTTAGGGTCCTAAGTGTCATTAGTAAATTGTCATTTACTATAAATATTAAAGTATGACAATTAGGGTTTTAAGCTTGGAGGAGCTAGTGATTAGGGTTTCCACTTTCAAATTATTTTGTAATCACATTTTTGGATTAAACAAGGGTTTTATTCATTGTTCTTGGTGTTCATCCAAGTTCTTCATATTTTTTGTGTTTAATCCAAATCTTCACTGTTGTTTGATTGATTCAAGTGCTCCTGGACTAACAATTTGGTATTAGAGTCAACTTGAATCAATTTCTACTACTGATTTGAAGATTTTGTTACTGATTTTTGAAACTTTTTAGAGAGAGAAAATGGGGTTTTAGAGAGAGAAACTAGATCTGAGTTTTTGTGTTCATCCATATCACTGTTTTGATCAGATCTACAACATTTCACAATAGATTTACAACATTTGACATCATATTTTACATCTACAAAACAATTTCTACAAGAAATTGAAAATAAATTTGAAATTTAAAAAGTGTTTCTCTCACACACAGTTGTGTGTGTGTTCTTGGTGTTCTTCAGATCTTCAAACATTCAACATGAGAAACTACTGACGAAATTAGCACAATCTGAACAAAAGTTCAAATTTCTCCAGCGAATCTAAGGTGATTTCCGACCAAATCATCAGTTCCGGGCGAAACTACTGTTTCTCCGGCGAAAGTACGCAACTCCGGTGAAACTATTTCCAGCGAATCTACACCTGCAAAATTACACCACCAAACCCAATCACAACCATAACCCAAATCACCCAAACCTAAAGCCATCATCTCCGCCGCACCAACACCACAACCCCACCAACACCGCTGCGACCACAATTAACAACTACCACCGTCGGAACATAAACAGATCGGAACTCGAGTCGTCAGAACCCTAGCGGCCGGGACATTATCACCTAACCACAACCATCGCAGCCTCACCTCCACCCACAGCCCCTAACCTGACCACCCCCCATCTCACACCAACCCCTCTCTCAACCTAACAAGAACCACAGATCCACCACATCTTCACCATCTCCACCTTCAAGACTATAACCAAGATCCACCCGCAACCCCTCACCTAACCACCCACTATCTCGCAGCAACACCTCCCTCGACCCCAAACCCTCACGAACATATCACCCGAACCACCTGTGACCGCGACCCCCACTTCACCGCACCCGTCAACCTATCTCCCCAAAACAAAAAAAAATTCAAAACATCAGAAGAGAAAGGTAGAAGAAGAGACTGTGTGTTCGTGAATGTGTTGAAAGCTCTTAAACCCTTGAAATTGACCCTCGTGTTGAAAGCTCGTGTTGAAATTGTCCTCCCTCCTCCGGCGACCCTCTTCGGCGTCCACCGCCACCTTGTAGCGGTTCCGGCGGGCGTCTGTTCTCTCGCAGGGCCTTAACGACATGTTTGATTGTGGTAGAAATGACAAACCCTAGAAATTAGGGATTTAGGGTTCAGTGAGTGGATGTTGTTTATGCAATACAGTACACTGGTGTCGATCGATCGAAGATAAATGATGTTGTTGTATGTGTTTTGGATAGAAGAGAGAGAGAGAGAGGGTAGAGTTTGAGGTTTTGAACTGATGTTTGGATCTTAATATTTTCAAAGTGTTAGAGTTAGAGTTTATGTTATTAAATGTTTTTTTTTCATTGACTTGGATTTGGGTCAGCAAACTTTGGGCTAACTATTTGGTAACAAGTTAAAGATTAATAATTGGGCTACTAAATAACAATTTCATAATATAGTCTAATCATAATTGGGCTGAGTTTTCAATTTGGTTCAGCAAATTTAAAAAAAAATTATCAAAGAAAATTGACTAGTTGGGATTAATTGAGTTTAAACCGATAAAGAAATATTCAATGATTTTGCAAGATTTATAAGAAAATATATATATTTTCTAAGATTTTCTAGCGTGATATTTTAAAAGAAAAATATTTTCCCGGGGGAGAATTATTTTACAATTTTTTGGGAAAAATATTTTTTTTGGGTCGTTTAATTGTTCAAAAATGTCTTCTTCAGAAGACCTTAAATCAGATAATCTTACAACGGCTCAAAGCCGGTTTGACTGTTTTGCAGGTATGAAGAATGAAAAGTTGTCTGATTTCATTGATCGATTTATATCTGTGGCAGATAATCTGAAGAAGCATGACCCCCAACTCACCAACTATGAACAAGTTCAACAGTTTCTTAGGTTAAAATGATTAAGAACGAAAGAAATTTTCTTGATTACATGTTGATAGATGTGATCAACAAGCTAAAATCTGCTGAGCTGGATATTAAAAGAAGAGAATTTCATCAAGTCGTGTTTCCATCTCAAACTAACAAAATGAATGTATCTATTATCTCTTCTACGACAAGCATTCTTGATAACAAAACCGAGAGGATTGAGAGGTTGAAGTCAATGGAAATTCATTCTGATTCAACTGATGAAATCAGAGAGACTGTAAGAGAGAATTGTGAAGCTTTGAGAGCTTGTAACGGAAGTGAACATGTTTGTGAGAGAACTAATGCAATTGATTTGTTGAAAAATGATGAAGGAAAGAAAGAAACTGAGGATGAAGAGACACTAGAGGCCAAGGAAGAGGAACATAAAAGAAACACAAGGGTCTGCAACTGCGAGAAGGCTCTTGCTGCTAAAAGAGTCATCATGGATCTTCCATATGAGACAGTTCAGGATATGTGTTCTTCTGCTTGTAAAATTCGTTTGTTTGGTATCTATAAAGCAAATAGGTTATTGCTAGATAACGAAAAAGAATTAAAAACCATAAACAAAGAACTAAAGCAGAATGAAATTGCTTTTTCAAAGAAACTTAATGAAGCATTGGCTGAAATTGTTCTTTTGAAAAGAAATCTTTTGGAAAGAAATTTGGAAATAAATATTTTAAGAGAAAGAGCAGTTCTAACTCAATTTGAAACGACTCAGATTCAAACAAAGCTTAACAAATGGACTCTTTCACAAATGAAAAAGGATGAGCTTATTGCTAAACAACAAGGGGCGCGGATAAAACATGGGATTGGATATAAATCATATGGTGAAACTATATTTAATTCAGTTCCACCCCCCTTCTACTTTATGTTATTCACCAATCCCCAGACCTCATCCTTCAAATGATTTGTTTGAACAACCTACTAATAGTCTAAATGCAGGTTTAAGCTGTGTTAATCTTCAAGAGGTTAGAGATGTGCAGGATTCTCCAGTAGGTTTGGGATACCACAGGCAGGGGTCTGATAAGAAGATTATTGACGATTCCACCTCTGATGCTCCAAAACCAATATCAGTTACTTCTCCAACCTTCTTCAACAAATTCAAAACAGGCAATATTCCTTCGTTTGTTCATGTCAGGTTTGTCAAAGAAGGAACAATTGTCGAATCGTCAAGCAATCTCGCTAAGTCATGCCCCTCTGAAAAACTTCGATAAAAAGATGATATTATATCCTTTTACCATTTAATTTTAATTTTAATCTAATTTTATTTTTTTTTATTTTTTATTTTATTTTTTAATTTTAGTCTTATTTAATTTTCATGATTTTTGATATCATGGGGCAATAAGGTGTTCAATAGGCAAATTATATTATTATTATTATTATTATTATTTTATTTTATTTTATTTTATTTTATTTTATTTTAATTTATTGTATTTTAGTTTTTAATTTTATCTTATTTTAAAATTTGTTTTTGAGTCGGGCGAAATTAAGATTCGCCTTAGCGAACCTATAGTTTCGCCAGTAAGCTCGACCAGTTGCATGTCAAACCAACATGTTGAGTTTACCGGGCGAATCTATAGATTCGCTACAACGAATCTATGTCCTATAAAATGTACAGTGAATGAGTAATGTCTCACAGTAACTTTAAACTTACACTTCTTGTTGCCTAATTCTCAAGCGAAGATACAGTCGAATTTACCACTAGAACAAAAGTTCTACTAGTTTTGCGAACTTGTTGAGCGAACTAGAGCTTCCATAGCACTAATTCGAGCGAATCTGCTGTTGGTTTGCCAAGCGAATTTACAGGCGAACATACCGGCGAATTTACATCTTCTCAACGAATTTATCAGCGAATCTACATCTTTTTCAGCGAGTCTAATTTTTGATTTTATCATGTCTACTTCAATCGTGAATGTGACTGATACGGAGTGTGTTCAACCAAACAGGCCACCGAGGCTTGTCAACCGTGAGAATTTTGAGGATTGGAAACGGTGCTTGAAGGCTTTCTTCTTCTACACAGATCATGGTCAGTGGGACTCTATTACTAATGGACCTCACGTACCAACAACCACTGTTGGATCTGTTACTTCACCAAATCAGGATTCTAGCACTTATACTGAGATTGACATTAAGTTGCTCAATCGGGACAAGAAAGCTCTTGGAGCTTTGATTCTATGTCTGCATCAGGATATTTATAATAGGTTTGCTGAACATACTACCGCTAAGGCATTGTATGATGCATTATGTGAGTTTTATAATGGGAACGCAGATCTGAAGAAAGACAAGAAAGCTCAAGCTTAGAAGGAGTTTAACTCATTCGTGGGATATAAGCATGAGACACTTACTGATATTACAAACCGCTTTCTGTCAGTTTCAAGCAACCTGAAGAAGTATGATGAACAACTTGGCAATCATGAGCAAGTAAGTAAACTGTTAGACTCTCTTCCTGCTCAATGGAGTCTGCAAATAAAATTGCTCAAGCAAGAAAGGAATTTTGCTGATTACAAGTTGATGGATGTTATCAACAAGTTAAAATCATTTGATCTTGATGTGAAGAGAAGAGAGTATAATCAGACCATGATGTCTCCCAATGTCCCTCCTCAAAATGTTTCGTTGATTTCATCCGCTGCAAACTCTTACTATTATGGTCCAGCTTGTGGGAGTTCATCTGGTAATGGTGGCTTTGCTAACTCTGGGTATGGTAAGAATGTCAACTCTGGTAGTGGTTCTAAGGATGCTGGGTCTAGTTCAAATGCCTTAGCTTCTACTCAAATTCCACATGATACTATGGCACTATTTGGGTTATTTGTGCACAGTTATGAAGCTTTGATTGCTGAAGAATTGAAGGGACGTGGTATGACCGTGGAAGATATGTATCAGGTTGATCCTGATGATCTTGAAGAAACCGACATTCAATGGAAAATGGCCATACTTACTCTTCGTGCTAGGAGATTTATGGAGAGAACCGGCAGGAAAAATTTTGGAAACCAGAATCAGAACAACTCTCTAGGATATGATAAATCTAAGCTCAGGTGTTTCAACTGTAAGCAGCTTGGTCATTTCAAAAGAGAGTGTCCTTCTCCCATTGTCACCGAACCTATTAATTTTTGAAACTCCAGAACCATTCCAGTCATGGATAAAGTTGAAGAAGCTAAGCCCAAGAAAGAAACTGCTCTGTTGACCAACTTTGATTGGAGTGCAAAAATTGAAGAATTAAAGGAGGAAATCAACCATGCATTGATCGCTGAGATAGTGGAGGAACATACTCTTGATGATGAGTACATTGACTGTTTTGATCCTTTCAAGGAGTTCTATGGTGAAGCTGATATTGAAGTTGATGGCAATGGTGAATCTATTGGGTCTGAGGTAATTCAAGATCAAAAGGTTAAGGAAAGTGCTGGTGTGGCTCAGAAAGCTGTGGGTCATAAAGATATTGTTCAAACCGGTTTAGTGTGTGAAGCTGTCAAGGATGAGGTTAAACTGGTTTGTGAATCCACTGCAAAGGAGGCTAGTGAAAAAGAGGAGCTGAACATGGAATCAATGATTGAAGAAGCCAAGAAAGCTGCTGTGGAGGAGTACATGAGGAACACTCCTTATTGCCAATGTGATCGCGCTCTTGCAGCAGAAAAACTGGTAATGGATCTTCCTTATTGTTGAAGACATGTGTTCCGCTGCATGCAAAATTCGTTTGGTTGGTATATATAAAGCTAACAGGTTGCTCATAATGAATGAAAATGAATTAAAGAAAACCAATAAAGAGCTAAAACAAAATGAGTCAAAATATTTTGTCAAATTAAGATAAGCTTTGAAAGAAAATGAACACTTAAAAAGAACTCTTTTGGAAAAGAACTGTGAAGTTAACTATTTAACTGAACAAGTTACACTTGCCGAATTTGAAGTTAGAAAACTTAAAAATAAATTAGAACAGTGATCACTTTCGAGCATTAAAAGGAAGGATACAGCAATCCCCGATTGTTTAAACAGTTGTGTGCAGAAGCTTGTTACTTATCTTGATGAAAAAGGAACTTCCAGGACTACGATGGCCTGGATTCCTCTTTCTAACTAATCTGTTTATGAGTGCTGGAATAATTCAGGAGGACTGTTAGTAATCCGGTTTACTGACAGGGATTGTTCCTAATTCAAATTTGAGGCGGAACAAACAGGTTAAGGTCATGGTATTATATCCACAATCTGGATTTTTATCTGCATTCTCACAGTTCTTACTTCACAGTCACTGCATATTTCTTGATAATTCATTTCTTATCTTGATAATCGGTGTAGTTTGGAAGACCTTCTTTGATAAATTTTTATTTTTGCACAATTTTATAAAAAAATTAAAAATTATAAAAAAAATTAAAAGATATATAAAATAAATAAAAAATAAGTTTGCAAAAATAAAAATTTAGGGGGAGAGTATAAGTAAATAAAAATGAAAAGAGAACTGAGAACTCGATTCGAGATGATTGAGAAATGATTGTATATCTTATTGAAATGCTTGTTTTTGCATGACTTGCGTTTTTAAAATGAGAAATGATAGTAACTGATACTGTTATCTGATTGACATCTTATTTTTATGTACAAATAATAGAAAAACAAACAGATTCTTTAATAATATGCTTGGTAGGCTCAGCCTGAAGAATAAAGTAGACAATAACATGATGATTTAAATTAAATATATGCTTAAGGATGTTTGGATTTACGCAATCATTTTGGCCTGCACAAAAACTGAGTCCCGACAAAAATTGGATTGAGAATTGATCTTTCACCCACTATGATACAAATCATTTAAGCCATATATTTGAGCCATGATTAGTGTATTTATATGTCTTGTGTTTGTGCTAATCTCCTCTGCTATACGGTAGTACAGACCTGGAGTGATGATCTCCTCTGCTGTACGGTAGTACTGACCTGGAGTGATGATCTCCTCTGCTGTACGGTAGCACTGACCTGGAGCTCTCATCAGCACATGATTAAATGGTCATCTCCTTTGTTATACGTGAGTATAGACCTGGAGCTCTCACCATTTTGATCTAAGTTGTGTCAAATCATCTAACAATGAATTCATCACATAATACAATATTCTGTTGATAATCACTTGCACACTAAGGCACAAGCCTTGTTTCATAAAGATCGTAACAAAATTCAAGAAATCCTGAGGTTGGGTGAGGGTTTTTGCCAAATGATTGTGGGGTCCTAGCATTCTAACGTGCTTAATCGAACCTTAACGAACCATCTGATGCTTGTTGAAAATTTCATTGCTTGTCGATGATTAATTTCAAAATCATTCAAATACTGTGATTAGATTCAGTTATCAGTATGATCTCATTGCTTGTCGATGATTAATTTCATCTTTATGCTAAAGTATATTTTGAGGATGTGATTTCATGATCGATTTAGTTCTCGGTTATAAAAATTAATAGATATATAAAATTAATATATTTCTATACTATATTAATAAGCATATGAAGAGGGCAAAATTGTCATTTACTCAAATCTCTTAAATTTAAGAGTTTTACAACTCTTAAAGCATTGTGTACAACATATAAAGCACACATAAAGCAACAAAGGAGAGTGTGGGTTTAAAATTCAAAAGCATTTTCCAGATATAACACCCAAAACCCTTATCAACCCCTACTCCCATTGTTTGTTACCCCAGATCTGGCAGCCGGAGCTCTTGCTCCACGACCACCGCCATATTGTTCCGGAGATATTGTTCATCATCATCTTCTTCCCCTGATTGTCATCATCATCATCATCTTGCACGGCGATATTGTTCCGGCTCAACACCATCTTGCTTCCTTAAATCACCAAAACCCTAGAAAAGGCTTTCATGAAAGAACGGTCATCACAACACCAACGATCTTCCTTCCTTCCGAAAGAAGAAGGTCATCACTTCTTCTTTTCTTCCCCTGCACCCTACATAGCAATATAGCATGAAAAGAGAAATAATTTTACAGATTTCTTGAGTCCATTTTGTTGGATTTTGGGGGTTTTCCTTGATCATTCACTGATCTGAGAAGATTGTGACACTAACCAGGCCAGATAACTCCACATCAACAGAGTATTGTGTTGCATTATTCTCAAGCCGTCCGGACCTGTTCACCTGTAGAGAACAACAGAGAAATCTAAGCTAGTGTTTGGTTTGCAATCAGGAATCACTATGGGTATGGGTTTGACAAACAGATGTGGAATTGAAAATATACACCCCTTTTACAAGGTAATGTAAAATAACCAATTTTGAGTATATGGTTCCTAATTTCAAAACTCATTTCTCTTACACATTATATCATTTCCATTTTCACTACCTTGTTAATCCTCAACCCAAGTACCCCTTGACTAATATACATACTCGGCACCAACTGGAAACTTGAAAGCTAATCAATAGATGGTTTGTATGATCCATGGTCTGTGATGCGGGTGCTAGGCTGATTCCAAAGGGTTTTATGAAATCGAACTGTACATGTTAGAATTTTGGCTGATTTTCGATTTAAGTTGCCTTATTTGTGTAAATCGTGCATTTTATTTTCTTCAAGATCTTTAATTTAGTTAAGATCTTTAATTTAGTTAAAAATAAGAGGCTTCCAAAACCATTAAGTTTTCTGGGCTTTTAGAGTTTAGGTTTTTGCTTTTGAGTTTCGATCCACCTAAAAATGCTATAGAATTAATCATATTTAGGTCTGTGATTCGAGTTCAGTCTAATTCCAAAGGGGTTATGAAACCAAAATGCACAAGTTTGTAGTTTGATTGATTTCCACTTTAATCATGCATCATCTGTTCCAGATTGTAGAGAAAGTGTTGCTATAAAATATAGTAAATTAGTAATTCATATTACTATATAGATTCGACTTAAGTGATGAGCAGATAGTAAGTTTATAAATGAATTGACATGATTTCATCTCCTTTTAGAATTAGATGAAATTGTTCTGTTTATGAATGCTGGAGCCCAAACCATGGTGGAGCCCGATTCAACTATAAACATGGTGGCAGATAAGTATTTTGAGGGGGGTGATGTTTTGCAAACGAATGAGTGTATAACTAAGGGTGGTGATGTTCCATTCATTTACCACACAACGAGGCTAGGGAATTTTCAGTATCGGTTTGACGGTTTTCCAGAGGGAGATTACTATGTTGACCTTCATTTTGTTGAGATGATAAACACATTGGTCCTAAAGGAATGAGAGTGTCCAATGTATACTTGTAGAAAGAGAAGGCAAGTGCAAATTCCCTTTAAAGTTATAAAATTTCCTTAATTAGTTACTACCAAATTTGGAATTTGAAATTTCATATTGTTATCTACCAGATTCTTGCGGATTTTGACATCTTCTCTGTCGTTGGAGCCAATAAATCACTACAGTTAGTTGACTCGAGAGTCAAAGTGAAGATGGGTGAGACTATTGTCGTTAGGTTCGAAGGGATAACTGGTAGCCCGCTGGTCAGTGGAATCTTTATAAGAAGGGCACCTCATGTTCTTGGTAGTTAAATTTTCTTGTAACATTATTATTGTAATTGTGACACGCAACGTGAACTTGACTTTAGTTCTGTGTTGATTTGACTCACAGATGATGATGTAAAACATGATTTTCTAAGATATCAAAACTGTGATGCTAATATAGAAGTCCCTTCTACTCAGGTATGATTCTCATTAATTTATCTATGATACTGAAAGAAGTATAATTGTTGTTGAACTATTTAATATTTCAGAAGAAAGTGATGCGAAAGAAATCAGTAGAGAAGTATGAGAAAAGGATACAGGAGTTGACCAGTCAATGCCAACGTAAGACTAAAGAATGTTATCAAGCTTGGATGTCTTTGACTGCAGCAAATGAGCAGCTGGAGAAGGTCCGTATGGAACTTGATAATAAATTGTTCCAAACATCCTCTCTTGGTAAGTTTGTGAAGTCAATCAAATCAATACAATAATTTTGATCAAAGGGAACATTTTTGTGTTTTAGTTTTATATGTTTACCTTATAAGTTCCTGAATTTCTTGAATAGACCAAAAAATGGAGAAACAATCTGAAATGCTGGGGGAAATATCAAGTAGATATGAACATAACAAGAAGGTTTGTGTTGCTGCAGTTAAGGAATTATCATACAGAATAACGGTAATTAATTAGCAGCAGCATTACAAAAATTATGATCAACATAATATTTATACCTAATTAACATAATCTGTTTATCAGGTCTTAAAAAGAGACCACTCCCAGCTCTCTCTTGAAGCCCACCAATGTGCTGACTCAGTTCCGGATCTAAATAAAATGACTTCTGCAGTTCAAGCGTGGGGTAAATATCTAACTTTACACTTATTTACTTTATTGAATAATTATATTGTAAGTTAGTCATTTTTACTCAATCATCAATTTTCAGTTGCACAATGTGAGGATCTTAAAGTGAGGTACAATGAAGAACAAGCAAAGCGAAGGAAGCTTCATAATCAAGTTGAGGATGCAAAAGGTCTGCAAATAGTATTTACATAACAATTAATTATACAAACACTAGATGACGTTGCATATTTATTTTTTACTGTAATTATCAGGAAATATAAGGGTATTTTGCCGATGCCGCCCACTAAGCAAATCAGAATCTTCAAGCGGATGCTCAACAGTTGTTGACTTCGATGCAACATCAAATGGTGAACTCGGTCGCGGTGTCCCGTCAATTCGCGGTATGTAATACCTATCTCCTCTAATTAATTTCTTTTTTGAGTTTATAATATGAAACAATTCTTACCAACAGAAGATCATAATGATAATTTTAAGAAGGTGAAACAATTTAGCGATTAATCTAAGATGATAATGGAAGATTAAATTATCATGTATTTAATTTATTCATTCCTTGTACGTATTGGTTAAACGATGTTGTCTATATATGTCATAGGTTTTCTGTTGTAATTCAACGGGGATCTCATAGATTGGATTAGATACAAGCAAAAGTTTATCATCAAAATATTTAAATTTTGCAGGTGGAACTTAGTGTTGATGTGGACATCATTTTATATATATAGATTGAAAAATGAAGTATTCTAAATGATGAATCTTTGATTTCATAATCCTTTGTTTTATTTTCAAACATCATCAAATCAAAATCTTGATATATTCTTCTTTGTATGCCACATTTTAGCTTCTTTATTGTTTTTAGTCTAAAATTCTTGAACCTGTAAAATGTAAAATATTGTTGTGGGTGTTTGCTTGATAGATTTGAGATTGGATTGAAAGATAATGCAATTTGTGTGTTTGATGGCAAGGACTAAAGAAAAAGTAGGAGAACGAAACCAATAGCTAGATCTAAATAAACAAATAGGGGTTGTAGGTTTTACTAAAATCATGTTTAGAACTTCATTTATTTGTTACTTATATAGTTTTGTGATTTTTGTTGGAAAAATGTGTTGTAAGGGAATTTTGGCCTCTTTTGGAATCAACCCGTTCCGACTTGAGTTCATCTTGATTCAAATATGTCATGAACCTAACCTATTTTAACATGTTTTTAAATCAATCCATCTTGACCTGAACTTCCTAACCTGGCACCTCACTCAACTTGACCGGTCTCTTTTACAAGGTATGGTTCATATCATATATAACCTGATTTTAGATTCTTTTAACTTTTATTAATGTTGCAATTGGATATATGAGATAACAAATATGCAGCATGCTTACTCCATGTTTTATGTATCTAATCTCAATGTATGTAATACCTATCTTTGCTAATTAATTTCTTTTTTGAGTTTATAATGTGAAACAATTCTTACGAAGAGAAGATGATAATGATAATTTTAAGAAGGTGAAAAAATTTAGGGATTAATATAAGATGATAATGGAAGGTTAAATTATCATGTATTTAATATTTCTTTAAAGAGGGTTCATTTTGTAATCAAGCTAAAAGCTCTATTACAGGTGAAGAGCAAAGAAAAACAATATCAAATGAAACAATTCATGAAAGGTAAAAATATCATCATTTTGGGACTATGATGGTACTCATGAATGACATACATCTTCTGATGATTAGGTACTGTTTTAAAAACATAATGATCAAGTCTACAAGTTATAATTGTCTATCAAACGATTTAGTTTGGTGTTTATATCTTCATCTAATTGATGTTTATGTTTTATTTTCACATTAGTATTGTAAAAGCTTGCAGCCTTTTATTTGTACAAAAAGACTAAACTATTCTGTAATAGTTGTAAGGGTAGTTTAATCTTTTTAATTTATTACATTTATGATTGAGATTTTTTTATTTGTATGCTTGGATTTTTCTTTTCAAACTTATTATGTTTATGATTGATATTTTACTATTTTTGTGTTTGTTAATATTAATTGTGATTTGTAAGTCTCATAGTGTAGATAGACCACACCAATGCTATGAAAAAGAAATCAACAAAAGTATTATACAAAATATCACGAGAGGATTGATGAACTAATGATAGAAAATAGCGCGTCATAAATTATCGTCACCTCCGCATCGCACGGGTTTCTTACTAGTATATATTTATATATATTAAAAAATATATATATATATAATAATATATAATAAATTTTCATTTCAAAATTCTTTTAGGCCTTCCATATTATGTTGTTACAATTTTATCATTTTTCATACATTTCACAGAAATTGCGCACATTCGAACACGGGTTCGCTTGTTTTTGACACAGATAAACACGGGTTTATTTTGTTAAAATGAAATGATCTAATTAGAAATGTCGAGATTGTGTTTGAGAATGTGTTTCAGATTTTTGCTACAAGTGATGGCCGATCATCAGTTGAGCAGTGTACCTGATCAGAGAACCTGTTCCTCCAGTTTGCAGAAGATACCGAGCTAGGAATCCTCCTCCTACATCTTCTGAAGCACTCGAGATTAAAGAGTTGGGAAAGCTTTTAAATATCTTCACAAACGATGCATAGAAAAAGGGGGAACTTGTGAGATAAAGATCTTCAGCAACAAAATTTGGGAAGCATCAGTCTAGGGAGAATATTGTTAGACCTCAACATTAAGACTGAAGCTTACCAAATTGAAGATCAAGTTCAGTTGACATATCGGTGCTGATCACAATGAAAGACATTGATAATAGTAAACTAAGGGGGAATGTTGTTGGGTCTGAAGGATAGTCTAATATTATCAACACGGTCGAAGTCAACAAAGTCAACATCAACGGTCAAAGTCAACGCAATAGTCAACATGACGCGTTCGGGACGAAGTTTAGAGACAAGATATTGACGATATATTTGTCTAGGATGTTTATTGTTAATAAATATATTTTGTGTCGACAAAATATATTTAATCTTGTTTTTAGACATCTTAGGTTTTAATTGTAATTTCTAATTGTCATAGTTTAGGGTCCTAAGTGTCATTAGTAAATTGTCATTTACTATAAATAGTAAAGTATGACAATTAGGGTTTTAAGCTTGGAGGAGCTAGTGATTAGTGTTTCCACTTTCAAATTATTTTGTAATCACATTTTTGGATTAAACAAGGGTTTTATTCATTGTTCTTGGTGTTCATCCAAGTTCTTCATATTTTTTGTGTTTAATCCAAATCTTCACTGTTGTTTGATTGATTCAAGTGCTCCTGGACTAATAGGTTGTATATTAATTTGTGCTTTGTTTAAAAATGTAATTTGTCTATTTATTCATTGGGATGTAATAATAGATTAGGAGTATTTTCCTTTTACTAGAAAATATGTATTAGGATATATATTTTGTAAAAGAAGATGCTCGGGAAGGAAGCACAAGAGGAAGACACAAAAGAAGGACTTGAAGCATATGGATGCAAGTTCAAGTGGGGGTCTATGAAGACCTCAATTTTGTGTTGTATTCAACCCTTAGGAAAGACCAAATGACCACACTTGTGATGGCAAACAAGTTTGGTCACAATAGTAGCTATGGTTATGCACATTGTGGTTGTTTATACTATGCTTGTTTGATTGTGATTTTATGAATGATTCTATGATATTTGGATATGATAAACAATCTTAATAAAAATGATCTTGACAAGCTAATATTAAAATGGTTCTTAATCATTGAGTGTTAATAAATGGTTATTAAAAGGATTAATGATTTTGTAATAAAATGGGTTTTATTAAAAGGACCATAGGGTATCTTGTATTTGAAAGCATGCAAATTCAAGTACGTAGAGTTTTCTAAACTAGAATTATGAAATCTCTAATCATTTGACAAACAAGTTTAACACCGTCCTTTTGCATAACACTTGAGTCATTTGGAAACTCTTAATGGGATAAAGGTCACCTAACCATTTAGAGGGAACTTGTGACTTAAGGTGGGGATACCACATTGGTGGGATAAAGGTCACCTAACCACTTATGTTGGTAAACTCACATGTGTGTGCAAGTAGGGTAACTTGATTTGCAAACCATGTTAAATGGATCACCTACAATATGGTTTCCAAATGGTGTTGATGGGATTAACATGCCGATTTTACATATGATGTTTAAAGTCGATCTCATACCTCTAGAAGTTGCAAATGGTTGCAACCGTCAATCGTTCACCACCTTATTAATTTAAATCGTGGGATAAAGGTCACCTAACCACAATTTAAATTTAATGTTGGGTTCTAGATTTTAATATAAAAAATGACCTTAAAAGGCATTAATTATTAAAAATAGCAATATCAAAAATACTAAAATAGATCTTTGTTAAATTTTGTAGATGGCCACCAATAATGACAATCATGATAACTCATCCGTGTCCACCCAATCATTACGAGAGATCCTCCAAAAGGAACGTCTAAATCATAACAATTTCATTGATTGGTATCGAAACTTGAGAATCGTTCTCAAGCAAGAGAGAAGATCATATGTTTTAGACGACTCTATCCCTGATCAACCTACTGAGGATGATGAGGAGGAATATAACGATTGGCTGAAATACACTGAGGACTCCATCCAAGCGTCTTGTCTCATGCTAGCGAGCATGACTCCGGATCTCCAAAAGGAGTATGAACATCGTTGAGCTTATGACATGATAACCCAGCTGAAGGAAACGTTCCAACAGCAAGCAAGGGTTGAGTGCTTCGAAATGGTTTGAGCACTCCATGCATGTCGTATGGATGACAACCAATCTGTTTCATCTTATGTACTTAAGATGAAAAGTCATACTGACCGCCTCGAGAGGCTTAATTGTCCCATCTCGAAGGAATTGGCCACGGATTTGATCCTTAATGGCCTTACCAAGAAGTTCGAGACATTTGTGTTGAATTACAACATTAATGCATGGGACAAGAACATTGGTGAGCTGGCCGATGCAGCCATGGGTAAAAGGGTTTTACCTGTTCTCACCATTAATGAAGGTGGGAATAAGAAAAGGGCTCATCCCGCACCCAAGGCAAAGGTTGCCAAGGGTAAGGGACCCGTATGGGGAAAAGGGAAAGGGGTGGCAAGGGTGCCACCCAAACCACAAGAGAAGAAACAAAAGGTTGCTACTAATGACCCATGCTTCAAGTGTGGGGAGATTGGACATTGGGCAAGGAATTGTCCTGTCCATCTCCAAGAGTTTAAAGCAAAGAGGGATGCCGGGCAGACCTCAGGTACAATATACATGATTCATATTGATCTTAATGTTACATCTTCTAACACATGGGTTAAGGATACCGGATATGGAATTCATATTTGCAATTTGTTGCAGGGGTTCAAAAGAAGTAGGGACTTCAATCAAGGGGATGTTAGTCTCTTCATGAGCAATGGAACCAAAGTCCAAGTTGAAGCTCGTGGGGACTACATCCTAAAACTTCCAAGTGGCTTGGATGTTATTTTGAAAAATGTTTTGTATGCTCCTAGTTTGACTAGGAACATTATTTCTGTATCCCAATTAATACATTATGATTATGTATTGTCTTTTGTTGAAAATGATATTCATGTTTCTGTAAATGATATGTTCTATTTTAAAGCTATTCCCATTAACTAACACCAATAAACTCAAGTTGGATTTTAGTGATACCTATCTTTGGCATTGTCGTCTTGGTCATATAAACAAGAAACGTATACAAACACTTCAAAAGAATGGTCTTTTAAAAACAAATGAATGTTTTCAAAAGACCATTCTTTTGAAGTGTTTGTAAACGTTTCTTGTTTATATGACCAAGACGACAATGCCAAAGATAGGTATCACTCAAGTCCAACTTCAGTTTCTTGGTGTTGGTTTGGTACAATGAACTATTTAAAGTATTGTCATGAACCAATTCATAAATACCATTAATGGGAATAGCTTTAAAATAGAACATACCATTTAAAGAAACATGAATATCATTTTCAATAAAGGATAATACATAATCATAATGTCTTAATTGGGATACAGAAATAATGTTCCTAGTCAAACTAGGTGCATACAAAACATTCTTCTAAATAACTTCCAAGCCACTTGGAAGTTTTAGGATGTAGTCCCCACGTGCTTCAACTAAGACTTTAGTTCCATTGCCCATGAAGAGGCTAACATCCCCTTGATTGAAGTCCCCACTTCTTGTGAACCCCTGCAAGAAATTGCAAATATGAGTTCCACATCCGGTATCCAATACCCATGTGTTAGAAGATGTAACATTAAGATCAATATGAATCATGTATATTGTACCTAAGGTCTGCCCGGCATCCCACTTTGCTTTCAACTCTTCGAGATGGACAGGACAATTCCTTGCCCAATGTCCTATCTCCCCACACTTGAAGCATGGGTCGTTGGTAGCAACCTTTTGCTTCTTTTCTTGTGGATTGGGTGGTACCCTTACCACCCTTTTCCCTTTTCCCCAAACAGGTCCTTTACCCTTGGCAACCTTTGCCTTGGGTGCGGGATGAGGCCTTTTGTTTTTCGCACCTTCATTGATGGTGAGAACGGGTAAAACCCTTTTACCCATGGCCGCCTCGGCTGTTTTGAGCATTGAGTGAAGCTCACCAATGCTCTTGTCCCAAGCATTCATGTTGTAGTTCAACACGAATTTCTCGAACTTCTTGGTAAGGCCATTTAGGATCAAATCCGTGCCCAATTCCTTCAAGACGGGACAATTAAGCCTCTCGAGGCGGTCAATATGACTTTTCATCTTAAGTACATAAGATGAAACAGATTGGTTGTCGTCCATACGACATGCATGTAGTGCTCGAACCGTTTCAAAGCGCTCAACCCTTGCTTGCTGTTGGAACGTTTCCTTCAGCTGGGTTATCATGTCGTAAGCTCCGTGATGTTCATACTCCTTTTGGAGATCCGGAGTCATGCTCGCTAGCATGAGACAAGACACTTGGACAGAGTCCTCAGTGTACTTCAGCCAATCGTTGTAGGCCTCCTCACCATCCTCAGTAGGTTGATCGGGGATAGGGTCGTCTAAAACATATGATCTTCTCTCTTGCTTGAGAACGATTCTCAAGTTTCGATACCAATCAATAAAGTTGTTATGATTTAGACGTTCCTTTTGGAGGATCGCTCGTAATGATTGGTTGGACACGGATGAGTTATCTTGATTTTCATTATCGGTGGCCATCAACAAAATTTAACAAAGATCTATTTTAGTATTTTCAATATTGATATTTTTTAATAATTAATGCCCTTTAAGGTCATTTTTATATTAAAATCTAAAACCCAACATTATATTTAAATTGTGGTTAGGTGACCTTTATCCCACGATTTAAATTAATAAGGTGGTCAACGATTGACAGTTGCAACCATATGCAACTTCTAGAGGTATGGGATCGACTTTAAACATCATATGTAAGGTCGACATGTTAATCCCATCAACACCATTTGGAAACCACATTGTAGGTGACCATTTAACATGGTTTGCAAATCAACACATCCTACTTACACATACGTGTGAATTTCCCAAAATGAGTGGTTAGGTGACCTTTATCCCACTAATATGGCATTCTCACCTTAAGTCATAAGTTCCCTCAAAGTGGTTTGGTGACCTTTATCCCACTAAGAGTTCCCAAGTGACTTAAGTGTTATGTAAAAGGACGGTGTTGATCTTGTTTTAGAATATTTAGAGGTTTCATAATTCTAGTTTAGAAAACTCTATGTACTTGTATTTGTATGCTTTCAAATACAAGATACCCTATGGTCCTTTGATTAAAACCTATTTTAATCTTTAAAATCATTAAATCATTTTAATAACCTTTTATTACCTTTTAATGATTAAGAACCGTCATTTTTATAACTTGTTAAGTTTGTTAATTAGTTTGTAATGCATGTCAAAATTTCAACCATACAATCAAATAACAAACATCCAAACAAGTCATAAACATAAACAACCATAATGTGCATAACCTTAGCTACTATTGTGACCACACTTGTTTGCCATTACAAGTGTGGTCATTTGGTCTTTCCTAAGGGTTGAATACAACACAAAATTGAGGTCATCATAGACCCCCACTTGAACTTGCATCCATATGCTTCAAGTTCCATGTCTTTGATGTCCATCTTTGAGTCTCGATCTTGTGCATCTTCTTTTTACAAAATTGTATCCTAATACATTTTTTTCTAATAAAAGAAATGCACCTAATCTATTAATTACATAACCAAATGAATAAATAATTACAACCCAAATAATAAACATAAATATTACAACCCATTGAATGAATAAAAACCAACCATTTCAATCATCCAAATCATAAGGCCAAAGGCTAGGTTATGCACACTAACATCCAATGATCATATCATCCAAACATATAATGAAACCCCACTTAAAACTACCAAATTTCAGCCAACATAAGCTGAAATTTTGGGTTTTAAACATTGTCCAAACAATCAACATTTCATAATATATATCTTTCAAGGTCTAATCACTAGCATGTGTGATATGACCTTGAAAGTTTGGGGAATCATTCGTACAAAACATAGCAGCCCAAAATCAGCCTGTAATAAGTTTATAATCATCCTTTAAAACCAATTTTAAAGGACAAAACAAGCAAGTCATCCACATAACCGGGTCTTGATGCCATTGATGGGTTTGTTAGAACACCAAAACGAGTTTAACCTTTTAAACTTTCTGAAAACGCAGTGGAATAACAATTATAAAACCGATTTTATAAGCAAAAAAATTGTTCTTTAGGTGACCATATAAGTGTATAAAACTAACCCATATTACAAGGATCATTTTATGTGAATAGACAAGCTATGAAAGCATAAAACGTGCATAATATGACAGCCCCAAAAGGGGCTGCCAAACTACCTTTCTCCAGCAAAAAAATCGACAAAGAGAAGAGGTTTTGGATGCTTGAAATCGGCCAAGAGCTCAAAGTAGAGATCCTCAAGCTTGTATACCCAAAGCTTGTTGCAAAACCTTTCTTGTTAGGAAGAAATAACACCAAAATGAACACAAATTTGATCTTCAAAACCCTCTAAGGCTGCTGCCTTGTTCCGAAACTAGAGAGAGAGAGGAAGAGTGTTTTTGTGTCTTTGCATGTAATGAGAATGGTCAAGTGAAAATGGGAGAGTCCAAGACAATTTAATGTGTGTAGTGTTCAAGACTAAAATTGGTCCAATAGGATGCAAAGGGGGGGACGGCCAAAGTGTTTAAAATTGGTTTCCCTCCTTAAAATATCACACATTAAACTAGTTAACTAGTCTTAGTCTTAGAAATACAATTAATCTTTTAATTGTATAGTCCATACACTCCCATTATTAATTTGTGATGTTATCTGACTCACTTAAATAACATTACAAATAATATCAATGAACAAAATATCCTAATAAGTTGTTCCATCTCATATGCAACTTATTTTAGAAAACCCATTTTATAAATTGGTGTAAATATTTAATTGCATGATCATATCATCAATTAAATATTAATTGGTGTTTGCTAAGCTTGTTATTGGGTATAACCCGACTTGGATCATAACGTACTAACCACATCAATATTCTAAGTGTCTTGGGCACACAGAATCCTACAATTCATTTGATGTTTATGAATCTTGTTTACAATAAAAAATGACTAAGGCACCCTTTAGTGGAACTAACGGAAATGCAAAAGATTTATAAGGAATCATACATTCGGATGTATGTGGTCCTTTTAAGCCATTGACTAGGAATGGTGAAAGATACTTCATTACCTTTACCGACGATTATAGTCGCTATGGGTATGTGTACATATTAAGGCACAAAGATGAAGCTTTTGAAACGTTCAAAATCTTCAAGAATGAAGTAGAAAATCAACTCAACAAGTCGATTAAAGTTGTCCGCACCGATAGAGGAGGTGAATACCTAAGTGATACTTTTCAAGATCATCTTAGGAGTTGTGGGATTGTCTCACAACTCGCTCCACCTGGAACACCATAACATAATGGTGTATGTGAGAGGAGGAATCGAACCTTATTGGATATGGTTCGATCTATGATGGCTAGAAGCACATTGCCTCTATCATTTTAGGGTTCGCTTTGCTCTCCACGGCTCGTATTTTAAATATGGCACCAACCAAAAAGGTGGAGAGGACACCTTTTGAGATATGGCATGGAAGAGTTCCATCCCTATCATACTTAAGGGTCTGGGGTTGTGAGGCTTATGTTAAGACTCCCACCCCAAACAAATTGGAAGGCCGATCCACCAAGTGTATCTTTGTTGGATATCCTAGAGATTCTATGAGATATTATTTCTATGATCCACTGGAACAAAACGTGCTTGTTGCCAAAAAGGGTGAGTTCTTTGAAGCAAAGTTCCTTATGGAAGAAACTAGCAGTAGAACAATGGATCTTAAGGAGGATCAAGAACCACAACCAGATGCACGTTTGGTTGAAACTAGCACTCAACATGAGGATGTTGAGGATGATCAAGCGGTTGATCAATACACACAAAACGTTCGCGGAAGTGGTAGAACTAGTAATCCACCTGAAAGATACTATTTTTCTTGGATGGATGCTATGTGGTAGATTCAGATGAACCAACCACATACCATAATGCAGTGTCCAATCCAGATTGTGACGAATGGCTTGAAGCCATGAACGTTGAGATGCAATCCATGTATGACAATCAAGTTTGGGAACTTGTTATACCACCTCTTAATTCCAAGATAGTTGGAAGTAAGTGGGTCTTCAAGAAGAAAACCGATATGCATGGAAACTTGGATACTTATAAGGCTAGACTTATAGCAAAGGGTTTCACTCAAACTCAAGGGGTTGATTATGATGAAACCTTCTCACTTGTTGCGATGCTAAAGTCTATAAGGATATTGTTTGCCATAGCTGCTCATTATGATTATGAGATTTGGCAAATGGATGTTAAGACTGCTTTCCTAAATGGATATCTTGAGGAAGATGCCTATATGGTTCAGCCTAAAGGTTTTACGATCCAAAATATCCTAATAAAGTATGCAAGTTAAAGAAATCAATCTATGGATTGAAACAAGTATCGAGAAGTTGGAATCACCATTTTTATGAACATGTAATTAAATTCGGATTCATCAAGAATGCTAATGAAGCCTGTGTGTATAAGAAGGCTAGTGGGAGCATCATCACTTTCCTAGTATTGTATGTTGATGACATACTACTATTTGGAAATGACATTCCAACCTTGGAAGGTGTAAAAACCTGGCTTGGAAGTTGTTTTCCATCAAGGATATTGGTGAAGCCGCCAATATTCTTGGAATAAAGATCTATAGGGATAGATCAAGGCGGTTGATTGGTTTAAATCAAAGTACATACATTGATAAAGTCTTGAAAAGGTTCAAGATGGAGAACTCTAGGAAAGGTACCGTACCTATTCAAAGAGGAACGATATTGAGTGCGACTCAATGTCCCAGCTCAAAGGATGAGCAAGATAAGATGAAGGCAATCCCATACGCATCTGCTATTGGATCCATCATGTATGCAATGATATGCACTCGACCGGACGTTTCGTGCGCATTAAGCATGACAAGCCGATGCCAGCAAAATCCTGGAAACAGTCATTGGATGGCTGTTAAGAACATACTTAAGTACCTAAGGAGGACAAGAGATATGTTCCTAATCTATGGATCTGGTGATGAGGAACACGTTGTAAAAGGTTACACGGATGCGAGTTTCCAAACCGATCGCAATCATTCACGGTCACAATCGGGATATATTTTCATTCTGAATGGAAGAGCGGTCTCTTGGAAGAGCTCCAAACAGGATGTGGTGGCTCTATCAACTACAGAATCAGAATACGTCACCGCCTCATTGGCAGCTCAAGAAGCTGCATGGATAAAGAAATTCATTGTCGATCTAGGGGTTGTCCCTTCCATTCAGGACCCCCTAGAGATCCTTTGTGATAATGAGGGTGCGATTGCTCAAATCAAGGAACCTCGTGCTCATCAAAAGACTAGGCATATTGAGCGTAGATTCAACTACATACGAGATGAAGTTGAAAAGGGGAAGATATGTATTCGCAAAGTTCACACGGATCAAAACATTGCGGATCCTCTCACGAAGCTCCTTGAAAAGGCAAAGCATGAAGGTCATACTTGTGCCATGGGACTTCCATATTCTAGTGATTGAATTTGATCTGTAAATTTTGTGTTTGGATATGTGGAACTATTTATTATTTGAATAAAATTATTTGGTTATAATGTTTCAATTAATGTTCCAATTTAGCATGTTTAATCCATGAGTAAATTGTTTACTCTAAATGTCCGTAGCCGTTCAGACTTGTGGGAACAAGTGTGAGGGTAAGATTATTATGAACTTGGATTGGTTGATATTCATAAGGATGAATATAGAGCAATGGGTTGCTACCAAGGTTCATAGATATTTGTGGGATACAAATATTGGACTAACCCGCATCTCAAATTTTACTACATGGAATCTTATTGATTGATCATAAGTAAATTTGAGTAAAGGCGAATATCATTTGGTATCCTCCGACCTAAGATACATATTGGGTTTTGATATTCACCAAGTATTATACCTTGAGCTAATTCTTCATTGTCCTGAAATAGTGGACAGTACATAAGGGTATGTTCAGGTATGACACGAGGTGATTGTGAGAAACGTATGTAGTCAAGATGGAATTTGTTCCTCTTATTCGTTAAGGGCAAGATGTCTAAGGCCTGTTTAAGTTAAATCAACAAGGTATGATCATTCTATGTCCTCGGATTTAACATGACATCTGTAACAAAAGGATAGATGATTAATTCACTTAAATCATTTCAAGTAGGATACTTCAATAGGATGATGTTATTGAATGGTTATAAGTCATGCGTATTAAGGGTAGTAAACCGTTGTTAGGCGGTATTTACTGCTTGCATCAATCTTCTATGAATCTTGATGCGGTTAGTACGTTATGAACCAAGTTGGGTTATACCCAATAACAAGCTTAGCAAACACCAATTAATATTTAATTGATGATATGATCATGCAATTAAATATTTACGCCAATTTAGAAAATGGGTTTTCTAAACAAGTTGCATATGAGAGGGAACAACTTATTAGGATATTTTGTTCAATAATATTATTTGAAGTGTTATTTAAATAAGTTAGATAACACCAAATAATAATGAGAATTTATAAGTTAATTGCTTAATTGTATAACTTATATAAATTATACATACAATTAATTGGTTAATTATATGCCTAGTTACAAGACTATTTTAATATGTGTATGCATGGTTTAAAGGAGGGAAACTCTTTTGAATCATTTTTTTGGCCGCCCCCCTATCATTCATTGGACCTTTTGTCTTGTAACAAACATACACATTTAACTAGTCTTGGAGACTAAAAAATTTCTCATCCAATCTCATTGCATGCAACACACACAAAACATCTCTCTCTCTTTAAAAGCTCTTGGCCAGGCAACAAGTTTGGAGGGTTTTGTGGTCGATTTTTGGTGTCATCTCCCTAGCAAGAAGAGGTGTTTGCAAGGAGGCTTGGGGTATACAAGTTTGAGGGCTCCTTCTCTTGGAGTCTTGGCCGATTTTGGGCATCTCCATCTTCATCTCATCCACGGTTTTGGCAGCCCCTTTTGGAAGCAATTCATCCACGTTTTGAGCTGCTGAAAGGTAGATTATGGTAGCCTTATGTGGCTGTCATATTATGTTGTTTTATGCATACATAGCATGCTTATTCATATAAAAATGATCCTTTGATATATGGGTTTGTTTCATACATATATATGGTCACTTAAGAACATGTTTTTCAGCTTTATAATCAAGTTTACAAAGTAATTATTTCGTTGTGTTTTCAGAAAGTTTAAGAGGTTAACCTATGTTTTTATATTCTTACAAACCCATCAAAACATGGTGCGGAAACCCACGATTAAAGCTTTTTATATCAGTGTGTGTGATTATGTGTGTGTGATTATGTGTGTGTGATTTGCAAGTGATTGAATGCTTGAAAATGTTGGTATATTGATTGTTCAAAAGCTTACAAACGAATAGGGAATTGTGCTATTTATAACCTATACAGATAGCTATATACAGTTACAAAAATACGCTTATGTTAACAAAAATTACATAAAAATCCTAAGTCTACAAGTTGTCCGCTGTGGATGACTAGCTGTTCCACTGAGGATGATAAGGTGTCCGCTGTGGAGTCAGATAACTTATCCGTTGTGTCTTGGATACTATCTGCTATGAACACTTGTTGTTTGCATGTTGTCCGCTGTGAAATGTTCATCTGCTGTGGATGAACATATGTTGTGGACGGTTCATCAGCAAAGGACTTGGCATCCGCTGTGTGTGTTGATCATCAGTTGTGGAATGTCTTAATCCGCTGTGGACACTTAGACTTGATCTTCATCCGCTGCACCATCTTGTTCATCCGCCGTGGGCTGCACCTCATCCACTGTAGACACCTGTCAAAATTTCTTTTATCTACGATCCAGAAAAAGAAATTTAAACAATAATTGGTGTAGGTTATGAATGTTAATGATCCTAATGTGTTAGTTGATGATTGTTTGATTGTTAGAACACATTATGTTTTATTATGGCAAGCATTATCCTTTACGTGCATCATATCTTTAATGCACTTGTTGGGTCCAGCAATACTCCCCCTAAGGATGATGCTGCCATATTTTCAAGTTTGTTTTTTAATATTTTGTTTGTTACTAACTCTACATGTGTGTTTGTGTTTGATGTAACTAACTATATAGATTGGGTGTTTAACTTATGATGTTTGATTGCGTGTTTGTATGTTATGCATGATTGTATGATTAACTGTTTGTTCTGATTTTATAACTAATTGTATGATAACATGTATGATTTGCTAATTACATGTATGTATGTATGATAATATGTATTTTTTGCTAATTACATATATGTATGTATGATAATATGTAGGTTTTGCTAATTACATGTATGTAATCAGATCTACTTGAATGTTTGCTTTGACAGTATTTTTCCTACTTGTTTGTTTGCTTTGATATGTTTGATTGTTTGTTTTGTCTGTTTTTATGTTATAAACCTCTTATGAGTAAGAACGTCCAGCTTCTTCTGCATTCTTCTAACTTTCTTCAGATTCTTTCAGAGACTCTTCAACATCCTTTTCTGTTGCTTCATGTTGTTGAGCTTCTTTGACTTGCTCAGACAGAGGAGTGATCTTTAATGCATTCATGCAGTTGACTATATGTTCTACAAAATAGTCAACAACATCCTTTTGATCATCATATTTGGTCTTTATTGTTAGATGAACAAGCAGCTCCAAAGTGGATTTATTTAGACTTTGCACATCAGTGTTGCTAACTAGAGTGGTTACAACATGATTGCCTTTCAAAATCTAAAGATTGTTGTCTTCAGAGATTCTCATTCCTGTTATTCCCTCTATGTGTGTTAAGGGTTGCTGATTTGTTTCTAATCTATGTTTGACAGAAGAATTTACGTACATAGTGCTCAAAATCCTTAGCATGTGTAAGAAATAGCACCAATCTCCCTTGCACAACACATCCTCTATTGCTGGGAATGTCTTGGCCTTGAAGAATGAGACATAAGATGGATGGAGTAGATTTATCTATACTAGGTCAAAGAACCTTATATCAGCTGCTACTTTGCCTTCAAGCTTTCTCTCTAACACCACTTCAAAGTGGGTCTCATCATAGTAACATCTTGTGATTGGATGTTGGTATTGATTGCTATAAATTTTCTTCATAATCAACTTTAAGTTTGATGGCCTCAGAGGGTAACCTACCCTTTCCAAGATGTTAGAATCAATTTGAGAAGATGATTCTTCACTAATTTATTTTTGTTTGCTTGCCAACTTTTGCTCTCTTCTAAGCTTTTCAATGTGCAACTTATCTTCTCTGTCAACTTTAGTTTTCATCTCATGATGTGGTCTGTTCATGTATGCTCTTAAAATATGATAGAAATCAGCTCCCTGGGATTGTTTGTGTGATTGACTATTCTCAATTGCATCAGGTCCAATATATCTTCATAGCTTAAAGATCCCATTTGTGATATGAATGATAAGTACTGGACAAGTCCAGATAGTCTCTTGATTAGTACTGAATCCCAGATTTCATCATATTTCCATGCCACAACCTTTCTTTCATTGGCATCTGCTGTAAGTGTAATTTTTGTCATAGAGCTTTACAAAATTTATTTTCTCATTTATCATCTCTCTTACTTCATTTCCTTCAGGCCATAGCCTATGAGGTATGAATTGTCCGGGCTCTTCAATAGCGTGAAGTTCAGGTGGAGCTTGATGATAAGTGGATAGAGAAGATGCAGGATGTGGTCTGAATATCCGTGGCTTAAGAGCATTTGCTAGCATGTTCCTATATATTTCTTTAGCCATTTCTTTTATTTGAGATAAAGATCTCACTGCATATGACCTGTAAGGTATTCTTGTATGACTCAACTAACTTTTAACCTGGGAGTAGGTCATATTCTCTATTTGAGGGTCTTTTGGTAAATTCTTTTCAAGTTCTTGCTTATCCTTAATTTCCTTATATTTCTTGTATGTTTGTCCTTTTTCATCTTTCATGACTTCTTGAAAGTATTTGAGCAAGTCTTTAACCTCAGACAGGTTAAGATGTATGAATGATTCATAAGGAAACCCTCTTGTTGTCAATTAAATCCCCATCAAAGTTTGACGATCATCTGTGAAAAGCTCTTGAATGTTTTGCATCACATCATCTTCATCTCTTTCTTATTCTTCATCAACAGAATCACTAAGAATAATGATGGAGTCATGTTGTTCATCAAGTGTTTAGTCTATCTCCCCTTCCTCAAGTGCAGATGCTTTAGATGTTTGCTATTGGTCATCTACCTCAACTGGCTCAGAATTAACTTTCAGATGTTTGAGAGGAGGAGATGTAGGTTTTTCCTGTTCAACCTCAGTTTGTTTTCCTTTGATCAAAGAGGCTAAATACAACCTTGTTCTCCTTATCTCATAAGTTTTAACAGGAGGCTCGGATGATGATGAAGCTTGACCCTTAGATGGCTCTTTCAAAGTTTCAGCAAATTGACTGATTAACTCCTTTTGTTTTTCTAACAATGGGTTCATAGGGACAATGCTAGTTTCCATTGTTCGTGTGTCAGGAGTATGAAAATGTTGTCTTAAGATTGGAGAATAGTGCATGCTTTCAAATGGATTTGATTCTTCAAAAAGTTGATCCATAGAATAAGGTTCTATATAAATGATGATTGCCTTTTAAGACTCTTTGGTGATTTTTTCTTCAGCTTGAGTCATAATTTGCTCTTCAAACTCATCACTCTGGTCTTGTTCTTGACCTTCTGAATGTTCTTCCTCATTCAGTAGAGTGTTTGTATACTCTAATTCTCTATTTAGCCTTTCAATTTCTTCTTTTTGAGTAGAAATTGTGCTTTTAAGCTCATCTATCTCCAAATCCTATGAATCTGTTTGATCTGTTAAGTATGCAATATCAAGTCTCGCACTACTTAAATCTTGGTCTTTCACCTTTAGCTCTTCTTTTGCTTGTTTGAGTTGTTGTTCTAGAAATTTAACAATCAACTTTTGAGCTGTTTGATATGATTTGAGCTTTTCTATTTCTTCATCTTTACTTTTCAGATTGTCCTTAAGCTTTCTAGCTTTGTTGTTTGACTTTTCAATCAGCTTGTTATGTTCAGTGAATAAGAACACTTTGGAGTAGTCAATTTCTTCCTCAGTAGGAATCTAACTTTCTTGTTCTTCAGATCTCATTTGTTCAACATGAGCACTATGTTCTTCTTTATTATGCTCATGTTTTGAAGATGTGCCTACTTCTTCTTGCTGAGTAGTATGTTCTTGCAACGAAGTATCAATGTCTCTCAAAAGAGAAGACAATGTTTTTTATCTGGATTGGTTGGGCTGTGTGGTGGTGAAGGTAAGTTATGCTCAAACTGGAATTGCCCCATCTGTTGTGCTTCTTCAATAACATGCTCTTGTTCTTGAATGAATGGTTCTGGCTCTTGTTCAGTAGGATCATGTATGATAGGTACGTGTTTAGGAGCAGCTTGCTCTTCTTGTATGATAGGAACTGGTTGGATGATTGGTTCTTGCTGAAAACCATGTTGGAACATCATCTGAGGTTCATCATATATTGGAATCCTCAGAAGGATGTGTTGTAGAGGAATGTGATGATCAATCATGTGTGCTGGCAAAGGCACTTCAGCTCGTTGATACAGACTAGATTTGATCCTTGTGAAAACATGTTCATTAAAATGAACAGGCTGAAAGATAGCACATTCTCTAGGGATGTCTTGTAGAAGATCATCAATAATCATGTGAAGGAATCTTGGAAACATCTGAAACTTGTTCTTTACCTCAGTTAAGTTATAGACCATTCTGAATGGGTTTGCAAGAACACAAAACATAGTTTAACCCGTTAAACTTTCTGAAAACGCAGCGGAATAACAACTTTATAAACTTACTTATAAGCTGAAAAACATGTTCTTTAGGTGACCATATAAATGTATAAAGCAATCCCATATAACAAAGGATCATTTATGTGAATGAGCAAGCTATGAACACATGTAAATGTACATTAAATCACAGCTACATTGAGCTGTGATAACTACCTTTCAGCAGCAGCAAAAACAACCAAAGAAAGGGGGAAATGATGTCCAAAAATCGGCCAAGACTTCAAGGGTAGAAGTCCTCAAGCTTGTATACCCAAAGCTTACTTGCAAACGTGTCTTGTTAGGGAGAATCAACACCAAGATCAACTCCAAAAACCCACTTCTTGGCTGCTGCTGTTCCGTAAACTTTAGGAGAGAAGAGAGAGTGTTTTTGGTGTTTTGCATGTGATGTGAATGGATGTTGGAGAGTACTACACTCTTTCATAAAGAGTGTGTGTTACCAAGGGAAAAGAAGGAACCCCATTGGTCCATGGGGTGGTCGAATGTTTTTGAAACATGACTGGGATTCCCACTCATTTTTATGTCTTGTTGACACATTAAAAGTTCATGGACCCTCTTGGATTTTTAATGTGTGACAAGTGTAAGAACCATACTAATATGTTTTATGCACTAATCTTTAATTAAACATTTTAATTAAAGATCACTAACATTACATTATCTTATGTTATTTAAACCCTTTTAAATAACAATGTGATTAATAAAACCCATCAACAAATCATCCTTATGATTTGACCCATTTCACATATAATTGATTAGAAAACCAATTTTCTAAATTTGGTGTGTTATTATTTAAATGCATGATAACATCATCAATTAAATAATTGTTTGTGTTTGCAATGATTGTTATTTGGGTATAACCCGACTTGGATCGTAACGTACTAACCACATCAATTTCTAAGTGTCTTGGGCACATAGAATCCTACAATCTCCCACTTGCCCAAGATTCATAGAAGATTGATGCAAGCAGTAAATAACGCCTAACAACGGTTTACTACCCTTAATACGCATGACTTATAGCCATTCAATAACATCATCTTATTCATGTATCCGACTTGAAATGATTTAGGTGAATCAATCATTTATCCTTTTGTTACAGATGTCATGTTAAATCCAAGAACACAGAATGATCATTCTTTGTTGATTTAACTTATTAGGCCTTAGACATCTAACTCTCAATGAATAAGAGGAACAAATTCCATCCAGACTACATACGTTTCTCACAAACACCTCGTGTCATACCTGAACATACCCTTATGTGCTGTCCACTATTTCAGGACAGTGAAGAATTAGCTCAAGGTATAATACTTGGTGAATATCAAAACCCAATATTTATCTCAGGAAGGAGGATACCAAATGATATTCTCCTCTACTCAAATTTACTTATGATCAATCAATATGATTCCATGTAGTAAAATTTGAGATGCGGGTTAGTCCAATATTTGTATCCCACAAATATCTATGAACCTTGGTAGCAACCCATTGCTTTATACTCATCCTTAAGAATATCAATCAATCCAAGTTCATAATAATCTTACTCTCACACTTGCTCCCACAAGTATGAATGACTACGGACATTTAGAGTAAAAAATTTACTCATGGATTAAACATGCTAAATTGGAACATTAATGGAAAAATTATAACCAAATAATTTTATTCAAATTATAAAGAGTTCCATATATCCAAATACAAAATTTACAGATCAAATCCAATCACTAGAATATCGAAGTCCCATGGCACAAGTATGACCTTCATGCTCTGCCTTTTCAAGGAGCTTCGTGAGAGGATCCACAATGTTTTGATCTGTGTGAACTTTGCGAATACATATCTTTCCCTTTTCAACTTCATCTCGTATGTAGTTGAATCTCCGCTCAATGTGCCTAGTCTTTTGATGAGCACGAGGTTCCTTGATTTGAGCAATCACACCCTCGTTATCACAAAAGATCTCTAGGGGGTCCTGAATGGAAGGGACAACCCCTAGATCGGCAATGAATTTCTTCAACCATGCAGCTTCTTGAGCTGCCAATGAAGAGGCGACATATTCTAATTCTGTAGTTGATAGAGCCACCACATCCTGCTTGGAGCTCTTCCAAGAGACCGCTACTCCATTCAGAATGAAAATGTATCCCGATTGTGATCGTGAATCATCACGATCGGTTTGGAAACTCGCATCCGTGTAACTTTTTACTACGAGTTCCTCATTACCAGATCCATAGATCAGGAACATATCCCTTTTCCTCCTTAGGTACTTAAGTATATTCTTAACAGCCATCCAATGACTGTTTCCAGGATTTTGCAGGTAACGGCTTGTCATGCTTAAGGCGCATGACATGTCCGATCGAGTGCATATCATCGCATACATGATGGATCCAATAGCAGATGCATATGGGATCGCCTTCATTTTATCTTGCTCATCCTTTGAGCTAGGACATTTAGTTGTACTCAATATCATTCCACTTTGAATAGGTACGGTACCTTTCTTAGAGTTCTCCATCTTGAACCTTTTCAAGATTTTATCAATGTATGCACTTTGATTTAAACCAGTCAACCGCCTTGATCTATCCCTGTAGATCTTTATTCCCAGAATATAGGCGGCTTCACCAAGATCATTAATGGAAAAACAACTTCCAAGCCAGGTTTTTACACCTTCCAAGGTTGGAATGTCATTTCCAAATAGTAGTATGTCATCAACATACGATACTAGGAAAGTTATTGTGCTCCCACTAGCCTTCTTATACACACAAGCCTCATCAGCATTTTTGATGAAGCCAAATTTCTTTACCTCTCATCAAAAGGATGATTCCAGCTTCTCGATACTTGTTTCAATCGATAGATTGATTTCTTTAACTTGCATACTTTATTAGGATGTTTTGGATTGACAAAACCTTCAGGCTGAACCATATAGACATCTTGCTCAAGATATCAATTTAGGAAAGCGGTTTTGACATCCATTTGCCAAATCTCATAATCATAATGAGCAGCTATGGCAAACAATATCCTTATAGACTTTAGCATCACAACAGGTGAGAAAGTTTCATCATAGTCAACCCCTTGAGTTTGAGTGAAACCCTTTGCTACAAGTCTAGCTTTATAAGTATCCAAGTTTCCATGCATATCGGTTTTCTTCTTGAAAACCCAGTTCCTTCTAACTACCTTGGAATTAAGAGGTGGTACAAGAAGTTCCCAAACTTGATTGTCATACATGGATTGCATCTCAACGTTCATGGCCTCAAGCCATTTGTCACAATCCAAATTGGACACTGCATTATGGTATGTGGTTGGTTCATCTGAATCTACCACATAGCATCCATCCATGAAAAATCCATATCTTTCAGGTGGATTAGTAGTTCTACCACTTCTGCGAACGTTTGTGTGTATTGATCAACCGCTTGATCATCCTCAACATCCTCATGTTGAGTTCTAGTTTCAACCAAACGTGCATCAGGTTGTGGTTCTTGATCCTCCTCAAGATCCACTGTTCTACTGCTAGTTCCTTCCATAAGGAACTTTGCTTCTAAGAACTCATCCTTTCTGGCAACAAACACCTTTTGTTCCAGTGGATCATAGAAATAATATCCCATAGAATCTCTAGGATTGTAGGATTCTATGTGCCCAAGACACTTAGAATATTGATGTGGTTTGTACGTTATGATCCAAGTCGGGTTATACCCAATAACAAGCTTAGCAAACACCAATTAATATTTAATTGATGATATGATCATGCAATTAAATATTTACACCAATTTAGAAAATGGGTTTTCTAAATAAGTTGCATATGAGATGGAACAATTTATTAGGATATTTTGTTTAATAATATTATTTGTAGTGTTATTTAAATTAGTTGTATAACACCAAATAATAATGAGAGTATACTACTTATACAATTAAATGGTTAATTGTAACAAGACTAGACATATGTGTGTGTGTTTAATTAAAAGAGAAATCTCCTTTTTTTAACAAGAAATCATCCCCATGTGGAAGACACACATGCACTTGTCATGTGTTTCCACTAACTCATTTGATTCTCTTGTAAACACCAACACATGCTTTCTTGTCTACACTCCACTAACAACAAATATGCTCTCACTTTCTCAAAGATCCATACATGCAACTAACAAGTACAACTCTCTCACTTTCTCTCCCTAAGAGGCTACGGTTTCTTCAAGCATCAAAGGAGGGTTTTCAGCAGAAAATAGAGGGTTTTTGGAGCTTGTTTTGGTGTCTTCTTCCTAACAAGAAGGTGTTATTGCAAAGGGCTTGGGGTATACAAGCTTGAGGACTTCTACTCTTGAAGTCTTAGCCATTTTCAGCATCATTTCTGCTCCATTTTGGTCGAATTTTGCTGCTGCAATAAGGTATTTCACAGCTCAATGAAGCTGTGATTTTATGTGCTTTTAGATATGTTCATAGCTTGCTAATTCACATAAATGATCCTTTGTTCTTTGGGTTTGTTTTACACATTAATATGGTCATCTAATGAACACATTTTTCAGCTTATAAACAAGGTTATAATGCTAAACTTCCGCTGTGTTTTCAGAAAGTTTAAGAGGTTGAACTATGATTTTATGTTCTAACAAACCTACAATGGCATCAAGAGCCGGTTATGTGAATAGCTTGCTTGTTCTTATCCTTTAAAAATCATTTTAAAGGATGTTAATCAACTAATTAGGGACTGATTTTGGTTAATTTAATAAACCCCAAGTCTTTCAAAGTTATATCTTCATGCTTATGATTAAACTTTGAAAGATAGGAATGTCAATTGGTTGATATGTTTGGTTGTTGTTTGTTTGGACAAACAAACCCAAATTTTCAGTTTATGTTTGCTGAAAATTTAGGGTTTGATGGGGTTTATTTTGTTTATTGAATAATGTTTATGATTGTTCATATGATAGTGCATAACCTAGCCTTTGGCCTTATGTTATTTGGATGATTGGAATGGTTGTTTTAATTCATTCAATTGGGTTGTAATATTTATGTTTATTATTTGGGTTGTAATTATTTATTCATTTGGTTATGTAATAAATAGATTAGGTGCATTTCTTTTTATTAGAAAAATGTATTAGGATATAATTTTGTAAAAGGAAGATGCACAAGATCAAGACCCAAAGATGGACATCAAAGACATGGAACTTGAAGTATTTGGATATGGATTCAAGTGGGAGTCCATAGACACATATAATGTGTCATTACAAACCCTTTAGAAAGACCTTATGACAACACTTGTTATGGCAAACAAGTGTTGTCAACTTAGTAGCTATTGTTATGTACTCATGTTTATATGTTTATGCTTGTTTGAATGTTTGTTGTTTGATTGTTTGGTTGATATTTAGACATATATTACAAACTCATAAACAAACTTAACAATCTGAAAGTTAATGGTTCTTAATCATTAAAAGTTAATAAAAGGTTATTAAAAAGGATTAATGATTTTATAATAAAATGGGTTTTATTAAAAGAACCATAGGGTATCTTGTATTTGAAAGCATGCAAATACAAGTACATAGAGTTTTCTAAACTAGAATTATGAAACCTCTAAATGTTCCAATCCCTTTAAAAATAAGTCAAACACCATCCTCTTATACAACACTCGAATCATTTGAGAACTTGATGTGGGATAAAGGTCACCTAACCACATTAGAGGGAACTTATGAGTTTGAGGTGGGTTTGCCATATTTATAGGATAAAGGTCACCTAACCACTAATATTAGCAAATCCACACGTGTGTCTAAGTAGGACGACTTAATTTGGAAATCATACATTAGGATCACTGAAGCATGACGTACAAAGGGTGTTGATGAGATAAACATGCCAAACAAACATAAGATGTTTAACCGATCCCATACACTAGAAATTGTAATAGGTTACAATTGTCAAACGTTGACTACCTTGTTAATTTAAATAAAGGGATAAAGGTCACCTAACCAATATTTAAATGTAACGTTGGATTCTAGATTTTAATTATTAATTGTCTATGAGACGTAAAGGGTATTAATGATTAAAATGTAAATTTTCAGAAATACTAATAAGAACTTTGTTAATTTTGTAGAATGGCCGCAAACAACAACAACACAAACCCGACCGTCCATAACCTATCACTAAGAACAATCCTTGAAAAGGAACTTCTAAACCATGGGAACTTCATGGATTGGTACCGAAACTTGAGAATCGTTCTCAAGCAAGAAAAGAAATCCTATGTGTTAGACGATCCCATTCCCGATCAACTCGATGAAAATGACGATGAGCCTTTGCCGAGTGGGTCAAGTACACCGAGGACTCTGTGCAAGTCGCATGTCTCATGCTAGCAAGTATGATTCCGGATTTGCGAAAGGACTTTGAGAACCACAATGCCTATGACATGATCACCCAGTTGAAGGAAATGTTCCAACAACAATCAAGGGTGGAGCACTTCGAAACGGTTCGAGCACTCCATGCATGTCGGATGGACGAGACCCAATCGGTGTCATCTTACATTCTTAAGATGAAGAGCCACATTGATCGCCTCGAAAGGTTTAACTGTCGTGTGTCCAATGAGTTAGCAACGGATTTGATCCTCAACTCTCTATCCAAGAAGTTTGATAGCTTTGTTATGAACTATAACATGAATGGATGGGACAAGAGCATTGGTGAGCTTCACTCAATGCTCAAAACGGCCAAGGCGGGCATGGGTAGAAAGGTTCTACCGGTCCTTACGATCAATGAAGGATGTAGTAGGAAGAGGCACCTCCCCGACCCTAGGGCAAGTGTTGCAAGAGGGAAGGGGCACGTCAAGGGGAAGGGAAAAGGAAAAGCAAAAATAGAACCGACCAAACCAAAAGAAAAGAAGCAAAAGGTTGCTCAAAATGACCCGTGTTTTGAGTGTGGTGAGGTAGGCCATTGGAAATGCAATTGCCCGTCTATCTCAAAGCATTGAGATCAAAGAGGAATGAGGGGCAAAGCTCAGGTACAATCTTTATGATACATGTTGAGCTAAATGTTATTTCTTCTAACACATGGGTACTAGATACCGGATGTGGAACTCATATTTGCAATTTATTGCAGGGGTTCAAAAGAAGTGAGCATTATGCAAAAGGGGAAATTAGTCTCTTCATGGGGAATGGTGCAAAGCTTCACGTGGAAGCCCAAGGAGACTACATATTGAAGCTTCCAAGTGGTTTGAAAGTTATTTTAAAGAATGTTTTGTATGCTCCTAGTTTAACTAGGAACATTATTTCTGTTTCCCGTTTAAGACAATGTGATTATGATTTCAAGTTTGTTGACAATGATATTCATGTTTCTTTCAATCATATGTTTTATTTTAAGGCTATACCTTGTAATGGTATTTATGAATTGGTTCATGAAAACACAACATATGATAGCTCAATTTACCAAGCAACCACCAAAAAGCTCAAATTAGATTTGAGTGATTCCTATCTTTGGCATTGTCGCCTTGGTCACATAAACAAGAATCGTATTCAAAAACTCCAAAAGAATGGTCTTTTGAAAACTAATGAAAATGATTCATTTGATGTATGCGAGTCTTGTTTACAAGGTAAAATGCCAAAGGCCCCTTTTAGTGGGACTAATGAAAGGGCAAAGGATTTATTAGGAATCATACATTCGGATGTATGTGGACCTTTTAAACCAATAACTTGGAATGGTGAAAGATACTTCATTACCATTACCGATGACTATAGTCATTATGGGTATGTGTACTTGTTAAGACACAAACATGAATCTTTTGAAATGTTCAAAATCTTCAAGAATGAAGTAGAAAATCAACTCAAAAAAACGGTCAAGATTCTTTGTACAGATAGAGGAGGTGAATACCGAAGTACTGAATTTCAAGAGTATCTTAGAAGTTGTGGGATTGTCTCACAACTTACTCCACCTGGAACACCATAACATAATGGTGTGTCTGAGAAGAGAAATCGGACTCTATTGGATATGGTTCGATCTATGATGGCTAGAAGTACACTACCTCTATCATTTTGGGGTTTCGCGTTGCTCTCCGCGGCCCGTATTTTAAATATAGCCCCAACCAAGAAAGTGTAAAGGACACCTTTCGAAGTATGGCATGGAAGAGTTCCATCATTATCATATTTAAAAGTTTGGGGCTGTGATGCTTATCCTAAGCAATACACTCAAAACAAACTGGAAGCCCGATCCATAAAGTGTATTTTTATTGGATATCCTAGAGATTGTATTGGATATTATTTCTATGATCCGACAGAACAGAAAGTGTTTATTGCTCGAAAGGCAGAGTTCTTGAAAACTAAGTTTCTTTCGGAAGAAACTAGTGGATGAGCAGTGGAACTTGAAGAGGTTCAAGATTCACAAGACGATACACAATTGGTTGATACTAGCAATCAACATGAGGATGTTGAGAATGATCATGTGGATGATCAAGATACACAAAACGTTCGCAAATCTAGAGAATTAGTGTTCCTCTTGAAAGATATGGATTTTTCATGGATGGATGCTATGTGGTAGATTCGGATGAACCAACCACATACCATGAGGCAATGTCAAAACCTGATTTTGACAAATGGCAAGAAGCCATGAACGTTGAGATGCAATCCATGTATGATAACCATGTTTGGGAATTGGTTACACGACCTCTTAAGTCCAAGATAGTTGGAAGTAAGTGGGTTTTCAAGAAGAAAACCGATATGCATGGAAACTTGGATACCTATAAAGCTAGACTTGTAGCAAAAGGTTTCACTCAAACTCAAGGGGTTGATTATGATGAAACCTTTTCTCCTGTGGCAATGATAAAGTCTATCAGGATATTGTTTGCCATAGCAGCATATTATGACTATGAGATTTGGCAAATGGATGTCAAAACCGCTTTTCTTAATGGATATCTTGAGGAAGATGTCCACATGAAACAGCCTGAAGGTTTTGTCGATCCAAAACATCCTAACAAGGTATGCAAGTTAAAGAAATAAATCTATGGATTGAAACAATCATCAAGAAGTTAGAATCACCGTTTTGATGATGAAGTAAAGAAATTTGGCTTCCTCAAAAACGCTGATGAAGCTTGTGTATATAAGAAAGCTAGTGGGAGCATTATTACTTTCCTTGTATTATATGTCGTTGACATTCTACTAATTGGAAACGACATTCCAACCTTGGAAGGTGTAAAAACCTGGCTTGGAAGCTGTTTTTTCCATCAAGGATCTTGGTGAGGCCGCCTATATTTTAGGAATAAAGATCTATAGGGATAGATCAAGGCGGTTAATAGGTTTAAACCAAAGTACATACATTGAAAAGATCTTGAATAGGTTCAAGATGGAGAATTCTAAGAAAGGTTTGGTACCTATTCAAAAGGGGACTATATTGAGCTCATCTCAATGCCCTAGTTCAAAGGTTGAACAAGAAAGAATGAATGGAGTCCCGTATGCATCTGCTATAGGATCCATCATGTATGCAATCATATGTACTAGGCCGGACGTGTCATGTGCTCAAAGCATGACTAGTAGATATCAACAGAATCCTGGTAATAGTCATTGGATGGCTGTTAAGAGTATTTTGAAATACCTTTGAAACACTAAGGATATGTTCTTAATATATGGATCTGGTGAGGAGGAGCTCGTTGTAAAGGGTTACACGGATGCGAGTTCCCAAACTGATCGAGATGATTCTCGATCACAGTCGGGGTATGTCTTCATTATGAATGGAGGAGCAGTCAAGAATACATCGCCGCTTCATTGGCAGCTCAGGAAGCTGCGTGGCTTAGGAAGTTCATTGCTGATCTAGGCGTTGTTGCTACCATTCAAGACCCCCTAGAGATCTTTTGTGACAACGAAGGTGTGATTGCTCAAATCAAGGAACCTCGTGCTCATCAAAAGACTCGGCACATTGAACGGAGATTCACTACATTAGGGATGAAGTTGAAAAGGGGAAGATATGTATTCACAAAGTTCATACCGATTAAAACATTGCGGATCCATTCACGAAGCTCCTAGATAGGTCAAAACATGAAAGTCACACTTGTGCCTTAGGACTTCGATATTCTAGTGATTGGACTTGATCAAATTTTGTATTTGACTATATGCAACTCTTTATTATTTGAGTAAAACTATTTGGTTATAATGTTTCAATTAATATTCCAATTTAGCATGTTTAATCCACGAGTAAATTATTTACTCTAAACGTCCGTAGTCGTTCATACTTGTGGGAACAAGTGTGAGGGTAAGATTATTATGAACTTGGATTGGTTGATATTCATAAGGATAAATATAGAGCAATGGGTTGCTACCAAGGTTCATAGATATTTGTGGGATACAAATATTGGACTAACCCGCATCTCAAATTTTACTACATGGAATCTTATCGATTGATCATCAGTAAACTTGAGTAAAGGCGAATATCATTTGGTATCCTCCGACCTGAGATACATATAGCGTTTTGATATTCACTAAGTATTATACCTTGAGCTAATTCTTCACTGTCCTGAAATAGTGGACAGTACATAAGGGTATGTTCAGGTATAACACGAGGTGTTTGTGAGAAATGAATGTAGTCAAGATGGAATTTGTTCCTCTTATTCGTTAAGAGTTAGATGTCTAAGGCCTGATTAAGTTAAATCAACAAGAAATGATCATTCTGTGTTCTTGGATTTAACATGACATCTGTAACAAAAGGATAAATGATTGATTCACCTAAATCATTTTAAGTTGGGTACTTGAATGGGATGATGTGATTGAATGGCCATAAGTCATGCGTATTAAGGGTAGTAAACCGTTGTTAGGCGTTATTTACTGCTTGCATCAATCTTTTATGAATCTTGGGCAAGTGGGAGATTGTAGGATTCTATGTGCCCAAGACAGTTAGAATACTGATGTGGTTAGTACGTTATGGTCCAAGTCGGGTTATACCCAATAACAAGCTTAGCAAACACCAATTAATATTTAATTGATGATATGATCATGCAATTAATTATTTACAGCAATTTAGAAAATGGGTTTTCTAAATAAGTTGCATATGAGATGGAACAATTTATTAGGATATTTTGTTCAATAATATTATTTGTAGTGTTATTTAAATTAGTTGTATAACACCAAATAATAATGAGAGTATACTACTTATACAGTTAAATGGTTAATTGTAACAAGACTAGACATATGTGTTTGTGTTTAATTAAAAGAGAAATCTCCTTTTTTTTAACAAGAAACCATCCCCATGTGGAAGACACACATGCACTTGTCATGTGTTTCCACTAACTCATTTGATTCTCTTGTAAACACCAACACATGCTTTCTTGTCTACACTCCACTAACAACTAATATGCTCTCACTTTCTCAAAGATCCATACATGCAACTAACAAGTACAACTCTCTCACTTTCTCTCCCTAAGAGGCTACGGTTTCTTCAAGCAGCAAAGGAGGGTTTTCAGCAGAAAATAGAGGGTTTTTGGAGCTTGTTTTGGTGTCTTCTTCCTAACAAGAAGGTGTTATTGCAAAGGGCTTGGGGTATACAATCTTGAGGACTTCTACTCTTGAAGTCTTAGCCATTTTCAGCATCATTTCTGCTCCATTTTGGTTGAATTTTGCTGCTGCAGTAAGGTATTTCACAGCTCAATGAAGCTGTGATTTTCTGTGCTTTTACATATGTTCATAGCTTCCTAATTCACATAAATGATCCTTTGTTCTTTGGGTTTGTTTTATAAATTAATATGGTCCTCTAACGAACATATTTTTCAGCTTATAAACAAGGTTATAATGCTAAACTTCCGCTGCATTTTCAGAAAGTTTAAGAGGTTAAACTATGATTTTATGTTCTAACAAACCTACAAGGATATCCAATAAAGATACACTTGGTGGATCAGACTTCCAATTTATTTGGGGTGGGAGTCTTAACATAAGCCTCACAACCGCAGACTCTTAAGTATGATAGGGATGGAACCCTTCCATGTCATATCACAAAAGGTGTCCTTTCCACCTTTTTGGTTGGGGCCATATTTAGAATACGGGCCGAGGAGAGCAAAGCGAAACCCCAAAATGATAGAGGCAATATGCTTCTAGCCATCATAGATCGGACCATATCCAATAAGGTTCGATTCCTCCTCTCAGACACACCATTGTGTTGTGGTGTTCCAGGTGGAGTGAGTTGTGAGACAATCCCACAACTCCTAAGATGATCTTGAAAAGCATCACTTAGGTATTCACCTCCTCTATCAGTACGGAGAACTTTACTTGACTTGTTGAGTTGATTTTCCACTTCATTCTTGAAGATTTTGAACATTTCAAAAGCTTCATCTTTGTGCCATAAAAAGTACACATACCCATAGCGACTATAATCGTCGGTAAAGGTAATGAAGTATCTTTCACCATTCCTAGTCATTGGTTTAAAAGGACCACGTACATCCGAATGTATGATTCATAATAAATCTTTTGCCCTTTCGTTAGTTCCACTAAAGGGTGCCTTAGTCATTTTACCTTGTAAACAAGATTCACAAACATCAAATGAATCACATTCATTTGTTTTTAAATGACCATTCTTTTGAAGTGTTTGTATACGTTTCTTGTTTATATGACCAAGACGACAATGCCAAAGATAGGTATCACTCAAATCCAACTTGAGTTTCTTGGTGTTAGTTTGGTACAATGAACTATTTAAAGTATTTTCATGAACCAATTCATAAATACCATTAATGGGAATAGCTTTAAAATAGAACATATCATTTAAAGAAACATGAATATCAATTTCAACAAAAGATAATACATAATCATAATGTCTTAATTGGGATACAGAAATAATGTTCCTAGTCAAACTAGGAGCATACAAAACATTCTTAAAAATAACATCCAAGCCACTTGGAAGTTTTAGGATGTAGTCCCCACGAGCTTCAACTTTGACTTTGGTTCCATTGCCCATGAAGAGCCTAACATCCCCTTGATTGAAGTCCATACTTCTTTTGAACCCCTACAACAAATTGCAAATATGAGTTCCACATCCGGTATCTAATACCCATGTGTTTGAAGATGTAACATTAAGATCAATATGAATCATGTATATTGTACCATAGGTCTGCGCGGCATCCCTCTTTGCTTTCAACTCTTGGAGATGGACAGGACAATTCCTTGCCCAATGTCCAATCTCCCCACACTTGAAGCATGAGTCATTAGTAGCAACCTTTTGCTTTTTCTCTTGAGGTTTGGGTGGCACCCTTGCCACCCCTTTCCCTTTTCCCCATATGGGTCCCTTACCCTTGGCAACCTTTGCCTTGGGTGCGGGATAAGGCCTTTTCTTGTTCCCACCTTCATTGAGGGTGAGAACGGGTAAAAACCTATTACCCATGGCCACCTCGGCCGTTTTGAGTATTGAGTGAAGCTCACCAATGCTTTTGTCGCATGCATTTATGTTGTAGTTCAACATGAATGTCTCGAACTTCTTGGTAAGATCATTTAGGATCAAATCCATGGCCAATTCCTTCGAGACGGGACAATTAAGCCTCTCGAGGCGGTCAATATGACTTTTCATCTTAAGTACATAAGATGAAACAGATTGGTTGTCATCCATACGACATGCATGGAGTGCTCGAACCGTTTTGAAGCGCTCAACCCTTGCTTGCTGTTGGAACGTTTCCTTCAGCTGGGTTATCATGTCATAAGCTCTGTGATGTTCATACTCCTTTTGGAGATCCGAAGTCATGCTCGCTAGCATGAGACAAGACACTTGGACGGAGTCCTCAGTGTACTTCAGCCAATCATTGTAGGCCTCCTCATCATCCTCAGTAGGTTGATCGGGGATAGGGTCGTCTAAAACATATGATCGTCTCTCTTGCTTGAGAACGATTCTCAAGTTTCGATACCAATCAATGAAATTGTTATGATTTAGACAATCCTTTTGGTGGATCGCTCGTAATGATTGGGTGGATGTGGATGAGTTATCATGATTGTCATTATTGGTGGACATCTACAAAATTTAACAAAGATCTATTTTAGTGTTTTCGATATTGTTATTTTTAATAATTAATGCCTTTTAAGGTCATTTTTATATTAAAATCTAGAACCCAACATTACATTTAAATTGTGATTAGGTGACCTTTATCTCACAATTTAAATTAATAAGGTGGTCAACGATTGACGGTTGCAACCATTTGCAACTTCTAGAGGTATGGGATCGACTTTAAACATCATATGTAAAGTCGGCATGTTAATCCCATCAACACCATTTGGAAACCATATTGTAGGTGATCCGTTTAACATGGTTTGCAAATCAAGTTACCCTACTTGCACACACGTGTGAGTTTACCCATATAAGTGGTTAGGTGACCTTTATCCCACCAATGTGGTATCCCCACCTTAAGTCACAAGTTCCTTCAAAATGGTTAGGTGACCTTTATCTCATTGAGAGTTTCCAAGTGACTCAAGTGTTGTGCAAAAGGATGGTGTTAGACTTGTTTTAAAATATTTAGAGATTTCGTAATTCTAGTTTAGAAAACTCTATGTACTTGTATTTGCATGCTTTTAAATACAAGATACCCTATGGTTCTTTTAATAAAACCCATTTTATTATAAAATCATTAATCCTTTTAATAACCATTTATTAACAATTAATGATTAAGAACCATTTTATATTAGCTTGTTAAGATCATTTTTATTAAGATTGTTTAACATATCCAAATATCATGCAATCATTCACAATCAAACAAGCATAATATAAACAACCACAATGTGCATAACCATAGCTACTATTGTGACTACACTTGTTTGCCATCACAAGTGTGGTCATTTGGTCTTTCCTAAGGGTCGAATACAACACAGAATTGAGGTCTTCATTGACCCCCACTTGAACTTGCATCCATATGCTTCAAGTCCTTCTTTTGTGTCTTCCTCTTGTGCTTCCTTCCCGAGCATCTTCTTTTACAAAATATGTATCCTAATACATATTTTCTAGTAAAAGAAAATTACTCCTAATCTATTATTACATACCAATGAATAAATAGACAAAATACGTTTTTAAACAAAGCACAAATTAATATACAACCCTATTGAATGAATATAATCATTGAATGAATATAATCAAATAAATACATTCAATCCAAACCAAACAACACAAGGTCTAAGCTAGGTTATGCACTGTCATATAAACAATCATAAATATCATTCAACAAACAAAATAAACCACATCAAACCCCAAATTTTTCACCAACATAAACTGAAAATTAGGGTTTGTTTGTCCAAACAAACAACAACTATACACATCAACCAATTGACATTCCTATCTTTCAAGGTTTAATCATAAGCATGAAGATATAACTTTGAAAGACATGGCGATTGAATCAACCAAAATCAGCCTATTATGAGTTGATAATCATACTTTAAAACCAATTTTAAAGGACAAGAACAAGCAAGCTATCCACATAACCGGCTCTTGATGCCATTGAATGGGTTTGCAAGAACACAAAACATAGTTTAACCCGTTAAACTTTCTGAAAACGCAGCGGAATAACAATTTTATAAACATACTCATAATCTGAAAAACATGTTCTTTAGGTGACCATATAAATGTATAAAGCAAACCCATATAACATAGGATCATTTATGTGAATGAGCAAGCTATGAACACATGTAAATGTACATAAAATCACAGCTACATTGAGCTGTGATAACTATCTTTCAGCAACAGCTAAAACGACCAAAGAAAGGTGGAAATGATGTCCAAAAATTGGCCAAGACTTCAAGGGTAGAAGTCCTCAAGCTTGTATACCCAAAGCTTACTTGCAAACGTGTCTTGTTAGGGAGAATCAACACCAAGATCAACTCCAAAAACCCACTACTTGGCTGCTGCTGTTCCATAAACTTTAGGAGAGAAGAGAGAGTGTTTTTGGTGTTTTGCATGTGATGTGAATGGATGTTGGAGAGTACTACACTCTTTCATAAAGAGTGTGTGTTACCAAGGGAAAAGAAGGAACCCCATTGGTCCTTGGGGTGGCCGAAAGTTTTTGAAACATGGCTGGGATTCCCTCTCATTTTTATGTCTTGTTGACACATTAAAAGTTCATGGACCCTCTTGGTTTTTTAATGTGTGACAAGTGGAAGAACCATACTAATATGTTTTATGCACTAATCTTTAATTAAACATTTTAATTAAAGATCACTAACATTACATTATCTTATGTTATTTAAACCCTTTTAAATAACAATGTGATTAATAAAACCCATCAACAAATCATCCTTATGATTTGACCCATTTCACATATAATTGTTTAGAAAACCAATTTTCTAAATTTGGTGTGTTATTATTTAATTGCATGATCACATCATCAATTAAATAATCATTTGTGTTTGCAAAGCTTGTTATTTGGGTATAACCCAACTTGGATCATAACGTACTAACCACATCAATATTCTAAGTGTCTTGGGCACATAGAATCCTACACATTCCATTTAACAGTTGTTGAGCAAAGTTAAAAGGTCTCCTGGCTATGATGCTTGCAATTGCTGATGAAGTTCTAAAAGAAGAGGCATCCCAGCTTGTCTTTCTTTTAATCATAGTCTTTTGATAAGTGTGCATCAAGAATATGAATTGTGCACACATGTATGATTTCTTGATCTGTTTTCTTTCAATAGTACCAGTGTAGCCAATTTCTCTGAAAACATGTAGCACATAGCTTTCATTAAATTCAACTGGACTTTAGGCATCTTCATCTCCTAATTGCAGAACTCTCCTTATAATCTATTATGTGATAGTGATCTGATGGTTATGAACAGAAGATACTATCACTTGCTGGCCATTCATTTTCTCTAGGTGAGCATGAGTCAAAATTGGACTATACGGTCTTCATAGATGTCAGGCCTGGCTGTCATAGCATGAACTAGCCTAGTTTGCCTGATGGCTTGTATGATGTCTCTGTAATTTGCAGCCTTGGGTGAATCAGGATCTAGAAATGCCCAGAGATTATGATCTCTTACAAAAACTAGGTTTGTCATATCTACAATAAAGAGATTTATGTTGGTATTGGTTATGCTAATAATGTATGATGAAATATTAATCAAGCGTTTCACTTGTGTTTGATTTATGTGTATGTTATTTGACATGTTTACACATGAATCAGTTTGACCATTTCAAAAGTCAACATTATTCAATTTTGATCATGAAAAACTTGTATGAAAATTGCATTTAATGTTTGTATGATAAATGTCATGCCAAATCAACTGATTTTTCATGTTTGTTACATCATTTTGAATATGTTTACTAAGATATAATATATTTCAAGCAACTTTCAACATTTTCAAATATCAACAACTAGTTTTTTGAACGAATTTTGCATGAACATCATATCTGATTATGAACCCGATGAACACTTAATCGATTTTCATCAAATTAACCGTTCATACACAGTCGAAAATGGTCATCTAGCACATATTCAGTGTTTAATTTTGTTTAAAAACATCAAAAGATTCTTGTTTTGATTTCGGTTCAATGTTTGACTTAGGTCTAATAATGTTCGAATTAGAATCAATGAACATGATGTTTTAATGAATGTTTGATGATAAGAATCATGTTGTTATACCTATTCGATCGTGAATTAGAAGAAAAATAAACTAGAATTTAGGCTTTGGATGATTAGGGGTTTAAGGGTTTGTCGCACTATTTGAATGTTTTGAAATTTCAATAATTTTCTCACTTTCACTCATGAAGAATGAAAAAATTACAAGTGTGAACTATATATACAACGGACGGAATGTGCATCTGCTGTGTATAAAGTATGTATCCGCTTTGTAAAAATAGTAGATCTAAAATTTAATTTTAAGTGTTCACTATGAGTTTTACATGCGTTGTGTGAACAGTGCATCCACTGCACAAATTTAAACTTGTACGCTGTGGACCCTTATGGCTGATTTAGAGTTGGATGACTTCTTAGGCATGCGCTGTACAAATTGATTAATCACTTAAACTTCACAGCAGATGACTAAAAGTCATACGCTGTGGACTTTTGAGTGTGTTTGATTGTTCACAGCGGATGGACATTTGTTAATGCGCTGTGGACTTTTAGAAAATTTGTTTGGTTGTTCACGGCGGATGAGCATATGCTCATGCGCTGTGGATACTTTGAAAATTGTTTGTTGTGTTGAATCTTATATGCCCAAGACACATACAATATTGATGTGGTTAGTACGTTATGATCCAAGTCAGGTCATACCCAATAACAAGCTATACAAACTCCAACAAACATTTGTTTATTGATAAGATCATACAACAAATATAGACACCTATTTAGAAAATTGGCTTTCTAAATATTGCGTTTGTGATGGAACAACATTATATGGATAATTTGTTCAAGAGAAATTTATTTGTTTCATTATTTAAGATAGTTAAATAATGACACATAAAAGAGTGTTGGGTTATAAAAATTAAACTAGGTTTTAACTTTATAACTAAAATAAATGAAAGAGTGTAGTTTTGACAAAAGATTAAAATGGGTGGGAAACCCATTTTAAATCCAATCCTTCGACTGCCCATGGGGCTTTGGAGAACCAACTTTTTCTTGTTTTTTGCAAGACAAAAACAATTCCAACACTCTTCTATTCATTCACTTCAACTCTCCTTTTCTCTCTCACAAATGCAAAAGAAGTTCTCTCATCTTCTTCTCTCCTAAAACTTGAAATCCTTGGCTGAAATAGAAGTTGTTCTTGGTTGATTTTTCAGGTTCAAGAAGCTGAAAAGAACTTGGTGTAATACTTCCTAACAAGTAAGTGATCGGAGGGCTTATGGGTATCACGATTTGAGGTCCTCTACCTTGAAGATTTGCTGCTCAAGAACATTATCATCTTCAAACATTTTGGTTTTTTGGGCTGCTGAAAGGTAGTTTATGGCAGCTTCTATAAGGCTGTCCATAACGCATGTTTTTTGTTTACATAGCTTGCTTATTCTCATAATATGATCCTTTGTAATATGGGTTTGTTTTATACATATATTTGTCACCTAAAAACATGATTTTTCAGTTTATAATAATGTTTCAAAACATATATATCCACTGCGTTTTTTCAAAAAATTTAAATGGTTAAACTATGTATCTTGTTCTAACAAACCCCAACAATGGCATCTAGAGCCGGTTATGTGGATAGCTAGCTTGTATTGTCCTTTAAAAATTCGTTTTATGGACTTTAAAACCCCTTTAGTGGCTGCTATGTTTTGTATGTTGAATCCCCAAACTTTCAAGGTTATATCACACATGCTTGTGATTAAACCTTGAAAGATATTTATGATGATATGTGTATTGTTTGGACAATGTTTAAAACCCGAATTTTCAGTTTATGTTGGCTGAAAATCGTGGTTTTTAGTGGGGATTCTTTGTTATATTTGGATGATATGATGGATGTTCATATTGGTGCCTAACCTAGCATTTGGCCTTGTGTTGTTTGGATGTATGCAATGGTTTTTTTGGTTTATTCAATGGGGTTGTATATTAATTCATTTGTGCTTTGTTTAAAAGATGTAATTTATTTATTATTGGGTCGTAATAAATAGATTAGGTGTATTTTTCATTTTACTAGATATCATGTATTAGGACTTTATATCTTGTAATATGAAGACATACACGTTGGAAGCACAAAGGAAAGACACAAGAGAAACATGGAGCATTTTGGATGCGGTTTCAAGTGGGAGACTTTTGGAAGCTTTCTATGTGTTTTGATATGACCTTAGAAAGACCAAATGACAACACTTGTGATGGCAAACAAGTGTTGTCAACATAGTTGCTATGGTTATGCACATGTGGTTGTTTATGTTTATGCTTGTTTGAATGTTTGTTGTTTGATTGTATGGTTGATATTTAGACTTGAACAAGCTGAAAATTGATGGTTCTTAATCATTAAAAGGTAATAAATGGTTATTAAAATGATTTAATGATTTTTAAGATTAAAATAGATTATAATCAAAGGACCATAGGGTATCTTGTATTTGAAAGCATGCAAATACAAGTACATAGAGTTTTCTAAACTAGAATTATGAAACCTCTAAATATTCTAAAACAAGATCAACACCGTCCTTTTACACAACATTTAAGTCACTTGGGAACTCTTAGTGGGATAAAGGTCACCTAACCATTTTGAAGGAACTTATGACTTGAGGTGAGAATGCCATATTCATGGGATAAAGGTCACCTAACCACTCATTTTGGCAAACTCACACGTGTGTGTAAGTAGGATGTCTTGATTTGCAAACCATGTTAAATGGATCACCTACAATATGGTTTCCAAATGGTGTTGATGGGATTAACATGCCGACTTTACATATGATGTTTAAAGTCGATCCCATACCTCTAGAAGTTGCAAATGGTTGCAACCGTCAATCATTGACTACCTTATTAATTTAAATCGTGGGATAAAGGTCACCTAACCACAATTTAAAGGTAATGCTGGGTTCTAGATTTTAATATGAAAATGACCTTAAAAGGTATTAATTATTAAAAATAGCAATATCAAAAATACTAAAATAGATCTTTGTTAAATTTTGTAGATGGCCACCAATAATGATAATCATGATAACTCATCCACGTCCACCCAATCTTTACGAGCGATACTCCAAAAGGAACGTCTAAATCATAACAATTTCATTGATTGGTATCGAAACTTGAGAATCGTTCTCAAGCAAGAGAGACGATCATATGTTTTAGACGACCCTATCCCCGATCAACCCACTGAGGATGATGAGGAGGCCTATAACGATTGGCTAAAGTACACTGAGGACTCCGTCCAAGTGTTTTGTCTCATGCTAGCGAGCATGACTCCGGATCTCCAAAAGGAGTATGAACATCACGGAGCTTATGACATGGTAACCCAGCTGAAGAAAACGTTCCAACAGCAAGCAAGGGTTGAGCGCTTCGAAACGGTTCAGCACTCCATGCATGTCGTATGGACGACAACCAATCAGTTTCATCTTATGTACTTAAGACGAAAAGCCGCATTGACCGCCTCGAAAGGCTTAGTTGTCCCGTCTCGAAGGAATTGGCCACGGATTTGATCCTCAATGGCCTTACCAAGAAGTTCGAGACGTTAATGTTGAACTACAACATGAATGCTTGGGACAAAAGCATTGGTGAGCTTCACTCAATGCTCAAAACGGCCGAGGCGGCCATGGGTAAAAGGGTTTTACCCGTTCCCACCATCAATGAAGGTGGGAACAAGAAAAGGCCTCATCCCACACCCAAGGCAAAGGTTGCCAAGGGTAAGGGTCCCGTATGGGAAAAACGGAAAGGTGTGGCAAGGGCGCCACCCAAACCACAAGAGAAGAAGAAAAAGGCTGCTACTAATGAACCATGCTTCAAGTGTGGGATTTGAGTGATACCTATCTTTGGCATTGTCTTCTTGGTCATATAAACAAGAAACGTATACAAACACTTCAAAAGAATGGTCTTTTAAAAACAAATGAATATGATTCATTTGATGTATGTGAATCTTGTTTACAAGGAAAAATGACTAAGGCACCCTTTAGTGGAACTAGAGAAAGGGCAAAAGAATTATTAGGAATCATACATTCGGATGTATGTGGTCCTTTTAAGCCAATGACTAGAAATGGTGAAAGATACTTCATTACTTTTACCTACGTTTATAGCTGCTATGGGTATGTGTACTTACTAAGGCACAAAGATGAAGCTTTTGAAACGTTCAAAATCTTCGAGAATGAAGTAGAAAATCAACTCAACAAGTCTATTAAAGTTCTCCGCACCGATAGAGGAGGTGAATACCTGAGTGATGCTTTTCAAGATCATTTTAGGAGTTGTGGGATTGTCTCACAACTCGCTCCACCTGGAACACCACAACATAATGGTGTGTCTGAGAGGAGGAATCGAACTTTTTTGAATATGGTTCGATCTATGATGGCTAGAAGCACATTGCCTCTATCATTTTGGGGTTTCGCTTTGCTCTCCACGGCTCGTATTTTAAATATGGCCCCAACCAAAAAGGTGGAAAGGACACCTTTTGAGATATGGCATGGAAGAGTTCCATCCCTATCATACTTAAGGGTCTGGGGTTGTGAGGCTTATGTTAAGACTCCCACCCTAAACAAATTGGATGTCCGATCCACCAAGTGTATCTTTGTTGGATATCCTAGAGATTCTATGGGATATTATTTCTATGATCCACTGGAACAAAAGGTGTTTGTTGCCAGAAAGTGTGAGTTCTTAGAAGCAAAGTTCCTTATGGAAGAAACTAGCAGTAGAATGGTGGATCTTGAGGAGGATCAAGAACCACAACCCGATGCACGTTTGGTTGAAACTAGCACTAAACGTGAGGATATTGAGTATGATCAAGCGGTTGATCAATACACACAAAACGTTTGCAGAAGTGGTAGAACTAGTAATCCACCTGAAAGATACAGATTTTTCATGGATGGATGCTATGTGGTAGATTCAGATGAACCGACCACATACCATAATACAGTGTCCAATTCGGATTGTGACAAATGGCTTGAAGCCATGAACGTTGAGATGCAATCCATGTATGACAATCAAGTTTGGGAACTTGTTGTACCACCTCTTAATTCCAAGGTAGTTGGAAGTAAGTGGGTATTCTAGAAGAAAACTGATATGCATGGAAACTTGGATACTTATAAGGCTAGACTTGTAGCAAAGGGTTTCACTCAAACTCAAGGGGTTGATTATGATGAAACTTTCTCACCTGTTGCGATGCTAAAGTCTATAAGGATATTGTTTGCCATAGCTACTCATTATGATTATGAGATTTGGCAAATGGATGTCAAAACCGCTTTCCTAAATGGATATCTTGAGGAAGATGTCTATATGGTTCAACCTGAAGGTTTTGTCGATCCAAAATACCCTAATAAAGTATGCAAGTTAAAGAAGTCAATCTATGGATTGAAACAAGCATCAAGAAGTTGGAATCACCGTTTTGATGAAGAAGTAATTACATTCAGATTCATCAAGAACGCTGATGAAGCTTGTGTTTATAAGAAAGCTTGTGGGAGCATCATCACTTTCCTAGTATTGTATGTTGATGACATACTACTATTTGGAAATGATATTCCAACCTTGGAAGGTGTAAAAATATGGCTTGGAAGTTGTTTTTCCATCAAGGATCTTAGTGAAGCCGCCCATATTCTGGGAATAATAATCTATAGGGATAGATCAAAGCGGTTGATTGGTTTAAATCAAAGTGCATACATTGATAAAATCTTGAAAAGGTTCAAGATGGAGAACTCTAAGAAAGGTACGGTACCTATTCAAAGAGGAACGATATTGAGTAGAACTCAATGTCCTAGCTCAAAGGATGAGCAAGATAAAATGAAGGCAATCCCATACGCATCTGCTATTGGATCCATCATGTATGCGATGATATGCACTCGGCTGGACGTGTCATGCGCCTTAAGCATGACAAGCCGATACCAGCAAAATCCTGGAAGAAGCCATTGGATGGCTGTTAAGAACATACTTAAGTACCCAAGGAGGACGAAAGATATGTTCCTAATCTATGGATGTGGTGATTAGGAACTCGTTGTAAAAGGTAACATGGATGCGAGTTTCCAAACCGATCGTGATGATTCACGGTCACAATCGGGATATATTTTTATTCTGAATGGAGGAGCAGTATCTTGGAAGAGCTACAAACAGGATGTGGTGGCTCTATCAACTACAGAATCAGAATACATCGCCGCCTCATTAGCGGCTCAAGAAGCTGCATGGTTGAAGAAATTCATTGCCGATCTAGGGGTTGTCCCTTCCATTCAGGACCCCCTAGAGATCTTTTGTGATAACGAGGGTGCGATTGCTAAAATCAAGGAACCTCGTGCTCATCAAAAGACTAGGCACATTGAGCGGAGATTCAACTACATACGAGATGAAGTTGAAAAAGGAAAGATATGTATTTGCAAAGTTCACATGGATCAAAACATTGACGATCCTCTCACGAAGCTCCTTGAAAAGGCAAAGCATGAAGGTCATACTTGTGCCATGGGACTTCGATATTCTAGTGATTGGATTTGATCTATAAATTTTGTATTTGGATATGTGGAACTCTTTATTATTTGAATAAAATTATTTGGTTATAATGTTTCAAATAATGTTCCAATTTAGCATGTTTAATCCATGAGTAAATTGTTTACTCTAAATGTCCATAGTCGTTCAGACTTGTGGGAACAAGTGTGAGGGTAAGATTATTATGAACTTGGATTGGTTGATATTCATAAGGATGAATATAGAGCAATGGATTGCTACCAAAGTTCATAGATATTTGTGGGATGCAAATATTGGACTAACCTGCATCTCAAATATTACTACATGGAATCTTCCTGATTGATCATAAGTAATTTTGAGTAAAGGCGAACACCATTTGGTATCCTCTGACCTTAGATACATGTTGGGTCTTGATATTTACCAAATATTATACTTTGGCTCAGTTCTTCGCTGTTCTGAAATATGGCAGTACAAAAGTCTGAGTTCAGGTATAATATAAGGTAATTATGAGAGACGTATGTAGTCAAGATGGGATTTGTCCCTCTTATTCGCTGAGAGCAAGATGTCTAAGGCCTGATAAAGTTAAATCAATGGAGAATGATCACTCTGTGTCTCTGAGATTTAACATGACATCTGTGACAAAAGGATAGATGATTGATTCACCTAAAACAATTCAAGTATGGTACTTGAAGAGGATGATGTTATTGAATGGCACTTAGTCATACGTATTAAGGGTAGTAAACTGTTGCTAGGCGGTATTTACTGCTTGCATCAATCTTCTATGAATCTTGTGCAAGTGGGAGATTGTTGAATCTTATATGCTCAAGACACATACAAGATTGATGTGGTTAGTACGTTATGATCAAAGTCAGGTCATACCCAATAACAAGCTATACAAACTCCAACAAACATTTGTTTATTGTAAGATCATACAACAAATATAGACACCTATTTAGAAAATTGGCATTCTAAATATTGCGTTTGTGATGGAACAACATTATAAGGATAATTTGTTCAAGAGAAATTTATTTGTTTCATTATTTAAGATAGTTAAATAATGACACATAAAAGAGTGTTGGGTTATAAAAATTAAACTAGGTTTTAACTTTATAACTAAAATGAATGAAAGAGTGTAGTTTTGACAAAAGATTAAAATGGGTGGGAAACCCATTTGCCGCCCATGGGGCTTTGAATAACCAAGTTTTTCTTGTTTTTTGCAAGACAAAAACAATTCCAACACTCTTCCATTCATTCACTCCAACTCTCCTTTTCTCTCTCACACATGCAAAAGAAGTTCTCTCTTCTTCTTCTCTCCTAAAACTCGAAATCTTTGGCTGAAATAGAAGTTGTTCTTGGCTGATTTTTCAGGTTCAAGAAGCTGAAAAGGACTTGGTGTAATACTTCCTAGCAAGTAAGTGATTGGAGGGCTTGTGGGTATCAAGATGTGAGGTCCTCTACCTTGATGATTTGCTGCTCAAGAACATTATCATCTTCAAACATTTTGGTTTTTTGGGCTGCTGAAAGGTAGTTTATGGCAGCTTCTATAAGGCTGTCCATAATGCATGTTTTATGTTTACATAGCTTGCTTATTCACATAATATGATCCTTTGTAATATGGGTTTGTTTTATACATATATTTGTCACCTAAAAACATGATTTTTCAGTTTATAATCATGTTTCAAAACATATATATCCGCTGCGTTTTTCAAAAAATTTAAATGGTTAAACTATGTATCTTGTTCTAACAAACCGCACATGTTGTTCACAGCGGATGAACATTTGTTCATGTGCTGTGTGATCATAAAATTGTAGGATTCGATCTGCCCAAGATACATTTTAAATTGATGTGGCTAGTGTGATATGATCCAAGTCGGGTAATACCCAATAACAGGCTAGACAAACACCTGCAATATTTATTTATTGATTTGATCAGTTAAATAAATAACAACACCAAAAAATTTAGAAAAATGGTTTTCTAAATTAGATGCGCTTAAGAAATTAATAAATAACATGGGTTTATTTATTTTGGGAGATTATTTTATAATTGTTATTTAATGGTTAATTAACATTTATAAAATAAAACAATAACATGGCATGTAAGGTGTTACAAATTAATTAAACCAAGTTTTAATAAATGTCATGTTAGAGTTAGTTGCTTGTACAAAATAGAATGTAAATGTTACAAGTTTTATTTTGGGTTTTATTTAAACAAATTGTTGGTTATAAAAAAAAAGGCTAGACCACACATGGTGGCAGCCTTGTTCACGGTCCATGTGGCTGGAAAAGAGCACCATTTGTTTAATAAAAAGGCTTGTGCACTAACACTATGAAAGAGGCATTCACACATGCAAAAACTCAGCATTATTCTCTCAAAAGCATTGCAAAGAATTCTCCTTGTCTCCTCTCTTCTTCACGGCAGCAGCAAGGTAGAAACATGGCTGAAACTTTCAGCTTTCAAATGGTTTTTAAGCTGAAAATTGGTGTTGAAAAATCCTAGTATCAAAGGGTGTTTTGTTGGTAGCTTGGGGTATCACCTTCTTGAGGTCTTCTAGCTTGAAGATTCAGCCATAAGTTCATCATAAACACCTTAACAATGTCGATTTCCAGCAGCTCCAAAGCAGCAGTGAAAAGAGGGTTTTCTGGGCTTGTTTTGGTGTCTTCTTCCTAGCAAGAGGGTGTTCTTGCAAAGAGCTTTGGGTATACAAGATTGAGGGCTTCTAATCTTGAAGTCTTGGCTGCTGCAGTAAGGTATATCACAGCTCAATGAAGCTGTGATTTTATGTAGTTTTACATATGTTCATAGCTTGCTAATTCACATAAATGATCCTTTGTTCTTTGGGTTTGTTTTATACATCAATATGGTCATCTAATGAACATATTTTTCAGCTTATAAAAGGGTTTATAAAGTTGTAATTCCGTTGCGTTTTCAGAAAGTTTAAGAGGTTAAACTATGATTTTATGTTCTAACAAACCCAACAATGGCATCAAGAGCCGGTTATGTGAATAGCTTGCTTGTTCTTGTCCTTTAAAAATTAGTTTTAAAGGATGATTATTACAGGATCAGATTTCGGTGGTTTTTCTCTCAACTCACTGTGAATCAACACTCAGCAAGCAGTCTATGAAGAGTTGATCACAATATAACAAGTAACAAGTAGTAAGAAAATTTAACACAGCAAGTAAATTTTCAAGGTACTTTTATATATTGCTTCTCAACTCAAAGGATTACAAGACACTTGGACTTAAATCGCTTGCATAAAGAGTTACAGGGAGAAGATATATATAATACTACCTACAGCCGGATATACTTTGATACCAGCTGGTCACCTCTAACCTTACATCTATACTACAAGACTCTAGGTGAGGTCTTTCAGACATTTTGTCTGAAAGTTGGTAGTTAGGACATGTCCCTGACTTACCTTTTGTCACCAACTAAAGTTGGTAACATGTACTATCATAAAAAGGTGAACAGTAGAATAAAGTATGGTCAACAACATGGCTCTTTAGGAAGATGCCATGCTGTATCAGAGGTCTGCAGCGGACTGTCAGGGACCATACTTTTATCTGCTGGACATAGCAATGTCTTCCGAAGGATAAAGTACTTCGGAAGAATAACTTCTTCCGAAGGCACTTATACTTCGGTAGACTGCTTCTTCCGAGGTTTGGAATCTTCTTTGTCTTCGGAAGAAGACTTTGTCTTCAGCTCTTTCATCAGACTTTGTCTTCGGAAGCTCTTTCAGACTTTGTCTTCGGAAGCTCTTTCAGACTTTGTCTTCGGAAGCTCTTTCAGACTTTGTCTTCGGAAGCTCTTTCATCAGACTTTCGGAAGATCTCTTCTCAGCTTCGGAAGCCTTTGAATGCAGTACCAAAAATTGACTATGAAGTGATTTTGGTTGCACCAGCCTTATCATGATCCAACAAACTCCCCCTAGGCTGATACTACCAAAACTTCACTTCTCTCTTCTTCTCAAAGCTCTCAGCACCAAGGAGAGCAGGTGTTTATCTGTGTCTTCATTCTTTCCTGCTGTGGTGCTGAGAATCTTGTATAGATCCTTGGTGGACAGAACCTCTACTCTGTCACCTTGGATTATATGTACCCTCTGTTGTGGCCCTCTGAAAAGAGTTAGCTGATGGGAATTATAGTCATATTCCCATCGAACTATTGGTTCCAATTCAGGACCTTCCACCATCTGTAGAAAGGCTGTGCCTTTGGTGGTTGGTCTTTCCTTGTCTTCCACTCTTTTCAGCTTCAACTCTTCTTCAATCTTGGCTCTTCTATTTCGTTCAGCCAAGTGGAGACCACTGATATGGTTTCTGATGTGTGCAGCAGTCTCAGAGTTGGAGGGATTGGAGAATGGCTTCTCTGCAAGCTCAGCAAGATCAAATCTGCTGAGATGCAGTAGAGAAGTGGCATTGAGCATGTTGGTTTCACCATTCTCCCTTTCCACAACAAAGTTGTGAGAAGGTTCATCGAACCTCCACTGGATTATTGCATTTCTAGGTCCAGAGAGATTGACCAGAAATCCTATCCTCTTTCCTGGTATCCAGCAGAGTCACCAGTCTTCTTCTTAGCCTCTTCTCCTCAGCATTGAGGGTATCGGAGTTGAGACCAAGAAGTCTTGCAGCCTGGCCCAAGGTATCTCTAGGAAATTCAAGAAATTGGCCTAGGGTGAGGGAGCTTGAGGAGTTATCAACATAGGTGATGTTAATGACCTCTCCCTCACAGGAGATGCTGCTCAAGGTAGTGCAGTTGATGAGCCTCGTCTTGAACTCCTTTATTTCCTCAAAGGAGAGATGTTTAGGAGGCTGAGGGGATGATCTTGGTTGTTGTTGGGTAGGCTTAGGTTTAGTGGTTTTGGGTTGAGTCTTGGGTTTTAGGATTGGTAGTTTGGGTGGTTGAGGTGATATGGTAGGTTTGGGTAGAGTTGTGGGTTGAGGGGTGAAGGTTTCATCAGTGGGTTCGGGTTTAATGGGAAAAGGGGTTGGTTCTGGTGTGGGTTGTGGCTGTGGTTGAGTGGCTGGGGTTAAGACCATTCCTTTCATCCTTCTGTACATCTCCTTCCTTTTCCCCAAACGGATGTCAGCTTTTATTTCACTGACTATCCGCTGGAGTGTCCTTTCGGACATAGGTCCCACCTGCCTACCAGAGAAGCCATGAGCCCGGAGGTAGTCCTTCATCCAGGCTTTGTCAGTTGACTTCTTGGCAGCAGTGACCTCCTTCTCTTCCTCCCTCTTCCTCTTCACCTTCAACTTCTCCCTAGCAGCCTTCTTCCTTTCCTTCTCCATTTGATCCTGCTCTTTGTTGTGGAGCAGCAGGATCATGTCATCATCATGTGGAGACAGTTCAGGAAGACTGAAGCCTCTTGAGAGGAGGAACTTGATCCTAGCCTCTCTTAGCTTCAGGGCTGCCTCCCTTTGCTCTTGTTCTTCCTTCTCCAAGGCCAACCTGGCTTCTTTTTCTTGTTGTAGCCTGGTTGACCTCTCCAAGGTCACCAACTCCTCTAATGGTAGCAGGAGTATCTCCTCATTGGCAGCTCCTAGATTGATGAGCTGGTCAATGAGTGTTGTTCTCCTCCTCTGGTTGATTTCTTCCTGATTGGCTACAGCTGCCTTAGAACTAGCAGCTAACAGCTTCTCAGTAGGAAACCGACCTTTCTTTTTGGCCTTCTCAATCTTCTCCTCCTCCTGAAGCTCTTCCGCAGTCAATTTTCTTTTGCCTTTGTCTTTGATTGTGCTTGACTGTGGTGGTTCTTGGATGGAGGGTTGTGATTGAGAGAGAAGTTCAGCTGGTGCTTGGGTTGGAGGTATTTCAGAAGTGTCCTCCCTGCTCACCTCAGATGCAATTTCAGCAATGACATCTGTGATGGTCAGTTCCTCGGACATCTGAAATAAGCCTTCCGCAGCTTCTATTTCGGCCTCGGAAGACTTGTCTTGTTCTTCCGAGGCTTCCATGTAAGCTTCGGAAGCTTCAGCTAGAGCTTCGGAAGATGAGACTGTTGCAGATTCTGTCCCATCTGTTTTAGTTGCTGGGCCATCAGTCCCCATTTCCCCTTCGAAGCTAATCTCAGGTTCCACGAAGACCTTAGGTTGACCAACTTCCTCCATAGTGGTAGAAGGTGCAGTCAGTCTTTGAAGCTCCTCAGCCCCAAAGTATGCAAGTGTGGTGTCGGGGCTGGGCTGTTCTTGGGATGATCTCAATACAAACTTTGTGAAAAGTCTGTAGAGATCTTGAAGCATCCTTGAGTCAATCTCCAGAAAGGATTGAGATGACTCAGGTAGTGTAATGATTTGGGAAGAAATGAGTTGGGTCTGTGGTTCCTGTGGTGTTTGTCTCTGAACTTTCTCCCCCTTTTTGGTAGCATCATCTTGAGAGCTAGATGAGCTAGAGGAAGAAGTCATTGAGACCTGGATTGGTACATGCCTAACAGAACTCTCCGTCCGTTTCTCAGCTAGTTTAGCCTTGAGAGAGTTAATCTCAAGTTGCTGAGTGGCAGTCCTTGATTCTAAGATCCTCACCTGTGATTCCAGGTTGGAGACCTTAGAGAGCAAGTACTGAAGTGTTAGTTGCATACTTCCCTCATCTTCATAAGAAGAATCATGGGGAGATGAGATAACATACCTAGTATTCTCACTCTCACCACCAGATGTGGCTTCTTGGCACCCTGGTTTCCCTTGCTCAGAGTCATCTCTTTCAGAGATGTCAATGGGCAAAGTTGCCGTAGACTCAGTCCTAATTATGTTACCACTGTCCTGAGAGCTCAATGAGAGACTCTGAGTAGTGGCAGCTGAGTCTACATGAGTCCCCTCCACATCAGTGGGACTCACCTCAGTAGCTGGCTTCTGATGGGGGCTAGAGACAAGGGATCCCTCTTGGCTCTGTTGATCTTTTAGTGGGTGTTGTAGATCAACTTCATGGCCATGGAGAGATGTAATCTCTTCATCAGTTTGGAGTAAAAGGTCTGTGAAAGAGAGGGTGGTTAGTCCTACTGACCCGGGACCTTGATCAATGTCTACAGGCATTGAGCCTATGGTGGGGCTGTCCCTAGAAGGCTGCACAGGAGAGTGCAGAGACTCACCCTGTGGGCTAAAGGCTTGGGGTTCGGGCTCAGGGGTTTGAGACTGAGGAGGCTCAAAACCCACATTGAGGTCAATTGTGAAGGATGGTGTGACCTCGGACTGAGTGGGAGCCCATGATTCCACTCTAGTCCTTTGGGTGTGAACAGAAGGAGCTTGTTTAATCAGAGTAGATTGAACAAGGGTTCGTTTCGGGCGTCTCTGATATGTACCTTTAATGGGTAAAGAGGCTTTTGGTATTGTGGTGGATGTTGCTGGTGTGGGTTCATCACCTGTGGGGAGAACAGGGATGTCACAAGGAGCTATGCGCTCAGTCATCTCTGGAGGTAATGGAGTGTACCGTCCAGTGAAGTTGGTGGACATCTTCTTTAGTGTCTTGAAGATGGTAGGCCTCATGTGTGGAACAGGAAGAGCAGCTGCGCAGACAAGCTTGCTTGGTTCCATCTCACAGTTGATTATGTGTTGAAGAAATCGGGGATACATGAAGAATGTATCCCTGCTCAGATTAGCGATTAGGTTGTTCAACACAAATCGTGAGTAGTTGAATCTGAGGCCTCTCACCAACCCATGAACTAGGCATCCTAGTTCATATGGGATTTGATCCCAACCCCCTGATTTGTTGGAGAGGCAATGTAGAACAATGTGCAGCAGGAACTTCCAATGGTAAGAGAAGTTGAACTTGTATACTGTAGACCTGCTGACATCGCCTCCATATCCCATGAGGATATAGGTGCCTTCCAAGTCTTCCTTGGGGAACTCAGTAGGAGCCCCATCATCATGAAGCTCGAGATGCTCCCTGATGAGCTGTTCACTGATGACCAACTCTTGGCCACAAACTCTGGTTCTCAGGACGCGAACCCCATTCATCACTGTAGTTTCACCGTTGCTCCAAAATTCTGACATATGGTTGGAGTATACGGTTGGGTTAACTGTGAGTGCAGTGAGGTAGGTGGATTCGGTGAGAAAGGTGATGATTTGGGTGAAGTCGGCATCCCTTGACGAGTCAAGTAATGCGACTTGGTTGTGCTGAGGGTTTAGTGCCATTGGAGAAAAGGTAAGCTTGAAATTTAGGGTGAAATTGAGGGTTTGACAGTGAAGGGAACAGTTAGGGCTGTAAAGTGGTAAAAGAAGATGAAATTGATGAGTCAAGATTATTTAAAAAGGGGTGAATAGTGGTAGTGGTGGTAATAGGGTAAGTGTTTTGGGTTACTGTGGGTGGTGTGGTGGTTTACGGCGGAGAAATGATGTTGGCGGCAAGGATAATTTTAAATAATCTGACATTATCAACAAAATCTTTACTTTTTACAGAGTGGGGCCCAAAAGATATCCGTTACATATAAAAACCTTTACTTCCGAGGGTAAAACATTTCCGAAGGTATTTTCTTCCGAGGGCAATTTCTCTTCCGAAGCTTGATATTGCTTCCAAAGGTAACATTGTCCTTTGAAGGCACTTTATCTTCCGAAGCAAGGCATTGCTTCCGAAGGTAAAGTTGTCTTTACGAATGGAGATTTGTGTAAGTTTCGGAAGTAGATCTAATATAAAATCAATTGCTTCTTCCGAGACCAAAAACTCTTCCGAGAAGAAAATTTCCATTGAGGAATTTGGCTTCGGAAGACATTCAAGAATATCTTCCGAGAGTTAATTCCTCTTCGGAAGGAATTTACACTTGGAATAGTTTAAAGATCTTTTGTAACAGGGCTTAAATTGTATTGACACAAGACATTACTCATTTAAAAAGGTCTTCAAAAGAGGTAGTTATTCAATGTTTATCATCCCAATTGCTGATATGAGATACTTAAATCTGTGTTCATCAAATGCCTTTGTGAACAAATCAGCATATTGTTCATTTGAGTCAACTTTGATTAACTTTATCAGCTGTTTCTCATGAATATCTCTAATGAAATGATACCTGATATCAATGTGTTTTGTCTTGGAGTGCTTCACCGGATTCTCAGTAATGGAGATAGCACTGTTGTTGTCAATATGGATAGGAGTAGTCATGAAGTTGAACCCATAGTCTAACATCTGATTTTGAATCCATAGCAGTTGAGCACAGCAGCTAGCAGCAGCAATGTATTCAGCTTCAGCAGTTGATGTAGAGACACAGGATTGTTTCTTGCATTGCCATGAGATAATCCTTCCACCAAGAAATTGACATCCTCCTGATGTTGATTTCTTGTCAATGTTGCAGCCACCATAGTCACTGTCAGAGTATCCATAGAGATTGAAATCACTATTTCTTGGATACCAGAGACCTAGTTTAGGTGCTCCTTTGAGGTATCTAAGGATTCTCTTTGCAGCAGCTAGGTGAGACACCTTTGGAGCAGCCTGATATCTTGCACAAATGCATGTGGCAAACATGATATATGGTCTACTTGCAGTGAGATACATCAGAGAACCAATAATTGCTCTATACTGATGTTGATCAGTATCCTCCCCCTCAAGGTCAGGGCAAAGATTATGGTTTCTGGGTATGGCTGTCTTGGCTGGTTTACAGTCCTTCATTTCAAATCTTTCTAAGATGTCTGAAACATACTTAGATTGACTTATGAAGAACCCTTCCTTCATCTATTTCACCTGAATTCCAAGGAAAAAGTCCATTTTTCCCATGGAACTCATCTCAAACTTCTGCTTCATAATGCTTTCAAAGTCCTTGCACATTTGGTCGTTTGAAGAACCAAATATGATGTCATCAACATAGACTTGTACAAGCAAAATGTCTTTTCCACTCCTTCTGATGAAAAGAGTCTTGTCAATGGTACCTCTAGTGTATTCATTCTTCAGGAGAAACTGAGACAAGGTCTCATACCACAGCCTAGGTGCTTGGTGCAGCCCATATAGAGCTTTATCCAGCTTGCACACATAGTTGGGGTGCTGTGGGTCTTCAAATCCTGGAGGTTGACACACATAGATTTCCCTATCTATATCCCCATATAGAAAAGCACACTTGACATCAAGTTGGTAGACTGTGAAGTTCTTGGATGCAGCATAAGCAAGGAAGATCCTAACTGCCTCAAGTCTTGCAACAGGTGCAAAGACATCAGTATAATCAATTCCTTCCTCCTGGGTGTATCCTTGAACTACTAGCCTTGCCTTGTTCTTGATAATCAAGCCTCTATCATCTTTCTTGTTCCTGAATACCCATTTAGTGCCTATGGGTACTTGACCAGATGGTAGTGGGCATAGATTCCAGACCTTTTGTCTTCTGAATTGAAGCAGCTCCTCCTGCATCGATTCAACCCAACTACTATCCTTTAAGGCATCTTCTACCTTCTTTGGTTCCATCTGAGACAGGAAGCATGAGTACAAGCAGACATTCCCATGATGAGTTTGTCCTCTTGTTCTCACACCCTCAGAGAAATTCCCTATGATGTTCTCAGTTGGATGAGTGTTGTGAATCCTAAGATGAGGAATCACTTCCAATTGCATAGATAAGTCTAGGTTAGACATATTCTGATCAGGAACTGGATCACTCTGTCCAACTGCTGTTTCAGAGTCATTCAATGAGGACTGATTGAATGATTGAGAAACATCATCAATGGTTGGTTGTGAAGTAGTATTAACAGTTGCCTGTTCCTTCAGAATACCACTTCCCTCAACCTGGTGTTGTAGTGGATCACCTGAGGAACTTTGAGGTTGATCAAGTGATTCACTTGTTGAAGCTTCACTATTTCTGGAGATAGTTACACTGTCAAATCTGTGAATAGTTGAAGCTTGTTTCCCTTCAGCTCTTGGAGAATTTGAAATAGGTCTGGGAAGCTCATATAGTTGACCTGCATCAGCATCAGCATCACTTTGAGCACCTGTTCCAGCTGAAACATTCTCACAAGATGGTTTAGAATAGTTTGGAAACAATTCTAAATCAAAGATATACTCAGGTCCATTCCCCCTAACACAAGGAGTGTGCTTATTAACAACTATGTTGGATGACTCCTCAAATTGTTGATTCTTGATATTGTATACTCTATAAGCTTTGGAGCTAGAAGAGTATCCAATAAAGATAGCATCATCTGACTTCTCAGCAAACTTTGCCAAGTTGTCCTTTGTGTTAAGTATGGTACACCTGCAGCCAAAGGACCTTAGAAAGCCAATGAACGGTGGCCTCTTGTTCCATAACTCATAAGGGGTTTTTCCATGGGGCTTCACTACAAGAACCCTGTTCTGCACATAGCATGCAGTGCTGACTGCCTCTGCCCAGAATGTTAGAGGCAACTTTGAATCAGCTAACATGGTCCGAGCAGCCTCAATAAGTGTCCTATTCCTCCTCTCAGCAACACCGTTTTGTTGAGGAGTTCTGGGAGCACTATATTGTCTGGCAATCCCTTTTGAGTCACAGAATGAGTCAAGAACGAAGTTCTTAAACTCAGTCCCTTGATCACTTCTAATGATCTTAACCTTGTGATCAATTTGATTTTCTATTTTAAGAATAAAAGATTTCAAAGTTTCAGCAGTTTCATCTTTACTTCTTAAAAAGAATACCCATGTAAATCTTGTAAAATCATCAACGATCACAAGGCAGTATGATTTCCTTCCAATGCTCATTATACTTGTGGGACCAAAGAGATCCATGTGCAATAAGTGTAATGGAGTAGTGATAGAGTTAACACATTTGGATTTATGAGATGATCTGTGTTGTTTCCCTTTCAGGCATGCAACACAGTTATCTTTGCAGAAAAATTCCTTTTTAGTCAAACCATGTACCAAGTTATTCTTAGCCAATTTATTCATTGTTTTAAAATTCACATGACACATGCGTTTATGCCATAGTGTTGACTCATCATTATCAGCTTTGGAAAGAAAGCATGATACTTCACCCATAGGAGAAGCATTGTTCATATCCAGCTTGTACATATCCCCTTTCCTGGGAGATCTGAGAAGCACCAATTCCGGAGGAATTGTCATCCCTAGTTTGAGGATAATGCACTCATGTTCTGTGAAAAGCATCTGATGCTTCTGATCACAGAATTGAGAAACACTTAACAGATTGTGTTCAAGCTGTTTGACATAGTGAACTTTGTCAATGTTTATTCTGCCATTGGATATACTTCCTCTGCCAGAAATATATCCTCCGGCCTCACCTCCAAATTGGACAGGCCCTCCATCAAAGTTCTGGAATTGTTGAAGGAGAGATCTGTTCCCTGTCATGTGCCTGGAGCATCCACTATCTACAATCCAGATATTGTTGTTCTTGTCAAATGGATGTCCCTGCACACAAGATGAGATGGTTAGTTTTGTGTGGAAGCCCAAGCCTTGCAGGTCTCGGGCTCTTCCAAAGATAATGACATAATTGAACCAAAAGATATGCAATGGGGTTCAATAGAGGTCATTGTTGAAGAAGAGGTTTGGGCTGCAGCATCTTCCTTGATCTTCCAATCCATCCTTTGGTTGATCTTTGAGGATGAGCTTGTTGAAGCTTTTGCACCATGGTCTTCTTCCGAAGCTTCTCTCTTTTCGGAAGAAGCCTTCACCACCTTTTCTTCCGAAGTAGTCTTCTTCTGAGATGGTTTCAAGGGAGCCTTCTTGTTCTTCCGAACCTTAGAAGGTTTGGCTTCCGAAGCCATTTTCCCTTCGGAAGAAGTAGTTTCTTCCGAAAGCAACTTGGCTTCCGAGACCAACTTTCCCTTTTTCATCATTTGGACCTTTCGAAGTGGTCCAACTGAGAAACCTTCTCTGACTCCTTCCTTTCTAACATTATTTGCATAATGTGTGCTTGCTGGATTTTAGTAACAATCTTTAGCCATATGGTTGTGCAGACCACACATTACGCATGCAATGTTAGTCTTCTGGGAACTTGCAGGTTGCTGTTTCTTGGGTTTCTTCTCTTCATCAGCAACTTTCCCTTTCAACTTCTGATCCTTCAGTAGGACAGGAGTGCTGGTACAACACTCCTTTCCTGAATCAGGAGTACCTACCACTTGAAATCCGGCAGAAATGAAGACACCCTTTTGCTTAGGGTCAAACTTAAGCTTGGACTCTGCAACCTTCTTGGCAGTCCTTCTAGCAGCTTTAGCTCTGCTTCTTCTTGCCCTGGTGGTCAGGATTTGATCATCACAGGTGGAGATGGGTGTATCCTCCTGTTTCTCCCCTGTCGAGGCCACTATTTTTGCTTCATCCTCTAGTTCCAATGGAGAAGGGTCAGCAGTTGGAACCTCTTGCTCTTCAGTACCACATCTAGGTAGTCTAATAGACTCATAAGAGTGTGGTGGAGCTATTTCACTGGTTCCCAACCCTTCTTTGTTTTGATAAAACATTTTGGAATGAGAGGTTGATGCAAGAATAGTTTGGAAGCTTTGCTCAGCAATAGCTTGCTTCCTGGCCTGAGCCTCAGCTGTGACTAACTGGGCTTGAACTTCAGAAAGTTTGGAGATCAGATCTTTGATTTGAGTCTTATAGTTAGTCTTTTCATGTTTCAAAAGAGACACAGTTTTCTCTAACTCATCAATTTTCCTTTGATAGTCAGATTCAGCTCCTTTAAAGTCAGATTTTAGCACATTTAAAGACTCAACCTCAGTTATGATTTCCGAAACGTAATCCTTATACAATTTAACTTTAGCAATATAGGCAGCAGTACAAAGATGTTCATATACCTGATCATCATCTGTTCCGGCCATGAGTGCTTGAGCGGGAGTCACATCCTGTACCATGAAGCTCCAGTCAACTTCCTGAGCAACAGCAGCTGTTTCAGTTGACTTTTCTTCATGCGTGGGAGCAGTGGGATGTGTGGAGGCCTGTGGGGTTCCCGGGTTGTTCTTGGGAGCCTTGCATTCCCTAGCAAAGTGACCAAGTTGGTTGCAGTTGTAGCACCTTGCTTTGCTCTTATCAAACCCAAACTTGCTGTTGACTGGGTTTTGAGGGAATTGCCTTCCAGTTCTCTTGAAGAACTTCTTCGCTCTGTAAGTTAAAAGAGCCATCTGCTGGACAATGTCCATGTACTCCACATCATCTGGATTGAAGCACTCAAGATCATCAAAGCAGTATTGAAAATCACCAGAGTGTCCACTTCCCGAGACAAAGGCACAACTATCCTGAAAGGAGTTATGTTGAACCTTTTGAGACTTTGGAGTCTCAGGTAGAGTGATGAAGGGTCCAGTATGTGAGTTGTCAGGGTAGCATAGCAACTGATGTTGTGGTTCCATGCTTTCCCTTTCAACCACATGAAGGGCTGAACTCTGTTGGTTATTGGAGTGGTCAGAGGAGTTCTGCATTTTCATCTCCATCTGAAATGCACTTAGGATACCATACAACTCTGTGAGAGAAAGAGTCTTAAGGTCCGAAGTTCTCTTGATGACAACACAGTAGTGAGTCCATAGTTTAGGAAGAGAAGACATGAACTTCCTAACTATGTCTCTGTTCTCAAGAGCTACTCCAATATCGCCAGAGTATCTACTAGCTCAACATACCTGAAGTATTGTTGAGTCAAGGTCTCACCAGCCTTGAAAGTAAAGTTCTCAAACTGCTGCTTCAAGAGATCTTTCTTGTTCTCTTGGGTTTCCTTGGATCCCTCATACATCAGCTTCAATGCTTCCCATAAATCTTTAGCAGTCTTGCACTTCTTGAAGCGTCTGTTGACGGAGTTGGGGAGAGCAGTTTGGAGACAAGTCATAGCCCTTTGATCTAGCTCTATTCTCTTCCTGTCTTCCTCTGAGTAATCATCAACATCTTTTGGAATGATGTGATTACCAGTGGCGGATGTAGTGCTTGGTATGAAAGGACCATTGACAATGGAGTCCCACATCCTTGAGTCTTGACACTTGATAAAGCCTTCCATCCTGATACACCATGTGTCAAAGTATTCAGGGGTGATCATAGGGGACTTGGTCAAGGTACCAGTTTCCATATCAGCCTTGGAGAGAGCAGCCATTTGAGTGAGTGGATTGTGGTGAGGAGTGAAAAACAGGTTGATTAGGATGGTAAGATCTCACAATCAAGAGCCTGGAGCTCTGATACCAATTGCAGGATCGGATTTCGGTGGTTTTTCTCTCAACTCACTTTGAATCAACACTCAGCAAGCAGTCTATGAAGAGTTGATCACAATATAACAAGTAACAAGTAGTAAGAAAATTTAACACAGCAAGTAAATTTCAAGGTACTTTTATATATTGCTTCTCAACTCAAAGGATTACAAGACACTTGGACTTAAATCGCTTGCATAAAGAGTTACAGGGAGAAGATATATATAATACTACCTACAGCCGGATATACTTTGATACCAGCTGGACACCTCTAACCTTACATCTATACTACAAGACTCTAGGTGAGGTCTTTCAGACATTTTGTCTGAAAGTTGGTAGTTAGGACATGTCCCTGACTTACCTTTTGTCACCAACTAAAGTTGGTAACATGTACTATCATGAAAAGGAGAACAGTAGAATAAAGTATGGTCAACAACATGGCTCTTTAGGAAGATGCCATGCTGTATCAGAGGTCTGCAGCGGACTGTCAGGGACCATACTTTTATCTACTGGACATAGCAATGTCTTCCGAAGGGTAAAGTACTTCCGAAGAATAACTTCTTCCGAAGGCACTTATACTTCGGTAGACTGCTTCTTCCGAGGTTTGGAATCTTCTTTGTCTTCGGAAGCAGACTTTGTCTTCAGCTCTTTCATCAGACTTTGTCTTCGGAAGCTCTTTCAGACTTTGTCTTCGGAAGCTCTTTCAGACTTTGTCTTCGGAAGCTCTTTCAGACTTTGTCTTCGGAAGCTCTTTCATCAGACTTTCGGAAGATCTCTTCTCAGCTTCAGAAGCCTTTGAATGCAGTACCAAAAATTGACTATGAAGTGATTTTGGTTGCACCAGCCTTATCATGATCCAACAATTATAAACTTAGTATAGGCTGATTTTGGGCTGCTATGTTTTGTTTGAATGATTCCCCAAACTTTCAAGGTCATATCACACATGCTAGTGATTAGACCTTGAAAGATATATATTATGAAATGTTTATTGTTTGGACAATGTTTAAAACCCAAAATTTCAGTTTATGTTGGCTGAAATTTGGTGGTTTTAAATGGGGTTTCATTATATGTTTGGATGATATGATCATTGGATGTTAGTGTGCATAACCTAGCCATTGGCCCTGTGTTGTTTGGATGCTTGCAATGTTTGTTTTGGTTGTTTTCAATTGGGTTGTAATATTATTCTTTTGTGCTTTGTTTAAAAATGTAATTTGTCTATTTATTCATTGGGATGTAATAATAGATTAGGAGTGTTTTTCTTTTACTAGAAAATATGTATTAGGATATATATTTTGTAAAAGAAGATGCTCGGAAGGAAGCACAAGAAGAAGACACAAAAGAAGGACTTGAAGCATATGGATGCAAGTTCAAGTGGGAGTAAATGAAGACCTCTATTTTGTGTTGTATTCAACCCTTAGGAAAGACCAAATGACCACACTTGCGATGGCAAACAAGTGTGGTCACAATAGTAGCTATGGTTATGCACATTGTGGTTCTTTATATTATGCTTGTTTGATTGTGATTTTATGAATGATTGTATGATATTTGGATATGATAAACAATCTTAATAAAAATGAACTTAACAAGCTAATATAAAATGGTTCTTAATCATTAAGCGTTAATAAACGGTTATTAAAAGGATTAATGTTTTTATAATAAAACGAGTTTTATTAAAGGAACCATAGGGTATCTTGTATTTGAAAACATGCAAATACATGTACATAGAGTTTTCAAAACTAGAATTAATGAAAACCAAAAATCCCTTTTGAAACAAGTTTAATGCCATCCTTTTTCACGACACTCGAATCACTTGAGAACTATTTGTGGGATAAAGATCACCTAACCACTTATAGGGAACTTGTGTGTTTGAGGTGAGTCTAACATACTTGTGGGATAAAGGTCACCTAACCGCTTGTATGTGAAAACTCACACGTGTGTGTATGTAGGACGACTTGAATTGGAAACCATGTGCATAGGGTCACCGAAGCATGGCGTACAATGGTGTTGATGGGATCAAACATGCCAACCAAACATAAGATGTTTAACCGATCCCATAAAGGCTAGAAGTTGCAAAAGGTTGCAATTGTCAAATATTGACTACCTTGTTAAATTAAATAATGGGATAAAGGTCACCTAACCATTATTTGAATGTAGCGTTGGATTTGTCTATGAGACATAAAAGGGTATTAATAATTAAAATAAAATTTTAAGAAATACTAGTAAGAACTTTATAAATTTTGTAAAATGGCCACAAACAATAATGCTACCACCCCGACCGTCCATACCCTATCACTGAGAATTGTTATCAAAATAAGTAAAGGCCTATGTCCTTGACGATCCCATGTCTCACCAACCAACGCTGTTGATGTTAAGGCCTTTTGACGATAGGCTTAAGCACATTAAGGATTCTGTGCAAGTTTCCTACCTCATGTTGGGAATATGATTCCCGAACTCCAAAAGGGTTTGGAACATCATAGGGCATATGACATGATAATCTAGTTCAAGGAAATGTTCCTTCAACAAACATTAGTATGATTGCTTCGAAACGTTTCAAGTACTTTATGCATGTCACATGGAAGGAACCCAATCGATATCATCTTATATATTTTTAAGATGAAAAGCCACATTGATAGCCTCAAGATGCTTAACTGTCCTGTCTCAAAGTAGTTGGCCAAGGATTTGATCCTTGATTGCCCAACTAAAGGTTTGAGACATTCATAATAAACTATAATATGAACAGGTGGGACAAGAGTATCGGTGAAATTCACGCAATGCTCAAAGCAACCGAGGCAGTGATGGGTAGAGAGGTTCTACCCATTCTCTCGATCAATGAGGGAGACTATAACAAATGGCCAATCTCGATCCTAAGGCAATTATTGCCAAAAGAAAGGAATACATCAAAGCAAAGGTTAAAGCTAAACCTCAACAACCTAAGCTTATGAATCCTAAAGTAAAGGAGAACGATCCATGCTTTGAGCATGGAGAGATAGGACAATAAAAGGGAATTGTCCCTCCTATCTCAAGGAGTTAAAAAATAAGAGGGATGCTAGGCAAACCTCGAATACAATTTTCATGATTCACATTGTATTAAATGACATTTCTTCAAACACATGGGTATTGGATGCCGAATGTGAGACTCATACTTGCAATTGTTCCAAAGGGGTTCAAAAGAAATGTGCGCTTCAAAGAGGGAAACTCTATTTTGAGACTTACAAATGGTTTGGAAGTTGTTCTCAAAACCTTTTGTATGCACCTAGTTTGACTAGGAACATAATTAATGTTTCCTATTAAAATAATATGGTCATTGTGAATCCAAGGATCTCAATTTATGAATTATCAGTATTAAAATAAATCAATTGAATTATCGCGGAATTATCACTAATTGACGTTTAATTGGTTTAATGATTAAAGATGAACACAACCACAGAAACACAATAAATGAAAAATCAATAATTATTCAAACGTATTTCATTAACTATAAAGCAATGTTTACAAAAGAATAATAATGAATGACTATGAACAACAAATTCTGTGAATCGAATAATGTTTGATGTGACGGCGGTTAGGGTTGCACAATGATATAACTCGACAGCCGTAATATTGCTTGATTGTGTTCTCCCAGATGTGAAACCTAGGACTCGTATTTATAGATGATTTGAGTCGGTTAAGGAAACACCGGATCTCTTGGGATTTGTTATTGATTGGTTGACTTGTTTGACTTGTTGATACTTGAAATCATACAAGTATTCTGTTCTTCCGCAGGAGCCTTGTCTTCCGCAGGAGTTTTGCTCTTCCGCAGATGACTTGGTCTTCCTAGAAGTGTTGTTCTTCCGTAGGAACTCTTTCTTCCGTAGAAGTCTTCACTTCATGAAATACTCGATCATCCGCAGGAACATTCACTTGAGTGATCTTGTAAGAAACATATCTACGGATCAACAACAATGTTCATCCGTAGATGTTTCTTACACTTAGTCAATTTCAGGAATTCGTCCAAGTATATTGTTTTTCCCTATCAAGTCACAAATCAACACACATATATATGGGGTTAACCTATAGATTCAATGCACATATATATATATATATATATTGACTATTACAAATGTTAATTACAAGACTTGATACAAGTACTAAGCCTATACAAAAATGATCTAGCCCTATACAATCTAGATCCAACAATACTCCCCCTTAGGCTTAGCTCCTTGTAATTAGTCCTTCAAAACTGCAAGCTCCTTGACTCTTGCTATCATTTTATTGTAGAAGAAAGATACAGCAGTCTTCTGATCATCATACTTGTACCTGATCTTCATCCTGCTGATCTTCTTTAGAGTGTCATAACTCAGTCCCAAAACATCTTCTTCCGTAGTGAGTGTTTCCACTACACTATCATTATGTACAATTTCTAATTCATCTTCTTCCGAGATTCTGAGCTCAGACACTTCAGCTATTGTTTTACCTTTCAGTAGCCCAGCCTCATGCTTCCTTCTCTTGTGTGCCTTTGCATTCAGTTTATCTACAACTTGTATCATATGCACATACAGGCAGAGATCATTCTGAGCTTTTTCATATGTTAGCTTTGGGAAGAATTTGTTGTGAAGATATGATGTGTAGCTTGGATGCAGCATCTTTATCTCTATTGGATCAAAGATCCTGATCTTATCAGCCTTCTTCCCATCAGCATTTCTCAGCAATACCATCTCTTTAGTCTTTTCAACATATCCCCATTCTGTGATAGGATAAGAGAATTGATTTCCTTTTATGCTTTTGATGGTATCTGAGTTTTTATCACATCCAACTCTCTTTAGCATCTCTTCATCTACAAGGGATGAAACTTCAGCTGATCTTCTTTTCTTGCTTAGTTTGATTCTGTTGTGCTCCTTATCATCTTTCTTTGCTTGTGTCAGCACATCATCAATGAATCTGGTCTTCATACCATTTATAGCTCCAGAGAAGTCTCTCCCCCTGAGATGGATTGGATAGTTGGATATTGGGATGCTTTGCAAATCCCTGATATCTTGCTCCGGAAGGCTAAGCAGAACTTCCACATCATGGAAGTATTGAATCCTTCCAGATTTCCTCTTTATTACTGTACAATCCCAGTCTGGATCTTATTTCCAGGCCATAGTCATGTGTTCTTCCACAGAACTGGGAGTTGTGATATGATCATACAGCTCTATGAGAGTTGATTTCTTCTCTGTAATCTCTCGAACAGTTGGTCCCAGAGGCCATACTTTTCCGGGGATCACTGCCCTTGGCTCTCTGATCAGTGTTTCTTTTTCCTTGTGCTGATCTTTTGGTTCAACTGTTATTGGATCAGCAGCAAGTTTACTTTCTTGTTCTTTTGGATGTGGAGCAGTGGTTCTGAACTTGACACCAGTTTCTAGTTCCACCTTCATCACATGCTCCATCATCCTCCGCAATTCTCCAGTGGTTCTGCCTTTAAGCTCATGCGGTTTGTAGTTGTGGCCCTGTAACCAGCAAGTCATATTGTACTTGGTAAGTTTGGCTGTGTCACAGTGGGCCAGATCCTTTTTAATCTTCTCCAATGACTAAAATAGTAAAGGCTTCATAATCACAGTTTGGGATTATGAACCTTGCAAACTCAAACTCCTTCAGTACATTCTTCATTTCAGACGTGTTCATCCTCTCAACCATGTCATATGGAAAACCATGGTTGATGAGGGTCATAAACATGCTAGAATCAGGCCTCTCTTCCATGATGTCTATTGTTGTTAGAAGGTCATCGGCCTTTCCTCCCTTTTCACCAGTGGGGGACTCCATTCTTGTCAACTCCTCCCACTCTTTCTCACTATCATTATCATCCCCGGATGATACCTTCACAGTAGACACATCAACTGAAGGTGTAGGTGCAGGGGATGGAAGTTTTTGCCTTTTTGGTGAGCTTTCATCTTCAGGTTTCTTTTGGAGTGCTCCAAAGTATTTTCTTTTCCGGGTGTATGGAATCAGTTGCTTAGAAGCTTCACCCGACTGTTTTGGTTGATCAGCACTTGAAGCCTCTTTTGTTTTCAGAGCTGAGAGTTTTCTTTTCAGCTTTTCTATCTCTTCATCTTTTTGTTTTATTGCTCAGCCTTTTCGTTTTGCTCAATTTTTAAAGATGCCTCCAACTCTTGTTGTCTTTGCAACAATGCATCAATAACTTCATTGTTGCTTAGAGCATCTTCTCTCAGCCTTTTTAAACTTGCATCTTTCTTCATCAGCTCTTCATCTTTTTCTTGAATTTCACCTTTCAGCTCTTGAATTCTTTATTTTCGCTTATTTGATTTGAGTACTAACTTGTTGTACTCAGCAACCAAAAAGCTTTTGCTCATAGGAATGTCACTGTCACTCAAGTCATCTTCATGGTATGCAATGACATCCAGAGCAGATCCTTGTACTTCCCCATGTTCATCAGTAATTTGTTCATCTTTCAATGAAGGTATGGGCTCAGTATGTGCTGATGACACTTGTTCTTCTGTGTGTGTGGGTGAAACAGGAACAGTGCTAGCTTGAGATAATATCTCAGTGTCTCCTGAGTGTACAAAGTGTACAGACTCAGTTATCTCAAATGGTTCAGTCCTAGCACTTTCCGGTGATGGATGTTTTGGTGATTCTGGTGGTGGTTGTACAGGGGATTGAATTTGTTGTGGAGAGAAAGGTTGAGTGTGATGTGATGATGGATGAGAAGATGATGATGATTGTTGTTGGACTGGAGATATTGGCTGAGTATTTTTGGTGGAAGATGAGGATATTAGTAGAGGTGATTGATGGTGATGAATTGGGGATATCGGTTGGGTGTTGATGCTTGCTGGTGATTATGATTGATGATGGGGTGTTTGGCTAGGTGATTGATGTTGGAGTGGTGGAGTTTGGATTGGTAAGTGGTGTTGGTGTGTTGGTGTTTGTAGTGGTGAGTGAGATGCTTGTGCAGAATCAGCAGATGACTCTGCTTCATCTGCCCAAACCAACTCTTGTGGCAGGTCTGCTTGGGCATCCAATACATGTGCGAACATTGGCATGTCCTCACCCTGGTACTTCCCACTGAGTTTGTTCAGCACTGATTTGCCTAAGTGTGCTTGCACAAACACATCGCCAACTCTGTTCAGTCTTGGAAGTTCTGAGTTGATTACAAGTTGTAGGAATCTTGGGAACATGTACATCTTGTCATTCTTCTGTAGTTTGACTTGTTCACTCAGACAGTTGAAGATGTATTTGCCGTAGTTATAAGTTCTCCCCTCGAATATCCCAATGATTCCAGATGAAATTTGCCGGGAGAATCTGTCGAGCCCAGACTTCCTGTTTGACATGCATTTCAGGTATGTGTGGCACAAGAATCGGTATGGTTTGCACAGCCTACCTTTTTTGATCTCCCCTTTCTCGTAATCTCCATCGTACCCCATTAGATTGAACACTTTCTCAATGTATTCATTCTCGAATACATCAGGGCGCCCTATCTCTCTATCACCCAGTTCTAGACATCTTCGTATGGTGCTTTCAGTGATTCGAAGACGCTCATTCAGAATCTCAGCCACAATCACTTCCTCATCACCTTGTTCTTCAACTCGTGCTGAGTTCCAGAAGTCGATTATGTGAGCCTGATGGATCACAGGCTCGGCCGTCAAGGCGTAGAAGAGCCTGGATCGTCAAAGATATCTTTTGATATCTCGACATCCTTCCGCTGTAGGATCATCAGCGTTTAAGAACGCGCACACATTGTGTTCTTTAGCGAATCTGCTTGCCATCTGTAAACAATGAAAATCGAGTTAGCATACATGCAGTTGAATCGTTTTAATGGCAATAACCGATTAACCAGTTCCGTACTGATGTTTAGACATGATATACCTTAGCAATACCAGTAATCGATTAGTGGATAATGTTATGTTTTCTTGGAACGGATGTTTTTTGAAAGTTTGAAAGAGAGGGAAAGTGGGCGATTTTCTAGGTTAAAAGTGTAAAAGTGCTCTGTAAAAATGAGTTCTAAGAGTCATAAACCTTATTTATAGGCGAACACATTAATTTCTTTTATTAATTATGTTGTGCCCATTCCCATTTATTCCTTTCCGCATACCAAGTTGAGTGCATTACTTCTTCCGCAGAACATCCGCGGAACCTTAACATCTGCGGATGTCCTAACATCTGCGGAACCTTAACATCTGCGGATGTCTTAACATCTGCGGATGTATGAGTTCAAACAATGCATTTGTTTTGCTGTTGAATCAGAAATCACAAATTACTTCTACGGATGAGGTATTACTGAGACTTCAGCGGATGCAGATATTTCACTGTTACTTCTACGGATGAGAAGTATTACTGAAACTTCTTCGGAACTTAAAGTTTTAAAAACTTTAAATGTATGATGTCTACTGAGTAGACTCAATTGTTGATGTTGGACATTGTTGACTTCATTTGCATGGCAATTGAGTACAAGAAAGCAAGTGTCCTGTATCATGCATTCAAGTTAGTGCTCAAGTTCCAATTCCTTCAAAGTAAACTAAATCAATTGTCAGCTTTTTATTGTTTTTCATGCATGAACTACTCCCCCTAAATTTGTGATTAATGTGAAACTGTTGCATTCATCATAAATTTAAGTTGTGAATAGGCATGACAGGCATATGACAGTCTAAGTGAGAGAAAATCAGTTAATAGGACAAAGTAAACATCGTGCTGAAACAATTACATGCATTTGTATATATATAGAGGGATCATACTATGACTTGTTTCTGCGGATGTTGATTATGTGATGCATTGCACACTTAATTGTAAGTATATAGATCCACTTAAATTCATACATGAGCAATGTATCAACTAGGCATGCTAGTTATCATGTTTTGAAGTTTGTTAAGCAGTATCTATCATGAGGTCCACATTCAATTTTCAGTAGAGTATGTCTTGCGTAGGTAAGGCAAATCACTACTTTTCACACTTAATGACTATGTACATTAAGTTATAAGTTCTATCTTGAGACATATTACAGTCTCATGAATGCTTTGATGTTGAAGCTCTTTGAATTGATGTACAATTGAGCACAAGTGATTCTTTTTAGAGCTGAGATATGATCTTCATAGTCACCAGGTCTTTACTTTCGTAAAACAGAGGTGAACTTAACCCAGCTCTTTGTTGACACAAAACAGAGGGAGAATGAAGATCACACTTGTTAATCACATTCCCAGGTCTTTGTTCACACAAAACAGAGGGAATATGACTTTGCAAAGATAGAAGATTATAAGGTATTTTACATAGTGTGCTTGTGTAGGTGATTTGATCACATCAGTAGATAACATACTTTCCTGATTATCAAATGGAATTCTCACAGACAGTTACCGGAATCTTTTAGTTTGGCATGCTCTTAGCTTTGTGTCCACTCAAGATGAACCTACTCACATATCAGTATGATAAAAGTCAGATTGAGTGATTGTTTAATAACCAAGTATAGTCTACTATCATTTCCCTTATATGATGCATGTATAGATGTTCTATCATACACTTAATTTATCCTTAACTGTTACTCTGCTGAAAGTTAGTCATATGCTTTTGTTGATTTACTCTAAGTTAATCATCCCCAAAGATTCTATCAGAAAATTAAATCTTACAGAATCAAATGCTTTAGTGAACAAATCAGCAAGCTGATTGGTTGTGTCTACTTTGACTAGCTTGATTAGACCCTTTTCTGAGCAATCTCTCAGAAAATGGTATCTAATTTCAATGTGTTTAGTTTTACTATGTTGAACTGGATTAGCAGTTATAAACATAGCAGCTGAATTATCAATATGGATTGGTGTGTGAAGGAAATTGTAACCATAATCAAGTAATTGGTTTTGCAACCAAAGTACTTGAGAGCAACCGGCTGAAGCAGCTATGTACTCTGCTACAGCTGTGGATACAGATACATTTGTTTGCTTTTTGCACTGCCAAGAAACAAGTCGTGGTCCTAGAAATTGACATCCACCAGTTGTGGATTTTCTGTTGTTGTTGCACCCTCCGTAATCACTATCTGAATAGGAGTAGAGGCTGAAATCTCCATCTTTGGGATACCAAAGTCCTAATGCAGGTTTGCCTTTCAGATATCTGAAAATCCTCTTCACAGCATTCAGATGGGACTCCTTTGGGTAGGATTGATACCTGGCACAGACACAAACAGCAAACATTATGTCAGGTCTACTGGCAGTTAAATACATTAAAGAACCGATCATTGATCTATACAATCTTTGATCTACGGATTTTCCAGCAGGGTCAGGCACAATCTTGTCTATTGTTGATGCTGGTGTCTTGCATGAAGTGGAATCAGCAAGATTGTACTTCTTCAAAATTTGATGAATGTACTTTTCTTGATTGATGAAAATGCCATCTGGTTTCTGATGAACTTGTAAGCCAAGGAAGAATGTCAATTCTCCCATGGAGCTCATCTGAAATTCAGATTTCATTAAATCTTCAAAGCTTTGACACAGCTTCTTGTTGGTTGATCCAAATATTATGTCATCAACATATATTTGAACCACCAAAAGATCTTGAAGTTCATGTTTGAGGAAGAGTGTCTGATCAATGGTGCCTCTCTTGTAGCCATTCTTCAGCAGGAAGGATGACAATGTGTCATACCACTTTCTGGGTGCTTAATGAAGACCATACAAAGCTTGTCAAGCTTGTATACTCTATGTGGATAATCAGGGTCTTCAAATCCAGGAGGTTGAGCCACATAGACTTCTTCATCAATTTTCCCATAAATGAAAGCACACTTCACATCCATTTGATAGACTGTGAATTTCTTGAAGGAGGCATAAGCTAGGAAAACCCTTATAGCTTCAATCCTAGCAACTGGTGCAAAGACTTCATCATAGTCTATCCCCTCTTCCTGAGTATACCCTTGAGCAATAAGCCTAGCCTTGTTTCTCACGATGATACCTCTGTCATCCAGCTTATTTTTGAATAGCCACCTTGTTCCAATTGGATGTTGACCTGTAGGCAAGTCTACAAGAGTCCACACTTTCTATTTTCTAAATTGTTGTAGTTCTTCTTGCATAGCCTCAATCCAACTGTTATCCTGTAGAGCAGCTGTAATGTTTGCAGGAAATGTTTGGGACAAAAAGCAGGTGAACAAACAAATGTTTGCCATACCTCCTTTGCTCTTTGTGGTTCTAGCGTGCAGGTCTCCAATGATATTGTCTGTTGGATGAGACTTGTGTATTCTGCTTGTTGAGACAACATCAACTGGAACTGTGGAGTCTATGTTTGAGAAACCCATTGAAGTAGATGGTGTCAGCTGAGAAGTTGCGTCGATGAAATAATCAAAAGGCTCATGGTCGTTTGGATCAGCTTGTGTGTGTGTTGCTGCTGAGTTGTCTTCTTCCGCAGGCAGTTCTACGGAAGCAACATTTTGTTCTTCCGCAGGAGCTTCTACGGAAGCAGCATTTTGTTCTTCCGCAGGAGTAACTGAAGCATCTACGGAGGCATTTTGTACTTCCGTAGGAGATACATCACCATCCACGGATGAACATTGTTGAGTTGCAGGCATGGTTGGTTGATTCAACACCTCCTCTTTATCCCTTAGTTCAGCAGCTGAGGCAGGACTTACATCTGCGGATACTGATGCATCTGCGGATGTATTTACTGATATAACTTCATGCTGCTGACTTGATTCTTGCTGAGGTGCAGTTGAAAGTTGTGCCCTTGGTGGGTCAGCTGTCAGGGGCACTTCATTCAAACTTGGAGGCACAAATGGATAGCATGTATCTGCAGCACCTGCATTGATCAGATAACCAGTGTTAAATGATTCAGTTAATGCATCTATATCAAATAACCAAGATGATCCTTTTACATTGGTAGTAAACATGGATTCATCAAAAGAAACATTGGGAGTCTCTTCAACTATGTTATGTTCTGGAATATAGACCCTATATGATTTTGAAGTGGATGAATATCCAACAAAGAAACCATCATAGGCTTTTTCAGAAAATTTTCCCAATTGTTCTTTAGTATTCAAAACAGACACATGACACCCAAAAGCTCTAAGATATCCTATAAAAGGTTTTCTTTTAAAGAAGAGTTCATAAGGTGTTTTATTATGTTCTTTGATAATTAATGTTCTATTTTGAACATTGCAAGCTGTATTCACAGCTTCTGCCCAGAAGGTAATGGGCAACTGAGAATCAGCTAGCATTGTTCTGGCTGCTTCTATAAGTGTTCTATTTCTTCTTTCAGCCACTCCATTTTGTTGTGGAGTTCTTGGGGCACTGAATTGTCTTGCTATCCCTTTAGTCCTGCAAAAGGAATCCAGATCTGCATTAACAAATTCAGTTCCATTATCACTTCTAAAAATTTTAACTTTTAAATCAAGTTGATTCTCAATCTTGATCACAAAGTCCATTAATGTTTCAGATGTTTCACTCTTATGTTTTAAGAAAAAGACCCATGTGAATCTAGTGAAATCATCTACTATCACCAAACAGTATTGCCTTTTTCCAATGCTCAGTACATTGGTTGGACCAAAGAGGTCCATGTGAAGCAATTTGAGTGGTGTAGTGTTAGTGTTAATTGTTTTTGATTTATGAGACACTCTGTGTTGTTTTCCTTTATAACATGAAGAACAATGATTAGAACAATGAAATTCTTTCTTTGGTAATCCAATCACTAAGTCATTTTTCACCAATTTATTCATGTTCTTCATATTGGAATGGACAAGCCTTCTATGCCACAGTTGGGATTCATCTTCTGAAGATTTAGACAGCAGGCATGTCTCATGATTTGTGAGTGTTGTGTTGTTCATATCCAAGATATATGTGTTGCCTTTTCTTGATGCTTTAAGAAGAATCCAGTCTGCTGGAACTGTAAAACTTGGCTTAAGAATGTAACAGTTAGTGTTATCAAATAGTGTTAAGTAATTTTGATCACAAATTTGGGAAACACTAAGTAAATTATACTGCAAATTTTCACAGTAATTTACTTTTTCAAAAGTTAAAACACCATTAGTTACAATTCCCTCACCAACAATTTTACCTCCCTTTTATCCCCACTAAATGCCACATCAGAGGCATGTTTATGTTTGAAGTCATGGAGAAGTGCACAGTTGCCTGTCATATGTCTGGAACAACCACTGTCAACATACCACTTGTTGTCAGCTCTCCATGATTGTTCTTGCACACAAAAGGAAATTAGTTAGAATTGACAACCCAAGGCTTAATTGTCTTGGGCTTGCCAGATGTGTCAACAATAGTTACTCCTTCATGAATTAATCTTGAAGTTTTAGTATTAGTTGTTTCTTTTTGATCTGATGGTGGTGAGGATGATTCTTTTCAAGACGATTCAGGTTTCTGGGTGTCTTCATGCTTATCTGAGTCTTTCTTCAACGTGGCTTGTTTTGGTTGGTATCTTAACTTCGAAGAGGATCCTGTAGTTTTGAAAGTTTCTTCATCTTTCTGCTTTGATTGAGATACAGGAGTTCCTTTTGCAAAGTTGTCAAAGAAACCATCAATTACTTCATTCTGTTTATCAGACAGATCCTCCTTTTTGTGAGGTGTCTTAGCCTGTTTTGGTGTTTTCTTCCTCAAAGTCTTGTCCGAAACAGATGAGCCTATCTTTGACTTTTGTTGATCTTTCTGAATCCTTGTCTCTTTGTCACTTACTGAGGATTGAGAATCTGATTTGGATGATGTTACTTGTGACTTCTTTTTGCTCTTTTTCTTGTTCTTCTTATTAAAATAACATTCCTGAGTGGAATGGTTATTTTTGTCACATATGGCACAGTGTTTGTTGAAGAAACAATCATCAGTCATGTGATTGTTCATATTACAAATGGAACAATAGCTGCTGAAATAGCATTCATCAGTATTGTGATTCTTCATATCACACCATTTGCAATATTTTTCTGAATTTTCTTCAGATTCAACCTTCTTTTTATTGTTCTTTTTCTCACTTGCTGAAGCATCAGTTGATTTCTTCTTGTTTTTGTTGGGGGCATCATCAGCTGTTTTTGTTTGTCTTTGGCTGCCTTTTGTTGCTTGTTATTTAGCTTTTTCTGTGCATGTTTGTTTGTCTCTCTTTTTACCTCGTCCGCAGAATCAGTTTCTCTCTGTTTGCTTTTCTGCGGATTCAGTAGTTTTTGCCTTCCGCAGATGATCTACGGACTTGGCAATTTTTGCTTTCCGCAGATGATCTACGACTGTTCTACAGATGTTCTATGGATTCTTCAGAGTTCTTTTTCCGCAGATGTTCTACGGATTCCTCAGTTTGTGCTTCCGAGGATTCTTGTTTGGTATTTGTTTCTTACCTTTATCTGAAGATGATAAAGGTACTTCAGTACTTGATCCGCAGCTATCAATCTTGTGAAGATTCAGTTCTTGTAGTCCTTCATTCAGTTCAGCAATCCTCTTGCAAATAGTCTTCAGCATGTTTCGTTGCTTTGGAGGGTACTGCAACTTTGATTCTTCAAGAACTCACGGAAGACCAGTTTCAACTTGAACATTCTTACCAATGTTCAGTTGATCAGTATCATGTTCATCAGAATCATCCAAGTCATCATATTTATCAAAATCTGATTCATTATGTTTAAGTGATTCTGATTCAGTAGATTCAGTTTCACTCATCTCAGTTTCATTATTGTTTGTATGACTGTTTTGATGTCAATTTTGGTGCTTTGCACAAAATGATTTGACAAATTGTTAGCCATTGTTTCAGGTAAAGGTGTGTAGTTATCATTAATAGGTGGTGCAACAGCATTATAACCCAACCCAGACCTGTTCTTTGATTCAATATGAGAGTTTAGCAACTCTCATATTGTTGAGATGATAATTGAAACTTCTGAAGTTTCACTTCAGTGGATGCATGATCAGCCATGGATTTTGTTAAGGAAGTGGTCAGATGCTCAACTTGGGCTTTTAGGCTGTAGTTTTCAGAAACATATTTTTCTAAATCTTTTTGTAAAGAACTGATTTTGATTTGATATAATTTTTGTTCTCTTAAGTGTGATTCATTTAAAATCATAGTTTCCTTTACTTTATCAGCCAATTGTTGAGCATGGACTCTATATCGTTCAACTTCCTCAACACATGATGATGAACATAACCTGTCTTTTACCACTCTTGCCATAAGAGGAACTTTGTTTTCCATATGCGCCAATAATGCTTGATTCTCCTCTATCACTTCCTTCTCATACAAACTTCGGTCACATGTTCCATCCTGAAGAATGATCAGCCCTGACTCCTTAGAGTTGCTTGGTCCTGCTGATGTATTTGTGGTTGGTGGGGATGTTAGCTGAGTTGTCTATGCAGAGATCTTTGAGAGGTTGATTGCTGATTCGGATATTGTTGTTGCTTCTGATTTTGTTGCTGCTGATGCTGATACTGCGGAGATGATTGTTGGTTGCATTCTCTAGAGAAGTGACCGTAGAGATTGCACTTGAAACATCTGACTTTTGACTTATCAACACCAATCTTTGATGTTTTGCTTGCTGCTGCCAGATTTTTATTTCTCCGCAGATATTGCTTAGCTCTGTAAGCAATCATTGCCATCTGTCATTGTAGATCCATTTCTTCAACTACATCAGGAGGGAGTTCCTCCAAGTCTTGCTGACAGATGTTTGCTGATGTAAGAGAACTTTCAAGATATGCTTGAAAGCTAGAACTAAAAGCTGCAAAGGCTGCTTTTTGTTCTTCAGAATCCAATATCACAGTTATTGGTTCTGACTGTTTGTTCTGTTGAGAAGAGTTTGCAGTTGCTGATGTCTCTCTTTTCTCTGCAGATCTTCCCTTTTCCTTTTGATTTTTACTTTGAGATGATTTCTTAGTGGGTTTAGATGCATAAAAACTTACTTCTTCTTCATCATCACTCAAAGTACAAGAGTTATCACCTTCATTGCTAGAGATAAATGCACTTCCAGCATTTTTGGTTTCCTTGAAGTGATAAGGTGAGACATGAGTTCTCACACTCTTGTTTCTTGACTGTTCATCCAGTTCAAGTGCTTCAACCTTAGCAACCAATGTATCTAGACCAGTTGTCTTGAGATCTATGGTGTTCTTGAACATGGAGACTGTTTGCTTCCAACTTTCAGGCAAAGTGTGGAGCATCTTCTTGTTCAGTTCCTCAGTAGTATATTTTAACTCCAAGATGTTCATCTCAGTAACAAGTTGCATAAATCTATGGAGTTGCTGAGGAATTGATTCACCCTCAATATGATGAAAAGTTTCATATTGTGATCTAAGGGTGTCTTTCCTTATGCTTCTGATCTCATCACTCCCTTCACAGAGAGTGTGAAGTATCTTCCACAGGGAATTTGCTGTTTTGTAATTCTCGCACCTGATCAAGATTTCTTCTGGCAAAGCCATACTAAGCAAGTTGTATGCTTTAATATCGACTTTGACCTTCTTGACATCATCAGGTGGCAAGTCCTTGGTGCTGATTGGCTGATTCTTGTCATTATAATCAGGCCCAAGTGTGGGTGGAATATAAGGACCTTGAGTGATGGACTCCCACAAGTCGGAATCTGTGTAGTTCACATGATTCCTGAACTTGATCTTCCAGGATTTAAAATCAGCTTTGGTTTCCAACTTTGGCGGTTGATAACATCCTCCACCAAAGGTACTCATGTTTAATGCAAACGGATGAATCAAAACTTAAATGCTAAAATTGACAGATCTATCAAAGACGCAGATCTAGTATTCAATCGATTTGAATATAGATCTAAATCAAACAAGCAATGAGAGAGTGCTTGCTGAGTGACCAGTCGTTGATTGAATTGTTTGAAAATCAATTAAACAATTTTTATACTGATAGATCAATTGATCTAAATCAATGAGCACCAACGCTCTGATACCAATTGTGTGTTCAAGATTTGAACGTGAACATGAGCTTGGATCTTAGGATTCATATTGATGATAATAAAAATTCAATGATTAGGTGCTAAAATATAATAAATAATGATGATTATGAACGTGAAGAACACATACAATGATGATGAATGCTTGATGTTGCAACCTAGGGTTGCAAATGGGCTCGGGAACTCAATTGGGTTTGTTTCTTGGGCTCCATCATTAAACAAAAACATTAGTTGGAATTGGGCTCAAGTATTGAAGATTGGGCTTATGATCAACTAAATAAAATTTGGGATCATATTTGGACTCTCAACAACAAAAAAAAAATTTGTTTTTCCAAAGTTTTGAAGACCTCGCTTCCGCATCAACAACATATTTCACAACCTTGGATAACTATTCAACAAGAACAAGATCAAGCTTCAACTCACATTGGAAATCTACAATTTAGGGGGAGTATTGTTGGGTATTCTACCTTTGAAGAAATTGAAGATTTCAATATTATTAAAGTTGAAGACTTGAAGCACAAAATCAATAAAAATATTAGTCTAGGGTTTATTTTGTCAAGTCACAAATCAACACACATATATATGGGGTTAACCTATAGATTCAATGCACATATATATATATATATTGACTATTACAAATGTTAATTACAAGACTTGATACAAGTACTAAGCCTATACAAAAATGATCTAGCCCTATACAATCTAGATCCAACAGTCATGATTTAAAGTTTGTATATAATGGTATTAAGTTTTATGGATGATGTATTTCATTTTAAGGATATGCCTTTTAATGATATTCATGAATTAGTTCATGACAATTCGTCCTATAATAACTCATTATACACATAAAGCACCAAGAAACTTAAAATCGGTTTAAGTTATTATTATCTTTGACATTATCATCTTGGTCACATAAACAAGAATTGGATTCAAACACTTCAAAAGAATGGTCTTTTGGAAACAAATGAAAGTGTTTCATTTGATAAGTGTGAACCAAAAGACTTATTAGGAATGATACATTTGGATGTATGTGGTCCTTTTAAGACAATGACAAAGATTGGTGAAAAGATACTTCATTACTGTTACCGACGATTACAGTCGCTATTATTGTGTGCACTTGATGAGACATAAGCATGAAGCTTTTGAAATGTTCAAAAACTTCAATAATGTAGTAGAAAATCAACTCTACATAACTATCTAAGTTCTTCATTCTGATGAAGGAAAAACTGAACCCTATTTGGATATGGTTCAATTCATTAAGGCTATGAGCTTACCACCTTTATCATCTTGGGTTTTCGCACTAATCTCCACGACTTGTATTTTGAATATGGCCCAAACCAAGAAAGTGGATTCGACACCTTTTTGAAATATGGCATGGAAAGAGTTCCATCACTATCATATTTAAAAGGTATTAGGTAGTGAAGCTTATGTTAAGCTTAACACCCAAAACAAATTTGAAAGTCGATCCACTACGTGTATATTTGTTGGATGTCCCAAAGAATGTATAGGATACTACTTCTTTGATCCAACAGAGCAAAAGAAATTTATTGCTCGAAGGGCAGAGTTCTTGGAAGCCAAGTTCCTTATGGAAGGAGTGACGCATAGAACAATGGAATTTGATGAAGATCAAGATCCACAAGCTGATACACGTTTCGTTGACACTGGCTATCAACAAGAGGTTGTTGATGATGATCAAGAGGTTGATCAATACATACAAAACGTTCATTGATCTGGTAGAGTTAGCATTCCACCTGAAATATATGGAATTTTCATGGATGGATGCTATGTGGTTGACTCCGATGAGCCAACTACATACCATGATGCAATGTCCAATTCGGATTGTGACAAATGGCTGGAAGCCATGGACGTAGAGATACAATCCATGTATGACAACCAAGTTTAGGAATTGGTTGACCCTCCACTTAACTCCAAACCGGTTGGATGCAAGTGGGTTTTCGAGAAGAAAACAAATATGCATGGAAACTTGGATACTGACAAGGCTTGTGTGTATAAAGGCGAGTGGGAGTGTAATCACATTCTTGGTATTGTATGTTGATGACATAGTACTATATGGAAAAGACATTCCAACCATGGAAGGTGTTAAAACCTGGCTTGGAAATTGTATTTCCATGAAAGATCTCGGTGAAGCCGCCTATATTTTGGGAATAAAGATCTATAGGGATAGATCGAGGCGGTTGATAGGTCTAAACCAAAGTGCATATATTGATAAAATCTTGAAAAGGTTCAAGATGGAAAACTCTAAGAAAGGTATGGTACCTATTCAAAGAGGGACAATATTGAGTGCATCTCAATGTCCAAGCTCAAAGGATGAGCAAGAATGTATGAAGGACATCCCATATGCGTCTGCTATAGGATCCATCATATATGCGATGATATGCACTAAGACCGGATGTGTCATGCGCGTTAAGCATGACAAGAAGATATCAGCAGAATCCAGGTAATAGCCATTGGATGGCTGTTAAAAGAATATTGAAATACCTTAGGAGGACAAAGGATATGTTTCTAATATACGGATCTGAGAAAGAGGAACTCGTTGTAAAGGGTTACACGGATGCGAGTTTCTAAACTGACTTGATCACAATCGGGTATGTCTCCATTATGAATATGGTAGCATTGTCCACTACAAAATATTAATACATAGCCGCCTCATTAACAGCTTTGGAAGCTGCATGAATAAAAGGTTTATTACCGATCTAAGGGTGGTCTCTACCATTCAAGACCCCTTAGAAATCTTTTGTGATAACAAGGGTGTGATTGCTCAAATCAAGGAACCCGTGCACATCAAAAGATTAGGCATAATGAGCGGAGATTCTACTAGATAAGGGATGAAGTTGAAAAGGGAAAGATATGTATTCGCAAAGTTCACTTTGATCAAAAATATTGCGGATGCACTCACGAAGCTCCTCGAAAGGGCAAAGCATGAAAGTCATACCTATGCCTTAGGACTTCGATATTCTAGTGATTGGACTTGATCAAATTTTGTATTTGAATATGTTGAGCTCTTTATTATTTGAGTAAAATTGTTTGGTTATAATGTTTCAATTAATGTTCCAATTTAGCATGTTTAATCCATGAGTAAATTATTTACTCTAAATGCCCGTAGTCGATCATACTTGTGGGAACAAGTGTGAGGGTAAGACTATTATGAACTTGGATTGGTTAATATTCATAAGGATGAATATAGAGCAATGGGTTGCTACCATGGTTCATAGATATTTGTGGGATACAAATATTGGACTAACCCGCATCTCAATTTTTACTACATGGAATCTTATCGATTGATCATAAGTAAATTTGAGTAAAGGCGAATATCATTTGGTATCCTCCGACCTGAGACACATATTGGGTTTTGATATTCACTAAGTATTATACCTTGAGCTAATTCTTCACTATCCTGAAATAGTGGACAGTACATAAGGGTATGTTCAGGTATAACACGAGGTGTTTGTGAGAAACGTATGTAGTCAAGATGGAATTTGTTCCTCTTATTCGTTGAGAGTTAGATGTCTAAGGCCTGATTAAGTTAAATCAACAAGAAATGGTCATTCTGTGTTCTTGGATTTAACATGACATCTGTAACAAAAGGATAGATGATTGATTCACCTAAATCATATTCAAGTATGGTACTTGAAAGGGATGATGTTATTGAATGACACTTAGTCATATACATTAGGGGTAGCAAACCGTTAATAGGCGTCATTTGCTGCTTGCATTAATCTTCTATGAATCTTGTGCAAGTGGGAGATTGTAGGATTCGATCTGCCCAAGATACATACAAAATTGATGTGGCTAGTGTGATATGATCCAAGTCGGGTAATACCCAATAACAGGCTAGACAAACACCTGCAATATTTATTTATTGATTTGATCAGTTAAATAAATAACAACACCAAAACATTTAGAAAAATGGTTTTCTAAATTAGATGCGCTTAAGAAATTAATAAATAACATGGGTTTATTTATTTTGAGAGATTACTTTATAATTGTTATTTAATTGTTAATTAACATTTATAAAATAAAACAATAACATGGCATGTAAGATATGACAAATTAATTAAACCAAGTTTTAATTAATGTCATGTTAGATTTAGTTTCTTGTACAAAATAGAATGTAAATGTTACAAGTTCTATTTTGGGGTTTTATTTAAACAAATTGTTGGTTAGAAAAAAAAGGCTAGACCACACATGGTGGCAGCCTTGTTCACGGTCCATGTGGCTGGAAAAGAGCACCATTTGTTTAATAAAAAGGCTTGTGCACTAACACTATGAAAGAGGCATTCACACATGCAAAAACTCAGCATTAGTCTCTCAAAAGCATTGCAAAGAATTCTCCTTGTCTCCTCTCTTCTTCACGGCAGCAGCAAGGTAGAAACATGGCTGAAACTTTCAGCTTTCAAATGGTTTTTAAGCTGAAAGTTGGTGTTGAAAAATCTTAGTATCAAAGGGTGTTTTGTTAGTAGCTTGGGGTATCACCTTCTTGAGGTCTTCTAGCTTGAAGATTCAGCCATAAGTTCATCATAAACACCTTAACAATGTCGATTTCCAGCAGCTCTAAAGCAGCAGTGAAAAGAGGGTTTTCTGGGCTTGTTTTGGTGTCTTCTTCCTAGCAAGAGGGTGTTCTTGCAAAGAGCTTTGGGTATACAAGATTGAGGGCTTCTAATCTTGAAGTCTTGGCAGAATTTTGGGCATCTCCATCTTCATCAAACATCACTTTTGGTCGTTTTCTTGGCTGCTGCAGTAAGGTATATCACAGCTCAATGAAGCTGTGATTTTATGTAGTTTTACATATGTTCATAGCTTGCTAATTCACATAAATGATCCTTTGTTCTTTGGGTTTGTTTTATACATCAATATTGTCATCTAATGAACATATTTTTCAGCTTATAAAAGGGTTTATAAAGTTGTAGTTTCGCTGCGTTTTCAGAAAGTTTAAGAGGTTAAACTATGATTTTATGTTCTAACAAACCCAACAAAAATGATTGTTTTAGCTATTTACAGTGGATGATAGGTTGCTCATGCGCTGTAGATCCTTAAAACTTTGTTGTGTTGATTTATCTTACACAGTAGATGAACATTTCTTCATACGTTGTATGACCTTGTTGTTGAAGTCACTTTCACACTGGATGAACATTTGTTCATGCGCTGTGAAATGTTATTGTATTCACAATGGATGCCTTACCAACATCATCCGTTGTGGACATGTTTGTTTATTCTTTTCCAATTTCTAAGTACACTGTAGCTACAGCGGATGAATGTTTGTATGTCTGCTGTGTCTAATTGTAAATTATTTTGTTTGTTTGAAAAATTTATTTTCCTTCCGAAGGATGTTTGATTTTCTTCCGAAGCATAATTTTGATAAAATTATCTTCTAAAGCCAAAATGTGTGACTAATGAATTTTTTTGTTTTAAAATGTATGTTAAAATATAAAATTTTTAACATGATCAATATATGGATGTTTAGGATATCACTCAGAAGCAATATTATGCGTATGTATATGTCTCCAACTGCTATGTTAGGGTGCTTGCTTGACTAGGCTTTGTTTTAAAATTTCAAAATTTAAAATTTTGAAATTTTAACATTTATAAGAATGCACTTGTGCTACTGACATTGATATTTCCATGTTCAAATTCTCCCACTAAATTTTTGCATATTTGTAAAAACCTTTTATAAAAAGTCAAAAATTTTAGATCTATGTAAATGGAAATTTATCAAAGTCCGATTTGATTGCTTGCATGATAAGAATTTAGAAAGATAACACTTAATCTAACTAAACTGTTTGCTTTTCATTTTTGAACATGAATCATTGCATATAACATGAGATCATACTAGCGTTAAATCTTCACAGAGTTATTTGATGAAGTTTGAGAATAGACATAGACTAATACAATACTGATTGCAGATATTTGGATCCACTTAACTCCTACGTGGTATTAATGATTGATTTAAACAGTAGTGATTATCATGTTTTGGATATATTTGGATGATATGTATGTATCCCACATCTGATTGTGTGTTAAAATCAATCCTCCTCAAGATATACTTAGCAAGAATTGTTTTTAGGACCTAGTTACATAGGAGTATAAATGCTCAATTGGATCCTTTTGTTTGATCCACATTGGCATTCTTTTGCACTTGACTTTGGAAGGTGATCCTCTTTGGGATTTGTAAGGCCAGGTTCCCAGAGACCTCACAGTTGGTCATTCATAACACTAAACATACATAATAATATACATTTCATAATACATTATGGCAGAAGTAATTAACAAAAACCATTCATTTTATTGATAATTACTGTTGCTATGCAATACAACATTGTTTAAACTACAAAAGAGAACATCCTTTAATTGCATTACAAAACAACGATAATAATATGCATTAATGGATACTAGTCTTGCCCTGCCAAGTAGCCTTCCCGCGTGCCATCCTCAGCAACTATTACCTACCAACTGAAAATGCATAAAATTCAGCGTTGCTGAGTGAGTTCTAGTTTTAAGGTATTAAAATACTTTATACATTTCGTACATGAAAATGCTCTTTTGATTACAATACTTTCTTAACTTTCATACATACAACAAGGTATAACCTTTTCCATCATGTTTTATCGCACGTATTCATTCGTTTTGTTGATTCTAGATCCTGTCAAGCTTTTCCCCCATCGTGGCCCGAAGCCACCATTCTGGGCACAAAGCCTCATTTCTATCTGGCACAAAGCTGTCTCATATCTTGGCACAAAGTCGAATCATATCTTGGCACAAAGCCCGGGGTCGAATGATAAGGATCCCGTTTCATACTATGGATTCAGTCACCAAGACTGATCCCCCTACGTGTGAACCCTCATGGGTTAGCCAAAATCACATGCTATAATACACAGTTGAGCTTACAACTCTCAAAGAGTTGTGATCCTCCTTTAAATCTGCTTGCAAGCCTTTTATTTCTTTCATTACGTTTCACTTTTCATCTTTGTTATTTTTCACTTCTTTACGTTATAGTTTACGTTCATTCATACATTCATCACCCTACATAAAGTTATAACATAATACTTAACGTATTTTATAATCTAATATATACGTTTTGAAAATCATTAATAGATAACACATCATTCTAATAAGCATATCATACATTTATCATAACATCATGCATATTCTATCCATAAACTATCTCATATTCATGCTTAAAATAGGCCAAAACAGACAATAGGTCAAACTAGGGTCAAACCCTAAAATTTCTATTTTTCCAAAAATTCTGGAAAATTTTCTAAGTCTTTGGGCGTATGAGCACTATTTGGGCGCATAAGGAATGTTTGGGTGTTTCTCACTATACAGGCGCATGAACCTCACAAGCATTTCAACACTTAGGCGCATAAGCCTCTTGGACGCATGGACACTATTTAGGCGTTTCACCCTACACTTGGGCATTTTTGCAGCACTTAGGCACATAAGCCACTGTTTAGGCGCATGAGCTTTACACTTAGAAATTCTAAGGCATTTCTAGGCGCATGAGCTACTGTTTGGGCGCATCATCGTATACTTAGACTTTCTATGTCATATTTTCAGACACATGGGGCTTGTTTGGGCGCATGACCTTAAAACATTTTTAAGGCAAACAACTAGGCACATCGGCCCTGTTTGGGCGCATGACCACCAACTTACACAATTCTAATATATTTCTCAGTTGTAACCCCCGGAAGTTTGACTTTTTGGAATTTTATGTGACTGAGTCTCAGTCGCATGGAATTCATGCGACTGGAGGACCAATCGCATGATGTTCGGACGACAGAAGGTTCAACCGCATGGAACTCATGCGACTGAAGGTCCAGTCGCATGGTGTTCATACGACTGAAGGTCCAGTCACCTGGACCTCGGGCGACTGAGCTGTAGCTATAAAGGAGGAGCAGCCATCTTCTCTTCCCCACACTTACACATTTCAGTCGGGAGGAAGAGCAGAGAGAGAGAAAGCAGAGAAAGAAGAGAAAGAAAGAGAGAAAGTGGTGATTCGGGTTGGAGATTTGTCGAGTGACTAGTCCAAACGAAGCTCTTCATCTTCTCCTTGATTATGTGAGTTCTAGGACCCCTCATTTACTTGTTTTCACACGATTTTGGGGCTGGGACACATATAAAACCCGTTTTTGAAAAAGTGTATGTTTGACCCATTTGGGGTGAAATCTTGAGTAATGTGTTTAAGGTACGATTTAGGACTTACATATGCTTGTATGATGCCCTAGTATGAATCTCTGAGGTTTGGGAGGGCTAATTTAGGCTTGAAATGAGTTTGGAAGGGTTTGAAGGCCGTAGGTCATAGCTGCAGTTCGCGATGAACTCCAGTCGCTGCCCAATTAGGGCTAGGCGACTGAAGGGCCAATCGCACGACTGAGGAATGACTGACATTCAATCGCACGACTGAAGCTCAGTCGCACGACTGGGGATTTAGTCGCACGACAGGTCATGCGACTGGGAGTCCAGTCGCATAAGTCCAGTCGCATAGTAGTTCAGTCGCACGACTGAAGGTTAGTCGCATAGAAGCCCATTCGTATAGTGCTCATTCGCACGATAGGAGGTCTATTCGTACGATTGTATGCCGAGTCGCATAGCTGCCCAATCGCATGATCCAGTCGCATGGAGGTCATGCGACTAAAGTATGTTCAATCACCCAAATAGGGCTGATGTGAATGAGGAGAGATGTGTATGTAGGATGTACATATGATAAGTAAGATGTAGCCTTATATGATGGTAATGACTGATGATTGTAAATATCTATGTTCCTTGTGTCGATGTATATTTATCTTTTCGTGACTTTACATGAAGGAATGAATGAATGAAACGAATGTAATAAGAATGTAAAGTGAAAGATAATGAAGGAGGAACGTGATGAATGAATGAATTCAAGCATTAATGAAGAAAGAATGAATGTAAGAAAGGCTTGCAAGCAAATGAATGGAAGTGCACACCCCTGCCACATGTTAGCTCAACTGTGATGCGGGTTAGCTACCCTGAAGGATGCACACAGGGTCAATCTTTGAGATTGACAATGAGGTGAGCAACTATGTGTTGCAACAGACTCGGTTAGCAGGCAATCATGAGATTGCCACTGAGGTGAGCAGCTGTGTGCTGCAACAGACTTGGCTAACGTACGATCGTGAGAGATCGGTATGGAGGTGAGCGGCCATGTTGTCGCAACAGACTCGTAAGAATGAATGAATGAACGTGAATGATAATGATGAATGGTACACGAATGAAAGTAAATGAACGAATGATGAAGATAATAATAATATTATCTATGTGTACGTATGTTGTGTGACCGCATGTATGTAAGTACGGTTTTAATGAAAGGAAAGTATGTTTTTATTATAAACTAGAACTCACCCAGCAACGCTGACTTTTTATGTGTTTCCAGTTGGCAGGTAGTGTTGTTGGGGATGGCACGAGGCGACTACTGTTGGACAAAAAGAACCAATAAGCCAGATCAGAAAAACCTCTAAGTCCCACAAGACATCATAACAACTGCTGAAAGCTTCATCAGCAGTTTGACAAAGACTGAAGACTTCAACAGCTGAAGATCAAAGATCTGAAGAACAACGGCTCAAGATCGCAAGTACTGAAGTCAAGTGCTGAAGATCAAAAGCTGAAGTACTGAAGAACTAAAGATCAACAACTGATGCACAATGTCTGAAGACAAAGACTGAAGAGAACAGCTGATGACAACTACTGAAGTCATCAGCTGATGAAACATCTAAAGATCAAAGTCTGAAGACCAAGTGCTGAAGTTTCAGAGTTTGTCACAACAGCTGAAGAAGTTGTCTTCAGTTGTTGTGATGGTTTTCTCTTTCAGTAGTTGTATTTTCTCTTTTCAGTAGTTTGTACAACAGCTGAAGAGTTTGTTCTTCAGCTGTTATAGTTCAGTAGTTTGTAAAATGACTGAAGAGTTTGTTCTTTAGTTGTTGTAGTTATCTATAGTTTCTTTTCAGTTCTTGTAATAGTTTGACACATAGCATTTTGTAAGAAGATGTCAGCTGTTGTGACATCTTCAGTAGTTTAGTTCATTATCAGCAGTTTGTTAATAACGGTTTGATGTCACTATCAAGTGACATCTGCTGATGTCATTCTGCCTATAAAAGGTAGATGACCTAATTGTAATCCTGGCCGAAATGTGTGATTCAATAAAAAACAACTTTTTGCAGAATTGTTCTCTCTATAATTTTACTGTTACATGCAAAATCATTTGTGTTCTTGCTTATTTGTTTAATTCTAGTGCTAAATCCGCTGCGAATACAACGTAATTGATCAAACTAGAGGCTGAGATCCTTTCAAATGTTATCAGAGCAGGTTAATCATTGATTGATTTCACTATTGATCATTGAAACTGCTCTTTTGATCTCTACGTTTGATCGAATTAGCAATTTGCAAGAATTAGTTATAGAGATTGAGACTCTGCTGTTTCTGGCCGTTAAACTTGAGGTTCTCGTGGTTTTGAGCTACATTTGTTTTGTTTAACTTGATTTTGACTGAAATCTGAGATGGCGACACCAACGAACGATCCTCACAATACTGGTTCCTCTACCAAGCCTTCGATGCTTGTGAGGAACGAATATAACATATGGCAACGTCGTATGCTGCATCACTTGTCTGTCAACAGTTCTAGTTGTTGGAAGTCAGTGGTACAAGGACCACACATGCCTATGGTGAGCGTTCCTGAATCAAATGAGAAGGTTCCGAAGAAACCTGAAAAATATTCGGACGAAGATCTTAAGCTGTTCGAGATTGATGCTAAGCCTATGTAATTTTGGCTATGGCAATTCCAAATGAGATCTATTCAGGGATTTTGCATCATGAAACTGCTCATGATCTCTGGGTTGCTCTGAAGGAACAATTCGGAGGAACCAATGAGGTTTTAGCAAACACAAGGGAAATCCTCGCCCAATAATATGAGACATTCTCTCATAGGAAGGGTGAGACTCTGACTCAATAGTATGAGCGGTTCTCATGTTTTATCTCTGATTTGAAGATGGTCAAACAAGAGTACTCTAATAGCCAGATGAACAACAGATTCCTCAGATCACTGCCTGAGAGATGGGACACTTATACCATTGTCCTACGCTCCAGTGTAAATCTGGATACTCTATCTCTCACCCAACTTCATGGGAAACTTCTCACATTTGAGAGAGAGATAGAGCAAAAGAGGAAGTTGTCCATCTCTGGCAAGCTCACTGATGACTTTGTCACTGGCAATGCTGCCTTGATAGGTCAGGAGTCGGAATATGTTGCATTAGAGAGTGCCTATGATGAGCATATTGATTTCTCTACCAGCTCTGAACATGCTTTTGTTGGTGTTAATAGTGGTTCAGGGGGGTAGCAGTGATAACCTGTGTTTCCTGATGGAGGACTTGAAGGGCATTCCAGATGATGATCTGGAAGAGATGGATATTTTGAGTCAGATGGCAATGATAAATATTCGATCTCAAAAGTTCTATAAGAGAACTGGCAGGAAATTTTCTGGTCTCTCAGGCAAAACCAAGGTTGGTTTTGACAAGAGCAAGCTGAGGTGTCACAAGTGCCACAGGCTTGGACACTTTGCTAGAGAGTGTAGATCATCTGGATCTAACACCTCTGCACCCTTTGTGACTTTTCCTAGTAATAGCTCACTGAACAAAGGGCAGCATTCCAGTTCTCAGGGTTATCCATCATCAGCACAGTTATCACCTGCTTACTTTGTGCCTCAGGGTCATATGCAATACCCATACCCCTGCTACTATGTGCCTCAGCCCAGTCAAGCTCAAGGACCTTCTGCTCAGCCACCACATGCTCTCCCTGAGCTTCAACCTTCCCAATCTCATCATCAACCCCAACCTCAACAACAAAGCTTCTTCACCCCAGGAGTTGTTGACTGGAGTAGTTTGCCAGATGATTTATCTGGTCAGGAACAACTATTCCAAGGTGCTGGTCAACATGGTGGTGATCATCCATTTGGGAATCTTGCTCTAATGGCCTTTGAGTCTGCTGATGGGTCATCATCCAATGCTTCATCACAGGTATCTTCTGAGGCTAAAGCCAAGCTTTGTTCTGATTCATGCATAGCAGCATTTGCTACTATTAGAGAGGCAAATGTGGCTTTAATTGATAAAAACTTTGAGCTAGAGCAAACCATTTCCAAAAGAAAAGCTGAATTTGAGGCTGTGATTAATGATAAAAATGATGAGATTTATAAGCTTAAATGCCAAATAAAAGAGGATGAGGCTAGGGAAGAGGTACTTCTAGAGAAGTACAGAGACCTCAAGGAAACACTTGCAGCTACCTAGGTAGAGTGTGATCGATGGGTACAATCCTGCAAGGGTTTTGAAATGCTTTTGAGTAAGCAATCAGCTTCGAATGTGAAGTTTGGAATTGGTTATAATCACACTGCTCCTCCAACAGATTATACTTCCAGAGCAGAAGTTGAATCTGATGGAGAGAGCAATAACCAATCCTTCTCATCATGTGACCTACTATCTAATACAGCATCATCAGAAGTAGAAGTCAGCATTCATTTCTCACAGAACCAATCAGTTGAGGCTAAAACAGCTGATGGTTCAAATGTTGAATGTCACATGATCAAAAAGTTGATCAACTCAGGTGTTGTCTCTAGAAGTACTGAAAGTACTAGAGAGCAAATGATAACACCTGAAGTTCAAACCCCAACTACTATTAGTACTGAAGAGAAGAAAACTCTCAATAGAAAGGGTTTGAAGACTACTAAAGAGGATGTCAGGAAAGCAAGTACTGCAAAGAAGAAAACTGTAAGTACTGACAGCAAACAGCTGAAGAACAAGTCTTCAGCAGTTTCATCTTCTTTAGTAGATGATCAACATAAGATGAAGAAGAAGCCATGTGAAATATGTGGCTTGTTCAATCATCTTACTGATGATTGCTAGTACAAAAGGGGATCCAAACTCAAACAAAAAGAGAAAATTAAATAGAAAATGAATGAAATGAAAATGAGTTTGAGTCCAAGTTTGTATGAGCAACATCAAAATCTGAAACCCCAAAGTCAAAGAAGAAATCCAAAAAGAAGGATGGGGTTAATTAGGCAACAGCTGAGGTTGCTCAAAAGAAGATGGTGCAACACAGGAATCCATCACCAGCAAGCACTTGTGTGTCTGAGGAGCTGAAAGCTTTATCATAAAGTCAGACACAACTTGTGATGATGGTTCAACATCTAATGGGAAGATTCAACCAATTAGATGCTCCTGTGTTGAAACCACAGAAAAGGAAATCCAAGCCAAAGGGTTCGTCTTCTACACCATCTCCTTCACCTCCGACTGTCACACATAACAAACCTGTTAGTGTTACATCTGTTGATGAGAACAGACCCAAAACCAAAAAGGCTTGGGTCTCCAAAACTAACTAATCTGTTATGATGATTGTAGGGTTCTTCAACATGCCATAGAAGCAGCTGGTATGTAGACAGTGGAGGATCCATGTGAAGGGGTTTTAACATGTTTATCAAAGCTCATATAACCTTGTTTATATGAAAACGCAGCGGATTTTATGTTTTAAAACATGTTAATAAGATGGTTATTAAACCCGTTTAATAAAGAACCCCAAGCCATGGATCATTATACAAATGCATACAATAAAAGAATACAAGATAGTTAAGAATATACAACCTTTGTAACTTCCTAAAACCGAACTTGGGAGGTGAGAAAGATGAGTTTTTTGGCTGAGTCTTCAAGCTAGAAAACCTCAAGAGGTGATACCCCAAGCTTGCACAAACACCCACCTTGCTAGGACTTGCAACACCAACTTGAAAGCCCTCTTGAATGTCGAATTTTCCAGCCAAGAAGAACTAGTTTCAAGGCTGAAAACTTGTATTTTTCAGCTCTAGAACTCGAGTTCTAGAGAGAAAATAGAGAGAATTCAAAAGCTTTTGTGTGTGAGAGAGAATGGTGTATTGGAAGAAGAGAGTTATAGTTTCAATGTTGCATGCAACAACCACTAATCAAATGAACTTAAAGCCACATGGGGAGGCCGAGATTTGGACCCACTAATTGGGTTTCCCTCTCATTTGATTAATTTTACAAAACTTACTCTTGCACTCCGACTTTTATAAAATTAAAACCCTTCTAATTTTATAAAATGTAATACACTTTTGTTTGATATTATTTAACTAACTTAAATAATAAAACAACCAATTCCCATGAACAAATTATCCATATAATCTTGTTCATTTGCAAAAGCAATGATTTAGAAAACCCGGTTTCTATATTGGTGCTAAATATTTATTTGTGTGATCTTATCCACGAATAAATATTTATCGGTGTTTGTTTGGCTTGTTATTGGGTATGACCCTACTTGGATCATATCACACTAGCCACATCAATTTAATATGTATCTTGGGCAGATCAATTCTTTCAATCTCCCACTTGCACAAGATCCATAGAAAATTGATGGAAGCAGCAAATAACACTTAGCAATGGTTTGCTACCCCTAATGTATATGATTAAGTGCCATTCAATAACATCATCCCTTTTCAGGTACCTTACTTGAATATGATTTAGGTGAATCAATCATCTATCCTTTTGTTACAGATGTCATGTTAAATCTAAGAGACACAGAATTGTCATTCTCCGATGATTTAACTTTAATAGGCCTTAGACATCTAACTCTCAACGAATAAGAGGAACAAATTCCATCTTGACTACATACGTCTCTCACAATCACCTTATATAATACCTGAACTCAGCCTTATGTACTGCCAATTTTTCAGAACAGCAAAGTACTAAGTCAAAGTACAATACTTGGTGAATATCAAGACCCAATATGTATCTCAGGTCTGAGGATACAATGATATTCGCCTTTACTCAAAATCTCTTATGACTAATCGCAAAGATTCCATGCAGAAATAATTGAGAGCGGGTCGGTCCAATATCCATATCCCATAGATATCAATGAACCTTGGTAGCAACCTCTTGCTCTATATCCATACCTTATGAATATCAACCAATCCAAGTTCATTATAGTCTTACATTCATAGTTGTTCCCACAAGTATGATCGACTACGGACGTTTAGAATAACTCATTTATTCACGGATTTAAACATGCTAAAATAGAAGAACAAATGAAAATTATAACCATATAATTAAGTCAAATAACATAAGTTCCAATATCCAAATACAAAATACAAAATCAAACCCAGTCACTAGAATATCTAAGTCCCATGGCACAAGTATGACCTTCATGCTTTGCCTTTTCAAGGGGCTTTGTGAGTGGATCCGCAATGTTTTTATCAGTGTAGACTTTGCGAATACATATCTTTCCTTTTTCAACTTCATCCCTTATGTAGTTGAATCTCCGTTCAATATGCCGAGTCTTTTGATGAGCACGAGGTTCCTTGATTTGAGCAATCGCACCCTCATTGTCACAAAAGATCTCTAGGGGATCCTGAATGGAAGGACTACCCCTAGATCGGCTATGAATTTCTTCAGCCATGCAGCTTCCTGTGCTGCCATTGAAGCGGTGACGTATTCTGACTCTGTAGTGGACAACACTACGACTTCTTGCTTTGAGCTTTTCCAAGAAACAGCTCCCCCATTCAGAATAAAGATGTACCACGACTGAGATCGTGAATCATCTCGATCGGTTGGAAACTCGCATCCGTGTAACCTTTTACAACAAGTTCCTCTTCACCAGATCCGTAGATCAAGAACATGTCCTTAGTCCTCCTTAGGTACTTCAGAATGTTCTTGACTGCCATCCAATGACTATCACCAGGATTTTGCTAGTATCTACTTGTCATGCTTAAAGCGCATGACACGTCTGGTCTAGTGCATATCATTGCATACATGATGGATCCTATAGCAGATGCATATGGGATTGCCTTCATTCTATTCTACTCCTCCTTTGAGCTTGGACACTGAGTCGTACTCAACATTGTCCCTCTTTGAATAGGTACAGTACCTTTCTTAGAGTTTTCCATCTTGAACCTTTTCAAGATTTTGTCAATGTATGCACTTTGATTCAAACCAATCAGCCGCCTTGATCTATCCCTATAGATCTTTATTCCCAGAATATAGGCGGCCTCACCAAGATCGTTGATGGAAAAACAACTTCCAAGCCAGGTTTTTACACCTTCCATGGTTGGAATGTCATTTCCAAATAGTAGTATGTCATCAACATACAATACTAGGAAGGTTATTGTGCTCCAACTAGCCTTCTTATACACGCAAGCCTCATCAGCATTTTTAATGATGCCAAATTTCTTTACTTCATCATCAAAATGGTGATTCCAGCTTCTTGACGCTTGTTTCAATCCATAGATTGATTTCTTTAACTTGCATACTTTATTAGGATGTTTTGGATCGACAAAACCTTCAGGTTGAACCATATAGACATCTTCCTCAAGATATCCATTTAGGAAAGTGGTTTTGACATCCATTTGCCAAATCTCATAATCATAATGAGCAGCTATGGCAAACAATATCCTTATAGACTTTAGCATCACAACAGGTGAGAAAGTTTCATCATAATCAACCGCTTGAGTTTGAGTGAAACCCTTTGCTACAAGTCTAGCTTTATAAGTATCCAAGTTTCCATGCATATCAGTTTTCTTCTTGAAAACCCACTTACTTCCAACTACTTTGGAATTAAGTGGTGCTACAACAAGTTCTCAAACTTGATTGTCATACATGGATTGCATCTCAACGTTCATGGCTTCAAGCCATTTGCCACAATCTAAATTGGACACTGCATCATGATATGTGGTTGGTTCATCTGAATCTACCACATAGCATCCATCTATGAAAAATCCGTATCTTTCTGGTGGATTACTAGTTCTACCACTTCTGTGAACGTTTTGTGTGTATTGATCAACCGCTTGATCATCCTCAACATCCTCATGTTCTACTGCTCAAGATCCACTGTTCTACTGCTAGTTCCTTCCATAAGGAACTTTGTTTCTAAGAACTCACCCTTTCTGGCAACAAACACCTTTTGTTCCAGTGGATCATAGAAATAATATCCCATAGAATCTCTAGGATATCCAATAAAGATACACTTAGTGGATCGGACTTCCAATTTGTTTGGGTTGGGAGTCTTAACATAAGCCTCACAACCCCAGACCCTTAAGTATGATAGGGATGGAACTCTTCCATGCCCTATCTCAAAAGGTGTCTTTTCCACCTTTTTGGTTGGGGCCATATTCAGAATACGGGCCGCGGAGAGCAAAGCGAAACCCCAAAATGATAGAGGCAATGTGCTTCTAGCCATCATAGATCGAACCATATCCAATAAGGTTCGATTCCTCCTCTCAGACACACCATTATGTTGTGGTGTTCTAGGTGGAGTGACTTGTGAGACAATCCCACAACTCCTAAGATGATCTTGAAAAACATCACTGAGGTATTCACCACCTCTATCGGTGCAGAGAACTTTAATTGATTTGTTGAGTTGATTTTCTACTTCATTCTTGAAGATTTTGAACATTTCAAAAGCTTCATCTTTGTGTTTTAATAAGTACACATACCCATAGCGACTATAATCGTCGGTAAATGTAATGAAGTATCTCTCACCATTCCTAGTCATTCGCTTAAAAGGACCACATACATCCGAATGTATGATACCTAATAAATTTTTTGCCCTTTCGTTAGTTCCACTAAAGGGTGCCTTAGTCATTTTTCCTTGTAAACAAGATTCACATACATCAAATGAATCACATTCATTTGTTTTTAAAAGACCACTCTTTTGAATTGTTTGTATACGTTTCTTGTTTATATGACCAAGACGACAATGCCAAAGGTAGGTATCACTCAAATCTAATTTGAGCCTTTTGGTGGTTGCTTGGTATATTGAGCTATTATATGTTGCGTTTTCATGAACCAATTCATAAATACCATTACAAGGTATAGCCTTAAAATAAAATACATGATTTAAAGAAACATGAATATCATTGTCAACAAACTTGAAATCATAATCATATTATCTTAAACGGGAAACAGAAATAATGTTCCTAGTCTGTTAGGTCCCTTAAAAGATTAACATTTAGTCTTTATTGTTTAGTGTCTATTTTGTATTTTATACTAGTGTAGGGACTAGTTGTGTAAATTAGTTCCTTAGGTTCTAGTATAAATAGCTTAGACGTAGTATAGATTGTAAGTTTTTGCATATGTTTTATGAGAACTGCTCTCTATCATTTGTAATCGTCTTTGCTATCAATGGAATATGAATTTTGTTGATTTTGCATGATTTGATTACAATTGATTGTATTTTGCTTTGAATTGTTCATATAATTGATACAGATTGCTCTAATTGATCCTATCAATTGAACTATATGCTAATGTTGATATAGCATGTTTGTCAAAGAACACGTTGGAAAGAATGAAGCAGTTAGATATAAAAACCAATGAATCAAAACCAGAGCAAGCTGTGCTAGCAAAGAAATTCAAGTCAGCAATTGAGAATGCATTGAAGGAAATTGAAATGTACAAGCAGAAGCCGATGTTCTCTATAAAAGAAGAACCTGAGGATTTCTTTGCAGATTGAAGAATAAAGAGAGAAGAGTGAAGATAAAAGAAGAAGTCAAAGGATGCAGAGAAGATAAGATGAAGTCAAAGACAAGATTGAAGATAAAAGAAGAAAAGAAAGGATGGAGCTGAACTGAAGACTGAAGACAATGTAAATCTTAGGGGGAGTATTGTTAGGTCCCTTAAAAGATTAACATTTAGTCTTTATTGTTTAGTGTCTATTTTTTATTTTATACTAGTGTAGGGACTAGTTGTGTAAATTAGTTCCTTAGGTTCTAGTATAAATAGCTTAGACGTAGTATAGATTGTAAGTTTTTGCATATGTTTTATGAGAACTGCTTTCTATCACTTGTAATCGTCTTTGCTATCAATGGAATATGAATTTTGTTGATTTTGCATGATTTGATTACAATTGATTGTATTTTGCTTTGAATTGTTCATATAATTGATACAGATTGCTCTAATTGATCCTATCAATTGGTATCAGAGCTTTCGGTTGAGTGTTTTTGAGGTTCTGTTCGAGATAGAAACTTCAAAAATCCACTGAAATCTGTAATCAATTGACAATTCAAGTGAAATATTGTGAATCGAAGCTGTGTTTCATCATCAGAAACATGTTTTGAATCACAATTTGCAGTTTATCTCATAACAATCGAGTAAATTAGTGAAAAACAGTTCGAATATGTGCTCTTGAGTGTTCGACCTAAAATCTCTGAAATTCATCGAAATTTGTTGATGATTACTGAAATTGAGGTTATAGGATTGATTATCAGTATAATCATGAACTAATTGTGAAATTTCAGCTCAATTAATCAACAATTGAAGGTTTTTGAGATTTCTGAGTTCGTTACATTCATATGAAGCTGATGAATGTGGCGTATTAGGGCTGAAAAACACTGAAATTTGACCAAGTGTTTGGTCGTTTGAGAACTGTTGGACTTTTCTCAACTGTTTCAGTCGTTCTACCCTAGCCGTATAACCACTGTGGACAATCACTGTAGGTTAGACACATCACCACTGAGTAGCCCTATAACCACTGTTAGTCGTATAACTACTGTTGGTCGTTTCAGCTTGTGGTCGTATAACTACTGTTGGTAGTTTCAGCATTGTGTTGGAAATTTTTCTAAGGCAATCCCTTAGACTCATTAGCTGTTGGACTTATCACCACTGTTGGACATTTAACTATTGGACGTATTACCACTGTTGGACATTTCACTGCTAGTCGTATCATCACTGTTGGGCGTTTGACTACTGTTTCGGACTTTTCAGCCTTAACACTTAGAAATTTTTCATAAAATTTCAAAAATCCAAAAATATTTTTTCTTTTCATTTCTTAATTCAAAAGATTAGAAAAACAACAAAAATATAAAAAATGGCTAAATCAGAAGATTCTGAGAATAGAGTTCCAAAACTTAAAAACAGAGCTGATTTTAAAAATTGGTCTCTTAGGCTGAAACATCATTTGAATTCCATAGACACTGATCTGTGGAAATCAATTGAAAAGGGTCCATACATTCCTGTGACTACTGATGGTCCAGACAGAGGATTTGTGTATTCTAAATATTCACAAGAGCCTTATCCAGAAGATAATCTTCATGGTGATGATTTAAAAAAGGTAAAGAATGACATCAAAGCATATTCTCTCATGTGTAAAGGACTACCACTGGAAGTTCTTTCAAGGCTTGAAAACTATCAGACTGGATATACAATGTATAAAGCCTTGAAGATTATATGTGAAGGAGGGAAAGAGATTCAAGATCTGAAAAAGCAGAAACTGAAAAGGCAATTGGAACTTTTTGAGCACATCTCAGGAGAAACAATAAACCAAATGATGAACAGGTTTGTGCAATTAACTACAGAGATGTCTACTTTGGGAATCAAGAATGATCTTGAGGACTTAAACAATAGACTTCTGAATGCACTACCATCTTCTTGGAAACAAACTGTCACTTTATTAAAACATACTGAGAAGTTTCCAATGGATCTTGATCTGCTCATTGCTAAAATTGAATCTGTAGAAATTGATGAGAGCTCAAGAAATAATGATAGACATGCATCAACAACTCAGTATAAGTATGTTGCTTCACCAGCAAATACTGTTGAGAATGCATTTCTGGCTAAAGACCAATCCACTCCTGAAGATGAAGGTGATCTATTTGTGGGAGCAGGATTCTTCACCAGTACACCTGCTTACTCCACTCAACCACAACCACAGTTTTCACCTAAAGCTCAAATGCCTAAATCTTCAACTGAGATGCCATCCACCTCAAACTCTCCCAATCCAAGTAAAGTGAAAGATGTGATCAACATTCTTTTACAAGATGAAGAGTCAAAAACTGCTTTCACTGCTTTCATGGCAAGCTTTCAAGCTTATCAAGGCAGTCATCTGACTCAAGTGGAGCTAGTTCTACAGGATTTGTTTGAAATGGATCCAGATGATGTAGAAGAAATGGATCTTAATTGGCAGATGGTCATGATAGCTTACAGAACTCAAAAGCATGCTTACACTAACAGAAATTACAAACCCAGTGCAAACAAAACTGTTGGGTTTGATAAATCAAAATCAAGATGCTTTAACTGTAACAACTATGGTCATTTTTCAAGAGAATGTAAAGCTCCAAGAAACCAAGGAGGAAATACTCAAGGCAGCTCAAATGGTCAAAAGTATCAGCAACAGGCAAACAAGACTTTTCAAAAGCCATACCAAAGTCTACCAATGCCAGAACCCAAAGAAGAGAAGAACAGTGAGGAAACTAAGAAGGCACTGGTTGTAAACATCAAAGATGGTTATGACTGGAGTGCATATGCAGAGCAATTTACTGCTGATCTCACTGCTAATCTGGCACTAGTTGCTGAAGTTGATGATGAAGACTGGTCTGAATTTAAAGATCCTAAATATGATGAATCAGATCAAGAAGAAGAGTATGATTGGAGCGACAAATCAGACCCAAAAGATACCACTGAAGAAGTTGCTCTTATGGCTCAATCAGAACAGCCAAAGGTTGTTAATTCTTCTGATACTGAATCTTCACACTCATATCCTGAAATACCAGTAGAAGTGAGAGAGAAAATGTGCACAAAAGCATGTTTTGAGCTAGTTGAACACTACAGAACATATTCATTTAAAATTTGTGACAAGCTCAAACAAGAAGAATCAAGGCATAATAAACTAAAATCAGATCACAAAACTGCTGATGAAAAGATCATGTCTCTTCAAGCTTCATGGAACAAAACCATTAAAGAACTTGAACTTGTCAAACAACAACTTGAAGAGATGAACAAAACACTTGAAAAAGAAAAATTGGCACATGCAGCAACTCAAATAGACTTAGCCAAAGTTAAAAGCTCAAAGAAAATTGTTGAGCAACTGGTGAATGGAAGGAATGAAAAAGACAAAACAGGACTAGGATTCACACATGAACCTATGCCTGAATCTATCTCAAAAACATTACCTGATAATTTCAATACTCATGATCATTCACCAGGAAAACAAAGCTAAACTAAAGGAATTTCAAGATCAAAAGAACCTTCAAAAGAAAAATGTTGAAGTTTTTGAAGAAACTGACCTAAACAAGATCAAAAATGGTCATCCAATCAAAGTTAAATCTTATGAACCTCAACAAAAACAAAAGAAGCTGTTCGTACCAAAAAGTGAAAATGTTATTGAACAAACTGAACTAAAGAGTGAAAATTCTGATGTCAATAACAAACTGAAAGAAAAATATGAAGAGGTTAAATCAGATAACAATAATTCTGATGATTCTAGTTCTAATGAACTAACTGAAGTGAAAGAATGTCAAAAGGAATCTTCTCAAGATTCAACTAAACTTCAAAGCAAGAAAACTTCATCAAGATTGAGAAATCAAAGACGAAGAAAAGCTGCAAAAGCAAAGAAAACTGAATCAACTAATCAGTCACAGAACAATACTCAAATTAAACCTGTGAAGTTTGTGTCTGCAGGAACTTTTGAATTGAACACAAACATTAAAATAACACCTACACCTAAGATCAAATCTAACTCTGATCTGAGAACAAGTCCAGATCATAAGACTTCCGCTGTGTATAAAAGATTTGAATCAAAGGAGTCAAAGAATTTTGTTCAAGTTCAAAAGAAAAATCCCAAAGATCAAAAGACAAAATTTACTCCAATTAAACAACAAATTAAATTTCCTAACCCAAAATTCAAACAAGAATCAAATGTTGCTTCAACATCAAGGGTTAATAAAATGTTGTTTAAACATTCTGAAAAGTATTGTGATATCTGTGACATGTACAATCATGACATTTCAGAATGTTACTTTAACAAGTATTGCTACATATGTGATATGACAAATCACACCACAGCTGAGTGTTATTTTAACAAATACTGTGCTTTGTGTGATGAAAGAAATCACAATACCAATGATTGTTACTTCAGGAAGAACTCTACAAGGAAGGAATTCAATAATCAAGGTTTTGTAAATCCACAATTTATAAGAAATCAAAATATTGGATTTAAATTTTCACAACAACAATCTTCCTTGGGTTTGAGATCTTTCAGAAGAAAAATTCAGATTTTGTCAAATCACAGCAATACCATCAAGAAAAGTTTATTCCTCGATCTGTGAGAATAAACCAAGGAACATTCTCAAATGATTCATACAAGAGTTCAAGATTTCTTAATAATGCTTTGAAATCAAAATCTCAAAGAGATAATCAGTTGGTTTCTCAAAAAGGATTTGAACATGATAAACTTCAAAAGAAACCAGATGTCAACAAACTTCATTTTAAACAATTTACAATTGTTGACAAGTTTGGCAAGCCCAAGACCATCTCGGCTTGGGTTACTAACTCACCTTAAATGTTTGTGACTGCAGGTACGCCCGCGGAGACCAATCAACTCATGGTATGTTGACAGTGGGTGTAGCCGGCATATGACAGGCAATCAAGCCTTGTTGCAAGACTTTAAGTTAAAGGATGGTACTCATGTTGCTTTTGGAGGAGATGCAGGTGGAAAGATAACAGGAGAGGGAACAGTGTCCAATGGGATTATTAGTTTTGATAAAGTCAACTTTTGCTCACAGTTGAACTTTAATCTTCTAAGTGTATCCCAAATTTGTGACAAATCTTATTCTGTTCTTTTTGATGAATCTCACTGTTATGTCTTGAAACCAGGTTTTCAGAATAGCAATGACTGGGTGATAGTTAAAGCTGCTAGAGACAGAGATGTATACAAATTGGATATGTCTCAAGTGGATCCTGCAACTGAAACTACTTGCCTGATTGCTAAAGCTTCAAATGATGAAAGCCAGCTTTGGCATAGGCGTCTTGGTCATTCAAACTTTAAAAACATGAACAAGCTTGTAGCAGGAAATCATGTTATTGGACTTCCTTCCAAGAAGTTTTCAACAACAGATCATTGCTCAGCATGTCTGAAGGGAAAACAACATAGAGCGTCTTATAAGTCCAAACTAATAAACTCAAACACCAAACCACTCCAGATGTTACATATGGACCTTTTTGGACCAACTAATGTTAGGAGTATTGGTCGAAAATCATATTGTTTAGTCATCATAGATGATTATACAAGATTTTCATGGGTTTTCTTTCTTCAAGCTAAATCTGAAACTGCAGATCTTCTAAAAGAATTTATTAATAAAGTTGAAAATCAGCTTGATCAAAAAGTAAAAATAATAAGAAGTGATAATGGAACTGAATTTAAAAATGCTAACATTGATTTGTTTTGTGCAGAAAAATGGATAGTTCATCAGTTCAGTGCTCCCAGAACTCCACAACAAAATGGAGTTGCTGAAAGGAAGAACCGAACTTTGATTGAAGCTGCCCGTTCTATGTCAGCAGATGCTAAACTTCCAATCACTTTCTGGGACGAAGCAATATCCACAGCATGTTTTGTTCAGAACAGAATCTTGCTTGTTATAGATAAAAAGAAAACTCCATATGAGTTGATGTTTGACAGGAAACCAAACATAAATTTTTTAAAATCATTTGGTTGTCCAGTTATGATTCTTAACTCAAGTGATCATTTAGGAAAATTTGAAGAAAAAGCTGATAATGGATTTTTCGTTGGATATTCATCTGTTTCAAAAGCCTATCGAGTGTATAACTCTAGGAAAAACACTATTAATGAAACATTCAACGTTAAATTTTTGGAAAACTCTTTTCCATCAGTTTTAAATGGTCCTGCATGGTTATTTGATTTAGATTCTTTGTCAAACTCATTTCAGTCTAACTTGTTTAATCAATCTGATGATTTTTCAGGTAAGAAGAACTCAAGAGGAGATCTTGGATCTTTCAGTGATGATTCAGATTCTGATGATTCAGATGATGCTCATCCAGATTATCCATTTTTTTCATTTGTCAAGGATTCAACAATCCATTTCCATGACAATGTTCCTGATTCTTCAGCTTCAGATCATTATGTTTCAGCTGCTCAAGAAGCATCACTACCTATTCCTAATGATGGTACAGAAATTGGACATCCTGAGTCTGGCACATCTTCTATCTCTGGAGATGTAATTGATCATAGTAACTTTGATTACTTTCTCAATTCACCAACTCAAGTACCAAATTTCACTCCACATTCTTCTACCTTATTGCAACAGCTCTCCAATCTGAACCAAACCAATCTTGATGTTACTATTCAAGGAAATGAGATTCCGATATCTCATATCCACCGGAACCATCCAACATCACAGATTATTGGTCCTCTGAATGAAAGAACTACTAGGAGTAAATCTGAACATGCGAATGTTTGTTTATACTCGTGTTTCCTTTCTCAAACTGTTCCTAAAAATGTCACCGAGGCATTACAGGACAATGGTTGGATTGAAGCTATGCAGGAGGAACTTCTACAATTTTGAAAACAAGAAGTGTGGAAGTTGGTGGAATTACCTGAAGGAGAAAATGCCATAGGCACCAAATGGTTGTTCAGAAATAAAACTGATGATCGTGGCATTGTAATCAAAAACAAAGCAAGACTTGTTGCACAAGGATACACACAGGAAGAAGGAATTGACTATGATGAAGTATTTGCTCCAGTTGCAAGACTCGAATCTATTCGTGTTTTCCTGGCTTATGCATCATTCATGAAATTCAAGGTGCATCAAAGGGACGTCAAAGGTGCATTCTTGTATGGTCCAATCACTGATGATGTGTATGTGAAGCAACCTCCGGGCTTTGAGGATGCAGAATTTCCACATCGTGTGTATAAGTTTAGCAAAGCTTTATATGGCCTACATCAAGCTCCTAGAATTTGGTATGAGACATTATCTCAACACTTGATCCAACATGGATATACAAGAGGGAAAATCGATCCAACTTTATTCATAAAGAAGGATAATGATGATCTCTTATGTGTGCAAGTGTATGTAGATGATATCATATTTGGTTCTACAAGTCCAACATTGTGCAAAGAATTTGAAGAGATCATGAAATCTCGGTTTCAAATGAGTTCTATGGGAGAAATCAATTTCTTTCTTGGACTACGTGTTCAACAATCTGCAGATGGTATTTTTATCAATCAAGAGAAGTTCGTTGATAAACTCTTGAAGAAATTCAAACTGCATGATTGTCAATCCATAAGAACTCCAGCTGACGTAAATACCAAGATTGAACCTGATCCTAAAGGAAAATCAGTAGACTAAACTTTATACAGATCTATGATTGGTTCTTTGATGTATCTTACTGCATCAAGACCAGACATAATGTATGCTGTTTGTGTCTGTGCAAGGTATCAATCAGACCCGAAAGAATCTCACTTAATTGCTGTCAAAAGAATATTCAGGTATCTCAAAGGTAAACCAGCCTTAGGGCTTTGGTATTCTTACGAGGGTAATTTTGAGTTACATGGATACACAGATAGCGATTATGGTGGATGTTGTCAAGATAGAAAATCTACAACGGGTGGTTGTCAGTTTCTTGGACCCAGATTAGTTTCATGGCAATGTAAGAAACAAACAAATGTTTCTGTCTCAACTGCAGAAGCTGAGTACATAGCTGCATCAGCAGGATGTTCTCAAATCCTTTGGTTGCAAAACCAACTGCTAGATTATGGGTTCAATTTTCTTAAAACACCCATTTACATTGATAACACTGCTGCTATGTTCATTACAGCTAATCCAGTTCAACACTCAAAAACAAAACATATCGAAATTCGATATCATTTTCTAAGAGATAATTCTGAAAAAGGTTTAATCATTTTGATTCAAATAGCAACTGAAAAACAGTTGGCAGACCTATTTACTAAAGCTTTTCTACCAGGAAGGTTTGAGTATTTAGTGGAGTCAATTGGCCTTATTAACCATGTGTAAACCTGGTTACAAATTTGAATCTTTTCATGATCAAATACTTTCCTAAATCTGCTATTTTCATAAGGATAACTTTTCATAGTTATTTGCCTGATTGTTTGTGTGTGTGTGCTTTCTTTTATAGAAAACCAAATACAAAATTAGAAAACTCAAAAAATCAAATAGAAAATTATAAATCAAAAATCCAAAAATAGAGTGCTTTTCATTTTTCATTCATTATTTTAGGAATTAATCTGTATTTGCCTTCTGTGAGAAATGATAGTACATTAGTAAGATCAGTTACATACTTCACTCGCTAATAAAGTCTGACATGATCAGGATTTGTTGTGTAGACACTATCATGCTAGTATACTAAACAAGTAAATTCTTGTGATTACCCACATCCTTATGCTTGTTTGTGTATTCATCTAAGTACATTTGAGTGTATTAGCTTATCAGATTGACTGCTTGCTAAGCTACACCTACTCACACCTGATGGTAATGTGACTAATCATGAGATCTGTTACAAGCATCATTTACTTCTCTGTTATGAGTCATCATAGACCTGAAGTACTGAGATATCCTCTGTTGTAAGTCATTACAGACCTGGATATTCTCATTTGATGCAAAAGATGCCAATGTGCATAACCCATTCAAAAGGATGGTTATAGTTGATCAAATGGTTATCCATGATCATTCTCTGTTAAATTAAGTAACATGAACTCTGATTATGCATATTTGTTAGGTAATAAGTTGAGAATATGTGCTTTCTTGCATGTCTTGATGATGGTTGATCCTCTTTGACTTGGTATGAGTCACATCTTGTCATATACCTCTACCATACTCATCCAAGAATTGAAAAAGTAAGTGAGCTGATAGTTTATGTCAAAAACACTCATTTGCTGTCCTTAGATCTTGTGTCTCCTTTGCTGTGATATCACTGACCTGGAACACACTTGATCAGGATTTAATCATTGTCTATGACTATCCACACAATTTTTTATTTTAATGTTCTGATCTTATCTAATATGATCTCACTGCAATTAAAGATTCTAGTGTAAATATTAGATTTTTTATTCTGCTTTAATTTTGATTTTATGCATGTTTTCTTGTGTGCAGGCAATATAACAATGTTAAGTGTGATATTTTTATGCTATCTTGGTAAACTTCTAAGTTCTGAGAAACTTAAAAGTTTAGGGGGAGTAATAAACCAATAAGAATAATCTCAGAAAATCAAAATGAAAATGCTCATGTTGAATTGAACGGATGATGCTTTAATTTCAAAGTATGTGTGTGTTTATCAAATGATAAAATGATCTCATAATTTTTAGCAAAGTGGAAAAGATTCTGTGAAAAGTTGAAATCAAGACAGATGTTGAAATATTTGGTTGTTCATTTTGAAACTAAGATGAAGGGTCAAACATGTAAAAAGTTCAAACTTTGAGGGTCAAAAGTGTAAATTTGAAACTTTGAGGGTCAAAAGTGTAAATTTGAAACTTTGAGGGTCAAAATGTAAAAATATGCAATATTGTTTGAATATTAGTATGAAATATTACTAATTTGTTTAAACAGTGTGCAGGTGGAAGATTTGAAAATTCCAAGTGAAAAAATGCACAAACAGTTGTTATATGTCTGATTAGTTGATGTGTGGACATTTCAGATTTATTATGCTACTAATAGTGCTTATGCTACTGAAAAAGTGCTTATGCTACTGAAACAGTGCTTATGCGACCAACAGTGCTTATGCTACTAATAGTTCTCATAAGTCTGAAACAGTTCTCATACGGCTAACCTAATGTGTCTAACAGTGCTAATACGACTAGACTCACAAGGCTGTATAGTGCTCATATGTCTCAATACTTAGTGAAATTTTTGACCTAATGAGTCTGAATGATCCTAAAACGACAAACAGTACTCATAAGTCAAAAATTTTGTTACTTAGTATAAATAGAACACTTGTGATATTCATTTCATTCTCAATTCAAAAACCCTTACAAAACCCTCTGAACTATCGAACTCTCGAACTTTCTTCGACCAAAACCCTTATTCTTCGATTGAACCCATTTTGAACAAAAATTTCAAATTGTTGAAAGTATTCTTGTGATTGTGAATGTAAGTGAATGATTCGCATTTAACTGATTTCATTTTTAAATGAAACTTTTTGATGGTCGTTCAATCACTGTACGGTCGTATGAACCCTAACACTTGTAAAATCACAGATTACTTCAAATCGAGAAAAAATGTGAAAAAATTGATGATTGATTCTTGTTCATCTGATGATTTCGATCATGATATTAGGTTAAGCTTGTGATAATCTGATATTTGATTGAAGTTTTGATTCATGGTCACCGATGAACATTCTCGGTGATGATGAACTTGATGAAGAAGATGAACAGTTTCATAATTTTCAAAATAAAATAAAACAAAATTCAAAATAAAATCAAAATTGATAAAAATCATCATCTCAGGAATTTAAGAGTTTTTAATAAAGTGATATAAGATAACATAAACAGAAGTGTTAAACTGTTAATTAAAATCAATCTTGAAAATTCATCTTTTATCAAACCTAAGTGTTTACACTTAAAATTAAAATTCAAGTTGTTTTTAACATTCAAATTCAATTTAACACATCAGTTTATAATATCTTAAATCATCATAATTTTAAACTCACAATTAATCATTTGCTTCAAAATACACAGTGTCCAACATCATTGTTCTTAAATTTTGCAGATGGCAGAATTGAAGTTTGTACCTAAGCATAACATTGCTGCATTTTGAATGATGAAGCTCAAGATGCTTTTTCTTATGAAGAAATGATCAGATTTCTTCTAAGAACAAAATATGTTTATGCAATGTGTTACCAACCTGTAATCTATGACAGACTTATTAGACAGTTTTGGAACACTGCACGGGTTGAAGTAGAGGATGGAAGAAAAGTTGTAAGAGGCTTTGTGACCAGAGATAGAATGATAGAAGTGTCTGAAGATTCTATCAGAAATGCTCTAAGATTGGGTGAAAATGATCCAGAAGATCGATGTGAATTTTCTTTTGATGAATGCAGAGAAATTTTTATGGCTATGGGTCATCCTGATCAGTTTCCTAAGAAACAATTCTTTAGAGCAAGGGTATATAATCACTGGAAGCTTCTTTGTTACATCTTCCAACACTGTTTGTCCAAGAGGAGTGCTGGATGGAATTCATTTCCTGTGGACATAGCTTCACCTATTGTTGCTCTAGCTACAACAGGAGGTTTAATATGTCAAAGTGGATACTGAATGGATTTGCTTTTAATTTGGAAAAAGGAACAAGGCATAAATACTTAATGTATCCAAGATTCCTCTAAATGATTATTAATGAGGAATATCCAGACATTCATGTTTATGGTGTTAGTGGAGATCGATTGGAGTTGGAAAATATGTCTGAAATGACATATAAGAAGTTATCAATGATAACAGGTGCTCAGAATGTTCCTATGTTTGACTACATGTTAAATGTAGCAAATGATGAAGTTGACATTACTGTGGAGCATTATCATTTGTTAGAGGGAGAACCAATTGATCCTGCTGATCTGATAGATGAGTTTCCTTTGGAAGAAGATGATCAAGATGAGGAAAATGATCAAGATGATAATGATCAAGATGATAATGATCAAGATGATGATGATAATAATGATGATGATGATGGTGATGTAGCTGAGACTCACCAGGATATAAGTCATGAACCACCAATTTCTGAGCATGAAAATGAAGGTCAAAATGAAGATGAAGAAATAGTGGGTGATGAAGTTCATGAACAGGACAGTGAGCATGAAGCAGTTGATAATGCAGATGCTTTCATTATTGATGAAACTGCTCATGAAGAGGTACATGAAGAGGAACAGGCTCACTTTGAGACTGAACAAGAGATGAATGTTGATGATCAAATTCTTGATTATGAGTTCATTGAGACGTTCCAAATTAATCAAGATATACCTGTTTTTACAACCCATGTGGCCGTTCAAACTGAGGAAATTCTTGATGTTGATGAACTTGAAAGCCTAAAAGTTGAAAATGAAGCAAAAGAAAAAGAGATTGAAGAACTAAAGGTTTGCCCCATCTGTTAGAAGAAATAACATTTAGCTCAACATGTATCATGTAAATTATACCTGAGGTTTGCCCCGCATCCCTTTTTTCTCTCAACTCTTTGAGATAGACTGGATAATTTCTCATCAAATGCCCTATCTCACCACATTTGAAGCATGGGTCGTTGACAGCAACCTTTTGCTTCTTCTCCTCGGGCTTCGGAGGTTGCGCCCTAACAACCATCTTCCCCTTCCCTCAACGTGCCCCTTTCCTTTGGCAACAGTTGCCTTAGGAGGGGGTAGAGACCTTCTCCTTCTCCCACCTTCATTAACGGTGAGAACGGGTAAAACCCTTTTACCCATTCCCTCCTCGGCTGATTTGAACATCGAATGAAGTTCATTTATGCTCTTGTCCCATCCGTTCATGTTGTAATTCATGACGAACACCTCAAACTTTTTAGTTAGGCCATTAAGGATCAAATACGTGGCCAACTCCTTTAAGACAGGATAGTTTAGCCTTTCAAGGCGGTCGACGTGGCTTTTCATCTTAAGAACATAAGATGAAACTGATTGGGATTCGTCCATCCGACATGCATGAAGCACTCGAACCGTTTCGTAGCGCTCCACTCTAGCTTGTTGCTGGAACATTTCCCGCAACTGAGTGATCATGTCATAAGCTCCATGGAGCTCATACTCCCTTTGGAGTTCGGGTGTCATACTTGCTAACATTAGGCAAGAGACTTGGATGGAGTCTTCCACATATCTAACCCAATCATTATAGGCTTCCACATCCTCCTCGTTAGGTTCATCGGGGATGGGATCATCAAGGATGTAGGCCCGCTTTTCTTGCTTGAGAACGATTCTCAAGTTGCGGTACCAATCCATGAAATTGTTAGGTGTTAGACGATCCCTTTGAAGGATCGCACTTAGGGATTGGTTGTTTTGGTTTGGTACATCGTTATTAGCGTTGTTGTTGTCGGCCATCTACAAGATTTTACAAAGTTTCATTAGTAATCATTGATATAATTATATTTCATTTATCAAAACCCTTTATGTCTCATACACCATTAATAAATAAAATTTTAGAATCCAACGTTATATTCAAATATTGGTTAGGTAACCTTTATCCCATTATTTAAATAAACAAGGTAGTCATAAATGACAATTGCAACCTATTGCAACTTCTAGTGGTATGGGATCGTTTAAACATCTTATGTTTATAACGGCATGTTTATCTCATCAACACCTTTTGTAAAATATATTTTAGGTGATCCATTCAATATATTTTAAAAATCAAGTCGTCCTACTTACACACACGTGTGAGTTTACTACATAAGTGGTTAGGTGCCCTTTATCCCACAAACATGGTATTCTCACCTCAACTTACAAGTTCCCTCAAAGTGGTAACCTAAGTGTTGTGTAAAAGGATGGTGTTTAACTCGTTTGCAAAAGGGATTTACAATTTCACAATTCTTGTTCAGAAAAGTCTATGTACCATATGATTGTATGCATTCAACCATATGGTACCCTATTGGTTCTTTTAAATAAAACCCATTTTATTTTGCAAACCATTAACTCCTTTTATAGAACCATTCTATTTATGCTTAATGATTTGAGAACCAATTTCTTGTTATAGCTTGTTTTACTTGACGGTTTGTTAATCACATCCAAATATTCAAAACAAACATCATCATAAGCATTCAACCAAGCATAAACAAAACATTCACATATGCATAACAAAGCATACTAAGTTTAGCACACTTGTTTAGCCAAAACAAGTGTGTCAAAAGGTCTTGTCCTAAGGGTTAAGAACATGACACAAGGTTGACAAAAAGGTCTCCCACTTGAATCCACATCTTCAAGCATCCTCTTTGTCCATCTTTTCTTCAAGTCTTGATCTTGAGCATCCTTACAAAATGTGTATCCTAATACAATTTTTCTAGTAAAGGAAAAACTTCTAATCTATTTATTACAAACCATATGAATGAATAGATTACAAAACAAGACTTGAAACAAAAAATTAAATTATTGCATGCCCAAATGAATATATCATGACAACCAATCAATCAATCCACATGGTCAAGGCTTTGTTATGCATAACCAAAACAACATATCCAAACATTTCCTATGTTCAACGATTTTGGCAGCCCTTTTTAACCGTTTTTCTTGACCAACATAAACCATGAACAAATGGGTTTTGTCCAAACAAACAATCATCTCATGATTTATATTTTTAAAGATCCTTACATGCATAAAGTAACATCTTTAAAATCAAAAGGGGATGACCATAACAGCCTTCTAACTCACGGGTATGTGGTGTCAAACACCACAAAACCGTGAACTAGCAAGTATAATACATGTATGCATATGTATAAGTGGCTCTTGATGCCATTGAATGGGTTTTAACATGTTTATCAAAGCTCATATAACCTCGTTTATATGAAAACGCAGCGGATTTTATGTTTTAAACATGTTAATAAGATGGTTATTAAACCCATTTAATAAAGAACCCCAAGCCATGGATCATTATACAAATGCATACAATAAAAGAACACAAGATAGTTAAGAATATACAACCTTTGTAGCTTCCTAAAACCGAACTTGGGAGGTGGGAAAGATGAGTTTTGTGGCTGAGTCTTCAAGCTAGAAAACCTCAAGAGGTGATACCCCAAGCTTGCACAAACACCCTCCTTGCTAGGACTTGCAACACCAACTTGAAAGCCCTCTTGAATGTCGAATTTTCCAGCCAAGAAGAACTAGTTTCAAGGCTGAAAACTTGTATTTTTCAGCTCTAGAACTCGAGTTCTAGAGAGAAATTAGAGAGAATTCAAAAGCTTTTGTGTGTGAGAGAGAATGGTGTATTGGAAGAAGAGAGTTGTAGTTTCAATGTTGCATGCAACAACCACTAATCAAATGAACTTAAAGCCACATGGGGCGGCCGAGATTTGGACCCACTAATTGGGTTTCCCTCTTGTTTGATTAATTTTATAAAACTTACTCTTGCATTACAACTTTTATAAAATTAAAACCCTTCTAATTTTATAAAATGTAATACACTTTTGTTTGATATTATTTAACTAACTTAAATAATAAAACAACCAATTCCCATGAACAAATTATCCATATAATCTTGTTCATTTGCAAAAGCAATGATTTAGAAAACCCGGTTTCTATATTGGTGCTAAATATTTATTTGTGTGATCTTATCCACGAATAAATAATTATCGGTGTTTGTTTGGCTTGTTATTTGGTATGACCCGACTTGGATCATATCACACTAGCCACATCAATTTAATATGTATCTTGGGCAGATCAATTCCTTCACCATGCACACGACAGGAGCAGCTCTCTTCTTAATGACTACTCTCAAGGAAAGATGGGATTTGTTTCCTTTGGAAATGATGCAAAGGGTTACATCATCGGAAAAGGCTTTGTCTCCAATAGGGAAATAAGGTTTGATGATGTCAACCATGTGGAGAATCTCAAGTACAATCTCTTGAGTGTCAGTCAAATGTGTGATAAAGGCCATGTTGCCCTTTTCACAAGCCAGAACTGTCGGATTCTGTCATCCAAAGTTCTGAGTTTGATTGACAAGGTGTTGGATGAATATACTCTCCTGAAGGCCAACAGGACAGGAAGAGTATATGCCTTAGATCTTTCCAAGAAAATTGATCTAAAAGGCCATCCTTGCCTATTTTCCAAGGCCTCTCCTCAAGAATCTACTTTATGGCATAGAAGACTGGGGCATGTTAATCTCAAAAACATGAATGAGCTGATAAGCCATGGATTAATAAGAGGGTTGCCTTTGAAGGAGTTCAAATGTGAAGACAACTGCACTGCTTGTTTAAAAGGAAAACAGCACAACGTTTCATTCCCTCCAATAGAAGAGCCTAAGTCCACTGCCTGCTTGCAACTATTGCACATGGATCTCTTTGGTCCTGTCAGGGTAATGAGTATGGCAAAGAAGAAATACTGTCTAGTAATTGTGGATGATTACTCCAGATATGTATGGACTTTCTTCTTGTACTCCAAAGATGAAGCTACAAAAGCTATAATGAACTTTGTGTTATATGTGGAGAAGCAGTATTCCCTTCCATTCAAGTGTGTGAGAAGTGACAGTGGCACAGAGTTTAGGAATCACACACTTGATGACTTTTATTTGTCAAAGGGAATCAAAAGGCAGTTCAGCATTCCAAGAACTCCTGAACAAAATGGAGTGGTGGAGAGAAAGAACAGGACTCTCATTGAAGCTGCAAGGTCAATGCTGGCTAACTCAGGATTGCCATTGACCTTTTGGGCTGAAGCTGTTAATACAGCTTGCTATGTACAGAATAGAGTATTAGTGAATCAGAGGTTGATGAAGACTCCTTATGAAGTACTTTATCATTTGGCTCCTTTGATTTCCTTCTTCAGAGCCTTTGGGTGTCCGTGCTTCATTCTCAACACAAGAGATCCACTCCAGAAGTTTGCATCAAAGGTGGATGCAGGGTATTTTGTTGGTTATTCATCAACTTGCAAGGCATACAGAGTTTTTGTAGGATTCTGTGTGCCCAAGACTCTTAGAATATTGATGTGGTTAGTACGTTATGATCCAAGTCGGGTTATACCCAATAACAAGCTTAGCAAACACCAATTAATATTTAATTGATGATATGATCATGCAATTAAATGTTTACACCAATTTAGAAAATGGGTTTTCTAAATAAGTTGCATATGTGATGGAACAACTTATTAGAATATTTTGTTCAATAATGTTATTTGAAGTATTATTTAAATTTGTTAGATAATATCAAATAATAGATGGAGTGTATAAGTTATACAATTAAAGGGTTAATTGTACAACTTATTACTAGACTAGTTTAAAAGGTTTTTGATTAAAATTTGAGAGGGAAAACTCTCTTTATTTAGTGAAAGAGGCCGCCCCTTTGGCCAATGGTTGGTCATGCTTTTAGTCTTGAGAAGTAACAACAATAACTAGCAAGACTCTCCATCAAAAAAAACACACATACATGCAAAATTGAACCAAAATACTCTCTCTCTTTCTCTCCTCTTGTTTACGGAAACATCAGCAGAAAAATAGGGTCTTTGGAGCTTGATCTTGGTGTTATTCTACCTAACAAGAGTGGTGCTTGCTACAAGGCTTGGGGTATAAGCACTTGAGGACTTCTCCCTTGAAGTCTTGGTCGATTTTGGGAGCATCTTCACCCTTTCTTGGTCGGGTTTTAAGCTGCAGAAAGGTAGCAAATCACAGCCTCATATGGCTGTGATTTTATGTACATTTGTGTATTGTTCATAGCTTGTTTCATTCACATATATGATCCTTTTGTTTGGGTTTGTTTTTCCATCTTAAATGGTCACTAAAGAACATTATTTCAGCTTATAAAATGAGTTTTATTAAGTTGTAACTCCGCTGCGTTTTTCAGAAAGTTTAAGTGGTTAAACTTGATTTTATGTTCTAACAAACCCGTCAATGGCATCAAGAGCCGGTTATATGGATGACTTGCTTGTTTTGTCCTTTAAAATTGGTTTTAAAGGATGATAATAAACTAGTTATAGGCTGATTTTGGGCTGTTATAGTTTGTTTGAATGATTCCCCAAACATTCAAGGTCATATCACACATGCTAGTCATTAGACCTTGAAAGAAACATATTATGAAATGTTGATTGTTTGGACAATATTTAAAACCAAAAATTTCTGTTTATGTTGGCTGAAATTTGGTGGTTTTAAAAGGGGTTTCATTATATGTTTTGATGATATGATCATTGGATGATAGTGTGCATAACCTAGCCATTGACCTTGTGATGTTTGGATGCTTGTGTTGGTTGTACAAGGCTTGGGGTATAAGCACTTGAGGACTTTGGAGCTTGATCTTGGTGTTATTCTACCTCTTTCTCTCCTCTTGTTTACGGAAACATCAGCAGAAAAATAGGGTCTTTGGAGCTTGATCTTGGTGTTATTCTACCTAACAAGAGTGGTGCTTGCTACAAGGCTTGGGGTATAAGCACTTGAGGACTTCTCCCTTGAAGTCTTGGTCGATTTTGGGAGCATCTTCACCCTTTCTTGGTCGATTTTGGGAGCATCTTCACCCTTTCTTGGTCGGGTTTTAAGCTGCAGAAAGGTAGCAAATCACAGCCTCATATGGCTGTGATTTTATGTACATTTGTGTATTGTTCATAGCTTGTTTCATTCACATATATGATCCTTTTGTTTGGGTTTGTTTTTCCATCTTAAATGGTCACTAAAGAACATTATTTTCAGCTTATAAAATGAGTTTTATTAAGTTGTAACTCCGCTACGTTTTTCAGAAAGTTTAAGTGGTTAAACTTGATTTTATGTTCTAACAAACCCGTCAACGGCATCAAGAGCCGGTTATGTGGATGACTTGCTTGTTTTGTCCTTTAAAATTGGTTTTAAAGGATGATAATAAACTAGTTATAGGCTGATTTTGGGCTGTTATAGTTTGTTTGAATGATTCCCCAAACATTCAAGGTCATATCACACATGCTAGTGATTAGACCTTGAAAGAAACATATTATGAAATGTTGATTGTTTGGACAATATTTAAACCAAAAATTTCAGTTTATGTTGGCTGAAATTTGGTGGTTTTAAAAGGGGTTTCATTATATGTTTTGATGATATGATCATTGGATGATAGTGTGCATAACCTAGCCATTGACCTTGTGATGTTTGGATGCTTGTGTTGGTTGTATTCATTCATTCAATTGGGTTGTATTATTTGTTGTTTGTGCTTTGTTTCAAATGTAATTTATTTATTATTGGGTTGTAATAAATAGATTAGGTGTATTTTCATTTTAGTAGATATCTTGTATTAGGACTTTATATCTTGTAATATGAAGACATACACATTGGAAGCACAAAGGAAGGTCACAAGGGAAACATGGAGCATTTTGGATGCGGTTTCAAGTGGAAGGCTTTTGGAAGCTTTCCATGTGATTGTTTGTGACCCTTAGGAAAGACCTATGGACCACACTTGTGATGGCAAACAAGTGTGGACCACTTTAGATGCTATGGTTATGCACATATGCTCATTGTGGTTGTTATATTATGCTTGATTGATTATGATTTTATGAATGATTGTATGATATTTGGATATGATGAACAATCTAAATAAAAATGATCTTAACAAGCTAATATAAAATGGTTCTTAGTCATTAAGTGTTAATAAATGGTTATTAAAAGGATTAATGATTTATAATGAAATGGGTTTTATTAAAAGAACCATAGGGTACCTTGTATTTGAAACCTCTAAACATTTAACATACAAGTTTAACACCGTCCTTTTGCACAACACTTAAGTCATTTGGAAACTCTTAATGGGATAAAGGTCACCTAACCATTTTGAGGGAACTTGTGACTTAAGGTGGGAATACCACATTGGTGGGATAAAGGTCACCTAACCACTTATGTTGGTAAACTCACATGTGTGTGCAAGTAGGGTAACTTGATTTGCAAACCATGTTAAATGGATCACCTAAAATATGGTTTCCAAATGGTGTTGATGGGATTAACATGCTGACTTTGCATATGATGTTTAAAGTCGATCCCATACCTCTAGAAGTTGCAAATGGTTGCAATCGTTAATCGTTAACCACCTTATTAATTTAAATCATGGGATAAAGGTCACCTAACCACAATTTAAATGTAATGTTGGGTTCTAGATTTTAATATATAAAATTGACCTTAAAAGGCATTAATTATTAAAATTAGTAGTATCGAAAATACTAAAATGGATATTTGTTAAATTTTGTAGATGGCCACCAATAATGAGAATCACGATAACTCATCCACGTCAAACTAATCACTACGAGCGATCCTCCAAAAGGAACGTCTAAATCATAATAACTTTATTGATTGGTATCGAAACTTGAGAATTGTTCTCAAGCAAGAGAGAAGATCATATGTTTTAGACGACCCTATCCCCGATCAACCTAGCGAGGATGATGAGGAGGCCTTAACGATTGGCTGAAATACACTGAGGACTCCGTCGAAGTGTCTTGTCTCATGCTAGCGAGCATGACTCCGGATCTCCAAAAGGAGTATGAACATCACGGAGCTTACGACATGATAACCCAGCTGAAGGAAACGTTCCAACAGCAAGCAAGGGTTGAGCGCTTCAAAACGGTTCGAGCACTCCATGCATGTCGTATGGACGACAACCAATCTGTTTCATCTTATGTACTTAAGATGAAAAGTCATATTGACCGCCTCGAGAGGATAAATTGTCCCGTCTCGAAGGAGTTGGCCACGGATTTGATCCTAAATGGCCTAACCAAGAAGTTCGAGACATTCGTGTTGAACTACAACATGAATGCATGGGACAAAAGCATTGGTGAGCTTCACTCAATGCTCAAAACGGCCGAGGCGGCCGTGGGTAAAAGGGTTTTACCCGTTCTCACCATCAATGAAGGTGGGAACAACAAGAGGCCTCATCCCGCACCCAAGGCAAAGGTTGACAAGGGTAAGGGACCCGTTTGGGGAAAGGTGAAAGGGTGGTAAGGGTACCACCCAAACCACAAGAGAAGAAGCAAAAGGTTGCTACTAATGACCCATGCTTCAAGTGTGGGGAGATAGGACATTGAGCAAGGAATTGTCCTGTCTATCTCCAAGAGTTGAAAGCCAAGAGGGATGCCGGGCAGACCTCAGGTACAATATATATGATTCATATTGATCTTAATGTTACATCTTCTAACACATGGGTATTGGATACCGGATGTGGAACTCACATTTGCAATTTGTTGCAGGGGTTCACAAGAAGTAGGGACTTCAAACAAGGGGATGTTAGCCTCTTCATGGGCAATGGAACTAAAGTCTTAGTAGAAGCTCGTGGGGACTACATCCTAAGACTTCCAAGTGGATTGGAAGTTATTTTGAAGAATGTTTTGTATGCTCCTAGTTTGACTAGGAACATTATTTCTGTATCCCAATTAAGACATTATGATTATGTATTATCCTTTATTGAAAATGATATTCATGTTTCTTTAAATGGTATGTTCTATTTTAATGCTATTCCCATTAATGGTATTTATGAATTGGTTCATGAAAATACTTTAAATAGTTCATTGTACCAAACTAAAACCAAGAAACTCAAGTTGGACTTGAGTGATACCTATCTTTGGCATTGTCGTCTTGGTCATATAAACAAGAAACGTTTACAAACACTTCAAAAGAATGGTCTTTTACAATCAAATGAATGTAATTCATTGATGTTTGTGAATCTTGTTTACAAGGTAAGATGACTAAGGCACCCTTTAGTGGAACTACCGAAAGGGCAAAAGATTTATTAGGAATCATACATTCGGATGTATGTGGCCCTTTTAAGCCAATGACTAGGAATGGTGAAAGATACTTCATTACCTTTACCGACGACTATAGTCGCTATGGGTATGTGTACTTATTAAGGCACAAAGATGAAGCTTTTGAAATGTTCAAAATCTTCAAGAATGAAGTAGAAAATCAACTCAATAAGTCAATTAAAATTCTCCGTACCGATAGAGGAGGTGAATACCTAAGTGATGTTTTTAAGATCATCTTAGGAGCTGTGGGATTGTCTCACAACTCACTCCACCTGGAACACCACAACATAATGGTGTGTCTGAGAGGAGGAATCGGACCTTATTGGATATGGTCCGATTTATGATGGCTAGAAGCACATTACCTCTATCATTTTGGGGTTTCGCTTTGCTCTCGTGACCGTATTCTAATATGGCCCCAACCAAAAAGGTGGAAAGGACACCTTTGAGATATGGCATGGAAGAGTTCCATCCCTATCATACTTAAGAGTTTGGGGATGTGAGGCTTATGTTAAGACTCCCACCCCAAACAAATTGGAAGTCCGATCCACCAAGTGTATCTTTGTTGGATATCCTAGAGATTCTATGGGATATTATTTCTATGATCCACTGGAACAAAAGGTATTTGTTGCCAGAAAGGGTGAGTTCTTAGAAGCAAAGTTCCTTATGGATGGAGCTGGAAGTAGAACAGTGGATCTTAAAGAGGATCAAGAACCACAACCCGATGCATGTTTGGTTGAAACTAGCACTCAACATGAGGATGTTGAGAATGATCAAGGGGTTGATCAATACACACAAGACGTTCGCAGAAGTGGTAGAACTAGTAATCCACCTGAAAGATATGGATTTTTCATGAATGGATGCTATGTGGTAGATTCAGATGAACCGACCACATACCATAATGCAATGTCCAATTTGGATTGTGACAAATGGCTAGAAGCCATGAACGTTGAGATGCAATCCATGTATGACAACCAAGTTTGGGAACTTGTTGTACCACCTCTTAATTCCAAGGTAGTTGGAAGTAAGTGGGTTTTCAAGAAGAAAGCCGATATGCATGGAAACTTGGATACTTATAAAGCTAGACTTGTAGCAAAGGGTTTCACTCAAACTCAAGGGGTTGATTATGATGAAACCTTCTCACCTGTTGCGATGCTAAAGTCTATAAGGATATTGTTTGCCATAGCTGCTCATTATGATTATGAGATTGGCAAATGGATGTCAAAACTGCTTTCCTAAATGGATATCTTGAGGAAGATGTCTATATGGTTCAGCCTGAAGGTTTTGTCGATCCAAAACATCCTAATAAAGTGTGCAAGTTAAAGAAATCAATCTATGGATTGAAACAAGCATCTAGAAGCTGGAATCACCGTTTTGATGAAGAAGTAAAGAAATTTGGCTTCATCAAAAACGCTGAAGAGGCTTGTGTGTATAAGAAGGCTAGTGGGAGCACAATAACTTTCCTAGTATTGTATGTTGATGACATACTACTATTTGGAAATGAAATTCCAACCTTGGAAGGTGTAAAAACCTGGCTTGGAAGTTGTTTTTCCATTAAGGATCTTGGTGAAGCCGCCTATATTCTAGGAATAAAGATCTATAGGGATAGATCAAGGCGGTTGATTGGTTTGAATCAAAGTGCATACATTGATAAGATCTTGAAAAGGTTCAAGATGGAAAACTCTAAGAAAGGTACCGTACCTATTCAAAGAGGAACGATATTGAGTACGACTCAGTGTCCAAGCTCAAAGGATGAGCAAGATAAAATGAAGGTAGTCCCATACGCATCTGCTATTGGATCCATCATGTATGCAATGATATGCACTCGACCGGACGTGTCATGCGCTTTAAGCATGGCAAGCCGATACCAGCGAAATCCTGGAGACAGTCATTGGATGGTTGTTAAGAACATACTTAAGTACCTAAGGAGGACAAAAGATATGTTCCTAATCTATGGATCTGGTGACGAGGAACTCGTTGTAAAAGGTTACACGGATGCGAGTTTCCAAACCGATCGTGATGATTCTCGGTCACAATCGGGATACATCTTCATTCTGAATGGAGGAGCGGTCTCTTGGAAGAGCTCCAAGCAGGATGTGGTGGCTCTATCAACTACAGAATCAGAATACGTCGCCGCCTCATTGGCAGCTCAAGAAGCAGCATGGTTGAAGAAATTCATTGCCGATCTAGGGATTGTCCCTTCCATTCAGGACCCCCTAGAGATCTTTTGTGATAACGAGGGTGCGATTGCTCAAATCAAGGAACCCCGTGCTCATCAAAAGACTAGGCACATTGAGCGGAGATTCAACTACATACGAGATGAAGTTGAAAAGGGAAAGATATGTATTCGCAAAGTTCACACGGATCAAAACATTGCGGATCCTCTCACGAAGCTCCATGAAAAGGCAAAGCATGAAGGTCATACTTGTGCCATGGGACTTTGATATTCTAGTGATTGGATTTGATCTGTATATTTTTATTTGGATATGTGGAACTCTTTATTATTTGAATAAGATTATTTGCTTATAATGTTTCAATTAATGTTCCAATTTAGCATGTTTAATCCATGAGTAAATTGTTTACTCTAAATGTCCGTAGTCGTTCAAACTTGTGGGAACAAGTGTGAGGGTAAGACTACTATGAACTTGGATTGGTTGATATTCATAAGGATGAATATAGAGCAATGGGTTGCTACCAAGGTTCATAGATATTTGTGGATACAAATATTGGACTAACCCGCATCTCAAATTTTACTACATGGAATCTTATTGACTGATCATAAGTAAATTTGAGTAAAGGCGAATATCATTTGATATCCTCCAACCTGAGATACATATTGGGTTTTGATATTCACCAAGTATTATACCTTGAGCTAGTTCTTCACTGTCCTGAAATAGTGGACAGTACATAAGGGTATGTTCAGGTATAACACGAGGTGTTTGTGAGAAACGTATGTAGTCAAGATGGAATTTGTTCCTCTTATTCGTTGAGAGTTAGATGTCTAAGGCCTGATTAAGTTAAATCAACAAGGAATGATCATTCTGTGTCCTTGGATTTAACATGATATCTGTAACAAAAGGATAGATGATTAATTCACCTAAATCATTTCAAGTGGGGTACTTGAAAGGGATGATGTTATTGAATGGCTATAAGTCATGCGTATTAAGGGTAGTAAACCGTTGTTAGGCGGTATTTACTGCTTGCATCAATCTTCAATGAATCTTGGGCAAGTGGGAGATTGTAGGATTCTGTGTGCCCAAGATACTTAGAATATTGATGTGGTTAGTACGTTATGATCCAAGTCGGGTTATACCCAATAACAAGCTTAGCAAACACCAATTAATATTTAATTGATGATATGATCATGCAATTAAAGTTTACACCAATTTAGAAAATGGGTTTTCTAAATAAGTTGCATATTGATGGAACAACTTATTAGAATATTTTGTTCAATAATGTTATTTGAAGTATTATTTAATTTGTTAGATAATATCAATAATAGATGGAGTGTATAAGATATACAATTAAAGGTTAATGTACAACTTATTAGAGAAGTTTAAATGGTTTTGGTTAAAATTTGAGAGGGAAAACTCTCTTTATTTAGTCAAAGAGGCCGCCCCCTTTGGCCAATGGTTGGTCATGCTTTTAGTCTTGAGAAGCAACAACAATAACTAGCAAGACTCTCCATCAAAAGAAACACACATACATGCAAAATTGAACTAAAATACTCTCTCTTTCTCTCCTCTTGTATACGGAAACATCAGCAGAAAAATAGGGTCTTTGGAGATTGAACTTGGTGTTATTCTACCTAACAAGAGTGGTGCTTGCTACAAGACTTGGGGTATAAGCACTTGAGGACTTCTCCCTTGAAGTCTTGGTCGATTTTGGGAGCATCTTCACCCTTTCTTGGTCGGGTTTTAAGCTGCAAAAAGGTAGCAAATCACAGCCTCATATGGCTGTGATTTTATGTACATTTGTGTATTGTTCATAGCTTGTTTCATTCACATATATGATCCTTTTGTTTGGGTTTGTTTTACCATCTTAAATGGTCACTAAAGAACATTATTTTCAGCTTATAAAATGGGTTTTATTAAGTTGTAACTCCGCTGCGTTTTCAGAAAGTTTAAGTGGTTAAACTTGACTTTATGTTCTAACAAACCCGTCAGTTTTCAACTGTAGGACAAAGATGGTTAGAAGAGACTCTACATGTGAAGTTCAGTGAATCTCCAAAGGACATGATTCCACAAAACCCTGTGGAGTTATTTGATCTGGACATACTGCATATGTTCCTTACCAACCTCAGCTGGTGTTCCTGTCAACAGTTCCACCTGGTGGTACTGATGATGAAGATGCCAGTACTCACCTTTTCAGGCTTAGTGACAACCTGCCTGAGTCAACTAAACCTGATACCCTGTGGGTTCAGCAGCTCCATCCACAACAAATGCTGATGAGATTTCTGCATGCTCTACTTCATTTGAGCTGCCATCTCTTACATGGTTTCAAGAATCTTCATCACCACCTGTTACTGTTGATGGTCCTACAAACACTTGCACTGATATTATAGTCTATCAAGAGCTAAAGAATCACCCAATGTCTCAGATCATGGGGTGATCAATGCTGGGGTTTCAACCAGGAGTCAATTATCCAACTTCTGCTTCTATGCTCTCTTCATCAGTCAGCAAGAGCCAAAGAACTACCATGTTGCACTCAGAGACAATGGAGGGTTGAAGCAATGCACCTTGAGCTTCTTCAGTCAAGAAACAACAAGTGTGGGAGCTTGTTCTTTACCCTAAGGATGTGTGCAATATGCACTAAATGGGTATTCAGGAACAAAACAGAGATGAACAGGGCCAAATAGTTAGAACAAGGCCAGACTGGTTGTCCAGGGGTTTGTACAAGAGGAAGGCATCGATTATGATGAAACCTTTGCCCTGTAGCCGACTGGAGGCAATTAGATTGTTCTTAGCTTATGCTGCCTTTCATAGTCTTAAGTTTATCAAATGGATGTCAAAAGTGCCTTCTTATATGGTACAATAAAGGAGGAAGTTTATGTGTGTCACCACCAGGCTTTGAGGACAATAAACATCCTGATTGGGTATATAAGCTTGATAAGGCTCTTTATGGGGCTAAAACAAGCTCCTAGAGCCTGGTATGAGACACTATCAACTTTTCTTCTGGAGAATAAGTTCACTAGAGGCACCATTGATAAAACTTATTCATAAAGACTGTAGGACAGCATAAGCTCCTTGTTCAAATATATGTTGAGACATCATCTTTCCATCCTCTGATCCACAGTTGTGTGATGAATTCACAAAGCTCATGAAGTAAAAGTTTGAAATGAGTGCTATGGGAGAATTACAGTTCTTTCTAGGTTTGCAAATCAAACAAAGGGCTGATGGAATCTTTATTCATCAGTCCATATCACCAAAGAGTTGTTGCATAAGTTTGATTTACAAAACTGTAAGCCCTGTTCTACTCCCATGAGCAGCATCACACAACTGGATGTAGATCAGAAAGGTAAAGCAGTTGATGAAACCCTTTACAGATGTATGATTGGGTCCTTGATGTAATTACAGCTTCTAGGCCAGATATCATGTTTGTAACATGTGTTGTGCTAGATTTCAGGCTGCACCTAAAGAATCCCATTGATTGCGTCAAAAGGATCTTTAGATATCTGCAAGGTACCCAATCACTAGGTCTTTGGTATTCAACTAGGCATTTTTTCAAATTAGTGCTTTCTCTGATAGTGACGATGCATGATGCAAAGTCACCAGAAAATCCACTTCTGGTGGTTGCCAATTCCTAGGCAATTGTTTAGTTTTTGCAGAGTAAGAAACAAACATCAATTGCTACATCCACTGCTAAAAGCTGAGTACATTGCTGTTGTAAGTTGTACATCTCAGGTACTCTGGCTTCAGAACCAACTTTTGGATTATGGGCATTACAGAGACTAAGACCATTATAATGGATAGTGCTTCAGCTCTTTGCATTGTTAAAAATCCAGTCCAGCACTCTAGGACCAAACATATTGAGATCAGATATCATTTATTAGGGATTGCTATGAAAAAGGTCTGATTGATCCAAAGTTTGTGCCTAGTGCTGATGAGCGTGCAGACATCTTTACTAAGCCTTTTGATAGTGCCACATTTGAAAATCTCTACTAAGGTTTGATATGCTGCAGCTAGAATAATTGACTAATACTGATGTTCTCAGTCACAAGCAGTGACATTAGTATGCAAAGGTCAAATATAAGTACTGATGAGTAATTTAGTCTTCAGCATTTTCACAACTACTGAAGACTAACATGCTTCAAAGTACTGTTACTATTTGTTGAAAACAACTGATGTAGCTACAACTACTGATGTGGTTATAAATACTGATGAACAATTTTCAAACAAATAAGTACTAAGAACAAATTTTGTTCACAAGTACTGATGTGTAACCTTACACAAGTACTGAAAGACAAATTTTGTTCCCCAACTGAAGAATAATTTATCAGCATATGAACATCTGATCACAAGAGCTAAGGAATAAAATATTCTAAGAGCTGAAGGGCCAATGAAACATCTGAAAGTCAGCCAAAAAAGCTGATGAGGTAAATGTGGTGGTCAAATGAAACAACTGAATGATGGAAACAGCTGATGAGTAACTTTACTCTACAGATGATACCTACATCTGTGTTCATACCCAAACAACTGAAGGACAAAATCATGTCTTCAGTAGTTTCACAACTACTGGATGATTAACACCAAGTCCTCAGTTGTTTACAACAACAGAAGCAAAACCATGTCTTCAGTAGTTATAACTACTGATGTCAGTAGTTTACAACTTGAAGGCTAACACCAAGTCTTCAGTTGTTACAACGTCTGAAGATGAAAGCCATGTCTTCATAGTTTATAACTACTCATGACTAACAACAAGTCTTCAGTCGTTTACAACATCTGAATGACAAAACCAAGGTCTCAGTAGTTTCAACTACTGAAGACAAACACCAAGTCCTCAGATGTTACAACCACTGAAGGTTCGAACCACGTCATCAGTAGTTTCAACAACCGATGACTAACACCAAAACCTGCAGTAGTTTTCTTTCAGCCTTTGCCATACCCTATAAATACCCAACCTTCAGAGCTTTTCATTCTCACTTGACCTAAAAATTTCAAAAACTCTGAAACCTCCCATACACCATTAATGGCGACCATGCAACTAAAGCCACGACACAACTGTGTCGCATACCTCACAAAATCGCCTTTCTGGACCAAATTTCATCATGCCATAGATTTGATGGTCGACTCACCTACCAAACGGCCTTCCTACTAAATCCCATCATCTACGCCGATTCATTAACACAGTTCTGGATGAATATCACCATCCAAACTGGAGAGAACGACGGCGAGGTCTCTCTCCGGTCGTCCGTGAACAACCACCCGGTGGTCATTACTCCAGCTATAATCCGACAAACCCTAAAGCTGGATGATGCCACCTACCCAACCGACTACCCCAAAGGCACCCTTGACCTTTCTTTTGCTCACTATGATTATCAGGGTGACCTATCGGCCTCAAACCTGCTGAAGAAACATTTCCATGATTCAGAACGACTCATATTCCACATGGTAAATGTTTGCCTAGCACCAAAGACATCCTCATGGGACCAGATGTCCTCAATGTGGCAGCAGGTATTGTATTCTATCCTTGATAAACAACCTTAAACTTAACTGAAATAATTTTTTTAGAACTCAAGGACATGGCCACAAAACCATTTGCCAACTGTTGGATTTTATATCCACAGTCCATTATGGCTATGATAGAGAACCAGCTTAATGCTGGGACTTGTTGGCACTGGGGTCCCTGCCATGGCTGTTTAGCTGAGGTATACTCCAGGCACAACACCGACTAGACCTCAAAAAGGCTGCCAAGCTGTGAAAACCCACGCAGCTGGAACCCACAGCCTCCACCTCCCAATCCAAAGTCCCCACCAAACCCAAACCCAAAAGAAAACCCAAAAAGGCTACTCAGGGAGATGAGTCCCCTGAGGATGCCCCTGCAACACAAATGTAGGAAGTGACTGCTGGCCAGATTCTCCCAGCAGTCACCACACTCCACCTACCACAACCGCACAGGTTTCCTCTATACAGGAGCCTGATGCAACCATTTCTGGGGCTTCCACACATCTGGAACCTTTCTCAATTGAGGAGGTTGCCATTGAAATGCACACTCCTCCCCTTGTGCACACTGTTCAAGCCCATCCCCCACTGCAACTGCCCCTCAAAGTCCTACTCTTATAAATACAAAAGTGTTGACCCATCTAAACACTCCACCCTTTCCCCAGGCACGAATTACAACTGGGATATCTCCAACCATGGAGAGGGTGGAACCAAGTATTGATGGGAACCCACAACACAGAGAATCACATGTCATATCTCCAAGTGTGGCACGGAGATATGGCAATCTGGTGAGGCTGCCACTTCCCCTGCATCAACATAGAGCAGGAAGAAGCTGGTACCATCAATAAGACCTCACCAGAGGCAACTGCCGATGATGGATCCAATCCGGAGGCTGGAAGTCCCCAGAACCAAGACAAAGGAGCACATGCAACTACTGAGCCACACTCAGTGCATGTACATCCTGACACTGTCAGGAGGTCAGGTGATTCAGTGCAAACTGATGATGACCTAAGCTTCTTCTTTGATGTAGTTGCTCAAAACACTATTCTTGAGGAGGAGGTGAGCAGACTCAAAGAGCAGCTCGCCAAATTCTCTCAAGAATCAAGTCCATCTGCCACCATTAACCCACAGATGGCACCTTCACCTGAAGGTCTCACATACACTCAACCACTCCCACAAACTCAGCCACCAGCCACTGCTTCTGGCACTAGTTCTCAGGACCAAAACCCTCCTGAGCAATTAGTTGCTATCCTCCGAAATTCCCTGCCTCTCATCACACCAATAATCATAGACATTGTGATGAAAACCCTTGATGAGAGGCTTCCCTCACAAATACAACCCTTGGTGGAGGTTGCTGTAGCTAAAGCGCTTTCTGATAGTCAAACCCTAACCAATGCACCCAAAAAGGGGGAGACATTAGTGAAAGCAAAGAGGAAGAGGTAGAGGATGAGCAAGAAGTGGTGGAAGAGGTGTAAAAGAGAGGGATGTGGGTGTGGAGACTGAGAGGGAGAAGGGGCAGGAGAAGGAGAGGGAGGAGAGAGCTGAACAGATCAAAGTGGCTGAAATCCAAAAAGATTTCAGTGTCACTTACAAAAAGAAGAAAGGTGAGAAGGAGGGAGAGAAGGTGATAAAGGAGACTGATCTAGCAGTCCTTGTCAAGGAGGCTGATGCTGAGCATAGCCGATCAATGGACTCTATCATTGATCAGCTATTCAGGCAAGGCTTTGACAAGAACACTGCCATGCTAGATCAGGAAATTAGGAAGTTGGAGATAAAGGAGATAGAATACCGATAGACCAGTCATAGCCAAGAGGAGAGAAAGAGACTCGACGCTATGACTAGGTTTATTTCGAAGTACCTGGGGAGACTAGTCCTAGATGTGAGAGCTTGGACCAGGGACAGAATCTTGGCTATAGCCACCAAGATCTGTTCGACTGGTGAATTTACCAAGGGACTGGTCGCAGAAGCCCTGTCAGAAGCCGGTGCTGGGGACAGGACTTTGCTAGTCAAACAGACTAAACCTTCCCTCATTTCTAGATTACTAGCAAAGCCTACCCAATCTCCCACACCAACACCTACCCAACCACAACCCACAAACCAACCCCATCACCATCAAAACCCATTGCTGATGATACACCCTTGTAGAAGAAGAGAAGGGTGTTGAGGCTGCAAGAAGACGAGAAGAGAAGGATGAGGAAGATAGGTTGCCTCTCTCTGCAGTCATATCTTTACCCAAAGCCAAACCTATGCCCATCACTCCCACCTCACAGATGGAAGCTGTGAAGGTTAAACTGGAAGAAGAACAGCAGCATAGGCTACATGATGATGAGCTGCTGAAAAGAGTAGATAAAGCCTATGCTTCTTCCTCATCAATTATGAGTATGAAGAAACAAGCTCTGAGGTTGTTCACTTTAAGGCATACATTCCAATTTCAAAAGGACAAAGTGAGTATTGGCCTGATCCCAGGGGTCTCTCAGAATTATGAAGAAAGATATACCAAGAGATACAATGGCCTAGTGAAAAAGGATCGTAGGTGAAGAGATCTCCTTGGCCATTGTAATATCACCTGGGAGATCATAGAAGATTTCAAAAAAACCTATCAGGCTAAATCCCACCACAAAAGATGTTGGAGAACATAGTTGTTAAAAGGGGTTAGTCTACAAGAGGTTTGAGAAACTTCAAAGAAATGAGCTCCAGTTGTTCTTAGAGGGTACCACCCAGATGAATTTGCCTATATGGGCCATAACAACTGTGGAGCTCCAAAGTGGTAAACAGGCCAATACATCTCAGAGCTCTATGGGCCTGAAGGATTCCTGAAGGTGAGGCAGAAGTACTTACCATGGAGGAACAAGTCATGTTTTTAGCGGCCTACACTAGAGAATCCTACAGCTCATAGTTGGGAAGTAGGTCTTATGAATTGGACAACAACTCTGTGTCCAGTTCCCCAAAACAGAGTTCCCATCCATACTATGCCAAACAAATTCTTAAGACCTCTTCCCAGGCCAGTGCTTAATTGGGTCATCTTCTAATCTGATCAAGAAGGAAAAAGACCAATCTTCCTGCCATCAATAAGTGTGACAGTAAATTGCTTAGAGGTTTGGCTTCATTGGTCAGGGGAGATTGTTGGACCAAAAAACCAATGAGCCAGATCAGAAAACCTCTAAGTCCCAAGACAATCACAACAACTGCTGAAAGCTTCATCAGCAGTTTGACAAAGACTGAAGACTTCAACAGCTAAAGATCAAAGATCTGAAGAACAATAGCTGAAGATCCCAAGTACTGAAGTCAAGTTTTGAAGATCAAAGCTGAAGTACTGAAGAATGAAGATCAACAACTGATGCACAAAGTCTGAAGACAAAGACTGAGACATCAGCTGATGATAACTACTGAAGTCATCAGTGATGAAACATCTGAAGATCAAAGTCTGAAGACCAAGTGCTGAAGCTTTAGAGTTTGTCACAACAGCTGAAGAAGTTGTCTTCAGTTGTTGTGATGGTTTTTCTCTCTTTCAGTAGTTTGTACTTTCTCTTTTCATTAGTTTGTACAACAGCTGAAGATTTTTTTCTTCAGCTTATAGTTCCGTAGTTTGTAAAACGACTGAAGAGTTTGTTCTTCCATCGTTGTAGTTATCAGTAGTTTCTTTTCATTTTTGTAATAGTTTGACACTTAGCTTTTGTAAGAAGATGTCAGCTGTTGTGACATCTTCAGTAGTTTAGTTCGTTATGAGCAGTTTGTTAATAACGGTTTGATGTCCCTATCAAGTGACATCAGTTGATGTCATTCTGCCAATAAAAGGTAGATGACTAATTGTAATCCTAGCCGAAATATGTGATTCAATAGAAAACACCTTTTTGCAGAATTGTTCTCTCTCTCTATAATTTACTGTTACATGCAAATCATTTGTGTTCTTGCTTTTGTTAATTCTAGTGCTAATCCGTTGCGAATACAACCTAATTATCAAACTAGAGGCTGAGATCCTTTCAACTACTCAGCTCTTTGGGATGGCATTCTCCTTTTGATAATGCTGCAACGCATTGTGTTGCGTGCAAGTGTTCCTTGAGGATCCGATAAACAGGATTACTTAAGGAATCTTCTTTATGATGAAATTTTAAAGTTTCTATGCTAGAGGTCACTGTATATGACCCTATGATTGTTGAGGATTCAAATAAAAGAGATCATATGCTTCCGTAACAATCATAGTAAAGTTAGGCAATGTAAAGAAAGCTTGTATTTTGTATTCGAGTCAACAATGTAATGCATTGTAAAAGCTTTTATGACAAAATGAGAATGTACTTTTACTAATTCTGCTGCGTTACTTTACTTAGTATATGTAAATTATATGTTGAAGTGCGACGAATGAACAACTATGAGGCGCCCGGGAACGGGGGGCCTTACAAGTTGGTATCAGAGCCAAAGTTTTAAGTGAAACGGGTAAATTTTCAAAATAGTTGCGTGCTATCAGGTATTTTCTTAAAGTTAACCAGTATTACGTGCGCATGTTATATGATGTATGTGTTACTGTAGAATTAGATACTAACGTAGTAAGGACACGTAATGCTCGGGGTACGAAGAGTAAAGTAAGTGGCTAATCACAACCGGCCACTGTAATTAGGGACTTACTGTACTTGACATAAACTGAGCTATTCCCTTGAATGACAATGTTGGGTTTGAATCTTTCAGTGTGTGATAGAGAATGGCTGGTGGTAGATCTTTCAAAGCTTCCCGGGTTGGAGGTGGTGGCGGACGTGGTGCTGAACCACGAGCCACAAGGGGAAGGCCTAGGGTGGAGAGAGTGGTTCATGAGGAAAACGAGACCCCTCATTAGGAGGGAGTAGACGAGAGCGCCAACTTGAGGGCCTCGGTAAGAGCAGTGGTTGAAGAGGTGCATCAGGTCATGCAGATGATTTTACTGTCTATGGTGACGAAAGTGATTAAGGCTGTCAGGGAAGGTGAAAGAAAAGAGAGAAACAAGTCCCGGGGACAGGAGCAATCAGGGCGGAAACGGTTCTTTCGAGTGATGAGAGGAAGAGGAAGAGGAGGAGGTGCCGGTGCATGAAATAGCACGAGGCTGTAATTATGGGGCATTTATAAGATGCAAGCCCCCTACTTTTGACGGTAATGGTACCGCTGCTGCTGCTCATCAATGGGTGAGAGAATGGAGGGTGTCCTCGATATCTGTGAATGCCGGGAGGACCAAATGGTGAAGTTCGCTACCCACTCTTTCACGGATTCGGCTTTATGCTGGTGGGATAACGTGGTCCAAGCCGAGGTAGCAGGTCCATTGGGAAGATGAAGTGTTTTGAATTGAAGAGGTTGGTGATCGAGGAGTTCTGTCCTCATCAGGAAATGGATAAAGTTGAGAGAGAGTTCCTGCAGGCTGGAGGCGGAGACGATGACCCACCAACAGTACACCATGAAATTCAACGAAATGGCACGTCTGGTGCCGGACCAGGTGACACCCTGTCGTGAAAGATCAAGAGGTATATCCAGGTCTTACCGGCGGATATCCGCAGGCATATGATCGCAGCCCGACCAACTACCTTTAGGTCGACGGTGGACCTGGCTGGGAGATTGTATAATGAAAGGGCGGTGATGGTGGTGACTGATGGTAATAGAAGGGTGGTGACAGGAATTGGAACGGGAAGAGGTTCGGTCGGGGTGATGCTTCGACGAGCAACAAGAAGGCCCGGGTGGACGATCGTCGTGTGGTCACACCGGGTACGGGACTGAGGAGGTGTGGTAAATGTGGAAGGAGCATGGTAGGGAATGCCGACTGGGCTGAATGTTTGTTTTAGGTGTGGAAAGTCTGGTCATATGGCTAGAGAGTGTAGAGCATGAGGTGCTTCAATTGTGGGGAAAGTGGCCATATGAATAAAGATTGCAAGAAGCCGAGGTCTGAGAGTCCGGCATGAAGAAGACGGGGAACGAGGGATCGAAGGCAAGCGCCAGGGTATTCACAATGACGCAGGAAGAGGCTAGGACGGACCCTGTGATGTTGTGTCCGGAACCAAACTTTAGCCTCTGTATTATTTGATTCGGGTGCCAGCAGGAGTTTTATTTCTACTGCATTCTGTGCCAAATTCCATGTTAGTAGTAGGCGCGTTGACGTATCGTTTGATGTAGAGACTGCTATAGGTAAATCTACCCGGATTTCCGAAGTGATAGAGGGTTGTGATGTGGAATTGGAGGGCCACAAATTTCCGGTTAGACCATTTGCGATGACTTTGGGTGTTTCGATTTGGTGTGGAATGGATTGGTTGGCGGACTTTGAGGCGACATGGTGGTCGCAAGAAGATGATTCATTGATAGCGTCCGACGGTAGTTCAGTGACGGTTTATGGCGATCGGGTTACTACGATTCCGAAAGTGATCTCAATGGCGGTGGTGGGAAGTGTGATAGGCGTGGATGTAGCGCCTGCTTATGTTATGTGAAGGATGTGGAAACGCCAACACCACAACTGTCTGACGTTCCGGTTGTGTGTGATGTCCTTAGTCCTCCTTAGGTACTTCAGAATGTTCTTGACTGCCATCCAATGACTATCACCAGGATTTGCTAGTATCTACTTGTCATGCTTAAAGCACATGACACGTCTGGTCTAGTGCATATCATTGCATACATGATGGATCCTATAGCAGATGAATATGGGATTGCCTTCATTCTATTCTACTCCTCCTTTGAGCTTGGACACTGAGTCGTACTTAACATTGTCCCTCTTTGAATAGGTACAATACCTTTCTTAGAGTTTTCCATCTTGAACCTTTTCAAGATTTTGTCAATGTATGCACTTTGATTCAAACCAATCAGCCGCCTTGATCTATCCCTATAGATCTTTATTCCCAGAATATAGGCGGCCTCACCAAGATCATTGATGGAAAAACAACTTCCAAGCAGGTTTTTACACCTTCCATGGTTGGAATGTCATTTCCAAATAGTAGTATGTCATCAACATACAATACTAGGAAGGTTATTGTGCTCCACTAGCCTTCTTATACACGCAAGCCTCATCAGCATTTTTGATGAAGCCAAATTTCTTTACTTCATCATCAAAATGGTGATTCCAGCTTCTTGACGCTTGTTTCAATCCATAGATTTCTTTAACTTGCATACTTTATTAGGATGTTTTGGATCGACAAAACCTTCAGGCTGAACCATATAGACATCTTCCTCAAGATATCCATTTAGGAAAGTGGTTTTGACATCCATTTGCCGAATCTCATAATCATAATGAGCAGCTATGGCAAACATATCCTTATAGACTTTAGCATCACAACAGGTGAGAAAGTTTCATCATAATCAACCGCTTGAGTCTGAGTGAAACCCTTTGCTACAAGTCTAGCTTTATAAGTATCCAAGTTTCCATGCATATCAGTTTCTTCTTGAAAACCACTTACTTCCAACTACTTTGGAATTAAGTGGTGCTACAACAAGTTCTCAAACTTGATTGTCATACATGGATTGCATCTCAACGTTCATGGCTTCAAGCCATTTGCCACAATCTAAATTGGACACTACATCATGATATGTGGTTGGTTCATCTGAATCTACCACATAGCATCCATCTATGAAAAATCCGTATCTTTCTGGTGGATTACTAGTTCTACCACTTCTATGAACGTTTGTGTGTATTGATAAACCGCTTGATCATCCTCAACATCCTCATGTTGACTGCTAGTTATAACCAAACGTGCATCGGTGGGCTGTGGTTCTTGATCCTCCTCAAGATCCACTGTTCTACTGCTAGTTCCTTCCATAAGGAACTTTGTTTCTAAAAACTCACCCTTTCTGGCAACAAAACCTTTTGTTCCAGTGGATCATAGAAATAATATCCCATAGAATCTCTAGGATATCCAATAAAGATACACTTAGTGGATCGGACTTCCAATTTGTTTGGGTTGGGAGTCTTAACATAAGCCTCACAACCCCAGACCTTAAGTATGATAGGGATGGAATCTTCCATGCCATATCTCAAAAGGTGTCTTTTCCACCTTTTTGGTTGGGGCCATATTCAGAATACGGGCCGCGGAGAGCAAAGCGAAACCCCAAAATGATGGAGGCAATGTGCTTCTAGCCATCATAGATCGAACCATATCCAATAAGGTTCGATTCCTCCTCTCAGACACACCATTATGTTGTGGTGTTCTAGGTGGAGTGACTTGTGAGACAATCCCATAACTCCTAAGATGATCTTGAAAAACATCACTGAGGTATTCACCACCTCTATCGGTGCAGAGAACTTTAATTGATTTGTTGAGTTGATTTTCTACTTCATTCTTAAAGATTTTGAACATTTCAAAAGCTTTATCTTTGTGTCTTAATAAGTACACATACCCATAGCGACTATAATCATCGGTAAGGTAATGAAGTATCTCTCACCATTCCTAGTCATTCGCTTAAAAGGACCACACATCCGAATGTATGATACCTATAAATTTTTTGCCCTTTCGTTAGTTCCACTAAAGGGTGCCTTAGTCATTTTTCCTTGTAAACAAGATTCACATACATCAAATGAATCACATTCATTTGTTTTTAAAAGACCATTCTTTTGAATTGTTTGTATACGTTTCTTGTTTATATGACCAAGACGACATGCCAAAGGTAGGTATCACTCAAATCTAATTTGAGCCTTTTGGTGGTTGATTGGTATATTAAGCTATCATAGTTGCGTTTTCATGAACCAATTCATAAATACCATTACAAGGTATAGCCTTAAAATAAAATACATGATTTAAAGAAACATGAATATCATTGTCAACAAACTTGAAATCATAATCATAATCTAAACGGGAAACAGAAATAATGTTCCTAGTCCAACTAGGAGCATATAATACATTGTTTAAAATAACTTCCAAACCACTTGGAAGCTTCAAAATGTAGTCTCCTTGGGCTTCCACGTGAACCTTCGCACCATTGCCCATGAAGAGACTTATTTCCCCTTTTTGCATAATGCTCATTTCTTTTGAACCCCTGCAACAAATTGCAAATATGAGTTCCACATCCGGTATCTAATACCCATCTGTTAGAAGAAATAACATTTAGCTCAACATGTATCATGTAAATTATACCTGAGGTTTGCCCCGCATCCCTCTTTTCTCTCAACTCTTGAGATAGACTGGACAATTTCTCATCCATGCCCTATCTCACCACATTTGAAGCATGGGTCGTTGACAACAACCTTTTGCTTCTTCTCCTCGGGCTTCGGAGGTGCGCCCTAACAACCATCTTCCCTTCCCTCAACGTGCCCTTTCCTTTGGCAACAGTTGCCTTAGGAGGGGGTATAGACCTTCTCCTTCTCCCACTTCATTAATGGTGAGAACGGGTAAAACCCTTTTATCCATCCCTCCTCGGCTGATTTGAACATCGAATGAAGTTCATTTATGCTCTTGTCCCATCCGTTCATGTTGTAATTCATGACGAACACCTCAAACTTTTTAGTTAGGCCATTAAGGATCAAATACGTGGCCAACTCCTTTAAGACTGGACAGTTTAGCCTTTCAAGGCGGTCGACGTGGCTTTTCATCTTAAGAACATAAGATGAAACTGATTGGGATTCGTCCATCCGACATGCATGAAGCACTCGAACCGTTTCGTAGCGCTCCGCTCTAGCTTGTTGCTGGAACGTTTCCCGCAACTGAGTGATCATGTCATAAGCTCCATGAAGCTCATACTCCCTTTGGAGTTCGGGTGTCATACTTGCTAACATTAGGCAAGAGACTTGGATGGAGTCTTCCACATATCTAACCCAATCATTATAGGCTTCCACATCTCCTCGTTAGGTTCATCGGGGATGGGATCATCAAGGATGTAGGCCCGTTTTTCTTGCTTGAGAACGATTCTCAAGTTGCGGTAACAATCCATGAAATTGTTAGGTGTTAGACGATCCCTTTGAAGGATCGCCCTTAGGGATTGGTTGTTTTGGTTTGGTACATCGTTATTAGCGTTGTTGTTGTCGGCCATCTACAAGATTTTACAAAGTTCCATTAGTAATCATTGATATAATTATATTTCATTTATCAATACCCCTTATGTCTCATAGACCATTAATAAATAAAATTTTAGAATCCAACGTATATTCAAATATTGTTTAGGTAACCTTTATCCCATTATTAAATAAACAAGGTAGTCATAAATGACAATTGCAACCTATTGCAACTTCTAGTGGTATGGGATCGTTTAAACATCTTATGTTTATAACGGCATGTTTATTTCATCAACACCTTTTGTAAACATATTTTAGGTGATCCATTCAATATATTTTACAAATCAAGTCGTCCTATTACACACACGTGTGAGTTTACTACATAAGTGGTTAGGTGCCCTTTATCCCACAAACATGGTATTCTCACCTCAACTTACAAGTTCCCTCAAAGTGGTTAGGTGACCTTTATCCCACTAAGAGTTTGCAAGTAACCTAAGTGTTGTGTAAAAGGATGGTGTTTAACTCGTTTTCAAAAGGGATTTACAATTTCACAATTCTTGTTCAGAAAAGTCTATGTACCATATGATTGTATGCATTCAACCATATGGTACCCTATTGGTTCTTTTAAATAAAACCATTTTATTTTTCAAACCATTAACTCCTTTTATAGAACCATTCTATTTATGCTTAATGATTTGAGAACCAATTTCTTGTTATAGCTTGTTTTTTTGACGGTTTGTTAATCACATCCAAATATTCAAAACAAACATCATCATAAGCATTCAACCAAGCATAAACAAAACATTCACATATGCATAACAAAGCATACAAAGTTGAGCACACTTGTTTAGCCAAAACAAGTGTGTCAAAAGGTCTTGTCCTAAGGGTTAAGAACATGACACAAGGTTGACAAAAGGTCTCCCACTTGAATCCACATCTTCAAGCATCCTCTTTGTCCATCTTTTCTTCAAGTCTTGATCTTGAGCATCCTAAAGAAAAACCTAACTAATCAAGGAAACTACTAATCATTTATATAGATTACAAGTAAAAAACACCAGACTTGAAAAAAAAATTAATAGCATTCACAAAAACAAGGCTATCATGAAACCAAAAAAATACCAAACATTTCCATGCAACAACATGCCAAATTTAGTTCCATGACAGAAACCCCAATTAATCACACTTCCACAACCACAACAAATATTTGTTTGTCCAAACAATCAACACATTTACATTTTTAATAAAAACTGCATAAAGTAACATCTTTAAAATCAAAAGGGGATGACCATAACAGCCTTCCACTCAGTAACGTGCAACACCATAATGAACTGTAATGCATATGTATAAGTGGCTCTTGATGCCATTGAATGGGTTTTAACATGTTTATCAAAGCTCATATAACCTTGATATGAAAACGCAGCGGATTTTATGTTTTAAACATGTTAATAAGATGGTTATTAAACCCATTTAATAAAGAACCCCAAGCCATGGATCATTATACAAATGCATACAATAAAAGAACACAAGATAGTTAAGAATATACAACCTTTGTAGCTTCCTAAAACCGAACTTGGGAGGTGGGAAAGATGAGTTTTGTGGCTGAGTCTTCAAGCTAGAAAACCTCAAGAGGTGATACCCCAAGCTTGCAAAAACACCCTCCTTGCTAGGACTTGCAACACCAACTTGAAAGCCCTCTTGAATGTCGAATTTTCCAGCCAAGAAGAACTAGTTTCATGGCTGAAAACTTGTATTTTTCAGCTCTAGAACTCGAGTTCTAGAGAGAAATTAGAGAGAATTCAAAAGCTTTTGTGTGTGAGAGAGAATGATGTATTGGAAGAAGAGAGTTGTAGTTTCAATGTTGCATGCAACAACCACTAATCAAATGAACTTAAAGCCACATGGGGCGGCCGAGATTCGGACCCACTAATTGGGTTTCCCTCTTATTTGATTAATTTTATAAAACTTACTCTTGCACTCCAACTTTTATAAAATTAAAACGCTTCTAATTTTATAAAATGTAATACACTTTTGTTTGATATTATTTAACTAACTTAAATAATAAAACAACCAATTCCCATGAACAAATTATCCATATAATCTTGTTCATTTGCAAAAGCAATGATTTAGAAAACCCGGTTTCTATATTGGTGCTAAATATTTATTTGTGTGATCTTATCCACGAATAAATATTTATCGGTGTTTGTTTGGCTTGTTATTAGGTATGACCCGACTTGGATCATATCACACTAGCCACATCAATTTAATATGTATCTTGGGCAGATCAATTCCTTCACCATGCACACGACAGGAGCAGCTCTCTTCTTAATGACTACTCTCAAGGAAAGATGGGATTTGTTTCCTTTGGCAATGATGCAAAGGGTTACATCATCGGAAAAGGCTTTGTCTCCAATGGGGAAATAAGGTTTGATGATGTCAACCATGTGGAGAATCTCAAGTACAATCTCTTGAGTGTCAGTCAAATGTGTGATAAAGGCCATGTTGCCCTTTTCACAAGCCAGAACTGTCGGATTCTGTCATCCAAAGTTCTGAGTTTGATTGACAAGGTGTTGGATGAATATACTCTCCTGAAGGCCAATAGGACAGGAAGAGTATATGCCTTAGATCTTTCCAAGAAAATTGATCTAAAAGGCCATCCTTGCCTATTCTCCAAGGCCTCTCCTCAAGAATCTACTTTATGGCATAGAAGACTGGGGCATGTTAATCTCAAAAACATGAATGAGCTGATAAGCCATGGATTAGTAAGAGGGTTGCCTTTGAAGGAGTTCAAATGTGAAGAAAACTGCACTGCTTGTTTAAAAGGAAAACAGCACAACGTTTCATTCCCTCCAATAGAAGAGCCTAAGTCCACTGCCTGCTTGCAACTATTGCACATGGATCTCTTTGGTCCTGTCAGGGTAATGAGTATGGCAAAGAAGAAATACTGTCTAGTAATTGTGGATGATTACTCCAGATATGTATGGACTTTCTTCTTGTACTCCAAAGATGAAGCTACAAAAGCTATAATGAACTTTGTGTTATATGTGGAGAAGCAGTATTCCCTTCCATTCAAGTGTGTGAGAAGTGACAATGGCACAGAGTTTAGGAATCACACACTTGATGACTTTTATTTGTCAAAGGGAATCAAAAGGCAGTTCAGCATTCCCTGAACTCCTGAACAAAATGGAGTGGTGGAGAGAAAGAACAGGACTCTCATTGAAGCTGCAAGGTCAATGCTGGCTGACTCAGGATTGCCATTGACCTTTTGGGCTGAAGCTGTTAATACAACTTGCTATGTACAGAATAGAGTATTAGTGAATCAGAGGTTGATGAAGACTCCTTATGAAGTACTTCATCATTTGGCTCCTTTGATTTCCTTCTTCAGAGCCTTTGGGTGTCCTTGCTTCATTCTCAACACAAGAGATCCACTCCAGAAGTTTGCATCAAAGGTGGATGCAGGGTATTTTGTTGGTTATTCATCAACTTGCAAGGCATACAGAGTTTTTGTAGGATTCTGTGTGCCCAAGACACTTAGAATATTGATGTGGTTAGTACGTTATGATCCAAGTCGGGTTATACCCAATAACAAGCTTAGCAAACACCAATTAATATTTAATTGATGATATGATCATGCAATTAAATGTTTACACCAATTTAGAAAATGGGTTTTCTAAATAAGTTGCATATTGATGGAACAACTTATTAGAATATTTTGTTCAATAATGTTATTTGAAGTATTATTTAAATTTGTTAGATAATATCAAATAATAGATGGAGTGTATAAGTTACAATTAAAGGGTTAATTGTACAACTTATTACTAGACTAGTTTAAAAGGTTTTTGATTAAAATTTGAGAGGGAAAACTCTCTTTATTTAGTCAAAGAGGCCGCCCCCTTTGGCCATGGTTGGTCATGCTTTTAGTCTTGAGAAGCAACAACAATAACTGGCAAAAAGGTTTTTGATTAAAATTTGAGAGGGAAAACACACATACTTTAAATTTAGTCTCTCAGAGGCCGCCCCCTTTGGCCAATGGTTGGTCATGCTTTTAGTCTTGAGAAGCAACAACAATAACTGGCAAGACTCTCCATCAAAAAAAACACACATACATGCAAAATTGAACCAAAATACTCTCTCACTTTCTCTCCTCTTGTTTACGGAAACATCAGCAGAAAAATTTGGAGCTTGATCTTGGTGTTATTCTACCTAACAAGAGTGGTGCTTGCTACAAGGCTTGGGGTATAAGCACTTGAGGACTTCTCCCTTGAAGTCTTGGTCGATTTTGGGAGCATCTTCACCCTTTCTTGGTCGGGTTTTAAGCTGCAGAAAGGTAGCAAATCACAGCCTCATATGGCTGTGATTTTATGTACATTTGTGTATTGTTCATAGCTTGTTTCATTCACATATATGATCCTTTTGTTTGGGTTAGTTTTTCCATCTTAAATGGTCACTAAAGAACATTATTTTCAGCTTATAAAATGAGTTTTATTAAGTTGTAACTCCGCTGCGTTTTTCAGAAAGTTTAAGTGGTTAAACTTGATTTTATGTTCTAACAAACCCGTCAATGGCATCAAGAGCCGGTTATATGGATGACTTGCTTGTTTTGTCCTTTAAAATTGGTTTTAAAGGATGATAATAAACTAGTTATAGGCTGATTTTGGGCTGTTATAGTTTGTTTGAATGATTCCCCAAACATTCAAGGTCATATCACACATGCTAGTGATTAGACCTTGAAAGAAACATATTATGAAATGTTGATTGTTTGGACAATATTAAAACCAAAAATTTCAGTTTATGTTGGCTGAAATTTGGTGGTTTTAAAAGGGGTTTCATTATATGTTTTGATGATATGATCATTGGATGATAGGGTGCATAACCTAGCCATTGACCTTGTGATGTTTGGATGCTTGTGTTGGTTGTACAAGGCTTGGGGTATAAGCACTTGAGGACTTTGGAGCTTGATCTTGGTGTTATTCTACCTCTTTCTCTCCTCTTGTTTACGGAAACATCAGCAGAAAAATAGGGTCTTTGGAGCTTGATCTTGGTGTTATTCTACCTAACAAGAGTGGTGCTTGCTACAAGGCTTGGGGTATAAGCACTTGAGGACTTCTCCCTTGAAGTCTTGGTCGATTTTGGGAGCATCTTCACCCTTTCTTGGTCGATTTTGGGAGCATCTTCACCCTTTCTTGGTCGGGTTTTAAGCTGCAGAAAGGTAGCAAATCACAGCCTCATATGGCTGTGATTTTATGTACATTTGTGTATTGTTCATAGCTTGTTTCATTCACATATATGATCCTTTTGTTTGGGTTTGTTTTTCCATCTTAAATGGTCACTAAAGAACATTATTTTCAGCTTATAAAATGAGTTTTATTAAGTTGTAACTCCGCTGCGTTTTTCAGAAAGTTTAAGTGGTTAAACTTGATTTTATGTTCTAACAAACCCGTCAACGGCATCAAGAGCCGGTTATGTGGATGACTTGCTTGTTTTGTCCTTTAAAATTGGTTTTAAAGGATGATAATAAACTAGTTATAGGCTGATTTTGGGCTGTTATAGTTTGTTTGAATGATTCCCCAAACATTCAAGGTCATATCACACATGCTAGTGATTAGACCTTGAAAGAAACATATTATAAAATGTTGATTGTTTGGACAATATTTAAAACCAAAAATTTCAGTTTATGTTGGCTGAAATTTGGTGGTTTTAAAAGGGGTTTCATTATATGTTTGTTGATATGATCATTGGATGATAGTGTGCATAACCTAGCCATTGACCTTGTGATGTTTGGATGCTTGTGTTGGTTGTATTCATTCATTCAATTGGGTTGTATTATTGTTGTTTGTGCTTTGTTTCAAATGTAATTTATTTATTATTGGGTTGTAATAAATAGATTAGGTGTATTTTCATTTTACTAGATATCTTGTATTAGGACTTTATATCTTGTAATATGAAGACATACACATTGGAAGCACAAAGGAAGGTCACAAGAGAAACATGGAGCATTTTGGATGCGGTTTCAAGTGGAAGGCTTTTGGAAGCTTTCCATGTGATTGTTTGTGACCCTTAGGAAAGACCTATGGACCACACTTGTGATGGCAAACAAGTGTGGACCACTTTAGATGCTATGGTTATGCACATATGCTCATTGTGGTTGTTATATTATGCTTGATTGATTATGATTTTATGAATGATTGTATGATATTTGGATATGATGAACAATCTAAATAAAAATGATCTTAACAAGCTAATATAAAATGGTTCTTAGTCATTAAGTGGTAATAAATGGTTATTAAAAGGATTAATGATTTTATAATAAAATGGGTTTTATTAAAAGAACCATAGTGTACCTTGTATTTGAAACCTCTAAACATTTAACATACAAGTTTAACACCATCCTTTTGCACAACACTTAAGTCATTTGGAAACTCTTAATGGGATAAAGGTCACCTAACCATTTTGAGGGAACTTGTGACTTAAGGTGGGAATACCACATTGGTGGGATAAAGGTCACCTAACCACTTATGTTGGTAAACTCACATGTGTGTGCAAGTAGGGTAACTTGATTTGCAAACCATGTTAAATGGATCACCTAAAATATGGTTTCCAAATGGTGTTGATGGGATTAACATGCTGACTTTGCATATGATGTTTAAAGTCGATCCCATACCTCTAGAAGTTGCAAATGGTTGCAATCGTTAATCGTTAACCACCTTATTAATTTAAATCATGGGATAAAGGTCACCTAACCACAATTTAAATGTAATGTTGGGTTCTAGATTTTAATATAAAATTGAACTTAAAAGGCATTAATTATTAAAATTAGCAGTATCGAAAATACTAAAATGGATATTTGTTAAATTTTGTAGATGGCCACCATAATGAGAATCACGATAACTCATCCACGTCAAACCAAAAGGAACGTCTAAATCATAATAACTTTATTGATTGGTATCGAAACTTGAGAATTGTTCTCAAGCAAGAGAGAAGATCATATGTTTTAGATGACCCTATCCCCGATCAACCTAGCGAGGATGATGAGGAGGCCTTTAATGATTGGCTGAAATACACTGAGGACTCCGTCGAAGTGTCTTGTCTCATGCTAGCGAGCATGACTCCGGATCTCCAAAAGGAGTATGAACATCACGGAGCTTACGACATGATAACCAAGCTGAAGGAAACGTTCCAACAGCAAGCAAGGGTTGAGCGCTTCGAAACGGTTCGAGCACTCCATGCATGTCGTATGGACGACAACCAATCTGTTTCATCTTATGTACTTAAGATGAAAAGTCATATTGACCGCCTCGAGAGGATAAATTGTCCCGTCTCGAAGGAGTTGGCCACGGATTTGATCCTAAATGGCCTAACCAAGAAGTTCGAGACATTCGTGTTGAACTACAACATGAATGCATGGGACAAAAGCATTGGTGAGCTTCCTCAATGCTCAAAACGGCCGAGGCGGCCGTGGGTAAAAGGGTTTTACCCGTTCTCACCATCAATGAAGGTGGGAACAACAAGAGGCCTCATCCCGCACCCAAGGCAAAGGTTGCCAAGGGTAAGGGACCCGTTTGGGGAAAGGGGAAAGGGTGGTAAGGGTACCACCCAAACCACAAGAGAAGAAGCAAAAGGTTGCTACTAATGACCCATGCTTCAAGTGTGGGGAGATAGGACATTGGGCAAGGAATTGTCCTGTCCATCTCCAAGAGTTGAAAGCCAAGAGGGATGCCGGGCAGACCTTAGGTAGAATATACATGATTCATATTGATCTTAATGTTACATCTTCTAACACATGGGTATTGGATACCGGATGTGGAACTCACATTTGCAATTTGTTGCAGGGGTTCACAAGAAGTAGGGACTTCAAACAAGGGGATGTTAGCCTCTTCATGGGTAATGGAACTAAAGTCTTAGTAGAAGCTCGTGGGGACTACATCCTAAGACTTCCAGGTGGATTGGAAGTTATTTTGAAGAATGTTTTGTATGCTCCTAGTTTGACTAGGAACATTATTTCTGTATCCCAATTAAGACATTATGATTATGTATTATCCTTTATTGAAAATGATATTCATGTTTCTTTAAATGGTATGTTCTATTTTAATGCTATTCCCATTAATGGTATTTATGAATTGGTTCATGAAAATACTTTAAATAGTTCATTGTACCAAACTAACACCAAGAAACTCAAGTTGGACTTGAGTGATACCTATCTTTGGCGTTGTCGTCTTGGTCATATAAACAAGAAACGTTTACAAACACTTCAAAAGAATGGTCTTTTACAAACAAATGAATGTGATTCATTTGATGTTTGTGAATCTTGTTTACAAGGTAAGATGACTAAGGCACCCTTTAATGGAACTACCGAAAGGGCAAAAGATTTATTAGGAATCATACATTCGGATGTATGTGGCCCTTTTAAGCCAATGACTAGGAATGGTGAAAGATACTTCATTACCTTTACCGACGACTATAGTCGCTATGGGTATGTGTACTTATTAAGGCACAAAGATGAAGCTTTTGAAATGTTCAAAATCTTCAAGAATGAAGTAGAAAATCAACTCAATAAGTCAATTAAAATTCTCCGTACCGATAGAGGAGGTGAATAGCTAAGTGATGTTTTCAAGATCATCTTAGGAGCTGTGGGATTGTCTCACAACTCACTCCACCTGGAACACCACAACATAATGGTGTGTCTGAGAGGAGGAATCGGACCTTATTGGATATGGTCCGATTTATGATGGCTAGAAGCACATTACCTCTATCATTTTGGGGTTTCGCTTTGCTCTCCGTGGCCAGTATTCTAAATATGGCCCCAACCAAAAAGGTGGAAAGGACACCTTTTGAGATATGGCATGGAAGAGTTCCATCCCTATCATACTTAAGAGTTTGGGGATGTGAGGCTTATGTTAAGACTCCCACCCCAAACAAATTGGAAGTCCGATCCACCAAGTGTATCTTTGTTGGATATCCTAGAGATTCTATGGATATTATTTCTATGATCCACTGGAACAAAAGGTATTTGTTGCCAGAAAGGGTGAGTTCTTAGAAGCAAAGTTCCTTATGGAAGGAGCTGGAAGTAGAACAGTGGATCTTGAAGAGGATCAAGAACCACAACCCGATGCACGTTTGGTTGAAACTAGCACTCAACATGAGGATGTTGAGAATGATCAAGGGGTTGATCAATACACACAAGACGTTCGCAGAAGTGGTAGAACTAGTAATCCACCTGAAAGATATGGATTTTTCATGAATGGATGCTATGTGGTAGATTCAGATGAACCGACCACATACCATAATGCAATGTCCAATTCGGATTGTGACAAATGGCTAGAAGCCATGAACGTTGAGATGCAATCCATGTATGACAACCAAGTTTGGGAACTTGTTGTACCACCTCTTAATTCCTAGGTAGTTGGAAGTAAGTGGGGTTTCAAGAAGAAAACCGATATGCATGGAAACTTGGATACTTATAAAGCTAGACTTGTAGCAAAGGGTTTCACTCAAAGTCAAGGGGTTGATTATGATGAAATCTTCTCACCTGTTGCGATGCTAAAGTCTATAAGGATATTGTTTGCCATAGTGCTCATTATGATTATGAGATTTGGCAAATGGATGTCAAAACTGCTTTCCTAAATGGATATCTTGAGGAAGATGTCTATATGGTTCAGCCTGAAGGTTTTGTCGATCCAAAACATCCTAATAAAGTGTGCAAGTTAAAGAAATCAATCTATGGATTGAAACAAGCATCTAGAAGCTGGAATCACCGTTTTGATGAAGAAGTAAAGAAATTTGGCTTCATCAAAAACGCTGAAGAGGCTTGTGTGTATAAGAAGGCTAGTGGGAGCACAATAACTTTCCTAGTATTGTATGTTGATGACATACTACTATTTGGAAATGACATTCCAACCTTGGAAGGTGTAAAAACCTGGCTTGGAAGTTGTTTTTCCATTAAGGATCTTGGTGAAGCCGCCTATATTCTAGGAATAAAGATCTATAGGGATAGATCAAGGCGGTTGATTGGTTTGAATCAAAGTGCATACATTGATAAGATCTTGAAAAGGTTCAAGATGGAAAACTCTAAGAAAGGTACCGTACCTATTCAAAGAGGAACGATATTGAGTACGACTCAGTGTCCAAGCTCAAAGGATGAGCAAGATAAAATGAAGGCAGTCCCATACGCATCTGCTAATGGATCCATCATGTACGCGATGATATGCACTCGACCGGACGTGTCATACGCTTTAAGCATGACAAGCCGATACCAGCAAAATCCTGGAGACAGTCATTGGATGGTTGTTAAGAACATACTTAAGTACCTAAGGAGGACAAAAGATATGTTCCTAATCTATGGATCTGGTGACGAGGAACTCGTTGTAAAAGGTTACATGGATGCGAGCTTCCAAACCGATCGTGATGATTCTCGGTCACAATCGGGATACATCTTCATTCTGAATGGAGGAGCGGTCTCTTGGAAGAGCTCCAAGCAGGATGTGGTGGCTCTATCAACTACAGAATCAGAATGCGTCGCCGCCTCATTGGCAGCTCAAGAAGCTGCATGGTTGAAGAAATTCATTGCCGATCTAGGGGTGTCCCTTCCATTCAGGACCCCCTAGAGATCTTTTGTGATAGCGAGGGTGCGATTGCTCAAATCAAGGAACCCGTGCTCATCAAAGACTAGGCACATTGAGCGGAGATTCAACTACATAGGAGATGAAGTTGAAAAGGGAAAGATATGTATTCGCAAAGTTCACACGGATCAAAACATTGTGGATCCTCTCACGAAGCTCCATGAAAAGGCAAAGCATGAAGGTCAATCTTGTGCCATGGGACTTTGATATTCTAGTGATTGGATTTGATCTGTATATTTTTTATTTGGATATGTGGAACTCTTTATTATTTGAATAAGATTATTTGGTTATAATGTTTCAATTAATGTTCCAATTTAGCATGTTTAATCCATGAGTAAATTGTTTACTCTAAATGTCCGTAGTCGTTCAAACTTATGGGAACAAGTGTGAGGGTAAGACTACTATGAACTTGGATTGGTTGATATTCATAAGGATGAATATAGAGCAATGGGTTGCTACCAAGGTTCATAGATATTTGTGGGATACAAATATTGGACTAACCCGCATCTCAAATTTTACTACATGGAATCTTATTGACTGATCATAAGTAACTGATCATAAGTAAATTTGAGTAAGGCGAATATCATTTGATATCCTCCGACCTGAGATACATATTAGGTTTTGATATTCACCAAGTATTATACCTTGAGCTAGTTCTTCACTGTCCTGAAATAGTGGACAGTACATAAGGGTATGTTCAGGTATAACACGAGGTGTTTGTGAGAAACGTATGTAGTCAAGATGGAATTTGTTCCTCTTATTCGTTGAGAGTTAGATGTCTAAGGCCTGATTAAGTTAAATCAACAAGGAATGATCATTCTGTGTCCTTGGATTTAACATGATATCTGTAACAAAAGGATAGATGATTAATTCACCTAAATCATTTCAAGTGGGGTACTTGAAAGGGATGATGTTATTGAATGGCTATAAGTCATGCGTATTAAGGGTAGTAAACCGTTGTTAGGCGGTATTTACTGCTTGCATCAATCTTCAATGAATCTTGGGCAAGTGGGAGATTGTAGGATTCTGTGTGCCCAAGACACTTAGAATATTGATGTGGTTAGTACGTTATGATCCAAGTCGGGTTATACCCAATAACAAGCTTAGCAAACACCAATTAATATTTAATTGATGATATGATCATGCAATTAAATGTTTACACCAATTTAGAAAATGGGTTTTCTAAATAAGTTGCATATGTGATGGAACAACTTATTAGAATATTTTGTTCAATAATGTTATTTGAATTATTATTTAAATTTGTTAGATAATATCAAATAATAGATGGAGTGTATAAGATATACAATTAAAGGGTTAATTGTACAACTTATTACTAGACTAGTTTAAAAGGTTTTTGATTAAAATTTGAGAGGGAAAACTCTCTTTATTTAGTCAAAGAGGCCGCCCCCTTTGGCCAATGGTTGGTCATGCTTTTAGTCTTGAGAAGCAACAACAATAACTAGCAAGACTCTCCATCAAAAGAAACACACATACATGCAAAATTGAACCAAAATACTCTCTCTTTCTCTCCTCTTGTTTACGGAAACATCAGCAGAAAAATAGGGTTTTTGGAGCTTCAACTTGGTGTTATTCTACCTAACAAGAGTGGTGCTTGCTACAAGGCTTGGGGTATAAGCACTTGAGGACTTCTCCCTTGAAGTCTTGGTCGATTTTGGGAGCATCTTCACCCTTTCATGGTCGGGTTTTAAGCTGCAAAAAGCTAGCAAATCACAGCCTCATATGGCTGTGATTTTATATACATTTGTGTATTGTTCATAGCTTGTTTCATTCACATATATGATCCTTTTGTTTGGGTTTGTTTTTCCATCTTAAATGGTCACTAAAGAACATTATTTTCAGCTTATAAAATGGGTTTTATTAAGTTGTAACTCCGCTGCGTTTTTCAGAAAGTTTAAGTGGTTAAACTTGACTTTATGTTCTAACAAACCTGTCAGTTTTCAACTGTAGGACAAAGATGGTTGAAGAGACTCTGCATGTGAAGTTCAATGAATCTCCAAAGGACATGATTCCATCAAACCCTGTGGAGTTATTTGATCTGGACATACTGCAATATGTTCCTTACCAACCTCCAGCTGGTGTTCCTGTCAACAGTTCTCCACCTGGTGGTACTGATGATGAAGATGCCAGTACTCACCTTTTCAGGCTTAGTGACAACCTGAATGAGTCAACTAAACCTGATACTCCTGTGGGTTCAGCAGCTCCATCCACAACAAATGCTGATGAGATTTCTGCATGCTCTATTTCATTTGAGCTGCCATCTCCTACATGGTTTCAAGAATCTTCATCACCACCTGTTACTGTTGATGGTCCTACAAACACTTGCACTGATATTATAGTCTATCAAGAGCTAAAGAATCACCCAATGTCTCAGATAATGGGTGATATCAATGCTGGAGTTTCAACCAGGAGTCAATTATCCAACTTCTGCTTCTATGCTCTCTTCATCAGTCAGCAAGAGCCAAAGAACTACCATGTTGCACTCAGAGACAATGGATGGGTTGAAGCAATGCAGCTTGAGCTTCTTCAGTTCAAGAAACAGCAAGTGTAGGAGCTTGTTCCTTTACCCTAAGGGAAGTGTGCAATATGCACTAAATGGGTATTCAGGAACAAAACAGATGAACAGGGCCAAATAGTTAAGAACAAGGCCAGACTGGTTGTCCAGGGGTTTGTACAAGAGGAAGGCATCGATTATGATGAAACCTTCGCCCCTGTAGCCTGACTGGAGGCAATTAGATTGTTCTTAGCTTATGCTGCCTTTCATAGTCTTAAGGTTTATCAAATGGATGTCAAAAGTGCCTTCTTATATGGTAAAATAAAGGAGGAAGTTTATGTGTGTCAACCACCAGGCTTTGAGGACAATAAACATCCTGATTGGGTATATAAGCTTGATAAGGCTCTTTATGGGCTAAAACAAGCTCCTAGAGCCTGGTATGAGACACTATCAACTTTTCTTCTGGAGAATAAGTTCACTAGAGGCACCATTGATAAAACCTTATTCATAAAGACTGTAGGACAGCATAAGCTCCTTGTTCAAATATATGTTGATGACATCATCTTTCCATCCTCTGATCCACAGTTGTGTGATGAATTCACAAAGCTCATGAAGTAAAAGTTTGAAATGAGTGCTATGGGAGAATTACAGTTCTTTCTAGGTTTGCAAATCAAACAAAGGGCTGATGGAATCTTTATTCATCAGTCCATATACACCAAAGAGTTGTTGCATAAGTTTGATTTACAAAACTGTAAGCCCTGTTCTACTCCCATGAGCAGCATCACACAACACAATAGATCAGAAAGGTAAAGGAGTTGTTTAGTTTCTTGGCAGAGTAAGAAACACATCAATTGCTACAACCACTGCTAAAGCTGAGTATATTGCTGCTGTAAGTTGTACATCTCAGGTACTCTGGCTTCAGAACCAACTTTTGGATTATGGCATTACGGAGACTAAGACTCCATTATTAATGGATAGTGCTTCAGCTCTTTGCATTGTTAAAAATCCAGTCCAGCACTCTAGGACCAAACATATTGAGATCAGATATCATTTTATTAGGGATTGCTATGAAAAAGGTCTGATTGATCCAAAGTTTGTGCCTAGTTCTGATGAGCGTGCAGACATCTTTACTAAGCCTTTTGATAGTGCCACATTTCAAAATCTCATACTAAGGCTTGATATGCTGCAGCTAGAATAATTTGACTAATACTGATGTTCTCAGTTCACAAGTAATGATGAGCATTAGTATGCAAAGGTCAAATATAAGTACTGATGAGTAATTTAGTCTTCAGCATTTTCACAACTACTGAAGACTAACATGCTTCAAAGTACTGTACACTATTTGTTGAAAACAACTGATGTAGCTACAACTACTGATGTGGTTATAACTACTGATGAACAATTTTCAAACAAATAAGTACTGAAGAACAAATTTTGTTCACAAGTACTGATGTGTAACCTTACACAAGTACTGAAAGACAAAATTTGTTCACCAACTCTGAAGAATAATTTATCAGCACTTATGAACATCTGATCACAAGAGCTAAGGAATAAAATATTCATAAGAGCTGAAGGGCCAATGAAACATCTGAAAGTCAGCCAAAGAGCTAATGAGTAAATGTGGAGGTCAGAATGAAACAACTGAATTGATGGAAACAGCTGATGAGTAACTTTACTCTTCAGATGATACCTACATCTGCTGTTTCATACCCAAACAACTGAAGGACAAAATCATGTCTTCAGTAGTTTCACAACTACTGATGATTAACACCAAGTCCTCAGTTGTTTACAACAACAGAAGCAAAACCATGTCTTCAGTAGTTCATAACTACTGATGTCAGTAGTTTACAACTATTGAAGGCTAACACCAAGTCTTCAGTTGTTACAACGTCTGAAGATGAAAGCCATGTCTTCATAGTTTATAACTACTCATGACTAACAACAAGTCTTCAGTCGTTTACAACATCTGAATGACAAAACCAAGGTCTCAGTAGTTTCGACTACTGAAGACTAACACCAAGTCCTCAGATGTTACAACCACTGAAGGTTCGAACCACGTCATCAGTAGTTTCAACAACCGATGACTAACACCAAAACCTTCAGTAGTTTTCTTTCAGCCTTTGCCATACCCTATAAATACCCAACCTTCAGAGCTTTTCATTCTCACTTGACCTAAAAATTTCAAAAACTCTGAAATCTCCCATACACCATTAATGGCGACCATGCAACTAAAGCCACGACATAACTGTGTCGCATACCTCACAAAATCGCCTTTCTGGACCAAATTTCATCATGCCATAGATTTGATGGTCGACTCACCCTACCAAACGGCCTTCCTACTAAATCCCATCATCTACGCCGATTCATTAACACAGTTCTGGATGAATGTCACCATCCAAACTGGAGAGAACGACGGCGAGGTCTCTCTCCGGTCGTCCGTGAACAACCACCCGGTGGTCATTACTCCAGCTATAATCCGACAAACCCTAAAGCTGGATGATGCCACCTACCCAACCGACTACCCCAAAGGCACCCTTGACCTTTCTTTTGCTCACTATGATTATCAGGGTGACCTATCGGCCTCAACCTTGCTGAAGAAACATTTCCATGATTCAGAACGACTCATATTCCACATGGTAAATGTTTGCCTAGCACCAAAGACATCCTCATGGGACCAGATGTCCTCAATGTGGCAGCAGGTATTGTATTCTATCCTTGATAAACAACCTTTAAACTTAACTGAAATAATTTTTTTAGAACTCAAGGACATGGCCACAAAACCATTTGCCAACTGTTGGATTTTATATCCACAGTTCATTATGGCTATGATAGAGAACCAGCTTAATGCTGAGGGACTTGTTGGCACTGGGGTCCCTGCCATGGCTGTTTTAGCTGAGGTATACTCCAGGCACAACACCGACCAGACCCTTAAAAAGGCTGCCAAGCTGCGAAAACCCACGCAGCTGGAACCCACAGCCTCCACCTCCCAATCCAAAGTCCCCACCAAACCCAAACCCAAAAGAAAACCCAAAAAGGCTACTCAGGGAGATGAGTCCCCTGAGGATGCCCCTGCAACACAAATGTAGGAAGTGACTGCTGGCCAGATTCTCCCAGCAGTCACCACGACTCCACCTACCACAACCGCACAGGATTCCTCTATACAGGAGCCTGATGCAACCATTTCTGGGGCTGCCACACATCTAGAACCTTTCTCAATTGAGGAGGTTGCCATTGAAATGCACACTCCTCCCCTTGTGCACACTGGTTCAAGCCCATCCCCCACTGCAACTGCCCCTCAAAGTCCTACTCTTATAAATACAAAAGTGTTGACCCATCTAAACACTCCACCCTTTCCCCAGGCACGAATTACAACTGGGATATCTCCAACCATGGAGAGGGTGGAACCAAGTATTGATGGGAACCCACAACACAGAGAATCACATGTCATATCTCCAAGTGTGGGCACGGAGATATGGCAATCTGGTGAGGCTGCCACTTCCCCTGCATCAACATATGAGCAGGAATAAGCTGGTACCATCAATAAGACCTCACCAGAGGCAACTGCCGATGATGGATCCAATCCGGAGGCTGGAAGTCCCCAGAACCAAGACAAAGGAGCACATGCAACTACTGAGCCACACTCAGTGCATGTACATCCTGACACTGTCAGGAGGTCAGGTGATTCAGTGCAAACTGATGATGACCTAAGCTTCTTCTTTGATGTAGTTGCTCAAAACACTATTCTTGAGGAGGAGGTGAGCAGACTCAAAGAGCTGCTCGCCAAATTCTCTCAAGAATCAAGTCCATTTGCCACCATTAACCCACAGATGGCACCTTCACCTGAAGGTCTCACATACACTCAACCACTCCCACAAACTCAGCCACCAGCCACTGCTTCTGGCACTAGTTCTCAGGACCAAAACCCTCCTGAGCAATTAGTTGCTATCCTCCAAAATTCCCTGCCTCTCATCACACCAATAATCATAGACATTGTGATGAAAACCCTTGATGAGAGGCTTCCCTCACAAATACAACCCTTGGTGGAGGTTGCTGTAGCTAAAGCGCTTTCTGATAGTCAAACCCTAACCAATGCACCCAAAAAGGGGGAGACATTAGTGAAAGCAAAGAGGAAGAGGGTAGAGGATGAGCAAGAAGTGGTGGAAGAGGTGGTAAAAGAGAGGGATGTGGGTGAGGAGACTGAGAGGGTGAAGGGGAAGGAGAAGGAGAGGGAGGAGAGAGCTGAACAGATCAAAGTAGCTGAAATCCAAAAATATTTCAGTGTCACTTACAAAAAGAAGAAAGGTGAGAAGGAGGGAGAGAAGGTGATAAAGGAGACTGATCTAGCAGTCCTTGTCAAGGAGGCTGATGCTGAGCATAGCCGATCAATGGACTCTATCATTGATCAGCTATTCAGGCAAGGCTTTGACAAGGACACTGCCATGCTAGATCAAAAAATTAAGAAGTTGGAGATAAAGGAGATAGAATACCGATGGACCAGTCATAGCCAAGAGGAGAGAAAGAGACTCGACGCTATGACTAGGTTTATTTCGAAGTACCTGGGGAGACTAGTCCTAGATGTGAGAGCTTGGACCAGGGACAGAATCTTGGCTATAGCCACCAAGATCTGTTCGGCTGGTGAATTTACCAAGGGACTGGTCGCAGAAGCCCTGTCAGAAGCCGGTGCTGGGGACAGGACTTTGCTAGTCAAACAGACTAAACATTCCCTCATTTCTAGATTACTAGCAAAGCCTGCCCAATCTCCCACACCAACACCTACCCAACCACAACCCACAAAACCAACCCCATCACCATCAAAACCCATTGCCGATGATACACCCTTGTTGAAGAAGAGAAGGGTGTTGAGGCTGCAAGAAGACGAAGAAGAGAAGGATGAGGAAGATAGGTTGCCTCTCTCTGCAGTCATATCTTTACCCAAAGCCAAACCTATGCCCATCACTCCCACCTCACAGATGGAAGCTGTGAAGGTTAAACTGGAAGAAGAACAGCAGCATAGGCTACATGATGATGAGCTGCTGAAAAGAGTAGATAAAGCCTATGCTTCTTCCTCATCAATTATGAATATGAAGAAACAAGCTCTGAGATTGTTCACTTTAAGGCATACATTCCAATTTCAAAAGGACAAAGTGAGTATTTGGCCTGATCCCAGGGTGTCTCTCAGAATTATGAAGAAAGATATACAAAAGAGATACAATGGCCTAGTGAAAAGGATCGTAGGTGAAGAGATCTCCTTGGCCATTGTAATATCACCTTGGGAGATCATAGAAGATTTCAAAAAAACCTATCAGGCTAACCTCCCACCACAAAAGATGTTGGAGAACAGAGTTGTTAATAAGGGGTTAGTCTACAAGAGGTTTGAGAAACTTCAAAGAAATGAGATCCAGTTGTTCTTAGAGGGTAACCACCCAGATGAATTTGCCTATTGGGCCATAACAACTATGGAGCTCAAAAGTGGTAAACAGGCCAAATACATCTCAGAGCTCTATGGGCTTGAAGGATTTTTTGAAGGTGAGGCAGAAGTACTTACCATGGAGGAACAAGTGATGTTTTTAGCGGCCTACACCAGAGAATCCTACAGGCTCATAGTTGGGAAGTAGGTCTTATGGATTGGACAACAACTCTGTGTCCAGTTCCCCAAAAGAGAGTTCCCATCCATACTATGCCAAACGAATTCTTAAGACCTCTTCCCAGGCCAGTGCTTAATTGGGTCATCTTCTAATCTGATCAAGAAGGAAAAAGACCAATCTTCCTGCCATCAATAAGTGTGATAGTAAATTGCTTAGAGGTTTTGGCTTCATTGGTTCAGGGGGAGATTGTTGGACCAAAAGAACCAATGAGCCAGATCAGAAAAACCTCTAAGTCCCACAAGACATCACAACAACTGCTGAAAGCTTCATCAGCAGTTTGACAAAGACTGAAGACTTCAACAGCTAAAGATCAAAGATCTGAAGAACAATAGCTGAAGATCCCAAGTACTGAAGTCAAGTTTTGAAGATCAAAAGCTGAAGTACTGAAGAACTGAAGATCAATAACTGATGCACAAAGTCTGAAGACAAAGACTGAAGACATCAGCTGATGATAACTACTGAAGTCATCAGCTGATGAAACATCTGAAGATCAAAGTCTGAAGACCAAGTGTTGAAGCTTCAGAGTTTGTCACAACAGCTGAAGAAGTTGTCTTCAGTTTTTGTGATGGTTTTTCTCTTTCAGTAGTTTGTACTTTCTCTTTTCAGTAGTTTGTACAACAGCTGAAGAGTTTGTTCTTCAGCTGTTACAGTTCAGTAGTTTGTAAAACGACTGAAGAGTTTGTTCTTCATTCGTTGTAGTTATCAGTAGTTTCTTTTTAGTTTTGTAATAGTTTGACGCTTAGCATTTTGTAAGAAGATGTCAGCTGTTGTGACATCTTCAGTAGTTTAGTTCGTTATGAGCAGTTTGTTAATAACGGTTTGATGTCCCTATCAAGTGACATCAGCTGATGTCATTCTGCCAATAAAAGGTAGATGACCTAATTGTAATCCTGGCCGAAATATGTGATTCAATAGAAAACACCATTTTGCAGAATTGTTCTCTCTCTCTATAATTTTACTGTTACATGCAAAATCATTTGTGTTCTTGCTTATTTGTTTAATTCTAGTGCTAAATCCGCTGCGAATACAACCTAATTGATCAAACTAGAGGCCGAGATCCTTTCAACTACTCAGCTCTTTTGGGATGGCATTCTCCTTTTGATAATGCTGCCACGCATTGTGTTGCGTGCAAGTGTTCCTTGAGGATCCCGATAAACAGGATTACTTAAGGAATCTTCTTTATGATGAAATTTTAAAGTTTCTATGCTAGAGGTCACTGTATATGACCCTATGATTGTTGAGGATTCAAATAAACGAGATCATATGCTTCCGTAACAATCATAGTAAAGTTAGGCAATGTAAAGAAAGCTTGTATTTTGTATTCGAGTGAACAATGTAATGCATTGTAAAAGCTTTTATGACAAAATGAGAATGTACTTTTTACTAATTCTGCTACGTTACTTTACTTAGTATATGTAAATTATATGTTGAAGTGCGACGAATGACCAACTGTGAGGCGCCCGGGAACGGGGGGCCTTACAAGTTGGTATCAGAGCCAAAGTTTAAGTGAAACGGGTAAATTTTCAAAATAGTTGCGTGCCATCAGGTATTTTCTTAAAGTTAACCAGTATTACGTGCGCATGTTATGTGATGTATGTGTTACTATTAGAATTAGATACTAACGTAGTAAGGACACGTAATGCTCGGGGTACGAAGAATAAAGTAAGTGGCTAATCACAACCGGCCACTGTAATTAGGGACTTACTGTACTTGACATAAACTGAGCTATTCCCTTGAATGAACATGTTGGTGTTTGAATCTTTCAGTGTGTGATATAGAATGGCTGGTGTTAGATCTTCCAAAGCTTCCCGGGTTGGAGGTGGTGGCGGACGTGGTGCTGAACCACGAGCCACAAGGGGAAGGCCTAGGGTGGAGAGAGTGGTTCATGAGGAAAACGAGACCCCTCATCAGGAGGGAGTAGACGAGAGCGCCAACTTGAGGGCCTCGGTAAAAGAGGCAGTGGTTGAAGAGGTGCATCAGGTCATGCAGATGATTTTACTGTCTATGGTGACCAAAGTGATTAAGGCTGTTAGGGAAGGTGAAAGAAAAGAGAGAAACAAGTCCTCGGGGCGACAGGAGCAATCAGGGCCGGAAACGGTTCTTTCGAGTGATGAAGAGGAAGAGGAAGAGGAGGAGGGGCCGGTGCATGAAATAGCACGAGGCTGTAATTATGGTGCATTTATAAGATGCAAGCCCCCCACTTTTGACGGTAATGGTACCGCTGCTGCTGCTCATCAATGGGTGAGAGAAATGGAGGGTGTCCTCGATATCTGTGAATGCCGGGAGGACCAAATGGTGAAGTTCGCTACCCACTCTTTCACGGATTCGGCTTTATGCTGGTAGGATAACGTGGTCCAAGCCGAGGGTGGCAGGTCCATTGGGAAGATGAAGTGTTCTGAATTGAAGAGGTTGGTGATCGAGGAGTTCTGTCCTCATCAGGAAATGGATAAAGTTGAGAGAGAGTTCCTGCAGCTGGAGGCGGAGACGATGACCCACCAACAGTACACCATGAAATTCAATGAAATGGCACGTCTGGTGCCGGACCAGGTGACACCCCTGTCGTGAAAGATCAAGAGGTATATACAGGTCTTGCCGGCGGATATCCGCAGGCATATGATCGCAGCCCGACCAACTACCTTTAGGTTGGCGGTGGACATGGCTGGGAGATTGTATAATGAAAGGGCGGTGATGGTGGTGACTGATGGTAATAGAAAGGGTGGTGACAGGAATTGGAACGGGAAGAGGTTCCGTCGGGGTGATGCTTCGACGAGCAACAAGAAGGCCCGGGTGGACGATCGTCGTGTGGTCACACCGGGTACGGGACTGAGGAGGTGTGGTAAATGTGGAAAGGAGCATGGTAGGGAATGCCGACTGGGGCTGAATGTTTGTTTTAGGTGTGGAAAGTCTGGTCATATGGCTAGAGAGTGTAGAGCATGAGGTGCTTCAATTGTGGGGAAAGTGGCCATATGAATAAAGATTGCAAGAAACCGAGGTCTGAGAGTTCCGGCATGAAGAAGACGGGGAACGAGGGATCGAAGGCAAGCGCCAGGGTATTCACAATGACGCAGGAAGAGGCTAGGACGGACCCTGATGTTGTGTCCGGTACGTTTCTGGTGAACCAAACTTTAGCCTCTGTATTATTTGATTCGGGTGCCAGCAGGAGTTTTATTTCTACTGCATTCTGTGCCAAATTGCATGTTAGTAGTAGGCGCGTTGACGTACCGTTTGATGTAGAGACTGCTATAGGTAAATCTACCCGGATTTCCGAAGTGATAGAGGGTTGTGATGTGGAATTGGAGGGCCACAAATTTCCGGTTAGACCATTTGCGATGACTTTAGGTGGTTTCGATTTGGTGCTTGGAATGGATTGGTTGGCGGACTTTGAGGCGAACATTGTGTGTCGCAAGAAGATGATTCATTTGACAGCGTCCGACGGTAGTTCTGTGACGGATTATGGAGATCGGGTTACTACGATTCCGAAAGTGATCTCAATGGCGGTGGCGGGAAAGTGTATGAGGCGTGGATGTAGCGCCTGCTTATGTTATGTGAAGGATGTGGAAACGCCAACACCACAACTGTCTGACGTTCCGGTTTTGTGTGATTTTCCAGACGTGTTCCCGGAAGACTTATCGGGATTGCCACCTGACCAAGAGATCGAGTTCCAAATTGACCTGATACGGGTGCTCAACCTGTTGCCAAAGCACCGTATCGATTGGCCCAGATGGAAATGAAGGAGTTGATGGAGTAGTTGCAAGAGCTGCTAGATAAGGGTTTATTAGACCGAGTATCTCACCATGGGGTGCTCCGGTCCTGTTGTAAAGAAGAAAGACGGTAGTATGAGGATGTGTATCAACTACCGGGAACTGAAAAAGCTAACGGTGAAGAACAGATACCCCTTGCCGAGAATCGATGATTAGTTTGATCAACTTCAGGGTGCCAGTGGGTTTTCAAGGATAGATCTTCGATCGGGCTACCATCAACTGAAGGTGAAAGAGCAGGATATCCCTAAAATAGCTTTTCACACGCACTACGGTCACTACGAGTTTCTTGTCATGTCTTTTGGTTTGACCAATGCGCCAGCTGCTTTTATGGATCTGATGAATCGGGTGTGTCGGCCGATGCTGGATAAATCAGTGATTGTGTTCATTGATGATATCTTGATTTATTCGAAGAGTGAGATTGAGCATGCCGGCCACATTCGAGAGGTTCTGGAGACGTTGAGGAGGGAGAAGTTGTATGCTAAATTCTCCAAATGCGCATTCTGGTTGCGTGAAGTTCAGTTCTTGGGTCACGTGGTGAATCCGGAGGGTATTATGGTCGATCCGGCAAAGGTGGAAGTGGTAATGCAATGGAAGTCTCCAAAGACGCCCTGTGAAATCCGAAGTTTCTTGTGTTTGGCGGGCTACTACCGAAGGTTTATCCAAGACTTTTCCAAGATCGCTTCTCCACTAACCAAGTTGACCCGGAATGATGTGAAGTTTGAATGGGTCAAGCCCAGGAAAAGGCGTTTGAAGAACTGAAGGCGAGGTTGACCCAAGCTCCTGTTCTGTCATTACCCGATGGAAGTGAAGATTTGGTAGTTTATTCTAATGCTTCCTACTCGGGATTGGAGTGCGTGTTAATGCAGAGGGGAAAAGTAATAGCCTATGCATCCCGACAGTTGAAAGTTCATGAGGTTAACTATCCTACTCATGACTTGGAGCTAGCAGATGTGGTCTTTGCTTTAAAGATTTGGAGGCACTATCTCTACGGAACAAAGTGCTCCATCTTCACCGACTACAAGAGCTTGAAGTACTTCTTCGAGCAGAAGGATTTGAATATGAGGCAGAGGCGATGGTTGGAGCTTATAAAGGATTATGATTGTGAAATCCATTACCATCCGGGCAAGGCCAACATGGTGGCGGATGCCCTTAGCCGAAAAGAGAGGCCCGAGCCGATTCGGGTGAAGGCGTACCAGCTAATTATGACCTCAGACGTGATGAAACAAGTCAAAGAGTTCAAAGATGAGGCACTAAAAGAAGATCATCTTAACTCTGAAAGAATGAGAGGTCTGGTCGCGGAGTTGGGCGAAAACACATTTGGTTTAGAACCCGGTTTGGGCGTATGTGGATTCCTCGTTTTGGGGATCTACGGGTAAAGATCATGGATGAAGCCCACAAGACTCGATACTCCATTCATCCCGGTGCTACCAAGATGTACCAAGACATGAAGAAAGATTATTGGTGGCCAGGTATGAAGCGTGATGTGGTGGAGTACGTGAGTAAGTGCCTTAGTTGTCTGCAAGTGAAGGCCGAGCACCAGAAGCCGTATGGAAAGATTCAACCTTTGGATATACCGGAATGGAAGTGGGAGCACATCACCATGGATTTCATCACGAAACTGCCGCGTACCCCGAAAGGGTATGATACTATATGGGTGATTGTGGATCGTCTGACGAAGAGTGCTCACTTTCTAGCGATGCGCGAGACATATACATCCGAGAGGTTGGCCGATCTTTTCATGAAGGAGATTGTGACTCGTCATGGTGTACCGGTGTCAATTGTGTCTGATCGTGATACCCAGTTTACATCCAAATTCTGGAAGAAATTCCATGATGCCATGGGGACGAGGTTACATATTAGCATGGCTTATCATCCTCAAACTAATGGTCAGTCGGAAAGGACCATTCAGACCTTAGAGGACATGCTCTGGGCATGTGTTATTGACTTCGGGGGAAGTTGGGATAACCACTTTCCATTAGCTGAATTCTCGTACAATAACAGCTATCATGCCAGTATTGGCATGCCACCCTATGAGATGCTATACGGCAGGAGATGCAGGACACCCGTTTGTTGGGTTGATATTGGTCAGAAGGAATTGGGGAGCGTTGAAGTGATCGAAGCTACGACCGAAAAGCTCGAAAGGATCAAGGCCTACATGAAGGCAGCCAAAGACAGACAGAAGTCGTATGCTGACAAACGACGTAGACCGATTGAGTTCTAGGTGGGAGTTCGGGTTATGTTGAAGGACTCACCTTGGAAGGGTATCATTCGGTTCAGAAAGAGAGGCAAGTTGAGCCCGAGGTATATAGGCCCTTTCCGAATTATTGCTCGAGTAGGAGAGGTGGCCTATAGGTTGGATCTACCAGATGAGTTAAGTGGGATTCACCCGACCTTCCACGTATCTCATCTGAGGAAGTGTTTGGCGGATGAGGATATGATCGTCCCACTAGGGGATATCGAGATAGACGAACGGCTCAACTATGTGGAGCAACCAGTGGCGATCATTGATCGAAAGGAGAAGAGGCTAAGAAATTAAAGTGGTTCCTCTTGTACGTGTACAGGAAGGGATCCGAGTCAACGTGGGAAACCGAAGTAGAAATGAGGCCGCATTACCCACAGTTGTTCGAGGAATAACAGGTTTCGGGGAGGAAACCTAAATAAGGGGGTGGACTTGTAACGCCCGGCAATTTGACTTTTTGGAATGTTATACGACTGAGTCTCAGTCGCATGGAATTCATACGACTGGAGGACCAATCGCATGATGTTCGGATGACTGAAGGTTCAACCGCATGGAACTCATGCAACTAAGGTCCAGTCGCATGGTGTTCATACGACTGAAGGTCCAGTCGCCTGGACCTCGGGCGACTAAGCTGTAGCTATAAGGGAGGGGCGGCCATCTTCTCTTCCCCACACTTACAGATTTCAGTCGAGAGGAAGAGCAGATAGAGAGAAAGCAGAGAAAGAAGAGAAAGAAAGAGAGAAAGTGGTGATTCGGGTTGGAGATTTGTCGAGTGACTAGTCCAAATGAAGCTCTTCATCTTCTCCTTGATTATGTGAGTTCTAGGACCCCTCATTTACTTGTTTTCACACGATTTTGGGGCTGGGACACATATAAAACCTGTTTTTGAAAATGTGTATGTTTGACCCATTTGGGGTGAAATCTTGAGTAATGTGTTTAAGGTACGATTTAGGACTTACATATGCTTGTTTGATGTCCTAGTATGAATCCCTGAGGTTTGAGAGGGCTAATTTAGGCTTGAAATGAGTTTGGAAGGGTTTGAAGGCCGTAGGTCGCGGCTACAGTTCGTGATGAACTCCAGTCGCTGCCTAGTTAGGGCTAGGCGACTGAAGGGCCAATCGCACAACTGAGGAATGACTGACGTTCAATCGCACAACTGAAGCTCAGTCACACGACTGGGGATTTAGTCCCACGACAGGTCATGCGACTGGGAGTCCAGTCGATAAGTCCAGTCGTATAGTAGTTCAGTCGCACGACTGAAGGTTAGTCACATAGAAGCCCATTCGTATAGTGCTCATTCGCACGATAGGAGGTCTATTCGTATGATTGTATGCCCAGTCGTATAGCTGCCCAATCTCATGATCCAATCGCATGGAGGTCATGCGACTGAAGTATGTTCAATCGCCCAAATAAGGCTAATGTGAATGAGGAGAGATGTGTATGTAGGATGTACGTATGATAAGTATGATGTAGCCTTATATGATGGTAATCACTGATGATTGTAAATATCTATGTTCCTTGTGTCGATGTATGTTTATCTTTTCGTGACTTTACATTAAGGAATGAATGAATGAAACGAATGTAATAAGAACGTAAAGTGAAAGATAAAGAAGGAGGAACGTGATGAATGAATGAATGAATGCATGCATTAATGAATGAACGAATGAATGTAAGAAAGACTTGCAAGCAAATGAATGGAGGTGCACACCGTTGGCAGGTGTTAGCTCAACTGTGATGCGGGTTAGCTACCCCGAAGGATGCACGCAGGGTCAATCTTTGAGATTGACAATGAGGTGAGCAACTTTGTGTTGCAACAGACTCGGTTAGCAGGCAATCATGAGATTGCCACTGAGGTGAGCAGTTGTGTGCTGCAACAGACTTGGCTAATGTACGATCGTGAGAGATCGGTATGGAGGTGAGCGGCCTTGCTGTCGTAACAGACTCGTAAAAATGAATGAATGAACATGAATGATAATGATGAATGGTACACGAATGAAAGTAAATGAACGAATGATGAAGATAATAATAATATTATCTATGTGTACGTATGTTATGTGACCGCATGTATGTAAGTACGGTTTTAATGAAAGGAAAGTATGTTTTTATTATAAACTAGAACTCACTCAGCAACGTTGACTTTTTATGTGTTTTCAGTTGGCAGGTAGTGTTGCTGCGGATGGCACGAGGCGACTACTCAGCTCTTTTGGATGGCATTCTCCATTTGATAATGCTGCCACGCATTATGTTGCGTGCAAGTGTTCCTTGAGGATCCCGATAAACGGGATTACTTAAGGAATCTTCTTTATGATGAAATTTTAAAGTTTCTATGCTAGAGGTCACTGTATATGACCCTATGATTGTTGAGGATTCAAATAAACGAGATCATATGCTTCCGCAACAATCATAGTAAAGTTAGGCAATGTAAAGAAAGCTTGTATTTTGTATTTGAGTCAACAATGTAATGCATTGTAAAAGCTTTTATGACGAAATGAGAATGTACTTTTTATTAATTCTGCTGCGTTACTTTACTTAGTATATGTAAATTATATGTTGAAGTACGATGAATGACCAACTGTGAGGCGCCCGGGAACGGGGGGCCTTACAAGTTGGTATCAGAGCCAAAGTTTAAGTGAAACGGGTAAATTTTCAAAATAAACCTAAACTTAAACTGAAAATGGGACAGAAAAAGGAAGGAATGCCATCTGAGTAGTTGCGTGCCATGAGGTATTTTCTTAAAGTTAACCAGTATTACGTGCGCATGTTATGTGATGTATGTGTTACTGTTAGAATTAGATACTAACGTAGTCAGGACAAATAATGCTCAGGGTACAAAGAGTAAAGTAAATGGCTAATCACAACTGGCCACTGTAATTAGGGACTTAGTGTACTTGACATAAACTGAGCTATTCCCTTGAATGACCGTGTTGTTGTTTGAATCTTTCAGTGTGTGATAGAGAATGGCTGGTGGTAGATCTTCCAAAGCTTCTCGGGGTGGAGGTGGTGGCGGACGTGGTGCTGAACCACGAGCCACAAGGGGAAGGCCTAGGGTGGAGAAAGTGGTTCATGAGGAAAATGAGACCCCTCATCAGGAGGGAGTAGACGAGAGCGCCAACTTGAGGGCCTCGGTAAAAGAGGTAGTGGTTGAAGAGGTGCATCAGGTAATGCAGACGATTTTACTGTCTGTGGTGACCAAAGTGATTAAGGCTGTTAGGGAAGGTGAAAGAAAAAAGAGGAACAAGTCCTCGGGGTGACAGGAGCAATCAAGGCCGAAAACGGTTCTTTCGAGTGATGAAGAGGAAGAGGAAGAGGAAGAGGAGGAGGGGCCGGTGCATGAAACAGCACAAGGCTGTAATTATTGGGCATTTATGAGATGCAAGCCCCCTACTTTTGACGGTAATGGTACCGCTACTGCTGCTCATCAATGGGTGAGAGAAATGGAGGGTGTCCTCGATATCAGTGAATGCCGGGAGGACCAAAAGGTGAAGTTCGCTACCCACTCTTTCACGGATTCGGCATTATGCTAGTGGGATAACGTGGTCCAAGCCGAGGGTAGCAGGGTCATTGGGAAGATGAAGTGGTCCGAATTGAAGAGGTTGGTGATCGAGGAGTTCTGTCCTCATCGGGAAATGGATAAAAGAATGGAAAGAAATAAGAAAAAGGAAAAAAATGGTAATTAAAAGAAAAAGGAAAGAAGAATAAGTGGAGGGGTTAAAATGCAAAAAGGATAAAACCCTATTATTTTATTAGGTGTAAGTGTTGTAAGTGTTGTTAGGTGTCCCATGCTGAACCTATCAACATATCAAACAAAGTATTGTTAGTCTTAATTAGTGAAAAGGACTTTAGTGAAGAAATAATCTACTATACTATCATTTCTCATGAACGGTTATGTGTGCTTCCAAAACGTTTGTTTATTTAAAAACATGAGTGGTTGTATGATATCTTGATTTTGTAAGATACTTGTTGTGAAACTTTGGACTTTGATAAAATCAAGCTTGATGAATTAAAGTTTTGAAAACATTACTTGTTTGATTCATAGTTGATCATACCAAATGACTGAACGAGTAATTCAAATCTTGTTGAATCAAATGGTTTGGTAAAAAGGTCAGTCAATTGATTTGCTGTATGGACTTTGATCAACTTTATCAGACCCTTTTTTAACAATCTCTCAGAAAGTGATATCTGATATCTATGTGTTTTGTTTTGGAATGTTGAACTGCATTGTTAGTTATAAACATGGCAGTAGAATTATCAATGTGTATGGGTGTTTTAAGAAAATTAAAGCCTTAATCAAGCATTTGGTTTTGATTCCAAACCACTTAAGAACAGCATGCAAAAGCAGCTATGTATTCTGCTTCAGCTGTTGACACAGAGACATTGGTTTGTTTCTTGCACTGCCAGGAGATCAATCAAGATCCAAGAAACTGACAATCTCCAGAAGTATATTTTCAGTTGTTGTAGCATCCACCATAATCACCATCTATGTATGCATAAAAAGAGACATCTCTATCTTTGGGATACCACAAACCAAGTGCTGGTTTGCCTTTCAAATATCTAAAGATTCTCTTTACAGCATTGATGTGTGATTCTTTTGGATCTGCTTGGTATCTTGCACATATACAAACTGCATACATGATGTCTGGTCTACTTGCTGTTAGGTACATCAGGGAGCCTAACATTTATCTATAGAGTTTCTGATCAACTGATGTTCCTTCTGAATCTGGTCCAAACTTCAAACCAGTTACAAATGGTGTTTTGCTTGATTTACAGTCAAACATATTGTATATATTCAATATCTGATGAACATACTTGCTTTGGTTAATGAAAATTCCTTCAGCAGATTGTTGAACTTAAAGACCAAGGAAGAAGGTAAGTTCTAGCATTGAGCTCATTTGGAGCTTTGACTGCATAAGAGTTTCAAACACTCTACAAAGTTGGATGTTTGTAGAGCCAAAAATGATGTCATCCACATAGACTTGAAATACTAACAAGTCTTTTTCTTTCCTCTTTAGGAACAATGTCTGATCTATTTTCCCTCGGGTGTACCTATGCTATAATAGAAACTGGGAAAAAGTTTCATACCACTTCCTTGGTGCTTGATGAAGACCATATAGAGCTTTATCTAACTTGCAGACTCTATGAGCGAATTCTGGATCATCAAACCCTGGTGGTTGAGCAATATATATCTCTTCATCTATCTTTCAATAGAGGAATGCACATTTTACATCCATTTGGAAGACAATGAAGTTTTTGGAAGAGGCATATGCAAGGAATACTCGGATGGGTTCAATTCTAGCTGCTGGAGTAAAGACATCATCATAATCAATGCCTTCCTCTTAAGTATATCCTTGGGCAATCAGCCTTGCTTTGTTTCTAATGACAAATCCTCTGGCATCTGCTTTGTTTCTGAATAGCCATCTTGTGCCTATGGCATATTGACCTTCAGGAAGGTCAACCAGTTCCAATACCTCTTGCTTTCTAAATTGTTGTAGTTCCTCCTGCATTGCTTCTATCTAACTATTGTCCTTAAGTGCTTCTGTGATGTTTTTGGGTACAGTTAGGGAGAAGAAACAGGAATACAAGCAAATCTTTGCTACGTCTGATTGACTTCTTGCCAGTCTCATATTGAGGTCACCTATGATGTTTTCTAAGGGGTGATCTTTGTGTGTTCTAGGTGTTTCAATCTGATCAACAGGGAATGTTGAATCAAGATTAGTGATTGTTTGTTCTGGTGTTTTAGGATGAGCTAGGGTATTGAGGTTGTCAAACAATCTGGCTATGTAGCTTCATTGAATGTTTATGGTAAATCATAAAAGAAATCTAATGGTTCATCTTAATGATTTGTATCTGGTATTGAATGATAATCATCATCTTCAACTATGTTTGGTTGGTGTGACTATGATTGGTTGGGTGGTTAAGTGGTCACGGGTGTTGATGATGATGGTGTAGTTATGGTTGTTCCATTGGATGTTTTTGTTTGTTCTGGAGGAGGTGTAACTATGGTGCTTGAAGGAGATGTGGTTGTTCTCCTTGGAGGATCAACAATTAATGGAACATTAATGGTTGTGGGAAGAGGTACCATAGGATATGCAATATCTTCTTTCGTACCAAAAACATCAAAATAAGATGCGTCAAATGATTTTGTTAGTGAGTCAATATCAAACAACCAGTCTGATCCAATGACTCTCTTTTTGAAAAAAGGTTCATTAAACACAACATCAGTTGTTTCTTCCATAATATTAAGTCTTGGATTGTATACTCTGTATGCTTGAGAGCTTTCATGGTATCTAACAAAGAATCCTTCATCTGCTTTTGGAGCAAACTTGGATAGTTATTCTCTGGTGTTTAATATTTAAGTAGAGCATCCAAATGCTTTAAGAAATCTAATGAATGGTTTTCTTTTAGACATTAATTCATATGGAGATTTTTAATGTTCTTTGATTATTAATGTTCTGTTTTGAATGTAACAAGCTGTATTTATTGCTTCAGCCCAAAAAGATAAGGGCAATATAGAGTCAGCTAGCATGGAATCGTCTGCTTCTATCAATGTTCTGTTTCTCCTTTCAGCTACTCCATCTTGCTGAGGAGTTCTTGCTATACTGAATTGATTACTAATTCCTTTTTCTACACAAAAAGAAGAAATAGAGTCATTTTTTAATTCAGTACCATTATTACTTCTTAAAGATTTAACTTTAAGATCCAATTGATTCTCAATCTTAGTGATAAATGTTTTTTGAATGTCTGGTGTTTCTGACATGTGTAGAAGAAAGAAAACCCAGGTAAATATGGATTAATCGTCTACTATAACAAGAGTGTATTGTTTCTATCCTATGATTAGGATGTTTATTGGGCCAAAAAGGTCCATGTGAAGCAATTTGAGTGGTGTGTTATTAGAGTTCACTAATTTTCACTTATGAGACACTCTATGTTGTTTGCCTTTGAGACATGCAGTGCAGTGGTCTGTACAGAAGAATTCTTTTTATGGTAAACCTACTACTAAGTCATCTTTTACAAGTTGATTCATTCTGTTATAATTAGAGTGTCCCAATCATCTCTGCCATAATTCGGGAAACATCTGTTGATGCTTTTGATAGTAAACATGTTTCTAGAGTGGTTGTTCAAACAGTGTTCATATCAACAATATATGAGTTGTTATGACTTGGAGTTTTCAAAAGGATACAATCTTCAGGTATTTGAAAACTTGTCTTGAGGATGTAACAGTTGTTGGAGTCAAATAAGGTGGTGTATCCTTTGTCACAGATTTGGGACACACTTAGAAGATTGAACTGAAGGTTGGAGTAGTAGTTGACGTTTTCAATGCTGATCAACCCATTTGATACTGTTCTATCACCATTTATCTTTCCCCCTGTCTTATCACCTCCAAAGGCCACGTTTCCTCCATGTTTGCTCTAAAAACCCGATAGAGGGAACAATTTCCTGTCATATGGCGGGAGCATCCACTGTCAACATACCAGATGCTGTCAGGCCTTCTTTCGTGTCCCTGAAAAGACAATGAATCAGTTAGATGGTGCAACCCAAGCTATGATGGTCTTGGGTTTTCCGTCTTTTCCCACAACGCAAATTTCTTCAAATGTAGCAGTGTCTAGTTGTTTATGAATTCCAGGTACACTAAATTTCCTTTGACTGATCTTAGCTCTATCAGGAGAAGTACTTTGAGCTCTTATTATATTAGTGCTAATGTCTGATTGTTGTCTGTTTTGGGACTTATGTCTCCTGTATGCTTGTTTAAAGGTGCCATAGAATGTTTTATTGTTATTTAGCACAATCTTTGGATGAGGAGTTTGTCTTGGTACTCCTAATTTGTTCTTATTAGGAACAACTGTTTGTTTCTTAGGTGATTTGTGAACTTGAGGTTGAGTGTTATGCTTTTTTTTTCTTGTTAAAGAAACAGTTAGCAGCGCTACGATTGTTTCTTTTACAAATTGAATTGTGGTTATGAAAGTGGCAAGATTCAGTATTGTGATTGTTCATGTGACAGTGCATGCAATATTTACCATATTTGCATTTGTCAGTGCTGGTGATCACACCATTCACAGTATGGTAAATTTGCATTGCCTTGTTTGTTAATAACCTTTGATATTAAATTTGACTTTAAAGGTACATCAAAAGTTACTGTTGTTTGTTTTTGCTGAATTGGAGCTTTGCCTTTTCCTTTAGGTAAGGTAGTGAAAGATCTAGCTTTTCTTCCACCAGAGCAGATATCAAATCCATGAGTCTACTTTGTTTGTTTGGTTGGTACATCAACCACACTTGAAACTTTGTGAGTTTTAGTAATTGGTTGAATTGATTTGTCATCCAACAAATCAATATCATCTTCATCAGATTTTTGTTCATCAAATTCATTGTTTTCTCATTGATAAAAATCTGTTGAGTTAATTTGTGGTGAAGCTTCACTTTGAACAAATTTTATCAAAGGTGTTTTTCCAGTTAATGATGACTTTGATGATGTTTACGATGATGGTTTTGAATCATTTGTTCTGTCATGTGGGTCATGAGACTCACCCTATTTGTTAGTCATTGAATCAGGTAAAGGAATATAATTGTCATTATATTATGGATTAACTTTATTATATCGTAAACCTGAAGGGTCTTTGAAAGCCCTTTGTTATGAAAGAAGTTCTTCAAACTTCTTGTTGCTTACCTGATACTTCTGAAGTTTCACTTTAGTTTCAGCCTGTCATGTTTTAGACTCAGTCAAGGATACATAGAATTGCTCAACTTGAGTTGCAAGTGTTAATTTTTCAGACATTAACTTGTGTAAATCATTTTGTAATGAAAGGATTTTGATTCCATATTGTTTTTGTTCTGTTTTAAGACTTTCATTTAGAATGTTTGTTTCAGTTACTTTCTTTGAAAGTTTGTCTGCATGTTCTCTATATTTATTGACATCATCTATGAATGGTTGTGTGTAGAGGTTTTCCTTTACCTTTTTCGGGATTTCTGAAATTTTATCTTCAATGTCTGCCATGAGGGCATGGGCTGGAGATTGAATTTCCGCTTCATACATGCTCCAGTCACACTCACCATCCTTTTTAGTTACCATGGCTGATGATCTGGAGTGTTGATTCGAACTATATTTTGTGATTTGAGGTGGGTTTGGTGCAGCAGGGATACTGATTGGAGGTGGGATGTGTCTTTTTGTATGGTAGCTGTTTGAAACTTGTGTTTGATTGTTGTTTCTGTCAACTCTTTGTTGGTGGCATTCTTTTGAAAATTGTCCATGGAGTTGACAGTTGTAACATCTCACCTTGGTTTTGTGAAGACCAATCTTTGTTTTAATATCAATGCTTAACCTTATTTTCCTTTGTAGAAACCTCTTTGATCTATAGGCAATCATAGGCATAGACCACTGAAGAACCATCTCTTCAACCATGTCTAGTGGTAGTTCGTCGAAGTCTTATTGAATGATCTGTGATGGTGTGAGGATGGCACCCAAGTAAGCTTCAAAGCATGTGGAGAAGGTTGCATAATCTCCCTTCTTCTCTTCACTTTGCAAAATGATAGTGAGAGCATCCATGGGTTTGTCAAACTTATGTATGTTTTGTGACTTTGTCTGTTATGGCTTGCTTGAACTTGAAGCATGATTATGTTGTTTCTGTTTGCTTTGAGGTGTTGTTTCATCAGAAGCATGAACACCAATCTTCTTGGACTTCTGTTTGTTATTGGAGGAATCAGGTGTAGAGAAGAATGAGGTCTCACTAGTGTCTAAGAATTCTTCATCTTCATCCTCTCCAGTGCTTGTCAAGAAAGCACTGTTTGTTTGTTGTAGTTCTTTGAATTTGTATGATTCCACATGTCTAATTGTGTTGTTGTTCTTCGATCTTTCATCTAGCTCTAGGGCCTCCACCTTAGCCCTTAGAACATCCAAAGATAATGCTCCAAGATCCAATGTTGCTTTCATGAGAGACACTAACTGAGTCCAACTCTCAGGCAGTGTATGCAACATCTTTTTGTTTATTTCAACATATTCCTATTTGAGACCATAAACAATCATCTCATTTACAAGTTGTACTAATATGTGAAGTTGTTGTGGAATTGATTCTCCCTGAACATGGTGGAAGGTTTCATACTGGGTCCTCAATTTTTCTTTCTTGATTTCCCGAATTTCCTCACTTCCTTCACACATGGTATGAACAACCTTCCATAGTTCATGTGCTGTTTTGAAATTCTCAACCCGTGTCAAGATTTCAAATGGCAAAGTCATTGCTAAAATATTGTATGCTTTCGTATCAGTCTTTACTTTCTCAGTTCGTCACCAACTATGCTCTTAAAGCATACTAGTTTTTGTGTGTTGTAATCTGGACTATGGTTCACTAGAATGTATGGTCCCTCAGTTATGGATGCCCATAAGTTCGGGTCTTGGAAGATACTCCAGTTTCGGAATATGATCTTCCATTGTTTGAAGTCCGCTTTGTTTTTCAGTCTTGGTGGTTTGAGACCACTGTTTGTTCCTGAAAGTTCGTCAGACATGTTTGTTTAATTTTGATGACTTAATGGTTTAAGTTAAAATTTGTTTGAATATTTAGCTCGATGCTAAATTTGTTTTATGCTAAATTCACTAGGATTGGTTGTTAATTAACATGATTTTAATTAATTACCGGAGAAAGGAAAATTAATTGATTTAAGTTAATTAATTATCCAAGGTAATGTCATAGTAAATTCTCGGAAAACTCAAAGGATATTCCGTTTGAGAATGTCACAACAGTCAATTCATTCAAAACCCTTAAGTCAAAAAGTCAAAACCCTAGAAAACAAAAGTTTTGTTTTAGAAAATAAACTTTTTGGATCAAAAAGTGACTTTTTCAAGAATTAAAAAAAATATGATTCTTCATTGATTTTAATGATAAACAAACACAATCACCGGAGATTTGTGAATGTTTGTGAGTGATCAAAAACTAGGGTTTATTCAAGGGTTTGTTTGCGGCATAAATAACCTTTAATAATACAACAATCGTTTTGTTGTCTTAAAGAATATTTATGACCTGTTTTGAGTGTAGAACAACTCAAATGTAATGTTTTAAACACAATGAATGAATTCAATGCATTTAAATGAGTGATTCGTTTGATGAAAATTGATAGAACAATACCCGTGTACTGCTTTATCAAGAAAATCAGTAGAAACCAATGAGATTTTGATGATTTTACAATGTTTCTATTTCAAAAACAGTGTATGAATGATTTTAGAGCTTTGTTAATAACAAAAACACAAAAATCTTCTTCAAAATGAACAAAAACAGAAGATTAACTCATGTTTTTGAATATTTGTTGAATGAATGATGTAGAAGAAGAAAATGTTATGATTTTGAGCTCGAATATGTATTGAAGCTAATGAACCATGGATATCATGTTTGTTGAATGAGAGGATCGAAAATCAATGTTTTATTTGAGCCAAGGCTCCGATAGCACCTGATGAAATCAAATGTATCAACAATCAACACATAATGAGAACAGAATGATGTTGTTGCTAATTTGATTTCCCCAAGGACCTTTTCTATTCTCTCAAAAAAATATAACAACAGATATGTTATATCCTTGTTCAATAAACATCAAACATGGTGTGGAAACCCTTGATTAATGATTATGTTATCGGTGTGTGTGATTATGTGTGTGTGGTTTGCAAGTGATTGAATGCTTGAAAATGTTTGCATATTAATTGTTCAAAAGCTTACAAAGGATTAGGGTATTGTACTGTTTATAGCCTATACAGATAGCTATTTACAATTACAAAAATACCTTATGTAAATGAAAATTACATAAAAATCCTAAGTCTACAAGCTGACCGCTGTGGATGATTAGCTGTCCGCTAAGGATAAAAAGTTGTCCGCTGTGAAGTCAAATAACTTATCCACTATGTCTTTGATACTATCCGCTGTGAACACTTGTTGTTTGCATGTTGTCCGTTGTGAAATGTTCATCCGCTGTGGATGATCATACACTGTGGACAGTTCATTAGCTAAGGACTTGGCATCCGCTGTGTGTGTTGATCATCCGCTATTGGATGTCTTAATCCGCTGTGGACACTTGGACTTGATCTTCATCCGCTGCACCATCTTGTTCATCCGTTGTGGGTAGCACCTCATCCGCTATAGACACTTGTCAAATTTTCTTTTATCTGCAATCCTGAAAAAGAAATTTAAACAATAATTGGTGTATGTTATGAATGTTAATGATACTAATGTGTTAGTTGATGATTGTTTGATTGTTAGAACACATTATGTTTGATTATTGTAAGCATTATCCTTTATATGCATCATACAATAATTGTTGGTTGTAGAGTGTAGTATAAGGTATTTTATTTATGCATTGTAACACTTGTAAGAGAACTTGAGATTAATATACAACATTCTTGAAAAGCATATATATTTCTTGAGTTCTGTCACCTTGTTTACTTGTGTTCTTTGCATCTTCTTCTTAAATCTGGTTCCCGATTTGAACTGTTAAGTGTTCTAACACTCTTCTCATTGTGAGACTGGTTGTATTGACCTTGCTTAACTAGTCCTGAAATTGGTATCAGAGCTTTCCAGGCTCTGGATTGTAAGATCTCACCATGTTAAATCTCATCAGTTCTCACAAAACACTTAACATCTCAAATGGAAGCTACAAAATCTGATATGGAAACTGGTACCATGGTAATGTCCCTACTGATCACTCCTAATGGTTTTGATATATGGTGTCTATGAATGGAAGGCTTCATCAAGTCACAATACAGTAGGATGTGGGAGTCTGTTATCTCAGGACCTTACATTCCATGCACCTCTTCAGCTACTGCTGGAGGTGGCATGATCCCAAAGGAAGTGGCTGACTACTCTGAATAAGATTGAAAAAGAATAGTTATAGATCAAAAAGCCATGACTACCCTCCAAACTGCTCTTCCAAATGCCATCTACAGAGGCTTCAAGAAGTGTAAAACTGCCAAGCAGCTCTGGGATGCACTAAAGCTGATGTATGAATGGTCTACTGAAGCCAAATGAAACAAGAAAGATTTTCTGAAGTAGCAGTTTGAGAATTTCACCTTCTAAACTGGTCAAACCAGGACTCAACAATACTTCAGGTATGTTGAGATTATGGACACTCTGGTGAATGTTGGAGTGAAACTGGAGAACAGGGATATTGTGAGGAAGTTCATGTCCTCTCTTCCTAGACAATGGACACAATACTATGTGGTCATTAAGTGGACTACAAATCTCAAGACCCTCACTCTCACTGAGTTATATGGCATACTCAATGGTTACTAGATGGAGATGAACATGCAAAATCCATCTGGCAAGTCTAGTAATCAATAGAGTTATGCCCTGCATGTCGTTGAAAGGGATTGTAGTGAACCACAACACCATCTTATCTCTTAGCCTGACAACTCACCAAAGGGCCCGTTCATCACCTTCCTAAGGACACCTAGGATGAGCTAGATCCAAGGAAGCCCGTTCCAAGAGACAAGCTCATCACAAGCCATTGTGTCTCATGATTAAATTACTGGAAACTTCCTCTTCACCCTTGAAAATTTGGACTGTATCTATCCGGATGATCTGGAATAAGTGGAGATAGTTCAACAAATGGCTCTTCTCACTCATAGAGCTAAGAAATTCTACAAGAGGATAGGAAGAAAGTTTCCTACCAATGTATCCAGTGGGAAGTTTGGGCTGGACAAAACCAAAATGAAGTGTTACAACTGTACCCAGATGGGACACTTTGCTAGGGAGTGCAAGGCACCCAGGACAAATGGTGGCCAAGCACAACCCAAGCCAAACTACACATAGAGAGTTCCACACACTGAGAAGCCCAAGCAGCAAGCTGTAGTTGCTATTGAGGAAGGAGGCTTTGATTGGACCTTCTAGGTAGAGGTTGTGTCTCTAAACCAAGCACTGATGGCAGATCTTGATGAAGCCAACGTATTGGAACATCTTTGTACTCTAGAGGGCATTGCTAAAGTAAATAGATATAGGTCCTATAACAGAGGGATGAGATCTGATCTTGAGTCCTTGTACATCTTAAAATGTGATTTCAAAAGAGCTAAAAATGAGTATAAATTAAAAATATAAGACTTAAAGAAAACCATTCCAACTCTTAAACATGAGCATACCTATAACAAGACTCAAATCAAAGATCTCATCACTAAGTTAACTGAGTGTCAGGCTGAGCTTGTGATCAACAAAGCCAAGGCAGAGAAACATGTTCTTGAAGAAGAGACCTTCAAAAACATAATATCCTCATCGCTGCATGGCAAAGTATGTTATTAAAACAAACAGGGACTGGGATCTAGTGAGATAGCCCCTCCACACACTATATTATCTTTAAGATCTCCCAGGTGTGGAACTAGTCAAGATGAGTTTCCATTTATAGATCCTAGTAATAAAGAGAATAAAGAGAGATAGTGAAGGATAGATTTGGGAAGACTTAAGAAGATCTTACTAACAAGGGTCACTATCTCCTGAGGAAATAAAGAAGTCAGGGATGACAAAGTCCAAGTGAAAAAACTTGATCTGAGTAGCTAAAAGGAGACCAAAGTGAGCTCAAGAGATGAAGGCAACTTTCAACTCCAAGTAGAAACAAGTTTTTATCTCTGTAGGTTTTGAAGTGGTGAAGACTGCGGATACAACTTTGAGCTCAAGTACTATGAGTTCAAGTTCATTTCCAATTCATCCTTATGAAGGAATGAAGACTGATCAGCTCTATAACACTGCTACACAGCATGAACCATCCACTTCCAAAGGCAAGCTTCACTATAGCAGGCTTGCTACAACATTTGAAAGGATGGGGATGGAGAGGGAAAGTGGTCAAAGTTAGTCTTCTATTCACAAGACGACCCTCAGAAGAAAGAAAATTGACGGCATTATATGTGGCAGTACTTCTCATCTTGCTAAGTATTGCTTCTACAATCCTAAAAATGTTGTCCACATAATTAAGAAGAAGGCTTCTGAGAAGAAGAAGAAAGCTTTAGAAGAAAGTGGTGTTTCTTTCGGGGGATCCAAAATGAAAATGAAGACAAGTGAAAAATTGCCTTCGGAAGATATTTTGGTCTCGAAAGAAAGGAATGATTCCAAAGCACTGAAGCTTGCTAAATTGAAAGCAAGATCTTATGAAGGGTCAGTCTCCAAAAATTCTAAAGTTGTAAAAACTTTCAAAGTATTGAAGGTCAAGTATAATCTTCCAAAGATGGTGTGGAAGATAAAGGAAGACCATATGACTGAGAGTTCTTCACAAATAACAGAAAATGATCCCAAAAGTCTTAATATAGGATCAATTACTGTTGCATTGTTGTTAGTTTATTTTGAAGAGCCCAAGACCAATTAGGCTTCTGTTCAGGCACATGACAGGCAATGGCTCTTTGCTTGAAAACTTTGAGAAAATTGATGGAGGGCCAGTTGCTTTTGGAGGAGATGTTGAAGTTAACATTACAAAACTAGGCAGGGTCATTAATGGTGAGAAGGTAAACTTTCTTAAGTAGCTTATGTACAATTTACTGAGTGTATCCTAATTTTTTGATCAGAGACATAACATGCTCTTCACTGAGCATGAGTGCATTGTTCTCATGCCCGGGGTGCTTATTCCTCAAGCGCATATCCTGCTTAGAGCACCCGGAAAGGGAACATGTACAAGACTGATTTGTAGGAAACATCTCCTTTAGGAGAAGTTTCTTGGTTTCTACCTAAAGCAAATAGCGATTAGTCTATTCTTTGACATAAAAGAATGTGCCATGTAAACTTTAAGAAAATGAATAAGTTAATTAAGAATGATTTAGTATCTACAATGCCAAAGAAAGAGTTTACAAGTGATGATCACTGTGTTGCATGCCTGAAAGAGAAACAACACTTGGTGTCTCACTCGCCAAAGGAAAGAAACTCTATCACTACTCCCCTCCACTTATTACACATGGTTCTCTTTGGCCCCACCAGTGTAATGAGTCTAGGAAGGACCTAATACTGTTTAATGATCACAGATGATTTCACAAGGTTCACTTGGGTTTCTTCCTTAGAACTAAGGATGAGACTTCGGAGATCTTGAATAACTTCATTCTGAAAAGTTTGAATCAAAGTGATCACAAGGTCAAGATCATGAGATATGATCAAGGAACTGAATTCAAGAACCAAATCCTTGACACATTTTATGATGAACAGGGTATTACAAGACAATATAGTGCCCCAGGACTCCTTAGCAAAAAGGTGTTGCTGAGAGGAGAAACAAGACGCTTATTGAGGTTGCAAGAACCATGTTGTCTGACTCTAAACTGGCCATCACCTTCTAGGCAGAGGGAGTTAACAATACCTGCTATGTGCAGAACATAGTTTTAGTACTCAAGACTCATGGTAAAACTCCTTTTGAACTATGGCACAAAAGAAGGCCTTTTATTGGTTTCCTCAGATCATTTGGAAGTCCCTGCACCATCTTGAGTACCAAAGATCAAGTAGCCAAGTTTGCTAAGAAATCAGATTATGGACACTTTATTGGATACTCTTCCAAAGCTAAGGCTTATAGAGTATATAATCTTAGAACTAGAGTAGTTGAAGAATGAGCGAATGTGATTTTCAATGAGCATACTCCCTGTGTGAAAGGTTCTGGTCCTAACTGGCTATTTGATCTTGATTTAGTTACCAACTGTTTTAACAAATCTTGTGAGAGTATTTCAGGATCTACAGGTAATCCATCAACAGAAGATTCTGACCCATGATTTGTGCTGGGAAGACCAAGCATGAATACTACATCAGCTCTAGTGGTAAAGAATCCTACAAATGAAGTTCCTATTAGCAGAACAATGACAAATCAAGCTGATACATCTGAGGTGCCTGAAAATTCCAGCTCAGAGGCACAAAACATAAATGATGGAGCTTCAAATATAGGACGAAATGGTGGTGGTGACACTGATCAAGAATTTTTTGACGCTAATAACTACTCCATTAAAGACAACATCATTGTTGTTACACACTCATTGGATCAAGATTCTCTTGATAAGTGTGCTAACATGGTGGGAGACACTTCATTGTCAGATCTAAATATCTCAAATTTAGATCTGTCTAATCAACTTGTTATGATCCCTCAACTTAGGATCCACAAGTGACACTCCACCACAAACATCATTGCAAATGTTGAAAAGGAGTGAGAACAAGAGGAAAAACTCTTGAAAAAAATTGTTTGTCTATACATTTGTTTCTTGTCCCAGATAGAGCCAAAGACAGTTGTGAGTCATCAAAGGATGGAAGTTGGGTTGAAGCAATGAAAGAGGAGTTGCTTCATTGAAAAGACAAATGGTTTAGAACCTATGTCCTCTTCTTCAAGGGAAGACTATCATATGAACAAAGTGGGTGTTTAGGAATAAGAAAGATGATAGAGGACTTTTCATCAAGAACAAGGCAAGACTAGTTGTTCAAGGGTACCCACAAGAAGAAGGAACTGATTACACTGATGCTTTTGCTCCTGTAGCAAGACTTGAAGCTGTTAGGATATTCCTGGGATTTGATGCATCTAAGGATTTCATGGTATACCAACTTGATGTAAAGTGTGCATTTCTATATAGAGTGATTGATGAATAGGTGTATGTCAAACAACCACCTAGCTTTATAGACCCAGATTATCCTAATTATGTCTGCAAGGTTTATAAAGCTCTATATGGGCTGCACCAAGCTCCAAGGAAGTGCTATGAGACACTATCTCAGTATTTGTGTCAGCATGGCTACAAGGGGTACAATAGATGGAACTCTCTTCATCATAGGAATAAGAAATGACTTGATGCTGGTTCAAGTACATGTAGATGACATTATCTTTGGGTCAACTAATCCAATGCTCTAGAAAGACTTTGAGAAGCTGATGAAGAATAGATTTGAAATGAGTGCCATAGGGGAACTCAAATTCTTTCTAGGAATTCAAGTGAAGTAAGTTGACAGCGGCATCTTCATAAGTTAATCAAAGTATGTATAGGACATGCTTAAAAGATTCAACATGACTAAATGTAATGTTACAATGACACCCATAGCCAGAAAGCAGTCCCTTGGACCTGATCTTCAGGGAAAGTGTGTAGATGAACAACTTTACAGGACGATGATTGGGTCTCTCATGTATCTAACACCTAGCAGGCATGATATTATGTTTGGTACATGCATATTTTCAAGATATCAAGCCAACCCCAAGATGTCACATCAGGTTGCTGTCAAAGTAATTCTTAGATATCTCAAAGGTGCTCCCATGCTAGGTCTTTGGTATCTAAAGAGTTCTGACATTAATCTGTATGCCTGTATAGATAGTGACTATGGTAGTTGTAACATGATGGTAAAGTCCACATCTGGGGGATGTCAATTCCTTGGTACAAGGATAGTCTTATGCAATGCAAGAAACAATCCTGTGTATCAGCATGAACTGCTAAAGATGAATATATTGTTGTTCTAGCTGCTGTGCTCAAGTGCTCTGATTTAGAATGTGATGTTGGACTATGGATACAACTTAAAGAAGACTCCTATCCATATAGACAACAACAGTGCTATCTCTATCACAGGGAATCCTGGGCAGCACTCAAGGACAAAACATATCAACATCGGGTATCATCTAATTAGAGATAACTATAAAAATGGATTGAAAAAACTAGTCAAGGTTAACACTAATGAACAATATGTTGATCTGTTCACAAAGGATTTTGATGAACAGAGATTTAAATATATTGTATTAGCAATTGAAAGGATTAACCTTGAATATATTTTCTTAAAAACTTAATCAATATTATTTCGAAAAGGAATTGTGTGTCCTACGTTGTCTAGACAATCATCTACATAAGCCCAGTTTATCTTGGGAGAAAATCTTTTTCAAATGATATTTAAAATTTTGAAAATCATAAATATATTTTCTTTTGAAAGATATTAACATTGCTTTCGGATGAATTTTAATTCTTCAACTCAAATAACTACTTATAAGAAATTTACCTGAGGGAGAAATGCTGATATTTCTTCGGAAGCCAAAATATGCTTCTAAGTACTTGTATGCACTTGAAGAAAAATTTCTTTTGAAAGCAATTATATCTCAAAAGATTTATTCTCCTTAAGAATAAAACCTCTCAGTTCTAATGTCTTCCTAAACCAAATATGCCTCGGAAGAGAAAATACATCAAATAATTTTTCCGAAGCAAATTTTCACAAAGCTAAGGAATATCTTCCGAATTCAAAATTTGGCTTCGGAAGTTTTTCACAAAACTTCCGAAGATAAATTCCCTTCAGAAGAGTTTCGAAATCCAAGAAAAGTACCTTTTTAGGCACTTTCTCAGATGTGGGACAGACATTCGGATTTCAAAGTTTATTCTTTTACATTAACTTTGTCTCAAATCCATTTCATATAAATATACCGAACGGTTCCCCCCACTTTCACTATCTTCTTCATCTGCAAATTCTATAAACCTAAATTTCCACTCACTGCCTTTGTTCTTATCATTATTCACCTCAAAGCTACCTCATATGGCTAACCTTGACCGCAACATGATTTTTCCATGCAACTTCACAAGCAACACAGTCAAGTTTCTTTGTTGAACTCTGAGAAAGATCCAAGTTTCTCAGAGGTTTGTTGCTTTCTTTCTCTATCTCACTACTTCACTTCCCTCACCATTGATCGTCCACTGTATGAGGATCAAATTTTGGACATTTAGAGGACTTTCCAAGAGTAACCATGGATAGGGAGAAGGCAGTATCTGTGACATTGCAGGGGAGGACAATCTTCATCACACTAACTTCCATAAACTCTCATCTACAACTGAATGATGCAGAAGGTGAATTGTCTTTCCTAAAATCTATTATTACCACTCCTCTGAGTAGATGGGCTATGAAGGTGACTTCACAATTTGAACCTTAAGGAAAGGGAAGGTTTCCTCTTAGTAGAAGTACCTTATGCATGTCATTATCCACAGCTTGTCTAACAAACATGGAGAATGAGACCAAATTCAAGAAGACCTCTCTTTCATAGTCCATCGAATGGTTCATGGGGTGAAGTTCATGTATTCACAATTTGTGTACACTAATTTACTTGCAAACTTGGACTCCTTAGAATATTATATGTTCCCTAAATATGTCCAGCACATTCTCAACTGTGAACTGGGCGCACAGTTGAGGGGAACATGTAATATTCTAAAATTAGGACAGATGAATCCTGACATCTTCAAGACTATGAGAAAGCCTACTATGGGCTTCTCATGGGTATAATTAGCCCTAGTCCCAAAAATGTTAGAGCTCATTGCTCAAGGTGACAACCTAGCAGCACCAACTAGTGTTGAATCCACACCTTCTACTTCAAGACCGCCTACACAGGCACAAATAACCCTCACCTACCAAAAAAAATCCAAACGAACCCATGCACTTGTTATTCAACCTGTGTAGGCCCCTATATCACCACCCATATAGGAGAAAGTGGACACAGGAGTACCCACTTCTGAGGAGCAAACCACTCCATCTCACCAATTATCGGTCATGAGGTTCCTTATGCTCACACTAAAGAGCTCATAACCAAAGAGGCCTTAAGCCTTCACTAAAAGTCTTAATACTCTAGTGAATACCCTTTAAGGGAAAGTTACATCCCCATCCTCTTGATCTAAACCAACCAGTACCCAGCCTAGAATTCTACGATGATGAAGATATGGCAATCAGTGAGTATCATGAATCTCTCTTCTCCGTCCTAGCTCCAAGAGGGATAAGTACTCATGTGTCCCCCATATCTAGCCCACTTCATCCATCCCCCGTTAAGGTAGACCTTCCTGATTGCCAAAACATACACTTATTTAGTCTCCAAGGTCAGTGTAACATCTCCTATTTTCTGTTAAATAAAAGTTAGCGTCGTTAATTCTTATAAGGACCATTGTTGTCAATTGTGAAACTTATTGGTTACCTATGCTTATCTCTTAGTTGTCATTAATCTTTAAAATATAAAAGTTAATAATCAAACTATTAAATTGAAAAAATAGTAACAATTATAACAAAAATAATAATTATAATAACAATAATAATAATAGTAATAATAATAGTAATAATAGTAGTAATAATAATAACAATAAATTATAATAACAATAATAATAACTAAAAATAGAAATAATAAAAATAATAATATTGTTACTAATAATAATAATTTGTAAAAATTATTAAACTTGAAAATGTTAAAACTTAAATTAAATTAGTTAGGGGGGTTGTTTGCCAAGCTATAAACTTTAAAAGAAAGTTTTAGCATAAAATAATAAACAAGCAAAAGTTGAGGGACTACTGTGTAAAATTGAAATCAAAACCACCAAATCTCATTCTCTCTCCCCGATTTTCCGGTCACCGGCCGGCCGACCTCCAGGCGAGCTCCAGTGACCATCAAACACCCAAAATTTATCGATTTAAACATGCTAAGGTGCCAATCGACTCGGGGTAGCACCGCGGACTCGAACCCATGATTAATTGGACCGTTACATTCGGGATTAAGGGGGATTGAACCGAAATCAACATCTCAATCGATTCATAACTGTTCAACGTATAAGTTGTGATGAGTAAACAAAGTAAACGATCAGAAACATTCTAATAATCACTATCAAGTTTAATACATCATTTAATTTTTGTAAAAAAATCGAGTAAACAATCAATTGTAACCGAAATAATCGAATGGAAACCGAAGCTTGTTCGACACCTGAACGTACAAATCGAACAAATATAACAGACGGCAAATGTTCCCTTCGACCCCTTTCAACTCCCTGTAACTACAAATCCGTGTTTCACACATTCGATCGATCAAATTCTAGGCTTCTGTTCATCACAAGATAACCGAGACAAACCCAAGCCTAAACACTACAATCCGTGTTTCACACATACATCATTCTACCCGATTACACTTAGAGATCAAAAGCCCTAAGTTTAATCAGGTTGAAACACTCAAATCGGTATTCAATTTGGGATTGAAGGATCAAGGGTTTATGCAATTTGAGGATTTCACTGAGATTATGTTTTTAAGAATTTAAAACCGAGTGATACCACGGCCACGGCCCTGGTTCACTGGTTACACACTCACACCCTACACACGAGGTCCCGGGTTCGAACCCGGCTACCTCCATTTTTTTTAAATGCATTTTTGGCCTTTAAAAATACAGAAAAATTTCTAAAAATTATAAAAAAAATCAGTTTATAAACCATATATTCTGAAAATTTATTTCCTAAAATATCTTAATATTTTTATTAAATATTTTAGACAAATGATATATTTAGTTTATCTTTTTATAAAAATAGACTTTAAAAAAATGGTTTAAATCACCAACTTATTATTGGTTCAAACATTACCTATATATTATTGTTTAAATCATGAATATTTTAGAAATTATAAAAGTTTATTCAAACTTATATTTAAACTTTATTACAAACGAGTTTCCTTTGCATTCCTTTGTATTAAAATGTTTAATTAGTATATTTCATTTTCATTGAATCAAAACATAAACAATTATATAATTTTATTGAATTTCGTTAATAAAATCCCCAAATTCCATTTGAAACCCTAGTTCTCATTAAATCGTTAAACTTATTGTTAGACTTAAATCTTGTAAATATATACATGTTTAGGTACCTTGTGAAGGATTTCGTTGGAACTTCGATTATTATCCATATTAATCATCTTATATATACTTAGTCATCATGTGGGTTTCCTTGCCCCTTTTTACATTATTCCACAGCGTTTTGGGGTGAAACATGTAAATCTTATTAACATACACTTGTAAACCTTTAAATCTTGTAAAGCACTTGCAATTCATACTTTTATTTGTCATGGTTATTTGTGTTATTGTAAGTCTTATATGAGATACATATTTTGTTTACAATCATTAACTATTGCCAGCCTGGCGATGTCTTAGATCTTTGGAACTGACAAGCCTATTTGGTGCTAAATCCGATGTATTGCCGGCTCCCGATGACTATGACTTGTTCATCATGGGAACCAAGTACACTTAGCCAATCATATAAACTTGTAATTAATTCGAGGTTTGATTGTAGCTATATGTGTTCTATAAACTTGCTAACTCATAACTAATGACATGAATTGCTACTTGTAACCTTTGATATATTATGTATATGAAACCCTTGGAAACTCACCAACTTTATAGTTGACCTTTTATTTTTAACATTTTTCAGGAAACGTATATGTTTGAAGTCATCATTTGAAGTTGCTTAAATGTAGGATTTGGACCTAGAATAATGAATAAAATGTCTTGGAATATTTTATCTTATGTTTTGCTTATTTCATGTTAAGATTTATGAATGTAATTTGCACTTTGTTAAATGTATGATTAATCATATTTACATTTAAAGATAGCGTTATATGGATGTGAACAATCTTAATCCCCACATCTCAACTTTTTGGCCGCCAAGGTTGGGGTGTGACAGATTGGTATCAGAGCCCATAACTATAGAGATTTAGGTTATTAGAAATGGTGACCTAAACTATAGCTTATGCATGATCCTTATAGAATAATATTAATATTCTTTTAAAAGTATATTGTTTGCATGCTACATAATGCTATGCCTTCTTATGTGCAACTTGATGCCTTAGCATAGGATTGCCTTGTAAATGCTTAAATTTTGTTACTTGTCTTCCCTAGACTTATCCTTGACTCTTTGATTCTCCCCAACAAATGAAACTTTCCTAAACTTATTCTCGGAAACATGTGGAAACTACATTTATTATCGTGGGTTTTAATTCCTTAGACTCTATGTCTAATCTATGAAAGTCTCATCAAGGTTTTGATTTCATGAACCTAAGAAATTTATATGACACATAGACACTTGTATTCTGGTTTTCCTAGCAAAAAGCCTTCAGGCTAAGGTAAGCATTTCGCATAAATCCTACGGGACTAGTTATGCTTACCTGGGGATTTCTGGGAGGAGTGATAAACTATGGTCAACATACATAAATTTCTAAGGCAAATGGGTCAATTTACCTTGATGTGTCAACATTTCCAAATGGTAATACGTTACCAAATGGAACCATTCCATGTGTCTTACAACTCTTGACTTACTCTTGTTTAAATTACTATCCTTTGTTATTCTCATTCCCGTATGTAACTCATTTTGTATATCCAGCATGTCTCGTCACCATGGAAAGCGTGGAAGTTCCAACCGTAAGCTAGCCACCATGATTGCTCGACAAATGGCTGCCGTTATCCCGACCATGGTTGCTGAACTTAATAACACCTTCATGACCAATTCAAGCAACAATGGAAATGGTCAAGGGGAAAAAAACACGAACCAAGGGCGCAATAACCAAACATGTACCTTCAATCACTTTAGTTCTTGCAAACCCACTAGTTATAGTGGCAAGGAAGGAGCCACTGGTCTTCTTGAGTGGTTCGAGAGCATGGAGAATACCTTCGTAAATTGTGAGTATCCCGAGGCACTCAAAGTCCGTTATGCCACTAGTATGTTCCATCAAAGGGCACTTACCTAGTGGAATAGCGAGAAGAGAAATTGAGGAGCTGATGCTGTGTTGGCACTCACTTGGGATGGGTTCAAGAACATTGCCATCGCAAAGTTCTGCCCGAGGAGTGAGCAACAAAAACTGGAGGAGGAATTCTGGAACTTGAAGCAAGATGGTGGTGACCATTTGGCCTACTCAACTAGGCATCATGAGTTGAGTATATTGTTGCCCCATATGGTCGACATTGTTCCTCGCAACATCAACAAGTTCATCAAGGGTGTACCACCCCAAATTCAAGATGCTGTGGTGGGTAGCCGACCCACAACCTTGGAAGAAGTTATCACTATCACCGCTCAACTCATCAAGAATCATATACGAGCGGGCAACATGTCTGTGAAGGGTGTAAAGAAGGTGGAAAAGACGGCTACTGAAGCTGTTAAGGAGACCATAGCTGAATCGTCTTACAACAACAACAACAACAACAAAAAGCACAAGTTCACACCAGCGCGCAACTATGCTGTGGATGCACCCAAACTACCTCAAAGATAACTTGTACCTGCGGCTGCACCTGTGGTTCAAGTGCCTGTGGCTAGGGCCTATGCTAGTCCTCAACCTATGTGTAACATCTGTAGATATCATCATCCGGGGAATGCCCCGTGCCGCATCTGTACCTTATGCGGTAAATATGGTCACTTGGTGGCGACTTGTCACCGTGCACCTAATAACGCCACGATGGTCACGAACCATGTTTGCTACAACTGTGGGGAACCTGGTCATTTTCGCCTACAATGCCCTCATCTTGTGGGTAATGTTCCACAAGCCCGAGGACGTGCTTTCAACATCAATGCAAATCAAGCACAAGCAAATAATGATGTGGCGAATGGTATGTTAATTTACCCTTAACTTTTTGACCTAAGTCTTTTCATGCATTAACTCTATCGTTAAATACCTTTAAAATTGAACAGGTATGTTCCTTATTAATAATACTTATTCCTACGTTCTGTTTGACACTGGAGCCGGTAAGAGTTTTGTTTCGTTAGAGTTTGAACCCATTCTTGCTAAGCCACATACGAAACTAGAAAGACCTCTCACCGTTGAAGTCGCTGATGGAGAACCGATCACCGTTGATGTCATTATTCATGATTGTATCCTAAGTCTTGACACACACAATTTCCTTATCGATCTTATCCCTATGAAACTTGGAAGCTTTGATGTCATCATTGGTATGGATTGGTTAGCCAAACACCATGCCGAGATCATTTGTTTCGAGAAGTGCATCCGTATACCGTTACCTTCTTGGGATACATTGAAAGTGTTTGGTGAAAAATCTTCCAAATGGTTCAAACTATGTCGTGCACCCAAGCCCGAAAGTGCCTAAGTAAGAACTATATGGCTTTCTTGGCTTACGTGGTCAACACAATAGTCAAAGGGAAAGATCTTAAGGATGTCCCGATTGTACGAGACTTTCCTAAAGCATTTCCCGATGACCTTAGTGGTTTACCTCCCATGCATGAAGTCGAATTTAAAATCGATTTGATTGCGGGAGCAAACCCCGTGGCCAAGTCACGATATCGACTTGGACCATCAGAAATGCAAGAGCTATCTAGTCAACTTCAAGAACTATGAGAGAAGGGATTCATTCATCCTAGCTCTTCACCTTGGGGTGCACCTGTTCTGTTTGTGAAGAAGAAAGATGGGTCGTTTCGTATGTGCATCGACTATCGTGAGCTTAACAAACTTACCATCAAGAACCGCTACCCTCTTCCTCGTATCGATGATCTTTTTGATCAACTTCAAGGAGCTGCCATCTTCTCAAAGATCAACTTACGTTCTGGTTATCATCAATTTGCAGTCCATGATGATATCCCAAAGACTGCATTCCGCACCCGATATGGGCACTATGAGTTCATGGTTATGCCTTTCAGTTTAACAAATACTCCTACTGTCTTCATGGATCTCATGAATCGGGTATGCAAACCGTATCTAGATAAGTTTGTGATCGTCTTCATTGATGACATACTCATCTACTCGAAGTCCAATACCGATCATGAACTTCACTTACGACAAGTTCTTGAACTTTTTATGAAAGAACAACTGTAGAAGTTCTCAAATTGTGAATTTTGGCACAAGGAAGTTCAATTTCTAGGGAACGTGGTGAATAGCCAAGGAATTCACATTGTCCCTGCAAAGGTGGAAGCTGTGAAGAATTGGTATGTTCCCACAACTCCAACCAAAATTCGTTCTTTCATTGGTCTTGCTGGTTATTACCGGCGATTCATTGCCAACTTTTTGAGGATCACGAAGCCGCACACTTCTTTGACACAAAAAAAATAAACCATTCAAGTGGGGGTCCGAGGAAGAAAAAGCTTTTGAAGCATTAAAGAACAAGTTGTGCAATGCTCTTTTCTTGACCCTACCCGATAGAAACGACGAATTCACTATGTATTGTGATGCATCCAAAGAAGGCCTTGGTTGTGTTCTTATGCAATGAGGAAAGGTCATAGCGTATGCATCAAGACAATTGAAGGTCCATGAGGTGAATTACACGACACACGATCTTGAACTTGGTGCTTGGTTTTTGCCTTAAAGATTTGGAGGCATTACCTTTATGGTACTCAATGTATAGTCTACACCGATCACAAAAGCCTTCAACACGTTTTTAATCAAAAAGATCTTAATATGAGACAACGTCGTTGGGTTGAGTTGATTAGTGACTATGACTGTGACATTCGTTACCACCCTGGGAAGGCAAATGTCGTAGCCGATGCACTAAGTCATAAAGTCCATAACAAGATGATATCGTTTCAAAAAATTCGTGATGGACGACAATGGTTTGATACTTTGAGAGAATTTGATACCGAGATTCGACTAGATGTCAACGAGACTACCGTACTGCTACAAAACTTGAGAATAGATAGTGACATCGAGTCTAGTATCCTAGAGGCTCAACAAGCAGTTCAACAAGATGGAAGAATGAAGGATGAACTGAAGCATAACCTTCTAACTCAATTGGAGATGAAACCTAATGGGTTGATGTATTTCGCGAATCGAATTTGGGTTCCAAGTCATGATAATCTTCGTACCTTTATGATGAACGAAACTCATCAAACTCGTTATTCTATTCATCCTAGCTCTGATAGGATGTACATGGACCTGCATCGTCAATATTGGCGGCCTGGAAAGAAAAAAGACATAGCAACTTATGTAGCTAAGTGCCTCACGTGTACGAAGGTTAAAGCCGAACATCAACGTCCAAGTGGATTACTTGAACACCCCGAGATTCCTATGTGGAAATGGGAATATATATCCATGGACTTCATAACTAAGCTACCCCGAACCTCCCGTGGACATGATAGCATATGGGTGATCGTTGACCGATTGACCAAATCGGCACATTTTTATACCCATACGTCACTTACAAGACATCAAGGTTGGCTCGTATATTCGTTGATGAACTTGTAAGTCGTCATGGGGTACCTCTGCACGTCATATCCGACTGAGATGCTCGTTTCACTTCGTACTTTTGGTCGTCTATGCAAGAACTCTTGGGTACTCAATTGGATCTAAGCACGGCTTACCATCCTCAAACTGATGGTCAAACCTGTTGGGTTTGTTGGATAAATCAAACTAGTTTAATCATTTTAAACTTGAAAACGCAGCGGATTAACATCAAATAAATATCATTTGAAATCTGAAAATATGGTTCATATCATGACAACAACAAACCCAAGAACATAAGGATCTTATATATCTGTTTGAACTAGTTATCACCAATAAATAACAACCCAAACAAGCAATACATACTACCTTCCAAAGGCTGCTGAAAAACGAGATATAGATGAAGAGAATGATGTTCTTGAGCAGCCAAAACACCAAGAGGAGGTGTTCTCAAGTATTCATACCCATAAGCATCAAGTATTCACCATTCTTGCTAGGATTTGAGCACCAAATCGGGACAAGAAAGCTGCTGGAACCTTGTTCCAGCCGTGACCATCAACAAGGCTATTGAACATTTGTTCCAGCCATGACATCTTTCTTCTAAAAGAGAGAGATCGAAGTTCTTGTGACCCTTTTGCATATGAGAGAGTGAGAGAGAGCTGAATGGAGAGTGTGTGTTTTTCCTTTTGAAAGAGAGCTCTCAAGACACCAAAAGAAAAAATGAAAAGGGGGCTGCCTAAGGGGGCGGCCGAACACCTTTTTGTGTTTTAGGGTCTTCCCAAAACCCTTTTTTATCTATATTAAACAAAAGGTTTTAATAAGTTATGTAATTACCCCTTTAATTATGCAACTTATACACACACTCCTATTATTTGATGTTATTTAACCAATTTAAACAACATTACAAATAATATCCATGAACAAAATATCCATATAAGTTGTTCAATCTCATATGCAATTTATTTAGAAAACCCATTTTTTAAATTGGTGTAATTATTTAATTGCATGATCATATCATCAATTAAATATTAATTGGTGTTTGCTAAGCTTGTTATTGGGTATGACCCGACTTGGATCATAACGTACTAACCACATCAATGTTCTATGTGTCCTGGGCATAAAGAATCCAACAATCTCCCACTTGCACAAAATACATAGACGATTGATGCAAGCAGTAAATACCGCCTAACAACAGTTTACTACCATTAATACGCATGACTTAGAAGCCATTCAATAACATCATCCCCTTCAAGTATCCAACTTGAAATGATTTAGGTGAATCAATCATTTATCCTTTTGTTACAGATGTCATGTTAAATCCAAGGACACAGAATGATCATTCCTTGTTGATTTAACTTAATCAGGCCTTAGACATCTTGCTCTCAACGAATAAGAGGAACAAATTCCACCTTGACTACATACGCTTCTCACAATCACCTTATGTTATACCTAAACATAGCCTTATGTACTGACCATTATTTCAGAGCAGTGAAGAACTAGGTCAAGGTATAACACTTGGTGAATATCAAAACCCAGTATGTATCTCAGGTCAGAGGATACCAAATGATATTCGCCTTTACTCAAATTTACTTATGATCAATCTAGAAGATTCCATGAAATAAAATTGAGACGCGGGTCAGTCCAATATTTGCATCCCACAAATATCTATGAACCTTGGTAGCAACCAATTGGTCTATATTCATACCTCTATGAATATCTACCAATCCATGTTCATAATAGTCTTACATTCATATTTGCTCCCACAAATATGATCGACTACGGACATTTAGAAAATAAACATATTCATGGATGTAAACACGCTAAGAAGGGAACATAACTCAAATATATAAAAGAGTTAAAATTACAATTGTTCCATGCTTTAAATACTAAACAGATCAATTCCAATCACTAGAATATCGAAGTCCTAAGGCACAAGTATGACTCTCATACTTTGCCCTCACTAGGAGCTTCGTGAGTGGATCCGTAATGTTTTGATCTTTATGAACTTTACGAATACATATCTTTAGCCCTTTTCAACTTCATCCCTTATGATGTTGAATCTCCGCTCAAGGTGCTTAGTCTTTGATGAGTACGGGGTTCCTTGATTTGAGCAATCCCACCCACATAATTACCAAAGATTTCTAGGGGGTCTTGAATGGTAGAGACCACCCATAGATAAGCAATGGACAAACTTATCCATGCAGCTTCCCAAGCTGCCAATGAAGTGGCTATGTATTCGGATTTTGTAGTGGACAATGCTACCCTATCCTGCTTTGAACATTTCAAGGATACCTCTCCTCCATTCATAATGGATGTACACCTGATTGTGATCGAGAATCATACCGATCAGTTTTGGAAGCCCGCATCTGTGTAACCCTTTACACGGACTTCTTCTTCAACAGATCCGTATATTAGAAACATATCCTTAGTCCTACTAAGGTATTTCAATATACTTTTAACAGCCATCCAATGGTTATTTCTATTGATATCTACTTTGTCATATCTAATAAGCATGACTCGTCCGGTCTAGTGCATATCATCAGACAAATGATGGATCCTATAGAAGATGCGTATGGGATATCCTTCATTTGATTCTGCTCATCCTATGAGCTTGGACATTGAGACGTAGTCAACAATGTCCCTCTTTGAATAGGTACCATACCTTTCTAAGAGTTTTCCATCTTGAACCTTTTCAAGATTTTATCAATATATGCACTTTGGTTTAACCCTATCAACCACCTCGATCTATCCTTATAGATCCTTATTCCAAAATATGGGTGGCTTAAACGAGATCTTATATGAAAAGAAATATTCCAAGGTAGGTTTTAACACCTTCCATGGTTGGAATATCATTTCCAAATAGTAGTGTGTCATCAACATACAACACTGAGAGTACAATTCTGCTCCCACTAGCTTTCATAATACACAACCTTCTTGATGCTTGTTTAAATCCATAGATTTATCACTTTAATTTGTATACTTTATTAGGATGTCATGGATCGACAAAACCATTATGCTGAACTATATGGACAGTCTCTTCGAGATGTCTATTAAGAAAAGCGGTTTTGACATCCATTTGCCAAAACTCATATTCAGAATGTGCAGTTATGGCACATAATATCCTAATCGACTTTAGCATTGCGATGGGCGTAAGAGTTTCATCATAATCAACCAATTGAGTTCGATGGAAACGTTTTGCTACAAGTCCTGCCTTATAAGTATTCAAGTCTCCATGTATATCTGTTTTCATCTTGAAAACCCACTTGCATCCAACCGGTTTGGAGTTAAATGGTAGGTTAACCAATTCCTAAACTTGGCTGTTATACATGGAGTGCATCTCTACGTTCATGGCTTCCAGCCATTTGTCACAATCCGAATTGGACATTGCATCATGGTATGTAGTTGGCTTATCTGAATCAACCACGTAGCATCCATCCATGAAAATCCATACCTTTCAGGTGGAATGCTAACTCTACCAGATCTGCGAACGTTTTGTGTGTGTTGATCAACCTCTTAATCATCGTCAACAACCTCCTGTTGATTGCTAGTGTCAACCAAATGTGTATCGACTCGTGGATTTTGAACCTTATCAAGTTGCACAGTTCTATACGTTATTCCTTCCATAAAGAACTCGGTTTCCAAGTACCTAGACTTTGGAGCAATAAATACTTTTGCTCCGTTGAGTCAAAGAAACAGTATCCCATACAGTCTCTGTGGATTCTCAACTAATATACAGTTTCTTTGTCCGGGTCATATTCATAATATGAGCCTCAGAGAGCAATGCAAAAACCTAAAATGATAAAGGTGGTAAGCTCATAGCCAGAATAAACTGAACCATATCCAAATAGGGTTCAGTTTGTCCTTTATCAGAATGAAGAACATAGATAGTTATGTGGAGTTGATTTTCAACTTCATTATTGAATATTTTGAACATTTCAAAAGCTTCATACTTATGTGTCATCAAGTGCACACAATAATAGCGACTTTAATCGTCGGTAACAGTAATGAAGTATCTTTCACCAATCTTGGTCATTGTCTTAAAAGGATCACATACATCCATATGTATCATTCCTAATAAGTCTTTGGTTCATACTTATCAAATGAAACATTTTCATTTGTTTCCAAAAGACAATTCTTTTGAAGTGTTTGAATCCAATTCTTGTTTATGTGACCAAGATGACAATGTCAAAGATAATAATAACTTAAACCCATTTTAAGTTTCTTTTGCTTAATGTGTATAATGAGTTATTATATGACGATTTATCATGAACCAATTCATGGATATCATTAAAAGGGCATATCCTTAAAATGAAATACATCTTCCATAAAACTTAATACCATTATTTACAAACTTTAAATCATGATCATATTGTTTTAATAGGAAACATTAATTATGTTCCTAGTCAAACTAGGTGCATACAAAATGTTTTGAGAACAACTTCCAAACCTTTTGAAAGTCTCAAAATAGATTTTCCCTCCTTGAAGCGCACATTTCTTTTGAACCCCTTTGTAACAATTGCAAGTATGAGTCTCACATCCGGTATCCAATACTCATGTGATTGAAGAAATGGCATTTAAAACAACGTGTGAATCATGGAATTGTATTTGAGGTTTGCCCAACATCCCTCTTGTCTTTCAACTCCTTGAGATAGGAGGGACAATTCCCTTTTTATAGTCCTATCTCTCCATACTCAAAGCATGGATCGTTCTCCGTTACCTTAGGCTTCATAAGCTTAGGTTTTTGAGGTTTCGCTTTAACCTTTGCTTTGATGTATTCTTTTCCTTTGACAATGATTGCCTTACGATCGGGATTGGCCATTTCTTATAGCCTCCCTTATTGATCGAGAGAATAGGTAGAACCTCTCTACCCATCCCTGCCTCGGTTGCTTTGAGCATTGTGTGAAGTTCACCGATGCTCTTGTCCCACCCGTTCATATTACAGCTTATTATGAATGTCTTAAACCTTTAGTTAGGCAATCAAGGATCAAATCCTTGGCTAACTACTTTGAGACAGGACAGTTAAGCATCTTGAGGCTATCAATGTGGCTTTTTCTTCTTAAGAATATATAAGATGATATCGATTGGGTCTCTTCCATGTGACATGCATAAAGTGCTTGAACCGTTTCGAAGCAATCTTGCTAAAGTTTGTTGAAGGAACATTTCCTTCAACTAGATTATCATGTCATGTGCCCCATGATGCTCCAAACCCTTTTGGAGTTCGGGAATCATATTCCCAACATGAGATCGGATGCTTGCACAGAATCCTTAGTGTGCTTAACCCAATCGTCAAAAGGCCTTAACATCAACAGCGTTGGTTGGTGAGGTATGGGATCGTCAAGGACATAGACCTTTACTCATTCTTGAGAACGATTCTCAAGTTTCAAAATTGAGTCCATAAGATAATTATGGTTAGGACGATCCCTCTCGAGAATGGATCTCAGTGATAGGGAAGGGACGATCGGGGTGGTAGCGTTATAGTTAGCGGTCATCACTACAATATTTGACAAAGTTCATTTTAGTATTTCTGATAAATTTATTTTAATCGTTAATACCCTTAAATGTTTCATAGACAATTAACAATTAAAATCTAGAATCAAACGTCGCATTTAAATGATGGTTAGGTGACCTTTATCCCATTATTTAAATTAACAAGGTAGTCAACAGTTGACAATTGCAACCTATTGCAACTTCTAGTCTTATGGGATCGGTTAAAGATCATATGTTTAGTCGGCATGTTTAATCCCATCAACACCATTGTACGCCATGCTTCGGTGACCCTAAGCACATGGTTTCCAATTCAAGTCGTCCTACTTACACACACGTGTGAGTTTTCATACACAAGCAGTTAGGTGACCTTTATCCCACAAGTACGTTAGACTCACCTCAAAGATACAAGTTCCCTACAAGTGGTCAGGTGACCTTTATCCCACAAATAGTTCCCAAGTAATTTGAGTGTCGTGTAAAAGGATGGTGTTAGACTTGTTACCAAAGGGATTTAAGTTTCCATTAATTCTAGACTTTGAAAACTCTATGTACCTTGTAATTGCATGCTTTCAAATACATGGTACCCTTTGGTTCCTTTTTAATAAAACCTCTTTTATTTTGAAATCATTAGTCCTTTTAACAACCTTTTATAACTCACTTTTTAGGAACCAAAATTTCAGCTTGTTATGATAATTTATTTAGATTGTTAAGCATATCCATATATCAAACAATCAACATAAAATGAATAATCAAACAAGCATATATCAAACAACCACATGTGCATAACCATAGCCACTATGTTGACAACACTTGTTTGCCATCACAAGTGTTGTCATAAGGTCTTTCCTAAGGGTTGAACACAACACAAATGATGAGATCTCCAAAGACCCCCACTTGAACTTGCATCCAAATGCTTCAAGTCCATCCCCTGTGTCTTCCTTTTGTGCTTCCTTCCCGAGCATCTTCTTTTACAAAATATATATCCTAATACATATTTTCTGGTAAAAGAAAAATACACCTAATCTATTTATTACATTGCCAAATGAATAAACAAATTACAACCCTTTAAGAATGAATACAACCAACATGACAAGATTACAATCAACCAAATCCATAACACACATGGTCAAGGCTATGTTATGCACTAATATATGTATCCATATACATCATTTACAACATTCAAAAACCAAATAAATCCCCATATGACCCTAAATTTTCAGCCAACATTAACCATGAATTTAGGGTCTTTTGTCCAAACAAAAACATAATCAACTACTTGATATCTTACATTCAAGGTTTAATCACTAGCATGTTAGATATAACCTTGAAAGGTTAGGGATTTATTATCATCACCACAAAACAGCCCCAATATGGTTTTTAAAGCCTCATAAAACCAATTTTACAAGAACACATGAAACTAGTCATCCACATATCCGGCTCTAGATGCCAATGTGGGTTTGTTGGACCAAATCAAACTAGTTTAACCATTTTAAACTTGAAAACGCAGCGGATTAACATCAAATAAATATCATTTGAAATCTGAAAATATGGTTCATTTCATGACAACAACAAACCCAAGAACACAAGGATCTTATATATGTGTTTGAACTAGTTATCACAAATAAATAACAACCCAAACAAGCAATACATACTACCCTCCAAAGGCTGCTGAAAAACGAGATATAGATGAAGAGAATGATGTTCTTGAGCAGCCAAAACACCAAGAGGAGGTGTTCTCAAGTATTCATACCCACAAGCATCAAGCATTCACCATTCTTGCTTGGATTTGAGAACCAAATCGGGTCAAGAAAGCTGCTGGAACCTTGTTCCAGCCGTGACCATCAACAAGGCTGTTGAACATTTGTTCCAGCCGTGACATCATTCTTACAAAAGAGAGAGATCGAAGTTCTTGTGACCCTTTTGCATATGAGAGAGTGAGAGAGATCTGAATGGAGAGTGTGTGTTTTTCCTTTTGAAAGAGAGCTCTCAAGACACCAAAAGAAAAAATGAAAAGGGGGCTGCCTAAGGGGGCGGCCGAACCCCTTTTTGTGTTTTAGGGTTTTCCCAAAACCCTTTTTTATCTATATTAAACAAAAGGTTTTAATAAGTTATGTAATTACCCCTTTAATTATGCAACCTATACACACACTCCTATTATTTGATGTTATTTAACCAATTTAAACAACATTACAAATAATATCCATGAACAAAATATCCATATAAGTTGTTCAATCTCATATGCAATTTATTTAGAAAACCCATTTTCTAAATTGGTGTAATTATTTAATTGCATGATCATATCATAAAATTAAATATTAATTGGTGTTTGCTAAGCTTGTTATTGGGTATGACCCGACTTGGATCATAACGTACTAACCACATCAATGTTCTATGTGTCTTGGGCATAAAGAATCCAACAAAACCGAGCGAACCATCCAAACCTTGGAGGATTTGCTATGCCTTTGTGTCCTTGACTTTGGTGGTGATTGGGATACGAATTTACCGCTCGCGGAATTTTCGTATAACAATAATTACCACTCGAGTATCAAGATGACACCATTCGGAGCACTTTATGGTCGTAAATGTCGTTCACCGATCTGCAGGACCGACGTTGGTGAAAACTTCATCACTGGTCCTGAAATCATACAAGAAAGGACCGATAAAGTCTTTATAATTCGCAAGAACCTTGAAGTGGTATGAAGTCGACAAAAAAGCTATGCCGACAAGCGACGTAAGCCATTGGAATTTCAAGTTGGAGATATGGTTCTTCTAAAGGTCTCACCGTGAAAAGGTGTTGTTCGCTTTGGAACGAAGGGTAAACTGGATCCAAGATTTGTAGGACCTTTCAAGATTCTGAAAAGGATAGGGAAAGTGGCTTACAAACTGGAATTATCTTCCGACCTTAGTGGAGTTCATCCTGTGTTCCATGTCTCGAATTTGAGGAAGTGTTTGGCTGAAGAAAGTCAGAATGTTCCGTTGGATGACATCCAGATCGATGAGTCATTACACTTTGTCGAGAAACCTGTTGAAGTCATAGATCACATTATGAAGAAGACTAGAACCACAACTACCCCAATCGTCAAGGTTCACCGGGAGAATAAGCGTGGAGCTGAGTTTACTTGGGAACGTGAGGAACATATGAAGAAAAAGTACCCGTATTTGTTCGTATAGTTTCATTCTTAATTTCGGGATAAAATTCTTATAAGTTGGGGAGACTGTAAAATCTCTTATTTTCTGTTAAATAAAAGTTAACGTCGTTAATTCTTGTAAGGACCATTGTTGTCAATTTTGATACTTATTGGTTACCTATGCTTATCTCTTAGTTGCCATTAATCTTTAATGTATAAAGGTTAATAATCAAACTATTAAATTAAAAAATAATAATAATAATAACAAAAATAATAATTATAATAACAATAATAATAATAGTAATAGTAATAGTAATAATAGTAGTAATAATAATAACAATAAATTACAATAACTAAAATAGAAATAATAGAAATAATAATAATATTGTTACTAATAATAATAATTTGTAAAAATTATTAAACTTGAAAATGTTAAAACTTAAATTAATTAAGTTAGGAGGGTTGTTGGCCAATTTATAAACTTTAAAAGAAACTTTCAACATAAAATAATAAACAATCAAAAGTTGAGGGACTGTTGTGTAAAACTGAAATCAAAACCCCCAAATTTCATTCTCTCTCCCCGATTTTCCGGTCTCCGGCCTGCCAACCTCCGGCCGAGCTCCGGTGACCATCAAACACCCAAAATTAATCGATTTTAAACATGCTAAAGGTGCTAATCGACTCGGGGTAGCACCGCGGACTCAAACCTATGATTAACTGGACCGTTACATTCGGGATAAGTTGTGATGAGTAATCAAATTAAACGATCTGAAACGTTCGAATAATAATTATCAAGTTTAATACATCGTTTAATTTGAGTTAAACAATCGATTAAACAATCAATTGTAACCGAAATAGTCGAACGGAAGCCGAAGCTTGTTCGACACCTGAACGTACAAATCGAACATATATAACAGAGGGCAAATGTTCCCTTCGACCCCTTTCAACTCCCTGTAACTACAAATCCGTGATACACACATTCAATCGATCAAATTATAGGCTTTTGCTCATCGCAAGATAACCGAGACAAACCCTAGCCTAAACACTACAATTCGATCTTAACCAAGTAAGTATAATACATCATTCTACTCGATTACACTTAGGGATCAAAAGCCCTAAGGTTAATCGGGTTGAAACACTTGAATCGGTGTTCAATTTTAGGATTGAAGGATCTACGGTTTATGCAATTTGGGGATTTCACTGAGATTATGTTTTAAGAATTTAAAACCGAGTGATACAATGGCCACGGCCCTGGTTCACTGGTTACACACTCACACCCTACACACGAGGTCCTGGGTTCGAACCCGGCTACCTCCATTTTTTTTCAATGCGTTTTTGGCCTTTAAAAAAGTACAGATAAATTTATAAAAATTATAAAGAAAATTTGTTTATAAACTTTGATTAATTTTAAAGCCACCTAACTATTTTCTGAAAATTTATTTCCTAAAATATCTTAATATTTTTATTAAATATTTTAAACAAATGATATATTTAGTTTATCTTTTTATAAAAATAGACTTTCAAAAAATGGTTTAAATCACCAACTTATTATTGGTTCAAACATTACCTATATATTATTGTTTAAATCATGAATATTTTAGAAATTATAAAAGTTTATTCAAACATATATTTAAACTTTATTACTAACGTTTTTCCTTTGCATTCCTTTGTATTAAAATGTTTAATTAGTATATTTCATTTTCAATGAATCAAAACATAATCAATTATATCATTTTATTGAATTTAGTTAATAAAACCCCCAAATTCCATTTGAAACCCTAGTTCTCGTTAAATCTTTAAACTTATTGTTAGACTTAAATCTTGTAAATATATACATGTTTAGGTACCTTGTGAAGGATTTCGTTGGAACATCCATTATTATCGTTATTAATCATCTTATATACTTAATCATCAAGTGAGTTTCCTTGCCCCTTTTTACATTATTTCACAGCGTTTTGGGGTGAAACATGTTAATCTTATCAACATACACTTGTAAACATTTAAATCTTGTAAAACACTTGCAATTCATACTTTTATTTGTTTTGGTTATTTGTGCTATTGTAAGTCTTATATGAGATACATATTTTGTTTACAATCATTAACTATTGCTTGTCTGGCGACGTCTTAGATCTTTGGGGCTGACAAGCCTATTTGGTGCTAAAGCCGGTGTATTGTCGGCTCCTGATGACGTATGACTTGTTCATCATGGGAACGAAGTACAATTAGCCAATCATATATACTTGTAATTTAGTCGAGGTTTGATTGTAGCTACATGTGTTCTATAAACTTGCTAACTCATAACCGATGACATGAATTCCTACTTGTAACCTTTGATATATTATGTATATGAAACCCTTGGAAACTCACCAACTTTATAGTTGACCTTTTATTTTTAACATGTTTCAGGAAACGCGCATGTTTGAAGTCATTATTCGAAGTTGCTTAAATCTAGGATTTGGACCTAGAATAATGAATAAAATGTCTTGGAATATTTTATCTTATGTTTTTCTTATTTCATGTTGAGACTTATGAATGTAATTTGCACTTTGTTAAAATTATGATTAATCATATTTACATTTAAAGATAGTGTTATATGGCTGTGAACAATATTAACCCTCACATCTCGACGTTTCCGCCGTCAAGGTTGGGGTGTGACAGTCAGTTACTTGGAATCTCAAGTGACTACCTTGAAAAGAAGGGTCAATGATCAACAACTTGAAATCTCTGATCTCAAGGAACAACTAGCAAGGAGACCCTCTAGGAGGACTCAACCAGGAACATAAAAACCTGAGGATGTGATAGACTTAACCTATAACTCACCTATGCAAGTGGGTGATGCTACCAAAAAGAGGGAGGAAGTTATCATAATCACAGAACCTGGGAGTCCTTCTCAGAGTATGGACATTGAGGATTCACCACCCTCACTTGAATTGTCCACACTCAGCAACCTCTTTAAGTTCACACTGATATGGACTCTCCTATGCAAAGTCTATTTGAGGAAGGTATGCCAAGGGCAATGTCAATCCCACCCTATGGAGCTGTGAATGAAATACATGGGTGGAAGTATGATGCTGATAGAAGAGCCCTCATATGCATAAATTTCAAGGACAGCAAGGGGTCTTCAGCTTTTAGACCTTAAACTACTGTAACGGTCTTTCTCTAGTTAATATGACACTTGTCGACCTAACTCAACATAGGCAGGCCGACATATTGGATGAGAGAATTCAAGACATGATTATTGATGAACTCAGACAAAGAAGAAGACAAATGCAAACAGGAAATGTCATTGGCCAACTGCATGTTGAGGTGGACCCTAAGATTAGCTTTTAATAGGAAACCTTGATAGAAGGCCCAGTGACTGAACCTGTGAGAATTGTCATAGAAACCACTAATTCAACTTCCTATACCCTCAATGAGGCACCAATTGGTGAAGGTGCTTTACAACCCCTCTCTGGTCTGAGCCTGACTGCTGAATCAGGTAATGAAGGCCAAAGCTCTCTCCACCCTGAGTCACCAAGGCCTGTGATTGACAAAGGGAAGTGGAAAATGACTCTTGAGGAGATTGGGGAGGAGAAAAAAGTGAGGATGAGGAAGCTAAGGGGAGAGAGTTCACTTGGTTCCTCAGGCTTCATGGAAGCTACAATCAGGACAGTCCCAGGCCAAACACTCAAAATGACGACTTGAGGGCCACTAGATTGAACTATTTAGGAACAAGGAACTACAACATTGATGAACTCATCTCTCTTCCCTTATAAGAGCTAAATGAACTGGCAGTCTTAGAGCTGATAAAGGAGAAGAAGGAAGCAGAGGATGTAGAATTGCTCCTCAGAGTTAAAGAAGAAAGAAGGCAAAAGAGGCTATAGAAACATGCCCATACTCTCTCCCCAGTTTATGAAAGCCTTGAGAGAGAGACTTTGGCAATTGAGAAACCTTAAGTTGACAAGGAGGCTGATAGAAAGAACATGATCAACTACTTGAGTGCCACGGGTCTCTATCAAGCATCTGCACTTCTCCCATCTGTTGGTACACATGTCCCCAGTTCTAGTCTAGAGAGCTTAAATGTAATAGACTTTCTTTTCTTGTAACACTTATGTAATGTTTGATTAATACAAATGAGAAACTCTTCTATATATGTTTATTGGTCGTTTAATGTTATATCTATTTATATTATTTATTGTTACACACATATATGACAATGTTAAATAGGTTTACGGTTGTTAGACATAGTTCTAAACCATTAAAGGTTTAAGAATGTGTTTAACTAAGTATCCTGATTCAGTCGCACGACTGGACCATGCGAATGGGCCAATCGCACGACTGAACTAGGTGATTGAGTCAATCGCACGATTGAGTCATAAGTCTGACTCAGTCGTACGAATGAATCAATCGTATGACTCAGTCGCACGACTGGGCTAGTCGCTTGGCTCAGTCATACGAATGAGAGCTGTAACCTATAAATACCACTTAATTCGTGGAAAAACATAACACTTCGAATATTCATGACCCTAGTCGACCAAGAGCGCCCTATTCGTCCCTTCCAAGTTCATAAAACGTTTCAGATCATTCCTAGTTCATTCTTAACGTTTTCTAATCATTAGGTTTGATCTTGTTAACGTTTTCCCTAATTGGATCGCCAATCAAATAGGATTCCGCACTATTTGATTAGGTTTAACGTAGAATCAGTTAGTACTCCGTACGTACACGGTCCTAACAGGTGGTATCAGAGCATTGGCTCTTGATTCTTCGTGGATTCAATCTTGTTTTGGAAAAAGTCAACGTTTTTAAGCGAAAAGATCCATTCTTTCTGCTCAAAATCAAGTTTTTACGTGTGCATGTTTTGAAAATTCAATCTTTTTCGAGTTTCAGCCATCTAGGGTGTAAAAACTTGCGTTTTAGGTCAAAATGTGTGAAAAACCTCGATTTCAGCAGTCTCAGTCGCACGATTATCTCAATCATACGACTGATGTCCAGTCGCCTAGTTCAATCGTACGATTGATCTCAGTCGCTTGTTCAATCGCCGGGTTGAGTCAGTCGGTCTGTCCAGTCGCTCAAGTGTCATAATCGCCTGTCCAGTCGTACGATTGAGTTCATTTGCACACTGTTTGTGTCAGTCGCCTCTCAGTCGTACTCTCCAGTCGCCCAAACAGTTCACTCTTCAAGTTTAAACTAAATTCAAAATGGACTCCGAAAATTTTGCCCTCTCAGCTGGAAAGGACTCTAGGATCCAGAACCTTCTGTTACTGGAAAATAAAATTGGAAACCATAATAAGCCACCTAAACTACTGTCTATTGATGAATTTCCTCAGTGGAAACAAAGATTTGAAATTCATCTAAATTGTGTTGATACAAATTTGTGGAACTCGATTGAGACTGGATACAACATGCCCGTTGGTGCTGATGGAATATCGTTGACTTTAAGTGGACTAGGTGATGCACAAAAGGTTGCCTATAATGTTGAAAAGAAAGCTTATGCAATGTTGACACAGTCGATTCCCAAATACATCTTCCATTAATACTCAGAGCACAAACAGAGCAAAAAGTTATGGGAAGCACTTGAGAAGAGATACGATGGCAATTCAACACTTAAGTCACTGAAGGCTAAAGCATTGAAGAAAGAGTTTGACAACTTCTCGTCTATTGGGAATGAAAGCTTGGATGAGATTATTGATCACTTCTACCATCTGATGAGTGAACTTCACACTCATGGGGTTAAGACGTGTAATGAAGATAAAGTTGCAAGCTTGGCTGAGGGTCTACCAGAGAAGTGGGATTCCTTTATTTCCACTTTACGCTATAACTCAGTTTTGGAGACTTTGGATATTAATGACTTCATCCTGAAACTGAGAGAGGAAGAGGTGCGACACAAGTACAGAACGAAGAAATGAGCTTACACTCAAGATCCATCACTCTACAATGTTACTCCTACTTCTACTTCTACTTCCAAAACCTCCCGCGCTCTTCTGCAAAATGCTTTTGTGTCAAATGCATCACCATCTACTGATCAAGGTTCATCATCTGCTAGTGAGTCACATGGTGCATCTGGGGTTCTACAAAGTCCTATAGTTACACAATCAACGAAGTTAATGACTGAAAATTTAGGAAAAATATCTGTGGAAGTTGCAAAGGAGCACATGGATCTACTTGCTGCGGTAGTTCATTCCTATGATGGTTTAGTGGCTGGGAAGATTGGAAACTGCCACCTGGCTGATGAAGACTACGAGCAGGTGGATGAGAATGAGCTGGAACGTATGGATATAATGTGGGCTCTAGCAAGTACTGTGCGACGAGCTAAGAAGTTTGTGAAAAAGACGGGACAAAATCTAGTGGCTACCAAAGATAAGACATTTGGGTTTGATAAGTCGAAAGTCACTTGCTTCAACATTGGAGAAAAAGGCCACTTCAAGAGGGAATGTGTCAAACCAAAGAAAACTGGCAACGGAAATCCATTCTCATTTTTCAACAAACAAGATAAGGAGAAAAAGACAGCTCCAACAAGCAGTGACTCCAAAGCTATGGTTGCTCAAGGTGATGAAGGACAGTATTGGTCCTTTCGATTCTTATCTGACAGTGAAGCCAACAAGCATCAGTTGAAGATTTGAATGAAGACTCAGCGAGTGAGGGGGAGAGCTCAGCTGAGATTGATACTGCTGAAATGGATGAGACTTTAGCTGCCGTAACCAAATTGTTGAGAATGAGCTGAATGCTGAATCTGAAGCACAACCACAGTCTCAAAATGCTTTCATGGTCGTAACGTCCATATCTGCCCCTGAATCAAAAGATAAACTGTTTGCTAAACATGCTTGTGTTGAATGTGAAAAATTTAGGGAAAGCATTGACTTAAAATTTGCTAGGTTATTAGATCATAATGTTAACTTAGTAAAGGACTTAAAATTGTGCATAGAGGCTAACAAAGTTTTAAAACAAAATGAAAGCAGTTACAAAGAAAAGGTTGAGGCATTAAAGAAACAATTAAAAGAGACTGAAGTTGTTGCATTCAACCAAGAGAATGATATTAAATTCTATTTAAAGACCATTGAAGAAACTAAAAAGGATAAAGCAGTTTTACAAGTTGAAAATGATTCTTTAAAACAAAAACTTTATAGTCTTGCGAGCTCCTCGCATATTTTGAAAAACTTCGTTAAGGAACGCAACAACGGGGAGGGTTTGGGTTATAAAGTTGTGCCCCCACCATATGAGATTCTATTGAGCACCAAACAACGTCCAATCAATAATAATCCAATTAAAGATCTTGTGGTGACAACTCCTCTGGTCAGTGACCCGGACACAACAGTTAAAACTATTACTTCGGGTGCTGATTAGAAACCTCAACATCAGGCACAACTGGAAATGAAATTACTGAAAAATGGGTGGAAGAGAATGTTCAAGCATCTATTGGGTTGGGTTCAAAGTCTACTAACACACAATCCAAGATTTCCAAAACCACTCAAACTAAACCGGTGAAGAAAGATAACACTCATCTTCAAAGGCAAATAAATCAAAATGTTAAACAAGTTAAGTTTGTCAAGGAAGGTGAACATTAAAAGACCGAGACCAAAGAGCCCATACCTGAGGTCTACTCCCCACCCCACAAGAGATCTCCTAGTCCCTTTGAAAGGAGATCCTGTTACGCTTATGATAAACGAGGTCACATATCTTCTAGTTGTCCCCGTTATCAGACGCCTAGGGTTACGATTGAACTAGACAAAGAAGTTACTAAGTTCCCAAAACAGAGATCTAAGACTCTTGTTAGGTCTAACACACCTGCTAGGTCTTACACATCTCCCCACCTCCACAGATAACACAGACAAGTCATTGGCAAGTCTGTGATGCCTGAGGTGAAACTAGTTCTGGAAACTAAACCAAAGGTTCAAACTGTTAATCAATCAACTGTCTATCATAAACAATCTTTTCATAAAGATGGTATGTGGAAAGCTAAAATGTCTGAGGTGTCTGATAGCAGTGACAAACTGAAGGTTGAGGTCCCACCAACTGACAAAGGACAGTCGGTAGAGTTCATAATGTGTGATGCCTCTGGGAAACCCAAGCCAGTTAAGGCTTGGGTCCCCCTCCTTAACTAATATGTTTTCAATTATGTGCAGGTTGTCCGCTATAGTGCTTCTACCAATACTTGGATTGTAGATAGCGGAGCTTCCAGGCACATGACAGGAAATAAGTCTCTCCTTTTCAATGTCAAACAAATTAAAAGGGGACACGTTTCCTTTACTGGTAACAAAGGAGGATACATTACCGCTCAAGGCGAAGTAGGTAATGCAAAGGTAAGAATCGACAAAGTCAATTTTATTCAACAATTAGAAAACAATTTGCTTTCAGTGTCTCAGATATGTGACAAGGGCTTCAAAGTGATGTTTGACAATCGCAAGTGTTACATACTGAAGAAAGAGATGGAAATTCCAGAAGAGCAGGTCTTAATGTCAGCATCTAGGTACAATAATTTATATGTATTGGATATGTCTAATGCATCTACCTCTGAGTCTACAGTTTAGTGTTTCTTATCCAAAGCAACAGAGAAGGAATCCATCTCATGGCATAGAAGAATGGGACACATTAATCACAGGAAGATGAATCATCTGATTCATAACAACTTAGTTGAAGGTGTTACTGTCAAGAACTTCAAACTTCCTGATTTTTGTGTCTCATGCAAGAAGGGAAAGCAGACTAGAAAATCTCGCAAGACCAAGCATGTCAATTCTATAGAGATGCCCCTGGATCTACTTCATATGGATCTATTTGGTCCTGTAAGCACGAAGAGTATAGCAGGAGACTGGTACTGCTTTGTAGTCACAGATGACTACTCACGTTTTACTTGGGTGATGTTTCTGAAAGCTAAGTTAGAAACGTTTGAATCATTCAAGGTGCTAGTCATGATGCTGGAGTTTCTCTACAACATGAAGGTTAGGAAGATTCGTTTAGACAATGGTACAGAGTTCAAGAATCAATGGATGGATGCTTTATGCAAGGAGAAGGGAATTGTTCATCAGTTCACCTCAGCATACACGCCATAGATGAATGGAGTTGCTGAACAAAAGAATCGGAGCTTGATAGAGATTGCGAGGACAATGTTGGCAGATTCTAAGCTTCCAGTACAGTTCTGGAATGAAGCAGTTGCAAATGCTTGCTACACACTTACCCGTGTGTTAGTAGTCAAAAGGCATGGCAAGACTTGCTATGAGTTGCTTCAGAAGCGAAAACCTAACTTGGAGTATCTGGAACCATTTGGAGCTCCATGTACCCTGTTGAAGAAGTCTCAGGAAGGCAAGTTTAGCAAGAAAGCAGATTAAGGGATTTTTCTAGGACACAGCATACCAGACAAACGAGTTTACAATAACTCGACAGGTCAGGTTGAAGTGTGGTGCAACGTAGATGTGCAAAGATACACCACCCCCCTGCTGGAAAAGGTCCATCGTCATTCTTCGATTACGATGGATTTTTCAAATCCTTTAATCTTCCTCAGCTTGATTCAGATGATGAGATTGCTACTTAGATGATGTACGATATTCTAATTACACCAAATCTAGATTCAAGCAACACGACACCTGCAGATGGTGCTTCAGGTTCCTCAACTCCTACTCAGGATGAGAGTGATAATTCGTCAGATGATGAAGAGGCGGCTGAACCAGACATTGAGCATAATGTAAATCAAGAAGTTGGCTCGTCAGCTGCTGAACTGGCATTGGGAAATCCGGATACTGAACAAGTAGTCACAAACATAGATTCTGAAGTTGTTGTTCCTACAACACCAGTGACTAGGATCAATGTGAATCATCCCCCCACGGCTATCATTTGGGATATTCAGTTCGGTGTGCAGAGACGAAATCAACTGTACTCTGCTGATTATGCTGCGTCATGGAAAAGGGATACGTCAATGACGGGGCTTTCTCATGCTTTGTTTCACAAATTGAGCCTAAGTACTTCAGCGACACCCTCAAAGATGAGGCATGGGTCAATGCTATGAAAGAAGAGCTGCTACAGTTCTAGAAACTTGGAGTATGGACACTCGTTGATAGGTGTAAGGCCCGGTTCCCGGAGAATACATAAAAGTCATCCCCGTATGCCATCATCAGCAACCTGTTACGTGCCAACTGGAAAATACATAAAAGTCAGCGTTGCAGAGTGAGTTCTAGTTTTGTAATTAAAATACTTTACTTTTTGTTTCAAAACGTTCGTTATGCATATGTGAACACACATCGTACGTACACATAGATAATATCATTATTATCTTCATCATCGTTCGATTCGTACTTTTATCATTATTCTTCCGAGTCTTTTGCGACACTAAGCCGCTCACCTCTAAGGCAATCTCAAGGATTGCACTGATGCTGTGAGTCTTTTGCGACACTAAGTTGCTCACCTCTAAGCCAATCACAAAGATTGACTTTCATCCTGTGAGTCTTTTGCGACACCGAGTCGCTCACCTCTATGTCAATCTCAAGGATTGACCCTGTGTGCATCCTTCGGGGTAGCGAACCCGCATCACAGTTGAGCTAACACCTGGCAGGGGTGTGCACCTCCATTCATTTGCTTGCAAGACTTTCGTTCATTCTTTTATGTTCCACTTTTTCTTTATCATTAATCTTTCACTTTATTAATGATAATACTTCCTGTCTTGATCATGATCATACACGTAGAGTCATACCATATTATTATTAATAAGCATATTAATAATAATAATAGTAATAATGTTAATTATATCCCTAATCATAATATTAATTAAAATATTAAGAAAAGGGTTATTATGACATTCAAACATAATCATATGCATTTAATAAATCCCTAGTCAATAATCATGCGAAACCCTACTGCACAGACTCCAAGAAAATTCTGTAAAAATTTCTAAGTGTTTGGGCGTAAGAGCCCTATTCAGACTTTTCACCACTATGCAGACTTATCAGTCTACACTTAGAAAAATTTCATCTTTAGGCGTATAACCTGTTTGGACGTATAAGCACTGTTGGGACTTATGACCCTACACTTAGTCATTCGGCTGACTTTTCTAGGCATATGACCACTGTTCGGACTTATCACCATATACTTAACTTATTTTCAGACTAGGCATATGACCACTGTTCAGACTTATCACCTTATACTTAGCCTATTTTCAGACACATGAGCACTGTTGAGACTCATGAGTCCTATACTTAGCTTATTTTCAGACACATGAGCACTGTTGAGGCTCACGAGTCTTAGGCGTATTAGGACTGTTTGGACTCAAGAGTACTATTTGGACTCATGACCATACTTAGAATATTTTCTAAGGCAAATTCCTAGGCGTATAAGCACTATTCGGACTTATTATCTTGTACTTAGTTTTCTAAGTCCAAATTTCAGACACATGACCACTATTTGGACTCATTAGGCGTATTAGCAGTCTGTTTATGTTTCTAAGTCATTTTCCAGTCCCCAAACATCATATTACCTAGTTCTAAACATGCACATATGATTCCAGGCATAAACTTAACATAAACATAACAATACATTTTACCCAAAACATACTCTATAAACATACACATGCACATATCATACGGGTAACATATCCAAATTCATAAAAACATACATACATTCATTTTCCAGCCCTAAAATCATTTAAAAACGTGTAAAAAGGGGTTCTAGTAACTCACCTTTGTTGTCTTCAGGTTTGATACCCCTTCATGAACTTCCCAGTCGTTTATAACACCTAAAACACACACACACATATACCACCGAACACACAAGTCACATTTATAAGCACATAAATTGTTCTAGAATTATCCTAAACATCAAAATTTCTAGATTTCTTACCAAAAACTTCGAACTCTCTTGTTTCTTCTTCAAAAATCCGAAGTTCTGCTCTTTCTCTCTCTAGAACCGGTTGAAAAAGGTGAAAAGTAGCAGGACATGGGTGGCTATACCACCTTTTGTATCAAAATAAATATGAAATTTGCATTTTCAACAATTTTGGTCCCTCCACTTATGTTGACCTTTATTTCTTTCGTTTTCTTTCTCTTTTTCTTGTATTCTTTTATTTCTTTCTAAAAAAATACGGGTGTTACAAGTCCACCCCCTTATATAGGTTTCGTCCCCGAAACCTGTTATTCCTCAAACAGATGTGGGTAATGTGGTCTCATCTCCTCTTCAATCTCCAACATAGACTCGGATCCTTTCCTGTGCTTCCACTGTACATGCACAAGAGGAACCACTTTATTTCTTAACTTCTTTTCCTTACGATCAACGATTGCCACTGGTTGCTCCACGTAGTTGAGCCGCTAATCCACCTCGATATCCTCCAGTGGTACAACCATGTCTTCATCAGCTAAGCACTTTCTCAGATGAGATACATGGAATGTGGGATGAATTCCACTTAACTCATCTGGCAATTCAAGTCGATAGGCTACCTCTCCTACTCGTGCGATGATTCGGAAAGTGCCTATATATCTTGAGCTTAGCTTACCTCGTTTCCTGAATCGAATAATGCCTTTCCAGGGCAAGACCTTCAACATGACTCGGTAACCAACCTTGAACTCTATCGGTCTTCGCCTCTTATCAGCATACGACTTTTGCCTATCTTTCGCCGCCTTCATGAAGGCTTTGATCTTTTCCAACTTCTCAATCGTAGCTTCGATCACCTCAATACCCCCTAACTCTTTCTGCCCAATGTCTCCCCAACACACGGGCGTCCTACATCTCCTACCGTATAGCATCTCCTAGGGCGGCATGCCAATACTGGCATGATAACTGTTGTTGTACGAGAATTCTGCTAACGGTAAGTGATCGTCCCAACTTCCTCCAAAATCGATCACGCATGCTCGAAGCATATCCTCGAGCGTTTGTATCGTGCTCTCTGACTGATCGTCCGTCTGAGGATGATAGGTTGTACTAATGTGTAGCCTTGTCCCCATTGCATCATGGAATCTTCTCCAAAACTTCGATGTAAACCGGGTGTCACGATCCAACACGATAGACACCGGAACGCCGTGACGAGCTACGATTTCCTTGATGAACCGATCGGCTAATCTTTCGGATGAATACGTCTCGCGGATCGGTAAGAAGTGGGCACTCTTTATTAGTCGGTCGACAATCACCCAAATAGTATCGCATCCCTCGATGTGCGAGGTAGCTTAGCAATGAAGTCCATGGTGATGTGTTCCCACTTCCATTCGGGTATATCCAACAGTTGGATTTTCCCGTACGGTTTCTGGTGTTCCGCCTCACTTGTAGCAAGTAAGGCACTTACTCACGTACTCCACTACATCGCGCTTCATACCCGGCCACCAATAATCTTTCTTCATATCGTGATACATCTTGGTAGCACCGGGATGAATGAGTATCGAGTCTTATGGGCTTCGTCCATAATCTTCCCACGTAGATCTCCGTATCGAGGAATCCACATCCGCCCAAATCGGGTCTTAAAACCAAGAGTGTTCTCGCCCAATTCCATGACTAGACCTCTCATCTTTCGGAGTTAAGACGATCTTCTTTCAAAGCCTCGTTTTGCAACTCCTTAATCTGTGTCATCACATCAGAAGACATAACCAGCTGATAAGCCTTCACCTGGATCGGCTCGGGCCTTTCTTTTTGGCTAAGGGCATCTGCCACCACGTTGGCCTTGCCCGGATGGTAATGGATTTCATAATCATAATCCTTTATGAGCTCCAACCATCGTCTCTGCCTCATGTTTAGATCATTCTACTCGAAGAAGTACTTCAAGCTTTTGTGGTCTGTGAAGATGGTGCACTTCGTCCCGTATAGATAGTGCCGCCAAATCTTCAACGCAAAAACCACCGCGGCTAATTCTAGATCGTGTGTGGGATAGTTGACTTCCTGGGTCTTCAGCTGTCGAGATGCGTAGGCTATTACCCTTCCACGTTGCATCAATACACAACCTAGCCCAGAGTAGGATGCATCCGAATATACCACTAAGTCTTCATTTCCCTCGGGCAATGTCAAGACAGGAGCTTGTGTCAGTCTCATCTTCAACTCCTCAAAGGCAGTCTCTTGCTCTCGACCCCACACGAATTTACGTCCTTACGGGTCAATTTTGTCAAAGGTGAGGCTATCTTGGAGAAGTCTTGAATAAACCTCCTGTAGTAGCCCGCCAATCCCAAGAAGCTACGAATCTCGGATGGCGTCTTTGGTGATTTCCATTGCATCACAGCCTCAACCTTTGCTGGGTCCACCATGATTCCCTCTGCATTTACCACGTGACCCAGAAATTGCACCTCGCGTAGCCCGAAAGCACACTTGGAGAACTTAGCATACAGTTTCTCCCTTCTCAGAGTTTCCAACACTTCCCGAATGTGACCGGCATGCTCTTCTTCGCTACTAGAATAAATCAGGATATCGTCGATGAACACAATCACTGACTTATCTAACATTGGCCGACACACTCGGTTCATCAAATCCATAAAAGCAGCTGGCGCATTGGTCAACCCAAAAGACACGACGAGAAACTCGTAGTGACCATAGCGCATACGAAAAGCTGTTTTAGGAATGTCCTGCTCCTTCACTTTCAATTGATGGTAGCCAGATCGAAGATCTATCCTCGAGAATAAACTGGCACCCTGGAGCTGGTCGAACAAGTCGTCGATCCTCGGTAACGGATACCGATTCTTTATTGTCAGCTTGTTCAACTCACGGTAGTCGATACACATTCTCATGCTACCATCCTTCTTTTTCACGAATAAGACCGGAGCACCCCAAGGAGAGATACTCGGTCTGATGAAACCCTTATCGAGCAATTCTTGCAGTTGCTCCATTAACTCCTTCATCTCAGTCGGAGCTAATCGGTACGGTGCCTTGGCGACAGGTTGGGCACCGGGTATTAAGTCAATTTGAAATTCGATTTCGCGGTCAGGTGGCAATCCCGATAAGTCTTCCGGGAACACATCTGGAAATTCACACACAACCGGAACATCGGATAGTTGTGGTGTTGGCGTTTCCACATCCTTTACATAACATAGGTAGGCGCTGTACCCACGCCTCATACACTTTCCCGCCACCGCCATCGAAATCACTTTCAGGATCATCGTAACCCGATCGCCATATATGGTCACCGGACTTCTGCCAGGCGCCGTCAATCTAATCATCTTCTTACGACATACGATATTTGCTTCATAGGTTGCCAACCAATCCATCCCTAGTACTATATCAAATCCACCTAGGGGCATCACATGCAACTTAGTAGCAAACCTATGACCTTCTAATTCTATAGTACAGTCCTCTATCGCCTCAGTAACTCTAGTGGACTCACCAATAGCGGTTTCTACATCAAAGGGCTCATCAATGCACTTACTACCAACAGACAGTTTAGCACAGAAAGTGGCAGAGATAAAACTCCTACTAGCACCAGAATCAAATAACACAGAAGCAAGAGTTTGATTTACTAGAAACGTACCTGACACAACATCGGGGTCCGTCCTAGCCTCCTCTCTGGTCATGGTGAAAGCTCTGGCACTTGCCTTCTGCCCTTCAGCCCCGGCCGTCTTCTTCGCCCCGGAACTCTCCACCTTCGGCTTTCTGCAGTCTTTGCTCATATGGCCCGCCTCACCGCAGGTGTAACACCTCAACTCCTTACAGTCTTTCAAGATGTGGCCCGGCTTTCCGCACTTGAAACACACTTTGAGCCCCATTCTGCACTCACCCGTATGCTCCTTCCCGCACTTGCCACACCTTTTAGGCCCCGAGCTTGATGAACCCACCCTACGGTCATCCATTCTCATCCTCTTGTTATTCGGGGTAAAACCACCACGCTTGAACCGTTTTCCATTCCAGTTTCGGTCACCACCACCAGCCTTCTTCACCTCTGCACCTGCTACCTCCCTCTCATCATAGAGTCTCCCAGCCAAATCCACTGCCGACCTAAAAGTGCTTGGTCGAGCAGCAATCAAGTGCCTACGAATGTCGGCTGGCCGCCCCTGAATGCACCGGTTAATCTTTCGAGACGCCGGCGTTACTTGATCAGGCACCAGCCTCGCCATCTCATTGAATTTGGTAGTGTATTGCTAGTGGGTCATGGTTCCCGCCTCAAATTGTAGGAACTCCCTCTCAATCTTATCAAGTTCCCTGTGAAGATAGAATTCCTCAATTACCAGCTTCTTCAACTTGGACCATTTCATCTTCCCTATGGCCCTGCTGCCCTTAGCTTGGATGATATTGTCCCACCAACATAGTGCGGAGTCAGTAAAGGAGTGGGTGGCAAACTTCACCTTCTGATCCTCCCTGCACTCGCTGATCTCGAGTACTGCTTCCATTTCCCTTACCCAACGGTGTGCGGCAGCAGCGTTGCCATTTCCATCAAAAGTCGGGGGCTTGCACCTCTGGAATGCCCCATTGCTGCATCCCTTGGTCGTCACCCCTACTACATCATCCTCCTCCTCATCAGATACTACTATCTCAGGATCCGGTCGTTCCTCTCCTCCCTTGCTTTCTTTTCCAGTCGACTCTCTCCGGTCCTCCTTCTCCTTTCTTTCCTCGTTCCTCACAGCTCTAATAACATCGGTCACTACAGACGGCATCACTGCCTGCAGGACTTGGTGTACCTCATCAGCAATCGCCTCCCTAGCTGAGGCATTCAGGCTCGCATTCTCAGTTTCTTCATTCCGGTCAGGAACCTCGGGGTTCACAGGAGTCGTCTTAGGAGCTTTAGCACTGCTCCTAGTCGTACGCGGTCTACCTCTACCTCTAGAAGCTTTGCTAGGTTTCTTCCCAGCCATTTCATAAGCACTATAAGATTTAAACACCAAAACAGTCATTCAAGGTAATAGCTCAGTTTATGTCAAGTATAGTAAGTCCCTAATTACAGTGGCCAGTTGTGATTAGCCACTTTCTTTACTGTTCACACCCTAAGCGTTTCCTATTCTGACTACATCGGTATCTAAATCTACTAAGAACACATAAGCCACATAGCACACGCACATAATTTTGGTTGACTTTAAGAAAAACAATACCTGATAGCACATGGCTACTCGGGCTGACATCCCTCCTTCTGTCCCATTTTTAGTTTAAGTTTAGGTTTATTTTGAAAAGATTTACCCATTTCACTTAAACTTTGGCTCTGATACCAACTTGTAAGGCCCGGTTCCCGGAGACCTCACAGTTGGTCATTCACAGCATAAAACATACATATTATAAATTTAAGCAGAGGAATTAATTTTATACAAAAAACCATTCATTCAATGTAACACTGTTGTTAGGCAATACATTCTACTTCCTGAGTCACAAAATGATTAGTCTAATGAATTACAAAACAACAGTATTGTCAAAACGTGAATGGATGTCAGTCTTGCCCGCCAAGTAGCCATCCCCGTATGCCATCATCAGCAACCTGTTACCCGCCAACTGGAAAATACATAAAAGTCAGCGTTGCTGAGTGAGTTCTAGTTTTGTAATTAAAATACTTTACTTTTGTTTCAAACCGTTCGTTATGCATATGTGAACACACATCGTACGTACACATACATAATATCATTATTATCTTCATCATCGTTCAATTCGTACTTTTATCATTATTCTTCCGATTCTTTTGCGACAATAAGCCGCTCACCTCTAAGGCAATCTCAAGGATTGCACTAATGCTGTGAGTCTTTTGCGACACTAAGTCGCTCACCTCTAAGCCAATCACAAAGATTGACTTTCATCCTGTGAGTCTTTTGCGACACCGAGTCGCTCACCTCTATGTCAATCTCAAGGATTGACCCTGTGTGCATCCTTCGGGGTAGCGAACCCGCATCACAGTTGAGCTAACACCTGCCAGGGGTGTGCACCTCCATTCATTTGCTTGCAAGACTTTCGTTCATTCTTTTACATTCCACTTTTTCTTTATCATTAATCTTTCACTTTATTAATGATAATACTTCCTGTCTTGATCATGATCATACACGTAGAGTCATACCATATTTTGAACTTCCCAGTCGTTTCTAACACCTAAAACACACACACACATATACCACCAAACACACAAGCACATTTATAAGCACATAAATGGTTCTAGAATTATCCTAAACATCAAAATTTCGAGATTTCTTACCAAAAACTTCGAACTCTCTTGTTTCTTCTTCAAAAATCCGAAGTTCTACTCTTTCTCTCTCTAGAACCGGTTGAAAAAGGTGAAAAGTAGCAGGACATGGGTGGCTATACCACCTTTTGTATCAAAATAAATATGAAGTTTGCATTTTCAACAATTTTGGTCCCTCCACTTATGTTGACCTTTATTTCTTTCCTTTTCTTTCTCTTTTTCTTGTATTCTTTTATTTCTTTCTAAAAAAAATATGGGTGTTACAACAGGCCAAAAGGCGTGAAAGTGATTGGTACCAAATAGGTACTAAAGTGCAAGAAGGATGACCAAGGTGTTGTTATCAGAAACAAGGCACGGTTGGTTGTTCAGGGATTCAGACAAGTCGAGGGAGTCGACTACAATGAAGTGTTTGCACCAGTGGCACGAATGGAAGCAATTCGGATATTTCTTGCCTATGCATCGTATATGAAGATCAAAGTTTATCAATTGGATGTGAAGAGTGCATTCCTTCATGGGGAAATTCGTGAGGAGGTATACGTCAGTCAACCCGAGGGATTCGAGGATCCTTATCATCGGGACAGAGTCTAAAAGTTAGACAAGGCTCTGTATGGGCTACATCAGGCTCCTCGAGCTTGGTATGAAAAGCTCTCCACCCATCTATTGAAACACAGCTTTCGTAGGGGTGTGATTGACTGTACGTTGTTCATTAAAGAAAAGGATGGTGATTTGCTTATGGTGCAGATCTATGTGGATGACATCATCTTCGGTTCCAGAAACGAAGAGTTGTGCAAAGAATTCGAATCTGTGATGAAGGCAGAGTTTGAAATAAGTGTCATGGGAGAAATGAAGTTTTTCCTAGGATTACAGGTGGATCAAACCCCAACCGGTATTTTCCTCCATCAGACTAAGTATGTTGGCGACATTCTGAGTCGGTTTGATATGGAAAATGTCACTGTTGACGGTACCCCTCTCGCCACAAATCATCATGTGGCTCCTGATGAGAATGGGGATTTGGTGGATGCCACTATGTATCGTGGGATGATCGGATCTCTTATGTACCTCACTGCCTCGCATCCAGATATCATGTATGCCACATGTTTATGTTCCAGATATCAAGCGAAGCCAAAAGGGAATCACTTGATTAGGGTGAAGAGGATTTTTTGTTATCTGAAGGGTACTCCAACACTGGGGTTGTGGTATCCTTATGATGATGACTTCGAGCTCACGATGTATAGTGACTCGGATTATGGAGGCTGCAAAATGAATTACAAGTCTACGTCAGCAGGATCTCAATTTTTCGGGAGGAGATTGGTGACTTGGCAGTGTAAGAAGCAGACATGAGTTGCTCTATCTACCTGTGAAGCCGAATATGTTGCCGCCGCCAGCTGCTGCTCTCAAATTATATGGATACAACAGCAAATGCGGGATTACAGTTTGCATTTCTCTTTTACTCCTATATTTGTTGATAATTCTGCTGCTATTGCAGTAACTAAAAATCCGGTCCAACATCCTATGACCAAACACATCGGAATTAAATATCACGTTATACGTGACTGTTTTGAAAAGAATTTAATCGATCTGATAAAAATTAATACATATTTTCAACGCGCTGACCTCTATACAAAAGCCTTTGATAAACCTAGATTTTTCTATCTGTTAGAGGTCAACGGTGTTAAAAAGAAAAGTGACGTTATCTCCGAAGACACAGACGCGTAGTCCGACACATGTTTAATCCTTAATTTGTTTTTTATTTTTCTTTTAGTTTATGTCTTTTAATTTCCTTGTCGTATAAAAATCCAAAAACACAAAAAGATTTTCTGTTTTAGAATTTTAGGGGGAGATTAGGTTATGTTCAGTAATTAAACAAACAAACAAACAAACAAACCCAGTATATCCCACTCAAGAGCAGGGTCTGGGGAGGGTAGGTGTAGGTGAGTCTTTCCTCTATCTTGTTAGGTAGAGAGACCGCTTCCAAAGAGACCCCCGACTCGATAGCAAAAGCCATACTGATAGCAAGACATCATATAGTAAATCATACAACACATAGCATACAGTATACAAAAAGCCATACCGATAACAAGGCATCATACAATAAATCATACAACACATAGCATACAGTATACAATAAATCATACAACACATAGCATACATATATCATAGGAGCAGGTAGAATCACCGTTAAAGGGCCGATATGGACTACATAGACATCAGGCCCTGCAACTAGACTTCAAGTACCCTTCCTGCCTATAGGTCGAACTAAAGGTCCTTAATTTTAATTCTACGCCTCCACTCACTCCTATCCTTAATCATGTGCTCAGAGAGGTGCAAGTGTATCATATCTCGCCTAATTACCTCATCCCAAGTCAATCTAGGTCTTCCTCTACTCCTCCTACCCTCTAAGATGATGTTCTCTACTGCTCTAACTGGTGTCGCCATTGGTCTCCTCTTGACATGCCCAAACCCTCTTAATCTTCCCTCTCGTATTTTATCTGCGATACAAGCCACTTCTAGCTTCTGTCGAAACACTTCGTTTCTTATCCGATCCAGTCTTGTGTGACCATACATCCACCGCAGCATTCGCATTTCCGCTACCTCTATTTGTTTCTCGTGCGATTTTTTTATGACCCAGCAGTCTGTTCCATATAACATAGCTGGACGTACTGCCACTCAGTATAGCTTTCCCTTTAGTTTTGCTGGAAACCTCTTATCACATAGGATCCCTGATGCTGCTCTCCACTTGCACCATCCTGCTTGAAGACGGTGCGCTACATCACTGTGTATTTCTCCGTCCTCCTGCAGGTACGAGCCCAGGCATTTGAACCTATACGTTTGTGGGACTGCCATACACTGATTTGGGTGTCCTCTTCCGCCTCACCACTGAAGTTACAATGCATGTATTCTGTCTTAGAGCGACTTATCCTTAAACCTTTGCACTCTAGTGCTGCTCTCCATTATTCTAGCCTGTCGTTAAGCACCATTTTAGATTCCGATATTAAGACAATATCATCCGCAAAGAGCATGCACCACGGAACTGGCTGCTGTATAGACTTGGTCATCTCATCCAACACTACTGTGAAGAGAAATGGGCTCAGTGCCGATCCTTGGTGGTGTCCCACTTCCACTGTGAATGAGTCTGTGTCTCCGATCGGGGCTCGCACACACGTTTTTGCCCCATCATACATATCCTTGATTATTTTGATATACCTCTCTGGTACCCTTCTAAGTCGTAGACTTTCCCAAATTAGTTGAAGCGGAATACTATCATAGGCCTTTTCTAGGTCAATGAATACCATAAAGAGGTCCCTTTTCTTTTCTCTGTATTTCTCCATTATCCTCCTTATGGCGTGTATTGCTTCTGTTGTAGAGCGTCCTGGCATAAATCCAAATTGGTTTGACGCTATCTGAGTTTCCCGTTTAATTCTCGTGTCAATAACTCTTTCCCATAATTTCATCGTGTGACTCGATAGCTTTATTCCCCTGTAGTTTTCGCAACTTTGAACATCTCCTTTTTTCTTATATATGGGGACTATGACACTAGTTCTCCACTGGTCCGGGATCTTCCCTGTCGTAAAGATAGTATTAAATAATTCCGTTAGCCATTTGAGCCCCTCATCTCCCAGGCATTTCCACACTTCAATCGGTATGTTGTCTGGCCCCACCGCTTTAGCCCTTCCCATTTTCTTCATAGCTCTCGTAACTTCGTCTACTGTGATGCTTCTACAATAGCAATTGTTTTGTTGTGTTAGTTGGGTTTTATTATCTATCTCAGTTTGTTGATTTGGGTTCTTTATGTTGTAAAGGTTATCGAAGAAAGTTTTCCATCTCCCCTTGATGTCATTGTCGTTCACCAAAACTTTTCCATCCGCATCCTTTATAAACTTCACAATTCTCAGGTCTTGACTTCTGTTGTCTCTTGCCTTGGCTAACTTAAACATGTCATGCTCTCCTTCTTTCGTCTCTAGTCATTTATACATCATCTCATACGCCACGTTCTTTGCCTCTGACACCAATTTCTTCGCCTCTCTATTAGCCTCCTTGTATTTATCTTTTAGCTCTGGGCGTTCTTCCTCATTGTTATAGCGTATAAGCTCTCTAAAACTTTGTTGTTTAATTCGTATCTTCTCCTGTACATATTCATTCCACCACCAAGATTCCTTATGGTCGACTTTCCTCTTTGTTGTAACTCTAAGCGTTTCTTTAGCTGCTTGGATGAGCGTATTTGCCATGGCCTCCCACTTTTGGTTTGCGTCTTCCTGTGGTCCAGGATGGTTCATTGGTATGACCTTATCTCTAAAAATGGTAATGTTTTCGTCTTTGAGCTGGCCCCATTTGATCGTATGTCTAATTCTCTTGTTTTGTTAGACAATTGGTCTCTTCACGCGTATATCCGCCACTAACATATGATGTTGTGTCACAACTGTCTCTCCTGGGATTGTCTTACAGTCCTTCCACGAGCTACGATCTTCTCTCCTCGTCAATAAATAGTCTATCTGCGAGTGTCTCCCGCCGCTGCTAAACGTGATTAGGTGCGATTCTCTTTTCTTAAAAAACGAATTTATGATTCCTAAGTCATGCGCTACTGCAAAGTCAAGAAGCTCCTTACCGCCTTCATTCCTAAGGCCAAACCCGAAGCCTCCATGCACCAACTGGAAGTGGCCATTATCCTTACCGATATGCTGTGACGCCCTAAACTCAGCAGGGCACCGGAGGCACGTCACGCAGTTGGATTAATAGTTTAAAACACAAATCAGAGCTTTCTATTTACAGCGGAAGACTTTAAACACTAATATATATTAACCCAACTTTTTAAAACATTTTACATATGATTGTATTTAATTATACATCGCCCTATTTACTTTATTAACAAGCCCTAAATCCTATGCCAGCAGTTGCTCCAGGATAGCGTCCTCATCAGCTCATACTTGCTTTCCTCTGTTATCAGAGGATCCCTCCTTACCTAGCACACACAACACACTCAAAATATCAGATAAACTGGTGAGTTCTAATTTTCATTAGAACCTTAACAACATTTTCACACACACCGCAGCTATCTTTTTATTGGCAATATTATAAATTCATCTTTTATCATTATTCTGTCCCACTGGACCAGTCCCATCGAACGTCGGTTGCCCCCATCTAGCAACTACCAGTTCCCCATACCCAGTAACGTCGGTTGCCCACATCCAGCAACTACCAGTTACTACACTCAAAAACATCGGTTGCCCACATCCAGCACCTACCAGTTTCTCATACTCGGTAACGTCGGTTGCCCACATCTAGCAACTACCGGTTACCCTACCCAGAGACGTCGGTTGCCCACATCCAGCAACTACCAGTCTCCCATACCCAGTAACGTCGATTGCCCACATCCAGCAACTACCGGTTACTATCTCTCATCCAAGTAGGATGCCAAATAATCATCTAGGGTCGTCACCACAAGATGTTCACAAAGCTGAGTGCTCGTCATCACTCTTATCAAACTGTGTAGTTTTACACTCAGGCATCTTACCCTAACTAGCCTGTTGAGATTTACATCACATTACCATTTCAAAAACATTTCTTTTATTTATTGCCAATATTATCACATTCACTCACACCCCACACATTCTTTCTTTTAGCACCAGTTTTAACATATTTTCATTAACTATTACACCCCATCTGACCCATTGGAATCATTACCATCACGTAATGATTAGCAATGTTCAGATGACTATCTTTTACACCCTACCTAACCCATTGCAATCATTACCATCATGTGATGATTAACAATGTTCAGGTAATCATATATTACCCCCACTTTCCCTCTAACAGCTTTACAACTGTTAGAAATATATCAACATCACTATCACAATTCTGGTACTAGAAACATGCAATTCATTTATCATTGTATGTGTGCTAGCCCGAATGTTAAAAACCAAACATTTGTAAAGGGCTTAGAACTCACCTTATCAACTTCCTCACCACAGTCTACACAATCCACGTACCCAAGATAACTAGTCCTTCCTCTAATCAAGGTATATCTAAAGCAATAAACCCTGATTCAATAAACTTATTCTCAAACAGGCCCTCATGCGATTGAACACTTATACGAATGAGCAATCATGTGACTGGACCTATGCGAATGAACCATGCGACTAAACCTTCAGTGGTACGACTAGCAGTTCATTCACAAGATTGAGTTCTCATTCGTATCCAGTGTTCACTCGTCTTCATTCGGACTTTTAACCAGGCGACTGGGTTCCAATCACACGACTGAACCTCCATTCGCACTTAGTCGTACGACTAGACTTTCATTCGTACGACTGAGGCCTGCGATTGAGCCCATTCGTCTGAAACGAATCAGCAGTTGTGTTCTTGACGTTTTTGATCCAAACTCACTCAAAATTTGAGTTTTAACCATCCAAATCATACCATATTCAAAACAGATCTTATACACATCGTTTACAATGGTTTCAAACCATTATTTCATCAAAACTTCATAAAAACTTGGATTTGAATTCCTGGATTTTAAATTCAGAAATGAACCAGGCCAATTTACTGATTTAAACAGGTTGTTGGATCAAATTCAATCATACACACAGCTTATAACATCTCCGGATTAATCCGTGATGTTCAAAACTTACCAAAACGGAGTTTCGCCTAATCAATTTCGTGAGAGAAGGGTTTTGGGTGTGAAAGGGACAAGAAAACAGAATAGGTGCAGATAGAAATCTGCCCTTGAACCCCTGCACTTCCCTACTTATCCATACACTTCAACTTAACCGCCTCACCTTCAGTCGCACGACTGAACCATTCGTACGACTGAACTGTGCGACTGAAGTTCATACCCCTACGATTCGTACAACTGAGTCTCAATCGCACGTAAGGGGTGCGACTGAAGTTCATTCGCATATGACTTATGCGACTGAACACTTAAACACTCAATCAACTCAACTTAATTTAATTAATCATAACTATAATATAATTTACAAGTCCGGATTTAGAAACAGGATGTTACAACTCTCCCCCCCTTAAATAGGTTTCGTCCTCGAAACCAACTATTCAAACAACTGGGGATAATCTCTCTTCATCTCCTCTTCTGACTCCCAAGTGAAATCAGACCCCTTTCTATTCGACCACTGCACTTTAACTAACTCAATAGTTTTATTCCTCATCCTTTTCACCTTTCTGTTTACTATAGCAGTAGGTTTCTCAACATAGTTCAACTTATCATCCACCTCTATATCATCTAAAGGTACATAAGCATTCTCATCGGCCAAACACTTGCGCAACTGTGACACGTGAAAGGTTGGGTGGATCCCTTGCAACTGATCGGGTAATTCAAGTTTATAGGCCACTTCCCCAATCCGTTCTATAATGCTAAACGGTCCTATAAAACGAGGACTTAACTTTCCCCTATTTCTGAATCTGATAATTCCCTTCCAAGGAGATACTTTCAACATAACTTTATCTCCTACTTCAAACTCTATATGCCTTCGCCTTTTATCTTTATAAGACTTTTGTCGATCCTGAGCTAATTTAAACCGAGCTTTGATCTGATCCAGTTTCTCATTCGTGGCCTGTACAATTTCCAAACTGCCCAACTCTTTCTGTCCAACTTCTCCCCAACATATGGGACTCCTACACTTCCTGCCATATAACATCTCATAAGGGGCTCTCCCAATTGTAGAATGATAACTGTTATTATAGGAGAATTCAACTAGTGGCAAATGACTATCCCAGCTACCACCGAAATCTATAACACAAGCTCGTAACATGTCTTCAACTGTTTGGATAGTCCTTTCAGACAACCCATCAGTTTCTGGGTGGAAAGACGTGCTGTGTAACAGACGAGTACCCATATCTTTATGAAACTTTCTCCAAAATCACGAAGTAAAACGTGTATCTCTATCTGACACAATAGACAATGGTACCCCGTGTCGCGCAATAATCTCTCGAATAAATAATTCTGCTAACTTCTCAGAGTTATACGTCTCCTTAATTGGTAAGAAATGTCCGCTACGTGTCAGTCTATCTACTATGACCCAAATGGTATCATAACCTTTAGCTGTACGTGGAAGCTTAGTTATGAAATCCATTTTCAATTCCTCCCACTTCCATTTCGGGATCTCTAAGGGTTGAAGCTTACCATATGGCTTTTGATGCTCAGCTTTGACCTGAAGACACGTCAAACACCTATTCACATACTGCATCAGATTAAACTTCATACCGGGCCACCAATATCCTTGTTTTAAATCCTTGTACATCTTAGTAGCACCAGGATGTATAGAATATCTGGACTTATGAGCTTCATCTAACACCAATTCCCTCATCTTAATCGGAACCCACATACGACCACATTTCGTCTTAACCGCAAAACTATTTTCTTCTAGATCCTTTGTTTGACCCTTCATTCGTTCTCGCTTCACGTTCTCTTCTTTCAGTGCTTCTAATTGAGCTTCTCGTAACTGATGCATAAAATCTGGGGTTATCACTAACTTGTATGACTTAACTCGAATTGGAGGGTGTTCATTCTTTCTACTTAACGCGTCAGCAACCACATTTGCTTTATCAGGATGGTAAAGTATTTCACAATCATAATCTTTCACCAATTCTAACCATCTTCGCTGGCGCATGTTCAATTCCTTCTGATCAAAGAAATACTTCAAACTCTTATGATCTGTGTAAATCGTACTTTTCACCCCATACAAATAATGCCTCCATATCTTCAAGGCAAATACCACTGCTGCCAGTTCTAGATCATGTGTCGGATAATTCTTTTCATGTTCTTTCAATTGCCTGGAAGCATAAGCTATCACTCGTCCCCTCTGCATCAATACACAGCCTAGACCTTGATACGAAGCATCTGAATAAATCGCCAAATCTTCATTTCCATCTAGCAACGACAATATTGGTGATTGGGTTAATTTCTGCTTCAGTTCTTGAAATGCATTTTCTTGTTCAGGTCCCCAAACGTATTCTTCATTCTTCCTCGTCAGTTTCATTAACGGGGATGCGATTTTGGCAAAATCCTGAATAAACGTTCTATAGTAACCAGCCAAACCCAAGAAACTGCGAACCTCAGATGGCGTCTTTGGAGGACTCCACCTCACTACTGTTTCAATCTTGGCAGGATCTACTAAAATACCTTCTACATTAATCACATGCCCTAAAAACTGTACCTCCCGCAACCAAAACTCACACTTAGAAAATTTTGCATAAAGCATTTCTTTTCTCAATCTTTCCAACACTTCACGAAGATGGCAGGCGTGATCTCCCTCATTCTTTGAATAGATCAGTATATCATCAATAAACACAATTACTGATCGATCTAACATTGGCTTGCACACTCTATTCATCAAATCCATAAAAGCAGCAGGGGCATTCGTCAACCCAAAAGACATAACCAAAAATTCATAATGACCATACCGTGTACGAAACGCTGTCTTAGGTATATCTTCTTCCTTAACTTTCAACTGATGATATCCCGAACGAAGGTCTATCTTAGAAAACCAACTGGCTCCCTGTAGCTGATCAAACAAATCATCTATTCGTGGGAGTGGATACTTATTCTTTATTGTCAACTTGTTTAATTCTCTGTAATCAATACACATTCGCATACTCCCATCTTTCTTCTTCACAAACAATACTGGAGCACCCCACGGGGAAGAACTGGGTCTAATGAAACCTCTTTCCAGCAAGTCTTCAGTCTGTTTCATTAACTCCTTCAATTCCGATGGAGCTAACCTATAAGGTGGCTTAGCACCCGGAACCAAATCAATTCTAAACTCAACTTCACGATCTGGAGGAATACCCGGTAATTCCTCTGGAAACACATCTGTAAAATCTCTAACCACAGGAATGTCTTCTATCTTTCTTACAGGCTTTTGGGAATCAATTACATATATTAAATAAGATGCACACCCGCGGCTCATTAACTTATCAGCTTTTATCATAGATATTATTTTCACAGTTCACTCCTCCCTATCACCATATACATTAATCGTTTTCCCATCCGGTGCTCTTAAATGAATTAACTTCTTATTACATACAATATGGGCTTCATGGTTTGCCAACCAATCCATACCCAAAACTACATCAAACCCTCCTAATACCATTGGATATAGTTTAACAGGCAACCTATATCCTTCTAATTCAATATAACAACCATCAATCGTACTACTAATAATCACTGATGTATCATTAGCAGTTTCAACTACAAAAGCTACCTCTAGTGGTCGAACTTCACATGCAAGCATAGGGCAAAAATCAATAGATACAAAACTTCCACTTGCACCAGAATCAAATAACACATTAGCTGGAATTCCATTCACTAGAAACGTACGTGAAACTACATCTGGCAACGCTTTAGCCTCACTAGCTGTCATAGAATATGCTCGCCCCTTGGCCACACTCGATCCTTCTCCTGACCCTTTCATCGATCTAACCGGTTCAGGCTTTCTAACTACCAACTTTGGACATTCACTTCGAATATGCCCTATTTCTCCACACTCATAACATTTACGAGGACCTTCACTACATTCATTAGCATAATGTGCAATTCTTCCACATCTAAAACAATTCCTGCTACCCATCATACATTCACCCTGATGTAGCCTACCACATCTCCCGCAACGTGGCAACTCATTTCTGGCATTCCTCGGAAATTGACCCCTTCCGAACCTACTTTTCTTTTGGAAACTTGGGTTCTCAAATCTTCTTTGCACGACAGGTTCTTCATGCCTCCTTTTACTCCCTTCCAGAGTAACATTACTACCATAAACTTCTTGATACATATCTACAGCTAAATTTACCGTCAACTACTCGGAGCAGATGATCTAACCAACTTTCTAACTTCCTGAGACAACCCCTGTGTATACCTTAAAATTTTCTTCTCTTCAGGAACCACCAAATGAGGCACCAACCGCGCCATCTCCTCAAACTTAGACGTGTATTCCCTATGAGACATATTACCTGCCTGAAACTGCAGGAAACTCATTTCTATTCGATCCATCTTGCCTTTCGGACAAAACTTGTCTGACACTAACTTTCTAAATTCAGGCCACAACATTTTGTCAGTAGCCTCCTCGCCTAACGTCTGGATAATCGTATCCCACCAATACAGAGCCTCACCTACAAACGAGTGGGCTGCAAACTTTACCTTCTGATCCTCCCTACACTCACTCAACTTGATCACTGCTTCCATTTCACGAAGCCATTTATAAGTGGCTACCACATCCATAGCTCCAGAAAATCGTGGAGGATTACATTATTTAAACTGACTATATGTAACTCCCTTTTTCTCACTAGACCCCTCAGCTTTATCAACATTCCTACTTTCATCAGGTCTAGCTGCATTCAAGGCTTTACGAACCTCCTCAGCAATTGCATCATGGAATTGCTGCCTCGTCATACTAAGCACCTCGGTGCTCTCATCAACATTTCTTTCCGAGGTTCCACCTTGCATTCTTTCACTCTCCCTATCAGCCATAACCTATTAAAATGAGATCGGGATTATTTGGTACTCGCATGTAAGTATATAACCAGAATACTAATAGTAAAGTAAATTATTAATAATGTTGGCCAAGTACTATTAATTGTTTACTTTACTTTTACTATTCCCGTTATTCCTTCTCATGATAGTCCCATCACCTTCTCTTGTTTTAATAAACTACTCTATCTAGCTATCCCTGCTGGCATATCTATTTTGTAGTTAAACTCTAGTCGTTATAACACTAGATCCCTTTAACTACTGCTCTGATACCAACCTGTGACGCCCTAAACCCGGCAGGGCACCGGAGGCACGTCAGGCAGTTGGATTAATAGTTTAAAACACAAATCAGAGCTTTCTATTTACAGCGGGACTTTAAACACTAATATATATTAACCCAACTTTTTAAAACATTTTACATATGATTGTATTTAATTATACATCGCCCTATTTACTTTATTAACAAGCCCTAAATCCTATGCCAGCAGTTGCTCCAGGATAGCGTCCTCATCAGCTCATACTTGCTTTCCTCTGTTATCAGAGGATCCCTCCTTACCTAGCACACACAACACACTCAAAATATCAGATAAACTGGTGAGTTCTAATTTTCATTAAAACATTAACAACATTTTCACACACACCGCATCTATCTTTTTATTGGCAATATTATAAATTCATCTTTTATCATTATTCTGTCCCACTGGACCAGTCCCATCAAACGTCGGTTGCCCCCATCTAGCAACTACCAGTTCCCCATACCCAGTAACGTCGGTTGCCCACATCCAGCAACTACCAGTTACTACACTCAGAAACATCGGTTGCCCACATCCAGCAACTACCAGTTTCTCATACTCGGTAACGTCGGTTGCCCACATCTAGCAACTACCGGTTACCCTACCAAGAGACGTCGGTTGCCCACATCCAGCAACTACCAGTCTCCCATACCCAGTAACGTCGGTTGCCCACATCCAGCAACTACCGGTTACTATCTCTCATCCAGTAGGATGCCAAATAATCATCTAGGGTCGTCACCACAAGATGTTCACAAAGCTGAGTGATCATCATCACTCCTATCAAACTGTACAGTTTTACACTCAGGCATCTTACCCTAACTGGCCTGTTGAGATTTACATCACATTACCATTTCAAAAACATTTCTTTTATTTATTGCCAATATTATCACAGCACCAGTTTTAACATATTTTCATTAACTATTACACCCCATCTGACCCAATGGAATCATTACCATCACGTAATGATTAACAATGTTCAGATGACTATCTTTTACACCCTACCTGACCCATTGCAATCATTACCATCATGTGATGATTAACAATGTTCAGGTAATCATATATTACCCCCACTTTCCCTCTAACAGCTTTACAACTGTTAGAAACATATCAACATCACTATCACAATTCTGGTACTAGAAACATGCAATTCATTTATCATTGTATGTGTGCTAGCCCGAATGTTAAAAACCAAACATTTGAAAAGGGCTTAGAACTCACCTTATCAACTTCCTCACCACAGTCTGCACAATCCACGTACCCAAGATAACTAGTCCTTCCTCTAATCAAGGTATATCTAAAGAAATAAACCCTGATTCAATATACTTATTCTCAAACAGGCCCTCATGCGATTGAACACTTATGCGAATGAGCAATCATGCGACTGGACCTATGCGAATGAACCAAGCGACTAAACCTTCAGTCGTACGACTAGCAGTTCATTCGCATGATTGAGTTCTCATTCGTATCCAGTGTTCACTCGTCTTCATTCGGCCTTCTAACCAGGCGACTGGGTTCCAATCACACGACTGAACCTCCATTCGCACTCTGTCGTACGACTAGACTTTCATTCGTACGACTGAGGCCTGCGATTGAGCCCATTCATCTGAAACGAATCAGCAGCTGTGTTCTTGACGTTTTTTATCCAAACTCACTCAAAATTTGAGTTTTAACCATCCAAATTATACCATATTCAAAACAGATCTTATACACATCATTTACAATGGTTTCAAACCATTATTTCATCAAAGCTTCACAAAAACTTGGATTTGAATTCCTGGATTTTAAATTCAGAAATGAACCAGGCCAATTTACTGATTTAAACAGGTTGTTGGATCAAATTCAATCATACACACAGCTTATAACATCTCCGGATTAATCCGTGATGTTCAAAACTTACCAAAACGGAGTTTCGCCTAATCAATTTCGTGAGAGCAGGGTTTTGGGTGTGAAGGGGACAAGAAAACAGAATAGGTGCAGATAGAAATCTGCCCTTGAACCCCTGCACCGCTCTACTTATCCATACACTTCAACTTAACCGCCTCACCTTTAGTCGCACGACTGAACCATTCGTACGACTGAACTGTGCGACTGAAGTTCATACGCCTACGATTCGTACGACTGAGTCTCAATCGCACGTAAGGGGTGCGACTGAAGTTCATTCGCATATGACTTATGCGACTGAACACTTAAACACTCAATCAACTCAACTTAATTTAATTAATCATAACTATAATATAATTTACAAGTCCGGATTTAGAAACCGGATGTTACATATGCCCATTAAAAAACGAAGTTATGCCCAGTAATTATTTACTCAAAAAAAAAGAAGGGGGAAGGTTAGTTAAGCTGAAAAGGTAAAGACAGAAAGACTGGAAATGTGACTCAGCAAAATGGAAAGTGATAGTACACAGACGTCGCCTTACTTGGAACACCAAAAAGAGTTTCTGTTTGTCAAGGTCAAAAATTATAAATCAGAGAAGTATAGGTCTAACATATTGGGAAAATGATAGTACGCTTGGTTGGTACTGTACTACCTGGAGAAAGTAGTTCTAGGGTGGTGCCAGTGCATTAGACAATGTGTCGGTAGATTCAACACAATAGATCAGTAGACAACATCAGTGATTTGGCTTAAACTTAAATAATTTAACAAGTTGTGGGTTTTCATGGTATCCCTGGTCTGCACAATCAAACAACTTCCAATAAGGGGTGAAGAGCAAGCAAATGCCACAAATGTGAGCAAAGACCTGAAATACAGAGCAAAAGATGACAAATATCACTAAAAACAATGTATATTCAAATATACTGCTCTAAGAAGAAGATAGGTATTGCGCCTCTCTGCTGTGCGATGGCACTGACCTGAGGTTTAGCATAACCTATCCGTTCTAAGAATTCATTGTTGTTTGCGCCTCTCTGCTGTGCGATGGCACTGACCTGAGGCTTAGCATCTCTTTGAAAATTCTTAGAACCAAATCTTTAAGTCCTAAGACCGCTCAAAAATCTCCTGAGGAAGTTTGATTACCATATACCTGTGGAACGCACAAACACATGTTGACCTAATTCATCTAATTAATCACTGATGCGTGTCAAAAGTCTGTGTATGGATTTAAATGGACAAGTATACTGACAATCGTCGTGGCTGCATCGCCTGATGTTCAAAATCAATGGATGTTACGTATCATATCAAGCATGATTCCCAGTTAGAACTTAGAAGTCTTAGATGAGTGAAAAACTGTGATATGTAATTTATCAAGGTGTTTAAAGTTAAATACAGATAAAAGGTTCCAAGTAATGGTGTTTATGTCTGTCTGATTCCATACGAGTCTGTCCTTGATATAATGTCAATGCTAATAGGCTACACTAACCTGCCCTAACAAAAATCACAAAAAGATGCTTATGTTGTTCGTAGTTTAAAATTTTCAAGTTATATGTATAGTGTGTCAGTGTCGGACTGTGTATATTGTTCTCTGGTAACGTCACCAAATGAGCTTAACGTTTATTTAAACAAATTGTTTCTGAGAGGTTAAAAGGATCACATCTGAGGTGATCAGGTGGATAAATGGATCACGTCTGAGGTGATCAGTGGATAAATGGATCACGTGTGAGGTGATTAGGTGGATAAATGGATCATGTCTGAGATGATCAGGTGGATAAATGGATCACGTCTGAGGTGATCGGGGGATAAATGGATCACGTCTGAGGTGATCGGGTGGATAAATGGGTCATGTCTGAGATGATCAGGTGGATAAATGGATCACATCTGAGGTGATCAAAAAGTCGTATTTTAAATGGTCATGTCTTAGATGATCAACCTGCTCATAATGTTTATCTACTGTTAAATGGAACTAAGTGTCGTATGGTAAGAAGGACAACATGTCACAAGTATGGCCAGTCGCACGACTGCACCATAAGTATGATCCAGTCATACGATTGAAGCATACGATGAGTCAAGTCGTACGAATAGACAATACGACAGAGCCCAATTGCACGATTGGAGGTGACCGACTGTGACAGTCGTACGAGTGACCCTCAATCGCACGATTGGAGATGACCGAATGGGTGAATCTCACGACTGAAACTCAGTCGCATGTGTCACTCATGCGACTAGGCTCAGTCGCACGACTGACCTATGTGACAGGGCTCAGTCGCACGACTAGGAGTTGCCCTAGTATAAATACAGGTTGTATCGGTCTTAGTCGCCCATTCACCCAAATTGCCCCTTTATACGTACGACTTAAAGAACCGCTACCAAAACTTTGTTTGATTCACTTTTACCATATATTCATGTGTTCTGACATTCTCTTCTACTTATACAGGTAATATTTGAAGTGGTTCATCAATAAAACCGAACAATGATAACACGAATCACTCAAAGTTTGACCTAATAGTAACCGAGGACAAAATGGACAAATAAACCACCCAAACTTAGCCAAAAGTTCAAACAAAATATAAATGATACTAAGTTAGCCTATTCTGAGTGTAATGAGCCCAATTTCGACGTTTAACATCAAGTATAGCTCAAAACACAAATTTTAATGGACAAACAGTCGAATGAAAGACTGGACACTCTGATGAACCTCAATCATACGACTGAGATGAACGATTGACTCAATCGTATGACTGAGATGAACGATTGACTCAATCGCATGACTGAACAATGCGTATGAGCTCAGTCGCACGACTGAGGTAAACGTATGAAAAGTCTTGCGACTAAGCCCAATCGCATGACCCAGTCGTACGAGTGAGTTCAATCGCACGACTAGGTCTCAATCGTGTGTTCAGTCGCACGACTAAACCAAGGTTTAATGTTCATTAACTTAATTTAGCTATCTTCAACATGTACTAATGTTTATTTGTTTTGTGTGAACAGATGGCAAGCAGATGGACCATGAGCACTAAGCACAACATATGTGCTTATCTTGATATGACTTCCCGCAATGCGGCAGATTTCACGGGGATCATCAGTTTCCTAAGACGCTCGAGGATATTCCGAGCGATCTCTGCTCAGTGTACACCTTATCGATCAATACAACAGTCGTTTAGGAAAACCGCTGTGGTCGATAGGTCCAGGGAGCCGTATATTATCAGAAGCTCTATCTTTGGTCAAGAAATCGAGCGATCAGAGGAGGACATACGGACGGTGCTTGAGCTAGGGGATGATGCTGATTGCCCAACACATCTGCATCCCCTTACCGTCCGAGGATGCTTTTTGAGGGCAAAGTACTCAGGGGACATAAACTCGAGTATGCTCAACAAGAGCAACTTGAGCCCCCAGTTCAAGTACCTTGCCCATATACTCCTACAATGTTTAGCCTCAAGGAAAGGCGGGTTTGATGAGTTGCCAGACCAGATGCAGAATGCATTTGCTGCTCTGGTGCTGAACTTCCCTTTCAGCTTCTCTCGGATGATCTTCACCTATCTGGTGGAGAACATCAAAGCTAAGGGAAAAGAGAGCTTTTGTATGTACCCGCGATTCATCCAGATGATTGTCGACCAAAAGCTTCCTCAACTGCCCAAAGCTCAAGAAGATGCAGTCGTCCTAGAGGTTATGGACGGCACTACATTGGGGGGGATGAAAGTCTACCGGGGGAAGCAGGTAAAACCCCCAGTAAGGAGATTGTTTGGGCATCTGGCCCGGAAAGATTATGTGGCGCCTTCGAAGAGGAAGTGGCGCTATGATGACAGTGAGTCTGATACAGAGCCAATCGCTGTGCCGAGTGATGACTCAGATGATGATGGCAATGATGGTGGAGATCCAGGTCAAGAGAGCTCTTCTACAGCAGCATAGGGTATATCTCCATCATCCCCAACCGAAGAGTTAAAGACTGCAGGATTCCATCAAGGATTCCAGCCTGATGAGGAAGAGGCGTCTGATGAAGAGCCTCTAACCCGGCGAGTGGGCAGCCGTGTTGTGGCGACTGAGCATGGGATTCGGGAGGTTGGTCGATGCCTGGGAGAGTCTGGGGGTTCTACGGCAGACCCATCTTATACCCCAGACACTCCCATCAGCCAAGGGGGAGCATCAGGATCCAAGGGATCCAGGCTAAAGAGAATGGCTCAGCCCCACGGGAAGAAGCCCAAACGCCAAAGGCTTACTCTACTCACTACTACCACTTCCACCACCACTCCCTCAACCACCCAAACCACTCAAGCTACCATAGCCATAACTACACCCATTCCACCACCTGTCACCACCACCCAACCTACTACCACAGTACATCCCACTCTACAATCCACTCACATTCCACCTCCAATATTCACCACCACCACAGCCTCCACTACTAGCCACCGAGCTGGCCCGTCCTCAGCTACTACAGGTTCACCCCTCCTTCCCATTGGAGTGGAGGAACAGCTAGCAGCACTCAACAGGATGGTGCTAAAGCTGCTAGCTGCTGATGAAGAGAAGACAGCGAGGCTGCTTCAGCTTGAGGAGCAAAAGTATTGATTAGATGTTTTATTCTTATACTTTTGTACTTGACTCTTCTGTTGATGTATATGATACTCGTGTAAATATTTAATGATTAATGTTTATTTAACATGAGGTTATACTAATGCTTTCTACTCTACGTGTTGATATTAAACAGATAAAGGATTTCAGCAAGATGAGCATGATGTTGCTCCCCTCCAACAGATCAAGTCTCAACTCACAATGATTCTTGATCTGCAGGGGATCGTCAGAAGGTCGGTGAGTTATACTCCTGAAGAAGGAGAATAATTCACGACCTTACTCATGAGCAGCTTGCTGAAATATTTCATCTAAATCCAGACGAAATTGTTAAGGATGCAACAACTTTTGATGATGCTGATGATGACGAGCTCAACGACATTCAAAAAATAGAAATTAAAGACATCACAGATCAGCACTACCCAGAATACACTGATCGAGAGGAAAACATGTTTCTAGATTTGGTAAACACTCTCGACAGTGATATTCTGGGTAAACTCAGTGAAAAAGAGAAGAGAGCAGAAGCCTCAACAAGCCAAGCCCAAGCCTCGGACGCTGATGTTGATATTCGAAAGGCTGAATGGGCGGCATGCTTCGCCGAGGTCCGAGCCCAACGTGCTGTATCGACACAGAGTACCTACACCAAACTCTACAAAGTCAAGGAAAACATGAAGGTGTCAGGGAAAATCATTGCTTGGGCCTAATTTGATGACCTCGGGGTGTATGCAGTAAAACAGGAGAGGGGTATCGAGTACTTCAGATTCCCTCATGATCTGAAGACTCTCCCTGGTTTTGAGCTCAACCAGCTGGCGTGCCTGAAGGTATTATACGCTGATCCGAAGAAAATGTCAGGCTGGTTTGAGGCTGCCCTGAGGAGGGAATACAGGACTAGATGGGTCAACTTCAGACCACAACATGCCACACATTACATCAGAAGGTCTGAAGTGAGTCCCATTACTGGGTTACCTAAGATTGTCCTGAAGTGGCGCCTTCTGTGTACTATGTCCAGAATTCCACTGAGGGAGATGTCACAGGACTTTACCCCACATTTTAAGTGGTGGTATTATGACTGGCGCTCGGGAGAGGCAGTCATTGTTTGGATAGGGAAGGGTCTGTGGACACGATCAGAGTGTTCGACCCCATGTGGCTAATAAACTTGTCAGCGTCGGATGTCTATACGCTATACATTGGCCACTGTTTTTTGACACACAGGATATTGTGCAAGCACTGTAGTTCCAACATGTCATACGTATCTGCTTTGCACTGAATATTCATTCTGGGGTCTCAAGAGAAGAAAGGGTAAAGAGATTTGAAGAGTTCAAGAAAGAAGTCAAAGTCTAGATAGAACTAGGTCCAAGGGGGAGTTTGTTGGTACACATGTCCCCACTTCTAGTCTAGTGAGCTTAAATGTAATAGACTTTCTTTTCTTGTAACACTTATGTAATGTTTGATTAATACAAATGAGAAACTCTTCTATATATGTTTATTGGTCGTTTAATGTTATATCTATTTATATTATTTAGAGTTAATTACACAAATAGTCCCTGTGGTTTACCTAAATTAACAAGTTTGGGTACTAACTTTTTTGAGTAACAACTTTGAGTATCGTGGTTACTATTTTGTAACACATGTGGGTACTAAGCGCAACGTCCGTTTGTTTTTAACGGATTACCCCATCACGTGTGAAAAACGTGAGGGTAATTTAGTCAAACCAAATAGAAAGGTATAGAGTTAATTACACAAATAGTCCCTGTGGTTTACCTAAAGTAACAAGTTTGGGTACTAACTTTTTTGAGTAACAACTTTGAGTATTGTGGTTACTATTTTGTAACACCTGTGGGTACTAAGCGTAACGGTCGTGTGTTTTTAACGGATTACCCCATCACGTGCCAAAAACGTGAGGGTAATTTAGTCAAATCAAATAGTAACGTATACTTTACCAATTTAAACCCTTGCTTCATCATCGTCTTCATTTCTTTTTCATCATCTTCATCATCTTCATTTCTTCTTCAACGACTTCAAAAATTGAAGCCCTAATTGTTTCAAGTAACCATGGTTATGTGCAAATGTGATAGAGCAGTCATAATAAAAACTCTTGGACTAACAACAACCCTGGACGACGCTTCTACTCTTGCCCACAACTGGTAATTTCTTCTAAACCATCTGCAACTTCTGAATCCGTCATTACATCTTTTACATCGCTGCAAATAAACACGAAGCAGATGAAGATGTAATGACGGATTCAAAAGTTGCAGATGGTTTAGAAGAAATTACCAGTTGTGGGCAAGAGTAGAAGCGTCGTCCAGGGTTGTTGTTAGTCCAAGAGTTTTTTATTATGACTGCTCTATCACATTTGCACATAACCATGGTTACTTGAAACAATTAGGGCTTCAATTTTTGAAGTCGTTGAAGAAGAAATGAAGATGATGAAGATGATGAAGAAGAAATGAAGACGATGATGAAGCAAGGGTTTAAATTGGTAAAGTATGCGTTACTATTTGATTTGACTAAATTAACCTCACGTTTTTGGCACGTGATGGGATAATCCGTTAAAAACACACGACCGTTACGCTTAGTACCCACAGGTGTTACAAAATAGTAACCACAATACTCAAAGTTGTTACTCAAAAAAGTTAGTACCCAAACTTGTTACTTTAGGTAAACCACAGGGACTATTTGTGTAATTAACTCTATACCTTTCTAATTGGTTTGACTAAATTACCCTCACGTTTTTCACACGTGATGGGGTAATCCGTTAAAAACAAACGGACATTGCGCTTAGTACCCACATGTGTTACAAAATAGTAACCACGATACTCAAAGTTGTTACTCAAAAAAGTTAGTACCCAACCTTGTTACTTTAGGTAAACCACAGGGACTATTTGTGTAATTAACTCTATTATTTATTGTTACACACATATATGACAATGTTAAATAGGTTTACGGTTGTTAGACATAGTTCTAAACAATTAAAGGTTTAAGAATGTGTTTAACTAAGTATCCTGATTCAGTCGCATGACTGGACCATGCGAATGGGCCAATCGCACGACTGAACTAGGTGATTGAGTCAATCGCACGATTGAGTCATAAGACTGACTCAGTCGTACGAATGAATCAATCATATGACTCAGTCGCACGACTGAGCCAGTCGCTTGGCTCAGTCGTACGAATGAGAGCTGTAACCTATAAATACCACTTAATTCTGGAATAACATAACACTTCGAATATTCATAACCCTAGTCGACCCAGAGCGCCTTGTTCGTCCCTTCCAAGTTCATAAAACGTTTCAGATCATTCCTAGTTTGTTCTTAACATTTTCTAATCGTTAGGTTTAATCTTGTTAACGTTTTCCCTGATTGGATCGCCAATCAAATAGGATTCCGCACTATTTGATTAGGTTTAACGTAGAATCAGTTAGTACTCCGTACGTACACGGTCCTAATACCGTCTCATATAAATATGTTGAATTTGACTATCTTAAGCAGCTGGACAATAGTTCATCAATGAACAAAAGGTTGCTAAGAGGAAGATGAGCTTCTTAAAGCTGTATGGATTCTTCGAAAGGAGGCTTGGTCCAATGTCTCTATCCACTATGGATGACCACATTAAAGTGATCAAGAAGAAGTTTAAAATGGGAGAGCTTGTGGACTTGCATCCTCCACCAAGCCAAGCTCTTCCTGTGGTTGAAGTTAAGGTTAAACAAACTCAGACAACATAACTTGGACCTTCAGCCGCATCTCAGCCAACCTCATCTTCTATTCTATAGCAGCGTACTAACCCCTCTCCTTCTGAACCTATGAGGGAAGAGATCCCAACTTCGAGAGGCACCATAGAATAACATGGTACTCAAGACCAGCCCTCTTAGTTAAACACTCCAAAGAGGAAGAAAATGATGGTCATAAAGAGAGTATCTAAGAATTCAAAGGCATCCACTTCCAAACCTCAGAATGAGCCAGAGTATCCTGAGGAAGTGCAACAAGAGGCTGCTTAATCAACTCCTACTCAAGCACAACCTATTGCAACAGGAAGGCCCATCATATCTTGGATGTTTGCTTCTAATCCAGACAGATGGTATGTCATCAGAGATCAAGGTGGTCAAGATGTCTACTTCTGGCAAGACATGCTCTATCAACCTATGCATAATCTCCATTACATGAGAAGGTATTATGAAAGTCTAAAGGATCCTGACCAAATGATGAAGTAGGGAATGCTCTTGATCCTAATGAGGACTATCAACTACTAATCAATCTTCTCTTTTTTATTAGTATCAGCCTAGGGGAGTTTGTAAGGTTATATAAGAAGGTTGATGCAACCAAAGAAACCAAAGGCTTCATACATGCATGCACTGAGTACAAGGTGGAAGTTGCTGCAGGACCGGGTGAAGGGTTTATACACTTTTACAACACAACAACACAAAGAGGAGAGTGTATGACAACACTTAACAATTCAAATGAGGAACTGGTAAAATGAGTTTAGAGAACTAAGAAACACAAAATGTAAATGAGACATAAACTAGAACAACACACAAGCAGTTGGTTTTCAAGGTTGATGTATATTGATCTTCTAGTTCCTTACAAAATGGTTTACAAAGTTCTACAAAAAACTTACAAAGTTACAAGGATCAGAAAATACTTATACTACAACCTACAGCCAGCCATACTTTGTAGGCCAGCTTGATACATGAACTAGACAACAAAATCCATGTAGAGTCAAAAGGCAGATTGCCTTTTGACTAGTGACTATGAAATGCCATAGCACATATCCTAATATATTACAAAAAGGATAAAGTACAAAAAGTGGAAAGCTACAGACTCAAGACCTCAATGTACAGTTTATCAAAAGCATGGACCTTTTCACCAACTCATGAAAGGTTGGTGACTTATTAGAGTGACAGCGGAAAGTGGTTCAGCTTTAGGTAAAAATTACATCAGATAAAACATGTAATATAAAAGTCTTCGGAAGAAATCTGTCTTTAGTGGTTGGCTTCGGAAGACTTTGTCCTTGAAGCTTCAGAAGACTTCATCTTTTGGCTTCGGAAGATATTGGTCTTGGCTTTGAAAGATTTTGGTCTTGGCTTTGGAAGATTTGACACTTAGAATAATTTCTAATGTAGTGTGAAACTTCCAAAGCATTCCACTTTAGTATACTTGTGCATGCATGCATGAAAGACTTTAAGTGTTTGGGTTGCATTAGCCTTACTAATAACCTTACAAACTCCCCCTAGGCTGCTGCTACCAAAATGCTTGAAGACATTAGATATTGACAGTCCTCATTATGATGATGACCATCCCTTTCTTCATGAGATGGTCAGGATCACTCAGACTCTCATAATATCTTCTCATGTAAAAGAGATCATGTAGAGGTAGATTGAACATATCCTGCCATTTATAGACATGTTCAATACCTTGATCTCTTATGACATGCCATCTTTTCTGGATTTGTGGTGTATGTCCATGATAAGATGGGTCTTCCTGATTCTAGAGGAGCTGCTTGAATTGGAGGTGGCGGGACATCCTCTTGTTGCCCTTCGTCAGGATGTTCTGACTCATCCTGAGGTTTGGAGGTGGATGTTTCCTTCTTCTTCTTCTTTGACTTTGGTTTGGAAACCATCCTTTTCCTCCTCTTTGAACTCTTTAACTGAGAAGAATGGCCTGCAGCACCTGATTGATCTTCTTTGTCTTTCCCAGTTGCGTCTTCCTCTCTCACAGGTTCAGATTGAGAGGGGAAAGATCCCTGCTATGGATCAGAGATCGAAGTTTGATGAGGTTCAGTAGGAGGTTCAGGTTGTGTGTCTTAGGTGTTTCAACATTAACCTCCACTTCCTGAGGGACCTGACTTGGTAGGGAGTGTAAGTCAACAAGTTCACCTCTTTGGATCTTCTGCTAGATCACCCTGATATGCTCATCCGTGGTGGATAGAGACATGGGACAAAGTCTCCTTCCGGAGAATCCATACAGCTTCAAGAAGCTCATCATCTTCTGCTTGTCAACAGACTTTTTCAAGTTCTTATGGATGATGGCTCTTGATTTTACAACTTCTTCCCTTAACTTCCTTTTGGTGACCTTCTTTCTTTGGCTACATGAAGTTGTTTGAGGTACTCAAACTCAATGTAGTCAAAGGGTAAGGGAAGAAGTGTATTAGGCTGATAGAGGCCTATGGCACTCGGGTAGTTGATCATATTGATCCTATCCTTTTCTTTGTCTACCTAAGGTTTTTGTGGTACCACATCCTCTTGTTCCTGAGTTTCTTGAACTGGTGAGAGAGTAGGCATATGCTTATAGAGTCTCTTCCTTCTTCTTTCTTCTTTGATTTTTAGAAGGAGCTCTGCATCCTCTTCTTCCTTTCTCCCTTTTGATAGTTCCTGTCATCCAGTTCATTCAACTCATCTAAGGGGAAAGAGATGATATTATCAATATCATAGTTCCTAGTGTTCAAGTAGTTTATCCTGACTGCCCTTAACTCATCATCCTGAGTATTTGGTCTAGGGGCAGCCCTGATAGCACTTTCCATGAGCCTTGCAGACCCAGTAGAGGAACTTTCTCCCCTTAGCTTCCTTTTCCTCTCTCTCTCCTCCTCCTCAATCTCCTCAGAAGTTAATTTCCTTTTCCCTTTGTCACTCACAGACCTTTGTGACTCAGGGTGGAGAGAGCTTTGGCCTTCATTGCTTGGTGTAGCTTCTAAGCTCTGGCCAGAGAGAGGTTGAGATGCACCTTCACCAGCAGGTGTCTCATCAAGGGTTTGAACATCTACAGTAGTTGGTGGTGAGACAGGGCTCTCAGGTTCTACCACTGGACCTTCAGTCAAGGTTTTCCCTTTCAACTTAATCTAAGGGTCTGCCTCAACATCCAGTTAACCGATGGTATTGCCTGATTGATTTTGTCTTCCTCTAAGGTTGAACTCTGCAGTGCTCGTATCTTGAACTCTTTGAAGAATAAGAGTTCTTCTAGTAGTATCATACCTCCACCTAAAAATGTGACTTAGAGTTGGTGGGGATGATACTACTCTTGTGATTCCTTTCTCAAATAGACTCCTAATGACTAAGTCTATAGTGTCCACATCAATGTGAACTTGAGAAAGTTGCTGAGTATGCACAACTACAGGTGAGGATGGTGAGTCCTTAGTGTCCATACTCCCTGAGGAACTCGCAGGTTCTGTGATTGTAATGACTTCCTCCCCCTTTTTGGTAGCATCACCCTCTTGCACAGGGGAGCTAGGAGTTAGGTCAATTACATCCACGGGTTCTTGTGTTCCTGGTTGAGCTTCTCTTAAGAGACTACTAGCTAGTTGTTTGTTGAGATGAGATATCTCAAGTTGCTGAACATTGACCCTGTGTTGCAAGGTAGTCACTTGAGATTCAAGATGACTAACCTTGGAGGCTAAATAGGTGCATGTTTTTGACAGTTTTTGCACCTTTAGTCTCAGGTTCCCCTCATCTTCATTAGAAGAATCACTGGGGGATGAGAGAATTGGACCAAGGTCCTCTTCCTCATTACCAGCATGGTGTTCTTGGCTGCTGGATTTCCTCTGCTTAGTGACAACTTCAGTTGAAGTGTTAATGGGCTGAGTGGCCATGGTTGAAGTCTGAATGATGTAATCACTTGCTGAAGTGAGAGCCTCTTCCATATGGATATCCTAAACATGTTCAGAAGTATCCACCTCAGTGATAGGTAACTAATATGGGCTAGACCTAGGTGACTCATGAGCACTCATCTCCCTTTGAGGAGTGGTGTAGTAGGAAGACTCATGGTACTCATTGGCATCTAAGTCCTCATCAGTATAGAAGTCAAGGTTGAGAATTGGTTGGTTTAAATCTAAAGGTTGGGGATGGCAGCTGTCCCCTGAAGGTTGTTCACTTGAGTGTTGAAACTCAGAGTGAAGGATTAAGGCTGTTGGGCTTATGAGCTCATTAGGCTGAGTATGAGGAACCTCAGCACTGATTCTTGAAATGATGGGAGTGGTTTGCTCCTCAGGGGAAGTGGGAGCTCCAGGGTCTGCTTCCTCCTGTGTAGGTGAGTATATGGGGGCCTACACAGACTGAATAGCTTGTGCAGGGGTTCGGTTGTGTTTTCTTTGGTAGGTGAGGGTGATTTTTGGCTATTTTAGGGGTTGGGATGTATAAGGTGTGGGTTCAACACTAGCTTGTGTTGCTACGTTGTCACCTTGAGCAACGAGCTCTAACATCCTGGGAAATGGGCGGTTTCTACCCCTGAGAAGCCAACAGTTGGCTTCTTCAAGATTTTAAAGATGCTGGGCTTCATTTATCCCAATTTAAGATTATCACTTGTTTCCCTCAACTGTGATCCCAGTTCACAGTTGAGAATGTATTGAAAATATCTAGGAAGCATGTAATACTCTAAGGAGTCTATGTTTGCTATTAAATTTGTATAGACAAATTAAGACTACCTGAACTTGACCCCCTGAACCATTCCATGTACTATGAATGAGAGATCTTCAGTAATCTGGTCTCATCCTCCATGCTTGTTGGACAAGCTGTGGATGACCACATGAAGTAAGTACTTCCACTTAGATGAGACCTTCCCTTTCCTGAAGGTCTTTACAGAGAAATCTCCTTCATGGCCCATCTGCTCGAAGGAATGATTTACAGCTTCCTTTGGGAAGAACACCTCACCTTCTTCATTATCCACTTGAAGATGAGTATTGATGATGGCCGGAGTGATGAAGACTGTCCTCCCCTGCACTGTGGCAGACAGTGCCTTCTCCCCATCCATAATGACCTCTTAGCAGGTCTTGTAGAACTCAAGCAAATGATCCTCATAGAGAGGAGGATCAATGGTAAAGGAGGTGAAGTAGTTAGACAAAGCCAAGAATTGGCATACCTCTGAGAAATGTGGATCTTTCTCAAAGTTTAATAGTGCAACCTAATTGTGTTGCCTGTGTAACCGCATAGAAAAATCTGGGTCATTTCGTCTGTCAAGGTTGGCCATTTTGAGTAAGCTTGGATGTGAAGGAAGGATGAACGAAGGCGGTTTTAGAGAGAAATCTTAGAATTTAGGTTTGGAGAGAAGATGAAGATGATAAATAGAGGGGGAACCGACAGGGTTTATGTGTGAAAAGGATTTGAGACAAAGTTAATGAAAGAAGATAAACTTTGAAATCTAGAAGGCGGTCCCACCTCTGAAAAAGTAGTTTGCTTTTTGCTCAAAAAGTTGTTTTCTTGGAATTCAAAAATCTTCCGAAGGTAAATTGTCTTCGGAAGTTTTAATGAAAAAGCTTCCGAAGCCAAAATGACTTCGGAAGAATTTCTCAAAGAGTTTTACAAATTTGCTTCGGAAGTGAATTTTAAATATGGTTGCTTTGTTCCACAAAACAAATCTTCTGAGATTTAATATCCTTCAGAAGAAAAATGGTCCTTAAAAACATATAAGTGCCTAAGAGAGTTTTAAGCTTCGTAAGATATTTCATAAATTTCTTCCGAAGGTAAATTTTTTTACTTAGACAGTTATTTGTCTTGAAATTATATTTTCTTCCAAAGGATCAAGATTTGTCAAAAATCTAAGAAAAACTCTTCAACAAGTTTTTATCCTTAGAAAACATGAGCTTATGAAAGTGATAGACTAGACAACCTAGGACACACAGATTTTTAGAAATAAAATGAATTAGTTTTAAGAAAAAGCTACTCAAAGATAATCATCCCAATAGCTGATATAAGATACTTAAATCTCTGTTCATCAATGGATTTTATGAACAGATCAGCATATTGTTCATTTATGTTAACCTTAACTAGTTTAATTAGTCCTTTTTCAAAGTTATCTCTAATTAAATGATACCTTATGTTTATGTGTTTTGTCCTTGAGTGCTGCACAAGATTCTCTGTGATAGAAATAGCACTGTTGTTGTCTATGTGAATAGGAGTCTCCTTGAAGTTGAAACCATAGTCAAGCATCTGATTCTGAATCCAAAGCACTTGAGCATAGCATCTTGCAGTAGCAATGTATTCAGCTTTAGCAGTTGATGCAGAGACATAGGATTGTTTCTTGCATTGCCATGAGACAACCCTTCCACCAAGGAACTACCATCCCCCAGATGTAGACTTTGTAGTCATATTGCAACCACCATAATCACTCTCTGTATATGCATACAGATTGAAGTCAGAATTCTCAGGATACCAAACACCAAGTGTTGAGGCACCTTTAAGGTATCTTAGAATTCTCTTGATAGTGATGATGTAAGACATCTTGGGGTTGGCTTGATATCTTGCACAAATGCATGTGGCAAACATGATATCAGGCCTGCTAGCTGTAAGATACATAAGAGACCCAATCATAGCCCTATAACGGTGTTCATCCATACACTCCCCCTTAAGATCAGGCCTAAGGGAGTGGTTTCTTACTATGGGTGTCTTAGCAAACTTACAATTAGTCATGCTGAATCTTTTGAGTATGTTCTGAACATACTTTGACTGACTTATGAAGATTCCATCTTCAACTTGCTTCCCTTGAATTCCCTGAAAGAAATTGAGTTCCCCCATGGCACTCATTTCAAATCTGTATTTCATCAGTTTCTCAAAGTCTTTGCAGAGCCTTGGATTAGTTGAACCAACGATGATGTCATCTACATACACTTGAACTAGCAGTAAGTCATTTCCCTGTCCTTTGATGAAGAGAGTTCCATCTATACTACCCCTTCTGTATCCATGCTTGCAGAGATACTGGGATAGAGTCTCATACCACTTTCTTGGTGCTTGGTGTAGTTCATAGAGAGCCTTATCAAGCTTGCAGACATAATCAGTATGATCAGGATCTGCAAAACCAGGTGGTTGTTTGACATGCACCTCTTCATCGATCAAACCAAAATGAAAAGCACACTTCACATCAACTTGATAGACCTTGAAGTTCTTGGATGCAGCAAAGGCCAAGAATATCCTAACAGCTTCTAGCCTTGCTACAGGAGCAAAGACATCAGTGTATTCAATTCCTTCTTCTTGTGTGTATCCTTGAACAACTTGTCTAGCTTTGTTCTTGATGACAATACCTGTATCATCTTTCTTATTCCTAAATACCCATTTGGTTCCTATAGTAGTCTCCCATAAGGAAGAGGACATAGGTGCCAAACCTTCTGTCTCTTGAATTGAAGTAGCTCCTCTTGCATAGCTTCAATCCAACTTCCATCCTTTAGAGCCTCATCAACTTTCTTGGGCTCTATCTAGGACAAGAAACAAGAGTGAAGACAAACATTTGCATCATGTGTTTGTCCTCTTGTTCTTACCCCGGTGACAACATTTCCAATGATGTTTGTGGTAGGATGAGACTTGTGGATCCTTAGCTGAGGGATCACAGTAAGTTACCGAGAGAGACCTAAATTTGAGAAATTTAGATCTGGCATAGATGCTTCTTCCACCACTTCAACACACTTATCAAGAGAAACTTAATCCAATGAGTGTGTGACATCATTGATATGTTCATCCATGGAGTGATTATCAGCATCAAGAAATTCTTGATCACTGTTACCACCAACATCATCTTCTTCTGCATTTGAAGTTTCTTTGTTAGTCTGTTACTGTGCTGGAACTTGAAGGCATCTTAGATGTATCAGTTGAAATTGTCATTGTTTTGCTGATAGAAACTTTATTGGCTGAAGTAGTTACAACTGCAGCTGAAGATGTGTAACTTGAAGGTCTTCTTAGCTCAAATCTTGGATCAGGATCACCTGGAGGTAAAATGTTTGTAGACCCTGAAACATTCTCACGAGATTTGTTAAAGTAGTTGGTACCTAAGTCAAGATCAAATAGCCAATCCGGACCAGAACCGTTCACACTCGGAGTGTGCTCATTGAAAGTCACATTGGCTGACTCCTCAACTACTCTAGTTCTAAGATTATATACTCTATAAGCTTTAGCTTAAGAAGAGTATCCAATAAAGTGTCCATCATCTGATTTCTCAGCAAACTTGGTAATTTGATCTTTGGTATTCAAGATGCTGCATGGACATCCAAATGACCTGATAAAACCAATGAAAGGTTTTCTCTTGTTCTAAAGTTCATAAGGAGGCTTACCATGTGTCTTAACCACTAAAACTCTATTCTGTACATAGCAGGCAGTGTTGACTACCTCTGCCCAGAAGGTGATGGGTAGTTTAGAGTCAGACAACATGGTTCTAGCATCTTCAATTAATGTCCTGTTTCTCCTCTCAGCACCATTTTGCTGAGGAGTCCTGGGAGCGCTGTATTGTCTTGTAATACCCTTTTTATCACAAAATGTGTCAAGGATTTGGTTCTTAAATTCAGTTCCTTCATCACATCGTATGGTTTTGACCTTGTGATCACATTGATTCTCAATCCTTAAGATGAAATTCTTCAAAATCTCAGGGGTCTCATCCTTAGTTCTAAGAAAGAAGACCCAAGTGAATCTTGTAAAGTCATCTGTGATCACCAGACAATAAGAGGTCTTTCCTAGACTCATTACACTGGTGGGGCCAAAGGGACCCATATGTAACAAGTGTAGGGGTGTAGTGATGGAGTTTCTTTCCTTGGGCTTGTGAGATACTTTATGTTGCTTCTCTTTCAGGCATGCAACACAATGGTCATCACTTGTAAACTCTTTCTTTGGCATTCCAGTTACCAAATCATTCTTAATTAGCTTATTTATACTTTTAAAGTTTACATGGCACATTCGTTTATGCCAAATAAAAGACTCATCACTATTGGCTTTACATAGAAAGCATGAAACTTCTCCTGAGGGAGATGTTTCTTGCAAATCCATCTTATACATGTTCCCTTTCCTACGGGCTCTAAGTAGGGTATGCTCATGAGGAATAGTCACCCTGGGCTTGAGAACAATGCACTCATGCTCAGTAAAGAGCATGTTATGACTCTGATAACAAAATTGGGATACACTTAGAAGATTGTACCCAAGCTCCTTGACAAAGTTTACCTTCTCAATGCTGAGCTTACCATTTGTGACCTTGCCCCTTCTAGAAATGTAACCTCCTTTATGTCCTCCAAAAGCAACTGATCCTCCATCAATCCTTTCAAAGTTCTGGAGTAGTGACCTATTGCCTGTGATGTGCCTAGAACAACCATTATCAATGATCCAGACATTTTTGTTTGTCTTGATCTAGAAAATACGAATGCCGAGGTAGATTTGTGGACACACAAGACTGGATCGGATAAGGAATGACATGTTTTAACAGAGTCTAGAGGTGCCTTATATCACGAATAAAATATGAGAGGGAAGATTAAGATGGTTTGGGAACGTGAAGAGGAGACCGACTGCACAAAGAAAATGATTAGTTACATTTGGAAACCCAAGCCTTATTGGTCTTGGGCTCATCAAAGGAAGTAGAAGGTAATGAAATAGTAATAGATTCTATAGTTGTGCTCTGAGGATCTCTTGTTGTTGTTAATGGAGAACTTTCAGTCACTTGGTCTTTCCTTGACTTCCACACCACCTTTGGAAGTTTGGACATGACCTTAAACACTTCGGAAGCTTTTGAGACTTCGGAGGTTTTGATGACTGAACCTTCAGAAGACCCCGCTAACACTGCAGTAGACTTCAGTGCTTTGGAAGTATTCCTTTCTTCCGAGACCAAATCTTCTTCTGAAGCCAATTTTCTACTTGCCTTCTTCTTTCCTTTGGAGCTTCTGAAGGAAACAGATTTTCCTTCCGAAGCTGAGTTCTTCTTAGATCTCTTGGGATTCTCCTTCTTGGTCACATGAAGAGTACTCTTTGGATTGTATGGACAATCCATAGCAAGATGAGAGGTACTTTCACACATGACACAACTTTTCTTTTCTTCCCATGTGTTTTCTTCTGAGTACAAGGCTGACTTTGATCACTTCCCTTCTCCACCTTTCTCTTTGCAGATGCTGAGACAATCCCTTTGGGTTGAGGACTGTTCTTGGAGTTGGATGGTTCAGGATGTGTAGCAGTGGTACACAACGGATCAGCCTTCTTCTTGATACTGAGATGATTTGAAAATGAACCATAACTCTTGGTAGAAGAGTTGAGGTTTATGTATTCAGTCTTAACCATGTCAAATACTACAGAAATAAAGACTTGCTTCTACTTAGAGTTGAAAGTGGCCTTGATCTCTTGAGCACTCCTGGCCTTTCTCTTGCTCTTTCTGATCAAGTTCTTCCTTATAGACTTGGTCATCTTAGGCTTCCTGCTCTCCTCAGAAGGATAGTGACCCTTCTTAGAATCCTCCTCTTCACTCTTCTCAAAGGAATTCTTCACTACCGTTTCTTCATCCTCTTTACTCAAGGGGTCTATGTGAGGAAGCTCACCTTCACAAGTTCCACACCTAGGTGATCTTACAGACAAGATTGTGTGTGGAGGAGCTATCTCACTAGATCCCAGTCCCTTCCTATTTTGATAACAAACTTTTGCATGCAAGGATGAGGATATGATGTTCTTGATGGTCTCTTCTTCAAGAACACATTTTTTCTGCCCTGGCTTTGCTGATCACAAGCTCAGCCTGTCATTCAGTTAACTTAGTTATGAGATCCTTGATGTGAGTCCTGTAATTTGTATGCTTATGTTTTAAAACTGAAATGGTTTTCTCTAAGTCCTCTATCCTTAACTTATAATCATTTATAGTGTTTCTAAAATCGGATTTTAGGGTGCTCAAGGACTCAAGATCAGATCTCATCTCTAAGTTATAGGACTTGTATATGTTGACTTTAGCAATACATTCAGGAGTGCAAAGATGTTCCAATACCTTGGTTTCATCATGGTCAGCCATCAATGCTTGGTTTGAAGATGCATCTTCCACCTGAAAGCTTCAGTCAAAGCCTCCTTCTTCAACAGCAACTGCAACTTAATGCCTTGGCTTCTCATTCTGGGTAGCTTTATCAATGTAGTTTGGTCTGGATTGTGCTTGTCCACTATTTGTTCTTAGTGCCTTGCACTCCCTAGCAAAGTGACCCATCAAGTTACAGTTGTAACACTTAACTTTGCTTTTGTCCAGTCCAAACTTTCCACTGGCTGTATTGCTGGGAAACTTCCTTCCTGTCCTCTTGTAAAACCTCTTGGCTCTGTGAGTGAGAAGAGCCATTTGATGGACTATGTCCATGTACTCCAGGCCATCTGGATGGATACAGTCTAGGTCTTCAAGGGTGAATAGGAAGCTATCACAACATTCATTAGAAGACACAAAGGCTTGAGAAGAACTTGTCTCTTGGAATGGACTTCCTTGAGTATAGTTCCCCCTTGGTGTCTCCGGGAAGGTGATGAAAGGACACTTTTGTGAGATGTCAGGGTAGCATATGAGATTATGCTGAGGTTCTATGCTATCCCTTTCAGTCACATGAAGGGCTGAACCTATTTGATTACTGGAGTTACCAGATGAACCTTGCATGTTCATCTCCATCTGGTATCCACTGAGAATACCATACAACTCTATCAAAGTGAGAGTCTTAAGGTTCTCAGTTCTCTTGATTACAACACAATAATGTGTCCATTTCCTAGGAAGAGAGGACATAAACTTCCTTACAATGTCCCTGCTCTCAAGAGTTACTCCAACATCCACTAGGGTATCCATAATCTCAACATACCTGAAGTATTGTTGAGTCATGGTCTCACCTGTTTTGAAGGTGAAATTTTCAAACTGCTGCTTCACGAGATCCTTCTTGTTCTCCTTGGCTTCAGTGGACCCCTCATACGTTAGTTTCAATGCATACCACAGCTGCTTAGCCGTTTTGCATTTATTGAAACCTCTGTATACAGAGTTTGGAAGAGCATTCTGAAGGGCTGTCATGGCTTTTTGATCAATTTCTACTCTCTTTCTATCTTCTTCTGAGTAGTCAGCCACTTCCTTGGGGATCATACCACCTCCAGCAGCAGCTGAAGGTGTTTTTGGTATGTAAGGTCCAGAGACAACAGATTCCCACATTCTTGAGTCTTGACACTTGATGAAACCTTCCATTCTTTGGCACCAAGTGTCAAAGTCATCAAGAATGATCAGTGGGGACTTTTTGATGGTTCCAGTTTCCATATTAGCTTCAGAGATAGCTTCCATTTGAAGGGTTAAGTATTTTTGTGTGTGTGAGGGATCTTAAGATGGTGAGATCTTATATCAAGAGCCTGAGAAGCTCTGATACTAATTATAGGACCGTGTAAAGGGTTTATGCACTTTTAATACACAACAATACAAAGAGGGGAGTGTATGACAACACTTAACAATTCAAATTAGGAACTGGTAAAATGAGTTTAGAGAACTAAGAAACACAAAATGTAAATGAGAAAGTAACTAGAACAGCACACAAGCAGTTGGTTTTTAAGGTTGATGTATATTGATCTTCTAGTTCCTTACAAAATGGTTTACAAAGTTCTACAAAAAACATACAAGGTTAAAAGGATCAGAAAATACTTATACTACAACCTACAGCCGGCCACACTTTGAAGGCTAGCTGGATACATGAACTAGACAACAAAATCCATGTACAGTCAAAAGGTAGATTACCTTTTGACTAGTGACTATGAACTGCATAGCACACATCATAATATATTACAAAAAGGATAAAGTACAAAAAGTGGAAAGTTATAGACTCAAGACCTCAATGTACAGTTTACCAAAAGCATGGACCTTTTCATCAACTCAAGAAAGGTTGGTGACTTATCGGAGTGGCAGCGGAAAGTGGTTCAGCTTTAGGTAGAAAGTACATCAGATAAAGCATGTAATATAAAAGTCTTCGAAAGAAATATGTCTTCAATGGGTGGCTTCGGAAGACTTTGTCCTTCAAGCTTCGGAAGGCTTCATCTTTTGCCTTCGGAACATATTGGTCTTGGCTTCTGAAGATTTTGGTCTTGGCTTTGAAAGATTTCACACTTAGAATAATTTCTAATGTAGTGTGAAACTTCCGAAACACTCAACTTCAGTATAATTATGCATGCACGCAGGAAAGACATTGAGTGTTTGGGTTGCATCAGCCTTACTAATAACCTTACAGTTGCTTTGGAAGTTTTACACTGCACAGAAAATATTCTAAGTGTAAAATCTTTCGAAGCCAAAGACCAAATCATCCGAAGCCAAAAGATGAAGTCTTCCGAATCTTCAAGGACAAATTCTTCGGAAGCCAAATGAAGTGAAGACTGAGTTCTTCCGAAGACAGAGGAAAATATGCTTTCCTCTGATGTACTTTTGCATAAAGCTGACCCACTTTCTGCTGCAACTCTGAAGACGCCCCAACTTGCAAGATTTGGTGAAAAGGTCCATGCTTTTGCAACTGTACATTGAGGTCTTGAGTCTGTAACTTTCTACTTTATGTACTTTAATATTTTTTGTAATATATTAGGATGTTAGCTATGGCATTTCATAGTCACTAGTCAAAAGGCAATCTGCTTTTTGACTCTACATTGATTTTGTTGTCTTTCAATGTTCCAACTGGCTTTCCAAGTATAGCCGAATGTACAGTTTAGTATGAAGTATCTCATGGTCTTGTATCTTATTTATGCATTGTAACACTTGTACAATATTCTTGAAAACCATATATATTTCTTGAGGTTTGTCTCCTTGTTTACTTGTGTTCTTTTCATCTTGTTCTTAAATCAGGTTCCCTATTTAAACTGTTAAGTGTTCTAACACTCTCCTTATTATGAGACTGGCTGTATTGACCTCCCTTAACCAGTCCTGCAGTTGGTGTCCCACTTGCCATTCGAAGTCAAAGTGGGCAAGCTGTAAGGTTAGCTGATAGGATTCAAGATCAGGTACTAGAAGAGTTCGAGAGGAGAATCAAGCTATGTAGATAGAGTCTAGCTGTAAGGTTAGCTGATAGGATTCAAGATCAGGTACTAGAAGAGTTCGAGAGGAGAATCAAGCTATGTAGATAGAGTCTAGCTGTAAGGTTAGCTGATAGGATTCAAGATCAGGTACTAGAAGAGTTCGAGAGGAGAATCAAGCTATGTAGATAGAGTCTAGCAGGAAAGAATGTTGGTCAACTAGATGTTGAGGTGGACCCTAAGATGAGTATGGAAGGGGAAACCTTGGCTGAAAGCCCTGTAATTTAGCCTATGAACCCTGACACTAGAACTGCTACACACCAATTACCCTTAGTGAGGCACCAGCTGGTGAAGGTGTCTCATAGCATCTCTTTAGCCAGAGCTCAAATGCAACACCAAGCAATGAATTCCTATGCTCTCCCCACCCTGAGTCACACAGGCTTCTGACTAACTAATAGATGAGGAAAATGACCTCTGAGGAGAGTGAGGTGGAGGAAAGAGAATGGAAGATAAAGACAAGAGGAGAGAGTTTAGTTGAGGCGCATGGCTTCATGGAAGATGCAATCAGTGCTACCCACAGGCTAAGCGCTCATGATGACGAGTTAAGGGCAGCCAGATTGAACTATCTGGGGTCTAGGAACTACAATGTTGATGAACTCATCTCTTTCCCCTTGGCTGAATTAAATGAACTTACTGATATGGAAGTCTCAAATAATAGAAAGAAGTTTGAGGATGAAGAATTGCTCCTCAAAATCAAGGAAGATAGAAGAAGGAAAATAGTCCATAAAGCTCCTACTCTCTCCCAGTTCAGGAGAGTCCTAAGGCAGAGTCCTGAGAGACCCATCTTATCTTGGGTATTTACCAATATCCTAGACAGATGGTATGTCACTACAGATTAAAGATGTCAAGACATGTATTTCTGGCAAAACATACTTGATCTCACACTTCATGATCTCTATGACATGAGAAGATATACTTTGAGAATCTGAGGAATCCTGACCAACAGATGATGAAGGGAATGGTCTTGATTCTGATGAGGACTGTCAATAGATGATGATCAAGAATCAATGGTCTCTCCAATTTTGGTAGCATCATCCTAGGGGGATTTTCTAAGGATTACACTTAGAGGCTGATGCAATGAAAGAGCAACCCAAAGAGCTCTCAGCATGCACATATGAAATGCTAGGAAAGTACTTTGGAAGATTTGATATAATTCAGTAAATTATGCTAGGTATCAAATCTTCTAAAGCCAAAAGACCAATTCTTCCAAAGCCAAGGATGAAGTAATCCGAAGCTTCAAAGACGATGTCTTCGGAATCCAAGGACTGATTTCTTGTGAAAAAAGAGAAGGCATGTCTTCTCTGAAATACTTTTAATAAAAGCTGAAATACCTTTGTGCTGCCATCTCTAAAGACACCAACTTGCATGAGTTGGTGAAAAGTCCATGCTTTGTCAACTGTAGATTAAGGTGTTGAGTCTGTAACTTTCTAAATATGTACTTTTATCATTTTGGTAATAGATAATGCAGGACCGGTGCAAGGGGTCAATGCAACAGTTTCACAAATGAGGAGAGACTTAGAACACTTAAGAAGTCAAATAGGGAGCTGGCTTTATGATGATACTAAGAACACAACTAAAGAGATGGAACATAAATAAGAACGTAATAGCCCGATCCCGGGACGCTTACGGTTGGACATTCATCACATAAAACATTTAAAATACAATATTTGTAGTGGAATTTAATCTTTTGATTCACATCAAAAATCGTTTCTACACATCACATCATTTCATTTACATCCGATAAGCTTCCTGAACACGATATGTTTTCTTAAAATATGGATACCAGTCTTCAAACATTTCCCAGTAGCTTATGCATCCATGCCTGCACCTTCACAGAATCAAACTTTACCTGCCAACTATTATGCATACAAAAGTCAGCGATGCTGAGTAAGTTCTAGTTTGATAAGTAAAATAATTTTCTTCATCATATATACTTCATTTACGTTTATACGTTATCACACATCATAAGTACATCTTGATAATAAATTAATTATTATCTTTACATAGATAATAATTAATTTATTATCAAGGTGTACTTATGATGTGTGATAACGTATGAACATAAATGAAGTATATATGATGAAGAAAATTATTTTACTTAATTATTATCTTTACATCATCTCTCAGTGGGACATACTGGGTATGTTTTTTTGTTTGTTTATTATCTTTACATCATCATTCATTATCGTCATTTCGTACATTCATTCATTAACATCGTTCATTTTATATAGATCCGGCCATATGCTATACCTCCACATCATGCTATATCTCAAAAGCTGGTACTATGCCGAGGCTTATAAATAAACCCCACGTCATGCTAAACGTGAAGCTGACATAGTACCGGGGTCAGCAACACGGATCTCATCACATCTTGGTCAGTCAAAAAGACTAGGCCCTTGGCGCATACAGAAGGGTTAGCTAAACTGCATATAGTTAAGCAAACGACTACCGTATTGAGTCGTGGACCTCCATCATATGCTTGCAAGACTTTCATTCATTCATTACGTTCCACTTTCATCATCGTTATCTTTCACTTTAATTACGTAATACTTTACTTATTCATACGTACGTATTAAGTAAAGTTACATCATAAATTATATAGTTTTAGAGACTATTACATCGTAGAAAGACAACACATCACAAACATCACAGCAAATCATTCAAACACATTACATATGTCAAGCTCATCTTGTCGTGTGAAAACTTGACATTTCACGCGAGAACAATGCATCAATCAAAAGCTGCACTTTTAAAAATCAATCAACTCGAAACTTAGCCTCTCGCATGGTGACAATGCATCACTCAAAACCTGCATTTTTAAATACCAAATCATCTCAAACTAAAACATCATACCGCGCGAGAACTTCTTAGTCACGTAACAGGATCATCTAGCGGTAGAACTATGCCTCTCGCGTGAGAACCCCTTATTCGCGTGAAGCCTACAGATTTAAATTTCCTAACGTACAACTTCAACTACTTGCGTGAAAACTACTTGTTTCCCGCCCATTTCTCTAACTTTTCATGTCTAAGGCTGCCTAACGTTTCTAACATCATAAACATCATCATTCTAGGCATAAACAAGCATTTTCAAATGTAATAGTATGCATAATAGCCCCAAAACATGAAAACTTACATAAAAGTGTAGGGGTTTGTTACACCTTTTTCAGCTTGTTTAACCATTTAAACATATGAAACGCAGCGGAATGTACTACTTTAAAACATGTTAAAGTTTATGAAAATTATCTTTCAAATGTGTAAAACAACAAACCCAAAACTAGCATACCATATGTTAAGAACACCCAAAGCATCATATAATCATACCAAGATACTACCTTTCTGGATGCTGTCAAAAACGACCAAAACAAGGCTTAAAAGAGGCTGAAAAATGGCCAAGACTTCAAGAGTAGAAGTCCTCAAGTGTTCCTTCCCATAAGCCACCAAGAAAGGAAGCTGCCAAAAGGCCTTCAAATCCGAGAACTTCCAGCAGCAAAATAGATGCAATGGGAGGATGAAATCGACCAAGGTTCCAAGAGGAGGAACCCTCAAGCTTGTATACCCCAAGCATTCTTGCAAACAAGTCTCGTTAGGAAGAAACAACACCTAAAGACTCCAAAAACTCCTCCAAAATGCAGCTGTTGGCCGTGAGGTTTAGAGAGAGAGAGAGGAGTTTAATTTTTGAGTCTATTTGCATGTATTGAGATGATCAAACTTTGAGTGTAAGACTAGTTATGTAATGTGGTGTCCAACAAACAAAAGAACCAATGGGATCAAGGGGGGGCGGCCAAAGTTTTTAAAATAAAAGGGTTTCCCCCTTTAAACATTAATACACATATTTGTTAAACTAGTCTTTCAATTTCTTGTACAATTAACTTTTAATTGTATGACTTATACACTCGTTTTATTATTTGATGTTATTTAACTAATTTAAATAACATTCCAAATAATATTATTGAACAAAATATCCTAATAAGTTGTTCCATCTCATATGCAGCTTATTTAGAAAACCCATTTTCTAAATTGGTGTAGATATTTAATTGCATGATAATATCATCAATTAAATGTTAATCTGTGTTTGCTAAGCTTGTTATTGGGTATAACCCGACTTGGATCATAACGTACTAACCGTATCAATATTCTATGTGTCTTGGGCATATAGAATCCTACAATCTCCCACTTGCACAAGATTCATAGAAGATTGATGCAAGCAGTAAATACCGCCTAACAATGGTTTACTACCCTTAATACGCATGACTTATAGCCATTCAATAACATCATCCCATTCAAGTATCCTACTTGAAATGATTTAGGTGAATTAATCATCTATCCTTTTGTTACAGATGTCATGTTAAATCCAAGGACACATAATGATTATTCCTTGTTGATTTAACTTATCAGGCCTTAGACGTCTAACTCTCAACGAATAAGAGGAACAAATTCCATCTTGACTACATACGTTTCTCACAAACACCTCGTGTCATACCTGAACATATCCTTATGTACTGTCCACTATTTCTGGACAATGATGAACTAGCTCAAGGTATAATCCTTGGTGAATATCAAAACCCAATATGTATCACAGGTCGAAGGATACCAAATGATATTCGCCTTTACTCAAATTTACTTATGATCAATCTAGAAGATTCCATGTAGTAAAATTTGAGATGCGGGTTAGTCCAATATTTGTATCCCACAAATATCTATGAACCTTGGTAGCAACCCATTGCTCTATATTCATCCTTATGAATATCAACAAATCCAAGTTCATAATCATCTTACCCTCACACTTGTTCCCACAAGTATGAACGACTACGGATATTTAGAGTAAACAATTTACCCATGGATTTAAACATGCTAAATTGGAACATTAATTGAAACATTATAACCAAATAATTTTATTCAAATAATAAAGAGTTCCACATATCCAAATACAAAATTTACAGATCAAATCCAATCACTAGAATATCGAAGTCCCATGGCACAAGTATGACCTTCATGCTTTGCCTTTTCAAGGAGCTTCGTGAGAGGATCCGCAATGTTTTGATCCGTGTGAACTTTGCGAATACATATCTTTCCCTTTTCAACTTCATCTCGTATGTAGTTGAATCTCCACTCAATGTGCCTAGTCTTTTGATGAGCACGAGGTTCCTTGATTTGAGCAATCGCACCCTTGTAATCACAAAGATCTTTAGAGGGTCCTGAACGGAAGGGACAACCCCTATATAGGCAATGAATTTCTTCAACCATGCAGCTTCTTGAGACTACTCCTCCATTCAGAATGAAAATGTATCCCGATTGTGACCGTGAATCGTCACGATCGGTTTGGAAACTCGCATCCGTGTAACCTTTTACAACGAGTTCCTCATCACCAGATCCATAGATCAGGAACATATCTCTTGTCCTCTTTAGGTACTTAAGTATGTTCTTAACAGCCATCCAATGACTGTTTCTAGGATTTTGCTGGTATCGGCTTGTCATGCTTAAGGCGCATGACACGTCCGGTCGAGTGCATATCATTGCATACATGATTGATCCAATAGCAGATGCGTATGGGATTGCGTTCATTTTATCTTGCTCATCCTTTGAGCTAGGACATTGAGTGGTACTCAATATCGTTTCTCTTTGAATAGGTACGGTACCTTTCTTAGAGTTCTCCATCTTGAACCTTTTCAAGATTTTATCAATGTATGCACTTTGATTTAAACCAATCAACCTCCTTGATTATCCCTATAGATCTTTATTCCCAGAATATAGGCGGCTTCACCAAGATCCTTAATGGAAAAACAACTTCCATGCCAGGTTTTTACACCTTCCAAGGTTGGAATGTCATTTCCAAATAGTAGTATGTCATCAACATACAATACTAGGAAAGTTATTGTGCTCCCACTAGCCTTTTTATACACACAAGTCTCATCAGCGTTTTTTATGAAGCCAAATTTCTTTACCTCCTCAACAAAACGGTGATTCCAGCTTCTCGATGCTTGTTTCAATCCATAGATTGATTTCTTTAACTTGCATACTTTATTAGGATGTTTTTGATCGACAAAACCTTCAGGCTGAACCATATAGACATCTTCCTCAAGATATCCATTTAGGAAAGTGGTTTTGACATCCATTTGCCAAATCTCATAATCATAATGAGCAGCTATGGCAAACAATATCCTTATAGACTTTAGCATCGCAACAAGTGAGAAGGTTTCATCATAATCAACCCTTGAGTTTGAGTGAAACCCTTTGCTACATGTCTAGCTTTATAAGTATCCAAGTTTCCATGCATATCGGTTTTCTTCTTGAAAACTTTCTTACATCCAACTACCTTGGAATTAAGAGGTGGTACAACAAGTTCCCAAACTTGATTGTCATACATGGATTGCATCTCAACGTTCATGGCCTCAAGCCATTTGTCACAATCCAAATTGGACACTGCATCATGGTATGTGGTTGGTTCATCTGAATCTACCACATAGCATCCATCCATGAAAAATCCGTATCTTTCAGGTGGATTACTAGTTCTACCACTTCTACAAACGTTTTGTGTGTATTGATCAACCGCTTTATCATCCTCAACATCCTCATGTTGAGTGCTAGTTTCAACCAAACGTGCATCAGGTTGTGGTTCTTGATCCTCCTCAAGATCCACTGTTCTACTGCTAGTTCCTTCCGTAAGGAACTCTGCTTCTAAGAACTCAACCTTTCTGGCAACAAACACCATTTGTTCCATTGGATCATAGAAATAATATCCCATAGAATCTCTAGGATATCCAATAAAGATACACTTGGTGGATCGGAATTCAAATTTGTTTGGGGTGGGAGTCTTAACATAAGCCTTACAACCTTAGACTCTTAAGTATGATAGGGATGGAACTCTTCCATGCCATATCTCAAAGGGTGTCCTTTCCACCTTTTTGGTTGGGGCCATATTTAGAATACGGGCCGCGGAGAGCAAAGCGAAACCCCAAAATGATAGAGGCAATATGCTTCTAGCCATCATAGATCGAACCATATCCAATAAGGTTCGATTCCTCCTCTCAGATACACCATTATGTTGTGGTGTTCCAGGTGGAGTGAGCTGTGAGACAATCCCATAACTCCTAAGATGATCTTGAAAAACTTCACTTAGGTATTCACCTCCTCTATCGGTGCGGAGAACTTTAATCAATTTGTTGAGTTAATTTTCTACTTCATTCTTGAAGATTTTGAACATTTCAAAAGCTTCATCTTTATGCCTTAATAAGTACACATACCCATAGCGACTATAATCATCGGTAAAGGTAATGAAGTATCTTTCACCATTCCTAGTCATTGGCTTAAAAGGACCACATACATCTGAATGTATGATTCCTAATAAATCTTTTTCCCTTTCGTTAGTTCCACTAAAGGGCGCCTTAGTCATTTTTCCTTGTAAACAAGATTCACATACATCAAATGAATCACATTCATTTGTTTTTAAAAGACCATTCTTTTGAAGTGTTTGTATACGTTTCTTGTTTATATGACCAAGACGACAATGCCAAAGATAGGTTTCACTCAAATCCAACTTGTTTTTCTTGGTGTTAGTTAGCTACAATGAACTATTTAAAGCATTTTCATTAACCAATTCATAAATACCATTAATGGGAATAGCTTTAAAATGAAACATATCATTTAAAGAAACATGAATATAATTTTCAACAAAAGATAATACATAATCATAATGTCTTAATTGGGAAACAAAAATAATGTTCCTAGTCAAACTAGGAGCATACAAAACATTCTTCAAAATAACATCCAAGCCACTTGGAAGATTTAGGATGTAGTCCCCACGAGCTTCAACTTGGACTTTGGTTCCATTGCCCATGAAGAGACTAACATCCCCTTGATTGAAGTCCCTACTTCTTGTGAACCCCTGCAACAAGTTGCAAATATGAGTTCCACATCCTGTATCCAATACCCATGTGTTAGAAGATGTAACATTAAGATCAATATGATTCATGTATATAGTACCTGAAGTCTGCCCGACATCCCTCTTTGCTTTCAACTCTTGGAGATGGACAGGACAATTCCTTGCCCAATGTCCAATTTCCCCACACTTAAAGCATGGGTCATTGGTAGCGACCTTTTGCTTCTTCTCTAGTGGTATGGGTGGCATCCTTGCCACCCCTTTCCCTTTTCCCCAAACGGGTCCCTTACCCTTGGCAACCTTTGCCTTGGGTGGGGGATAAGGCCTTTTCTTGTTCCCACCTTCATTGATGGTGAGAACGGGTAAAACCCTTTTACCAATGGCTGCCTTGGCTGTTTTAAGCATTGAGTGAAGCTCACCAATGCTTTTGTCCCATGCATTCATGTTGTAATTCAATACAAATGTCTCGAACCTTTTAGTAAGGCCATTTAGGATCAAATCCGTGGCCTAGTCCTTCGAGACGGGACAATTAAGCCTCTCAAGGCGGTCAATATGACTTTTCATCTTAAGTACATAAGATGAAACCGATTGGTTGTCGTCCATACGACATGCATGGAGTGCTCGAACCTTTTCGAAGCGCTCAACCCTTGCTTACTGTTGGAACGTTTCCTTCAGCTGGGTTATCATGTCATAAGCTCCGTGATGTTCATACTCCTTTAGGAGATCCGGAGTCATGCTCGCTAGCATGAGACAAGACACTTGGACGGAGTCCTTAATGTATTTCAGCCAATCGTTATAGGCCTCCTCATTATCCTCAATAGGTTGATCGGGGATAGGGTCGTCTAAAACATACTCTTCTCTCTTGCTTGAGAATGATTCTCAAGTTTCGATACCAATCAATAAAGTTGTTATGATTTAGACGTTCCTTTTGGAGGATCCCTCGTAATGATTGGTTGGACGCGGATGAGTTATCATGATTGTCATTATTGGTGGCCATCTACAAAATTTAACAAAGATCTATTTTAGTATTTTTGATATTGTTATTTTTAATAATTAATGCCTTTTAAGGTCATTTATTTATTAAAATCTAGAACCCAACATTACTTTTAATTTGTGGTTAGGTGACCTTTATCCCACGATTTAAATTAATAAGGTGGTCAACGATTGACGGTTGCAACCATGTGCAACTTCTAGATGTGTGCGATCGACTTTAAACATCATATGTAAAGTCGGCATGTTAATCCCATCAACACCATTTGGAAACCATATTATAGGTGGTCCATTTAACATGGTTTGCAAATCAAGTTACCCTACTTGCACACACATGTGAGTTTACTAACATAAGTGGTTAGGTGACCTTTATCCCACCAATGTGGTATCCCCACCTTAAGTCACAAGTTCCCTCTAAATGGTTAGGTGACCTTTATCCCATTAAGAGTTTCTAAATGACTCAAGTGTTGTGCAAAAGGACGGTGTTAAACTTCTTTGTAACATGGTTTGCAAATCAAGTTAACCTACTTGCACACACATGTGAGTTTACTAACATAAGTGGTTAGGTGACCTTTATCCCACCAATGTGGTATCCCCACCTTAAGTCACAAGTTCCCTCTAAATGGTTAGGTGACCTTTATCCCATTAAGAGTTTCTAAATGACTCAAGTGTTGTGCAAAAGGACGGTGTTAAACTTCTTTGTCAAATGTTTAGAGATTTCATAATTCTACTTTAAAAACTCTATGTACTTGTATTTGCATGCTTTAAAATACAAGATACCCTATGGTCCTTTTAATAAAACCCATTTTATTATGTAATCATTAATCCTTTTGATAACCGTTTATTAACACTTAATGATTAAGAACCATTTTTTTTATATTAGCTTGTTAAGATCATTTTTATTAAGATTGTTTTACCATATCCAAATATTATACAATCATTCATAAAATCATAATCAAACAAGCAAATATAAACAACCACAATGTGCATATGTGCATAACCATAGCATCTAAAGTGGTCCACACTTGTTTGCCATCACAAGTGTGGTCCACAGGGCATTCCTAAGGTCATAACAAAACATATAGAAAGCTTCCAAAAGCCTCCCACTTGAAACCGCATCCAAATGACAGGATCTCAGCCTCTAGTTTGATCAATTAGGTTGTATTCGCAGCGGATTAAGCACGAGGATTAGCAATTACTGCAGGAACATAAAAGGATTTTGCATGTAACAGTAAATATAAAGAGAGAAAACAATTCTTCAAAAAAGGTAATATTCTTTTTGCTCACACGTTTCGGCGAGGATTACAATTAGGTCATCTTCCTTTTATAGAGGAAGAATGACGTAGGCTGATGTCACTGATAGTGACATCAAACTGTTATTAAGAAACTACTGTAATAAACACTTAACTACTGAAGATATCAAACAGCTGACATCTTCTTACAAAAGCTAAGTGTTCTACTTATTACAAGTACTGAAAAGGAAACTACTAAAAAGCTACAACGACTGAAGAACAAACTCTTCAGTCGTTTACAACTACTGAACTATAACAGCTGAAGAACAAACTCTTCAGCTGTTGTACAAACTACTGCAAAGGAGAAATATAAAACAACTAAAAAGTAAAACCATCACAACGACTGAAGAAGACTTCTTCAGCTGTTGTGACAAACTCTGAAGCTTCAGCACTTTGGTCTTCAGACTTTGGTCTTCAGATGATTCATCAGCTGATGACTTCAGTAGTTGTCATCAGCTGATGTCTTCAGTCATTGTCTTCAGACTTTGTGCATCAGTTGTTGATCTTCAGTTCTTCAGTTGTTGATCTTCAGCACTTGTCTTCAGTACTTGAAGTCTTTAGTACTTGTATTCATCAGTACTTCAGACTTCAGTACTTATCTTTAGTACTTGGGATCTTCAGCTGTTGTTCTTTAGATCTTGATGTTCAGCTGTTGAGTCTTCAGTCTTTGTCAAACTGCTGATGAAGCCTTCAGCAGTTGTTGTGATGTCATGTGGGACTTAGAGGTTTTCCTGATCTTGGCTCATTGGTTCTTTTGGTCCAACACAAAATGCTCCATGTTTCTCTTATGGCCTTCCTTTGTGCTTCCAATGTGTATGTCTTCATATTACAAGATATAAAGTCCTAATACAAGATATCTAGTAAAATGAAAAATACACCTAATCTACTTATTACAACCCAATAATAAATAAATTACATTTTAAACAAAGCACAAATGAATTAATATACAATCCCCATTGAATAAACAAAACAACCATTGCATACATCCAAACAACACAAGGCCAAAAGCTAGGTTATACACTATTAAAAGAACAATCATAAACATCATTCAACAAACTAACTAAACCCCATCAAAACCCAAATTTTCAGCCAACATAAACTGAAAATTAGGGTTTGTTTGTCCTAACAAACAACATCCAAATATATCAACCAATTAACATTCCTATCTTTCAAAGTTTAATCATAAGCATGAAGATATAACTTTGAAAGACATGGGGTTTATTAAATCAACCAAAATCAGCCTCTAATGAGTTGATTAACATCCCTTAAAAACCGATTTTTAAAAGATAATGATGCTAGTTTCCACATAACCGGCTCTAGATGCCATTGTAGGGGTTTGTTACACCTTTTTCAGCTTGTTTAACCATTTAAACATATGAAATGCAGCGGAATGTACTACTTTAAAACATGTTAAAGTTTCTGAAAATTATCTTTCAAATGTGTAAAACAACAAACCCATAACATAAGGATCTTTATTATGTGAAAAAAAACTAGCATACCATATGATAAGAAGACCCAAAACATCATATAATCATACCAAGATAGTACCTTACTGGATGCTGTCAAAAACGACCAAAAGAAGGCTGAAAAATGGCCAAGACTTCAAGAGTAGAAGTCCTCAAGTGTTCCTTCCCATAAGCCTCTAAGCAAGCATCATAGTTGCTAGGATTTGCACACCAAAAACTCCAAGAAAGGAAGCTGCCAAAAGGCCTTCAAATCCGAGAACTTCCAGCAGCAAAATAGATGAAATGGGAGGATGAAATCGACCAAGGTTCCAAGAGGAGGAACCCTCAAGCTTGTATACCCCAAGATTACTTGCAAAAAAGGCTTGTTAGGAAGAAACAACACCAAAAGACTCCAAAAACTCCTCCAAAATGCAGCTGCTGGCCGTGAGGTTTAGAGAGAGAGAGGTGTTTAATTTTTGAGTCTATTTGCATGTATTGAGATGATCAAACTTTGAGTGTAAGACTAGTTATGTAATGTGGTGTCCAAGAAACAAAAGAACCAATGGGATCAGGGGGGGCAATGTTTTTAAAATAAAAGGGTTTCCCCCTTTAAACATTAATACACATATTTGTTAAACTAGTCTTTCAATTTGTTGTACAATTAACTTTTAATTGTATGACTTATACACTCGTTTTATTATTTGATGTTATTTAACTAATTTAAATAACATTCCAAATAATATTATTGAACAAAATATCCTAATAAGTTGTTCCATCTCATATGCAACTTATTTAGAAAACCCATTTTCTAAATTGGTGTAGATGTTTAATTGCATGATTATATGATCAATTAAATGTTAATCTTTCTTTGCTAAGCTTGTTATTGGGTATAACCCGACTTGGATCATAACTTACTAACCGCATTAATATTCTATGTGTCTTGTGCATATAGAATCATACAAAAAGGGGACTAGAAACTCACCTCGTGAAGTCTTAGCTCAAACACGACTTCCCGAAGCTTTTAAACGAATGAAAACTACCATAACCACGTGTTATATTCATCAATAATCGTTCCCTAATACATAAAATGAGTTACTACACGATTACATACCTTAACACCTCATTTCCTCACTTTCTCTCTCTAAACCGTCCCTTTCTCTCTCTAGCAGTAGCACTTTTCGCATAAGTGAGTGCCTAACATAGGTGTTCGCATCTCATTATACCCCAGGTCAACTTTTTGCAGGCTTCTCGCACGAGAACATCCTTCCGTGCGAGAACACCCTTTTCGCGTGGGAACTCTTGTTTGCGTGAAAACTGATTCTGCCTTTCATTTTCTCAAAATTTTTGGGCATTACAAGTCCACCCACCTTATTTAGGTTTCATCCTCGAAACCTGTCATTCATCAAACAAATGAGGGTGTCACACCCCCGCTGATAGCGGAAACACAAGGGCGCGACGGACAGGATCGTCAAAACACCTTGGAGGTCTAAGAGAATCACTATAAGGTGTTATCCATAAATGGTTCATGACGGCGCCCGACACATGCGAACAAGTGTCAAGGACAATCACTCCATTACGAATAACCAAAATGAAAAATGTCCACCAAAAAGTTCCAAAATCAAACATTCCAAACACGATAAACAATCCAAGACCCAACAAACAACCATCATCATCCAGTCATAATTAATCCAAAAAGACCATAATAAACAAGTCCAAATAAAAGTCCAAAGGTAGTCTAATGCTCCCGAGAGAGCGTTCTCATCTAAGTCCACATCCATTCCACCTACGTGTTGTTATCTTAAAAGATATGCTCATAAAAGTCAACATACGTTAGTGAGTTCACAGGTTTAAAGTACAAAAATATTTCTGCGTTCACATGTACATAAATGAGTGTGTGAGTAAGAGAACATAGTAGCCATAGAATTCATACAAATCAAGTGTCATGCCCATGCCCACAACCAGATTATATTCACCCAAGGGCTCGCACATGGCCAAGTTGGTCTTAGCTAGCATACCAACAACAGGGGTGTGGTGTCAGCCTGTTAGTACTAACAATACCTCTCCATGATAGTAGTCCAAATATAGTCCAAGTATAGATTGTACATTTGTATGAACTCTAGACTCGACCCTGTGGCCTAGATCACACACAAGTTATTTATGACACGGTGTATAACAAAACATTTGAGCTAACTTTTCCCCCAAGAAAAATATAATTAAAAACAGGCCGTGAAACTCACCTTGAAATGATATAGTTCAAATCCCATAACACGCAGAGCAAGCACTAAAAGTACAATACACAAAAGGATTAGTATAGCACAAAAAAATGGCCAACATGGGCGTAATCTTTTCAACCCAGCCCTTAACGCTCATCACGGTTTTTCATTGTCACTCGTATTAATTTAATCTTTTATAAAGTCATTTAACCACTTTTGTATGCAAAACTTGTCTTTGTTTAGATTATTTAGTTTCAACTCTTACTTTTAAGTTTGTCAAGATATTACAGCACATATATTTGATTGTGCATCAGTCTTGTATAAGATGTTTGGATATCGAAATGATGACGAATCATTGCGTAAAAGGTACCATTTGAAAGAGGATACGTTTAGTTAAACTCCAGAAAAATAATAATCTCCATTTGACAAAGTATAAGAAGGTTATGACTCGAAGAATACAGACTAATCTGCTACCCAGATTTGGCAGTTTTAACCTTCAGTTTGGTTTGCTACATTTGGAGGACCAAACGATGTCAAAAGGACACGAGACCACTTGGGTTAGTTAGAGGACCCATAGGGCTTAATTTTAGACCCAGAGTTTTCCTCAATCGGGCGTATTTTCACCAAGTTATGACATGTAGAAGATTACCAATTTTTCTGATAGCAAGCTGTCCAATTCATTAGTCTTGTTTCCTTGTGTCTCAAACCTTAATATTTGCCCGTTATCAACTCGAGTATATAAAGAACTTTTATTACAGGTTTTAGTTGTCCAAAACTTCCATTAAACATTTAGTTTACTTTAAGTTTTTAGTCTCCAACAGTTTGTAGGGTTTTAGTCTCCCGGTTTGCAACGGTAATTGGTAATTTTGGTGTTTCTATCGTTCAACACGTCTATCCTCTCGAGAAACAAATTCAATGACTTAAAAATGTTTTATTAAGTCCAAGATGTCAATTAAGAGCAGGTTATGCATGATTGCAACCCAATTTTGATAGATTTGAAGAATATAGAAGTCCAAGGATTAGAGTTTTTACCAATTAGAGAATGCAACAATCATAACTCCTATATCTTCACGATCCAATGCCCAAAACAAAGAATGTGAGAATATTGGATGAAGATTTTGTATTTAGATAATGATCATCATCGAAATTTAAGTAGAACAAGAATTAAAATTATCAAGAAACGATTTTTGCTTACCGTAGGTTCGAAGATGAACGAGTCTTGCTTAGTATGAGGCCTTGAATGTCATGATTATCACTAATTCGATGGATGGCAGAAAGGGGGCAGATTTTTCGATTGGAATGGAGGAGAAAGATGTAGATTTGAGTTGTGGTGGCCAGGGTTTGCACTAGAGAATGACTTGGAGATGAATTTTGCTAAAGTGAGGAAAAACAAGGGGAATTCCCCCTTTTTGCCAAGTCTCGGCCGAATGAAGGGGAGGCAAGGGCCTTCGGGCCCTTGGCCCTTCTTGTCTAATCCGTCTCGTCTCGAACCATGTGTCGACTAATTTTTACATTTTTAAATTCCGCGCTCTAAAACGGTTCCAATGAGCTATCATATGCCCTAAAATTCACATAATTTATTTATTTATTATAATTACTATTATTTTTAACTAATTCAAGTTTATTTATTAGGCTTTAGGCAAAGCCCATGGATGTAGGATTAGTTGGGTTTCGGTGTAAATTTTTGTTTCACCTTTATTAAATCCTTGATTACGCTTAATGCACAGGACCTCATATGATGACAAGCCCAATAGTCATCATAATGATAGAAACTCAAGGCCCAACACAAAGACATAGGCCCCTTAAGCAAAAATTTGGGTCCACTAAGTAATGCCTAGTTAATTAAGACCAAGCCCAAATATGTCAAAAATCAAAGTCAAAAGTCAAAATACAAATCCATGTCAAAGTCAATGTACCTATTTTTGTGACAGATGTCACAGAAGGTAATGCGGCCTCATCTCTCCCTCGGTTTCCCAAGTGGACTCCAACCCCTTCCTGTGCTTCCACTGTACCCGCACAACTGGAACCACTTTATTCCTTAGCCTCTTCTCCTTTCGATCCATGATGGCCACGGGTGGCTCCACATAATTGAGCCCCTCGTCAGCTAAGCACTTCGTCAGATGAGATACATGGAACGTTGGCTAAATTCCACTTAACTCATCGGGTAGCTCCAATCGATAGGCTACCTCCCCTACTCGGGAAACAATTCAGAAGCTCCTAATATACCTCAGGCTCGACTTACCTCGTTTCATGAATAGGATGATCCCTTTCCAAGGTGATACTTTCAGCATAACTCGATCACCCACCTTGAATTCGATCGGCCTAAGCTGTTGGACTCAACAAAGTGCATTAAGAGTTAATGCCAGAAAGTATAATTTTGCCATTATCAAAACAATCATCCAAATGTGTTTCAACATACAATTCATACATTAGAAACACATTAAAATCATTAACATCCATAACAATCACTAATATTTATGTAAATTTCTTTTTCAGATTTGTAGATAAGAATTTTTGCACAAGTCAATCAATGCGGATGAAGGAAGTCCAATGCGGATGAAGATTCTATAGCGGATGAAGAATCTACAGCGGATGAAGTATCTATCCTACAGCGGATGAAGAAACTTCATAGCGGATGAACAAGCTTCACAGCGCACGAATCAAGTGTTCACAGCGGATGAACAACATCCACAGCGGATGAACAAGTTCACAGTGGATGACCACGGCTAATGAACTGTTCCCAAAGCGGATGAACAAGTCCATCACAGCGGATGAACAAACTGTTCATACAGCGGATGAACAAACTGTTCATACAGCGGATGAAGAAACTGTTCATACAGCGGATGAACTTCTCCACAGCGGATGACTGAATTCCATAGCGGATGACTTAGTCACTTAGGATTATTTTTTATGTAAATTTCATTTACATAAGGGTAGAATAGTAATTGTATATAGCTTTTGTGTATAGGAAATAAATAGCACTCTACCCTAATCCTTTGGAAGCTTTTGAACGATTATCAATCAAACTAGCATTTTCAATTTCTTATGCATTTTCTAACACACACACACATAAACACACACACATACACTAAAATCATACACATTAACAATGGGTTTCCGCACCATGTTTAGTGTTTGTTGAATTAGTGAGAGATTAGAAAAGATCCTTGGAGAAACACAACTTGTTCATATTGAATATCGTTATTTTTAAAGTTTATATTCAATATGCTTGACTAAAGTTCAGTGTTTTCATCAGGTGGTGTTAGAGCCTTGGCTCAATCAAACATTGATTTCGATCCTCTCCTTCAACAAACATCATTTCAGTGGTTCATTAGCTTCATTACATACATTTTGAGCTTCAAATTATCACATCTTCTTCTTTACATCATACAATCAACAAATGTTAAAAACATGAGTTAATCTACTGTTTTTGTTCATTGTGAAGAAGGGTTTTGTGCTTTTGTGATTTGAAAACCTCTAAAATCATTCATACACTGTTTTTGAAACAGATACATGGCAGAATCATAGAAATCCATCGATTTCTACTGTGTTTTTCTTGATAAAACAGTAAACGATTACTCTTCTATTGATTTTCATCAAACAAGTCTTTCAAAATCATTCATATATTGTTTATGAATCGAAAACCATCACAAAATCATAGAAACCACATCGGTCTCTAAGGATTTTTGATACAACAATACATGGGTATTGTTCAATCACTTTTTAGCCGCCAACAAACCCTAGAAAACCCTTGTTTTATTCAAACATTTACATTCACATTTTGTGTTCATTGGGTTGTTCATCAGAAAATTCAAAGAAGAACAGTATTCTTCTATTGAAATTTTAACAAAAAGTTACTTTTTGATCCAAAAAGTAAAGTTTCTAGGAGTAAACATATGTTTTCCTGAGGGTTTTGACTTTTTGGTAGGGTTTTGACCAATTGTCACGGTGTGACAACCTTAACAGAATATTCTTTCTTTTATCGACAAGAAACATTCTCGTACCATCAAATTAATTAAAATTAATTAATTACCTTTATTCGGTAACTTAATTAAAATTAAATTAATTAACAAACAATCCTAGCGACTTTAGGATAAATCAAATTTACCATCAAGCTAAGTATTTTAACTTGCAGGATCGGATTTCGGGTGGTTTTTCTCTCAACTCACTGTGAATCAACACTCGGCAAGCAGTCTATGAAGAGTTGATCACAATATAACAAGTAACAAGCAGTAAGAAAATTTAACAGCAGGTAAATTTTCAAGGTACTTTTATATATTGCTTCTCAGGTCAAAGGATTACAAGACACTTGGACTCAAATCACTTACATAAAGAGTTACAGGGAGAAGATATATATAATACTACCTACAGCCGGATATACTTTGATACCAGCTGGACACCTCTAACCTTACATCTATACTACAAGACTCTAGGTGAGGTCTTTCAGACATTTTGTCTGAAAGTTGGTAGTCAGGACATGTCCCTGACTTACCTTTTGTCACCAACTAAAGTTGGTAACATGTACTATCATAAAAAGGTGAACAGTAGAATAAAGTATGGTCAACAACATGGCTCTTTAGGAAGATGCCATGCTGTATCAGAGGTCTGCAGCGGACTGTCAGGGACCATACTTTTATCTGCTGGACATAGCAATATCTTCCGAAGGATAAAGTGCTTCGGAAGAATAACTTCTTCCGAAGCCACTTATACTTTGGAAGAATGCTTCTTCCGAGGCTTGGAGTCTTCTTTGTCTTCGGAAGCAGACTTTGTCTTCAGTTCTTTCATCAGACTTTGTCTTCGAAAGCTCTTTCAGACTTTGTCTTCGGAAGCTCTTTCATCAGAATTTGTCTTCGGAAGTTCTTTCAGACTTTGTCTTCGGAAGCTCTTTCAGACTTTGTCTTCAGAAGCTCTTTCAGACTTTGTCTTCGGAAGCTCTTTCAGACTTTGTCTTCGGAAGCTCTTTCAGACTTTGTCTTCGGAAGCTCTTTCAGACTTTGTCTTCGGAAGCTCTTTCAGACTTTGTCTTCGGAATCTCTTTCAGACTTTGTCTTCGGAAGCTCTTTCATCAGACTCTGTCTTCGGAAGATGTCTTCAGCTGTTGTTCCTTAGACTCTTGGAAGATCTCTTGCTTGGCTTCGGAAGCCCTTTAATGTAGTACCAAAAGTGACTATGAAGTGAATTTGGTTGCACCAGCCTTATCATGATCCAACAAACTCCCCCTAGGCTGATGCTACCAAAACTTCACTTCCCTCTTCTTCTCAAAGTTCTCAGCACCAAGGCGAGCAGGTGTTTATCAGTATCTTCATTCTTTCCTGCTGTGATGCTGAGAATCTTGTACAAATCTTTGGTGGACAGAACCTCTACTCTGTCACCTTGGATTATGTGTACCCTCTGTTGTGGCCCTCTGAAAAGAGTTAGTTGATGGGAAGTATAGTCATATTCCCATCGAACTATTGGTTCCAATTCAGGACCTTCCACCATCTATAGAAAGGCTGTGCCTTTGGTGGTTGATCTTTCCTTGTCTTCCACTCTTTTCAGCTTCAACTCTTCTTCAATCTTGGCTCTTCTATTTCGTTCAGCCAAGTGGAGACCACTGATATGGTTTCTGATGTGTGCAGCAGTCTCAGAGTTGGAGGGATTGGAGAATGGCTTCTCTGCAAGCTCAGCAAGATCAAATCTGCTGAGATGCAGTAGAGAAGTGGCATTGAGCCTGTTGGTTTCACCATTCTCCCTTTCCACAACAAAGTTGTGAGAAGGTTCATCGAACCTCCACTGGATTATTGCATTTCTAGGTCCAGGAGATTGACCAGAAATCCTGTCCTCTTTCCTGGTATCCAGCAGAGTCACCAGTCTTCTTCTTAGTCTCTTCTCCTCAGCATTAAGGGTATCGGAGTTGAGACCAAGAAGTCTTGCAGCCTGGCCCAAGGTGTCTCTAGGCAATTCAAGAAATTGGCCTAGGGTGAGGGAGCTTGAAGAGTTATCAACATAGGTGATGTTGATAACCTCTCCCTCACAGGAGATGCTGCTCAAGGTAGTGCAGTTGATGAGCCTCGTCTTGAACTCCTTTATTTCCTCAAAGGAGAGATGTTTAGGAGGCTGAGGGGATGATCTTGGTTGTTGTTGGGTAGGCTTAGGTTTAGTGGTTTTGGGTTGAGTCTTGGGTTTTAGGATGGGTAGTTTGGGTGGTTGAGGTGATGTGGTAGGTTTGGGTAGAGTTGTGGGTTGAGGGGTGAAGGTTTCATCAGTGGGTTCGGGTTTAATGGGAAAAGGGATTGGTTCTGGTGTGGGTTGTGGCTGTGGTTGAGTGGCTGGGGTGAAGACCATTCCTTTCATCCTTCTGTACATCTCCTTCCTTTTTCCCAAATGGATGTCAGCTTTTATTTCACTGACTATCCGCTGGAGTGTCCTTTCGGACATAGGTCCCACCTGCCTACCAGAGAAGCCATGAGCCCGGAGGTAGTCCTTCATCCAGGCTTTGTCAGTTGACTTCTTGGCAGCAGTGACCTCCTTCTCTTCCTCCCTCTTCCTCTTCACCTTCAACTTCTCCCTAGCAGCCTTCTTCCTTTCCTTCTCCATTTGATCCTGCTCTTTGTTGTGGAGCAGCAGGATCATGTAATCATCATGTAGAGACAGTTCAGGAAGACTGAAGCCTCTTGAGAGAAGGAACTTGATCCTAGCCTCTCTCAGCTTCAGGGCTGCCTCCCTCTGCTCTTGTTCTTCCTTCTCCAAGGCCAACCTGGCTTCCCTTTCTTGTTGTAGCCTTGTTGACCTCTCCAAAGTCACCAACTCCTCTAATGGTAGCAGGAGTATTTCTTCATTGGCAGCTCCTAGATTGATGAGCTGGTCAATGAGTGCTGTTCTTCTCCTCTGGTTGATTTCTTCCTGATTGGCTACAGCAGCTTTAGAACTAGCAGCTAACAGCTTCTCAGTAGGAAACCGACCTTTCTTTTTGGCCTTCTCAATCTTCTCCTCCTCCTGAAGCTCTTCCGCAGTCAATTTTCTTTTGCCTTTGTCTTTGATTGTGCTTGACTGTGGTGGTTCTTGGATGGAGGGCTGTGATTGAGAGAGAAGTTCAGCTGGTGCTTGGGTTGGAGGTATTTCAGAAATGTCCTCCCTGCTCACCTCAGATGCAATTTCAGCAATAACATCTGTGATGGTCAGTTCCTCGGACATCTGAAATAAGCCTTCCGCAGCTTCTATTTCGGCCTCGAAAGACTTGTCTTGTTCTTCCGAGGCTTCCATGTAAGCTTCGGAAGCCTCAGCTAGAGCTTCGAAAGATGAGACTGCTGCAGATTCTGTCCCATCTGTTTCAGTTGCTGGGCCATCAGTCCCCATTTCCCCTTCGAAGCTACTCTCAGGTTCCATGAAGACCTTAGGTTGACCAACTTCCTCCACAGTGGTAGAAGGTGCAGTCAGTCTTTGAAGCTCCTCAGCCCCAAAGTATGCAAGTGTGGTGTCGGGGCTGGGCTGTTCTAGGGATGATCTCAATACAAACTTTGTGAAAAGTCTGTAGAGATCTTGAAGCATCCTTGAGTCAATCTCCAGAAAGGATTGAGATGACTCAGGTGGTGTAATGATTTGTTGGGTGGAAATGAGTTGGGTCTGTGGTTCCATAGGTGTTTTTCTCTGAACTTTCTCCCCCTTTTTGGTAGCATCATCTTGAGAGCTAGATGAGCTAGAGGAAGAAGTCATTGAGACCTGGATTGGTACATGCCTAACAGACCTCTCCGTCTGTTTCTCAGCTAGTTTAGCCTTGAGAGAGTTAATCTCAAGTTGCTGAGTGGTAGTCCTTGATTCTAAGATCTTCACCTGTGATTCCAGGTTGGAGACCTTAGAAAGCAAGTACTGAAGTGTTAGTTGCATACTTCCCTCATCTTCATAGGAAGAATCACGGGGAGATGAGATAACATACCTAGTATGCTCACTCTCACCACCAGATGTGGTTTCTTGGCACCCTGGTTTCCTTTGCTCAGAGTCATCTCTTTCAGAGATGTCAATGGGCAAAGTTGCCGTAGACTCAGTCCTAATTATGTTACCACTGTCCTGAGAGCTCAATGAGAGACTCTGAGTAGTGGCAGCTGAGTCTACATGAGTCCCCTCCACATCAGTGGGACTCACCTCAGTAGCAGGCTTCTGATGGGGGCTAGAGACAAGGGATCCCTCTTGGCTCTGTTGATCTCTCAGTGGGTGTTGTAGATCAACTTCATGACCATGGAGAGATGTAATCTCTTCATCAGTTCAGAGTAAAAGGTCAGTGAAAGAGAGGGTGGTTAGTCCTACTGACCCGGGACCTTGATCAATGTCTACAGGCATTGAGCCTATGGTGGGGCTGTCCCTAGAAAGCTGCACAGGGGAGTGTAGAGACTCACCCTGTGGGCTAAAGGCTTGGGGTTCGGGCTCAGGGTTTTGAGACTGAGGAGGCTCAAAACCCACATTGAGGTCAATTGTGAAGGATGGTGTGACCTCCGACTGAGTGGGAGCCCATGATTCCACCGTAGTCCTTTCGGTATGAACAGGAGGAGCTTGTTCAATCAGAGTAGATTGAACAGGGTTCGTTTGGGGCGTCTCTGATATGTAGCTTTGATGGGTAAAGAGGCTTTTGGTATTATGGTGGATGTTGCTGGTGTGGGTTCATCACCTGTGGGGAGAACAAGGATGTCACCAGGAGCTATGCGCTTAGTCATCTCTGGAGGTAATGGAGTGTACCGTCCAGTGAAGTTGGTGGACATCTTCTTCAGTGTCTTGAAGATGGTAGGCCTCATGTGTGGAACAGGAAGAGCAGCTGCACAGACAAGCTTGCTTGGTTCCATCTCACAGTTGATTATGTGTTGAAGGAATCGGGGATACATGAAGAATGTATCCCTGCTGAGATTGGCAATTAGGTTGTTCAACACGAATCGTGAGTAGTTGAATCTCAGGCCTCTCACCAACCCATGAACTAGGCATCCTAGTTCATATGGGATTTGATCCTAACCCCCTGATTTGTTGGAGAGGCAGTGCAAAACAATATGCAGCAGGAACTTCCAATGGTAAGAGAAGTTGAACTTGTATACTGTAGACCTGCTGACATCGCCTCCATATCCCATGAGGATATAGGTACCTTCCAAGTCTTCCTTGGGGAACTCAGTAGGAGCCCCATCATCGTGAAGCTCGAGATGCTCCCTGATGATCTGTTCATTGATGACCAACTCTTGGCCACAAACTCTGGTTCTCAGGACTCGAACCCCATTCATCACTGTAGTTTCTCCGTTGCTCCAAAATTCTGACATATGGTTGGAGTATACGGTTGGGTTAACTGTGAGTGCAGTGAGGTAGGTGGATTCGGTGAGAAAGGTGATGATTTGGGTGAAGTCGGCATCCCTTGACGAGTCAAGTAATGCGACTTGATTGTGCTGAGGGTTTAGCGCCATTGGAGAGATGGTAAGCTTGAAATTTTGGGTGAAATTTAGGGTTTTACAGTGAAGGGAACAGTTAGGGCTGTAAAGTGGTAAAAGAAGATGAAATTGATAAGTCAAGATTATTTAAAAGGGTGAATAGTGGTATGGTGGTGGTAATAGGGTAACTGTTTTGGGGTTACTGTGGGTGGTATGGTGGTTTACGGCTGAGAAATGATGATGGCGGCAAGGATAATTTTAAATAGTCTGACATTATCAACAAAATCTTTACTTTTTACAGAGTGGGGCCCAAAAGATATCCGTTACATATAAAAACCTTTACTTCCGAGGGTAAAACATTTCCGAAGGTAATTTTCTTCCGAAGGCAATTTCTCTTCCGAAGCATGATAGTGCTTCCGAAGGTAAAATTGTCCTTTGAAGGCACTTTTTCTTCCCAAGCCAGGCATAGCTTCCGAAGATAAAGTTGTCTTTCCGAATGGAGAGTTGTATAAGTTTCGGAAGTAGATCTGATATAGAATCAATCGCTTCTTCCGAGACCAAAAACTCTTCCGAGAAGAAAATTTCCAATGAGGAATTTTGGCTTCGGAAGATATTCAAGAATATCTTCCGAGAGTTAATTCCTCTTCGGAAGGAATTTATACTTGGAATGATTTAAAGATCTTTTGTAACAGGGCTTAAATTGTATTGACACAAGACATTACTCATTTAAAAGGTCTTCAAAAGAGGTAGTTATTCAATGTTTATCATCCCAATTGCTGAAATGAGATACTTAAACCTTTGTTCATCAAATACCTTTGTGAACAAATCAGCATATTGTTCATTTGAGTCAACTTTGATTAACTTTATCAGCTGTTTCTCATGAATATCTCTAATGAAATGATACCTGATATCAATGTGTTTTGTCTTGGAGTGCTTCACCGGATTCTCAGTAATGGAGATAGCACTGTTGTTGTCAATATGGATAGGAGTAGTCATGAAGTTGAACCCATAGTCTAACATCTTATTTTGAATCCATAGCAGTTGAGCATAGCAGCTAGCAGCAGCAATGTATTCAGCTTCAGCAGTTGATGTAGAGACACAGGATTGTTTCTTGCATTGCCATGAGATAATCCTTCCACCAAGAAATTGACATCCTCCTGATGTTGATTTCTTGTCAATGTTGCAGCCACCATAGTCACTGTCAGAGTATCCATAGAGATTGAAATCACTATTTCTTGGATACCAGAGACCTAGTTTAGGTGCTCCTTTGAGGTATCTGAGGATTCTCTTTGCAGCAGCTAGGTGAGACACCTTTGGAGCAGCCTGATATCTCGCACAAATGCATGTGGCAAACATAATATCTGGTCTACTTGCAGTGAGATACATCAGAGAACCAATAATTGCTCTATACTGATGTTGATCAGTATCCTCCCCCTCAAGGTCAGGGCAAAGATTATGGTTTCTGGGTATGGGTGTCTTGGCTGGTTTACAGTCCTTCATTTTAAATCTTTCTAAGATGTCTGAGACATACTTAGATTGACTTATGAAGAACCCTTCCTTCATCTGTTTCACCTGGATTCCTAGGAAAAGTCCATTTTTCCCATGGAACTCATCTCAAACTTCTGCTTCATAATGCTTTCAAAGTCTTTGCACATTTGGTCGTTTGAAGAACCAAATATGATGTCATCAACATAGACTTGTACAAGCAAAATGTCTTCTCCACTCTTTCTGATGAAAAGAGTCTTGTCAATGGTACCTCTAGTGTATCCATTCTTCAGGAGAAACTGAGACAAGGTCTCATACCACAGCCTAGGTGCTTGGTGCAGCCCATATAGAGCTTTGTCCAGCTTGCACACATAGTTGGGGTGCTGTGGGTCTTCAAATCCTGGAGGTTGACACACATAGATTTCCCTATCTATATCCCCATATAGAAAAGCACACTTGACATCAAGTTGGTAGACTGTGAAGTTCTTGGATGCAGCATAAGCAAGGAAGATCCTAACTGCCTCAAGTCTTGCAACAGGTGCAAAGACATCAGTATAATCAATTCCTTCCTCCTGGGTGTACCCTTGAACTACTAGTCTTGCCTTGTTCTTGATAATCAAGCCTCTATCATCTTTCTTGTTCCTGAATACCCATTTAGTGCCTATGGGTACTTGACCAGATGGTAGTGGGCATAGATTCCAGACCTTTTGTCTTTTGAATTGAAGCAGCTCCTCCTGCATCGATTCAACCCAACTACTATCCTTTAAGGCATCTTCTACCTTCTTTGGTTCCATCTGAGACAGGAAGCATGAGTACAAGCAGACATTCCCATGATGAGTTTGTCCTCTTGTTCTCACACCCTCAGAGACATTCCCTATGATGTTCTCAGTTGGATGAGTGTTGTGAATCCTAAGACGAGGAATCACTTCCAATTGCAGAGATAAGTCTAGGTTAGACATATTCTGATCAGGAATTGGATCACTCTGTCCAACTGCTGTTTCAGAGTCATTCAATGAGGACTGATTGAATGATTGAGAAACATCATCAATGGTTGGTTGTGAAGTAGTACTAACAGTTGCCTGTTCCTTCAGAATACCACTTCCCTCAACCTGGTGTTGTAGTGGATCACCTGAGGAACTTTGAGGTTGATCAAGTGATTCACTTGTTGAAGCTTCACTATTTCTGGAGATTGTTACACTGTCAGATCTGTGAATAGTTGAAGCTTGTTGCCCTTCAGCTCTTGGAGAATTTGGAATGGGTCTGGGAAGCTCATATAGTTGACCTGCATCAGCATCAGTATCACTTTGAGCACCTGTTCCAGCTGAAACATTCTCACAAGATGGTTTAGAATAGTTTGGAAACAATTCTAAATCAAAGATATACTCAGGTCCATTCCCCCTAACACAAGGAGTGTGCTCATTAACAACTATGTTGGATGACTTCTCAAATTGTTGATTCTTAATGTTGTATACTCTATAAGCTTTAGAGCTAGAAGAGTATCCAATAAAGATAGCATCATCCGACTTCTCAGCAAACTTTGCCAAGTTGTCCTTTGTGTTAAGTATGGTACACCTGCAGCCAAAGGACCTTAGAAAGCCAATGAACGGTGGCCTCTTGTTCCATAACTCATAAGGGGTTTTTCCATGGGGCTTAACTACAAGAACCCTATTCTGCACATAGCATGCAGTGCTGACTGCCTCTGCCCAGAATGTTAGAGGCAGCTTTGAATCAGCTAACATGGTCCGAGCAGCCTCAATAAGTGTCCTGTTCCTCCTCTCAGCAACACCGTTTTGTTGAGGAGTTCTGGGAGCACTATATTGTCTGGCAATCCCTTTTGAGTCACAGAATGAGTCAAGAACGAAGTTCTTAAACTCAGTCCCTTGATCACTTCTAATAATCTTAACCTTGTGATCAATTTGATTTTCTATTTTAAGAATAAAAGATTTTAAAGTTTCAGCAGTTTCATCTTTACTTATTAAAAAGAATACCCATGTAAATCTTGTAAAATCATCAACGATCACAAGGCAGTATGATTTCCTTCCAATGCTCATTATACTTGTGGGACCAAAGAGATCCATGTGCAATAAGTGTAATGGAGTAGTGATAGAGTTAACACATTTGGATTTATGAGATGATCTGTGTTGTTTCCCTTTCAGGCATGCAACACAGTTATCTTTGCAGAAAAATTCCTTTTTAGGCAAACCATGTACCAAGTTATTTTTAGCCAATTTATTCATTGTCTTAAAATTTACATGACACATGCGTTTATGCCATAGTGTTGACTCATCACTATCAGCTTTGGAAAGAAAGCATGATACTTCACCCATAGGAGAAGCATTGTTCATATCCAGCTTGTACATATCCCCTTTCCTGGGAGATCTGAGAAGCACCAATTCCGGAGGAATTGTCATCCCTGGTTTGAGGATAATGCACTCATGTTCTGTGAAAAGCATCTGATGCTTCTGATCACAGAATTGAGAAACACTTAACAGATTGTGTTCAAGCTGTTTGACAAAGTGAACTTTATCAGTGTTTATTCTGCCATTGGATATACTTCCTCTGCCAGAAATATATCCTCCGGCCTCACCTCCAAATTGGACAGGCCCTCCATCAAAGTTCTGGAATTGTTGAAGGAGAGATCTGTTCCCTGTCATGTGCCTGGAGCATCCATTATCTACAATCCAGATATTGTTGTTCTTGTCAAATGGATGTCCCTGCACATAAAATGAGGTGGTTAGTTTTGTTTGGAAGCCCAAGCCTTGCAGGTCTCGGGCTCTTCCAAAGATAGTGACATAATTGAACCAAAAGATATGCAATGGGGTTCAATAGAGGTCATTGTTGAAGAAGAGGTTTGGGCTGCAGCATCTTCCTTGATCTTCCAATCCATCTTTGGTTGATCTTTGAGGAAGAGCTTGTTGAAGCTTTTGCAGCATGGTCTTCTTCCGAAGCTTCTCTCTTTTCGGAAGAAGCCTTCACCACCTTTTCTTCCGAAGTAGTCTTCTTCTGAGATGGTTTCAAGGGAGCCTTCTTGTTCTTCCGAACCTTAGAAGGTTTGGCTTCCGAAGCCATTTTCCCTTCGGAAGAAGCAGTTTCTTTCGAAAGCAACTTGGCTTCTGAGACCAACTTTCCCTTTTTCATCATTTGGACCTTTTGAAGTGGTCCAACTGAGAAACCTTCTCTGACTACTTCTTTTCTAACATTATTTGCATAATGTGTGCTCGCTGGATTGTAGTAACAATCTTTAGCCATGTGGTTGTGCAGACCACACATTATGCATGCAATGTTAGTCTTCTGGGAACTTGCAGGTTGCTATTTCTTGGGTTTCTTCTCTTCATCAGCAACTTTTCCTTTTAACTTCTGATCCTTCAGTAGGACAGGAGTGCTGGTACTACACTCCTTTCCTGAATCAGGAGTACCTACCACTTGAAATCCGGCAGAAATGAAGACACCCTTTTGCTTAGGGTCAAACTTAAGCTTGGACTCTGCAACCTTCTTAGCAGTCCTTCTAGCAGCCTTAGCTCTGCTTCTTCTTACCTTGGTGGTCAGGATTTGGTCATCACAGGTGGAGATGGGTGTATCCTCCTGTTTCTCCCCTGTGGAGGCCACTATTTTTGCTTCATCCTCTAGTTCCACTGGAGAAGGGTCAGCAGTTGGAACCTCTTGCTCTTCAGTACCACATCTAGGTAGTCTAATAGACTCATAAGAGTGTGGTGGAGCTATTTCACTGGTTCCCAACCCTTCTTTGTTTTGATAAAACATTTTGGAATGAGAGGTTGATGCAAGAATAGTTTGGAAGCTTTGCTCAGCAATAGCTTGCTTCCTGGCCTGAGCCTCAGCTGTGACTAACTGGGCTTGAACTTCAGAAAGTTTGGAGATCAAATCTTTGATTTGAGTCTTGTAGTTAGTCTTTTCATGTTTCAAAAGAGACACAGTTTTCTCTAACTCATCAATTTTCCTTTGATAGTCAGATTCAGCTCTTTTAAAGTCAGATTTTAGCACATTTAAAGACTCAACCTCAGATTTGATTTCCGAAATGTAATCCTTATACAATTTAACTTTAGCAATACAGGCAGCAGTACAAAGATGTTCATATACCTGATCATCATCTGTTCCGGCCATGAGTGCTTGAGCGGGACTCACATCCTGTACCATGAAGCTCCAGTCAACTTCCTGAGCAACAGCAGCTGTTTCAGTTGACTTTTCTTCATGCTTGGGAGCAGTGGGATGTGTGGAGGCCTGTGGGGTTCCCAGGTTGTTCTTGGGAGCCTTGCATTCCCTGGCAAAGTGACCAAGTTGGTTGCAGTTGTAGCACCTTGCTTTGCGCTTATCAAACCCAAACTTGCTGTTGACTGGGTTTTGAGGGAATTGCCTTCCAGTTCTCTTGAAGAACTTCTTCGCTCTATAAGTTAAAAGAACCATCTGCTGGACAATGTCCATGTACTCCACATCATCTGGATTGAAGCACTCAAGATCATCAATGCAGTATTGAAAATCACCAGAGTGTCCACTTCCAGAGACAAAGGCACAACTATCCAGAAAGGAGTTGTGTTGAACCTTTTGAGACTTTGGAGTCTCAGGTAGAGTGATGAAGGGTCCAGTATGTGAGTTGTCAGGGTAGCATATCAACGGTGTTGTGGTTCCATGCTTTCCCTTTCAACCACATGAAGGGCTGAACTCTGTTGGTTATTGGAGTGGTCAGAGGAGTTCTGCATGTTCATCTCCATCTGTAATGCACTTAGGATACCATACAACTCTGTGAGAGAAAGAGTCTTAAGGTCCGAAGTTCTCTTGATGACAACACAGTAGTGAGTCCATAGTTTAGGAAGGGATGACATGAACTTCCTAACTATGTCTCTGTTCTCAAGAGCTACTCCAATATCTGCCAGAGTATCTACTAGCTCAACATACCTGAAGTATTGTTGAGTCAAGGTCTCACCAGCCTTGAAAGTAAAGTTCTCAAACTGCTGCTTCAAGAGATCTTTCTTGTTCTCTTGAGTTTCCTTGGATCCCTCATACATCAGCTTCAAAGCTTCCCATAAATCTTTAGCAGTCTTGCACTTCTTGAAGCGTCTGTAGACGGACTTGGGGAGAGCAGTTTGGAGACAAGTCATAGCCCTTTGATCTAGCTCTATTCTCTTCCTATCTTCCTCTGAGTAATCATCAACATCTTTTGGAATGATGCGATTACCAGTGGCAGATGTAGTGCTTGGTATGAAAGGACCATTGACAATGGAGTCCCACATCCTTGAGTCTTGACACTTGATGAAGCCTTCCATCCTGATACACCATGTGTCAAAGTCTTCAGGGGTGATCATAGGGGACTTGGTCAAGGTACCAGTTTTCATATCAGCCTTGTAGAGAGTAGCCATTTGAGTGAGTGGATTGTGGAAAGGAGTGAAAAACAGGTTGATTAGGATGGTAAGATCTCACAATCAAGAGCCTGGAGCTCTGATACCAATTGCAGGATCGGATTTCGGGTGGTTTTTCTCTCAACTCACTGTGAATCAACACTCGGCAAGCAGTCTATGAATAGTTGATCACAATATAACAAGTAACAAGCAGTAAGAAAATTTAACAGCAGGTAAATTTTCAAGGTACTTTTATATATTGCTTCTCAACTCAAAGGATTACAAGACACTTGGACTCAAATCACTTACATAAAGAGTTACAGGGAGAAAATATATATAATACTACCTACAGCCGGATATACTTTGATACCAGCTGGACACCTCTAACCTTACATCTATACTACAAGACTCTAGGTGAGGTCTTTCAGACATTTTGTCTGAAAGTTGGTAGTCAGGACATGTCCCTGACTTACCTTTTGTCACCAACTAAAGTTGGTAACATGTACTATCATAAAAAGGTGAACAGTAGAATAAAGTATGGTCAACAACATGGCTCTTCAGGAAGATGCCATGCTGTATCAAAGGTCTGCAGCGGACTGTCAGGGACCATACGTTTATCTGCTGGACATAGCAATATCTTCCGAAGGATAAAGTGCTTCGGAAGAATAACTTCTTCTGAAGCCACTTATACTTCGGAAGACTGCTTCTTCCGAGGCTTGGAGTCTTCTTTGTCTTCGGAAGCAGACTTTGTCTTCAGTTCTTTCATCAGACTTTGTCTTCGGAAGCTCTTTCAGACTTTGTCTTCGGAAGCTCTTTCATCAGAATTTGTCTTCGGAAGTTCTTTCAGACTTTGTCTTCAGAAGCTCTTTCAGACTTTGTCTTCGGAAGCTCTTTCAGACTTTGTCTTCGGAAGCTCTTTCAGACTTTGTCTTCAGAAGCTCTTTCAGACTTTGTCTTCGGAAGCTCTTTCAGACTTTGTCTTCGGAAGCTCTTTCATCAGACTCTGTCTTCGGAAGATGTCTTCAGCTGTTGTTCCTTAGACTCTCGGAAGATCTCTTGCTTGGCTTCGGAAGCCCTTTAATGTAGTACCAAAAGTGACTATGAAGTGAATTTGGTTGCACCAGCCTTATGTTAAACCATTATGTTAAAATTAGAACAAACATGTCTGACGAATTGTCTGGAACAAACAGTGGTCTCAAACCACCAAGACTGATAAACAAGGTTGATTTCAAACAATGGAAAATAATGTCTAGAAATTGGATCATTTTTAGGACCCAAACTTGTGGACCTCCATAACAGAAGGACTGTATATCCCTGTGAACTTGGCTCCAGACTATAACACACAAAAACCAGTTAGTTTAAAGAACGTAGCTGGTGATGAATTGAAGAAGGTAAAAAATACATGAAAGCATACAGCATTTTGGCAATGACATTGCCATTTGAAATCTTAGCACGGGTTGAGAATTTCAAAACCGCCAATGAACTATGGAAAGTTCTTCACACAATGTGTGAAGGAAGTGATGAGATTAGGGAAATCAAGAAAGAAAAATTGGGGGCCCAATATGAAACTTTCCATCATGTTCAGGGTGAATCTATTCCCCAACAACTTCACAGATATGTACAACTAGTAAATGAGATGATTGTTTATGGTCTCAAATACGAATATGTTGAAATCAATAAAAAGATGTTGCATACACTGCCTGAGAGTTGGACTCAATCAGTGTCTCTAATGAAAACAATATTAGATTTGGGAGCACTGTCCCTGGATTCTCTAGTTGCTAAAGTGGAAGCACTAGAACTAGATGAAAAATCCAGAAATGACAGCACCATCAGACATGTAGAATCATACAAGTTCAAGGAACTACAACATACAGACAATGCATTTTTGACAAGCACTGGTGAAGATAAAGATGAAGAATTCCTAGACACTAGTGAGACATCATTCTTCTCTGCCTCAGATTCATCCAACAACATACAAAAGTCAAAGAAGACTAGTGTTCGTGCTTCTCATGAAATAACTCCTCAAAGCAAACATAACCAACATCATCATGCTTCAAGCTCAAGCAAGCAACAATAGAAAAAGCATCAAAACATACAAAAGTTTGATAAGCCCATTGATGCTCTCACTATCATTCTTCAAAGTGAAGAGCAAAAGGCAGCTTATACAGCCTTTTCAACAAGTTTTGAAGCATATTTGGGTGCAAATCTCACACCCTCTCAGATCATTCAACAAGATTTAGATGAACTACCACCATACATGGTTGAAGAAATGGATCTTCAGTGGTCTATGGCAATGATTGCATATAGATCAAAAAGGTTTCTGTAAAGAAATAGAGGGCTTAGCATGGACAAGAAAACAAAGATTGGTTTTGACAAAACCAAAGTCAGATGCTACAATTGTCAACTTTATGGACATTTCTCAAGAGAATGTCAACAGCCAAGAGATGACAGAAACAATAATTAAACACGAGCATCAAGAAACTACCATCCAAACAGACAGATCCCTCAACCAATTAGTATCCCAGCGGCACCAACTCCACCTCAAATCACACAATATAGTCCAAGTCAACAATCCAAATCATCAGCCATGATCATTAAGAAGGATGGTGAATGTGATTGGAGCATGTATGAAGCTAAAATTCAACCTCCAGATCACGCCCTCATGGCAGATATTGAAGATAAAATTTCAGAAATCCCGAAAGAGGTAAAGGAGAACCTATGCACTCAAGCTTGCATAGATGAAGTCAATAGATACAGAGAACATGCAGACAAACATTCTAAGAAAGTAATTGAAACAAATATTTTAAATGAAATTCTTAAATCAGAACAAAAACAATATGACATCAAAATACTTTCATTACAAAATGATTTGGACAAATTGATGTCTGAAAAGTTAACACTGGCAGCTCAAGTTGAGCAAATCTCTGTATCCTTGACTGAATCTAAAACAGTTCAAGCTGAAACTGAAGTGAAACTTCAGAAGTTTCAGGTAAGCAACAAGAAATTTGAAGAACTTCTTGCTCAACAAAGGGCTTTTAAAGACCCTTCAGGTTTGGGGTATAACAAAGGTAATCCACCATATAATGATAACTATATTCCTTTACCTGAATCCATGACAAACAAACAGGGTGAGTCACTTGACCCACATGACAGAACAGATGATTCAAAGCCATCATCATCAACATCATCAAAGTCATCATTAAAGGATAGAACACCTTTGATAAAATTTATTAAAAGTCATGATTCACCACAAACTAAATCAACAGATTTTTGTCAAGGAGAAAACATTGAATTTGATGAACAAACTTCTGATGAAGATGATGCTGCCTTTGGATGATAAGTCCATTCAACCAACTACTAAAACTGACAAAGTTTCAAGTGTGGTTGAAGGTCAAACAAAACAAACAAAGCAGACTCAAGGATTTGACATCTTCTCTCGTGGAAAGAACATTGAATCTTTCAATGTTTCTGTTAAACAAACAAACAAAGGAATAGGAAAATCTCCTATTCTTTAAAAACAATCAACTGTGACTTTTAATATTCCTCTTAAATCAAACTTAAAACCAAAAGTTGCAAGCAAATATGACAATCATGATTTACCATATTGTGAATGGTATGATCAATACACTCACAGCACTGAAAAATGGAAATATGATAAATATTGCAAATACTATCACATGAACAATCATAGTACTGAAAGCTGTCATTTTCACAACTATTGTTCTATCTGTAAAAGGAACAATCACAATACTGATACTTGCTTTTTTAATAAGAAAAACAAAAAGCAAAACACACAGACTCAAGTTGTAAAAACTAATGAGAAACAAACAGTTCGTACTAAAAGAAACAAGTCAGGAGTACCAAGACAAACTCCTCATCAGAAGGTTGTTCTAGACAATGACAAATCATTTTATGACACCTTTACACAAACACCAAGGAGACATAAGTCTCAAACCAGTCATAAGATATTAGCTCTAGTAGGAGAAGAGCTCAAAGTACTTCTGCTGACAGAGCTAAAATCAATCAAAGGAAATCTAGTGTACCTAGAATTCCTAAAACCACTAGAAAATGCAATCTTAGAAGAAACTTGCATTATGCGAAAAGACGGAAAACCCAAGACCATCATGGCTTGGGTTGCACCATCTAACTGATTTCTTGTGTTTTATCAGGGACATCAAAGAAGGCCTGACAACCTCTGGTATGTTGACAGTGGATGCTCCCGACATATGACAGAACATTGTTCCCTCCTTTGGGATTTTAAGAGCAAACATGGAGGAAATGTAGCCTTTGGAGGTGACAAGACAGGTGGAGAGATAACTGGAGAAGGAACGGTAACAAATGGTTTGATCAGCTTTGAAAATGTCAACTACTGCTCTAACCTTCATTTTAATCTTCTTAGTGTATCCTAAATATGTGATAAGGGATACGCCACCTTATTTGACTCCAACAACTGCTACATCCTTTAGACAAGTTTTCAAATACCAGAAGATTGTATCCTTTTGAAAACTCCACGTCATAACAACACATACATTGTTGATATGAACATTGTTTCAACAACCACTCCTGAAACATGTTTATTATCAAAAGCATCAGAAGATGTTTCCCAATTATGGCACAGATGATTGGGACACTCTAATTATATTAGAATGAATCAACTTGTAGAAGGTCACTTAGTAATAGGTTCGCCATAAAAAGAATTTTTCTGTACAGACCACTGCACTGCATGTCTGAAAGGCAAATAACGTAGAGTGTCTCATAAATCAAAATTAGTAAACTCTAATAACACACCACTCAAATTGCTTCACATGGACTTTTTTGGTCCAACAAACATCCTAAGCATAGGAAAGAAGCAATATTGTCTTGTTATAGTAGATGATTAACTACGCAAGTCAGAAACACCAAACATACTCAAAACGTTTATCACAAAATTGAAAATCAATTGGATCTTAAAGTTAAATATTTAAGAAGTAATAATGGAAGTAAATTTAAGAATGACAATATGTTTTCTTTTTGTGCAGAAAAAGGAATAAGTCATCAGTTCAGTGTGGCAAGAACTCCTCAGCAAAATGGAGTAGCTAAGAGGAGGAACAGAACATTGATAGAAGCAGCCAGATCAATGCTTGCTGACTCTCCATTGCTCATATCTTTTTGGGCTGAAGCAATCAACACTGCTTGCTACATTCAAAATAGAACATTAGTAATCAAAGAACATACAAAAACTCCATATGAATTAATGTTCAAAAGAAAACCTTTCATTGGATTTCTAAAAGCATTTAGATGTTCAGTTTCAATATTAAACACCTGAGAACAATTATCCAAATTTGCTCCAAAAGCAGATGAAGGATTCTTTGTTGGATACTCTGGAAGCTTAAAAGCTTACAGAGTATACAATCCAAGACATAACATTATGGAAGAAACAACTGATATTATTTTTAATGAACACTCTTTCACAAAGAAACTCATTGGATCAGACTGGTTGTTTGACATTGATTCATTAACAAAATCATTTGACACATCTTATTTTGATGTTTCAGGTACAAATGAAGATATTGAATATCCCATGGTACCTCCTCAACCAACCATTGATGTTCCTCTAACTACTGATCCTCCAAGGTGAACAAACACATCTCCTTCAAGCACAATAGTTACACCTCCAATGGAACAAACCAAAACATCCAATGAAACAAACACATCTACACCATCTTCATCAACACCTATCACAACCAAACCACCCACTCAACCAATGACACATCAGCCTCACACAGTTAAAGAAGATGATGATTATCATTCTTTACCAGACACACATCATGACGATGAAATCTTAGATTTCTTTCATGATTCCCCACAAGCATTCAATGAACCTACACAACCAGAATGTCCCTCAAACACAAATACTCTTGCCCAACCAACCACACCAGATCAAACATTCAACAATCTTGATTCAACAATTCCTGTTGATCAGATAGAAACAACAAGAATACACAAAGATCACCCCTTTGAAACCATCATAACTGACCTTAATTCCCGACTAACAAGAAGTCAATCAGACACAACAAACATTTGCTTGTATTCCTATTTCTTATCCTTAATTGTACCCAAAAACATCAACGAAGCACTTAAAGACAATAGCTGGGTAGAAGCAATGCAGGAAGAACTACAGTAATTCAAAAAGCAATAGGTATGGAAACTGGTTGATCTACCTGAAGGTCAATATGCCATAGGCACCAGATGGCTTTTAAGAAACAAAGCACATGACAGAGGGATTGTCATTAGAAACAAAGCAAGGCTTATTACACAAGGATATACTCAGGAGGAAGGCATTGACTATGATGATGTCTTTGCTCCAGTAGCCAGGCTCGAAGCCATTCAAGTGTTTTTTGCATATGCCTTATCTAAAAACTTCATTGTCTTTCAAATGGATGTAAAATGTGCATTTCTTTATGGAAAGATAGATGTAGAGGTACATGTTGCTCAACCACCAGGGTTTTGAAGATCCAGAATTCCCTCATAGAGTCTACAAGTTGGATAAGGATCTTTATGGTCTTCATCAAGCACCTAGGAAGTGGTATGAGACTTTATCAAAGTTTCTACTACAGAATGGGTATACCCAAGGGAAAATAGATCAGACATTGTTCTTAAATAAGAAAGGACAAGATGGAATTTTTATCAACCAAGACAAGTATGTCCATCAGATTCTCAAGAAATATAACATGGCAGACTGCACGTCAAGCAAAACACCATTTGCAAATGGACTAAAGTTTGGACCAGATCCAGAAGGCACATCAGTTGATCAGAAACTGTATAGCTCAATGATAGGTTCTCTGATGTACCTTACAGCAAGCAGACCAGATATCATGTATGCAGTATGCATGTGTGCTAGATATCAAGCAGATCCAAAAGAATCACATATTAATGCTGTAAAGAGAACCTTTAGATACTTGAAAGGCAAACCAGCACTTGGTTTGTGGTATCCTAAAGATGGAGACCTCTCTTTATATGCATACACAGACAGTGATTATGGTGGATACAATAACAATAGAAAATCCACTGTAGGAGGATGTCAGTTTCTTGGATCAAGATTGATCTCATGGCAGTGCAAGAAACAGAAAAATGTCTCTGTGTCAGTAGCTGAAGCATAATACATAGCTGCTTCTGCATGCTGTTCTCAAGTGTTATGGATACAAAACCAAATGCTTGACTATGGTTTTAATTTTCTTAAAACACCCATACCCATTAAAAATTCTGCAGCCATGTTTATAACAAACAATCCTGTTCAACATTCAAAAACTAAACACATAGAGATCAAATATCATTTTATAAGAGATTTCTCACAAAAGGGTCTGATCCAATTGATCAAAGTTCACACAGACAATCAATTAGCTGATCTTTTTACAAAACCTTTTGATTTAACTCGATTTGAATTTCCTGTTCAGTCACTTGGTATGATCAACTATGAAACAACAAATTAATGTTTTCAAACATTCAAATCAAACAATCTTGATTTTGTAAAAGTCCAAAATAATGTCTCACTTCTATCTTTTATAAAATCAAGATAACATGCAAACCAATCATTTCTAACATTGAATCACACATACATATCATGAGAAATGATAGTACACTAGTATAGCTCCTCACTTGAGTCTTTTTCCACTAATAAAGACTGATGACACTTTGTTTGATATGTGGATAGGCTCAACATGGGACACCTAACATCAGATACAACAGTGAAGAACTAAATTCTCATGATTGTGTGATTAACAACACAACTTGGTCTATGGTAAGTATTGATTTCTTTAACATAGATAGCTTGAAATCTAACTTCAATACACCAAGTGAAACAGATTATAAATTGCTCAATTTAAGTGTCTCCTCTGTTATGATAATCATAGACCTGGAGTACACCAAGACATTCTTTGTTGTGCTAAGCACCGACCTGAATGTTCTTAATCTTGATCTACAAAAGATTCCTAATGAGGAACACATCCTATATGGATGATCAATCAATAAAGTCTTTATGACTAGCTTCCAAAGAGAAGTGCAAAAGAATCCTAAAATGGATCACCCAATAAACAAGACAATGATTGAGCATTTATCATCTTATGTAGCTAGGTCTAAAGTATTGAAATTAATTTCTAGCTTAACTTGAGGAGAATCATACATATCATACAATCAAATGTGGGGTACACACACAACTCATGTCAATCAACACACAACATGATAATCACTCACCGTTTCAACCAACCATTAATGCCATGCTTGAGTTTAAGTGGATCAATATATCTACAATCAACATTGTACTTGTCTATGTCTATTCTTCAAACATCAAATAAACAACTTAGTGAAGAACTTTAGACTAGTATGATCTCATGGTATGTGCACATGATTCATGTGGTTTATGATTAAACATGCCTTTTGAGTGAACAAAGGATCACACTCTAGAAACATAATAAGTAAACCACTCTTAAAACAAACATTTGGACTTTGATAATTTCAAAATTTATCCATATATAAATTTTTGACAAATTGTTATAAATATGCAAAAATTTAGGGGGAGAATTTGAATATTGAAATTATCAAAGGAAGCAAAATTGTGCATTAAAATTCAAATCTGAGAAATAAACAAAGCCAAAGTCAAGCCAACACTAACAAACAGCTGGTTGACTCCTATATATTTACTTGTTTATTTTATTGCACAATATTGCTCTTGAGTGATATCAAATCATCCATATATTGAAGTGTTAAAATTCAATATTTTAACATACATTTAAAAGGTTTTACAAAATTATTCAGAATTAATTTGAATGTAAAATTTTCAAATAGATCAAACAATAACAACATTCAAAAGTATTAAATTTTTGAAAATTTTCATGACTGTTCATACAGAGGATGAGTAAAATGTCATCCACTGTGAATAAGTTTTACTTAAAACAGACATCTGTTGATACAGCGGATAACCAAAATTTATTCATCCGCTGAAGGTATAATAAGATACAAAAGGAAGGTACAATCATACAAAATTTACAAGTGTTTACAGCGCATGAACAAAATTGTTCATCCGCTGTGAACATCAATCAAAATCACTACAAGTGTTTGCAGCACATGAACAAATTTGTTCATCCACTGTGAACATCATTCAAAAATAACACAAGTGTTTACAGCGCATGAACATTTGTTCATCCGCTGTGAACATATCAAACAAATCATACAAGTATAGACAACACATGAACAAATTTGTCCATCTGCTGTGAGCATCATTCTCACAAAGTAGTGCACAGCGTATGAACAAAATTGTTCATCCGCTTTGTGAACAGTGCACAAGTATAGTTCACAGCGTATGAACAAAATTGTTCATCCGCTTTGTGAACAGTGCACACTATTGTGCATAGCGCATGAACATTTTGTTCATCCGCTATGAGAACAGTACTTGCACAAAAGGGTCCATAGCGTACAGCCAAAACTGTACAGCGGACACTGTGTCCACAGCGGACACTGTTCCCACAGCGGATAACCAATTTTTTTTATATATTCAAAATTTTACGCAACAGACATACTGTATACACGGCGGACACACAAATTGTACATTGTATATATACTTCACACTTGTAACCTTTTAAATCACCACGAGCGAAAGTGAGAAAATCAGTAAAATTTTAAAAACCTTTGATAAACCCTTGAACACATGTTCTTCAAAATCAAAATTCTGATCGATAAATCTACTGATTCATCATCGATTAGGTGTAACAACATGATTCATAACATCAAACATTCATGAAAACATCTTGTTAAGTGATTCTGATTCAAACATTGTTTGACCTAACTCAAAATTGAAGTAAAATCAAGAGTATGAATCATTTGATGTTTTAAATCAAAATCAGACACCGAATTTGTGTTTAATGACCATAGTCGACTGTGTTTGAAATGGTTGTTTGATGAAATTTGATTAAATATTCATTGCGTTCATACTCAAACAGGATGTTCATGCCCAAAAATCAAACAAAATCTGAATTTTGATCTTTGAAAATATTGAAAGTTGCTTAAAATGTGTTATAACTTAGTAAACATGTTCAAATGGATGCAACTAACATGAAAATTCAGTTGATTTGGCATAGCATTAAACATACAACATTAAATGCATTTGCATTGAATATGCATCAAATGGTCAAGTTTGACTTTGGATAGTCAAACTGAAATTTGTAATTCGAATGATATGAGATCAGACTGAAGTATGGGATGACTAAATCAACTTGTTGATGATAAAATAACTCATTATCATAAACTTTGGATAAAATCAAGTTGAAATAGTTAAGAATTTGATGAATTAAAATTGATAAGCAGTTGACTTTTGAAAATTCAAAATGGCTAAATTGCCAAATTGAAAAGAAGATTCACACACAAATGGTTAAACATACATTCAATCATCTCATAACATACACAACATACTAACATACACTTGATCATCATTTCATCATTCCAATTTATTTTCACACTCAATACTAACACTCAATCTCTTTTCTTCAGATATGGCTGATTTAGTGTTTGTAAGAGATCGTAACATATGTGCATTTCTTGATCCTGACTCTCCTAGGTCAGTGAACTACAGAGATATGATCCAAGCAATTAGGCAGACAAGGCTTGTGCATGCCATCACTTTCAGGCCAGACATCTTTGAAGATCACGTTGTCCAGTTTTGGACTAATGCACACCTTGAAGAGATTGATGATCAGCAAGTAGTTATATCTACTGTGGATAATCAAGATATCATCATCTCTGAAGAAGTGATCAGAAGGGTGCTGCAATTTGGTGAAGAAGATGCTCTAGGCCCAGTTGAGTTTTATGAACACTATGTACTACATGTGTGAAGGCAAATAGGATATACTGGAACAATAGAAAGAGAGCAAATCAAGAAGGCAAATATGTGTGCTCAGTTCAGGTTCTTAATGCACACCTATCAGAAAACCATGACAAACAGAAAGACAGGATGGGATGCAACATCCCTAAGGGCATCATGTGCATTGGCAAGTATCATTGCAAGAAGGCCATTTAACTTTGCTGCTCGAATTAATTATATACAAAGATTTGATGAACAAAATCGAAGGTTGAGTTAACAAACTTGTTTATTGAATTGTAAAATTGTTTAAAGAAATATTCTAAAGCATCAATATGAATTGACAGCTTCTATGGACACATCGTTTTGTTAAACGACACAACCCTAGACACCGTAATTCAGTTTCTAACTTTACATGTTTACAAACTTGACCTCTTGATTAATTACAACTACATAAAAGACTCAAAACTAAACTTTCTGATAGCGACACAAAAAACCCTAAATTTCTTGTTTCTTATTCTTATTATCAATGGCCTTGTCTACAACATCACAGAAGTAAGAAACAGATTTCTAACATTTCCAAGATTTTTGCAAATGATTATAGATAGTCTATTGCCAAACATCCCAAGAGAAGTAACCATTTTACAGCATGCTCATCTTAATGAGTATGTGTTCAACAGGATAAGATCAAAAATCTATCAGGGGGATAAGGTGCTTGTGCCTCCTTATATGATTGACCATAACATCCCTGTTCCTGAGGAATTTCTTAGAATTCCAAGACAAGATGAACCATTTATGCTATTTCAACAAGCCAACCAACCAGCCCCTATCATCCAACCAGCTCCAATCATACAGCCCGCCCCTATCATTCAACAACATCCAATCATTCAACCTGAACCCATAATTCAACAAGAACCAATCATACAGCCTGAACTAGTGATTCAACAATAACCAATATCACCACAACAACCACTAAGCCCACAAACATTTAGCCCTCAAGCATTCAGTCCTCAACAAACACATTTTCCATCTCCACCACACAGCCCGAATCTATCAGATCAGCAAACACTTTCATCTATATTGACAAATATAGATTCATCACTTGCATAACAATCAGATGAACATGAAGATGTTGGAACATCAACTCATGAGCCTGAAACTGAACATGCTGCCCCTGCTACTGAGTTTGGTGAACAAAGCAGTGAAATGATCACAGAAGAAGATATTGAGCAACCCAAAGTCTTTCTATTTACTGAGTACAATAAACTCATTGAAAGATCAAATCAAAGAACTAAGAAGTTGAAAGAAGGAATCAAAGAGAATGACAAGGAGATTGAAAAGCTTAATTCAGATTAAAAGACACAAAAGCTGGTTGTGAAGGTTATGGAGTAACAGCTGAGCCAAACAAAGAAGAAGTTAAATGAGAAAGACAATGAACTCCTTGTTGCTAAGGCTGAGATTGACTACTGGGGAAATCAGTCCATACCTAAAGAACAGGAGATTGATGAGCTGAAAATATTATAGAAACTCAAGCTGAAGAAATACAAAGGCTAAACAGAGAGCTTTAATACAATGACACTCAGCTGAATGAGCAAGAACATCCAACAGATCTTGATAAAGATCTAAGTGGTCATGAGAAGTTGGCTGGTGAAGCTGAAACAAGTCAACCTCAAACTGAACAAACAAACTTAGCACTAATCATTCCTGAAGAATCATACACTATGGATCAGTTGTTCAGTGAGGCTAATCCTTATGAGAATATTCACTACTCACCTATCTTGAGACAACACTTTCACACTCCTGATCCAATTTCTCAAGAAACTGGTAGTATTCCTCATAAGCCCCTGTCAGACAAACAAAAGGAGTTGGTCAAACAATTTATTGAAGCTTTAAAAGATTCATCTAAAGATCAAGCATCATCATCATCTGAAACTCCTGTGAGAACCTATGAAAGAAAAAGGAAGAGATCTTATTTACCCTCTTTACTCAAAGGAAAAGAAACTAAGGGTGAACAAGAAAAACCAAATTCTCCTCCTTTAAAGTTTCTAAAAGTGAAGACTAAACCGGTTGAGTTAGATGCTCCTCAATCAACATCCAAAGCATCTATTCTAGAAGAGGGGGAGATAGATCAATCTGATCAACAACAAATTCCCATTATCATCCTCGGTGATTCTGATGAGGAAGAAGAAGAAAGGGATGAGCATGACAGAATGCAAAACATTCAAGAGCTCTTTACTGATGATCCTCAAACATTGATGGGGATAGAGCTGACTACTAGGGGATTCCCTTATGATTCTTTCATTCATCTTAACCTGTCTAGGTTAAAGACTTGCTCAAAGAGTTTCAAGAAGTCATGCAAAATGAACAAGAGCAAACATACAGGAGATATAAAGAAATCAAGGATAAATAATAACTTGAAAAGAATCTTCCAAAAGATCCACAGATAGAGAAGACGACCTACTCCCAGGTGAAAAGCTGGTTGAGTCATACAAGAGTACCATACAGGTCATATGCAGGGAGAACACTATCACAAATGAAAGAGATGGCTAAAGAGATATACAAAAACATGTTAGCCAATGCTCTTAAGCCACAGGTCTTCAGACGACACACTGCATCTTCTCTATCCATTTATCATCAAGCTCCTCCTGAACTTCATAAGATAGAGGAACCAAGACAATTCATGCCTCACAGGCTATGGCCTGAAGGCAATGAGGTTCGGGAGATGATAGGTGAGAAAACAAACTTTGTCAAGCTCTATGACAAAATCACTCTCACAGCAGAGGCCAATGAAAGAAAAATCATGGCATGGAAATATGATGAAATCTAGGATGCTGTGCTGATTAAGAGAGTATCTGGACTTGTTCAGTACTTATCATACATATCCCAACTAGGAACTTTAAGCTATGAAATCAGATTGGACCTGATGCAATTAAGGATGGTCAATCACACTAACAATCCCTGAGGTGCAGATTTCTATCATATACTGAGAGCATACATGAATAGACAGCATCATGAGATGAAAACTAAAGCAAACAGAAAAGATAAACTTCACATCTCAAAGCTCAGAAGAGAACAAGCTTCATCAAGCAAACAAAAAGAAGTCATAGAAGAAGCTTCTTCTGAAATTGATGCTGATCTTCTTGAAAGGGTTGGTTACCCTTTAAGGCCATCTGATTTGAAGCTTATAATGAAGAAGATAGATGGCAATCAATACCAGCATCCTATTACCAGATGGTATTATCATGAAAGTCACTTTGAAGTGGTGCTGGAAAGGAAACTTGAAGGAAAAGAAGCAGCAGACATCAGACTATTTGATCCAGTTAAGATCAAACTGCTTCATCCATCCTATGTCTCATTCCTGAAAACAAAGACATTCCCTACAATTGAAAATGTGTTGTGTAAAGGATATTGCTACTATTTCATTCACATGCTAAGAATTTTAGGCACTGTGTATGTTAATGCTGCATTAAAACAAAGATTGGAAACACATCAACAACCCCTCAAACACATAGAGGGAATCACAGGAATGAAAATATCTGAAAACAACAATTTAGAAATTTTGAAAGGCAATCATGTTGTAACCACACCGGTTAGCAACATTGATGTGCAAATCCTCTATCAGTCAACTATGGAACAGCTTGTTCATTTGAAAATAGACTTCAAATATGACGATCAAAAGAATGTTGTGAACTACTTTATAGAACACATAGTCAACTGCAGAGATGCATACAAGACTACAACACTCAAAGAACAATTGAAGGGAGATGAAGTTGACCAAGCCATAGAGAAAGACATTGAAGACACTCTCAAGGCTATGGAAGTGGCAAAGAAGCTGTCAGAAGAAGCAGGACCATCTCACTCCAGAGGTTTCTTATCATCACTGGCAAAACAAACAACCAATACATATCCTTCTCTATGATTCTTACTTTATCATTTAGTCATATAATCATTCAATCATACAATCATTCAAACATACAATCATGCATACATGGGTTAGTATACATATGATATTCATACAAACATTCAATCATTCATATAAGAGATCGTATGCTCTTATGAATAAACAATCATAATGTCATATGATTTTATGCATATGTCAAACATACAAGCATACATACATATGGTTGATAACATAAAAATGTATTCAATCATACATTTCATATGTTGTTGAATATAAACACATGACATTCATGCAAACATACATTCATGTGTTGTTGATATAAAACACATGTCATTCATGCAAACATACATTCATACATCAATAGATATAGTATCACACACAGTCATTCACATTACTTTTGATATTTAACACTTGCAATCATACACAAACAAACATACAAAATTAATCACTTTAATTACTCAATTGTAATTATAATGAGAAACATTTAACCAATCAAACATATACATGAACAAACAAACAAGCATTCAAACAATCAATCATAAATTGTAAACAAACAAGTCAAACAATCAATCTTACATTGTAAACAAACAAGTCAAACAATTATACAGGTAAGATTACACTTGTGCAATCTTATAAACAATCAATTAATCAACACAGACAAGTGATACACTTGTAATCAATCGATATACACAAGAATAGTCAATCATTAATAACAAACAATCAATCATGCATAACAACCAAAAGTAACACACACATCAACATCATTAACACAAAACAGAAAACAAAATGTACAAAATGTTTAGGGGGAGTACTGTTGGACTCCTTATATCAAACAAAAACAAAATCAACACACACAGATAGTTTACAAACAAAACAATCATCAAATCTATGGCAACATCATACTTAGGGGGAGTACTGTTGGACTCAACAAAGTGCATTAAGAGTTAATGCAAGAAAGTATAATGTTTGCCATTATCAAAACAATCATCCAAATGTGTTTCAACATACAATTCATACATTAGAAACACATTAACTTCATTAACATCCATAACAATCACTAATATTTATGTAAATTTCTTTTTTAGATTTGTAGATAAAGAATTTTTACACAAGTCAATCAATGCGGATGAAGGAAGTCCAATGCGGATGAAGATTCTACAGCGGATGAAGTATCTATCCCACAGTGGATGTAGAAACTTCACAGCGGATGAAGAAACTTCACAGGGGATGAAGAAGCTTCACAGCGCATGAATCAAGTGCTCACAGCGGATGAACAACATCCACAGCGGATGAACAAGTTCACAGCGGATGACTACAGCTGATGAACTGTTCCCAAAGTGGATGAACAAGTCCATCATAGCGGATGAACAAACTGTTCACACAGCAAATGAACTTCTCCACAGCAGATGATTGAATTCTACAGCGGATGACTTAGTCACTTAGGATTATTTTTTATGTAATTTTCATTTACATAAGGGTGGAATAGTAATTTGTTAGGTCCCTTAGAAGATTAACATTTAGTCTTTAAAAGTCTAGTTTTGTAGTTTATACTAGTATAGGTACTTTTTGTGTAAATTTAGTTTCTTAGGTTCTAGTATAAATAGCATAGACGGAGTATAGATTGTAGGTTTTTGTATGTTTTTATGAGAACTGCTCTCTATCTTTTGTAATCGTCTTTTGCTATCAATGAAATATGAATTTTGTTGATTTTGCATGATTTGATTACAATTGCTTGTATTTTGCTTTGAATTGTTCATATAATTGTTACAGATTGCTCTAATTGATCCTATCAATTGGTATCAGAGCTTTCGGTTGAGTGTTTTTGAGGTTCTGTCGAAGATAGAAACTTCAAAAATCCGCTGAAATTTGTAATCAATCGACAATTCAAGTGAAATATTGTGAATCGAAGCTGTGTTTCATCATCAGAAACATGTTTTGAATCACAAATTGCAGTTTATCTCATAAAAATCGAGTGAATTAGTGAAAAACAGTTCGACTAAGTGTTCTTGAGTGTTCGACTTTAAATCTCCAAAAATTCATCGAAATTTGTTGATAATTACTGAAATTGAGGTTATAGGATTGATTATCGGTATAATCATGAACTAATTGTGAAATTTCAGCTCAATTCATCAACAATTGAAGGATTTTGAGATTTCTGAGTTCGTTACATTCATATGAATCTGATGAATGTGTCGTATTAGGGCTGAAAAACACTGAAATTTGCCTAAGTGTTTGGTCGTTTGAGAACTGTTAGACTTTTCTCAACTGTTTCAGTCATTTTACCCCTAGCCGTATAACCACTGTGTGGACTTATAACCACTGTGGTAGTTCTACTTGGTTGGACACATCACTGAGTGGCCGTATAACAACTGTGTGGACTTATAACCACTGTGTGGTAGTTTCACGTTGTGGTCGTATAACTACTGTTGGACTTTTCAGCATTGTGTGGGAAATTTTTCTAAGGCAATCCCTTAGACTCATCAGCTGTTGGGCGTTTCACACTGTTGGACTTATCACCACTGTTGGGCGTTTAACACTGTTGGACTTATCACCACTGTTGGGCGTTTAACCACTGTTTGGACTTTTAAGCCTTGACACTTAGAAATTTTTCATAAAATTTCAAAAATCCAAAAATATTTTTTTTATATTTTCTTAATTCAAAAGCTTAGAAAAACATCAAAAATATAAAAAAAATGGTGAAATCAGAAGATTCTGAAAATAGAGTTCCAAAACTTAAAAATAGAGCTGATTTTAAAAACTGGTCTCTTAGACTGAAACATCATTTGAATTCCATAGACACTGATCTGTGGAAATCAATTGAAAAGGGACCCTATATTCCTGTGACTACTGATGGTCCAGACAGAGGATTTGTGTATACAAAAGATACACAAGAACCATATCCAGAAGATAACCTACATGGAGAAGACTTAAAGAAGGTGAAAAATGATGTTAAAGCCTATTCTCTCATGTGCAAAGGGCTACCTTTGGAAGTTTTATCCAGACTTAAAAACTATCAAACTGGATATACAATGTATAAAGCCTTGAAGATCATATATGAAGGAGGGAAAGAAATTCAAGATCTGAAAAAGCAAAAACTGAAAAGGCAATTGGAACTATTTGAGCACATCTCAGGAGAAACAATAAATTAAATGATGAACAGGTTTGTGCGATTAACTACATAAATGTCTACTTTGGGAATCAAGAATGATCTTGAGGACCTAAACAATAGACTTCTGAATGCACTACCATCTTCATGGAAACAAACTGTCACTTTATTGAAACATGCTGAGAAGTTTCCAATGGATCTTGACCTTCTCATTGCTAAAATTGAATCTGTAGAGATTGATGAGAGTTCAAGAAACAATGATAGACATGCATCAACAACTCAGTATAAGTATGTTGCTTCACCAGCAAATACTGTAGAGAATGCATTTCTGGCTAAAGACCAATCAACTCCTGAAGATGAAGGTGATCTGTTTGTGGGAGCAGGATTCTTCACCAGTACACCTGCTTACTCCACTCAACCACAACCACAGTCTTCACCTAAAGCACAAATGCCTAAACCTTCAACTGAGATGCCAACCTCCTCAAACTCTCCCAATCCAAGTAAAGTGAAAGATGTGATTAACATTCTTTTACAAGATGAAGAGTCAAAAACTGCATTTACTGCTTTCATGGCAAGCTTTCAAGCTTATCAAGGCAGTCATCTGACTCAAATGGAGCTAGTTCTACAAGATTTGTTTGAAATGGATCCAGATGATGTAGAAGAAATGGATCTTAACTGGCAAATGGTCATGATAGCTTACAGAACACAAAAGCATTCTTATTCTAACAGAAATTACAAACCCAGTGCAAACAAAACTGTTGGGTTTGATAAATCAAAATCAAGATGCTTTAACTGTAACAGTTATGGTCATTATTCAAGAGAATGTAAAGCTCCTAGAAACCAAGGAGGAAATAGTCAAGGCAGCTCAAATGGTCAGAAATATCAGCAACAGGCAAATAAGACTTTTCAAAAGCCATATCAAAGTCTACCAATGCCAGAACCCAAAGAAGAGAAGAACAGTGAGGAAACTAAGAAGGCACTGGTTGTAAACATCAAAGATGGTTATGATTGGAGTGCATATGCAGAGCAATTTACTGCTGATCTCACTGCCAATCTGGCACTAGTTGCTGAAGTTGATGATGAAGACTGGTCAAAAGATAAAGATCCTAAATATGATGAATCAGATCAAGAAGAAGAGTATGATTGGAGCGAAAAATCATACCCAAAAGATACTACTGAAGAAGTTGCTCTTATGGCTCAATCAGAACAACCAAAGGTTGTTAACTCTTCTGATACTGAATCTTCAAACTCATATCCTGAAATACCAGTAGAAGTGAGAGAGAAAATGTGCATAAAAGTATGTTTTGAACTAGTTGAACACTACAGAACATATTCATTCAAAATATATGACAAGCTCAAACAAGAAGAATCAAAACATAATAAGCTAAAATCAGATCACAAAATTGCTTATGAAAAGATCATGTCTCTTCAAGCTTCATGGAACAAAACTATTAAAGAACTTGAACTTGTGAAGCAACAACCTGAAGAGATAAACAAAACACTTGAAAAAGAAAAATTGGCACATGCAGCAACTCAAATAGACTTAGCCAAAGTTAAAAGCTCAAAGAAAATTGTCGAACAACTGGTGAATGGAAGGAATGACAAAGATAAAACAGGATTAGGATTCACACATGAACCTATGCCTGAATCAATCTCAAAAACATTACCAGATAATTTCAATACTCATGATCATTCACCAGAAAACAAAGCTAAACTGAAAGAATTTCAAGATCAAAAGAACTTTAAAAAGAAAAATGTTGAAGTTTATGAAGAAACTGACTTAAACAAGATCAAAAATGGTCATCCAATCAAAGTTAAATCTTATGAACCTCAACAAAAACAAAAGAAGCTGTTTGTACCAAAAAGTGAAAATGTTATTGAACAAACTGAACTAAAGAGTGAAAAATCTGATGTCAATAACAAACTGAAAGAAAAATCTGAAGAGGTTAAATCTGATAACAATATTTCTGATGATTCTAGTTCTAATGAACTAACTGAAAATAAAAAGTGTCAAAAGGAATCTTCTCAAGATTCAACTAAACTTCAAAGCAAGAAACCTTCATCAAGATTGAGAAATCAAAGACGAAGAAAGCTGCAAAAGTAAAGAAAACTGAATTAATTAATCAGTCACAGAACAATACTCAAATTAAACCTGTGAAGTTTGTGTCTGCAGGAACTTTTGACATGAACACAAATAGAAAAATGACATCTACACCTAAGATCAAATCTAACTCTAATCTGAAAACAAGTTCAGATCATAAGACTTCCGCTGTGCATAAAAGATTTGAATCAAAGGAATCAAAGAATTGTGTTCAAGTTAAAAAGAAAAATCCTAAAGATCAAAAGACCAAATTCACACCAATGAAACAACAAGTTAAACAAGAATCAAATGTTGCTTCTACTTCAAGAGTTAATAAAATGTTGTTTAAACATTCTGAAAAGTATTGTGATATCTGTGACATGTGCTATCATGACATTTCAGAATGTTACTTTAACAAGTATTGCTACATATGTGATATGACAAATCACACAACAGCTGAGTGTTATTTTAACAAATACTGTGCTTTGTGTGATGAAAGAAATCACAATACCAATGATTGTTACTTCAGGAAGAAATTTTCAAGGAAGGAATTCAATAATCAAGGCTTTGTAAATCCACAATTTATAAGAAATCAAAATATTGGATTTAAATTTTCACAACAACAACCTTCCTTGAGTTTGAGATCTTTCAGAAGAATTCTAATTATGATAATAATCATTTTGTCAAATCACAGCAATACAATCAAGAAAAGTTTATTCCTCGATCTGTGAGAATAAACAAAGGAACATTCTCAAATGATTCATACAAAAATTCAAGATTTCTTGATAATTCACAAAGAGAAAATCAGTTGATTTCACAAAAAGGATTTGAACATGTTAAAATTCAAAAGAAACCAGATGTCAACAAACTTCATTTCAAACAATTTACAATTGTTGACAAGTTTGGCAAGCCCAAGACCATTTCGGCTTGGGTTACTAACTCACCTTAAATGTTTGTGAATGCAGGTACGCCCGCAGAGACCAATCAACTCATGGTATGTTGACAGTGGGTGTAGCCGACATATGACAGGCAATCAAGCCTTGTTAAAATACTTTAAGTTAAAGGATGGAACGCATGTTGCTTTTGGAGGTGATGCAGGTGGAAAGATAACAGGAGAGGGAACAGTGTCCAATGGGATTATCAGTTTTGATAAAGTTAACTTCTGTTCACAGTTGAACTTTAATCTTCTAAGTGTATCCCAAATTTGTGACAAATCTTATTCTGTTCTTTTTGATAAATCTCACTGTTATGTCTTGAAACCAGGTTTTCAGATTAGCAATGACTGGGTGATAGTTAAAGCTGCTCGAGACAGAGATGTATACAAACTAGATATGTCTCAAGTGGATCCTGCAACTGAAACTACTTGCCTGATTGCTAAAGCTTCAAATGATGAAAGCCAGCTTTGGCATAGACGACTTGGTCATTCCAACTTCAAAAACATGAACAAGCTTGTAGTAGGAAATCATGTTATTGGACTTCCTTCCAAGAAGTTTTCAACTACTGATCACTGCTCAGCGTGTCTGAAGGGAAAACAACATAGAGCATCTTATAAGTCCAAACTGATAAACTCAAACACTAAACCACTCCAGATGTTACATATGGACCTTTTTGGACCAACTAATGTTAGGAGTATTGGTCGAAAATCATATTGTTTAGTCATCATAGATGATTATACAAGATTTTCATGGGTTTTCTTTCTTCAAGCTAAATCTGAAACTGCAGATCTTCTAAAAGAATTCATTAATAAAGTTGAAAATCAACTTGAACAAAAAGTAAAGATAATAAGAAGTGATAATGGAACTGAATTTAAAAATGCTAACATTGATTTGTTTTGTGCAGAAAAAGGGATAGTTCATCAGTTCAGTGCTCCCAGAACTCCACAACAAAATGGAGTTGCTGAAAGGAAGAACCGAACTCTGATTGAAGCTACCCGGTCTATGTTAGCTGATGCTAAAATTCCAATCACTTTCTGGGACGAAGCGATATCAACAGCCTGTTTTGTTCAGAATTGAATCTTACTTGTTAAAGATAAAAAGAAAACTCCATATGAGTTGATGTTTGACAGGAAACCAAACATAAATTTTTTAAAATCATTTGGTTGTCCAGTTATGATTCTTAACTCAAGTGATCATTTAGGAAAATTTGAAGAAAAAGCTGATAATGGATTTTTCGTTGGATATTCATCTGTTTCAAAAGCCTATCGAGTGTATAACTCTAGGACAAACACTATTAATGAAACATTCAACGTTAAATTTTTGGAAAATTCTTTTCCATCAGTTTCAAATGGTCCTGCATGGTTATTTGATTTGGATTCTTTGTCAAACTCATTTCAATCTAACTTGTTTAATAAATCTGATGATTTTTCAGGTTCGAAGAACTCAAGAGGAGATCTTGGATCTTTCAGTGATGATTCAGATTCTGATGATTCAGATGATACTCGCCCAGATTATCCATTTTTTTCATTTGTCAAGGATTCAACAATCCAACTTAATGACAACGTTCATGATGCTTCAGCTTTAGATCATTCAGTTTCAGCAGATCAAGAAGAATCACAACCTATTCCTAATGATGGTACAGAAATTGGACATCCTGAGTCTGGAACATCTTCCATCTCTGGAGATGCAATTGATCATAGTAACTTTGATTACTTTATCAATTCACCAACTCAAGCTCCAAATTTCACTCCACATTCTTCTACCTTATTGCAACAGCTCTCCAATTTGAACCAAACAAATCTTGATGTTAATGTTCAAGGAACTGAGATTCCGACATCTCGTATCCACAGGAACCATCCAACATCACAGATTATTGGTCCTCTGAATGAAAGAACTACTAGGAATAAATCTGAACATGCAAATGTTTGTTTATACTCTCGTTTCCTTTCTCAGACTGTTCCTAAAAATGTCACCGAGGCATTACAGGACAATGGTTGGATTGAAGCTATGCAGGAGGAACTTCTACAATTTCAAAAACAGGAAGTGTGGAAGTTAGTGGAATTACCTGAAGGAGAAAATGCCATAGGAACAAAATGGTTGTTCAGAAATAAAACTGATGATCGTGGCATTGTAATAAGAAACAAAGCAAGACTTGTTGCACAAGGATACACACAGAAAGAAGGAATTGACTATGATGAAGTATTTGCTCCAGTTGCAAGACTCGAATCTATTCGTGTTTTCCTGGCTTATGCATCATTCATGAAATTCAAGGTGTATCAAATGGATGTTAAAGATGAATTCTTGTATGGTCCAATCACTGATGATGTGTATGTGAAGCAACCTCCGGGGTTTGAGGATGCAGAATTTCCACATCGAGTGTATAAGCTTAGCAAAGCTTTATATGGCCTACATCAAGCTCCTAGAATTTGGTATGAGACATTATCTCAACACTTGATTCAACATGGATATACAAGAGGGAAAATCGATCCAACTTTATTCATAAAGAAGGATAATGATGATCTCTTGTGTGTGCAAGTGTATGTAGATGATATCATATTTGGTTCTACTAGTCCATCATTGTGCAAAGAATTTGAAGAGATTATGAAATCTTGGTTTCAAATGAGTTCTATGGGAGAAATTAATTTCTTTCTTGGATTGCAAGTTCAACAATCTGCAGATGGTATTTTTATCAATCAAGAGAAATTTGTTGACAAATTCTTGAAGAAATTCAAACTGCATGATTGTCAATCCATAAGAACTCCAGCTGATGTAAACACCAAGATTGAACCTGATTCTAAAGGAAAATCAGTAGACCAAACTTTATACAGATCTATGATTGGTTCTTTGATGTATCTTACTGCATCACGACCAGACATAATGTATGCTGTTTGTGTCTATGCAAGGTATCAATCAGACCCGAAAGAGTCTCACTTAATTGCTGTCAAAAGAATATTCAGGTATCTCAAAGGTAAACCAGCCTTAAGGCTTTGGTATCCTTATGAATGTAATTTTGAGTTACATGGATATACAGATAGTGATTATGGTGGATGTTGTCAAGATAGAAAATCTACAACGGGTGGTTGTCAATTTCTTGGACCCAGATTAGTTTCATGGCAATGTAAGAAACAAACAAATGTTTCTGTCTCAACTGCAGAAGCTGAGTACATAGCTGCATCAGCAGGATGTTCTTAAATCCTTTGGTTACAAAACCAACTGCTAGATTATGGGTTCAATTTTCTTAAAACACCCATTTACATAGATAATACTGCTGCTATGTTCATTACAGCTAATCCTGTTCAACATTCAAAAACAAAACATATCGAAATTCAATATCATTTTCTAAGAGATAATTCTGAAAAAGGTTTAATCATTTTGATTCAAATAGCAACTGAAAAACAGTTGGCAGACCTATTTACTAAAGCTTTTCTACCAGGAAGGTTTGAGTATTTAGTGGAGTCAATTGGCCTTATTAACCATGTGTAAATCTGGTTACTAATTTGAATCTTTTTATGATCAAATACTTTCCTAAATCTGATATTTTCATAAGGGTAACTTTTCATAGTTATTTGCCTGATTGTTTGTGTGTGTGTGCTTTCTTTTATAGAAAAACAAATACAAAATTAGAAAACTCAAAAATCAAATAGAAAATTATAAATCAAAAATCCAAAAATAGAGTGCTTTTCATTTTTCATTCATTATTTTAGGAATGAATCTGTGTTTGCCTTATGTGAGAAATGATAGTACATTAGTAAGATCAGTTGCATACTTCACTCACTAATAAAGTCTGACATGATCAGGAATTGTTGTGTAGACACTATCATGCTAATATACTGAACAAGTAAATTCTTGTGACTACCCACATCCCTATGTTTGTTTGTGTATTCATCTAAGTACTTTTGAGTGTATTAGCTTATCAGATTGACTGCTTGTTAAGCTACTCCCACTCACACATGATGGTAATGTGACTAATCATGAGATCTGTTACAAGCATCATTTACTTCTCTGTTATGAGTCATCATAGACCTGAAGTGCTGAGATATCCTCTGTTGTAAGTCATTACAGACCTGGATATTCTCCTTTGATGCAAAAGATGCCAATGTGCACAATCCATTCTAATGGATGGTTAGAGTTGATCAAATGGTTATCCATGATCATTCTCTATTCAATTTAGTAACATGAACTCTGATTATGCATATTTGTTAGGTAATAAGTTGAGAATATGTGCTTTCTTGCATGTCTTGATGATGGTTGATCCTCTAAGTCTTGGTATGAGTCACATCTTTCATATACTTCTACCATACTCATCCAAGAATTGAAAAAGTAAGTGAGCTGATAGCTTGTGTCAAAAACACTCATTTTCTGTCCTTAGATCTTGTGTCTCCTTTGCTGTGATATCACTGACCTGGAACACACTTGATCAGGATTTAATCATTGTCTATGACTATCCATATAATTTTTTATTTTAATGTTCTGATCTTATCTAATATGATCTCACTGCAATCTATGATTCTATTGTACATATTAGATTTTCATTCTGCTTTAATTTTGATTTTTTGCAAGTTTTCTTGTGTGCAGGCAATATAACAAATGTGTCTCCTTCCATTCAGGACCCCCTAGAGATCTTTTGTGATAACGAGGGTGCGATTGCTCAAATCAAGGAACCTCGTGCTCATCAAAAGACTATGCACATTGAGCGGAGATTCAACTACATACGAGATGAAGTTGAAAAGGGAAAGATATGTATTCGCAAAGTTCACACGGATCAAAACATTGCGGATCCTCTCATGAAGCTCCTTGAAAAGGCAAAGCATGAAGGTCATACTTGTGCCATGGGACTTCGATATTCTAGTGATTGGATTTGATATGTAAATTTTGTATTTGGATATATGGAACTCTTTATTATTTGAATAAAATTATTTCGTTATTATGTTTCAATTAATGTTTTAATTTAGCATGTTTAATCCATGAGTAAATTGTTTACTCTAAATGTCCGTAGTCGTTCAGACTTGTGGGAACAAGTGTGAGGGTAAGACTATTATGAACTTGGATTGGCTGATATTCATAAGGATGAATATAGAGCAATGGGTTGCTACAAGGTTCATAGATATTTGTGGGATACAAATATTGGACTAACCCGCATCGCAAATTATTACTACATAGAATCTTCTAGATTGATCATAAGTAAGTTTGAGTAAAAGGCGAATATCATTTGGTATCCTCAGACCCGAGATACATATTGGGGTTCGATATTCACCAAGTGTCATACCTTGAACTAGTTCTTCACTGTTCTGAAATATTGGACAGTACATAAGGCTATGTTTAGGTGTGACATGAGGTGTCTGTGAGAAACGTTTGTAATCAAGATGGGATTTGTTCCTCTTATTCGTTGAGAGCAAGATGTCTAGGGCGTGATTAAGTTAAATAACAAGGAATGATCATTCTGTGTCCTTGGATTTAACATGACATCTGTAACAAAAGGATAGATGATTGATTCACCTAAATCATTTCAAGTAGGGTACTTGAATGGAATGATGTTATTGAATGGCCATAAGTCATGCGTATTAAGAGTAGTAAACCGTTGTTAGGCGGTATTTACTGCTTGCATCAATCTTCTATGAATCTTGGGCAAGTGGGAGATTATAGGATTCTATATGCCCAAGACACGTAGAATATTGATACGGTTAGTACGTTATGATCCAAGTCGGGTTATACCCAATAACAAGCTTAGCAAACAACATTAATATTTAATTGATGATATGATCATGCAATTAAATATTTACACCAAATTCAGAAAATGGGTTTTCTAAACAAGTTGCATATGAGATGGAACAAATGATTAGTACATTTTGTTCAATGATATTATTTGTAATGTTGTTTAAGTGAGTTAAATAACATCACAAAGTAATAATAAGATTGTATGCATTATGCAATTAAAAGGTTACTTGTATATGCTAATAAAAGAGTAGTAAATATGTTGTGTAAAAATTTTAAGGGGGAAAGGGTTATAAACCCAATTTTAGGCCGCCCCCCTAGATATCATTGGTTCTTTTGCTTCTTGAAAATACACAAACATATTAACTAGTTGAACACTCCATTTGCTCTCTATCCCATACATGCAAAATTGAAAAAAACTCTCCCTCTCTCTCTCATTGTTTACGGAAACAAGGAAGAACAAGAAAGGGTTTTGGAGCTGATTTGGGGTGTTTTCTTCCTAACAAGAAGGTGCCTTTGCAAGTAAGCTTGGGGTATACAAGCTTGAGGGATCCTCTCCTTGTAGCCTTGGCCGTTTTTAGAGCATCCAACACCTTCTTCTTGGTCGATTTTCTTGGCTGAAAAGGTAGTATATGGCAGCCCCTTTGTGGCTGTCATATTATGTTGTTTTATGTACACATAGCATGCATATTCACATATAATGATCCTTTGATATATGGGTTTGTTTTATACATCAATATGGTCACCTAATGAACATATTTTTCAGCTTATAAACAAGTTTATAAAGTTGTAATTCCGCTGCTTTTTCAGAAAGTTTAAGAGGTTAAACTATGATTTTATGTTCTTACAAACCCTTCAGGTACACCATGACGAGCTACAATATCCTTGATAAAAAAGTCCTCTAATCGCTCAGATGAGTGCGTCTCACGGATCGGCAGAAAGTGAGCACTTTTCGTCAAACGATCGACTATTACTCATATGGCATCGTAGCCCCATGCCGTGCGCGGAGACTTTGTTATGAAGTCCATGGTGATTTGCTCCTATTTCCAAATGGGTATATTCAAAGGTTGGATTTTCCGATATAGTTTCTGATGCTCCGCCTTCACTTGCATACAAGTAAGGCACTTGCTCACGTACTCCGCCACATCGCGCTTCATTCCCGGCCACCAATAATTTTTTGTCATATCCTGATGCATCTTTGTGGCACCGGGATGAATTGAGTATCGAGTCTTATGGGCCTCATCCATGATCTTTCCCCGTAGATCCCCAACACAAGGAACCCACATCAATCCAGATCGGGTTCTAACAGCAACAGTGTTCTCACCCAATTCTGCGACTAGACCCTTTATATGCTCGGAATTAATCCGATCTCCTTTAAGTACGTCATCTTGAAACTCCTTGACCTGTTTCATCACATTAGCGGTCATAACTAACTGATACGCCTTCACCCGAATCGGCTCGGGGCTCTCCCTTCGGCTAAGGGCATCGACCACAACATTGGCCTTCCCCGAATAGTAATGGATCTCGTAATCATACTCCTTGATGAGCTCCAACCATCTCCTTTGCCTCATGTTAAGGTCCTTCAGCTTGAAGACGTACTTCAAGCTCTTATGGTCGGTGAAGATGGTTCACTTCGTCCCGTACAAGTAGTGCCTTCAAATCTTCAACGCGAAGACCACAGCCGCTAGATCCAAATCATGGGTAGGGTAGTTAGCCTCGTGAATCTTCAATTGTCGGGATGCATAGGCTATAACTTTCCCCCGTTGCATCAACATCCAACCCAACCCCGAATAAGTTGCATCCGAATAGACCACCAAGTCCTCGCTTCCTTTGGGTAACGTCAAAACTGGAGCTTGCGTCAACCTCGTCTTTAACTCTTCGAAAGCCTTCTCCTTGTCTGGACCCCATACGAATTTCATAACTTTAAGGGTCAATTTGGTCAACGGAGAAGCTATCTTAGACAAGTCATTGATGAATCTCCTATAATAACATGCCAAACCAAGAAACTACGGATCTCGGATGGCGTCTTTGGAGATTTCCATTGTTGGATTGTATATGCCCAAGACACATAGAATATTGATGCGGTTAGTATGTTGTGATCCAAGTCGGGTTATACCCAATAACAAGCTTTGCAAACACAAACGATTATTTAATTGGTGATGTGATCGTGCAATTAAAGAATAAAACACCAAATTTAGAAAATTGGTTTTCTAAATAATTATATGTGAAATGGGTCAAATCATAAGGATGATTTGTTGATGGGTTTTATTAAACACATTGTTATTTAAAAGGGTTTAAATAACATAAGATAATGTAATATTAGTGATCTTTAAATAAAATGTTTAATTAAAGATTAGTGCATATAACATCTTAGTATGGTTCTTGCACATGTCACACATTAAAATTCAAGAGGGTCCATAAACCTTTAATGTGTCAACAAGACTTAAAATGGGAGGGAATCCCAGCCCTTGTTCAAAAGGGTTTCGGCCACCCCATGGTCAAATGGGGTTCTTTTCTTTCCCTTGGAAACACACACTCTTTATGAAAGAGTGTTGGACTCTCCAAAATCCTATCACTTTTTACATTCTTGAGTAAGAGAGTAAGACACTTTTTCTCTCAACTCTTGCTTGAGTTACGGCTGGAACATCCTTTTGGAAGGATCCTTCCACGTTTTGGTGGTCATCTCCCTAGCAAGAAGAGGTGTTTGCAAGTTAGCTTGGGGTATACAAGCTTGAGGGATCCTTTTCTTGGAGCCTTGGCCGAATTTTGGGCACCAATCTTCTCCCTTTTGGTCGACTATCAAGCTGCTGGAAGGTAGTATTTCATAGCTCATTGTAGCTGTGATTTTATGCACTTTTACATACGTTCATAGCTTGCTTATTCACATATAATGATCCTTTGTATTTGGTTTTGTTTTATACATAAATATGTCAGCATAAGAACATGAAAAATCAGTTTTATAATCATGTTACAAAACTTATATCCGCTGCGTTTTTCAGAAAGTTTAAGAGGTTAAACTTTGTTTTATCTTCTAGCAAAACCAACATCCATTGCATCACCACCTCCACCTTCGTCGGGTCTACCATGATCCCTTCGGGATCACCACATTACCCATAAACTGAACTTCGTTCAACTAGAACACGCATTTGGAGAACTTGGCATACAGCTTCTCCTTTATAAGCGTCTCTAGTACCTCACGAATATGACCAGCATGCTCCTCTTCACTCTTTGAATAAATCGAGGTATCATCAACTAACACAATCATTGATTTATCCAGCATCGGCCGACACACCGATTCACCAAATCCATAAATACAGCTGGCACGTTGGTTCAACCTAAGGACATAACAAGAAATTCCTAGTGTCCAAAGCGCGTATGACAAGCTGCCTTAGGAATATCCTGCTTCTTCACCTTCAATTGATGGCAGCTAGATCGAAGATCTATCCTCGAGAACCAACTAGCACCTTGAGCTGATCGAACAAGTCATCACTCCTCGATAACGGGTACCGATTCTTTACCGTCAACTTGTTCAGCTCTTGGTAGTTGATGCACATCCGCATACTACCGTCCTTCTTCACGAGCAAGACTAGAGCACCCGAAAGAGAGATACTCGGTCGAATGAACCCCTTATCCTATAGCTCTTGCAACTGAGCCATCAGTTCCTTCATCTCAGATGGAGCTAGATGATATGACGCCTTAGCAACAGGTTAGGTACCGGGTATCAGATAAATCTGGAACTCGATCTCGCGGTCGGGTGGCACACCGGATAAATCCTCCGGGAACACATCCGGGAAGTCACACACAACCGGTACGTCTGACAATCATGCCACTGTCGCATCCAAATCCTTCATGTAGGCCAAGTAGGCACCACATTCACTCCTTATACACTTCTCTGCCACCACCATCGAAATCACTTTCGGGACCATGCGAACCCAATCGCCATAAATCATCACCACACTTCCATCAGGCGCAACCAATCGAACCATCTTCATACGAGACACAATTGTTGCCTCATAGGCTGCTAGCATATCCATTCCTAGGACTACATCAAATCCTCCTAAGGGCATCATGAACAACCTAGCAGAAAATCTATGGCCTTCCAACTCTACGTCACAATCCTCTATATACTTACCAATAGTAGTTTCTACATTGAAGGGCTTATCAATCTTTCTACTCTTAGTGGGTAACTCATCATAGAAAGCAGTAGAAATGAAACTCCTACTAGCACTAGAATCAAAAAGCACAAAGGAATAAGTTTGGTTCACTAGGAATGTACCTGACACCCTAGCCTTAGCACCGGAATCAAAAGCAAACAATTGTGGTCACAATAGTAGCTAAGGTTATGCACATGTGGTTGTTTATATTATCCTTGTTTGATTGTGATTTTGTGAATGATTGTGTGATATTTGGATATGATAAACAATCTTAATAAAAATGATCTTAATAAGCTAATATAAAAATGGTTCTTAATCATTAAGTGTTAATAAATGGTTATTAAAAGGATTAATGATTTCATAACAAAATGGGTTTTATTAAAAGAACCATAGGGTACCAAGTATTTGTAAGCATGCAAATACAAGTACATAGAGTTTTCTAAACTAGAATTAAGAAATCTCTAAATATTTTAAAACAAGTTTAACACCGTCCCTTTGCACAACGCTTGAGTCACTTGGAAACTCTCAATGGGATAAAGGTCACCTAACCATTTTGAGGGAACTTGTGATTTGAGGTGGGGATACCACATTTGTGGGATAAAGATCACCTAACCACCTATGTTGGAAAACTCACATGTGTGTGCAAGTAGGGTAACTTGATTTGCAAACCATATTAAATAGTCACCTACAATATGGTTTCCAAATGGTGTTGATGGGATTAACATGCCAACTTTACATATGATGTTTAAAGTCGATCCCATACCTCTAGAAGTTGCAAATTATTGCAACCGTCAATCGTTGACCACCTTATTAGTTTAAATCGTGGGATAAAGGTCACCTAACCACTATTTAAAAGTAATGTTGGGTTCTAGGTTTTAATATGAGAATGACCTTAAAAGGCATTAATCAATTATTAAAAATAGTAATATCGAAAGTACAAAAATCAATCTTTCTAAAAATTTTGTAGATGGCAACCAACAATGATAATCATGATAACTCATCCACGTCCACCCAATCTTTACGAGCGATTCTCCAAAAGGAACGTCTAAATCATAACAATTTCATTGATTGGTATCGAAACTTGAGAATCGTTCTCAAGCAAGAGAGACGATCGTATGTTTTAGACGACCCTATCCCCGATCAACCTACCGAGGATGATGAGGAGGCCTATAACGATTGGCTGAAATACACTGAGGACTCCATCCAAGTGTCTTGTCTCATGCTAGCGAGCATGACTCCGGATCTCCAAAAGGAGTATGAACATCACGGAGCTTATGACATGATAACCCAGCTGAAGGAAACGTTCCAACAGCAAGCAAGGGTTGAGCGCCGAAACGCTTCGAGCACTCCATGCATGTCATATGGACGACAACCAATCGGTTTCATCATATGTACTTAAGATGAAAACCCACATTGACCGCCTCTAAAGGCTTAATTGTCCCGTCTCGATGGAATTGGCCACGGATTTGATCCTCAATGGCCTTACCAAGAAGTTCGAGACATTCGTGTTGAATTACAACATGAATGCTTGGGACAAAAGCATTGGTGAGCTTCACTCAATGCTCAAAATGGCCGAGGCGGCCATGGGTAAAAGGGTTTTACCCGTTCTCACCATTAATGAAGGTGGGAACAAGAAAAGGCCTTATCCCGCACCCAAGGCAAAGTTTGCCAAGGGTAAGGGACCCGTTTGGGGAAAGGGGAAAGGGGTGGCAAGGGTGCCATCCAAACCAGAAGAGAAGAAGCAAAAGGTTGCTACTAATGACCCATGCTTCAAGTGTGGAGAGATTGGACATTGGGCAAGGAATTGTCCTGTCCATCTCCAAGAGTTAAAAGCAAAGAGGGATGCTGGGCAGACCTCAGGTACAATATACATGATTCATATTGATCTTAATGTAACATCTCTAACACATGGGTATTGGATACCGGATGTGGAACTCATATTTGCAATTTGTTGCAGGGGTTCAAAAGAAGCAGGGACTTCAATCAAGGGGATGTTAGCCTCTTCATGGGCAATGGAACTAAAGTAAAAGTTGAAGCTCGTGGGGACTACATCCTAAAACTTCCAAGTGTCTTGGATATTATTTTGAAGAATGTTTTGTATGCTCCTAGTTTGACTAGGGACATTATTTCTGTATCCCAATTAAGACATTATGATTATGTATTATCTTTTGTTGAAAATGATATTCATGTTTCTTTAAATGATATGTTCTACTTTAAACCTATTCCCATTAATGGTATTTATAAATTGGTTCATGAAAATACTTTAAATAGTTCATTGTACCAAACTAACACCAAGAAACTCAAGTTGGATTTGAGTGATACCTATCTTTGGCATTGTCGTCTTGGTCATATAAACAAGAAACGTATACAAAGACTTCAAAAGAATGGTCTTTTAAAAACAAATGAATGTGATTCATTTGATGTATGTGAATCTTGTTTACAAGGAAAAATGACTGAGGCACCCTTTAGTGGAACTAACGAAAGGGCAAAAGATTTATTAGGAATCATACATTCGGATGTATGTGGTCCTTTTAAGCCAATGACTAGGGATGGTGAAAGAAACTTCACTACCTTTACTGATGATTATAGTCGCTATGGATATGTGTACTTATTAAGGCACAAAGATGAAGGTTTTGAAACGTTCAAAATCTTCAAGAATGAATTAGAAAATCAACTCAACAGGTCGATTAAAGTTCTCCGCACCGATAGAGGAGGTGAATACCTAAGTGATACTTTTCAAGATCATCTTAGGAGTTATGAGATTGTCTCACAAATCACTCCACCTGGAACACCACAACATAATGGTTAGTCTGAGAGGAGGAATCGAACCTTATTTGATATGGTCCGATCTATGATGGCTAGAAGCACGTTGCCTCTATCATTTTGGGGTTTTGCTTTGCTCTCCATGACCCGTATTCTAAATATGGCCCCAACCAAAAAGGTGGAAAGGACACCCTTTGAGATATGGCATGGAAGAGTTCCATCCCTATCATACTTAAGGGTCTGGGGTTGTGAGGCTTATGTTAAGACTCCCACCCCAAACAAATTGGAAGTCCGATCCACCAAGTGTATTTTTGTTGGATATCCTAGAGATTCTATGGGATATTATTTCTATGATCCACTAGAACAAAAGGTGTTTGTTGCCAGAAAGGGTGAGTTCTTAGAAGCAAAGTTCCTTGTGGAAGAAACTAGCAGTAGAACAGTGGATCTTGAGGAGGATCAAGAACCACAAAACCCGATACACGTTTGGTTGAAACTAGCACTCAACATGAGGATGTTGAGAATGATCAAGCGGTTTATCAATACACACAAAACGTTCGCAGAAGTGGTAGAACTTGTAATCCACCTGAAAGATACGGATTTTTCATGGATGGGTGCTATGTGGTAGATTCAAATGAACCAACCACATACCATAATGCAGTGTCCAATTCGGATTGTGACAAATGGCTTGAAGCCATGAACGTTGAGATGCAATCCATGCATGACAATCAAGTTTGGGAACTTGTTGTACCACCTCATAATTCCAAGGTAGTTGGAGGTAATTGGGTTTTCAAGAAGAAAACCGATATGCATGGAAACTTGGATACTTATAAGGCTAGACTTGTAGCAAAGAGTTTCACTCAAACTCAAGGGGTTGATTATGATGAAACCTTCTCACCTGTTGTGATGCTAAAGTCTATAAGGATATTGTTTGCCATAGCTGCTCATTATGATTATGAGATTTGGCAAATGGATGTCTGTTGGGTCATTATAAGGCTGGTGCAACCAAAACCACTTCACATAGTCAATTTTGGAGCTACATTCAAAGGCTTCCGAAGCTAAGTATGAGATCTTCTGAAGTCTGAAGTCAACAGCTAATGATAACAGCTGAAGTCAACAGCTAAAGACAATAGCTGAAGTCAACAGCTCAAGACTATCTTCTGAAGACAAAGTCTAAAGAACACTTCTGAAGACAAAGTCTGAAAGAAAGAGCTGAAGACTATCTTCTGAAGACAAAGTCTGAAGAAAACTTCCGAAGACAAAGTCTGAAGAAAGAGCTGAAGACAAAGTCTGAAGAACACTTCCGAAGACAAAGTCTGAAGAACGAGCAGAAGACAAATTCTACTTCCGAAGATAAAGAAGACTCCAAGTCTCGGAAGAAGCAGTCTTCTGAAGTATAAGTGGCTTCGGAAGAAGTTATACTTCCGAAGCAATTTAACCTTCGGAAGACATTGCTATGACCAGTAGACATAAGTATGGTCTCTGACAATCCGCTGCAGACCTCTGATACAGCATGGCTTCTTCCCAAAGAGCCATGTTGTTAACCATACTTTATTCTACTGTTTACCTTTTTATGATAGTACATGTTACCAACCTTAGTTGGTGACAAAAGGTAAGTCAGGGACATGTCCTGACTACCATATCTCAGATAATATATCCAAGATACCTTAACCTATAGTCTTGTAGTATAGGCTTTTTGGTTATAGGTTTCCAGCGGGGATCAAAGTATATCTGTCTGCAGGTAGTATTATATATAGTTCTCATTGTAACTCAATAGATAGAGAGATTGTGCCTTGTATGAGTCTTGTAATCCTTTGAGTTGAGAATCAATATATAAAGTACCTTGAAAATTTACTTCCTGTGTTTATTATCACTTGATACTTGTTATATTGTGATCAACTCTTCTTAGGACTCTTTCTGAGTGTTGTTCAAGGTGAGTTTGAGAGAAAGAAACCACTTGTTGAGTGACCGAAACCGATCCTGCAATTGGTATCAGAGCTTTGGCTCTTGATTGCGTGATCTAACCATCCAAATCAACTTGTTTTTCACTCCTCCCTACAACCCATTCACTCAAATGGCCACTCTCTCAAAAGCAGATATGGAAACTGGTACCATGACTAAGTCCCGACTGATCACCCCTGAAGATTTTGATACACGGTGCACAAGAATGGAAGGCTTCATCATGTGTCAAGACTCAAGGATGTGGGACTCCATTGTTAATGGTCCTTTCATACAAAGCACTACTTCTGCTACTGGTAATCGCATTATTCCAAAAGATGTTGATGATTACTCAGAAGAAGATAGGAAAAGAATAGAGCTTGATCAAAGGGCTATGACTTCTCTTCAAACTGCTCTTCCAAACTCAATCTACAGAGGCTAAAAGAAGTGCAAGACAGCTAAAGATCTATGGGATGCACTGAAGCTCATATATGAAGGATCCAAGGAAACTAAAGAGAACAAGAAGGATCTCTTAAAGTAGCAGTTTGAGAACTTCACTTTCAAGGCTGGAGAGACCTTGACTCAACAATACTTCAGGTATGTTGAGATAGTGGATACTTTGGTGGATATTGGAGTACCTTTTGAGAATAGAGACATAGTTAGGAAGTTCATGTCTTCCCTTCCTAAACCATGGACACACTACTGTGTTGTAATCAAGAGAACTTCGGACCTTAAAACTCTTTCTCTCACAGAGTTGTATGGCATCCTAAGTGCATTCCAGATGGAGATGAACATGCAGAACTCCTCTGGTAACTCCAATAATCAACTGAGTTCAGCCCTTCATGTGGTTGAAAGGGAAATCACAGAACCAAAACATCAGTTGCTGTGCTACCCTGACAACTCACATAGTGGACCCTACATTACTCTACCTGAGACTCCAAAGTCTCAAAAGGTTCAACACAACTCCTTTCAGGATAGTTGTGCCTTTGTCTCTGGAAGTGGACACTCTGGTGACTTTCAATATTGCTTTGATGAACTTGAGTGCTTCAGTCCAGATGATGTGGAGTATGTGGACATTGTCCAACAGATGGCTCTCTTAACTTACAGAGTGAAGAAGTTCTTCAAGAGAACTGGACGGCAATTCCCTCAAAACCCTGTCAATAACAAGTTTGGGTTTCATAAGAGCAAAGCAAAGTGTTACAACTGCAACCAACTTGGTCACTTTGCTAGGGAATGCAAGGCTCCCAAGAATAAACTGGGAACCCCACAAGCCTCCACACATCCCTCAGCTTCAAAGCATAAAGAAAAGTCAACTGAAACAGCTGCAATAGCTCAAGAAGTTGACTGGAGCTTCATGGTACAGGATGTGACTCCCGCTTAAGCACTCATGGCCGGAACAGATGATGATCAGGTATATGAACATCTTTGTACTGCTGCTTGTATTGCTAAAGTTAAACTCTATAAGGATTACAATATGGAAATCAGATCTGATGTTAAGTCTTTAAATATCTTAAAATCTGATTTTAAAAGAGCTGAATCTGACTATCAAAAGAAAATTGAGGAGTTAGAGAAAACTGTGTCACTTTTAAAACATGAAAAGACCAACTACAAGACTCAAATTAAAGATCTGATATCCAAACTGTCTGAAGTTCAAGCTCAGTTAGTCACTGCTGAGGCTCAGGCCAGGAAGCAAGCTATTGCTAAGCAAAACTTCCAAGCTATTCTTGCATCATCCTCTCATTCCAAAATGTTTTATCAAAACAAAGAAGGGTTGGGAACCAGTGAAATAGCTCCACCACACTCTTATGAGTCTATCAGACTACGTAGATGTGAAACTGAAGAGCATGAGGTTCCAACTACTGACCCTTCTCCATTAGAACCAGAGGATGAGGCAAAAATAGTGGCCACCACAGGGGAGAAACAGGAAGATACACTCATCTCCACCTGTGAAGATCAAACACCAAGGCAAGAAGAAGCAGAGCTAAAGCTGCTAGAAAGACTGCCAAGAAAGTTGCCGAGTCCAAGCTAAAGATTGACCCAAAGCAAAAATGTGTCTTCATCGCTGCTGGATTCCAAGTGGTAGGTACTTCTGATTCAGGAAAGGAGTGTAATACCAGCACTCCTGTCCTACTAAAGGATCAAAAGTTGAAAGGAAAAGTTGCTGGTGAAGAAAAGAAATCCAAGAAACAGCATTCTTCAAATTCTCAAAAGACTAACATTGCATTCATAATGTGTGGTCTACACAACCACATGTCTAAATATTGTTACTACAATCCAGTAAGCACACATTATGCAAATAATGTTAGAAAAGAAGGAGTCAGGGAAGGTTTCTCATTTGGACCATTTCAAACGGTCCAAATGATAAAAAGGGAAAGTTGGTCTCGGAAGCCAAGTTGCTTTCGGAAGAAAGGACTTCTTCTGAAGGGAAAATGGCTTGGAAGCCAAAGTTTCTAAAGTTCGGAAGAACAAGAAAGCTCCCTTGAAATCATCCCAGAAGAAGACTGCTTCGGAAGAAAAGGTGGTAAAGGCTTCTTCCGAAAAGAAAGAAGCTTCAGAAGAAAACCATGCTGCAAAAGCTTCAACAAGCTCATCCTCAAAGATCAACCAAGGGATGGATTGGAAGATCAAGGAAGATGCTGCAGCCCAAAACTCTTCTTCAACGACCTCTATTGAACCCCAATGCATATCTTTTGGTTCAATTATGTCATTATCCTTGGAAGAGCCCAAGACCAGCAAGGCTTGGGCTTCCAAACAAAACTAACCATCTCATCTTATATGCAGGGACATCCATTCGACAAGAAAAACAATGTCCGGATTGTAAATAGTGGATGCTCCTGGCACATGATAGGGAACAGATCTCTCTTTCGACAATTCTAGAACTATGATGGAGGGCCTGTCCAATTTGGAGGTGAGGCCGGAGGATATATTTCTGGCAGAGGAAGTATATCCAATGGTAGAATAAACATTAACAAAGTTCACTTTGTCAAACAGCTTGAACACAATCTGTTAAGTGTTTCTCAATTCTGTGATCAAAAGCATCAAATGCTTTTCACAGAACGTGCATTATCCTCAGACCAGGGATGACAATTCCTCCGGAATTGGTGCTTCTTAGATCTCCCAGGAAAGGAGATATGTACAAGCTAGATATGAACAATGCTTCTCCTATGGGTGAAGTATCATGCTTTCTTTCCAAAGCTGATAGTGATGAGTCAACACTATGGCATAAACGCATGTGTCATGTAAATTTTAACACAATGAATAAATTGGCTAAAAATAACTTGGTACATGGTCTGCCTAAAAGGAATTTTTCTGCAAAGATAACTGTGTTGCATGCCTGAAATGGAAACAACACAGATCATCTCATAAATCCAATTGTGTCAACTCCATCACTACTCCATTACACTTATTGCACATGGATCTCTTTGGTCCCACAAGTATAATGAGCATTGGAAGGAAATCATACTGCCTTGTGATTGTTGATGATTTTACAAGATTTACATGGGTATTCTTTTTAAGAAGTAAAGATGAAACTGCTGAAACGTTAAAATCTTTTATTCTTGAAATGGAAAATCAAATTGATCACAAGGTTAAGATCATTAGAAGTGATCAAGGGACTGAGTTTAAGAACTTTGTTCTTGACTTATTCTATGACTCAAAAGGGATTGCCAGACAATATAGTGCTCCCAGAACTCCTCAACAAAACAGTGTTGCTGAGAGGAGGAACAGGACACTTATTAAGGCTGCTCGAACCATGTTAGCTGATTCAAAACTACCTCTAACATTTCGGTCACAGGTAGTTAGCACTGCATGCTATGTGCAGAACAGGGTTCTTGTAGTTAAGCCCCATGGAAAAACCCCTTATGTGTTATGGAACAAGAGGCCACCGTTCATTGGCTTTCTAAGGTCCTTTGGCTGCAGGTGTACCATACTTAACACAAAAGACAACTTAGCAAAGTTTGCTGAGAAGTCAGATGATGCTATCTTTGTTGGATACTCTTCTAGCTCCAAAGCTTATAGAGTATACAAGATTAAGAATCAACAATTTGAGGAGTCATCCAATATAGTTGTTAATGAGCACACTCCTTGTGTTAGGGGGAATGGACCTGATTATATCTTTGATTTAGAATTGTTTCCAAACTATTCTAAACCATCTTATGAAAATGTTTCAGCTGGAACAGGTGCTCAAGGTGATGCTGATGCTGATGCTGATCAACTATTTGAGCTTCCCAGACCTCTTCCAAATTCTCCAAGAGCTGAAAGGCAACAAGCTTCAACCATTCACTGATCTGATAGTGTAACAATCTCCAGGAATAGTGAAGCTTCAACAAGTGAATCACCTGATGAACCCCAAAGCTCTTCAGGTGATCTATTGCCACACCAGGTTGAAGGAAGTAGTATTCTAAAGGAACAGGCAACTATTAATACTACTTCACAACCAACCATTGATGATGTTTCTCAATCATTCAATCAGTCCTCATTGAATGACTTTCAAACAACAGCCAGAAAGAGTGATCCAGTTCCTGACCAGAATATGTCCAACCTGGACTTATCTCTGCAACTGGAAGTGATTCCTCACCTTAGGATTCACAACACTCATCCAACTGAGAACAGCATAGGGAATGTCTCTGAGGGTGTGAGAGCAAGAGGGCAAACTCATCATGGGAATGTCTGCTTGTACTTATGCTTCTTATCTCAGATGGAACACTAGAAGGTGGAAGATGCCTTAAAGGATAGTAGTTGGGTTGAATCAATGCAGGAGGAGCTGCTTCAATTCAGAAGACAAAAGGTCTGGAATCTATATCCATTACCATTTGGTTAAGTACTCATAGGCACTAAATGGGTTTTCAGAAACAAGAAAGATGATAGAGGCTTGATTATCGAGAACAAGGCAAGATTAGTAGTTCAAGGATACACCCAAGAGGAAGGAATTGATTATACTGATGTCTTTGTACCTGTTGCAAGACTTGAGGCAGTTAGGATCTTCCTTGCTTATGCTGCATCCAAGAACTTCACAGTCTACCAACTTGATGTCAAGTGTGCTTTTCTATATGGGGATATAGATAGGAAAATTTATGTATGTCAACCTCCAGGATTTGAAGACCCACAACACCCCAACTATGTGTGCAAGTTGGATAAAGCTCTATATGGGCTGCACCAAGTACCTAGGCTGTGGTATGAGACTTTGTCTCAGTTTCTCCTGAAGAATGGCTACACAAGAGGTACCATTGACAAGACTCTCTTCATTAGGAAGACTGGAGAAGACATTTTGATCGTTCAAGTCTATATTGATGACATCATATTTGGTTCTTCAAATAACCAAATGTGTAAGGACTTTGAGAGCACTATGAAGCAGAAATTTGAGATGAGTTCCATGGGAAAAATGGACTTTTTCCTAGGAATTCAGGTGAAGCAATTGAAGGAAGGATTCTTCATCAATCAATCAAAGTATGTCAATAACATCTTAGAGAGATTTAAGATGAAGGACTGTAAGCCAGCCAAGACACCCATACCCAGAAACCATAATCTTTGCCCTGACCTTGAGGGGAGGATACTAATCAACATCAGTATAGAGCAATTATTGGTTCCCTGATGTATCTCACTGCTAGTAGACCTGATATCATGTTTGCCACTTGCATTTGTGCAAGATATCAGGCTGCTCCAAAGGTGTCTCACCTAGCTGCTGCAAAGAGAATCCTCAGATACCTCAAAGGAGAACCTAGACTAGGTCTCTGGTATCCAAGAAATAGTGATTTCAATCTCTATGGATACTCTGACAGTGACTATGGTGGCTGCAACATTGACAAGAAATCCACATCAGGAGGATGTCAATTTCTTGGTGGAAGGATCATTTCATGGCAATGCAAGAAACAATCTTGTGTATCTACACCAACTACTGAAGCTGAATACATCGCTGCTGCTAGCTGCTGTGCTTAGTTGCTGTGGATTCAGAACCAGACGTTAGACTATGGATTCAACTTCATGAGTACTCCTATCCATATTGACAACAACAGTGCTATCTCCATCATAGAAAATCCAGTGAAGCACTCTAAGACAAAGCACATTGATATCAGGTATCATTTCATTAGAGATATTCATGAGAAAAATCGGATAAAGTTAATCAAAGTTGACTCAAATGAACAATATGCTGATTTGTTCATAAAAGCTTTTGATGAACAAAGATTTAAGTATCTCATATCAGCTATTGGGATGATAAACATTGATTAACTACCTCTTTTGAAATCTTTTTAATGTGTAATGTCTTGTGTCAATACAATTTAAGCCCTGTTACAAAAGATCTCTTTGAAATATTCCAAGTGTAAATTTCTTCCGAAGAGGAATTAACTCTCGGAAGATATTTCTAAATATCTTCCAAAGAAAAATTCCTCCATGGAAATTTTCTTCTCGGAAGAGTTTTTAGTCTCGGAAGAAGCGATTGATTTCACATCAGATCTACTTCCGAAGCTTATAAAACTTTTCATTCGGAAAGCAGCTCTTACCTTCGGAAGCAATGTTTTGCTTCGGAAGAAAGGATTGCCTTCGGAAAACAGATTACCTTCGGAAACATTTTATACTAGGAAAGAGAGTTCTTACTATGTAACGGATATCTTTTTGGGCCCCACTCTGTAAAAGGTAAAGATTTTGTTGATAATGTCTAATTATTTAAAATTATCCCTTACCGCCACTGTCATTTCATAACCGCCAACTGCCGTCCTACCACAATTACCTAAATTCTTACCATTTAAATAATCCAGACTGTTCAATTTCATCTTCTTTTACCGATTTACTGCCCTAAACATTTCCTTCACTCTCAATCCTAAAATTCACCCAAATTCAAGCTCACTTTCTCTTACAATGGCGTTAAACCCTCAGCACAACCAGGTCGCATTACTTGATTCGTCAAGAGATGCTGACTTCACCCAAATCATCACATTTCTTTCTGAATCGACCTACTTCACGGCGCTTACTGTTGACCCCCACTGTTTACTCCAACCACATGACTGAATTTTGGAGTAACGGTCAAGCTGAAATCCTGAATGGGGTTCGCGTCCTGAGAACCTGCATTTGTGGACAGGAGTTGGTCATTAGTGAACAACTCATCAGGGAGCATCTCGAGCTTCATGTTGATGGAGCTCCTACTGAGTTTCCCAAAGAAGACTTGGATGGCACCTACATCCTCATGGGATATGGTGGAGATGTGAGCAGGTCAACCATCTACAAGTTTAACTTCTCATATGATTGGAAGTTTCTTCTACATATTGTCCTACACTGCCTATCCAACAAGTCTGGGGGATGGGATCAAATCCCATACGAACTAGGATGTCTAGTTCACGGGTTGGTGAGAGGCCTGCACTTCAACTACTCAAGGTTTGTGTTGACCAACTTAATCGGGAATCTTCAAAGGAACACATTCTTCATGTATCCCCGATATATTCAACACATCATCAACTGCGAGTTGGAACATAGTAAGCTTGTCTGTGCAGCTGCTCTAACTGTTCCTCAAGTGAGGCCTACCATCTTCAAGACATTGAAAAAGGTGTCCCTCACCACAAATGTCCTAATACCCTCTCCACCCATCAAATTCACATATCAGAGACGCCCCAAACGAACCCTTGTTCAATCTACTCTGATTGAACAAGCTCCACCAGTTCAATCCAAAAGGGCTAGAGTGGAAACATGGGCTCCCACTCTGTCCGAGGTCACACCATCCTTCTCCTTTGACCTCAATTTGGGTTTTGAGCCTCCTCAGTCTCAAACCCAAGAGCCCGAAACTGAAGCCTTTAGCCCACAGGGTGAGTCTTTATACTCCCATGTGCAGCCAACAAGGGACAACCCCACAAGTGGCTCAATGCCTGTAGACATTGATCTGCGTCCCGGGTCAGTAGGTTTAACCTCTCTATCATTCACTGACCTTTTAATCCGAACTGATGAAGAGATAACATCTCTCCATGGCCATGAAGTTGATCTGCAACACCCTCTCAAAGATCAACAGAGCCAAGAGAGATCCCTTATCTCTAGCCCCCATCAGCAGCCAACTACTGTGGTGAGTCCCACTGATGTGGAGGGGACTCATGTAGGCTCAGCTGCCACTACTCAAAGTCTCTCATTGAGCTCTCAGGACAGTGGTAACATCAATCAGACTGAGTCTACGGCAACTTTGCCCATTGACATCTCTGAAAGAGATGAATTTGAGCAAAGGTATCCAGGGTGCCAAGAATCCAAATCTGGTGGTGAGACTAAACATACTAGGTATGTTATCGCATCTCCCCGTGATTTTTCACATGAAGATGAGGGAAGTGTGCAACTCACTCTTTAGTACCTGCTCTCTAAGGTCTCAAACCTTGAATCTCAGGTTAGGATCATAGAGACCAGGACAACCACTCAGCAACTTGAGATTGACAATCTCAAGGCTCAACTAGCTGAGAAACAAACGGAGAGGTCTGTTAGGCATCTAGCTCTCAAGATGATGCTACCAAAAAGGGGGAGAAAGATCAGAGACAAACAACTGAGGAACCACTGATCCAGTTCTCTACTTCCCAACTCATTACTCTACCTGAGTCATCTCAATCAACTATAAAGATTGACTCACAAATGCTTCAAGATCTCTACAGACTTTTCACAAAGTTTGTATTGAGATCCTCCTTAGAACAGCCCAGCCCTGATACCACACTCATATACTTTGGGGGCTAAAGAGCTTCGGAGGCTGACTGCACCTTCTACCACTATGGAGGAAGTTGGTCAACCTAAGGTGCACATGGAACCTGAGATTAACTTCGAAGGGGAAATGGGAACTGATGGCACAGCAACCGAAACAGTTGGGACAGAACTTCCATTAGCTTCTTCTTCCGAAGCTAAGGCTGAAACTTCCGAAGCTAAAGTTGAAACTTCGGAAGAACAAGATAAGTCTTCCGAAGCTGAGATGGAAGCTGCGGAAGGCTTGTTCCAAATGTCCGAGGAACTGATCATCACAGATGTCATTGCTGAAATAGCATCTGAGGTGAGCAGGGAGGACATTTTTGATCTACCTCCATCCCAAACACCAGCTGATCCTCTCTCTCGATTCGAACCCTCTATCCAAGAACCACCACAGTCAAGTTCTGCTAAAGACAAAGGCAAAAGGAAAATGATTGCGGAAGAGCTTCAGGAAAAGGAAAGGATTGAGAAGCTAAAGAAGAAAGGTAGACTTCCTGCTAAGAAGCTGCTAGCTGCTAGTTCAAAGGCAGCTGCAGCCAATCAGGAGGAAATCAACAACAAGAGAAGGACAACACTCATTGATCAGCTTATCAACTTAGGAGCAACCAATGAGGAAATACTCCTACTACCACTAGAGGAGTTGGTGACTTTGGAGAGGACAACCAGGCTAAGACAAGAAGAAGAAGCCGGGTTGGCCTTGGAGAGAGAAGAAGAAGAAGAACAAAGGAAAGCTGCCATGCAGCTGAGAGAAGCTAGGATTAAGTTCCTATTCTCAAGAGGATTCAATCTTCCTAAACTTTCTCCACATGATGATGATATGATCCTGCTGCTCCACAACAAAAAGCAAGATCAAATGGAGAAAGAAAGGAAGAAGGCTGCAAGGGAGAAGATGAAGGAGAAGAAGCGGAGGGAAGAGGTAGAGAGGGTCACTTCCACCAAGAAGCTCAGTGACAAAGCCTGGATGTAAGACTATCTCTGGGCTCACGGATTCTCTAGTAGGCAGGTGGGACCCATGTCCGAAAGGACACTCAACGGATAGTCAGTGAAATAAAGGCTGACATCCGTATGGGAAAGAGGAAGGAGATGTATAGAAGGGGACAGGGAATGATCTTCACCCCAACCACTCAACCACAACCTACACCAGAAGAACCAATCCCATTTCCCATCAAAACCGAGCCCTTAGATGAAACCTTCACCCCTGAACCTACAACTCTACCCATACCTACTTCATCACCACAACCACCTAAACTTCCCATCCTTAAACCCAAAACACAACCCAGAACCACTAAACCCAAACCTACCCAACTGATACCCAGACCATCCCCTCAGCCTTCTCAACATCTCTCTCTTGAAGAGTTTAAGGAAATCAAGACAAAGCTCAATAACTGCACAACTCTGAGCAACATCTCCTATGAGGAAGATCTCATCAACATCACCTATGTTAATGACTCTTCAAGTTCCCTCACACTAGATCAGTTTCTTGATTTGCCTAGAGGAATTTTGGGCCAGGCTACAATACTTCTTAGTCTCAACTCTGATTCTCTAAATGCTGAAGAGAAGAGACTTATAAGAAAACTGGTGACTCTACTGGATACAAAGAAGGAGGACAGGATTCCTAGTCAGTCTCCTGTGCCTAGGAAAAGTATAATCCAGTGGAGGTTCGATGAAACTTCTCATAACTTTGTTGTGGAAAGAGAGAATGGTGAAATCAACCAGCTCAGTGCCACTTCTCTATTGCATCTCAGCAGATTTGACATTGCTGAGCTTGCAGAGATGCCATTCTCCAACCTCTCCAACTCTGAGACTGTTGCTGTCATCAGGAATCATCTCAGCAGTATTCACTTGGCTGAGCTGACTGCAAAGGCAAAGATCAATAAAGAGTTGAAGCTGAGAAGACAGGAAGAAAAGGAAAGACCTACCACCAAGGGCGCAGCCTTTCTACAGATGGTGGAGGGTCCGGAATTGGAACCAATAGTTAGATGGGATTATGACTATATTTCCCATCAACTAACTCTTTTCAGAGGGCCATAAGAAAGGGTACATATAATCCAAGGTAACAGACTGGATGTTCTGTCTACCAAGGATTTGTACAAACTTCTCAGCACCACATCAGGAAAGAACAAGGAAATAGATAGATATCTACTTTCCTTGGTGCTAAAAGTTTTAAGAAGAAGAGAGAAGTGAAGTTTTGGTAGCATCCGCCTAGGGGGAGTTTGTTGGGTCATTATAAGGCTGGTGCAACCAAAACCACTCCACATAGTCAATTTTGGTGCTACATTCAAAGGCTTTCGAAGCTAAGTATGAGATCTTACGAAGTCTGAAGTCAACAGCTGATGAAAACAGCTGAAGTCAACAGCTAAAGACAACAGCTAAAGTCAACAGCTAAAGACTATCTTCTGAAGACAAAGTCTGAAGAACACTTCTGAAGAAAAGTCTGAAAGAAAGAGCTGAAGACTATCTTCTGAAGACAAAGTCTGAAGAACATTTCCGAAGACAAAGTCTGAAGAAAGAGCTGAAGACAAAGTCTGAAGAACACTTCCGAAGACAAAGTCTGAAGAAAGAGCTGAAGACAAAGTCTACTTCTGAAGATAAAGAAGACTCCAAGCCTCGGAAGAAGCAGTCTTCCGATGTATAAGTGGCTTCGGAAGAAGTTATACTTATGAAGCAATTTAACCTTCGGAAGACATTGCTATGACCAGTAGACATAAGTATGGTCTCTGACAATCCACTGCAGACCTCTGATACAGCATGGCTTCTTCCCAAAGAGCCATGTTGTTGACCATACTTTATTCTACTGTTTACCTTTTTATGATAGTACATATTACCAACCTTAGTTAGTGATACAAGGTAAGTCAGGGACATGTCCTGACTACCAAATCTCAGATAATATATCTGAGATACCTTAACCTATAGTCTTGTAGTATAGGCTTTTTGGTTATAGGTTTCCAGCTGGGATCAAAGTATATCCGTCTGTAGGTAGTGTTATATATAGTTCTCATTGTAACTCAATAGATAGAGAGATTGTGCCTTGTATGAGTCTTGTAATCCTTTTAGTTGAGAATCAATATATAAAAGTACCTTAAAATTTACTTCCTGTGTTTATTATCACTTGATACTTGTTATATTGTGATCAACTCTTCTTAGGACTCTTTCTGAGTGTTGTTCCAGGTGAGTTTGAGAGAAAGAAACCACTTGTTGAGTGACCGAAACCGATCAGCATCAGCCTCCTTGACTAGGACTGCTAGATCAGTATCCACCTTCTCTACCTTCTCTCCCTCCTTCTCTCCTCTCTTCTTTTTATAAGTGACACTGAAATCTTTTTGGATTTCAGCCACTTGTATCTGTTTAGCTCTCTCCTCCCTCACCTTCTCCTTCCCCTTCACCTTCACAGTCTCCTCAATCCTCTCCCTCTTGTTTTCCTCCTCTCTCCCTACTTCTTTCTCCTCCTCTACCCTCTTCCTCTTGGCTTGCACTGATGTCTCCCCCTTTTTGGGTGCATTGGTTGGGGTTTGACTATCAGCAAGCGTCTTAGCTACAGCAACCTCCACCATGGGTTGTATTTGTTAGGGAAGCCTCTCATCAAGGGTTTTCATCACAATGTATGTGATTATTGGTGTGATGAGAGGCAGGGATTTTTGGAAGATAGCAACTAGTTGCTCAGGAGGGTTCTGTTCCTGAGAACTAGTGCCAGAAGTAGAGGCAGGTGGCTGAGTTTGTGGGAGTGGTTGAGTATTTGTGAGACCTTCAGGTGAAGGTGCCATCTGTGGGTTTATGGTGGCAGATGGACTTGCATCCTGAGACATTTTGGCAAGCAGCTCTTTGAGTCTGCTTACCTTATCCTCTAGGATGGTGTTTTGAGCGACCACATCGAAGAAGAAGCTCAGGTCATCATCAGTTTGAACTGAATCACCTGACCTCCTGACAGTGTTAGGATGTACATGCACTGAGTGTGGCTCAGTAGTTGCATGTGCCCTTTGTCTTGGTACTGGGGACTTCCAGCCTCCGGATTTGATCCATCATCGGCAGTTGCCTATGGTGAGGTCTTATTGATGGTAGCAGCTTCGCCCTGCTCAGATGTTGATGCAGGGGAAGTGGCAGCCGCACCAGAATATCCTATCTCCCTAGCTACACTGGGAGAAGAGACATGTGATTCTCTATGTTGTGGGCTCCCATCAACACTTGTGTCCACCCTCTCTTCGATTTTAGATACCCCAATTGTGATTGGTTTCTGGGGAGAGGGTGGAGTGTTCAGATGGGTCAACACTTTGACGATTATAAGGGTAGGGCTTTGAGGGGCTATTTCAGTGGGAGATGGGCTCGAAGCAGATTGCACATGGGGAGGAGTGTGCTCTTCAATGGCAATGTTTTCAATTGAGAAAGATTCCAGATGTGTGGCGGCCCCTGAAATGGTTGCATCAGGCTCCTGTAAAGAGGAAACCTGTGCGGTTGTGGTAGGTGGAGTCGTGGTGACCGCTGGGAGAATCTGACTAGCAGTCACTTCCTGCATTTGTGTTGCAGGGGCATCCTCAGGGGACTCATCTCCCTGAGTAGCCTTTATGGGTTTCTTTTTGGGTTTGGGCTTGGTGGGGACTTTAGACATGGAGGTGGAGGCTGTGGGTTCTAGCTGTGTGGGTTTTTCGCAGCTTGGCAGCCTGTTTGAGTGTCTGGTCGGTGTTGTGCCTGGAGTATACCTTAGCTAGAACAGCCATGGCAGGGACCCCAGTGCCAACAAGTCCCTCAGCATTAAGCTGGTTCTCTATCATGGCCATAATGAACCGAGGATATAAAATCCAACGGTTTGCAAATGGTTTTGAGGCCATGTCTTTGAGTTCCAAAAATATTATTTCAGTAAAATTAAATGGCTATTTCTCAAAGATAGAGTACAATACCTGTTGCCACCTTGTGGACATCTGGTCCCATGAAGATGTTTTCGGGGCCAGACAAACATTCACCATATGAAATATAAGGCGTTGAGGATCTGGGAAATGTTTCTTCAACAAAGTAGAAGCAGCGAGGTCACCCTGATAGTCATTGGCAGTGAAAGAGAGATCAAGGGTGCCTTTGGGGTAAGAGGTTGGGAAAGTGGCATCCTCCAGCTTTAGAGTTTGTCGGATTGTAGCTGGAGTAATGACCACTGGGCGGTTGTTCACGGACGACCGGAGAGAGACCTCGCCATCATTCTCTCCGGTTTGAACGGTTATGTTCATCCAGAACTCCGATAGGGAATCGGTGTATATGTGGGGTTGATAAGGATGGCCGTTTGGTAAGGTGAATCGGTCATCAGATTGACGGCATTGTGGAATTTTGACCAGAATGGCGATTTCATAAGGTATGCGACGCAGTTGTGTCGAGGTTTGAGTTGCATGGTCGCCATTAATGGTGTATGGGAAGTTTCAGAGGTTTTTGAAAGTTAGGTCAAGTGAGAATGAAAAACTTTGAAGGGTATTTATAGGGTATGGCAAAGGCTGAAAGAAAACTACTGAAGGTTTGGTGGTAGTCAACAGTTGTTAAAACGACTGATGACGTGGTTTTAACCTTCAGTGGTTGTAACATCTGAGGACTTGGTGTTAGTCTTCAGTAGTTAAAACTACTGAAACCTTGGTTTTATCCTTCAGTTGTTTGGGTATGAAACAGTAGATGTTGGTATCAGCTGAAGAGTAAAGTTACTCATTAGCTGTTTCCGTCAATTCATTTGTTTCATTCTGACGTCCACATTTACTCATCAGCTCTTTGGCTGACTTTCAGATGTTTCATTGGCCCTTCAGCTCTTGTGAATATTTATGCCTCAGCTCTTGTGATCAGATGTTCATAAGTGCTGATGAGATATTCTTCAAAACTGGTGAACAAATTTTCAGTACTTAGTGTAAGATTACACGTCAGTACTTGTGAACAAAATTTGTTCTTCAGTACTTATTTGTTTCAAAATTATACATCAGTAGTTATAACTACATCAGTAGTTGTAACTACATCAGCTGTTTTCAACAAATAATGTACTTCAGTACTTTGAAGCATTTTAGTCTTCAGTAGTTGTGAAAATGCTAAAGACTGAATGACTCATCAGTACTTATATTTGACCTTTGCATACTAATGCTCATCAGTACTTGTGAACTGAGAGCATTAGTATTCGTCAAATTATTCTAGCTGCAGCATACCAAGCCTTAGTACCAAATTTTGGAATGTGGCACTATCTAAAGTCTTAGTAAAGATATCTGCAAGCTCATCAGCACTAGGCACAAACTTTGGATCAATAAGTCCTTTTTCATAGAAATCTCTTATAAAATGATGTCTAATCTCTATATGTTTGGTCCTAGAGTGCTGGACCAGATTTTTAACAATACAAAGAGCTGAAGCACTATCCATTAGTGATGGAGTCTTAGTCTCTGTAATGCCATAATCCAAGAGTTGGTTCTGAAGCCAGAGCACCTGAGAAGTACAACTTGCAGCAGCAATGTACTCAGCTTCAGCTATGGATGTAGCAATTGATGTTTGTTTCTTACTCTGCCAAGAAACTAAACAATTGCCTAGGAATTGGCAACCACCAGAAGTGGATTTTTTGGTGACTTTGCATCCTGCATAGTCACTATCTGAGAAAGCAACTAATTTGCAAGAATGCCCAGTAGAATACCAAAGACCCAGTGATTGGGTACCCTGCAGATATCTAAAGATCCTTTTGACTGCAATCAAATTGGATTCTTTAGGTGCAGCCTGAAATCTAGCACATGCACATGTTGCAAACATGATGTCTGGTCTAGAAGCTGTAAGGTACATCAAGGACCCAATCATACATCTGTAAAGGGTTTCATCAACCGCTTTACCTTTCTGATCTACATCCAGTTGTGTGATGCTGCTCATGGGAGTAGAACAGGGCTTACAGGTTTGTAAATCAAACTTATTCAACAACTCTTATGTGTATTTGGACTGATGAATAAAGATTCCAACAGCCCTTTGTTTGATTTGCAAACCTAGAAAGAACTGCAATTCCCCCATAGCACTCATTTCAAACTTTTGCTTCATGAGCTTTGTGAATTCATCACACAACTGTGGATCAGAGGATGCAAAAATGATGTCATCTACATAAATTTGAACAAGGAGCTTATGCTGTCCCACAGTCTTCATGAACAAGGTTTTATCAATGGTGCCTCTAGTGAACTTATTTTGGAGAAGAAAAGTTGATAGTGTCTCATACCAGGCTCTAGGAGCTTGTTTCAGCCCATAAAGAGCCTTATCAAGCTTATCCACCCAATCAGGATGTTTATTGTCCTCAAAGTCTGGTGGTTGACACACATAAACTTCCTCTTTTATTTTACCATATAAGAAGGCACTTTTGACATCCATTTTATAAACTTTAAGACTATGAAAGGCAGCATAAGCTAAGAACAATCTAATTGCCTCCAGTCTGGCTACAGGGGCAAAGGTCTCATCATAATCGATGCCTTCCTCTTGTGCAAACCCCTGGACAACCTGTCTGGCCTTGTTCTTAACTATTTGGCCCTTTTCATCTGTTTTGTTCCTAAATACCCATTTGGTGCCTATTGCACACTTACCTTGGGGTAAAGGAACAAGCTCCCACACTTGCTGTTTTCTGAACTGAAGAAGCTCAAGCTGCATTGCTTCCACCCATCCATTGTCTCTTAAGACAACATGATAGTTCGTTGGCTCTTCCTGACTGATGAAGAGAGCATAGAAGCAGAAGTTGGACAATTGATTCGTGGTTGAAACTCCAGCATTGATATCACCAATGATTTGAGATGTGGGGTGATTCTTTAGCTCTTGATAGACTATAATATCATTGCAAGTGTTTGTAGTACTTTCAGCAGCAACAGATGGTGATAAAGATTCTTGAAACCATGTAGGAGATGGCAGCTCAAATGAAGTGGAGCATGCAGAAATCTCATAAGCATTTGTTGTGGATGGGGCTGCTGAAGCTACAGGAGCATCAGGTTCAGTTGACTCAGGCAGGTTGTCACTAAACCTGAAAAGGTGAGTACTGGCTACATCATCATCAGTACCACCAGGTGGAGAACTGTTGACAGGCACAACAGCTGGAGGTTGATAAGGAACATATTGCAGTATGTCCAGATCAAACAACTCCACAGGGTTTTGTGGAATCTTGTCCTTTGGAGATTCATTAAACTTGACATGCAGAGTTTCTTCAACCATCTTTGTCCTACAGTTGAAAACTCGGTATGACTTGCAATTTGATGAATAACCAACAAAATACCCTGCATCCACCTTACTAGCAAACTTCTGGAGTGGATTGCTAGTGTTGAGAATGAAACAAGGACACCCAAAGGCTCTAAAGAAGGAAATCAAAGGGGCCAAATGATGAAGTACTTCATAGGGAGTCTTCATCAACCTTTGATTCACTAAGGCTCTATTCTGCACATAGCAAGCTGTGTTTACAGCTTTAGCCCAAAAGGTCAGTGGCAAACCTGAGTCAGCCAACATTGACCTTGCAACTTCAATGAGAGTCCTGTTCTTTCTCTCAACCACTCCATTCTGTTCAGGAGTTCTAGGAATACTAAATTGCCATTTAATTCCCTTTGACAAGTAGAAGTCATCAAGTATGTGGTTCCTAAACTCTGTGCCATTGTCACTTCTCACACACTTGACTGGAAGGGAATACTGCTTCTCCACATATAACACAAAGTTCATTATAGCTTTTGCAGCTTCATCTTTGGAGTACAAGAAGAAAGTCCATACATATCTGGAGTAATCATCCACAATTACCAGACAGTATTTCTTCTTTGCCATACTCATTACCCTGACGAGACCAAAGAGATCCATGTGCAATAGTTGCAAGCAGGCAGTGGACTTCGGCTCTTCTATTGGAGGGAATGAAACTTTGTGTTATTTTCCTTTTAAACAAGCAGTACAGTTGTGTTCACATTTGAACTCCTTCAAAGGCAACCCTCTTACTAATCCATGGCTTATCAGCTTATTCATGTTTTTAAGATTAACATGCCCCAGTCTTCTATGTCATAGAGTAGATTCTTGAGGAGAGGCCTTGGAGAATAGGCAAGGATGGCATTTTAGATCAATTTTCTTGGAAAGATCTAAGGCATATACTCTTCCTGTCCTGTTGGCCTTCAGGAAAGTATATTCATCCAACACCTTGTCAATCAAACTCAGAACTTTGGATGACAGAATCCGATAGTTCTGGCTTATGAAAAGGGCAACATGGCCTTTATCACACATTTGACTGACGCTCAAGAGATTGTACTTGAGATTCTCCACATGGTTGACATCATCAAACCTTATTTCCCCATTGGAAACAAAGCCTTTTCCGATGATGTAACCCTTTGCATCATTGCCAAAGGAAACAAATCCCTTCTTTCCTTAAGAGTAGTCATTAAGAAGAGAGCTGCTCCCTGTCATGTGCATGGATCCTCCACTGTCTACATACTAGATGCTTCTATGGCATGTTGAAGAACCCTGCGATCATCATAACAGATTAGTTAGTTTTGGAGACCCAAACCTTTTTGGTTTTGGGTCTGTTCTCATCAACAGATGTAACACTAACAGGTTTGTTATGTGCGACAGTCTGAGGTGAAGGAGATGGTGTAGAAGAGGAACCCTTTGGCTTGGATTTCCTTTTCTGTGGTTTCAACACAGGAGCATCTAATTGGTTGACTCTTCCCATTAGATGTTGAACCATCATCATAAGTTGTGTCTGACTTTGTGATAAAGCTTTCAGCTCCTCAGACACACAAGTGCTTGCTGGTGATGGATTCCTGTGTTGCACCATCTTCTTTTAAGCAACCTCAGCTGTTGCCTGATTAACCCCATCCTTCTTTTTGGATTTCTTCTTTGACTTTGGGGTTTCAGATTTTGATGTTGCTGATACAAACTTGGACTCAAACTCATTTTTCATTTCATTCATTTTCTCTTTAATTTTCTCTTTTTGTTTGAGTTTGGATCCCCTTTTGTACAAGCAATCATCAGTAAGATGATTGAACAAGCCACATATTTCACATGGCTTCTTCTTCATATTATGTTGATCATCTACTAAAGAAGATGAAACTGTTGAAGACTTGTTCTTCAGCTGTTTGCTGTCAGTACTTGCAGTTTTCTTCTTTGCAGTACTTGCTTTCCTGACATCCCCTTTAGTAGTCTTCAAACCCTTTCTACTGATAGTTCTCTTCTCTTCAGTATTGATAGTAGTTGGGGTTTGAACTTCAGTTGTTATCACTTGCTCTCCAGTACTTTCAGTACTTCTAGAGACAGCACCTGAGTTGATCAACTTTTTGATCATGTGACATTCAGCATTTGAACCATCAGCTGTTTTAGCATCAACTGATTGTTTCTGTGAGAAATGAATGCTGACTTCTACTTCTGATAATGATGTATCAGATAGTAGGTCACATGATGAGGATTGGTTATTGCTCTCTCCATCAGATTCAACTTCTGCTCTAGAAGTATAATCTGTTGGAGGAGCAGTGTGATTATAACCAATTCCAAACTTCACATTGGAAGCTGATTGCTTACTCAAAAGCATTTCATAACCCTTGAAGGATTGTACCAATCGATCACACTCTACCTGGGTAGCTGCAAGTGTTTCCTTGAGGTCTCTGTACTTCTCTAGAAGTACCTCTTCCCTAGCCTCATCCTCTTTGATTTGGCATTTAAGCTTATAAATCTCATAATTTTTATCATTAATCATAGCATCAAACTCAGCTTTTCTTTTGGAAATGGTTTGCTCTGGCTCAAAATTTTTATAAATTAAAGCCACATTTGCCTCTCTAATAGAAGCAAATGCTGCTATGCATGAATCAGAACAAAGCTTGGCTTTAGCCTCAGAAGATACCTGTGATGAAGCATTGGATGATGACCCATCAGCAGACTCAAAGGCCATTAGAGCAAGATTCCCAATGGATGATCACCACCATGTTGACCAGCACCTTGGAATAGTTGTTCCTGACAAGATAAATCATCTGGCAAACTACTCCAGTCAACAACTCCTGCGGTGAAGAAGTTGTGTTGTTGAGGGTGGGGTTGATGATGAGATTGGGAAGGTTGAGGCTCAGGGAGAGCATGTGGTGGCTGAGCAGAAGGTCCTTGAGCTTGACTGGGCTGAGGCACATAGTAGCAGGGGTATGGGTATTGCATATGACCCTGAGGCACAAAGTAAATAGGTGATGGCTGTGCTGATGATGGATAACCCTGAGAACTAGAATGCTGCCCTTTGTTCTGTGAGCAATTACTAGGAAAAGTCACAAAGGGTGCAGAGGTGTTAGATCCAGATGATCTACACTCTCTAGAAAAGTGTCCAAGCCTGTGGCCCTTGTGACACCTCAGCTTGCTCTTGTCAAAACCAACCTTGGTTTTGCCTGAGAGCCCGGGAAATTTCATGCCAGTTCTCTTGTAGAACTTTCGAGATTGAATATTTATCATAGCCATCTGACTCAAAATATCCATCTCTTCCAGATCATCATCTGGAATGCCCTTCAAGTCCACCATCAGGAAACACAGGTTATCACTGCTACCCCCTGAACCACTATTAACACCAGCAAAAGCATGTTCAGAGTTGGTAGAGAAATCAATATGCTCATCATAGGCACTCTCTGATGCAGCATATTCCGACTCCTGACCTATCAAGGCAGCATTGCCAGTGACAAAGTCATTAGTGAGCTTGCCAGAGATGGACGACTTCCTCTTTTGCTCTATCTCTATCTCAAATGTGAGCAGTTTCCCATGAAGTTGGGTGAGAGATAGAGTATCCAGATTTGCACTAGAGCGTAGGACAATGGTATAAGTGTCCCATCTCTCAGGCAGTGATCTAAGGAATCTGTTGTTCATCTGGCTATTAGAGTACTCTTGTTTGACCATCTTCAACTCAGAGATCAAACATGAGAACTGCTCATACTGTTAAGTCAAAGTCTCACCCTTCCTATGAGAGAATGTCTCATATTGTTGGGCGAGGATTTCCCTTGTGTTTGCTAAAACCTTATTGGTTCCTCCAAATTGTTCCCTCAGAGCAACCCAGAGATCATGAGCAGTTTCATGATGCAAAAGCCCTGAATAGATCTCATTTGGAATTGCCATAGCCAAAATTGCATGGGCTTTAGCATCAATCTCGAACAGCTTAAGATCTTCGTCCGAATATTGTTCAGGTTTCTTCGGAACCTTCTTATTTGATTCAGGAACGCTCACCATAGGCATGTGTGGTCCATGTACCACTGACTTCCAACAACCAGAACTGTTGACAGACAAGTAATGGAGCATACGACGTTGCCATATGTTATACTCGTTCCTCACAAGCATCGGAGGCTTGGTAAAGGAACCAGTATTGTGAGGATCGTTCGTTGGTGTCGCCATCTCAGATTTCAGTCAAAATCAAGTTAAACAAAACAAATGTAGCTCAAAACCACGAGAACCTCAAGTTTAACGGCCAGAAACAGCAGAGTCTCAATCTCTATAACTAATTCTTGCAAATTGCTAATTCGATCAAACGTAGAGATCAAAAGAGCAGTTTCAATGATCAATAGTGAAATCGATCAATGATTAACCTGCTCTGATACCATTTGAAAGGATCTCAGCCTCTAGTTTGATCAATTAGGTTGTATTCACAGCGGATTTAGCACTAGAATTAAACAAATAGGCAAGAACACAAATTATTTTGCATGTAACATTAAAATTATAGAGAGAGAGAACAATTCTATAGAAAGGTGTTTTCTATTGAATCACACGTTTCGGCGAGGATTACAATTAGGTCATCTACCTTTTATAGGCAGAATGACGTCAGCTGATGTCACTTGATAGTGACATCAAACCGTTATTAACAAACTACTGATAACGAACTAAACTACTGAAGATGTCACAACAGCTGACATCTTCTTACAAAATGCTAAGTGTCAAAACTATTACAAGAACTGAAAAGAAACTACTGATAACTACAACCACTGAAGAACAAGCTCTTCAGTAGTTTACAATCTACTGAAACAAAAATACAAATACTAAAAAGTAAAACCATCACAACAACTGAAGACAACTTCTTCAGCTGTTGTGACAAACTCTGAAGCTTCAGCACTTGGTCTTTAGACTTTGATCTTCAGATGTTTCATCAGCTGATGACTTCAGTAGTTGTCATCAGCTGATGTCTTCAGTCTTTGTCTTCAGACTTTGTGCATCAGTTGTTGATCATCAGTTCTTCCGTTCTTCAGCTGTTGATCTTCAGCACTTGAGTCTTCAGTACTTGAAGTCTTCAGTACTTGTATTCTTCAGTACTTCAGACTTCAGTACTTGTCTTCAGTACTTGGGATCTTCAGCTGTTGTTCTTCAGATCTTTGATCTTCAGCTGTTGAGTCTTCAGTCTTTGTCAAACTGCTGATGAAGCCTTCAGCAGTTGTTGTGATGTCATGTGGGACTTAGAGATTTTCCTGATCTTGGCTCATTGGTTCTTTTGGTCCAACAATCCTGCAATGTCAAAACCGCTTTCCTAAATGGATATCTTGAGGAAGATGTCTATATGGTTCAGCCTGAAGGTTTTGTCGATCCAAAACATCCTAATAAAGTATGAAAGTTAAAGAAGTCAATCTATGGATTGAAACAAGCATCAAGAAGTTGGAATCACCGTTTTGATAAAGAAGTAATTAAATTTGGATTCATCAAGAACGCTGATCAAGCTTGTGTTTATAAGAAAGCTAGTGGGAGCATCATCACTTTCCTAGTATTGTATGTTGATGACATACTACTATTTGGAAATGACATTCCAACCTTGGAAGGTGTAAAAACCTGGCTTGGAAGTTGTTTTTCCATCAAGGATCTTGGTGAAGCCGCCTATATTCAGGGAATAAAGATCTATAGGGATAGATCAAGGCGGTTGATTGGTTTAAATCAAAGTGTATACATTGATAAAATCTTGAAAAGGTTCAAGATGGAAAACTCTAAGAAAGGTACGGTACCTATTCAAAGAGGAACGATATTGAGTACAACTCAATGTCCTAGCTTAAAGGATGAGGAAGATAAAATGAAGGCAATCCCATACGCATCTGCTATTGGATCCATCATGTATGCAATGATATGCACTAGATCGGATGTGACAACCGGTCCCAAGGTCACTATTCTAAACCCTAATTTAATTGCATCATATCCCGTCTTATAAGTACTAATAATGGAAACAATTCAATTATATCAAGAGTGTTAGAATCACTAATTTTTATTTGAACAATTTTTATGATTCTATGTGATTTACGTGAATTTAGTCATTCTAAGTCTTGCCTTTTTAGAAAATTCGTGCCCGGGGATATTAATTAGTCACCCTATCTAGAATTAAGAATATCAATTGAAACAATTAAAAGTACATGTGCACACACACTTAAAATTTTCGGACCTAACATGCATTACCATGCATAAGACAGTTTACTGACTAACAACTTATACCACCAAAAATAATACCATTTTATAAAATCTATTCTACAAAATAACTAATAAAAATTAGTTTTTAAAAAAATCCACTAGAGGACAAGGGCCAAATCGGCACCCCCCCTCTCCCCTAATAGAATCTCTTGCTTTCTTCCCCATGCTACACCACCATATCCACCATTCAAGTTCCATGCATTTCAATCTTGCAAGACACAAGCTCCTTCTCTCTTCCTCTCATTTTCGAAAATCTCAGCTGAGAACTCTCCTCCCTCTCAAAATTCCTCTCCATTCTCTCCATTTTTCAGCCCCTAAACCGTGAGCAACAACAAGAACAACCATCGGCCAGCAGCAAATCGCAAGTAAGGCGACTTTTGGTAATGTTTTGAAGCTTGGAACGTACAAAGCTTGAGGTTTCCAGCTTGTTTTCGACTCCTCCAGCCTCATCCAAGAAGATTTCAAGCATCCACGACGTTCTACACCTCTTAAACCGCAAGATACATCGTGTGTAAGCTCACTATGTCGGTTTTGGTCATTTCTTGAGATTGTCTTCATTTTTCACCTAAAAACCTATCTTTTTCTTGTTGTAGCAGAAACATCTCACCCTCACTTTGTTCTTGAGGAGTTCCCCACGTTCTTGAAGGTATACCACACGTTATAATGCTCATTCCAAGGGGTAGAATCCGATTTACCCCTTGAAAACTCTCTTTTTGGTGTTTTTGTCACCATGCAGTTGTGAATCTTGTAACCCCTCGAAACCAAACGTTTAACCTGCATAAAAATGGGTTTTAAGACTAACAACAACCTGTTTTTGAAGTCTCCAAGGGTGTACACCACCTACATATGGTACAAACATGCTTTACACCTCGAATAGTCACTCCTTCTACTAGTAACAACTTCCTTTAGACATTTCTTGAAAACCCTCTTAGACAAGGGTTGTAATCTGCTCAAAATGACTTTTAAGACACCCTAATAATCTGATTTTTTAAGTTAGATAAAGTTTAGTAATGGTTAAACTCAAGTTACAAGGATTTACACAAGTGTAATGGTCATTTATGACACTTTCTACACTACAAAAAAGTGCCATTTAGTGGCACACGTTTTTTGTGGTATTTAACTTTTGTGCCACTAATATATAGTTTTAGTGGCACTTTGTGTGTGCCATATTTGGTTGACCCATATATTTAGTCTTATTTATCATCTGTACTTCAAATATATGGTTTTAGTGGCACTTTATTATGTCATACTTATAAGTTATTTAATTTTATGGCTTTAATTTTATGCCACTAATCAATCCAACATTATACACCCTCAAAATTTCCTTAAAATAGTTTTAGTGGCATATATTTTTATTAAAAAACTACTCCCTCCAAACAAATCCCACCAAAAATTTTTGTTAACTTAAAAAACTAAGGTTTATTTTATTAACCTAAATTTTCATTAACTAAATTCCCTAACCCCTGCTTCTTCTCTACGATCACCCATTGTCAATTATCATCATCGTGATTAACCTAAACAACGGTGTTTTGTACCAAAATTGGTTTCGTTGAGGTGAGTTTTCTCGAGTTCTTAGTAGCGATTTGTTTACCACTACTACAATTCTATTAATAGATGACGTGCAAAAAATGATGTGCGAAGAAAGATGACGCGTATTTAGCATGTCATTAAAATTATGTCATATTTTATAAAATTTGTAAAAAAAATGACACGCATTTTTACGTGTCATCTTTGTTGGTCGTCTTTTAAAACACGCGCCCAACTTAAATTTCATTTCCCCCGCTTCTAATTTCTCAAAAACTCTTCCATTCTTTAGAATGACAATGAATATAATTGTTTAAACAAAACCCTAGATCAGCCATATCCCTGCTCCACCGCCACCACCACCACCACCACCGCCGCCACCACCACCGCCGCTAGAAGACTCTCGATCTTACACCATGTTTACCTCACCAACAAGTTCGCTAATGGTCTTTCCACCAAGCAACTCCCCAATCCGATGCCTAATCTCCGGTAATCAAACGCCATGTGTGGAGTTGACGGCTTTATAAGAACAGTGTGATTGTGTTCTCCGAGTTTATTTTGTTTCAAAAGCTTCCGATTTCAAAGACATTGCTGAACATTTCCTGCTTCAAAGAACATCCAAAACTTTGTATCAACTGTGTATTCAAGGTTTGTTCTTATGGCGATCAAATGGTCTCAATTTCTATTCTTTTCATTAGGTAATTGTAAAGTGCATTCTTGGTTTACAACTATAGTTTGTATTCATGGGTGTTGATTGGTTATTTGAGCAGCTTAATGCGTACAACCATAAGTCAGATTCAATTCAATTTTGGGATCTTTTTCCATTTGTAATGTTTGATACTTCCACTGTTATTGATTGCTTTGCTTATTATTTTAGTAGGATTTGTTTATTTGATTCTAAACCTACAATCTAGATGCGCTTTAATTTTGGGAATTTGTTGTGTTTAAAGGTGTTATCGTTGCTAGACCCGTCGGCATCCTACATCAATTTGGCAATCTGGTTGAGTAATCATATACTCTTCTCTTTTTTATTGTCATTGAATTTTTTTATTCTCGAATTTTTTAGGTTAACTTGATTCTGAAATTGACAAACCCTAAGTTCATAATTTATTTATGATTTCATGTCGGATTTGTTATTCTTCTACTTTTTATGGCTGCAAGTTGCATGTAAATTTTACTCTAGTGTTGAAATTTCGTGATGTTTAATGGATAACATATCTTGTTCCTTAATCTGGAATGAAATTTAATTAATTATTGACTAATATTCATATCTAATCTAGCTTTTGATATATAATAAATTTCTTTATCAATGACAGGTAGATCTGGTAGTTACTCAACTCCAACCTATTTACACAAGTTGGATTAAATGACAGGTATGGGAATTTCCTTAGGATTGGGCAAATAGAAATTTATCTGGGAATTTCCATATCAGTCGAGGTAGTCCTCCGCTTTTTTTATCTTAAGTCTTGTACATCTGAGTTTACTACCTGGTAGTAACTCAACTCCAACAAAAAAATCTTCATTGACTTGATCCATCTTGGATCAAAGAATCTCGTAGTATGTAGTCACTGAACGGCACCGCTCGATTCTACCGCCTAAGATGTCCCTCCCAGTACCCGTTTGAGTTATTATAATTCTTCATTTCAAGTTGGATGTTTTGGAGTTTAGCCTACACAAAGTTATTATAATTCTTCTTAAGAGTTCATTGTTGTTAAGTGATGCTAGATTTTGTACAGGTTAGTTGATTGTAAACATTGTGATTTGGTGTTGTAGGCGTTGCCCAACCAGCAGACTGTTGATTACCCAAGTTTCAAGCTTGTGATTGTCGGCGATGGTGGAACTGGTGAGGTTTTGTTCCAATTTGCTGTTTAGTTTTACTTTAAGGCCAATTACAAGAATGAAAGTCGAAATGTTTAACTCGACGACAATACCTCTTCATGTCTGAATGTATATTTGCACATAAGGTGTTTGATGAAATGTTTGATTGCATAAACTATGATTGGTGTTGTATGCCTGGTGATACCTAGAACAAATGTTTGATCCTTCATATTGTTGAAGGCCATTTAAGTAGAACAGTAATCACTAATGGTAAATATGTGTCTGATCTACAGGTGAACAGGTTGTTTTTCACGATTGGGCATGAACCGGCTACTAAGTTCTTGGATGGTCAGTGGGAACTTGACTCTGATGGTTATGTTGTGACTAAGCCTGGAACAACTATAACTAGTGTGAAGGGTGCGTTTGCTGCTGGTAAAAATTTGTTTTGTTTTTGAAGTTTTTAATGAATTTAATTGTGTTTGTATTTCGTAGGTTGAGTCCCATAGGAAGGATGCTGCTGCAACTATTTCCAATCAAAACTAAGGTAAAGATGTCTTTTTGTCATTTTTCATTTTTTATTATAGCAATAACCTATAAGTAGGCCACCCAAGTATAACACAATTTTAGAGGCCACCCAAGTGTTAAAACCTTCGAAGGGCCACCGAGATTTATATAATGCTGTGACAAAATGCCCTGAAATCTACAAAAGGTAGAATATGAAGAAGAAAAAAGTGAAACAAAACGTTCATGCATAGCTTAACTTGTTTGACCCGTTTATTACTATATGCATAGCTTTACTTGTTTGACCCGTTTATTACTATATGCATAGCTTTACTTGTTTGATCCATTTATTACTATATGCATTGTTTTACTTGTTTGAGCCATTAATCACTACATGTATTACTTGTTTGACCCGTTTATGATTATATATATAGCTTTACTTATTTGACCCGTTTATTACTATATGCATAGCTTTACTTGTTTGACCCATTTATTATTATATGCATAGCTTTACTTGTTTGACCCGTTTATTACTATATGCATAGCTTTACTTGTTTGACCCGTTTATTACTACATGTACAACTTAACTTGTTTGACTCGTTTATTACTTTATGTACACATAATTTTGGGTCCTTATATATAGTTGCTCGTCCCTACTACTTTATATTAACATCTATTTTTTATTACTTTGTATTTTTTAGGTCACTCGTGTTGGTTCTTCATCTAGTAATGAAATATCATCTTGAAGAAGTCATGATGATGAAGGAAGAGTTGACAAAATGTGAAGTGTTGGTGCAGTAGAGATAACAACATTCATGGATTACTTGGAATAGAGTTGACAAATAGAAAAAATCATATTTATTTTGTTTGTAAACACTTGAAATACGTTTGGAACTTATTATGTATTTGTTCGCTAACATTGGAACATGTTTTGGATTGAAACCATAATCTATGTTATAATCATGTAATTTTTAAGTGTTTTTCATTTCCATTTTATCTTAAATTGTAATTTGGAAATGATTCAAAATCATCATTTATCTCTAACTAGAAATTCATTTATTGCTATAATATTCATGCCCACAAAAGCCTTTTTCTAAATTTATGGCAAAAACAATTGTGCCACTAAATTGGTATAGATATTTTGTAATTAATATTATGGCAAAAAAAGTGCCACTAAAGATCTTCCCAAGATTGGGTGGCACATAAAAAAGTGCCACTAAATGGCTTTAGTGGCACTGCTTCTAGTGGCACATTTTTTGTGTGCCACACAAAAATATAGGGGCCATTAGTGGCACTTTTTGGGTATTCTGTGACACTTTTTGTGTGTCACTGTATGACAGTTTTTTTGTAGTGCTACATGTTTTAAAGTCCATGGATGTATAGAACAACTAGGCAACGATTAGGACTGTTATTTCAGTAAATTTTGGTGTATATTAAGCTTAATAACATGGCATGACCTCTGGAACAAAGGACATAATGTGTTTAGGCCTAGTTTGGTCACTTTCGGGACCCGAAAACGTGTTAAAATGACTTAAAAATGGGAAACATGGACCATAAACGATTTAAAGAGAATTCCAGGTTCTAAATGGATAAATAAAGTGTTCTGGAGTCAATGAAAAGTTTTAGAGGTCAAAAGGGTAATTTAAGTGGATTTTAGATGAAACCGGGTGTAAACCGAGAGGCATTTTTAAAGAAAAACCTATGATAAATGGGTTAAATGTTACAATTTATAAAAATCATTACTTTCCAGTAGATTAATAGATAAAATAACCTCAAAGGTAAAATGGGTGGTCAAACAAGCCTTTAAAATGGTCAAACCCGACTAAAACGCGTTTTAACGGTTTAAACGTAAAAAAACGAGCCTTTCCACTTTTGGAGACAAATTTTTATAGTCTAAAAGGTTTGAAACTCATAAAAATGATTTTTAGAAGTAGCTACTGGTCTTAGACTCAAAAAGGTGAAAACTCATAAATAACCATTTTAAACCGTTCGGTTTTACCGTAACTGGCAACGCTAAACGCGTATTTTAGAAACCGAGTCTATAAACTGAAATTTTAGTTAGAAATTCTTGAAACTAAGTTGAATTAAGGTCTTGAACCTGATTTTTAAGAATAGAGGACACTTAATGCAAGAAACCAAACTTAAGGGTAGAAATTGTCAACTTTGAAACTTCAGGGGCAAAACTATAAATTTTACAAAACTTCATAACCGAATTCCATAAGTTCATTTGCCCCCTTAAATGGCGTAATTACTATATATCCCTGGTCTAGTAAGGTAGAAACCTTTTATTCCATGAAAAACCTTGACTTTCCTTAAAAGGAAACTTTTTACCAAACCTAATCGAATCAAAACCGAAACCGTCTATTTAAGTCTTAGGCACTATTGTTGCTCCTTAAATAGGTTTAGAGCAGTAGCTAATCACTTAATATATTCATATTAGGGTGCTAGACTTGAGCTATTCCCGGCACGCGAAGAATTTCTATTTGCTTGATATCTAAGGTGAATTCTCGTGCTCCCCCTTTTTACTTTTGTTTTGGGGATGAAGCATGCTCCTTTTAGACTGAAACTCTTATGTGTGATACTGTTTACTATTTTGCATGATCTTCTGTTTTATGAACTATAATTGTGCTTACTTAATGCTTGTATGTGGGACTTTTTGGATACCTGCTGATACTTTAGTCATAATCATTAATTCTTTTGTGAACCGCTTGTTTTTACGTCAATAGATCTATTTGGGGAATCCCCCACGCACAGTGGCTCCTGCCACAGGGAGGTACCCCACTGAGATCCTGAGGGGTCGTTTGTGGCATGTAACAGGTTTTGAGTAAGATACTATGGTGAACCTTCCTAGCAGGAATGGTTCACTATTCTGAGGCTTGGTCCTTTCCTACGGGAATATCCGGTTAAACAAGTTTAGAAGAGGCCAACCGGGGACCAAGTGCAGGGTTGATTGTGATACCCCACAATGACTGATACTAAAAACGATGTTATTAAAATCGAATGAGATTTTTATAAACTGTCACACTGGATTCTAAAACCTTTACTATGGACTTTTGTAGTTCCTTTTATTTGTTTTGAAACTTTAAGCACTTGAATTCACCAACTTTTTAGTTGACACTCTTTTCTTTTGAGCATGTTTCAGGTAACCCGTTAAGACTATTAGCTTATGGACGACTTAGACTCAACCCCGAGACCATGGCATTGTTTGTGTGACCAAATTTAGGACTTGAATAATTTTCATACAATGACTATTTAACTTGTGTTGAAATATGTAAACATTTGGGGTTGGATCTGTTTCCATCCCGTTGTCTTTTAATACTTTAAATGCCATGTGATGTTCTCTCCCTTTGAGCTCGTATATTGGTTTGTTTCCGCTGCCATGTATGTTGTTGCTAGTCTGTGACGTCCCACCCTACCTGGGCCCGGGGGTGTGACAGATTGGTATCAGAGCCAAAGGTTGTAGAGAAGTCGGGAATACCATAGTAGACCCTAGGCTACAACCCTGATACCCTAGGACTGTCCTTGTGGGAATGTGTTGGAATGATCGGGTTGGGTAAATTGATAATTACGCCTGATCAACGTAATCATGAATTTACCGGACGCGTAATTCCCATCATGGACCTCTAAGTTAAGTTTGGACCTTTCTGTTTGATGCTGATTAACCTTGAAATCTATTTTTGACTGGGTATTTGAAATTAATTTTTTTTTATGAACTGTTTTGGCTGACACTATTATGAGAAACAATTGATTCTAACATCATTACTGAGGGATACATAGAGATCCCTGATACTAAGGCCATCACTATTACTATGAGTATATTATTATTATTAAGACTATCATGAGCTATGAGAAACCAAATTACTCATGATGTCTTTTTACAGGAAACTACTATGGCTGAAAGAGGTAAGGCACCCGCACATCCAGTTGATGAGACTGCCCCTGTTGGGACACTGAGGAGGAAGCCCCAAACGGAGTACGAGGCGTACCTGCAGAGGTGTGGACACCCAGGTTGGATCTCCGCCACGTCAGAGGACACTGGAGCTTCCGAGGATTCTTCTTCGTCAACGCCACCCAGGAGCCGGACGCGCTCCCGCTCGCCACATGTTGCCGCTCCATCCCACTCACCAATACCTCCCATTGGGAATTGGGGAGCACGCACTGTCACTCGTCCATGAAAGGTTGTTAGACCTGGGACTTCGGTCTCATTTAGGTTGCCTCCTCCTCCTCCACCATCGGTCAGGGCTCCCATACCTGCACCACCGCCGTACGAGCCACACCGACGCCACCCACAAGAGGAGCTTTGGATGCCTCCAAGGCAAAGCATGCATGTTGGTCCCAGCGTGTTCTCTAGAGACCAGCACTCTCAGTCTAGCCGGCGGGCTAGTGACTTTGGTCCATCCCACCCTACCCTGAGTGAGATATCGTGGACCATCGAGCGCCATGAGCTGACTCTTCAGCACGCCATGCGGACCTCACAGTCCGCTCAATTCCAAGCTATGCTGGCATCGGAGGGTGTGCAGAGATTGGAGCAGGAGCAAAGGAAGAAGAGCTCCGGATGGATGGGATGGCTGAAAAAGAAGTGGATGGGAGGGCGACCATGTGGAAGAGGAAGAAACTATCTGTCTTTGAATATTTGAAGGAAACAAACTGTAAGGCCCCGCTCCCGGGCACCTTACGGTTGGTGGTTCATCGCACGTAAAACATACATAATGTATATAATCATAAAATAACGCAGCGGAATTAATAAAATATACATTCTCATTCATTCATGAAAGTCATTACATAATTGACTTGATTACAAAATACAGCTTTCTCTACTTTGTCTCTCCTCATAGGGTCATACAGCGACCTCTAGAGAAGATATTAAGTTCAAAAATATAAAAATTATATTTTTATACTAAAGAATATTCCTTAAGTAATTCCGTACATCGGAACCCTTAAGGAACACTCTTGACACTCTCATGCAACATATTTCGTTGCATGTGCTGCGCACACGCACTTCCGGTGCGTGGCAGCATATTCAAAATTAAAGGAGATTTCTTAAGTAATCCCTTTTATGGGAATCCTCAAGAAATCTCGTAATGGCTTGCAACGTGATGAGTTGCGTGCGTTATGGGCCCACAACACATGACGTTGCAGCATAATCAAAAAGTGAATGCCATCCCAAAAGAGCTGAGTAGCCGCCTCGTGCCATCCCCAGCAACGCTACCTGCCAACTGGAAACACATAAAAAGTCAGCGTTGCTAAGTGAGTTCTAGTTTTATAATAAACATACTTTTACTTATTTAAAAGTATCCTTTTGTGCATGCGTTCATACATCATACGTACACAGAGATAATATTCGTTATTATCTTCATCATTCGTTATTCATCGTTATCTTTAACTTCTCGTATGGATTCTGTCAGGCTTTACCCACTTCATAGCACTTGGCTATGATTACTGTGGTCGAATGACAAGAATCCCATTCATACTTACTTGCGCATTGAAAGGTGAATTGTACCAATACCATATGCTACACCCCGATCGTTATTAGCTACCGGGCCGAAGTCAACATATGAACAACAAAACGTATGCCACGGTACTAGAGGTAAGCGGTAGAGGTACCATGACCATGGTCAATCACAGAGAAGGACCAATCGCGTTATTCAATGCTTGCAAGACATAATTCGTTCGTTCATTAATGCATGTATTCATCATCTTTTAAATCATTCGTTCATTCATTAATACATGCATTCGTCATCGTGTTCCTCTTTCATTATCTTTCACTTTACGTTACATAATACTTCGTTCGTTCGTTCATCATTACGTAAAGCCATAGAAAGATATTCATACATTATTATAAGGAACACACGTATCATACATACATCATCATTCATAACATCATACTTACATCATCATACATTACATCATACATACATAATCATCATCGTCATACATAACCTCGTACATACATAGCCCGCATCATCAATCATCACTAGGCACTTACTCCCGTATTTTTCCCTAATCCGGGACTTACTATGCGTCATCCTGGTGTGGTAGCACTAACTGTCCCTCCAAGACCGTGGGGACTCATACTAAGACCTTATATAACGTGCCGAGTCCACAATCATACCTTAGACGTATAACACAACATTATACCCAAATGAGTCATACATACATACGTCAGTAAACAAGTTTATATGTGTTCCAGCCCCAAAAATCATTTAAAAGCAGTAAATGAGGGGTCCTAGAACTCACCTGTGCTTGACAAGCAGCTTCTCAATCAAGCCTTAAAGACGCGGGTCACACTACACTGCCTGCAGATAAGTTAACACTCAAAAGAGTTAATTTCTGCCTAATTTCGCTACTAAATTCTCAGGTAGTTTCGCCCATAAATTCGCCAGTAGTTTCGCCGGGCGAATCAGCAGTTTCGCTGCTAGTTTCGTCGGGCAGCATTCTGCCAGTTTCGCTGGACAGATTCGCTACCACGAGCGCCCAACTTTCGTTGGAATTCCCTAGTTTCGCAATATCTAAGGTCAACTTGGGCATTGGCATAGTCATCAGCGAAACCATAGTTTCGCTCAGGCGAATATGTAGTTTCGCTGCAGCGAAACTGTAATTTCGCTGTAAATCCTTCCAGTTTCGCTGGACGAACTTACAGTTTCGCTGGTCGAGACCTTAAATTCGCAGAACGAGCTGAAATTTACGAATCAGCTCGTTTCAGCCCAAAAATCCAATCCTTTCCACCCAAACCCTTGGATTATCATCCAGGAAGCTATATCTAAGCTCATTACACGTTTTCTTACTCTAAAACGTGTGTTTTGGGGTGATTTTTGCCACTTTAAAACCCAAAAACCCCAAACTCGGGTTTTTCACCAAATGCAGCAATTTAGATACGTTTCTTACCTTGATTCTTGTAGTTTTGGAGTCCACAAACACCAGCCTTCGATTCTTGACCACCCGAGCTTCAATCCGGCACTTTCTCTCTCTACACTTTCTCTCTCTAGAATGGCGTTTGAGTGAAAATGAGAGTTGCTCAGCTAATCCATCTATTTATATGCCAGGCGTTCCCGGGTCCCCAAACTCGTTAAACTCGTGACCCGGAGGGTTAACCCGGTGTAATACCCGCAACCATTTTATACTTATTAAATGGTTTTCATCCGAGCCCATCATTATCACTTGACTCGGTTTTAAAATTTTCCGGGTGTTACACAAACTTATTATTATCCGACATTATTATTATTATTATTATTCATGGGGGTGATGGCACCTTCCACTTTGTAAGAGCTAGACTCTGATACTATGAACTTCGTCTTGTTTTGAACTAATTCCTATGATACAATGCTGTTGAAACATTTACGATTATCCGTCATGTGTTGTTTATTCATGGTGTTAGGCCATGTTATTCTTTATGACTGCTAAAACTGTTTAAATTGGTAATCTGTGGAACTTGTTAAGTTGTGTGCAATTATACACCGTATTCTCTCTTCGTATAGAGGAAGTCTTGTAGGGAATTGATGCATAGACTGATTGAAACAAATTATGAGATGCTAAATGACTTTATCTGTCGTACTTCAGAATGCCTACCAGAAGAGGAACACCCATCGGAAGGCAAGCAGCAAACCGAGGTCGTCACGAAAGAACAAGGCGAACCAGAAACCAACCACCTACCCCTCCAGGGACTCCCGCCGAGGAGAATGCTAACTCAGGAAACGATGAGAGGATGGCAAATCTTGTGGCACAGCAGATTGCAAACGCTATACCAACCATCATTGCTTAAATCAATGCTGACCGGGATGACGCCGGAGGTGGTACTGGGGCTGCCAACAACCAAGAATCTGAAGCTATCAGGAAAGGGTGCTCCTACAAAACATTAATGGCTTGCAAGCCAAAGGACTTCCATGGCACCGAGGGTGCAATTGAAACATATAGGTGGCTGGATGAAATCGAAGTTGTGTTAGACATCAGTTTTTGCAAGTTGGAACACATGGTGAGGTTTGCTTCTAAATCTCTCAAGGGACCAGCACTTGAGTGGTGGAAAACCATCATTCAGCCTCGAGGCCAGGATGCCGTGGGTAGGATTAACTGGTCTGAGTTCAGGGAGCTAATCACCAACAAGTATTGTCCGATCAACCAGCTAGAGAAACTGGAGGCTAGATTTCTAAATTTGGAGATGAGGGGTCCGAACTACACCGAATACATCAACCAGTTCCTTGCATTGTCCCGACTGGTACCACACTTGGTGATGCCAGAATCCAAGGGCGTGGCCCGCTTCATCTGGGGGTTACACCCAAGGGTGAGGGGCATGGTTCGATCATCCAGGCCTACAACCATACAGGCGGTGGTCGACCATACCAGCAGTCTGACCGACGACCTAGTTAGAGCTGGGTGGATTGAACATGGGAAAATTGAGGACAAGAAGAAGGTTGTGGAAGAAAAGAGGAAGTGGGTTGATACTAGGAAGATGGTCGGCAGCAGCACCGGTTCAAACAAGAAACCTAGAGAAGAAGCGAGACGAAATGACCATGGTGGAAAGGCAAGGAGGTTGTATCTAGGCACAAGCCCCTTCTACGATAAATGCAAGCTTCATCACCAAGGGGAGTGCAATCCCGTGCCTTGTTATCGATGCAAGAAACCTGGTCACCTGATTAAAGACTGTACCTACGAGCCTGGAAAACAATGCTATGAGTGCGGGGACCCCGGGCATATGAGGAACAAATGCCCCAAATTAGGAAGAAACAAGGACAACCAACCCAATAAGCCCACGGGAAGAGCTTTTGTGATAGATCCCGCTGGAGCCCGAAAGGAACCCGATGTGGTTAATGGTACGTTTCTTGTAAACGATCACCCTGCTACTGTTTTATTTGATACTGGAGCGACTGCCAGTTTTATCTCTAGTGCTTTTAGATCCTCGATTGACTTAGCTACGTGTACCTTAGCCGATACGTTTACTGTCGAATTAGCTGATGGTAATATTTTAGAAACTAACGAAATCATCAAGGATTGTTCAATAAATCTAAATGGACATGCATTTAAGATAGATCTGATGCCCATTAAGTTAGGAGGATTTGATGTGGTTGTCGGCATGGACTGGTTAGCTAAAAACAGAGTCGAAATTGTTTGTGATGAACGCCTACTCAAGATACCATTGAACGACAAGGAAGAGTTAGTGGTGCAAAGAGAAAGGAGTAACACCTTATGCCCCATGATATCCCATTTAAAAGCTACCAAGAGCTTAAGGAAGGGATGCTCGGCTTTCATCATCTACGTGATGAAGACCAAAGAGGAGAAGAAGATTTCGGACATCCCAGTAGTTTCTGAATACCCTGAGGTGTTTCCGGAAGACCTACCCGGACTTCCCCCGAATCGACAAGTTGAGTTCCAAATAGATTTGCTGCCTGGCGCTGCGCCAGTAGCCAAAACACCGTATCGGCTCGCCCCTCCTGAAATGGAGGAACTGATGACGCAAGTTCAAGAGCTGTTGGACAAAGGATTCATACGTCCGAGTGTCTCTCCATGGGGTGCTCCGGTGTTATTTTTGAAGAAGAAGGACGGCACCTTACGCATGTGCATTGACTACCGGGAGTTAAATAAGTTGACCATAAAGAACCGTTACCCTCTCCCGAGGATAGACGACCTATTCGATCAACTTCAAGGAGCAAGCCACTTCTCCAAGATAGATTTGATATCGGGTTACCACCAACTGAAGATAAGAGAAGAAGACATACCCAAAACGGCTTTCCGAACTAGGTATGGGCACTATGAGTACTTAGTCATGCCCTTTGGACTGACTAATGCACCAGCAGCATTCATGGATCTCATGAACCGTGTATGCCGCCCATATCTTGACAAGTTTGTGATTGTGTTCATCGACGACATTCTGATCTACTCCAGTAATAAAGAAGAACACGAGAAGCATCTCAGACTAATCCTTGAGTTACTCAAGAATGAACAACTATATGCCAAATTTTCTAAATGTGAATTTTGGATGCGAGAGATCCAATTTTTGGGGCATGTAGTGAATGAGAATGGAATTCAAGTTGACCTTTCTAAAATTGAAGCTATAAAGAATTGGAAGATTCCTGAGACTCCCACTGAGATTAGGAAATTCCTAGGATTGGCCGGATACTACCGACGATTCATAAAGGACTTCTCTCACATTGTGCAACCATTGACCGCACTGACTAAGAAGGACAAAGCCTTTGTATGGGAACCCGAGCAAGATGAAGCATTCGAGACGCTTAAGGAAAAGATATGCAGTGCACCTGTTTTGGCCCTTCCAGAAGGAGTCGAAGACTTCGTAGTTTATTGTGACGCCTCGCGTCAAGGGTTAGGTTGCATGCTAATGCAACGTAACAAGGTCATTGCCTATGCATCTAGACTGCTAAGTGATCACGAGAAGAACTATACTACGCACGACCTGGAATTAGGTGCCGTGGTGTTTGCTCTCAAAATGTGGAGGCACTACCTCTATGGGACGAAGTGTATCATTTACACTGACCATCGAAGTTTGCAACACATTTTCGACCAGAAAATGCTAAACATGCGTCAAAGAAGATGGGTTGAGCTGTTAAACGACTATGAGTGTGAAATCCGTTATCATCCCGGAAAGGCCAATGTGGTGGCAGATGCTCTGAGCAGAAAGGAGAGAGAAAAACCTCTTCGTGTACGAGCTTTAAGGATAAGTGTGTACACAGACCTAGTCGCAAGGCTGAAAGAAGCTCAAGGTGAAGCGTTAAAGGAGGAAAATTTAGCAGGAGAAGGATTAACTGGAATGGAAATGTGATTTGAAACAGGAAATGATGGTACGTATAAGTGCGAAGGGAGAACTTGGGTGCCAAAGCATAGGGGAATTCGAGAGGTAATTCTCGATGATGCTCACAAACTAGGTATTCAGTTCACCTTGGGAGTGATAAAATATACCAGGATTTGAAGGCACTTTTCTAGTGGCCTGGAATCAAGAAATCAATCGCTATGTATGTCAGTAAGTGTTTAACCTGTGCCATGGTAAAAGCTGAGAATCCAAAACCATCAGGGACGTTACAGCAGCCAGAAATCCCAGAATGGAAATGGGATAACGTCACGATGGATTTTGTTACCAAGTTACCCAGAACATCTAGGGGTCATGATGCTATTTGGGTAGTAGTGGATAGACTAACCAAATCAGCTCACTTCTTACCAATTCGGGAAGACTTCGACATGTCCAGACTGGCTCAACTGTGTATCAATGAAATAGTGGCTAGGCATTGTGTGCCACTATCAATAATCTCCGATCGTGATAGTCGTTTTACTTCGTGTTTCTGGAAATCACTTCAACGAGCCTTAGGAACCCGTCTGGACTTAAGTACGGCATACCACCCGCAAACTGACGGTCAAAGCGAGAGGACTATTCAAACCCTAGATGATATGTTGAGGGCATGCGTAATTGATTTTGGTGGGAACTGGGATAATCATCTTCCATTGGTGGAGTTCTCCTATAACAACAGTTACCATGCAAGTATCAATGCTGCTCCGTATGAGGCTCTCTATGGTAGGAAATGTCGGTCACCCTTGAGTTGGAATGAAATTGGTGATAGTCAAGTATTGGGACCCGACATCGTATTGGAGACCACTGATAAGATTTTCAAGATCAAGGAACGTCTACGGGCGGCAAGGGATCGTCAAAAGAAGTACGCTAACAGAAGACAGAAACCATTAGAGTTTCAGATAGGTGATAGGGTAATGCTGAAGGTAGCACCGTGGAAAGGAACTGTGAGGTTCGAAAAAAGAGGCAAGTTAAGCCCAAGATACATTGGACCATTCGAAATACTAGCAAGAATTGGTCATGTGGCTTACAAGTTGAAACTACCTTAGAAATTGAGTCATATACACGACACCCTCCACGTATCAAACTTGAAGAAATGCCTGGTAGACAAAACCTTGGAACTACCATTGAAGGAGACAAGGATCAATGATAAGCTGAACTTCGTGGAAGAGCCTATAGAGATCACGGACCGCTTGGTCAAGCAACTCAGACGAAGCCGCATACCCAAGGTTAAGGTTAGATGGAACTCGAGACGAGGGCCGGAATTCACTTGGGAACGTGAAGACGAGATGAGGAAGAACTACCCGCAACTCTTTAAACCCACCCGTACCAATACTAAGCGAAGTTAAAATTTCGGGATGAAATTTCCTAAACGGTGGGAGAATGTGACAACCGGTCCCAAGGTCACTATTCTAAACCCTAATTTAATTGCATCATATCCCATCTTATAAGTACTAATAATGGAAACAATTCAATTATATCAAGAGTGTTAGAATCACTAATTTTTATTTGATCAATTTTTATGATTCTATGTGATTTACGTGAATTTAGTCATTCTAAGTCTTGCCTTTTTAGAAAATTCGTGCCCGTGAATATTAATTAGTCACCCTAGCTAGAATTAAGAATATCAATTGAAACAATTAAAAGTATATGTGCACACACACTTAAAATTTTCGGACCTAACATGCATTACCATGCATAAGACAATTTACTAACTAACAACTTATACCACCAAAAATACTACCATTTTATAAAATCTATTCTACAAAATAACTAATAAAAATTAGTTTTTAAAAAAATCCACTAGAGGACAAGGGCCAAATCGGCGCCCCCTCTCCCCCAATAGAATCTCTTGCTTTCTTCCCCATGCTACACCACCATATCCACCATTCAAGTTCCATGCATTTCAATCTTGCAAGACACAAGCTCCTTCTCTCTTCCTCTCATTTTTGAAAATCTCAGCTGAGAACTCTCCTCCCTCTCAAAATTCCTCTCCATTCTCTCCATTTTTCAGCCCCAAAACCGTGAGCAACAACAAGAACAACCATCGGCCAGCAGCAAATCACAAGTAAGGCGACTTTTGGTAATGTTTTGAAGCTTGGAACGTACAAAGCCTGAGGTTTCCAGCTTGTGTTCGACTCCTCCAGCCTCATCCAAGAAGATTTCAACCATCCACGACGTTCTACACCTCTTAAACCGCAAGACACATCGTGTGTAAGCTCACTATGTCGGTTTTGGTCATTTCTTGAGATTGTCTTCATTTTTCACCTAAAAACCTATCTTTTTCTTGTTGTAGCAGAAACATCTCACGCTCACTTTGTTCGTGAGGAGTTCCCCACGTTCTTGAAGGTATACCACACGTTATAATGCTCATTCCAAGGGGTAGAATCCGATTTACCCCTTGAAAACCCTCTTTTTGGTGTTTTTGTCACCATGCACTTGTGAATCTTGTAACCCCTCGAAACCAAACATTTAACCTGCATAAAAATGGGTTATAAGACTAACAAAAACCTTTTATTGAAGTCTCCAAGGGTGTACACCACCTATATATGGTACAAACATGCTTTACACCTCGAATAGTCACTCCTTCTACTAGTAACAACTTCCTTTAGACATTTCTTGAAAACCCTCTTAGATAAAGGTTGTAATCTGCTCAAAATCACTTTTAAGACACCCTAATAATCTGATTTTTTAAGTCAGATAAAGTTTAGTAATGGTTAAACTCAAGTTACAAGGATTTACACAAGTGTAATGGTCATTTATGACACTTTCTACATGTTTTAAAGTCCATGGATGTATAGAACAACTAGGCAACGATTAGGACTGTTATTTCAGTAAGTTTTGGTGTATATTAAGCTTAATAACATGGCATGACCTCTGGAACAAAGGACATAATGTGTTTAGGCCTAGTTTGGTCACTTTCGGGACCCGAAAACATGTTAAAATGACTTAAAAATGGGAAACATGGACCATAAACGTTTTAAAGAGAATTCCAGGTTCTAAATGGATAAATAAAGTGTTCTGGAATCAATGAAAAGTTTTAGAGGTCAAAAGTGTAATTTAAGTGGATTTTAGATGAAACCGGGTGTAAACCGAGAGGCATTTTTAAAGAAAAACCTATGATAAATGGGTTAAATGTTACAATTTATAAAAATCATTACTTTCCAGTAGGTTAATAGATAAAATAACCTCAAAGGTAAAATGGGTGGTCAAACAAGCCTTTAAAATGGTCAAACCCGACTAAAACGCGTTTTAACGGTTTAAACGTAAAAAAATGAGCCTTTCCACTTTTGGAGACAAATTTTTGTAATCTAAAAGGTTTGAAACTCATAAAAATGATTTTTAGAAGTAGCTACTGGTCTTAGACTCAAAATGGTGAAAACTCATAAATAACCATTTTAATATTTTAGAAACCGAGTCTATAAACTGAAATTTTAGTTAGAAATTCTTGAAACTAAGTTGAATTAAGGTCTTAAACCTGATTTTTAAGAATAGAGGACACTTAATGCAAGAAACCAAACTTAAGGGTAGAAATTGTCAACTTTGAAACTTCAGGGGCAAAACTGTAAATTTTACAAAACTTCATAACCGACTTTCATAAGTTCATTTGCCCCCTTATATGGCATAATTACTGTATATCCCTGGTCTAGTAAGGTAGAAACCTTTGATTCCATGAAAAACCTTGACTTTCCTTAAAAGGAAACTTTTTACGCAAACCTAATCGAATCAAAACCGAAACCGTCTATTTAAGTCTTAGGCACTATTGTTGCTCCTTAAATAGGTTTAAAGCAGTAGCTAATCACTTAATATATTCATATTAGGGTGCTAGACTTGAGCTATTCCCGGCACGCGACGAATTTCTATTTGCTTGATATCTAAGGTGAGTTCTCGTGTTCCCCCTTTTTACTTTTGTTTTGGGGATGAAGCATGCTCCTTTTAGACTGAAACTCTTATGTGTGATACTGTTTACTGTTTTGCATGATCTTCTGTTTTATGAACTATGATTGTTCTTACTTAATGCTTGTATGTGGGACTTTTTGGATACCTGCTGATACTTTAGTCATAGTCATTAATTCTTTTGTGAACCGCTTGTTTTTACGTGAATAGATCTATTTGGGGAATCCCCCACGCACAGTGGCTCCCGCCACAGGGAGGTACCCCACTGAGATCCTGAGGGGTCGTTTGTGGCATGTAACTGGTTTTGAGTAAGATACTACGGTGAACCATCCTAGCGGGAATGGTTCACTATTCTGAGGCTTGGTCCTTTCCTACGGGAATATCCGGTTAAACACAAGTTTAGAAGAGGCCAACCGGGGACCAAGTGCAGGGTTGATTGTGATACCCCACAATGACTGATACTAAAAACGATGTTATTAAAATCGAATGAGATTTTTATAAACTGTCATACTGGATTCTAAAACCTTTACTGTGGACTTTTGTAGTTCCTTTTATTTGTTTTGAAACTTTAAGCACTTGAATTCACCAACTTTTTAGTTGACACTCTTTTCTTTTGAGCATGTTTCAGGTAACCCGTGAAGACTATTAGCTTATGGACGACTTAGACTCAACCCCGAGACCATGGCATTGTTTGTGTGACCAAATTTAGGACTTGAATAATTTTGATACAATGACTATTTAACTTGTGTTGAAATATGTAAACATTTGGGGCTGGATCTGTTTCCAGCCCGTTGTCTTTTAATACATTAAATGCCATGTGATGTTCTCTCCCTTTGAGCTCGTATATTGGTTCGTTTCCGTTGCCATGTATGTTGTTGCTAGTCTGTGACGTCCCACCCTACCTGGGCCCGGGGGTGTGACAGCGGACGTGTCATGCGCTTTAAGCATGACAAGTAGATACCAGCAAAATCCAGGAAACAGTCATTGGATGGCTGTTAAGAACATACTTAAGTACCTAAGGAGGACAAAAGATATGTTCCTAATCTATGGATCTGGTGATGAGGAACTCATTGTAAAAGGTTATACGGATGCGAGTTTCCAAACTGATCGTGATGAGTCACGGTCACAATCGGGATATATTTTCATTCTGAATGGAGGAGCGGTCTCTTGGAAGAGCTCCAAACAGGATTTGGTGGCTCTATCAACCACAGAATCAGAATACGTCGCCGCCTCATTGGCAGCTCAAGAAGCTGCATGGTTGAAGAAATTCATTGCCGATCTAGGGGTTGTCCCTTCTATTCAAGACCCCCTAGAGATATTTTGTGATAACGAGGGTGCGATTGCTCAAATCAAGGAACCTCGTGCTCATCAAAAGACTAGGCACATTGAGCGGAGATTCAACTATATACGAGGTGAAGTTGAAAAGGAAAGATATGTATTCGCAAAGTTCACACGGATCAAAACATTGCGGATCCTCTCACGAAGCTCCTTGAAAAGGCAAAGCATGAAGGTCATACTTGTGCCATGGGACTTCGATAATCTAGTGATTGGATTTGATCCGTAAATTTTGTATTTGGATATGTGGAACTCTTTATTATTTGAATAAAATTATTTGGTTATAATGTTTCAATTAATGTTTCAATTTAGCATGTTTAATCCATGAGTAAATTGTTTACTCTAAATGTCTGTAGTCATTCAGACTTGTGGGAACAAGTGTGAGGGTAAGATTATTATGAACTTGGATTGGTTGATATTCATAAGGATGAATATAGAGCAATGGGTTGCTACCAAGGTTCACAGATATTTGTGGGATACAAATATTGGACTAACCCGCATCTCAAATTTTACTACATGGAATCTTCTATATTGATCATAAGTAAATTTGAGTAAAAGGCGAATATCATTTGGTATCCTCAGACCTAAGATACATATTGGGTTTCGATATTCACAAGGTGTTATACCTTGAGCTAGTTCTTCACTGTCCAGAAATATTGGACAGCACGTAAGGCTATGTTTAGGTGTGACACGAGGTGTTTGTGAGAAACGTATGTAGTCAAGATGGGATTTCTTCCTCTTATTCATTGAGAGCAAGATGTCTAAGGCCTGATTAAGTTAAATCAACAAGGAATGATCATTCTGTGTCCTTAGATTTAACATGACGTCTGTAACAAAAGGATTAATGATTGATTCACCTAAATCATTTCAAGTAGGATACTTGAATGGGATGATCTTATTGAATGGCCATAAGTCATGCGTATTAGGGGTAGTAAACCGTTGTTAGGCGGTATTTACTGCTTGCATCAATCTTCTATGAATCTTGGGTAAGTGGGAGATTGTTGGATTGTATATGCCCAAGACACATAGAATATTGATGCGGTTAGTACGTTGTGATCCAAGTAGGGTTATACCCAATAACAAGCTTTGCAAACACAAACGATTATTTAATTGGTGATGTGATCGTGCAATTAAATAATAACACACCAAATTTAGGAAATTGGTTTTCTAAATAATTATATGTGAAATGGGTCAAATCATAAGGATAATTTGTTGATGGGTTTTATTAATCACATTGTTATTTAAAAGGGTTTAAATAACATAAGATAATGTAATGTTAGTGACCTTTAATTAAAATGTTTAATTAAAGATTAGTGCATATAACATCTTAGTATGGTTCTTGCACATATCACACATTAAAATTCAAGAGGGTCCATAAACCTTTAATGTGTCAACAAGACTTAAAATGGGAGGGAATCCCAGCCCTTGTTCAAAAGGGTTTTGGCCACCCCATGGTCCAATGGGGTTCTTTTCTTTCCCTTGGTAACACACACTCTTTATGAAAGAGTGTTGGACTCTCCAAAATCCTATCACTTTTCACATTCTTGAGTAAGAGAGTAAGACACTTTTTCTCTCAACTCTTGCTTGAGTTACGGCTGGAACATCCTTTTGGAAGGATCCTTCCACGTTTGGTGGTCATCTCCCTAGCAAGAAGAGGTGTTTGTAAGTTAGCTTGGGGTATACAAGCTTGAGGGATCCTTTTCTTGGAGCCTTGGCCGAATTTTGAGCACCAATCTTCTCTCTTTTGGTCGACTATCAAGCTGCTGGAAGGTAGTATTTCACAGCTCATTGTAGCTGTGATTTTATGTACTTTTACATACGTTCATAGCTTGCTTATTCACATATAATGATCCTTTGTATTTGGTTTTGTTTTATACATAAATATGTCACCATAAGAACATGAAAAATCAGTTTTATAATCATGTTACAAAACTTATATCCGCTAAGTTTTTCAAAAAGTTTAAGAGGTTAAACTTTGTTTTATCTTCTAACAAAACCAACATCCATTGCATCACCACCTCCACTTCGTCGGGTCTACCATGATCCCTCGGGATCACCACATTACCCAGAAACTGAACTTCGCTCAACTAGAACACGCATTTGGAGAACTTGGCATACAGCTTCTCCTTTCTAAGCGTCTCTAGTACCTCACGAATATGACCGGCATGCTCCTCTTCACTCTTTGAATAAATCGTGGTATCATCAACTAACACACCTGATTCACCAAATCCATAAATACAGATAGCGCGTTGGTTCAACCTAAGGACATAAGAAGAAATTCCTAGTGTCCAAAGCGCGTACGAGAAGCTGCCTTAGGAATATCCTTCTTCTTCACCTTCAATTTATGGCAGCCAGATCGAAGATCTATCCTCGAGAACCAACTAGCACCTTGAGCTGATCGAACAAGTCATCACTCCTCGATAACGGGTACCGATTCTTTACCGTCAACTTGTTCAGCTCTTGGTAGTTGATGCACATCCGCATACTACCGTCCTTCTTCTTCACGAGCAAGACTGGAGCACCCCAAAGAGAGATACTTGGTCGAGTGAACCCCTTATCCTATAGCTCTTGCAACTGATCCATCAGTTCCTTCATCTCAGATGGAGCTAGAAGATACGACGCCTTAGCAATAGGTTGGGTATCGGGTATCAGATCAATCTGGAACTCGATCTCGCGGTCGAGTGGCACACCGGATAAATCCTCCGGGAACACATCCGGGAAGTCACACACAAACGGTAAGTCTGACAATCATGGCACTGTCGCATCCACATCCTTCATGTAGGCCAAGTAGGCACCACATCCACTCCTTATACACTTCTCTGCCACCACCATCAAAATCACTTTCGGGACCATGCGAACCCTATCGCCATAAATCATCACCACACTTCCATCAGGCGCAACCAATCGAACCATCTTCATACGAGACACAATTGTTGCCTCATAGGCTGCTAGCCAATACATTCCTAGGACTACATCAAATCCTCCTAAGGGCATAATGAACAACCTAGCAGAAAATCTATGGCCTTCCAACTCTACGCCACAATCCTCTATATACTTACCAATAGTAGTTTCTACATTGAAGGGCTCATCAATCTTTCTACTCTTAGTGGGTAACTTATCATAGAAAGCAGTAGAAAAGAAACTCCTACTAGCACCGGAATCAAAAAGCACAAAGGCATAAGTTTGGTTCACTAGGAATGTACCTGACACCCTAGCCTTAGCCCTCTACCCCTCTTTCTCATTCCCAGTCTCTTTCCTAGCCTCGGAGCTCTCAGCCCTTGACTTTTTGCAGTCTCCACTCATATGTCCAGTCCCACTACAGTTAAAGCACCTTACCACATGACAATCCTTTTCCATATGGCCCTCCTTCCCACACTGAAAGCAGAGATTCAATCACCACTTACACTCTCCTGCATGCTCTTTCCCACACTTTTGGCATGCCCTCTCTCCTCCTGTCGACGTCCTTTGTTCCTCAATCCTCACCTTTTTACCACCAGCCACAAAACCTCTACTGTTCTGTCGTTTCCTATTCCCATTCCTGTCATTTCCCCACTTCTTCCTCACATCCACCACTGCCCTCACCCCTCACTCGTCATATAACCTCCCCGCCAGGTCAACCACAGACCTAAACGTACCTGGACGGGCGGTGATCAGATGTCTGCGAATATCCGCTGGCAGACTGTAAGGCCCCATTACCGGACGCTTACAGTTGGACAATCCTTGCATTATTACATAAAACGTTACATAATTCACAAATTAAGCAACAGAATTGAGTTAGCAAAAGCCATTGATTTCATTTATCATTACTGTTGTTAAGCAATACATCGTTGTTCACTAGTTACAAAAGATTGTTTGAACGCATTACAAAACAACTATATCAAAACATGAATGGATGTCAATCTTGCCCACCAAGTAGCTTCACTCGTGCCATCCTCAGCAATATTTACCTGCCAATTGAAAATGTATAAAAGTAGGTGTTGCTGAGTGAGTTCTTTTAAAAGTATTAAAATACCTTGTGTAGATATATGAAAATATCCTTTGTTGTAAAATACTTCCTTTATTTTAGCTTGTGGCCACACATCATACATACATCAAGGTAATACTTTATTTCATTCCTTTACTATACACATTCGTTCTTTTCGTATTTTTATCATTATCTTTCACTTTCTTACGGACTAATGTGCAATACCCCGAACATTATGCATGAAGGGTCTGTGGTCTATAAATAGACAACGAACATTGGGTAATAAGCTAACCCAGTCACCCAGGGTATGCTACTAGGGTCACTGTCAGTCTCAGTGACTGACCCTGCATGCATCCTTCGGGTTAGCTAAACCGCATACAATTGAACTAACGACAATATGGTCGTGCACCTCCTGTACATTTCCTTGCAAGACTTTCATTCTTTCATTTATGTTCCACTTTTCTTTATCATTAATTTTTCACTTTTATTAATGATAATACTTTACGTATACGATCATAAACTCACCACATAAAGTCACATGGTAATAATAATTATGGAACATAAGAACAGCTCATAACTATGCATAATAATAATAATTAAAACCCGAATGTCAAACTAGGCGCATGGGCCCTTTTTGGGCACATGAGCAACACTTCAATATTTCTAAGGGAATTTAAGGTGCATGGACCTTATGTAGGTGCATGAACAAGTTGTTTTAACATGTTCCTAAGTTATTTTCAGTCCCAGACATTATATCAACCTTTTCTAAGCTTGTTATAACTATTCTAAGCTTAATCACCACATAAACAACCATAAAACAACATCATACAAGCCTAATTATATATGATTACATATATGTAAGCTATAAAAATCATTTCTAATACATTTTTAGCCCCAAAAAGAGTTAAATCATGTAAAAAGATCGGGTCAGAACTCACCTTAGCTACTTTCAAGCTTAAACTCTTCCACTTGAACTTTCCAATTGATGCTAACCCCTAGACATGACCAAAACACATAAACCTGAACACTCATACACATAAGAACATATATCCTCTGTTTCATGGTCAAAACACAGCAAAACCGAGTCAAATAAACATGAATTACTTACCCAATCATGAAAACTTCTTCTTCTTCTTGAACAACCGAGAGAAAACCCTGTTTTCTTTCTTCTTCTTTTGTCAACCGAAAAGCAGATGTGTAAAAGGTGGTATGGGCGGTGATTCCCCATAAATATAAAAATATTTGACTGTTTGTACTATTTTTGACATTGCCCCCTTCTACTGTAGCTTCTTTCTATTTCCTTCCAGATACTTTTATTTCCTTTTATTTTGACAAAGTTTCGGGCGTTACAAGTCTACCCCCCTTAAAGAGGTTTCGTCCCTGAAACCTGTCACTCTTCGAATAGCTGTGGGTAATGTCGGCTCATTTCTTTTTCAGTCTCCCACGTAGATTCGAAACCCTTTTTGGTGTTTCCACTGCACACATACCAGCGGAACCACCTTGTTCCATAATCTCTTCTCCTTCTAGTCGATGATTGCCACTGAATGCTCTACATAATTGAGTAGTTCATCCACTCCAATAAAATCCAGTGGTACAATCATATCTTCATCAGTTATGCACTTCTTCAAATGGGATACATGGAATATGGGATGAATCCACTTAACGCATCTGGCAATTCTAACCGATAGGCCACCTCCCCTACACGTGCGATGATTCGGAAAGGTCCTATATACCTTGGGCTTAGCTTAACTCGCTTCCTAAATCGGATGATCCCCTTCCAAGGTGAGACCTTCAACATAACTCGGTCACCCACCCTAAATTTGATCGGTCTACGCCTCTTGTCGGCGTACGAGTTTTGCTTATCCTTCGCCGCCTTCATAAAGGCCTTGATCTTCTCCAAATTTTCAGTTGTAGCCTCGACCACCTCAAGGCTTCCCAACTCTTTCTGCCTAATGTCTCCCCAACATATGGGCATTCTACACCTCCTACCATATAGCATCTTGTAAGGTGGCATGCCAATGCTGGCATGATACTTGTTATCATATAAGAATTCTGCAAACGGTAAGTGATTAGCCCAACTTCCTCTAAAGTCGATCACACATGCTCGAAGCATATCCTCAAGAGTCTGGATAGTCCTCTCAGACTGACCATCTGTCTGAGGATGATAAGCCGTGGTAATGTGTAGCCTCGTCCCTATCGCATTGTGGAATCTCTTCCAAAACTTCGACGTGAATCGGGTGTCATGATCTGACGCTATAGACACCGGCATATTGTGACGAGCTACAATCTCCTTGATGAACAGATCTGTCAATCTTTCTGATGAATACGTCTCATGGATCGGTAGGAAGTGAGCACTCTTTGTCAGTCAATCAACAATCACCCATATGGTATCGCACCCCCTCACCGCACGAGGTAGCTTAGTAATAAAGTCCATGGTGATGTGCTACCATTTCCACTCGTGTATACCCAATGGTTGGATTTTCCCGTATAGCTTCTGATGTTCCGCCTTTACTTGCAAACAAGTAAGGCACTTGTTCACGTACTCTACTATGTCATGCTTCATTACCAACCACCAATAATCTTTCTTCATATCCTGATACATCTTCGTGGCACCGGGATGAATCGAATATCGAGTTTATGAGCTTCATCCATGATTCGCCCCCGTAGATCTCCGTAACGAGGGATCCATATCCGTCCATTTCGGGTTTAACACCGAGAGTGTTTTTACCCAATTCTGCAACTAGACCCTTCATTCATTTGAGATCAAGGTGATCTAGTTTCAATGCCTTTTCTTGAAATTAATTCACATGGGTCATCACATCAGCGGTCATAACCAACTGCTAAGCTTTCACCCGAATCGGCTTGGGCTTCTCCTTTCGACTAAGGGCATCAGCCATAACGTTGGCCTTAACCGGATGATAATGGATCTCACAGTCATAATCTTTGATAACCTCTAACCATCTCCTCTGTCTCATGTTGAGATCCTTTTGCTCGAAGAAATACTTCAAGCTCTTGTGACCCGTGAAGATTGTACACTTCGTCCCGTATAGGTAGTGCCTCTAAATCTTCAACGCGAAGACCACAGCCGCTAACTCCAAATCATAGATAGGGTAGTTGACTTTGTGGATTTTCAACTGTCAGGATACGTAGGCTATTACACTTCCATGTTGCATTAACACACAACCTAATCCCGAATAAGAAGCATCTGAATATACCACTAAGTCTTCACTCCCTTCGGGTAACGTCAAGACAGGAGTTTGAGTCAATCTCGCCTTCAACTCCTCAGAAGTATTCTCCTGTTTTCAACCCCATACAAATTTCACTTCCTTACGGGTCAATTTAGTCAAAGGTGAGGCTATCTTGGAAAAGTCCTAGATGAACCTCCTGTAATAACCCGCCAAACCCAAGAAGCTACAGATCTCTGATGGCGTCTTTGGGGACTTCCATTGCATCACCGCCTCAACCTTTGTCGGGTCTACCATAATTCCTTCTGTATTCATCACGTGACCCAAAAACTGAACCTCACGTAACCAAAAGGCACAGTTAGAAAATTTGGCGTATAACTTCTTTTTTCTTAGTGTCTCCATCGCCTCGCGTATGTGGCCGGCATGTTCTTCCTCACTTCTTGAATAAATCAGGATATCATCAATAAACACGATCACTGATTTATCTAACATCGACCGACACACTCGGTTCATTATATCCATAAAGGTAGCTGGCGCGTTAGTTAGACCAAAACACATGACAAGAAACTCGTAGTGTCCATAACACGTGGGAAAAGCTGTCCTAGGAATATCTTGCTCCTTGATCTTCAACTGATAGTAACCAGATCCTAGATCTATCCTTGACAACCAACTGGCACCTTCCAGCTGATCAAACAAGTCATCAATCCTCGGTAACGGATACCGATTCTTTACCGTCAACTTGTTTAACTCTCGGTAGTCTATACACATCCTCATACTACCATCTTTCTTCTTCACGAATAAGACCGGAGCACCCCACGCAGAGATACTCGGTCGAATAAACCCCTTATCCATCAACTTTTGTAGTTTAGCCATTAGCACTTTCATCTCGGTAAGAGCTAATAGATACGGTGATTTGGCAAAGGGTGGAGCACCGGGTATCAGATGAATTTGGAACTCGATTTCATGATCCGGTGGTGCGCCTGGCAAGTCTTCTGGGAACACGTTCGGAAAGTCACATACCACTGGTACATCAGATAACTATGGTACTGACACATCCACATCCTTTATGTAGGCCAGGTAGGCACTACATCAACCTCTCATATACTTCCCCGCCACCGCCATCGACATCACCTTCGGAACCGTAGTAACGCGATCACCATAAACTGTCACCGAACATCCATCGGGCGCAATTAGTCGAATCATCTTCTTGCGACATACAATGTTTGCCTCATAGCTTGCTAACCAGTCCATCCCTAGTGCTGCATCGAATCCGCCTAGGGGCATCACATGTAAATTGTCAAAAAACCTATGGCCTTCTAGTTCTACTACACAGTCCTCTATCATATTAGTAATTCGAGTAGACTTACAAACAGTAGTTTCTACATCGAATGGCTCATCAATACTCCTATTACTAACAGACAATTTAGCACAGAAGTAGTAGAGATAAAACTCCTACTAGCACCAGAATCAAATAATACAGAGGCACAAGTTTGGTTTACTAGAAACAGACCTGACACGACATGGGGGTCCACTCTGGCCTCCTCCAAGGTCATCATGAAAGCTCTAGTACTTACCCTCTGCCCTCCTTCTTCAGCCTTCTTCTTCACCTCAGAACTCTCAGCCTTTGGCTTCGTCCAGTCCTTGCTCACGTTGCCCTCCTCGCCACAGCTATCACACCTCGGCACCCTACAGTCTCTAGCAATGTGACCAGGCTTCCCACACTTGAAGCATACATTCAATCCCAACCCACACTCGCCGGTATGCTCCCTTCCACATTTACCGCACTTCCTCAGCCCTGAGCTTGATGTCGCCCTACAATCATCCATCTTCATCTCTTTGTTGTTTGGCATGAAACCACCACGTCCAAACCGCTTCCCGTTCCAGTTCTTATCACCACCGCCTGTCTTCTTTGCTCCACCATAGTCTCCTCTCACTCATCGTACAACCTACCAGCCTTGTCTACAGCCTATCGAAAGGTACTTGGTCGGGCAGCAATCAAATGCCTTCGTATATCAGCCGGCAACCCCTGGACATATCTCTTAATCTTCCTTGATATCGGGGCCACCTGATCAGGCACCAACCTTGCCATCTCATTGAATTTGGTGGTATACTATTGATGCATCATAGTTGTCTTTTCCAGTTGAAGAAACTCCCTCTCAATCTTCTCCAACTCCCCGTGAGGACAAAACTCTTCAATCACCAACTTCTTCAGTTCGGGCCACCTCATCTTACCAATGGCCCTACTGCCCTCGGCCTGGACAATGTTATCCCACCAGCATAAAGCCGAGTCCATAAACAAGTAGGTGGCAAACTTCATCTTCTGATCTTCTTGGCACTTGCTGATATCAAGCACCGCCTCCATCTCCCTCGCCCATCGGTGAGCAGCAGCAGCATTGTCGTTCCCATCAAAAGTCTGGGGCTTGCATCTTTGAAATGCCCCATAGTTACAACCACGTGCAATCTCCTACACAGCTTCTTCTTCCGCCTCCTCACTCGAGACAATCGTCTCGGTCTCCGATCGCTTCCTTTCCTCCATTCCGGTGGTCCTTCTCCTCTCTTTCTTCTAGTCCTCACATACCGCCTTGATCAATTCGGTCACTACAGACGGTAGAATCATCTGTATGACTTGATGGACTTCCTCTACCACTGCCTCTTTCACCAAAACCCTTAAGTTTGCACGCTCATCACCACCCTCTTGGTGATGCATCTCGGGCTCTTCACAGGCCCTCTTAGCAGTCTTGGTCTTATTCCTAGTAACACGTGGTTCAGCACCACATCCTCCCTGTGGTCCACCCCTAGAGGCCTTAGATGATCTACCTCAATCTATCCTCTAATCATTATAAGATTCAAATTCTAACATGGTCAATCAAGGTAATAGCTCAGTTTATGTTAAGTATAGTAAGTCCCTAGTTACAGTGACAAGTTGTGATTAGCTACTTACTTTACTCTTCACACCCCAAGCGTTTCCTATCCTGACTACATGAGTATCTAAATCTACTAATAACACATAAGTCAACTAGCACACGCACATAATACTGGTTAACTTTAAGAAAAGAAATACTTGATGGCACGTAGCTACTCGGGCTGGCGTCCCTCCATTCGTCCCATTTTCAGTTTAAGTTTATGTTTTTGAAAATATTTACCCAATTCTCTTAAACTTTGGCTCTGATAACAACTTGTAAGGCCCCGTTACCGGGACGCTTAAAGTTACACAATCCTCGCATTATTACATAAAACATTATATAATTCATAAATTAAGTAGCGGAATCGAGTTAGCATAAGCCATTCATATCATTTGTAATTACTGTTGTTAAGCAATACATTATTGTTCACTAGTTACAAAAGATTGTTTGAACGCATTACAAAACAACAATATCAAAACATGAATGGATGTCAATCTTGTCCCGCCGAGTAGCTTCACTCTTGTGCCATCCTCAGCAATATTTACCTGCCAACTGAAAATGTATAAAAGTCAGCGTTGCTGAGTGAGTTCTAGTTTTAAAAGTATTAAAATACATTGTATAGATGTATGAAAATAATCCTTTGTTGTAAAATACTTCCTTTATTTTGGCTTGTGGCCACACATCATACATACATCAAGGTAATACTTTCCTTCATTCCTTTACTGTATGCATTCGTTCGTTTTGTAGTTTTATCATTATCTTTCACTTTCTTACGGACCAATGTGCAATACCCCGAACATTGTGCACGAAGCTGATGTCGGGCCTGTTGTCTATAAATAGACCACGAACATTGTGAACTAAGTTGAGCCAGTAACCTAGGGTATGCTACAAGGGTCCTTGTCAGTCTCAATGACTGGCCCTGTATGCATCCTTTGGGTTAACTAAACCGCATACAGTTGAGCTAACGACAACATGGTCGTGCACCTCCTATACATTTGATTGCAAGACTTTCATTCCTTCATTTACATACCACTTTTCTTTATCATTAATCTTTTACTATTATTAATGATAATACTTTACGTATACGATCACAAACACACCACGTAAAGTCACACAGTAATAATAATTATGGAACATAAGAACAACTCATAATTATGCATAATAATAATAATTAAAACCCTAAAGTCAAACTAGGGTCAAACCCTAATCATTCTGTTTTTTTCCAAAATTTTAGAAAATTTCTAAGTGTTCTAGGCGCATGAGCACTATGCAGGCACATGAGCCCTGCTTAGGCGCATGAGCACTATGCAAGCGCATGAGCCCTGCTTAGGCGGATGAGCACTATTTGGTCGCATGGCCCTACACTTAACCTTTTTTCCTGCTAAGTCTTGGGCGCATGAACTATTTAGGCGCATTGGCACTATCGGGACGCATCATCCTATACTTAACTTTCCAAGGCACAGCGCATGGCCCCTGTTTGGACGCATGGTCTTACTTAATATTTATCTAAGGGAAAAAGGCTAGGCACATGGGCCCTATTTGGGCACATGAGCAATACTTAAATAATTCAAAGGGAATTTCAAGCGCATGGACCTTATGTAGGTGCATGAACAACCTGTTTAACATGTTCCTAAGTTATTTTCAGTCCCAAACATTATATCATCCTGTTCTAAGCTTGTTATAACTATTCTAAGCTTAATCACCACATAAACAACCATAAATCAACATCGTACAAGCCTAATTACTTACCGTTACATATATATAAGTTATAAAAATCATTTCTAATACATTTTCAGCCCCAAAAAGAGTTAAAACATGTAAAAAGATGGGGTCTAGAACTCACCTTAGCTGCTTTCAACCTTAAACTCTTCCACATGAACTTTTCAAAAGATTCTAACACCTAGACACGACCAAAACACATAAACCCAAACAATCACACACATAAGAACATATATTCTCGGTTTCATGGTCAAAACACAACAAAACCGAGTCAAATAAACATGAATTACTTACCAAATCATGAAAACTTCTTCTTCTTCTTCTTGAACAACCGAGAGAAAACCCTGATTTCTTTCTTCTTCTTGTCGAACGAAAAGCAGATGTGTAAAAGGTGGTATGGGCGGCCATTCCCCATAAATATAAAAATATTTGAATTTTTGTACTATTTTTCACTTTGCCCCCTTCTACTATAGCTTCTTTTTATTTCCTCCAAGATACTTTTATTTCCTTTATTTTGACAAAGTTTCGGGCGTTACATAGACCCTGAATGTATCTCTTGATCTTTCTTGACACGGACGTTTCCTGATCTGGCACCAGCCATGCCATCTCGTTGAACATCGTTGTATACTGTTGGTGCATCATGGTTCCTACCTCCAACTGCAAGAACTCCCTTTCAAACTTATCCAATTCCCTATGAGAACAAAACTCCTCAATTACCAACTTCTTCAGCTCACCCCACCTCATCCTTCTAATTGCCCTACTACCCTCAGCCTGGACAATGTTGTCCCACCAGCATAAGTCCGAATCCACAAACTAGTTGGTAGCAAACTTCACCTTCTGATTGTCTCAACACTTACCGCCTCTATCTCCCTCACCCATCAGTGAGCAGCAGCAGCACTGCCATTCACATCAAACGTCGAGGGCTTACACCTTTGAAATGCCCCATAGTTACAGCCATGTGCAGTTTCCTGCACAGCTTCTTCCTTCTCATCATCACTTGGAACAACCGTCTCAGCCTTCGGTTGCTCCCTTCCACCCCTCTCGTCATTCCTTCTCTTAGTGGCCTTCTTCCTTTCCTCCTTCTTCTCATCCTCCCTATTCTCATCCTCCCTAATGGCTCTAATAACTTTGGTCACCACAGACGGCAGAATCGTCTGCATAACCTGGTGAACCTCCTCTACTACCGCCTCTTTCACTAAGGCCCTTAAGTTAGCACTCTCATCACCGCCTTCCTAGTGATGAATCTTAGGCTCTTCAGGTGCCATTTCAGCAGCTCTAGCCCTGTTCCTCGTTAAACGCGGTCCAGCACCACGTCTACCACTTACTACACCTCATGAGTCCTTTGATGATCTACCACCGGCCATATCTAATCGCTATAAGATTTAAATATCAACACGATCGTTCAAGGTAGTAGCTCAGATTATGTCATGTATAGTAAGTTCCTAATTACAGTGGCCAATTGTGATTAATCACTTACTCTACTCTTCATTTCCTAAGTGTTTCCTATCCTGTTCACATCAGTATATTCAAACCTACTAGGAGCACATAATTCACATAACATGCTCACATACTTCCTTTTCGTTATCGTACATCAAACATTTACATGTAGGCATGTACCTACTAGGACTGGCATCCCTTTCCCTTTTCCATCCCATTCTCAGTTTTAAGTTTTAGGTTTTGAAAATGTTTACCCACTTCTCTTAAACTTTAGCTCTGATACCAACTTGTAAGGCCCCGTTCCCGGGACGCTTGCAGTTGGACATTCATCGCATAAAACATTTAAAATACAATATTTGCAGCGGAATTTAAACTTTTCATTAACATCAAAAATCGTGTCTACACATCACATCATTTCATTTACATCCCATAAGTTTCATGAACTCGATATGTTTTCTTAAAATAAGGATGCCAGTCTTTAAACATTTCCCAGTAGCTTATGCATCCATGCCTGCACCTCCTCGGCATCAAACTTTACCTACCAACTATTATGCATACAAAAGTCAGCAATGCTGAGTGAGTTCTAGTTTTATAATTAAGATAATTTACTTCATCACTTCATTTACGTTCACACATTATCACACATCGTACGTACATCTTGATAATAAATTAATTATTTTATTTTCATCATCATTCATAGTCGTACATTTCATACATTCATTCATTAACATCGACCATCTTTATATAGATCCGGCCATATGCTATACCCCCACGTCATGCTATATCTCAAAAGCTGGTACTGTGTCGGGGCTTATAAATAAAGCCCCACGTCATGCTAAACTCAAAGCTGACACAGTACCGGGGTAAGCGGCAAGGATCCCACCACATCTTGGTCAGTCACAAAGACTAGACCCCTGTATGCATACTCAAGTGTTAGCTAAACCGCACACAGTTGAGCAAACGACTACCTCATTAAGTCATGGACCTCCATCATTTACTTGCAAGACTTTCATTCATTCATTACGTTCCACTTTCATGATTGTTATCTTTCACCTTCATTCCATAATACTTTACTTATTCATACGTACGTATCAAGTAAAGTTACATAATAAATTATATAGTTTTAGAAACGATTACGTCATAGAAAGATAACACATCACAAACATCACAACGAATCATTGAAACACATTACATATGTCAAGTTCTTCTCACGTGAAAACTTGACATTTCACGCGAGAACAATGCATCACTCAAAAGCTGCACTTTTAAATATCAATCATCTCGAAACTTAGCCTCTCGCATGGTGACAATGCATCACTCAAAACCTGCATTTTTAAATACCAAATCATCTCGCTTGAAAACATCATGCCGCGAAAGAACTTCTTATTCGCGTGACAACATCATCTTGCGCGAGAACTATGCCTCTCGCGCAAGAACCCTTTTATTCGCGCGAAACCTGCAGATTTCAATTTCCTAACGTACAACTTTAACTACTCAAACGAAAACTACATGTTTCCCGCCCACTTCTCTAACTTTTCTGTCTAAGCTTGCCTAACTTGTCTAACATCATAAACATCATCATTCTAGGCATAAACAGGCATTTTCAAATGTAAGAGTATGCATAATAGCCCTAAACGATTAAAACTTACATAAAAAGGGGACTAGAAACTCACCTCGTGAAGTCTTAGCTCAAACACGACCTTCCCGAAGCTTTTAACGAATGGAAAACTACATAACCACGTGTTATATTCATCAATAATCATTCCCTAGTACATAAAACAAGTTACTACACAAATTACATACCTTAACACGTCGTTTCTTCACTTTCTCTCTCTAAACCGTCGCTTTCTCTCTCTACCAGCAGCACTTTTCACATAAGTGAGTGCCAGACATTGTTATTCGCATCTATTTATACCCCAGGTCAACTTTTCGCAAGATTCTTGCGCGAGAACATCCTTTCGCGCGAGAACCCTCTTTTTGCACGAGAACTCTTGTTCGCGCGAAAACTTATTTTGCCTTTCCTTTTCCTAAAATTTTGGGCATTACATAAGTTCTTTTACAAATGTATACATTAAAATTACAAGTACTTGAGATACTTTATACTACATCCTACAGCAACCATACTTTAAAGGCCAACTGCAAACACTAATCTAGACAACTGTTGCATTGACCCGCTTCACCTTGTGAAACTGTTACGTTGACCCCCTTCTAGGCTTCTAAGTTTCTCCACCTTATAAAACTGTTGCATTGACCCCCTTCACCGGTCCTGCAATATGCTTGAATGTTGGGTAGACTCAAGTTCTACAACTCATGTATGCAAAGATTTAAAATGGTTTGAGGAATTTAACCTATATGAATTTGGATTTATGCTAAGGATGAGAAATATAACAACTGAGCCTATCAGAAGATTTAGAAAAGTTTGACTTGTATTTACGTCTTGAAAACAATTATTATTAGATTATGTGTTGTATGTTCTAGGTGTAAGGAAGAACTTATTATGTGATATTGTGTTAAATAATGATGTTTATAACAGGTCGTCAAGTATGATAAGTTGTTTAAACTAATATTAATGTCTCGTTTGGTGTGAATCTCTATGGTATCGTCTTTTAACAAAGTAAATTATGTTTCTAATTTGTGGCATGCTAGATTAAATCATGTAAATTATTTTAAAATGAAAGAAACGTGAAAGCTGAGCTTAATACTAACTTTTGACATGGATAATAATAAATGTTATACTTGTGAATTAACAACATGTCTAAGATGAGTTTAAAAGGAATTCTAAGGTACTAAAACTCATATATATAGACCTGAATGATTTTTATAGCTAGTCTTCACTATGTTATAAAACATATCCTATCACATTAAAATGATAGATATGGGGGACGTAGATGTGATCCTTAGGATGAGGAATAAAAGGAGTATTAATATCTCCATGGGATAATTCATTATATTGAGAAAGTATTGAGAAAATTTCAATCATTTATTGCTTTCAAGTTGATACTCCTATAGTACTTATATTTGACTTGTGCGTGGTTAGGGTGAATGTATTCATGGAAAAAATGCACAAAGCAATTGCTTATCCAATATATATTATGATTAGCACCTGACCTGGTAAAGCTTATGCTTTGAGGTGTTAGCTCTAAAGAAATTTAGGTAAATAAGTGGATGTGTATTCTCTATTGGGGACTTTGTATCACTTGACAATGGAATGCGAGTTTGTAGTGTTAGCTCTAGATGCAGCTGGTAAGGAAGCTTAATGATTAAGTAAATTGATCATTAAGATTCCATTATAGTTAAAAGTAAAACCGATATCAATAATTTCTCTCAAATGTGATATTACTGGCTAAGGATTATCTTCAGGTGTATAATGGAAAGTCTAGATGGTTGTGTATTTTACATAGCCTGATTTATGAGCTCATCATGAATGGTGTGATGCCTGTTGAATTATTATGATCTATGTATATTTTGACTCATTATCTAACTAAAGAGTTAGAAAGAGATCTCGTGAATATATTCGTCATAGGGATGGTTATAAAGTCCAAATTTAATATCTTATGTAAAAGACGCCCAATTCCCTTTTAATATAATGTTAAATGTTGAATTCAATTTGGTAAGCTTAACAGAAAGATATTAGAACACATGAATAAAATCATCCCAAGATATGAGTTTAGACTACAATGTTGAAATTTAATTTCCTAATAGTTCATTGACAAATTGCATTGCAGGTGCAGAAGTGTTGGATCGGTTTGATTAAAACTAACATGAACTTCTTCTTTAATCAATAATTAACGAATATGAAATCTAAGCTAACTACTTGCTATCACAACACAAATACTTTAAGAAAAGATAAAGGTACAAGTAATTCCTTCAAAATATTCACATGATTAATCTATTTTTGTACAAATAATACAATTCGGCAGATACATCAAATATAGGGGTGTTCAAAAAATCCGATGTCTGAAAAATATCTGAAATCCTATCCATATCAAAATCTGAATTAACCTATCTGAATTCTTATTCTGATATTCCGATCGGATGTCATCCGAATCCAAATTTTTTATTCGGATTTCAAATCGGATTTCGGATACCATAATTATTTTATTCGGATTATTCGGATTATTCGGATTATTCGGATATCCGATTAATCCGAACAAGAATTCAACTATATTTCGAGCCCAATACTCATTACTCAACTATTTATTATGCTTTCAAGTCAATACTTAAGAATCATGACACATTCAAGTCCTTTAATCCTAAACAATTATGCAATAATCGATTGTCGTTTTAAATTAAAGATTATAATCTTCGAGTTCTATACAATTACCTATTATGTTCTAATTTTAAATTTGTGTTCAAGTCAAATTAGTATTTTTGGTTTTATATGTTTTATTATGATTTTAAACTTATAAAATGTTAGGGATAAAAAATTAGCAAAAAATAAATAGAAACAAAAAAATTGAAAAAAAAGTTAGTTAGTTTATTTGGATTATTTGGATAAATTCGGATTATTCGGATAAATTCGGATTATTCGGATATATCCGAAGCCGATCCGAATTGAATTTGGATAGATTCGGATCGGATAGAATTGGGATCGGATCGGTTTTCGGATAGATCCTGAAAAATTTCAAATCCAAATAACCCGATTCGAATAATCTGAAATCCACTATGTGATCCGATGAACACTCCTAAAGAAATGGTTTGAAAAACATAACTTTAATATACAAGTGTGAGGACTTTTATGCTATGAAATCTAAACAATAAGAATAAAATATTCTACGTTCAGAGCCTACAGCAAAATAGATAATATGTTTATTAGAGTTTGCAACTTTATGTATGTTAATTATTTTACAGACATGAAAAATATTCTACAGTACTATATGCATCAAAAGTTGTACGACTCACATTAACCAATCACATATGTTTAGTGTAGCCATCTTTGTTATTAGGAATAACTGAATAAGGGGTTGGTTGAATTTATTTTATAGTTTTGATTTCTATATTATAAATTTGATAAAAACACTTGATTGCATTAGTCAAAATTTTCTTGTTCATCTCTATGGTAATTCAAATCTGAATTCTCGCTTCAAATATGATCAAATCTCGTTCTTTTATTTAATTTTATAAGTAGCCAAAACAAGTATCGATGAAAGATGTCAATCATGTTTAATAAATTAATATTACATAGGAGAAGTGAAAATGATTTCGTTTAAACATCTAAATTTGGACATGAAATGAATCAAAAGTAGGTAATTTTGATTCAATATCCCTACAAATTAATTTAACTAATGCTTCCTAAAATCATGTAAGGTTATAAAGATAATTTGACTTTCCAAAAACACAAAATCGATCATCCACATACGTACTGGGAATTCATATATTTGATATTTCTCATAAAAAATTTACTTCAACATATGAACTAATCGAGATCCATATGAAAATGCCTTTAATATTGACAATTGTTTCGGTTTCTTAAAAAAATAAATTCAAATTACTTTTCAATCAAAAGTCATGGTCAAATGAAAAAATTATTTTTCCCCTGCTAACCACTCTCAAAGGACTGAAGTTTACTCACGTTAAACAATTATTCTTTGTTATTGTTCCCAGTAGCTTTTGTTATCTTCTTTTATTATTAAATAGTATTGGTACAACTAATTTTCTAATCTTGTTTGTTTTGTTTCTTAATATTTGCCGAAGCCGAAGTTTATGATTTTAAATAAAGCAAAAGATGGCGTTGAAAAGAGAATTATGAGGATTCTAATTACAATTTAATTATTTCTTTTATCAAAACTACATACTTAGTTTTAAACGATTTAGCATAACAAACAAACAAACAAACCCAGTATATCCCACTCAGAGCAGGGTCTGGGGGTAGGTAGTGCCAAGTCTTTCCTCTATCTGGGTAGGTAGAGAGACCGCTTCCAAAGAGACCCCCGACTCGATCAACAAAAGCAATAACGAAAGCAGGGCAGCAAATAATATATCATACAGCACACAACATACACTTAAAATCACCAACAGATTAAGAAAAAGATATAGCAAACATCAGAGAAGCGGCGCGTTTCACCTATAGAGGGCAGTTGTGGACTGCGTACACCTTAGGCACCGCATCAAGTCTACCTTACCCTTCCTACATACAGATCCTACTAAAAGTCCTTAATTTTAATCCTACGCCTCCACTCGCTCCTATCCTCGATCATGCGCTCAGAGAGGTGCAAATGTCCCATATCTCGCCTAATTAACTCGTCCCAAGTCAACCTTGGTCTCTCTCAACACCTCTTACCATCTAAGAAAATGTTCTCTACTGCTCTAACGGGTGCTGACATAGGTCTCCTCTTCACATGCCCACACCATCTTAATCTTCCCTCTCGTATTTTATCTGCGATACAAGCCACCTCTAACTTCTGTCGAAACACTTCGTTTCTTATCCGATCCAGTCTTGTGTGTCCATACATCCACCTCAGCATTCTCATTTCCGCTACATCTATTTGTTTCTCGTGCGATTTCTTTATTGCCCAGCAGTCTGTTCCGTATAACATAGCTGGACGAACTGCCACTCTGTATAGTTTTCCCTTTAGTTTGGCGGGAAACCTCTTATCACATAGAATCCCTGATGCTGCTCTCCACTTTCACCATCCTGCTTGAACACGGTGAGCTACATCGCTGTGTATCTCTCCGTCGTCCTGTAAGTACGCGCCCAGGTATTTAAACCTAGTTGTTCTTGGGACCGCCATACCCTGGACACTGATTTGGGTGTCCTCTTCACCGTCATCGCTAAAATTGCAATGCATGTACTCCGTCTTAGAGCGACTTATCCTTAAACCTCCGCTCTCTATTGCTGCTCTCCACTGTTCTAGCCTGTCGTTAAGCACCCTTTTAGATTCTGATATTAAGACAATATCATGCGCAAATAGCATGCACCATGGAACTGGCTGTTTTATAGCCTTGGTCATCTCGTCCAACACTACTGTGAAGAGAAATGGGCTCAGTGCCGATCCTTGGTGGAGTCCTACTTCTACGGGAAAGGGGTCTGTGTCTCCGACTGGTGCTCGCACACACGTTTTTGCTCCGTCATACATATCCTTGATTATTTTGATATACTTCTCTGGTACCCTTCTAAGTCGTAGACTTTCCCAAATGAGTTGGCGCGGAACACTGTTGTAGGCCTTTTCTAGGTCGATGAATACCATATGGATGTCCCTTTTCTTTTCTCTATATTTCTCCACTATCCTCCTTATGACATGTATGACTTCTGTTGTAGAGCGTCCTGGCATAAATCCGAATTGGTTTATCGCTATCTGAGTTTCCCGTCTAATTCTCGTGTCAATAACTCTTTCCCATAATTTCATCGTGTGACTCAATAGCTTTATTCCCCTGTAGTTTTCGCAACATTGGACATCTCCTTTTTTCTTATATAAGGGAACTATAACACTGGTTCTCCACTGGTCTGGCATCTTCCCTGTCTTAAAGATAGTGTTGAATAAATCTGTTAGCCATTGGAGACCCTCATCTCCCAGGCATTTCCACACTTTAATCGGTATGTTGTCTGGACCCACCGCTTTAGCCCTTCCCATTTTCTTCATAGCTCTCGTAACTTCGTGGATTGTGATGCTTCTACAATAGCATTTGTTTTGTTGCGTTGTTTGAGCTGTTTTATCTATCTCAGTTTGTTGATTTGGGTTACTTATGTTGAAAAGGTTATCGAAGTACGTTTTTTATCTCACCTTGATGTCTTTGTCCTTCACCAAAACCTTTCCATCCGCAGCCTTTATAAACTTCACCATTCTCAAGTCTTGTCTTCTACTTTCTCTTGCCTTGGCTATCTTATACATGTCATGCTCTCCTTCTTTCATCTCTAATCGTTTATACATCGTCTCATACGCCGTATTCTTTGACTCTGACACCGATTTTTTCGCCTCTCGCTTTGCCTCCTTGTATTTATTTTTTAGCTCTGCGCGTTCTTCCTCATTGTTACAGCGTATAAGCTCTCTAAAACTTTGTTGTTTAATTCTTATCTTCTCCTGTACATTTTCATTCCACCACCAGGATTACTTATGGTCGACTGTCCTCTTTGATGTAACTCCAAGAGTTTCTTTCCCTGCTTGAATGAGTCTAGTTACCATGGCCTCCCACTTTTGATTTGTGTCTTCCTGTGGCCTAGTCTGATTCAGTGGTATGACCTTATCTCTAAAATGGTAATCTTTTCGTCTTTGAGCTGGCCCCATCTGATCGTAGGTCTAACTCTCTTGTTTTGTCGTACAATTGGTCTTTTCACGCGTATATCCGCCACCAACATGTGATGTTGCGACACAATTGTCTGTCCCGGGATTGCCTTACAGTCCTTCCACGAGCTACGATCCTCTCCCCTCGTCAATAAATAGTCTATTTGTGTGTGTCTCCCGCCGCTGCTAAACGTGATTAGATGCGAGTCTCTTTTCTTAAAAAACTAATTTAAAATGCGTAGGTCATGCGCTACTGCAAAGTCAAGAAGCTCTTTACCACCTCATTCCTAAGACCATACCCGAAACCTCCATGCACAACTCGAAGTGCTCATTATCCTTACCTATATGCCCATTAAAATCTCCTCCTATGTGTCACACCCCAACCTTGACGGCGGAATCGTCGAGGTGTGAGAGTTACGATTGTTCACAGCCACATAACGCTATTGCCTGAAACATGTTAAAACTAAAAGGTCAACATATTGTCGGTGAGCATTCTATAGTTTTGAATACTTAAGTATATAAAAGATGGCAATTCATGTTGTAAATTAGAGAACAAGGTAACTAGGGATGTAAGACAGAATGCACAATCAAACCTTGACAAAGTTTTACAAGTCTCAAACGTTTACAAGTGTACTTGGATCAACCAAGTTATAAGTATATACGATTAGCTAAGTGTACTTGGATCAACCAAGCAGGCTTGTCAGGCCCATAGATCTATGACGTCGCCAGGCTAGCAATAGTTAATGATTGTACATGTATTCGACATTACATGGTAGCTACAAGATTCAACTAATCACAACACACAAGTAAATTGCCATAAGTTTACAAGAATCAAACGTGTTTACAAGTGCAATGATATAAGTTAACATGTTTCACCCCAAAGTGTGAAAATAAGAAAAAGGGGTATAGAAATACTCACAATGACGTATAAGTATATAAGAGGATTATAAGAATTAACGATGCTCCAACGGATTCTTTTACAAGCACCTAAATGTATATTACAAGTTTAAGGTTAATAATATAATTAATGTTCAAATAATAGTTTGGCTTTCAATGGTTTTAAGGTTTTAATAAGTAACAAGTGTAATATAATCATTTACATTTTTAGTTCATTAAAAGAATGATATAAGTAATTATTTTTAGAATTGTCCTTAAGTATATTATTTTGAGCAAAACTATTTAGTATATTAAAACAATATTTTCAAGTTTATCTTATAGGAATTAATCTGAATATATTATTTGAACAAATTATGATTTAATACGTTAAACGATATTTAAAACCTATTTTATAAGAAAATGAACTAATTAAAGAAAATAAATAACTAAATAAATAAAGAAATTTTAAATAAATTCCTAAAAAATAATTAGATGATTTCAAAAATTATTGGAAGTTTATAAAAAGAATTTTATAATTTTTTTGATTTTTTATCATTTATTTAATGGCTAAAAAGCCCTAAAAAATGGATGAGGGAGCCCGGGTTCGAACCCGGGACCTCATAGTGTGCGAAGGGCTCGGGAACCAGTAGACCAGGCATCCAGCCGCGGTGTAGAATGGTTCCATTTCCTTTTAAGCAAGGTTACAAAGCAATCCCATTCCGTATGAACCCTAGAAATCGATTCCTCCCAAATTGAACAATCAAACGCAGGTGTTAAAGGACACATTCAAGGGGCTTTTAATCCCCGTATAAAACGAGTGTATGGATATGTGAAACTCACGTTATCGAGTTCAATTCGATGAAGATGGTGAATAGTAAAGCCGTGACCGAGATAAAGTTGGTTCGAGGTTCAAACGTTGATGATAACTCAATTAACTTTGAGGTTAGCTTTGTGTGGTGTTCTTGATGCAAAGCCCTCTATCAATTCGGTTTAATAACGCTTCGAACATGGGTTTTCGTTGAGTTGCAGGTCCGCGAGGTGAAGATGATGAAGTGGGGTGTTTGGGTTCGTTTTAGGTGAAATTCGAAGTGCTATTAGTTTAGGAATCATATAAACGATTGTTTTGATTACTTTAATTGCATTATTGTAGGTTTTTTAGTGGGATCTTGATGTGTAAAGCTACCGAATTCGTGAAAGCAATCACGAACACAGCGAAGGGAATGGGGGGTGGGGTTGGGTGTGTTTTGAAATTTTACAAAAATTACATAACTAGTCCCTGTGGTTTGTAGTGTTTGAAAAATAAAAACCAAAGTTTTAATTCAGTTTAAAAGAAGTTACAATCTAACCCTTAAGGTTCCAAATTGTTGTTATTTTATGTAAGATATTATTAGTTATAGGATTTAGTACAAATTATATGTTCATTATTATTATTATTAGTATTATTATTATTATTATTATTATTATTATTATTATTATTATTATTATTATTATTATTATTATTATTATTAAGCATTTAAAAGGTATTTAACATGCCGTAAAATACGAGATGTTACAGTCTCCCGTACTTTAGGAAAGTTCGTCCCGAAATTTAATCATGAGAAATAAATTTTAAAGTTATGAGGAGACTTAGATGTCATTTCGTGTTCACGAGTGCACTCTTGGGAATGTTTAAATTCAATAAGTTTGACTATGATTCTTAAGTTTGTTAAGTTTCACCGTTTATAACCTTATATGTTCCTTGACAAAGTGTGTAAGTTATTCCTTAAAAATTTTTAATTGGTAAATGTTTGTATTCCAAACGGTTCAATACGGTTAAAAAAAGAATTTTTGTCATGTGTGAAACACCATACATTAGATCGATACGGGACTCGGCTTAACGAACATGAGAGATAGGTTCCGGATGTTTTTGGATAGAATTTATAAGAGTTTCTCAAGCAAGTAACTTTAACGGGTTTCTAGGCGATCGATTCTTGTTTACTCTTGTCATTGAGGGTTCAAAATGCTATTAGTGTAACGTTGATACAAGTATCGTGTTTGTTAAGATTAAGGATTAACTTTGGTATGAAGAAAATCATTATAATGGGTTTTCAGAATAAGTGTGGTTTTGATGGAAAAACATTCAGAAGATTACTAGAGGTTGTTATGAGGAGTTCACAGATGGTCCAAGAAATGACAATAATAAGAATTGCATTGATCAACGAAGATAGCGTTCACGATTGGATTAAAATTTAAATAATTCAGGATATTGCTGATAAAGGCAAACACAAGTAGCTTTCCAAGTAGGGCTTGCACACGCGGTTCATCAAACCCATAAACACAGCTGAGAACATTCGTGTGGCTAGGAAGCCATGAACACAAATTGGTAAAGTCTTTATTTGGCAGGAAGATTGTTTAGGAAGCTATCATTACACAATCAGGTTTTAATGATAACTCAAAATGAGGGTTGATAAGTAGGAAATAAATGGTTCGATGTAGCTAGATTGAGTCAAAACATAAAGATAAAGGGAAAGAAATCGATTTAAGAATTTACATGCTCCAAGCTTGGAATCAAAATTAGCATAAAACGATCGGGTCTTCTTTCAAGTTCAGAGATCATGCTTTGGCTTGCTAGGTCAAAACAGTAATCATTGTTTCACCCTTTAAGTTACTACACGCTTCTCGTCACTCGATTATAACCATGGTAAATTGAAGATCAAGAAATGAGGTTAGTCATCAAGGTGTGGTTTTCACTCCTAACTTGATGATGTATTCCCAAGATATGACCATTAAATTACCAATAAAAAAAAATTCGATCCCAACTCGTTGTTAAGGACTCACAGAAATAAGGTGAGGTAACTCACCAGTAAGGTAAGGGAAATCACTCCTATCTTAACGGTGAAGTTTTATAAAAAAAACAAAATATAACAAGATGAACTTCTTCATCAAAATCCAGAATTCACTCCTACTTTGATGAGATCGTTTCATTTAAGAGAATACAATCCATAAAAATGAAATTATCATCAAGGTATGGAATTCATGCCTATCTTGATGATTAAGCTTCATAATAACAAGGAAACATCAAAGATTAACATTTGTCACCAAAGTACGGGTTTCAATCCTATTTTGGCGAGATCATGTCATTTGTGAAGTGTAAGTACTAATGAGAATAATTGAAGTCAATCATCAGGATGAGGAATTTGCCCAAATCCAGAGGATGAAATTTCATAAAACACACAATTGGAAACCATTTATCAAAGAATAGAGAATCATCAAAGTAAAGGAATCACCCATGTTTTGATGAGTTAGAATTGTTTAGGAGGTACGAATGTTCTTAGTTCATAGATTGACCTACAAACTCTCGCATCTCCCACAGTGCAGACGGTTCAAAGTTTGACTTAACGTCGAAAGGAAAAGGATATCACTTAGAATTTCATAAAATTTCAAGTTACATCAATGTAACAAAAGGAAAATCATACTTACAAAATTTAAGGTCAATGTTCGAGGTACCAGGATTTGTTATGATGGTATTCAAATCTTGGATGGTTTAAGTCCAAAAGACGAAATCAGGGACAAAATGATTCGACATCACAATGAGATGTGAACATTCGATTCATAATCGAAAGGAAAATACAAGGACTTCTCAAGATATGAGGTCACCCATAGCCTTATTGAAGACACGCGTACTTATAAGTGGTAACAAAGTTATAATTAGTTTATTCGATCCTTTAAATTAACAAAGTTAATATTCAATTAGCAAAGTATCCCGAGATGTAGGAATTCCACCTACAGCATTGCATGTTCTTAGTTATGAGACACATCCTTAAGAGGATTTTGGAATCATAAGTAACGGTTTAAAGTTTTAAAGACCATACGGTTTAGATTATCAATATCTTTGGGTATATTGAAATCCATGTTCACGTTGGTTAAGATAAGAAGATAGTTACATGAAATGCCGAGTTCAATACTGTTACACGTTACACGTTGAGCATTTAAACGTAAGAGTTGAATTGTAGGATGGGTTTAATATTAACAGGAATATTATTTAGGTTAAGAATGAGAAAGTATTTAAACTTTGATGATAAACCAGTTCAAGGATTCAAGGATTTTTAAGATACAAAAGGATGGTTCCATTTGGTAACGCATTACCATTTGGAATCGTTGACACATCAAGGTAAATTGACCCATTTACCTTAGAGACTTGTGTATTGACCATAGTTTATCACTCATCCCAGAAATCCCCAGGTAAGCATAACAGGTCTCGCAATGAGGTTTATACGATATGCTTGCCTTAGCCCGAAGGCCTTTTGCCATGAAATCCAGAATACAGGTGTCTATGTGTCACACAAATTTCTTTGGTTCATAGAATCAAAACCTTGATGAGATTTTCATAGACTAGACATAAAGTCTAAGGAATTGAACCTCATCGTGGGTTCAGGATCAACCAAAGTTTACATAATTCCACATGTCATTAAGAATAGGTTTAGGAAGTACATTTGTCGGGGAGAGTCAAAATGTCAAAGTTAAGTTTAGGGAGTCTAAGTTTTAAGCATACATAAGGCAATCCTATGCTAAGGCATCAAATTGCACAAAAGGCATAACATTATGTAGCAATATGTAAGCACAAAAGTATAAGGATCTTTCTATGAGGTTCATGCAACTATAGTCTAGGTCACCATTTCTAATAACCTAAATCCTTATAGTTACGATTGTTCACAGCCACATAACGCTATTTCCTGAAACATGTTAAAAATAAAAGGTCAACATATTGTTGGTGAGCATTCTATAGTTTTGAATACTTAAGTATATAAAAGATGGCAATTCATGTTGTAAATTAGAGAACAAGGTAACTAGGGATGTAAGACAAAATGCACAATCAAACCTTGACAAAGTTTTACAAGTCTCAAACGTTTACAAGTGTACTTGGATCAACCAAGTTATAAGTATATACGATTAGCTAAGTGTACTTGGATCAACCAAGCAGGCTTGTCAGGCCCATGGATCTATGACGTCGCCAGGCTAGCAATAGTTAATGATTGTACATGTATTCGACATTACATGGTAGCTACAAGATTCAACTAATCACAACACACAAGTAAATTGCCATACGTTTACAAGAATCAAACGTGTTTACAAGTGCAATGATATAAGTTAACATGTTTCACCCCAAAGTGTGAAAATAAGAAAAAGGGGTATAGAAATACTCACAATGACGTATAAGTATATAAGAGGATTATAAGAATTAACGATGCTCCAACGGATTCTTTTACAAGCACCTAAATGTATATTACAAGTTTAAGGTTAATAATATAATTAATGTTCAAATAATAGTTTGGCTTTCAATGGTTTTAAGGTTTTTAATAAGTAACAAGTGTAATATAATCATTTACATTTTTAGTTCATTAAAAGAATTATATAAGTAATTATTTTTAGAATTGTCCTTAAGTATATTATTTTGAGCAAAACTATTTAGTATATTAAAACAATATTTTCAAGTTTATCTTATAGGAATTAATCTGAATATATTATTTGAACAAATTATGATTTAATACGTTAAACGATATTTAAAACCTATTTTATAAGAAAATGAACTAATTAAAGAAAATAAATAACTAAATAAATAAAGAAATTTTAAAATAAATTCCTAGAAAATAATTAGATGATTTCAAAAATTATTGGAAGTTTATAAAAAGAATTTTATAATTTTTTGATTTTTATCATTTATTTAAAGGCTAAAAAGCCCTAAAAAATGGATGAGGGAGCCCGGGTTCGAACCCGGGACCTCATAGTGTGCGAAGGGCTCGGGAACCAGTAGACCAGGCATCCAGCCGCGGTGTAGAATGGTTCCATTTCCTTTTAAGAAAGGTTACAAAGCAATCCCAATCCGTATGAACCCTAGAAATCGATTCCTCCCAAATTGAACAATCAAACGCAGGTGTTAAAGGACACATTCAAGGGGCTTTTAATCCCCGTATAAAAACGAGTGTATGGATATGTGAAACTCACGTTATCGAGTTCAATTCGATGAAGATGGTGAATAGTAAAGCCGCGACCGAGAGAAAGTTGGTTTGAGGTTCAAACGTTGATGATAACTCAATTAACTTTGAGGTTAGCTTTGTGTGGTGTTCTTGATGCAAAGCCCTCTATCAATTCGGTTTAATAACGCTTCGAACATGGGTTTTCGTTGAGTTGCAGGTCCGCGAGGTGAAGATGATGAAGTGGGGTGTTTGGGTTCGTTTTAGGTGAAATTCGAAGTGCTATTAGTTTAGGAATCATATAAACGATTGTTTTGATTACTTTAATTGCATTATTGTAGGTTTTTTAGTGGGATCTTGATGTGTAAAGCTACCGAATTCGAGAAAGCAATCAGGAACACAACGAAGGGAATGGGGGGTGGGGTTGGGTGTGTTTTGAAATTTTACAAAAATTACATAACTGGTCCCTGTGGTTTGTAGTGTTTGAAAAATGAAAACCAAAGTTTTAATTCAGTTTAAAAGAAGTTACAATCTAACCCTTAAGGTTCCAAATTGTTGTTATTTTATGTAAGATATTATTAGTTATAGGATTTAGTACAAATTATATGTTCATTATTATTATTAGTATTATTATTATTATTATTATTATTATTATTATTATTATTATTATTATTATTATTATTAAGCATTTAAAAGGTATTTAACATGCCGTAAAATAAGAGATGTTACACTATGCATATTTTTTCTTCTCTAGGTATGTCACCCGTAGCGTGATCTAAACTCTCCCAGAACTTCCTTCTTTCTGCTTCCCCTAGTCCAACATGTGGTGCATACGCACTAACTACCGCTACTACTTCATCCCCTATTACCATTCTTAACAGCATAATTCTATCATCATATCTTTTCACCTCCACTACATTATCCTGAAGTTCCTTAGCAACTAGAAAACCTACACCATTTTTTTATTCCATCTGACCCTGAATACCATAGTTTATAACTATTGCACTCTTTTGCTTTCCCACCCCGCCATCTAGTCTCTTGAAGACACGTTATCTGGACCTTACGTTTTTTCAGCACATCAATCAACTCTAGTAACTTACTAGTTAGAGTTCCTACATTCCACGATGCTACTGGTAATCTAAAATCCTTTTTCCCTGAAGTCGCACCACTCGTCACCGAACATGATCTCGGGGCAACATAAAAGCTCCCGCTATCTATTTGTCACACCCCAACCTCAACGGCGGAAACGTTGAGGTGTGAGGGTTAAGATTGTTCACAGCCACATAACGCTATGTTAACATGTAAAATGCCATTAATCAATTGTTTCAAACACCACATACATCAAAGTCTCAAAATAAATTAAACGAAAACAAGAATCCAATTGTCTTTATTAAGCCTAGGTCCATGTTCTAGGTTTAAGCATTTCTTCAATCATCACTAAGCTTGCACATTACCTGAAACATGTTGAAAATAAAGTCAACTAACGAGTTGGTGAGTTCTCATGGTTTTATATAAGTATACAAAAACGTGGCAATTCTAGTCAATGGTCACAAGATAGTAAGTATATAGAACATGCATAGTTACAATCAGACCTCGACTGAATAATATGAATAAGCATGATTAGCTAAGTGTAATTGGTTCCCTAGTGCACAAGCATACGGCTCCTAGGAGCCGGCAATCCCTCGGCTTTAGCACCAAATAGGCTTGTCAGGCCCAAAGATCTAAGACTTCGCCAGGCTAGCAATAGTTAATGATTGCACACGTATGTCATCTCATATAATACTTAACGTATTCAAACAACCACGACTATGTAAAGAATTGCACGTGTGTAATAAGTATCAAAGCGTGTATGTGTAATAAGTATCAAAGCGTTTATGTGTAAATTTGTATAAGCAACATGTTTCACCCCGAAAGATGTGAAATAAACGTAAAGCGGGGCATAAGAACTCACGTGTTTAATAAGGGAGATTTGCAGATGTAATAAGAATAACCACGAATAAGATTTCCAACACAAACGTCACAAGGCACCTAATTAAGAATGAGGTAACGCGTTATAATTTGTTTGACGATTAACTATGTTTTAGGGTTGTAGGTCTAATAGGATTTATTATTACTCGTATTCATTACATGTTAATAATGTGATCGGTTTAATGGAACGAATGGATTTTTATACTTGGTATAACTAATTGTTTGCGCGTAAGAGAAAGAATAATATAAATAAGAAGGACTTGATTTAATTGTACATTAAACCGATTTATAAAGATTGTATATAATAATTATAATAAGTGATTTTAACTATTAAAAAAATGAACCATATATAAATATATATATATATAGGTATAAGTAACTAAACAATTTAATTGTTTGAATCTATATATATAAATATATATACTAAATAATAATAATATTGTATATAATAATCATAATAAGTGATTTAGCTATTAAAAGAAATATATATAAATATATATATATGTATAAGTAACTAAACAATTAAATTGTTTGAATATATATATAAATATATACACAAGTATTATATTCACACATTTCTTTTGTATTTTTAGATATACAATAATGTATTTATAAATACAAAAGTATTTTATAAAAATTAATTTAGTCACAAATTAATTAAACAAAAGTAAAAAAAATAATCTGCATTTTATAAAATTAATTTTAGAAATTTTCAGAATTTAAAAAGGTTAAACAAATAAAAAGAAATGAAGAAAAGAAGAAAAGAAAGAAAGAAAATCAGAAAAAAGAAAATGGGGGTTGCCCGGGGTCGAACCCGGGACCTTTTCTAAAAGGTGGAGCGCAGGAACCAGTGAACCTGGGCCGTGGCCTTGGTTCACATTGGTTTGTTTTAAATTTAAACATAGCCTCCTGGTTTACCCCCAATTCGAATGAACCCTAGTTTTGTTCAAAGCCAAAATCGACCCTCGATTCGGTGTTAATCACCTAAATCATCATAGGGCTTTTGTTCCTTGAATGAAAACGAGTAGAAAACAGGTTTTAATTACCTGTTTTGATGAGATTTTGGGGGTTTCGAGTTCGGTTTTGTTTCGGGTGTTATTGGGTTGGGGTTTTTGATCGAGGGAGTTTATGATGGAATTGAGAGTTCAGTGAGTTAAGGAACTTCACAATGAACCGAAAGACCACAATTTATAGGCTTGATTTCATGGATTCGAGCTTTTCACTCTCGATTTAAAACGCGTTCGAAGTTTACCAAATTAGGAGATTTCAAGTTGTTAATTTGAAATGTTGATTGAATATTGATTGATTAAGCCGCGTTTTAAGTTTAGGTGTGATTGATTTGGTTCGATTTGTGAAATTGGTCAAGATTCGATTCGAAAATTCATACGGTTAATCCTCGGCTCGATTAGGAAGGTCAACGCGCGGATAACGAAATTAAATTGTGGCTTGGGTTCGAATCGCATGGCCGAGAGGGTTGGGGAGTTTAAATGGGTAAGATTGCTTTTAAAAATGGAGGTTGAAGCCTCGCCGGAGCTCGGCCTGAGCTCCGGCCGAAGCCTACCGGAAATACGGGGAGAGAGAAGGGGTGTTTGGGCAATTTACACAAATGGTCCCTGTTCTTTCAAAGTATATTATTTTATGTAATAATCTTTTATTAAAGTTTTCAAAATGACAAAACAACCCCTGCACTTTAATTCTAGGTTGTTATTATTATTATTATTATTATTATTATTATTATTATTATTATTATTAATATATTATTATTACCATTAACATTATGGTTATTATTTTTATAATTAAATTATTATTATTATTATTATTATTACGGTTATTATTATTATTATTATTATTATTATGGTTATTATTATTATTATTATTATTATTATTATTATTATTATTATTATTATTATTACTATTATTATCATTATGCCTATTAATCCTTAAAGAATTAAAATTTTATGAATGAGTCCACACACTTAAATGAAATGACAAATATGAACACAAGGTATTATACAAAAATACAGGTTGTTACAGTCTCCCCAACTTAAAAGAATTTCGTCCCCAAATTAAGAATCAAAAAGGGGTTACAAGAATAAGGAAGGGTACGTCTTCTTCATATGTTCTTCACGCTCCCAAGTGAATTCCGCTCCTCGTTTGTTCTCCCATCAAACCTTTACAATTGGGGTCGTAGAGGTCCTAGTCTTCTTCATAATGCGATCCATGATTTCGACGGGTTTCTCAACGAAGTGTAGTGACTCGTCGATTTGAACGTCTTCTAATGGCACATGCAAGTTATCGTCGGCCAGACACTTCCTCAGATTCGAGACGTGGAAGACCGGATGAATTCCACTAAGGTCGGAGGGTAGTTCTAGTTTGTAGGCCACTTTCCCGATTCTTTTCAGAACCTTGAAAGGCCCTACAAACCTTGGAGCTAACTTTCCTTTCCTTCCAAAGCGGACCACACCCTTCCACGGTGAGACCTTGAGAAGGACCATCTCCCCAACTTGGAATTCTAATGGCTTGTGACGTTTATCAGCGTAGCTTTTCTGTCGACTCCTTGCCACTTCCAGGTTCTTGCGGATGATAGCGACTTTATCGGTCGTCTCTTGTATGAGCTCGGGACCGGTAATAAGATTCTCGCCAATCGGTCCAGCAGATTGGTGAACGACACTTACGACCGTAAAGTGCTTCAAACGGTGCCATTTGGATGCTTGAGTGGTAACTGTTGTTGTAGGAGAATTCTGCAAGCGGCAGGTGTGTATCCCAGTCGCCACCAAAATCAAGGACACAGAGATGCAACAGGTCTTCCAGAGTTTGGATCGTTCGCTCAGTTTGACCATCGGTTTGGGGATGGTAAGCCGTGCTTAAATCCAATTGCGTACCCAGAAGTTCTTGCACAGAAGACCAGAAGTGAGAAGTAAATCGAGCGTCTCGGTCGGATATAATGTGAAGAGGCACACCATGACGGCTTACGATCTCGTCGATGTAAATCGGGCTAACCTTGATGTCTTATACGTGTCGCGTATGGGTATGAAATATGCCGACTTGGTCAATCGGTCGATGATTACCCATATGCTATCGTGCCCGCGAGATGTCCGAGGTAGCTTGGTTATGAAATCCATGGATATATGTTCCCACTTCCACATGGGAATTTCGGGTTGTTCGAGTAATCCACTTGGACGTTGATGCTCCGCTTTAACCTTCGTGCACGTAAGGCACTTAGCAACATAGGTTGCTATGTCTCGTTTCATTCCGGGCCACCAATATTGACTCTGTAAGTCCATGTACATCTTATCGGAGCCCGGGTGGATAGAATAACGAGTCTGATGCGCTTCATTCATAATAAAAGCCCGATGGTTATTGCGTTTGGGGATCCAGATTCGGTTTGCAAAATATATTAACCCATTGGCTCTTGCTTCCAATTGAGCTAGGAGATTTGGCTCGAGTTCCTCCTTTATACTCCCTTCGGTTTGCACCGCTTGCTGGGCTTCTCAAATACTTGCCTCGATGTCACAATCGATCTTTAAGTTTTGCAATAACACCGTAGCATTGTTGACATCGAGTCGGACTTCAGTGTCAAACTCTCCCAATGTATCGATCCATTAGCGTTGGTCGCAAATCTCTTGAACTGAGACCATCTTTTGGTGCGTCTTTCGACTCAACGCATCGGCTACGACATTAGCCTTGCCGGGATGGTATCGGATATCACAATCGTAGTCGCTAATTAGTTCCACCCAACGACGTTGCCTCATATTGAGGTCCTTCTGATTGAAAACGTGTTGGAGGCTCTTGTGGTCCGTGTAGACTATACATTGCGTGCCGTATAGATAGTGTCTCTAGATTTTCAAAGCAAAGACCACCGCTCCGAGCTCGAGATCGTGCGTCGCGTAATTTACCTCGTGAACCTTCAATTGTCTCGAGGCATATGCGATGACCTTTCCCCGTTGCATGAGAGCACAACCAAGGCCTTGTTTCGACGCGTCGCAGTATACTGTGAAGTCGTCATTCCCATCCGGTAGCGTCAGAATAGGAGCATTGCACAACTTGTGCTTCAATGTCTCAAACGCCTCTTCTTGCTCGGCTATCCACTCGAAAGGCTTGTTCTTCTGAGTCAAGGACGTGAGTGGCTTGGCGATTTTCAAGAAGTTGGCAATAAATCGCCAATAATACCCGGCTAGACCAAGAAACGATCGAACTTCCGTCGGAGTTGTGGGAGCACTCCAACTCTTCACGGCTTCAACCTTCGCAGGGTCGACGTGAATTCCTTGACTATTCACTACGTGCCCTAAGAATTGTACTTCTTCAAGACAAAACTCGCATTTCGAGAATTTCGCGTATAGTTGTTCCTTCTTCAACAGATCGAGGATTTGGCGGAGATGAAGTTCATGATCGGAGCGAGACTTGGAATAAATAAGAATGTCGTCAATGAAATCGATGACAAACTTGTCTAGGTATGGGTTGCACACCCGATTCATAAGATCCATGATGACCGCAGGAGCATTGGTTAAGCCGAAAGGCATAACCATGAACTCGTAATGCCCATACCGAACGCGGAATGCAGTCTTTGGGATATCCATCGTCGTGGACTCGCAGTTGGTGATAAGCCGAACGCAAGTCGATTTTTGAAAAGATTGCAGCTCCTTGAAGTTGATCGAAGAGATCGTCGATACGAGGAAGAGGATACCGGCTCTTGATGGTCAACTTGGTGAGCTCCCGGTAATCAATACACATGCGGAATGACCCATCTTTCTTCTTCACAAATAAGACAGGTGCACCCCAAGGAGAAGAACTAGGGCGGATAAATCCCTTCTCGGATTATTCCTGGAGTTAGCTAGAGAGTTCTTGCATTTCAGATGGTGCGAGTCGATAAGGTGATTTAGCCGCGGGGCTTGCTCCCGGTATCAAGTCGATTTTGAATTCTACTTCACGTACGGGAGGTAACCCGCTAAGATCATCGGGAAAGACCTCAAGGAATTCTCGTACAACTGGAACATCTTTGAGTTCCTATCCTTTGGCTTTGGTGTTGACTACATAGGCCAAGAATGCCGGATCACTCTTACTTAGGCATTTCCGAGCCTTAGTGCATGACATAAGCTTCAGTCCTTTGGAAGAACGTTCACCGAACACCTTCATCGTGTCACCGGAGGGTAAGGGCATGCGAATACACTTCTCGAAGCAAATGATCTCGGCGTGGTTCTTGGATAACCAATCCATGCCAATAATAACGTCGAAGCTTCCAAGCTTCATTAGAATGAGGTCGATAGGAAACTTATGGTTATCGAGACACAAAAGACAATCACGGATAACCACGTCGACGGTGATGGGTTTTCCATCAGCAACTTCGACGGTGAGAGGTCTCTCTAGATTTGAGCGAGGTTTAGAAAGTGTCGGCTCGAATTCTAAGGAAACGAAACTTCTATCGGCGCCCGAATCAAATAATACGTATGCATAGGTGTCATTAATAAGAAACATACCTGTATAGGTTTTAAAGGCACTTAAGGACATAAGCAAGGAATTTTAAGAGAAATTCTATGGAGATAGGGTTGAAATTTTACGTACCGTTCACCACCTCGTTGTTCGTTTGAGCTTGGTTCGCGTTGATGTTGAAGGCACGTCCACGAGCTTATGGAACATTGCCCACAAGATGAGGGCACCGGGTCGGTAGTGACCTGGTTCTCCCCAATTGTAGCAGACCCGATTTGGTTCCGTCACTGCGTTTTCCATTGCTCGGTGGCACGTTGCCACGAGGTGCCCGTACTTGCCATATAGTGTGCAGATGCGACACGGAAGATTTCCCGGGTGATGATACCTACACGTGTTACACATAGGTAGAGGGCCCGCATAAGCCTTTGCCACGGGCACTTGTGTTGCCGGTGTAGCCCCGGAAATACACTGTCTTTGGGGCGGCTTAGGAGCAGCCACGGCGTAGTTCCGTGCCGGTACAAACTTCCGTTTCTTGTTATCAGGCTTGACCTCCTTGACCTCCTCGGGGGTCGTCTTTTCAGTTTTCTTGGCACCCTTTGCAGACATAGTGCCTACTCGGATGTGGTTCTCCGTCAATTGGGCAGTGATGGTGATGGCTTCTTCCAAAGTTGCGGGTCGACTACCCACAACGGCATCCTGAATCTGAGGCGGCACACCCTTAATAAATTTTTCCACATTACGGGAAACAGTATCCACCATGTGTGGTAGCAGTATACTCAGCTCGTGATGACGGGTAGAATACGCCAGATGGTTCCCGCCATCCTGTTTCAGGTTCCAGAATTCCTCCTCCAGTTTCTGGATTTCACTCCTCGGGCAAAACTTGGCGATGGCTATGTTTTTGAAATCCTCCCAAGTTAAGGCCAAGATTGCGTCGGGCCTCGGTTTCTCTTTTCGCTGTTCCACCACGTTAAGGCCCGTTGCTGCAGCATACTGGTGGCATACCTTACTTTGAGTGCTTCGGGGCACTCACAGTTGACGAAGGTGTTCTCCATCCCCTCAAAACATTCTAATAGACCGGTGGCACCTTCCTTGCCACTATAACTGGGAGGCTTGCATGAACTAAAGTGCTTGAAGATGCAAGACTGGTTGTTACGCCGTTGGTTTGCACTATTTTCCCCTTGGCCGTTGCTATTGTTCATGACGTTTGCGATCATAGTGCTGCTGAGTTCAGCCACCATGGTCGGGATGACCGCAGCCATTTGCCGGGCAATCATGGCGGCAAGCTTACGGCCAGATCTTCCTCGGTTTCCGTGGTAACGAGACATGCTGGAAAAATACAAATTTGGTTAGGATCGGTTAAAAAGATAATAAGGATGGGCAATTAAGGTAAGAATCATGAATTATACAGAATGATTCCATTTGGTGACGCATCACCATTTAAAAACGTTGACACGTCAAGATGAATTGACCTATTCGCCTCAGAAACTTGTGTATGTTGGTCATAGTTTATCACTCATCCCGGAAATCCCCAGGTACGCATGACTGGTCCCGTAGGATTTATGCGAAATGCTTACCTTAGCCCGAGGGCCTTTTGCCAGGAAAACAAGAATAAAGGTGTCTATGTACCACACTAGTTCTTTGGTTCATGAAATCAAAATCTTGATGGGATAATTACAAGATTAGACATAAAGTCCAAGGAATTTCTATCAATAAGTCCTACTCAGTGACGAGGATGGATTTAAGAAGTAGCAATTGTCGGGGAGAATCAATGCTTAAGATAAGTCTAGGGGAGACGGGTAACAATATGTAATCATGCATAAAGGCACCTATGCTAAGGCATCACATTGCACATAATAAGGCATAGCGTTAGGCAGCATGCAAACAATAAGTATGTATTCATAAGAATACTATTCCATAAGGATCATGCATAAACTATAGTCTAGGACACCATTTCTAATAACCTAAATCCCTATAGTTATGGGCTCTGATACCAATCTATCACACCCCAACCTTGACGGCGGAAACGTCAAGGTGTGAGGGTTAAGATTGTTCACAGCCACATAACGCTATGTTAAAATGTAAAATGCCATTAATCAATTGTTTCAAACACCACATACATCAAAGTCTCAAAATAAATCAAATGAAAACAAGAATCCAATTGTCTTTATTAAGCCTAGGTCCATGTTGTAGGTTTAAGCATTTCTTCAATCATCACTAAGCTTGCACATTACCTGAAACATGTTGAAATAAAGTCAACTAACGAGTTGGTGAGTTCTCATGGTTTTATATAAGTATACAAAAACGTAGCAATTCTAGTCAATGGTCACAAGATAGTAAGTATATAGAACATGCATAGTTACAATCAAACCTCGACTGAATAATATGAATAAGCATGATTAGCTAAGTGTATTTGGTTCCCTAGTGCACAAGCATACGGCTCCTAGGAGCCGGCAATCCCTCGGCTTTAGCACCAAATAGGCTTGTCAGGCCCAAAGATCTAAGACTTCGTCAGGCAAGCAATAGTTAATGATTGCACACGTATGTCACATCTCATATAATACTTAACATATTCAAACAACCACGACTATGTAAAGAATTGCACGTGTGTAATAAGTATCAAAGCGTGTATGTGTAAATTTGTATAAGCAACATGTTTCACCCCGAAAGATGTGAAATAAACGTAAAGCGGGGCATAAGAACTCACGTGTTTAATAAGGGAGACTTGCAGATGTAATAAGAATAACCATGAATAAGATTTCCAACACAAACGTCACAAGGCACCTAATTAAGAATAAGGTAACGCGTTATAATTTGTTTGACGATTAACTATGTTCAAGGGTTGTAGGTCTAATAGGATTTATTAATTACTCGTATTCATTACATGTTAATAATGTGATCGGTTTAATGGAACGAATGGATTTTTATACTTGGTATAATTAATTGTTTGCGCGTAAGAGAAAGAATAATATAAATAAGAAGGACTTGATTTAATTGTACATTAAACCGATTTATAAAGATTGTATATAATAATTATAATAAGTGATTTTAACTATTAAAAAAATGAACTATATATAAATATTTTATATATATAGGTATAAGTAACTAAACAATTTAATTGTTTGAATATATAGTAACTAAACATTAATTGTTTGAATATATATCATTATAATATTGTATATAATAATCATAATAAGTGATTTAGCTATTAAAAGAAATATATATAAATATATATATGTATAAGCAACTAAACAATTAAATTGTTTGAATATATATATAAATATATACACAAGTATTATATTCACACATTTCTTTTGTATTTTTAGATATACAATAATGTATTTATAAATACAAAAGTATTTTATAAAAATTAATTTAGTCACAAATTAATTAAACAAAAGTAAAAAAATAATCTACATTTTATAAAATTAATTTTAGAAACTTTCAGAATTTAAAAAGGTTAAATAAATAAAAAGAAATGAAGAAAAAAGAAAAGAAAGAAAGAAAACCAGAAAAAAGAAAATGGGGGTTGCCCGGGGTCGAACCCGGGACCCTTTCTGAAAGGTGGAGCGCAGGAACCAGTGAACCAGGGCCGTGGCCGTGGTTCACATTGGTTTGTTTTAAATTTAAACATAGCCTCCTGGTTTACCCCCAATTCGAATGAACCCTAGTTTTGTTCAAAGCCAAAATCGACCCTCGATTCGGTGTTAATCACCTAAATCATCATAGGGCTTTTGTTCCTTGAACGAAAACGAGTAGAAAACAGGTTTTAATTACCTGTTTTGATGAGATTTTGGGGGTTTCGAGTTCGGTTTTGTTTCGGGTGTTCTTGGGTTGGGGCTTTTTGATCGAGGGAGTTTATGGTGGAATTGAGAGTTCAGTGAGTTCAGGAACTTCACAATGAACCGAAAGCCCACAATTTATAGGCTTGATTTCATGGATTCGAGCTTTTCACTCTCGATTTAAAACGCGTTCGAAGTTTACCAAATTAGGAGATTCAAGTTGTTAATTTCAAATGTTGATTGAATAATTGATTGATTAAGCCGCGTTTTAAGTTTAGGTGTGATTGATTTGGTTCGATTTGTGAAATTGGTCAAGATTCGATTCTAAATTTCATACGGTTAATCCTCGGCTCGATTAGGAAGGTCAACGCGCGAGATAACGAAATTAATTGTGGCTTGGGTTCGAATCGCATGGCCGAGAGGGTTGGGGGTTTAAATGGGTTAGATTGCTTTTTAAAATGGGGGTTGAAGCCTCGCCGGAGCTCGGCCGGAGCTCCAGCCGAAGCCTACCGGAAATTCGGGGAAAGAGAAGGGGGTGTTTGGGCAATTTACACAAATGGTCCCTGTTCTTTCAAAGTATGTTATTTTATGTAATAATCTTTTATTTAAAGTTTTCAAAATGACAAAACAACCCCCTGCACTTTAATTCTAGGTTATTATTATTATTATTATTATTATTATTATTATTATTAATTTAATATTAATATATTATTATTACCATTAACATTATGGTTATTATTTTTATAATTAAATTATTATTATTATTATTATTATTATTATTATGGTTATTATTATTATTATTATTATTATTATTATTATTATTATGGTTATTATTATTATTATTATTATTATTATTATTATTATTATTATTATTATTACTACTACTATTATTATCATTATGCCTATTAATCCTTAAAGAATTAAAATTTTACGAATGAGTCCACACACTTAAATGAAATGACAAATATGAACACAAGGTATTATACAAAAATACCGGTTGTTACACTATTATACTAGATAGAGTCCACTAATACAACTAATAATCACGGAGAACACCTTAAAGGAATCACAGTACAAGTAAAACACAATCAAAGGCGATCCAACCCACGAGGGACCCACCAACTAGACTAACAATCTAGACAATCCAGAAACAAAAATAAACCAAATTACACAAACAAGTAGCTACTTAAAAGCAGAATGCTGGTACCCCTAACCCAGCCAAACAATCTAGACTAACAGATATAAACTAAAGGTACAATTAAAGATATAATAAAAGACGAGTAAAAACAGATATGCAAACTCGAGATAGAACGATCTCACCCAATGTACACCCAATTTAGGGTTCTTCGATTATGCTTCTGGTACTGTTCCGGTTTTCGCTGACCGGTGGAGGCGGTGGTAGGTAGGGTTAAAAGAGGTAGCTGCTGTGGTGGCTCCGGTGGTGGTGGGGGTGGGCACTGTGGGGGCGGTGGGTGGCTAGGGTGGACAGCGGTGAAGGTGGCTGTGGGTCGCCGGTGGTGGCGGTGGTGGCTAGGTAGGTGGGAGTGGACAGCGGTGAAGGTGGCTGTGGGTGACGGTGACAGGTTGTGGGTCGCCGGTGGTGGCGGTGGTGGCTAGGTAGGTTTGGTGACGGTGAATGCAACGGTGGTGGCTGACCGCGAGGGTGGGGGGTGGGTCGGCGGTTGCGGTGATGGTTGTGGTGACCGGCGGTGGTGGGGGTTAGTGAGAGGGAGAAGGGAGCAGAGAGCAGAGGGAGAGAGAGATGTTTAAAGAGAGAGAGCAGAGAGAGAGAGAGGAGTCAAACCTTACGAAGATTACCGGTGGTGGTGGTGGTGCTGGTGACCGGTGACCGGTGACCGGTGCCGGTGGAGGTGACCGGTGACCGGTGCCGGTGGTGGTGACCGGAGATGGAACCGTTCAAGTAAAGAGATGGAGCAGAGAGAGAGAGAAAGAGAGAGAGAATTTTTGATAATAATAATAAAGCAGAGAGAGAGAAATAGAAAGAGATGGAGCCGTTAAACGATTTAGCATCAAACATTAAAAAAGCACCATTAAATATTATTGCAACTAATTCATTGATAATAATAATAATAATAATAATAATAATAATAATAATAATAATAATAATAATAATAATAATAATAATAATAATAATAATAATAATAATAAAAATAAAAGAAAAATGCATAGTAAACTTAAAACTAAAATTGCATGTTTTCATATTTTATACTTATCGAATAGCATCAACATCTTATTCATGAGTTTCATTCGCTTGTTTCCACGTTCTAAACCCTCAAGATTGTATTCATTCCATTGTTCCTCCATTTCATCCAATTCCTTTTGAGGAAGACGGTCCATCATGGCTAATGCAATACCACGTATGCTTGTCCAAAACTCAATGACAGAAAGATCAACTTCAGAGTGCATACGACGCACCCAATGATCCACGTTTCGATAATTGGCCCTGAAAACGTCAACTTCATCGGCCTCCTCGTCCTGGTCCTGGTTCTCGTCCTTATCCTCTTCCTTCTCACCCCCACCTCCCCAAAGTTGTTTGCTGAGTTTGTAAACGCCATCTTCAACAACCTCCTTGCCAACACTGTCCATAAACTTTTTCTTCAGCTTACGAACCTTGTCGGATACCTGTTTCTGCGTTACATTGGCGTCCAGAGACGGGTGTACCGTCTGGAACAGCGTCTTCATGTCTGAGACGTTTTCTTGCTTCTTCAAGGCCCCTAGAAGCTTAATTACGTCGCTCTCCGACCACACCCTCTGATTCGCTCCCTTCGCTTCTTCCTTGGGAACGTACTCGCTGTCTTCCTCGTTTGTTGTTTTCTTCCTTTTCAACGCTTTCTTGCTTCCGTCATCACCATCACAAGAAGAAGCACACGGGACTTTATCCATCCTCCTCTGATATATCAAGAATGCGAATGATACCTTGCTAAGGAACGATTCATATTTATATACAGACCATGTGTGCGTGATTCTGTAATTTTATATAATATATGTAATGTAATTAAGGTAAATTTAATGTGAATTATTATAGTATAGATTGTTTGCCTATATATTCCCGGAATATATAAATCATGTTTATTTATTTCGAGAAACTAATGTATATAATAATCCTTGCCTAAATAATGATATACTTATATATGGTAGACATACCACCGTAGACATATCACTTCCTCCGTCATGCTCACCTCGAAAACCATAACCTAGAAGACCCTGCAAAACCGGTGGATCAATGTGTTAACACTATAATTGTTACATTACTTGCAAATTAACAAGTCCCGATATATTGGTTACTAGTTGTAATAAACCCGTGCATTACAAGGTTTGGATAGATAAAATATTTAAATAAATATAAATTTCTTATTTATAACACGAATTAGATAACATACAATTAAAAGTACACATGAATAAAAATTATAAGTAAGAACCAATAAATATCAACTTATTAAACTTTTATTTATAAACCTTTTCTTGTTTTTACAAAAATAAATTAAACATTTTATTTCAAAACTAACCATTTTAAATAAATCTATTTTAAAAATTTCCTTACGATAAACTACCAGTTTTTAATTTTTTTTCTTTTTAAAAGCATAAATTATAAAATATTTCAAATTTTTAAAAAAGTTTGATGTAATTATTTAAAAATAATTAAAATTATTTCTTTAGAAATAACATTAATGAAAAGATTTCTTACTTATTTGGTTATAAAACTAATTTAATTCATAAAAGAATTAAATAAAATGATTATTAACTAATGTAGTTATTTAATAAACGAGTGAAACAGGAAAATTTTGATAATAATGAATGTAGTGGTGACATTTGTCGTTCAAAGTTAACCTTTTATTAATAATAAAACATAAATTATTAATTACAAATAAATAAATTAATTTTAAAATAAGATATTATCGAAATCTTTTTTTATTATAATGAATAGAATGAAAAATTTTATATCAAAACAATTTAAAAAAAGGTCATTTTAAAATTTCTTATTATAAATGTCAATTTTAATTATTTTAGTTTATAAACGTTTTACTTCTTTAAAACAACAACTTTAATATATTTTTATTTTTAAAAAAGTTTGAAGTTTTACAAAATTATATTTTTTTATAAAATTTAGTTTCTTTATAAAAACATTAATAAAAGGATATTTTTCTTATTTATTAAGAATCTATTTTAATACAAAAATAATTAAATAATATTATTAGTATTTAAAATGATTATTAATAGGAGAGAGAATAAGAAAATTTTGGTTATAATGAATGTGATGTTGTCATGTGCAGGACTGGTGAAAGTGTCAATACAACAGTTTCACAAGTTAGAGAGACTTAGAACACATAAGAAGTCAAATAGGAAATCCGCTTATGATTATACGAAGAAGAGAAGTAAAGAACAAAATAAGAATAAGATAATATGGTTTTCAAGAATCATGTATATTGTTCTCAAGTTCTTACACGTGTTAGAAAGCATACATAGACATACAAGTACTTGAGATACTTTATACGATATCATACAGCCTGCCATACTTTAAAGGCCAGTTGGAAACACTAATCTAGACAACAAGATCAATGTAAAGTCGAAAGGCAGACTGCTTTTGACTATTGACTATGACATGCTATTGCTCACATCCTTATCTAAAACAAAAGGATAAAAGTACATAAGTAGAAAGTTATAGATATAAGACCTTAATCTATGGTTTGATAAAAGTATGGATTTTTCAACAACTCATCTAAGTTGGTGAGTTTTCAAAGGTGGAAGCAAAAAGTGGTCAACTTTTGTCAAAAGGTGATTCAGAGAAAGCATGTCTTCTCTGTCTTTGAAAGAAATCAGTCTTCGGCTTTGAAGCTTCGGAAGACTTCATCTTTGGCTTAAGAAGATTTGGTCTTTTGAATTCAGAAGATGTGATGCTTAGCATAATTCACTGAGTTGTATCAAATCTTTCAAAGTTACTACCTTTTACTTGACACGTTCATGCTGAGAGCTCTTTGTTGCATCAGCCTCTAAGTATGATCCTTACAAACTCCCCATAGGCTGATGCTACAATCTGGAGAACTTGAAGCTTGATTTTTATCAGTTTACAGTCCTCAATAGAATCAAGACCATTCCTTTCATCACCAGTTGGCCAGGATTTCTTAGACTTTCAAACTATCTCCTCATGTCATAGAGATCATGTAGAGGTAGATCAAGCATTTTTTGCCAGAAGTAAACATGTTGACCTCCTTGACCTCTAGTGACATAACATCTGTCTGGTTTGGTAGCAAATTGTAACCTTTTGGATTTTCGTTAGTTAAAAGTTAACTTCGTTATGTTCTTATAAGGACCTTTCTATTATTTAATACTTTGAGGGCTCGTTTATACTTGTTTTTATGTTAACTTAAGGATTAATAAATTAAATAATAACAACAACAACGGTAATTACGACTTTATTTATTAATATGAAACTCAACATTAAGTTATAGTTAATAATATGAACAAGGAAAATAATTAGTAAATATAATAATAATAATAATAATGATAATAATAATAAGCTTGATTATTATTTAATCTTATAATAAATGAAAACAAATAAGTTATATAAGCTAAAAACTTGTAAATAATAAGTTTTGTACATAAAATATTAACATTTAAACTGAAGGGACTAAAGTATAATTTATTTAAAAACTAAAACCTAAACTTTGGGTGGAAAATGAACAAAGGTCAAAACACAGGGACTAATGGTGTAAATTCGAAATAAAACCCAACCAACCCTCCCTCACCCTCGTAAATCCGGCAGGAGCTCCGGCCGAGCTCCGAACTTGTAACCATCATTAATTCAAGCTGAAACGCTTAATTTTTTGATGAATCCCTCGAAACCGAAACACCGTTTAACTTCTAACCGTTCCACGTACATATCGTGTTAATAACTCAATTAATGGACCTAAAACCATCGATTAACTATTCCTAACACACTACTACTCGTAATTTCATCTAAGAAACACACAAATCTCCATTCGTTACCAATTCTGTGCGAAACCACCGTTAATCAAACACCATCATCAGGGTCTTTTCAATCAAAATTAACAGAGGACTTTTGCTTGTCGATGTCTTTGGGAGTTTCCTGTAAAATGAATTGAATTATTAATCGCATTTGCATCATGAACAGCCTTCAACCAAGTCGCGACCGGTTCTTCTATATGTTCATCATCGAATCTATCTTCAACCGGGTAATTAAACATTGTTATACACTCGATTTCATGTGGGGAACAAAAGCCCTATGTTTGATTTCACTATCAACAATGAAATTAGATTTAATTGAATCGATGTTGATTCTAGGGTTTATCTAGAATTGGGGTTTTCTTGAAGTCTTGTTTTTATGATTTAAAATCCAAGTTATACCGTGACTGTAAGCCTTGGTTCCTTGGATAAGACACTACCCTCCTTGGATAAGACATTACCCTGTTAAACATGAGGTCCCGGGTTCGAACCCGGGCACCCTCATGTTTTATTTTTAAAGGCTTTTTAGCCTAAAACTAATTCCAGAAAATTTTAAAATGTATAAAAATTATTTTTGTAAATTCCAAATATTTTTAAAAGCTTCCAAAGATTTTTATAATTTTTCTAAGTTTAAATAAGAATGCTTTTATTTATAAAATATTTTAGAAAGCTTGTTTGAATAATTTTTAATAAAAGTGGATTGAAAATAATAATTAGTAAATTATTATTGGTTCAAATATCCATCTTCAAATAATTTTGTTTATATAGTAATAAATTTTTAGTCATAAAAACTTATTAAAACTCTTTTATAACCTTTTTAATTATTATAATTGTTCTTTTCACAACTTTGAATAAAATATAAATATATATTTTTAAGAAAATAAAATTTATTCCATTTGTTTAAATATAATTATTTGACGAGCCCCATATTCGACTTAGAACCCTAGTCCTCGTTGATTCGTTAAACTCATTTCAATAAAACTTAAACCTTGTAATATGTCAATTTAGGTGCCTTGTGACGGTTTACGTTGGAACGACGATTATTACATTTCTTATTAATCATCAATAATATACTTATTGATCAAGCGAGTATTTCTATACCCCTTTTTCATATTTTCACACTTTGGGGTGAAACATGTTACGTTATAATCATTGCACTTGTAAACGTGAAATTCTTGTAAACTTATGGCAATTTACTTGTGTGTTATGGTTAGTTGAACCTTGTAGCTACTATGTAATGTCGCATATATGTACAATCATTAACTATTGCTAGCCTGGTGACGTCATAGATTTATGGACCTGAAAAGCCTGCTTGGTTGACCCAAGTACACTTAGCTAATCGTATATACTTGTAAACGTTTGAGACTTGTAAAACTTCGTCAAGGTTTGATTGTGCATTCTGTCTTACCTCCCTAGTTACTTTGTTCTCTAATTTACAACATGAAATGCCATCTTTTATATACTTATGTATTGAAAACTATGAAAATCTCACCAACATTGTTGTTGACCTTTTATTTTTAATATGTTTCAGGAAATACTCAAGTTTGATCGCCACTTTTGAAGCTTGTACCACATAGGAATGGACCTAGTTAAATAAATGAATGAGCTTGTTATATTTCTTATTATGCTTGCTAATTTCTTTATTGAGACATATGTTTGTAATGTTACCTTTGAAACTTATGAATAATATATTTGGATTTAATAATAGTGTTATGCGGCTGTGAACGGTCTTAACTCTCACATCTCGACGTTTCTGCCGTCAAGGTTGGGGTGTGACACAAATGCCCAAGACAGGATGGGTATCTCAACACCAAGAGGCTCTACTATAAGTGGACTTTATGGAGCAGCCTCTTCTTAAGCAACCTAAGGATGTTCTAACCCATCATGAGGTGTAGAAGCAGATACCTTAGACTTCTTCTTCTTCTTCTTCTTCTTCTTCTTCTTCTTCTTCTTTTCTTCTTGTCCCTTCTAATGGCCATCATTTTCCTCTTTCTGTACTTTAACTAAGAAGGTTGGCCTGCAGTACCAAATTGCTTTTGTTTGTCCTTCTTAGTTGGCTCCATTTCCTTTACAAGTTCAAATGGAGAAGGATCAGGAGCCTTCTGTGGATCAAAAGATGAACATGGATGTGATTCAACATTAAGTCTAGGTTGTGTTGTCTCTTGGGGTTCAACCTTGATCTCAGCTTCAAGTGCAGCTTGACTTGGTGGACAATGCAGGTCAATAAGCTCACCAATGATAGAGGGAAGAAAGGCTGCTGCTTGATAAATTCCTGTAGCACTCAGGTAGGTTATTTTTTTCGAATGTCTTGTTCCCTACCTACCTGAGTTTGTTGCTCAATAGCCACAACCTCTATCTCAGGGCTTTCTTGAACTGGGGAAAGAGTAGAAGCTTTGTAGAGTCTTTTCCTTCTCCTTTCTTTCTTGATTTGAGGAGCAATTTTGCATCCTCAGCCTCCTTTCTCTCCTTTGATAACTCATTTTCATCCAGCTCATTTAGGTTTTCTAAGGGAAAAGATATGAGTTTACCAATGTTGTTGTTCCTTGTTCTCGGATAATTTAATATGGCTGTCCTTAACTCATCATGTAGAGTGTTTGGCCTGTGGGCAGCCCTGATTGTAGCTTCCATAAAGCCAGGGGTCTCTCTTGAACCCTCTACCCTTATCTTCCTTTTCTTCTCTCCTTCCTCCTCCTCAATCTCCTTATAGGTCAACTTCCTCTTCCCTTTGTCACTCAAAAGCCTGGGTGACTTAGGGTGGAGTGAGCTTTGGCCTTCATTGTTAGGTGCTACACTTGAGCTCTGTAAGAGAGAGGCTGCGAGAAACCTTCACTAGTTGGTACCTTACTAAGGGTAATAGGTGCTGAAGCAGTTCCAGTCTCAAGTTCATAGGCTCAACTACTAGGCCTCCAGCCAAGGTTTCCCCCTCAAAGCTAATCTTACGGTCCGCCTCAACATCTTGTTGACCAACAGTCTTGCATGCTAGCCTTTATTTATATGACTTGGTTCTCCTCCTTGAACTCTTCAAGCATCCTGTCTTGAATCCTATCAGCTAACCTTGCAGCTTCCTTGCTTTGACTAGGGTTGGCAAGTGGGAGGTCAACTAGATAGGTGTTCTCAAGGTATCTCAGGTTGTAGAAGTTGAATATTTCATGTTGTCCCTGAGAACTAGAGATTACCTGGGCTCTCCATTCAGCATCGTACCTCCATCCCACTATTGGATTTTTAGCAGGGTGAGATGGAGTAGGCATTGCCCTTGGTATACCCTCCTTAAACAAGCTTTGAATATGTGAGTCCACAACAATATGGACCTGAGGAGGTTGTTGAGTATGGATAAGTCCAAGTGACGGTGGTGAGTCCTCCATGTCCATACTCTGGGAGGAGCTCCAAAGTTCTGTGATTGCAGGTAGAACTTTCTCCCCCTTTTGGTAGTATCACCCTCATACACAAGAAAACTAAGGGTAGGCCCACCACATCCACAGGTTCTTGTGGACCTGTTGAGTTCTCTTGAGGGTCTCTTAGCTAACTTGCGCTTGAGATCGATGATCTCAAGTTACAGGTCATTGACCGTTCTTTCTAAGGTAGCCAACTCAGATTCTAGGTCACTCACCTTTGAAAATAAATAAGTGGATGTTCTTGACAGTTTTGGCACCTTTAGTTGTAGACTCCCTTCATCTTCATGGGATGAATCATAGGGGGATGTGAGAATAGGACCAAAGTCTTCTTCCACATCATAAGGATGGAGTTCTTGGCTATTGGATTTCCCCTGCACCATTACTGGTTCAAGAGAAGTGTCAATAGGCTGGGATGCCATGGTTTAGGTCTTAATGATGTAATCACTTAAAGAAGTGAGCCTCTTCCATATAGACTTCCTGAACAGGTTTAGGGAGGTCCACCTCAGTTTGGGTTGGATGAAGTCGGCTGGATATGGGTGATTAAGGAGCACCCATCTCTCCTGAGTAGGGATGGAGAAGAGAGACTCATGGTACTTAATAAAGCCCATATCCCCATCATCATTGAGTTTAAGGTTAGGGATTGGTTGGTTGAGATCAAAAGGCTAGGGATGGTAGCTTTCCCCTAAAGGTTGATCAATAGAGTTTTGAGACTCAGAGTGAAGGCTTAAGGCTGGGGTAATGAGCTCATCAAGGTGAGCATGAGGAACCTTAGCATGGATCAAACAAATGATGGGAGTGGTCTACTCCTTAGGAGAAGTTCGAGCTCTAGTGTCCACTTCTTCCGGTATGGGTAAGTGTATGGGGGCCTTTACATTATGCACGAAGTTAACCCAGTCACCTAAGGCAAGTCATCTCTCCCTTTTATCCGGACCAATGTGCAATACCCCGAACATTGTGAACGAAGCTGATGTTGGGCCTGTGGTTTACAAATAGACCACGAACATTATGCACGAAGCTGACACAGTCACCTAGGCATGCCACAAGGGTCCCGTCAATGCCAATGATTAACCCTGTATGCATCATTCGGTTTTGTTTAAACCACACACAGTTGAGCTAATGACAACATGGTCGTGCACCTCCTTTCTATTTGCTTGCAAGCCATTCTTTCTTTCATTACATTTCACTTTTCATCTTGTGTTATCTTTCACTTCGTTACATTGTACTTTACGTTCATTCATACATACGTCATACTACACAATGCCATAACATAATACTTAACATATATTATATTATAACATATATACATTTTAAAAACCAATCAAAGATAACACATCATACACATATGTATATTATACATTCATCATATCATCATATGTTCTATGCATAGACCATCACATACTTATGCATAAAATAGGCCAAAACAGTCCATTAGGTCAAACTAGGGTCAAACCCTAAAATTCTGGTTTTCCTAAAAATTTAGAAAAATTTTCCAAGTGTTTGGGCGCATCGACACTATTTTGGCGCATGAGGACAGTTTGGGCGTTTCTCCACTATGCAAGCGCATGAGCATATACTTAACTGTTTCAACACTTAGGCGCATGAGCCCCTTGGGCGCGTGGGCACTATTTAGGTGCATCACCTTGTACTTGGCATTTCTTCAAAAACTTAGGTGCAGGAACCATTATTCAGGCGCATCAGCTTTCACTTAGAAATTTCTAAGGCATTTCTAGGCGCATGGACTACTGTTTGGGCGCATGACTTTACTTAAAACTCTTATAAGGAAAATAATAGGTGCATGTGCCCTGTTTGGGCGCATGACCATCAACTTACATCTTTCTATCATATTTTTAAGTCCCAAACACAATCTTAACATGTTCTAAGCTTCTCATTACCATTCCAACACTTAACCTAGTATACACAACCATAAACATCAACTTACAAGCACATATACATTCGGTCATACATACAAAAGTTTTAAAAATGTTTACATGCATTTTCAGCCCCAAAATCTTTAAAAACAAGTAAATACGGGGTCTAGAAACTAAGCTATTGTAGTAAACAAGCGAAACTTCCCCAAAATTCTTTGTACATAAATTCAAAAACCTAAGCATGTCAAAAAATACAAACCCGAACACATAAAACACATAAGAACATAGGAACTCTCGTTTCTTGGTCGAACATCAAGTAAAACCAAACCAATTATTCAAATTTTACTTACCTAAACCAAGCTTTGCTGCTCTCTCTCTCTCTAGAACCGAAGAGGATCTGCTTTTCTTCTTCTTCTATTTTGTCGACAAAAGCAGATTGGAAAAGGTGATATGGGCGGCCATACCCATAATATATTAAAATATTTGACTTTTGTACTTGCACTTTACCCCCTTCCACTTTATTTCTTTTTCCTTTTGTTTCAAGATACCTTCCTTTTTCTTTTTATTACTTCTGTTTTCCTTTTCTCCTTTCTTTTCTTTTATTTTATTTAACCAAAATTCCCGGGTGTTACAAGTCCACCCCTTAAGAGGTTTCGTCTCTAAAACCCGTCACTCTTCGAATAACTATGGGTAATGCTGTCTCATCTCTTCTTCAGTCTCCCACGTATACTCCGAACCCTTTCGGTGCTTCCACTGCACACGCACTACTGGAACCACTTTATTCCTCAACCTCTTTTCTTTTCCATCAATATTGCCACTGGTTGCTCTATGTAATTGAGCCGTTCATCCACTTTAATACATCCAGTGTTACAATCATATCATCATCAACTAAGCACTTTCTCAGACGAGATACATGGAATGTGGGATGAATTCCACTTAGCTTATCTGGCAATTCTAACCGATAGGCCACCTCTCCTACTCGTGCGATGATTCGGAAAGGCCCTATGTACCTGGGACTTAGCTTGCCCCTCTTCTAGAACCGAATGATTCCTTTCCAAGGAGAGACCTTCAACATAACTCGATCGCCCACCTTGAATTCATCGGTCTTTGCCTTTTGTAGCGTACGACTTTTTTCTATCCTTTGTTGCCTTCATAAAGGCTTTGATCCTTTCTAACTTCTCAGCGGTAGCCTCAATCACCTCAAGACTCCCCAACTCTTTCTGTCCAATATCACCCAACATACGGGTGTCCTACACCTTCTACCGTATAGCATCTCGTAAGGTGGCATACCAATACTGCCATGATAACTGCTGTTATATGAGAATTCTGCTAACGGTAAGTGATCATCCCAACTTCCTCCAAAATCGATCACGCATTCTCGAAGCATATCTTCGAGCATCTAAATCGTCCTCTCAGACTGACCACTATCTGAGGATGATAAGTCGTGCTATTGTGTAGCCTCGTCCCTATCACATCATGGAATCTCTTCTAAAACTTCAACGTGAATCGGGTGTCACGATCGGACATGATAGACACCGACACACCATGACGAGCTATAATCTCCTGATAAACAGATCTGCCAGTCTCTCAGATGAATACGTCTCATGGATCGGTAGAACGTGAGCATTCTTGGTCAGACGATCAACAATCACCCATATGGTATCGCACCAGTCACCGTACGAGGTAGCTTGGTAATAAAGGTCCGTAGTGATGTGCTCCCACTTCCACTCAGGTATATCCAACGGTTAGATCTTCCCGTATCACTTCTGATGTTCTGCCTTCACTTGCAAACAAGTAAGGCACTTGCTCACGTAGTCCACTACATCGCGCTTCATTCCCGGCCACCAAATAATCTTTCTTCATATCCTGATAATCTTCCTGGCACCAGGATGAATCGAGTATCGAGTTTTATGAGCTTCATCCATGATTCGCACCCATAGATCTCCATCACGAGGGATCCATAGCCATCCATTTTGGTTTTAACACCAAGAGTGTTTTCACCCAATTCTGCAACTAGACCCTTCATTCGCTCGGAATTAAGGCGATCTTCTTTCAACGCCTCTTCTTGAAATTGTTTCACTTAGTTCATCACATCAGCGATCATAACCAACTGATAAGCTTTCACCCAAATCGGCTCGGGTTTTGTTCTTCTTTTCAACTAAAGGCATTGGCCACGACATTGGCCTTACCCCGGTGGTAATGGATCTCATAGTCATAATATTTGATGAGCTCTAACCATCTCCTCTGTCTCATGTTAAGATCTTTTTGCTCAAAGAATTCAAGCTCTGGTGGTCGGTGAAGATGGTCCACTTCGTCCCGTACAAGTAGTGCCTCCAAATATTCAATGCACAGACCACAACGCTAACTCCAAATCATAGGTAGGGTAGTTGACCTCGTGGGTTTTCAACTCTCGGGACGCATAGGCTATTACCCTTCCACGTTGCATTAACACGTAACCTAATGCTGAATAAGAAGCATCTGAATATACCACTAAGTCCTCACTCCCTTCGGGTAACGTCAAAACAGGAGCTTGAGTCAACCTCGTCTTTAACTCCTCAAAAGCACATTCCTGTTCCCGACCCCACACAAACTTCACATCTACGAGTCAATTTAGTCAAATGTGAGGATACCTTGGAAAAGTCCTGGTTGAATCTCCTGTAATATCCCGCCAAACCTAAAAAAATATGAATTTCGGATGGCATTTCCGGAGACTTCCATTGCATCACCGCCTCTACCTTTTTCGGGTTTACCATAATTCCTACAGCATTTATGATGTGAATCAAAAACTGCACTCACCTCCCGCAACCAAAAAGCACACTTAGAGAATTTAGCATACACCTTTTCTCTTTTAGTGTCTCCAATACTTTGCGTATGTGGCTGGCATGTTCTTCCTCGCTCTTCGAATAAATGGATATCATCAATAAACACAATCGCTAATTTATCTAACATGGGCCGACACACACAGTTCATCAAATCCATAAAGGCAGCTAGAGAATTAGTCAAACCGAAAGACATAACGAGGAACTCGTAGTGTCCATAACACGTGCGAAAAGCTGTCATAGTAATATCTTGCTCCTTTACCTCAACTGATGGTAAAAAGTCCTTATCATCTAGAACCACTGGCACCTTGCAGCTGATCAAACACATCGTCGATCCCAGATAATGATACCGATTCTTTACCGTCAACTTGTTCAGCTCTCGATAGTCGATGCACATCCGCATACTACCGTCTTTCTTCTTCATAAATAAAACCGGAGCACCTTATGGAGAGATACTCGATCTAATGAACCCTTTATCCATCAACGCCTGCAGTTGAACCATGAGTTCTTTCATCTTGGCCGGAGCTATTCGATACTGTGCTTTAGCAACGGGTTAAGCACCGGGTATCAGACAATCTGAAACTCAATCTCGCGATCCGGAGGCACACCTGGTAAGTCTTCTGGGAACACGTCTGGGAAGTCACGCACAACCAGCACATAAAACAATTTTGATACTGACGTATCCACATCTTTTACGTAGGCAAGATAGGCACTACATCCACGCTCTCATGCACTTTACTGTCACCGCCATTGAAATCACCGTTTGAACCGTAGTGCGCGATCGAACCGTAAACCGTCACCGAACTCCCATCGGGCGCAATTAATCTAATCATCTTCTTGTGACACACGATGTTTGCCTCATAGGTTGCTAACTAATACATCCCTAGTACTACATTGAATCCGACTAGGGCAATCATATGTAGTTTAGCAGAAAACCTATGACCTTCTAGTTCTATGACACAGTCGTCTATCATATCCATAATTCTAGTGGACTTACCAATAGCAGTTTCTACATTGTGCACGAAGCTGATGCTGGGCCTGTGGTCTACAAATAGACCATGAACATTGTGCATGAAGCTAACCCAGTCACCTAGGGGATGCCATAAGAGTCTCATCAATCCTAATGATTGATCCTATATGCATCCTTCGTGTTATTTAAACCGCACATAGCTGAGCTAATGACAACATGGTCATGCACCTCCTTTCTATTTGCTTGCAAGCCATTCTCTCTTTCATTACGTTCACTTTTCATCTTTCTTATCTTTCACTTCATTATGTTATACTTTACGTTCATTCATACATTCGTCATACTACGTAAAGTCATAACATAATACTTAACGTATATTATATTATAATATATACGTTTTAAAAATCAATCAAAGATAACACATCATACACATATGTATATCATACATTAATCATATCATCATACATGCTCTATGCATAGACCATCACATACCCATGCTTAAAATAGGCCAAAACAGTCCATTTGGCCAAACTAGGGTCAAACCCTAAATTCTGTTCTGTTTTCCCAAAAATTCAGAATATTTTCCAAGTGTTTAGGCGCATGGACACTATTTGGACGCATGAGGACAGTTTGTGTGTTTTTCTCTACATGCAGGCGTATGAGACTTTTCTTAACTGTTTCAAAACTTAGGCGCATGAGGCCCCTTAGGTTCATGGGCACTATTTAGGCGCATCAATCTATACTTAGGCATTTCTTCAAAAAACTTAGGCGCATGAATGACTGTTCAGGCGCATCAGCTTGCACTTAGAAATTTCCAAGGCATTTCTAGGCGCATAGACTACTGTTTGGGTGCATGACGTTACTTAAAACATTTCTAAGGCAAAATAGTAGGCGCGCATGGGCCCTGTTTGGCGGCGCATGACCTCAACGTACATCTTTCTAACATATTTTTTAGTCCCAAACACAATCTTAACATGTTCTAAGCTTCTCATTACCATTCCAAGTCTTAACTTAGTATGCACAACCATAAAACATCACATACAAACATATATACATTCGGTCATACATATGAATTTTAAAAAGGTTTTACATACATTTTCAGACCCAAAATCTTTAAAAACAAGTAAAATACGAGTCTAGAAACTCACCCTATTGTAGTAACAAGCCGAACTTCCCCCAACTTCCTTGTACACGAAATCAAACACCTAAGCATGTCAAAACATACAAACCCGAACATGTAAAACACATAAGAACATAGGAACTCGGTGTCTTGGTCGAACATCAAGTAAAACCAAACCAATTATTCAAATTTTACTTACCTAATCCAAGTTTTGCTGCTCTCTCTCTCTAGAACCGAGGAGGATCTGCTTTTCTTCTTCTTCTATTTTGTCGACAAAAGCAGATGGGGAAAGGTGATATGGGCTGCCATACCC